>JAZHRO010000002.1:95535000-98035000 GCA_037157565.1 Thalassia testudinum
ACTCTGATCAGATTATTCGCCGATGTATACCAGAGAATGAATTCAATAGTATACTCGAGTTTTGCCATGCATCTGGGTGTGGTGGACATTTCTCCGGGAAAAAGACAGTTGCAAAAATCTTACAATCTTACTTCTACTGGCCGTCTTTATTCAAGGATGCCCAAGATTTCTCAAGGTCATGCTCTCGATGTCAGGCACTCGGGAGCATAACTAAGAGAGGCATGATGCCCCCAAACTCAATTCTTCCTGTCGAAATTTTTGATGTTTGGGGCATCGATTTCATGGGACCCTTTATCCCTTCATTTGGACATCAGTACATTCTTGTGATGTTGATTATGTGTCCAAATGGATTGAGGCAATTCCCACCCGAACCAATGACCACAAGGTGGTCATCGATTTTGTTAAGAAAAATATCTTCAGTAGGTTTGGGATTTCGAGGGCTATCATCAGTGATGGTGGCACTCACTTTACTAATGCCCAATTTCAGAATTTAATGGCCAAATACGGGGTTAATCACCGAATTTCCACACCTTACCATCCCCAGACGAATGGACAAGACAAGATCTCCAATCGAGAGATCAAGAACATTCTGCAGAAAATGGTTAGGCCTGATCGCAAGGATTGGACTCAAAAGCTTGAGGATGCTCTTTGGGCCTATTGTACAGCGTATAAAACGCCCATCGGCATGTCTCCATTCCATTTGGTGTATGAAAAGGCATGTCATCTACCCGTAGAGATTGAACACAGGGCATTTTGGGCAATCAAACAATGCACTTTAGATCTGAATTTAGCTGGGAAGAGCAGGAAACTCCAACTATCTGAGTTGGAGGAGCTTAGAAATGATGCTTATGAGAATGCCAAGATCTACAAGGCCCAGACGAAAGCACTACATGATCAACTGATTTCCTGCAAGAGCTTTGAGCCGAACCAGAAGGTCTGGTTATTTGATTCTAAACTTAAGCTCTTTCCTAGCAAACTTAGATCTAAATGAAATGGCCCATTCATAATTGACCAGATTTTTCCAAATGGAGCCGTTCAGATTTCTAACCCAAAGACGGGTAACACATTTAAATTCAACGGTCAATGTCTGAAGCCTGTTATTGATCGTATTCTTCTAGAACCCGTCTCAGACACAGTTGCTCTAGCCATTCTGTAACTTCTTTGGCTGGACTTCGCTTAGCTGATGGCATTAAACTTAGCAGTTGTACATATGACATAAGGCTGATACGAGCTTCATATTCAGGTGACATCTTTTATATTCTACCCTTTCTTTCATTCTCTTTTTCAATGAGGACATTACATCAGCTAGGCATGGGGGGTGGATTCATTTTTGAATCATTTGGTCAGCTTTGTGAAATTCATGTAAATTATTTTTCTCTTCTTATTTATACATAAAAAAACAATAAAATTAGGAAGGATTAGTCGGACATTAGGACTTTTTCAATCTTAGGAAATTTTACATTAGGATCTGAACACAAAGACCCTTCAGGTCTTTGGACTTAATTAGCCTATGTATTCACTAAAATGTGGATTTGTCTTTCGAGTCTTCGCCATCTTAATTTTATCGTAATTGGAATAATTAAGTTTGGGTGATAAGTACATGACTTATCAACCCACCCTCTGATTTGAGGGAATTTTTGAGTTTTAAGCATCTACACACTTTCTTTGCACTGACTCGTTGTTCGGCGATTCTAACGAAAATTGGGTAGCTAATGAACCTTCTAGGGTGATATGGCTGGTAAGTTATCGTGGGTAACAGCCCATAAGTAGGTTGTCCAGAGCCTAGTCACCGGATCTTTCTCTTTTCACTGCCTTTAGGTAAATCTTAGACCAAGGAAGCCACCTACTTTAAAAAAAAAAAATCAAAAAGAAAAGGAGAAAAGAAAAAAAAAGAAATAAACCACACTTCCTGCATGAGTATGGCTGGTAAGTTGTCGGTGGTAACAGCTCATCGACCAGTTGTCCAGAACCCAGCTCAATAAATGCACTAAAAATTCCCGAAACACTTAGGAAGAAGCGGAGAAGTAGAATAAATCAGGGAGATATACACTGGATTCACCCTTGTGTTGACCCTGTAAAAATAAAATAAAACAAAATAAAAGTAGGGAGAAAGCTATCGGTTGTAAAGATACACTTTTAGGCAGAATTATCTTTTAGGTTACCTAGAGGCGTAGAAATCCGAAGTCCGTTTTAATTGCCGGTCAATGAGTCTATCACATTCACAATAACATGCTTAAAACTTAGGGTTTTCATCAAATCTTGGGTGAGTTGAATGGCTGTAGAAAGCCACTCTTAAACCCTAAAACTTGAAAATCAAAAAAATTAGAAAAGAGGAAAAAGAGAAAAAGAAAATTTTCTTTGAATAAGGCGAGGGCTTGAGGCAGTCTGCATTTTGGCTGATACTCGGGCACTGTTGTGTCTTTGAAAGTTCAGTTCCTAAGTAGACATTTTCTTAATGATTGAAAATAACTCATGCCCAAATAATCCAACCTAATTCTTTTATAAATAGCATATAGTTTTGCTAAGGACTAGCAAAAGATAGGCATGGGGGTATGATGTAAACACATTTATACTACTTAAGATGTCTATTTATGCATGTTCTTAAGCATAGGATTGCATTGCATGCTATAAATAGTGCATAACATGCATTATCTTGCATTTAGAGTAGTTTGAATAAAATGGAGGTTAATTGTTTCCTTTTATGTGCTTGGACAGGGCAAACTTTTTATCGGGGACTTGGATCGAAGATCCAATCGTACAGAAGTGATCAGGGCGACGATTGGAGTTCAATGACTCCAAGATCGCCTTAATCAGGCATCTGTAGCATCTGATAGTGACCAGGGAACCCTAGAAGATCAAGGGTCAAGATGGTGTAAATTCACACTTTAAATGACAAATTCGATCTCATGGATGGATTCGGATCGACAATCGAAGCCTAACGACGTAAAAATCGAGTCAATCCGACACCCGTGGCACCATCTACAACATCCAGAAGATGGACAGCCAAGATGGCGCCACGTGGCGCCATCTCAGCCGTCCAACCTGCCCCTAGCACCGCCGCACCTTCTCTTCTTCAATCAGAGCGCCGCTTCTCCACTGTTGGATCAAGATCCAACAGCTGTGGATGCGGCGCCTTGAATACGTCCGCGCGACCATTTGGCCAAGGCAGCACAGTAGTCCAGTGCCTTATCGTGAGGCGCTGGCGTGAGTTCGAGTCGCAGCAAGCGGGATTTAGAGCGGGAGTGCGCCTTCAATCGACCGTCAGGTCGCGATCCAACGGCTGCCCTCGCTCGATAGCGTCGACGCGCTATCGCACGCCCGCGCCTCACGCGGCACCGCACGCGGGCATGCGTGCGTTGAGGAGCGGGGAAGGTGCATCTTAAGCCGTCCGATCTCGCGATCGGACGGCTGAGATTCAGCGAACGTGCGGCAAGAGTTAAGCACGTGTGGAAGCCAACAGCCGCGCGAGCAGCGCCCACTACGCCCACGATGGGGCTTTAGCGACGGTTTTATCCGTCAGTAAAGACCCCTTATTTGATGTTTTGAGATTTAAATGACCAAATTGCCCTCACTCCTTGCAATTATAAAAGGAGACCCCCTCCACATGAAATTCTCATCCCTTCCTTCTCTTCTCTACCTCTCCAAAGCTCAAGAGATGCTTGTCCCACACCCGGGATACTCCTCGCGAGATAAAGTCCAAATTTTCGTCCCCATTCGGAAGTGGATCTCGCGACGACGACGACGTGCTGCCCCATTCCCGTTCTTCTGCTTCCTCCTCCTTTGTCTTGCTTCATCATCCTTCATCCAGGCGTCGTCCTGTCCGGCTCGTCCTCCAAGCGATCGTCGAGGAGGATAACTTCTCGCTCCCATTCTTCTTTACAGCTTTCTAGTGTAGAATTTTCCTGCTTTCTAGTGTAGCTGATTTCCCGCTTTCTAGTGTAATCCTTATTTGGTTTTATTGTATAAACATTTTGAAATATTGAATGCATGCTTTCTCTCTCTCTCTCTTATAGTCTGATTGTTGTAATAGCTTCATTGTAATTACATCGCCTCGCTTTTCAAGAAAAATTCTAAAAAAAATATAATTGCGAATATAGATCGATGTAGCCTCCCTGTGTTCGACCTGGAATTTCAATTTCGGTATAAATTTTATTTGTTGAACACGAATTCTTTGCTTTCAAGCTGCAACGACAAGGTTTTAAAACCAAAGACGTTAGCGTAGCAATTCGTACGTTCAACACAAGTCAACTCAGCTGAGCTAACTAGAGCTCCCCATAAACTAATGGGAGTTGAGAAGAGCTAGACTCAACTAAGATGAGCTGGATCTGAGCTGACTTGATCGAAGGTGAGCTGAGATGAGCTCTCTTGATCTGCCATTCAGTTGAGATGAGCTGAATGGACCTAGGATGAGCTAACCCTGGTCCAAGTGAGCTGGACCAGCTATGGTGAGCTAGATCAAGCTGAGTTTTAGCTAGTTTGGGCTTCTCCTTCACTAGTTGCCTTCTTGAGTGCTAGGGTTATGGGGATCTAACAAACTATATAACGCTAACACTCACAAAAAATATTAAAAAGACAATAAAATGTAAAATGCATGCCTATCCTAATTGATGCCTAAATGCAACCCAAAAACTCATTTATAGAGTTAAATTCCTAAGAGCTAGGTTTGTTTTAATGCATAAGAATGATGATAAACTAGCGTTTATCGCACCCCTATGCTTATCTTTTTCTAGTCTCTTAGCAAAACTTTAATTTTTACAAAACAGAATTTTAGGAAATCTAATTTTTTCAACTTTTGAGGAGAAAGGGATTACGGGACGTTGGTTGATTCAAACACAGGAGGTACGAGATTTGTTAAAGATAAACATTGGGATTTATTTTTGGATCCAAATAATTAGACAAATTTGGATCAATATATCCACAAAAAAATTCACAGATTAGCCCCTTATTAATTTAGATGACTCGAAATTTTTGTGCTTAGGATTTTTTCTGGCTCTTGAATCTGATTTGCAACTTGCAATAACCTTTAAAACCTTATGTTTGTGCTTTTGAAAAGCCAACATTTATAAGGGTGTGTTTTTGGTTTAAAACTTTTTTTTTTGTCTCCCCCATGCTTATTTTTAGCTTAGTCTTACAACAAATGTGTCAGGATCATCATTCCTGTTACTAATCCTCGAGGGAGCTCTGGTGCCAGTACTTCGAGATAGCACTGTCCATGACACCACCCAGGAGCTCACAACCCCAAAACACAATGCAGTGCAAATGAGCGCTCCAAGCAAACTCAAGCTCTTGCTCCAACACTATAGGTAGAGCACCATCTAAGACACTTGAGCTGCAAAATGCGCTTTAATGCTCCATTTAAGGATATGAAATATAGATATAGAGAAGCATCGAGGCGGTAATATGTTGACATCGCATCCTCAAAGGAGGCATTTTCCTCCTTCTCGGCAGTGGGAACTCAAACCAATGATCTGCTTCAGACTTTTACTAAGGCCAAACAAAGGGGTTTTTCCAAATTTTAATTGTTTTTAGGTGTTGTCTTGTGTGTGAAATTTGACACAAGAAGTTTTGCACGAGAAGCAAGTTTTTGAATCAGAAACTAAGCCAGATACTTTCCATGTTACAAAAGATGATCAAGTCACCTGAACTATCATGAGTTCAGGTAGAATGTTAGAGAACGATATCTGATCTAGTCTAAAGGTAGATCATGAAATTCTAATGATTAGATCTCTATCCTTATCCCTAGTTTGTTAAAGATTAAATCCCATTGTACCAAAAGTGAGTTTCAACCTTAGTCCCGATTTCAAAATTTTCCTCAAAAAGTTTTCAACATTTTTATTTTTTATTTTTGGGATGCATGTAGGAAAATAAAACAAAATGACAAAAGAAAAAATGCATATTTTTAGGTTTTGAAAATCCTAAATTGATCGTCACAATTTTAAAAACACCCCCCCATGCTTATGATATACATTGTCCTCATGCATTAGGAGGAAAAAAGGGATCACCTTAATGAAAGGCAGTCGGGTTTAGGATAGTCAAAACCCGGAATAAGAAAGAGACAAAGAAAGCAGAAAAAAATGATGGGTTACCTCCCATCCAGTTCTTTCTTTTATGCCATTCAGCCAGGCGTGAAGGTATACATGGAAGATGAATTGTCATGTAAGTAGTTGGACACTTGGATGACTACATAAAAAGGGTCTTCTTCTGGATCCCTGGAAAGTTGAGTGGTATAAAGATGGGGATCAAAATTTGATGGAAAATGGTAAGTGTAACCCGAGTCTGGCCAAGGTTTTAATTCAGGATGAATGCCAAACTCGGGAGGGTCTGGTGGTATGTCCAAGTGAAAATGGGGTGGGAGAGGAATGATGAAAGGTAAGTGAGGTTAATGTGCAGGGGTGGGTTGAGAGAGAAGTTGGTGGGTCAGAAGGATAATCAGGGGGATCATCAGGAATAGATTTTTGTGGAAGACAAATCTCCAAGTCATAGATTTCGTTGACCACTGATTCTGAGTTAGATTCCTCAAAAAATTTGTGGTTGGAAAGGGTATCTACCAACATAGTCTCCACCAAATTTGAAATTTCAGTATCTGAGTCCTCAAAAAAGTTATCATCATGAAATCTCTTGAAGGATTTGAAAATATCAAGAGTGAGTTTGGCCTGCGTAGGTGATATCCATTTTGCCTATGCGGTAATTGGTATTTTCCTTTGCAGTGGCTAAAAAGGGTCATCCAAGAATTATTGGGGCATTCAATAAATATTCAGGTACCTCAATGTCAAGGACCAGAAAGTCTGCGGGGAAGACACAATTCTGGACCTTGACCAAAACATCCTCGACAATCCCATGAGGTTTGATTGTAGATCGGTTACTAATTAAAGGATAACCTCAATAGGTTTTAATTCACTGATCTGAAATTATTCAAATAAAATCGTGGGAATGACATCAACTGAGGCACCAAGATTAAGAAGGGCACAATCAAAGGTAGTGTCATTAATAATCATTGAAATTAATGGCATGCCCGGATCTTTCATCTTAGGAGGCAGCTTGCTTTGTATGATAGAGCTTACTATCTCTGAAAGATGTCCTGTCCTAAAATTTTGGCCTGCCTTTTTGGAGTACAGATCTCCTTCAAAAATTCGGCATAGGCAAGTATATGTTTGATTGTATCTAGGAGAGGGATATTGATTTGAACTTGCCTAAATAAATCCATGAGTTCTTCTGTTGTGGGCTCATATTTCTTTTTTCAATTAGTGGTGGGGTGGAGAGCTTATGGAAAAGCAATAGGAGTCATGTCCTGAGATTTTTGTGTTTCTTTTTCTTCCTGATGTGGGAGTTCAGAGTCAATTTGCACAGGAATGTGGATTTCACTAGGTTGTTGTGAAGGCCTGGGATCAGTGGTGGTTTTCTCACTCCTCAACGTAATTGCATGTGTAGTCGAATTATTATTTGGAGGAGGTGGGGGGCTTATTGTTGTGAAAACCTGGAAGGTTGTTGAGGTGATGGATTTATGGGAGGTTGGTTATGAAAGTTTGGATTTGTGCTCGGATATTGGTTCCTAGGGGGCATGGGTTGGGATGGAAGGTGTCCTGCAGGTCTTTGAGTGGGAGTAACCCCAATCTGATTATTCAGATTTGTGATGGTGCGGGTTACTTCCGTCATCTTATTCTGCATTTCTTGCAGGGTTTCATCATTTTGGCATTGATGTCTTATTGAGATGGCCTAGGATGAAAGGTCGGATTTGACACATACTCGTTAAATCGATTTGAAGGTTGGGGGGGAACCTGATTGTTCCAGGAGAGGTTATGGTAATTCTTCCAATTGGAAGAATTTTTAAATTGCTCCTGGAGGGCAGAAAGATTTTCAGTGGGATTAGGGTTTGGAAAGTTGTAATTCCCTAGTGAATCATAGAAAGCCTCGGGGTATTGATGATAATTAGTAGGGGTGGTGTTCAGATTGTGCAAATTTTCTTGTCATGGAATGTTAGGTTGGGTTAGATGTGAAATATGTGGAGCTTGGGTTGGTGTGGTGAGTCTTTCCTCAATTTTCTTTTGATTTATTTGCATCTGATCAAGTTTTTGTGCGATCATTTGAAGATTGTCTTGGGTGATAGGTACAGATTGACTGGCTATTTCATGAACATCGAACTGCCGGTTTGAAGTTCTACCAAAGGTGTTCATGGAAGCTTGATTAAATAAGTTTTCACTCATTTCTTCAAACAGGTCATAGGCACTTTCAACATCCTTATTCAAGAAGTTGTCACCACACAAGGCATCGACAAAACATCGAATTTGATCTTCTAAACCATGATAGAAGATCTGCACGAGCTACCATAAAGAAATCTCGTGGTGCGGACAACTTCTTCAGAGATCTTGGAATCTTTCCCAAGAATCATGAAAACTCTCGCCAGATTTTTGTTAGAAGGTCGTAATAGATCTTCATAAAGAATTTGTACGACCTATAGGAAAGAATTTTTTGAGGAAGGGACTCTTGAGCTGAGGCCATGTGGTAATGGGTCGACCAATGGTCTTGAACCAGTAAGCGGCCTTATCTTTAAGAGATAATGGAAATAGCCGCATCAGCCATAGCTCTTCTTGCACATTTCGAGAATGGGTTCTTTGTGCAAGAAGAGTTAGTTCTGCAAGGTGGCTAAACGAGTCTTCCCTAGGAAGGCCATGGAAATGTTTAATCAGGTTTAGAACTGCTAGCTTGATCTCGAAGTCCCATTCAGGTATGACCACCCCCGGTCTTTCCTCATAATAGGAAGGATCATAGAAATCCTTTAGAGGAACGACAGGCTGCTGACGGAGTGGTGGGTTTGGCCTTTGGTTGGCTAGGTTTGTGATATTCCTAGTCAACAATTATTGATTGGCATGAAGTTGAGCAATCTGGTTAGCCATCAAGGAGTAAAGATTAGGTGGGGGGCTTGTTGTTGAGATTGAGGCAAATCAGCATTAGGAAGCTCCAAGTGTGGGAAATCAAAGGTGGGGGTTGTTTTGGGTGGAAGGGTCAAATTTTGGATTAGGAGTGGGGTTAGAGGTGGAGGTGGAAGGGTTAGTGGACCTATTTTGTTGGTTTTCCATTTTTTTAGAAGAAGAAGACAGGAAAAGAGGTCTTTTAGCACGGGGGGAAAAATCAAATGGTCCCTCCAAGTGCAGATTTTGGGACCGTCGCTCGTGCATAAAATGAAAGAACGAGAGGGGAGGAGAAGAGATGGAGATGAGAAAAAGTGTGCAATTCAAACAACCAAGCCTATTCTTTCTTAAGGTTGACTCCTTACAAACCTAAGACTTGGGAATCCAATAAGTAAGAGATCCGCAAGTGAACCCAATTCCAAAAGAGAGCTCGGCTAGACTAAAGACGTGGATTGGGCCTAAGCATTTGCTGAAAAACCAGGGGCTTGTGTAAACCCACACCCGTCGTTTAACTTCCCTCTAAGTTTGACGCCACGTTGTCTAAAGGAAGTAGGAGCGCTTAGTGATCCTTAAATATTGGATATCAAGCCTAAAATGGATGAAGTCCTTAAATGGTCAAGTGACTACTTGTTTTAAGTTAGGCTTGGGTGTCTAAATGTGCACAGGAATGTGAAGGGCGTTAATTGGGGTAATGCTCTGTTATTTCAATTTTTATAGTGTGTGCAGGAATTGGAAAGTGATTCCAATATTAAACAAGTTGACACATAGATTTAATGTATTTCTATTTTTTAGGATTTGATTTAACTTAATGTATTTTAGGGTTTCCTTTTTAAAGCTTCAAACAAGTTTAAAATTCAACAAACAAAAGGAAATCAGGTTGTATCGGTAAAGATTAATTTCCTTTAATTTGTTGGTCTCTAGAAATGGAAAGAAACCCTAATCAACTTAATCTTAAGCAGAAATTTAGCTACCAATGATTTTGTTTTTGGCTTTTTTAAAAGTAGTGGTCCAAACAATGCAAGCAACACCACTACTTTATGGAAAATAAAACAAGGATTCCAAAAACTATTTTTTTAAGATTTTAGAAATTTTTCTGATATTTCTAAAATATTTTTCTTTATGCTGGTGTCAAAGTTCAGAAATGATATTCGAGGGTATTTTAGACTTTTTAGTATTACCACCGACCTCAAAAAATTGTTGTGAATTTATATGATGTGTAGAATTTCACAAGGATTCCAGAAAACTAAATGTCACAAAATTTGGATGAGTATAAAAATTCCTAAAATTCATGAACAGTAGCAAAACAAGAAGATTAGAGGAGATGACCCCTATACAGTCCACGAATTTTTAAAAATTATATACAAATACAATTGCTTTGAAATTTGGAAAAGATGTTTCTCATTTTATTTGAAATCACTGGATGAAATTTCAAGATTTTATAAGGTCTGTGGTGTCGAGATTTATTTTGAAATCCGGATAGAAGTCTGGACCCAAAAATCAGACTACCAACACTTGAAGTGGAGTGGTGTTAAGTGGTGCAAACAAGCAACAAACGAGTTTTAAATTGCACTACTCCACTTAATTAAGATATTTAGGGTCCTGAAAGCCAAGTTTAATATTTTTTTGATAGATTTTAAGGCTATGTGTGACTAGGAGAAAGAACCAACCTGAAATTCTGCAGGAAGACAGGGTATTGCAATCTTCTCAGAATCTCACTTTCTTCCCACAATACCTGCACACACACAAGAGAAAAAGAGAGAAGGTGATGAGATCCACTTCAAGCAAGAGAATGAATAAAATGCAAAGCCATGCCTCCTCGACAACGGTGTCAAAAAGTGATTGGATTTTCACGTGGTTTGTAAAATTAGGGTTTTATCGTTGTAGCGCACAAAAATCGAGTCACTTTTAAATTTGTAATCCTAGATAGGGGAAGTATCTAGGGTTGTCCAAGTAGGCAATTTATTTGCAAAATCGGGTCTCTTCTTGGAAATTGAAAATTACCTCTCTTTTTGGTATTTTTCAATATATAATTTTTTGTGGTTTTTGAAATAACAGCAATATGCAGAGTTGATTGTGGGAGAGACTAACCCTAATAGCTAATACCTGTGTGACAAAAATTTATTTCTTTCTAAGCTCACCCTAAGCAGGTGGAGGCCTAGGGTAATTAGAAAGGAGTGTTTGTGCACTAGAAGTAAGGTGACAAAAACAACAAGAACTACGACAAAAGCTATTTTAACAATAAGGCAACTTTTTATAGAAAAGAGGATTTGTTTTACAAAGAGGCACTAGTAGCGGAATGCTTCTACTACTAGAAATAAAAATGCACAAAATAAAAACAATGATCCTCTGAATTTGTCGATGAAGAAGACGAAGCTCTTGCTCCAACTGCGGTTGCTCCTGTAGTTAAAAAGGTCTCCTTCTTTACTTGACTTCCTCCTCCAAGGTGTGGTTTTCTCCTAGGCAAGCCCTAGGGGGGGCGTGCCTTGGCTCCTCGAAGGTGGAAGCTCCCACCTTAATTGATCTCCAAGGGTGGGCATGTACCACCCTTCTCCAATGCCTAGCTGTCCTCCAAGATGAAGATAGTCTCCTCCTTGGTGTGGCACAGGGAAGAAGAGAGAAGAACAAGAAGGCACCAAGGGGGCGGGTAGGATGCCCCCTTAATCTTCTCTTCTTCTCCTTCCTTGGCCATAGGTGTTAATGGCTCTGAAATGGGTTTTAAAATCATCGCGTTGTAGTACAGTTTGAATCAGTGCAAAAAATAGATAATATTTATACTCAAAAGAAATCCGAGGTTGTTTGCTGGGAGCAAGTGGCAATTAACTCTTAAGATTGCAATTCTATCAATGTATAACAATAAATCCAAGCAAGAATGATATATATGATTAATCAAATGTCAATGAAGCAAAAAGACTAGGGTAAAATGGTAATTTGAATCACCAAATTACCTTAAGCACAAATAAGCTCAAGTATCTCAAATAATGCAACAGTAATATCAATGCAACAGTAGTATCAGTTGACGGTCAAGCCAATCAGTCAACTTAAACGGCTGGTGCTATAGTGCTAGAGAAGCATTGTTCTTCTCTGTCTTTTTCCTCTTTTCTTTTCTTTGCCTTGGCTTCACGCATAGAAAGGCTCTGATTTTGGCTAAGTGTCGAAATCTCCTTAGAGAAAAACCCTCCCCTTACCCGCGTGCTCTTCCTCCTTTCTCTCGCTGGGTTCCACCCTCCCAGGGCCTCAAATAACGTCGGGTAATTAGGTGAACAGGGATCCGCGTACCCGGGACCAGAGCTGTGGACGTGGGTTGCAGCTGAGGTGCGAAGGGTTAGGCAGGTCGAGTGGGTGTGTGTGAGGAGGGACCTCACCCCTTGTGTCTGAGGCGATAAGCCTTAAGCACAAATTCAATTCATGCCGCTACAAAAGTCTGCGCACTTCTGAGGTGGGACTATGTCCCAAGGCTTCTTGTTGCACACTGGCCGCAGCGGCTGCTTCGTTTAATTCTAGTCAAAGGACCAAATTGGTCCCTGGGTTGTGTTCCTGGAGAGATTTTGCACACCCTGGAGGCTTCACTTGGAGTTGATGTGGCTAGAACGTGCTTTAAGGTTCCTTCGAAGCTCTGCGTCAATGGTGGATGGAGACCTAATACTTGAAATCCAAGGTACGGCCTTTCGGCCTTGTCAAACAAACTTAGGGGCTTCACCGTTGAACGACGAGTACGGTGGTGGGTGCGATGTGTCGTGGAGGTGGTCGATGAGGCCTGTTGACCTTGTGGATGGTAATTGGAGGAGCGTGAGTTTGGTAGAGGATTTGGAGGAGCAATCACCCTAATTAAGTTAGGGCTTTTGCTCCTGAGGTCGAGGCAGAGGTGTAGAGCATGGAAGCGGCGACGTAGGTGGTCTGTGGTGGCCGTTGGATCTCGTCAGAGGTATGACGGCGAGGTGGAAGACGAAGTCGTGGAGGGTGGTGCGAAAGTCGAAGTGGAGTGTCAGAGGTGCTGTCGTGAAGTGGGGAAGCTAAATAGTCGATCGAGATAGGTAGCGGACTACGGGGATCGGAGTTGGCGCCAATTGTGGTATGGCCGGCGCTGGAGACGAAGATGGCTCTGATGAGGGTTGGACAACGAGGACGAAGGAGATAGAGGCACCGACTGGTATTACTCGACGCGGAGGAAGACGAGGATGGAGTATCTGCCGCCGGTATTGCGGTCAGATGACGAGAGAAGTTGGAGAGGATCAGCGGAAACTCAAGGAGCCTTTCAGCCGAAAAGGAAGGAGGAATGCGGGGAATTTCTGGCCGAAATCGAGCTTAGGAAGGACGGGCAGGCCCTGGGAGTTTTTATATAGGTAGTAAGGGTCAATTGGAGCTTGGAAGCCAAGCTTTCAAGCGTGGAAGGTCGCTAGAATAGGAGACCTACTTTTTTGAAGGATTCGCATGAGGATTTGGGTGACTTGTGGGACTTCGGATCTGGCTAAAAGGGAAGTTAGTTTCTTGACGAGTTACCCTTTCAAATCTGAGAAGGATTCATCAAGAAATCAATGAGATCTTGCCAAATGAAGCTCGCCAGAATTGTAGGAATAGGATTTTAGTGCGGCAAGGACCTTTTTATGAAGAAGACAAAGAAGTTGGGGGTCTTTTTGTAAGAAATTCAAAAGCTAAGGGGCCATGTGAAATAAAGAAAATTAGACTTGGACCAAAGTGCAAACTAGGTTGAAATAATTTTAGATTGAGCCCAAATTTTGATACAAATCTAATTTGAACCCAAGGAATCCAATGGTGAAGTTGGATTTTGGTTGACCTCGTTTGACTGGGTAATTTATGCAAAAACTCAAATTAGGGCAAAAGTTTGTCTATGATTCTGTTTTAGGTCAACATGGGTTCTGATGGTCAAATTGAAGGTAACAAATCCTAGAAAATATTTTTTTATGAATTTTAGAGGGTTTAGGTGAATTTTATCCTGACCAGAACCTCATTTAATTAAGCAGGTCTATTTTTAGGATTTCAGATGTCCATTAATTCCTATAACACATGAAAACCCGTTTCATTCTGTACGAACCCTCTTAATAGACTTTAAAGTACATTTAACCTTTGTTCAACCCCTGAGGAAACCTATGGTTATTCTATTTTGTGATAGAATGGTAAATTTGCAGAAATAACCTTGTATTCTTATCTTCTCAAATCAATGTTTTGTGCCGTTAAGACCTTCTGATGGATATGTAGGAGTTTTTATTGACTTAATCAGATCAAACTGAGCTAGTTATGGCTCATGATGGTGTTCTCATCATACCCGCATGCCTAGCTTTTGCTAGTCCCTTAGCAAAACCATCTGAATCGAATTAGTTATCTCGGTCGGATTTAACCATCAGGATGCCTTACTAAGCTGCATCTCTAGGAATCAAATCTTAATACCAACAATAGGCCTAGAGGTACTCAAGTACCAACCCAGATCTAGACTTAACTAGCTTTCGCCTCAGTCTTCATCGAAGGTTTCTAAGGCCCGCAGGAACTAACCTAGGGTTTGTTGGACCCAGCAGTTAAAGCACCTGTGCTTGAAACATGGTTAGTCTGGTTCAGTTTGTGAGTGCATTTTGAGAGAGACATAGGAGAATTTGATTTGTGGAGAGCTTTCTCTGTCTTTTCTTTTCATTATATTTTTCCTTAGATCCATCCTCAGATTGGCCCTAAACACGGTTTGTATCGGATTCCATGTCCCCACCATCAATCCTTGTAGGGTTCCTGGCAATCGATGCTTCGGGATAGCATCGCCCATGGCAACCCCCAGAACCCTGGCTTTCGAGATTTTGGAATAATCCTACCCATGGCGTTCTGTAGCTAAATACAGACCCTGGCAATCGACATTTCGTGATAATGTCGCCCATGGCATCTGGACCAGCACAAGGTGCTTACATGCCCCCAAGAGGATATTTAGATATCCTAGGAGACAAGCACCGAGGAGACGGTATGCTATTGCGCATCTTTGAGGGGAATTTCCCGCCTCTCCGCATCGGGAACTCATCCAAATCAACTTGTGTTTTTGAGCCGCTCCTAATCTAGATCTTAGGACCTTTTTCAGAACATATTAAATGCCTTTTGGCATGTTTTATCTTTAGAGCACACTGAACTAGACTGTGTGTGATTTAGGGTGCTTAAGTTACCGAGTCTCGCAAATCAGAGGTTAGTTAATGGGGCCGAATACTCCCTAAGCCTTAGACCTAATACATAAACTTTGCATTTTCCCCAACCTCTTGAGGATTAATTCGGATCTTGACAAGTACGTGAATGTTTAAATCCAATACAGATCCAAGAGGCCTAAGGTTGGTATTTGCCACTAATCCCTTAAGTTTTAGACTTTCAGGTCTTAGTTCATCATTCGATCCAACCTGGAAGGTAGTTAGGTTCCAAATTGTTTCTAAGGGACTCAATTTTCTTTTTCTTTGTTCTCCTTTCTTTTCATTTTTCTCCCAAAATGGCTCCTCTTTTTCCTCAACCTCCTTTTTTTTCTAACAATATGTAATTCTTTTGATGAAACCCTTTCTTGTGAAGTGATTCTCACAGTGTTTTGCACTTTAATACCCACCCATGCCTACGATTTGCAATGTCCTCAATGTAAATTAGGTGGGTTCGAATTCAGCTTAGATTGTACATTAGGATAGGTTTAGGTGGGTGGATGGGTCAGGGTGATTGTTGCAAACGATTTCAAGCTCTGGTACGGGTACCAGAGGTGGAGTCGGTTGTTCTAATGGACGAACCCTAAAGTGCAATATGAGTTCATCATGAGATATGTCAAGAAGGTTTTTGGGTTTTTTCAAAAAGATGATGGGTTACCTCCCGTTAAGCGCTGAGCATAACACCATCAGCCGAGCAGAATATGCTCAGGGAGAATGGAGATCAAAAGATACCTTAGCCATGTTTGTATCGGTGAGTTCAATGAACGGCTTAAGTAGTTGGCCATTCACAATAAAAGACGAGGGATTAGATATGAATTGGACCCAATCAAGGCACCCAAAGATTTTTTTTTTTGAATGACTAAGGCAATTTCGAGGTGGATGATACCTCTGAATCAGAAATTCACACACCTGAGAAGTACCTAGGAAACCAGGAAGGGAGAGCCCCGCAAAGACCCCTACACGGTAGAGCGTCCCTACGGGTTACAGGATTTTCCCCACCCAGCCTTCTTTGTCACTCAGGGTCCAGGTAGACCGGAATATACGAACTTAAGTCCTTAAGTCTACCAATTTTATGTCCTAATTTGTGCCTTTGATTTCACTTGATTAGAAGTTAATTCAACTTGTGACCTAATTTGTAGGTTGATTGGCCTACAATGTAGACCAACTTCACCTGACCTACCTTAAAGATGGCAGAATGAGATCTAGGTCAAGACCTGGAAACCAACCTGATTGACTCTCATGTTATTAGGTCCAAGGATTTTAGGGTTCAAGTGAGTTTAGAGCCTGATTTTAGGGTTTTTGTTGATTAGATCTTTTCAACTAAGGGCTTGGGTAGCATACGCAGGTGGGTTTGTTTTCTTTTATGCAGGAAAGTGTGAACTAGTACTCTAAAATCGTAGAATTGAAATCCTAATTGGCTCTATTCTATATCCACTTTGATCTTAAAATGTTCTCCTTAGACTTCAAACAAGAGGTGCGTTGTCCAAGAAGATTAGAAACTAAGCGTGATCCTTAATAGGCATAGGAAATTTAGGGTAAAAAAAATTTCGCAAATCAGGAACTTGCCCTTTAAATGATAATTACTATGTAAAATAAGATAGGTGATTCCTAATAGTGGTGAGTGGAACCGAAGCTAGGTCTTTTGTTTGTTTTAGTGTCTATTACAGTAATGTCGTTGTGGTACAGATAAAATAGCTACGGTTTGTCGTCATTGCCACCATTACAATTTTACTCAGAAATATTTTTCCCGAGGTCGAACTCAGGGAGCTACTAGAATTCTAGAAGTACAATGCTTTTATTACAAAAATAAGAGAGAGAGAGAGAGAGAGAGATAGATAGATTTTGTTTCTTGGCTTTTTCTTCTTCTCTTCTTTCTCTCTTTGCTTGTCTTCTTCTTCTCTTCTTTTTCTTCTTTCTTTCTTCTTCATAGTTCTTGATCTTCTTCAGTTCTTCTTCTTCTCTTCTTTATCTTCTTTCTTCTTCTTTCTTCCTTGTTCTCTTTTCTTTCAGCTGCGGCACCTTTTCTTTTCTTTTTCTTCTTCTTTGCTTTGTCTGCAGAGCTCCATCCGTCATCTGATTTCTCAGTCAGACGGCTTAAGTGGTGTCTGCTACAGTGCTTCCTTTGTGCTTCTCCTTCTTCTTCCTGCGGTCTTCTTCTTCCTTCTTCTTTGCTTTGTCTTCTTCCTGCGACCAAGTGTGACCTTCTTCTTCTTCTTCTTTGGCCTTCTCCTTCTCCTTCTTCTTCTTCCGCACCCTGTCCCTGCACAAAGAGAAAAACCTACCCTGTCCCTCTACCTGCACGTC
Organism: Thalassia testudinum; assembly: GCA_037157565.1. Classification (NCBI taxonomy): domain Eukaryota; kingdom Viridiplantae; phylum Streptophyta; class Magnoliopsida; order Alismatales; family Hydrocharitaceae; genus Thalassia; species Thalassia testudinum. Next base: position 95,552,372 of record JAZHRO010000002.1, read on the forward strand.
TCTCTTTCTCTCTGCAAATCACTCACAGGATGCTCTCCCAGAGCTGCGGGTAATCGGGTCAGGTTTCGTGCCCGTGACTAGGCGCACCGGTGTGTGGGTGATGCGCGAGGTGTGCTCAGATAAGGTCGGGTCGGGTCCACCGGATCCGCGTGGTGAGCTCGCGGACCGGCGAATGAATGGGTGCGGGACCTCACCCCAGTGCTTTCAGAGGCGTTAAGCAGAATTCACAAAAACAATATAAACCGTGTGTCTGCTTCGTCGCTTACCGATGTGGGACTAAAACCCACTGTTCTCCTTTGCACGCCCGCAGTAGACCGCAGCTTCGCTTCCTCAGCTGCAGGCTCTATTCACGTCGATTGCTGGGTTAGCTGCCTTCGCACTACCCTCCCGACCTCGCAACACTTGGAGCCCTGGAGTTCTGAAGCCTGGAGCATGCGTGGAGCTGCTTCAATGCAGTGTCAATGGCAGCCGGGCGTCGAAAACTGCCAGACATGAAAAGAGCCTCTCGGCCTAATCAGATCAGCAGGGGACCTTCGCGGTGGTGCGGTGAAGGTGGTGCGAGGTTCAGCAGGTCGTGGGGCGGCCCAGGCATGCGTGCCTAGGTCGCCCTGTGATCGGAGGTGTGGGTGTGTTCGGGGGAGCGATGAGTGGGTGGGCGGAGGTTGTTCAGCGTAACGAGGCGGAGGTTATGCGTGGGTCGGCGAGGCGTGTGGGGCAGTGGAGCGATGGGAGCGTCTCGCCGGAGGGTGGCCGGAGACGAAGAAGGTGACGGTGGACAGGAGCGGTCGAGGGTTTAATCGAATGAAAGACAGTGAGGAAAAGAAAGAGGGGGAGATGGGGAATAGTTCTGACCTAGTTACAGGGACGAAGGAACCGGAGCAGGGCGGCTGTCGTATCGACTGTCACCGGAGAAGAAGATACCCAGAGAGAAAAGGCGGCGGCGAGGAAGGGAGAGGGAGGGCGCGCGCTGGGTACGGCGCGACGCGGGAAGAGCGGGCGAAGGTGGCTCTGCTGCTGGTATTGTAGCAGAGCGACAAGACGGAGGAGGAGGAGCTGCCAGAGCTAGTGGGTTTCTACCAGAGTGGGAAGAGAGGAAAAATGGGGGTTTCTCGGTTAGGACCGAGCTGCTCCCGTTGGCTGGCGACGGCGGTCCTTATAAAGGCGAAGGTAGAGGGGTGGGCGCAAGGAGGCGACGTGCCTCCCTCATCGGAGAATGGTCGGAGTTGCAACCCATACCTTCCACGTGTTCGCATGAAAGGTGTGGGCGATGGCAGAGGTCATGGCGGTGTCCCTGCGACAGCAGACGTTGCAGGGAACACCCGGTTCAACTGGTAGAGGGCCTCCCTCACCCTGCGCGGCGCCATGCTCCGCGCAAAGTCGCCGGAGCATGGCACTACTTAGAGATTTGCAGGGGGGACCTAAGTGCAAAGAACGACGAAGAACATAGGGGCCAAAATGCGAGGGTTTCGAAAGTTGAGGGTCAAAAAGAAATAGATGAGGACCAAAATGCAAAGTCGATCAAGAAGGTTTCTTCTTAGGCTCAAGTTTCTATGCATGACTAAATGGGACCTAAGGATTCTAATGGTGAATTTTATTTCTAGATCAGACCTTGTTTGACCAGCCAATTTACGTAAAAACATAAATTAAATCATTAATTGGGCATGATTCTCAATGTAGGTCAAAATGGGTTCCCAAGGTCAAATTGAAGGTTCTAAACCCTAGAGATTATTTTTATATGAATTTTAGAGGGTTTAGTTGATTTTTACTTTGCCTCGAACCTCGTGAATTGGAGTGGGTTTGTTTTAGGGTTACAGAATGTCATTTAATTCCTTGGAGTTGCTGTAGCCCTTGTTGGATCAAATCATCCCACTTTCCTTTTTATTAGGTTAGTTTGACCTATGTTTGGACCCTGAGTTACCCTGTTTACTGATTGTGTTGGTGAAATTGCATTTTTACCCCTTATGACATGTTTTCTTCACAAACTCAGAATTCTCTGAGTCAAGCCTTTCTATGAGTTATGAGGAGCTTTTTTTTCTCGCATATCTAGGTTAGATTGTGCTAGTTAGGGTTCATGATGAGGTTCTCATCAATTCCTAATTGATTATTTCCTTTTTTTATCTTCCCAAGATTAGGAGGTTGATTAGGGAAGAATAAAGAAGTTACCTGCCTTGGTGTGGCTGTTTTGCATAGAAGATCTCCTCATGAAGTACCTCGCAAAATCACAATAAAGAAAACAATGCAAGTTAGTGCTTAAAAATATAAAAACATAACAAGAGAATAGCGGTGAATTACTCGTTGTTCCCCAGCAATGGTGCCAAAATGTTAGTCGCTCTGAATCGGATTTTGAAATCAATACGTTGTACTATAGATTGAATCAGTGCGAAAAACAAATAGAATTTATACTCGAATGAAAATCCGAGGTCGAACACAGGGAGCAAATAGGAATTCGCACATTAATCTCAAATAATATGTAACTGAGCACAAGAACTTAAACCAAATAGTATCAAGAAATGAATAATAATTACTCAAAATGATAATCAATGTAAAGCATGAGTTGAACAATAATTGTGCATGGCAAAAAGAATCTCAAAGCAAAAACAATGGCGATTTAGATCACCAATTATTCAATTTAAGCATATGTGCATTGAGTTCAAATAATGCAACAATGCCATCAACCATTCAAACTTAGGTACTTAAATATATCAACAGTATCAACTAGGGCACTATGCTTCTTCTTCAGCCTCCTCTTCTTTCTCTCCTTCTGCTTCTGCTCTTCTTCTCTTCTTCTTTTTCAGGCCTGCTTCTTCAACCTCTTCTTTCTTCTCAAGTCGTTCTTCTTCTTCAGCCTGTCTTCAGCCTTGGCTTCTCTTTTCTTTCTTCTTCTGTGTGCCTCTCTTCTGCCTTGGCTTCTCTTCTCTCTTCTTCCTCTTCTTCTTTCTTTCCCTTCTGTCAAGGCCTTCTTCCTTCTCCTCTTCTTTCTTCTTCACGCACAGAGGGAGGCAATCCCTCCAGCAGCTAAGTGTCATAGATAGCAAAAACCCCCTTGCCCCCGTGCTCTCTTTCCTTCCTTTCTTTGCATTTTCTCTTCTTTGCCTTCCCAAGGCCATAGTATCGGGTAATCAGATATTCAGGTAGAGCGCACCTGGGACCAGGATCACCGACAGTAGGTGGTGAGCAAGGAGTGCGCGGGTTAGGTGGGTCGGATCAGCGCCAAGCCTACGGGGGACGGGTCATGGGCGAGGAGCTAGTAAATGGTGAGCAGGGACCTCACGCCCTGTGTTTAGTTGAGGCGATAAGCCGTATGCATAAAATCAATTTATGCACGCACGCCTCTTTACTCGTTTCCGAGGTGGGACTAAATGTCCAACCTTCCTCGCGTAAGTAACCGCGATGCTCCTTCGTTCAATTCACGTTCAATGTTGGTCAAACGTCCCAATTGACCACTTGGAGACGTTCGCCTGATGATTCCGCATCACCTCGTGCTTTCGCCTGGAGCTCTTGGCGGGGAAGCGAGCTTCAAAGCTTGCTCGAAGCTTCATGGTAATGGTGGTGGTGGCGGTGAACCTGAAATGAAAAACATGGCCTTGCGACCTTGTCAGGTGGTTCAGTAGCTTCGCCATAGCATGGAGAATGTGGTGGTGTGTGTGGTGAGGCAAGTGCGTGCGTGAGAAGGTCGTACGACCTCAGAATGGAGGTGCAGTGGAGTTCGGGGGTGTGTTTGGGTGATGGAAGGGCGAATAGGTAGAGGGGTTTGGTAGAGGGTTAACGTGCCTTCGTGCGTGTGTGTTAAGAGGTGTCGTTATAGTTGCACTTGATACGTCGGTTTTAAAAGAAGTAAACGGAGGTGAGTCCGAGTGTCGATCTCAGGGAGGCGTGGAAATCAGATTTTGTTTACCACTTGTTGTCACGAAAAAGGTGGAGTTTTGCTTGCGAAAGAGACGATTTTGAAAAGCGAGAGATAGAGAGAGTTTAGGGTTAGAAAGCTCTTGGTTTTGATCATGCACTTTAAACAGAAATTAAAATGGCAACTAAATGGAAAATAATTTCATTAAACATGCATTCATAGTTCATGGTTTACAATATTAAATACATGCTTCAACAAAAGTAAAGGAAAGCTTAAAAGAGAGAGAGAGAGGTAGAGAGAGTGGAGAGCGACGAGGCAGCCATGGCGGTGGAGGAGGCTCCGTCGGCGGCTCGTCGTCTCCGGCGATTACAAGAGTGCCTAAGACTAGCTAGGAGAGGAGTGGAGTAGTTGCAAGTGGGAGAGGATGCCTTGAATGGTGGTAGAAGGGGGTTTAAATAGAGTTAAGGGCCTCCTAGAAGAAGAATGTGCTTTAGCGACATCCAGAACGTCGCTAAAACTGCTTCCAGATACGTCGGTGAAGGCCTTCTGCCGCCAGTCAGCCGCTCACCCCCTCTCTCTCTCCAAGCGCGATCCGTGGATGATGAACGAGAGTCGTCCGATCGAAGATCGGACGGCTGAGATCCTCCCGCGCCCGTGCTGAGATCGCGCTTCGGGCGTGCGTGCGTGCGCGCACGCGTGGGCGCTCGGGCTCTGTCGTCGCGCCGCGTGGCGCAATCCTGACCGCCCGATGCTGATCGGGCGGCTCAATTTCGCCGCGCCCTTCGCTCGCGCTTGATTTTCGCTCCGCGCGATTCGAACGCGCGTCGCTGCGACGCGGGCGTGCGCGCTAACCGTTGCGCCACGCCCGCGCTTTGTCGCGGCGACCGCGGGCGAGCGCGCGGATCTCGGCCGTTCGATCGAAGATCAACGGCCGAGATTCGTTCTTGGCCGGCTTTAGGGCGAGCGAGCGGCGGGGGCGAGGCGACGTGGTGCGTTCTGGGCCGTTGATCTCCAAATCAACGGTCATGATTTCTTGGGCCCATTGTGGGAGCTCCGGATGTCGGATTTGGCTGATCTTGAGTCCGTTGGACTCCGTTCGTCATCCTGAATCCATCCGTGCGGTCCGATTGCTCATCTGAGGCCTGCTTTGACAAATACTTTACACAAATGGCCATTAATACAGTTTATAAGCAATCTTGATACTTGATGCATGCAATGCTCCTATTCTACTTTATGTTGTGCCTTTTATTCTAAAGATGGGCCATATTCAACCTAATTACTACCCCCTTGCGTGGTGTTATCAAGGGTGGTGTGGCGAAGGTCGTGAGGTGGTTGGCGGGGCGGATGGAGGTGTGTAGCAGTAGGAATGCCTCGCCAGAGGTTCAGTTGGCGACGGAGATGACAGAGGTGAACGGCGGCGTCGAGGGGATATTTTTGGGATTTTTGGGTATAAAACTAACCTAAGAGAATTAAGGATATAATCTAACCCTAATTTAACAAACGAAAAGGGGGAGAGTGGCACCAGCGTTGGTAGGCCGATGTTGGGGAAGAAGATGCTCTGGTGAGGGTTTAGACGGCGAGGATGGAGATAGAGGCGACTGCTGTTGGTTCTAGAGCACCACGATCATTTGTTTTGATGATAACAAAACACGTGTTATTTAGCATTTGCAATTTGAGTCCTAGATTTCAGGTCAATTGCAAATGTGGACGTGTTTAGACGGAACTCGAGCTCGCATCCAGGGTGGATTGGAGGAGCTTGACGGAAAACAGAGGAGGTTCACGTGGAGCGACAGATTGAAGATAGAAGACAAGAAGAATAGGATAGATTCTTTTTAATCCTTTCTTGTATCTCTTGTCTTTATTTTCTTGCTCTTATTTTCCTTAGAACATTATGTTAAAGAGCCTCAAAGTACCCTAACAGTAGTCCTAGGAACACCGGCACAACCCTAGGATACTTAGGTTTTCTGTAGAATACTTAGAAAACCAATATAGGGTTCAAAGAGCACTTCCAGACGTCTAATTCCCAAATCAGACGTCTAATAAAGTATTTTAAGACGTCTGACTGTTGTTTCAGACGTCTGATAACTATTAGGTTGGAGTTAGTGTTCTGTCTGATGAAATCAGACGTCCAGACCTTAGTCTAGACGTCTTAGAAGACATCTGATGGATTTGCCAGACGTCCAATTAGTGGACCGTTGGCTGGCTTTGCAAACACTCAAGAATATGACCGTTAGAGCCTTATCAGATGTCCATAGGACTTACCAGATGTCTGATAATTGACCGTTTTGCCTCAGCTGACCCAAAATCTCTTCTCAGAGATTTTCTAGCCGTTGCAACGTTTGGAAATCAATTCCCACAGGAAAAGTAGGTTTCCAGATGTCCATACATAGTGCCAGACGTCCTGTATGTCGTCTGATGGACTTGCGCAAAAACCCTGTTTAGATCTGATTCAAGTCAGGAGGAAACCCGCATAGAATTAGACGTCTGACATTTAAATCAGACGTCTTAAAGTGGCCTTCCAGACGTCTGATGCCAGAGTTAGACGTCTGATAACCCTGTCAAGTGTAATCATTGTCCTGATTTCGGGCTGATTCTCTTGGGCTTTGTTCCCAACGGCTATAGAACCTTTCCTAAGCCTTCCAAAGCCTTCCTAAGGCCTCTATAAATAGAGGGGAGCCTTTGACACACCAACACACACTTGGATACACCTAAGTAACATATTTTCTACCCTTTGATGTCCAAGAAAAGATCTTGCTCTCCAAGCTTAAGTTCCATCACCTAGAGAGCTAAATTCCCTTTGCGCACTCGCTCTCCCGCCATTGTTCACGAGAGCGACATTGCGCCATCGCGTGGCACACGCACCGCGTCATCAACTCGACGCACTCCTTACAAAGGGGAGTTTCCTATTTCCTATAGAAGCTAGGTTTAAATTACTTTGTTGGCTCTATAGGATTACTTGTTTTATTTTATCTTTGTCTTTTGGTTGGGTATTCGCTTTGCGAATTCCCGTCTCCTTCGTGGGACAAAATCCTTCTCGTGTAGAGAAGAGGTTGAGGAACGCTACCCTCGTACTTGTAGCGTGGTTGTACTGAGGTTGAATCACCCTCATTTTAAAGTGATTCGGTTAGTGGATTTGATCAACTAGGTTGATCGGAAAATCCTAACTCGAGAGGGTTAGGTGGTGGTTTTCACCCGATTTGGGTTTCCACCTAAAAACATTTGTGTACATTGTGTGTTTGATTGATTATTTGTGAGATTGTTTATATTTATTTCCGCATTTATTACGTCACCCCTCCTAGTAGGGAACCTACAACTGCTGGTATGGCGTGATGCGGAGGAAGGCAAGGAAGGAGGATCTGCCGTCGATATTGCGGTCAGACGAAGGAAGGAGTTGGAGAAGCTTGCCGGACGTCGAGGATTTTGGTTGGATGAGGAGAGATGAAATCAAAGAGGAATTCAGTAGAATTCGAGCATGGGATCTGTGGTCTGACCTGGGGCATCTTTTATAGGTCTTTGGAGGATGTTTTAAGCTTGGGAAGCAAGCTTCCTAAGCTTGGAAGGTTCATCGGAGATAGAAGTTGAAATATACTCTAATCTCTCATGTCTTCACATGAGAGATTAGGAAGGTTTTAGGTCTTAGGATCTGGCTTAGAAGGAAGGGAATGCCTTGATGAACTTCCCTTTCAAATCTGAGAGGGCTTCGTTAAGGAATCAAGGAGAACATGCTAAAATAAGCTTGCCGGAGTTGTAGGATTAGGATTCCATGGCGGCAAGGACCTATTTGAAGAAAATGATGATAAAGATAGGGGCCTTTTTGTAATAAATTCAAAAGTTAAGGGGCCATGTGAAATAAAGAAAATTAGACTTGGACCAAAGTGCAAACTAGGTCAAAACAATCTCAGATGGTTGTTGGATCTTCCATCAACGACCAAGATCACACGAAGGCTGCGCTCGCTAATTCATAAACGAGACAAATAGCCTCCTTCAGCGAAGCAATCACATGCTCTTTCGCAAAGCGGAGGTGCACGTTTAAGTCCCTCGCATGCCTCAATTCATAGCAAGCACAACATGCGGCCAAATTCAATTGTAGGATGGTGATGTGTGGGTGAGGAGGTGAGACGTGGCGCACTCATATGAAGGCGAGGCCGCACGCGTGATCCGATTCCCAAGCCCATGCGGGATCAAACACGTAGGTATTGGGCGAGTTGAAGAAGAGCGGGCGCATGCATCTTTAAGCTGTCTGATCTCTCGATCGGACAGCTGAGACTGTTTGATCATGATGTGGTGTTGAGCTCAAAGGAAGGAGAGGGGGTGGGGGCGAGTGCACGTACGTCCACGTTCAGGGCTTTAGTGGCACTTAAATTCATTACTAAATACCCCCTTATTTAATGTTTTAAGCTTGAAGTGTCAATTTTGCCCTCAATCCCTACAATTATAAAAGGAGACCCCTACCACTTGAAATTCTCATCACTTTCTTCACCTCTCTCCCTCTCCAAAGCTTTAAAGAAGCTTGTCCCAAACCTGGGATGCTCCTCTAGAGTTAAAATTGAAATTTTTTCTCCTTCTCAACCCATTCATGGAGCTCCCGTGGTCGTCTTCTCACCCCGTTACAGAAGTGGATCTAGCAACGACGACGTCTTGCCTCACCCTCAGTTCTTCTTGCTTAGTCCTCTATCTTCCATCTCCACTCTACGTCTTCCAGGTGTCACCCATTCTGGCTCGTCCTCCAAGCAGCCATTGAGGAGGATAATTTCTCACCTCCCTTCTTTTTCTCTTTCTAGATTAGATTTATCGCTTTTTAGTTGTAATATTTCTAGCTTTCTAGTTGTAAAAACACTAGCTTTGTTATAAAAAGTGTTTTGTTCTCTCTTTCTCTCTATTCTAGTGTTAATATCGTAAGTAAAGTAGATTCATTGTGATTATCCCATCGTAAAACTAAAATTACAAAAGAAAATATAATTGTAGATTACGAATCAACGTAGCCTCCCTATTTTCGATCTAGAATTCCTTTTGAGTTTCAATAAATTTGTTTGTTGACGGATTTTCTCGCAAATTGTGCCACAATGACGGGTTTTCCAAACTCAATCTTTTTGCGACGATTTTCGACTCAACTATAGTATCGCTTAAAGATTCAAATTAAATATACACAGATCAATCCACAAAAGCATCAGGCATAGATAACACCTTGATTTATAGTGGAAACCAAAACCAGGTGAAAACAACTACCTAAGCCTCTCAACTTAGGATTTTTCTGACTAGGAAAAGCTAGTTAATCCATTAATGTACACTTAAACGAGGGTGGCATGATCTCTTACAATGATTGATGGGAATACCATTATAGGCCCTAACTAGCCACTTTTAGTCAGGTATGATTGATAAAAGCTCCTACATAATCATCTGAGGGTCCTAACTCCACATTGTTCTGATTTGAGAAGAGAATAGGAAATCATGGTTAATTATATAATTTTAACATCAAATGATGAACATAGATTAACCACGGGGTCACTTAGGAGTTAAATGAATGTCAAATGAGCTCTAAAGTCTAAAAAGTAGGTTAACACTGAAAGAAACAGGGTTTCGCTCATTTTGAGAATCGTAACAGCGCCCAAAACCCTAATTTTCGACTCATTTGAATTGAAGAGGTCATGGTCAGGATAAAATTCATCTAAACCTCATAAAGTTCATAGAAAAATATTCCAAGTGTCTTGGTATCTTTGGTTTGACCATTTGAACCCATTTTGACCTAGAACAAAGTTTCAGATGGAATTTTACCCAAATTTGGGCTTCTATGCAAATTGGCTAGTCAAACGTGGTTAAAACTCACATCTAATTTCACCATTAGATTTCTTGGGTCAAAATTAGGTTGATGTCAAAATTTAGGCCTAATCAAAGTCTATCTTGACCTAGTTTGCAATTTAGTCCTTTAAAACCCTATTTCTTACATTTAGCTCTTCAGGTTCGATTTTATTACAAGAAGGCCCCTAACTTCTCATTGTTTTCTTTAGTTAGGTCCCTGCCGCCATTGGTTGTGGGAACACACTTCAGGATGAGATTCTTGGGGAGATTTCTCTCTAATCAAGGCCAAATCCCTCCAAATTTGGAGGGATTGATCTTGAGGAATTTTTCAATCAATTGAACCAAATCAGAGACCTTGATTCACACCCTGAAGCTTGAACGAGCTCGAAGAAATCAAGGGACCTGTTTCCCTGATTTTGCAGCCAAATCAGGCCATTTTCCATGCTTAGAGCTCGATCCTAAGCTCTATAAAGAGCCCTCGTACCATAGTCGTCCTCCTTAGCCAAGAATCGACCGAGATACCTTCTCTTCTCACTTCTCCAGTCGTCCGCAACTTGAGCTCCGATGAGCTTCTCCAACTCCTTCCTCCGGTCGGCCAATGGTCAAATTGACCGGCCCAACATCATCCCCTCTTCATTGCGACGGTCGCTGGCCAAAGTGTGGCCGATCTCCACCTCTCCTTCCTCGCTTCCATGTCATTGTCAAGATCTCCTTCTCCGGCTCTGGTCCATCATAGCCGGGTACCCTCACCCTCTCTATCTCTCTAAGTCCTCTACTCTCCCTCTCTCTCTCTTGATCATTCTCACACCCTTAACTCCTCGTTTCCACCATTACACACACTGGCTCACCTCCATCTTCCCCATATCCGGCACGAGCTCTAGCAAGCTCACGCCAACGCCACACACATGCAACCACCCTTCGACCACCACCACAACCATCCACAAGTCCCAACAACCAAAAGCCCTAAGTTTATTGAGGCATTTGGCCATTGGAACTCCTCCCCAAACTCACCCACCATAGTCCACCTTCCCCGCCACCGTCTGAGCATCACGCACCACCAGACACCTTAATCCCACCACCATTGTGTTCTTTAGAGCATGGAAAATCTCTTGAGAGTACTGACTGGGGCTTTTAGCCCATGTTTTGATCTCCACGTCGTCGGACAGCCGCCTTCTGCCACCTTTGCTTTCAATGCTTCAGCCTTCAATCACCACTAATCCACCTCCAGGAAGCGCAGAACCTGCTAGTGAAGACAACTACGTCTTCAATTGAGCAAGACCTACAGCAGAAGCCTGATCCATCGAAGACCTTCACCTACTACAGCTACATGATTACGCGCGAAGAAGAACAATAGATAGTCCCACATCATGTGGGAAGGCACCGAGAATAGCGTATAAGTGGAAAAGCTACAGAAGGCTCTTCGCCTCGAACGCATGGGGGGTGAGGTCCCCTACGCACGCCCCAACGCACGTGCTCACATGCGCACCCTTACACGCCCTCGCCCACAATCACGCTGTGGAAGCTACGAGTTACTATGCTAATGTATTTGGTTTTGAAAAACCTGTTGTTGTAGTTTGAAAGCAAAGAACTCATGTTCAACAAATAAAATTTATACCAGAATAGAAATCCCGGGTCGTACTCAGGGAGGAAGACATTTCATTAAAAATACACGTTTGTTTTATTTGTCACGAAGTAGATTAATTGATTAGAAACTATCTATCTATTTACAATAAATAGAAGAGAGAGAGAGAATGAGAGAGAGAGAATATTACAAACAAAAACCAAAAAGAGATGTAGAATGAACATGGAATTCATTATCAAAGAGATTGTTCGTTACACTAAACATTACGACTAAAAAGTAGAAAACGATTACACTAGAAAGCAGTAAATCTATTCTAGAAAGCATTAAAAAGAATGGAGAGAGAATTATCCTCCTCGATGGTCGCTTGGAGGACGAGCCGGACGGGACGATGCCTGGAAGATGGGGAACGGAGCAGGATGAAGGAGGACGAAGCGAGAAGAACAGGGCAGTACATCGTTGTCGTCGTGGGATCCACTTCCAAAAGGGGGACGAAAATTTGACTTTATCTCTTGAAAAGCATCCCGGGTGTGGGACAAGCTTCTCTTGAGCTTTGGAGAGGGAGAGAAGAGAAAGAAAGGACGAGAATTTCGTATGAAGGGGGTCTCCTTTTATAGTTGCAAGGAGTGAGGGCAATTTGGTCTTTTTAATCTCAAAACATTAAATAAGGGGTCTTTAGTGATGGATAAAATCATTGCTAAAGCCCCATCGTGGATGACGTGCGCCGCCCGCTCGCCTTCCGCACATGCAATGCCTTTCCATGTTTTTTAAATCTCGGTCGTTCGATCATGAGATCGAACGGCTGAGAGTGCTCCTCGCCGAGCCTCCTCTACGCGCGCTCACCGCGTCTGATGGCATGTCACACGTAGGTGTGTGATAGCGCGTGGACTTGATTGGGCATGCACAGCCATTAGATCCTCATCAGGCAGTCGATCGTGCCCGCGTACCTGCACCCAACCGCAGCTCGTGAGGATTCGAACGCTCACCCGCGTTTCGCTTAAGCGCTCTCGCCCACTACGCTACGCGCGTAGATGGGCAGGTAGAGTGATTCTTGATCGCGAGATCTGGACTGTTGGATTGAGATCCAATGGTCATGGTTGCACCTTCCAGCGATCCTTTAAAGTCTTCAAGCGTCGGTTGAGTTCCTCTCTCAACCATTGGATCTTGATCCAATGGTTGAGATGCATGGGTGCTAGAAGCTTTAGTGGTTGAGGGCGGCCGGTTGGGTGACCGAGATGGCACCATGTGGCGCCATCTTGGCCATCCATCTTCTGGATGATGTAGATGGTGCCACGGGTGTCGGATTAAGTTGATTTTCGCGCTGTTAGGCTGCGATTGTCGATCTGAATCCATCCGTGCGGTCGGATTTGTCATTTGAAGTGTGGATTCACACCATCTTGGCCCTTGATCTTCTAGGGTTCCCTGGTCTCTATCTGATACTACAGATGTCTGATTAGGGCGATCTTGGAGTCGTTGAACTCCAATCGTCGCCCTGATCAAATCTGTACGGTTGGATCCTCGTTCCGAGGCCCCGATAAAATTTTTTCCCTATCCCTGAATATAAAAGGAGACAATTAACCTTCATTTTACTCAAACTAATCTAAATGCAAGATGATGCATGCTATGCAATATTTATAGTATGTAATGCAAATCTATACTTAAGAAAATGTATAAATAAACATCTTATGTAGTGTAAGCATGTTTACATCACACCCCCATGCCTATCTTTTGCTAATCTTTAGCAAAAACTATATGCTATTTATAAAAGAATTAGGTTGGATTATTTGGATAGAGTTATTTTCAATCATTAAAAAAATGCTTACTTAGGATCAGAACTTTCAAAGACACAACAGTGCCTGAGTATCTGCCAAAATGCAGAATGCCTCAAGCCCTCGCCTTATTCAAAGAAAAATTTCTTTGTCTCTTTTTTTCTTCTTTTCTAATTTTTTTGGATTTTCGAGTTTTAGGGTTTAGGAGTGGCTTTCTACGGCCATTCAACTTACCCAAGATTTGATGAGAACGCTAAGTTCTAAGCATCTTTATTATGAGTGTGATAGACTCGTTGATCGGCAGTTAAAATGAACTTCAGATTTCTATGCCTCTCTAGGTGACCTTAAAAAGAGAATTCTATCTAAAGGTGTATCTTTACAACCGATAGCTTTCTCCCTACTTTTATTTTTATGGGGTCAACACAAGGGTGAATCCAGTGTATATCTCTTCGATTTATTCTACTTCTCTACTTCTTCCTAAGTGTTTTTGGGAACTTTCAGTGCATTTATTGAGCTGGTTTCTGGACAACCGGTCGATGAGCTGTTACCATCGACAACTTGCCAGCCATACTCGTGCTGTGAAGTGTGGCTTATGTCTTTTCATTTTTTCTTTTCTCCTTTTCTTTTTTTTTCTTTTTGACTTTCTTTTTCTTCTTATTTTTTTTTAAGTAGGTGGCTTTCCTGGTCTAAGATTTACCTAAAGGTAGCAAAAAGAAAATGGTCCAGTGACTAAGCTCTGGGCAACCTACCTATGGGCTGTTACCCACGATAACTTGCTAGCCATATCACCCTAGAAGGTTCATTAGCTACCCAATTTCCGTTAAAATCGCCGAACAACGAGTCAGTATAAAGAAAATGTGTAAATGCTTAAAACTCAAAGTTCCCTCAAATCAGAGGGTGGATTGATAAGTCGTGTACTTATCACCCAAACTTATTTACTCCAATTACAATATAATTAAGACAGCGAGGACTTGAAAAACAAATCCACATTTTAGTGGATACATGGGCCGATTAAGTCCAAAGACCTAAAGGGCCTTTGTGTTTAGATCCTAATGTAATATTTCCTAATATTGAAAAGTCCTAATGTCCAACTATTCCTTCCTTATTCAACATTTTTTTTAATGTATAAATAAGAAAATAAAAATAATTTACATGAATTTCACAAAGCTGACCAAATGATTCAAAAATGAATCCATACCCCCATGCCTAGCTGATGCAATGTCCACATTGAGAAAGAGACATGGAAGGAAGGGTAGAGTATGAAAGATGCCACCTAAATATGAAGCTCATGTCAGCTTTGTGTCATATGTACAACTGCTGAGTTTAATGCCGTCAGCTAGGCGAAGTCCAACCAAAGAAGTCACAGAATGGCTAGAGCAACTGTGTCTAAGACGGGTTCTGGAAAAGTACGGTCAATAACAAGCTTCAGACATTGATCGTTGACTTTAAATGTGTTACCTGTCTTTGGGTCAGAAATCTGAACAGCTCCATTTGGAAAATTTTGGTCAATAATGAATGGGCCATTCCATTTAGATCTAACTTTGCCAGGAAAGAGTTTAAGTCTAGAATCGAATAACCAAACCTTCTGGTTCGGCTCAAAGCTCTTGCGGGAAATCAATTGATCATGTAGAGCTTTGGTCCGAGCCTTGTAGATCTTGGCATTCTCGTATGCATCATTTCTAAGCTCTTCCAACTCAGATAGTTGGAGTTTCTTGGTCTTCCCAACTAAATTCAGATCTAAATTGCATTGTTTGATCGCCCAGAATGCCCTATGTTCAATCTCTATGGGTATATGGCACACCTTTCCATACACCAAACGAAACAGAGACATGCCGATGGGCATTTTATATGTCATGCGGTAGGCCTAAAGAGCGTCCTCAAGCTTTTGAGTCCAATCCTTGCAATCATGCCTAACCATTTTCTACAGAATGTTCTTGATCTCCCGATTGGAGATCTTGGCTTGTGCATTCGTTTGGGGATGGTAAGGTGTGAAAATTTGGTGATTAACCTCGTATTTGGCGAACAAATTCCGAAATTGGGCATTAGTAAAATAAGTGCCACTGTCACTGATGATTGCTCTTGGGATCCCGAACCTACTGAAGATATTTTTCTTGACAAAATCGATGACCACCTTGTGGTCATTGGTTTAGGTGGGAATCGCCTCAATCCATTTGGACACATAATCAATAGCAACAAGAATGTACTGATGTCCAAATGAAGGGAGAAAGGGTCCCATGAAATCGATGCCCCAAACATCAAAAATTTCAACAGGAATAATTGGGTTTAGGGGCATCATATCTCTCTTAGTTATGCTCCCGAGTGCTTGACATCGAGAACATGACCTTGAGAAATCCTGGGCATCCTTAAATATAGATGGCCAATAGAAGCCAGATTGCAAGATTTTTGCAGCTGTCTTTTTCCCGGAGAAATGTCCACCACATGCAGATGCATGGCAAAACTTGAGTATACTATTGAATTCATTCTTCGGTACACATCGGCGAATAATCTGATCAGAGCCAATGCGGTACAGTTTAGGGTCCTCCCAGAAGTAGTATTTGGCCTCAGATTTGAGTCTATCCCGTTGTTGCTTGGTCCAATCCTGGGGGATTTGACCAACGGCCAAATAGTTAACAATGTCAGCAAACCACGGGGTTTGGACACTTGAAATTGTAAGGATAGCTTCGTCTGGAAAAGTGTCAACAATCAGGATGTCCGGACGAGAAGAATCACCTAGGAGTCTCAACAAATGATCCACCACCACATTTTGTACCCCAGTTTTATCCTTGATTTCAAGATCAAATTCTTGAATCAGAAGAGTCCAACGAATAAGCTGGGGTTTGGCATCCTTTTTGGCTAAGAGATGTCTCAAGGCCGAGTGGTCGGTATAGATGATAACATGAGACCTTAAGAGATAAGCCCTGAATTTTTCCAAAGTGAACACTACAACTAGTAATTCCTTTTCAGTAACAGTGTAATTCCTCTGGGCTTCATCCAAAGTTTTACTAGCGTAGTAGATGACAGAGGGCTTTCTATCAATTTTCTGACCCAAGACAGCCCCGACCGTGTAATCAGAAGCGTCGGTCATGATCTCAAAAGGGGCTGTCCAAATTGGTGGTTACAACACTGGAGCACAGGTGACTGCCGTTTTCAGGAAAGCAAATGCCTTTCGGCATGATTCGTTGAAAACAAACGGCATTTCTTTGGCAAGAAGATTGCTCAGGGGATAAGCAACCTTCGAGAAATCCTTGATGAATCTTCGATAGAATCCCACATGACCAAGAAATGATCGGATTTGTTTAACAGATGTGGGAGGAGGAAGTTTACTGATAGCATCAACCTTAGCTTTATCCACTTCGATTCCCTGTTCAGAGATTACATGACCCAAAACGATGCCTTCTTGGGTCATGAACTGACTCTTTTCCCAGCTAAGGACCAATCGTGTTTTGATACATCGCTTAAGAATCATTTCCAGATTAGCCAAAAAAGAGTCAAACGATTCTCCGAAAATAGAGAAATCATCCATGAAGACTTCCATAAACTCTCCTACCATGTCAGAGAATATGGCTGACATACACCTTTGAAAGTCGCTGGTGTATTGCATAAATTGAAAGGCATCCTACAGAAAGAAAAGGTTCCATAGGGATAGGCAAAAGTAGTTTTTTCCTGATCCTCGGGATGGATAGGAAGTGAATCAACAGTGGTAATTAAATTGCAAAAGAAAGTGCCATTAAAGTAAATAATTAGTGACGATTTAGTGGCATAAGAAAGCACTATTAAAGCAAATCCATAGTAGCAATTTAGAGACACAAATAATTGCTACTAAATAATATTAATAGAGGAAATTAATGGCAAAATAAACTGTCACAAAATAAATCAATAGTGGCAATTTAGTGACAAAGAGAAGGCCATTAAATGAAGTATATAGTGATACTAATAGCGTCAATTAAATTGCTACTAATATAAATCAATAGTGGCGAAATAGTGACAAATAGATTGCCACTAAGGGAGGTCATTAGCGACAATATTTACGGCAATTAAAGTACCGCTAATACCATTGATTTAACGGTGATTGTACAATTGCTGCTAACCTTTTAGTGATGCTAATGAAGGCAGCAATTAAGCTGTAATTATTTTAAGTGTCACTAATTATATATAGCGGCAAATATAATGCCTATAGTGGCAAATATTAAATGTCACTAAAGGTAGTTTTTTTGTTGTGCCTACTCCCTTAAATATGTTTTCCTTGGACCACATCAGACCATGCCTCTGATTATCAATTCTGGACTTACTAAGGCATAAGAGGAAAAATTTCTCCAGGTTTTAAGGGTATTAATCTGTCCTATTGCACCCATCGCATCTATCTTGAGGATGATTCTCCCCCCTCCTGCCAACCACAAAGGCACCTAAACCCTAATATGCAGAGGTGGTAAAAAAGGAGATTATAAAGTGGCTTGATGCTGATATCATCTACCTCATTTCTGATAGCTCCTGGGTTAGTCCCACGCAAGTTGTTCCTAAAAAGTTAGACTAATAGTTGTCACTAATGAACAAGGGGAAAATATAGCCACTAGGACCGCTTCTTCTTGGCGTGTGTGCATTGATTACTGCAAATTGAACACTACCACTAAGAAGGGCCATTTTCCGCTCCCATTTATTGATTAAATATTGGAGCAATTAGCCAGACATGATTATTACTATTTTCTAGATGGTTATTCCGACTATAACCAATTTGTGGTCCATCTTGAGGATCAAGACAAAACTACATTCACTTACCCCTTTGAAACCTTCGCTTTTCGAAGGATGCCCTTCGGCCTTTGCAATGTACTTGCGACTTTTCAAAGGTGTATGCTTGCAATTTTTTCGGACCTGATAGGTGAATGTCTTGAAGTCTTTATGGATGACTTCTCTGTATTTGGAGATTCCTTCGATCTTTGTCTTAGAAATATTGAAAGGACACTCCAGAAATATATAGAAGTTAACTTGGTCCTCAGTTGGGAAAAAGGTCATTTCATGGTCCAGGAAGGCATCGTCCTGGGCCATGTCATTTCAATAAAAGGAATTGAGATAGATCGAGCTAAAATTGATTGAAGAAGGATGTCACAGAGGCACCAATTTTACAGGGAACTGACTGGAATTGTCCCTTTGAGTTAATGACAGATGCCTCTAACTTTGCTGTGGGGGCCGTTCTATGGCAAAGAATTGACAAGAAGCCCATTGTGATCTACTATGCCAGCAAAACTCTTGATGATGCACAATGGAATTACACAGTTATTGAAAAAGAACTTCCTGCCACTGTCTTTGCCCTAGAAAATTTTCGCTCTTATTTATTGGGTCACATGTCACTGTATACATTGACCACTCAGCACTTAAATATCTGCTGAACAAAAAAGATGCGAAACCCTGCCTTATCCATTGGATCCTACTGCTCCAAGAATTTGACCTGGAAATCAAGGATAAGGTGAGATTGCAAAATGTAGTGGCCGATCATCTCTCTCGTCTTATGACGAATGATATGTTGACCCGTCTTGATGTGTTCCCTGATGTGACCATCTTAGCTGCCAATACTCTCCCCTGGTTTGCACCTATTGCAAACTATTTAGCAACAGAACGAATCCCCTCTGTCTGGCCAAAAACCAAACGGGATAAGTTCTTTGTTGATATTAAATATTATTTTTGAGAGGAACTTGACCTTTTCCGCATGTAATTTCCCTACTTGGAGGGGTGAGATCAGCGTGACAAAAAAATGCGGAATTGAAAATATAAACAATCTCACAAAAATAAGCAATCACAAAATGTACACAGGAATTTTTAGGTGGAAACCCAAACCGGGTAAAAACCACCACCTAACCCTCTCGAGTTAGGATTTTCCGATCAACCTAGTTGATCAAATCCACTAAACGAATCACTTTAAAATGAGGGTGATTCAACCTCAGTACAACCACGCTATAAGTACGAGGGTAGCGTTCCTCAACCCCTTCTCTCCACGAGAAGGATTTTGTCCCACGAAGGAGACGGGAATTCGCAAAGCGAATACCCAACCAAAAGACAAAGGTAAAATAAACAACAAACCTATAGAGCCAACAAAGTAATAAACCTAAGCTTCTATAGGATTTAGGAAACTCCCCTTTGCAAGGAGTGCGTCGACGATGACGCGGTGCGTGAGCCACGCGACGGCGCAATGTCGCTCTCGTAGACAACGGCGGGAGAGCGGGTGCGCGAAGGGAATGATGCTCTCAAGATGATGGAGCTTGAGCTTAGAGAGCAAGAGCTTCTTGGACACAAGAGAGTGGAAATACTTGATCTTAGTGTATCTTGGTCTCTCTAGGTGTGTATCTTGTGTGTCTCTTAGTGTGTAAAGACTCCCCTCTATTTATAGAGGCCTTAGGAAGGCTTTGGAAGGCTTAAGAAAGGTTCTATAGCCGTTGGGAACAAAGTCCAAGAGAATCAGGCCGAAATCAGGACAATGATTACATTTGACAGGGTTATCAGACGTCTAACTCTGGCATCAGACGTCTGGAAGGCCACTTTAAGACGACTGATTTCAAGGTCAGACGTCTGATTCTATGCGGGTTTCTCCCTGACTTGAATCAGATCTAAACAGGGTTTTTACGCACGTCTATCAGACAACATACAGGACGTCTGGCACTATGTCTGGACGTCTGGAAACCTACTTTTACTGTGGGAATTGATTTCCAAACGTTGCAACGGCTAGAAAATCTCTGAGAAGATATTTTGGGTCAGCCGAGGCAAAACGGTCATTTATCAGACGTCTGGAAAGGCCTAAGGACGTCTGATAAGGCTCTAACGGTCATATTCTTGAGTGTCTGCTAAGCCAGCCAACGGTCCACTAATTGGACGTCTGGCAAATCCATCAGACGTCTTCTAAGACGTCTGGTATAAGGTCAGGATGTCTGATTTCATCAGACAGAACTACCTATGTCTAGCCTAACAGTTATCAGACGTCTGAAACAACAGTCAGACGTCTTAAAATACATTATCAGACGTCTGATTTGGGAATTAGACGTCTGGAAAGTCTGTTTGAACCCTACATTGGTTTTCTAAGTATTCTACAGAAAACCTAAGTATCCTAGGGTTGTGCCGGTGTTCCTAGGACTACTGTTAGGGTTCTTTGAGGCTCTTTAACATAATTTCTAAGGAAATAAAGAGCAACAAAAGAAATGAAAAATACAACAAGTACAAAAGAAGGAAATCTATCCTATTCTTCATTTCCTTCCATCTTCAATCTTTCGCTCCACGCGAACCTCCTCTGTTTTCCTTCAAGCTCCTGCAATCCGTCCTGGATGCGAGCTCGAACTCCGTCTAAACATGTCCACCTTTGCAATTGACCTGAAATCTAGGACTCAAATTGCAAATGTTAAATAACACGTGTTTTGTTATCATCAAAACAAATGATCGTGGTGCTCTAGCACCAACTTTGTGTTGATTAGGTCATCCAATGGTGTAGTCGACTGAGAAATTCATGATATTCTGACACACTATCACTCCATGGCTTGTGGCGTACATTTTTCGGGCAAGAAAACTATAGCTAAGGTCCTCACTTCTGGATTCTTTTGGCCCATCTTGCATAAAGATGCTCACTCTTTCATTCGGTCCTGTGTGCGTTGCCAAAGCATTGGTAACATGACTCAGAAGGATATGATGCCCCTAAATCCAATCTTAGAGGTTGAAATTTTTGATGTATGGGGCATCGACTTCATGGGACTGTTCATCAACATTTCACTCACTCTTAATTCCATCACCTTCTTTCCGGATATGGGCTTAAATATAAAATTTCCATCCTTACCACCTCCAAACAAATGGCCAAGAAGAAGTTTCTAATCGAGAGATAAAAATATTTTACAAAACGCGATTAGGCCTGATCGTAAAGATTGGTCCAATAAATTGGATGATGCTTTATGGGCCTACTTTACAGCTTTTAAAACTTCGCTTGGCATGTCCCCTTTCCATCTGATTTTTGGAAAGGCATGCCATCTCCTGGTAGAACTCAAACATAGGGCTTTTTCGGCAATAAACCAATTAAATATAGATTTATCTAAAATTGCTACCCACAGGAAATTGCAATTAACCGAATTGGAAGAATTGAGTAATTTCTCTTACGAAAATGCGTGAATTTATAGAGATCGAACAAAGAAATTTCACTATAAATATATTGTTTGGAAAAATTTTGATGTCAATCAACACGTTGGGCCTTTTGACTCCAGATTATGAATTTTTCCAGGAAAACTCAAACCCAAATCGACTGACCTATTTATTGTCCTTAAAACTTATCCATATGGCATTGTTGATCTTTTAGATCCCAAAACAAATACTACTCTTCAAGTTAATGGCTAGTGTTTAAAGCGTTATCTAGATAATACTCTGAATCTCCCATTAGACATTCTTGATTTAACTAACTTACCATCTACTAACTATTGATGCAATTCACGCCCGGCTGAATGGTGTAAAAGATAGCACTGGATGGGAGGTAACCCATCGTTTTTTTCTGCTTTTCATTTTTCTTCAGAGTTTTTGACTATCCAGATTTTATCACCTTCACTAAGGTAATCTCTTTTCCCTCCATACTGCATGTGGACATGCCATATCTTTAGCATGGGGGGGTGTTTTTAAAGTGTTTTTAAAGTTTCATGATCAAATCAGGATTTTCAAAATCCAAAAACATTCAATTTTGTTGTTTCATTTTTCTGCATGCATACCAAAAAAATATAAAAAATAAAAAAATAAAAATTTGGAAAACTTTTTTAGGAAAATTTGAAATTAGGACCAAGGTTGAAAGATTCATTTTAAGGCACAATGGGATTTAATCTTTAACAAACTAAGGATAAGGATACGAATCTAATTGTTAGAATCTCAGGGTCTATTTTTAGACTAGATCTAGCATCCTTCTTTAAATTCCACTTGAACTCATGATGGTTTAGGTGACTTGATTTCCTTTTGTAACTTGAAAATTACTTGATTTAGTTTCCGATCCAAAAACTTGCATTTCTTGCAAAATTCTTGTGTCAAATTTCACACACAAGCCAACACCTAACAAACATTTAGAAATTAGGAAAACCCCTTGTTTGGCCTTAGTGAAATCCGAAGTAGATCATTGGTTTGAGTTCCCACTGCCAAGGAGGAAAGTGCCTCCTTTGAGGATGCGATGTCAACAAGGTACCACCTCAGCGTTGCTCTATATCTATATCTCATATCTTTAGATGGAGCATTAAGGTATAATTTTGCAACTCAAGTGTCTTGGATGGTGCTCTACCCATAACGTCAGAGTAAGAGCTTGAGTTTGCTTGGAGCACCCCTTTATATCGCATTGTGTTTTGGGGTTGTGAGCTTCTGGGTGGTGTCTTGGACAATACTATCTTGAAGTGCTGGCGCTAGAGCCCCCTCGAGGATTGGTAACGGGAATAATGATCCCAACACATCCGTTATAGGATTAAGCTAAGGATAAGCATGGGGGAGATTAAAAAAAAAAGTTTTAAACAAGTACACAACCTTATAAATGTTGGCATTCACAAGCACAGATACAAAGTTTTAAAGGATTATGCAAGTTGCAAATCAGATTCAAGAGCCAAGGAAATCCTAATTGGAAAATGATTTTTGGTCATTTGAATTAGCAATGAGTTAATTTGTAAATTTTTGGAGGATAAATGTATCCCAATTCATCTAATTTTTGGATCTGAAAAATAAATCCCGACGTTTATCTTTAATAAATCTCATGCCTCTCATGTTTTAACCAACCAAGACTTCGTAATCTCCTCCTCAAAAGTAAAAAAAATATTTTTCCCCAAATATCCATTTTATAAAAATTAGTTTTGCTAAGAGACTAGCAAAAGATAAGCGTGTGGGTGTAATAAATGCCAGTTTATCATCATTCTTATGCCCTAAAACAAACCTAGCTCTTAGGTTTTTAACTTCACAAACAGGTTTGTGGGCTACATTTAGGTATCATTTAGATTAAGCATGCATTGCCTTATTTTTGTGTTTTTGACACGTGCACTTGAGTGTTAGGGATGATCAGATAGCTAGACTTCTAAAACCTTAACATTTAGGAAGGCAACATGTGAAGAGGAAGCTCAATCTAGGTGGGACTCAGCTAGATCCGATTCATCATAGCTAGATACCAGTTCACTTGGGTTAGGGTTAGCTCCATTCAGCTCATCTTGGCTGAGTGGTAGCCCAGGGCAGCTCATCTCACCTCAACCTAGCTCAAGTCAGCTAAGATCCAACTCTACTTAGTTGAGGCTTACTCATCTTAGCATCAATCAGTTCACTAGGAGCTCTAGCTAGCTGAACTAAGTTGAAAAGTGTCCACCTCAGCATCGGTCCAGCTCCACTCAGCTCATGGTAGCTGAACTCCCTCCAGCTTAGCTACTACTTGTCAACCCAGTAGCTAAGCTAGCTCGGGAGTTTCCATCAGAAGTAGGTCTAGATCAACCCAGGATCAAACAAGTTGAGACCAACTCAACTTAGCTTAACTACTCAAGCTTAGCTGCTTGTAGAAGAACTAGCTAGCTAAGCTAAGTAGCTGAGTCTTCATGAAGGCCTCTTCAGCAAGTTTAGCTCTAATGCAGCTTCAGTTTAGCTCCAAACAATTCTTCCTTAGCTCCTCTTCCATAAACCCTAGCTCCATCCTACCTCCTCCGCTGCTCACCTACTAGCTAAGTTGCTTAGCTAGCTTAGCTCAAAGGCCCACTACATGGTCATCCACCTTCACCAAAAATCACCTCCATCTCATCCCCTTTTTGGCACCAACCACCATCCCCTTCACACCTATTCCTTTTGGTGCCAAAAAGAAGCACCCTTCCACCACATAACTACCCTTAACTACCACCCTAAGTTGGCACCAAAACCACCTACCTACACCCCTTCAAAATGGTGTCAACTCTAACCCTATCACCACCATACACCTATCCCCATGAAGCCATGCACACCCTACACCTAACCCCTTTTTAGAAGGTCATCTTGATGCCAATCATAAACACCCCTCCACCACTATAACTACCTATTAACCCACCTAGAGTTGGCGCCAGCACACTCACCAACTCTCCCTTACACATCCACCCTTCATCTACCCACTTGACCCATCTTAACCCTCCATCTTAGGCGCCAACTTAAACCCCGTCTAGAACCTAGGGTTGGTACCACCCATCTCCTTAGCCCAATCTCCATACACCCCTTAAGTTGGCACCAACCCACCTTAGCCTTCCATTTCCTAACCACCACCATTTAATCCAATCCTAGCCATACAACACACCCAACCAATCCCTAACCCTAGTTCCCATCTAGGGTTGGTGCCAACCACCAAGCACCCCTCCATTTTGGCGCCACCCATTATCAACCCTAGGATCTCCTAACCACCCCCTATGAGCCAACCTAAACATTCATCCCTTAACCACACCTACACCCCTACCAGTCCTATAAAAAGACCTACCCTACCATCAAAGAAGGTCACCTTTGGCTTTATTTATTCACCACATTCCCACTATATTCCACCCTTCATAGCTGGCCAAAAGAAGAAGGAGAAGAAGAAGATTAAGGGGACACTCTGTCCCCATGGCGCCTTCCCCTCTTCCCTTGTCTCTTGTGCCCACTCTAGCCAAAGGATCAGCTAGGCAAGGAGGACACCAGGAGGAAGCCTTGAGGGTGGTGCATGCCCACCCTAAGGGGAGTTCTTGTGGGTGGAATCCTTCCACCCTTGGTGGAGCAAGGGCATGCCAAGAAGAAGATCTCACCTATTTGGAGGAGCTTTTCAAGGAAGGAGAAGAAGGACAAATTCCTTTCAAGCCTAGGAGCAACTGAGCATGGAGCAAGAAGCTTCTCTTCTTCACCAACATCACCAGGAGGATTTGTGTTTTACTTTTTTTGTAGTTTCATTTCTAGAGTAGAAGCACTCCTCTACTTGTCTTTTTTGTAAAACAATTTTCTCCTTAATTAAAGTTGCCTTCCCTTTAATTTTTGTTGCATCTTATTGCATCTTATTCTTTTACCATAGTGCACTCACACTATCTCTCTAATTACCCTAGGCCTTCACGTAACTAGAGTGAGCTTAGAGAGAGGAATTACTTGTCACTTATGTTTTAGTCTTAGCAATTTGAGTGTTGTCTTTTCCCCGCTCTCAACTTCGCAGTTTCCTATTATTTCAAAACTAAAAGAAATCTTATATTAAAAAAATCCCAAAAAGAAAGTTGATTTGATTTCCAAATGTCAAGTAAGAGTATTTAAAGTGCATTCTTGCCTCCTTCGATGACCCTAGATATTCACCCTATCTAGTTTATAAATTTAAAAGCGATTACGAATTTGCATGTTGCAATGACTTAAAAAAACTAATTTCAAATCATGCTTTTCTTCGCATCAGTCAATGCTGATGTTTTTGGTTGTCCCTCCTCTGGTCCTACCTACCTTGAGTTGCATTATGGCATATCTTCTGAGGTCATTAGGGAGACATTGATGACTCCCGAATCTTTCGAGTTGGGCAAGCCCACCAAGTTGCCATTTTTTCCTCCTCTCCCATGGTTCCTCAACAGTGTATTTGTTTAGAACTTCATGTCCAAATGTACTTTTGAGAACTATCTAGGTCCAATGCTCATGGCTATAGACGCCTTTATGACCAATAGGGCATTTAATTGGAACCACTTCATCTTCACCTTCATGGAGAGGAAACCCACGAGTGTCTTCCCTTTTAGTACTCTTCTCTCCTATATCTTCCTATATTTTAATGTCTCCATGGACATTAATTATAAGCAATTCATCTCTCGTGTTTCCATTTTTGGAGAGCTTACCTACTCCAAAATGGTATAGGAGTGTCAGGCTCGTCAGGATCCTCCTCAGGCAGTAGCTTCCTCTTCTTAGCCTCCTCCATCTCAGGCTGGTCCTTCCTCTGCTCCACCTCCTTACTCTCCCTACTAGCATTTTGATGCTTACTGGTTACCTCCAGTTAGACCGTCTCCCTCATTCTACGACTCGTAGTGGCCCTACCTTGGCAGGATGTTTACCAATCACGACAGTTTAGGAGTCCAGGACATGATAGATGACATCTCTTTGATGATGCATCGCCAGAGAGAAATAGGATAGATGACGATGGAGCACGGTACTCAGGTTTCTACGTACTTGAGTAGGCAGGGTCAATTATTAGATTAGGTTGGAGAGCAGATCCACACACTTACTGTCATGACCATAAACCACCCTAAGGTTAACATTCAGTAGCAGTAGCTCGTCCTCCGAGTACTTCAGCACCCTCCTCCTCCAGAAAGACACAGCACACTAGTTCTTTTGTCCAGTAACCATCCCGTGGATCTACTGACCTTTAGATTTCTCTTGTTTTGGGATGTAGACGACACTTCTCTACTGTAGGACCCAGCATCAGCACGCCTCCATTCTCTCTGGATGATTTTGATTTTGATGTGGAGTTTCCATTGGATATTGAGACCATCCTTAGCTTGTTTTAGATTTTCTCACTTATGTTGGCATATAGTACATTATATTTTATTTCTGTGTTTAGATTATGAACTTCATATCTATCTTGCTTTGTAGTACTTTTATTATATATGTGAGCATTGCAGTATTTTCAATTGAGATATCTTGCTCTATAAGTCTTGTTGCTTGATTTACTTATTGAAAATGTGATATTCTATCTATTGCATAGCAACATGTCATGAATTACATGAATACTTCAATAAGGGGGAGCAACATTTACTTGTCTATTATATTGCTTAAAACTTTTTGTTAATAACAAATGTGGAGAAAAATAATAATTTGATAATACATTATGTATACTTAATTATAATTTTTTTATCATAAAAAAGAGGCAGAACGTTAATACCTTTATTTGGTATAACAAAATTATGTTTTTATTGAGGACTAACCATTATAGGTTAAGTCAAATTATAGCATGGATGTGCTCTCATCAACATGATTCAAATACATCAAGGATAAAGAGGACTTGAAGAGTTTTTATCTTTATTTAGTCTAAAATAATGCACGGAACCTCAATAAGAAAATAAACGTAAGTTTTCATTTTTTTTGCAAAAATTATTCTCTTTTGAACTTATGTCTATTCTACTTTTTATCTTTATTTTTCTGGTTTGTGCTTATTCATTTTTTATTTATGGTGAATGCTTTTTTAAGTTCTATTTTAAATAGATATTACACTATTCACCCCCTTCTAGTGTATACATGATCCCTTAGGCTCCGCACGCACTCACAACACTATGCTGGGGCACCTACGCCACCAGCCTCGGATCCACTAATATGATCATTGATTGATGTCATCCATGCACCTTGAAAAGTGAAATGTCGAATAATTTGGTCCACTCCCTCATAGATATGACATCAACTCCGTCCACTACTGGCTCTACAGCTCTAATAACTTGTCATGTCTCTCCATTCTGCGAGTGGCCACTTGCAATTGCGAGGTCACCTCATCAAGTTTCTTCTCCCTCTTCAGTTCTTGACATTCCATTATCTCTATTTTCTTGTTCAACTGCTTGAATTGGGATGTTGACAAAGACAATCCTTTCCTCCCATACCAAGAAGTGAATGTCACGCTCCTTCCCTCACATGGACAAAGCCTCCATGCTTTGAAGGTATCACGGTCCTGAATGGGTCCTCTGGTGTCATAGGAGGCTGCAGAATGATTGTGGAGTGATGTGCAAAAATTCAACGAGAAGAATAGTTAAGGTTTTGAGAAAGAGAAACTTGCATTGTAGTACATGCAGAATTTCTCTTTTCAAATAAATTTAACCGACTTGGTGAGTCTTAGGTTGAACACAGGGAGGCTACGTTTGATTAAAAATCACATTTGATTATTTATTTTTGGTATTTTTCACCTTTTGTAACTTTTATGGGTTTTATATAAGTAGAATAACAAGTAGAAATTTATCTAAGCTAAGCAAGAATAAGAGAGAGGATGAGAGAGATAATTGGTAGATTGCAAATCCAAAGTTTATTACATGCTAATGAAGAAAAATACAATAATGATAAGTAGAATAAAAGAGAGAGGGGTGAGAAGAATCTCACAAATCGGCTGCTTGGCGAGATGACAGTGTTTGGTAGCTGCTGGACGATGAGGATGCAGAGTAGGACGATAAGGATGAGGTGTAGGAGGAAACTGGGTAGAGGAAAGCTTGGGACAAGCTAAAGGGAATTTGGGATGAGGGATAGGAGTTCCTAACCTAAGGGAATGTGGGTAAGGTGATATGGATGATCTACTACCTGAATGGGGGTAAGAAGATAGCTCTATGGTTCCCTATGAAGGTGGTGAGGAGTAGGACGAATATAGGTAGGGGGAGGGGTTTCCTTTGTCTAATAGGGGACCGTGACCTTGGGAGTGGAGTTTAGGAGCTTTGGGAGGCTTCTAGAGCTCTAGAGTGGGTGAGGGGAGCATAGGTAGAGATGTTGGACAAAGGGAAGGGTGGAGTTCTCGTTTGTGAGCAAGTGTGACCTTAGATTAATCTATTTGGTCGGTCAATAACCCTAAAAACTTCTTTTTAATATGAAGTGTGAAAATCCATTTGAAACTTATTTTAAGGTTGCTTACAAAATATTCTAGATTCAATAAAGGTAAAAGGACACTAAGACACAGATCAGCATTCTACTACCTTTGATCGAGGAGAGAAGCTTTGATCCATGAGAGAAGTCTTGAAATATTAATTTCACAGATAACATAATTTTAGTGCATCAAAACAGAGGTACTTACTGTAGTTTCCCTACTAGGAGGGGGTGACGTAATAAATTGCGGAAATATAATATAAAACAATCTCACAAAATTCAATCACACAAAGATTTTTAGGTGGAAACCCAAACCGGGTGAAAACCACCACCTAATCCTCTCGAGTTAGGATTTTTCGATCAACTAAGTTGATCAAATCCACTAAATGAATCACTTAAATGAGGGTGATTCAACCTCAATTATAACCACGCTACTTTATACGAGGGTAGCGTATCTCAAACCCCTTCTCTTCACGAGAAGGATTTTGTCCCACGAAGGAGACGGGAATTCACAAAGCGAATACCCACCCAAAGAACAAAGATAAATAACAATAATCCTATAGAGCCAACAAAGTAATTTTTAACCTAAGCTTCTATAGGAATTAAGATGCTTCCCTTTGCAAGGAGTGCGTCGACGACGCGGATGTGTGAACTACACGATGGCGCAACGTCACTCTCGTGAACTACAATTGGAGAGCGGGTGCGCAAATGCTTGATGCTCTCTAGATGAAGAACTGGAGCGTGGAGAGAAAGAGCTTGCTTCTTAGGATCAAGAGACACAAAATGGTGTGAAGTGTATTACTAGGTGTTTCTTGTGTGTCTAGGTGTGTTTTTGTGTACAAGAGATTCCCCTCTATTTATAGAGGCCTTAGGAAGGCTTTGGAAGGCTTTGGAAAGCTTCCATAGCCGTTGGGTGCAAAGCCCAAGAGAATCAGGCCGAAATCAGGAACAATGATTGCACTGACAGGGTTATCAGACATCTGATCCTTTCATCAGATGTCTGGAAGACTGGTTAAGACGTCTGGGAACAAAGTCAGACGTCTGATTTTAGGCTGGTTTCTTCCTAACTTGAATCAGATCTAAATAGGGTTCTAGTGCAAGTCCATTAGACGACATACAGGACATCTGGCACTATGTCTGGACGTCTGGAAACCTACTTTTCTGCGGGAATGGATTTCCAAGAGAGTGCAACGGTTAGAAAATCTCTGAGAAGAGATTTTCGGGTCAGTCGAGTTAAAATGGTCATTTATCAGAAGTCTAGAAAGGCTTAAGGACGTCTGATAAGGCTCTAACGGTCATATCTTCAGTGTTTGTTAAGCCAGCCAACGGTCCACTAATTGGACGTTTGGCAAAAACATCAGACATCTTTTAAGACGTTTGATTTAAGGTCTGGACATTTGATTTCATCAGACAGAGCTAACTAAATCCAGCCTAAATGTTATTAAACGTCTGAATCAACAGTCAGACGTCTTCAAACATATTATCAGACATCTGATTTTGGAATTAGATGTCTGAAAAAGCTGTTTGAACCCTATTTTGGTTTTCTAAGTTCTCCACAGAAAACCTAAGTGTCCTAGGGTTGTGCAGGTGTTCCTAGGACTACTATTAGGGTACTTTGAGGCTCTTTAACATGATGTTCTAAGGAA
Source organism: Thalassia testudinum (assembly GCA_037157565.1). Classification (NCBI taxonomy): domain Eukaryota; kingdom Viridiplantae; phylum Streptophyta; class Magnoliopsida; order Alismatales; family Hydrocharitaceae; genus Thalassia; species Thalassia testudinum. Next base: position 95,582,504 of record JAZHRO010000002.1, read on the forward strand.
CAAAAAGAGCAAGGAAATAAAGAACAAAGTACATGAAAGAAATAAACAAAATTCTATCATATTCTTCTTGTTCTTCCATCTTCAATCTATCGCTCCTCGCGAATCTCCTTTGTTCTCCATCAAGCTCCTCCAATCCGTCCTGGATGCGAGCTCGAACTCCATCTAATCACGTCTTCATTTGCAATTGACCTGAAATCTAATACTCCAAGTGCAAATGTTAAATGACATGTGTTTTGTTATCATCAAAACAAACGATCGCGATGCACTAGCACTAACAATCTCCCCCTTTTTGATGATGACAAAATCATAAATAATAATGCAAAAAATCCTCCCCATTTTTGACATTATCAAAAAGGTTTGATTGATTTTAAATTTCCTATCACTCCCCCTTAAAACATGCTCTTCTATGAATTTCTTTTAACAAAAGTAATGTCCTCCCCTTTTCGTAACAACAAGATAGCTGTTTTTCTTCTCCCCTTACTAAAGGAAATTTAGCTAACTTACATCTCCCCCTTAAAAATTAACAATTAGCTCATAATTTTTTAACTCCCCCTATCTAAATGCTTATGATAAAAAAGATAGGGTAAAGAATTTTTACCTCACCTACCATGGTCAATAAAATGGTCCAAATGGTGGTGGTGGATGCCACATCAGATGGGGCTCCAATCCGTAGCTTGGAGGCCCGGGCATTGGCACCGGTCTCCAGTCTGGTGGTCGATGTGCGGCGGGTCCATCGTTTGTTCGCAGTCTCGTTGGTCTTCTTATTCTCCTCCTTGGTCTACTCCTTGGTTCTCCCAACTCGAGTTGACCAGCCTTGAGCTTGTAGGTCCAGTCCTTCGTATTGTAGTTATCCCTGAAACCTACAAAACAAGATTCCAATTCTTTCTTTGGTATCCAAGTGAGCTTGGATCCAGATCTGTTAGCGGGTCTCCTTGCCGGAGATCCTTTCTCAACCTTAGGGCTATAAAAATTATCTACTTTGTTAATTAATTTGTTAGAGTTTTCCCTAAGACATGCGATTTCTTTTTCTATAGTATGCATCTTAGTCTTTAAATCACAGATTTCTAACTTTAAACTATCATTTTCTTCAATCAATTTAGTATTTTCATTGATTAAATTTTTGTTTTCTAATAACATGTTATTATCCTTAGGACTAGTTTCTATGTCCTTAAGTTATTTTTCTAATCTATCATTTTCACTTTTAAGAAAACTAAGGTTCTTTTTAATGTTTTTATTTTCTATTTTAAGTGTTTTACTAACTTCAAAAAGCTCATTAAATGCATCTTGTAAATCAAAATTTACCTCGTTGTTGGAGTCGCTTCCGCTTTCGCTGTCGCTATCACTTCCTCTAGCCATGAAACCAAAGCAAGCGGTTTCTTCTTCTATAGACTTTTCTTCTTCTTCTTCCTCCGAGCTCGAATCGTCCCAAGTGGCTTGGAACACCTTCTTCTTAGATTTCTTCTCCTTTTCCTTCTTCTTCTCCTTTTTGAGAAGAGGGCATTCTGGTCGTAAATTCCCTTTCTCATTGCAGTGGTAGCAACGTCTCGGGCTCTCTTCTCCTTCTTCTTTGATTTCCTACAAAACTTGGAAAATTTCTTAAGTAAAATTTTAAAGTCTTCGTCATCGGAACTTACCTCGCTATCCGACGCGGCTTTGAAGGCAAGAGTCTTCTTCAGTTTTGGCTCCGGTGTATCCTTCTTCTTATGCTTCAACTTTGTCTCGTAGGCCATTAGATTGCCTAGGAGATCTTCCATGTTGAGCTCCTCCACTTTGTTTGCCTCCTCGATGGCGGTGACTTTCTGTTCCCACTCCAATCCGAGGGAACGAAGAAGCTTCCCTTGAAGCTCCCCCTTGATGAAGGTCTTCCCTAAAGCTTTCAAATTATTTACAATGAGAGTGAACCTAGTGTTCATCTCACTTAAAGATTCGTTAGGTTTCATAGAAAAAGATTCAAATTCTTGAGAAAGTAAATTAATTTTAGAAGTTTTTACCTTAGAGGTACCTTCGTGAGTTACCTCAAGTGTGTGCCAAATCTCGTATGCGGTGGCGCATTGCGAGATTCTGTTGAACTCCACCAGGCTAAGTGCGCAATACAACGCGTTCATTATTTTCGCATTGAGCGAGAGTTCCCGGATCTGCTGATGCGAGTATCCTACAGCTGGTTTTTCTGGGATGTTGAAGGGGGTCTCGCACCTGGCCCAAATCGTGAAGTCGGTGGCTTGAAGCCATGTCTTCATCCGCAGCTTCCAGTAGGGGTAGTTGCTCCCGTCGAAGAACGGCGAGCAAGTCGTAGACTGGCCCTCGAAAATCCTACTCGCGGAACTGCTCCCCTCCATGAACTTCTTATCGGGTGTTACTCCGAATAGTAAGAACCTGCTCTGATACCAATTGTAGTTTCCCTACTAGGAGGGGGTGACGTAATAAATTACGGAAATATAATATAAAACAATCTCACAAAATTCAATCACACAAACATTTTTAGGTGGAAACCCAAACCGGGTGAAAACCACCACCTAATCCTCTCGAGTTAGGATTTTTCGATCAACCAAGTTGATCAAATCCACTAAATGAATCACTTAAACGAGGGTGATTCAACCTCAATTACAACCACGCTACTTTATACGAGGGTAGCGTACCTCAAACCCCTTCTCTTCACGAGAAGGATTTTGTCCCATGAAGGAGACGGGAATTCGCAAAGCGAATACCCACCCAAAGAACAAAGATAAATAACAACAATCCTATAGAGCCAACAAAGTAATTTTTAACCTAAGCTTCTATAGGAATTAAGATGCTTCCCTTTGCAAGGAGTGCGTCGACGACGCGGATGTGTGAACTACATGACGGCACAACGTCGCTCTCGTGAACTACGACTGGAAAGCGGGTGTGCAAATGCTTGATGCTCTCTAGATGAAGAACTGGAGCTTGGAGAGCAAGAGCTTGCTTCTTAGGATCAAGAGACACAAAGTGGTGTGAAAGTGTATTACTAGGTGTTTCTTGTGTATCTAGGTGTGTTTTTGTGTGCAAGAGGTTCCCCTCTATTTATAGAGGCCTTAGGAAGGCTTTGGAAGGCTTTGAAAAACTTCCATAGCTGTTGAGTGCAAAGCCCAAGAGAATCAGGCCGAAATCTGGAATAATGATTGCACTGACAGGGTTACAGACGTTTGATCCTTTCATCAGATGTCTGGAAGACTGGTTAAGACGTCTGGGAACAAAGTCAGACGTCTGATTTTAGGCTGGTTTCTTCCTAACTTGAATCAGATCTAAATAGGGTTCTAGTGCAATCCATTAGACGACATACAGGACGTCTGGCACTATGTCTGGACATCTGGAAACCTACTTTTCTGCGGGAATGGATTTCCAAGAGAGTGCAACGGTTAGAAAATCTCTAAGAAGATATTTTCGGGTCAATCGAGGTAAAATGGTCATTTATCAGAAGTCTAGAAAGGCTTAAGGACGTCTGATAAGGCTCTAATGGTCATATCTTCAGTGTTTGTTAAGCCAGCCAATAGTCCACTAATTGGACATTTGGCAAAAACATCCGACGTCTTCTAAGACGTCTGATCTAAGGTCTGGACATCTGATTTCATCAGATAGAGCTAACTAAGTCCAGCCTAAATGTTATCAGACGTCTGAATCAACAGTCAGACGTCTTAAAACATATTATCAGACGTCTGATTTTGGAATTAGACGTCTGAAAAAGCTGTTTGAACCCTATTTTGATTTTCTAAGTTCTCCACAGAAAACCTAAGTGTCCTAGGGTTGTGCAAGTGTTCCTAGGACTACTATTAGGGTACTTTGAGGCTCTTTAACATGATGTTCTAAGGAACAAAAAGAGCAAGGAAATAAAGACAAAAGTACATGAAAGAAATAAACAGAATTCTATCCTATTCTTCTTGTTCTTCCATCTTCAATCTATCGCTCCTCGCGAATCTCCTCTGTTCTCCATCAAGCTCCTCCAATCCATCCTGGATGCGAGCTCGAACTCCGTCTAATCACGTCTTCATTTGCAATTGACCTGAAATCTAATACTCCAAGTGCAAATGTTAAATGACACATGTTTTGTTATCATCAAAACAAACGATCGCGGTGCTCTAGCACCAACACTTACATCAAGAGCTTAATTTGACTAAGGTCCTAGGTGTAAATAAGCAAGATATTAGATGGACCATTTCTGATTTGAAGGGTATTAGTCTTGCTTACTGCACCTTCAAGATATACTTGGAAGAAGATGCATGACCTTCTTATGAATTACAAAGGAGACTTAACCCAAATATGCGGGAGGTCGTCAAAAGGGAAATAATTAAGTGGCTTGATGTGGGCATTATTACCCCATTTCTGACAGTCCTTTGGTAAGCCCAATTCAAGTTGTACCTAAGAAAGAAGGGCGAATCCATCTTGACTTGCTCCGTGACTATGTGGTGGGTTTGCATTGATTATAGATGACTCAAGTCTACCACTAAAAAGGATCACTTCCTACTACCTTTTATTGATAAGATTATGGAGAAATTGGCAGGAAGGAAAATTTTATGTTTCTTGGATGGATATTCTGGATATAATCAGGTTGCAATCAGTCCAGAAGACCAAGAAAAGATAACTTTTACATGTCCCTACGGAACCTTTACTTTCTATAGAATACCCTTCGCATTATGTAATGCACTTACGACTTTTCAAAGGTGTGTGATGGCAATCTTTCCGAACATGATTAGTGATTATTTAGAAGTCTTCATGGATGATCTTGTGATTTTTAGAGATTCCTTTGATGAATACCCAAGCAACTTGGAAAAGATTTTGAGGTGTATAGAAGTGAATTTGATCTTAGGTTGGGAAAAGAGCCATTTAATGGTCTAATAAAGGATTGTGCTTGGACATATTGTGTATGAAAGAGACTTGGAAGTTGACTGAGCTAAAGTTGACTTGATCTCCAATCTACCACCTCCTAGCTTGATTCGACAAGTTAGATCTTTCTTGGGGCATGTTAGTTTTTATAGAAGATTTATAAAAGATTTCTCGAAGATTTCTAGGCCCCTGACAAATCTTTTGACTAAGGATAACTTTGATTTTACTTTTGATTGCACCCAATCTTATGAGACTCTTAAGGACTCTGTGACCAAAGCCCCAATCTTGCAACCACCTGATTGGTCCCATCGTTTTGAGATAATGTGTGATGCATTAGATTTTGTTGTTGGTGTCGTCCTTGGACAAAAAATTGAGAAAAAACTCATGGTGATTTATTATGCTAGCAAAACCTTGGATGATGTTCAAAGGAATTACACGACTATAGAAAAAGAATTGCTGGTTGTGGTTTTTAGACTTGAGAAGTTTAGATCTTACATTATGGGATCCCACGTGGTTGTTATATTGATCATATAGCTCTACGACACTTATTGATGAAGAAAGATGCTAAACCAAGGTTAATTAGATGGATTTTACTTTTACAAGAATTTGACCTTGAAATCAGAGACAAGGCTGATGCTTTGAATGTGGTGGCTGATCATCTTTCATGATTCAATCTGGATAATCTTGACCCTACACCTCCAATCTGAGATCAATTCCTAGACAAATAAATCTTGACCATAGGCCACAAAGGACTTTCCTGGTATGCTGATTTGACAAATTACTTAGCCACAGGAAAAATACCCAATGAATAGACTAAACAACAGAAACTGAGGTTTATTTTTGAAGCTAAATATCACTTTTGGGAAGATCCTTTATTATTCAGGATTTGTGCAGATCAGATTATTAGGAGATGTGTGCCTGAATCTAAATTTTCAAGTATCTTAACCTTTTGTCATAATATGACCTGTTGGTGAATGTGATTTTATACGCTAAAAGATTTGGTTAAAAACCTTGTCTTTGTAGTTGCGTAAAAATCCGCTATCAAATAAAATTTTACTGAAATTCAAAGTGAGTCTTGGGTTGAACACAGGGAGGCGAATGTTTGATCAAAAATTGCATTTATAATTATTATCATGAAGTAGATTGGTTGGTTGAAATTATTCTACACTAGCTATTCTACTTAAAGAATAAATAATAGAAGCAAGAGAAATAATACTATAAAGAGAGAGAGAATAATACAGAGAAAAGAGAGAGAGAAAGAGAACCAACATTTGATAATCATATGTTCATTACAACTAATTTCTATAACTAGAAAGCTGGAAATCTACACTAGAAAGCGATAAAAAGAGAAGGGGGTAAGAAGTTATCCTCCTCGATGACTGCTTGGAGGACGAGCCGCTTTGACAGAGCGCTCAGATGATGGGATGCAATTTGGACGAGGAGAACGGAGCTGGAGGATGGAGAATGAAGCAGGGCGACATCGCAACGGGATCCGCGCTTCCCGAATGGTGGCGAGAAGACAACCACGGGATGCTTTATGAAGGTGGGGTGAGCAGATGGAAAATTATTTTATTGTAGCTTTAATGGAGCATCCCGGGTATGGGACTAGCTCGTAGAGCTTTGGAGGAGGTGAGAGGAGAAGAGAAGGGATGAAGAAAATGAGACGTATGAGGTCCCTTTTATAGTTGAAGAAGGGCATAAAAGTCATTTAAAAGCCTTTAAAATGAATATGTAGCCTTTAGTGACTCATGTAAGCGTCACTAAAGGCGCACGTTGCTGTTGGCCCGCATGCAAGGAGCGCTGCTCATTGCCAATCGTATGGCTCAGATTGAGCCACGTTGTTGCCTTCTCGCCTTTAGACATTCACACGCCTCATCGCGCTTGCCCAGTCTTAGTCGTCCGATCACGCATCCGACGGCCTAAAATTGCATGCTCCTCACCTTCGCGATGCATGGCGCACCCACGTATAATCGCCCGTGTGATCATGCATGATCGCACACATGTGTGGAGTGCTCTCATTTGACGCTCGAGAGGGTGCCACGTCGTTGCTTCATTGACCATTCGTGCCTTATCCAATGACGCAATTTCGCGCGTCGCTTCTTTTCGCGGATGTAATCCACTCACGCAGATTCGAGCGCACGTTGTGCTCTTTGCGAGAGGCGCTTCATCGCTATGCTACGCGGCCACTTGAGGTGAGTTCTTGATTTTCTCCATGTGCCTTCTTGGCCGTTGGATCTCAATCCAACGGTCGAGATCTTCTCTTGGCCTCGCTCTTTAGAAGTGAGTGGGCGCGGCTGGGATGCATCTCACCCATTGGGTGGAGATCTAATGGTTGAGATTGATCATGCAATTGAAGAGGAGGCACTGTAGGCAGTGTTAGGAAGCCATGATGGCACCACGTGGTGCCATCATGGTTGTCCATCTTCTTTGTTTTGTAAGTGGTGCCACGGTTGTCAAATCGAATCGATTTTCATATCGTTGGGCTGCGATCTTCGATCCGAACATATCCGTGCGGTTGGATTCTTCGTCTAAGGTATAGATTTTCACTACCTTGCCCCCTTGGCCTCTGATCTTCCTCGGAAGGCATCTGATGCTACAGAAGTCCGATCGGGGTAATCTCGGAGGCGTTGGACTCCGATCGTCACCCTGTTCAGATTCGTATGGTTAGATCTTCAATCCAAGGTCTCTATAAATATTGTGCTATCTCTTGACCATAAAAGGGAAAATTAACTTAAAATTTATACAAACTAATCTAAATGCAGAATAATGCATGCTATGTAATATTTATAATGCTGAATGTAATTATACAGCTAAGAACACGTAAAAATAGACAGTTTATGTGAAATAGATGTGTCTACATCACACCCTTATGTCTATCTTTTGCTAGTCCCTTAAGAAAAATATATCCTATTTATAAAAGAATTATGATCAAATTACTTGGGCAATAGTTATTTTTCAACACTAAGAAATTTCTTCTAAAGATCTAAACTACAAAGACTCAACAACGCTCGAGTGTCTGTCAAAATGCAGGCTGCCTAAGCCCTGGCCTTATTCAAAAGCAAATGCATTTTTTTCCTTTTTCTTCTTTTCTATCTTTTTTATTTTTGAGTTTAGAGTTTCAGAGTAGCTTTCTACAGCTACCCAACCCACCCAAGACTCGAAAAGAACTCTAAGTGCTAAGCATCTTTTTGTGTGAATGTGATAGACTCACTGATAGATAATCAGAACAGACTTCAGGTTTCTACGCTCCTAGGTGACCTATAATTTACCTACTTGGAGGGGGTGAGATTTATGTGACATAATAAAAAGAAATTGCAGAATTAAAATAGACAATCTCATAAAATGAACAATCACACAAAGGACACAAGTATTTTTAGGTGGAAACTCAAACTAGGTGAAAACCACCACCTAACCCTCTCGAGTTAGGATTTCTCGATCGACCTAGTCAATCAAATCCACTAAACCCAGTCACTTAAACGAGAGTGACTGAACCTCAATTACAACCACACTACTTGGACCGAGGGTAGTGTACCTCAACACCCCTTCTCTTCACAAGAAGGAATTTGTCTCGTGAAGGAGACGGGAATTCGCAAAGCGAATACCCAACCAAAGACAATATAAAATACAACAATCTTATAGAGCCTCAAATATGTAATCCTAACTTCTATAGGAGTTACGAAACTTTCCTTTGGTGGAAGTGCGTCGAAGTGACAACACGGATGTGTGAACCACGCTTTGGCACAACAGCGCTCTCGTAACGTCGACAGGAGAGCGGGTGCACAGCAAGACGAAGCTCTTAGGTGTGAAGTGAATGCTTGTAGAGTTTGAGCTTCTTCTATTTGATCTTCTACTTCTTTTAGACACAAGTGAGTGTAAATATTCTATCAAGGGTGTGTCTTGGGTGTATCTTCAAGCCAAGGGGTCCTCATCTATTTGTAGAGGCCTTAGGAAGGCATTGGAAGGCCTTGGAAGGCTTCCATAGCCGTTGGGTGCAAGGCCCAAGAGAATCAGGCCAAAGTCAGAATTAATCATGATTCTGACAGGGTCATCAGACGTCTGGTCCTGGCATCAGACGTCTGGAAAACTCGTTTAAGATGTCTGGGCCAAAGTTAGACGTCTGATTTTAAGCGGGTTTCCTTCCTGACTTGAATCAGATCGAAACATGGTTCTAGTGAAAGTCCATCAAACGACACACAGGACGTCTGGCATAAGGTCTGGACGTCTGGAAACCTATTTGTTCTGCGGGAATGGATTCCTAAGAAGGGTAACGGTTACAAGATCTGCCAAAGGCGATTTTGGGTCAGTCGAGGCAAAATGGTCACATATGTGACGTCTGGGATCACGTACGGACGTCTGATAACGTCTAATATAAGCTAACGGTCAGATTCCTCAGCATCTGTGTGGGCAACCAATGTTCCACTAATTGGATGTCAGGCAAAGGCATCAGACATCACCTAAGACGTCTGGGCTAAGGTCTGGATGACTGATTCAAACGGACAGAACCTATTAAGTCCAGCCTAGATGTTATCGGATGTCTGAGTCAATAGTCAGACGTCTTAAAAGTCATTATCAGACGTCTGATTTTCAAATTAGACGTCTGATAAGGCTGTCTGAATCCTATTTTGGTTTTCTAAGTTCTCTACAGAAAACCTAAGTATCCTAGGGTTGTGCAAGTGTTCCTAGGACTGCTGTTAGGGTTCTTTGAGGCTCTTTAACATGAATCTAAGAAACAAAAATGAAGAGCAACAAAAGAAACAAAAACACATAGTACAAAGGAAAGGAAATCTATCCTATTCTTCATCTCCTTCCTTCTTCAAGCTTTCCCTCCTCCGCCTCTATCAAGTTCCTCCAATCCGCCATGGATGCGAGCTCAAACTCTGTCTAACCACGTCTCCATTTGCAATTAACCTGAGATTTAAGATTTCAAGTGCAAATGTTAAATGACACGTGCTTTGTTATCATCAAAATAAACGATTGTGGTGCTCTAGCACCAACAATCCCCTCCTTTTTGATGATGACAAAATCATAAATAATAATGCATAAAATCCTCCCCCTTTTTGACATTATCAAAAAGGTTTAATTGATTTTAAATTTTCTATAACTCTCCCTTAAAACATGCTCTTCTATAAATGGGTTGAATTTCTTTTAACAAGAGTAATGTCCTGCCCCTTTTTGTAACAACATGATGCTATTCTTTTTCTCTCCCTTTCTAAAGGAAATATAGCTAACTTAATATGATCTCCCCCTTAATGATTGACAGATAGCTCATAATATTAACTCCCCTTATCTATATTCTAATGATAAAATGATAGGGTTAAGGGTTACCTCACCTACCATGGCCAATAGAATGGCCCAAATGGAGGTGGTGGATGCCATATTGGATGGGGCTCCCATCCATAGCTTGGAGGCCCGAGCATCGGCGCCGGTCTATAGTCTGGTGGATGACGTGCAGTGGGTCCATCATTTGTTCGCCGTCTCGTCGGTCTTCTTGTCCTTCTCCTTGGTCTACTCTTTTGTCTTCCCAACTCGAGTTGACCGTTCTTGAGCTTGTAGGTCCAATCTCTTGTATTATAGTCACCCTTGAAACCTACAAAATAAGATTCCAATTTTTTCTTCGGTATCCAAGTGAGCTTGGATCTAGATCTGTTAGCGGACTCCTTGACGGAGATCCTTTCTCAACCTTAGGTCTATATAAGTTATCTTCCTTATTTATCAAATTATTTGACTTCTCCCTAAGACATGCAAGTTCACCTTCAATGGCATGCATCTTGGTTTTTAAGCTAGAAATTTCAATTTTTAAACTAGTGTTTTCCTCAATTAACTTATTATTTTCATTGATAAGGTTATGATTTTCTAACAATAAGTCATCATTTTTAGGACTAGCTTCTAGATACTTAAGTTATTTTTCTAATTTTTAATTTTCATTTTTAAGAAAACTAAGGTTCTTTTAATACTTTTATTTTCTACCTTAAGTGATTTACTAAGTTCAAATAACTCATCAAAAGCATCTTGTAAATCAGAATGTACCTCATTGTTGGAGTCGCTTTCGCTGTCGCCCTCTATCGCCATGAAGCCCATGTAGGCAATTTCTTCCTAGGGATTCCCAACTTCTTCCTTCGAGCTTGAGTCGTCCCATGTTGCTTGGAATGCCTTCTTCTTAGACTTCTCCTTTTCCTTATTCTTCTCCTTTTTGAGAAGAGGGCACTCTGGTCGTAGATACCCTTTCTCGTTGCAGTGGTAGAAACGTCTCAGGCTTTCCTTCTTCTCCTTTTCTTTCTTTGACTCCTTACAAAACTTGGAAAGCTTTTTAAGTAAAAACTTAAAGTCTTCGTCATCTGAACTTATCTCGCTATCTGATGCGACTCTGAATGCGAGGTTCTTCTTCGATTTTGGCTCTGGTGTATCCTTCTTCTTCTGCTTCAGCTTTGTCTCATGGGCCGTTAGATTGCCTAGGAGATCTTCCATGTTAAGCTCCTCCATCTCATTCGCCTCCTCGATGGTGGTGACCTTCTAGTCCCATTCTGGTCTAAGGGAATGGAGTAGCTTTCCCTGAAGCTCCTCCTTGATGAAGGTGATGAGAACCTCATCATGAGCCATAACTAGCTCATTTTGACCCAATACAAAGGATAAAAGCTCCTACATAACTCAAGGAAAGGCTTAACTCAGAGAATTCTGAGTTTAAGGAGAAAACAAGTCATAAGGGGTAAAAATGCAATTTTACCAGTATAATCTGCATTCAGGGTAATTCAGGGTCCAAACATGGGTCAAAGCAACTTAATAAGAATAAAAGTGGGATGAGATGATCTAGCAAGGGTTACAGAAATTCCAAGGAACTAAATGATAGTCTGTAACCCTAAAACAAACCCACTTCAATTCACGAGGTTTAAGGCAAAGCAAAAATGGAATAAACCTTCTAAAATTCATATAAAAATAATCTCTAGGGTTTAGAACCTTCAATTTGACCTTAGGAACCCATCTTGACCTACATTGAGAACCATACCCAATTAATAACTTAATTTAGGTTTTTGCGTAAATTGACCAGTCAAACAAGGTTTAATCTAGAAATAAAATTCACCATCAGATTCCTTAGGTCCTAATTAGTCATGTATAAAAACTTGAGCCTAAGAAGAAACCTTCTTGACCAACTTTACACTTTGGTCCTCATATATTTACTTTTTGGCCCTCAACTTTTGAACCCTCGCATTTTGGCCCCTAACTCTCCTTCGTTCTTTGCGTTCAGATCCCCCCAGCAAAACCTGCCAGCACCATGCTCCGGCGACCTTGCGCGGAGCATGGCGCCGCGCAGGGTGAGGGGGAGAGCTTAGCAAGTAAACCGGGGGTGCCCTGCGTCGTCAGCCGTCGCAGGGACACCCCCCTGGTCGCTGTAACCCACCATACCGGCCGTGCGAACGCACGGACGGTATGGGTTTCCATCTCCGGCGTCCTCCGGCAAGGGAGACACGTCGTCTCCCTCCGCCTTCCTCCCTGATTCGGTCCCTATAAATACCCCCGTCGCCCCACCGTTTTTCCCAGCTCGGATCTGACGGAGAAAACCCCCAACTTTCCTCTCTTCTCACTCCGGCAGACGCCCACCAGCTCCGGCGGTTCTTCCTCCTCCTCCTCTTTGCTCTGCCGCAATACCAGCAGCAGAGACTTCTTTCCCTGCTCTTCCCGCGCCATGCCGCACCCAGCTGGCGCCTCTCCGGCCCTCTGCTCGCCGCTGCCCCTTCCCCCGGGCATCTTCTTCTCCGGCGACAGTCGATACGACTGTCGCCCTGCTCCGACCCCTTTCGTCTCCGTAGCTAGGTCAGAACTTCTCCCCATCTCCCCCTCTTTCTTTTCCTCACTGTCTTTTATTTGATTAAACCCTCGACCTCTCCTGTCCACCGTCACCCCCTTCGTCTCCGGCCAAACTCCGGCGAGCCGCTCCCATCACCCCAGCAACCCACACGGCTCGCCGACCACCGCAGAACCTCCGCCTCCTCACCCTGATCAACCCCCGCCCTTCCACTTCCCCCACATCACCCTCTGCAACCCCACCGAACAAACCCATCTTCCGACCCACAGTCCGACCTAGGGCAGCCCTTGCACACTGCCCCACGCCTCGCCACCACCCACACGAGCTTCGCCGCACTCTGGCGAAGCTCCCGGCACCTTCTGATTAGGCCGAGAGGCCGTTTTGCTGTGAACAGGTCACCCGACCTCCGCCGCCATTGCCGTGCAGAAGGAGCTGCTTCCGCCTGCAGCTGCAGGCGCGCCACGCCCAGATTCGACTCCCAGGCCTTGCGAGGCATTTCGACAAAGCGTCAGGCTGCAGCTGAAGCAATGCCCTCGCGTGAAGGCCTCGCGTAACGCCGCGATTACCAGCTGTCTCCTCCGCGTGGGCGCCAACTCGGGGTGGGACATTTAGTCCCACCTCGGAAAACTCTGAAGAGGCGCAGCGATATAAAGTGAAAAAGTACTGGAGGCTTATTGCCTCAGCACACGGGGTGAGGTCCCCTTCACCCGCCCGGTTACCCGGTCTCGTTCGCGCTCACGCCCTGCGGACCTGGCCCGACCCGACTTAGACTGACCTGCACTCCTCGCCCACCACGCACGCCGGTGGGCCTGGACCCGGGCGCGACCTGTACCCGGCTACCCGGCAGCTCTAGGAGAGCTATCCTATGAGCGGATTCTGTGAGAGAGAGACGCGGGGGGAGGGTAGAGATAGGTTTTGCCCCTCTCTCTGATCAAGCTGTGTAAGTATGCAGGCACAGGTGAAGAAGAAGGACCGCGGAAGAAGAAGAAAGCTAAGGGAGACACTGTAGCAACAAGCGGTTTAAGTCGTCTGATTGGAAAATCAGACGACGTCCTGAAGGGAAAAGAAGAAAGAAGGAGAGACGACGTCCTGACAGGTAAAAGAAAAGAAGAAAGAAGAAGATCTGAAGAACAAAAGAACAAGGAAGAAAAGCAGAAGAAGAAGAGGAAAGAATAAGGAAGAACAACACAGGTGAAGAAGAGGACCACAAGGAGATAAACACAAAAGAAGAAAAGGAAGAACAAAAGCTAAAGAGGAGAAAGACAGAGAAAGAAAAGAAGAAAAGAAGAACTCAAACTTTCATCTCTCTCCCTCTCTCTCTCTCTCTTTATTTTTTTTGTAATAGAACATGTATATCTCTAGAATACAACTTGCTCCCTGAGTTCGACCTCGGGAACTCTTTTATTTTTCCGAGTAAAAAAATTTTGAAATGATGGCAATAACTGGCTATACTACAACGCTATAACAGTAAAACCCGGTTATCTCTCGAAGCCAACGTTTCAGAAGGTCTTACCTAAAGCTTTTAAACTATTTACTATGAGAGTGAACCTAATGTTCATCTCACTTAAAGATTCATTAGACTTCATAGAAAAAGATTCAAATTCTTGAGAAAGTAAATTTATTTTAGAAGTCTTTACCTTAGAGGTACCTTCATGAGTTATCTCAAGTGTGTGCCAGATCTCGTATGCGGTGGTGCATTGCGAGATTCTATTAAACTCCTCCAGACTCAAAGCGCAATACAATGCGTTCATTATTTTTGCGTTTAGAGAGAGCTCCCGGATTTGTTGTTGCGAGTAGCCTCCCGCAGGTTTCTCTGGGATGTCAAACGGTGTCTCACATCTGGTTTAAATCGTGAAGTCATTGGCTTGCAGCCAAGTCTTCATCCGCAACTTCCAGTAGGGGTAGTTGCTCCCATTGAAGAATGGTGGATGGGTCGTAGACTGCCCCTTGGAAGTCCTGCTTGTGGAGCGGTTTCCCTCCATGATCTTCTTGCTGGGTGTTACTCCGATCTTGCAAGAACCTACTTTGATACCAAATGTAATTTACCTGCTTGGAGGGGGTGAGGTTTGCGTGATATAATAAAAAGAAATTACGAAATTAAAATAGACAATCTCACAAAATGAACAATCACACAAAGGGCACAAGTATTTTTAGGTGGAAACCCAAACCGGGTGAAAACCACCACTTAACCATCTCGAGTTAGGATTTCTCGATCGACCTAGTCGATCAAATCCACTAAACCCAGTCACTTAAATGAGGGTGACTGAACCTCAATTACAATCACACTACTTGGACCGAGGGTAGTGTACCTCAACACCCCTTCTCTTCACAAGAAGGATTTTGTCTCGCGAAGGAGACGGGAATTCGCAAAGCGAATACCCAACCAAAGACAATGTAAAATACAATAATCCTATAGAGCCTCAAATATGTAATCCTAGCTTCTATAGGAGTTACAAAACTTCCCTTTGGTGGAAGTGCATCGAAGTGACGACGCGGATGCGTGAACCACGCTTTGGCACAACAGCGCTCTCGTAACGTCGGCGGAAGAGCGGGTGCACAGCAGGATGAAGCTCTTAGGTGTGAAGTGAATGCTTGTAGAGTTAGAGCTTCTTTTATTTGATCTTCTACTTCTTTTAGACATAAGTGAGTGGAAATATTCTAGCAAGGGTGTGTCTTGGGTGTATCTTCAAGCCAAGGGATCCTCCTCTCTTTATAGAGGCCCTAGGAAGGCATTGGAAGGCCTTAGAAGGCTTCCATAGCCGTTAGGTGCAAGGCCCAAGAGAATCAGGCCAAAGTCAGAATTAATCATGATTCTGACAGGGTCATTAGACGTCTGGTCCTGGCATCAGACGTCTGGAAAACACGTTTAAGACGTATGAGAACTAAGTCAAACGTCTGATTTTAGGTGGGTTTCCTTCCTGACTTGAATCAGATCGAAACAAGGTTCTAGTGAAAGTCCATCAGATGACACATAGGACGTTTGGCACAAGGTTTGGACGTTTGGAAACCTATTTGTTCTGCGGGAATGGATTCCCAAGAAGGGTAACGGTTACGAGATCTGCCAAAGGTGATTTTGGGTCAGTCGAGACAAAACAGTCACACATCAGACGTCTGGGATCACGTACAAATGTCTAATAACGTCTGATATAAGCTAATAATCAGATTCCTCAGCGTCTATGTGGGCAGCCAACGTTCCACTAATTGGATGTCTGGCAAAGGCATTAGACGTCTCCTAAGACATCTGGGCTAAAGTCTGGATGACTGATTCAAATGGACTGAACCTATTAAGTCTAGCCTAGATGTTATCGAACGTCTGAGTAAACAGTCAGATGTCTTAAAAGTCATTATTAGACGTTTGATAAGGCTGTCTAAACCCTATTTTGGTTTTCTAAGTTCTCTACAGAAAACCTAAGTATCCTAGGGTTGTGCAAGTGTTCCTAGGACTACTGTTAGGTTTCTTTGAGGCTCTTTAACATGAATCTAAGAAACAAAAATGAAGAGTAACAAAAGAAACAAAAATACATAGTACAAAGGAAAGAAAATCTATCCTATTCTTCATCTCCTTCCTTCTTCAAGCTTTCGCTCCTCGCGAAGCTCCTCCAATCCGCCATGGAAGCGAGCTCGAACTCTATCTAACCACATCTCCATTTGCAATTAACCTAAGATCTAAGACTTTAAGTGCAAATGTTTTGAAAATAAATTCTATCTAAAGTTGTATCTATTCGAATGGTAGCTTTCTCCATATTTTTATTTTTGTGGGGTCAACATAAGGGTGAACCTAATGTATATCTCCCCATCTTATTCTACTTCTCTACTTCTTCCTAGGTGTTTAGAATTAAACGTGCATTTCGTGAGCTGGATTTTGGACAACTAGCCAATGGGCTATTACCCATAGCAACTTGCCAACTATTCTCGTGCGGTGAAGTGTGGCTTATTTATTTTCTTCTTTTCTATTTCTCTCTTTTTTTCTTTCAGATTTTTTTTTTTTAAGTAGGTGGCTTCCCTGATCTAAGATTTACTTAAAGGCAGCAGAAATAGAATGGTCGTGTGGCCTGGCTTTGGACAACTGGCCAATGGCTTGTTACCCACGACAACTTGCTAGTCATACCACCCTAGAAAGTTCATTAGCTACCCAATTTTTAATAAAATCACCGAAAAGTGAGTCAGTACAAATAGTGTGTAATGCTTAGACTATAGGTTTCCTCAAATCAGAGGGCAGGTTGATAAGTCTTGTATTTATCACACTAACTTATTTAACCAATTAGAAATGAATTTTCAAATGGCGAAGACTGGAGAAACAAATCACATTTTAGTGGACACCTGAGCTGATTAAGCCCGAAGACCTGAAGGGTTTAAGTGTATTGGTCTTATTGTATTATTTCCTAAAATTGAAAAACTCTAATGCCCATGTTCTCTTTTCCTAATTCAATTTTTTTTCAAAAATAAAGAGAAAATAAAAAGAATCTATGGAGCTAACAAGATGATTCAAAGATGAAAATTCATTCCCCCATGCCTATTAAATGCAATGTCCTCATTGTATTAAATGACATGAAAAAGAGTGGAGTAGAGAAGAAAGCACCTGAATTTCATGATTAACAGGTAGCTCCAAGATGAAAACATATGTATATGTGCTAAATTTATTGCCTTTAGCTAGGCACACTATACAAACAAAGAAAAAATCAAGAATTCACAAATGTTGGTCAAGATCAAAATAAAAATATAAATTTTGGACCTGCAAGGAGAAAATGTCTACAAATGTGGATGAGATTGTGGTGCAAACCCATGCCCCATGGTCGAGTAGTTCTAAGGTTCTAGATAAAAAGTACCCAGAACTTGAGATCATTATGCAAGCGGGGCTGGGCTTGCAGTTTGTAAGGATGCAACCCAAGTCCAAAAAATCGGACAATAGGAAAATCAAGATCAAAAAGATAATTAATGAATTTGTGCTTGGGTTGCACATACTCAGAATAAAAAATGTCATAAGGGTCTTGGTAGAAGGTTGGTGGTTTCAGGCAAATAGGAAACCTTAGACTAAGACTTCTGTTTCCCCCGAAATTGGCTTCTTAAATCTTCATTTCCCAGCTCCTATCCTCTATAATCAAGGTTTTCAAGACCTCGAAAGTCTTATCAACCCCGTCTAAAATGTCCAAGTCCAAAATTTGTGGCTTAATCAAAATTGACTTGGGTTTGATAATCTCAAGAAGATAATCATCATTATGCTCAATGGGGTGTGATTGAGGAATAGGGCTATGAATTGAATCATCCATGAAACAATGATTTGTATCTTCCAAGCTAACCCCAATAGGATCAATTTCCTCGATTACTGGGCTATTAAATGATTCATTGAATTTCTTAGGTTCAGTTGTCTTACTAAAATCATTTTCCTCAAACTTAAGTGAGACTTCACATAAAGATTTTTCACCCTCAGAATCAAAGAATTTTGGATCCGCATTTATATATGTCTCAAAATCATCAATCATTTCCTGGTCCATGAAGACATACTTTTCCTCGTACCCTAGCTCAGAGATCTCGGGTGAAGTAATCAATTCATCCTCAATTGGTTGCTCTAGACCAACCTGGTCATTCCTAGTCTTGTAAAATGTGTCCCCCCTATAGGTGTTTGAGCGGGTTTTGATGTTGGCTTACTTGAAGGGGGTTCATCCTGGGAATCATCCCAAGATTGAACTAAAGCATAATTTTCTCAAGTAAAAACTCACCCGGGTCCTTATCCTTAACATCTTGGAGCCAATCCAATAAATGCTTGTTAATATCATCAATCATTTGAATCAGAGGCTTCAATTCTTCAGTGCAAGATGTTGGCTGAGCTTCTAAAAATTATATGGTATTCCTTAAGTTAGCCAACATCTTATCTTGGACCTGGTTCACCTAAACCAAATGGTTTGGTTTAGGGTTGGGTGGGTTTGGGTTTAGTCTAGGGGAGTTAAGGGATTGAGGTTTTTGGTGTCCTCCTTGATAATAGGTCATTTCGGGTTGTTTAAAGAGGGGTGGTGACCTATATGCAGTGTAGTCCTGAGGAAGGTAGGGATTATAATCAGCATATCCTTCTTGATTGTAGATCGTATTAGGTTGTCCATAGGAGGGCAGTGATCTATAATCGATGTAGCTCGGAGAAGGATAAGAAACATGGTGTCCAAACTTAGACTCTGAACACGGAGGTCCATAATTGTATCCCCAATCAAGTTATCTTGACTAATGGATGAATGGTCATAAGTTGGGTTGGGATAATAATCATTTTGGGAATAAGTGGTGGTAGGAGGGTAGGAGTGACAATGTGAGTAGAATGTGGAAGGATCCATGGTAATGTAGGAGGGAGAAGAGAAAAGAAAGGTGCCATGTAGTACAAACAATCAAACCTATCCTTAGGTGGGGTAGCTTAAAGACCTACAGTCTCTTAAAACCCATCTCGAGATGAAAAGAACGATTTGGTCTACTTCTTTTTGTCAATCCAACCAGTTAGAGGGAGGGATTAGGGAGAAGGTTCTTCCCTTGGCTTTTGCCTTAGGTTCCTTTGATACCCCCCAACCGTGGTCGTTTGACACTGCTCTCCTAGCTAGAAATCAGATGGGCCAGTAGAAGTAGATTAATCGAAAATAATCTCAATCTAGGCCCCGAAGAGCGAGTCCAATTCTTAAACCAACGTCTACTCTGTTTTAATTAGGCTTAGGTTTGAATGTGCTTTAGAATGTGATGGGACCTTTATCTGGGTTGTGCCCTTAAATATTTATTGATATGTGTGTGCGTGTGCAACTAATGATTTTCAAACAAGGTTAATTGATGATTTGTCTTTTAAAGTTGAACATTGTTTAGTAGCTTTTAGGGTTGAACTTTAGGTTTATTCAATCAAGGTTTAGCTAGCACACCAGGTTTTGAAAGCACAGGTGAAGATGTCATCCTTTAAAACTCAAAAAGAATGTGGAGTGCCTGGTTAATCCCTAAAAGTTGAATCCTATGTGGCAAGCTACTTGATGAATTAGTTTTATCTTAATTGGTGCGGCCCAAACAACTCAATCAATTGGCCTCTTGCACCACTTGATTAATGCACCCAAACAATTTGAGCCTAATATATTTCTAATCACTTATTTGCATAAGTTGTGCAGGTGTATCGGGTCCTTTGGTCGAATTCTTGGTTAAGTGATTGAATCAAATAAGAGTGGTGCACTTAGGTGTGTGTGTGGGTGTATAAGGTGTGTAAGTTTAAATAAATCCCACAATCTATTTTCTTTTTATGTGGGGGTGAGGTGGGTGGGTGTGGCAAACAAACAACCAATTTCTAGCCTAGGGTTTATAAGAACTCCTAGGTTGATTTGGATTTGAGTTATTTATGTGATGGAATGAAATCTAGGGGGTGGGGGGTGTGGGGTAAACTTACAAACCCTTCAACAGCACTTTACTCCAATCTTACAGCTCTGCCTGGCCTCAAAAGAGTACCTGCAATTACAGTGAGAAAAGAGAAAAATGTGGTAAAAGATAAGTAAGGTGGAAAACGCGGGAAATCAAAGAGCGTCACCTCTCCGGCAACGACGCCAAAATGGTGAATGGAATTTGATCCATGACAACAACGCCAAAAATGATCAATGGGATTCGTACGCATAAAAGGTTGAGTTTGAAAACCTGTCGTTGTATGCGTAAAATTCGAGCGCTCTCATTCGGATCTCAAGAGGGCGCCATGTCGCTGCTTCATAGACCGTTCATGTCACATCCAACTGCGCAATTTCATGTGTCGCTCCTCTTCGTGGATTCAAGCGCATGTCATGCTATTCGCGAGAGGCGCTTCACTGCTGTGCTACGTGGTCGCTTGAGGTGATTTCTTGGTTTTCTCGACATGCTCTCTCAGCCGTTGGATCTCAATCCAATGGTCGAGATCTTCTCTTGGCCTCACTCTCTAGAAGTGAGTGGGAGTAGCTGAAACGCATCTCAGCCATTGGATGGAGATCCAATGGCTGAGATTGATCGTGCGATTGAAGAGGAGGCACTGCAGGCGGTGTTAGGCGACTGTGATGGCACTACGTGGTGCCATCATGGCTGTCCATCTTCTTTGTTTGGTAAGTGGTGCCATGGTTGTCAAATTAAACTAATTTTTACGTTGTTGGGCGGCAATTGTCGATCCAAACCCATCCGTGCAGTTGGATTCTTTATCTGAGGTATGAATTTTCACCACCTTACCCCTTGGCCTCTGATCTTCCTCGGATTGTATCTGATGCTACAGAAGTCCGATCAAGGTGATTTCAAAGGTGTTGGACTCCGATCGTTGCCCTGATCAAATCCGTATAGTTGGATCTTCAATCTGAGGTCTTTATAAATATCTCCCTGTCTCCTGACCATAAAAAGGGTAAATTAACCTAAAATTTGTGCAAACTAATCTAAATGCAAAATGATGCCTGCTATGCAATATTTATAATGCTGAATGCGATTACACAGCTAAGAACTCTAAAAAATTGATAGTTTATGTGAAATAGATGTGTCTACATCACCTGTGGAGGACATTTCTCGGGAAAGAAAACCATTGCAAAAGTGTTGCAGTGTGGATTTTATTGGCCAACTTTATTTAGAGATGCACATAGTTTCTATAAAGCTTGCATTCGATGTCAATCTTTAGGAAGTATGACAAGAAGAGATATGATGCCCCTTCAACCAATTCTGATTATTGAAATATTTGAAGTATGGGGTATAGATTTTATGTGTCCTTTCACAACATCACTTGGATTTCAGTACATATTACTCGCTATGGATCATGTTTCTAAATCGATTGAGGCAATTCCCACTAGATCAAATGACCATAAGTTTGTTATTGATTTTGTGAAGAAGAATATCTTCTCGAGATTTGGGATGTCTCGAGCTATAATTAGTGATAGTGAGACTCATTTTATTAATGTCCAATTTCGAGGATTGTTGAGTAAATATGGGGTGTAACACAAGATTGATACACCTTATCATGTCCAGACTAAAGGGCAAGTAGAAGTCTTAAAAAGGGAGATTAAGAACATACTCCAAAAGGCTGTTAGACCTGACAAAAAGGATTGGTCCCTGAGATTAGATGATGTTGTATGGGCTTACAGGACCACCAGCAAGAACTCGATTAGGATGTCACCTTATAGATTAATTTATGGTAAATCTTGTCATCTTCTTGTTGAGTTGGAACATAAAGCCTACTGGGCTATCAGGAAGTGTAATCTTGATTTAGATAAGGTTGGACAAAAAAGGAAACTCCAACTCAATGAGCTAGACGAAATTAGAAGAGAAGCCTATGAGAGTGCTAAGATCTATAAAGAAAAGACTAAGGCCTTTCATGATAAGCACATCAGTAGGAAATCTTTTGAACCTAATCAGAAAGTCTAGCTTTATGATGCTAGGCTTAGACTCTTTCTTAGCAAGCTTAGATCCAAATGGATTGGACCATACACTGTGGTTTGGTCATTTTCTAATGGAGCTGTTGAAATCTGTGATCCCAAAACTAGGCAACAATTTGTGGTAAATGGACAGAGATTGAAGATTTATTATGAGAATGTTGCTCAGGAACCTCTGATTGAAAGTACAACACTTTTGGAATCTTTTTAAGCTGGATTTGATTGAGTCAAGCTGTAGACGTAAAATTCAGCATTTGTTGGGAGCAAATAATTATGTCATTTGCTTTGAAATTTTCATTCAGGTTTAGAGATGATCAAGTTTTGACTTCTTTAGAACTCTCGAGTTTCAGGTAATATCTATTTTATTTTGCTTATGTTTATTGCATGCATTAAGGACATTGCATGAAATATGCATGGGAGGTAGATAATATTTTTCAGAGTCATTCTTATTTATCTCCAGAATTATAGATATTAGTGGCTCTTTTTGAATTAGTTGTGTCATCAAAAAATAGTAATTTTCAAAAAAAAAGGGAAAAGAAGAAAAGAAAAAATAGAAAAAAAGAAGAAAAAAATCATGGTTTTTAGAGTTTAAGCTATAAACATTTTGAAAAATTAGATTTTGAGGACTTACCAATCTTAGGAAAAGTACGAATAAAGTATTTTCACTTGGAATCTTCAGGTCGTATGTTGACTTAATTATCTCGAGTATTTTCCTAAACTTGGATTTATTTTCTCGAGACTTTGAAAATGATCTAAAAAGGCTTAGGTATTAAGTCAAAGACGTAGGAAGTATTTGATACTTTTGTCTACCTTTCGATTTGTGTGTCTTGGTAACTTGAGCATCCAAAATTCACACACTATGGTCTTATCTAGAGTGCTTAATAAAGTTCTCACCTTAATTCCATTCTCAAAGAAAAAAATTTTGGTTTTCTAAACTTTGACTTAAGTGAAGCTTGAAAACATAACTTAATTGGACGAGTTCCTGTCACATGAGAGGTGAAGCATATACTTACCTTGAGGACAATGGTTATAACATGTCATCTCCTGGGATCTTTCCTCTTAGGATATTTAAATATCCTACCGGGGGCATGTAAGCGCATTGTGCAGTTCAAGTGTTATGGGTGGCATTATCCTGAAATGTCAATTGCCAGGACTTGAATTTGCTTTAGATCGCTATGAGTGGCACTATCCCGAAGTGTCAAAAGCCAAGGTTCTAGGGATTGCCATGGGTGGTGCTATCTCGAAGCATCGAATGCCAGGGATCCTTCAAGGATTTGATGATGGGGACAATGAATTCGACACATACTGTGTTGATAGCTAAATTGAGGTTGGAGTTGATGGATAAAAAAAAAAATACAAAAGAAAAATCACAAAATTATCCTCCTTTCCTTATTGTCCATCATACCAACATAAATTCACCAGCAAACTAAAGAAAGACTATTTTCACTTATGCACGGATGCTTAAACTTTTGAGACTAATAAGTTTTAGGGTAGGCTTGGGAGTTGAAGAAACCTTTATTTGCGACTCAAGATCGATGGCTAATAGGACTCTTGACTTGATTTGGGAGGTCCAGATTTGAGTCGATACTTTAGAACTGCTGAGTCTTCGACGTTAAGGTTTTGTGTATAATTCCTTTATTTTGGTGAAGAATCGAGATTGATGATTTTGATATGGTATAGCTCAAAAGTCGAAAGTTGATTTTCAATGTAAATACTATTTTCTCTCAATCTTTTCGCTTAGTGTTTTGCTCGAGGACTAGCAAAAGATAGGCATGGGGGTGTGTTATTTCAATGATTATTTATATAATTAGTGCCTAACTAATATTAGTCTAAGGGTAATTTAGGTTAGATTGCATTTAGTTAGGTCATATTAGGCAATTTAGGTCATTTTGTAAATAATACATATGTTTGGGCTTTTATGCAATTTTTCCTACAATTGTATTTGATACCTTGATGAATTTATTTTTATAGGTGCAGATACAAAATTTTAGATTGATCGGAGCAAGGTTGATTGAATTTTCTGAATTGAGCTTAGTTAAAAAAGGACTAGCCTAGTAAGTAGACCTATTTAGGGACCCAATTAGACCTTAACCCCAACCTATTTAGGAGCCTAATTTCCTTTACATCTCTCAACTCTCAACCATTCTCTCTCGTAACTCTATCCATGAAAATCAAATCCCTCATTTTCTTCACCGGCCAAATCCCTCTACATCCATCGAATTCACATGATTTCCTATTTCTCTCTCCTTAGCCTCATCCAACAAAACCAAACCTAATCCTATCAATCTACTCTTAATCCTAGCCCTTGGTTCCTAATAATTAAATCCTAGCCATCCAAATTAGTGATCCTAAGCACCTTAGACTGACCAATAGGAAGCTCCTAGAGTCTTATATAAACCCCTAGCCACCCCCCTTTGGAGCCTTCTCTCATACTTAGGATTTCCTACCTCCACATAGTCTCTACTAACTAGTGCTAGTCCATGCCATCTTTGGTGATTTTGGTGGGTGCACCTTCGCACTTGTATCTATGTCGATGCTCCAGACTTCGCCTTCGAAGCCTATAGTTCCCGCATTTTCTCTAGTTTAGTTCTAGTTGTAGTAATCAAGTTTTAGTTGTAATTTTCCAAGCACTCCTTTAGTTGTGTTAAACTCCTATCTTATTCAATAAAAGTTTCCAGTATTCATTTTTTAACTTGTCTTCAAGTTGTATGCTTTCTAGTAGTAGTATATTATAGTTCTAGTAGTTGCATGCCATTAGATTTAGTATTAGTCCTAATAATCGTCATATTTGATATTTGGTTCTAGTTCTAATTAGGAAAGTGATTTTGATCTATTTGCCTCCCTGCGAATGACTCAGACTCCCGTATTTTTATTCGAAAATCCTTACGAGTTCGATTTCATTTACAAATTTAAGAGTTTCTAGGCGCATTTACTACGACAAACATGCTTTTTGTGTACCTATTTCGCATGTAGAACATAGATTTATTCAACTTGCACACTTTATCTTTTTTTGTTCCACCTGAAAACCTTCAGGTTGACACATATATCTTCCTGCAAATCTCCATTGAGAAATGCTATTTTTACATCAATTTGATGCAATTCCAAATCTAGTTGTGCCACAATTGCCAATAACAGTCTTATAGAGGTAAATTTGGCTACTGGTGAATAAGTTTCTTGAAAATCAATTCCTGATTTTTATGTGTACCCTTTGCAACTAAACATGGTTTAAATTTCTCAACTGTTACATTAACCCTTATCCTTTTCTTGAATAACCATTTGCATCCTATAGTCTTCCTATCATCAGGTAAATCATATAATTCCCAAACATTATTCTTTTTCACAGAATCTATTTCATGTGACTCAATTCATCATTATACGTTATAAGTTCCATGTGATTTTTCTCTTCCATATCAGCTAATAAACATGAAGACACACAAGAATATAAATGATAATCATTCATCCATGATGGTTGAGTTCTTATGCTTTTGTTGCTAACACTACTACAAAAAGCGTAATTTGCAACGATTTATTGGCGACGGTTCGTTAATCATTGTTAATGGAAAGAGTTAGCAACAGTTATGCAAGAAATTGTGGCCTAAAGCCTCATCCCTCATCCTCATAGCCAAACTTGTACTTGGAGGGTCCTGGGATAAGTTTTAGCGACGGTTATTCAATTAATCGTAGCTAATGATTGGGTTGGAGCATGCTCCTTTTTCCCGTGTTGGTGAAATAGTCATCAAATAACGACAGTTAATTAGTAAATCATCACTAATTTCCATGAAAAAGTGAGCCCCTCTGAAATTCGATGGGGGAAACCAATTAAATTAACGACGATTCTTAGGAAAACTGTTGTTAAGTGTGCCTCATTTAGGAAATTTGATGAGGGGAAAAACAATTGAATTAACGATGGTATTCAATAAAACCGTCACTAGTCACACCCACTTACGGTAATTAGCGATGGTTTTCTTGGTAACCATCGCCAAAATTGAGATATTTGTGCGCGATGCCGATGGCCTTTCTCCTCTCCTCCTCTCCACCTCACTAGCAGATAACACCCCTCCTCTCCTCCTTTCCAGTAGATCGCGTCGCCCCCCATCGACATCGCCCCCGCTCCATCGATAGCGCTGCCCCCCAGCGCCTCTGAGCACCTGCGGCTGTTCTTCCTCCGTGCTCCCGCAGACTGCGTTGCCCCCTATCGATAGCGCCAGCCCCTACTGCCTCTGCATCACCCCCTACCACCTCTTCGTCCCATCGTCGACCTCGTCGCACGGCAAGGTACCTCCTCCTCGACCCCTGCCGGCCCACTCCCCACCGCCCCTTGTGGCCTCGCTTGTCTGTACCGCCCTACTCCCTCGCACTTCGCTGCTCCTCGCCACCTCCACTCCCCTGTGCCCCTGCTGATCCCCTCCGGGCCGCCTTCATCCCCCCACGCCCCCTGCCGCCCCCCCGCCACTTCCCCCCCCATGCCCCCCTGCAGCCCCCTCCCTGCCCCCTTCATTTTTAATTGAAAATGTTGCATGTACATTTTTTTTAAAATTTAAATTTGCATATAAGTTACATTTTGGAAATCAAATTTTCCTGTGAAATGAATTTCCTTAAAGTTACATGTAATTGATTAAATTTTTTTTGGAGAAATGATTGTATTTAATCATTTGTAAGAAATGCTTGTTTTGTTTAGTTTTATTGATTGCATGTAATTGACAAATTTTATTCGTGGTATGTATCCATATGTCTAATTTAAGAATTAAATTATGTTGTTTGATATAAGTATGGGACGTGCCCACGTATAAAGTATGATATGTTGTGTTATTTTTGCAGGAAATGGAAAAATCTAAATTATAGGTGTAACTCGTTCGAAAGTCTTTTGGCTTTGAGTTTAAGATTAGGGTTCATGGTATTTACATTTGTCATTTACGATTTGAAGTTTAGGATCTTTGGGTTAGTTTATGATATTGATTTATGACATTTAGGTTTAAAGATTAAGATATTTGATTTAGGCATTTCCATATTAGAGTCAATGGTTATATGATATATATATTGGGTTTAACATTTAGGTTATTGTGTTTAACATTTTGATTTTACAGTTTAGGAATATGGCTCGTTATTGCGTTGTTTTCGTCGAGTTTTAAGAAATACACTTTCTAGTATAGTCAACAAAAGTGATACAGCATTAAATTTATAATCTCGAAAATCAAAGTAAGTCCGAGATCATTCGTAAGGAGCAAATTTAGAATTCACAATACTAATCATAATATAAATCAATGAGCACAATGATAAAGATATGCAATAAATAAAATCTACTCAAAATGATATTAATAGTAACAATTGTATCTTAAGAAATAATGGGATAAAAAGAATATTAAAGACCCTAAAAATGGTGATTTAAATCACCAATGATATCCTCAAATTAAGCACATATCAAATGCAATCAAATAACTCAAATTTTCCAATAGTGGTCTCAACCACTTATTCCTCAAATTCCACATCAGCATAGGAGCCAATATCTACACAGTAACCCTCAATCAGACATCGCAAAGGCGCTACGGACCGCTTATGTCATTGAGCTTCAGAAGCACAAGGCACAAGGCCTTAACACAGAACCTTAAGCACAAGGCTTGAGAACAAAGCCTCAAAAGTAAGTAGCCTCTTCGAAACGACTAAGTATAGAACACATGGGCATGCATCTCGAGGAACATGGCACAAAACCCGATGCAAAACCACCCCCATCCTCAAATTTTCCTTTCTTTCCTTAACCAGGTATACGGGCAAGCACAGCGTCAGGTAATCAGGTGTGAACAGTGACTAGGCCCACCGATGTGCGTGGTAGGCGAGGAGTGCATGGGCATGTGAGGCGGGGACCTCACCCCCGCTGTGAGAGGTGAACAGTTAATGCGACACAATCAATTTATACGTTTGCCTCAGTTCATTCGCACACAATGTGGGACTAAATAGAAGTCCTCATCTTTGCATGCAGCAACGTGATGATGCTGGAGCAATTAAGGTGGCTACTGCTGTTTCTTTCCTTGATTGATGCTGCAGAAACCTTCTCCGGATGAGTCTGCAGTTCTTGAGAGTTGGAGCAGGGCTAGAACTGGTCGGATGGTGGTTGTCAACGATAGAGAAGACGACGACGACGATGGAGCTCCGACGATCGCTTGAAATCAAGAACATGGGCTAAATGCCCCAATTAAAGTGTTCATAAGCCCTATCGTGTGGCGAGGAAGATAATGGTGGTGGTAATTTGGAGTTTGGTGTTGTTGAGTGGGCGAACGGAGTCGAGGTGACCGATGAAGGAGTGGGTTAGTTAGTGGCATTGTGGAGTGCGTGTTTGATGAAATTTCTTGAGGGGTTTTGATGAGGGAGATAAGGCAGAGCTTTTGGATGTGATGATGTGGCATTTGGTGGCGTGGCGAGCTCATCGGAGCTACGTCGGAGGCGAAGAAGATGAAGGACAAGCGAGGTGTATGTTGGTTGAATTGAGAAGGAAAGGGGTTGAATTGAATCTAGGGGAAGAGAGAGATTGAGAGGTCATATCTATTGGATGAAGGGGCGAGAGTCTCACGCCAATGTGTCTTGCTAGTCACGAGGAAGACGAATCCTCCAACGAGTGAGAGGGCGACGAGGAGAGGGGTAAAGAGCCTCCACATTGGTCTGCGAGAGGCGAAAGAAGGAGAGGAAGGTCATGGCTTGGCCAATTTGGCTGTTGGCTGGTCATAGGATGATGGGGGAAGGAGGTCGCTGGAGATGCGACAGAGGTGGCCAGAGGAGGGGAGAAAATAGGGTAATTGGCTTGGAACCAGGCTCATTTTGGTTGCTGAACAATAAGGAACTTATATAGAGCTTCAATGTGCTCTCAATTTCTAAGTTTTGCAAGATTTTCTCGAAGAAGGTTTGCTCTTTCTGAATTGAGGGTTCGGTGGAGCTTTACATTCTCCCATCTGGACAACAAGGAGGTGCAATCGGTAGGGGATCTCTTGACGACCAATCCCTCCAAATTTGGAGGGATTTGGTGGTCAAACATGAGAGACTTCCTAATTTGAAAGTCGGTGTGCTTTGGGTGATTCTGTTTAGGCCAATCATGGTGGTAGGGACCCATGTGCAAAGATGATGAGAAAGTTAGGGATCTTTTTGTGAGAATCTCGAACTTAAGGGCTTAAATGTGAGAAACAGAGATTTTGGGGATTGAATTGTAAATTAGGTCAAGATGGACTCTGATTGGGTTCAAATTTTGGTATTAACCTAATTTGGACCTAAGGAATCTAGTGGTAAACTTGGATTTGAGTTTTAACCACGTTTGACTAGCCAATTTACACAGAAGCTGAAATTAGGTCAAAATCTTGTCTAAAACTCTATTCTAAGTCAAATGTGTTCAGATGGTCAAACAAAGGGTATCAAACCTATTAGAATATTTTTCTATGAATTTCAGAAGGTTTAGATGAATTTTATCCTGACTAGAACCTCTTAAATTCAAGCGGGACTGATAATCATGATTTTGTGTACTATTTTGGTTCTCGAAATGCGTGAAATCCTGTTTCTATCAGTGTAGACCCACTTCTTGATTTTTAATGCTCAATTGACCATTAATTAACCCTTGGATGACCTTGTGGTTACTCTGTATTCATTGTGTGATGTTAAAACAATAGAATTACCCTGTTTTATTGTCTTCTCCTCAAAATAGATTTGAGTGGAATTACGGTTCTTAGGCGATCATTAGGAGCATTTATCTCTTGATTTCAACTAATTCAAGGTAGTTGTGGTGAATGATTATTACCATCACTCGTGAGGTTTTTAAATTTAGAGTCATGAGTTTTAAGGATTTAAGTTTAAAGTTTAGGGTTATAGGATTTAGGTCTGGGGTATTGAGTTTAAAGTTTAGGGTGTCAAGTCTTGGGTTTAGTATTTAGTATTTTTTGATTTAGGGTTTTTTTATTTTAAATTTAGAGTCTTAGTTTTAGGTTTGTAGCATTTTTAGGTTATGGTTTTTTGTTAAGGGTTTAGGGTTTTAACTTTTGAGCTTAGGTTAGGTGTTTAACTAGTGTTTTGAGGTTATGGTTTTTCTTTACTATACAAAGGTAATTTTAAATTGATAAATGTTTTATAATAAAGTTTTAGATTATAAGATTTAGTCTTACATACGTTCACAAATTTAGAAGCACTTCATGACAAATAATAGGAATTCTAAACCCTAGGTTATAGGTTATGGGAGGGATATAATTGACTCAAAAGACTCGCCCATCGATACTTATGATCATGTTATACGGACAATGCAGAGTGCATGTATACTTCACTTACATGCTCCATGTGTTATCTTTGTAGCATGCCACAAGTGTCGATCGTCTTTAGTTCCCTGAAGTACCAGACTAAAAATGGTCTTTGAAGATTTAATCACAACTTAGGGTTACTTGTTACGTGTAATTAGCATGTAGAGAAAATTTGGTTGCATTTTCTAGCTCTTCTCTGGTATATAACTAATCTTTGCTCCGTTCCCGAAGCACTCTTTAGTGGGGGCTATTGAGAATGTAGTTAAGGTTAGTCTTTGGGGGTATACTGGAGAAGTGTGGGGAGATTCTGCTGAAATTTCTCCACACACTAGTTGCATGAAACAAGTAACATTGTGATCAAATCTTCAAGGATGGGCTATTAAGTGAAAACGTTCTTCAAAATATAAATATTTTCCATATACTTTCTCCTAAGTAACGAGTGGTTTATTAAAAATTTTATGTTATCATGGACAAGTCTTGGATTGGTCTGAAATGTGGAGAATTTTTTGAGAAAATATTCTATCAGTGTAGGAAGTGTTTTAATGGATTTATCCAAGATAAGAAAACAACTCTTGAGCATGTGATCTATAATGGTTGGTGGCAGCATTATACGAAATGGACTACACATGGATAGGAACAACACTGGATGACTGATGTGTATGCATCTAGTTAGCCTAAAATGTCTATTTATACATGTTCTTAGTGTCGTAGAAGCATCATACATTGTAAATATTGCATAACATGCATCATAAATCATTTAGGTTAAATTGTACAATTTGTGTAGTAATTTGCTCTTTTTAGTGGCTAGGGTTAGGGTTATATTTAATTGGGGCCTCGGATTGAAAATCAAATGATACGGATCTGATCAGGGCGACGATTAGAGTTCAACGACTCCAAGATTGCCTCGATCAGACTTTCGTA
Organism: Thalassia testudinum; assembly: GCA_037157565.1. Lineage (NCBI taxonomy): Eukaryota > Viridiplantae > Streptophyta > Magnoliopsida > Alismatales > Hydrocharitaceae > Thalassia > Thalassia testudinum. The sequence goes on from JAZHRO010000002.1 coordinate 95,613,685, forward strand.
GCATCAGATGCAGTCTAAGAAAGATCTGAGATCAAGGGGCCAGGTGGTGTAAATTTATATTTTAGATGACAAATCCAACCGCACGGACGGGTTTGGATCAACGATCGTAGTCGAATAACGTGAAAATCGGTCCAATCCGATATCCGTAGCACCACTTACAAGTAAGAGAAGACGGACGACTAGAATGGCACCACGTGGCACCATTGCAGCCACCCAACATCGGCCTAAGTCCTCCGCTCCACCTCTGAAGGCTCGATGAAGACATGATCTCAGTTGTTGGAACGAGATCCAACAGCTGAGGGCATGCGGAAGTTAAAACAAGAACGCAACATAAAGAGAGGTGTGGTGCGTTGGGCGAGTGCCTCTACGCAAGGCAGAGGTCGTGGGGTCGAGCCCCCATGCACCTCAAATTGAAGCCATGGGTGGGGCGCGATCAATTTTGCTCGTTGGATGGCGATTGGGTGATAGTGAACAAGGCGATGTGGCAGCACGGATGAGCGTGGTTTGTACACACGCGATCTGACGCGCTGCTGGATGCGCGATCACATGTGTAGGAGTTAGGCACGTGATGGAGTCGGGTGCACGCAGATGCATTGTTACGACCCAGTTTCCAAATCCCTGCAGGATACAAGACTGGACCGACTCGACTGATCCCAAGACCCAGTCGTCTAACGAGAAAGTAACCAAAAAGCAGGAAAGTAAACTACATTCATCATACTAAGCAACTAACAGTAACAAAAGTACAGCAGTAAAGAAGTAAAACTACTAAAGTACACACCACCACAACAGTAGAAAAGTAACCAAGTACAAGAATATAAAGTACAGAATGTAAGAGTACAAACGTAAAGGTACAAGAGTCTACTCACTACTACAAAAGAGTACAGTAAGGGAAACTACAGCTACCTGGCTCTACTAGGCCCAGCACCCTCTGCAGCCGTAGGCTCTGGCTGCTCAACACCTGGACCTGAAAAGGGTTATGAGTACACAAAGTCAGCGAACGCTGAGTAGAGTGGCAATCAACTAAAGCAGTAACAGTGGACATGTAGCTGTTGTTTTTCCATTTACTTTCTTTACTAATTATTCTTTTTCATCACTTGGTTTATTTATCAGGTCTCTTTCTTGATCTCGGATGTTCCTCGTGGGAACGATCTTGATTGCAGTCTTTTTCGAAGAGTAGAAGGCACATGTGGTGCTCTCCTGGCTGGGAGAGTCCCCTGTGGTGATCCTACACCCAGTCAACCACCCCAAGGTCACGGACAAACGTAACGGTGACTACGGCACGCGCGATAAGCATATGGGTAGCTACCCCGCACTGGCATGCGGTCAGTCGTTTCCGTTAGCGGGTGCACCCAAAGCATAACACGGAACCAGTATAGGGCCTAGCCCTCTCAGTAACAGGGGTCTAGCCCCTAAGAACCAAACAGGGGTCTCGCCCCTCCACAATCCACGCACTATCGTCTGACTACCCTGGTTTGCCCAGTGGGCCTACCAAGTCTGTGTAGGGTGGCTAGCTGAACCTCGGGTCCCGTGGGGTGGCTAGTTTTCTCCCTACACTAGTAGCTCTCCCCGGTACTATGTACGTGAGAGCCAAGAAGTCGGTACTGAGTAGCCAATCCTAACCTCGGGTCCCAACCCAAGGGTGGCTAGCTCCGCTCTGCACTAAGCAGGGGGACAGTTGCTCTCCTTGGTATTCCGTAATCAAGGGCCAGCTCACTTCCCCACTCACATTTTCAGATCCATTCCATTTATTTCCAGGAGCTCTACTCCTAATTCCCTGTAGGGTTTACGCTCATATTCCTTAGGCCAAGCCATACTAGGTTTCATCATTTCTATTTTCATTCTCAGGTTATACCTATGCAACTCGTATTGCTATCGTTTACATTTCCGTACACAGGTTATACATAGGTAGCTTGTATTTCCATCATCCACGTTACTATTCTCAATTTATATACATGCAGCTCATATTATGTTATTTAACGTATACAACAGGAATTTACATGCAACAGTTTGCTAGTACCAGTACTTTACATTTCACAGGCAGCTGTCATTTATTTACATGTAATTGTTATCATTCTATTTACTCATTAAAGACTGCCATTCAATCATCCATTACAGACATTTCAAGTGTTTTTCGTCCTAAGATTCATGTCATATCCTAGGTTCTAATCATTCATCCCACACATGCATTTAGGTTTTAATTAAATTAAGGGGAATCCACTCTATTAGTAAACCCAGGAGTAGTAGGGGCTTGAATGGTAGGCTCACGTGCCTCAGCAAGTCCCGAACCCGCAATGGAACGAGGTCTTATCACAATGATCAATCACAAGAGAATACTCAGAACATTATAGAAAGTCTTCTAACAAGTAAAGGAAATCATACGGGAAACATCGGTATCTTATCTGCGGAAAATGGACCTCAAACGGACTCTAAACGGGTCAAAAATAGTATTTCTGACTCAAATTAGATGTTTGGAACAACTTCTAGACGTCTTAAAAGTGTCAAGTGTCATACCTCAAGCCCTACACCAATCCTCAGACATCCAGGAACTCTTCTGGACCTAGTTCCAGACGTCCGACCACCTCTCCGGACGTCTAGAAGCGCTTCCCGTCGTCTGGTATGTCGCCCAGACGTCTGAAATGCGTGGGAGGGCGTGTCCCACGCCTTCCCGAAGCGAATCCTGCATGCAGATATCCAGTCTTCTCAAAACGGGCATGTAGAAGGGGTATCGGCAGAGCAGCTTTCATGGCCATATCCGCAAAGGGACGTACCTTCGCGAGACTTCCTCTTAAGACGTCTGGAACCTCCTCCAGACGTCGGCTCCGTTGTCTGGACGTTGCTCCAGACGTTTGATTCTTGGAAAAGCCCAGAACCAGAACCTGCTTCCGCCCTCTCACGCCGCGCGTGGCTGCGCCCTCTCGCCTACAGCTCCGGCTGCAGCAGTGTCGGGGAGGACCTCCCAGACGCACTCCTCTGCCTCGCACATGCGCCGCTCCGCCGTACGCTCACCGGTGAGCTCCCACGCGAGCTCGCAAGTTCACCTCCTCTCCTTCTCACACCGCTCCTCTCCTCACACGGCTCCTCACGCTCTCGCTTGCTCTGCCTCTCTCGCTGGAGTGGAGAAGAAGAGGGGAAGGGGCTGGTGTGGGGAGAATGAGAGAGGGGAAGGGGGGGTCTTATATAAGGTCGGGTTTAAGGTTTTGCTTGGGCGGAAGAGAGAGGAGGGAAAAGACGAGGGGTACTATCTGTGCGTAGCACGCACGCAGACGTGAATTCGTACCCAAGATTTTCGATTTTCAGATGTCTGGGAATGTATCCTAATGTTTGACCTACAGTCCAGACATCTTACCAGACGTTTGACCTAAAGTCTAGACGTCTTAAAAGGCTTAACAACAAGGGTTTTAACATCATAACAAACTTAAAGGAAGTTTCGTCTTCGAAACTTGAGCTAGCTAGGGTGCAGAAAAAGAACATACACATAACAAACTTAAAGAGGATCGAAGTCGGTCCGAAAAGATGTACCCTAAAAAAGCTCCGGGTATCGCTCTCGCATCGCCGCCTCAGGCTCCCAGGTAGCTTCCTCATACCTTTGGCTCCTCCACATGACCTTCACCAGGGGTACCTACTTCCGTCTCAAACTCCGGACGGCTCTGTCTGGTATCTGCACTAGTCGCTTGGGGTAGGTCAGGTCGTCACCCACCTCGACACTCTTGTGGCTCGGAACATGACTAGGATCTGTGACGTACTTTCTGAGGTTAGACACGTGGAACACGTCGTGCACACCAGAAGGCTGGGGAGGAAGGGCAAGCCAGTAAGCAACGGGTCCTACCCTCTCCAGGACCTCAAAGGGCCCCACAAACCTCGGCGCGAGTTTCCCTTTCACCCCAAAACGCTGCAGGCTCTTCATGGGCTTAACACGTAGAAAGATGTGATCCCCAACCTCGAACTGCATCTCTCTGCGCTTCCGATCGGCATAGCTCTTCTGTCTGCTCCTAGCAGTGTGAAGCCGTCTGTGAATCTGCTTAACCACCTCTTGACTTTGCCGGATCAGCCTGGGGCCAACCTCCCACTTGGTCCCCACCTCAACCCAACTCAAGGGTGCAATACACCTCTGTCCGTATAGAGCCTCGTATGGTGCTATGCCGATACTCGAATGATAGTTGTTATTATTTGCAAATTCTGCCAGGGGCAAGTGCTCCTCCCAAGAGCCCCTCCAGTCCAATACATAGGCACGCAAAAGGTCCTCAAGCATCTGTATCGTGCGCTCTGATTGTTCGTCCGTCTGGGGGTGGTACGCCGTGCTGAACCACAACCGTGTCCCCAAAGCCTGCTGAAACTCAGCCCAAAAGTGGGACGTAAAACAGGTATCCCAGTCGGATACAATCTCATGCAGAACTCCATGCAGACGTATCACGTCGCGAATAGATCTCTCTGCCAACTGTGCTGGTCCCAAGGTGACTCGGATTGGCAAGAAACGTGCCTTCTTCGTCAATCTGTCTACAATCACCCAGACTACGTCGTGTCTTCGTTGGGTAACGGGCAAGCCCACCACCAAGTCCATGGTGATGTTCTCCCACTTCTACTCTAGCACTGGAAGTGGCTGCAACGGCCCTGCAGTCCTCTGATGCTCGACCTTCACCAGCTGGCACACCAAACATTGCTGCACGAACTCACCTACATCCCACTTCATCCCCCTCCACCAAAAGTTACGTCTCAGATCATGATATATCTTTGTGTTCCCAGGATGTATGGTGAACCTGGAACCGTGTGCCTCAGTCAAGAGCTCCCTCAACAACTCCTCCATGAGTCTCCAACTCTGTGCCTGTAAATTGATCAAGTGGGCAGGTACCTTCCGGCTCAAGGCGTCAGCCACCACGTTGGCCTTCCCCGGATGGTAGGAGTTGCTGCAGTCATAGTCCTTCAGGAGCTCTAACTAACGTCTCTGTCTTATGTTAAGCTCCTTCTGATCAAACAAATACCTAAAGCTCTTATGATCCGTGAATATCTCAAAAGTCTCACCGTATAGGTAGTGCCTCCAAGTCTTCAGCGTGAAGACGACAGTTGCCAGCTCTAGGTCGTGGGTAGGGTAGCTATGCTCATGGGACTTCAGTTGTCGCGAAGCGTAAGCGACAACGTGACCCCGCTGCATGAGCACACCCCCTAACCCCTGCAACGAAGCGTCTGTGTACACAACGAAACCGCCACTGCTGTCTGGGATGGTAAGCATAGGAGCTAAAGTCAGCCTCTCCTTCAACTCCTGAAAACACGCCTCACAAACGTCTGTCCAAGAAAAGGGCAGGTCCTTTCGGGTCAATTGTGTCATAGGACGTGCAATCTGCTAGAAACCCCTGATAAACCGCTGGTAATAGCCTGCCAGTTCCAAGAAACTGTGGATCTCTGTTACTGTACGTTGTCTCTCCCACCTGAGCACTGCCTTTACCTTGACTGGGTCCACAGCCAAGGCATCCCCTGAAATCACATGACTTAAGGTCACCTGCCTCAACCAGAACTCGCACTTGCTGTATTTGCAATACAGTCTACGTCGTCTCAATGTGTCCAAAACCATCCGCAAGTGCTGTCCATGCTGCGCCTGATCTCGCGAGTAGATGAGCACATCATCGATAAATGCTACCACGAACTGATCCAGATATGGTCTGAACACCCGGTTCATCAAATCCATGAAAGCAGTGGAGGCGTTGGTCAGCCCAAACGGCATGACAAAAAATTCGTAGTGTCCGTACCGGGTGCGCAAAGCTATCTTGGAGACGTCGGTCTCCTTGATCCTCAATTGGTGGTAGCCAAACCTCAAGTCTATCTTGGAGAAAACCGTGGCACCTCGCAACTGGTTAAACAGATCATCAATCCTCAGCAGCTGATACCTGTTCTTGATGGTGACCCTATTCAGCTGTCTGCAGTCCACACAAAGGCGTAGGGTACCATCCTTCTTCTTCACAAATAATACCGGGCTCCCCACGGAGACGCATTGGGCCTCACAAAGCCCTTCTCCAGAAGGTCCTGCAACTGGGACTTGAGCTCTCGCAGCTCAAGTGGTGCCATCCTGTAAGGTGCTATAGAAATGGGGCTAGTCCTTGGTGCCAGTGAGATCTCGAACTCGATCTCACGCTTAGGCAGTAGTCCTGGCAGCTCCTCTGGAAACACGTCGGGATACTCCTTGACCACCGGAATGCTCTGAAAGTCTGCCACGGGGTTGGGCTCTGCCACTACACAAGATAGAAAGTCCTAACACCCCTGGCCCAAAAGTCTCGCTGGCCGAAGTGTAGAAATGCACCTGAAGCCTCCGTCCACCGGCTGTCCGTGAAACTCAAAAGAAGGCATCTCCGGTTTGGAGAAGACGATCTTCCTATCAAAACAGTCCACCAAAGTGTGGTAAGCGGACAGCCAGTCCATCCCTAGAATCACGCCAAAGTCCTCCATATGTATTAAAATTAGATCAGCTGGGAGGCTGTGCCCTTCAACACTGACCTCACAGCCTGTGTAAATCTCCTCAGCTACAAACAGCTGACCACCCGGACCTCTGATCACAAAACGATCCTCTAACAACACACAGTCCTGTCCCAAACTGACCGCAAAACTAGCAGCAACAAACGAGTGCGTGGCGCCGAAATCAAAAAGTGTGTAATCTAGTTTGCCGGAAACTGTAACCATACCTGCCACCACTGAACCTGAAGCTCTGATGTCTCTGTGTGTCAGGGCGTTGATACGTCCCTCAGCTCTCGATGCGGAAGAAGCAGCCACACTCTGCGTCGGACGGGTAACTGCTGGATGGTAGCCTCCCCTCGACTGTTGTCCTCCCCCACGTGCTTGGGAACTATGACCTCCTGCTCGTCCTCCAGTGCTTAGTGCGGAGAGCATCTGTTGACCTCCAGCCCTAGACGGGCAGTCCCTCCTGATGTGGTTCGGCTTGTCACACTGATAGCAAAGGGGAACTCGACTCCTGCCCTAGGTAGGTCCTTGCTGACAGCTGGGCGGGGGTTCAGTGCTGGCAGCTGGCCCCTGTCGGGGGCCCCTAAAGGCCATTGATGGCCTCGCAAAGCGTAACGGCTCTCCTGCGGGCACCACGTGCCTTTTCTCTCGCCGGCCCTGTGAGTAGTATGGCTAGTAGGGCCTCTTTCGTCCGCTGTCAGTATCTTGTGCGGTCGAGTTGGTCTCCTCATATGTTATAGTTGCCTCCACCACTCTCGAGAACGTAGGCAGCTTCAAGGGTTTGACACACTCCCGAATAGCAGGCCGGAGCCCCTTGGTGAACCTCCACAGGCGCTCCTCAGTAGCCACAGCTGTCGCGGCGAAACGAGACAGCTCTAGAAAATGCGTACGATAGGCACTTATAATCATTGTCCCCTGGCGGAGAGTGTGGAACTCCCGCCTCCTCTGATCTGGCCACGTCTGTGGGAAGTACTTCTCGCAGAAAAGGGTGACAAAGTGGTCCCATGTCGGCTCTGCCCTCTCCTGACCTCTGACCGCCCTCCACCACCTGTGTGTCGTGCTCTCCAACTGGTACGTGGCAAAGGCCACGCGGCACTCCGCAGGGGGGCGAAGGGTGTCAAACACCTTCTCGATTTGCTCGAGCCAGTCCTCCGCCTCGGTTGGGTCCTCATCCCCCTTGAAGGAGGGGGGCTTCAGCTTCCGGAACTGTCCGAAAAGCTCATAATGTCATTGAAGTTGGGAAATGGTATGCCTCCAGGCAGGGAGGGCTCGTGCTCGGAAGTGTTAGAGGACGGTGGGGGCGGTGGAGGACCACCCCCTCCCCCACGTCCAGCGCTGCGTCTTTCTCGCGGTCGCACAGAGGACTCCCCCTCCACGTCCCCAGGGAGAGGCACCCGTGGAGGCTGGTGGAGTTCCTCTCGCACAATCTCCCGTATCAGCTGGGCGAGGTCCTGGGCCTGAACGACCGGAAGTAGTGGCTGGTCCATTGAGACGTCGGGCTCAGCACGTCCACCCCTCCGACCTCGTCCACGGCCGCGTCTGCGACCTGCCTCAATGACTCCACGTCGAGGCATCTCCTACAAGGAGACGCGAACAACAGAACAGGAAGACGTCAATTCCAATGGACATTCAGCAAAAGAACCTCAGGATAGATGTCAAAAGGTACGTTATGGTGGCTACTTTGTTACAAGCACGTGAATTGGTTATTCTCAGGCTAATTGGTTCGCTTCTCGGGATAATTTTACTTTGATACCATCTTGTTACGACCCGGTTCCCGAATCCCTACAGGACACAAGACCGGACTGACTTGATTGATCTCAAGATGCAGTCATCCAACGAGAAAGTAACCAAAAAGAAGGAAAGTAAACCACATTCACTATGCTAAGCAACTAACAGTAACAAAAGTACAGCAGTAAAGAAGTAAAACTGCTATAGTACACACCACCATAACAATAGAAAAGTAACTAGGTATAAGAATATAAAGTATAGAATGTAAGAGTACAAACGTAAAGGTACAAGAGTTTACTCACTACTACAAAAGAGTACAGTAAGGGAAACTACAGCTACTGAGCTATACTAGGCCCAACACCCTCTGCAGCCGGAGGCTCTAGCTGCTCAACACCTGGACCTGAAAAGGGTTATGAGTACACAAAGTCAGCGAACGCTGAGTAGAGCGGCAACCAACTAACTAAAGCAGTAACAGTGGACAGGTAGCTATTGTTTTTCCATTTACTTTCTTTACTAATTATTCTTTTCCATCACTTGATTTATTTATCAGGTCTCTTTCTTGATCTCGAATGTTCCTCGTGGGAACGATCTTGATTGCAGTCTTTTCCGAAGAGTTGAAGGCACACGTGGTGCTCTCCTGGCCGAGAAAGTCCCCCTTGGTGATCTTACACCCAGTCAACCACCCCAAGGTCACGGACAGACGTAACGGTGACTACGGCACGCGCGATAAGCGCATGGGTAGCTACCCTGCACTGGCACACGGTCAGTCGTTTTCGTTAGTGGGTGCGCCCAAAGCACAGCATGGAGCCAGTATAGGGCCTAGCTTTCTCAGTAACAGGGGTCTAGCCCCTAAGAGCCAAACAAGTGTCTCGCCCCTCTACAGTCCGCGCACCCTCGCCTGACTACCTTGATTTGCCCAGTAGGCCTAACAAGTCGGTGTAGGGTGGCTAGCTGAACCCCAGGCCTCGTGGGGTGGCTAGCTCTCTCCCTACACTAGTAGCTCTCCCCGGTACTGTGTACGCGAAGGCCAAGAAGTCGGTACAGAGTGGTCAATCCTAACCCTGGGTCTCAACCCAAGGGTGGCTAGCTTCACTCTGCACTAAATAGGGGGACAGTCGCTCTCCTTGGTATTCCGTACTCAAGGGCCAGCTTACTTCCCCACTCACATTTCCAGATCCATTCCATTTATTTCCAGGAGCTCTACCCCTAATTACCCGTAGGGTTCACGCTCATATTTCTCAGGCTAAGCCATACCAGGTTTCATCATTTCTATTTCCATTATCAGGTTATACCTATGCAACTCGTATTGCTATCGTTTATATTTCCGTACACAGGTTATACATAGGTAGCTCATATTTCCATCATTCACATTACCATTCTCAATTTATATACATGCAGCTCGTATTATGTCATTTAACGTATACAACAGGAATTTACATGCAACAGTTTGCTAGTACCAGTACTTTACATTTCACAGGCAGCTGTTATTTATTTACTTGCAATTGTTATCATTCTATCTACACATTAAAGACTGTCATTCAATCATCCATTACAGACATTTCAAGTGTTTCTCGTCTTAGGATTCATGCCATATCCTAGGTTTTAATCATTCATCCCACACACGCATTTAGGTTTCAATTAAATTGAGGGGAAGCCACTCTACTAGTAAACCCAGGAGTAGTGGGGGCTTGAACGATAGGCTCACGTGCCTCAGCAAGCCCCGAACCTGCAACAGAACGAGGTCTTATCACAAGGATCAGTCACAAGAGAATATTTAGAATAGTATAGAAAGTCTTTTAACAAGTAGAGGAAATCATACGGGAAACATCGGTATCTTATCTATGGAAAATGGACCTCAAAAGGACTCTAAACGGGTCAAAAATAGCATTTCTGACTCAAATTAGATGTCTGGAACAACTTTCAGACATCTTAAAAGTGTCCAGTGTCATACCTCAAGCCCTGCGCCAATCCTCAGACGTCCAGGAACTCTTCTGGACCGTCTGGACCTAGTTCCAGACGTCCGACCACCTCTCCGGACGTCTGGAAGTGCTTCCCGTTGTCTGGTATGTTGCCCAGACGTCTGAAATGCGTGGGAGGGCATATCCTGCGCCTTCCCGAAGTGAATCCTGCACGCAGATATCCGATCTTCTCAAAACGGGCATGCAAAAGGGGTATCGGTGGAGCGGCCTGCATGGCCGTATCCGCAAAGGGACATACCTTCGCTAGACTTCCTCCTCAGACATCTGAAACCTCCTCCAGATGTCGGCTCTGTCGTCTGGACATCGCTCTAGACATCTGATTCTGGGAAACACCCAGAACCTGCTTCCACCCTCTTGCACCGCATGTGGCCACGCCACGCCCTCTTGCTTGCAGCTCTGGCTACAGTAGTGTCGGGGAGGACCTCCCTGACGCACTCCTCCGCCTCGCGCACGCGCCGCTTCGGCCGTGCGCTCACCGGTGAGCTCGCACGCGAGCTCGCGAGTTCACCTCCTCTCCTCACGACGCTCCTCGCGCTCTCGCTTGCTCTGCTCAGCAGTGTCGGGGAAAAGACGAGGGGTAATGTCTACGCGCAGCACGCACGCAGATGCGAGTTCGTACCCAAGATATTTGATTTTCAGACATCTGGGAATGTGTCCAGACGTCTGACCTACAATCCAGACATCTTACCTAAAGTCCAGATGTCTTAAAAGGCTCAACAACACGGGTCTTAACATGCATCCTAAGCCATCTGATCTTACGATCGGACGGCTGAGATTGCTTGAACGTGGAGATGCGTTGAAGTGGCTAAAGGCGAGGAGACGGGGGCGTGCACGCATGCCACACCCACGTTTAGCCTTTAGTGACGGTTATATCTGTCATTAAAGGCTGATGCATTTAATGTTTTAACGATAAAATGACCTATTTGCTTCGAACCTCTACACCTATAAAAAGGCCCTACGACCCTCACATTCTTTTCAATTCTTTACCCCTTCTAAAGCTCTATGAGCTTGTCCCAAACCCAGGATGCTCCATTAGAGTTTAAAATAGAGTTTTTCCACCCTCTCATCCCTGTTCATGGAGTGCCCACGGTTGTCTTCTCATCGCCCTTCAGGGAGCAGTTCTTGCTACGTCGTCCTACCCCGTCCTTCGTCTTTCGTCTTTGTTCTCCCTCGTCCGTCGTCTTACCACCCTCATCCGGGCGCTCCGTCAATGCAGCTCGTCCTCCAAACACCCGTCGAGGAGGATAACCTCTCTCCACCTTCTCTTTTATTGCTTTCTAGTATAGATTTCCCACTTTCTAGTGTAGTGATTAGTTGTAATAAACATCAAATTATGGTTATGAAATTCCAGTTTATTCTCTGTCTATTTTCTCTTTATTTGTATCATTCTTTTTCTCTCTCTTTTATTGTTTATTCTTTAAATAGATAACTAACGTAAATTTAATTCAACCAGCTAATCTACTTCATAACAAAAAATATAAATGCGATTTTTGATCAAACGTTCGCCTCCCCATGTTCGACCCGGGACTCCTTTTAAGTTTCGGTTAAAATTAGTTGATTGTTCGGATTTTCTCGTAAATTACACTACAACGACGGGTTTTCGAAACTTAAATCTTTTTGCGACAAATTTCTGATACATCATTTTGGCATCATTGTCGGGGAGACAACAGATCTCGATTTCTTTTCTGCATTTCGCACGCTTAATTGCTTTCTAACTCTCTTTTATTTCTTTTCTATTATCTTGCAGGTTTCCCAATTAGGAATCTTCAAGCGGTATAAAGGAGTAAAGTGCAATTGAAAACAACTGTAAGTGCTCTCCCATTCTTTCCCCATCCATAGATTTCATTTCATCACCCTAATTCAAACCCTAATTAACTTAGGTGCTCTCATAAACCCTAGGATTAGTTTGGTTGCTTTGATTTCCACCTCCACCCACCTCACTTCCATTTTAAAAAAAGTCTAAAAAGAAAATATCACAAAGGTACACAGCCTCTTCTGATTCTTCATACTCAACCGGTAATATGATCTTTGGAACTGGTACACACATCTAAACACATAATTGAGTAGAAATCAGATTAGGTAATCATTCGTGTGCTTAAATCAGTGGTGCAGTAAGGCTAATTGCTTGAGTTGTTTGGGCCGCACCACTTCATTTAAAAGTAACTCATCAAGTAGCTTGCTCATTAGGGTTAACAATTAAGGTCAATACCAGACACTCTATTTTATTTTGATTTCAAAGGAAAAACATCTTCACTAGTGTTTACAAATTTTGCTGTGCCTCCTGAATTTGATTGAAATCACCTTAATTCAAACCCTAAAAGCTACTTAAGCAAGATTTAAACTCTAAAGGACACTCATCCAAATAATCTTACTTGAAAACCTTGGTTGTGCATGCACTCACACTTATTCAATCAATCATTAAGGGCACAACCCATTTTAAGAGCCCATCACATTCCGAAGTGTAGGATCTAAAGATAGGATATATGGCTATGCGCACAAAAGACTCAAACACAATGTTAGTAATAACAAAAAGATTTGCACGATCAATTCAAACCACAAAGGACACAAAATGTATAGTGGTTCCCCTCCCTTGGGTACTCCACTACCTAAGCCTCCTAGTTTAGGATTTTTAACTCGATTCCCTCAACCCCAAGGAAATCAATTTACTAACCAAGGTAATTAACGGGTCACCTCAACCCAAGTACAAAAATGGATTTGTTACAACTCAATGAGCAAATGCTCAAGAACAAATGAAATACAGGTGTAAGAAAGAAGATCTTACAACTAAGTTCCTAAGCCTCTCAACAATATATAAAATAATATTACCAATTTGAGAACCTAGTAAAGACGTGAATGCCTTGAGAATGCGTGAACAAAACACGTCGATGTATTTGCTAAACCCGTAGCGAGATTGAAAAGCAGCAAACTATTTCTTCCTCTTTGAATATGATGGAATGTATGAAATATAGCTCTAGGATTATTTTCTTATCTCTCTTGTATCTCAAGTGTACAAACAAAGAGTCCTATGGTCATTTTATAGAGTTTAAGATCTCATGAATTCGTCTACTAGACGTTGGGATTTAATTCCCAACGTTCACATTGAGAAAATAAATTTTCTAGCCGTTCTGTTTTGAGCCAACGGCTAGTAGGTAAAGGTACTAAAGTACATGTACCGATACTAGCAGCTCACTGCCACCAGTATATGAGTCCTGGTACCGGTACTTGTGACTCCCAGGTTTGAAATTCCTTGGGCACAGTAACCTACCTGTATCGGTACTCATCATGGGTATCGGTACTTGTAAGGTTCAGGCCAGAAATAGGGCTTCAACCTGTGGCCAACATGTACCGGTACTCATGGTTGGTACCGGTACTTGTTGTTCACAGTTTGAGATGAATTCTCAAACTTGTGCCTTGCAAATACTAGTACTGATGAACAGTACCGGTACTTGTTTACAAGTACCTGTTTTAAGTGTTTTAATTCATTATGTACTTTGAAAATATTCGCAATATAAATCCTAATTTATCTCTAATTGATTTTACGATCTAAGTTACGATTCTTTGTTAAGAGGCATATACAATCTATAAATATAAAATCTAAACTATAGAAACTAAAGGTCGAAGATGATCTTCTCCTCCTTGATTCTTCCTTGTCATCTTGCCTCCTTCTTATCATGATCTCCTTTTTATCAAGCGTCCATCATTTTTTGTTTACCTTGATCTTCACCTAAATCTAAAAGAACTTAATTGCAAACATTAATCTATAATAATTTTGCTAACACTAAAACAAGATGTGGAACAAGGTTCCAACACAAAGCACTACTATCCTAAGCCTAATCTAAAATAAAGTAGACGTTGACCTTAGGACCCATCAGTCTTTTTTAGGATATTTCTCAAACTGTGGTGTGAATTTGTGATGTGTGCTTTCTCTAGAAGGTGTTAAGTTGGGTGACCCGATTGTCAAATGACTTAAGCAGGTAAGGGTTTGGCATAATTAGCGACCTTCAGGACACGCTCCCCCTATCTTGCCATCCCAACTTAACCAGCTTTTGGATTAAGGACAACACAAAATTCGTGTTGTAGTTTGAGTTTATTTTGAAGCATAGGTCCGTAGGCTACCCAACTTAAGGACAGGCTTGTTTTGTTGTGCTGCAAGGTTCTTATCCCTAGTCCTTCCGACCTCTTCCTAGTTTATGCTTGAAAGAAGGTCATTGAATCCTCGCTTGGAAGGATCATTAGACCATACAAGGAGGCGTAGGCTGAATTTCAATTCAATTGATCCCATGGTTGATCAACCACCTCCTTTGCCTCAAAATCCGCAAGAAATGCTGCAAAGGTAGCTGGAACAAATGCAGTAATTGCCAGAATAGTTCCAATGAATGCATGGTCAGGGTGTTCAGCCCTTGATGGATTTTTATGATCCTTCTAACTACGAGGAACGTCTCGATGTCTAGATTCCAGCTGGTGATGTAGAAATCAAGCCCCAGGTGTTAAGCCTGATCAAACATTTCCACGGGCTTGGCTTTGAAGACCCATTTCATCATTTGGAGGACTTGACTACTTTGATCCAGACCACCAAAGCATGAAACATGGACGAGGAGCAAATGAGAATGAGGCTTTTCCCTAACTCTCTTAGGGACAAGGCCGCACATTGGTACCATACAATTGGAAGGCCGATCGCAACTTGGAATGGTCTTAAATCATCTTTCTTAAAGAGATTCTTTCTAGCTGGTGAAAGTTCCCTACTAGGAGGGGTGACGTAATAATATGCGGAAATAAAATATAAAGCAATCTCACAAAAATCAATCGCACAATGTACACAAGTAATTTCTAGGTGGAAACCCAAACCGGGTGAAAACCACCACCTAACCCTCTCGAGTTAGGATTTTCCGATCAACCAAGTTGATCAAAATCCACTAAACGAATCACTTTAAACGAGGGTGATTCAACCTCAATACAACCACGCTACAAGTACGAGGGTAGCGTTCCTCAACCCCTTCTCTCCACGAGAAGGATTTTGTCCCACGAAGGAGACGGGAATTCGCAAAGCGAATACCCAACCAAAATACAAAGATAAAATAAAATAACAGTCTTATAGAGCCAACAAAATTAAACCTAGCTTCTATAGGAAATAGGAAACTCCCCTTTGCAAGGAGTGCGTCGACGATGACGCGGTGCGTGTGCCACGCGATGGTGCTACGTCGCTCTCGTTCACAACGTCGGGAGAGCGGGTGCGCAACGGTTGAATGCTCTCAAGAAAATGGAGCTTGAGCTTGGAGAGCAAGAGAGTCTTTTCTTTGGACACAAAAGGTTTGAAAGTGTATTGCAAGGTGCGTGTCTTAGTGTGTATATCTTGTTTCTCTAAGTGTGTTTGTGTTACAAAGGTTCCCCTTTATTTATAGAGGCCTTAGGAAGGCTTTGGAAGGCTTGGAAAAGCTTCCATAGCCGTTGGGTGCAAAGCCCAAGAGAATCAGGCCGAAATCAGGACAATGATTGCATTTGACAGGGTTATCAGACGTCTAACTCTGGCATCAGACGTCTGGAAGGCCACTTTAAAACGTCTGATCTCAAGGTCAGACGTCTGATTCTATGCGGGTTTCTCCCTGACTTGAATCAGATCTAAACAGGGTTTTTGTGCAAGTCCATCAGACGACATACAGGACGTCTGGCATTATGTCTGGACGTCTGGAAACCTACTTTTACCGTGGGAATTGATTTCCAAATGTTGCAACGGCTAGAAAATCTCTGAGAAGAGATTTTGGGTCAGCCGAGGCAAAACGGTCATTTATCAGACGTCTGGTAAGTCCTATGGACGTCTGATAAGGCTCTAACGGTCATAATCTTGAGTGTTTTCTAAGCCAGCCAACGGTCCACTAATTGGACGTCTGGAAAAGTCATCAGACGTCTCCTAAGACGTCTGGTCTAAGGTCTGGACGTCTGATTTCATCAGACAGAACTAACTATGTCCAGCCTAACAGTTATCAGACGTCTGAAACAACAGTCAGACGTCTTAAAATACTTTATCAGACGTCTGATTTTGGGATTAAATGTCTGGAAATGCTGTTTGAGCCCTATATTGGTTTTCTAAGTATTTTACAGAAAACCTAAGTATCCTAGGGTTGTGTAGGTGTTCTTAGGACTATTTTTAGGGTACTTTGAGGCTCTTTAACATAATGTTCTGAGGAATCAAAAAGAGCAAGAAAATAAATACAAGAGATACATGAAAGGATAAAAAAGAATCTATCCTATTCTTCTTGTCTTCCATCTCCAATCTTTCACTCCACGCGAACCTCCTCTGTTTTCCGTCAAGCTCCTCCAATCCGTCCTGGATGCGAGCTCGAACTCCGTCTAAACACGTCCACATTTGCAATTGACCTGAAATCTAGGACTCAAATTGCAAATGTTAAATAACATGTGTTTTGTTATCATCAAAACAAATGATCGTGGTGCTCTAGCACCAACAATCTCCCCCTTTTTGATGATGACAAAACCGTAAATAATGCATAAAAATCCTCCCCCTTTTTGACATTATCAAAAAGGTTTAATTGATTTTATATTTCCTATAACTCCCCCTTAAAACATTCTCTTCTATGAATTTATTTTAACAAAGGTGATATTCTCCCCCTTTTTGTAACAATGAGATAGCTATTATTTTTCTCCCCCTTTCTAAAGAAAATTTAGCTACCTTATATCTCCCCCTTAAAAATTGACAATTAGCTCATTAATTTTTAACTCCCCCTATTTAAATGCTTATAAAAAGATAGGGTTAAAAATTTTACCTCACCTACCATGGCCAGTAAAATGGCCCGAATGGTGGTGGTGGATGCCACATCGGATGGGGCTCCCATCCATAGCTTGGAGGCCCGGGCATTGGCGCCGGTCTCCAATCTGGTGGTCGACGTGCGGCAGGTCCGTCGTTTGTTTGCCGTCTCGTCGGTCTTCTTGTTCTCCTTGGTCTACTCATTGGTTCTCCCAACTTGAGTTGACCGGCCTTGAGCTTGTAGGTCCAGTCCTTTATGTTGTAGTCATCCCTGAACCCTACAAAACAAGATTCTAATTTTTTCTTCGGTATCCAAGTGAGCTTGGATCCGGATTTGTTAGAAGGTCTCCTTGATGGAGATCCTTTCTCAACCTTAGGGCTATAAAAATTATCAACTTTGTTGATTAATTTGTTAGAATTTTCCCTAAGACATGCGATTTCTTTTTCTATAATATCCATCTTAGTCTTTAAATCAGAAATTTCTAACTTTAGACTATTATTTTCCTCAATCAATTTATTATTTTCATTGATGAGGTCTTGATTTTCTAATAACAGGTTATTATCCTTAGGACTAGTCTCTATATCCTTGAGTTATTTTTCTAACCTATCATTTTCATTTCTAAGAAAACTAAGGTTCTTTTTAATGCTTTTATTTTCTACCCTAAGTGATTTACTAATCTCAAAAAGTTCATTAAAAGCTTCTTGTAAATCCAGGTTTACCTCATTGTCGGAGTTGCTTTCGCTGTCGATGTCGCTTTCTCCGATTGCCATGAAACCAAGGCACGTGGTTTCCTTCTCTCCGAGATCTTCTTCCGAACTCGTCTCCTCATGAGTGCCTTCCAACCTCCTCCATATCTTGTGAGCGGTGGTGCACTCTTGGATTCGTTCGAATTCTTTCGGACTCAACGCGCAATACAGGGCATTCATTGCCTTTGCATTGAGTGAAAGATCTTGAATCTGCAGCTGCGAGTAGCCTCCCGCGGGTTTTTCTGGGATGTCGAAAAGCGTCTCGCATCTGGCCCAGACCGTGAAGTCGGTGGCTTGAAGCCAGGTCTTTATCCGCAACTTCCAGTAGGGGTAGTTGCTCCCGTCGAAGAACGGCGGACGGGTTGTGGACTGCCCCTCGGAGATCCTGATTGCTGATGTGCTTCCCTCCATTTGATCTCTTGCCGGGTTGTTACGCCGAAACAGCAAGACCTGCTCTGATACCAATTGAAAGTTCCCTACTAGGAGGGGTGACGTAATAATATGCGGAAATAAAATATAAAGCAATCTCACAAAAATCAATCGCACAATGTACACAAGTAATTTTTAGGTGGAAACCCAAACCGGGTGAAAACCACCACCTAACCCTCTCGAGTTAGGATTTTCCGATCAACCAAGTTGATCAAAATCCACTAAACGAATCGCTTTAAACGAGGGTGATTCAACCTCAATACAACCACGCTACAAGTACGAGGGTAGCGTTCCTCAACCCCTTCTCTCCACGAGAAGGATTTCGTCCCACGAAGGAGACGGGAATTCGCAAAGCGAATACCCAACCAAAATACAAAGATAAAATAAAATAACAGTCCTATAGAGCCAACAAAATTAAACCTAGCTTCTATAGGAAATAGGAAACTCCCCTTTGCAAGGAGTGCGTCGACGATGACGCGGTGCGTGTGCCACGCGATGGCGCTACGTCGCTCTCGTTAACAACGCCGGGAGAGCGGGTGCGCAACGGTTGAATGCTCTCAAGAAAATGGAGCTTGAGCTTGGAGAGCAAGAGAGTCTTTTCTTTGGACACAAAAGGTTTGAAAGTGTATTGCAAGGTGCGTGTCTTAGTGTGTATATCTTGTTTCTCTAAGTGTGTTTGTGTTACAAAGGTTCCCCTTTATTTATAGAGGCCTTAGGAAGGCTTTGGAAGGCTTGGAAAAGCTTCCATAGCCGTTGGGTGCAAAGCCCAAGAGAATCAGGCCGAAATCAGGACAATGATTGCATTTGACAGGGTTATCAGATGTCTAACTCTGGCATCAGACGTCTGGAAGGTCACTTTAAGACGTCTGATCTCAAGGTCAGACGTCTGATTCTATGCGGGTTTCTCCCTGACTTGAATCAGATCTAAACAGGGTTTTTGTGCAAGTCCATCAGACGACATACAGGACGTCTGGCATTATGTCTGGACGTCTGGAAACCTACTTTTACCGTGGGAATTGATTTCCAAATGTTGCAACGGCTAGAAAATCTCTGAGAAGAGATTTTGGGTCAGCCGAGGCAAAACGGTCATTTATCAGACGTCTGGTAAGTCCTATGGACGTCTGATAAGGCTCTAACGGTCATAATCTTGAGTGTTTTCTAAGCCAGCCAACGGTCCACTAATTGGACGTCTGGAAAAGTCATCAGACGTCTCCTAAGACGTCTGGTCTAAGGTCTGGACGTCTGATTTCATCAGACAGAACTAACTATGTCCAGCCTAACAGTTATCAGACGTCTGAAACAACCGTCAGACGTCTTAAAATACTTTATCAGACGTCTGATTTTGGGATTAGATGTCTGGAAATGCTGTTTGAGCCCTATATTGGTTTTCTAAGTATTTTACAGAAAACCTAAGTATCCTAGGGTTGTGCAGGTGTTCTTAGGACTATTTTTAGGGTACTTTGAGGCTCTTTAACAAAATGTTCTGAGGAATCAAAAAGAGCAAGAAAATAAATACAAGAGATACATGAAAGGATAAAAAAGAATCTATCCTATTCTTCTTGTCTTCCATCTCCAATCTTTCACTCCACGCGAACCTCCTCTGTTTTCCGTCAAGCTCCTCCAATCCGTCCTGGATGCGAGCTCGAACTCCGTCTAAACACGTCCACATTTGCAATTGACCTGAAATCTAGGACTCAAATTGCAAATGTTAAATAACACGTGTTTTGTTATCATCAAAACAAATGATCGTGGTGCTCTAGCACCAACAATCTCCCCCTTTTTGATGATGACAAAATCGTAAATAATGCATAAAAATCCTCCCCCTTTTTGACATTATCAAAAAGGTTTAATTGATTTTATATTTCCTATAACTCCCCCTTAAAACATTCTCTTCTATGAATTTATTTTAACAAAGGTGATATTCTCCCCCTTTTTGTAACAATGAGATAGCTATTATTTTTCTCCCCCTTTCTAAAGAAAATTTAGCTACCTTATATCTCCCCCTTAAAAATTGACAATTAGCTCATTAATTTTTAACTCCCCCTATTTAAATGCTTATAAAAAGATAGGGTTAAAAATTTTACCTCACCTACCATGGCCAGTAAAATGGCCCGAATGGTGGTGGTGGATGCCACATCGGATGGGGCTCCCATCCGTAGCTTGGAGGCCCGGGCATTGGCGCCGGTCTCCAATCTGGTGGTCGACGTGCGGCAGGTCCGTCGTTTGTTTGCCGTCTCGTCGGTCTTCTTGTTCTCCTTGGTCTACTCATTGGTTCTCCCAACTTGAGTTGACCAGCCTTGAGCTTGTAGGTCCAGTCCTTTATGTTGTAGTCATCCCTGAACCCTACAAAACAAGATTCTAATTTTTTCTTCGGTATCCAAGTGAGCTTGGATCCGGATTTGTTAGAAGGTCTCCTTGATGGAGATCCTTTCTCAACCTTAGGGCTATAAAAATTATCAACTTTGTTGATTAATTTGTTAGAATTTTCCCTAAGACATGCGATTTCTTTTTCTATAATATCCATCTTAGTCTTTAAATCAGAAATTTCTAACTTTAGACTATTATTTTCCTCAATCAATTTATTATTTTCATTGATGAGGTCTTGATTTTCTAATAACAGGTTATTATCCTTAGGACTAGTCTCTATATCCTTGAGTTATTTTTCTAACCTATCATTTTCATTTCTAAGAAAACTAAGGTTCTTTTTAATGCTTTTATTTTCTACCCTAAGTGATTTACTAATCTCAAAAAGTTCATTAAAAGCTTCTTGTAAATCCAGGTTTACCTCATTGTCGGAGTTGCTTTCGCTGTCGATGTCGCTTTCTCCGATTGCCATGAAACCAAGGCACGTGGTTTCCTTCTCTCCGAGATCTTCTTCCGAACTCGTCTCCTCATGAGTGCCTTCCAACCTCCTCCATATCTCGTGAGCGGTGGTGCACTCTTGGATTCGTTCGAATTCTTTCGGACTCAACGCGCAATACAGGGCATTCATTGCCTTTGCGTTGAGTGAAAGATCTTGAATCTGCAGCTGCGAGTAGCCTCCCGCGGGTTTTTCTGGGATGTCGAAAAGCGTCTCGCATCTGGCCCAGACCGTGAAGTCGGTGGCTTGAAGCCAGGTCTTTATCCGCAACTTCCAGTAGGGGTAGTTGCTCCCGTCGAAGAACGGCGGACGGGTTGTGGACTGCCCCTCGGAGATCCTGATTGCTGATGTGCTTCCCTCCATTTGATCTCTTGCCGGGTTGTTACGCCGAAACAGCAAGACCTGCTCTGATACCAATTGAAAGTTCCCTACTAGGAGGGGTGACGTAATAATATGCGGAAATAAAATATAAAGCAATCTCACAAAAATCAATCGCACAATGTACACAAGTAATTTTTAGGTGGAAACCCAAACCGGGTGAAAACCACCACCTAACCCTCTCGAGTTAGGATTTTCCGATCAACCAAGTTGATCAAAATCCACTAAACGAATCGCTTTAAACGAGGGTGATTCAACCTCAATACAACCACGCTACAAGTACGAGGGTAGCGTTCCTCAACCCCTTCTCTCCACGAGAAGGATTTCGTCCCACGAAGGAGACGGGAATTCGCAAAGCGAATACCCAACCAAAATACAAAGATAAAATAAAATAACAGTCCTATAGAGCCAACAAAATTAAACCTAGCTTCTATAGGAAATAGGAAACTCCCCTTTGCAAGGAGTGCGTCGACGATGACGCGGTGCGTGTGCCACGCGATGGCGCTACGTCGCTCTCGTTAACAACGCCGGGAGAGCGGGTGCGCAACGGTTGAATGCTCTCAAGAAAATGGAGCTTGAGCTTGGAGAGCAAGAGAGTCTTTTCTTTGGACACAAAAGGTTTGAAAGTGTATTGCAAGGTGCGTGTCTTAGTGTGTATATCTTGTTTCTCTAAGTGTGTTTGTGTTACAAAGGTTCCCCTTTATTTATAGAGGCCTTAGGAAGGCTTTGGAAGGCTTGGAAAAGCTTCCATAGCCGTTGGGTGCAAAGCCCAAGAGAATCAGGCCGAAATCAGGACAATGATTGCATTTGACAGGGTTATCAGATGTCTAACTCTGGCATCAGACGTCTGGAAGGTCACTTTAAGACGTCTGATCTCAAGGTCAGACGTCTGATTCTATGCGGGTTTCTCCCTGACTTGAATCAGATCTAAACAGGGTTTTTGTGCAAGTCCATCAGACGACATACAGGACGTCTGGCATTATGTCTGGACGTCTGGAAACCTACTTTTACCGTGGGAATTGATTTCCAAATGTTGCAACGGCTAGAAAATCTCTGAGAAGAGATTTTGGGTCAGCCGAGGCAAAACGGTCATTTATCAGACGTCTGGTAAGTCCTATGGACGTCTGATAAGGCTCTAACGGTCATAATCTTGAGTGTTTTCTAAGCCAGCCAACGGTTCACTAATTTGACGTCTGGAAAAGTCATCAGACGTCTCCTAAGACGTCTGGTCTAAGGTCTGGACGTCTGATTTCATCAGACAGAACTAACTATGTCCAGCCTAACAGTTATCAGACGTCTGAAACAACAGTCAGACGTCTTAAAATACTTTATCAGACGTCTGATTTTGGGATTAGATGTCTGGAAATGCTGTTTGAGCCCTATATTGGTTTTCTAAGTATTTTACAGAAAACCTAAGTATCCTAGGGTTGTGTAGGTGTTCTTAGGACTATTTTTAGGGTACTTTGAGGCTCTTTAACATAATGTTCTGAGGAATCAAAAAGAGCAAGAAAATAAATACAAGAGATACATGAAAGGATAAAAAAGAATCTATCCTATTCTTCTTGTCTTCCATCTCCAATCTTTCACTCCACGCGAACCTCCTCTGTTTTCCGTCAAGCTCCTCCAATCCGTCCTGGATGCGAGCTCGAACTCCGTCTAAACACGTCCACATTTGCAATTGACCTGAAATCTAGGACTCAAATTGCAAATGTTAAATAACACGTGTTTTGTTATCATCAAAACAAATGATCGTGGTGCTCTAGCACCAACAGCTGGGCGTACCAATGTGTTGAGACGGGCGATTACTACTTTCGTCTAGCGGCCGGGGGAACTACTTCATGGTGCTTGGGAGCAATTCCAGGATTTATTGTGGAAGTTCCACACCACGAGGTGCCGAAATGACAACTCGTGCAGATCTTTTATCACGGGTTAATTGAGTAACTTTGTAACCACATGGATGCTTCTTGCGAAGGCAATTTCCTTAATAAGGATGTAGATAGTGTGCATGAATTGTTTAAGGAAATGAGTGAAAATTCCATTAATCATGTCTCCATGGATACCTTTAACTGGTCCCAATAACCCAGATCGAATGTTAATGAGGTCCATGATTCTCATTCATTCGATATAGAACTGATTTGTATTAAACTAGATAAGGTGGACCTGGTTACTAAAAGAATGGAAGAGTGGATGGCTGGAAACTCTGCAAATACTTCTCTATTCACTCAATCTCAGAACTCGGGATTCCATTCTTCATGAGCTCCTACTGGACGAGAGTTACTGAATCAACTGGAAGCGGCTCAACGTGTGAGCCAGCATTACTCGGAACCTCATGGGTTCCAAACTGGGGCCTTTGACCCCAGTTTCTTTGATCCCTCTTCTTCTTGCTGACCATCCTTGCCATATGAGGATGTGTATGCTGTATAGGAGAACGTTAGGTCTAACCCATATTCTAACTCTTATAATAAGAGTTGGAGGAACCACCCTAACTTCTCCTGGAAAAATTCGGGGCAGTAGATCAAAATTCAACCTAGCAACTATGCACTGCAAAGACCAATGGGTCAGGGTCATGTATACACTCAGTTACCCCCTAATCAGGTCAATCAACCAACCTGGAATACCTGTCAACATGTAGGGTAGGATGATTTGAATCGACAGATGGTAGAAATGTAAGGATTCATGCTCCAGCTCATGCAACAAATGAAAACATTGCTGGATAACTTGTAATTTAGTCTCATTGCTAACTCTCATCAGCCCGGATCTCTGCCATCTCAACCCATACCCAACCCTCGTAACATATAGAATCAGGGCAATCGAGCCTAGGGGTACGAGAATCAAAGGGACCTACACGCACATGTTTAAGTGGTTGAGTAGGGTCCTTCTGCTTCTTCATCCAATCTGGGTTACTTGGCGAATTAGGCCCTCTGATCTTTCTTAATCCTCCCCAAGGCCCAAACCCGTATGCTTCTGCAAATTTTATTACCTTGAGGAGTGGACAACAAACCCAAGACCCAAAATTACCCTCTTCTAGTCAATCACACTCTGGTGAGCCTGAGGAAGGAAAGGAGAACACTGAAGAAGAGATTAAGGCTCAGGAACCTGATTCCAAAGATTTGACTCATGTTTCATTCCTTGAGGCCTTATTGAAAACCTGGAAGAAGAAAACCCTAGATAGCAATGAGGAGCTACTGAATTTATTCAAGAGTGTAGAGACCAATATCCCGCTCCTCGATGCTATTAGGCCCATCCTGGCTTACGCTAAATTCCTAAAAGATCTGTGAGTGGTAAGAATATCTTGTGGATCGCAACTAAATACTAGAGGGGAGTGGTGAATAGTATTGCTTTAAAATATATGCACAGATTAAAAGTTAAAGCACCAAGGATTCATGCACAGAGTACACCTGATTTATAATGGAAACCCAATCTGGGTGAAAACCACTACCTAAGTCTTTCATCTTAGGATTTTTTCGACTAGGTAACGCTAGCCAATCCACTAAACCGTACCACTTGAACGAGGGTGTCACAACCTCTTACAATCCACTTCCCTTTTTATCCTAAAGAGAAGCAAAAACAACCACAGATCTTCCAAACAAACATGGAATCCGCAAATTAAAACAAGATGAAGTATAACAAGAATGAATTCTACGGAACCTTAATAAATGATCAAACCGATTTTTCGCAGAGGTTCAAGGCGTCGTGCTTTTGAAGAAAGTGAAGAACAGGGTGCGAAAGCCTTTGGAAATAGGCACGAGAAGTTCTGTTTTTGAATGGTATTTCTATTTGAAGGTTATGAAAGAATGAGTTGCGTACGACCTCTATTTATACAAAAAATTTTGCCTGAATAGGAAATTAAATTGGTCGATCAATTAAGGTTAATTGGTTGATCAAAAGCAATTTGGTTGATCAATTAAGAAGGTTAGTCGATCACTGATTGATTGGTCAATTAACTTGGTTAGTTGATCAAGAGGATTTTTCTGAACTTCCTAAAATTGGTTGATTTGATTGGTCGATCAAGGTGATTTGGTTAATCAATTAACTAGTTTGGTCGATCAATAACCCTAAAAGTTTGGTTTTGAAAAGATACGTGAAAAATCTGTATTTGAGCTTTATTTGAGATTCCTTACAATATGTCCTAGACTCAAATAAATATAAAAAGACGCACATCAGCAACTGTCTTCTCGTCTTGAAAAATGGTTTGATGCTTTAATCCGAGATAGTCCTTAGATGTTAGTCTAGTAATAAACATAATTTTGGTGTATCAAAACAGAGGTGCTTATATTCTCCCCCTTTTTGATGACAACAGAATTATAATTATGAAATTACAACTAGTTTTGCATAATATCTCCCCATTTTTATTTCACCAAGAAGTAAAACATGCTACTTGTGATTTTACAGTTAACTCCCCCTTAAACATGTAATTCAAGAATCAGGAATATCATGCAATATAAGAGAGCTAAAGAGACACAAAACTGAGAGAGATAATCTTTCATGCATAAATAAAGAGTCTAGATAAGCAGTTCATAGAATATAAATGTTTTGAGAAAAAAGTAAAGTTATACTTGCCAAGATAGAGATAGAAATAAATATCTAATCATCTAATGATGCCATGAAGGCATCCATAGTGCTCTGAAGATCAGTGTCCAACTCGAGGTCTAGTGAATTTGATCTCTCAGAAGATGCAGGCTAACCAAGGCATAGGCGTCGCTGAGCTGATGAATGTGGTGTCGACTGCCTGGATGTCCTGCGAGGAGTAATTTGCTAGTTAGTTGGTCCTGCTGATGCTGATGGTGCTGCTGGTGCTGCTGATGATGTAGGAGGCGGAGGAGGTGCTAAAGGCATGGTAGTCGAATGACGAGGTCGAGGAGGTCGGTGAAGTTGTTGCTGAATGCTATGAACGGACTCTCCAAGTCTGTCCAAAAACTAACTCTGAGCATTCAGGTAGTTTGATACTTGATGCCCATGCCTCATCATAACCATGTCAGTCTCCTGCTGCCTATGCATCATCAAAGAAATGCCACTGGTCACATCCTGAATAGTGACAAAGTCCTTGACTGAGATCTGTCTGTCCAAGAGACTCTAGTCCTGGTCGTAGAAAGATGGAGATGGTCTCACTGGAGGAGGATATGTCGTAGTGAAGTGCTCATAAGGCGGGAACGGAGGAGGTACTGCTCTCTGCTCCTGCTGCTGCTGCTGTGCTTCTTCCTTACCATGGGCTCCCTGTGCTTGCTCCATCTTCGCATATGTGAGTTTATCAAATATGGAGACACAAGTGATAAACTATTTATGATTAATGTCCATGGGCACACTAAAGTGGAGAAAGATATGGGAGAGAAGTGTCCCAAACTGGAAGGAGTTGCTGGGTGGTTTACTCCTGAGGTAAAGTATCAAATGGTTCCAATTGAATCGTTTGTTCTTCATAAAAGCATAGAGGGTGATCAACATAATGCCAGGGTAGTTCTCCAAAGATGTGGACTTAGACATGAAATTCCACATAAATACACGATTCAGAAAATGAGGCAAACGTCGAAAGTAGGGTGACTTGGTGTTTACAGGGCTATTCATGAGATTAAAGTGTCTCGTTGTAGTAAAATCTCCTAAATCGCTCTTCAACAAATAGAATTTATTACTTGAATTGAAATCCGAGGTTGAATACAGGAAGCAAGTGTTGTAATTCACACGATAATCAAAATGAATGTATACATGAGCACAGGAAATAAGCCAAGAATGATATTCAATGAAGAATAACTTACTCAAATGATATTTAATACTAAGCAAGAGTATATCAAGAATTCTGTTAGACAAAAAGAATGGAAATGATCTCAAAACGTGGTGATTTAAATCACCATTTTGATCCACATTTAAGCATGCATCTCAATTTAACCTTAACCATAGTACTTAAATAATGCACCAGTAACATAGATAATACTCAATCAGATGACAAGTACTTAGATGCTACAGTGCAAAGTCACTGTTCATCTTCTTCAACTCTTCTCTTCCTTCTTCTTTCAGAGCTTCCCTTCTCTCTTTCTTCCCTTCGCAGCACAGGGGAAACAATTCCCTCTAGCGACCAAGTGTTGCACAGGGCCCTCTTCTTTTTAGCACGTAGCAAAACCCTCCCCCCCTCTCTCACAAATCTTCCCCTTCTCTCTCTCAAACCAGCATGTAATCGGATATTCGGGTAGAGGTCTAGGTCCGTGTTCATGTGGGCACGAATGAGGGTGCGAAGGTTGTGCATGCGGGGGAGCTCACACCCCAAGTGTCTTGAGAAAAACAAGCCAGTGCACAAAAATAATTTATGCACTGCTAGATGCTTGCTCACGCATGATGTGGCACTAAAGCCACTGGCTTCTTCGCGCAAGTGCTACAGATGTTGCTTCGCCCAATTAGAGCTTTGTTGAGGCCTCGAAACCTAATTGAAGTTGTAGGCGGATGAGCGGTGTGAGCCTGCAGCTCTGGGAAGTGCTACCAAGGTCTGAAGTGGTCGGAGAACGCAAGGCGTGTTGGAGAACTTGAGGGCGACGGTGGAGCTTCGATGAGAACCTGAAATCCAAGAATACGAGTGCTATGCCCCAATTGGAAAGCTCAAGAGCTTCGCTTAGACTTGGCGAAGGAGGTGGAGGCGATCTCATGGCCAGTGGATGCGTGTGGTGGTTGGATGGAAGCGGAAGAGATGAATGGAAGTGGGCTTGTTTGGTGGCGTGCTTGGGTGAGCAATGGAGCGAAATAGGAGAGGGCTTTTGATGGAGGTGTTTAAGGGATAAATCAGTGTTTTAAAATTGCTTCATTGTAATATAGCCAAAATAGCGCTCAAACAAATAAATTTATTACTCGAATGAAAGTTCAAGGTCGAACACGGGGAGTAATATGGCAATTAAAAACTCAAGATCACAATTTGAATCAAAGAGATAAAAGATTGCAATAATAATAATGTCAAGTATCAATGTGCAAAAAGAATAGAGTAAAATGGTGATTTGAATCACCAATTACTCCTAAATCAACAGTATCAATAAAGGAAATAAAGCCTCAAATGTATGCAATTAGACGGTTTAGGCTTGTATTAGACGACTTAAACAACTGGTTGCTACAGTGCTTCCAAGGGACTCAAGGGTCTCTTCTCTCTTCTCTGCTTCTGTCTCAGCTGCTCTTCTTCTCTTCTCCTTTCTTCTTCTTCTTTAGAGTTCTTTCTTTCTTCTTTGCCTTTCTGCATCTCAAGCTTCTTCTTCCTTCTTCACCTATCCTGACTGTCCTCCTTTCTTTCTACTGTCCAAGCCTTTTGATGCACAGGGGAGACTTACGAAATTGGCTAAGTGTTAGTCAACTCCTTTCAGAGAAAAACCCCCCTGTCCCCGCGCACTCTCTCTTTCCTTCTCTCTTTGGGATCCGCCCTCCCAAGGCCAATGTCAGGATAGTCGGGTTATTGGGTACACGTGCAACTGGGACCAGGGTTGCCTACAGTGGGTAGCAGCCGAGGAATGCATGGCTAGGCGGGTAATCGGATGCACCAGACTTGTGTGAGCAGTGTCACGGGCAAGGTGCGTGGGGTGTATGGGACCTCACCCTGTGGCTGGGAGGCAAACAGCTAGAAGTAGAAAATCAATTTATGCAGGCACGGATGCTCGTCAACTTCCAAGGTGGGACTAATCCCACCTCCCTTCCTCTGCGTGTAGCTACAGATGCTTCTTCGTCCAATTAGCATAAGATGACGGTCAAAGGCTCCAATTACTGGTCCACTCAAACTCCTGGAGCAAATCCGCGCGAATTAGGGACGACGACTGGAGCCTGCAGGTGCTGGAGCAGCTTCAAGCTTCGCTCAAAACTTGCGTGTTAATGGCGGTGAGGGTCAATTCCTGAAATCATCAAAAAGACCTTTCGGCTACGTCAAAACGTTTAGGAATGATCGCTGGAGCACGGCGAACTTACTTAGGGGGTTAGCATGGCGTGGGTGTGGGTGATGATGGTTGACAGAGGTGAACTGTGTGTGTGAAGGTGGGTGTGTTCGGTAGCATTGTAGGGGGATCAATAACTCTCAATGAATGAGGGCTTTTGATCGTCGTGACGAGGCGGAGGTGTGGAGCGTGGAAGCAGCATGTTTGGGTGAGTGGAAGTCGCTAGGGCTCGCTGGAGGTATGCCGGCGAGGTTGAAGATGGAGTTGCGGAGGGTGTTGGCGAGGTCGAAATGGTGTGTTGGATGTGTTGGCGTGATAAGAAGTTGAGGAGTCGGCTGAGGGCAGTAGCGGACGAAGGGGAAAGGAGATGGCACCGGTTGTGGTATGGCCGGTGCCGGAGAAGGGGGCTGCTCCGGCGAGGAAGATGGTGAATGGGGCGTCGGCTGGTATGGCTCGACGCGGAGGAAGATGGGGGAGATAGCTCCATCGCCGGTATTGCGAATGGAGGGAGGACGGAGGCAGGGAGGATCGCCAGATGTCTAGGAGCAATTCAGCTAAGAAAGAGGAGAGGAATTTGAGGTGTTGAAGGCTGAATTAGAGTGTGGGGAGAACGGTTTGATCTGGAGGTCTTTTTATGGGCCTTTAGAGGGAGTTCTGGGCTTGGGAAGCAAGCTTCCCAAGCTTGGAAAGCTTCGCCGAAGTTGGGATTTTTTGATACCCTAATCTCATGAGAGATTGGGAAGGTTTTGGGGTGTAGGAATTGACTTAAAAGGAAGGGAATTTCTTGACGAATTTTCCTTTCAAATTTGAAAGGGATTTGTCAAGGAATCAAGGAAATCTTGCCAATTTTAGGTCGTTGGAACTTGTAGGAATAGGATTAATGGCGACAGAGAACTATTTGTGAAAACGATGACAAAGTTACGGGTCTTTTTATAAAGATTTTCAAAGTTAAGGGTACAAATGTAATCAGATAGGACCAAGTTGCAAACTAGGTCAAGACAATCTCAGCTAGGGTCAAAATTTTAGTGCAAACCTAATTTGGACCTAAGGAATCTAATGGTAAAGTTGGATTTTGGTTTTGACCACGTTTGACTAGGTAATTTATTGAAAAACCCAAATTAGGGCAGATGTCTGTTTGAAACTCTATTTTGGGTCAAGACGGGTTCTGATGATCAATTTGAAGGTACCAAACCCTAGAGAATATTTTTCTATGAATTTTAGAGGATTTAGGTGAATTTTATCCTGACCATAACCTCAGCGACTTACGTGGGTCAGTTTTTAGGGTTTCAGAAGTCATTTAATTCTCAAAACACGTGAAAACTCTTTTCTATTTGTTTTGACCCACTTGTTAACCTTTTAGGATCATTTGGCCTTTAATTAACCCCTGAGGAAATCCGTGGTTGTACTGCATTCAAGTTATGATGGTAAAATTACAGTTTTAACCCTGGTTTCTTGTCTTTCTCTCAGAATGCTAATGCAATGAATTGCAATCTTTTGGTGGTTATGTAGGAGCATTTAATGACCTAATCAGATTAAATTGAGCTAGTTATGGCTCATGATGGTGTTTTTATCATACTCCCATGCCTAGCTTTTGCTAGTCCCTTAGCAAAATTTCAAGGGATTTACTCAAATTTTAGACCACATGTCTTTTTATGCTCAGAACTCTGATGTGTGCTTTTTTTTGTAGATTAGGTTAGAATGCTGATAATAGGCCTAGAGGTATTCAAGTATCAACCAAGATCTGGACTTGACCAGCTCTAGTCTCAGTTCGTAGCGAAGGTTTCTAAGGCCCATAGGAACTAACTTAAGGTTCGTTGAACTCCGCGGTTAAAGCACCCGTGCTTTAATATGTTTTAGCCCAAGTTTAGTTTGCAGTGCGTTTTTGTAAGAGAGAGACAGGAATTTTTTTCTTTATTTTTTGGAGAGTTTTCTCTCTCTTTTCTTTTTATTTCTAGCTTCGGATTAGCTTTACAACACGGTCTGTATCGGATTCCTAGTTCCCACCATCAATCCTCACAGGGTCCCTAGCAATCACTGTTTCAAGATAGCACCGCCTATAGCAACCTCCAGAACCCTGGCTTTTGAGATTTCAAGATAACCTTGCCTATGGCATTTTATAGTTAAATTTAGACCTTGTCAATCGATATTTCGTGATAATGCCGCCCATGGCATCTGAACCAGCATAAGATGCTTACATGCCCCCGGTAGGATATCTAGATATCCTAGGAAAGAAGCACCGAGGAGACGATAAGTTATTGTACATCTTCGAGGGGAATTTCCTGTCGCTCTGCGTCGGGAACTCGTCCAAATTAACTTTTGTTAATCAGCCGCTCCTTATCTAGGTAACTTTTTCAGAACAGATTTAACGCAGATGCGTGATTTTGATAATTAAGTGCACTGAACCAGATTGCGTGTGGATTGGGGTGCTTAGGTTACCGAGTCTTGCAAACCAAAGGTCAGTTAACGAAGTCGAATAATCTTTAAGCCTTAGGCCTAATACTTAATCTTTGCATTTTCCCCAACCTCTTGAGGACTATCCAGATCTTAACGAATGCTTGAATTTTTAAGCCTAAAATTCCAGCCCGAGAGGCCTAAGATCAGTGTTCATACTAATCTCTTTTTGTCTTTTAGCATTTTTTTGTCTTTCATTTTCTTTCTTTTTGATTTGCTTTAGAACTAAATCAATTCCTTAATCTTTTACTAATGACTATCTCTTTTTTTTCTTTTCAAATTGTACTCCTTTTTGACATTTTTATCTCTTCCTCTTTTTCTCCTAAAAAATGATATGCAATTAATTCATTCAAAATTTTCTCCCTTCTCTTATTTTTGTTCTTTTTTCAATTTATTTATTTATTTTTTTTGGCTTTTGGAATATGTGCTTTTTTTTTATGAAACCCTTTCTTGTGAAGTGATTCTCATAGCGTTTTGCACTTTAATGCCCCCATGCTTATGATTTGTAATGTCCTCTTTGTAAATTAGGTGGGTTCGAATTCAGCTTAGATCATATATTAGAACAAGTTTTAGGTCAGTGGATGGGTCGGGGTGACTGTTGTGGACGATTTCAAGCTCGGGTATGTGTACTAGAAGTGGAGTCGACTGTTCTAATGGACGAACCCTAAAGTATAATATGTGTTCAGCATAAGATGTGTTAAGAAGGGTTTTGGGTTTTTTTTCAAAATGACGTGTTGCCTCCCGTTAAGTGCTGAGTTTAACGCCATCAGTCGGGCGCAATGAGCTCAGGGAGAATGGATATCAAAAGATACCTTTGCCCTGTTTATATCGGTGAGTTCAATGAACGGCTTAAGTCACTGACCGTTTACGACAAAGGATTCCGAATCAATTCTGGGTTGGCTGATTTCAACAGCTCCATTTCCAAAGATTTGTCTGATAAGATATGGTCCAATCCATTTTAATCTAAGTTTTCCTGGGAACAATTTGAGTTTGGCATCAAAGAGTAGGACTTTCTGACCAGGGTGAAAGATCTTTTTGGATATGTGTTTGTTGTGAAAGGCTTTAACCTACTCTTTGTAAATTCACGAGTTCTCATACGCATCATTACGTAATTCATCGATCTTACTCATTTGAAGCTTTTTGTGGGTTTCTGCCTTAGAAAGATCTAGATTACACTTTTATACAGCCCAATAGGCTTTGTGCTCCAACTCGACGAGGAGGTGACATGCCTTCCCGTACACCAATCTGAAAGGAGACATGTCTAATTAGGTTTTGTGGGCGGTCCTATAGGCCCACAAGGCTTTCGGAAGTCGAGATGACCAATCCTTCCTGTCAGGTCGGACAGTGACCTGAAGGATTTTCTTGATCTCTCGATTCGATAGCTCAGCTAGACCATTGGTTTGGGGGTGATAAGGAGTAGAGATTCGGTAAGACACCCTGTATTTGGTCATCAGTGATCTGAACTGAGCATTTATGAAATGGGTCCATCCATCAGAGATAATGGCATGTGGAATCCCGAACCGACAAAAGATGTTCTGATGAATGAATTTGATTACCACCTTATGATCGTTGGTTCGGGTCGGAATGGCTTCGATCCATTTGGACACGTAGTCAACAGCGAGAAGAATGTATTTGAAGCTGTTCGAAATAGGGAAGGGTCCCATGAAATCAATCCCCAAATGTCGAAGATTTCGCATACGAGAATCGACTGTAAAGGCATCATATTGCAGTGGCTCATGTTGCCTAAGGTCTGGCAATGAGTGCATGACTGGAGGACTTTTGCTACGGTTTTATGTCCGGAAAAGTGTCCGCCGTAGGCCTGGTCATGGCAGAAGGACAAAATGTCCTGAATTTTCGCTTCCGGGATGCACTGTCTGATGATCTGATTAGCACCAATGCAGAAGAGGTATGGATCTTCCCACATGTAGTACTTGGCATTGGAAAGCAATTTGTCTTTCTTGGCCTTTAGCCAATCGGACGGGATCTGATGTGATGCTAAGTAGTTCACTAAATCAGCAAACTAAGGAAGTTCCGTACTAATAGTCAGGAGGTGCTCATCGGGAAAATGTTCTGTGATGGGTCCGAAAGGGTCGATACTATCAGAAGGAAGGTGGGATAACTGGTTAGCTACCACGTTCTGCTTTCTCGCTTTATCACGAATCATGAGATCAAATTCTTGCAACAGCAAGATCCAGCGGATTAGTCGAGGTTTTGCGTCCTTCGCAAGGAGGTGCCTCACTGTAGTGTGATTTGAGTATATAACATGGGAACCCAAAAGATATGATCTGAATTTTCCAAGGCAAATACTACGGCTAATAGCTCTTTCTCAGTAATTGTATAATTACGCTGAGTCTCATCAAGTGTCTTACTAACATAGTAGATAACCACGGGTTTCCCATTTATTTTCTGCCCAAGTACCGCTCCTATAGCATTATCAAATGCATCGCAAATGATCTCAAAGGGTTGTGACCAATAAGGGGACTGCAGGATAAGTGCTTGGGTAACTCGATCATGTAAGATCTCAAATGCTTGAGTACACTCCTTGGAAATTTCAAATGGGACATCCTTAGATAGAAGATTAGTCAAGGGGTGCGCGATTTTCGAAAAATCGAGAATGAATCAATGGTAAAAACCGACGTGCCCCAAGAAGGATCGGATGTTTTTGACCGAGCTAGGCATAGGGAGTTTGGAAATCAAATTCACCTTGGCTCAATCAACTTGGATGCCTTTTTCAGAGATGAGATGTCCCAGGACAATTCCCTTAGGCACCATGAAGTGGCTCTTTTCCCAGGAAAGAACCAAGTTCACGTCGATGCATTGCCTGAGGATTTTGACCAAGTGCAGAAGGCAATCATCAAATGATTCAACAAATATCGAGAAGTCATCCATGAAGACTTCAAGGTATTCACCTACCATATCTGAGAATATGACAAGCATGTACCGCTGAAAAGTGGCAAGTGCATTGCAGAGACCGAACTGCATCCTTCGAAATGCATATGTTCTGAAGGGGTAGGTGAAGGTGGTATTCTCTTGGTCCTCAGGATGGATTGCAACCTGATTATAACCGGAGTACTCGTCCAAAAAGTAGAATCGATTTCTCACTAGTTTCTCGAGGATCTGATCAATGAACGGTAGTGGGAAATGATCCTTCTTCGTGGAGGAATTGAGTCTTCTGTAATCAATGCAGACTCTCCACGAGTTTGCTATATGGGTTGATATGCTTTCTCCAGTTTCAGTCGTGATGACGGTGAGCCTTGCCTTCTTAGGCACAACTTAGATTGGGCTCACCCACCGACTATTGGAGATCAGGTAGACGATCCCTGCATCTAACCACTTGATGATCTCATTTTTCACGACATCTTGTAGATTTGGATTTAGGCATCTCTGCATTTCACGGGATGGTCGTGAGCCCTCTTCAGTGTAGATGTGATGTGTATAGCATGAAGGGCTGATTCTAGTTAGATCATCGAGAGTCCATCCAATGGCTATCCGATGCTGCTGGAGAACGGAAATTTGGCGTGTTTCCTGATCAGGTGTGAGTCAGGAGTTGATAATCACAGGAAACGTCTGATTGGAACTCAAAAAGATGTACTTTAGATGATCGGGAAGAGGCTTTAATTCCATAATCGGGTTCTCAGCAGCAGCAGGTGGTTCAGAGTGTATGTCGGGAGCAAAGGAAGGAGCTATGGGTGTGTCTTGGTTGGGTTCAGACTCCTCTAATTGCAAGTTTTGATTTTCTTGTGGTTGATCAGAAATGGTTGGGTTTTCCTCGATACATAAGTCGTCAACCACAGCCTCGATGTCACAAATCTGTTCTATAACTCCACAATTAATTCTTTGTTGGGCCTTAAAGATGTCGATCTTTAGTGTCTTGTGACGAGTCGAATTTTCGCTTTCGAAAATTATGATTACGAAGATTTATCATTGTATTTCTAAGTGGTGGAAAATCGACTAGTCAAAGCAATTAGAATTAAAATTAAACCACTCACGGGAGAGCAGATTGTGTCCACAGGGAGGTAATGACCTATTTAAACTCAAAATTAGGTAGAGATCGAGTTCGCTGAAATATTCGTCAAATCAAACAATGCATATGTCACTTTGAATGTAAACCTTAAATTTATGAAGTCAATGGTTGTTGACATAATTTTCATGTAAGAAAATTATCCATGTGCAAGCGTATGCCATGTACTTTTCACTTACATGCATACTAAAATGTAATTCAAAATTAAATGTAATGCATATAGAGATGAATAAATAAGGCTTAACAATTATCTAGAAGAATAAGCATAATGCTGTAAATTCACCACAATTTAATTAATCTAAGAAATCAAGAAAATAATTCTTGACAATGGGAATTTCTGTAAATAGAAATACACACAAAAACATGGGATTCTCCTCTCTCCTTGTGCACAGGAGAGAGGCTCGTTCGAGGAGCTACTCTAGGAAAAGGTCGGCCAGAGCGAGGCCTCTGCGGTGGTGGCGGCGACGCGTCGTAAGGTGGCATGGGTCGGCTTGACAGAGGAGAGAAGTGGCGGCAGTGGCTGTCGTTGCTGCTCTTGTGCGCCGGAATGGAGCTGCTGAAGGGTGCTGCAGGATGCGCGCTGCGCGCGGGTAGAGCGGCTGGAGTGGCACGCGCTCTGCGTGCGTGGCTGGAGGTGAGGGCTGGTGGACGCACTGTTACTGTAGGGGTAGCGCTTGGAGGTGCTGCAGGCAGAGGTGCAGCAAGGGAGGTGTAGGCGGAGGTGCAGCGCGCTTTGCACTTGGGTAGGGTTGCTGCGAGGAGGATGCGGAGGCTGCTGCTGCGGGAGATGTGTGCGCGCGGGAATGGTGAGGAAGCACAATGAGGGCGTGCGCTGCGCGCAGGCGGAGTGGCTGGAGTTGGAGGATGGTCGCGCAGGCTGGAGGAGCATGGGTGGAGTAGCGCGGGCACTGACAGTGGCATGGCTGGTGGCTGTGCGTGATGGCGCTGCGTGCGGCTGAAAGGTTGGGAAATGTTGGGTTTGTTCTTGATGTTGCAGGTGAAGCACGAGGAAGAAGATGCAGGGAAAGGTGTTTCAAGTGAGGCACGGTGGTGCAGGGACTCTGGTTGGCTGTTTGGGCTGTCACACAACACACCCATGGTGGTGGAGTCGCGTTGCCGTAGTTGAGGCCGGTGGTGAGGAGGTGAAGCACAGTATTGGGTCAGGATGGGGGTCTACTCTGAATGGCAGCCATTCTTCCTTTGTAGCTGTGGCTACAAGGATTTTGAAATTCAAACAAGCCACCGTCGAGTGAATGCTGGATGAGTGAATGCGCAGGAGGAGGCGGAGACGGAGCGGTTACCTGCAAAAAGGAGAAGAAGAATAATAAAATAATTAGGATTATTTATACATAACTCCTTAACTTCTATGTTAATTAAAATAATGTATGTAATGCACCTAATTAATTAACTAATCAAATGTATGCAATCCTAGGTTAATTGTAAATGCATTTAGATATGGATGCCACACATGAATTATGCACTTAAGCTAAAAATATGAATTAATTTAATTACATCTTAATGTATGCTATCTAAATGCTAAAATTAACTTAAGGTCGAGGCACTTAAATACTTAAATAACCCACAAATATGGGTTAATTAAATACCCTCATGCCTAGTTTTTGTTAGTCCCTAGCAAATCTAAGCAATAACCTAGCACTCCAAGTAGACTAGCCAGCCTAATCGATTTTCTTTTAGAAACATGTTAAGTTTAGACATTACACCTAAGGTTGCCAAGTAGTTACTAAGTTACAGACTAGGTCGGCTAAAAACGAGTTGCAGGCACAGGTTTCCCTGATTTCTAACTCTACCCTAGGGTTTGTTGATGCTCGAGATTAAAGCATTCGTGCATGTGCATTGGTCTGAGTTATTTGAGGTTGGTATGATTGCCAACCTAGAGAAGAAAAATGATTTTTTTTAATATATATATTTGTTTGATTCCTCTAATTCTAATCTTGAATCAGCTATCAACACGATCTGTGTCGGATTCATTATCCCCATCACCATACCTCAAAGAGTGCCTGGCTTTCGATGCTTCGAGATTACACCGGCCATAGCGACCCTAAGAACTCCTGACAATCGACACATTGAGATAGTATCGTCCATGGATTTCTTAAGTGAATTCAGGCCTGTGTCAATCAGCACTTCAAGATAGGGCCTCTCATGGTACCTGAACCGTACAATATGCTTACATGCCCCCAGTAGGATGGATATCGTAAGAGACAAGCACCGAGGAGGTAACATATTATCATTGCATCCTCAAGGTGAGTATATACTCTACCTCTCCTGCGGCAGGAACTCTTCCAATCAAATTATATTTTCAAGCTTCTCCTAAGTCAAAACTAAGAGAACCAACTTTTCTTAAAGAAATGAATTAGGGTGATCACTTACTTACACAAGACCAAGTGTGTGTGAAATGTGAATGCTTAGGTTATAAGGACCCGTAAACCAAAAGGTAGAATAAGACTTTAGGTACTACCCAGCCTTTAACTCAATCCGTCGCTTTCCTTCCTCAATCTCTTGAGGAATGGTTCACAACTTAACTCCTACTTAATTTTTTAAGTCCATAAAGGACCCTAAAGGTCTAAAGCTAGTAGCTTACTTAGCTTCTAAAGTTCAACACCTAGAATCAACCAAGTCTAACCTTAAGTTCTTGTCTGCTTAAGAATGCAGGGCCCAGCTAGTTAAGCTCAATAATATAAAATACTTTTCTTCTTCTTTTTCTTTTTTCTTTTAATGCAATATGCATGAATGAATGCAAAATGTAGACATACTACAGACAGATGCCTCAGGTTCTCTCCCCCATGCCTGGTTTAAACAATGTCCTCATTGGAAACAAAACAGTTAAAGGAAGATATTACCTGATGTGGAGAATGACAAGAGCTAAGGCTCCTCAAGAGTGACCTCATCAACTAGATGGCCATCCAAAGTAATGTATGGTTTTAACCGTTGGCCGTTGACGATAAAGGGAGTTGCTGAAGAGGAAATGCTCTTAATCTCCATAGCTCCATGTGGAAACACTTTTAGTAATTATGTAAGGCCCATACCAACGAGATTTTAATTTCCCTGGAAAAAGCTTAAGTCTGGAATTGAAAAGCCAGACTTGTTGGTTGGGCTCAAAGGTCTTTCTAAGGATATACGTAACATGCAAGACCTTAGTTCTCTCCTTATTGTTGGTGTTAGAGCACCACAATTATTTATTTTGATGATAACAAAACATGTCTTTTAACATTTGCATTTGAGATCTAGTTTTCAGGTCAAATCGCAAATAGAGACAAGTGTTTAAATGGAGTTCTAGCTTGCATCCATGACGGATTGGAAGAGCTGGACAGAGGCAGAGGTGCTTCGCGAGGAGTGAAAGCTTGAAGATGGAAGGACAAGAAGAATATGATAGATTTCTGTTTATCTTTTTCTATGTACTTTTATCATTATATCCTTACTCTTTTTGTTTCTTAGAATATCTGTTAAAGAGCCTCAAAGGATCCTTAAAGTAGTCCTAGGAACACCTGCACTACCCTAGGATATTTAAGTTTTTTATAGAGAATTTAGAAAACCAAAATAAGGATCAGACAGCCTTGTCAGACGTCTAATCTGAATTTCAAACGTTTGATAAAAACTTTTAGGAGATGTTTGATGCCTTTGCCAGACGTCCAATTAGTGGACCGTTGGCTCCCCTTAGCAAACGTTGAGGAAATGACTGTTAGCCTTGTATCAGACGTCTGTAGAGGACCCCAAATGTCTGATACATGACCGTTTGCCTCAACTGACCCAAAATCTTCCTTCAGAGATTTTATGGCCGTTAGAATCGTTGGGAGTCCATTTCCAAAGAACAAATAGGTTTCCAGATGTCTAAACCTTGTGCCAAACGTCCTGTGTGTCGTCTGATAGCCATACATTAGAACCTTGTTTTGGTCTGATTTAAGTCAGGAAGGAAACCCAGCTAAAATCAGACGTTTGACTTAGTTCTTATACGTCTTAAATGGGTTTTCCTGACGTCTGATGCCAAGACCAGTCGTCTGATGACCCTGTCAGAATCATGATTATTTCTGACTATGGCCTGATTCTCTTTGGCCTTGCACCCAACGGCTATGGAAGCCTTCCAAGGCCTTCCAAAGCATTCATAGGGGCTCTATAAATAAAGGACCCCTTGGCTTGTGGACACACCCAAGACACTCCAAGCAACACACTTTCACATCATTTTGTGTCTTTTGATCTTAAGAAGAAAGCTCTAGCTCTCCAAGCCTAGTTCTACATCTGGAGAGCTTGATTCCTGTGCACCCGCTCTCCCGCCGACGTTACGAGAGCGTTGCTATGCCAAAGCGTGGTTCACGCACCCACGTAAATCCGACTCACTTCCACTAAAGGGAAGTTTGCTAACTCCTATAGAAGCTAGGTTTAAATATTTGAGGCTCTATAGGATTGTACATTTTATTGTCTTTGGTTGGGTATTCGCTTTGTGAATTCCCGTCTCCTTTGCGAGACAAATTCCTTCTTGTGAAGAGAAGGGGTGTTGAGGAACACTACCCTCGGTTTAAGTAGTGTGGTTGTAATTGAGGTTCGTCACCCTCGTTTAAGTGACTGGGTTTAGTGGATTTGATCGACTAGGTCGATCGGGAAATCCTAACTCGAGAGGGTTAGGTGGTAGTTTTCACTCGGTTTGGGTTTCCATCTAAAAATACTTGTGCCTACTGTGAGATTGCTAATTTTTGTGAGATTATCTATTTTAATTCCACAATTTCTTTTTTATTGCATCACGCATATCTCACCCCCTCCAACTAGGAAATTACAATTGGTATCAGAGCAGGTTCCGCATTTTTGGCGTTACACATCGGCGAGGATCCGACGGAGGGAAGCAGCTCCGCAAGCAGGATTTCCGAGGGGCAGTCTACGACCCGTTCGCCATTCTTCGACGGGAGCAACTGCCCCTACTGGAAGCTGCGGATGAAGACTTGGTTGCAAGCTAATGACTTCACGACTTGGGCCAGATGCGAGACGCTGTTTGACATCCCAAAGAAACCTACGGGAGGCTACTTGCAACAATAAATCCAGGAGCTCTCTCTAAACGCAAAAACAATGAACGCATTGTATTGCGCTTTGAGTCCGGAGGAGTTTAATAGAATCTCGCAATGCGCCATCACATACGAGATCTGACACACACTCGAGGTAACTCATGAGGGTACCTCTAAGGTGAAGTCTTCAAAAATTAATTTACTTTCACAAGAATTTGAAATTTTTCTATGAAGACTGACGAAACTTTAAGTGAGATGAATATTAGGTTCACTCTCATAGTAAATAATTTGAAAGCTTTAGAGAAGACCTTCATCAACAGGGAGCTTCAAGGGAAGCTTCTTTGTTCCCTTAGACCTGAATGGGAGCAGGTCACCACCATCGAGGAGGCGAACGAGATGGAGGAGCTCAACATGGAAGATCTCCTAGGCAATCTAATGGCCTACGAGACAAAGCTGAAGTAGAAGAAGGATACACCAGAGCCAAAATTGAAGAAGACCCTCGCATTCAGAGCCGCATCAGATAGCGAGGTAAGTTCCGATGGCAAAGACTTTAAGTTTTTACTTAAAAAGTTTTCCAAGTTTTGTAGGGAGTCAAAGAAAGAAAAGAAGGAGAAGGAAAAGGAGAGCCCGAGACGTTGCTACCATTGCAACGAGAAAGGGCATCTACGATCAGAGTGTCCTCTTCTCAAGAAGGAGAAGGAAAAGGAGAAGTCTAAGAAGAAGGCGTTCCAAGCAACCTAGGACGACACGAGCTCAGAGGAAGAAGAAGAGCAGAACTCTGAGGAAGAAATCACCTGCATGGGCTTCATAGCCATAGGAAGTGATATCGACAGCAACAACAGCGATAATGAGGTAAATCCTGATTTACAAGATGCTTTCGATGAACTATTTGAGCTTAGTAAATCACTTAAGGTAGAAAATAAAAATATTAAAAAGAA
Organism: Thalassia testudinum; assembly: GCA_037157565.1. Classification (NCBI taxonomy): domain Eukaryota; kingdom Viridiplantae; phylum Streptophyta; class Magnoliopsida; order Alismatales; family Hydrocharitaceae; genus Thalassia; species Thalassia testudinum. Next base: position 95,655,303 of record JAZHRO010000002.1, read on the forward strand.
TCTTAATTTTCTTAAAAATGAAAATGAAAGGTTAGAAAAATAACTTAAGGATCTAGAAGCTAGTCCTAAAAATGATGACTTATTGTTAGAAAATCATAACCTTATCAATGAAAATAATAAGTTGATTGAGGAAAACACTAGTTTAAAAATTGAAATTTCTAGCTTAAAAACCAAGATGCATGCTATTGAAGGTGATCTTGCATGTCTTAGGGAGAAATCAAATAATTTGATAAATAAGGTAGATAACTTATATAGCCCTAAGGTTGAGAAAGGATCTCCGTCAAGGAGTCCCGCTAATAGATCCAGATCCAAATTAACTTGGATACTGAGGAGAGATCTAGAATCTTGCTTTGTAGGTTTCAAGGGTGACTATAATACAAGAGATTTGACCTACAAGCTCAAGAATGGTCAACTTGAGTTGGGAGGACCAAAGAGTAGACCAAGGAGAAGGATAAGAAGATCGACGAGATGACGAACAAATGATGGACCCACCACACGTCGACCGCCAGATTAGAGACCAACGTCGATGCCCGGGCCTCCAAATTACGGATGGAAAACCCATCCGATATGGTTCACGCACCCGCGTCAATCCGACGCGCTTCCACCGAAAGGAAGTTTCCTAACGCCTATAGAAGTTAGGTTTAAATATTTGAGGCTCTATAGGATTGTTGTACATTTTATTGTCTTTGGGTGGGTATTCGCTTTGCGAATTCCCATCTCCTTCGCGAGATAAATTCCTTCTTGTGAAGAGAAGGGGTGTTGAGAAACACTACCCTCGGTCTAAGTAGTGTGGTTGTAATTGAGGTTCAGTCACCCTCGTTTAAGTGACTGGGTTTAGTGGATTTGATTGACTAGGTCGATCAGGAAATCTTAACTCGAGAGGGTTAGGTGGTGGTTTTCACTCGATTTTGGTATCCACCTGAAAATACTTGTACCTATTATGAGATTGCTGACTTTTGTTAGATTGTCTATTTTAATTTCACAATTTCTTTTTTATTACGTCATGCATATCTCACCCCCTCCAACCAGTGAATTACACTTATAAGCTTGAGAGGTGTCATAAGCATCATTCCTCAGGTCCTCAAGCTCACTTAATTCCAAAAGTTGTGCCTTACCCACCTTTTCTAAATCCATGTTAACACTTCGAATAGCCTAAAGTGACCTATGTTCCAGCTCAACGGATAAATGGCACGCTTTCCCATATACAATCTGAAAGGGAGATGTACCCAAAGGGATCTTATAGGCCGTTCGATATACCCACAAAGCATCATCGAGTTTTTGGGACCAGTCTTTCCTATCAGGTCTAATGGTCTTTTCTAAAATGTTCTTTATCTCCCTATTCGACACTTCAACCTGGCTACTCGTCTGAGGATAGTAAGGGGTAGCGACCTTGTGAGTCACTCTCAGACTCCTGAGTAGCCGATTGAAGTGGTGGTTTTGGAAATGAGGCCCCCCATCACTTATAATGGCCTTGGGGTAGCCAAAATGAGATATGGTATTGGCCTTCACAAATTTCAAAGCCACAGAGTGGTCATTTATGTACGTAGGAATGACCTCTATCCATTTAGAGACATAATCAACTGCCACCAAGATATATTCATAACCATGGGACGAAAGGAAGGGGCCCATAAAGTCAATTCCCCACATATCAAAAATTTCAACAGATTGAATAGGGTGTTGAGGCATCTCATTCCTCTTCCCAATCTTTCCAGTCCGTTGACATCTAATATAGGCTTTACCAAAATTATGAGAATCCTTAAATAATGAAGGCCACCAAAAATCGGATTGGAGAACCTTAAAAGCAATTTTCTTAGCACTAAAGTGTCCACAATGAAGTTCTTGGCAAAAACTCAGCACACTTTTTGCTCCTCTTCAGGTACACATCGTCTTAATACTTGGTCTTGTCCAATTCTAAATAATTCAAGCTCTTCCCAATGAAAGTATCTAGCTTGGGAAATGAATCTCTTTCTTTTCTGCTCATCCCAAGAGCCAGGAGTTTCTCCAGTGACCAAGTAATTGACGGTATCAGCATACCAAGGTGAAGTTGGTGTTATCGCCATAAAGGTTTCATCAGGAAATGTCTCGCGGATGTCTCCAGATGAAGTGTCATTAAGTGGAAGGTGAGACAGGTGGTCAACCATAACATTTTCTACTCCTTTCTTTTTATGTATCTCCAAGTCAAATTCTTGAAGGAGTAGGATCCACCTAATCAGATGTGGCTTAGAATCTTTCTTAGCAATGAGATGTTTTACTGCCGCATGATCAATGAAAATAACCAACTTAGACCGAAGAAGATAAGACCTAAACTTCTCCAAAGCAAAAACTACAGCAAGTAATTCCTTTTTAGTGACGATGTAGTTTTGCTGTGGTTCGGTTAAAGTCTTACGGGCATAATGCAGCACATGAGGTCTTCTCTCAAACCTTTGTCCAAGGACTGCTCCCACTGCATAATCTGAAGCATTACACATCAACTCAAATGGGAGTATCCAATTAGGAGCTTGGAGAATAGGCGCAGAGATCAAGGCCTCCTTCAGAGTTTGAAAGGCCTCGGCACACTTTGAATCAAAATTGAAGGAAGATTCCTTCGCCAATAGGTCACAAAGTGGCCTAGAAACTTTACTAAAATTTTTAATAAAGCGCCTATAAAAGTCGGCATGGCCTAGAAATGATCTAATTTGTTTGACATTCGTGGGCAATGGAAGTTTGGAAATAGAATCAATCTTGGCTTTATCTACTTCCAAGCCTCGCTCAGACACAACATGCCCAAGTACAATTACTTTCTGTACCATGAAGTGACTTTTCTCCCAACTGTGGACTAAACCAGTCTCCCTACATCGCTTCAACACACTCGTCAATCATGTTTGAAAAAATGGACATCATATACCGCTGGAAGGTTGCAGGGGTATTACATAATCCAAACGGCATATGCTTGAATGCAAAGGTACCGTCTGGACTCATGAACGTCGTCTTCTCCTGGTCATCAGGGAAGACTGCAACCTGGTTGTACCTAGAATATCCATCGAGAAAGCAATAATACTTATTCCCTGCCAATTTCTCGAGAATTTGATCAATAAAAGGTAAGGGAAAGTGATCCTTTTGGGTAGCGATGTTCAACTTGCGGTAATCAATACAGACCCTCCATCAAGTTGAGGGTCTGCTCACAACTTGTTCACCTTGGTCATTAAATTCCACAGTAAAGCCTGCCTTCTTTGGCACCACATGAATAGGGCTTACCCATTTACTATCTGCAATGAGATATATGATCCCAGCGTCCAACCACTTCAGGATTTCCTTTTTAACCACCTCCCTCATATTAGGGTTCAGACGTCTCTGCATGTCCCTAAATGGCTTGATGGAATCATCAGTATAAATGTGGTGCATGCAGAGTGTAGAGTCTATACCCTTAATATCAGCAATGCTCCAAGCCATAGCTTCCTTGTGCCTAGACAAGCATTCAATCAGGGCTCCCTCCTGTGCCTTAGATAGCACAGCCGAAGCGATAACGGGGAGCGTATCATTGGCACCCAAGAAAACGTACTTGAGAGTGTTTGGGAGGGGTTTCAACTCAAGGTCAGGGGCTTGTATGGTTGAGGGTTTCATAATAGATGTCTCCATCTCAGGTAGCAGATCTACCTTGGGCAGAGATGATGGGGAAAGAGACTCAGCAGAAGCACCCAGCAACTCCTCAAGTTCTAGTATATCCCCTTCACATTCCTCCAAGAGATGGGAATGCTCATTTAGCATGACATGCTAAAGGAGGTCATCACATAACATTGCAGGGGTTGTCTCTTCAATCAGATCATCTATCACCTCAACTTGAGAACAATCCTCAAGCCCGGCTTGTTTATAAGCATCAAACACATTAAGCCAAATTTTCCTGTTCCCAAAGCTCATTTTCAATGCCCTAGTATTGCAATTGATTGAAGCATGTGAAGTTGCAAGGAAGGGGCGGTCCAAAATGATGGAGGGCTTGGTTGGCTTGTTGGTAGGATCAGTGTCCAAAACTAAGAAGTCGACGGGAAAGAAGAAATCCTCCACTCTCACGAGGACATCTTCTAAAATTTCCCGCGGTGTCTTAAGTGATCGATTAGCAACTTGAAGGATTACCAAGCTAGGCTTCAGATTACCTCCCCCAAGTTGTTCATACACGTAGCTCGGAAGGATGTTCACCCCCGCACCCAGATCAAGTAGAGCCTTATCAATCTGTAAGTCACCAATAACCACTGAGATGTACGGGGCTCTTAGGTCCTTAAGTTTCGAGGGTGTGCCATGTTGAACAATTGAGCTAACAGAATTAGGCAGGATAACTTTTGATTAGACTTATTTCTTAGATTGTCGCTTTTTCGTGCATAGGTCCTTTAAGAAGTAGGCATAAGACATAATCTACCTGATAGCTTCAAGCAAAGGCAGGTTAATCTGCACTTGCTTGAAAGTTTCCATGATTTCATCCGTCTTATCTTTGGCTCCAGATGAGCCAGCAGAAGTCTGCCCAGAAGTGGATAAGCGCTCTGGAAAGGGCACTCTCGATCTCTGGGTGAAAGGGTTGTCATGTCGAGTAAGGGGTGGAACGGGGGCAACTTCTTCCAGTGAGGTGATTTCAAGCGGAGGAGATTTGGGCAAGTCTTCTCCGATGGGGGTCAAAGTTGGGGTGGATGATTTTTCAGAGGGTGCGACTATAGGAGCATCGGGTTTGGAAATTTCTTTCCCACTCTTCAAAATAGTCACCACCTGAGCATGCTCCCTAAAGACAATCCCTTTTCCTTTAGGATTCTCCTCAGCAGCACTAGGAAGCTTCCCAGTTTCCCTCTGTCTAACGGCCTCAACAAGGTGTCCTATCTACGATTTCATTTCATGTATAGCCTTGTCATGAGATTGGATGATGGCACTTTGACTTTCTTGCATAGTTCTCAACATTACCTTCAATTCATCCATCTTAGAGGTCTTAGGTTGGGAAAAGGTTTGAGATTGGTTCATTTGTTGATTTTGAAAGGGTTGTGGTTTATAATTCTCTGAATTTGAAACATTCCCTTGTCTCCAGGAAAAGTTTGGGTGATTCCTCCATCCCTTATTATAAGTGCTGGAAAAGGGTCATTATGAGGTCTAGGACGAAACCCTTAAGCGGCATTCAGATCCGCCTGTACAAGCTCAGGGAATTGGGAGGCCAAGTGGCAATCCACAGTGGCGTGTGTATTGCTTTGGTAAATGGAGCATTCAGAAGCTTGGGATATGGAGGTGTTAGATACGAATTGGCCCAGGATCGATGATGTAAGCACATTTACACTACTTAAAATGTCTACTTATGCATGTTCTTAAGCATCGGATTGCATTTCATGATATAAATATTGCATAACATGCATCATCTTGCATTTAGAGTAGTTTGAATAAAATGGAGGTTAATTATCTCCTTTTATGTGCGTGGATAGGGCAAACATTTTATTGAGGCCTCGGATAAAAAATCCAACCGTATGGATGTGATCAGGGCGATGATTGGAGTTCAACGACTTCAAGATCGTCTTAATCAGACATCCGTAGCATCAGATAGTGACTAGGGAACCCTAGAAGATTAAGGGCCAGGATGGTGAAAATCTGCACTTTAGATGACAAATCCGACCGTACGAATGAATTCGGATCGACGATCGCAGACCAACGACGCAAAAATCAAGTCAATCCGACATCCGTGGCACCATCTACAACTTCCAAAAGATGGACGGCCAAGATGGCGCCACGTGGAGCCATCTCGACCGCCCAAACGGCCGTACGCATTCCACAAAGGCCCCGCACCCGCTCGCTCTCTGCCATTGGATCTTAATCCAACGGCTGTGGTCGACCGTGCCTAAAAGCATCCGCTCGACCATCCGTGCCCCATAGCGCAGCGGTCGAGCGTGCTTTCGCGAGCGGCGGGTGCGGGTTCGAGCCGCGGCGAGGGGCTGGAAGGCGCAGGCAATTGAGGCGCGTGGAGCGTCAGATGGAAATTGGACGGTCGCGCGCGCCCAATAGCGTTCAAGCGCGATTGAACGCGCGGCGTGAACGCGCTATCGCACGCGCCAGGCGGGCACACAACGAGCGGGCGGAGACGCATCTTAAGCCGTCCGATCTCGCGATCGGACGGCTGAGAATCGACGAACGTGCGCAAGCGTTGCGCGCGCGGCCAGCTGAGCGGGCGCGCGTGGGCACGGAAGCTACGCCCACGTTGTGGGCTTTAGCGACGGTTTTATCCGTCACTAAAGACCCCTCATTTATTGTTTTGAAGTTGTAATGTCCATTTTGCCCCCACTCCTTGCAACTGTAAAAGGAGACCCCCTCCATATGAAATTTTCGTCCCTTCTCCTCTCTACCCCTCCAAAGCTCAAGAGAAGCTTGTCCCACACCCGGGATGCTCCTCGCGAGATAAAGTCTAAATTTTCGTTCCCCTTCGGAAGTGGATCCCGCAACGACGACGGCGTGCTGCTTCGTTCCCGTTCTTCTATTTCGTCCTCCTTCGTCCTACTTCGTTCTCCTTTGTCCAAACGTCGTCCCATCCGGCTCGTCCTCCAAGCAATCGTCGAGGAGGATAACTTCTCTCTCCCATTCTTATTTACAGCTTTTCTAGTGTAGAATTTTCCTGCTTTATAGTGTAATTGATTTTCCGCTTTCTAGTGTAACTTTTATTTAGTTAAATTATATAAACAGTTGAAATATTGAATGCATGTTCTCTTTCTCTCTCTCTCTTTCTTTTAGTCTGATAGCTCCATTGTAATTATATCGCCTTGCTTGTCAAAAATTCTAAAAAATATAATTGCGAATATAGATCAACGTAGCCTCCCTGTGTTCGACCCGGAATTCATTTCGGTATAAATTTTATTTGTTGAATACGAATTCTTCGCTTTCGAAGTACAACGACAGGTTTTCCAAAATCGAACACGTTAGCGTAGCGTTCGTAACGTTCAACATTTTGCCGCCGTTGCTGGGGAAGCAACGATTTTCGATTTTTCCTTCGCATTTCTTGCACTTTATTTATTTTCTAACTAGCTTTCTCTTGTGTCTATTGTTTTGCAGAGACCTCCATCAAGGAATCAACAAGCGGTAGACTGGAGTAAAGTGCAGTTGAAGACAACTGTAAGTGCTCCCCCATTCTTACCCCCTCCATAGATTTCATTCGCCACATTAAATCCAAATCCCAATTAACCTAGGTGTTTGCATAAATCTTAGGAATAGTTTGGTTGTTTAGATTTTCACTCACATTCATTCCACCCTCATTCGTAAAAAAATAACAAAAAGATAATCTTGTCGGGTAATTTCCAACAAACACACAACACACACCCACATTCAAGGCACTTGATCAACTTGATTTGTTTTCTACTCAACCGGATTCTGATCTGTGGAACCGGTACACACAAAGCAACACATAACAGGGTAGAAATCATTCTAGGTTAACCATTTTTGAGTGCTTAACTTAGTGGTACATTTGTGGCCAATTTGAGTTGTTTGGGCCGCACCACTTTATTTAAAACCAACTCATCAAGTAGCTCCTCCTTAGGGTTTTCAACTCTTAGGGATTTACCAGGCACTCCACATTCTTTTAAGCTTCAAAGGAAAACATTTTCACTCGTGCTTGTAAAACTTGGTGTGCCAATGAAACTTGTTTGAAAATACCTAAAGTTGAATCCTAAAAGCTACCAAGTAAGATTTGAACCTTAAAATTCACCACATCAAAAACAATCTTGCTTGAAAACCACTGGTTGTGCACGCACACACAAATCAATCAATCATTAAGGGCACAACCCATTTAAAGGGCCCATCACATTCCAAAGCACATTCAAACCTAGCCCTAAATAAAACAGAGTAGATGTTGGCCTTAAGGATTGAACTCGCTCTTCAGAACTCAGAATGAGATTATTTTCGATTAGTCTATTTCTACTGTTCAATCTGATGTCTAGCTAGGGGAGTAGAGTCAAACGATCGCGGCTGGGGGGTACACTAAGAACCGGAGGCGCAAGCCGAAGGAAGAGCCTTCTCCCCAGTCCCTCCTTTTAACTGGTTGGATTGAACAGACAGAAGTAGATCAAATCATTCCTTTATCTCAAGACGGGTTTTGGGAGTCTGTAGGTCTGTAGGCTAACCCATTTAAGGACATGTTTGATTGTTTGTATTGCAGGGTACCTGTCTTCCTCCCGTGTCTCATGAATCCTTCCACATATTTCACGCATTCCCGCTCTTTCCCTCATGTTGTGAATTATCCTCAACATGACGATTATCCCAACTCATATTGTAATCAACCATCAGTCAGTTGGGATAATTCGGATTTGGGATACAATTCTAGACCCCCGTGTTTAGGGTCTAACCCTGAACACTTTGATTCTGATTTCTATCCTTCTCAGAGCTACATCGATTATAGATCGTCTTCCTTTCATGCACAACCTAATACGATCTACAATCAAGAAGGATACACCGATCCTTACCCATCCTCTGATTTCACTGCCTTTAGGTCGTCACCATCTTTTCAACAATTTGAGATGACCTATTATCAGGAAGGGTATAACGAATCTCAATTCGTTAATTCCCCTGCATTAAGCCCAAACCCGCCCAACCCTGAACCAACTCATTTGGTTCAGGTTAACCAGGTTCAAGATAAGGTTCTGGCTAACTTGAGGAATATCATAAAATCTTTAGAAGTTCAGCCAATACCTTGCATTGAGAGATTAGAGCCCCTGATTGAAATGATTGATGATTTAAACAAGTCTTTGTTGGATTAGCTCCAGGATGTTAAGGATAAGAACCCGGGTGAGTTTCTACTTGGGAAATTAGCAAAATTGAGGATGAGATTCGTGGTTTCTTTGATTCAATCTTGGAATAATTCCCAGGATGAACCCTCTTTAGGAAAACTAATGACAGAACCTGCTCAGGCACCTGTTGGGGGGGACACGTGTTACGAGGCTGACCAGATTGAATTAAAGTAATCAATTAAGGATGATTTGATTTCTTCACCTGAGATCCCTGAGCTGGGTTACGAGGAAACGTATGTTTCTGGGAAACACAAAGTGACAATTGATTTTAGGACATACATTGATACGGATCCTGATGGTGAAGATTCAAGTTGCGAAGTCTCACACGAGTTTTCTGAACACGATTTCTGTAAGACGATTGGACCTGAGGAATCTGATAGGTCATTTGATAGCTCAATAACTGAGGAAACTGATCTTATTAGGGCACACATTACGGATCCAGAATCGCATTTTCTGGAGGAATCAATTCAATGCCCTGATTATCAGTTACACCCTGTTGAGCTTATTGATGATTCTAATTCTGAGATAATTAGACTCAAGTCAATTTTGATTCTGCCACATCATTTAGACTTGGAGATTTCAGACGAGGTGATGAATATACAAGAGGTCCTGGAATTTGATATGTTGAATGAGGAGGATAGGAGCTGGGAAGTTCTGATTTGGGAAGTTAATTTTGGAGGAAATAGAAGATTGAGTTGAAGGGTTCCTTTTAAGCTGAAACCATCAAATCAGAACCCTTACGACATTTGTTTTGAGGATGTTCAACTCAAGCACACATTCAACGATTATTCTTTTGAGCTTCAATTCTCTGTAACTCGACTTTTTGGTCTTGGGTTGCATCCTCATAAATCGCAGGCCCGACCTCGCTTGCATTCTTATTTTAGGTTTTAGGTAATTTTTATCCAGAACCTAAGATATTCTCGATTATGGGGTGTGGGTCTACACCACAATCTGGTCCACATCTGTGGACCTCTTTTGATAGGTCAGAGGATTTTTCTGTTTATTCTAATTCTGACCTGCACTTGTGAATTCTTCATTTCTTTTCCTTGTATAGTGTGCCTAGCTGAAGGCACTAAACTTGGCACATATACAGTTTTTCTTAGTTTTCATCTTGGAGCGGACCTGACATTCACGCAATTCAGGTGCTTTCTACGCTTTTCCACTCTGTTTTATGTCTTTTTAATACAATGAGGACATTGCATTAGATAGGTATGGGGGGGTGGATATTCATCTCTGAATTCATTCAACAGCTCCGTAGATTTGTTTTATTTTCTTTTATAAAAAAAAAATTCGGAATTAGGAAAGAGAATTTGGGTTTAAGAAAATTTTCAATCTTAGGAAATACTACATTATGATTTGAACACAAAGACCCTTCAGGTCTTTGGACTTAATCAGCCCGTGTATCCACTAAAATGTGGATTTGTCTTTCGAGTCCTCGCCATCTTAATTCTTTTGTAATTGGAGTAAATAAGTTTGGGTGATAAGTACACGACTTATCAACTCGCCCTCTGATTTGAGGAAATTTTGAGTCTTAAGCATCTACACACTTTCTTTGCACTGACTCGTTCGGCGATCTTAACGGAAATTGGGTGGTTAATGAACCTTCTAGGGTGATATGGCTGGCAAGTTATTCTGGGTAACAACCCATAGGTAGTCCAGAGCCCAGTCACTGGACCTTTCTCTTTTTCTTGCCCTTAGGTAAATCTTAGACCAGGGAAGTCACCTACTTAAAAAAAAAAAAGTCAAAAAGAAAAGGAGAAAAGAATAAAAAGAAATAAGCCACACTTCCCCGCACGAGTATGGTTGGCAAGTTGTCGGTGGTAACAGCTCATCGACCTGTTGTCCAGAACCCAGCTCAGTAAATGCACTAAAAATTCCCAAAACACTTAGGAAGAAGCGGAGAAATAGAATAAACCGAGGAGATATACACTGGATTCACCCTTGTGTTGACCTCGTAAAAAAATAAAAGTAGGGAGAAAGCTACCGGTTGTAAAGATACACCTTTAGGTAGAATTCTTTTTGAGGTCACCTAGAGGCGTAGAAATCCGAAATCCGTTTTAATTGCCGGTCAATGAGTCGATCACAATCACAATAAGATGCTTAAAACTTAGTGTTCTCATCAAATCATGGGTGAGTTGAATGGCCGTAGAAAGCCACTCTTAAACCCTAAAATTTGAAAATCCAGAAAAAAAAATTAGAAAAGAGTAGAAAGAGAAAAAGAAATTTTTCTTCAAATAAGGCGAGGGCTTGAGGCGGTCTGCATTTTGGCTAATACCTGGGCACTGTTGTGTCTTTGAAAGTTCAGTTCCTAAGTAGACAATTTCTTAATGATTGAAAATAACATAGGTCCAAATAATCTAACCTAATTCTTTTATAAATATCATATAGTTCTTGCTAGGGACTACCAAAAGATAGGCATGGGGTTTGATGTAAACACATTTACACTACTTAAAATGTCTATTTATGCATGTTCTTAAGATAGGATTGCATTTCATGATATAAATATTGCATAACATGCATCATCTTGCATTTAGAGTAGTTTGAATAAAACGGAGGTTAATTGTCTCCTTTTATGTGCGTGGATAGGGCAAACATTTTATTGATGCGTAGGATCAAAAATCCAACCATATGAATGTGATCAGGGAGACGATTGGAGTTCAACGACTCCAAGATCGCGCTAATCAGACATCCGTAGCATCAGATAGTGACCAGGGAACCTTAGAAGATCAAGGGCCAGGATGGTGAAAATCCGCACTTTAGATGACAAATCTGACTGCACGGATGAATTCGGATCGACGATCACAGCCCAACGACGTAAAAATCAAGTCAATCTGACATCCGTGGCACCATCTACAACTTCCAGAAGATGGACGGCCAAGATGGCGCCACGTGGTGCCATCTCGACTACCCAAACGGCTGTACGCATTCCACAAAGGCCCCGCACCCTCTCGCTCTCCACCGTTGGATCTTGATCCAATGGCTGTGGTGGACCGCGCCTAAAAGCGTTCGCTCGACCATCCGCGCCCCATAGCACAGCGGTCGAGCGCGCTTTCGCGAGCGGCGGGCACGGGTTCGAGCCGCGGCGAGGGGCTGGAAGGCGCGGGCAATTGAGGCGCGTGGAGCGTCAGATGGAGATCGGACGGTAGCACGCGCCCGATAGCGTTCACGTGCGATTGAACGCGCGGCGTGAACGCACGATCGCACGCGCCAGGCGGGCGCACAACGAGCGGGCGGAGACGCATCTTAAGCCGTCCGATCTCGCGATCGGACGGCTGAGAATCGACGAATGTGCGCAAGCGTTGCGCGCGCGGGCAGCTGAGCGGGCACGTGGGCGCGGAAGCTACGCCCACGTTGGGGGCTTTATCGACGGTTGTATCCGTCACTAAAGACCCCTCATTTATTGTTTTGAAGTTGTAATGTCTATTTTGCCCCCACTCCTTGCAACTATAAAAGGAGACCCCTTTCATACGAAATTTTCATCCCTTCTCCTCTCTACCCCTCCAAAGCTCAAGAGAAGCTTGTCCCACACCCGGGATGCTCCTCGCGAGATAAAGTCTAAATTTTCGTTCCCTTTCGGAAGTGGATCCCGCGACGACGACGGCGTGCTGCTTCGTTCACGTTCTTTTGCTTCGTCCTCCTTCGTCCTGGTTCGTTCTCCTTTGTCCAGCGTCGTCCCGTCCGGCTCGTCCTCCAAGTAATCGTCGAGGAGGATAACTTCTCTCTCCCATTCTTATTTACAGCTTTTCTAGTGTAGAATTTTCCTACTTTATAGTGTAATTGATTTTCCGCTTTCTAGTGTAACTTTTATTTAGTTTGATTATATAAACAGTTGAAATATTGAATGCATATTCTCTTTCTCTCTCTCTCTCTCTTTCTTTTAGTCTGATAGCTCCATTGTAATTATATCGCCTTGCTTATCAAAAATCCTAAAAAATATAATTGCGAATATAGATCAACGTAGCCTCCCTGTGTTCGACCCGGAATTCATTTCGGTATAAATTTTATTTGTTGAATACGAATTCTTCGCTTTCAAACTACAACGACAAGTTTACCAAAACCGAGCACGTTAGTGTAGCGTTCGTAACGTTCAACACTCGACATAAGCCTTTCCATGTTTTTATTCAACAATTGAATTTGATAAGCTAAATTCTGGATGTCCCTTGCCTCATTCGCCTCCAACTTTCTTTGCATGAAAGTGGGTTTTCTATCCATGTAGGCAAAATTCAATTGAATAGAATTTTCACTCAAAGTATCAAAAATGTTCCAAGCTTCATCCTCAGTCTTAGATAGAAAGGTTCCTGCACAGGCACCATCCACAGTCTGCCTGTGCGAATCATTAAGTCCGGTGTAGAAACTTTCAACCAGTTGCCACTTAGGCACTTGGTGATGTGGGCAAAGTCTTAACAGGTCATTAAAGTGCTCTCACGCATCATGGAAAGCTTCCCCATCCTTTTGAACAAAACTCATAATTTCCCTCCTAAAGTGATTTGTTTTGCTCATGGGGAAGTACTTCTTCAAAAACTCCTTCAGGGCATTCCAAGTGTTAACATCATCAAGGGTATGATACCAATACTTGGGTTTGTCCTTGAGGGAGAAAGGAAAGAGGGTCCACATTTGAGCGCCATCAGTAACGCCCTACAGCTTCACCATGGAACAGGCCTCGGTGAATTCCTCTATATGCCTATGAGGGTCTTCCTTAGTAGTACCATAAAAGGAGGGCAGCAAGGATATGGTACTACTTTTGATCTCATAAGGATTGTCTCCTCCAGGTCTATGTAGTGTAGGGCCAGCTTGATTGGTTGGAATGAAATATTCCTTAAGGCTCCTTCGACCAGCCATTTCTTCCCTTGGGAGGTTCCTTCTTAAGATTCTTTCAGGTTTATGATCAAACGCAAGTTGTCTCCTAAGAGATTGCCTACCAAGCATGCACTACAAACACAATTCAAAAGGACTTGTTCGGTCTTTACAAATTTAGGCTTTTGACTTTAATTCAGATTGTAGGTGACAAAGCAAGTTGCCTAATCAATTACACGCTTATTGTCGACCTTCGGAATGCCTAAAAAGACCTAGTTGGAACTTAGGTGTTCTTCCCTAAATCTCAAATGGTAGAGCAACTCCAAAGACGGAAGATCGAGGGATGCAAGTAGGCCTAAGCCTTCCTTTGAAGCTGTGCTTTCGCGGTGCATCTTAACTACCCCCAAAAATCTTTGACAGGGTATCCCCCTCTTTGGATTTACAAAACCTTTGATCTTAAGTTCCGAACACTTCAGAATCCAACAGTAGGAGGGCTCTTGTCCTAGTAGTTCCAAGACCTAGAAGTGTCTAAATGCGTGCTATGGTGCAAGAGATACAAGTGTGCATACACCGTAGAATTTTATGTTTTTAATTTTGAACCGTAGCACAATGTCTCAATTCAAGTCCTTGGTTTTTAGTGTTCCTCCTTAACTTGAAGTCCTTTTTCAAGAAAATATGTGAGCACTTGTTAGATCTTTTCAATTAAATTAGGTGGTCATGCAATTAAATCCAAATGCACATGCGTGAACTATATAGAATGCAAAGAAAGAGGACGTACCTTTCCTCCAGCAATCAGCAATGCAAGAATGCACGCAATGCAGAAAATCAAATTTAGATGCTGCTCATTCACACCTAAATGGTCGTCAACAGGCAGCTTCTAGCAAGTATCTCGTGCCTTTTTATGTTTTTTTTTATTATTTATGCACAATCAAGAAAAATAAAATCAATTTACAAAAGAAAACCTACATCTAAAGAAAAGGGAACAGACTCCCGAAAAGTTACCCAACACGAGCCTAAAAGAAGGTCGGGAAACAAACCCCTTAAATATACCCCAGAATAAGGGTTTTCCAAATGAATGTACTAAGGTAAAGAGAAGAAAGAAAAGTAAAAACTATCTACAACTGAATGGGTGATATGATGTGGTCTTCCGAATATCTTCTCCAGCGATGGAAACAAGGTCCACCAAGGCGTTGCAGAGGCAGATGTGATGCTTCTTCTCCCAGTGTTGTGACTCTTATGGCGATGTCAAGGATTGCCTCATCTCTGAGGCTGGTGCAACAAGATGTCTCCAAATACGCGTATCTCGCACCAAACAAATAATTAAATTGAAATGTGCCTCAAATAAAATGTGTAAATTAATAAATAAATGAATGAGAGTTTAATAGGCTCATTGCCTCCCTGGCAACGACGCCATTTGACGAGTCGAATTTTCTCTTTCGAAAATTATGATTAAGAATATTTATCGTGTATTTCTAAGTGGTGGAAAATCGACTAATTAAAATAATTAGAATTAAAATTAAACCACTCACAGGAAAGCAGGTTGTGTCCATAGGGAGGCAATGACCTATTTAAACTCACAATTAGGTAGAGATCGAGTTCGCTGAAATATTCGTTAAATCAAACAACGCATATGTCGCTCTGAATGTAAACCTTAAATTTATGGAGAAGTCAAAGGTTGTTGATGTAATTTTCACATAAGAAAATTATCCATGTGCAAGGGTATGTCATGTACTTTTCACTTGCATGCATACTAAAATGTAATTCAAAATTAAATGTAATGCATATAGAGATGAATAAATAGGGTTTAACAATTATCTAGAAGAATAAGCATAACGCTGTAAATTCACCATAATTTAATTAATATAAGAAATCAACAAAATAATTCTTGATAATGGCAATTGTTGTAAATAGAAATACACACAAAAACAAGGGATTCTGCCTCTCTCCTCGCGCACGGGAGAGAGGCTCGTTCGAGGAGCTACTTTGGGAAAAGGTTGGCTGGAGCGAGGCCTTCGCAACGGTGGCGGCGGCGCATCGCGAGGTGTCCTGGGCCGATTGGATGGAGGAGAGAAGCGGCGGCGGTGGCTATCGCTGCTGCTCTTGTGCGTAGGAATGGAGCTGTTAAAGGGCGTTGGACGGCGTGCGCTACATGCAGGCGGAGCGGTTGGAGGAGAGCATGCTTTGCGCGCGTGGCTGGAGGCGAGGGCCAGTGGCTGGTGGACGCACTGTTGCTGCTGGGGTAGCGCTTGGAGGTGCTGTGGACAGAGGTGCAGCAAGGGAGGTGCAGGCGGAGGTGCAGTGCGCTCTACGCGAGGGCAGGGTTGCTGCGAGGAGGACGCAAAGGCTGCTGCTGCGGGCAATGTATATGCGCAGGAATGGCGAGGAAGTGTAGTGAGGGCGTGCACTGTGCGCGGGCAGAGCGGCTAGAGTTGGAGGATAGTTGCGCGGGTTGGAGGAGCACTGGTGGAGTAGCGCGTGGGCACTGACGGTGGCGTGGCTGGTGGCTGTGCATGATGGCACTGCGTACGGCTGAAAGGTTGGGAAATGCTGGGTTTGTTCTTGATGTTGTAGGTGAAGCACGAGAAAGAAGATGCAGGGGAAAGGTGTTTCAAGTGAGGCACGATGGTGTAGGGACTCTGGCTGGCAGTGTGGGCTGTCACACCACACACCCACGGTGGTGGAGTCGCGCTGCTGCAGTTGAGGCCAGTGGTGAGGAGGTGAAGCACAGTATTGGGTCGGGATGGAGGCCTACTCTGAATGGTAGCCATTCCTCCTCTTTTGTAGCTGTGGCTACAAGGATTTTGAAATTCAAATTGGCCATCGTTGAGTGAATGCTGGACGAGTGAATGCGCAGGAGGAGGTAGGGACGGAGCGGTTACTTGCATAAAGGAGAAGAATAATAATAAAATAATTAGGTTTATTTATATATAACTCCTTAACTTCTATGTTAATTAAAATAATGTATGTAATGCACCTAATTAATTAACTAATCAAATGTATGTAATCTTAGGTTAATTCTAAATGCATTTAGATATGGATGCCACACATGAATTATGCACTTAAGCTAAAAATATGAATTAATTTAATTACATCCTAATGTATGCTATCTAAATGTTAAAATTAACTTAATGTCAAGGCACTTAAATACTTAAATAGTCCGCAAATATGGACTAATCATCTTGCTCCCAAATTTTAATTTAATTTGGCCCTCCTCATAATTGATATTGCCCTAGTAGTGACCAGAAAGGGTCTTCCTAGTATGATCGGTGTATTCTTCACATTCTCAGGAGCGTCCATGTCTAAGACAATGAAATCTACTGGAAAATAGAAGTCATGTACCCAAACTATGACATCCTTGAGAATTCCTTTTGGTGACTTAATGAATCGGTCGGCTAGCTGCATAGTCATTTCTGTCAGTTTAAGCTTAGATTCCTTGAAGTAGTCTTGTAGGGATGTAGGTATCAAATTTATGGAGGCTCCTGAATCTAATAAAGCTCGGTCAAATTGTATATCACAGATTGCACAGGAGATTAGAGGGGTGCCTGGATGTTTTGCCTTAGGTGGAAGTTTACTCAAAATGACGAAGTTGGCTTACTTTGACAGTACGATCGGGTTCCTGCCTTTGGTTCGCGGCTTACGCTTAGGTGTACATGTCTTTCAGGAATCGTGCGTAAGCCAGTACGTGGCGTATCGCATCCATCAAAGGGATGTTTATGTGGACCTGCTCAAAGAGCTTAACCAGGTCCTCCTCAGGTGCCACGGGTTTGGTTGTCCTTTTTCCCTTGGTCAAGGCCTTGGGAAATGAAACCTTAAACAGTTCCTCTAGAATTGGCTTAGGCTCTTGATCTGGGATGGGTGTGTCCTGGATGACCAATCTAGGGTTAGAGTTTGTATTACCAGGCTGGGAGTGGCTTGGATAAGGTGGGTCCTGTGTTGCTTTGCCACTTAGTAGTAACAGAATTCAATCCTACTTGGTTCTGGTTTGGGTTGGGTAAAATAGGTGTTTGCTGCTGAAATCCTGAGTATGAAGTTGAAGCATCAATCTCGTCAGGTGATGGAGCAGAAGGGGTCTGATAAACAAAGTGAGCTTGGCCCTGATTTGGGTTCATAACGTGCCTTTGGTTCGGCATGTTATTCGGATTAGGAAGAAGCTAAGAGGGAAGTGCACCAGGTTGGCGAGCACTTGCCAGCTGGGCCAGTTGATTTCATAACTCAGAGATCTCTTCTTTATGTTGTTTTTGCATGTCAAGCAAGGTCTGGAGAATTGGAGATGTATGATCTTCTTTAGGTGGTCCAGATTGGAAGTTTTGAGTGGGCCTTGGTTGGGTGGGCTGATAAGGTTGCGGAGCCTGTGGTTGGGGTTGGAATTGAGGTCCTAGATTTGGGTTATTACCCGACCACGAAAAGTTAAGATGATTACGCCATCCAGAGTTATAAGTGTTGGAGAAAGGATTATTCTGGATGGCATGAAGATCCTCACAGGTCTAAGGAGCTTCGAGATAATCAGGGTACGAGGGTTTAGAGTTCCCCCAACTAAGGTGACCTGACCTGGAGTTGCCTTCGAAACCATAATCAGATGGAGGTGGATATGCTTCCATCCCTAGGGAGTGCTAGATGTTGTGCGCAGCCTCCCTTCCCGTGGGCGGGTGTGCGTATGTGCCTTGATGTGCAGAGGTGGATTTGTGTAGATGATGAGTGATGTCGTCTACCTTTTTCTCGATAATGGAGACTTTGTCCAATTGACTGACTACTAGCTCTACATCAACAGATGCGGAAAGGCCTCAGGTTTTGTGTACCCCCGATTATTTGTCAATGCACGGGTGGACGTCCGGTCGTATGCACCCAATGACTCATTGTTCAGGGAGTTCTCGCACATGTTTTCAATAATTTCCAAATCGTGTCTTCATGTTGACCCATGATGCTACCACCACAAGTTGCATTGACAAAGAGCTTGATATCTTCATGAAGTCCGTGGGAAAAGGATTGGACTTGTTCCCACTTTGGAACTCCGTGATGGGGGTAGTTACGCATGAGATCCAGATAGCGATCCCATGCTTCGTGTAGAGATTCTCTCGCTCCTTGGGAGAAGTGCGTGATTTGGTGTCACATTGTGTTGGTACGACCAGTGGAATAGAATTTTTGCAGAAAGGCGATTTGAAGTTCTTCCCATGTGTTGATTGTGTGTGGTTGAGTCTGAAACTAGTGAGTAGCTTTGTCAGCCAAGGAGAATGAGAAGAGCTTTAAGAGTAATCTTTCCCGATTTTGTACATTTGCCCCAAAGGTGTGGGCCAGATGTTTTAGGTTCTTGATGTGTTGGAAAGGATCCTCGGAGTTCAAGCCATAAAAATTTTGGAGTCATATGAAGCATGCTAGGCTTGAGATCTACCTCGGGTCCTCCTACGGAAATGTTGATTTGAGGTTCGATCTCCACCGCTGCGGGATTATAGTGATCTCGCATTTGAGGGCACGACGGTGGGTTGATGATGGCATTGATTCGATTTTGAAAATCATGAAATTGTTGCTCAAGATTAGGCTAGTCTACTTGGTGATCCATAGCTGATGAAGGGGAAGTGGGTTCTGAATCAGAGGATGTCAATGTAATCAGGTTGTTGCACAAACATGGAAGTCGAGGCTCGACCTTTACGAGAGTGAATATCTAATGGAGGCCTCAAGGATGGTCTTAAGGACCTCCTCTCAAACATGCACTGATGGATTATATGAGAGAAAGAATGTGATGGACCCAATCAAGACACTCAAAAATTTTGGATGACTAGAGGTTCGGGGCGGATGATACCCCTTAGTTAGAAAGTTGTCCACTTGTGAATTACCTTGGTAGCCAGAGGGGGAGAGTACCGCAAAGACCCCTGCACGGTAGAGCATCCTCATGAGTTACAGGGTTTTCCCCACCTGACCTCTCTTATCACTGATGATCCAGGTAGATTAGAATGGGGACTTGACGTCTTAAGTCTACCAGTTTTAATTAAGAGCAAGGGTGCTTATGATTTCACTTGAACTTTTAAGATATTTTTGTGTAAAGTGACCTAATTTGAAGATTGGTTAACCCAATAAGATAGGTCAACTTCACCTATATTGTCCTTTTGAGAAATTTAGGTCCATCTTTTAGTGTTCAAATGAATTTAAGAGCCTAATTTTAGGGTTTTTCTCAAATAGATCAATTCAATCAAGGCTTAGGCACACATTGTTTGGAAAGATCAATTCTTGATTAAGCAAGTGTGTCTTCAAAACCTTAAATTGGAATCCTTAATTGGCTCTGATTTGGTCTAATTTAATTTGTCCAAAATGTGGTACCTAGGGCTCAAACAAGAAGGTGATAGCCCTAAATACATTAAACTTTAAGTAGGTGCATAAATCAAGGTTGGGGTGTTGTCTAAATAGAATGTAACAAATCAAGCAACTTGATGATTAATCTAAGAATGTAATGCAAGTGCCCTAATTGATTTTTTCTTTTTTTTTTGCATTTTCAGACTCAAGGGCCTAGAAGAAGGTAGATGGAGTTTACCTATGCCTAGAGTGGTTGATGTGTGGCTGATCTTCCTTTAATGAGTCCCTGAAACAGTAGCAAGTTAGAATCCAATCTGATATTGCAATCAAGAGATCTGGATTGTGCGTTGCTCCTCGGCAACGGCGCCAAAATGTTTAAGCGATAATCGATGTTTTAAAATTGCTTCATTGTAATATAGCAAAAATAGTGCTCAAACAAATAAATTTATTACTCAAATGAAAGTCCGAGATCGAACACGGGGAGCAATATGGCAATTAAAAACTCAAGATCACAATTTGAATCAAAGAGATAAAAGATTGCAATAATAATAATGTCAAGTATCAATGTGCAAAAAGAATAGAGTAAAATGGTGATTTGAATCACCAATCACTCCTAAATCAATAGTATCAATCAAGGAAATAAAGCCTCAAATGTATGCAATCAGATGGTCTAGATTTGTATCAGACGGCTTAAACAACCAGTTGCTACAGTGCTTTCAAGGGACTCAAGGGTCTCTTCCTTCTCTCTTCTCTGCTTCTATCTCAGCTGCTCTCCTTCTCTTCTCCTTTCTTCTTCTTCAGAGTTCTTTCTTTCTTCTTTTCCTTTCTACAGCTCAAGCTTCTTCTTCCTTCTTCACTTGTCCTGACTGTCCTCCTTTCTTTCTACTGTCCAGGCCTTCTGATGCACAGGGGGAGACTTACGAAATTGGCTAACTGTTAGCCAACTCCTTTCAGAGCAAAACCCCCCTATCCCCACACACTCTCTCTTTCCTTCTCTCTCTGGGATCTGCCCTCCTAGGGCTAATGTCAGGATAGTCGGGTTATCGAGTACATGCGCACCTGGGACTAGGGCTGCCTGTAGTGGGTAGCAACAGAGGAGTGTGTGGCTAGGCAGGTAATCGGATGCACCAGACCCGTGTGAGTAGTGTCACAGGCAAGGTGCGGTGGGTGTATGGGACCTCACCCTGTGGCTAGGAGGCGAACAGCTAGAAGCAGAAAATCAATTTATGCAGGTGTAGACGCTCGTCAACTCACGAGGTGGGACTAATCCCACCTCCCTTCCTCTGCATGCAGCTGCAGATGCTTCTTCGTCTAATTTGTGTAAGATGACAGTCAAAGGCTCCAATTGCTGGTCCACTCAAACTCGTGGAGCAAATCCGTGCGAATTGGGGACGACGCCTGGAACCTGCAGGTGCTGGAGTAGCTTCAAGCTTCGCTTGAAACTTGCGTGTTAATGGCGGTGAGGGTCAGTTTCTAAAATCATCAAAAAGACCTTTCAGTCGCGTCAAAACGTTCAGAAATGATCGCCGGAGCACGGCGAACTTGCCGAGGGGGTCGGTGTGGTGTGGGTGTGGATGATGAAGGATGATGGAGGTGAACTGTGCATGTGAAGGTGGGTGTGTTCGGTAGCACTGTAGGGGGATTAATAGTTCTCGTTGAATGAGGGCCTTTGATCGTCATGATGAGGCGGAGGTGTGGAGCATGGAAGCGACATGTTTGGGCGAGTGTGGAAGCCACTAGGGCTCACCAGAGGTATGCCGACGAGGTGGAAGACAGAGTTGCGGAGGGTGTTGGCAAAGTCGAAACGGTGTGCTGGATGTGCTGGTGTGATAAGGAGAAGTTGAGGAGTTGGCTGAGAGCAGTAGCGGACGAAGGGGAAAGGAGATGTCACTGGTTGTGATATGGTCGGTGACGGAGAAGGAGGCTGCTCCAGTGGAGAAGAAATGGCGAGGAAGATAGCGAAGAGGGTGTCGGCTGGTATGGCTCGACGCGGAGGAAGATGTGGGAGATAGCTCCACCGCCGGTATTGCGAACGGAGGGAGGACAGAGGCAGCGAGGATCACCGTACATCAAGGAGCGATTCGGCCAAGAAAGAGGAGAGGAATTTGAGGTGTTCAAGGTCAAATTTGAGCGTGGGGAGAACTGTTTGATCTGAAGGTCTTTTTATAGGCCTTTAAAGGGAGTTTTGGGCTTGAGAAGCAAGCTTTTCAAGCATGGAAAGCTTCGCCAGAGTTGGGATTTTTTGATGCCCTAATCTCTCATGCGTTCGCATGAGAGATTGGGAAGGTTTTGGGGTGTGGGAATTGGCTCAAAAGGGAATTCCTTGATTCCTTGACGAATTTTCCTTTCAAATTTGAAAAGGATTCGTCAAGGAATCACGGAGATCTTGCTAATTTTAGGTCGTCGAAGCTTGTAGGAATAGGATTAATGGCGGTAGGGACCTATTTGTGAAAACAATGACAAAGTTATGAGTCTTCTTGTAAAGATTTTGAAAGTTAAGGGCATAAATGTAATTAGACAAGACCAAGTTGCAAACTAGGTCAAGACAATCTCAGCTTAGGTCCAAATTTTGGTACAAATCTAATTTGGACCTAAGGAATCTAATAGTAAGTTGGATTTTGGTTTTGACCATGTTTGATTGGGTAATTTATGCAAAAGCCTAAATTAGGGCAGATGTCTGTCTGAAATTCTGTTTTGGGTCAAGATGGGTTTTGATGGTCAATTTGAAGGTACCAAACCCTAAAGAATATTTTTCTATAAATTTTAGATTGTTTAGGTGAATTTTATCCTAACCATAATCTCAGCTACTTATGCGGGTCTATTTTTAGGGTTTCAGAAGTCATTTAATTCTCAAAACACGTGAAAACTCTTTTCTGTCTGCTTTGACCCACTTGTTAGCCTTTTAGGACCATTTGACCCTTAATTAACCCCTGAAAAAATTCGTGGTTGTACTGCATTCAAGTTATGATGGTAAAATTATAGTTTTAACCCTTGCTTCTTGTCTCTCTCAGAATGCTAATGCAATGAATTGCAATCCTTTGGTGGTTATGTAGGAGCATTTAATGACCTAATTAGATTAAATTAAGCTAGTTATGGCTCATGATGGTGTTCCCATCAGGAGGGAGTACGGTAGAGTTTTTGGGAGGTGTGGCGAGGCGGAAGATGACGATGGTGAATGGCGGTGTTGAGGGGTCGGAGCTAAAGTCTAAGGAGATAAATAGGAAGTAGGGAAGGAGAGAGACTTAACTAACCCTAAACTTACGGGCGAAAGGGATGGACAGGCACCGGTTTTGATTAGCCGATGTTATGGAAGTTGAATGCTCCGGGGAGGGAGATGGTGGCGAGGAAAGGGTTGGCGACGTCGAGGCTTTGGCTGGCCACCGTCGGAGGAAGATGAGGAAGATTGCTACACTTCCAATTTGGCTATTGGAGGTACGGATGAGAGATCGAGAGGGCTGCCGGAGCATAGGTTGGAGCCGGCCGTGGGAGAGAAAGAAGAGGGATTTATGGCCTTAAACCTAGCTAAGGAGGTGAGGTTGTGCACGAGAAAGCTTTATAGAGCTTCAGGGCGAGCTCTAGATCAGGAAAGAGGGATTCCATGGCTTGGACTTGAAGGAAAGGAATCCATGATTCTCACACGAGCAATCCATGGAGACGTAGGAGTCTAAATTGATTCCAGATTGTTTGCCTAAGTGTGAACATCAATCCCACCAATTTTGGTGGGATTTGATTACCATTAGAGTAGGATTTGGGTTGGTCAAAGTTGCTTGGAGGTCGGGTCTGGCCTCAATGCCAGCAAGGGCTTTTCTGCAAAGAAGGTGAAGAAGTTGGGGGGCTAATTGCAAATAATTTGAATGTTAGGGGCATGTGTGTGAGAGAAAAGAGTTAGACTGGACCAAAATGTAAACTTGACTAAGATGATCTCTACTTGGGTCTAAATTTTGGTTAAAACCCAATTTGAACTCAAGGAATTTGATGATGAAGTCATATTTAGGTTTTGACTAAGTTTGACTAGGTAAATTGCGTAGGAACCCAAATCAGGGTAACTGTCTGTCTGAGACTCTCGTTTAGGTCAAAATGGGTTCCAATAGTCAAATCAAAGATGCCAAATCCTATAGAATATTTTTCTATGATTTTTAGACAGTTTAGGTGAATTTTTTCCTGACCCAAACCTCAGCTAATTAAGTGGATCTATTTTTAGGGTTTTGGATATCATTTAATTTTCGTAACACGTAAAAACTCATTTCTGCCAACATGAACCCTCTTGTTAGACTTTAATGCATATTTGACCTTTAATAAACCCCAACCTCAATAAAGGATGATGCATTTAATGTTTTAATGATAAAATGATCTATTTTCCCTTAACCTTTACACCTTTAAAAAGGCCCTTCGACCCCCCACATTCTTCTCATCTCTTTCTCTCTTCTCTCACCCCCTCCAAAGCTCTAAGAGCTTGTTCCAAACTCGAGATGCTCCATTAGAGTATAAAATAGAATTTTTCCACCCTCTCATCTCCATTCATGGAGTGCCTGTGATTGTCTTCTCACCGCCGTTTAGGAAGCAAATCCCGATACGACGTCACCCTGCCTCGTCCTCCATCTTCTGTCTTTGTTCTCCCTTTTCCGTTGTCTCACCACCCTTGTCCGGGTGCTCCGTCAACACGGCTCATCCTCCAAGCAGCCATTGAGGAGGATAACTGCTCTCCACCTTCTCTTTTATCACTTTCTAGTATAGATTTCCCACTTTCTAGTGTAGTGATTGGTTATAATGAACATCAAATTATGGTTATGAAATTCCTGTTTATTCTCTCTCTATTTTCTCTTTATTTGTATCATTCTTTTTCTCTCTTCTATTGTTTATTCTTTAAGTAGATAGCTAGCGTAGATTTAATTCAACCAGCTAATATACTTTGTAACAATAAATATAAACGTGATTTGTGATCAAACGTTCGCCTCCCCATGTTCGACAAATTACACTACGACGATAGGTTTTTGAAACTCAAATCTTTTTATGACGAATTTCCGATACATCATTGACACACGGAATACAATGGAAGCGAATGAGTCTGATGATGATGAAGACGATGATAATCAAATTGATGAGATGCTGCATGAGTTCAGAGAGGTTGATCCTGATATTGCAAATGTTGAGGAAGCATTTAATAGCTGTAATCAATTTTATGATGCAATGAAGGTAGCTAAGGAGCTTATCGTACTTGGAATCAGTTCCATGAAGAGGTCTTTTCTGTTGAGATTATTTTAGATGAAAGTTTTGAATAGAGCTACAATGAAATTGATGTCTGAGGTGTTTTAGTTTATATGGGAGTTGTTAAATAATCCCAATGGTATGCCAAATTTGTGGTATGACACAAAAAAACAAATACGAGTAGGTATGAATTGTGAGAAGATTTACACATGTTCGAATGACTACATGTTATATAGAAACGAGTACGTTGACTTGACTTCTTGGAATGTGGTAAGGAAAGATATAAAGGAGAGAGGAAACAAGAATAAAGGTTCTTCGTTATTTCCATTGATTCCTAGCTTGCAACGACTGTTTATTTATAGTAGAACAACATGGATGAGGTGGCATCAGGAAAATAAGTCACAAGACGGCCTTATTCGCCATTCAACTGATTCAGAAGAGTGGAAAAATTTCGACAGCAGACATTTATCTTTTGCAGAGGATTCACGTAATGTTAGATTAGGTCTTGCAAGCGACAGATTTAATCCCTTTAAGAACATGTACCCATCGTACTCTATTTAGCCAGTCGTGATGCTTACTTACAACTTACCTCCCTGGCTCTGCATGCGATCCTCGTTTATGATGTTAACTTTCTTAATCCCAGGTCCTAAGCAACTAGGAAATGCAATTGATGTCTACCTACAATTGTTAGTAGATGAACTGAAACAACTGTGGTACGATGGTGTTCAGACGCTTGATGCAAATAAGAAAGAATTCTTTTAGATGTACACGACTTTGTTTTGGACCATAAATGACTTCTCAACATATACGAACCTTTCTGGATGGAGTACGAAAGGGAAGTTTACCTAGCTAATATGTATGGATGATACACATCATTTGCATCTTCCTGAAAGTAAAAAATTTCTTATTGAGGGCACTGTAGATTTCTTCCTATTGAACACTGATGGCAAAGTTCATAGTTTAAGGATAGATTTGACGGTAAAGCTTGTCAGTTTTCGAGCAGAAATCTGAGAAAAAAACTGAGCACAAATGATATTCAGTTATTAGGGTCCAAAGTGTTTGCGAAATTACAAAACCTTGCCATTGTACGACTCGATAGTTCATTCAAGAAAGATTTGACAGCTTTAAAGAACTCTAGTTTTGAGAAGAGTATTATCTTCATGGAGCTTTCGTATTGGAAAGATCTCACAATACATCACAACCTTTATGTAATGCATATTGAGAAAAATGTCATGGACAACATCTTAGACGTGTTGAACTTAACAGATAATTAAAATGACATAAGGAAATTGGGAATTCGTCTTAAGCTACATGTCACCAACGGGGAGGAAGTGCCATCAACAATGTACAATCTAAATCAAGGATACAGATGCAAATCAATGATAGGAAATTCTCCTTTTTGAAAGGAATTCAGGTTCGAGACGGTTATTCTTCACAGCTCTTGTGCTGTGTGAATGAAGTTCAGAAGAAAATCAGTGGATTGAAAAGCCTGATTCACATGTTTACATGCTGATGCTATTCCCGCTAGCTATTCGTGGAGTGTTGCCAGATCTAGTGGTCAATTCATTCATTGAGATGAGTTGATTTTTTAAAGTTGTTTGCTTTAAAACTTTAAACTATGAAATGTTAGACTATTAGAATGATCAAATTGTCATCACACTCTACAAAATGGATCAAATTTCCCCTCGACTTTCTTTGACTTCATGGTGCATCTAATGCTACATCTTGCAAATGAAGCAAGAGTTGGTGGTCCTGTATGGTATAGATGGATGTATTTAGTTGAGCGGTTTCTGAAGAAGCTCAAAGATTACGCCTTAAATAAAGCGATGCCAAAGGGGTCAATTATTGAGGGTTACCTTCTAGAAGAATGCATAAATTTCTGTGTTATGTACAATGTGCAAGGACAATATTGACAACAAATTCAATCGGATGCAAAGGAATTTTGATGGAGGATACAACGAAATTAATGATGATTCTTTATTAATTTTTGATACGAGGGAAAGGTCGATCCTCCGCACATAATACAAAATGATTGATTTCAAGGATCGGCAATTAGCTCACACTAGTAGAAATTGCACTGTTGTTGATGATCCATAGTCAACGGTTTAGGGAACTGTTGGCAATATTATTATCCTCAATCATTCAACAAATAACGATCGAGAATATTCATTTCATTAACTCCCCTCATTCAATTCAAAGAGTGGGTAGGTGGGACTAGTGTTGTTGGTTAATAACCATTGACATAGTTATTTTAATTGATCGTTTTTGAGGAACGATCGCGTAAAGTCCAATTTTCTAATAGCCAAAGTGAAAAAGTTAAATATTTGAGTTGCTTACTCGACGGTTTCATTAAAACCATCGACGGACGTCGACCTAAATCCCTCACGTAGCCCCGACTCCCTCCACCTTCCTCCTAAATCAGAATGGTCCCTTGTCCTCGTGCGATGTCGACACTTCGACTCTCCTCGTGTGGCCCCTCCTTGCGCTACATTGACACTTTGGCTCTCCTCCTCGCACGGCCCCTCCTCTTCTTCGTTGTTCACCCCCTCAGGTACCTCCTCCTCTTCCTTGATTGCTCCTCCTTCGCTCGCCTCCATGAGTCACTGGCCATTACCACTATCACCTCGACCACCACCACCTGAGAACCACGACCACTAGCACCTCCTCGTTGTGCATAACCACTCCATCGCCTTTGCCGCAAGCACCATCACCTCACCTCCTCTTTCCCTTCCGCAACCACCACCACCTCATTGACGCACACAGCCACCCCTCCTATCACCTCCACTGCGACCACCATCACCTCGTCTCCTCCCTCTGCAACCGCCACCACTTGAACTGCAACCGCCACCACCTCCAACACCCTCTATGTCCTTCAATCCCCTTCCTTGGCTATGCCCCCACCTCCATCCCTAACACTACCACCGACCCTCCAATCCACCCCCAGCAGTAGCTCCTCTCCTCTCCTCAAATCCTCTCCCCTGCCTGAGCCAGTCCCTCCCCCTCCTCTTCGTGGCAGACCACCACCACCATCATCCTCATCCCCTACCCCCTCCTCTCAGTTAAAATTTGTTGAACTTTTTATTTTTTAAGTAATTAGGTTAGGTTTGATTACAATATTTGAATGCAATTAATGTTTTGTTAACTATGTGTAATTGCATTGCATTGTTTGAATTAACATGTGAATTGTGTAAATTGAATGCTTAGTTAATTATGTTTACTTAAATGTTTTGTATAATGACATATTAATTATTTTTTGTGGGGTGTACCCATATATATAGTGGTTAAATGTTGACTTTAGTTTGAGTTTAATTTGAATGCTTGTGTCATGTTATTTATACAAGTGAAATATAGGGTGCCCACATTTGTTGCGAAGGGCTTTTGTAATTGCAGGATTTGAGAAATATTCTAGATTACAAGGGAAACTCTGGCGAAATTTTCTAGCTTACAATTTGCGTGTAGGTATAGGTTTAGGGTTTATGATTAGGGTTTACATTTTGGGATTAGGGTTTTGTGTTTAGGGTTTAGGTTTATAGTTATTTTTAGCTTAGGTTTTAGGGTTTTGTGTTTAAGGTTTAAGGTTAGGTTTAGGATTTTTTATTTTGAGTTTTGGATTTAGGTTATAGGGTTTTTATTCTAGATTTAGGTTTTTCTATTTAGGGTTTCTGTTTAAGGTTTAAGTTTAGGTTTTTTGTTTTTTGTTTAAGCTTATGATTTTTTATTTTAGGTTTTGGTCATAGGTTTTGAGTTTTGGATTTAGGATTTCGGGTTTTGATTTTCGATTTAAGGTTTTGATTATTGACTTATGATTTAGGGTTTTATTTTTAGGATTTTGGGTTTTGGGTATAGATTTAGAGTTTAGGTTTAGTTTATGATTTTTGGGTTTAGTTGTTCAGTTTAGGGCTTAGTATTTTTATGTTTTATGGTATGGAGTAATTTATTAATTAAATTTAGAATCCTTCTAAATTTAGATACACACACTTACACAAATTTAGATGCACTTGATGACAAACAATAAGAGTTCTAACCCCTAAGGTATAGGTTGTGAGAGAGATAATTGTCAAAATATTTGCTCGTTGAGACTTATGATCATGTTATATGGACAATGCGGAGTGCGTATATACTTTACTTAGATGCATGATGCGTTGTCGTTATAGCATACCATAAGACCCGATTGTCTTTAGTTCGGTGAAGAACTTGGCTAAAGAGGGCTTTTGAAGATTCGATCACAACTTATGATTACTTCTTACATGTAGCTGGTGTTTGGAGAAATTTCGGTTACATTTCTCGCCCTTCTCTGGTATAGCAACTGATCTTAGCTATGTTCCTAAAGTACCCTTAAGTGGGGGCTATTAGAAATGTAGTTAAGGGTAGTCTGGGGGCTATATTGGAAAAGTGTGGGGAAATGCTGCCAAAATTTCTCCAAACATTGGTTGCATGTAAGTAGTAACGTTGATCAAATCTTCAAGGATAACCTATCAAGTGAAAATCTTCTTGAAATACACATACTTTCCTTATTTGAATCTAAGTTTTGAGTGGTTGACATTGAAATTTAGGTTATCCTGGATAAGTCATGGATTAGTATGAGGAATTCGAATTACTACGAATATAAGAATGGAGTGATTTCATTTTTGGAGTGCGCATTTAATGATGATAGGAAGACATTTAGATGAAGAGAATTTCTTGAGCTGATTTTATGCCCATGTAGACACTGTTTGAATGGGTTTTCCCATAACCGAGACACTATTTTCAAGCATGTGATATATAACGATTGGTGACACCATTACGTAAATTAGATAGCTCATGGTGAGTAGATCACAGGAGAAGTCAGATATGATAGAATTGATGATTTAGAATAATGTGATGATAATCAGGGAGATGAATCAGAAGAAATGTTACATGATATGAGAGTCGCAGACCTTGAGGATGCAGATGATGATGAGACATTACGATATTGTAATAAATTTTACGATGTAGTCAAGGTAGTAGAAGATCCTATTGCTCCTGGAATAACGTCATTGTCGAAGTTGTCATTCCTTCTGAAATTATTTTAGATGAAGGTGATGAATAGAGCTATAGCGAAATTAATGTATAAGGTCCTTCAATTCATTAGGGAGCTACTGAATAATTCTACTAGGTATCCTGGGTCATGGTACGATGCGAAGAAGCAGATACATGGGCTTGGACTGAAATACGAGAAGTTTGATGCTTGTCGAAGTGATTATGTCCTGTACAGAAATGGGTGCTTACGATTGCGTAATTGTTCTAAATGTGGTGAGGAAAGGTATAAGGTAGGTAAATCAACAAACACATGTGGAAAGAAACAACTGGAGAGGATTCTTCATTATTTTCCACTGATCCCTATGCTCAATGCCTATTCATATCAAGTAAAATAACAAAATTGATGGCATAGCATTAGGAGAATAAATCAAGAGATGGACACATTCGTCATCCAACAGACTCTGGTGAGTGGAATAGATTTAACGAGAATCACACATCATTCACAGAGGAGGTACGGAATGTGAGATTAGGATTTGCAAGCGATTGATTTAACCCGTTCAAGAACATGTATCCGTCATATTCCATATGGCCGATGGTCATGTTAACTTATAACTTACCTCGACTATGCATGTGATCCGCATTTATGATGTTGACTCTCCTTATCCCAGTCCCCAAGCAACTGGGAAATGCAATAGTTGTTTATCTTCAACTGTTGATT
Source organism: Thalassia testudinum (assembly GCA_037157565.1). Classification (NCBI taxonomy): domain Eukaryota; kingdom Viridiplantae; phylum Streptophyta; class Magnoliopsida; order Alismatales; family Hydrocharitaceae; genus Thalassia; species Thalassia testudinum. The sequence goes on from JAZHRO010000002.1 coordinate 95,686,062, forward strand.
GATGAACTGAAAGTCTTGTGGTCTAGTGGTGTTCAAACATACGACACACATAAGAAAGAATTCTTTCAGTTGCACACAGCATTAGTGTGGACAATCAATGATTTTCAGTATATGTTAATTTGTCAGAATGGAGTACGAAGGGAAAGTTTGCATGTCTAATATGTATGGATGATACTCATCACTTGAGATTACTTGAAAGCAAGAAGTTCTATTACCTAGGGCATCACAAATTTTTGCCAATTGAACACAGATGACGAACGTTACAATTCAAAAATAATTTGAAGGTAAAGCATGTTAGTATTCGTAGAAGAATCCGAAAAATAAATTGAGTATAGGTTATCTTAGGTTCTCTGGTGTGAAAATTATGGAGATATTGCAATAGCTTAGTGAAATATGTTTAAGTCGTCTTTTCGAAAATTACTTGACTTCCTTGCAACATTCAGGATTTAGGAAGAAAGCATATTTTTATGGAGCTTCCATATTGATAGGATTTGACTGTGTAGCACAATCTAGATGTTATGCACATTGAGAAGAATGTAACAGACAACATTTTAGAGGTGTTAAACTTAACAGACAGCCCAAAAGATACAGTTAAAATAAGGAATGATATGAAAAGCTTGGGTATTCGTCCTGAGTTGCGCATTCGAGAAGATGACTCTCACTTTCCAGAAGCTATATATAGTCTTACTAGAGAGCAAAGGCAAAGGATTTTCTCTTTCCTAAAAGGCATTTGGGTTCTAGATGAGTGTTTGTCTTAGCTTTCACGTTGCGTAAATGAAGCGCGGAAGAAGATCAGTGGGTTAAAAAGTTATGATTCTCATGTGTACATGCAAATATTATTCCCACTAGTGGTACATGGAGTGATGCCTGATCCAGTAGTCGATTCATTTACAGAGATGAGTTGATATTTTAAAGTCATATATTCCAAGACATTAGATCTCGAATTGCTAGAGTACTAGGATAAATAAATTGTAATTACACTTTGTAAAATGGAATAGATTTTCCAACCTGCATTCTTTGACGTAATGGTTCATGTCATGCTTCATCTTGCAAATGAAGCGAGAATTATTGGACTTGTGCAGTATAGATGGATGTATCCAATTGAATAATATTTGAAGAAGCTGAAAGATTATGTCCTAAATAAGGCAAAGCCAGAAGGGTCAATTGTGGAAGGATATCTTATAGATGAATGCGTTAACTTTTGTGGCATGTACATGAATGAGACAGACAATCGATTTAATCGACTTGAACAAAATTATGATGGGGGATTTAATAGTAATGATGAAAATTCCCTATCCATATTTGACATCGGAGGAATGTTGATCCTCTGCACCAAATTCAAGTCCATCTTGAAAATGGATTGACGATTGGTTGACTTATACATTCTGAAGCAAATTCTAGAAGTCGAATTTTACAATAAATTCAAAGAATCCTCTGATCTATCTACATGCGAATTTTAGTTCCTTGATTAGTTCAAGGATCGTGTAAGTAAATTGAAAGAATAGGGGGATCCATGGTAGGTATAGGATTTTGATGTAATTGCTGATGCACCTTTGACATACTGACATTACCATTCGGGTTACATAATTAACGGATTCAGATTTAGAGTAAGGTCAATTGATGATGCAAAAGTCATGCAACAGGCGAGAATTGTTGTTAGTTGTGACCTAAGTACTAGTTGTGATGGGTATTATGGTCAAATTGAAGAGATTGTGAAAATGAGTTTCATGTTTAACCGTAGGGTGGTTCTATTCAAGTGTGATTGGTTTAATGTTTTCAAAGAAGGTGTTGGATTCAAAGTGGATAAGAAACATGATTTCTTGAGTTTAAGTAAGAACCGTCGATTTTTCAGTCATCAGAACCATTCACATTAGTTTGTCAGGTAGCATAAGTATTCTACATGCCTGATAATAACAGAAATAGGTAGATAATATCCATTAGAGCTCTATCGCGTAAACAATACGATGCGGGAAAATATCTTGACTTAGATGTTGAATCTTAAGCATATTAGGAAAACTCACAAAATGAAGAAGTTGCCCTTGGTGCAACTGACATTGATATATAAAGAAATTTGCTAAAAGTATTAATTTGTAACCTAGAAATGAAAATAATTAAAAAATTTTTTAGTTATCTATTTTGTTTAAATTTCTTTTAAATTTTTCATTTTTTCCAAAATTTATGTTCATTTGTTTTTCGAAACAGAATTTTATTTTATTGCCTTCTCATATAAGTTTCTCAAATTCTTGCACCGTTTCTACACCGTTTCGTCACTATTGTGAGGTTTTTCTACCACTTTCTTTTTTTAAATGCTCTTTTAATGTTACATGTGGGGTATACCCACTTAAATTTATTTTATGTATGTGTATTTGGGTGTGCCTACTATGGTGATGATGCTCTTTATTTTTTTTTTGTGATTATGTGGGGGTGTGCCCATTTATATTTAACATGTATATTGAATTTTTGTGTTGAATGTGGAGAAGAGGAAGGGGAAAGGGAAATGGAGGGTGGAAGGGAATGTGAAGAGGAAGGGAAATGGAGGGTGGAATGGGTAGGAAAATGAAGAGGAAGGGAAAAGGAAGGAAAAAAGGAGGAAGGGAAATGGAGAGGGAATGGTAATGTGAAGAAGAGGAAGGGAAAGGGGAAAGGAAATGGAGGAGGAATAGGGAGGAAAAAGAGGAGGAAGGGAAAGGAAGGGGGGAATTGGAAGGAAAAAGAGGAAGGGAAATGTAAGGAGGAATGGAATGTGAAGAAGAGAAAGAGAAAGGGGAAGGGAATGTGAAGAAGGGGAAGGGAAATGGACAGGGGAAGGAAAATGGAGGAAGAAATTTGGTTTTTCTCCAAGCTTCTTTTATTTTCATTTATTTCTATATTTATTTCATACAGGATTTTTGGAAAATTACAATATATAGGGGAAATACTGCCAAATTTTTTACTACATATCTAATTATTTGTTTTGTTTCTACGTAGGTGAATGTCAAGATGAAGGCCAATAGGGGTGGTGGGGATTGGGCCACCTCTTAGCAACCTCATGCTCAGGCTCAAGTCCCCTATCAGCAACCCCAAGCACCCCGCCAGTAATTTTTGAGGCTTGGAGATGTGGCTTGATATCTCTAGAGTAAGGGGAGGGGGGAAGGGGAAGGCGAAGAGTCTAATGCCTGTTCCTACGAATTTCGAGGAGGATCCTGTGTATGAGTAGGACACACCCGACGATGATGAGGAGGTGGTGGATAGTGCTTCATTCAATGAGGGGGAAGTATGATGGTAATACCATCATTCATCATAATTAACTTAAATTAATCAGAATCAAGTGATAAATATTCCTAAATGATCATCTGAGAATCACAATTCTATACTGAACTGATTTTAGAGGAATCCAATCACAAATGTAGATTAGCCAAAGAGTTGATTAGGGGTTAATTAAAGATCAAATGAACTTAAAAGATCACAAAGTGGGCTCACATTGAAAAAATCAAGGTTTCACACATTTCGAGGACTAAAACATGACTAAAAAATATAATTATAAGCCTCATGTAAATTGAAGGGGTTTTAGTCAAGATAAATTCAATCTAAACCTCCTAAAAATCATTGAAAAATATTCTAGGAGGTTTGGTACCTTCACTTTCACCATCTGAACCCATTTTGACAAAAAACAGAGATTCAAATGGGAATTTGCCCTGATTTAGGTTGTGCAATTTACCCAGTCAAATGTGATTAAAACTGAAATCCAAGTTCACCATTAGATTCCTTGGGTCCAAATTAGGTTAACATCAAAATTTAAGCCTAATCAGAGTCCATCTTAACATAGTTTGTATTTTGACCCCTAAAAACTCTATTTTTCACATCTAGAACCCTAACTTTCATGTTTTCTTACCAACAGGCCCCTAACTTCATCATCTTCTTGACAAAAAGCCCCCCTCCACCTGTGACTCCTAAATCGAGTCAAACCCAACTTTGCCTGATGAGATCTCTTCGATTCCTCAATCAAATCCCTCCAAATTTGGAGGGATTGATTGCCAAGAAATCCCCTTCCATTTGAAACAGATCTCAAGTTCTAACTCGAGAGGGAATGTCCAGGCGAACTCAAAGAAAACGTGGGCTTTTCTTGTTTCCAAATCCTAACTCTATGCACTGATTCTTCCAATTTGAGCTCATGATTGAGCTCTATATAAGCTTCATGAAGTCCCACGGTCAAAATTAGCTAGGTTTAGGCCCATTTCCACCTTTTCCTCTCTTCTCTGGCCACCTCCACCCTGAGATCTAGCAGTCTCCTCGACCTATGTCCTCCAGCTGTCTAACAATCAAATTGGACAGGCTAAACTCTTCCTCTCTTCCGCTTCTCACGTGCCAAAGCAGAGGCTCTCTTCCTCGTTGTTGTCGTCATTCTCCCCCACCAAAGGCTTCATCGTGTGCAGCACCGACAAGTCACACCCCCATAGATTCGTCCCCCTTTCTTCTAATAAAGTAGTTCCTTATTTTCCCCTCTTCCTCTAGAATAGCTTATAACTCTTCGGTTCTCGATTTCACCTCTCGCTCACCTTCTCCCACTTCATCTTCTTCACCTTCAGCCATGCCTCCAGCGTGGTCACATGTACACCACATGCCACCAAACTCCATCCCACCACCACCAAAACATTCCTCCCACCTCAGAGGTCAAAAGCCCTCAACTTATTGAAAGCTTTTACCCCTAAAACCTTGGGTTGGACACACCCATCAAACATTTCACCGTGTCCACCGTCCGGCCACCCTAGTTCACAAAACACCTCAAGATCACTGCCATTACATTTGCCATGCTCCGATGACCCTTATGAGCATTCTAATTGGGGTGTTTAGCCCATATTTTGATGCATAGGTCTTCACCGGATTTTGCTTCATCACCACCATTGTCTGCCATACTCTGGTGACCAATGACCACACTATGAGCTCTAGCAGTTGTGGACTCACTCCACCATCCCACCTGCAACATTGATTGAAGAAGCAACAGCACCAGCAGCAACAATCGAAGGGGAAGTCTTTGTTGACAGCATGTGTAAAGAAGTTGGGACTTTTAGTCCCACATCGGAAATGGCTAAAAAGAATTTTGATACTTATTGGTTTCCACCTATTAGCCGTTCACCTCAAAACACACAGGGTGATGTCCTTTTCACACTACCCATGCATTTCTCGCCTGTGCCCCATGAACGAGGGCCTCGTCCCCAGATCTATTTACCCAATTACCTGCATACCCATTTATAAAGAGAGAAGAGAGAATTTCTGAGGGAACGAGGGGGGTTTTGCATTGTGCATATTTGCCTCAGGATTTGTGCCAACACTTAGGTAATTTCAGGAGGTTTGGCTTGACACTTAAGGCATCTGAGGCCTCCTCAAGATGTCTGATTATGGCTTTGTTTGCAATTACTGTTGGCTTTGAGAAGTTGATTTGATTGGGAATTGTGTTAAGTTAGAGGAGCTTAATTGGCAGGTTCAACCACCATTTTTGGGCTTCTCTTTATAGTTCTGTTATTGACTCTTGAGTGGATTAATTATTCATTGCATAACATTATTGTGAATTGATTATTGTGCTCATTTCTATTAATATTTCGATTAGTGGATTGAATTCCAAATTTACTCCTGGAGAACATCCTCGAAACTCAGTTTTTCGAGCACTTATAAATTTAAATGTCGATTCAATTTTTGTCACTATACTACGACGCAATACTCTCCTAATCTACGACGAATTTCAACCCAACATTTAGGTTGGATGATCAACCAGAGCAGCTGGCTGACCCAGATCCTTCTCAACTGGGACCTTTAGCATCATGCCCATGCCGTACTAGTATGAAAGTTTAATAAATAGTACAGTTTATTTATTTCTTTGTAATTTAATATTATGTTATAATTTTGTCTTGCAGGTACAGTACATAGGAGAAAAGGTTTGACATGGAATAGGGACCCAGAGAGGCTTCTGCATGGGATCCACATATCAATCACCATCACACCAACAGGAGAAGTAGAGGGCTATCCTCCATTCGTCAGTAGGTTGGGTACGCTGATGAAGACGATCATCCCACTCTCCTACTTCGATTGGAAAAAGGTGCCAAAAGAGCTGAAGAGGCAGCTCATTTGAAAGTTAAAGGTTATTCATAAAAACTTACTTATTTACATTTCTTTATATAATTTTAAATTACATAACAATTATTGTTCTCCTACTAATGTAGGCGATATTCAATTGGGACGATGATCCAAATGTCCCCAAATATATCCTCAAGCATGTGGCCAAGGTCCACAAACATTGGAGATGAAGAATAAGATAAAAGAAAATTTTAACTTTATATATTTCATTTTTTTACCATAATTACATTATTTCTAACATTAAATATATATATATATTTTAATTTTATAAGAACATGAACCATGATGAGTCATTGCATAATGGGCCTCTTGTGATACAACCGGACATTTGGAAGGAAGCATGTGAGCATTGGCATGATCCAGTGACACATGTAAAAGTATTGTATATATCATAATTTAACTAATTTTGAAGTTAATAAATTCTACCTTTATTTTAGGATTAGGCACAAAAGCATAAGGACAATAGGGCTAAAGCTCCAACAAAGACCCATGTCTTGGGTAGAAGGAGCATAGATGGGATAAAATCCTGATATGTTAGTATTTCTAATATTTTTTTTTATAATCTTACAAGATTTATAATTTGTTTTAAATAACTCTTTTAAATTGTAGTCGTATATGCATCAAGGTGCTCAGCTTGATTTGGTGGGAGTATATGAGGCCATTCATAGCAAGTTGAGTCATGAGGGTAACAGAGAGTAGCTTCATGACACATACCAATAGAGACACGTAAGTTAAATTACAAAAAAAATTTATTGCATTTCTTAATTAAATTTATATGATATTACTTAACGTAATTTAATTTTTTTAGGATAATGCGATCAACTTAATGCATCCTCTTGAAGATGCTAACTCTGGTATAGTTCAGCAACCACTATCAGTAGAGGAGGCGCTTTGGATTGTCATGTCACCCGAGCATGGTGGGTTCATCGTAGTGTAGGGAGGAGCGATATCATCTTTAGCTGGCATGGGAGAAAGGGGGCATCGTCCTCTTTAGCTAAGGTAGTGGAGATGAGGAAGAAAATTGCGACATTACGTCATTGAGATGAGAAGCAGCAGTAGATCGAGGAGTTGACCACGCATGTTAGGGACTTCATGACGCAGTTCAAGGAGTCGGCTGCGTAGTTGTAGTCGATTCAGACTATTTAGGAGGTCATGAGGGAACTTCAGCAAGGAAGTATCGATCACCACTCATTTAGTCAGTTCAGAGATCGTCGTGATGATGCTGATGATTTAGGTGGTGCTGGAGGCGTTGGTCCCCCAGCTTGATTTTTATATTTTCATACATTACTATTTGTACATCTGCTTTGCAGACATTATTATATATATAAAATTTTGATTTCGAATCTCATTTTTCGTGTTTTGAATGAATGCCATGGTTTTGGTTGTGTGATTCTTGTTTACAGGATTTCAAATTGTTAACAAGTTTTCCATATAGCTAAAACTTTTAATTAAAAAAAAGATTATTTTCGTTAGTTATATAACCAACGCCAATAATTTGCTGTCAATGTTAGGTTTATTCTTTACCGTTATATAACCGATGAAAATATTATTATTCTCGTCCGTTTTTCTTTAATGGATGAAAATAATTTCTTAATCAACTATTATCCAATTGACGAGGATGTGCTCATTCCTGTCTATTTTAGGTTAACCGATGTGAATGGGCACATCCTCCTCAGTTGTAATCATTGTCGATGTTAATATTTATGTTGATGATGTATTTGAAATGGTTAAGAAAATCCTTCCTCCACTGTTTGAAACAGACGAGAAAAACACCCGCACATCAGATGATGGGCCGCTTTTGTCCTGTCGATAATGTTGTAAACCCGTTGGCAAAATGCAACAATGACAACATTCCTCGACCATATTTTTCGACAGTGGAATCATCATTGCCGATGGTTTTTAACCGTTGGTAATGATGAAGATTCTTGTAGTGTCACTTGTATATCTTGAAACAAATTCCCGATGTCGATCTGTTTTTCAATGAATGTAAACATTCTTCACCTCATTTTGTCTAGTAGCTGCAGTTCCTTGATTGGTTTTAGCAACGTGTATATCAGATCAAAGACAACAATGACCTACGTTCGTCGGATGACTTTGATGTAATATGTGAAACTCTGTTGAGTTATGGACATTATTATTCTAGATACATAATGGATTTAGATTTAGAATAAAGTCAATCGATGATGCAAAGGCATCGCAATAGGTTGGAGTTCTTGTGAGTTGTGATATTGGCACATGTTGTGATGGTTGCTATGACCAAATCATATAGATTGTTGAGATGTGTTTCACATACGACTGTAGGATTATTTTATTTAATTGTGATTGGTTTGATGTTTTCAAGGAAGGGATTGGTTTCAAAAAAGATAACAAATATGATTTTATCAGTTTAAATAAGAATTATCGAATTCTTCAAACAACTGAACCATTCATACTAGCCTGCAAGTATCATAAGTTTTTTATATACTCAATAATAGCAGGAATGGGTGGATCATACCGATAAAAAATCATACCTCGTGATTTCTTTGATGGAAAAAAGGATAGTAAACATTCTTTTCTATATGAAGCATATCTAGATTTTCCAGGAGAACTAGGAATAGGTCTTACTGTAATAGATACTGATGTTTAAGGTATAATAACTTTTACTTTCTAACGAAGTTAACATCTTTTAGTTACTTTTTTAGAAATTCATTATTTAAAATTTTCTCATTTATCATATAAATTTTGTAATATATGTTTAATTTTTTTTTTATTCATGTGCAAGTGAGGCCATAAAAGAAGTTAGCTAACAGGGGGGACATCCACCTACATGTGAGGTTAGGGAGGAGTCATAGTCCCCTCCTGATACCCACCCTCTACCTGTATCTACCGGCCAGCTACTCCCCAGTATATCTTGACTCGCTCCCAGTATATCCAGTACATACCTCCACATATTCTATCCTAGGGTCATCACCTTCATAGTAGGGGTAAGGTATCGATTTTTACTTCCCCACCATGCCTATTTTATTGATTTGAATCCTTAACATGAGACCCAGCCAGAGGAGGTTTCCGGACAGGGGGGAGTGCGAGGTTGAGGAGGTAGAGCAGCCCTTGTAGCAGCTAGATACTAAGGTTGGCATGTCGCAAGAGCCTGCCACTCAGGCAGGCATGTCACAGGAGCCTGCTACTCAGGCAGGCACCTATGGTGGTAAAATTTATAAATAATTTTTTTTATAAGTTTATTTTATTTCCTTTCATATTTTATCTATTAAAATATGTTGTTTAATGTACATAGCTAAGTAGAACACGCGAGGTTTGACGCGAAATGCGGACCTTGATAGGCTACCTGAGGGCACTAGGATTGTGGTGACGATTATTGCAGCTGGGGAAGTGAAAAACTACCCAAGGTCTACCAGCCGGTTAGCCACGATTGTTAAGGTAGTCATGACACTTTCTTGTTTCAACTGGAGGAGGGTCGCAAAGGAGTTGAAGTCCTCCATTATTCGGGAGATGTAGGTATAAATTTCAAAATCATTTTTTAAGATTTATATCAACTATAATTGATTTATATATTATTGAATACATGGTACTTTTGATTGGGGCGATAGTCTCAATGTGCCCAAGGCTATCTTATAGCTTTCAGGCAAGATACATTGTGGATGGAGAGAGGAGATGAAGAGTATGGTATGAAATTCTTTTAGATTCTCAATTTATTTAATTATTTATATAAAAGCAACCATTTTTAATAAAAAATTGTAAAACTATTTTAGTTTTTTAACAATTGGCCGTAAAATTGTGCCTCCTATTTAGAGAAAGTGTTGCGAGCATTGGAGAGATCCAACGATCAGGGTAAATAAATAGTTTCAAATTTTATTATTAATTTCAATTTATAACAACTAATTAGATAATCTTTTAGTAATAAAAATTATATTTCTTATAGGAGCAAATTAGGAAGAACAAGGCCAATAGGGCCCAAGCTCTTCCCTAGACCCACTACTTAGGTCAAATGAGTATTGACTAATTAAAAGATAAATATGTAAGTTTTTTAAATCAATATTTTATTATAAAATAAAGAAATTTAGTTACATTAAGAGAAGGTGAAAATTTTACTTCATTTTCAGGTGGAGGAGCACAAGGGTATTGGAGTAGATCGAGTGGGAGTCAATGAGCAGACTCATAGTAAAGAAACACTTGATGGCCCCCGTGTATGGATACATTAGACATATCAGAAGACACATGTAAGTAACTATAAGTTACTTATATTAATTTCATAATAGATAAAAATTAATTACAAAAATATATATTAATTTATAGGGTCATATGATGGATTTGATCCATCCTCCTAAGGTCATGGACGAGAACTCCAGGACCATTCCGCAGACTCCTTTGACACTAGAGGAGGCCTTTAGGACCATGATGCCTCTAAAGTATAGAGGCTTCATCCGTAGTGGTGGGAGGAGTGTGATGATCTCCTACTGGTATGGTAGGAAAGGATCCTCCTTGTCCACCCATGTCGACAGTCTCCGCATAGAAATTGAGACATTATAGCATCGAGATGTGGAGTGGGCGAAAAGATTGGACAAGGTCACCTTACAGCTGCAGGCTGCCACTTGTAGGATGGAGTGCCAAGAGAAGTTGGAGTGGCACAACAAGCAGTAGGAGGAGGTCTTATCTTATCTTCGAGGATCTGAACTTGATCATTCGATGTTCCACATTTCGAGGTGTGGCGACGATAATGATGGGGGTGTGTCTGGGGTAGGTGGCATAGGTACCGCTAGCATAGTGTTTATGTTTTCATATTCTCTTCCCTTTTGTTGTAATATTTGAACATCCTTTATATATATAATTTTTTTTTGACTATATAATTTCTTTTGATTGAATATTTTGAATAACTTATTGTGTTTTGAACATCTTTTATTTCCTATGTGTTATTAATTCTCGTACTAAAAGAAGCAATTGCTTTTAAAAAGAAAATTAAACATTATTAGCGACGGTAATTATTTAAACTATTGTTAATCATAATTGGCGACGGTTTCTAAACCGTCACCATATGTCACTTACCTACTCATTTATTTTTGGCGCGAGGTATTACATATTATTCGACGACAGATATTTGCACTTGGAGACGGTTTTAAAAATCGTCGCTATTATGTATACAAGGCAGTTTTACAGAAAATCGTCACCGAAAGAACATAATTTTTTGGTACGCATTTTGGTTTCCCGCCAAGATCATTGGTGATGGTCTAATCGATAACCGTCACTAAATGCATTTTGTAACGATTTGAAAACTGTCGCCAAATCCCGGTTTCCTTCGTGCCCGCTCACAATTAAATGACGACAATAATGGAATGCAATTGTTGCTAAAATAAAACAGCGATGCCATCTTCAACGACGGTCAATGGTGACAGTTAAAGAGGAATTAGCGACGGTTCACAACCATTGCAAATCGCTCCCATTGTTGTAGTTTAACAATAGTCACATTCGGTTGGCTATTCTCATCTAAGTCCATAGGCTCATGTGTATCTTTCATGTTAGGTGAAACACATTGGTGATCACCTATAATTTTCATGAGTTCATTTATATTTAACATGTTAGGTGTATATTCACCTTAATTTCTTGGGTATAATTATAATAGTCATCATCAATTACTAATAAAGGTTCTTTCTTTCCATGACTCATCTTCCTTTATGTTTTCTAGGAATGTTGCATCCCTATATTCAATTGCCACCTTTTCCTTGTGATAGAATTTTTAGCCAAAATAGTTTTTGCAAGTGTATGAACCTACATTTCAAAGTCTTAAAGTTTAACTTATTTCTAAGTTGATCAGGAATCAATACATGTGCTACAGAACCCTATTTCCTCAAATGATCTAAATTAGGTTTTCTTCTAGTCCACAATTCATACGATGTACTTTCGATAGATTTGGTGGGTATTCTATTTAGAGTATAATTAGATGCAACTAATACCTCTCCTCATATTGTTTTGGGAGACAAGAATGTGATAACATGCATCTAACATAATTCATTAATGTTCTATTTTACCTTTTCATCACCCGATTTTGTTATGCATATAAGGCATTGTAGTATGCCTTTTTCTTCCATACTCTTAGCAATATAACTTGAATTCCTTTGAATTATATTCTTCACCTCTATCACTCCTTAACACCTTAATATTCCTTCCAAGTTATCTTTCACTTCCATCTTATATTTCTTAAAACAAGATAAAACTCCACTTTTATGAGATATTAAGTAGACATATGCATACCTGGAATAATCTTCTATAAATGTTATGAAATATTCGTTATTATTGAATGTTTTCTCACTAAGTGGACTACATACATCAAAATGTATTTAGCCTATTAATTATTTGATCTATGTCCCTTTCCAAATGATTTTCTAGTCATTTTTCCAACTAAGCAATGTTGACATGGGGATAATTCTACATTTTTAATATTTAGAAGAAGATTTAATTTCACCATTCGTTGCATTTTGGACTTATTAGATGTCATAGTCTACAATGCCACATATCACATTCAGATAAAAGAAACAAAGAATAATAATCAAAAGTAGCACTAGCATTATTTACTTCATTATCAATAACATAAATACATCAAAGATTATGTTTAGGAACATAGGTGCCTACAGCAAACACCTTTTTATATTTTCCTATAGAAACACACTTATTATAAAAACGAACTTCCAAGCCATTTTTTATAAGAGACATAATAGAAAGCAAATTCCACCTCACGTCAGGTGCATAAAGGACGTCTTTCAGAACCATGATGCTATTTCTAAGTTCTAGATGGTAGGTGCTGATTCCTTCCACATCTAGATAGGTATTGTTATCCATATAGATGCGTTGTTCACCAAGCTTAAGCCCGGTAAAAGATTCCAACCCCTTATTTGCTTTTGCAATGTGTTGGGTTGCGTTAGAATCTACCCACCAATCATTGGAGTTAGGTGAAACAACATTGTTGCATTCCACCACCTTAATAAAAATTATTTTGTTGATGGATTTATGTTTCGATGTCATGCCATTGGTTTTATCCTTATTTGGATAATTTGCTCTAAAGTGGCCAAATTGACCACATTGATGGCATGAACCTCGTGGTTTATTATTTATGGGCATGATTCAGCTTGAATTACGTCTTGTTTGACCTTGCTTTCTTGTTGTGCTCTTTGCTGTCATCATACGTGGGCTTTCGAAAGGTTACATTTGCTTCTTCTAAGTTTAGCTCGTGCTTCTTTTGGCTGGTCATGACTTCTTGTTCCAGCCCTAACCATGATGGCAACTCAGAAAGTTGAAGTAAAGGAGTCAAAATAAGAGTGGTGGTTACCATGTCAAAATTACTTGACAAACTATTAAGTATAGTTGCCATTTGTAGTTTTTCTGGAATCCGAGTTCCTACAACTGATAAATCCTTAGCCATAAAGATCATGTTATTAACTTGTTCTATGACACTATGTCCCTCTTGCATTTTGCAAGAGTTGTACCTTTGAAGGTGTCTTTCATGAACATGAACGTAAGACTTTTCACCTTTTTGTCATCTTTCATTCATTTCTCCCTTTTCTTGACTTTTACCTCAGAGACACTAGTTTTAAGTTTCGGACAGACATTTTCAATAACATATTCTAAGTTGTCATACGTTCAGGTATATTAAATTTTTCGGTGCCACATTTCATAATTAACTTCATTTAACTTTTTAATTTTAGCTAACTCGATTGTAATCAATTTGCTAGAAATCGTGTAATTTGATCTATGCAAAATATGATTAATTTCATAAAAGAAGTTTTAAATGCAATAGGTAATAACAAGCACTAAAATTTACTACAAAAGTGTAAAATAAATAAAATATAAATGACTTGTTAACGAAGAATAATAAATTAAAATACTCAACAATATATCACAAGTGCAACATTATATGATGTTTAAAAGTGATGGTTTATTTATTTATTTGTGCAAAATAAATTATTTACCGAGAATATATGATGTGATTAAGGAAAAAAAACTAATCAAGCGGTGAACATCAAGATCAAAGCAAGTAATAAAGATAACTTGATATATCTAATTAATCAATGTGGGCAAGAATTATAAATGTAAGCAATAGAAGGAGAAAGGAATAAATTTAATTAAAGTAAAATCAATATAGATCACAAAAAAAAAACTAATGTAATAAACATCCATGCAAATTTGAGGCAAGCAATAAAGGAAAGGAAAGGTTAAAAAAAAATTACCCACTCACGGCAAAGGGTAAGCCCCTCCTAAAAAAAAAAAAAAAGGAAAATACGTCAATTAATTTTCATTTAAGAGGTACTGGGAGCACGATAATTTCCAAAGAGCCTTCGGTGATCGACGTCGAATCACACGGCACTTTCGACGCACACTCTTCCTGGCCGTTGCTTCTCCGCCTGCTCACACCTCTGTCAGCAGCACTCTGTAGGGAATGTGTGCCTCTTTCTTACGAGGGGAGGTGTGGATTTGGCCGCCGAAAAAGTCGTAGATTTTCTAATTTTCATTTGGAAAAGCAGCGGGCACAAAAATTGCAAGTTGGTGAACACGTTAATAATCAAGTGACGGCCAAAGAAAAAAAACATTATCAAAAATAGGGATAACGTGGGAAACCAAAACGCAGCAGGCAGCAATGGATAAAAATAAAGAAAAAGACATTTTCTTCTACCTTCCCCCTACGAGGGGGCGAGGGTAACTGAAACCACGTGATCGAGTGGTGTGGTAGAGAGGTCTCATGATCGTGTGAATAAGCGAATCGATGAGGCAAAGCAATGGATGCAACGATCGACTTGCTCGATTGAGTAGATCAAGGTGGAGCAACAAGTACGATGGCCTTAGTCAAGTTGGATAAGGATGGCGGCTCATGGCACATATAGTGTAGCTCTGATACCACTCTCGAATGGGGAAAAATAGGTATGTATTTTTTTTGGGCTCTGACGAGCATGCTTGGCTTCTCTCGTTTCTTTCGAATGTTTGATGGGTGAGGGATCCATCATTTTTATAGATGAGGCAAACCCCCCTTTCAAGCCATCTCCGCCCAACCACCTCCACAACGTGAGGAGATTGTTTCCGATCTTGCCTCCACCACATTTTGAGGTGGTTTATTTGTATCATTTTTCTTTCTTTTTTTGGATTTTTCGTAATCTTTTTTTTTTGCAAGTCCATCCCCACGAGGGGGAAAGAACATTTCATTGAAAAAAAGGAGGAAGAACCTGATACAAAGGATGCACCCTACAGGGAGAAGGGAGAGAAAGAGGAGCCTACCCTCAGAAGGGGGAGAAAATACGGCAGTAGAAATGGGGAATGCCAAAACACAAAAATAATACAAGAAACAAAGGAGAAAGAAAGAAAAAAAAGCACCCCAGATTGAGAATCGAACGATCTCCTGAAGGAGATCGACCTCAAGCTCATAGAATGGCAAGTACCAACGAGATAAAAATCTCGAAGATTGCGCAATGAGAAACCGACAGAATCGACCCTTGCATCATAAATCTCGACTATGAAAAGTACGGGGTCACACGTGATTCCTAAACAAAATGAACTACACTAAAAACCAAGAAAAATAAAGGCCACACAACTCCAACAATACGAAACAACAACAAACAAAACACCACCTGCAACTGTCAGTCGCTCAACGATCACCGCACTGCTCCCCACAATCGTAGCGATGGCACAAGCACAGCCATACACACCTCGATCCTAGTGCCACAGAAGCTGCACAACGATCTCCTTAACACCAAGCCAACCACGATCACGACCGTTTGCCTCGAACACGTCGACCACCGCTGAACCATGATGCATGATCGACCTCCGAGTCGTCGAGCCACGACCACTCATCGACCACCGCACCTCGCACTTGCACCGACTACTGCAGCTCTCACTCGCTCTAACCACGCACGATGATCATGTGACCAACCACCTCGATCGCGACCACGCCACAATCATGACTGTTGACTGCGGATGACTATGCATTCGCAATTGGATTTGAAAACCCGTCGTTGTAGTTCGAGTCGTGAAGAAATTCGTTCAACAAATAAAATTTATATCGAAAAATCTGTAAAGAAATTCTGGGTCGAACACAGGGAGGTTACGTCGATCAAAATTTGCAATTATATATATATTTTGTTTGTATTTTTGTTTAAAGGATGAAATAATCACAATGGAAGCAATATAAACAATAAGAGAGAGAGAAAGAACAATCACTTGATATTGAATAATATTTTTACAACTAAGAAAGTGAGAAATGATTACACTAGAAAGCAGGAAATTGTTACAACTAGAAAGTAGGAAATTCTACCCTAGAAAGCGAAAAAGGAAGGGAGAGAGAAGTTATCCTCTTCGACGATCATGTGGAGGACGAACCGGACGGGACAACGCCTGGAAGACGAGGAACAGAGCAGGAAGAAGGAGGACGAAGCAGGAGGAATGGGAATGAAGTAGCACGTTGTCGTCATCGCGGGATCCCCTTCTGCAACGGGGGCGAAAACTTGGTTTTAGCTCTTGAGGAGCATCTTGGGTGTGGGACAAGCTTCTCTTAAGCTTTGGAGAGGGAGAGAGAAGGAAGGGATGAGAAATTCGTAGGGTAGGGGTCTCCTTTTATAGTTGCAAGGAGTGGGGGCATTTTGCACATTTCAACATAAAAAACATTAATTCAGGACCTTTAGTGATAGAAAAATCCGTCACTAAAGCCTGAACGTAGCTGACGTGCACGCGCCTTGTGCGCACCCCTTCGCCTTCGCGCTCTCAACGCATGTGCATGCTTATGCAAGCTCAGTCGTCCAATCAAGAGATCAAATGGCTTAAACTACACCTCGCCAGTGCCGCGCGCCCGCGTGTGATTGGGCGTTCGTGTTACGTGTCTGATCGCACGTGGGCGCAATCGGATGATCTGCGCCGCTCGATGCGAATTGCACGGCTCTGATTGCATGCCTGCACGCGAGGAGAGGATGCCGCTCTTGCGAATCAAATGCTCGCCTCCTGCCTTCGCAGCACCTTAACCGATGCGCTACGCGTGCGGTTGAGGTGCGTTGAGGATTTTGTGCGCGCGCGCGTGCGTGCGGCCGTTGGATGAGCATCCAACGGCATAGATGCGTTGAGCGGTTGAAGAAGAGAAGAGCTGTGGTCGATGCTGGGTGGCTATGATGGCGCCACGTGATGCCATCTAGGCCGTCCATCTTCTGAGTGTTGTAGATGGTGCCGCGGGTGTCGGATTGGATCGATTTTCACGCTGTTAGGTTGTGATCGTCGATTCGAACCCATCCGTGCGGTTGGATTTGTCATCTGAAGTGCGGATTAACACTATCTTGGCCCTTGATCTTTAGGGTTCTTTGATCTATATATGGTACTACGGATGTCCGATTAGGGCATTCTTGGAGTCGTTGAACTCCAATCGTCACCCTAATCAGATCCGTATGGTTGGATCTTCGTTCTTAGGCCTCGATTAAGAAGTTGTCCTATCTCTGGCCATAAAAGTAGATAATTAACCTACATTTTATTCAGACTAATCTAAATGCAAGTTGATGCATGTTATGCAATATTTATAGTATGTGATGCAATTCTATGTTTAAGAACATGCATAAATAGATAGTTTATGTGATATAAACATATTTACATTACACCTCAATGCCTATCTTTTGCTAGTCCCTAACAAAACTATATGCTATTTATAAGAGAATAAAGTCAGATTTCTTGGGCAATAGTTATTTTCAACACTTTGGGATTTCAACTAAGACCTGAACTATAGAGACACAACAGTACCCGGGTATCTGCCAAAATGCAGACTGCCTCAAGTTCTCACCTTATTCAAAGAAGGATATCATTTTCTTCTTTTCTAATTTTTTTTTTGGATTTTTGAGTTCAGGGTTATAGAGTGGCTTTCTACGGCCACTCAACCCGCCCAAGACTTGATGAGAACCCTAAGTTCTAAGCATCTTTTTGTGAATGTGATAGACTCATTGATCGACAATCAGAATGGATTTCGGGTTTTTACACCCCTAGGTGACCTTAGAAAGAAAGTTCTGCCTAAAGGTGTATCTTTATGACTGGTAGCTTTCTCCCTACTTTTATTTTTAAATGGGGTCAACACAAGGGTAAATCCAATGTATATCTCCCTGGCTAATTCTACTTCTCCGCTTCTTCCTAAGTGCTTTTGAAATTTTTAGTGTACTTCTTGAGCTGGGTTCTGAACAACCGGTCGATGAGCTGTTACCACCGGTAACTTGCCAGCCATACTCGTGTGGTGAAGTATAGCTTATTTCTTTTTGTTTCTTTTTCTTTCTTTTCTCCTTTTTTTTTCTTTTTCTTTTCTTTTTGAACTTTCTTTTTTTCTTTTTAAGTAGGTAGCTTCCCTGGTCTAAGATTTACCTAAAGGTAGCAAGAAGAGAGTGGTCCAGTGACTAGGCTCTGGACAACCTACTTATGGGCTGTTACCCATGATAACTTGCTAGTCACATCACCCTTGAAGGTTCATTAGCTACCCAATTTCCGTTAAGACCGCTGAACAACGAGTTAGTGACGAATAGTGTATAGATGCTTAGACATAAAGTTCTCTCAAATAAAAGGGCGGGTTGATAAGTCATGCACTTATTACCCAAACTTATTTAATCAAATTAGAAATAGAATTCAGGATGGCGAAGACTCGAGAAACAAATCCACATTTTAGTGGATACCTGGACCTGAAGGGTTGATGGGAACACCATCATGAACTCTAACTAGCTCATTTTGACCTAGAAAAGAGAATAAAAGCTCCTACATAACCAAATGAAGGGCCTAACTCAAGGAATAATCAGTTTAAGAGAAAAGTAAGAAACAAAGGGTAAAACTGTAATTTTACCATTGCAGTGCAACAACATGATTTCCCAGGGGCTAAACATGGGTCAATTTATCTTAACAAGATAAAAAGTAGGTTGATTCAATCAGAAAAGGGTTAATGTACAAGCTGGGAATTAAATGACTTCTTGTAACCCTAAAACAGGCTCAATTCAACAAGGTTTCAGTCAGGATAAAATTCACCTAAACCCTCTAAAATTCATGGAAAAATATTCTTTAAGGTTTAGAACCTTCAATTTGCCTTTAGAACGTATTTTGACCTAAATAGGGGTCCTAGCTAAATATTTACCTTAAATTGGATTTTTGTGTAAAATGCTTAGTCAAACATGGTTAAACCTAAAATCCAACTTCACTATTGGATTTCTTAGGTCAAAATTAGGTTTATACCAAAATTTGGACCAAAGGGGAGTTCACCTTGACCTACTTTGCAAAACAGTCCAACCTAATTACTTTTATACCCCTAGCTTTTGAAAACCATGCAGATACCCCCCTATCTTGCTCATCATTCTTTGCAATTAGGTCCCTCTACCATTACACTAGAGGAATCCTACTCTGGTGAGGATCTAAGGGGAAGTTCTCCTTGATTCCTCAGAGACTCCCTCTCAAATTTGAAAGGGAGATTCTCTGAGGAATTCCCGATTGTATGAACCAAATCTTAAGCCCTAATTGTCACCCAATCTCTCATGCGAACGCATGAGAGATTTGGGTATCTCTCTCAATCCTACTTCGGCAAGGATGCCCGTGCTGGGAAGTTTGCCTTCCAAGCACAAGGCCCTCTGCCTGGGACTATAAAGGTCCCCCTGATCCGGCCGATAATTCCCAGCTTGGTTTGGCTGGAGACAACCCCTCAAATTCATTGCTTCTCCTCCGGCCAAACGTCCAGTGAGCTCCGACGACATATTCCTCCTCTTCTTGTTGCTCTGCCACCATACTAGTGGTAGAGTCATCTCCACCTCCTTCTTCCGCGTCGCGCCATACCTACGCACACACCTGCATCCTCTTCGTCGTCGCCGCCCCCTTTTAACTGGACCTTCGTCTCCAGTGGCGGCAGGTACACGTCATCCTCCATCCTCTCTCCTTTCATCCTTAAATTAGGTTAGATATCTTCCCCTCTCTCTACTCTTTATTTTCCCCCAATTTATTTCCCAAAACACCCCTCGATAACCGCAAACCACTACCATCTTCTCCACCTCTGGCAGACCATCGGCGAGGTGCCCCTTGTCATTCCACGCACCCATCCACCTCGCCAAACCCCTCAGAAGCTCTACCACCTTCCACTGATCATTTTCCCCCTCTCCATCGACTGCCACAGCCTCCACACAATTCCCTCGAACAAACCCATCATCACAGCCACAGACCAACCTAGGCACACACGCTTAGGCCGCCTCGCACCACACCGACCATTGATTCATCTTCTCTGTGCCATGGCAAAGCTCCCTACGTGTTCTAATGAGGCTGCAAGGCTGTGTTGCTTGAACGCAGGATCATACCATCGGCTGCTATTGAAGCAAATGTGAAGCTTGCTTGCAAGCTTGAACCAGGCAGCCTCGCTCCAGGCCCCAAGTCCCAGGCAACGTGGATTGGTATCATGCACAATTCAGCCAGTTATTGGTTTTGAGAGGGCACTATAGTCGTTGCAATCAAGCAAGGCACCTCTTGCGGGTGCACGCAAAGCGAGTGGGACTTGTAGTCCCACCTCGGTAAGTTTGGAACGAACAGAGCGATATAAGATGAATTTGTGTCAGGGGCTTATTGCCTCCTGACACGGGGTGAGGTCCCTCTCACCTACTCTCGCCTATTTCGCGATACACTCCTCTGCGGACTTGGTTGCTTGACCCGATAACCCGTGCACTCCTCGCACATCATCCCATGCTGGTGCACCTGGACCCGGGTGCGCTAACCTGACCTGTTTACCCAACAAAGGCTCTGGGAGAGCGAGCCTAAGAGAGAAAAGAGAGAGAGCGTTCGCAAGGGAGGGTTGGGGTAGGTTTTGCACTTGCTTGCAGGGAAAGGAAGAAGAAGGAAGGGCGAAGCTAGGGAAAGCCAAAGGAAGGAAGAAGGAAGTTAAGGAGAAGAAGCTGCAGAGGAGGCTAAGGCAAAGAAGAACCAAGGAAGGAGAAGGCACTGCTAAAGAAGAAAGAGGAAGCTGAGGGAGAAGTCAGAGAAGAAGAAGGCTAAAGGCAGAAAGGAAGAAGAAGAAGGAGAAGAAGAGCCAGAGAAAGGAAAGAAGAAGAGAGAAGTTAAAGGCCAAGTCAGAGAAGGAAATGTAGTTTTCCCTTCGAAGAGGGGTGACTTAATAAATGCGGAAATCAAATATACAATCTCACAAAAAGACAACCACACAAATACACAAAGATTTTTAGGTGGAAACCCAAACCGGGTGAAAAACCACCACCTAACCCTCTCGAGTTAGGATTTTCCGATCAACCTAGTTGATCAAATCCACTAACCGAATCACTTTAAAACGAGGGCGATTCAACCTCAGTACAACCACGCTACAAGTACGAGGGTAGCGTTCCTCAACCCCTTCTCTCCACGAGAAGGATTTTGTCCCACGAAGGAGACGGGAATTCGCAAAGCGAATACCCAACCAAAAGACAAAGATAAAATAAAACAAGTAATCCTATAGAGCCAACAAAGGAATTTAAACCTAGCTTCTATAGGAAATAGGAAACTCCCCTTTGCAAGGAGTGTGTCGAGTTGATGACGCGGTGCGTGTGCCACGCGACGGCGCAACGTCGCTCTCGTAGACAACGGCGGGAGAGTGGGTGCGCGAAGCTTGATGCTCTCAAGAGAATGGAGCTTGAGCTTGGAGAGCAAGAGCTAGGTAGGACACAAGAGAGTGGAACTATGTTGCTTAAGTGTGTCTTGTGTTTCTCTTGCTGTCTAGGTGTGTAAAGGTTCCCCTCTATTTATAGAGGCCTTAGGAAGGCTTTGGAAGGCTTAGGAAAGGTTCTATAGCCGTTGGGAACAAAGCCCAAGAGAATCAGGCCGAAATCAGGACAATGATTGCCCTTGACAGGGTAATCAGACGTCTAACTCTGGCATCAGACGTCTAGAAGGCCACTTTAAGACGTCTGATTTCAAGGTCAGACGTCTGATTTCATGCGGGTTTCCTCCTGACTTGGATCAGATCTAAACAGGGTTTTTGTGCAAGTCCATCAGACGACATACAGGACGTCTGGCACTATGTCTGGACGTCTGGAAACCTACTTTTACTGTGGGAATGGATTTCCAAATGTTGCAACGGCTAAAAAATCTCTGAGAAGAGATTTTGGGTCAGCTGAGGCAAAACGGTCATTTATCAGACGTCTGGAAAGGTCTAAGGACGTCTGATAAGGCTCTAACGGTCATACTCTTGAGTGTTTGTTAAGCCAGCCAACGGTCCACTAATTGGACGTTTGGCAAAGTCCATCAGACGTCTGGTATACGGTATGGACGTCTGATTTCATTAGACAGAACTAACTATGTCCAGCCTAATAGTTATCAGACGTCTGAAACAACAGTCAGACGTCTTAAAATACTTTATCAGACGTCTGATTTGGGAATTAGACGTCTGGAAATGCTATTTGAGCCCTATATTGGTTTTCTAAGTATTCTATAGAAAACCTAAGTATCCTAGGGTTGTGCTGGTGTTCCTAGGACTACTGTTAGGATACTTTGAGGCTTTTTAACATAATATTCTAAGAAAAATAAAAAGAGCAAGAAAAGAAATGAAAAATACAATGAGTACAAGAGAAGGAAATCTATCCTATTCTTCATCTCCTTCCTTCTTTAATATATCGCTCCTCGCGAATCTCTTCTGTTCTTCATTAAGCTCCTCCAATCCATCCTGGATGCGAGCTCGAGTTCCGTCTAAACACGTCCACATTTGCAATTGACCTGAAATCTAGGACTCAAGTTGCAAATGTTAAATAACACGTGTTTTGTTATCATCAAAACAAATGATCGTGGTGCTCTAGCACCAACAGGAAAGAAGCTACAGAAGAAGACAAAGGAGAAAGAAGCCATCACCAAAGAAGAGAAGCCAAGAAGAACAGAAAAGGAAAGAAGAGAAAGAGAAGAAGCAAGAGAAGAAGAAAAGTCAAACATTTTTAAGACCTTTAATTTTATAGTCCAATTCTTCCCAATTTCTCTTTTATGCTACATTTTATTGTTCATATACTCCTACTTTACATTTTGAAGTAGGTTTTGAGTAATTTTATGTGTTCAAATTGCATCTATTATTGAGATTAATATATGAATTTCATTTGCTCCCTGTATTCGACTTCAAACTTAAACTTCGAGTAATAAAATTTATTTATTTTCAAAGCGATTTCAACTATACTACGACGCATTACTTTAAACCCGATTTCGCTTCTGTAAACATTTTGGCGCCGTTGCCGGGGAGCAACGCGCAATTCATCACTGATCTCTGCATTATTTTGACTATATTTGAACACTAACTTGCCCTATTTATTTTGCTATGATCTTTGCAAGGTATTTCACGAGGAGATCTCCCACGCAAATCAACCACTCTAGGGCAGGTAACTTCTCTCTTCATCACTAATCCATCTCCTAATTCTGGAAAGACAAAAGGAAGCAATCAATTAGGAATCACCTGCCTTATTCTTTTTAGTAATTATCATTTTAGAGGAAAAATTTCCTAATTTGCAAAAATTTTTTCAAATCTCATCGAAGTTGAAGCGATTTTTAGAGATCCTACCCCATAAATTCCTATGCCTATTAGAGATCACGCTTAATTTCTGAATCTCCGTGGACTACACACTTCTTGTTTGAAGTCCAAAGAGAACTTCTGTGAAAAATCAAAGAGAATTGGAAATAGAACCAAATTAGGGTTTCTACAGTAGGGTTTTGGAGTGCTCGTTCACACATGCTTTCATAAAAGGAAACAAACCCACCCGCATCTGTGTGCTACCCAAGCCTTTGATTAAAAGGATCTAAGCACGAAAAATCCTAAAATCAAGCTCTAAAATCACTTGAACCTTAAAAACCTTGGACCTAATAACCTGGGAGTCAACTCAGGGTGATTTCTAGGGCTTCACATAGAATCATTCTACCATCTTTAGGGCAGGTCAAGTAAAGTTGACCTCTTGTGGGGTAAACCAACCTTCAAATTAGGTTACAAAACCAAAACATCTAAAGTTCAAGTGAAACCCTAAGCACCTTTGATCTTAAAAGTGGTAGACTTAAGAAGTCAAGGTCCCCATTCTGGTCTACCTGGACAAGAGAGGTCGGGTGGGGGAAACCCTATAACTCGTGGGGACGCTCTACCGTGTAGGGGTCTTTGCGGGACTCTCCCTCTCTGACTGTCTAGGTAATTCTCAGGTGGACAACTTTTCAATCCAGGGTTATCATCCGCCCCGAACCTCCATAGTCATCCAAACATCTTTTGGTGCCTTGATTGGGTTAAAAACACATCCAGTCCCTCATCCCTTCTCTTTAGAGCACACACATAAATTTTCAGTGGGATTCTCTATTCAGATCTAATCACTTCACGACTTGATTCTACATCTTGATTCCACCATCTAACCCAAACATGCAGCCTAGTTACTTAGGATTACCATTCAAAAAAACCTGAATCACAAAGATCCATGAGAGATAGGACGATTGATGATGCCCTTCAATTCTATGAAATTGAATACAAAACCTCAACACCAATAGAAGACATTCAGGTTAATATCCCAACAACCACAACTTTCATCATAAACTGTGCCCAAGTGTTATTGACAGAAGCCACAAAAGGATCAACCTGAGACATTCTCATAACAAGATACATTGAGATAGAAAAATTGCACAATTTTGAATACCTTCAATGCATGACAAATCCTGTACTATGGGAACAACACCAAGATGATCTTGAAAAATGGGAAGAGATGATGAGGTTATTAAAACAAGCTATTGATCAAAAATATCCGTACACGCCCCAAACAGATGATGAACCATCTTGGAATAATATTAAGGATCAGTCCGATCTCCCAAATCTCGGGTCTGAGGCACAAAGTTGTTGTGGATTCCCAACCCAGATGAAATACAACATGCCTGATATTGAATTGGGTTGGGAAGTTCCAATTGCAGGAGAACACGATTTGGAGCCAGCCTTAGAAATTGGATCACTAAGCATAGAATCCCAAGACTCGTGCAATGATGAAATTAGAACTGAACCTCTCGAGGGTGTAAATCCTGGCCCTTATTCTGATAAGGTGACCCTCGACGGTAACTCTGACCTAGATTGTAGAGATTCAACCTACATCCTAAGATTAGAATCTGGATCTGAAACTTATTGGGAAGATTACGATGCCCCGTATGATGAAGATCAAATTTCATTGAAGAGTATGATTCCGAGCCTTTATTTGATGAATATCCCTCTCCAACATCCTTAGAGATACAGATGAATTTTTCGGAAGTCACGCCAATCTACGATACAGAAACCAAGGGGTTGGACGAGTAGGGTTTTGATTGAGCCTTTCCTATAAACCCAGAACTTGAGCCTAGACTAAATAAGGATACCTTTTTGAGCTCAGAATTTACATATTGGCTAAACCCAAGTTAGGCTGCTGAGTCTACATCGTATGATTTAGTCTGTGGTGGAACCCACGATCACAAATCTCATGCAGAACTTGATTTTCGAAATATCTCCGACGATTTCAAATCTTACCTTGATTTCGAAGGACCTCTGTTTCTTGAATACAATGAGCCAATCTACGACCTTAACATCCTGGAGCCAATCTAACTTCCCAAGTAAAAACTCACTTGGGTTCTTATCCTTAACATCCTGGAGCCAATCCAACAAATACTTGCTCAGATCATCAATCATTTCAATCAGGGGCTCCAATTCTTTAATGCAAAGTATTAGCTGAACTTCTAAAGATTGTATAGTATTCCTCAAGTTAGCCAAAACCTTATCTTGAACTTGGTTAACCTGAACCAAATAATTTGGTTCAAGGTTGGGTAGGTTTGGGATCAGTGCAGAGGAGTTAACGAATTGAGATTCGTGATACCCTTCCTGATAATAGGTCATTCAAGATTGTTCAAAAGGTGGTGATGACTTAAAGGCAATGTATTCAGAGGATGGATAAGGACTAGTGTATCCTTCTTGATTGTAGATCGTATTAGGTTATCCATGAAAGGGTAGCGATCTATAATTGATGTGGCTCGAAGAAGGATAAAAATCACAATTATAGTGTTCAAGGTTTGATCCCGAACACAGAGATCTGGAACTGTATCCCCAAGCCGAATTATCCCAACTAAGAGATGGTTGATTACAGTACAAGTTGGGATAATCATTATGTTGAGGATAAGTCATAACAGGAGGGAAAGAGCGGGAATGCGTATGAAATGTGGAAAGATTCATGACAAACGGGAGGAAGAAAGGCACCCTGCAATAGAAACAATCAAACCTGTCCTTAAGTGGGCTAGCCTAAAGACCTACAGACTCCCAGAACCCATCTTGAGATAAAGAAATGATTTGATCTACTTCTATCCATTCAATCCAACCAGTTAGAGGGAGGGACTGGGGAGAAGGTTCTTCTTTCGGCTTGTGCCTTCGGTTCCTAGTGTACCCCCCAGCTGCGATCATTTGATTCTGCTCCCCTAGCTAGACATCAGATTGAACAGTAGAAATAGATTAATCAAAAATAATCTCGTTCTGAGCTTCGAAGAGCGAGTCGAATCCATAAGGCCGACGTCTACTCTGTTTTATTTTGGGTTAGGTTTGAATATGCTTTGGAATGTGGTGGGTCCTTTATCTGAGTTGTGCCCTTAATAATTGATTGATGTGTGTGTGCATGCACAACCAATGATTTTTAAGCAAGATTATTTTTTATGCGATGAATTTTAGGGTTCAAATCTTGCTTAGTAGCTTTTAGGATTCAACTTTAGGTATTTTCAAATAAGTTTTGTTGGCACACCAGGTTTTGAAAGCATAGATGAAGATATTTTTTTTTGAAGCTTAAAAGAATGTAGAGTGCTTGGTAAATACCTAAGAGTTGAACCTATGTGGCAGCTACTTAATGAGTTGATTTTAGTTGAAGTAGTGCGACACAATCAACTCAAACAATCGACCTGTTGCACCACTTAATTAGGCACACAAGTGATTACCTAATCTGATTTCTTCTCGATTATGTGTTTGGGTGTGTGTATCGATTCCAAATATTTGTTTACCGGTTGAGTTTGAAAATCATATGAGGTTGTCTATCTCTGTGAGATTTTTTTTTATTTTTCTTTTTAAATGCGGAGGGTAAGGCAGGTGTAGGTGTCAAACAAACAATCAAAACTAACCTTAGGGTTTATAAGAACACCTAGGTTGATTTATGTTTGTGTTATTATGTGGTGGAATGAAAGCTAATGGGTGGGAAGTGGGGGTAAACTTATAGAACCTTTAACAGTACTTTGCTCCAATCTACTACTTTTGCTCATCTCAAAAGAGTACCTGCAATCACAATAAGAAAGGAGAGAAGTGAGGTAAATGATTTGTAAGTTAGAAAATGCAAAGAATGAAAGAGCGTCGCCTCCCCGACAACAGCACCAAAATGTTGACTGCAGATGGCTATGCGTTCGTAATTGGATTTGAAAACCCGTCGTTGTAGTTTGAGTCATGAAGAAATCCGTTCAACAAATATAATTTATACCGAAAAATCTATAAAGAAATTTCGGGTCGAACACAAGGAGGCTATGTCGACCAAAATTCGTAGTTATATTTTCTTTTGTTTGTATTTTTGTTTAAATGGCTAAATAATCACAATGGAAGCAATATAAACAGTAACAGAGAGAGAGAAAGAACAAGCACTTGATATTGAATAATGTTTTTACAACTAAGAAAACGAGAAATTATTACACTAGAAAGTAGGAAATTGTTACAATTAGAAAGCAGGAAATTCTACTCTAGAAAGTGGAAAAAGAAGGGAGAGAAAAGTTATCCTCCTTGATGATCACTTGGAGGATGAGCCGGATGGGACAATGCCTGGAAGACGAGGAACGGAGCGGGAAGAAGGAAGACGAAGCAGGAAGAACGAGAATGAAGCAGCACGTCATCGTCGTTGCTGGATCCGCTTCCAGAACGGGGGCGAAAACTTGGCTTTAGCTCTTGAGGAGCATCCCGGGTATGGGACAAGCTTCACTTAAGCTTTGGAGAGGGAGAGAGGAGAAGGGATGAGAAATTCGTAGGGTAGGGGTCTCCTTTTATAGTTGGAAGGAGTGGGGGCATTTTGGACATTTCAACATAAAAACATTAATTCAGGACCTTTAGTGATGGATAAATCCGTCAATAAAGGCCTAAACGTGGCTGACGTGTGCGCACATCCTCGCCTTCGCTCTCTCAACGCATGCACACGTTTGCGCATGCTCAACCTTCCGATCAAGAGATCGGTCGGCTTAAACCGCACCTCACAGTGCCATGCGCCTGTGTATGATCGAGCGTTCGCGCTATGCGTTTGATCGCGTATGGGCGCTATTGGCTGATCCGTATTGCTCGATGCGAATCGCATGGCTCCGATTGCGCGCCCGCATGCGAGGAGAGGATGCCGCTCTTGCGAATCAAACGCTCGCCTCCTGCCTTCGCAACGCTTTAACCGCTGCGCTAAGCGTGCGGTTGAGGCACGTTGACGATTTTGTGCGCGCGTGCGTGCGGCCGTTGGATGAGCATCCAAGGATGTAGATGCATCGAGCAAATGAAGAAGAGAAGAGCTGTGGCCGATGTTGGGTGGCTATGATGGCACCATGTGGCACCATCTAGGCCGTCCATCTTCTCATTGTTGTAGATGGTGCCATGGGTGTTGGATTAAATCGATTTTCACGCCGTTAGGTTGCGATCGTCGATCCCAACCCATCAACGCTGTCGAATTTGTCATCTGAAGTGCAGATTAACACCATCTTAGCCCTTGATCTTTAGGGTTCCTCAGTCTATATCTGTTGCTACAGATGTCCGATCAGGGCGATCTTGGAGTCGTTGAACTCCAATCATCGCTCTAATCAGATCCGTACGGTTGGATCTTCGATCTGAGGCCCTGATTAACAAGTTGCCTTATCCCTGGCCATAAAAGGAGACAATTAACCTACATTTTATTCAGACTAATCTAAATGTAAGTTGATGCATGTTATGTAATATTTATAGTACGTGATGCAATTCTATGCTTAAGAACATGCATAAATAGACAGTTTATATGATATAAACATGTTTGCATCAATGACCTCCCTGATCGGCCATAGTCTGCGAGCGGCGCCCAACATGCCAAGAGCTGCAAAAAATGAGCCGAGACCACATGGTGAGCTATGATCATGGAGCGACTAATGGAGATGACGAGCTACGATCGGTCTTGCATGTCAGTGATCTGCTCCGTAAATGTCGAAGATGCATGGTCGGAGGGAGGAGGGAGAAACTAGAGGTGGGGGGGCCCCGATCGGTCGAGAATGGTCGATTAGGGCCCCAAGGCGATGACTAAGTTTTGTTATGAAGAAGAGAAGAGCAGGGAGGGAGTCGCTCATGTGGTAGAAAGACTTAGACATTACCCTTCAATTTTTTATGAACTTTTTGACTACTTCCAATAGAGTGTAGGAATACATAGCACCTACCCATTCTCATGCTAAGCTTGATGAGGACATTGTCGTTGGAGTGTGATGTCTTGTGAATCTTGTAAATCAAATAATCATCCTAAACACATGTACTGCTAATTGGTAAAAAGAAAGTTAAATTATACTTTCATCAGGTGTTGTACTATTATGATTTGTGAACTCCATCGTATTTCTATTGATTTAATTTGCAGACGCCTAGTGCTTGCATGTCTTTGACTGGCCATCGAAGTTAAATCTGCTTCCCTTCAGATGACGTCGGTACAACTCATTGAAGCATGACATGGGGCCACTTGCCATGGTGCAACAGCAACTTGGTTCAGCACGAAGTGTGTTGGATGAAAAGGTTGATCATCTTTTATAGATGGAAAAGTGGTAATACATGACTTTTGTTACGTCAAAATCGACAGTGTTTAAGTTTCGAGGTACTTTCTCAATTTTCGAGGTGTCATGTGCTGAGTGTTGTTTGTCACGTGCTTGTGTTTTAGATGCTCGTTTATGGTTGAGACCACTTGAGTTTTTACTGTTTTGGTGGTTTTATCTCCCTCATGCGGTTGTACCTTCATGTTGCGGTGTTGTGGGTGCTGTAGGTCTAGGTGCTGGGGTATGTATGCTGTGGATATAGGTGCTGGGGTATGTGTGTTGTGGATAGAGGTGTTGGGTATTAGTGTTTTGTATGTTGGTGCTGTCGATTGCTATCTGTTAACTCACGAGTGGATGATATAGTTTCTCGTTGGTTTCCTGTGGGAACAAGTCTTATTTGTGCAATGGATGTTGATCTGAATGCACCCGCTAGCAACGAACCTTACGTTATTGATTTCACCAACGATGATGATGGTATGTTGCTCTTTCAAAATGTTTTATCTTTGTGAAATTTGAATTTTTTTTTGGTATGTTTTATGAACTGATTTTCGTCAGTGCTTAGTATTTAAGGATGTGAATGTTGATGAGTTCCTTGCACTTCTTGAGTTGAAGCCTTCTCCTAGACCTAATACTTTTGACTGTGGTCGTGTTTCAACCGATAATGATGTTTGTGTTGGTTCGTTGACATTGGAATGTTGTGATCGTGTGAAGTTTCAACCATCTGTTGTTGCTTGTTGCAAAGATGTTGCCTCTCCACCTAATGGAGGTTCATTAATAATTGAAATAGCTCATTTTATTGCCTGCATATCTTCGTATAACAATGTATTTAACATATATTGTGTTGTTGATGGTGTTGAAAGTTCGTTACCGATTAATGTTGTTGGTGATGATGTCAGTTTTTAGAGAAGCCGTTATCTTAGGAACAATGATGTTAAGTGTGTTGCAAAAGAAAGTTATGTTTCTATTAATTGTAATGTTATGCTTGGTAAATGTTGAATATTTTGTGTTAGGTGTTAATACATTGTTTTATTTGTTCTCTTTCAGAGCATGTGTATGTAGATGCTGGAGAAGCTGATACCTCTCAATCTATACAATGTTCAATTTCCCTTGGCATGGAGTTCCCCTCTTTTCAGGAGCTGTATTCACATTGTTAGAAATATGCTCACAATTGCGGTTTTGAATTTTGCATTAAGTGGTTGAAGTATGATGCGGTTGATAAGTCGTTGTTGGTTCGTGCAAGGCTTTCATGTTCTTGTTCTGGT
The DNA here is from genome assembly GCA_037157565.1 of Thalassia testudinum. NCBI lineage: Eukaryota > Viridiplantae > Streptophyta > Magnoliopsida > Alismatales > Hydrocharitaceae > Thalassia > Thalassia testudinum. Next base: position 95,717,174 of record JAZHRO010000002.1, read on the forward strand.
AGTGTGCCGAGGAAGCCACGGGATATTTTCTACTTGAAAAGAGTATCAAGTAAGACGAACTATGGTTGTAAAGTTATGGTGAAGTTGTATGGTAGTAGTTCGTATATTGTGAATGGTTTGGATCTTTCTCACAACCATGACCTTCTACATTCATCGTTGATTCGTTTCTTGCGCACAAGAAAGGATATGAGTTTTATGAGGAAATGGAGGATCGATATGAATGATCGTTGTGTAATTGGTTTGTCAAGGACTATGTTGTCATTTGTCTCTAAGAATGGTGGCTTTGATAAGTTAGCATTCACCCATGAGGATGCTCGCAATGAGTTAAGGAAGTTACGTAAACTTTGTATGGGAGAAGGTGATGCTGAGGCTTTGTAGAAGTGCTTTTGTCGAATGCAAGGTTTGAACTCTAACTTCTTTTACATGCTTGATATTGATGCTGAGGGGTACATAAGGAACATATTTTGGGCTGATAACACTTGTAGGGTGGCTTACAAGTTCTTTGGTGAGGTTGTGTCCTTTGATACCACCTACCTAATGAACAAATATGAGATGCCATTTGCTCCTTTTGTAAGTTTGAATAACCACGATCAGTCCGTATTGTTTGGGTGTGCCCTATTATGTGAGGAGACAACAGAGAATTTTATTTGGCTCTTTAATACATGGTTGAGTTGTATGAATGGAGTTTTACCACTTGGTACTATTGTCGACCAATCCCAAGCAATTATTAGGGCTGTTGCAACTGTTTTCCCTACTTCTTGACATCGCTTATGTCTCTGGCATATAATGGTGAAGTTGCCTCAATGTTTTGGTAGTGATACAAGTTCTTGTGATGAGTTGAAGTGCATTGTTCATAAATCATGAACAATTGTCGAGTTAGAAGAATAGTGGATGGATTTGGTTAAGAGGAGGTGCCTTGAGAAGAATACTTGGATGTTGCATATGTACGAGATACGGCACATGTGGGTGCCTGCCTACTTCGATGACATGTTCTGGGCTGACATGACGACAACACAAAGGAGTGAGAGTATGAGTGCATTCCTTGACGGTTATGTTAGTTCAAAGACTACCCTGAAGCAATTTGTTCAACAATACGAACTTGCTATGTTAGCTAAGTAAGAGAAGTTGTGTAAAGCTGGGTTGCAATCAATTCAGAAGGTTGTTCCTTTGAGGTTTTCACTTCAGATGGAGCAACAAATACGGGCAATTTACACTCGGGTTTTCAAATTGTTTCAAGATGAGATTGAAGGTTTGACGTATTGTAGTTTTGGAGGTACCAATTCCAATCTTGGTAATGGGATTGTTGATGTTGTGGTGTATGAATATACTAGTCCTATTTTTGTCACACAAGAGGTGAACTTTGATCGATTAAGTCATGAAATATTTTGCAGCTGTAGGTTCTTTGAGACAGATGTGTTGCTATGTCGCTATGTTCTTCGTGTGCTGTTGGATGACGGTGTTGATGAGGTTCCAGAGAGATATGTACACTAGAGATGGAAGAAGGATATTAGGTTGCCAGAAGTGAAAAATGAAATAACTCGTTGTGTGCTACCTTTGGAGGATGTAGGTGACCATTATGAGGACATCTGCTCTCAGATTTTTAGATTTGCAGAGCATGGAATTGTGTCCATTGACAAATACAATGAATACGTAAGTGTATTGGAGAAAGGTTACATGGATCTTATTTCTTTTGGCATTGGTTGTGTTCCCTTATTGGTGGATTATGTGCTTGCTGATTTCTTCTGCTAGGCACTTTTGGGCTTACCTCTGTCGGATGTGTGGGTGTGTGAACTGTTGAGGTTGACTCTCCTCTATATATCTTGAATGCATTTCCTCAATATTCAAACCTTTGTCTTGTAGCAGTCTTGATACTGGCTTTGAGTAGTCCCATCTTATGATAATTGGATATGCTGTATGGTTCAGTGGTTCTGTTATATTGAGCACCTCAATAGTACACACTTGAAAGGTAGATATTTAGATTGTTGTGCTCGTGAAATTTATAAATGAGAAGATATTGTATAGTATTTTACCGTTAGGAGTGGCGCACATCCTTTAAGATAACCCAATCCCTTTCCGTCTCTGTTGTTGTACATTTTGGTTGCCATTTCCCTGAAGCCCTCATGTAGTAGCTAGTACATTGCCCTTGCCCATGCATAACAACCAAGATGTTCAAGCTCAGTGGCATACTCAAAGAGTTTGGGATATATTGCATGTGCCCTGTGAGGTAGGAGGAAAGTGGCACATAGTAACAGATACCTGGTCATTCAATTTGTGATTTGGTCTAATGCTCTAAAGATCTAGAAGAGCTTTTCTGGCCTTAGACACATTTAGAGTCCCACCATCTGAAAAGTATTTTGTTCTAAAAGGATGCCTAAATCCAGTTTTGTCAACTTTGAGGTTAACCTCTTCTCCATTCATCGGTAGACCTGTAATTATTGCAACGTGTTGTGCTGTGAATGGGAGTCTGTGCTCGCAAAGGAAGAAATCACTCGATTCGGTGTCATAGGTAGAGATTAGTTGTGCATACAGTCATACGTCCTTTACTGGGTAGTTGTAGCCCTAGAAGTAACCAAATGGTGTTGATTTGAATTTAATCTTCACACTGTCTGAACACTTATTGTACAATACAAGGAACTCCTCTATTGTAGATCTGCAATCAAATATGATATTCTCTTCCCTATTTTTTTTGAGTAGTTGTTAATATATAGTTAATGTATTTATGGAATGAATAAATGTTAGCACGTTGAGGATCACCTTTGGATTGCCTTTTCTCCTCTTTGAGGTGGGCTGGAATTCTTCGTTGTGTTTGTTTGCAGAGAGGGATTTGTTTGTGCTGAAGTTGATGGTGTGTGAAATCTTTGGTTTGGAGTGTGCCGTTGGGAAGTTGGTGTTTGCTTAAACCTTGGGCTCCTCTTGTGAAGAAATATTGAATTACTTTCCAATTGCAATGAAATAAGAGTAATTTATACTTGATGGGGTATTGACCTTGGTGTGAATTGTAACATGTGGTATTACTGTAATGGTGAGAATTCTCTATTTTGTTCAGAGAGTCTAGTGTGAGGCCTGCAAATGTTCCACAATAGGTAGATGAGTGAGTAGACAGCTATTGTATGGTGAGGTCTGCAATGGTGATAATTTTTGGTTGTGTATGAGTATATGTCACACTGGGCTTATGGAATTGTAGTATGGCTGGTTCAGTGAGCTATTTGCACTTCATATTCCTTGCTAGATGCTTAACACATTCATGAAGATGGTTGAATGGATAATTATGATGAATCAATTAAGGTGATTGTTGTTTGTTCTTACACAGGGTCAAGTGGCATGAGCCTTCTCTTGCGCCTCCTGTTTGGTATGGAAATAGTCAGATTGAACATAAAGCACTTACATGACAGTGCACAATGAAGGTCCGTGTTACCAATTTGTTTTTGTTGATGTGGTTGAGAATGAAATAGAAGTAAAAAAGAGCAAAATCGTTAGGAAATAATCATGTTATATAATCTTGTGATAAAAAGGTGCTTGTGGTGTTTTTTTGGGTGGTATAGAAGACCCTGTATGGGAAATACAATTGTGCACCGCATTATCTCTTCAACATTTTTTTTTTAAATATATGTTTTCTTAGGTGTACAGATAATTGGTGATATTTGTACTAAGAGCATTCAAATGATGGATGATTATGTATATGTGCTATGAATGCTTAGTTGTGCATGATGGTTAGTTCTACTAATTGCATTTTAAGTCTGTATTTTTTGGTCGCTTAGCATGAAAAATGTGTTTGTTACCTTTGTGGATTACATTATGAAGAACACTGCATGCTTGTTCTTTCAAACATATGCTAGTATTCATTGAAATACATGAAACATATGGAAAGGAAAATAGTAGGAAGTATGTAGGCCTATTTTTCTAGGGTGTGCTACCTTTGTATATGCGTGTTTTGAAGAGAACACTGTGTGCTTTTTCTTTGAAATATATGCTACTATTGCTTCGAATAGATGCAACGGATGGAAAGGAAAATAGTAGGAAGTATGTAGCCTATGTGATCGAAATATGTAGTCTATGTTTGAGTTTAAAAGGAATGTACCTTTGCTGCATCTGCTGGTTGCGATGCATCTTTTAGTGAGCGATGTCAACGTCGAGCCAAACTTCTCCGCTTCCACTTCCTCCTTTGAGTCTTTGTGTGGATGTGTTTGCAGGAAGAGGGGGTTTAGAGGTTGAGACGGATTGTTTGGTAGCTTGGAAGATGCTGTTAGCATTTGCTTCTTCACCAGGAGGGAAATATTTTCCTTCCATGCTTCCACGTTGGATTGTAATGATGATCTTTGCCTCGCATCACATCACTTGTGTGGTATGGCTTGGTGCAGCAGTTGCGTAATGCGGGGTTGAAGTCTTCGATCATGGGGAGATGCAGCAATTTATAAGGAATGTGCGATACACAGTTTCCACAGCATTGATAAACCTTTACTTCCCTCCAAAATATGATTTTTTTGTGCTTAATAGGTTCCTTGTGTACATTACCAAGTCGATGGATTTGGGAATTAAATTTGGATGAAAGGAAATTATATAACACTGGAAACAAACATTCATTTCTTAAAAGATATTAAAAAACATACAAGCCCTCATACTGTATAAGCACTAATAGTATTGTAATCACATAACATAAAGATAGATGCCTTTACAGGTATAAGGGAGATATGTAACCATTGTAGGACCCCTATGTAGATGCAGACATAATTAACTTTTATGATGCATAGTCTATGATGCATATGTATCTGAATAGCCTAAAATGTCTATTTATGCATGTTTTTAGTATTATTGTTGTATCATATATTATAAATATTGCATAACATACATCATCTTGTATTTAGGTTAGGTTGTGTAAAAGTTAGGTTAATTTTCTTTTTTTGTGGTTAGGTAACAGGGCGACTTTTAATCAGGGCCTCGGATTAAAGATCCAATCGTACAGGTCTGATCAGGGCGACGATTAGAGTTCAATGACTCTAAGATCTTCCTGATCGGACTTCCGTAGCATCAGATATAATTCGAGGAAGGTCAGATATCAAGGGCCAAGATGGTGTCAATCCGCACCTTAGATGACAAATCTAACCACACGGATGAGTTCAGATCGACGATCGTAGCCTAACGGTGCGAAAATCGATCCAATCCAACATCCGTAGCACTATCTACAATTCAACGAAAATGGACGGCCATGATGGCACCACATGGCACCATCACAGCCACTCAGCATCGGTCGCAGCTCTTCTTCACCTACTCGATGAATCTCTACCGTTGGATGCCCATCCAACGGCCGAGAATGTGCCACGTCGTCGCTCATCCAGTGCCTCTCCTCATCTGAAAGCATAATCAACGCCTGATCTCGACCGTCAGATGAAGATCCAACGGCCGAGATCGGCTGTGCACAAAATCACTAACCCGCCTCAACTGCATGTGTAGCGCAGCGGTTAAGGAGCTGCATAGGTAGGAGACGAGGGTTCGAATCGTAGAGTGGCATCCCCTTCTCGTGTGAGGGCGTGCCATCACAACCACTCAATTGGCTGCGGACGGCGCTGATCGCCCAATCGGGCGTACGTGGGATCAGATGCCTGCTTCACACACAATCGAACGTGCGATCAAGTGTTAGGCAGGCGAGGAAGCGTTGGCGGGAAGTGATCTGAGCCGTCCGATCTCACGATCGGACGGTTGATAAGGTGAGATCGTGCGCGGGCATTGAGGCAGCCGAAGTCGAGGAGGCAGGCGTGCGCATGGTTCTTCAGCCACGTTCAGGCCTTTAGTGATGGATAAATCCGTCACTAAAGGCCCTGAATTAATGTTTTAAAGTGAAATGACCTGTGTACCCCCTTTAATCTTCACCTATAAAAGGCCCTACGACCCCCACATATTTTTCATCCCTTCCTTCTCCTCTCTCCCTCTCCAAAGCTTAAGAGAAGCTTGTCCTACACCTGGGATGCTCCTCAAGAGCTAAAACCAAGTTTTCACCCCCGTTCAGGAAGTGGATCTCGCGACGACGACGACGTACTACCTCGTTCCTGTTCTTTCGACTTTGTCCTTCTTCCCACCTCGTCCTCCGTCTTCCAGGCGTCGCCTCTGTCTGACTCATCCTCCAAGCATTCGTCGAGGAGGATACCTTCTCTCTCCCTTCTTTTTCAACTTTCTAGAGTAGAATTTTCCCGCTTTTTAGTTATAACAGTTTCCTGCTTTCTAGTGTAATCATTTCCCACTTTCTCAGTTGTAAAATATTATTCAAATATCAAGTGATTGTTCTCTCTCTCTCTTATTGTTTATATAGATTCCATTGTGATTATTTCACCTTTTAAACAAAAATACAAAAAAATATACCTACAAATTTTGAGATCAACGTAGCCTCCTTATGTTCGACCTGGAACTTCTTTACGGATTTTTCGGTATAAATTTTATTTGTTGAATGGATTTCTTCGCGACTCGAACTACAACAATGGGTTTTTGAATCCAACTGCGAATGCGTAGCTTTCCACATCCAACATTTTGGTACCGTTGCCGGGGAGGCAATGATTTTTCGATCTTCTTTTCGCATTTCGCACACTTTACTGTTTTCTAACTCGCTTTATCTCTTGTCTACTGTTTTGCAGATACCTCGATTAGAGAATCATCAAGTGGTAGATCGGAGTAAAGTGTAGTTAAAGACGACTGTAAGTGCTTCCCATTTTATCCCCTCCATAGATTTCATTTCATCACATTAATTCAAACTCCAATTGACCTAGGTGTTTGCATAAATCCTAGGATTAGTTTGGTTGCTTGGATTTCCATCCACATTCATTTCACCCTCACATATAAAAAAAATCAAAAAGATATTTCTTGTGAGGTAATTCAAACATACACACAACATATGCCCACATTCAAGGAACTTAACCTAATTGATTTTCTTCTACTCAACCAGATTCTGATATGTGGAACCAATACACACAAATCAACATATAAAAGAGTAGAAATCAGTCTAAGTTAATCATTTTTGTGTGCCTAACTCAATGGTGCAATTGTGGTCAATTGTTTGAGTTGTTTGGGCTGCACCACTCAACCTAAAATCAACTCACCAAGTAGCTGCTGCATTGGTTCAACTCTTAGGGATTTACCAGGCACTCCATATTCTTTTAAGGTTCAAAGGAAAACATCTTCACCTGTACTTTCAAAACCTAGTGTGCCAACGAAACTTGATTGAAAATACCTAAAGTTAAATCTTAAAAGCTACTAAACAAGATTTAAACCTTAAAATTCACTGCATCAAAAATAATCTTGCTTGAAAACCACTGATTGTGCACACACACACATCAATCAATCATTAAGGGCACAATCCAGATAAAGGGCTCATCACATTCCAAAGCACATTTAAACCTAACCTTAAATAAAACAGAGTAGACGTTGGCCTTAAGGATTGGACTCGCTCTTTGGAGCCTAGAACGAGATTATTTTCAATTAGTCTGTTTCTACCATTCAATCTGATGTCTACCTAGGGGAGTAGAATCAAACGATCGTGGCTGGGGGGTACACTAGGAACTGGAGGCGCAAGCCGAAGGAAGAACCTTCTCCCTAGTCCCTCCCTCTAACTGGTTGGATTGAATGGAAGGAAGTAGATCAAATCATTTTTTTATCTCAAAACGGATTTTGGGAGTCTGCAAGTCTTTAGGCTAGCCCACTTGAGGATAGGTTTGATTGTTTGTATTGTAGGGCTCCTTTCTTCCTCCCGTCTATCATAAATCCTTTCACATTTTACACACATTCCCACTCTTGCCCTTCTGTTACATCTTATCCTCAACATGATGATTATTATCCCGACTCGTATTGTAATCAACTATCTGTTAGTTGGGATAACTCGGATTGGGGATACAGTTTCGGATCTCCGTGTTTTGGATTTGACCTTGGACACCATCATCAAGATTTTTATCCTTCTCAGAGCTACATCGATTATAAATCATCATCCCTTCATGGACAACCTAATACGATCTACAATCAAGAAGGATACCCTGATCCTTACCCATCCCCTGAATACACTGCCCTTAGGTCATCATCACCTTATGAACAACCCGAAATGGCCTATTATCAGGGAGGGTATTGCGGATCTCAATTCATTAACTCCTCTGCACTGATCCCAAACCCACCTAACCCTGAACCAACCTATTTGGGTCAGGTTAACTAGGTCCAAGTTAAGGTTTTGGCGAACTTGGGGAATACTATACAATCTTTAGAAGCTCAGCTAATATCTTGCACTGAAGAATTGGAGCTCCTGATTGAAATGATTAATGATCTGAACAAGTATTTGTTAGATTGGCTCCAGGATGTTAAGGATAAGGCCCCGAGTGAGTTTTTACTTGGGAAGTTAGCAAAATTGAGAATGAGATTTGTGGTTGCTTTAGTTTAATCATGGGATGATTCCCAGGATGAACCCCCTTCATGAGAGCCAATTGTTAGAACCCACTCAGGCACCTGTTGGGGGGGACATGTGTTACGAGGCTGACCAGATTGACCTAGAGCAACTAATTAAGGATGATTTGATTTCTTCACCTGAAATCCCTGAGCCAGGGTACAAGGAAACGTATGTCTTTATGGATCATAAAGTAATTGATGATTTTGAGACACACATTAATACTGATTTAGATTTCTTTGATTCTGAAGGTGAAGAATCAATTTGCGAAGTCTCACACGGGTTTACAGAACATGATTTCTGGGAGACAACTGGGCCTGAGGAATTCGATAGATATATGATGGCCCAATAACTAAGGAAACTGATCTTATTAGGGCTTCTCTGGCATATTCAAATCCCTACATTAAGGATTCAATTCAATGCCTTGATTCTCATTTTCACCCCATTGAGCTTACTAACGATTCTGTTTTTGAGATAACTAGACCCAAGTTAATTCTGATTCAGTCACATCTTTTAGACTTGGAAATTTCAGACGGGGTGATTAATATATAGGAGGTCCCAAAATTTGACATTCTGAAGGATGATAGTAGTTGGGAAATATTGATTTGGGAAGTTAACTCTGGAGGAAGTAGAAGACCGAGTCTAAGGGTTCCAATTAATCTGACACCATCAAACTAGGACCCTTATGACATTTGTTCTGAGGATGTCTAACCCAAGCACACATTCATTGATTATCCTTTTGATCTCAAATTCTCTGTAACCCAACTTTTTGGTCTTAAGTTGCATCCTTATAAATCACAGGCTCGACCCCACTTGCATACTGATTTCTGATTCTGGGTAATTTTTATCCAAAACCTTAGATATACTCAACCATGGGGTATGGGTCTGCATCACAATCTGGTCCACATTTGTGGACATCTATTGGCAGGCCCTAGCTTGCATCTTTTTATTCTGATTCTGATTAGCACCTGTGAATTCTTGATTTGTTCTTCTTTGTATAGTGTGCCTAGCTAAAGGCACTAATTCAGCACGTATACAGTTTCTATTCATCTTAGAGCAGACCCGTTATTCATGCAATTCAAGTGCTTTCAACTCTACTCCACTCATTTTCATGTCTTTTAATATAATGAGGACATTGCATTAGATAGGAATGGGGGGTGGATATTCATCTTTGAATTATTTCGTCAGCTCTGTAAATTCATTTTGTTTTCCTTTTATTTATATAAAAAAAATAAAAAAAATTATGGAATTAGGAAAGAGAACTTGGGCTTTAGAAAATTTTCAATCTTAGGAAATAAAACTGTATGATTTGAATACAAAGACCCTTCAGGTCTTCGGACTTAATCAGCTCGGGTATTCACTAAAATGTGGATTTATTTTTCGAGTCCTTGCCATCCTGAATTTGATTTCAATTTGATTAAATAAGTTGGGGTAATAAGTACACGACTTATCAACCCGCCTTCTGATTTGAGGGAACTGTAAGTCTAAGCATCTATATACTTTTCGCACTGACTCATTTTTCGGCAGTCTTAATGGAAATTGGATAGCTAATGAACCTTTTAGGGTGATATGGTTGGCAAGTTAACATGGGTAATAGCCCATAGGTAGGTTGTCCAGAGCTCAGTCATGGGACCACTCTCTTCTTGCTACTTTTAGGTAAATCTTAGACTAGGGAAGCCACCTACTTAAAAAGAAAAAGAAAGTTCAAAAAGAAAAGAAAAAGAAAAAAAAAAGAGAAAAAGGAGAAAAGAAAGAAAAAGAAACAAAAGAAATAAGCCACACTTCACCGCACGAGTATGATTAGCAAGTTGTCGGTGGTAACATCTCATCAACTGGTTGTCCTGATCCCAGCTCAAGAAATGCACATAAAAATTCCTAAGACACTTAGGAAGAAGTGGAGAAGTAGAATAAGCTGGGGAGATATACACTAAATTCACCCTTGTGTTGACCCCATAAAAAATAAAAGTAGGGAGAAAGCTACCAATCGTATAGATACACCTTTAGGCAGAACTCTTTTTAAGGCCACCTAGGGGCGTTGAAATCTGAAGTCCGTTCTGATTGCCGATCAACGAGTCTATCACTTTCACAAAAAGATGCTTAGAACTTAGGGTTCTTATCAAGTCTTGGGCAGGTTGAGTGGCTGTAGAAAGCCACTCTATAACCCTAGACTCAAAAATCCAAAGAAAAAAAAGAAGAGAAGAAAAAGAGAAAGATATCTTGCTTTGAATAAGGCGAGGGCTTGAGGCGGTTTGCATTTTGGTAGATATTTAGGCGCTGTTATGTCTTTGAAAGTTCAGGTCCTAAGTAATAATTTCTTAATGTTGAAAATGATTTGTACTTGAGTAATCTAACCTAATTCTTTTATAAATAGCATGTAATTTTTGCTAGGGACTAGCAAAAGATAGGCATGGGGGTGTGATGCATATGCATTTGAATAGCATAAAATGTCTATTTATGCATTTCTTAATATTATAGTTGCATCATACATTATAAATATTGCATAACATGCATCATCTTGCATTTAGGTTAAGTTGTGTAAAAGTTAGGTTAATTTTCTCTTTTTGTGGTCAGGTAACTGGGTGACTTTTAATCGGGGCCTCGGATCAAAGATCCAACCATACAGGTCTGATCAGGGCAAAGATTGGAGTTCAACGACTCCAAGATCTCCCTGATCAGACTTCCGTAGCATCAGATATAATTCGAGGAAGGTCAGAGATCAAGGGCTAAGATGGTGTCAATCCACACCTCAAATGACAAATCCAACCACACGGATGGGTTTGGATTAACGATCGCAGCCTAACGATATGAAAATTGATCCAATCCAACATCCGTAGCACCATCTACAATTAAACGAAAATGGACAGCCATGATGGCACCATGTGGCACCATCATAGCCACCCAACACCGGCCACAACTCTTCTTCTTCACCTGCTCGACGAATCTCTGCTGTTGGACGCCCATCCAACGGCCGAGAATGTGCCACGTCGTCGCTCATCCAGCGCCTTTCCTCATATGAAAGCATAATCAACGCTTGATCTCGACTGTCGGATGAAGATCCAACAACCGAGATTGGCCGTGCACAAAATCACGAATGCGCCTCAACTGCATGCATAGCGCAGCGGTTAAGGTGCTGCGTAGGCAGAAGACAAGGGTTCGAATCACATAGCGACGTCCCCTTCTCGCATGCGGGCACGCCATCACAACCACTCAATCGGCTGCGAATGACGCTGATTGCCTAATCGGGCGTACGCGGGATCAAATGCCCCATTTCACGCATAATTGAACACGCGATCAAGTGTTAGGCAGGCGTGGAAGCGCTAGCGGGAAGCGATCTGAGCCGTCCGATCGTGATAAGGCGAGATCGTGCACGGGCATTGAGGTAGCTGAAGGCGAGGTGGGCGTGCGTGCGGTTCTTCAGCCATGTTCTAGCCTTTAGTGGCAGATAAATCCATCACTAAAGGTCCTAAATTAATGTTTTAAGTGAAATGACCTTTGTATCCCCTTCAATCTTCACCTATAAAAGGCCCTACAACCCCCACATATTTCTCATCCCTTCTCCTCTCTCCCACTCCAAAGCTTAAGAGAAGCTTGTCCCACACCTGGGATGCTCCTCAAGAGCTAAAACCAAGTTTTCGCCCATGTTCCGAAAGTGGATCCTACGACGACAACGACGTGCTACCTCGTTCCCATTCTTCCGACTTCGTCCTCCTTCTTCCCGCCTCGTCCTCCATCTTCCAGGCGTCGCCTCCATCTAGCTCGTCCTCCAAGCATTCATCGAGGAGGATAACTTCTCTCTCCCTTCTTTTTCCGCTTTCTAAAGTAAAATTTTCCCACTTTCTAGTTGTAACAGTTTCTTACTTTCTAGTGTAATCATTTCCCGCTTTCTTAATTGTAAAACATTATTCAAATATCAAATGATTGTTTTCTCTCTCTTATTGTTTTTATCGATTCCATTGTGATTATTTTTCCTTTTAAACAAAAATATATAAGAAATACAACTGCGAATTTTGAGATCAATGTAGCCTCCTTGTGTTCGACCCGGAACTTCTTTATGGATTTTTTGGTATAAATTTTATTTGTTGAACGAATTTCTTTGCGACTCGAACTACAACGACGGATTTTCGAATCGAACTGCAAATGCGTACTTTTCCGCATCCAACTGTCTATATCCTGCATTGTTTGCAAAAATTAAAGCACTTCGATCAAGGTTAACGACCTTGCTACAATGTTGTGCATTTGGTTTAGCTACACCTGAAAATCGGAGCTTTGTTCATGGTTGAAATCAAGAACCTCCCGTATCTTCCTTGCAGAATCCTTCTTTTCGTCCTTAAGGTCCTCAATGGTTGCTTCATTGATGGTGATATTTGTCATTAGCTCTTGCACCTCCCCCTCGAGCTTGTTGTGCTCATTTTCAACTTTATTGACATAATTGGCGAGGTAGTATACCAAGTCTCTCATTCTAAGTTCACAATGCCCTAAAACTTCTAATGGTAGAATTGATTTTTCCTAGACACTAAGATTGAAGTCACATTGGTTGGCATTATTCTGTAATTTTTGTCAATGTGGTAAATAATAAAAACTTACTAATTGCAAGGTTAGATGTTGTAAAATGGAATTGTAGTTACTTCTTTGATATTTAGGCATCTTAGGTGCACCCTTGTTAACGGATGTGATTCACTCATGCCTATTCTTTCGTTGATACATAGCTTTGCGACGCAACTGCATTTGCAATAAATCGGCCCGTTGAATCACCCATATCCTGAAATAGAATGACTACCTTGTGTAGTATCATTTGTTTGCAATAGAAGATAACATCTGATTTTTTAACGAGATAGATGTGTACCATTCCTTTCATCTTCGAAGGATTTGAAACTAAATGTAACTTGAGTTTAGGATTCATTGCATGAAGGAAAGACGGAATGTGTAAGAAGGTACAGGCAACTTCAACACAAATATTGGGCCCACCCCTTCGTCAGTATTCACATATAACAACAGTAGCACCTATGCTCTTCGGCAGCACACGTACAATACAACAGGAGCACCTATGGCAGTGCACTAGCACTAGCACACAAGCATACGAACCAAATAGCACACACGGTTCAAACAACACATAGTTGCCTTACCACACACCCAGAAACTCTAATGATATGTGCCTCGCGCACACGGGGGCATCCTTACCTTATAACAGCACAAACCTACCATCGTACCACGTAGCACACAACACGAACTCCTAGTCGTAGCACTCGTCACCTAGCACAACCACCTGTTGCTCACTCCATCTATGTGCGAGCAAACCGAAACCCCTTTTGTCCAGTAGGATGTATTTATATTGCTCGTGCGGCCATACATTTTTATGCACACGAATGCTTTTACATACTATAACCCTTTATAGATTGGTCTTCAAAATTTTAAATTTGATTTGACAGATACCGTACCCATTAGGGTAGCTGTATCCCTCCCTCTCCTCCATCTATATTTAAAAAGGAAAAATTGGATTCCCATGCTGCCACGTGTCAACTTCGATGGCATGCAGAGGATGGTGGAAACTTTGATATATATATATATAGACACACACACAACTATGCACTTTGGAAGCGTGAGCGGCCACGATCTGCATCCTCAGACGTACGCAGGAGCTTTCCTCCTGTATAATTTTTTTGTGGGGGGTGGTGGGGTGGGTGGTGGGGCGGTGGCGGTGTGGGGAAGCACGGGCCCGGTCGTCTCGCACCTCCACTTGCAGGTCTAACCGCGCGTGCGAAGCCTCCACTCTCTACCATGTACGTCATGCGAGGAGAGCACTCATCAACGACGTTTTGACCAAATACCTCTGATGCTTGATACAAGTGATGGTGACCTCCAGCTTATTCTACAGTTCGTGGTCAAGCTGCCTCAAGTCATCTGGTACATCCAGGCTGCACAACACCATTCACAGATTGAAAGGAAGTTAATCAGGTTGACGTGAAGGTATCACGTGCACTTCCTGCTGGGTAACATGCACTAATTTAATTATTCATGCATGGAGAGATGTCACGCTTTCGTCCAATCCTCGCAAGTGTTCAGATGGAAGTGACTCATTGTCCTTGTCGAAAATTACTCTGCTTCACTCAGAATTTGTACATTCCTTTTATTTTCTCAGGGAAGGAATTCGTGCAGTCTCAGGTAGAACGTAGTGGTGGACCAATATGGTAGTTCTTTTATCTGAACATATAGGTCTTGTCTCCGCAACCAATTTTGCAAATAGTTGTTTAGGTCATGCATGAACAATCACAACATCACTAACGAAATTATTAGTCATATTGGAACTATATATATATATAGCTTTGTTGATATCTAAAGAATTGCGATAAAAAAATTTGCATCCTTATATAGGCATACATGGTAGGAGACATGCCAAAAAGAATAAAAAGAGTGGGAAGTCTCTAAGTAGTTGAATGAAATGGATGAATTCATTCAACTAATCAGCTCTATTACATAGACAACACAATGTTGATAGCTTCCTTACAAAAATCTCATAACTACCTCACCCCCACTTTGGCAGTTAAATACAATTGCTATGCATCGATTCTCCTCCTTAAATTGATGGTCTAGGACATATTATTCAATTTAGCTTTCAAGAATAAGAAGCAATCCTTGGGTAATGACTTTGTTATAATATCAATGAGTTGCAGATTAGACTATATAAAAAATGTTTGAAGATCTTTCCTAGTGATCTCATCATGCACAATGGAAATCAATTTCAATATACTTTGTGCAAGAGTTGAACAATGAATTGGATTGGTATACAACCAATTCATGAAGTAATGAATGTCAGTCAACCTCTATGTGCTTGAATAAGAAACAATTTGGTGCTTCTTTGACACTTAGGAAATTAGAGAATGACCAAGAAATATTGCATAAGAAGTGGATTTTTGATTTGCTATGACCCAGACCCCACCCCTAGTAGGACCAAGATTGATTTCTCAATACTTTCCTAGGATCCATTATTTTTTTTTCTTTAAACTGAAAGGAAAGCTATGGTACTACGATAGCAATCCGAGATGACATTTAATTATTAATTAATGAAAAGAGGACCTTACAAAATAGATCTCCATATATGTATGATGGACCAATACTCATTTACAATTTACAAAAATAGATCCCCATATATGTATTTTCCTAGGATCCATAGTTATCCAACAAATATCCATAAAACATGTCATCGTACAACAACTATCAACACACGAAAAGAATAAAGGGAGGAAATAAATTGAAGCTTAGATAAAATTTAAGTAGGAAAGGTTCATAAATAGGTCACAAGAAATAGGGCTTTCAGTGATGGTTTGAAACTATCACTAATAACGATAAAACTGTTGCCAATGATTGTCACGAAAGGTTGTGTCACCAACGACTTTCACTGACGGTTGTTTATGGAGAGCGTCGCCATTTATTTTGGTCTGAGTGTCAAAGTTGTGATCATTTCGCGACGGTAAAAAACTATCCTCGAATATGATTAGTGACGATTTTAAAATAATCACCATTGTATGTTATTAATGATAATGACAAGTATCGTTGCCGTAATCGAAAATTTTGCGAGAACATTTCATGTGGTACGAAAATTCAACATTTGGCGATGATTTTTTCATCATTGCCAAATATATTTGAGAATGGTTTTAGGATAACTGTTGTGGAAATAAGGCAATATTTGCAATATTCTTGGATTTAACAACCACTTTAAAATTGTTGCTAATTTGCTAGACATATATTAAAATTTTTTAAAATAAAAAATAAAATTAACACCAATGTACCTATAAACATACAAACATAAAATTAAAGTTCACAACACATAAGAATTAAATCTACAATGCATATAAATAAAGAGTAACACATTAAACACAGAAAGCATCTATATATAAACTAAGTTTAAAAATTACAAAACATATATAAAATATTCATAAATATACACTTGTTAATACCCTTATTTTGATATAATAAAATTATATTTTTATTGAGGATTAACCATTATAGGTTAAGTCAAATTATAGCATGGATACATCCTCATCAATATTTTTCAAATACATCAAGGACAAAGAGGACTCGAAGACTTTTTATCTGTATTGAGTTTAGAATAATGTACGGAACCTTAATAAGAAAACAAACGTAAGTTTTCATTTTTTGTAATAATTGTTCTTTTTTGAACCTATGTTAATTCTACTATTGATTGACAAAAATTCTATTATGATCGATTAGACCTTGATCGACCAACTTCTTATTTTAATTAATCAAAAACCTCTAACAGTTATATTCCTTTTGATCGATCAACCAATTTGATTTAATCGATCAAAAGTATTTTAATGGTTGAATTTCTTTTGAAATCATAAAGTCGATCAATAAATCCTTTTAATCTATCAGCATTGAATCGATTAGTACTTTGTTTTAAACGATCAAATTTAATTTTGATTGACCAAACATTTATTTTGATAGATTGAAGTTGTGTTTCAAGTATTTCCAAAACAAGTCGAAAAATACCTATAAATAGGACCTTCGACCCCCCTCTTCAAAAACACACCTCAAGAGCTTTCTAAAAGAAAAACACGCATACTCTAGTGCTTTCATGCCTCTACACCTACAACTACTATGATTCAGAGCAAGCTCTCTTACGATTCAAGAAAGCTCGGGTTGTTTTAATATTGTTGAGGTTCCATAGGAAATATTGTATATTCTTTTATTCTACTATTCTTGATATAGGAATCTAAGTTGCATTGGAAGTCCCATTATTCTTCTCTTAATCAGGTGTAAGACAAGGCATTTTCTAAGAGGTTGTGCCACCCTCGTTCAACTAGTACATGATAGTGGATTTGACTAGCATCAACTAGTCGAGAAAATCCTAAGCTGAGAGGCTTAGGCAGTAGTTTTCACTTGAAAGGGTTTCTACTCTAAAATCAAGAGTTATTTTTCTGGTTTGTGCTTATTCATTTTTTATGTGTGGTGAATGATTTTTTAAGTTCTATTTTAAATAGTTATTACAATATTCATCCCCCTATAGTGTATACTTGATCCCTTAGGCTCCGCATGCACTCACATCTGGTATCAGAGCCAAGTTCTATTCCAGTTAGGATGTCAAAATCCTAAGAGGTATACATTGAGGGTCAATCCGTTGTCAGACCACTGATGGTAACACCATCATTAGTCCTAACTAGCTAAAATTAGTTAAATTTAAATGATAAATGCTCCTAAATAATCATCTGAGGCTCACAATTCCATATTGAATTGATCTAAGAAGATAGAAAAACGAGGTTAATTCTTCTAGTTTACCATCCCATCATTAATGTAAATTAATCAAGGGGTTAATTTAAGTTTAAATAAACTTAAATGACAAAGAAGTGGGATTACATTGGTTGAATTAGGATTTCACACATTTCAATGATTAAAATATTACTGAAAAATCCTAATTATCAGCCTTACTTAAATTGAAAGGGTTTTGGTAGAGATAAATTTAATATAAACCTCCTAAAATTTATTGAAAAATATTCTAAGAGGTTTAGTACCTCCATTTGAACCATTAGAATCCATTTTGACTAAAAATAGAGATTCAGACAGAAATTTGCCTTGATTTAGGGTTCTGTGCAATTTACCTAGTTAAGTGTGGTCAAAACCCAAATCTAAGGTCACCATTAGATTCGTTGGGTCTAAACTAGGCTAACCCTAAAATTTAAGTTTAATCAGAGTCCATCTTGACCTAGTTTGCATTTTAGCCCATTGATCTCTATTTCTTACAACTGAGTCCCTATCTTTTACCTTTTCCTTGCAATAAGGTCCCTAACTTCTCATTTTCTTTGCAAACCAACCCCTGCTGCCATTAACTTCCTCTAGCCTAGCTTGAAAGGAAGGTCAGTGCTCGAGCCAAGATTTGGAGGAGAATCCCTACTAATCTGCTCACTGATTCGCCACCAATTTCGGAGGATTGATTCTTCTGGTAATCGCGCATTTAATGGCGCATTTCCTAGCTCAAGATTTTTCCTCGAGAGCCTGTTCTTGGCATCCAAAGATGGTGGATTGGTTTGCGATCAAAGAAGCTTCAATTAGCGATTTAGTACCACAAATTGCATTACTTAGACTATAAAACTCCACAAGTGCTTTGCGATTGATTTCATCTCATTTTGGCGTGCGAATATGCCTTCTTCTTCATTTCTCGTCACCATTAACGACAACCTGGAGCACCTTTGACCTTCATCTTCACTGTTGCTCGTCACCAATCGAGCATTAGTTCTTGTTCCCTGTTCCATCGCCGAGCTCTAGGCCAAAAGAGTCGATTCCCTTGCCATCTTGATCGCTCCAATTTCATCTCCAAAGTTTGTCTCCTCCTCCAAGTCTGGTTGGCCACTCCTGGCCTCTCCTCACATCCTCGTCATCTCTCAGGTATCTCTCTTCCTATAGATCACCTTAGGCTTTTTCTTTGTAGGTTTTGACCTTGATACCATCCTCCTCGACTTCGTCTTCTTTGCGACTGGGCAAGGGCCGACACAACTCCAGCTACACGCCCTCCACGCTTTGACCATCCTCCCTCTTAGCAAACCACCCATGAAGCATCACCACGCTCCGAGGAGTAAAACCCCTCAACATATTGAACGGTTCGATGCCTCCAATTGCCTATCAGACACCCACCGCTGCCATCCTCTTCGACGCCTCTATCTGACCACCTCTGGTCTCTCCATGCTAATTCATCGCCACCATCATGTCCAGCAAAGCAAGACGAGTCTTCTTGATTACTTGCCTTGCTCCAAGACTCCCTTGCACTGAACCCATAAAATGTCGATGACCACCTTCGTTCCTAACGTCATGCGGCCTCCTCCAGTCGTCCCCGAGCTCCAAGCTTCGCAAGAAGCATCTTGAGATCATGAGGAATCATTTGAGACCTTCAGCAAGGAGCTTCAACATTCATAAAGCTCCATCCATCACTGCCATCCTCACTGACATTCACAATGAAATTCAACACCGTCCCACAATTCTGGCAAGCCATTCACCAAGGGAACACCCTCAATGAGCGCAGTTTCTCTCAAGGATCACACCTGGGTCCTTGATTTGGAGAGGTGAGGGCAATTGACCCTCGCATCAAGCAGCCATCCTCATTGCTACAGTTGAAGGTGATAAGGAAGAACAGACAAGAGGTGTGGGGATTTTAATCCCACCTCGTTGGCAGTTGAGACAAAGTTTCAATGTAAAGGGAAATCGACCCCCATACTGCTTGCCCAAGTAGCAGGGGGTCTGATCCCCAAAAGTGTGCACACACACATGCTCCGTACGTGCGTGTGCGTGCGTGGAGTCATTTTACCTTATGAATTGTGTCGAGGTTAAGGGTTCTTTTGGTTTGAATTTGTGAAGAGGTGTGTCCTGCATTTTTAAGGTGTTTGGTGGTTTAGTTTGGACATCCAAATAAGCTTAAATAAGCCTAAGAACAAGGCATATATGCGCTTGGTTTAAAATCAAT
Organism: Thalassia testudinum; assembly: GCA_037157565.1. Lineage (NCBI taxonomy): Eukaryota > Viridiplantae > Streptophyta > Magnoliopsida > Alismatales > Hydrocharitaceae > Thalassia > Thalassia testudinum. The sequence continues at coordinate 95,737,045 of JAZHRO010000002.1, forward strand.
TTTTTGGCCTTGTGTTCAGTACTTTTGATTCTTTGGAGTTCATACTTCTATCTATTTTAGGAGTGGAATATATTTTATATTTTACTTAATTCTGAATCAAATCATTATGCTCATTTATATCATTGATTGGTGATTGAATTGTGATTATCTTTGCTCCTTGCAAACGATCTCGGAAACTCACACTTTTTCGAGCTTTATAAATTTTAGTGTTGTTATGCTTTTATCGCCTATACTATGATGCATCTCTTTTCTAAAAGACGGTAGAAGCACTTCAACAACCACCCCTATTCGATGGCACCAATTATGGATAGTGCAAGACTAGAATGCAAATATTTTTGTAATCGATGGATTACGAAGTATGGGATGTGATAGCATCCAAATACACCAGACCGGAAAGGAAGGAAGGAGTGGCCATCATAGTAGACCAAAAGAAGATAGACACGCATAACGCCAAAGCCATGAATGCTATCTTCTGTGGTTTATCCAAAGAAGAATTCAACAAAGTCTCTGCTTGCAAAATCGCATTTGAGATTTGGAACATTCTTGAAGTCACTCACGAAGGGACTTCAAAAGTGAAGGTGACTCGAGTCAATCTCCTTACCCAGAAATACAAGGCTTTTCGAATGAAAAAGAGAGAGACCATCAAGAAGATGTATACGAGATTCACTGACATCATCAACTCTCTAAGAAACCAGGATCAAACAGTCATGTGTGTCGCTGGTTCACAAGATACTCAGATCTCGAACAAGTGACTAGGAAAAAAGGACAACCGCGATTTAGGAATCAAAGGATCTCTCAGTGCTTCAGTTGGATGATCTCATAGGTAGTCTAATGGTCTATGAAGTTCAACTCAAGTACATGAAGGAGCATGAAGGCAAAGGAAAGAAAAAGATAGATCTTGCTCTTAAAGCAGACACCGACTTTGAGGAATTAGCAATGGATGGTGAAGAGGATATAGCCCTTCTCTCTAGCAAATTCAAGAGGTTCCTAAAGAACAAAAGGAACTGGAAGAAGAAAAAGGAAGAGCCTCAAGAAGATCAAGTCATCTACTACAATTGCAAGATGAAAGGGCACATGAGAAAGGAATGCCTTGAACTCAAGAAGGAGAATGACAAAAAGAAGGCTCGGACATTTCCCAAACGTGAAGCAAAGAAGAAGGCTTTACAAGTGACATGGGATGATAGCGATACAAGCTCAGAAGAAGCGATTGAAGACACTTTGAGTGAAGAAGCACTCTACGATCTTACGGTGATCGAAGATGAGGTATCATCTTCTACTTTTGATGAATTATATAGAAGCATGATAGGATCCTTGCTTTAGTTGACTACTAGTAAACCTGACATACTTTTTAGTACCTGTTCGTGTGCTAGATTTCAAGTAGATCCTAAAGACTCACACCTAAATGCCTTAAAAAGGATACTTAGGTACCTACTTAACATTGTTGATCTTGGTCTGTTCTACCCCAAATTAGCCACACTTGATTTACTCTCCAATTGTGATGCTGATTATGCAAGAAGTTAGAATAATCACAAGAGTACTAGTGGAATGCGTTAATTTCTCAAACATTCCCTAGTATCTTAGGTCAGCAAGAAACAGAACAGTGTTTCCTTGTCCACAACTAAAGCTAAGTACCTCTTTAGCATTTTCACAGATGTTGTATATGAAACAAACACTTAGAGATTTTGAACTAAACTTTGAACATGCTAGGATTCTTTGTGATAATACTAGTGAAATAAGCTTGTCCAAAAACCCCATTCAACACTTTAGGACAAAACATATAGATATCATACATCACTTCCTTAGAGATCATTCCGTAAAGAAGGAAATAGTCTCATAATTCATTCAAACAAAGAAACAATTAGCTGATATCTTCACAAAACCTCTAGCAAAAGAAAGATTTACACTAATAAGAAGAGACTTAGGCTTAACAAGACTTGCTGAGCTTTGATTGTTTATTGTTTTGTCTTGATAGCCATTGGTTGATCAAACAAATTGTGTTGATTGATCAATCGTTGGTCGATCAAATGATTATTCTAATCAATCAAGCTTTGAATCTTTTGGATGGGAAATTTCCCTCCAAAATTTTCAAATTTTGATCTACCAAGTGTTGATTTTGATTGATTAAGTTTTGGGTAGGAATTTTCCCTCCACAGGAAATTCTATTTTCATCGATCAATCTCTCATTTTGATTGACCAAAATTGAATTTGGTTGGCCAATATGTGTCTTGATCGACCAAGCCTGGGCATATTTGATCTCATCGAGATTTTTGTTTGGTGATTCTAATCACTTGATTTGATCAGTAATCATGATAAATATTTGATTTCCATCTCTAATCACCTAATACCTTATTTGCTTGACCTATTCTCTATAAAAATAACTTTTTACTATAATTGTTTACCACTACAAAACTCTCTTCATCAACCAAACCACCCGACACACCAACCAAAGGTCCCACTTCAAGCAAACCACGATCCCCTCTCCACCATCAACCACCTCTTTTCTGACCAAAATGTCGCCACCTTCTCCGACCAAGCCTTTGTTGACCACTCATAGGTGACCTCTCCTCTCCAGTGATCCACCTCACCACCGATCGTCTCTGGTGATTGCTCCGGCATCTGATGACCACCACTGACCATCTGACGTCCTCCTCCTCGCTGCCGACCAGATCGATCTTTGTTGATCCTTGGTATATCCCATTTCTCTACTTATTTTCTATCAAACTTGTCACTTTGATCTTGTTTTGATGAGTTTTTCTTGTGATTTTCATGTTTTTTTGGCCACTGTTCTTTGTGTTCTTCGTCGTTCTTCATTTGTTCTTCCCATTCTTCATATTTGATCCATTTGACTCTTATGTTTTCTGTTCTGTCACTTTTTGATCAATCAAATTGTTCTCTAATCGACCAAAAATTATCACTTTCAATCTCCTAAAAATTGATTTTGATTGACCATGTACTAATTTTTGATCGACCAACCCATGATCAACCAACCTAAAAATCTGATCGACCAATATAACTCTGCAAACTTGATTTACTTCCTGTCCGTTATTTGATTGACCAAAAATGATTAACTGATCGGCCAATTTACCCTTCTGATCAATCAATTACCTATTGTTAATTGACTAATCAGTGTTTTGAATGACCAACTTAACTTCTTTGATTAACCAAAACTGCAACAAACTTGCTCTCATGGCTCCTAAACGTTCTCGTCCCTCTACCTCCACCCCCAGAGATGACACCTTTGACCGTTTCTTCATTAGTGACGAGGTGCGTTACAACTTTTCTCTCTATTCCTACCTTTCACCTCATGTCGGTCGACCTATCGACACTAACTACTTTGAGAGCATCTTCCTGGTTCTTAGAGACCAACTTACCTATCATAGGATAGGTTGCCTCTTTGATCAGAAGTTTTATGTGGGTGCTAGGGGTAGTTGCATCAATGCGTTGACCCTATGGTTTGTCACATTTTCTACTCCAACCTTAGCAACATTGGTGAAGGTTTTGACATCCAGTTGACATCCACTGCTTACGGTATTGAGGTTCTTGTCAATGATAAACACCATTTTATTATCATTCTTATGCCCTAAAACAAACCTAGCTCTTAGGTTTTTAACTTCGCAAATGAGTTTCTAGGCTGCATTTAGTCATCATTTAGGTTAAGCATGCATTGCATTATTTTTGTGTTTCCGACACGTGTACTTGAGTGTTAGGGATGATCAGATAGCTAGACTTCTGAAACCCTAACATTCAAGAATGAAACAGGTGAAGAGGAAGCTCAATCTAGCTGGGACTCAACCAAATTCGGCTCATCATAGCTAGATACCAGTTCACTTGGGTTAGGGTTAGCTCCATTAAGCTCCATTCAGCTCATCTTGGCTGAGTGGTAGCCCAGGGTAGCTCACCTCAGCTCAACCTAGCTCAAGTTAGCTCAGATCCAACTCAACTTAGTTGAGGCTAGCTCATCTTAGTTCTAATCAATTCACTAGGAGCTCTAGCTAGCTCAACTAAGTTGACAAGAGTCCACCTCAACTCAGGTCCAGCTCTCCCCAGCTCTACTCAGCTCATGGTAACTAAACTCCCTCTAGCTTAGCTACTACATGCCAACTTAGTAGCTAAGCTAGCTCGAGAGTTCCCATTAGAAGTAGGTCTAGCTCAACCCAGCTTCAAACAAGTTGAGACCAACTCAACTTATCTCAACTACTCAAGCTTAGCCGCTAGTAGAAGAACTAGCTAGCTAAGCTAAGTAGCTGAGTCCTCATGAAGGCCTCTTCAGCAAGTTCAGCTCTAATGTAGCTTCAGTTTAGCTCTAGATAGTTCTTCCTTAGCTCCTCTTCCCTAAACCCTAGCTCCATCCTACCTCCTCCTCTACTCATCCACTAGCTAAGCTAGCTTAGCTCAAAGGCCCACTACATGGCCGTCCACCTTCACCAAAAATCACCTCCACCTCATCCCCCTTTTGGCACCAACCCTAACCAACCACCATCCCCTTCACACCTCTTCCTTTTGGTGCAAAAAAGAAGCACCCTTCCACCACATAACTACCCTTAACCACCACCCTAAGTTGGCACCAAAATCGCCTACCTACACCCCTTCAAAATGGCGCCAACTCTAACCCTATCACCACCATACACCTATCCCCATGAAGCCATCCACACCCTACACTTAACCCCTTTTTAGAAGGTCATCTTGGTGCCAATCATAAACACCCCTCCACCGCTATAACTGCCTATTAACCCACCTAGAGTTTGCGCCAACACACTCTACCAACACCACCCAAAGTTGGCGCTAACTCTCCCTTGCATCCACCCTTCATCTACCCACTTGACCCATCTTTACCCTCCATCTTAGGCACCAACTTAAACCCCTTCTAGAACCTAGGGTTGGTGCCACCCACCTCGTTAACCCAATCTCCATACACTCCTTAAGTTGGCACCAACGCACCTTACCCTTCCATTTCCTAACCACCACCATTTAATCCAATCCTAGCCATACAGCACACCCAACCAATCCCTAACTCTAGTTCCCATCTAGGGTTAGCGCCAACCACCAAGCACCCCTCCATTTTGGTGCCACCCATTATCAACCCTAGGATCTCCTAACCACCCCCTATGTGCCATCCTAACCATTCATCCCTTAACCACACTTACACCCCTACCAGTCCTATAAAAAGACCTACCCTACCACCAAAAAAGGTCACTGTTGGCTTCATTTATTCACCACATTCCCACCATATTCCACCCTTCATAGTCGGCCAAGAGAAGGAGAAGAATATTAAGGGGACACTTTGTCTCCTTGGTGCCTTCCCCTTTTCCCTTTTCTCTTATGCCTACACTAGCCAAAGAACTAGGCAGGCATGGAGGACACCAAGAGGAAGCCTTGAGGGTGGTGCACTCCTACCCTAAGAGGAGTTCTTGTGGGTGGAATTCTTCCACCCTTGGAGTAGCAAGGGCACGCCCATCTAGGGCTTACCAGGAAGAAGATCTCACCAGTTTGGAGGAGCTTTTCAAGGAAGGAGAAGAAGGACAAATTCTTTTCAAGCCCAGGAGCAGCTGAGCATGGAGCAAGAAGCTTCTCTTCTTCACCAACATCACCAGGAGGATTTGTGTTTTACTTTGTTTGTATTTTCATTTCTAAAGTAGAAGCATTCCTCTACTTGTCTTCTTGTAAAACAATTTTCTCCTTAATTAAAGTTGCTTTCCCTTCAATTTTTGTCACATCATATTTCATCTTATTACTTTTACCATAGTGCACTCACACTATCTCTCTAATAACACTAGGTCTTCACGTACCTAGAGTGAGCTTAGAGAGAGGAATTACTTGTCACTTAGGTTTTAGTCTTAGCAATTTGAGTGGTCTTTTTCCCAGTCTCAACTTTGTAGTTTCCTGTTATTTCAAAACTAAAAGAAATCTTATATTCAAAAAATCCCAAAAAGAAAGTTGATTTCCAAATGTCAAGCGTGAGCATTTAAAGTGCATTCTTACCTCATTGGACGACCCTAGATATTCACCCTATCTAGTTTATAAATTTAAAAGCGATTGCAAATTTAGATGTTATAACAATGTAAAAACCTTAATTTTAAATCACACTTTTCTCTACATCACTTTTTGGCGCTGTTGTCGGGGAGGCACGGCTTTGCATTTTTATATTCTCTTGTTTGATATGTAGATCTCATCCCCTTTTCTTTCTTTCTCTCCTGTGTGTGGGCACTATAGGAAGAAGTCAGGAATTTGGAAATGAAGGCTTAAAGTTTCTTTTCTTCCAACAATTTCAAAGTTAGTATATTCCTACTTGTCACGTTAAATCTAAAAACTATCAAAAAAATACTAAATCAGGATTTCAGGATAAAAAATAATTAAATTTGGTAAATGGTGATTTATAAAAACCCTCGGTTGCTTGTTTGAATCATTTAACACCTCTTTGCCCTAAGTGTTGGTGTACTGATTTTCGAATCCAGACTTCTTTCTGGATTTCAAAAATTAATTCCTGACACCACATGCCTTCTAAAATCTTGCAATTTCACCCAAAGATTCAAAATCAAGGTAGGAACATTTGTTCGAAATTTTAGAACATTTAGAGTTGTATAGAATTTTTAAAAATTTGTGGACCATAGAAAGGTCATCTCCTCTGATTTCATCATTTTGTTACTGTCCGTGAATTTTAGGAATTTTTTTCTTATCCAAATTCCATGAAATTTAGCTTTCTGGAATCCTTGTAAAATTCTATACAACAAATAAAATCACAAAAATTTTTGGTGGCTAGTGGTGGTATTGAAAATACCAAAATATCTACAGGTATCATTTCTGGACTTTGATAGCAATACAAAGGAAAATTTTAAAAAAACATCGAAAAAATCTTAAAATCACAAAAAAGTATTTTCTAGAATTTTTATTTGATTTGAGTTCTATTAGTGATGTTGTTTGCTTTGTTTGGACCACTACTTAATAAGAAAAGCTTGAAACAATTCATTGATAGTTAAAATTTCTGCTTAGGATTCAATTTAATTAGGTTTTCTCTTCATTTAATCTAGTTCCACATTATGAAAGAAATCTACCTTTACCAATAAACCTTGATTTCTTTGTAATTGTAGATCTCAAACTTGTTTGAAAGCTTAGAAAGGAAACCCTAAAAGATATTAATCTAAATCAAATCCTAAAAGCAGAAAAACAACAAAAAAATTGTGTGACAACTTGAATTGGCATTGGAATCACTCCTTCCAATTTGTACACTTAAAATATTGAAATAATAAGGCATTACCCCAATTAATGCCCTCCACATTCCTGTGTACAATTAGACACCCAAGCCTAAATTAAAACTAGTCATTTGACCACTTAAGGACTTCACCAAAACTAGGCTTGATATTTGATATCTAAGAATCATTAAGCGCCCCTAATTACTTTTGAAAACGCGGTGATAGACTTAGAGGGAAGTCAAACGACGGGTGTGGGTTTACACAAGCCCCTGATGATTTTCCCAGGACATGCTTGGGCCCAATCCACCTCTTTTAGTATGGCTGGGTAATCTTAAGGAAGTGGGTTCACTTATTAATTTCTTCTTTACTAGGTTCCCAAGTCTTAGGTTTCATTAAGGAGTCAACCTTAAGACAATTTAGGCTTGGTTGCTTAATTTGTACACTTTCTCTCATCTCTCTCTCTTCTCCTCGCCTCCCGTTCTTCCATTAAGTACATGCATGGGCGAAGGTCCAAAAATCCACATCTTTAAGGACCATTTGATTTTGCCTGACGCATCAAAAGATCTTTATTTTCTTCTTCTTCTCATCATTCCTCTAATTTTGACATGGAAAACATAGAAAAAGGTCAAAAAATTCTGCTTCCACATCCCAATCCAAACCTAACCCGTCAGCTGACCCACAAGCTGACTTTACCATCCCTAACCTCCTGCATTTGGAGCTACCACAAAATCCTAAATGGCTAGGTGGCCCTCTAATTCAAAATACAAACCCATTTTCTCTTTTGGTTGACCAATTGGTTTGACTTCAACAAAACCAGTAGCAATTGGCTAGGACAGTCACAAACCTAGCCAACCAAAGACTAGGTCAGCCACTCGGGGAACCTCTCGTGCCTCTCAAGGATTTCTATGATCCTTCTAATTATGAAGAGAGATCCAGAGTGGTTATACCCTAAGGGTATTTTCAAATTAAATCGGCCATTCTAAACCTAATCAACCATTCCATAGTCTTCTGAGAGTGGACCCCTTTTGCCACCTTAAGGAGCTAACTGCCCTTGCTCAAACCACCCGTTCCCGCAATGTGTAGGAAGAGGTGTGGCTCATGAGACTTTTTCCTCTCTCACTAAAAGATAAAGCATCACATTGGTTTAGAACGGTCAGACGTCTTATTACCACTTGGCCCTAATTAAAAAGTGCTTTTCTTAAAGATTATTTCTGATAGGTCGAACAAATGCTTTATGTCGATCAATAACGACCTTTCAACAAAAATCTGGTGAACCTCTCTATGAGTCTTGGGAGAGATTTCAAGTATTACTTAGAAGTTGCCCCCACCATGAAATTCCACAATGGCAGTTAGTGCAAATCTTCTATCATAGATTAGAAGATCAATTAAAAAGATTTGTGGATGCTTTGTGTGGGGGTAATTTCCTTAACAAAGATGCCGAAAGTGCCTACCTCCTTTTTGAAGAAATGAGTGAAAACTCATTTAATATGGCCTTAATGGACACTTTTGGTAGAACTAGCAACCCAAGACTTGAAGTCCACGAAATTGACTCAAAATCAACATCTGTTCCAGTCACTCAAGATGATCTACACATGATAGCTCAATGACTGGATCAGATGCAAGTTAACCAGGAAAAAATGAAAGAAGAGCTCACCCAAAAACAAGCTCCTTACCCTAACTCTTCTCACCTTCTCAGAAGAGAAAATTCGCACAATATTGATGCTACCCTTGATGGGCAGCATTTTTCATCTGATTTCTCACAATATTTAACTAGGGCCTTTGATTTCATGAATCAAAATATTTTTCACCCCACCACTGAAAACATCTCGGCTCTCTAGGAGCAATTTAGAAATCCTTCCAATTCTTATAATCAAAATTGGAGGACCAACCTGAATCCCTCCTGGAAAGCCCCAAATCAAGTTTCGTTGCCCAAACAAAACCAATTTGGGAATTATGGAAAAACTTATATCAACCTGGGCCATCCTAGGAAGATATCAACAACTAGGTCATGAAGACTCTACAAGGAATGCAGACTCAAATGATTGAAGTAACCTGTATGATTACTAATTTACAACATCAAGTCAAGGTTACTCCTGATCAAAGACCTACTGGCAACCTACCGTCCCAACCCATGCCCAACCCTAACAATCAACGGAATCAATATCAAGGTGGATATCCCAGTCAACCTATCTACCCAGCACCCCAGCGTCCCCTGGATTTTAATCAGAATCAGGCTTCCCATCCTCCTCCTAGAAACAACCATACTGCAAATGCGGTTACTTTGAGGAATGGGAAAACCACTCATGCTTCCTTTCCTGCTTAAGAAACCCACCTACAAGAAAAGCAGTTCAACTCTTCTCCCTCTTCCCCTAACCCCGCTTAGGAACCCGAAAGTGCAAAATAGGAAAGCCCAGTACCTTTTCCACGAGCCCTTCACTCTTCACAAACTAAGAAAAAGAAATCCGAGCCCACTGATAAGGAACTGATGGATCTTTTTGGGCAAGTAGAAATAAATATCCCTCTCCTAGATGCCATAAAATGCATCCCTGCCTATGCCAAATTCTTAAAAGATTTGTGTACCCCTAAAAGGTAGCCAAGAAACCTAGGAAAGGTGACTCTTCCAGAGACAGTAAGCTCAGTTGTTCAGAGCAAACTGCCTCTGAAAAGAAAAGATCCAGTTGTGCCCTTTCCTCAAGTGATCATTAATGACACTTCTTTTGATTGTGCCTTATTGGATCTCTGTGCCTCAATTAATCTCATCCCCATTGTCGTTTTTGAGGAATTTAAGATCGATGAATTAAAACTTGTTGAGGTAACACTTCAACTAGCAGACCGATCTACAATTAAACTAAAGAGGATTGTTAAGGATGTCATAGTGCTTGGTGTGTAAGTCACATTTTAAAAGATGATTTAGTCGTAGTATAGCGCGAAATGCGTCGACAAATAAATTTATAAGAATCGGGAGTACCGGGTCGTTCACAAGGAGGCAATCTTGATTTTAACGAAAGCTTTTCAAAAAAACTAGTTCTAAATAGATATATATGTATATATGTATAGAGCAGATATCTAGAGAACCAAATTTTTTTTGCATTTAAATAGAGTTTTTCACAGTAGAAATTGCTATGCAAAAAGGTAGACAAAGAAAGAGAGAGAGAAGAAGAAGGCAGAGAGACGATGCTGCTTGTAGGATGCTTATGAGAGATGCTGCAGCACCTCAAATTCAGAGTGCTAAGACAAACGTCAGAGTAGAGTTGCAAAGGGAGAGCTTGATCTGGAGGAAGGTGGAAGAGAGATGTCTGGAGTTGATATGAAGTTGATTATCCATCCAAGGGGGCTTTGGCTTTCTTTTATAGTTTTTATGGAGGGCAAAAAGTGTATTTTGGCCCTTAAACTCGTGTAACAACTCCCTTATGATCAAATCCGTCGATCGGGAGATCAACAGATCAAATCTGGCCTCAAAACTCCTTCAAACGTGCCTCCATCGTGCGGATTCAACTTGGTGGTGACACGTGGCAGCTCTACAGCCCTTGATCCGTGATCTGACTGCCCCACTCACGCACACACAACTACTTCTCTTCTTCGCGCTCGTCGCTCACTCAAAATGAGCGCCTACTCCTTGGCCATCCAATCATAACTTCCTTCGTGTCGAAGAAAACACATGGGATCCTGTGTGCTGTCGCGGCTCGCTCTAGTCTCGACAAGTGGTTGTGTCTCCGCCCTTCGATCGCCATCTGACGGTGCAATTGCATCGCACCCAACGGTTCTTCAATTTCATGCAAGGCACGAATCAAACATGTACCCTTTGCTTTGCAGCAAAGGTGCTAACCAACGTGCTACTCTGACTTTTTGTTGTGTTTAGGTTTTGAGGTAACTTATTCTTGGCCGTTAGATGAAGATCCAATGGTCAAGATCTTCTCCTTCTTAATGAAGCGTGGTGAAGCAGGCGATGCGGTGCGCTCGTAGCCGTTGGATGAAGATCCAACGGCCCACAGCGCACGAGGGGTAGCCTTCATAGATGGGGTGGCAATGAGGGGGTGGCTATGATGGTGCCACGTGACACCATTGTGGTTGTCCATCTTCTTTTCTTTGTATCTAGTGTTGTAGACCTTCGATTGGGTTGATTTTTGTGCCGTTGGACTGCGATTATTGATCCAGATCCATCCGTGTGGTTGGATTTTTCATCTGAGGCTTGGATCTTTGTCCTCTGGCTCCTTGGTCTCTGTTCTTCTATGGACTGCACATGATGCTCTAGTTGTTTGATCGAGACGATTTTGGAAGCATTAGATTTCCATCGTCATCCTGATTAGATTTGTATGGTTTGATTTGTCATCCGTAGCTTTGAATCATCTACGATTAAAATAATATCTCATTAGTACATAAAATGACGATTTTGTTTATGCAGCTAATCAAACTAACCATTATGCAAATTACGATGCTTATGCATGTATTGTACCTAAGTTATGCTAGAATCTAGCTTAATTCAGGTGATTTAGGTTGCAAGATTGTTGTCCAATCACGTAGTCCGGGTCAAAAACTATCTATTTGCTGAAGACTTTTTGGTCTTGAATATAGAGGTATCGAAAGCTTTAAAGAATGGCCCCATAATTCTTGGAAGACCATTCTTAGCCACCGCCAAAGCCAATATTGATTGTGATTCTAGAAAGATGAAGATCATGTGCAGCGATGAATTTGTTACCCTAGATATTTTCCAAGCTTCTAGGTGTTTCCAAGAACCAGATTTCTTTGATGATTTGAATTCTGAAATTGAAAATTTAGTGAAAGAAATAATGCAAATTTCACATATGGGTTCTTGCTTTGCACTTAACACAGCTCTTTAACAATCCACTTTAACCCATCCCACCTTAACCATACCTCCTCCATCTAACTCTTCATCTAATCCTATCCCTATTACTTCACCCCTAAATCCAAAAGCAGAAATCATTTCAGAGTCGGGCCCTTAACTTGAGTTAAAACCCTTACCCGCGCATATGGATAAGTCTCAAGGTTCGAGAGGCTATGAGCAACGTGAACAAAGAAAAGAAGGTCAACAAAAAGAAAAGGGAAAATTGTCATCTTCACATGGCTTAGAACCACAACAACGGTGTTATGAGTCTCTCTCAAGATCTCAGGAAAGCATAGAATCTGAAGTTGGTGAAAATGTTAAGATAATATGTAGTGTGGAAATCTGCATAATACTCTATAATTTTTTTTGAAACTGCGAGGAAAGCTATCGTGGTACGATAGCAATCCGGAGGACATTTTATCTCATACTAAACAAAAAAACAATGGAGAACTACACATTGGATCCCCATCTATATATGAGGGACCAGCACTCATTTACAGTTTGCTCGTAATAGATTGGTCTCTCCTGAAATAACTTCTAATTTCTCGCCCTCCAAACACACCACAAGGTTACGGCCATACACATATATGGTCATCCGGGTGTTGCAAACCTCTGCCATAGAGACTCCCATGTAGGTAGCGGTTCCTGGCATATTTTTCTCCATACCATGTTAGTGACCAGACATGAGGAAAAAATGTGGGACAAACTGTCAATGTGTAACCTGCATAGATAGCAGTCATTTAATGTTGTTCCCATTCTTTTGTGTCTAAAATCTCCCGTGATCAGGCCTTCCCTCTTGCACAACAATAAGAAAATTTGCACTTTCAATGGGATCTTCAATAGCCATATTTTCTTATCAACTGGGTCACTTTCCATATTTCTGTTTGATCTAATGATTTTTTCATATGCTTGTTGGGCTGTGTATCTCCCATTCTAGCCGTATGTATCATCCACGCCTTGTCTTGGACAGAGCTGCTGCAATTCAGATAGCAGACTTTGCCTTTCCTCCCACTGCCAGGTACCCATTCTACTAATTTCAGGCCCTTCAAACCTCCAGCAGCCACCGGAATCTGACCACAAGCTACTAACAGGGGCATCTTTATATGCGGCAGCTGCATATGTTCTTGGGTAGGACTCTTTTAGAATACCCAACGGTGACCAATGTTCATTCCATAGACTGAAATCATGGCCATCTCCAAGCTTGGGCTGCATAAACTGCCAGTTACTTTTAATTGCTAGGATGACTGATCTCCAAAAAGGGGATGGTTTGGTTGGATATAACCTCTTCAAAGCACTATTTGAGCCACCATAACAGTCTTTGATCAGTTCTGTCCATAGTTCTTCCTTGCCTTCAAAAATCTTGATCGCCCATTTAATCAGAAGGGTCTCATTAAATTCTTTAAGAGCCTTGATCCCCAGCCCACCCACTTCCTTTGGCTGGCAAATTTGGTCCCACTTCATAGGCTGCATGAACCTCCCCTCATGTCTAGCCCCTTTCCAAAAGAATTTCTTGCACATTACATCTACACGTTTCCAAATAGATTTCAGGGCTTTGAAAATACTAAAGTAGAATACCGAGATAGAGGTAATCACTGAATTTAGGAGGATCAGTCTCCTACCTTTTGACAAAAATTTACTGCTCCATCCTTCCAACTTGACAGAGATCTTGTCGAAAAGAACATTCCAATCATTCTTCTTCAGTTTTGAGGATCACAGTGGTAGCCCCAGGTATTTAAGTGTTAGCTTAGAGTGAGGCGTTTCCAGCGTAGCTGATAGTGTGTCCTGCTCTTGATCATTTAGGACAAAGTAGATCAAGGTAGATTTTTCCCTATTTAATTTTAGACCTGAAATGTCTCCGAAAATCTTCACCATGTGTCCTAAAGAATGGGCAGCAGGAGTTGACCCCTCCATAAAGAAAACCGTGTCGTTTGCATATTGTAAAATAGGGGCCATAGTCCTCCTGTTGGAGAGCGAATAGCCTCTCATAACACCAGCCTCTGTCAATTTACATGCATATCTTGGAAGCTCGTCAACAGCAAGATTAAAAATCAAGGGGGCTAAAGGACATCCTTGTCTAACCCCACATTAGGGTTGAATCCAGGCACCACATGGTTTCCCAATGATCAGCAGGGAGAAGGAAGCAGTTGTGATACATCGCTTCATCCACTAGATCCAAATGGGAGGGAAACATCTTCTTTTGAAAACTTCCCAAATGTATGGCCATGAGATTGAATCATAGGCCTTTTCGAAATCCACTTTCCACATAAATGCTTTGCATTTCCTTCTATGCCATCCACACACCATTTCTTGGGCCATAATGAATGATTCTTGGAGGGATTTGTTGGGTAGAAAGGCAGATTGTACATGATGGATCAAGCTTTGTAGAACTGTTCTCAATCTATTAGCCAGTATCTTACTAACCACTAAGTAAATGGAATTCGATAAAGAAATCGATTTAAAATCTGAAAATTTCTCGGTCCCCTATGTCTTTGGCAACAAAAAGAGAAGATTTTTGATCTTGTCGAAACTTGCATTGCCCCTGTCAAACTCTCTTATGACATCCATCACCTCCTTGCCAATCACACTCCACATTTCTTTATAAAAGAAAACTTGGATACCATCTGGTCCAGGGGAGCCCTCAATGTTTAGATCTTTAATGGCATCTATAGTTTCCTTTTTAGTGATAGTAGCCATCAGTTTAGCAGCCTGATCATCCGTAACTCTAGGCGCATCACTCGCAGCCATCCTCTAGCCACCTCTCTTTGCTTCCCGTGATGAATCCCTGCAGTACCTGATAGCCTTAGCTCTTATTTCTTGCATAGAAGACAGTCTGTGCCCATCTTTGAGAATGGAGGAGATAAAGTTTACTCATCTACTAGAGCTGGCTGCAAGGTGAAAGAATTTTGTGTTGGCATCTCCCTCCTTGAGCCACAACTGTCTAGACCTCTCCCTCCAGTCCATCTCCTGTTTGAGATCCTCCTCCACTACCACACCCTGCCACATTCTTCTGGCTGCAAGTTCCTCATTAGATAATGGGCTTGCTGCTTCCTTAGAATCCAGTATCTGAATTTTATTCAAAGCCTCTACATGCCTTTGCTGCCTTAGTGTAATCACCGTAGCTCCATACTCTTTCAGAATAGTGTGTAGAGCAGCTAGCTTGGAGGCAAGCCTGATAGTAGCTGAGCCTTCCATCTGTTTGGTCTTCCACCATGAGCCAACCATCTCGCGAAACCCAGGCTTTCTCAGCCATGATCTTCTGAGCTTGAAATATGAGCCTGTTTGGACCTCTTCACCACTGTCCCAGACCAAGGGAGTATGGTCGGAGAAAGGGCGATCTAGTCCAGCAACATTAGATAGTTGGAATCTATCAAGGGTATTAGCATTCCCAAAGAATCTGTCAATCTTCGACAACAGGCCATTGCCATTATGCCAAGTGAACTCAACTCCTGATGATGGATATTCATTCAAACCAAGGGACTGAACTACCAGGTGAAACCCAACAGAGGAGTTGTCTATGACACCATTTGGCCTATCAGTCCCTGTCAACACACAGTTGAAGTCTCCTCCTATTAACCAAGCTTCCCCTTGCACAAGTTCTACAACTACAGCCCAATCCTCCCAAAGTTCCTGTCTCATAGAAGCAACACATGGGCCATACACACCAGTAATCTAGATGACATCTTGCCCTTGATGTCTTTGGAACTTGTAGGTCACCAAGTGTCTAGCCTTGTGTACATCAAGCAGGTGTAACTAATCCCTTCTCCACCAAATAATGTTGCCCCCAGACTTGCCAAGTGCATTAAGCATCACACATTCATTCGCCCCCACAGCCTTCATATCATTCCATACTCTATCAGATTCATTCTCAATATGGGTCTCTTGTATGATCGCACAATCGATCTCCCACTCTCTCAAGTATCTCATTAAAGAAGCCCTTCGGCTCTTGTCACGCAACCCACGCACATTCCACGTAAGGATTCTCATCTTCCCTCTTGAGACCCCTCCCTCTTTTGGTTTTGGCTCTTACTAACCTACATAATCGCAGCTACCGTGTTTTCATCTAGGAGCAGATCAGATTTTGGCCTCCTCTGTCTGAGCCTGTAGGGTGATCTACCCACACCAGTCTTGGTAGTAGATCCAGTACCAAATTTTAGGCCCTCCACCACTTTTAACTTCTGTTGGGTCTTCAAGGAGTTAGTCGAGATTTCTTTCAACACTTGTATCTCATTCTTATCTGCCATTGATTGTGGATCACCCGTAGCTTCAATCACGGGAATCATTGTCTCATTCCTGATTGATTCCACCTACTCCTCAACCATCATCTCCCCCATTTCCCCAAGGTGATGGTCCTTGCATTTTTTTGTTGTCGGTGCCTCATCAGGAGAAGGCCTGCACAATACATGTGCATTCATCTCTTCAGCAACCTGCATACCAGATGACTTATCCTACCCCTTCTTCATAGCATTGTCACCCACAATGAATCTCAAGAGCAGCAACCAGGGGCTACCCACACATCTCAGAATCAATCTATCAGGGACCGAACATGATTTGAAGACATCCACCATAACACTCAGGACTCGTCCATCACCCTCCATCAAACCAACCTCTGCATCTTCTGCCATTATAGCAAACCAGAAATCATGGTTACCACCACCTCTCTTAATCTCAAGTGTAGCGGTAGACCTTTAATCTCAAGTCTCCCCGATCTAGAGCCTAATCTCTATGGCGGTCTCTCCGGCGGAGCTCCATCAAAGGGAGAGACTAATCTCCATCACCATTAAACCTTCAAAGGAGCTTGACTGAAAGCGCATGCATTCGACATCCATCATCCCCAAGCCAAAAAGCACAAATCGTGTGGGAGATAGAAAAGCGATTTTCCAGCAGTTGGTCGATGGGGATAGAGAACTTACTAGTTTTTGAAGGTTTTCTGAAGATGAATTACCGGTCATTACCTCACCAATCAGAGCCTCTCTTAGTACCAGTTCTGTCGCTCTTATGTTCTCTGTCATAGGAACCTCAACGTCGATCGTGTGATCCCCATATGTATGAGGGGGCGGCGATGGTGGCGGCTGTGCCCTAAAATTCAAACCTCTAGAGCGCAAGTTTGACCGACCCTTCATCTGCCCATCGTTTGCCTTACACGAGTCCTGCTTATGGCCGTGACCACCACACGCAAGGCACATAATGGGGAAGCGGCATACAGCCGCCATATGACCACGACGTTGGCATCGGAAGCAGACGATCTTCCTGTTTCCCCATGAACTCCCTCTATCTGTCTTCCTCATACCTGCCTCCCATCTGCCAGTAGCGACAGATCCTCTCCTTTCCTTCCACCTCCATGCCCTAGATCTCCATGTAGTCCATCCCTCATCGTCTTGGTTTCTCCCCCCTATCGCCCCATGATTGCCTCCCTCTATCTCCTCCCTCAAGTTCCCAGCTATCCTCCGCATAATACTCTATAATATTATGAACTTTAGTTAAAGATAAAATGCATAAATCGATGAAAATGATTAAAGACTATGAGAAAAATCTTTGGGAACCATCTTTTTTTCCTTTCAAATATATTGTCTTGGTCTTTAATTTCTCTTTACTCACCACATATTATTGATATATTTCTTTTCATTAACATAGTGTTTTTTATCTAAATGATGTATTTTTATATTGGTAGTGGTAGCTTGTAATCAAAAGAAAAAGTGAGGTCTCACAACATGCTTGAAGTTGTGGGGCAATAAGTATACAAATAAGATTTTTATGGATATGAATGAACTGAACCAACCTATTGGGTCTACTCAAAATGACTTGAAAAGTTTTCTGGGAACCATAACTAGATATTCAGAACTCGCACCTTTGGATTGCATGGGTTGGAGGTTGATTCCAAATGATAAGAAGGTAACAATGTTTGAACTTGTTCAGGTACTTATTAATGGTATTTAATTCAATTTATATATTTACCTTAAGAACGAAAATTAGGTTGACTTTTTCCCTTAATTATTCATGCAGATTAAATTTGAATTTAACATAAAAATGAAGAAATGGATCATGAATTCAATAGAAAAAAAGTGGAGAGATTTTAAAGGCAGGCAAAAGGAAAGCTATTACAAGCCTGATTGGCCTTTTGAAGAAAGGATGCAACATCGTGATCCATGTGTTTCAGAAGAACAATGGAAGTCTCTCAATGAGTATTGGGATACTGAAAATTTCAAGGTAAATTAAGCTAAATTTGGTACTTTAAAGTCAAGTTGATTTTATTGGTATATTTTTAAGTTATATGCATGTATTGTAAGAGCATTCTGCTACTAATAAATCAAATATGTTGAAATTAAAAATGAACCACACAATAAGAACCAAAAGTTATGCATGTCTGAAATAAGAAGTAAGTATTTCACAAATTTCTTTTGGTTAACATTCTCTCCTATATAGAATGAGAAACATTGTACCTTGGATTGTGTTAGATGGAAAAAGAGAAGGGAAGAAAGGTAACTCATGCACAAGTATTTATGAATGCACATAAGAAAAAGGATGGTACACCTATTAATGCTGAAGTTGCAGACAAGATTATAAGACTTGCTTTTGTGAAATGGAATTTTACCTTTTATTTTCTCTCTTATTAAAATATAATACTTTTCTTTCTACTTATTTTTATTGATAATGCTTAGGAATAATTAACTAATGCCATGGAGAATGGAGAGTTAGAGGATCCTTCCCACATCGATGAGGTTTACACAACCTTAGTGGGAACATGAAAAGCAAATATCAGCATGGATATGGGCTAGGAGCATCTATTATGGGTGGAGCACAAAGCGAGGAAGAACATTTAATGCAACAAAATCTTGAAGCAAAGTTGGATGCTCAGAAAAAAGGATGGAGGAAATTTGGCATCACATCATCAAGAAATAGACAATTTAATAGAAATGCTACAATCTTTGGCATGACCAAACTTGCAAATTAGGAATTCTATTGAGGTACTTTGTATATGGTTCCTTTACTTTTAGCAATAACTCTATTTATTCATGTATCTAGTGCATATAACCCATGTACTCATTTCTAGGAAAGATAAGAGGATAACCCCTAAAGGAATGAGATAAGAACTTCAAAAAGGCAACATGCAAGTGTTGCATCTACTTTTTCTAGAGGATAGGTACAATTTAAGTTTTTATGTTTCTAAGTGATCATAACCTAGTATATAATCTAAGTTTTTATTACTGTAGGAGGTTTCATTACTTGGTATAGATTATATAGAAGAAGAAGTTGCACTTGCTCGTGTATAGATAATTGATCCAAGTTAGTGCATTGGAGGCATCCAAATTGGATCAAAATATATAGGGGTTGTGATTGAGGTTGCAATTGAGGAAGATGAGCCTTTGATTAGTCTGTTCGAACAATATCAAACAATAGGAGATGCTACCAGTTCAATTATTGCATGGCCTAAGAGACTTACTATTCCAAGGTAATGGATAAGTTTACCAACCATTACAACTTTTTATCCATGTTTGATTGCTAATTTACACTATTTCTTAATCTTTTTTCAGGAACTTTTAATAGACATGGGAACTCAAAGATGAAGAATTGATAAAAGGACATGTTGCCCACATTATCTAGTTTAGATATGGTCTGGAGTCTAGTTTAGTGTCCTAGCTTTGAAATTAGAATATACTTTTGTATTTTTCTTGATTGTTATGTTAGTTGTTTAGCCTTGAACTCTAAAGAATGATTATAGGTTATGTGCAATGACTTCTACTTTATTGGTAGAATGATTATAGGATATTGCTTTATAATATGAGGCAGCATTTAGTTAGATATTGTTTGCTATTAATGAATGATTTTGGATGGTGGTCGTTGATGAAATTTTCAGAATAATGTGTTAAGTGGAGTACAAGTAGTTGTTGCTATTGTCCCTATTTTAGGCTTATTTTCAGACTTAAACATTTGAACTTTTTTTTACTTTGTTTTCCTATTTTGTAATTGACCTTGAAGGGCACTACTTATATTGTTTTCAATAACCCCCTTGATACAATATAAGATAATCAACTCTCTATCTCTAGATATTCTGTTGAAACAAACCCCTTGTGCTTAGCAGCAGCAGCCCTACATGCCTTCTTTCGGAGAGGAATTTGTGGCTATGGTGAAGGGGGTCGTGCTGGTGAGGGTCGTAAATAGCAATTGCAACATAATGACTTCAAAATTAATCCACCTTTTCTAATAATAATCCACCTTTTCTTGAATCTTGAGATAGTTTGCCAATTTGTCTCCTATGTCAAAGGGGAGATTTTTCCTCTTCTATTTGGGTGCCAATTTGTTATGTCATTTTTACTATCATACTAAAAGTTCCTATTCTGCAACACCTTTGGCATTAGGATTTACGAGGGTGGCATACCCTCTTTACAATGTGTTATTCTCTTTTACACTTGACAAGCGAAGAACAATAGGACTCTCAAACTTGGGTCCCAAATCAAAACAACTAGACTACAAAGAAATATACAATATATCCTATGGAGCCCTAGAAATATGCAAACCATGATTTTTGGAGCCTCAAAAAGCCATTGTTTAGAAAGTGTTAAGCATAGGCACAAGGGCGCGAAAGCATGTGAGAGTAATTACGCTTTTTCTTTGAGAATACTCTAAGGTGTGTTTTGAAATGAGAGTCGAGGGATCCTATTTATAGGTGTTTTTTGGTTGATTTGGAAAGTTTAGGAAAACGATGTCAGTTTATCAAAAATATTGTTTGGTCAATCAAAATGAACTTTAGTCAATTAAATATATATTTTGATTGATTCCTTGTTGATCGATTAAAAGATAATTTTGATCAACTTATAGTGCAAAATCAGGATATGATCATTAGGTGTTTTTGATTGGTTAAAATAATGCCAACGTGTAAAAAAAATGCATCATGCGACATGTTTTGCAACGCACTGATGTGGCATACCAGTTCACCGGTATAAACTGATTTTGGATGACTTTGCATTGATGCAAAATGGTCATGGAATGATTTTGCACTAGTGCAAAGTGATTCATGGTAATTTTACACCAATGCAAAATGGTCATGGAGTGATTTTGCACGGATACAAAGTGATTTTGGATGATTTTGCAGCAATACAAAATGTGTGATGGTGATTTTGCACTGGTGCACCATGTCAACACATTGCAAAATGTGTCAACTTTTGAGTTTTTGTTCTTGCGACATAAAATAATATGTTTGGTTGATCGAAGGCACTTGGTTGATCAAAGCTAAATAATTGGCCGATTAACAGTATTGAAAACTTAGTTTTTAGCCTAAGTTTGTTATGTAAGGGGTGACAAAGCGTAATAGCTAATATTTTGAGGTTCCTTACATATAATTCTAGAATTAAGAAACATAAAATAGTAAAACTCTAAAGAATTATACATCTTCTTGAGTGATATTCTTCAATTTATAATCATTTTGCCATAGTATAACCTAAAATGATCAGTTTGCAATAAAACATAATTTTGTTACATCAAAATAAGGGTATCAACGTTCTCCCCCCTTTTGATGATAATAGAATTATAATTATATATACTTGTAATGCATGGTGCATGTTGCTTAAATAAATATGCATATATTTCTCCTCCTTTGTTATTAACAAAAGGCATAAGTAAAAAATATACCATAAGCACATTTTATTTTCAGAATAATCATAAGACAGAAATATTCAAAGCTAATATCGAAACTCCCCCTTTTTAAATGTCAAATGCAATGCATGACAAGCTATTTTGCTAGAAAATAGGAGAGAATAGAAATATGTAGCAAATACATAGCTGAAAGATTAATGTTCTACATATATATATATAAAAAGTTGAATGAATTAAAGCTGAAATAAAGTTAAAGGATAAGGCATAAATGTCCAACATAAGTAATAAATGTACTAGGGACCATCAAACTAAAAAAATTCTAGAAGAAACTGAGAAAAGCCTCCAAGTTCGCTGGGAATTTTGTACCCATATCAAAATCATCTTGTCTGTGGCTAGTTGTGCTTGGTTCAGTAGAGGAGGTGAGTGGCACTTGGAGCCATAGACGTCTCATTTAAGGAAAAATTTGACTCAACTCTGGCGAGAGACATGAGATGGTGTAACATGGCACTACTCTGCTGTTGTCATGGAGGTACTACTGTCGAAGTTGGTGGTGCTGATGTAGCTAGTGATAAGCTAACTGGAGGAGATGGTCAACATTGATGCAAAGAAAAGAGTGATTTGTAATTAGGGTTTTTAAATCGTTGTAACACGCTAATTTGCAATCGCTTTTACAATTTATAATCCTAGATAGTGGGGTATCTAGGGTCGTCTAAGGAGGCAAGTTTGCAAAATTCAATACTCTTGCTTGAAAATGGGGAAATCAACTTTTTTTTTGAATTTTTGAATATAAGACTTTTTTGGTTTTGAAATAATGGGAAACTACTAAATTAAGAGCGGGAAAGAGACTACACCTAACTTGCTGAAATTAAAACCTAAGTGACAAGCAATTCTACTCTCTAAGCTCACCCTAGATACATGAAGACCTGGGGTAATTAGAGAGAGAGTGTGAGTGCACTCTGGTAAAAGTAATAATTAAAATGAAAACGAGAATTTTAGAAGAGGAAACTTTATATATCGAGAAAAGTGTTTACACTAGTAGAGGAATGCTTCTACTACTAGAATTCAGAATACAAAAAAAATTGAAAATGAAACACTAATCCTCTTGTTTTGATGGTGAAAAGAAGAAGATCCTTGCTCCAACTGTGGCTGCTCTCATAGTTAAAAAGGCTTTCTCCTTCCTCTCCTTCCTTGAAATGCTCCTCCAAGGTGGTGAGATCCTTCTCTTGGAAGACCCTAGATAGGGCATGCCTTTTGCTCCTTTAAGGGTAGAAAGAATCCAACCACAAGAACTATTCCTAGGATGGGCGTGCGCCACTCTCATGAACCCCCTCCCAAGGTCCTCCTTGCCTGGCTAGTCCTCTGGCTGGTGGGGGCACAAGAGAGAAGGGAAGAGGGGAAGGCACCAAGGGGACAAAGTGTCCCCTTAATCTTCTTCTTCTCAATCTTCTCTTGGCCGACTATGAAGGTGGATTAATGGTGGAATTAATGAAGCCAATGGTGAAGGAAATGGTGGTGGTTATAGGTCTTTTTATAGAGTGGAGGGGGTGGAGGTTGGTGTTGTGAATGGCTAGGATATGGAAGTTGGTGGATGGATGGTAGATTAGGGTTGGCGTGGAGGTAGAAGGATGCATTAGGTGGTAGTTATGGTGGGTGGAATAGAGTTGGTGCCAACTCTATGTGGGTTAGAGTTAAGGGTTTGGTTGATGTGTTGTATGGCTAGGATTAAATTATAAGGTGGTAGTTAGGAGATGAGTGACTAGGGTAAGTTGGCGCCAATTTAAAGGATGTGTGGAGGTTTGGTTAAGGGATTTGGCGCCAACTTTAAGTGGGTTTAGGTGGGTTAAGTAGCGTGGTATTTGTGAAGGGCTAGGATGGTTCCATGTGGTGGTGGTTGTGGGATCAAGGGTAGATATAAGTGGCACCAAGGTGAAGGGGTGTGGGCAGTGTTTTGGTGCCATTTATATGGTGGTTAGAAGGTGGTTAGGGTGGTGTTAGGTAGCGCCAAGTGTAGGTTTCTAGAAGGGGGTTAGGTGCAGGGTTAGGATGGCTAGTTAGCTTAGGTGTAAGGTGGAGATAAGGGGGACTTTTGGAGGGAAGGAGTTGGCACCAACTTCTTGGTGGCTTTTGGAGGTGGTGGTGTGAAGAGATGTGGAGGTTGGTGGTTGGCGCCAAAAAGGGAAGGAGGTGGTGGTGTTTTTAGGTGGAGCTAGTAGTTAAGTTGAGGTGGAGCTAGGTTAGGGTTTTAGGTAGGAGGTGGACGTCCATGGAGGTGGAGTTGGTTTTGAGCTTAGCTAATCTAGCTAAGCTAGCTTAGCTAGTAGAGGATGAGTAGGATGGAACCAGAGTTTAGGAGAGAGGAGCTGAGGAAAAGTTGTCTGGAGCTGATTTTGCTGAAGATGCCTATATGAGGACTCAGCTACTCAGCTTAGCTAGGTAGTTCTTTTGCTAGTAGCTAAGCTTGAGTAGTTGAGCTGGTCTCAACTTGTTTGATGCTTGGCTAAGTTGGACCTACTTTTTATGGGAACTCCCGAGCTGGCTTAGCTATTAATTGACTAGTAGCTAAGCTAAAGGGAGTTCAACTACCGTGAGCTGAGTGGAGCTGGGGAGAGCTGGACCTGAGCTAAGGTGGACTCTTGCCAACTTAGTTGAGCTAGTTAGACCTCCTAGTGAACTGGTTGGAGCTGAGATGAGCTATACTCAACTAAGTTGAGTTGGATCTGAGTTGACTTGAGCTGGGTTGAGCTAAGATGAGCTACCCTGAGCTACCATTTAGCTAAGATGAGCTGAATGGAGCTGAATGGGGCTAACTCTAACCTAAGTGAGCTAGTATCCAGCTATGATGAGTTGGATTTTGGCTAAGTCCCAGCTGGATTGAGCCTCCTCTTCACCAATTGCCTTCTTGAGTGCTAGGATTTTAGGGATCTGACTATCTGTTCATCCCTAACACTCAAATAAACATGTCAAATATATAACAAATCATGCAATGCATGCCTAACCTACTTGATCCTAAATGCAGCCAAAAAACCCATTTGCGGAGTTAAAATCCTAAGAGCTAAGTTTGTTTTAGGGCATAATAATGATGATAAACTGGCATTTATCACAAATCGAGTAGGAGCTTCTACTGTTGTTGCTATATGTCTAAATGTGGGAGGCTGCTAATCACAGAACTAAAAAGTGTGAATGTGCTCTCCCACCTTATCCAAAAACTATCCTTGGAAACTTAGGTAGTCAGATACCTGAGTCCCATGCTCCATCATCATCACTACAGTCTCTCTATCTATGCATCCCTAAGGAAGCTTGCTCGGAAAGCTACCTATCGAGGAACTACTACTCATGATCATAGAAAGAAGTGGGTTGGACTGGCAGCGGGTAGAATACTGTGAAGTACTGGTATGGGGGATATGTGATGACCTAGGTTCCACCAACCAACTAAACCCGATGAGACCTAAGTCTTTGAATATGAAATAGCATCTGACACTCAATTAAATAAGATTGTAGTCACCCAACATATAATCCTAAAATAATAATAATAATAGCCAAACAAAAATTCATAATGCATTAATTAAAATAGTGTCGATAGAAGTAGTAAGAGTTCACCAATAGAAAATAGTAAAGGAAAAGAATACCACAGTAATAGAGTACAATCACCAGAAAACTAAAAGGATGACTTATGCAGCTAACTATTGTTTGCGCAGACCAACTCCAAGTACCATGCTAGGTCCCACATGTTGGAACCTTGTTCCACATCTTGTTTTGGTGTTAACAAAATTATTATGAATTAATATTTGCATTAAGTGTTCTTTAGATTTAGGTGAAGAAGCAAGGCAAACAAGAAATGATGGAGAAGATCATGATAAGGAGGCTTGATGAGAAAGAGATGATGATGACAAGGAGGAGGCAAGATGACAAGAGTCGAGGAGAAGAAGATCATCTTCAACTTTAGTTTATTTAGTTTAGATTTTATTTTTATAGATTATGTACGCCTCTTAACAAGAGAACTTAACTTAGATCGTAAAATTAGAGATAAATTAGGATTTATATGGTATTTGTTTTCAAAGAACGTAATGAATTAAAATACTTAAAATAGGTACTTGTAAGCAAGTACCAATACTGTTCATCAATATTTGTATTTGCAAGGCACAGGTTTGAGAATTCGTCTCAAACTGTGAACAACAAGTACCAGTACTAACCATGAGTACCGGTACAGGTTGGCCACAGGTTGAAGGCTTTATTCTGGCCTAAACCTTACAAGTACCGGTACCCATGATGAGTACCGGTACTGGTAGGTTACCGTGCCCATGTAATCTCAAACCTGGGAGTCACAAGTACTGGTGCCTATGATGAGTACCAGTACTAGAACTCAGGTACTGGCGACAGTGAACAGCTAGTACCGGTACCAGGTAGTTGTTGGCTAAGTTCTGAATGGCTAGAAAATTAATTCCAACAATGTGAACGTTGGGAATTAATTCCCAACGTCTAGTAGACGAATCCTTGAGGTCCTAAACTCTATATAATGACCCTAGAATTCTTTGTTTTCACATAAGAAAGATTAAAAATACAAGAGAAATTTCTAGAGCTATATTTCCCAAATTTCCACCACATATTCAAGAGAGAGAGAAGTAGCTTGTCATTCACTCTTTACATTCTTGCAAGCTCAATGACGTGATTTTTTTTACATCTTATCAAAGCGATTCACGTCCTTTCTAGGCTCTCAAATCGGTAATATTATTCTATATATTGTTGAGAGGCTTAGGTTCTTGTTGTAAGAGTTTTCTTTTTTACACCAGTTTTCATTTGTATTTGAGCATTTGCTCGTTGGGTTGTAACAAACCTGTTCTTGTAATTGGGTTGAGGTAACTCGTTAATTACCTCGATTAGTAAATTGATTCTCTCGGGGTTGAGAGAATCGGGTTAAAAATCCTAAGCTGAGAGGCTTAGGTAGTGGAGTACCCAAGGGAGGGGAACCACTATACATTTTGTATCCTTTGTGGTTTGATTGTGATTTGTGCAAATTATTTTTGTTATTATTAATTTGTTTGCTTAAGTCTTTGCCCATAGCCATATCTTTTTAGATCCTACAAAGTGGTATCAGAGTAGGTTGTGAAAAGAAGTAACAATTCTCTTTTGCAATGGCATCTCCAGTCAAGCGCACCGAAGGACAGTCATCCACACGTCCTCCCTACTTTGATGGGATGGACTATCGATATTGGAAGAGGAGGATGGAAGTCTTCCTCAAGGCAATGGATGAGGAGTCGTGGACACTCATTCAAGAGAAATATTCAAATCCGGAGTCGCAAGAAGGAGTGGCATGGACGGCAGAGCAAAAGAAGAAAATTGTCGGCAATGTGAGGGTGATGAACACACTTTATTGTGCGTTGTCAAGGGAAGAGTTCAACCGAATTTCAGCATGCGAATCCGCATATGAAATTTGGAACACTCTTGAGGTCACCTATGAAGGTACAAATAAGGTTAAAGAAACTCGTATCTCTATTCTAACAGAAAATTATGAGTGTTTCAGGATGAAGAAGGGCGAAATAATCAAGGATATGTATACGAGGTTTGGGGAAATTGTTAACCCCATGAAGAACCTAGGAGTTAAGCTGAAAGAGGAGCAGCTTGTAAGGAAGATCTTAAGATCTCTTACAAGTGATTGGTCTCCAAAGACCATGGCCATCCAAGAGGCAAAGGACCTCTCCACTCTCCCATTGGATGATCTAGTTGGTAGTCTTATGGCTTACGAAGTCTAACTAGAAAACATGAAAAGGAATGAGGAGAAGATGTCTAGTAAATGGAAGAACATTGCTTTTAGAGCAATTAAGGAGGACTCGGACTCAACAACCTCAGAATCCGAAGATGAAGAGATGGGGACACTTACAAGGAAGTTTCGGAGATTTCTTAAAAAATAAGGTAAGCAAATCAATAAAGTTTCAACTAATGTTATTTGTTATGAGTGCAAGAGAAAGGGGCACTTGAGGAAGGATTGCCCTATGAACAAGAAGAAGGAAGACAAAAGGAAAGACACAAAAGAAGACAAGAAGAAGAAGAAGAAAGTGTTTAAAGCGACATGGGATGATAGTGACTCCGACATGGACACCAACCCTAGCAAATCGGAATCTGAAGACGAGGTCGCACATCTTTGCTTGGTGGCAACTTCAGAAGATACGAACAACGAGGTAAACCCTGATTTTTCATTTGAAGAATTATTAGAAGCATATGAAGAGCTATATCATAAAGCTAAGTCATTTAAAAAGAAAAATAAGGTTTTAAAGAATAATTATCAAGCATTAGAGTTAGAAAAATCATATTTAGAAATAGAATTAGAAATGTCAAAAGAAACTAATAATCAGTTGCATGCAAAGATATTAGAACTAGAAGATATTTATGAGCATTTTGAAGGGACTTTGAATAATTTAAAAACAACAACTAAGTTAAATACGAAATTTTGTAATAATTTAAAGGCCAAGTTCAATAATAAGAAGAACGCACAAAATAAATCACATGCACCTAGACATGCATGGATTTATCAAAAGGTCAAGAATCCTAAGAATTATAGATCTAACACAAATGATCTATAAACCTAAGGATTTGAAAGGTACTAACCATCAAGGACCTAAAAAATATGGGTACCTAGAAAAAATATTTGTTTTGCAGGAATAGATTAAATAGATAAGTGGGTGTTCAAGGCACACAACAGAACATTTCAACCTTTCTATAGGTTGAATGAAGATCAAGAACGATGGCTTAATGGAGCTTGGTACCCACATTCGTCATTTTACTATTGGTAAACTTTTTGGTATAATATTTCTTCATTTTTTTTTGTGATTGACAAAAAGGGGGAGAAAAATAAAGGGAAAATAGTAATATTTTTAGGGGGAGCTTATATTGAGGGGGAGGATTAAAATGAAAATTTTTTCCTTCATATAACTTTGCTAAAAATTATTTTATCTATTTGCAAGATAGTTTTGTCAACACCAAAAAGGGGGAGATTGTCGGAACCTTGTTCCACATCTTGTTTTGTTGTTAACAAAATTATTATGAATTAATGTTTGCACTAAGTGTTCTTCATATTTAGGTGAAGAAGCAAGGCAAATAGGAAATGATGGAGGAGAAGATCATGATAAGGAGACTTGATGAGAAAGAGATGATGCTGACAAGGAGGAGGCAAGATGACAAGAGTCGAGGAGAAGAAGATCATCTTCAACTTTAGTTTATTTAGTTTAGATTTTATTTTTATAGATTATGTATGCCTCTTAACAAGAGAACTTAACTTATATCGTAAAATTAGAGATAAATTAGGATTTATATGGTATTCGTTTTCAAAGAACGTAATGAATTAAAATACTTAAAATAGGTACTTGTAAGCAAGTACCGGTACTATTCATCAGTATTGGTATTTACAAGGCACAGGTTTGAGAATTCGTCTCAAACTGTGAACAACAAGTACCGGTACTAACCATGAGTACTGGTACATGTTGGCCATAGGTTGAAGGCTTTATTTTAGCCTGAACCTTACAAATACCGGTACCCATGATGAGTACCGGTACTGGTAGGTTACGGTGCCCATGTAATCTCAAACCTGGGAGTCACAGGTACCGGTGCCTATGATGAGTACCAGTACTGGGACTCAGGTACTAGCGATAGTGAACAGCTAGTACTGGTACCATGTAGCCGTAGGCTAAATTTTGAACGGCTAGAAAATTAATTCCAATAATGTTAACGTTGGGAATTAATTCCTAACATCTAGTAAATGAATCCTTGAGGTCCTAAACTCTATATAATGACCCTAGGATTCTTTGTTTGCACACAAGAAAGATTAAAAATACAAGGGAAATTCTTAGAGTTATATTTCCCAAATTTCCACCACAAATTCAAGAGAGAGAGAAGTAGCTTGTCATTCACTCTCTACATTCTTGCATGCTCAATGACGTGATTTTTTTTACATATTGTCAAAGCGATTCATGTCCTTTCTAGGCTCTCAAATAGGTAATATTATTCTATATATTTTTGAGAGGCTTAGGTTCTTGTTGTAAGAGTTTTCTTTCTTACACCAGTTTTCATTTGTATTTGAGCATTTGCTCTTTGTGTTGTAACAAATCCGTTCTTGTAATTGGGTTGAGGTAACCCATTAATTACCTTGATTAGTAAATTGATTCTCTCGGGGTTGAGAGAATCGGGTTAAAAACCCTAAGCTGGGAGGCTTAGGTAGTGGAGTACCAAGGGAGGGGAACCACTATATAATTTGTGTCCTTTGTTGGTACAGAGTGGCCAATCCTGACCGCGGGTCCCAACCCAAGGGCGGCTAGCTCCGCTCTGCACTAAACAGGGGGACAGTCGCTCTCCTTAGTACTCCGTACTCAAGGGCCAGCTCACTTCTCCACTCACATTCCCAGTTCCATTCCATTTATTTCCAGGAGTTCTACTCCTAATTCCCCGTAGGGTTCATGCTCATGTTCCTCAGGCCATTCCATATCAAGTTTCATCATTTCTATTTCCATTCTCAGGTTACACATATGCAACTGGTAATTCTATCATTCATATTTCTATATTCAGGTTATTCATAGGTAGTTCGTGTTTCCAACATTCACCTTTCCATTTCCAAGTTATATACATGCAGCTCATTATGTGTGCGACTAGAATTTACATTCAACAGCTAATTAGCACAAGTACTACACAATTCACAGGCAACTATTATTCATTTACAGGCAATTGTTATCATGCTATCTACTCATTCAAGACTGCAATCCATTCATTCAATACAGACATTCCAGTATTTCTAGTCCTAGGATTCATGCCACATCCTAGGTTCTAATCATTCATTCCACACATGCATTTAGGTTTTAATTAAATTAAGGGGAAACCACTCTACCAGTAAACCCAGGAGTAATGGGGGCTTGAACGGTAGGCTCACGTGCCTCAGCAAGCCCCGAACCCGCAATGGAAACAAGTTCTATCATAAGGATCAATCATAAGAGAATACTCAGAACAATATAGCAAGTATTCCAACAAGTAGAGGAAATCATACGGGAAGCATCGGTATCTTAATTGCAGAAATCAGACCTCAAACGGACCCTAAACGGGTCAAAAATAGTGATTCTGACTCAAATCAGACATCTAGAACACCTTCCAGACGTCTTAAAAGAGTCCAGAGCCATACCTCAAGTCCTGCGCTACTCCTCAGACGTCCAAAAACTCCACTGGACCGTCTGAACTCAGTTCCAAACGTCCGACCACCTTCGGATGTCTAG
Organism: Thalassia testudinum; assembly: GCA_037157565.1. NCBI lineage: Eukaryota > Viridiplantae > Streptophyta > Magnoliopsida > Alismatales > Hydrocharitaceae > Thalassia > Thalassia testudinum. The sequence continues at coordinate 95,767,908 of JAZHRO010000002.1, forward strand.
AAACGCTTCTTGTCGTCTGGTTCCTCGCCCAGACGTTTGAAGTTCATGGGAGGGAGTGTCTCGTACCTTCCCGAAGCAACTTCTGCGTGAATCAACTGAATCTCCATAAAAAAGGCAAGAAACAGTGTCTCGGCGGAGCAGCCTACATGGCCGTATCCGCAAAGGAGACGTACCTTCGCGAAGACTCCTCCTCAGACATCTGGCACCACCTCCAAATGTCTGCACCGTCGTCTGGCGGTCACTCCAGACGTCTGATTCTAGGAAAATCCCAGAACCAGAACTTGCTTCCGCCTTCTCGCGCTGCACATGGTCACGCCACGCCCGCTCGCCTACTGCTCCGGCTACAGCAGTGTCGGGGAGGATCTCCCCGACGTACTCCTCCGCCTTACGCACACGCCGACTGGCCGTGAGCTCATCGGTGAGCTCCCACATGAGATCGCAAATTGGCTCTCCTCGCCTCCTCACGCCGCTCCTTCACTCCGCCGTTCTCGCTCGGCTGCTCTCGCTGGAGTGTAAGAGGGAGGTGGCTGGGAAGTGGGGTGAAATGAGGGAGAGGAGGGGGCTTATATAATGGTGTGGGTTTAGGGTTTCGTCGGGCGGAAGGAGAGAGAAGAAGAAGAAACAAGGGACATGTACTGTCTGCGCGCAGCACGTGCGCAGACGCGAGCTCGTACACGAAAATTTCGATTTCCAGATGTCTGGGAAGGTGTCCATACGTCTGACTTGACGTCTGACCCAAGTTTTAGACATCTTAAAGGGCTCAAACAGTACGGGTCTTAACATCATAACAAACTCAAAGGAAGTTTCATCCCCGAAGCTTGAGCTAGCTGGGGTGCGGAAAGAAAACAACATACGCATAACAAACTCAAAGAGGACCGAAGCCGGTCCGAAAAGACATACCCTCAAAGAGCTCCGGGTACCGCTCTCACATCGTTGCCTCAGGCTCCCAGGTAGCCGCCTCATACCTCTGGCTCCTCCACAAGACTTTCACCAGGGGTACCTGCTTCTGTCTCAAACTCCGGATGGCTCTGTCTAGTATCTCCACTGGTCGCTCAGGGTAGGTCAAGTTGTCACCCACCTTGATACTCTCGTGGCTTAGAACGTGACTGGGATCGGCGACGTACTTTTTGAGGTTGGACACGTGAAACACATCGTGTACACCAGAAAGCTGGGGAGGAAGGGCAAGCCTGTAAGCAACGGGTCTAACCCGCTCCAGGACCTCAAAGGGCCCCACAAACCTCGATGTGAGCTTCCCTTTCACCCTAAAATGCTGCAGGCCTTTCCTGGGTGAAATGCGAAGGAAGACATGATCTCCAACCTCAAACTGCACCTCTCTATGCTTCTGTGTTGGTCCTAAGGTGACTCAGATTAGCGAGAAACATGCCGTCTTCGTCAATCTGTCTTCAATCACCCAGACTGCGTTGTGTTCTCGTTGGGTAATGGGCAGGCCCACCACCAAGTCCATGGTGATGCTCTTCCACTTCCACTCTGGCACTGGAAGTGGCTGCAACAGCCCTGTAGGCCTCTGATGCTTGGCCTTCACCTGCTGGCACACCAAACACTACTGTACGAATTCACCTACATCCCGCTTCATTCCCCTCCAAAAGTCGCGTCTCAGATCATGATACATCTTTGTGTTCCTGGGATGTATGGTGAACCTGGAACCGCATGCCTCAGTGAGGAGCTCTCTCAAGAGCTCCTCGTCCCTGGGAATGCACAAATGTCCCCTCATGCGCAGTACCTCGTTGGTAAAGGAGAAGTCTCCAGGGTCCCCTGATAGTACTCTGTCACGCAACGATTGCAAGTATGGCTCTACCATCTGTCCTGTGTTGATGCGGCTTATCAGCTCTGGCCTCGTCTGTCGTGTCACAGTCACTGCCCCACAGTGCCCCAATAACTCTAGTGGTCGCCAACTGGCCATCTCCTCCATGAGTCTCCAACTCTACGCTTGTAAACTGGCCAAGTGGGCGGGCGCTTTCCGGCTCAAGGCGTCAGCCACCACATTTGCCTTCCCCGGTTGGTAGGAAATGCTGCAGTCATAGTCCTTCAGGAGCTCTAACCAACGTCTTTGTCTCATGTTGAGCTCCTTCTGATCAAACAAGTTCCTGAGGCTCTTATGATCCGTGAATATCTCAAAGGTCTCACCGTACAGGTAGTGTCTCCAAGTCTTCAGCACGAAGACGACAGCTACCAGCTCTAGGTTGTGGGTAGGGTAGCTATGCTCATGGGGCTTTAGTTTCCACGATGCGTAAGCGACAACGTGACCTCGCTGCATGAGCACACCACCTAACCCTTGCAAAGAGGCGTCCGTGTACACAGCGAAACTGCCACTGCTGTCTGGGATGATAAGCACGGGAGCCGAAGTCAGCCTCTCCTTCAGCTCCTGAAAACATGCCTCACAAGCGTCTGTCCAAGAAAAGGGCACATCCTTCCCGGTCAACTGTGTCATAGGACATGCAATCTGCGAGAAACCCCTGATAAACCGTTGGTAGTAGCCTGCCAGTCCTAAGAAACTGTGGATCTCTGTCACTGTACGTGGTCTCTCCCACCTGAGCACTACCTCAACCTTAGCTGGATCCACAGCCAAGCCATCCCCTAATATCACATGACCTAGAAAGGTCACCTCCCTCAACCAAAACTCGCACTTGCTATATTTGGCATACAGCCTACGTCGTCTCAATGTGTCCAAAACCATCCACAAGTGCTGTCCGTGATGTGCCTGATCCCGAGAGTAGATGAGCACATCATCAATAAATACCACCACGAACTGATCCAGGTATGGTCTGAACACCTGGTTCGTCAAATCCATGAAAGTAGTGGGGGCGTTGGTCAGCCCAAACGGCATGACCAAAAACTCGTAGTGTCCGTACCGGTTGTGGAAAGCTATCTTGGAGATGTCGGCCTCCTTGATCCTCAACTGGTGGTAGCCAGACCTCAAGTCTATCTTGGAGAAGATCGTGGCACCTCACAACTGGTCGAACAAGTCGTCAATCCTCGGTAGCGGATACCTGTTCTTTATGGTAACCCTATTCTACTATCTGTAGTCCACACAAAGTCCACACAAAGGCGTAGGGTACCATCCTTCTTCTTCACAAATAATACCGGGGCTCCCCACGGAGACGTGCTGGGCCTCAAAGCCCTTCTCCAGAAGGTCCTGCAACTGGGACTTGAGGTCTCGTAGCTCAAGTGGTGCCATCCTATAAGGTGCTGTAGAAATGGTGCTGGTCCTTGGTACCAGTGAGATCTTAAACTCGATCTTACGCTCAGGAGGTAGTCTTGGTAGCTCCTCTGAGAACACGTCGGGGTACTCTCTGACCACCGGGATACTCTGAAAGTCTGCCACAATGCTGGGCTCTACCACTACACAAGCCATAATGCCCTCACACCCCTGGCCCAAAAGTCTCGCTGCCCGAATGCAAAAATGCACCTGAAGCCTCCGTCCACCGATGTCTGTGAAACTCAAAAGAAGGTAACTCCGGTATGGAGAAGACGACCTTCCTCTCAAAACAGTCCACCAATGCGTGGTAAGCAGACAGCCAGTCCATCCCCAGAATCACGCCAAAGTCCTCCATCGGTATCACAATCAGATCAGCGGGGAGGCTGTGTCCCCCACCACTGACCTCACAGCCTGTGTAAACCTCCTCAGCTACAAACAGCTGACCACCCAGACCTCTAATCACAAATGGACCCTCTAACAATACACATTCCTGTCCCAAACTGACAGCAAAACTAGCAGCAACAAACGAGTGCGTGGCGCTGGAATCAAAAAGTGTGTAAACTAGTCTACCGGAAACTGTAACCATACCTGCCACCATTGAATCTGAAGCTCTGGCGTCTTTGTGTGTCAGGGCGTTGATACGCCCCTCAGCTCTAGGTGCGGACGAAGCAGCCACACTCTGACGTCAGACAGGTAGCCTTTGGCTGGTACCCTCCCCGTGATTGCTGACCTCCCCTACGCATCTGAGAACCACAGCCTCTTGCTCATCCTCCAGCGCTCGGTGCTGGGAGCATCTGCTGACCTCCAGCCCTAGATGGGCAGTCCCTCCTGATGTGTCCCGGCTAGCCACACTGGTAGCAAAGGGGAACCCAACTCCCACCCTCGGTAGGTCCCTGCTGACGGCTGGACGGGGGTCCAATGCAGGCAGCCGGCCCCTGTCGGGGGCCCCCAAAGGCCAATGACGGCCCCGCAAAATGTGACGGCTCTCTTGTGGGTGTCGCGTGCCTCCTCTTTCATCGGCCCTGTGAGTAGTCTGGCTGGTAGGGCCTCTTCCGTCCGTTGTCAGTGTCACGTGTGGCTGGATTGGTCTCCTCATATGTCATAGCTGCCTCCACCACCCTTGAGAACGTAGGAACTTCAGGGGTTTGACATACCCCCGAATAGCAGGCCAGAGCCCCTCGGTAAACCTCCACAGGCACTCCTCCTCAGTAGCCACAGCTGTCGCGGCAAAACGAGACAGCTCCAGAAAATGCATGCGGTACGCACTCACGATCATCATCCCTTGGCGGAGAGTGTGGAACTCCCGCCTCCTCTGATCCTGCCATGTCTAGGGAAAGTACTGCTCGCAGAAGAGGGTGACAAACTGGTCCCATGTCGGCTCGGCCCTCTCCTGACCTCTGACCGCCCTCCACCACCTGTGTGCCGTGCTCTCCAACTAGTACGTGGCAAAGGCCATGCAGCACTCCGCAGGGGGGCGAAGGGTGTCAAACACCTTCTCGATTTGCTCGAGCCAGTCCTCTGCCTCGGTCGAGTCCTCATCCCCATTGAAGGAGGGGGGCTTCAGCTTTCGGAATTGTCCGAAAAGCTCATAATGGTGCTGAAGTGGGGAAACTAGTATGCCTCCAGGCAGAGAAGGCTCGTGCTCGGAAGTGTTAGAGGATGGTAGGGGCGATGGAGGACCACCCCCTCCCCCATGTCCAATGTTGTGTCTATCTCGCGGTCCCACAGAGGACTCCCCCTTCGTAGCCCCAGGAAGAGGCGCCTGTGGTGGTGGGTGGAGCTCCTCTCGTACGATCTCCCGTATCAGCTGGGCGAGGTCCTAGGCCTGAATGCTCGGAAGTAGTGGCTGATCCACCGAGGTGTCGGGCTCAACACGTCTGCGCCTCCGACCTTGACCTCGGCCGCATCCACGACCCGCCTCAATGACTCCACGTCGAGGCATCTCCTGCAAGGAGATGCGAACATAGAACATGAAGATGTAAATTCCAACAGACATTTAGCAAAAGAACCTCAGAACAAATATCAAAAGGTACGTTGTGGTGGTTACTCTACTTATAAGCACGTGAATTGGTTATTTTCCAACTAGTTGGTTCACTTCTCGGGACGACCTTGCTCTGATACCATCTTGTTACGACCCGGTTCCTGAATCCCTACAGGACACGAGACCAGATCAACTCGATTGATCCCAAGACCCAGTTGTCCAACGAGAAAGTAACAAAAAAGCAGTAAAATAAACCACATTCACCATGCTAAGTAACTAACAGTAACAAAAGTACAGCAGTAAAGAAGTAAAACTACTACAGTACACACCCCCACAACATTAGGAAAGTAAACGGGTACAGGAATATAATGTGCAGAACGAAAGAGTACAGAATATAAAGGTACAAGAAGCTACTCACTACTACAAACGAGTACAAAAGAGCTACAACTACTGGGCTCTACTGGGCTTAGCACCCTCTGCAGCCGTAGGCTCTGGTTACTCAACACTTGGACCTGAAAAGGGTTATGAGTATATGAAGTCAGCGAACGCTGAGTAGAGTGCCAACCAACTAACTAAATAGTAAAGGTGGACAGGTAGCTGTTGTTTTTCAATTACTTTCTTTAGCTAATTATTCTTTTTCACCATTTAGTTTATTTATCAGGTCTCTTTCCGGATCTCAAATGTTCCTCGTGGGAACGATCTTGATTGCAGTCTTTTCCGAAGAGTAGAAGTCGCACGTGGTTTTCTCCTGGTTGGGAGAGTCCCTCGTGGTGGTCCTACACCCAGTCAACCACCCCAAGGTCACGAACAGACGTAACGGTGACTACCGCACGGGCGAGAAGCGCACGAGTAGCTACCCTTTACTGGCACTCGGTTAGTCATTTCCATTAGCGGGTGCGCCCAAAGAATAGCATGGAACCAGTATAGGGCATAGCCCTCTCAATAACAGGGGTCTCACCCCTCCACAGTCCGCGCACCCTCGCTTGACTACTTGGTTTACCCACTGGGCCTAACAAGTCAGTGTAGGGTGGCTAGTTGAACCTCGGACCCCGTGGGGTGGCTAGCTCTCCCCGGTACAGTGTACACGAGGGCCAAGAAGTCGGTACAGAGTGGCCAATCCTAACCTCGAGTCCCAACCCAAGGGTAGCTAGCTCCGCTCTGCACTAAACAAGGGGACAGTCTCTCTCCTTGGTACTCCATACTCAAGGGCCAGCTCACTTCTCTACTCACACTCCTAGTTCCATTCCATTTATTTCGAGGAGCTCTACTCCTAATTCCCCGTAGGGTTCATGCTCATGTTCCTCAGGCCATTCCATATCAGGTTTCATCATTTCTATTTCCATTCTCAGGTTACACATATGCAACTGGTAATTCTATCATCAATATTTCTATATTCAGGTTATTCACAGGTAGTTCGTGTTTCCAACATTCACCTTTCCATTTCCAAGTTATATACATGAAGCTCATATTATGTGTGCGACAAGAATTTACATTCAACAGTTAACTAGCACAAGTACTACAAAATTCGCTGGCAACTATTATTCATTTATAGGCAATTGTTATCATTCTATCTACTCATTCAAGACCGCAATCCATTCATTCAATACAAACATTCCAGTATTTCTAGTCCTAGGATTCATGCCACATCCTAGGTTTTAATCATTCATTCCACACATGCATTTAGGTTTTAATTAAATTAAGGGGAAGCCACTGTACCAGTAAACCTAGGAGTAATGGGGGCTTGAACGGCCCACGTGCCTCAGCAAGCCCCGAACCCTCAACGGAAATAAGTCATATCACAAGGATCAATCACAAGAGAATACTTAGAACATTATAGAAAGTATTCCAACAAGTAGAGAAAATCATACAGGAAACATCAGTATCTTAATTGTAGAAATCAGACCTCAAACGGACCCTAAATGGGTCAAAAACAGTGATTCTGACTCGAATGAGACGTCTGGAACACCTTTCAGACATCTTAAAAGAGTCCAGAGCCATACCTCAAGTCCTGCGCTACTCCTCAGACGTCCAGGAACTCCGTCGGACCGTCTGAACCTAGTTCCAGATGTCCAACCACCTCTTCGGACTTCTCGAAATGCTTTCCGTCGTTTGGTGCCTCGCCCAAACGTCTAAAGTGCATGGGAGGGCGTGTCCCACGCCTTCCCGAAGCAACTCCTACATGAATCAACCGAATCTCCATCAAAAAGGTAAGAAAAAGTGTCTCGGTGGAGCGGCCTGCAAGGCCGTATCCGCAAAGGAGACTTACCTTCGCGAAGTCTCCTCCTCAGATGTCTGGCACCACCTCTACACGTCCGTACCATCATCTGGTGGTCACTCCAGACGTCTGATTTTGGGAAAATCTCAGAACCAGAACCTGCTTCTGCCTTCTCGCACCGTGCGTGGTCGCACCGCGCCCGTTCGCCTACTGCTTCGGCTGCAGCAGTGTTGGGGAGGATCTCCTCGACGCACTCCTTTGCCTTACACATGCACCGACCGGCCGTAAGCTCACCGGCGAGCTCCTACGCGAGCTCTCAAACTGGCTCTCCTCGCCTCCTCACGTCACTCCTTCGCTCCGCCATTCTCACTCAGTTGCTCTCGCTAGAGTGTAAGAGGGAGGTGGCTGGGAAGTGGGGTGAAACGAGGGAGAGGAGGGGGCTTATATAAGGGTGTGGGTTTAGGGTTTTCGTTGGGTGGAAGGAGAGATAAGAAGAAGAAATGAGGGACGTGTACTGTCTGCGTGCAGCACATGCACAGACGCGAGCTCGTACACGAAAATTTTGATTTCCAGATGTCTGGGAAGGTGTCCATATGTCTAACGCAAGTTCCAAACGTCTTAAAGGGCTCAAACAGCACGGGTCTTAACACACACACTATCTAATTGGACTCAGTGAGAATCTAATTGACCTAGACCTACCTTAATTGAGTTGTTTTACTCTCAATTAGGATTTTACACATCCAATTAAACTTGTATCAAGTTTAATTGCATTTTACCTTAATGAATTAGGATTTACAACCCTAACTTGAGACCTATCTTGACCTAAACCCATTAGACCTTAACCTAATCAACCTAGCCACCTAGGTTTCGACCCACGCACACCCACACACACCATCTACATGAAAATACCTAGCCTAGAGTTCTCTAGAACTCTCTACCATGTGTTGTAGCTTTGGTTGCTAAAAATAGCAACCAAGATGCATTCAATTTTTAGATCCACCAAATGTGGATCTAAAAACCACCCATCCATCCTCTCTCTCACTCTCCCATAAGCTCCCACCATAGGTTTCTCTACAGTGTTCCACACTTCTCTAGAGAGGCTCCCTTGGGTCTACTTAAAGGATCTTTGGGTGGCCATTTGCACCTATCTAGCCTTCCATCTAGTTTTAGCTTCATTCCACCTCCATTACTCCACCTCCATCTCCACGAGCACACCATGGCATCCCCATCACCGCCATGCTAGGTTTAGATCACCTCCAACCTCTCTCCAAGGGTCGGCCTAAGCACCATTGGCCGCCCCTCCTCCTCTCAACCAAGTCAAAGGCCATCGGAGCTACCTCCGAATGCCCTTCATTCTGTTAGCTAGATAAGTAGCGTAGTTCTTCATAGATTAATGCTTTATTACTGCTTGGTAGTGTAGCTCCATATTGTCCCCCAATGATGCATGCATAATCCCCCCATAGATTCATGTATGCAGTCGTTTTCTGTTAGCTAGTTTATTGCTTTCAAGCTTTCCTGTACAAGCTTTCCGCGACCTTCACTCTGTAGCCAAAATGATGAAATCAATGAAATCATCTTTTGTATATCACTATGTTTATGTGTGAAAATCACCATGAGCTGATTGCCATATTTCCTTGTGATTAAAGTTGCATGTGTGAAATTTGTATTCTCTTGCAACTAAGCATGCCATGCATCAATACGAATTATTGTAAACTGGCATGCATTTCTGAATAAGTAGAGCGAGCTAGATCAAATTCAAATCTGTATTTTCTAAACGCCTCCCAGAGACGAACGATCGGAACTCAAGTCTCGTTATTTTATAAATTATTTTTGACGAGGATTTTCGAGCACTATACTACTACGAGATCTCTGTTTCCAAAACACGCGCGAGAATCGCCTCCTATCAAAAGGGTGCTATCTCATAAATTAATTCTTTTATAAATCTTCACATTTTTTTGTTCATTTTACAAGTTAAGCCCAACTTGTTACAGTCAAAACTTCTACTTTCTTCGACCAATCTTTCTTGTTGAGTCTTATAGTTTTCTCCAAAATTCATTTGATCTCCCAATTGGACACCTTGACCTGTCCACTCATCTGCAGGTGATACGGGGTGGCCATATTCTGGGTGACACCAAGACTTTCGAGTAGATGGGTGAAGTGTGAATTCCTGAAATGAGGTCCCTCATCATTAATGATCGTCCTTGGGAAACCAAATCGGGAAATGATATTGGCCTTAACGAAATTTAGAACCATGGAGTGGTCGTTGGTCCTAGTCGGAATAGCCTCTAACCACTTTGACACATAATCAACTACCACAAGGATATATTCATAGTCGTAAGATGATGGAAAGGTGCCCATAAAATCTATGCCCCAGACGTCGAATATCTCGATTGGAAGAATAGGATGCTGAGGCATCTCATCCTACTTCTCGATCGTTCTAGTATGTTGACAATGAAGACATGCCTCCAAATAAGTATGTGTGTCCTTCAATAGTGAGGGCCACCAGAAACTGGACTAGAGAACCTTATACGTAGTCTTCTTTGCACTAAAGTGTCTTCCACAATGCAGTGTGTGACAGAAATTCAAAACACTATGTTGTTCCTCCTTTGGAGCACACCTACGTAAGACTTGGTCATAGTCTATTCTAAAGAGCTTGAGGCCCTTGATTGAGTAGTAATCATAGGTCTTAATTGACCAAAATTAGGCTAGGACTTAGCATAAGTTAGGATAATTCATGCATGCTAAAACATTATTTGCATTTTTACTGCTTTCTTTTAGCTATGCATAAAATAATGCTATAATGTACTAATTAGGTGCATTATGTCAATTGCAGGTAATAAGCTGATCAGAAGCTAGATCTGAAGCTGGATCTAAAGCTGGATATGAAGAATAATGAATAACTGGTGTTGCAGCAGAGTTGGAGAGGAAGACCTAGATTAGATGTAGTAGATAATAATGTAAGGGAGTTAAGGTATTCTATTCTACTAAGTAGGAATAAAGCAATAAATTATGAAGAACTTAGGTCCATCCTAGCCCTGGGAAAGGCTAGAAGCCTCCCTAAGCCTTAGCCATCCTTAGATTAGGTCATCTCACCCTAGGAAACCTTAAAACCCTAATTCTAGCCTCTATCTGGACGCCCAGACGAGTTATAGGACGTCTAGAACCCTTAGCCAACTCTCGCACACATTAAACCCACTTCTGCAGTGTTATTGGACGTCCAAACACTTGGTCAAACATCCAATTTCTGCAGAAGACCCAATATAGAACCTACAATCACTCCTGACTCTGATTGGACGTCCAGACAACAAGTTTGGACTTTTGATTTTTCACTATAAGATGTCTGACACTTTTATTGGATGTCTAGAACCGCTCTCCAGTTCCTATTTTGAGATTCAAGCCTTGATCTTGGATCTCTAGGTCCCTAAACCCAATTCTAACCCCATAGGAACCTAAATTAAGGTGGCCTAACCCTAGCATATCACCTCTAGACCTCCCTAAGGACCTAATTAGGTCCTCACTAAACCTAATTGACTTGGATCTTAGTCAATTCCATCAGCCTATTCAATTGGACTCATTGAGTCCAATTGAGCTCTGATCTTAGCATACACTATCCAATTGGACTCAATGAGAGTCCAATTGACCTAGGCTTGACTTAATTGAGTTATTTTACTCTCAATTAAGTTTTCACACATCTAATTAAACTTGTATTAAGTTTAATTGCACTTTAGCTTAGTGAATTAGGGTTTACAACCCTAATTTGAGACCTACCTTGACCTAAACCCACTAGAACCTAACCTAATCAACCTAGCCACCTAAGTTTTGACCCACACACACCCACACACACCATCCACACAACAATACCTAGCCTAGAGTTTTCTAGAACTCTCTACCATGTGTTGTTGCCTTGGTTGCTAAAATTAGCAACCAAGAGCCATTCAATTTTTAGATCCACATTTGGTGGATCTAAAAACCACCATCCATCCTCTCTCTCTCACTCTCCCATGAGCTCCCACCATAGCCCTCTCTAGAGAATTCTATAATTCTCTAGAGAGCTTCCCTTAGGTCTATAAAAAAACCTAAGGGGGGGCCATTTGCACTCATCCATCTCTTGGCATTATCCACTCTTGGTTCCATTTAGCTTAGTTCCATTCCACATCCACTCCACCTCCATGTCCACGAGTAGCTTCACCATGGCCACCACCACCTCCACGCCAAGATGCTGGATCACCTCTCCAACCTCTCTCCAAGGGCCGGCTTAAGCACCATTTGTTGCCCTTCCTTCTCTCAACCAACTCAAAGGCCATCGGAGCCCACCTCCGAATGCCCTTATTTCTGCTAGATTTGTAGCTTAGTTCTTCTTAGATTTACATGCTTTATTTACTGCTTAGTAGTGTAGCTCTTTATTCTCCCCCAATGATGCATGTAAAATCCCCTGATAGATTCATGTATGCAGTCATTTTCTGGTAGCAAGTAGTTTTATTTCCCTGTACAATCATTCCTCTACCTATGCTCTACAAATTTGATATCATCATCATCTTTTATATATATAAATATATATGTTGAAAATCACCATGTGCCTAGTTGTCATCTTTTGGTGTGATTGAAGTTGCATGTTTTAATTACTATCTTTTGGCAACTAGCATGTCGTACATCAATACGTAAATCACCATAAACCGATATGAAATTTTAAGCAAGCAGAGCAAAAGAGATCTATTTCAAATATGCATTTCCATAAATGCCTCCCAGAGATGAACGACTGGGACTCCAAGTCTCGTTATCTTTATAAATATTTTTGTTCATCATATTTCACAACTATACTATGGCACATTCTGATCAAATACGCGCTATACGATCCCCAACAGTCCTCCTAGTGATAATACTTCTTGTCAGTGAGAAATCTATCTCGCTTCTGCTCATTCCATGTATTATGGGTTTCGCTAGTGACCAAGTAGTTGACGACATTAGCATACCAAGGTGTCGTCAGTTGTACCACTATTACCGTTTTGTTAGGAAAGGTGTCATGAATGTCTTTGATGGGGTTGAAGCCTCAACTGGGATCCTAGATAAATGATTGGCGACTACATTTTCGACCCCTTTCTTGTCACAGATATCAAGGTCGAACTCTTATAGTAATAGAATCCATCTAATTAGCCTAGGTTCGTGTTGAAGCTACGGGTTACTACGCTATCATATTTGGTTTTGAAAAACCTGTCGTTGTAGTTTGAAAGTGAAGAACTCGTGTTCAACAAATAAAATTTATACCGAAATAGAAATCTCAGGTCGAACTCAGGGAGGCGGACATTTGATTAAAAATATGCATTTGTTTTATTTGTCACAAAGTAGAATAATTGATTAGAAACTATCTATCTATTTATAATAAATAGAAGAGAGAGAGAGAATATTACAAACAAAAACAAAAAGAGATGTAGAATGAACATGGAATTCATTATAAAAGAGATTATTCGTTACACTACTCATTACGACTAGAAAGCAGAAAATGATTACACTAGAAAGCAATAAATCTATTCTAGAAAGCATTAAAAAGAATGGAGAGAGAGATATCCTCCTCAACGGTCGCTTGGAGGACGAGCCAGACGGGATGACGCCTGGAAGATGGGGAAGGAGCAGGAAGAAGGAGGACAAAGTGGGAAGAATAGGATCGTTGTCGTCGTGGGATCCACTTCCGAAATGGGGGCGAAAATTTGACTTTATCTCTTGAGAAGCATCTTGGGTGTGGGACAAGCTTCTCTTGAGCTTTGGAGAAGGAGAGAAGAGAAAGAAGGGATGCCAATTTCATATGGAGGGGGTCTCCTTTTATAGTTGCAAGGAGTGAGGGAAATTTGGTCTTTTTAAATTGAAAAACATTAATTCAGGACCTTTAGTGACAGATAAGGTGATCCTCGAAGGCAATTCTGACGTAGATTTTAGTGATTCAACCCACATCCTCAGCCTGGAATCTGGATCTGAAACTTATTGGGAAGATTACAAGGCCTCGTATGACGAAGATCAAAGTTTAAATGAAGATTATGATTCTGGGCCTTTGTTTCATGAATATCCCTCTCCAACATCTTCAGAGATATAGATTGATTTATCCGAAGTCACGCCAATCTACGATACAGAAACTGAGTTGGAAGAGTGGGGTTTTGATTGGGTCTTTCCTACAAGCCTAGAACTTGAGCCTTGACCAAATAAGGACACCTCTTTGAGCTCAGAATTGAAGAGTAGGCTAGACCCAAGTCAATTTGTTGAGTCTACATCTTGTGATTTATTCTATGGTGGAACCTCTGATCTCGAATCAAACTCAAAACTTGATTCTTGCAATTTCTCCGACGATTTCGAATCTTACCGTGATTTCAGAGAACCATTGTTTCCTGACTACGACGAGCCAATTTATGACCTCAGCTCACATGATTCATTCTTCGACTCTGACTCTGAGGTCCCTGATCCCGAGATCACTGATTTAAATTCAGGTTCCGGTGAGATGGAATCATTTCTTTTTGATCCTTAGGAATCGAAACCAGAAAGTGCCAAGAGTGACTACAACCCATAATTCGAATCTTTTCTTGACCAAGGTTTTATTCATCCTATAAACACTCTTCAAGCATTCACTTTTGAATTTAATGGCTACTATGAGGACTCTCTAAATGAACCCACCTTCAATTTTTTTCTAGAGGAGCCCTCATACACAATTCTTATTGAAGCCACCTCCTCCACATATATAGAACCCATCCAAACCCGTTTTTAACCCCAACCCACAACCGGACTCAATTTCTATTTTGATTCCCCTCTTACTGAGTCGATTGCAGATGATTCGCCTCCGCATTTTTATTGGGTTTCGAACATTAATTAGACTACAAATCACACCCCATCCTTCTCTGAACACTCATGTAGGGTTTCCGCATCATCCACTAATTATTTTGAGGATCCCTACTCTGACCAGGCTGATTCGACTCAGCCAAACCCTGGATTCACACTTCTATATCATTCCAAGCACCATAGTATATGGTGGGTTCCACACCTCTTGATCTACATTTGTCAACCCACCAGATTGATTGGGTTTGGGCTGCATCATCAGCCTATTAATCTGAACAAGCACCTGGTTGGACCAACTAAGCTTTTGATCAAGGTGCTTGTTCTACAAAACTCAGCTGATTTGACCACTCTCTCTCCATACCATTTCTCGCTCGACTAAAGGTGTTGAATTTAGCACTTAATGGGATTCAATTCGTCATTCCAAAAACTCGAGTTCCTTCTGATTATCCTTCTGTACTTTACGTTTACTGCACCCTAAGTTCAGTTTTTGAATAGTCGATCCCACCTTTGGTACACGTTCCAGAGCATGAAATCGTCCGCAATAGTCATTCATGACCCGTTCGCCCACTTGATAATCCTATTTGAAATTCCTGAACCCAAACCTGTTCCACACCCTTTGTTTACAATGAGGACATTGCAAAAATTAGGCATGGGGGGGTGGTGAAGTACAAACATACAAGAAATCAAAATTCAGAAGGGTTCTCAAAAAAAATAACATATTCCAAAAATACCAAAAAAAAAAAGAAAATTGTGAAAAAGAACAAAAAAAATTAGAGGAGAAAAGAAAATTTTGAGGTCATACAAATCGTGAGGAGAAAAAGGGGAAAAGTGGAAAATGTCAAAAAGGAGCACAAGTGAAAAGAAAAAGAAAAGAAATAGTCATTAGTAAGAAATTAAGGGATTAACTGAGTTTTAGGCCATATCAAGAAAAAGAAAATGAAAGAAAAAACTTCTAATGAAACACAGAAGAAATTAGTAGGAACGCTGATCTTAGGCCTTTTGGGCTATACTCCTAGGCTTAAAAATTCAAGTATCAGCTAAGATCTGGATAGTCCTCAAGAGGTTGGGGAAAATGTGAAGCTTAGGTCTAAGGCTCAGGGAGTATTTAGCCTCGTTAACTGACCTCTAGTTTGCGAGACTCAATAACCTAAGCACCCCAATCCACACACAGTCTGGTTCAGTGCGCATAAGTATCAAAATCATGCAAATGCGTTTAAATTGTTCTAAAAAGGATGCCTAGATTACGAGCGGCCAATCAATACAACTTAATTTGGACGAGTTCCTGATGCGGAGAGGTGGGAAATTCCCCTCGAAGATGCGCAATAACATATCGTCTCCTCGGTGCTTGTTTCCTAGGATATTTACATATTCTATTGGGGGCATGTAAGCACCCTGTGCTGGTTCAGATGCTATGGGCGACATTATCATGAAATGTTGATTGCCAGGGTCTGGATTTAGCTATAGAACACCATGGGCAGGATTATCTCAAAATCTCAAAAGCCAGGGTTTTGGGGGTTGCCATGGGTGGTGCTATCACGAAGCATCCTTCGAGGACTGATGATGGGGACTGAGAATCTGATACAAACTGTGTTGAGAAGCCAGTCTGAAGCTAGAAATAAAAAGAAAAGAAAGAGAAAACTCTCTGAATAAAGAAAATCCTCTGTCTCTCTCTTACAAAAATGCACTGCAAACTGAACCGATACTAAAATATGTTACAAGCACGGGTGCTTTAACCACGAAGTCCAACGAACCTTAGGATAGTTCCTGGGGGCCTTGAAAACCTTCACGGCAGATTGAGGCTAGAGATGGTCAAGTCCGGATCTTGGTTGGTACTTGAGTACCTCTAGGCCTACTATCGGCATTCTAACCTAATCAAAAGAAGAAAGCACTCATCAAAGTTTTTGAACATCAAGGAACTCATGGTCTAGAATCGAAGTTAAAACCTTAAAATTTTGCTAACGGACTAGCAAAATCTACGCATGGGGGTATGATGGGAACACCATCATGAGCCCTAACTAGCTCATTTTGACCCATAAAAGGGAACAAGAGCTCCTACATAACCAACTGGAGGTCCTAATTCATTGAATAACCATTCTAAGAGAAAAGTTAGAAATAAGGGGTAAAACTGTAATTTTACCATTGCAGTATAACAATAAGTTTCTCAAGGGCTAAACAAAGGTCAAAAGGTCTTAACAAGATAAAAAGTGGGTCGGTTCAGACAAAAAAGGGTTCGTGTGAGTTCTGGGAATTAAATGACTTCTTGTAACCCAAAAACAGACCTGCTTGATTAACAACGTTCTGGTCAGGATAAAATTCACCTAAACCCTCTAAAAATCATAAAAAAGTGTTCTCTAGGGTTTAGAACTTTCAATTTGGCCATTGGAACCTATTTTGACCTAGAATGGGGTCTCAATTAGATATTTGCCCTAAATTGGGTTTTTACGTAAATTACCTAGTCAAATGAGGTCAAACCCAAAATCCAACTTCACCATTGGATTCCTTAGGTTCAAATTAGGTTTTTACCAAAATTTGGACTTAAGGGGAACTCATCTTGACCTACTTTGCAAATAAGTCCAACCTGATTATATTTCTAACCCTATCTTTAGAAAACCCTTGCATTTTGCCCCCTATCTTCTTCATCATCCTTGCAAATAGGTCCCTCCACCATTATAGCAGAGGGAATCCTACTCCGACGAACTTGAGAAGGCGATTCCTCCTTAATTGCTCAGAGAATCCCTCCCAAAATTGGAAGGGAGATTCTCTGAGTAATCTCCTCCAATATGAAACCATCATTGAGCCTTAATTTGTACCCAATCTCTCATGCGAATGCATGAGAGATTTGGGTCTTTTTGAAGCTTCCAACTCCGACAGACATACCTTGCTTGGAAGCTTGGCTTCCAAGCACAAATCCGTCCACAGAAGTCTATTTAAGCAATCCCTGATTCATCCGCATCTCCTCAACTTGGAATTGGGTCGGTCCACCTCACATTCTTCTCCCCTCACCAGCCACAACACCTTTGCAAGCTCCGGCGGTTCCTCCCTCTCTCTCTCGTTGCCCAACCACAATACCAGTGGTTGGGTTGCCTTCCTCTCATTCATTCGCGTCGATCATACCAGCCCTGACGTCGCCACTGCCCTCATCTTCGCCACTGCCTCATCTATGGAGATCTTCGTCTCCGACGTTGGTCGTACCAGCCCAGATGCCTCTCTTGTCTCCTTCGTCCTTAGTTTAGGTCTGTTAGCTTCCCTCTCCCTTCTACACCTTTTCCCCCTCCTTATTTCCCAAAAACACCCCTCGACACCACCGATCACCATCACCTCCACCTCCGACCATACCTCCGGCGAGGCGTCCCTGTTGCTCCACACCTCCACCCGCCTAGCCAACCACCCTACGACCTTCGCCTCAACTCACTGATCATAATCCCATACTTCATTCACTCCATTAGCCGCCGTAACATCCCCCCAAACACACCCACTCACACGGCCATAGAGAACCCTAGGCACACCACCACAGCCGTTCCCATGCCACGCTGACCACCACCACCTATTTGTTGTGCCTTGGCGAGTCTCCCTGGACGTTTTAATGTGGCCACAAGGCCGTGCACATGATTTCAGGTTCAGGCAACAACGGCCGCCATGGACGAAGAAGCTTGAAGCTGCTTCTGCTTCAGGCATGAGTCCCAAACGATGCGGACTTGAGGCACGAGTGCGTCCAGGCTACCAAATTGAGTCAACAGCCCACGCAGCCTCACCAATTAAGCCAAACATCTCTGTTGCGGCGCATGCAAGGGAGGCGAGACGTTTAGTCCCACCTCGGAACTAGACGAGCGAGCGTAGCTGCATAAAAGGAATTTCTACATTAGCCTTATCGTCTCCTACTCACGGGGTGAGGTCCCTCTCTCCCCCTCTCACGGCCTCGTCTGCGGCACTGCCCACGTGGACCTGGCCACGACCCATTTACCCGACCGACTCACTCCTCTCTCACCACCCACGCCGGTGAGCCTATACCCTGGTCTCCGTTAGGTCCGATTACCCAACCTGGATGTGGCTCTAGGAGAGAGAACCGAAATAGAGAAGAGAGGAACGCTACACAGGGGAAGGGGGGTTTTGCTGTGGAAAGATTGGCTCCACACTTAGCCAAATCCAACGAAGGAAAAGGAAAAGAAGGAAGGAAGAAGAAGGAAGGAGAAGGGTCAGAGAAGAAGCCAAGGAAGAGAAAGAAGAAGGAAGAAGCTGAGGTTTGCAAGGCTAAGGAAAAGAAGGTTAAAGGAGAAGCCAAAGAAGGAAGGAAGAAGAAGCTAAGGAAGAGGAAGAAGAAGCAGAAAGGCAACCAGTAGAGAATCAGAGAGAGAAAGAAGGGAAGGAAGAAGCTGAGGGTAGAGGAAGCTAAAGGAAAGGCAAAGCTGAAGAACAGAGAAGCCAAAATCAGAAGAAGAAGAAGGAAGGAGATGCCAGAGAATAGAGAAGAAGGAAGATAAAGAGAAAGAGGAAGAAGAACAGGAGAAGAAGCAGAAGAAAGAAATCAGAGAAAGAGAGCCATTGTATCACATCATTTTTAAGACATTTGATTTTGTAATCAGACTCCAATTCTTCATAAACTCTCCATTTATTTTTAGCTACAATTATTCTCATACTCATGCTTTATATTTTTAATTAGCTTTTGAGTAGTATTATGTGTTCAAATTGCTTTTGTTATTGAGATTAGTACGTGAATTCCATTTTCTCCCTGTGTTCGACCTCGAACTTTAAATTCGAGTAATAAAATTATATTTGTTTTGAATGCTTTTTCGACTGTACTACAATGCGACATTCTTAAAACCCGATCAAGCGCTCTTAACACTAGGATCTAGGTTGGGCTCTACAGGGATCTCAGAATCATTCTCGAGAATCACCTTAACAGGATATAGCTCAGGATTTACATTCTCGAGAAGTTCTATTTTAAGCTCATCATCGCAGGTGTCGGGGAAATCTAAGCTTAGTGAACCAAGCTCTTGATTTTCTATGGCTAGCTCGAAATCGGGAACACCAACAATTGGATCCTCCCAACCCTTCTCAAGATCATGTGTATCAATCTGTAGATAATTTGAATTAGATTCTGTTAGGGGTCCACAACAACCTTGATTCTCTTCCTTGGGCTCTAGCAAATCGTTTTGACCCTTATTATTGTTCCAAGGTGTCTCATCAATTTCTGAAGGGATGCATAGGTAATTTTGATCAATGGTTTGTTGTAATGTTTTCAACATACACCCACATTTTTCCATGAGACCTTGGTACATTTCCCAAAGGTATGGATTGGACAAACAATGTATATACTCGATATTGTGTAGTCTCCACAATTCACTGTATTCAGTTAAAAGATCATCCCGATTTAAATCATGTATCATTTGTGTAAATAGTAGTTCAGCACAGTTCATAATGTAGGTTGTTGTTTCTGGTATGGTAACTTGAATCCTATTAATTGGATTTGAATTCCTGAAATAGTCATCATGGTGTTTAAGAGCTACCCCAATCATCTTCTCTTTGATGCTCATTTGGGATCAGGTTTCCTAAATAGTCTTCCTAAAATGTCAGGTTTCACTTTTGAATCAGATGGTGGAATCAAGATGTAGAATCAAACTTAGGATTAGATTGGAACTTGATTAGATCTGAAAGAAATTCCTAAGAAGATCTAGTGAGTTCTCTTAGGTTAAAAATCCTAATGACCTTCCTGTGTATGTGCTCTATAGAAAAGATGAGGGACTGGATGTTATATGGACCCAATCAAAGCACCTAAAGATTTTTGGATGACTAAGGCAATTTTGAGGCGATTGATGCCTCTGAATCAGAAATCCACACACCTGAGAAATACCTGGGTAGCCAGGAAGGGAGAGCCCATCAAAGACCCCTACATGGTAGAGCATCCCCACATGTTACAGGGTTTCCCCCACCCGACCTTCCTTGTCACTGCAGTTCCAAGTAGACCGGAATGTATGGACTTAAGACCTTAAGTCTACCAATTTTAGCCTAATTAGTGTCTTGAATTTCACTTGATTAGAAGTTGATTTGACTTGTGACCTAATTTGGAGGTTGGTTGGCCCACAAAGTAGACCAACTTCACTTAACCTGCCTTAAAGATGGCAGAATGAAATCTAGGACAAGACCCAGAAATCACCTTGAATGACTCTTATATATTAGGTCCAAGATTTTAGGGTTCAAGTGAATTTAGAGCCTGATTTTAGGGTTCTAGTTGATTAGATCTTTCAATCAAGGGCTTGGGTAGCACACAAATGTTGGTGGGTTAATTCTCTTTAATGCAGGCAAATGTGTACTAACACTTCAAACCTTATTTAGCTCTATTCCAAGTCCAATTTGATCTCAAAATATTCACCTCGGGCTTCAAGCAAGAAGTGTGTTAGCCCAAAAAGTTTTCAACTTAAGCGTAGTCCATAATAGGTACAGGCAATTTGGGTAGTGAATTCTAAATAGAATCACCTCAAGCTTCAATCAACTATGAAAATTTTCACAAATCAGGAAAACTTGCCTTTTAAATGATGGTTAACTAAGTAAGGTAGGTAGTTCCTAATTGATTGTTTCCTTTTCTCTCTTCCAAGGATTAAGAGATTGATTAAGGAAGAACAAAAAAGTTACCTGCCCTGGAGTGGTTGAATTGCACAGAAGATCGCCTCATGATGTACCTTGCAAAATCACAAGAAAACAGATAGAGTAAGTTAGTGCTCAGATATAATCAAATAAAGTAAAGAATAGCGGTGAATTACGCGTTGCTCCTTGGCAACTGTGCCAAAATGTTGATGGAGCTTTCTAGGAGTTTAAATGTGTCTCGTTGTAGTAAAGTCTCCTAAATGGCTCTTTAACAAATAATATTTATAAACTCGAATATCTAGAAATGAAGTCCGAGGTCGAACACAGGGAGCAAATAGAAATTCACATGCTAATCTTTAATCAAAATATAAATGAGCATAATAATGGTATGCAATGAATATTAATCTGTCACATTAGATATTCAATGATGGTCAATGTATTTTAAGAGTTAAAGATGACAAAAAGATAACTAAGACAAAAAAATGGTGATTTAGATCGCCAATTATTAGCCTAAGCACATGTATAGCAATTACTAAAATGATGTTTAAATAAATGGCAGTACCCAGACATCTGATATTCAAGTCAGACAACTTAAATGCTCTCTTGCTACAATATTCTGATTTTCTTCTTCTCTTCTGCTTTGGCTTCTTCTTCTTTCTTCTTCTCTTTCCTTCCTTAACCTTTTCTTCTTCCTTCTGCTCACGCACAGGTCTCAACTTCCTCTCTTCTTCTTCTACCTTTGCCTTCTTCTTCATAGGGTGTTCTCCTTCTCAACGACCAAGTGTTGGACTTCTCTCTGAAGTAAAACCCGCCCTTACCCCGGTCTTTCTCACAATTTCCTTCCTCTTCTTCTCCCTACTCTCACATAATCTGTTGCATTATCGGGTTAATGGATTTGGGCACATAGACCAGGGCTACAGATAGTGAAAGGTAGCCGAGGAGTGCAATGGGTAAAGAGGGGACCTCACCCCCGTGGTCTTTGAGGCGACAAGGCAATATCACATATTCAATTTATTCAGCCATAGCTACTCCTCATTTAACAATGTGGGACACGTCACACTCTTCTCTTCGTGAAGGCAGCAACAACAGATTGCTCCAATTGAAGGCGTTGCAGCTGATGGTTCTTCCAATTGCTGAAGCAGCTTCATTCCTAAGATGAATCCGCAACTTCTGGGTGTAGAATCAAGGTCGAAGCAAGTCGGATGGAGGTGGACGGAGTCGGAGATGATGGAAGTGGCGGTGGAGGGCAGTGATGACCTGAAACATTAGATACGGCCTCTAGACTACATTAGAACACTTCAAGAGGGTCTCACGGATATGGTGGATGTGATGGTGGTGGTTTCGTGAGGTGAGGAGTTCTGTGGAGGTTGGGCGAACTCGGAGGAGGTGTGCGGAAGTGGGTGAGTTCGGTGGGGAGATGGAGTGGGTAGTAGGCCCAAAAATATTAGGGCTTTTGTTCTAGAGGCCACGACAGAGGTTCTAAGAGTGGTGGTGGACCGGATGGTGGTCTGTGTCGAGCTCGTGACCTCGCCGGAGTTCGGCCGAAGTGGGAGAAGACAGTAAGACAGAGGCATGGTCGATGGTTGATCTGAAGAATAGAGGAGTCGAGGATGGTCTAGAGAGGGAGAGGAAGCTAATAGGACCTAACTTAGCAGTTGAATGGGGTAGGAAGGTGCCGGCTTTGAATGGCCAACGCCATGGAAGACGAGGGCTCCAGGGAAGGAAGATGGTAGTGAGGAAAGGGGAAGATGGCCCTCGTTGTGGCTGGTGAGGCGAGGAGGAAGGTGATGAAGAAGATGGACAGGCCAATTTGATCGTTGGCCGTTCGTAGGAAGATGGGGAAGAAGGCTGACGTGTGTGTGACGCACATGTGTTTAGAAGAGTCATTATAGCTTGCACTCGCAACCTCGATTTTAAAATGAAGAAACGGATGTGAGTCCGAGTATCGATCTCAGGGAGGCGTAAAAATTGGATTTTTCTTGTCACTTAATGTCACGAAAATCACAGGGTTTTGCTTGCGAAAAGACGCAAGTGAAAAGCGAGTGAGAGAGGGGGAGAGAGAGAGAGAATAGGGTTAGAATTTCTTCATTCACAGCATACAACTCAAACATAAAAGAGAGCAATCAATTGAATAGAAAACAACTTCATTTGACATGCAACTTTAGTTCATAATTACAACACTAGATGAATGCTTGAACATAAGTAAAGTAAAGCTTAAGATAAAGAAGGAAAGAGAGAGAGAGAAGACGGCGAGGCAGCCACGGTGGTGGAAGGGGGCTCCGTCGGCAGCTCGTCGTCTCCGACAATTACAAAGGGAGCTAATGGTGGCTAGGAGGGGGGTAGAATACTTGCAAGTGGAATGAATGCCTCCCTGGGTGGTTGGAAGGGGTTTAAATAGGAAGAAGGGCTTTCCAAATGAATAAGGGGTTTTAGCGACATCCGGAATGTCACTAAAACCCTTCCCGAAATGTTTGTGAAGGCCCCTACCCACTGGTCGCTCGCGCACATCCGTTCTTCTTCGTGCCTGATCCGCATGCGCACGTTGTAAGCCGTTCGATCGAAGATCGGACGGCTGAGCTTCCACGCATGGCGTTGGTGCGGATCGCGCTCGTCATCACGCATGTCTAGTCAAGGTGCATCTACAAGCTCCACATCTTGCAATCGCACCCGTTCACTCGCTGATCTACGGACCAATTTTGCCTGTGCGTGCCTTTGCCTTCGATTTGCTGCGCAGTGCATTTCAATCCCTCATCACGTGAGCGCGGGTGAGCACTTCGACTGCTGCGTTGCCCTGTACGGATGGTTGCGATCGTGCGTCGGTGCTCGGCTACTGTCGACTGTTGGATGGAGATTTGACGGTCGTGATCTGCTACGGGCAAAGAGTGTAGAGTGGCGCTGGCGATGGTGTGGCGTTCTTAGCCGTTCGATCAAAGATCAGACGGCTCAGATCATTCTGTGATTGATGGAGGGGGATGGGCGAGGTGTGCAGGTGCTAATCGGGCACCACGTGGTGCCTTGTGAGCTGTTGATAGTCAGATCAACGATCAGAACTTCTTGGACCCATTGCAGGAGCTCCGGATGTCGGATTTGGCCAATTTCGAGTTCGTTAGACTTCGTTTGTCGCTCTAAATCCATTCGTGTGGTCTGATTGCTCATCTAAGACCTGTTTTGACATGTCCTTGTACACATGGCCATTAATAATACATTATAAGCAATCTTGATGTGTAATACATGCGATGCTCCTATTCCTATTTATGATGTGTTATTTGTGCATTTTGCTCTTAAGATAAGCCTCAATTGATATAATTATCATCCCACGATGTAGTGTTATCTTACCCCCATGCTTACTTCTTGTTAGTCCCTAGCAAAGTTTATTCTAGCCTTTATTTCCAGTCAGAATTTAAGAAGTAACTATTTAGACACTTCGTTACTTGTGAATAGGAGGAAATATACTGAGATCTTATTCTACAAAGACTAAGCAGCGCCCGGGTGTCTGCCAAAATATGAATCTCCTGAATCCTTGCTTTAATGTATGTAAATATATATATATTTCTCTTATTTTTAGATTTTTTTGGAATTAAGAGTGTGTTGGTAACTTTTTACGGCTACCCAACCCACCCAAAACTTGGACAAAACTCTAAGTGCTAAGCATTTTGGTGTGAAGATTGTGATAGACTCACTCAACGATAATTTAGACAGACTTCAGGTTTCTACGCCCCTAGGTGACCGGAAGAGGAAGTGTTTTTCCTGAAGGTGTATTTGTTCGATCGGTAGCTTTCTCCCTATGTTTGTTTTAATTGGGGTCAACACAAGGATTTTTCCAGTGTATATCTCCCCGGCTTGCTCTACTTCCTCGCTTCTTCCTTAAGTGTTTTGGTTCTTTTTGTACCTTGACTGAGTTGGGCTCTGGACAACCGACCAATGGGTTGTTACCCACGATCACTTGCTAGCCATACTCGTGCGGTGAAGTGTGGTTTATTTTGTTCTCTTTTTTTCTCCTTTTTTTTTAATTTGGTAGGTGGCTTCCCTAATCTCAAATTTACCTAGAGGCAATGAAGAAGAGGTGGTCCCGTGGCTGGGCTCTGGACAACCTGCCAATGGGCTATTACTCATGACAACTTGCCAGCCATACCACCCTAGAGAGTTCGTTAACTACCCAATTTCTGTCAGAATCTCCGAGGAGTGAGTCTGTGCAAAGTGTGTGCAGGTGCTTAGACTAAAAGTCCTTCTGAGTTAGAGGGTGAGTTGATAAGTCGTATACTTATCACCTTATTTAGTTAGTGGATTAAAGTGGCTTAAGGTTGCAAGGATTTGAAGCTAAATCCATATTTTAATGGACACTAGGGCTGATTAAGCCTGAAGGCCTGAAAAGTCTAAGTGTTCAAGTTCTTTCCGTATTATTTTCCACTATTGACAAATTTTTAATGCCTAAGTTTTTCCTTCCTAAATTCAATTTTTTTTTGTTAATTTTAATCTATTCAGACTGATTAAATGAGCTCAGGATCATGCAATTTACCACCCTCCCATGCTTAAGTTGGACAATGTCCTCATTGACAAATACATGGATGCAACAAGGGTATGAAAAGATATTACCAGAATGAAGTAGAATATCTGATCAGTCTAAATCTTCTGGGTTGCCTCCCAGGATGCGCTGAGTTTAACGCCTCCAGCTGGGTGGTGCTTCGTGTCATCCCTCAATGAGGGTGACACTCTCCTTTGGGGGAACTTGGGCTAGGAAGTGTTTCAATCTTTGGCCATTGACTGTAAAAGTATGCCCAGTGTTTGGATCAGTGATTTCAACCGCCCCATTGGAGTGGGGCTTGACTACCCTAAATGGTCCTATCCACTTGGACCTAAGCTTCCTTGGAAAGAGTTTCAAACAGGCATCAAAAAGCCAGACTTGCTGGTTAGGCTCAAAGGTCTTTCTATGGATGAGTCAGTCGTGGACAGCTTTCATTTTCTCCTTATACAGTCGACTGTTCTTAAAGGCATCCCGACGAATTTCTTCGAGCTCAGAGAGTTGGAGCGTCCTCTGCGCACCGGCCAACTGGGAATCCATGTTACACTGCTTGACAGCCCAGTAAGCCTGGTGTTCCAATTTGATAGGAAGGTGGTAGGCTTTGTCAAAGACTAGGCGATAAGGCGACATGCCTATCAGGGTCTTGAAAGCGATCCTGTATGCCCACAGGGCATCATCCAGTCGTGTGGACCAGTCTTTCCTGTTAGGTCTCACAGTCTTCTGTAGAATGCTCTTGATTTGTCTATTTGAGACCTCAATCTGCCCATTTGTTTGCGGATGATACGGGGTAGCGATGCGGTGGTTAACCGTGTATTTTCTAAGTAGGGCACGGAATTGGGAGTGAATAAAATGACTTCCATCATCACTGATCATGGTCTTTGGTATTCCAAACCGAGAAAAGATGTTGTGCTTAACAAAGTCCACGACAATCTTATGATCTCATCGATGGGTGGCGACGGCTTCAATCCATTTAGAAACATAGTCTACCGAGACTAGGATGTACTCAAAGCTGTTGGATGGTGGAAAGGGGCCCATAAAATCAATACCCCAAACATCGAAGATTTCGACAATCAAAATGGGCTAGAGAGGCATCATATCTTTTCTGGTCATGGTCCCTAGTGTTTGGCAGTGCGAGCAAGTCTTGGCAAAGTTGTGTGCATCCTTAAATAGGGAAGGCCAGTAAAATTCAGACTGCAGAACCTTCGTAGCCGTTTTCTTTCCAGAGAAGTGGCCACCACAAGCTTGGTCATGACAAAAAGATAGCACACTGTGAACTTCGTTCTCGGGGATACACCTCCTGATGATCTGGTTGGCACAAAGGCAAAACAACATGGGATCATCCCAGAAATAGTGCTTGGCCTCGGCCAAGAACCTGTCCCGTTGTTGTCTGGACCAGCCGTGCAGGGTCTGTCCTACAACCAGGTAGTTGACATAGTTAGCATACCAAGGCAATTTCTTGTCTTGCATAGCCAAAATGTGTTCATCGGGGAAGGTGTTGGATAAAGGCAGGGAGGGTCCAATGTGGTCTGGGTGAAGTCTGGATAAGTGGTCAGCCACCACATTCTTTGATCCGGCTTTGTCGCGGATTTTTAGGTCAAATTCCTGCAAGAGCAGATCCATCTGATGAACCTGTGCTTCGCATCCTTTTTAGCCAACAGGTGCCGGATGGCTGAATGGTCAGTATAGATGGTCACGTGGGATCCCAGTAGGTAAGGTCAAAACTTCTCAAGTCCGAAAACTACAGCGAGCAATTCTTTCTCTGTGACTGCATAATTTCGTTGGGCCTCATCCAACGTCTTGCTCGCGTAGTAGATCACCATGGGTTTCTTGTCTTGTCTTTGTCCCAAGATAGCGCCTATGGCAAAATCTGATGCATCACACATAATCTCAAAGTCCTGGGACCAATCCAGGGGCTAAAGTACAGGTGCTGTGGAAACTAAGTCCCGGAGGGTGTGATAAGCCTGGATGTAATCAGAGGTCATGTGGAATATGGCGTCGTTGGCCAGAAGGTCAGTTAAGGGTTTGGAAAGCTTGGAGAAGTCTTTGATGAACCTTCGGTAGATGCCAACATGTCCCAGGAATGAACGGATCTGTCGGACCGAGCTAAGCGAAGGAAGTTTGGAAATCAAATCAACCTTAGCCCGATCCACCTCAATGCCCCTATGTAATACGATGTGATCGAGGATGATTCCTTCTTGAACCATAAAATGGCTCTTTTCCCAGCTTAACACCAAATTAACCTCCAAATTGCTCAAATAGTGGTCGAATGAATTCCCAAATACAGAGAAATCATCCATAAAGACCTCCAGGTATTCACCCACCATTTCTGAAAAAATGGCTAGCATGCAATGCTGAAAGGTAGTGGGTGCGTTGCATAACCTGAACGGCATACGACGGAATGCAAACGTGCCGTATGGGCAAGTGAATGTGGTCTTCTCTTGATCTTCTAGAGCAATTGTGACTTGGTTATATCCTGAATATCCATCTAGGAAGCAAAAATACTTTTGCCCTGCCAATCTTTCAAGGATCTAGTCAATGAATGGCAAGGGGAAATGATCCTTCTTGGTTGCTTCATTGAGCTTCTTGTAATCAATACACACCCGCCATGCGGTGGTGGTGCAGGTGGGGATGGATTCGCCATGCTCATTGGTAACAACGGTGAGCCCGGCTTTCTTTGGAACCACTTGAGTGGGGCTCACCCAGGGGCTATCAGAGATGGGATAGATGATGTCGGCGTCAAGCCACTTGATAATTTCTTTCTTAACGACCTCCCGCATGTTTGGGTTTAACCGTCTCTGCATCTGGCGGGAGGGTCGTGCCCCGTCTTCCGGGTAAATCTTATGAGTGCAATAGGCGGGGCTAATTCCTCTCAAGTCTGAAATGGTCCATCCAATGGCGGCCCAATGTTCTGAAAGGGTCGCGGTCAACCTGAGTTCCTGATCCTTGGTTAGATGAGAGTTAATAATCATAGGGAAGGTCTGGTCAGGTCCCAGGAAGACATACTTGAGATTCTCAGGTAGTGGCTTTAGTTAGGGTGTGGGTGGAACAACAGTCGATAGGAAAGGGAAAGGTGGGAGTTGATCAACATCAATCTCCTCAAATGGTGTTGTTTAATGGTAATCATCCCTATAAAGGTCCATTGGCTGCAATGGTGATGGGTCAGAACAGTCATTACAGGATTGGTGGTCTGAGATAGAACTAAGGGTGAGGCATTCCTCGACCAGAGGTTCCACAAGATCATGTTCCTCAACACAATCGCAATCAAAAGATGTGGTCACCCGGAAGATATCCAACTGCATTTTCTTGTCTTCGAAGGCGATTTCCTTACATTCTGTGTCACAATCGATGTTCGCCTTATCCATAGCTAAGAAAGGTCTGCCTAAGATTATGGGTGCGTTCTGTAGTTTTTCAGGGACTTCCATGTCGAGCACCAAGAAGTCGACCGAAAAATAGAAGTCCTTGACCCACACAATCACGTCCTCGACAACCCCCTTCGAGGTCTTCACAGATCTATCAACCAGCTGGATGGTGATAGGTGTGGGTGTCAACTCTCCAAAACCAAATTGGTGGTACAGGGTTGTTGGAATCAGATTGATGGAAGCACCTAAGTTCAGGAGCACTCTATCAAATGTCATGTCCTCGATATTGCAGGATATCAGGGGTGCTCCTGGGTCAGTTCGCTTGAGTGGAAGGTTGCTTGATATTACGAAACTTGCTTGCTCGGAGAGCACAACCTTCCTAGGTGCTTGAGGTCTTGGCTTACGTTTGGGTGTACAGGCATCCTTTAAAAACTTGGCGTAAGCCAGGATGTGCTTGACTGCTTCGAGGAGCGGAATATTAATCTGAACCTGCTTAAAGATCTCCAAAAGCTCCTCAGTTTCTACAACACTTTGCTTCTTCTTGATTGTTTCCAAGGCCTCAGGGTAGGGTGTCTGAACATAGATAGGGTCTATTTCTGGGTCCTTGGGTTTTTCCAGTGCCTCTTCTGAGTCAGGTGTTTTAGCTGGTGAAGTCTCGGGAAGAGTTGGCCATTTGGGATCTTGGGTTTTGGTGCTGCTTCTCAAGGTTACCGCATTCGTAGAGGCATTGGGACCATGGGTTGATCCTTAAGAAGATGAGGACGAAGAAGCACCGAACCCAGGGGGTGTTTGTGGGGCTGGTTGAACCATGTGAGCCTGCCCGGGATTGCCCTGGAACCCTTGCGAATTGGGACCTTTGTTAATCATGTTTTATGGGTTCGGTTGTGGCTGGGAAGGTACGGATCCTTGTTGTTTACAGTCCAAAAGTTGGCTTAATTATCCCTTTACTAAGGCCATTTCCTCTTGATGTTTCTGGTTCATTTCAGCCATCATCTTTATCAGGGTGTCCATTTGGTTCTACAGGGGAGGAGCCACCCTGTTCTGATTGTATGGAGGTCTAACTGGTGGTCCTTGCTAATAGGAGGCAAGTTTGGCTGCTGGTTTGGCCTGGGCTGGTTCTAGAATTGAGGTGGTTTCTGGTTTGTCCAACCAAAGTTGGGGTGATTATGCCAGCGAATGTTGTAAGTGTTGGAGAAAGGGTTAGGTTTAGCATAACCTTGGACAGCTTGTACATTTTCAAGGATAGCAAATGTCGATGGGGAGGAAAGAGAGTAATCAAGGGTTGCTGGAACGTGGTTAGGGGTTATTCCAGGTTCAATTGCTTAAGGGCTGAACCAGGTAAACATTGTGAGATCCCTTTGCTAGGGAGAAGGTCTGTAATGGGTTCCTGGTCTGGTTCAGTAGCTCATCAATCTTTTTATCCACCAATTCCACTCGATCTAATTTCTTGGCAATGATGTCCATGTCAACCATTCCAGAATTTGCTTGTACCTCATAAATCTCACCACGGGGTTGACTGGATCGGTTAAACTGGGTCATTGAGGCATTGTTGTGCAAATTTTCGCTCATAGACTCAAAGAGCTTAAACACGCTCTCCTCATCTTTGTTCAGGAAGTTCCCCCCGCATGAGGCATCAACGAAGTTCCGTAGGTTGCTGTCTAGACCGTGGTAAAAGATCTGGGCCAATTGCCACCTTGGTACTTCATGGTGTGGCCATTTCCTCAAGAGTTCATTAAATATTTCCCACTCCTCATGGAATTGTTCCCCACCTTGGAGTGTAAAGGTAGTAATGGCTCTTCTGAGGGCATTGGTCTTTCCTATGGGGAAGAATTTCTTTAGAAATGCATGCCTCAGTTCTTCCCAGGTGGTGATGGGTCTACCAAGGGTTCTAAGCCAGTGAGATGCCTTGTCTCTCAGCGAAAAGGGGAACATCTTAATCAAAACAATGTCAAGGCTAATATTCCTAGGTTTCACAGTTCGGGCTATCCAGTCAAGATCCTCTAGGTGTTGGAAGGGGTCTTCATTTGGGCCTCCATAGAAGTGGCACTGAATCATACTTAAGACATTTGGTTTTAGCTCAAAATCATCTCCCCTTTCAGGGATCCTAAGGTGAGGCTCGACTCTAATAGCGGAAGAATGGTGGTAGATCAGGTGGCAGTTGCCCTTGTGGGTTCTGCAACTGGTACATGGCTTGCATGATAGTGTGGATCTGTTGCTACTGAAGCCGGTGGTTTGCGTTAATATGGGCTTGGATGATGGCCATTGTGTTTGGTGGGGGTTGGTCTTCAACCTCATCTACCCTAGGCTCAGCCATGTTTCTAGCAGAATCAAGTCGCCTGGATTCCCATCCCAAAACAAACAACTCGGGATGCAGTAAGCGTCTCCCATGCATACACTAGAGAAGAATAGGAGGGGATGTGGAGAGCGAAAAATGCGAGAAGTGTGTGTTCAGCCAAGCAAACAAGCCTAGTCCTTATGGTGTATTCCTTAGGGGACTTAAAAATCTCAAAAGGGTGATCAAGTTCGTAAGCACTGGACTCCCCTTCCCAAAGCTAATATAGCCAGGTTGATTCCGAGGGGATTGCAGGGAAGGTTCTTCCTTTGGCTTGCGCCACCGGTTCCATAGACCTCACAATCGCGGTCGTTTGACACTGCCCCACAGCCTAGTCACCAGATTCTACTAAGGGAATGAAAGCCAAGTACCCAGTGAACAAAACCTCGCCTCTCGAGACTTAACCCAGTCCTGCTTAGGGCACGTCTACTCTATTTTAAAAGGCTACGATAGTGCTTGTGCTAGGGTTATGTGATGAGGCATTGATTGGGGTAGTGCCTCTTAATTTTCCAATTTCAATGTGTGTGCTCTTATCAAAACATGGTTTTCAAGCAAGGATTTCTTTAAGATGTGGTGTCTTTCAATGTTTCATCTTTACTTTTGGGTCTTTTAGGATTGATGTGTCTTAATGTTTTCAGACAAGTTTCAGTGGGCACGTCAAGTTTTGCACACAATTTGGTGAAAGTAGATTTCCTTTTATTGTGTAGAGGCTTTAACACCCTAATGTACTCATCCTAGTGATCATGCAGCTTCTATTAGATGAGTCGATTTTAGGGTTGAGTGGTGTGGCCCAAGCCAATTCAAGGTGGCTTCACAAACACCACTCAAAAAGAAAGAGGAACACTCCAAAAATTTATTCAGAATGTTAGAGTGTATTTTGTTTGTTGGGTGATGTGTTAAGGATGTGGGTCAGGCAATCATGCACCACGCTAATTTTTTTAGATTTTTAAGTAAGAAAACAACCATGGGTGAAGAAATACTCACGACAGATCCTTGTTGCACTTACTCCCTCGTTACCGTCATGAGTTGTGCTGCTTCGCCATCCCAGCGTCGAATTCCTGCAACCATCAAGTAGAAGGAGACAAGGCGTTAGACGATGTGAGCATGGATGTAAAATGGAAGTGACAAAATAAATCCATTGCCTCCCTGACAACGGTGCCAAAAACTAACATGTGCGTGATGTGCATGTGTTTAGAAGAGTCGTTATAGCTTACGCTCGCAACGTCGGTTTTAAAATGAAGAAATGGATGTGAGTCCGAGTGTCGATCTCAGGGAGGTGTGAAAATTGGATTTTTCTTATCACTTAATGTCACAAAAATCATGGGGTTTTGGTTGCGAAAAGATGCGGGTGAAAAGCGAGTGAGAGAGGGAGAGAGAGAGAGAGAGAATAGGGTTAGAATTTCTTCATTCACAGCATGCAACTCAAGCATAAAAGAGAACAAGCAATTGAATAGAAAACAACTTCATTTGACATGCAACTTTAGTTCATAATTACAACACTAGATGAATGCTTGAACATAAGTAAAGTAAAGCTTAAGATAAAGAAGGAAAGAGAGAGAGAGAGAATACGGAGAGGTAGCCACGGCGGTGAAGGGGGGATCCATCGGTGGCTTGTCATCTCTGGCGATTACAAAGGGAGCTAATGGTGGCTAGGAGGGGGGTAGAACACTTGCAAGTGGAATGAATGCCTCCCATGGGTGGTTGGAAGGGGTTTAAATAGGAAGAAGGGTTTTCCAAATGAAGAAGGGGTTTTAGCGATATCCGGGACATCGCTAAAACCCTTCCCGAAATGTCAGTGAAGGCCCCTACCCACCGGTCGCTCGCGCACATCCGTTCTTCTTCTCACTTGATCTGCGTGCGCCCATTGTAAGCCATCCAATCGAAGATCGGATGGCTGAGCTTCCGTGTGGAGCGCTGGCGCGGATCGCGTGCGTAGTGCTAGTGCGGATCACGTGCGTCATCACGCGCGTCTGGTCAAGGCACATCTACGGGCACCACGTCTCGTAATCGCACCCGTCCGCTCGCCGATCTACGATCCAATTTCGCTCGCGCGTGCCTTCGCCTTCGATTTACTGCACGGTGCATTTCAATCCCGCATCACATGAGCATGGGTGAGCGCTTTAATCACTGCATTGCCCTATATGGATGGTTGCAATCGTGCGTTAGTGCTCAGCTGCTGCCAACCATTGGATGGAGATCCGACGTTCGTGATCTGCTGCGGGCGAAGAGTGTAGCGATGGCGCTGGCGATGGTGCGACATTCTCAGCTGTCCGATCGAAGATCTGACGGCTCAGATCTTTCTACGATTGATGGAGGGGGCTGGGCGAGGCTTGCGAGCACTGATCGGGCACCACATGGAGCCTTGTGAGCCGTTGATCGTAAGATCAACGGTGAGAACTTCTTGGGCCTATTACAAGAGCTCCGGATGTCGAATTTGGCCGATTTTGAGTCTGTTGGACTCTGTTCGTCGCTCTGAATCCATCCGTGTGGTCCGATTGCTCATCTAAGGCCTGTTTTGACATGTCCTTGTACACATGATCGTTAATAATACATTATAAGCAATCTTGATGTGTAATACATGCGATGCTTCTATTCCTATTTATGATGTGTTATTTGTGCATTTTGCTCTTAAGATAAGCCTCAATCGATAGAATTATCATCCCACGATGCAGTGTTATCAAAGGCCACCAGAGCTATGTCAGAGAGGGGCTGGAGGTAGGGAACTGAAGAGGTTTTTGGCCCCAAACCTTGCTAAGGAGGTGCGGAATGCAATATGGGTCCTTTTATAGGTCTTAAAGAGGGGTTCCATAGGTCAAATCAAAGGTACCAAACCTTAGGGAATATTTTTCTATGATTTTTAGAATGTTTAGGTGAATTTTATCCTGATTAGAACCTCAGTTAATTAAGCGGGTCTGTTTTTAGGGTTTCAGATGTCATTTAATTCTTGAAACGTGCAAAAGCCCATATCAGTATGCATGAACCCTCTTATTAGACATTTATGACCATTTGACTTTTAATTAACCCCTTAGAAACCCCGTGATTTCTCTGCATTTGGGATATCTTGTTAAAACTGTAGATTTACCCTTATTTTCATGTTTATCTCTCAGAATGACTACGCAGTGAGTTACGGTCTTCTAGCGGTTATGTAGGAGCATTAATCTGTTGATTCTAACTAATTAAAGTTAGATATGGCTGATGATGACGTTATCATCAGATGTCCCTGCCTCTGGTAGCGGATCTATCTTGATTACCATGGCGGGGAGAGGGACTCAACTTTGATACCCAACAACTTTTCTAATTCTGGCATATCTCCCTCTCCTTCTTCAAGATTCGGGGTATAGTCCTTAGAAATGACCATTTGGAGTGGATCATCACACAAAAGAGCTGGTATTGTCTCCTCTATAATTTCACCGATCACCTCGATTGGGGAACAATTTTCCAATCTTGGTTGTTTATAGGCATCAAACAGATTTAGCCGAATTTTTCGATTCCCGAAGCCCATCTTGAGAGCCCTTTATTGGAACCTTGTTCCACATCTTATTTTGGTGTTAACAAAATTATTATTGATTAATGTTTGCAATTGAATGCTTTTCAGATTTAGGTGAAGATCAAGTTAAACTGGCATGATGACAAGGAGGAGGCAAGATGATAAGGAGTCAAAGAGGAGAAGATCAACTTCGACCTTTAGATTTTCTAGATTAGATTTTTTATTTTATAGAATGTATGCCTCTTAACAACGAATCAACTTAGATCGTAAATTTAATTAGAGATAAACTAAGATTTATACTACAGCCATTTTCAAAGAACGTAATTGATTAATTTACTTAAAAAAGGTACTTGTTAACCCACAAGTACCGATACTAAAGTTTAGTACCGGTACATGTGAGTTACAGGTTTGGGTTTCTTCAAAGAAACAAACTTGTACCCCGCGAGTATCGATATTCATGATCAATACTGGTACTGGAGGCAACGAGTACCGGTATTCATGATCAGTACCGATACAAGTGAGTTATAGACTTGTGTTAAGTGTTTAAAATCCAAATTTAGAAGCAACGAGTATTGGTACTCATGATTAGTATCGATACCCAATAGGTACTGACTGTGACAAGTTTACTTAAAACATAAAACAATATGTCACTAGTACCGATACCCCTACTTTAGTACCGGTACCAATTAGCCGTTGGCTCAAAACTGAATGGCTAGAAAATTAATTTTGACAATATGAATGTTGGGATTTAAACCCCATCTAGTTGACGTACCACTAAGATCCTATCTCTATAAATAAACCCTTAGACTCCAAGTTTGCACATATGAAATATAAGAGAAAATTCTAGAGCTTAATTTTCATATTTCCACCACATTTTGAAGAAAAGATATAGTTTGCAGCTCCAAAATCCATCTACGATTTCGCAAACTCTCTAGCGTGTTTCGTTCACCATTCTTAAGACAATTCACATCTTCACTAGGCTCTCAAATCGGTAATATCATTTATATACTTGTTGAGAGGTTTAGGTATTCTTGTTGTAAGATTTATCTTTCTTACACCAATGCTATATTTGTATTTTGAGCTTTTTGCTTGTTGTGTTGTAACAAACCTATTATTGTATTTGGGTTGAGGTAACCTGCTAATTACCTCGTTTAGTAAAGTGATTCCCTCAGGGTTGAGGGAATCGGGTTAAAAACCCTAAGTTGGGAGGCTTAGGTAGTGGAGTACCCAAGTGAGTGGGGAACCACTACACATCTTGTGCCAATTTCTATGATTGTATTTTGTACAAATCTTTCTTGTTATTACTAATACTTTTCTTGAGTGATTGTGCATGTAGAATTGTAGCCATCTATTTTTAGATCCTACTGATTTGCAATTAATGGATGCATTAGCCGTTGCCAAAAAGGGATGCCCTAAGATAATTGAAGGTCTAGTGGGTATGTTGGATGGGTCAGTATCCAATATCAAAAAGTCGACAAGAAAGAAGAAGTCATCCACTCTCACCAGGACATCTTCTAAAAGCTCGTGTGGTGTTGTTAGAGATCTAGTAGCTACTTGGAGGATAACAAGAATATGCTTCAATTCACCTCCTCCTAATAGCTCATAGATCGAGCTCAGCAATATATTAACCCTTGCACCTAGATCGAGGAGAGCCTCATCGATGCGTTGGTCTCCAATGGCCACAAAAATATACGGGGCTCTTGGGTCCTTCATTTTGGGGGGTGTACCTTGTTGTAGGACTGAGCTGGCTAGGTTAGGTTGGACATCCTGAGCCTGGGCCTATTTCCCTGATTTTCTCTTTTGTGTGCATAGGTCATTCAGAAATTTAGCGTAAGATGGGATTTTCTTGATAGCATCCAATAGAGGCAAGTTAATGTGAACTTGCTTGAATGCCTCCATTATTTCTTCCATCCTATCTTTGGCTCCAGATGAGCCAGTGAAAGATACCTTAGGGGTGGATAAGTGCTCAGGGAAGGGCACTCTTGACATCTAGGTGGAGGGGTTGTCATGGCAGAACAGAAATGGAATGGGACAGCATCCTCTGGATGGGTGATTTCAAGTGAGGAGGGGCTAAGTGGCTTATCCTTGGTGGATGTGTAAATGGTCGTCGAGTTGGTAGGAGGGGTGACCGTAGGAGTGAGTTCAGGTTTGGAGAGTTCTTTGGCACTCCTCAGAACTATCACAACCATATCATTCTCTCTTATGAAGGGCCCTGCCCCTAGGATTCTCCTTAGATGAGCTGGGCAACTTCCCAGGATCACGTTGTCCAATAGCCTCAACAAGATGTCCAATTTGAGATTGCATTTCTTGGATTGCCTTATTCTGAGATTAAATGATCATACTCTAGATTTCTTGCATGGCCTTCATTCATATCTTTAAGGTCGTCCATCTCAGAATTGTTGGGCTAAGGAGGAGGCTGGAATTATTGTGCCTGAAAGGGTCGAGTGGGTTGGGCTCTTGAATTCCCCAAGTTGGAAGCATCACCTTGCTTCCATGAGAAATTGGGATGGTTTCTCCACCCAGGATTGTAGGTGTTTCCAAAATGGTTTTTCCTGGGTGGTGGACGAAACCCTTAGGCAGCATTCAGGTCAGCCTGAACTAATTCGAGGAATTGATTAGCCCAATGGTACTCAACACTGGCGTGAAGAGTGTTTTGGCAAATGGAGCATTCAGAAAGAGCTTAGACTTAGAAAGCTGATTGGGGGAATGTGCCAGGGTTTGACATGAGTCTTTCAAAGTTTTGGTTCAACAATTGGATTTGGAAGGCTAAATTCTAAGTAGCCCTGGCTTCACTAGCTTCTGCTTTCTTTTGGAGGATGGAAGGTTTTCTATTCTAATAGGCTGAGGTCAAGTGGATAGAATTATCACTCAGTAACTTAAATAATGTCCAGGCCTCATCCTCCATTTTGGTAAGGAAGGTTCCAGCATAAGCAACATCCACTATTTCCCTATGCTTATGAGATAGTGCAATATAAAACCACTCTACCAGTTGTCATTTAGTCACTTGATGATGGGGGCATAATCGAATTAGAACATTGAAGTAGTCCCAAGTCTCATGGAATTGTTCCCCATTTAATTGAGTAAAACCTGTGATCTCCCTCTTGAAGTGGTTGGTTTTGCTCATTGGGAAGTATTTTTTCAAGAATTCTCCCTTAAGGACATTCCAATCATTCACCCTTGCATCCAAGGTGTGATACCAGTGTTTTTCCTTGCCCTTAAGGGAGAAAGGGAAGAGGGTCCTCATCAGAGCTTCATCAATAAAGTTCTAAAGCTTCACCATGGAGAAGACCTCGATGAATTCCTCTAAATGCCGGTAGGGGTCCTCCCTAGTAGTACTATAAAAGGAGGGCAACAAGGATATGGTATTGCTCTTGATCTCATATGGATTATCCCCTGCTAGTCGTCTCAGTGCTAAAGCGGGTTGGTTGGCCAGAATGAAGTAGTCTCTTATGGTCCTTTGTTGATTTGGTCCTTGATTAGCCATCTTTTCTTTTGTTTCTCTCTAGTGGGCTCTCCTAAGGATTCTTTCAGGCTTAGGATCAAACACTAGACTACCCTTAAGAGAGTGTCTACCAAGCATACAATATCTGCCAATCATAATTCAAGTTCATGCCAGTTGAGTAAGTGAAACCCCCACTCAGCAGATCGGTCGAAAAGGGTCAAGAAGATGTCCCTCCATTCCCAGGTAAGTGGTATAAGAGGAAAGTGGCAACTTGAGATCCTGACCAACTCTGTTTTGAGGGGGCAAAGGTTAAATTGGTTGATATAGATGGCCAAACGAGTTATTCAATGCAGTTACGTGACTTAAGCCAACCTTTGAGTGCTCTAGGACCTATACTTTGCTTCAATGATACTCTTAGGTGACCTAGTGAGAAGTTACAATAAGGACGGAACTAAGGGATGCAAGTAAGGTGAACCCTTCCTTTGAGGCATTGCGAATGTGATGCCTCTGAACAACCCTTTTGTTCCTTTAAGGGGTGTACCCCTCCTCAAAGTATCAAAACACTTGGTCACAGGATAATACCACTATCATAAAGTAAAATAGGAGGGTTTGCACCAATGAAAAGATCGGTGCCTATAACCTTAAAGGATCGAGACCTAGTGCGGTGCCTAGTGTGCATGCTCAGAGCCAGAAGTGTGCATCACACTGTAAATCAGTTTGTTTTTTGGAAGAATTGCACACAAGTCCCTTTTGATCAGATCAAATGTGATTTTGATTTTAAGGTCGAATCTGATTAGCAGTGCCAATTTCAATTAGGCAACCACTGAATTAGATAATTTCAATTAGTTTAGTGGTCTTGAAGCTTAGTTCAAATGCAATGCGTGAATAGCAGCTGGATGCAAAGATAGAATTTTATATCTGACTCCAGCAATCTCTGTGCAGATACGTATGCAATGCAAAGAAAGTGATCTAGTATGCTGCTCAATCATCCTTAAAGGTGCACATCTAATGGTATGCAATTCCTAAACAGGCAGCTCGATAATTTTTTTTATTTTAGAGGCAAGCAAGCAGATCACCACAGATAGATAACCCTAATCGCTAAAGAACGTGGGGATAGACCCCCAAAAACCAACCCCGATTCTACAAGGGCAAGATGACTGAAATGAAATAAAATCTGTGACGAAGGAGAATCGCCTATGAAAGTGGGATCCTAGTCTCCTCTACGAGTCCTCTTTGCGTGTGTGGGAGTCTCTCAAGGTCGACGTTGTCACTCGGCTGCACTTATCGTTTCATCAGATTCCTCGCATAGAAAAAATCACAACTGGTCAGATCAATGTGGACCTCAGAATAGATCAGAAAAATGATCGTGTAAATCTATTGTGTCTGTTGCCTCCCGGCAATGGTGCCATTTGACGAGATGATTTTCACTTTGAAATAATTTTCGCACACGACAATAAATCGTCGAAGTAGAAATTGAGTGGTGGAAAATCTATTGTCAATAATTAAAAGAAAACCACTCACAGAAGAGTGGGTCATATTCACAAGGAGGTAATGCCTCTTACAAACTCACGAGAATAAAAAATTATTATTCACGAATGATTTCCCTAAGAAATTAAGCCAAATCTACCTTTTAAAAAAAATTACAAAGCCATATAAAGCTGAAATTGCATTTATAAGAAAGTAGAAGTGTATTCTTGCAATTGTGCCAAAATAAAATATTTATAATATGAATATGAGGGAGTGGCAATGGTACTTCAATGTAGATTTTAATCGGATGCAAAATATGGGAGAAGCTTTCCCTTGGCCTTACGCACGGAGGAGATGGCTAGAGGCGTGAAGGCTGCCGGAGGTAGTTGCCGCCAAGGGCTTCACGGCGGTGGTGGTGGCAAGGGCTGGGACGACTGGAGTTGGTCGGATGTCGAGGAGAGGGGGCGGTGGCGATGGGTCTATTGGAGGTGATGCAGCCACGTACGTGTTCTCCTGGTGCGCATGTGCGGGGTGGCTGGCAGCGAGGGTTGGCCGGAGTTGGCGAGGAGTAGCCAGTGGGCGGGTTTCTCTATTGCTCCTGGAGCAGCACTTGGAGTGGCTGCGGGCAGCGTGTGGGTACGCGCGAGGAGGTGGTGGTGTGTGGGAGTGTTGGTCGGTGGTGCTGGTGGGGCCACTTGTATCGTAGGCACGGGGGTGGCTAGTGCGAGCAGCTGTGCGGATGGAGATATTGGGTTCTTTGTGGAGAAGATGATGATCGTGGAGGAAGGCCATACGTGTTGTGCTCTGGAGGGAA
This sequence comes from Thalassia testudinum, assembly GCA_037157565.1. Lineage (NCBI taxonomy): Eukaryota > Viridiplantae > Streptophyta > Magnoliopsida > Alismatales > Hydrocharitaceae > Thalassia > Thalassia testudinum. The sequence continues at coordinate 95,808,133 of JAZHRO010000002.1, forward strand.
GGAGAGACTGTGGGGTCACAGTAGTTTCTTGGAACGTGATGAGGGGTGGGCTGTCGAGGCGAACATAGTCGTGGTCGGGGAAGGGTTTGAGGTCGCACGGCGGTGGCTCGCAGGGTGGAAATCAAGGAGCGTGCTGTCACCACGCTCGTCGAAGGAAACATGGTCATGGTTGGGGGAAGGAGGAGGCTCGCGATTGTGGAGTTGGCGTTGGCGCACGGTGGGGCATGGTGGTGGTTCTGTCGGGTGCGTGCATAGAGAGAAGGTGCAGGCGCGGTGGGGATGATTCTTGAGAGCCCCCTGCATGTGCTTGTTAAATAAAGAAAGAGAGAAAAGAGAATAAGGGAAGGGGAGAAATTATCGAATATAGAGAGATTGAGGGGCTATCGAGAAGATTAGAGCGATTTCTTTATTTGTCCATATCGAATTTCAAAAATGATATGCAACAAATAATTAATCAAATCATATAATGAAATGTAATGAATCTTTAAATTTAAAGATGAATTAATTTGCTCAATGTAATGCTTGTTTTAAATCAAATTTCATATCAACAATAATGTACTTGTTTCTAATTTGATCCACGAAAGTGGATCTATCATAATACAAAGTTGAGGAGCAAATTGCATAAGAAATCATGGTTGGTGGCCTTGGCACTCAAGTCATGTGTGGAGGGCCCCTTTTTTTAATTTTTCCACCACATTTAATTAATTGTTGGCTTGTGTGGGAAGCCTTTCCTCCTCTTACTTGTCCCAACGTGAGAATAGAAAAGAGGAGAGAAGGAGAGGCCTTATTTTCTTACTTCCTCTCCAAGTCATTTCCCATTCCTTTCTCCTCCAAGCCATTCTTTTCTCCCCCCGTTGTTCCAATGTGAGAAAAAGAGAGAAAGGGAGGGTGACTCCCATTTCTTCCTCCCCAAGTCACTCCCCTCTCCACCACACATGCTCCATCGACCAGCCAACATTTCCTTGTCAACTGTTGTCGTCACTGTCATCATTGGAGAAGCTATTGCCGATGTCGTGGTTGTTGCTGTGGCTGCCACCATTTGCGAGAAAAAGAAAGAAAGGAGGAGCATGCCTAGACACAGGTAGGGATTTTCCCCACTTGATACCTCCTCTTGTTTTCCTATGATTAAGACTGGTAATTAAGGGGATATTTTGGGATTAAAATCAATGCTTACATGTGGATATTTGATGATAGAATATTTTCATGCCTTGGTGGGATGTATTGTGGTAATGTGATTTTATACTATGATTTTGTATTTCAAAACATTCCACGTTTTGTAATACAACAATCATCAGGTTATTGATATGTGTCCAGTATGATTTTGTAATACAAAAATCTTCAAGCTATTAATATGCGTACTACGATTTTGTAATACAGAAATCATCAGGCTATTAATATGAGTATTATAATTTTGTAATACAAACACTCTTGATAAGTTTTGATAATATGAAAGCACAAGAAATGACTTTGTAATACAATGTTCCACGTTTTGTCATACAAAGAATGTTGCTTATACAAATGCTTGGATATGATAAGAGTTGACTCTGTAATACAATAATAGCAAGGTTAATTACTTCTTCTTTGAGTGTTCATCCTCAATACTTAGATGATGAATGGTAAAATTATAAGCATATACCTATAGAACTAGATAGATGGGAAAGACAAATAACAATATAAAAATAAGCCAATCAATCATCAGAGACATGAAATTTAGTGTATCCAAGTAGGCCATATTGTCCATCCAATAAGACACAAGTGGTCCCATTTTGTGCAGAAATTCCTCACGAGGACCAGGAACTTAATCTAATTAGTCAAATACATGCCTAATACCCAGAATGAAGCTATTAATCCCCGTTGGTATTTGATATTAGAAACCTAGATTTTGGGCATGATTAGGTCCTTTGATGGTTAGTCCTTAATTAGAAATAAAGTAAGCTTTCTAAGGCCATAGATCCTAATCCAAGAAAAAGATGAGACTCAATGTGGATGCATGAGGCTAGGTTGCAAGGGTACTTGCATGGTCCAATGCTTGGTCTAAACCTAGCTTTAAAAGTCCTAGTAAGTGTATAGGGATCCTAAATTGCTAAGAAATGCACAACTATGGAATGGTAGGGTGAGAATCTTATTGAGAACTCCAGTAATGTTAAAAGTATGGTATAGGGTTTTAGGCTTTATGCCATGTGATGCACAGTTGTACCTTGGGTATGTACTGATTGAGGAAGAGGGCTAGATTAGGTAATTGGTTGTTACTATGGGTTTTATGGAGAACTTTACCTTTAAACTGGTGCAGTTATATTGTGTAATATGGTCGTGAACGTGGATAAACAATGGAAGAGTATTCCCTTGATTTTCTCTTTTTGCATGCATTCTTTCCATGCTTGTACATACCTGGAATGGTGTTCTAAATGTGTAATGTTAAGAGGTAAACATGGGAAACTTAAATGGAAGGTTTTAAAGTTTGGAATTGGGTGCAGGAGACACCTAGTACCGGTAATGGTGACCAGTATCGGTAGTAGTTGGCTCATCACGAGTTAAAAGGGTCTTGAGTCTGGTACTGAAGGCACTTAGTACTAGTACTAGTGATCAGTACCGGTACTAAATGGGTTCAATAGACATGACAGTGGCTGCCTAGTACTCGTACTGGTGTACTTGTTTCATCTTGCTTAGACTCTGAAAAGACGATTAAAAGTTGATTGAATCTAGCTAAGTAATTGAATATCGAATCCAAAATGTTGAGATCAGAGGTCTCTAGGGTTCAAGATGTTTCTGGTATGCATGTGTATTGGCGGTTAAGTTTGTAGGTGGTTTGGGGCGCAAAACCCGAGTTTCAACTATGAAAGGTAGGTTTTACAGTTCTGAATTTTAGCCTGCAGCTGACCTAACATTAGGCCAGGTTTACCTAGTGATAGGTGGCTACTGGTAGGGTTTCCTAATGTTAGGTAAGAGGTCTTAGCTAATGTTAGGTTATTTGTGGGAGTTGCTAATTGGCTTGAAATGTGGGTTTCTGACACCAGAAATCTTAAGGAATGATGGAACCTAATCAGGAGTCTAGTAGGTGGCCTAATAGGTTGGGAAAAATGATGAAACTATAGTTAAACGTTGGATAGAAAATGTGTGTGTGTGTTTAATTTGAACTTGGAACTCTCTAAATGGATTCTAAAAGCCATTTGAATTGGCTAAGTAATGACTTGAACCTCACATGATGATATTTATGACTTGGCTAGAGTCTAATAAATGGAATGCTTGGATCCTAAGGTCTTGAGTAAGGGGATGCAGAGGGTACTTGGTACTTGTCACTAGAGTCTTACTTGGCACCCCGTGTGTATGGAAGTGACTAGGTACTGTGATGGATTGGTTGAGACCTCATCTGACGGCGGATTGAGAGGGCACACCCGTAGACTACTCTCCTATGAGGAGCCGTTCCTGGCTGGAGCATTGGTGTGGCTCGACAATTCTGGCCAAACTTACGATGATGATCTGGTTTATTTGCGATTGATCTTTGTTGGACATGAACCAAGATTGCTTTTTAATGGTTGCAAGGTATAAGCCTGGGTAGCTCGTAAGAGGTCTGACTCTTCTAACTGAGGTTAGCAATGTACTTGTTACGTCGAGAATGGGCACAACTTTTGTCAAGGATCAATAGACTTCCTAGTCTCTCCCCTAGCCAGGGTAAGACTATTAGGCTGGAATCCAAAGGAAAGGATGCATTGTGGAGCGCTTGCTAGGGCTAAGTGAACTACGTTAAGTTAGCGAAGTTACAAGTTCAAAACCCATCGTTGTAGTTTAAGTTGCCATTAGCACTCATACATCTAATTTTTATTACGGAACTTGAAGGAGGGTTAAATTGAGGGAGCCTTGGTTGAAACACAGGAAGGCTTGAATGTAATTGGGGTCTTGAATGCCTTGGTCGAGTTCCTTATTCTATTTTTACAAATTTTGTTATTTTCATTTTTTTTCTTCTCTTCTTACGAAATCGAAACTAACCTAAGACTACTACACCTACCTTTTTAATTTTTGTTTAATGCCAAAGCATGAAATTACCTAACTACTTTTTTTTTATCTTTATCTTTTTTTGGCTTTTCTAAGTTGTAAAGGAATTCATGACATGTATTTATAAATGTCAACTAAAACGTGAAAGGATCATTTTTAGGGTTTCCATTTTGTGATTTTTTGGCTTTTCACAATAGGTATATGAAATGACCCTTCCCAAGGACCATTCGAAACTTTCCCATAATTGTAGGGGTGTTACTGCAATTGTAAACCCCCTGGGTTTTTAATTTGTGGGCTTTGCAGGAATAGAAGGCTTCCGTGGGGTCATCTTTGCAGAAACCCCCATTCCATGCTCCTACATCTCCACCATGCCCACCATGCCCATACACCTCCACCATACCCCCCATGCCCCATACCTTCCACCATACCCCCCTACCATACCCATGCCCATCCCTCACCCATCCATAAAATCCCCCTTCCCAAGTTCTCACCACCACCGCAATCGAGTTAAGGAGGAGAGGAAAAACAGGGAGCGAGAGGAGCTCGAGAGGGAGGTGAGCATGGGTGAGGGAGAGAGAAAGAGAGTGAACGAAGAGGGTGACAGGAGGTCCCCAGCGTGTTGGCAGAAGCTACTGCTGTGGGGTACAACAGCACACAGAGGAAAGAAGCTCACGAAGGGTTTTGCAGAGTCATTTTTCCGTAGAATCAGACATCTATGGAGTTTGACAGACATCTAGTAAGACGTCCTGAGGTAATATGAGACATCTAATGGCACACAGTTTTCAATTATTTTTCCCCTGCCGAGTTTTGATCATGCATGCATATGTCAAAGGTTGGGAAGGTGCACTGGTGTGAGGATCAAGGTGGTTTTAGACGTCAGTGAGTGTTGCCAGACGTCTGAAGACACCCTCAGATGTCTGCAAGGAGTTTCAGAAGTCTAAAAAAGATGTAGAGAGCAAGGTGAGCCACTGCATTCATTTAAGACATCTAAGACTCTTCCCAGACGTTTGATTTTGGTCATAGTTGTATTTTTGGGCCTGTTCAGGGCCCAAACAGAGTTGATTTTCCACAAACGAATTATCATTGGTTTCTGTTCGAAATTTTCTACGCTATGGTCAATGTGATAGGCCATCTGTTCGTGGTGTGCACAGGACCTACGGAGGCTGTGAGATCCGTCGTCTGTGCCTCCACATCTATCGGTTATCTTGGTAGAGTGGTTTTCACCTTAATCCCGGAGTTAATAATTAAATTACATGCATGGAATTATTTAAACCCTAGGTTGTGAGATGAACCCTAGGACTAAAAAGAGACAAATGCATGCTACTTTAGAATATATTCAATTGAACCCTAGGTTATGAAATGAACATAGGGCTAGAAGAAATGCATGTGTAGTTAATGAATGATTGAGTTACCGTGATGCTTTCTGAAAAGAAATAAATCATGAGCTGACTGTACTACTTGTAATGAACCATGTCATGAATGGAAATGCATACCTATACTGAGTAATCAATGGTGAAATTGAGTTTCTTGTTCTACATGTAATGAACAAGATATAAAAATAAGAAAGTCCATGTACGAACCCTATGGGGAATTTAGAAAGAAACCAAGAATACTGTAGTACAGAAAACCCGATGGTTTTGGAACATGTTGCCTATGGGCAGCTGTTCGAACTTGGTTAAGGGAAGTGCGCTGGCCCTCGTATATCGAGGAGAGAAACTATCCCTTTAATGTGGAAAGTGAGCTGGCCCTTGTGTACGTGGTATCAAGCAGAGCGACTATCTTGCGTACGTGATACCAAGGTAGCCACTGTCCCTTTTATGTAGAGGGGAGCTAGCCGCTCCTTGGGTTGAGACTCGGGGTTAGGACTAGTCACTCTACATCGACTCTTGTTTGGCCCTCACGTATGTGGTACCGAGGTGAGCTACTTAGTGTAGGGAGGGAGCTAGTCGTCCCATGGGGCCCAAGGTTAGGACTAGCCACCCTACACCGACTCTTGTTAGGCCCACTGGGTGAACCAAGGTAGTCGGACGAGGGTAAGCGAACTGTGGAGGGGTGAGACCCCTATTCTGAGAAGGCAAAGCCTTGTGCTGTTTGTACTGTACTTTTGGGTGTATCTGCTAGCGGAAATAACTGACCGTGTGCTAGTGCAGGGTAGCTAATCGTGCGCTTATCGTGCGTGCCGTAATCACCGCTACATCACGACTGTGACCTTGGGGTGGTAGATCGGGTGTAGGACTACCACGGGGGACTCTCTCGGTGAGGAGAGTTCCACATGTACATCCTGCATTGTGGGAAAACTACATGTGAGATCTTAATTGAGATTGTTCCCTTAGGAAACAAGAAGATTTAGCAATGTTATGGATACTGATTAGAGTACTCGACTCAGAAACGTATAAATGAGATAAATGGAAATGAATGATAATAAATAACCAGCAATGTATGATTAGCTAGTTGCTTGTTTAATTATGTTTGGTTGCATGTAAATGACTTAACCACCACTCTACTCAGCGTTAGCTGACCACTAATTTCTATAACCATGTTCAGGCCAACGATTTGAGCAGCCATCGCCACCATCTGCTGAGGGCGCTGGGCCCAGTCGAGCCTAGCCATAGTCTTCTCTCTGTTCCACTGTAGAGTTTTTTTTAGTTGTGAGTACCTGTAGCATGTAGTGACTGTTATGTTATATTTCTACCAGTTTCTGTTGTGATGGCTATGTTTTGTACTACTACTTTCCGCTGGTGACATGTAATATCTTGAGATATACTATTCTATTTCCTTTACTGTCTACCATGTACTTTCTGATTAGTTACATTTCACATGTGGTTGTGAAATAGTATGCATTTGGTTGTTTCTCGTTGGACGACTGGGTCTTGGGGTTAGTCAAGGCGAGCAGTTCTCGGGTTCTATAGGGAGCTGGGAACGGGTCGTAATAGTATATTCACAAAAGCAAAGGAAATCTAACTAAACATTTATTTCAAGAAAGAAAAGAGAAACACTACTTGATATTGCAAAAGAAAATCCATTATACTAATGGTGGTAGAGACCACTTCACAAAACTTGGAAGGGAAATACATACAATCACACTTCACTCACTCCAACATTTGGTAGATGGAAATGACAAGATCGACATGGTGTGTGGTTTGGGGGGGTCTCTCTTGTAGGAAAGGGATCCAACATGGTGATGGGACAAAGGTTGATGTGGTTGTGATAATGGGGGTGATGAGGATTGGGTAAAAAGCCATCTAATGAAGGATAAAGTGCTTGAACTCCCTAATGTTGTTTAGGTTTAAGGGCTTGGTGATGTTGGTGATGTTGTGTTCGTTGGTCCTAATGTTGGTGGCAATAACTATGGCAGAGGTAAGGGATATGGAGATGAAGATTCTATACTTAGGGGTGACTAGGGTTTATTGCAAGTTGGTGTTCTCAAGGGAATCAACTTGGTGTGCTCTATAGAATGGTGAAGGAACGACAATAGGTTTAGGGTTCTAAGGATGGTAGTGGTGGTTATGGGATTGGGAGATGGTTCTTATGGTCGGGGACCTAATGGTAGTGTGTGTGAACTAGGGGTTTGGTGAGTGAGTGAGTACGTATCTAAGTGTGTGATGATGGGTGAGAGAATGTGAAGTGCGTGAAAGAAGTGGTGATGGTAAAATTGGAAGTGTGGGTGTAAGTGTGTGGGAATGTGTGTGAGTGATTACTACTACAAAAGCAAGTAAAATAAGCAAAAAGAATAAGTCTAGAAATTGATTGAAAGAGAAATCTACACTACTAAGCAAATAAAAAACAAGTTATTAAAATTGCAAGTAATGAAAATAACTAAGCTACTAACAAAACACAAAAAGAATGAGGGAAGAGGTTAGGTGTGTCCTCTCCAATGTGGGCGTGTGCCTATTTGGAGGTGAGGGAAATCCTTGGCCAAAGCCTATCCCCTCTTCACCTAGATCACCAAGATCAAGTAGCTGATAACACTGCATAAGGGGGTGATAATTATGTTGAATATGGCCCATCTTAAGAATAAAAGGCACAACATAAGTAGAATGGGAGCATTGCATGCATCATGTACCAAGATTGCTTATAAAACTGTATTAATGGCCATTTGTGTAAGCATTTGTCAAAGCAGGCCTCAGATGAGCAATCAGACTACACAGATGGATTTAGAATGACGAACGGAGTCCAACGGACTCAAGATCGGCCAAATCCGACATCCGGAGCTCCTACAATGGGCCCAAGAAGTTCTGACCGTTCATCTGGAGATCAACGGCCCATATTGCGCCACGTCAGCCCCCGCTCCACCGCACGCCGCCTCTTCATCAAGCCAAGATTGGATCTCGACCGTCGATCTTCGATCGAACGACCGAGACTCGTGTGCCTGCCTGCAGTTGCTGCAACAAAGCGCGGGCGTGGCGCAACAGTTAGCGTGCACGCCTGCACGCACGCGACGTGGGTTCGAGCCGCGCAGAGCCTGAAATTGAAGACGGAGGTAGCGCGCGGCGAAATTGGGCCGCCCGATCAGCAGCGGGCGGCTGAGATGTCGCCACGCAGTGCAACCACAGCTCACAGGCGCCCACGCGTGCACGCACGCGCTTGGGGAGCGATCCCAGCACAGCTGAGGAGAGATCTCAGCCATCCGATCTTCGATCGGACTGCTCTCACGCAGTAGCCGTGGATCGCACGAGAAGAAGAAACAAGGCGGGTAGCTAACCGATGGCTGGAGTGCTTCACTGACACTTTTGGGAGTGGTTTTAGCGATGCTCTGGACGTCGCTAAAGCCCCTTCTTCTTTTAGGAAGCCCTTAACCCTATTTAAACCCCCTCCAACCACTCATTCAAGGCATTCACTCCCCTTGCAACTACTCCATCCCTCTCTTAGCTAGCTTTAGGCCCTCTTGTAATCGCCGGAGATGATGAGCCACCGACGGAGCCTCCTCCACCGCTGTGGCTGCCTCGTTGCTCTCCACCCTCTCTCTCTCTTTTAAGCTTTCCATTACTTTTGTTTGAAGCATGTATTTAATATTGTAAGCTATGAACTACAAGTGCATGATTAATGAAATTATTTTTTGTTCAATTGTCACTTTAATTTCCGTTCAAATTGCATGATCAAACAAGGAACATTCTAACCCTAATCTCTCTCTCTCTTTTAAGCTTTCCATTACTTTTGTTTGAAGCATGTATTTAATGTTGTAAGCTATGAACTACAAGTGCATGATTAATGAAGTTATTTTCAGTTCAATTGTCACTTTAATATCCGTTCAAGTTGCATGATCAAACAAGGAACATTCTAACCCTAATCTCTCTCTCTCTATCTCACTCTCGCTTTTCAAAACCGCATCCTTCGTAAGCAAAACTCCACACTTTCCATGACAGCAAGTGATAAGCAAAAATCCTATTTTCACGCCTCCCTGAGACCGACACTCGGACTCACCTCCGTTTACTTATTTTAAAATCGACGTTGCAAGTGCGGCTATAACGACACTCCTTAACACACATGCACAACAGCACGTCAGTTTTTGGCGCCGTTGCCGGGGAGGCAACGGATTTGTTTTATCACCTCCATTACACATTCATCCTCACATCATCTAATGCCCTATTTTCCTTTTTACTTGATGGTTGCAGGAATTCGGCGCGTGGACGGTGAAGCGACGCATCCCACGACGGTAGCAAGGGAGTAGGCGCTACGAGGACCGATAGTGAGTAATCTTTCTCTCATAATTGTTTGCTTGAGTGAAAAAAAACTAAAAAAAATTGTAAAAACTGAAAAAAATTGCCGTGGTGTATGATTGCTTGACCCACATCCTTAACACATCACCCCACAAAAAAATGTACACTCTAACATTCTGAATAAATTTTTGGAGTGCTCTTTTCTTTTTCTTGAGTGGTGTTTGCGAAGCCACCGTGAGTTGACTTGGGCCGCACCACTCAATCCTAAAATTGACTCATCTAATAGAAGCTGCATGATCATTAGGATGAGTACATTAGGGTTTTAGAGCCTCTACAGAATAAAAAGGAAATCTACTTTCACCAAGTTGTGTGCAGAACTTGACGTGCCCACTGAAACTTGTTTGAAAACATTAAGACACGTCAACCCTAAAAAGTACTAAAGTAAGGATGAAACCCTAAAAGACACTACATCTTAACAAATCCTTGCTTGAAAACCATGTTTTGCTAGAAGCACACACCTTGAAAGTGGAAAATTAAGAGGCACCACCCCAATCAATGCCTCATCACATAACCCTAAGCACAAGCACTATCCTAGCCCTTTAAAACTGAGTAGACGTGACCTAGGCAGGACTGAGCTAAGTCTCAAAAGGCGAGGTTTTGTTCGCTAGGCACTTGGCTTTCATTCCCTTGGTAGAATCTAGTGACTAGGCTGCGGGGCAGTGTCAAACGACCGCGGTTGTGGGGTCTACGGAACCGGAGGCGCAAGCCAAAGGAAGAACCTTCCCTGCAATCCCCTCGTAATCAGCCTGGCCAGATTAGCCTTAGTAAGGGGAGTCCAGTGCTTACGGACTTAATCACCCTTTGTGAGATTTATAGGTCTCCTAAGGAATACACCATAAGGACTAGGCTTGTGTGCTTGATTGAAACACATTTCTCTCATCTGTCGCCCTCCGCATCCCCTCCTGTTCTTCTCTAGTGTATGCACGGAAGACGCTCACTGCATCCCGAGTTGCGTGTTTTGGGGCAAGAATCTAAGCGCCGTAATTCTGTTAACATGGCTGAACCTAGGGTAGATGAGGCTGAGGATCAACCCCCACCAGACGCTATGGCCATCATGCAAGCTCAAATCATTACTAACCACCGGCTTCAGCAACAGCAAATCCACACCATCATGCAAGCCATACAACGGTTACAAAACCCACAAGAACAACCACCACCACCTTTCCAAGACATACTAGGGCAACCACCACTTGATTTACCGCCATTTCAAGATCAGCCGAGGCCCCTCCACGATTTCTATAATCCCTCTGCTATTAGAGTCGAGCCACACCTTAGGATCCCCGAGGGGGGAGATGATTTTGAGCTGAAACCGAATGTCTTAAGTTTGATCCAGAGCCACTTTCATGGAAGCTCAAATGAGGACCCCTTTCAGCACCTAGAGGATCTCGACCGCATAGTGCAAACTATGAAACCTAGGAACATTAGCCTTGACATTGTTCTAATCAAGATGTTTCCCTTCTCATTAAGAGACAAGGCTTCTCATTGGCTTAGAACCCTAGGTAGACCCATCACCACCTAGGAAGAACTGAGGCATACATTTTTAAAGAAATTCTTCCCCATAAGAAAGACCAATGCCCTCAGAAGAGCTATCACTACCTTTACACTCCAGGGTGGGGAACAATTTCATGAGGCGTGAGAAAGATTTAATGAACTTTTGAGGAAATGCCCACACCACGAAGTACCAAGGTGGCAATTGGCCTAGATCTTCTACCACGGTCTGGATAGAAACCTACGGAACTTTGTCGATGCCTCATGCGGGGGAAACTTCCTGAACAAAGACGAGCAGAGCGCGTTTGAGCTCTTTGAGTCTATGAGCGAGAATTCTCTCAACAATGCCTCCATGAACCAATTTAACAGGTCCAGTCAACCCCGTGGTGGGATTTATGAGGTGCAAGCAAATTCTGGAATGGTTGACATGGACATCATTGCCAAGAAATTGGATCGAGTGGAATTAGTGGACAAAAAGATTGATGAGCTACTGAACCAAACCAGGAACCCCTTGCAGACTTTCTCCCTAGCAAAGGGAGCACATAATGTTGACCTGGTCCAGCCCTTTACCCAACTGAACCTGGAACAACCCCTATCCACGTTCCAGGGAGGGACCTTTGCTCCCTCAACCCTTGATTACTCCCTTCCCTCTTCATCAACATCGGCTATCCTAGAAGATGTGCAAGCTGTCCAAGGTTATGCAAAACCTGACCCTTTCTCCAACACTTACAACACTAGCTGGCGTAACCACCACAACTTTGGTTGGACAAACCAAAAACCACGGCAATTCCAAAACCAGCCTAGGCCAAACCAGCAGCCATACTTGCCCCCTATCAGCAAGGACCACCAGTTAGACCCCAATATAATCAGAATAGGGCAGCCCCTCCCCCACAAAACCAAATGGATACCCTAATAAAGATGATGGCTGACATGAACTAGAAACATCAGGAGGAAATGGCCTTGGTAAAGGGATAGTTAAGCCAACTCTTGGACTGCAAACAACAAGGATCCCTACCTTCCCAACCACAACCGAACCTACGAAACATAATTAACAGAGGCCCCAATTCCCAAGGGTTCCAAAGCAACCCCGGGTAGGCTCACATGGTCCAGCTAGCCCCGCAAACACCTCCTGGGTTTGGTGCTTCTTCGTCCTCGTCTTCTCAAGGATCAGCCCATGGCCCCAATGCCTTTGCAAATGCGGTGACCTTGAGAAGCGGCACCAAAACCCAGGATCTCAAATGGCTGACTCTCCCCGAGACTTCACCCGCTGAAATACCTGACTCATGAGAGGCACCAACCAAGGACCCAGACGTGGAACCAATCCACATTCAGACACCCTACCCTGAGGCCTTGGAAACAATCAAGAAAAAGAAGAATGCTGTGGAAACTGAGGAGCTGTTGGAAATTTTTAAGCAAGTACAGATTAATATTCCGCTCCTTGAAGCCGTCAAACACATCCCTGCTTATGCCAAGTTTTTAAAGGATGCCTGTACACCCAAGCGTAAGCTGAGACCTCAAGCACCTAGGAAGGTTGTACTCTCTGAGCCAACAAGTTTTGTAATATCAAGCAACCTTCCACTCAAGTGAACTGACCCAGGAGCGCCCCTGATTTCCTGCAATATCGGGGACATGACGTTTGATAGAGTGCTCCTGGACCTAGGTGCTTCTATCAATCTGATTCCAACAATCCTGTACCACCAATTTGGTTTTGGGGAGCTGACACCAACCCCTGTCACCATCCAGCTAGCTGATAGATCAGTGAAAACCCTGAAGGGGGTTGTCGAGGACGTGATTGTACGGGCTAAGGACTTCTATTTCCCGATCGAATTTTTGGTGCTCGACATGGAAATCCCTGAAAAATTACAGAACGCACCCATAATCTTAGGCAGACCTTTCTTAGCTACGGCTAAAGCAAACATTGATTGCGACACGGGATGTATGGAAATCTCCTTCGGGGACAGGAAAATTCAATTGGATATCTTCCAAGCGACAAAGTATTTTGATTACGATTGCATTGAGGAACATGATCCCGTGGAAACTCTAATCGAGGAATACCTCACCCTCAATTCTGTATCAGACCACCAAACCCATAGTGACTATTCTGACCCGTCACCATCATTACCCGTGGACCTCTGTAAGGTTGAGTACCATCACATGACACCATTTGAAGAGATCGATGTTGATCAACTCTTGCCCTTTCCCTTCCCATCAACTGTGGTCCCACCTGCACCTGAACTTAAACCATTGCCCGAGAATCTCAAGTACGTCTTCTTGGGACCTGACCAGACCTTCCCAGTGATTATTAATTCTCATCTAACCAAGGATCAGGAACTCAGGTTGACTGCGACCCTTTTAGAATATCGGGCCGCCATTGGTTGGACCATTTCGGATTTAAGAGGAATTAACCCCACCTATTGCACCCATAAGATTTACCTGGATGACGGGGCCCGACCTTCCTGCCAGATGCAGAGACGTTTAAACCTAAACATGAGGGAGGTCGTTAAAAAAGAAATTATCAAGTGGCTTGACGCCGACATCATCTACCCTATCTCCGATAGCCCTTGGGTGAGCCCCACTCAAGTGGTTCCAAAGAATGCTGGGCTCACCGTTGTCACCAATGATTGTGGCGAATCCATCCCTACCCACACCACCACAGCATGGCGGGTGTGCAATGATTATAGGAAGCTCAATGAAGCCACTAAGAAGGATCGTTTCCCCTTGCCATTCATTGGCCAAATCCTTGAAAGATTGGCAGGGCAGAAGTATTTTTGCTTCCTGGATGGATATTCAGGATATAACCAAGTCGCAATTGCTCCAGAAGATCAGGAAAAGACCACATTCACTTGCCCGTATGGCACATTTGCATTCCGTCGAATGCCGTTCGGGTTATGCAGTGCACCTGCGACCTTCTAGCGTTACATGCTAGCCATTTTTTCAGAAATGGTGGGTGAATACTTAGAGGTCTTTATGGATGATTTCTCGGTGTTCGGGAATTCATTCGACCATTGTCTGAGCAACTTGGAGAAAATCCTGAAACGATGTATCGAGGTTAACCTGGTGTTAAGTTGGGAAAAGAGCCATTTTATGGTTCAAGAAGGAATTGTCCTCAGTCACATCGTATCGCATAAGGGCATCGAAGTATATCGGGCTAAGGTTGATTTAATTTCCAAACTTCCTCCACCTAGTTCGGTCTGGCAGATTCGCTCCTTCCTAGGACATGTTGGCTTCTACCGAAGGTTCATTAAAGACTTTTCCAAGCTTTCCAAACCCTTGACCGACCTTCTAGCCAACGATGCCATATTCCACATGTCTCCTGATTGCATCCAGGCTTATCACACTCTCCGGGACTTAGTCTCCACCGCACCTGTACTTCAACCCCCAGACTGGTCCCAGGACTTTGAGATTGTGTGATGCATCAGATTTTGCCATAGGCACTGTCCTGGGACAAAGGCAAGATAAGAAGCCCGTGGTGATCTACTACACGAGCAAAACGTTGGACGAGGCCCAACGTAATTATACGGTCACAGAGAAAGAGTTGCTCGCTATAGTCTTTGGACTTGAAAATTTCCGATCGTACTTGCTGGGATCCCACGTGACTATTTACACTGACCATTCAGCCATCCGGCACCTGTTAGCCAAGAAGGACGCAATGCCCAGGCTCATCAGATGGATCCTTCTTTTGTAGGAATTTGACCTGGAAATCCGAGACAAGGCCAGATCAAAGAATGTGGTGGCTGACCACTTGTCTAGGCTTCATCCAGACCACATTGGACCCTCCCTACCTCTATCTGATGCCTTCCTTGATGAACACATCCTAGCCGTGCAAGATAAGAAAATGCCATGGTATGCTGACTACGTCAATTACCTGGTTGTAGGACAAACCCCGCACAACTGGTCTAGACAGCAACAAGACAGGTTCTTGGCTGAGGCTAAGCACTATTTCTGGGATGATCCCATGTTGTTTCGCCTCTGTGCTGATTAGATCATCAGGAGGTGTATCCCCGAAGATGAAGTTCAAAGTGTGCTTTCCTTTTGTCATGACCAAGCATGTGGCGGCCACTTCTCTGGAAAGAAAATAGCTGCAAAAGTTTTGCAGTCTGGATTTTACTAGTCATCCCTATTTAAGGATGCACACATCTTTGCCAAGACTTGCTCACGCTACCAAACGTTGGGGACCATGACCAAGAAAGATAGGATGCCCCTTCAGCCCATTTTGATTGTCAAAATCTTCGACATTTGGGGTATCGATTTTATGGGTCCCTTTCCACCATCCAACGGCTTCGACTATATCCTGGTCTCGGTAGACTATGTTTCCAAATGGATTGAACCCGCTGCCACCCGACGATGCGATCACAGGACTATCATGGACTTTGTTAAGAAGAACATCTTTTCCCGGTTTGGAATACCCAAAGCCATGATCAGTGATGGTGGAAGCCATTTTATCCATTCCCAATTCCGTGCCCTACTTAGAAAATACGGGGTAAACCAGCGCATTGCTACCCCGTATCATCCACAAACAAATAGGTAGACTGAGGTCTCAAATTGACAAATCAAGAACATTTTACAAAAGACTGTGAGACCTGACAGGAAAGATTGGTCCACATGACTTGATGATGCCCTGTGGGCATACAGGACCACTTTCAAGACCCCGATAGGCATGTCGCCTTATCGCCTGGTCTTTGGCAAGGACTGCCATGTTCCTGTCGAATTGGAACACCTGGCTTACTGGGCTATCAAGCAATGTAACATGGATCCCCAGTTAGCTGGTGCACAAAGGACGCTCCAATTATCTGAGCTCGAAGAAATTCGTCGAGACGCCTTTGACAATAGTCGACTGTATAAGGAGAAAATGAAAGTCGTCCACGACCGACTCATTCATAGAAAAACCCTTGAGCCTAACAAGCAAGTTTGGCTATTTGACGCACGCCTAAAACTCTTCCTAGGGAAACTCAATTCCAAATGGATTTGGTCATTTCAGGTGGTTAAGCCCTACTCTAATGGGGCAGTTGAAATTTCTGATCTTAACACTGGGCACACTTTTACAGTTAATGGTCAAAGATTGAAGCATTTCCTGGCCCAGGTTCCCCCAAAGGAAAGTGTCACCCTCGTTGAGGGCTGACACGGAGCACCGCCCAGCTGGAGGCGTTAAACTCAGCACTTCCTGGGAGGCAACCCAGAGGATTCAGACTGATCTGGTAGTTTACGTCACTCAAGTACTATCCTTTTGAACCCTTTTGCTTCCATGTACTTGCCAATGAGGACATTGTCCAACTTAAGCATGGGGGTGGTAAATTGCATACTCCTGCGCTCAATTAATCAGTCTGAATGAATAAAAAAAAATTGAATTTAGGAAAAAAAACTTAGGCATTATAAACTTGTTAATAGTGGGAAATAATACAAAAAGAACTTAAACACTTAGACTTTTCAGGCCTTCAGGCTTAATTAGCCCTAGTGTCCATTAAAATATGGATTTAGCAGTGAATCCTTGCAACCTTAAGCTATTCTAATCCGCCTACTAAATAAGGTAATAAGTATATGACTTATCAACTCACCCTCTAACTCAGAAAAACCTTTGAGTCTAAGCAATTGCACACATTTTTGCACAGACTCACTTCTCGGAGATTTTGACAGAAATTGGGTAGCTAATGAACTCTCTAGGGTGGTATGGCTGGCAAGTTGTCGTGGGTAACAACCCATTAGTAGGTTGTCCAGAACCCAGCCATAGGCCATTTCTTCTTCATTGCCTCTAGGTACATTTGAGATCAGGGAAGCCACCTACGGAAAAAAAAGGAAGAAGAAGAAAAGAAAATAAACCACTGTTCACCTCACAAGTATGGCTGGCAAGTGATCGTAGGTAACAACTCATTGGTCGATTGTCCAGAGCCCAGATCAATAATTACACAAAAAAGATCAAAACACTTAAGGAAGAAGCGGGGAAGTAGTACAAGCTGGGGAGATATACACTGGAAAAATCCTTGTGTTGACCCTAATTAAAACAAACGTAGGGAGAAAGCTACCAATCGAACAAATACACCTTCAGGTAAATTTCTTTCCTTTTCCAGTCACCTAGAGGCATAGAAACCCGAAGTCTGTCTCAATTACCATTAAGTGAGTCTATCATAACATTCACACCAAGATGCTTAGCACTTAGGGTTCTGACCGAGTTTTGGGTGGGTTGGGTAGCCGTAAAAAGTTACCAACCCACACTGAATTCCGAAAAAATTCTAAAAATATATATATATACATATACATATGTATAGTTATATACATTAAAGCAAGGATTCGGGCGATTCATATTTTGGCTGACACCCGGGCGTTGCTTAGTCTTGATAGATTAAGATCTTCGTATATTTCCTCTTATTGACAAGTAACGAAGTGTCTAAGCAATTACTTCTTAAATTCTAAAAGGAAATAAAGGCTAGAATAAACCTTGCTAGGGACTAGCAAGGAGTAAGCATGGGGGTATGATAACATTGCACAAGGGGGTGATAATTATGTTGAATATGGCCCATCTTAAGAATAAAAGGCACAACATAAGTAGAATGGGAGCATTGCATGCATCATGTACCAAGATTGCTTATAAAACTATATTAATGGCCATTTATGTAAGCATTTGTCAAAGCAGGCCTCAGATGAGCAATCGGACCACACAGATGGATTCAGAACGACGAACGGAGTCCAACGGACTCAAGATCGGCCAAATTTGACATTTGGAGCTCCTACAATGGGCCCAAGAAGTTCTGACCGTTGATCTGGAGATCAACGGCCCATATTGCGCCACGTCAGCCCCCGCTCCACCGCACGCCACCTCTTCATCAAGCCGGGATCAGATCTCGGCCATTGATCTTCGATCGAACGGCTGAGACTTGCACACCCACCCATAGTCGTCGCAACAAAGTGCAGGTGTGGCGCAACAGTTAGCGCACACGCCCACATGCACGCGACACGGGTTCGAGTCACGCGGAGCCTGATATTGAAGATGGAGGTAGCGCGCGGCGAAATTGGGCCGCCCGATCAGCAGCGGGCGGCTGAGATTTCGCCACGCGGTGCAACCACAGCTCACAGGCGCCCACGCGCACGCGCACGCGCACGTCGGGCGATGACGCCTGCGCACACATGTGCCTGAGGCACGATCCCAGTGCAGCCGAGGAGAGATCTCAGCCATTCGATCTTCGATCGGACGGCTCTCACGCAGCAGCCGTGGATCGCACGAGAAGAAGAAACAAGGCAGGCAGCTGACCGACGGCTGGAAGGCTTCACTGACGCTTTTGGGAGTGGTTTTAGCGACGCTCTGGATGTCGCTAAAGCCCCTTCTTCTTTTAGAAAGCCCTTAACCCTATTTAAACCCCCTCCAACCACTCATTCAATGCATTCACTCCCCTTGCAACTACTCCACCCCTCTCTTAGCTAGCTTTAGGCCCTCTTGTAATCGTCGGAGATGACGAGCCACCGACGGAGCCTCCTCCACAGCCGTGGCTGCCTCGTCACTCTCCACCCTCTCTCTCTCTCTTTTAAGCTTTCCATTACTTTTGTTTGAAGCATGTATTTAATATTGTAAGCTATGAATTACAAGTGCATGATTAATGAAATTATTTTTCGTTCAATTGTCACTTTAATTTCCGTTCAAATTGCATGATCAAACAAGGAACATTCTAACCCTAATCTCTCTCTCTCTCTTTTAAGCTTTCCATTACTTTTGTTTGAAGCATGTATTTAATGTTGTAAGCTATGAACTACAAGTGCATGATTAATGAAGTTATTTTTCGTTCAATTGTCACTTTAATTTCCGTTCAAGTTACATGATCAAACAAGGAACATTCTAACCCTAATCTCTCTCTATCTCTCTCTCGCTTTTCAAAACTGCATCCTTCGCAAGCAAAACTCCGTACTTTCCTTGACAACAAGTGATAAGCAAAAAATTGATTTTCATGCCTTCCTGAGATCGACACTCAAACTCACCTCCGTTTACTTATTTAAAAACCGACGTTGCAAGTTTGGCTATAACGACACTCCTTAACACACACGCACAACAACATGTCAGTAGACACAAGGGAAGCCATTGGTCTTGGAGATGGAGCTCTCAAGGTGAAAGCTCATGAGCATGATGGTGAAGAAGAGTGGAGTGGATGGAATGGAGAAGGGAAGGGAGGAGGGGGGGTGGTCGATGCCCATGGGGGAGGGTTTTTATAGGTGTTGGCACTAGGTGTGGTGGTCTTAAGGCATAGGTTAAGGGCTTTACTTAAGGGTGCATCCTAAGGGTAGAAAGTTCTAGGTGGGTCCACAACTTAAGGTGAGGGTATAGGTCAAATGGGTCAAAGAAGTGGATAAGGAGAGGGGGATGTTGGCATGGGATATGGGTAGGTTTAGTGGGGTGGTTTAGGTGGGTTTAAGGTGGCGTGGGGGTTAAGGCTAGGGTGATTAGGAAGGGTGTTGGGCTTGTGTGGGTGGGCTAGTTGTGTGTTGATGTGAGGGCCTAGAGAAAATATGTAAATAATACAATATACTAGCTACTACCAAGTCCACATATGTTTAAATAAAAATAGGCAAAAATATGTAGCTATTGGAAAATGTACATAAATATATGCATGTGTAAAATTGCATATAAAATTATGAATGCACATGCAATTTCATGTTATGTGTGTGCACATGTGTATATATGTGTGCATGGGTTGGTTGTGAATATTGGCTTGCATGGGTCTGCATGGGATTGTCTAAAGGGTTAGTGTTTGTCCTAGAATTGCATGCTCTTGTCTCCACCTTCCTTTCTTTTGTTTCTAGTTGCTTCACCATGTCTTTAGAATGCAGTAGTGACTGCACCATTTAAGTCCCAATGTTGCTAGCTCCAAATTTATGGTTCTACATAGAGAAATTGGCATTGTTACTCAAGTGACCATAAAATGGTAGAATTAGGGTTAAGGATATACAATTACAATTATGTATGCAATGTATGTAATCAATGTAATATTCAAAAAATGCATGCAAGGTTTAAGCTTAATTTATTCAAATTAGGCCCTATGATTACTATGCAATCATGCATCTCAATCACCTTTGGTTGAGAGGGATATTCCCAAAATCTAATCACTGAGGTGAGTGAGGGAATAAATATTAATGTCAAATCATAGGGAAAATGGGCAACTTGATTAATGGGTTTGGACCATGGTGGTTGGTAAGATTAAACCAGGTTTGGCAGTCGAAGCCTATGGTGTTGAGTTGGGCTAGGGATCTAGCCGATTAGTGAAACTATGTACTACCCTATGTTCTTGTTTGTGATACAGTAGTTGTTTGTTTCCTACGGAGCTGATTGGTTTATCCCTACTTTGTGACCTACTTTCAGGTTGTCACTGTCGTGAATCTTCGATGCAATTTGTCCCTGCGTAGGTTTTGCCCAATCTGTTGACGGGTAATTTTTATGCTTTGGTTTTAAAGTAAATTTCTATTTAGTTACTGCTTTGCATTATCAATTATGTGCCATATTTCCCATACTTTCTTCCATTTTATATAATAAATGGAACTCTTTGATAGCTCGACTTAGTTTGGTACAACCTAAATTAAATAAACCAACACCTTCTCTGTTGCCATTCCTCGGAACTCCAACCCTTATTTAGGGGCTTGGGTTTTTGGGGCGTGATAAAATGTATGCAGTGTTAACATCTTACCCGACAGCTAAGACGAGGATGACGAAGACTCACATTTTCCAGTGATTCTCGACATCTTCTTTAAAATGAAAGCGCCTCTGAGAACGATCTCCTTCGTCTCCGTTCCTCAGGAAGTGGTGAATCGAATGGTCACTAGGGCTTTTTAATAGTGCGGGGTAGGGAGCATTTATTCATCCCTATTTATAAGCCACTGAAGCACGATGTTTGAAATTTTCGATTCTTGCCATCATGACAACATTTAATAACTTTGTAGGCTAATCATTAACCTATGATTTGCCTCTTGCAAACATTACATAATCCACTTCGATTTTCATCATAAGGATTGATGGTAGCACCACCATGGGCCCTAACTAACCACATTTAGTCAAGATTGAAAGATAAAAGCACCTACCTAATCATCTGAGGGTCACAACTCTGCATCATTCTGATTTGAGAAGAAAGTAGGAAATCATGGTTAATTCTATAATTTTAACAACATATAACAAACACAGATTAACCACGGGGTCATTCAGGGGTTAGTTGAAGGTCAAAGGAGCACAAAAGTCTAAAAAGTGGCTCAACATAGACTGAAACATGGTTTCACACACTTCGAGGGTGAAAATAGCACCAAAACCCTAATTATCAACCTACTTAAATTGAAGAGTTTTTGGTCAAGATAAAATTAATCTAAACCTCCTAAAATTCATAGAAAAATATTCTAAGAGGTTTGGTACCCTTGGTTTGACCACCTGAACCTATTTTGACTTAGAATGGAGTTTCAGACGGAAATTTACCTTAATTTCGGCTTCTATGCAAATTTCCTAGTCATATGTGATCAAAACTCAAATACAAGTTCACCACTAGATTTCTTGGGTTAAAATTAGGTTAGCACCAAAAGTTGGGCCCAATCAGAATCCATCTTGACCTATTTTTATTTTAGCCTTTGAAACTCTAATTCTCTCATTTATGCCCCTAGGTTTCAACTCTACTGCAATTTGGTCCCCAACTTCTCATCATTCTTCTCATAATGGTCCTTGCCACCATGACAATTTGAAAGGAATCTTCAGAGCTCCCCTACTGGCATTTAATCGAGGATTCAATTCTAGAAATCTCAACGAAAAATCCTAAAATTCGGTAGGATTGATCCATATATCAATCCACGTTGACCAGGATCCTTCTCAAGGCTAATCATGGCCAAAATTGATGCTAACAAGCTCGATAAACTTGAGCTTTTTAGGTGACTAAAGCACCTACCCAAAGTGCCCAACTTGCCTTGATTGAAGCTCGGTCTGAGTTCTATTTAAG
Organism: Thalassia testudinum; assembly: GCA_037157565.1. Taxonomy (NCBI): domain Eukaryota; kingdom Viridiplantae; phylum Streptophyta; class Magnoliopsida; order Alismatales; family Hydrocharitaceae; genus Thalassia; species Thalassia testudinum. Next base: position 95,830,268 of record JAZHRO010000002.1, read on the forward strand.
GTGTGGCAAATCCCCATATTTTTCCTCGTGCATTCTTTGTCAGATTCCCCCTAAGATTCGTCCTTCTCACCGGTGTCGAGGACCACCACCGGAGCTCTTTGAAACTACCACATACTGTAGGCAGAGGGATCCTCTTCCTCATTTGTCTATGGAGCTTCCCATGAAGCTCTAGCCTTTCCAACTCCTTCCGCTTCGGCGTACCTCTGGCAGTGTCTTCCTCGCCTCCTTCCTCTTAATCAGTTTAGGGGTTTAAGTCCCCTCATTCCCAATTTCAAATATGGAGCTTCTCAGCTTCTAATTCCCTCTCTTCTATCATCTCCAATGCCGGCTGATTCGCCTTCGACTACCTTCACCGTCGGCACACCTCTGCCCATCTCACACTCCATAACCACCACCACCAGCATCACCTCACCTCCATAGAGCTTCCTAGCTCCTCAATTTCATAGCTTACCACTTCCATCACCCTTCTCCATCATCATCAACCGAAGCTCATCAGAGATTCTTCACTGCACGCCCACGACCACTTGCACCCCCAATCACCTTAGGGTTTTTTTTCAGTAAGTGGCACCAAACCTCCATGTGTGCATTTTGGCTCTAGGGCTATATCTTGTCACAGGTACCTCGCCATCACAGGTCGCCATCCTCGTCTCCGACCACCTTCAGTCTCGCCCCCACTTCGATCAAGGCAGAACAGCTTCAGGAACATCCCCAGACCCTCAATTGGGAAAACTCACAGCAACAGTAGCACTAATTAATGAGTGAGGTCGGCAGCTTCATGCGGAGAAAAGCTCAAGACTTTAGTCCACATTGTGCAAGGAAAAGCCTTTAGCAGCAGATAAAAGGTTTTTGTGAAGAGGAACCCTCGTCCAAGACACGCGAGTCAAGTCCCCTCTTACACACACCCACACACTCCTTACTCGCGACCCACTCCCACTGTTCTGGACCCTGTATGCCACTAGTGGTTGTGGGTCTGGACCCTGTACGTAACCCAATTACCCACCAAACCTATACCCGAGTCTTAGCTTGAGAGAGGAAGAAATCTAAGGGAGGGGGGTTTTTGCACTGTGGCATTAAGATTTGTGCCCCCTTCCTCAGCACTTAGCCATTCTGAGGATTTGTATGGCCTTATGCCTCTGGACTGTGCCTTGCCTTGAGCTATTCTTCTGAGGGTGTGAGATAAGGTGTCTGTACCTTAGGTGCACCATTTGACTTGGTGCTTTACTTGGTTCTGATAATTGCTGAGATATTTGATTGAGATTACTATTGATTTATTTGAACAAATTAGGAGCTTAAATTGTAGGGTTAAATTTGGTGGTTCAAACCACCATTTTTACCTGTTCTTTAATAGTTGTGATACATTCCTGACATATATTGCATATCTTTTTTATTCACTTGTATTATTATTCTTAATAATTGTGATTAGTAATTGATTTACTTAAAATTGCTCCCTGCGAACGACCTCGAACTCATTCTTGTTTTTGAGTACTTATAGATTCAAATAATGTATCGACTTTCATCACTATACTATGGTGCATTATTTTAAACACGGCGATTTTCGATGCAACAAGGATTCTTCATCATTATGGCAATTAATGCTTGTCTTATTGATCCTAAACGACAGAAATAATCCTGCAGTGATTGACCACCACTCGCGGAAGGTGATACTTACATCATACAACATAAATGCCTGGGATAATGGCTTCAAAAGCCAACAGGGAAATCAGGTGGTGACATGCCTATTCTTCCTCATCAATGGGCAATAATATTCCTATTATTCTTAACGTGCTACACCATGTCTGCCATGATAATGACAAGATAAGTGTGACCCAAAATTGATCAGGTCACCTACTCAGTAGCCAACCTATCATTGGGGGCACCATACGCACGAAATCTATTTCTTCTTAAAGTTTGTTACTCTCTTCGCAACCAAAGTCGGCAAAGAGAGTGGGGACAACTGCTGAGGGGAGACAAATCATTCCAAATTATGAAATAAGCTTTATAGCCTAATTTGGATGTTCGACTACTTAGCATCCTGACAGTTCCGGTTCCTTAATAATGGATCTGACTACCCGTTAACAAGTCCAGTTGACCGAAGACATAACGATTGAGCCGTTGCTTCATTATTATGCCAGCTAGCTTGACAGTTATGAGTCATCCCCTCCCTAATGATTAGGTTATGGGATTGTTGGTGAATTTCTAGTGCTCACTATCCATCACCGTGCAACCTATATATATCTGGGATGCACAAGAAAGAGGGGTTACACAATCTGAAAGAAGAGAGTAATTGTGAGTTTCTTTGTATTTGATATTCGAATAGTGAAACTTGAGAGATAACAACTCTCCCTAGACGTACACCCTTTGAGGTGAGACTGGGTCAATAATTTTTTATGCTTTTGTTTGATTGCATTTGAGTCGAGTATCCTATTCTAAGGGTCTTGATCAGAAACCTTATTTGGAACATTTATAATTGGCTACGAGGAATTATATCTGACTTCACTACTACTATTCCAAATACCAATCACATTTTCTTCTCTAGTGGATGCTTTTCTATGGCTAATTCTCTGAGATAGGATAGGGCAGTGACAACCTTCATGTTGTGGGATACTTTATTTATTCAAGACAAGTTAGGAAATGCGAATATTAACCTTAAGAACTAGCATAACTTTAAACTAAGAAACTTTTGTTTTCAAACTAATGTTTAGGTTCTTTTGTTTTCCTAGGTCAAACCCCATGTGTTTAAAGGAAAATTTGGGTATTTACTTCAAGATTATATTGTGATCAGTGCTTAGATTATTAGGATTGATTTTTGGTTCTTTCTTTACTATATTGGCAAGAGGGTCATGGGTCTATTGGTTGGCACAAAAGGAACTTGACTTCTCAAGTTAGAGTGATTCAATATTCTAAGAATTACAGATATCCTTTTCTTTTGTTTTGCCTGAAAGAAAGCCTCTCTACTAGAATTTTGACTAGGTCTATTCGCCAATTGAATCTTGTTCAGTCTGTTACTTATCATGATGTTCGCAGCCTTCCTGTGCACATCAAAGTCCCTTGTAACTTGATAGATGTGGTCTTCCCAGCATTTATTTTTTAGGACAATGCATTTTTACTATCAAAATGAAGGATTTTGAAGAGTATCCTTGGTTTTTCTAACTTTACTACCGACTGTACATTTGAGGTAACTAGTGAATAGATGCTTGTGCTTTGCTGTGGGTTGTAAACATTTGTACTGATATATCCTAAGGTTAACCATTTTAATCTTAAATTATATCTTTACATCTAGTGAAAAATAGGTAAAAAATATGAATATTTTGAAAAACTTGAAGGTCAATAAAGAATGATTAGATATCAGTTATGTCATAAATCACAATGAGACACCAAAAATATATAAATGAATTTAAAGTTTGAAAAGTAATAATTCTCAATACACCAAACTTTCTTACTACAAAAATTGAACTTAATTAAGAATTATAAACATAAATCAAGATAGTAATCATCGCATAAAAAGTAATATGGAGTACATCTGCCCTTATCAAATTACATTAACTAAAGATTTAAGTTATAAAATTTTAAATGGAATCAATATGCATCAAAATAATTTTAATCCTTGTAATACCCACAAAATTAGAGTCTCCAAAAAATTATTGTCATTATGGATGGTCTTGAAAATTAAAAAAATTGATTATGAACAATGGGTCAAGTTTGTGTGAGAGAAAAGTGGAATAAATTGCAAAAAAAAAGAGCCTTAACTATGAAGTGCTACTCAATTTGATCATTTTTTGGGATACACAATTTATTTAAATTAAGGTATCATATCTACTAAGTTCTTCCATTGAAAAATACCTAATTATATTATTATAACTTTTTTATTTATCTTCCAACACTATTAACACCCTTTTTCTTTCACTTCCAATAACCTTCATGACTTTCTCACTCTTAGCATATGCATCTTCTTATTCTCACAAACTTCCTAAGTATTACACAATTGCACCTCCAAAATGCTTGCATGTAAATTGCACCCACACATCATTGCACTCTAATCCTCATTCCCTTGGATGTAAATTAAACATCATCAACTTATAAAAAAATTTAAATAATAGTTAACCAATATCCAAAGATATATTAATAATGTATACATTATTTATTATATATTCAAGATAATATATAATATGTTATATATTCCTAATAAAAAGTATGGGTTCATTTTTTTGATAAAAAGGGTAGACTACTATCATTCACACAGTAGCAATCCAATTTTATTTTATTCAATAATAGTTACAAATTTTCACACCACAAATGGACACTCAATGCTACATTTCCATGAATATTTTCCACCCACACATTGCTACCATTAAAAGTGGCATCATTTCTAGCCCTCCACATAGCCCACAAAATCGTAGCCATTATTTTCTATGGCTTATCCTTCCTTATGAAGAGCACCAATAAGGTCTCCCAATCTGGAAGTGAAGATGAGCAGAATCTCCACCATAACTCATTTGTCACAAGGCATGTACTGGATAGGTGCATGGCATCATCTTCTTCAAAGCCTCATAGAGGGCAAAGCATCCTACCTGCACCAAAAACTCTTTGCCTAAGAGGCCCTGTAATCAAACCTCCACGTCTAACCAGCCATAGGAAGATTTGAATCCTTAACGGTATCTTCAACTTCCACAAATGAACAAAGACATGCTCATGCTCACTCCCAACATGTGTCCTAGAAAGAAGCTTGTAGGTGCTACTTGGGGCATATGCCCCCTTCCTCCAAATAAAAGCATCCTCCCCCGCCCTTGGCTAGAACGCAGCCAATGCTTGGCTCATGGTCTCTGCTTCCCCTCCTGCTCTAGTAATGAGATTGCCTCTCATGGAAGGTATATCCCACGTCTCTTTCTGCTGCTACCACATACTAGCCACTGATGCTTGTTTACATTCCTACCTATTATAAACACGTGGAAAAATGTCTGCTAGGCGCCCAAGAGCACTCCAATCTCCATCCCAAAACTGCAACCGTTTGCCTCACCCCAACGCTAGTTTGAAGAGATCCTGATGTTCCACCACTGCTTTGGAGACAAAGTACCAAAAGGGCGATGCCGACTGCTGCCTCATCACGACTTCCACCATCCCAGCACCCCCACCATACGAGTCACAAACAACGGTCTGCCATAGGCCTTCATCTTCATGTAGAATAATCACCCCAATTTTAGTAGAAGGGAATCTCCAAACTCACAAAGAGATCTCACACCCAACTGGCCCTCGTTTCTTCTTTGGCATGCACACCATCTTCCACTTAACTGGTTGAAAAAACCAACCACTGTGCATTGGTTCTTTCCAGAAGAAATGCTTGTGAATAATATCCATTTTCTTAAGTACTAAATACAGTGGCCTAAACTTGGTGAGAAAAAAATGAGGATCGCAGAGAGAATTGAATTGAGCAAAGTCAGATGACCCCCCTTAGATAATAAGCTGTTACACCACCCTTCCAATTTCATCGACATCTTCTCAAACAGCTAGGCCCAGTCGTTCTTCTTCATCTTCTTTGCCTACAATGGCAAGCCAAGATACTTGATAGGGAGAGAGGCTATGAGTGTTTGTAAAAGCTGGGACATCTCCTTCTATCTATACACACTTCTCCAAAGCAAACAAGAGATAACTTGGTACCATTGATTCTCAAGCCAGAGATGTCACTAAAAATATTGACCACATGCTTAAGCAACTCCACCTCATAAGGACCCCCTTCCACAAAGAAGATAGTATCATCCACGTACTGTAAAATCGGTGTCAGAGCCCTTTGAGAAGTCAACGTGTAGCCAAGGAGGAAACCACCTAAACATGCTCTGAATGCCAACCGTGCCAGTGTATCAACTGCCAAGATAAAACTAAGGGGTGCCGCTGGACACCCTTGTCTGACACCCTTTTGCAGCTAAATCCAGTGGCTAGTAGGATGCCCATTCATAAGAGGAGAAAAAGAAGAGGTAGTGACTATTATCTTAATCCATTGAACCTACTCCTCTGGGAAACCCCTCCTCCTGAAAATCTCCCAGAGATATTGCCATGAGAGAGAATCATACGCCTTTGAGAAATCAACCTTCCACAAGAAGGCATTCTTTTTCCTCCGCACCCATCCTGACACCATCTCCTAAGCCAAGATGGACTCCTGCAAGGACCTTCTTTAGAGGAAGGTAGATTGCATCAGGCTAATAATACTTTTAACAACATCCTGAACCACAAAGCATCTGATGGGCTTCACACCTATTGATTCACATCCATCAATCCACTAGACTGATTGGGTTTGGTCTGCATCATCAACCTGTTGACCTGAACAAGTACCTGGTTGGACCAACCAGGCTATTAATCAAGGTCCTTATTCTACAAAACTCCTCTGATTTGACTACCCCTTCTCCTTGACCACCTTCTTCTCGATTGAAGACATTGAATTTAGCATTTAATAGGAGGCAACTTGTCATTGCAAAAACCTGAGACCCTTCTTATTATCTTTTGAGCTACACTCCTATTGCACTTTTGGTTCAACTTTAGAACAATCGACTCCACATTTAGTACTTATATCAAAGTTTGAAATCATCCACAATAGTCATCTTGACCTATTCACCCACCCTTCTGACCCTATTCTAAATCTTGAACCAAGTTGAATCCGTACCCTTCTAGTTTACAATGAGGATGTTGCAAAACTTAGGCATGGGGGGGTGTTAAAGTGCAAATCAAATGGAAATTCAATTCTCTGAGGGGTTCTCACAAAAAAATACATATTGAAAAAAAAAGGGAAAAAATGGAAAAATGGGAGAAAATTTTGTGAATTGATTGAAAATCTTTCTTGAGGAGAAAAAGAGGAGGAAATTCAAAACGTCAAAAGGAGCAAAATCAAGAAAAAAATTGATAGTCATAGCAATTGATTATGGGACTTACTTAAGTTCTAGACCTAATCAAAATAAAAGATTAAGTCCTAAAGTGTTAGAGACAAGGACACTAGTAATTAGTGCTGATCTTAGGCCTCTTGAGCTTGTTTTAGGGCTTAAACATTCACGTATTCATTAAGATCCGAATTAGCCCTCAAGAGGTTGAGGAAAATGTGAAGCTGATGTAGTATGTCTAAGGCTTAGGGATTATACGGCCCCATTGCCTACCCTTTGGTTTGCAGAACTTGGTAAGCTAAGCACTCAAAATCCATACACTAGTCTAGTTCGGTGCGCTTAATGAAGAAATAATGCCAAAAGTGTTCTGTTCTGAAAAGTCATTTCAAAGATCTAGCTTAGGAGTGGCTCGACAACACAAGTTGATTGGATGAGTTCCCGATGCGGAGAGGTGGGAAATTCTCCTCGAAGATGTATAATAACATATCATCTCCTTAGTGCTTGTCTCCTAGGATATCTAAATATCCTACTGGGGGCATGTAAGTACGTTGTGCTTGTTCAAGTACCATGGGCGAGATTATCCCAAAATGTCGATCGCCAGGGCTTGAATTTAGCTATAGAATGCCATGGGCGACAATATCCCAAAGTGTCGAAAGCCAGGAATTCTGGGGGTTGCCATGGGCGGTGCTATCTCGAAGCATCGAAAACCAAGGACCCTTCGAGGATTGATTGTGGGGATAAGGAATCCGATACAGACTGTGTTTAGGGCCAATTCAAGGCTGGATTTAAGGAAAAATAAAAAGAAAAGAGAGTAAACTTTCCAAATAAAATCCTTCTCTCTCTCTTACAAAAAATGCACTAGCAAACTGAACCTAGACATGCTATAATCTATGCACAGGTCCTTTAACTGCTGGGGTCAACGGACCACTGGGTAGTCTTTGCAGGCCTTAGAAACCTTTGTTGCAGACTCAGGCTGAAGCTGGTCAAGTCTAGATCTTGATTGATACTTGAGTACCTCTAGGCCTATTGTTGGCATTCTGACCTAATTTCTAAAAGAGTAGAACAAATCAGGCATTTGAACTTCAAAGCATGGTCAAGAAATTTAGTTCTTTCCATAAGATTTTACTAAGGGACTAGCAAAAGTTTGGCATGGGGGTCTGATGATAACATCATCATGAGCCATAACTAGCTTTAATTAATCAGAATCAAGTGACAAATGCTCCTACATAATCGCCTGAGTGTCATAATTCCCTACATATCCATTCTGAGAGAAGAACACTAAAATAGGGTTAATTCTATAGTTTTAACATTACATCATGAAAGCAGAGTAACCACAGGGTTTGCTAGGGGTTAATCTAAGGTCTAATAAGCATTAAAGTCTAAGAAGAGGGTCCATGCAGACAGAAATAGGGTTTCGTACATTTCGAGAACTGATACAGCACCTAAAACCCTAATTTAGGACCCGCTTGAATTACTGAGGTTCTGGTCAAGATTAAATTCATTTAAACCTTCTAAAATTCATAGAAAAATATTCCATGAGATTTGGTATCCTTGATTTGACCTTAAACAGAGTCACAGACAGTTCTGCCATAATTCAGTTTTTTACGTTAGTTATCCAGTCAAACTTGGTCAAAATTGAAATCCGACTTCACCATCAGATTCCTTGGGTCCAAATTAGGTTTGTATCAAAATTTGGGCCATATTTCTTCACAAATTTCCCTCTCCGGCTACCTCCGACTGTATCTCCAGTGAGCTCCTCCAACCTCCATCTTCGCCCTCTACCACATACCCTAGGCAAAGGGAAACATCTTCCCTCCTTCCTCTACTTCTTGCAATACTATCAGGACCCACCCTACTCCATCCTCGCCATTCTCCCGCATCTGAGACTTCATCTTCTCCATGTCAGATCATCACACCGGCGTGGAAATCTCCTGCCCCTTTGTCCTTTAATTATGTCTAACATCTCCCCCTTCTCCTCCTAAATCACCCTATCCCTTTCTTTTCCTAATTTGACCCACTGTTCACCCTCCACCCCTCCATCTTCTCCACATCTAGTCGAGCTTCAGCGAAGCCTCCTTAACGCCAGACACCACCAAATGCCACAATATCACCTTCAAAAGCTCCACCAACACACCACCAACAAAACCCTTCTTCCTATTTCCCGTACCACCCACTCCAAAGCTCCACTGAACTCACCCACCTCCAAACACCTTCCCTGAGTTCGCCCGACCATTGCATGCAAACATGACCACCACCTTCGCTATCACTTGGTGATCCTCCTAAACTATTCTAACGTGGTCATGAGGCCTTATTTCTTGTTTCAGGTAGTCGCTGGTCCTCCGCTGTCACCTTCGTCATCTCCGATGTCGTTCAATACACCCTACCACCTCTTTCAATAGTTGCATACGAGGATCATGCAGCCCTCCAGGTCCTCAACCAAAAACTCTAGCACCAGTAATTACTCCAATTGGCAAACCATCACCTCTAAATAAGCGCGCGTGAAGAAGGAAGGGACAATAGTCCCACATCATCAGCTGAAGGGCTTGCGACCGCGTATAAGATGAATTTATGTTCTCAATTGTTTGCCCAAGAACACGAAGGGTCAAGTCCCTCCACGCACTCACCCACTCACCCGCTTACCCGCCTATTTACTCCTCGCCTGTGACACATGCTCATAGGCCTGGTCACTGTTCTCTACCCGAATACCTGACTATATGCCCGATCCTATACTCAGATTTGAGAGAGAAAGGAGGAGAGATTTCTGAGATAGAAGGGGGAGGGTTTTGTTGTGCTATCCTTGTGCCCCTGTGCGACACTTAGTCTCTGAAGAGAAAGGTCGTGCCCTGTACTAACGAAGGAAAGGCTTAAGAGGAAGGCTTTGAGGAAGAAGAAGAAGAAGAGAAGGCTCTTTGAAGAGCCTTGTGCTTGTGCTCACTTAAGTCATCTGATGCTCTTTTCCTGACATCTGATTGAAGATTATTCTGAGCACTGTTGAATTATTTAAGTACTATAGTTAACATTGATGAAATTGATTGAGTATGAGATATATGCTTAATTTAGATAAATAATTGGTGATTCAAATCACCATTATTTTGTCTTTCTATTCTTTTTATCTCATCATCATTTGAATTACAATTTGACAAATTGTATTCATTGAATATCTATTTTGTGATCAATTTATTGTGCTCGTCTATTTTTGAAGATTAATGTGCGAGTTCCATATTTGCTCCCTGTGATCGACGTCAGACTCCTTTTAGATTCTGAGTTTATAAATTTAAATGTTTGTTGTGAGATTTTGTCGATTATACTATGATGCATACATTTCTTAACACTCGACGAAACCCTAACAATATTTTGGCACTGTTGCTGGGGAGCAATGCACAATTCATGCATTAATCTTTTCTTTCTTGATTTTTTATCTGAATACTAACTTGCCCTATCTGCTTTGTTTATGATTTTGCATGGTACATCACAAAGAGATCTTTCACGCAAATCAACCACTCTAGGGGCAGGTAAACTCTCTCTTCTTCCCTAATTAATCTCCTAATTTGTTGGAAGGGCGAAAAGGAAACAAACAATTAAGATTCACTTGCCTTATTTTCTAGTAATTATCATTTCTAAGGCAAGTTTCTTGATTTGTGAATTTAAATCAATATCTGATTGAAGTTGAGATGATTCTGTTTAGAAATCCCTACCATGATTTCTTATACCTACTAGGGATTTACGCTTAATTCTAAACATCTTAGACTACTCACCTTCTTGTTTGAGTCTAAGGTGTACATTTGAGATCAAATTGGACTTGGAATAGAGCTAATTAGGGTTTCTACTCTAGGGTTTTGAAGTGTTAGTTTCACACTTTCCTGAATTAAAGGAAATTAACCCTCCTACATCTGTGTGCTACCCAAACCCTTGCTTGAAAAAAATCTAATAAGAAGAACCCTAAAATCAGGCTCTAAATTCACTTGAACCTTAAAATTGTGGACCTAATAACCTAAGAGTCAATTCAGGATGATCTTTGGGTCTTGACTCAGATTTCATTCTTCATCTTTTAGGGCAGGTCAGGTGAAGTTGCTTTACTTTGTGGGCCAATCAACCTCCAAATTAGGTCACAAATTGAATTAACTTCTAATCAAGTGAAATCCAAGGCACAAACTAGGCTAAAATTGGTAGACTTAAGGTCTCAATTCAAACATTCCAGTCTACATGGAACCGCAGAGACAAGGAAGGTCGGGTGGGGGAAATCCTATAACCCGTGGGGACGCTCTAGCGTGTAGGGGTCTTTGTGGGGCTCTCCCTTCCTGGCTGCTGATGATGATTGGGTTAATGATTATGGTTGTTGTAAATGTTTGTTGGTAATAATTGTTGATTATGTCGTTGTAGTATAGGGTGTATAATATAACATTAAGGATGTTGTATAGTGGTGAGTATGGGTGAGTTCCAGTCATTACAACCATTATTATCATTTGCTTGTTTATCTAATTTTTACTGGTTTTGTTCCAGGTCGTTCTCTGGGAGGCAATTTATTGAATTTAATTCGGTCACTCTTTGATTATCTCCAAAATTGTCTTCTTATTCAAAAAGAAACTTTACATTTAAAGAATGAATGAATGTTTTATTTACCTAGTTGCTAAGAAGTGCTTGCAAAAATGCTAACTATGAACAAGCATCAAACAATCTATTATTATACTCTAAACTATGTATTTACAAGTTATACTCTTAACACTAATATGTTAGTTCATACTACATTAGGATACCATAGTGTAGAAACTTAACTTACTAGTCATTTATTTATAGTGACATATATATCAGTTTTAGTGACAGATATAAACGTCGCTAAATCTCAGGAAACACTATATACAACCTAAAGAAGCAAACTGAGGTCTTTAGCGACATTTATAGTGTCGTTTTATTCTGTTAGTAATTATGTGGGTTTAATTTTACATTTGTACCGAGTCTTTTCTGTTGTTATCTCATGTTATCTCTTTTTTTTTTTTTAAGTCGTCTGTCCTTTCATTTTGTTCTGTGTAGTCTTTCAGAGGCTGCGGTGGAGAGTCCTTAGTGTAAAATGTGTTTAATTAGCGGGCGCGCTTTTCGAGGGATACACAGCACCCTTACGGTGGGACCAGACCTCTACTAAGCGCGCCCTAATCTCAGATTAGGTGCTTAATTACGTTTTCGTATCAGCGCAGGGCCTCAGCCCAACGCCTTCAATGATCGCACACACTCGGGCTCCCAGCCCCACATAGGAATCACGCATTCAGTATTCAGCACATATCAGAATCGGGTTATCGGATCAGACGGAACAGGTAACGTTTCGGGCGCCCGGCGCCTTGACGACTGGTTAACATATAACATAAATTATATTTATATGCTGCGTTTCGTTTGCAGCCCACGATGTGGCGCTATTCCAGCGCCACATCGTGCGCTGGAAACCAGACGTAGCTGCGTCTGTGCGCGTTTTTGGCCCTCGATTTGGGGGCCATAAATTATTAAAAAAAATAAAATAAAATATGGTAAATAAAATATTTACATAATACTACATAATTGATTAATTAATTTTGAATTTTAAATATATTTACTATATAAATAAATTCGCTAAACTAGGCTGATTATACAGGTTGATTTAGGTGATTAAATAGTTAATTACTTATAAAATAATTAGTAAATGGTCTAATTGACCTTAAACAGTTTTAACTTACATACTTAAGTATTTAATACATATTTTTATTGTATTTTTACGAATTTGTTTATGTTTTATTTAGGCTAAAATAGCAATTCTGTGTAGTTTATAATTAAAACTAAGTTACAGTAAGTTATACTAGGTATAATTATACTTTGACTAACTTAAATTACTTAATATATACATATATATATATATTCCCTAGGTTATAGGATTATTTACTTGATTATTGCTCTAACCTATTAACTTAGCTACTAAATCAGTAAATATAAATCTGTACATATATATATACATAGATCAGTAGATACATACATACTAGACTAGTATATATACATATTTTTACATAGATTACATATGTATACGAACTTCTGTACAGGTTTTATACATATTTACAGTATAACTATGTATCTAACTGATATGCTATAGTTATAGTTATAATACTATGAATGGGTGTATTTACAGTTTTAAAATAAGTCTATGCCATTAGGCTTTTGTATAAAGTTAGGGAATTAGAGTTGATTGATTTTTTTTTTTTTTATTTGAGTTTAGGCAGCAGCTTCAGCTACTGTCAGAGGAGATGGAGAAGAGAACAATGTGCTGTTTTAGTGTTATTTACAGTGGCAGTGGCTTAAGCCACTGTCAAATGGCTAACTGCTACTGCAGTTAGTCCACTTGAAGAGGGGGAAAGTATTCTACAGAGAAGAGGGAAATTTAGAGAAGAAGGGAGTTTAGAGAAGAGGGGAATGTAGCTGCTATATGCAGCATGTTGCTGTATAACTGGGAGTAAGATAAAATTCAAAACAAACTACAATTTACAGAGTTGAAATCCAAATCTGAAAGGGGTTTAAATCTCACGAAAATCTCATGTAAATTCAGCTCAAACACTCATTAGAAAAAAAACTTAGCCGAAGCATCCTTTCAGATCAAAACAGCAAATGGCATTGAGTTAGTCTTCCTAATGCCATAGACAGCATGAAGGAAGACTTAGCTCAATCAATTAAAACCAAAGAAACACAATCCCAGTTTCTTGCAACCTGAAGGAGTATGGAAAACTCCTTAGGTTAGAGAATCACCATACAGAAATGATCATCAACACAAATAGTGCATGGCAGTTCTGAAATAGCAAAAAGAGACCAAGAATGCATTAAGGAAATTTAATGGAAGCTGGCAAATGCATTCAAAACAAGGTATAAACAGAATTATGAAAGGCTCTTCTGATTGGTTCTCTGTCACCAGAGAACTTCTCAGAATCCTTGCCTACAATGAAAACCAAAAATCCTTTCAATTTGTCAGATCTGTCAAAACATTTCAGAGAGTAAAAATCCTTTAAAATCCAGATCAAAAGTGCTCTGACAAACTGAGGCAATCCATTTAAAACAGAGGGGCTTTTATGAAACAAATGGAATGAGTGAGAAGCCCCAAATGGTGCTTGTGACGCCACTTTCAGATCTGAGGCAGTGCGCCATCAGATCTGAAATTGGGTCAGGATGTGTGGGTGATTGATGAAAAATTCGTCGTTAAAAGGAAAAAAATAAGAATCAGAATCTGGATGATGGAAAAACAAAACATGAAGAGGAAGATAAATTGAACAGTGAACAGATGATTCTTCCCCTCTGATCTGGACTGATCAGAGGAGGTGAGGGAGGGGATCTAATACTAATTCTACTCCTAAGACTAATCTAACTACAGCTAACATTAAACACTAACAATTAAAACTAAATCTATTCTAAACTACTGCAAGCTAAATCTAAAACTACTTGTGCAGAATTAAAAACTAAACTAAAAGGAAGAATGGGACCTATGGGTCCTTAGCCGGCGGCTAAGGAGGAAGAAAGGAGGAGGGTGACTCCAGCGGAGGGAAGAGTCTGCTAGTGAGACTCCAGGGTCGTCCTCAGGTGCTACGAGGTCCTTAGCGACGAGGAGGGTCGAGAGCAGGCGATGATTCCACAGCCGGTGGCTGTGAAATCAGGGTCTAGATGAGGAGGAGAGACTGGAGTGGAAGAATTGATCGCTGAGAGATGTAGGAGGGAGCGATCCCTTGCGCGCGACACCACTGAGGTGCTTAAATAGCAGCTCAGTGACTGAGATCACCGCAAGGGTGAGGTTAATCAGAATCAGGCCGGCGGTGAGGATGAGATGGGTAGAGCGCGTGGCGAGTCAAGAGAGAGATCTGACCGTCAGATGAGATCTGGGAAGAGAGGTGAACGCACGCACCGAATCGCGCGAAGGTTCCATTTGATTCCAGCCGCAGATCGAGATCAAAAGTGCGATGGATGGTCGAGAATGGCTGTGTTCTTCGCGCGCTACAGTGCGCGTGAAGAACACAGGCTTCTCTCTGAAATGAGGGAAAACTTGCAGGAAGACCCTTAAACGAAGGGGTAGAAGAATAGCGTGCAGGTCCAAAAGTGAGAAGAACTGTAACTGGAAGGGCCCTGCAGTCATACAGAAGGGTCCCTGCGGCTTGCAAAAAGGTCCAAGAAGGAGTTTTGAAGGGTAGAAATGTAATGCATGAAGGACCTAATTGTAATCTATTTATTTCTAAGCCTAAATGATGTCCAATTGCTTTCAAATTTTTACATGTGCTTAATTGAACATTTAAGACATTGATTTTACTTCTGATTTGTCTTTTCAAACTTGTTTATGTGTTCAATTGATGCATGGATCATCATTTGTTCTTTAGTTTTCAGAATATCTCATTTTTGTGACCTAATTAGGAGATTTTAACACACATTAAAAGTTTTAGGTCTTTTCTTTAATTCCCACACTTAACCCTTTTTATGTGTTAATTTGATATTGTTTTGCTTAGTATCTAGCTTAATTTCGGCCTTTTAGCTATGATGAGTAGCCACTCATCATACCCCCATGCTTACATTTTGCTAGTCCCTTAGCAAACAATCTGTTGAAGTGTAAGGCAATTTAAGTATCAGCAAGGTAAGTGTGTAAAGATATCTTTTTTTCTTTTTCAAAAATTTTTAAGTGTTTTATGATGATCTTTAAGCTGAAAAATTTTTTTCAATAAACCAACTGTGTTTTTGGACATTGTGAGAACCTGGTTACTGAGGATAACCTACCAGAACTCAAGGCTTAAATGACATAGACCATCTCTCAACCAACAAGGATTCTTGATATTTAAACCTTAAGTCGAATTCCAGGACTCAGGGGGTTTTTACAGAGACTCAGAATGCTATGAAGTTATGGCTGTGCTTTGTGATAAGTCAGGACTAACCAGGTGAATTCTAAGGCTCAATCCCGGGGTTTCACTTCTTTTTAAGTCTAGGTTGGTCCTAACTTCAGCTCATGTTTTCGGATGACTCTCAAAAATTGATGGTATTCAATCACAACCCTTATTGTATTTGTGGCTCAGAGAAGATTTTTTTTTTTTTTTTGGATAAACAGGGTATTGTTTTGAACCCTGAAAACATTTTTGGTGGAAGAGTAGTTTTTCAAACTTTTTGGAGAACATACTTGACCCTTTTTTTTTTTTTTTTTTTTTGAACAGTATGTCTCCGAAACTTATTTGGTAGAGCGCACTGTATTTGGTGGGTGGATTTCTTTTGTGGAAAGAGCTTTTCCTAGACACAAAACTAAAGATTAGGACAAAGAGTCTACCTGCATGCACAGGTAAGGACTCCACCTTCCCTAATGAACACAAGGGTTGAGGCTTAGGTTCAAGTGGTCTTTCCTGACACTGTGTAGTGTAAGCCAAGGTTACTTAGACTCCTAAGTCAAAGCAAACCAACGAATCCTGTACTGGTGACTCAGGTACAAGAATTATCCTAAAGTTAGGAGAGACTGTGGTCTATCTTGTCAAGGCTCGAAGTGTATTAAGCCTAAGCTTGTACCAAGCTTCTATGGCCCGGCAGGTCAAACCAGTAACGGTTGAATGTCCATAGACACTTATTCTATTATTATTTTTATTATTATTATTATTATTTTTTTTTTATTTCAGCTATAAGATCACTTATCTTTTCTTTCTTTTTCTTTTTCTTTCTCTCCCTCCCCTCTTGAAATGAATGTCCTCCTTTGATAATGAAGTACATGTCCCTTATTGTATTTTTGGAATTTTTCTGATTTGTTATTTTTTTGTATTTTTAGCTCAAAATTTTTTTCAAAATTTTTCAATTTTTTGAAGTATATAATTTTTTTGATAATACTATATGTACTATAGTTGTGTCTACAATTGCATTTTGGTTTAAATGGTTTACCATTTACACCCCCCTATGCTTAAATGTTTCAATGTCCTCGTTGAATGAAAGGGTGGATGCAAATGCATGCTCTGCTTTTCACTATCCTAGACTGGGTGATGAAAGGAAGTCGGAATGAGGAGATACAATCTCTGTGCGGACGATTTTAAGTCTGATCTAGGATCAGAGTGAACAGTCGGGCTAGGAAGTGAAATGCATGTCATGTGTGTCAATGAATGTATGCTCAGAATGCAAGGGTAGACACTATATGCAAATAAAGGCAAGAGTAAGAAAGGTGTAAAATAGCTATATACAAGGGTAGGTGTTTGCTAAGTTTAACGCCTTCAGCTAGGCGAAAACTTAGTTGGTAGCTCAAAATGTAGGAGCGAAATGGTGGAATTGACAAGTCTGAGATCATGCGGCTCAATGAAAGGTTTCAGTCTTTGTCCATTAACAATAAAGGGTTCAGATTTGTCAAGTTCAGTGATCTCAACGGCTCCATTATCAAATAATCTCAAGATTTTGAAAGGTCCAATCCATTTTGATCTTAACTTCCCAGGAAAGAGTTTCAGTCTAGAGTCGAAGAGAAGGACTTTTTTACCAGGGTGAAAAGATTTCCTAAGAATGTGACGGTCATGGAAGGCCTTAAGTTTGTCCTTATACATCCTTGAGCTTTCATAAGATTCATTCCTTAATTCATCGAGCTCAGACATTTGTAATTTCCTAAGATCACCGGCCTTCTCTAAGTCTAAGTTACACTTTCTGATGGCCCAATAGGCTTTGTGCTCTAATTCGACAGGAAGATGACAGTGTTTC
Source organism: Thalassia testudinum (assembly GCA_037157565.1). Lineage (NCBI taxonomy): Eukaryota > Viridiplantae > Streptophyta > Magnoliopsida > Alismatales > Hydrocharitaceae > Thalassia > Thalassia testudinum. The sequence continues at coordinate 95,847,808 of JAZHRO010000002.1, forward strand.
CCGTACACAAGTCTAAAAGGAGACATGCCTAAAGGGGTTTTGTGGGCTGTCCTATATGGCCACAACGCATCAGAAAGGCGGGAAGACCAATCCTTTCTATCAGGTCGGATGGTAGTCTGTAAAATCTTTTTGATCTCCCGATTAGATAATTCAGCAAGTCCATTGGTTTGAGGGTGATAAGATGTAGCAATCCTATGTGACACCCCATACTTTTGAAGTAGGGACTGAAAATGTGTGTTTCTAAAATGAGACCCTCCATCACTAATGATGGCTTTAGGTACCCCGAATCTAGAGAAGATGAAATCTTGAACAAATTGTGTCACAACTCTATGATCATTAGTCCTTGAGGGGATGGCTTCAATCCATTTTGAAACATACTCAACTGCCAACAATATGTACTCGAAGCCATAAGATTTAGGAAAAGGTCCCATGAAGTCAATGCCCCAAATGTCAAAGATTTCGCACACCATGATCGGATTCAAGGGCATCATGTCTCGGCGGCCAATACTACCAAGAGACTGACAGCGTGAACATGCCCTGCTATATTCGTGTGCATCCTTGAAGATTGTGGGCCAATAGAAACCACTCTGCAAAATCTTTGCAGCGGTCTTTTTGCCAGAGAAGTGACCGCCGCACGCCTGGTCGTGGCAGAATGATAAGATGCTTCTAATCTCCTTATCAGGGACGCACTTCCTAAAGATCTGGTCTTTACAATGCTTGAAAAGCCAAGGTTCTTCCCAGTAATAGTGCTTGGCCTCGGATCTAAGTCTGTCTTTTTGATGTCGGACCCAATTAGTGGGGATGAGTCCAGAAGCCAGGTAGTTGACAATGTCAGCATACCAGGGAAGATCAGAATGAATGACCAGCAATTGCTCGTCAGGGAAGTGGTCAGAGATGGGTAAAGAAGGAGAAATCGCCTCAGAAGGAAGGCGGGATAAGTGGTCAGCTACCACATTCTGCTTTCCAGCCTTATCACGAATCTCTAAATCAAATTCCTGTAAAAGTAGGATCCATCTAATCAGACGAGATTTCGCATCCTTCTTGGCGAGAAGATATCGAACTGCCGTGTGGTCAGTGTAGACTATAATGTGGGAACCTAAAAGATAAGGTCTGCATTTTTCCAGTGCATATACTACAGCTAGCAATTCCTTTTCCGTGACGGTGTAATTCCTCTGAGCTTCATCTAAGGTCTTGCTAGCGTAATAGATGACTGTGGGTTTCCCGTCCAATTTTTGACCAAGGACAGCTCCTACTGCATAATTAGAGGCATCACACATGATCTCAAAAGGGTGAGACCAATTCGGGGGTTGCAGTATGGGTGCCTTGGTAATCAGATCACGAAGTGTCGTATAGGCACGAACACAATCGTCAGAGATCTGGAAGTCTACGTCTTTAGAGAGGAGAGTAGTGAGAGGTCGGGCTATTTTCGAGAAATCCGCTATAAAGCGGCGATAAAAACCAACATGCCCGAGGAAAGATCGAATTTGCTTAACCGACGAAGGTAGTGGTAAATCAGAAATCAACTTTACCTTCGCGCGGTCAACCTCAATTCCTCTCTCAGAAATAAGGTGACCTAATACAAGTCCTTCAGTTACCATGAAATGAGATTTCTCCCAGGAAAGTACCAGATTCACATTAATGCATCTTTGCAGGACCTTGGTCAGGTGGTCTAGACATGCATCAAATGTGCTCCCGAAGACCGAGAAGTCATCCATGAAGACTTCTAAACAATCGCCTACTAAGTCAGAAAAGATTGCAAACATACACCGCTGGAATGTAGCAGGTGCGTTGCACAATCCAAAAGGCATCCTACGGAATGCAAAGGTTCCGTAGGTGCAGGTGAATGTTGTTTTCTCCTGATCATCGGGGTGAATTGCCACCTGATTATATCCTGAATAGCCATCCAAAAAGCAGAAAAATCTATTCCCTGCCACTCTTTCCAGTATTTGATCAATGAAGGGCAAAGGGAAATGATCTTTCTTCGTGGCTTGGTTGAGTTTTCGGTAATCTATACATACTCGCCACGAACTAGCAATGCGTGTAGGGATGACTTCTCCAGAATCAGTGGTGATGATGGTAAGTCCGGCCTTTTTTGGCACAACCTGAACAGGACTTACCCATCTACTGTCAGAAATTGGGTAGATAATTCCATTGTCCAGCCATTTAATCATTTCACTTTTTATCACCTCTTGTAATGTAGGGTTTAATCTACGCTGGGGCTGTCTAGTAGGTCTAGATCCTTCTTCAGTGAAAATCCTATGTGTGCAATAAGAAGGACTGATGCCAGTAAGGTCAGAAAGGCTCCATCCTATAGCCTGCCTATGTGCTCTTAGGACAGATAAGAGTCGTGACTCTTGATCAGAAGAAAGGGAAGAGTTAACAATTACCGGATAGGTCTGATCAGGTCCTAAGAAAACATATTTGAGAGAGTCAGGAAGAGGTTTGAGTTCAACAGGCACAGGATCAGAAGGAGCAGGTGTGAAAGTTTCAGGAGATCCTAGAGATACTAATGGAATGGGAGGAAGGTCCTCAGTCTCTAAATTTGGTATCTCAGTGGAAGTCAAGTCAGAGTCCAAAGAGTGTTGAGGTTCTAAATTTAATGAATTGATCAAGGTGTCCTCAACCAATTGATCCAATGAATCCAGGGAGAAGATTTCTTCAATTAAACTACAGGTTGGTCCTCTTTGGGCCTGAAAAATATCAATTTTTATTTTCTGATCTCCAAACTTTAATTCTATAAGGCCCTCCTCACAATTGATGTTTGCCTTGGCCGTAGCCAAGAAAGGTCTTCCTAAAATGATAGGTGTATTCTGGATATCTTCAGGTACTTCCATGTCAAGGACTATAAAGTCTACAGGGAAGTAAAAATCCTTGACCCGCACTATGACATCTTCCAACACTCCCTGAGGTGTCTTAACTGATCTGTCAGCTAATTGCAGGGACACCTTGGTTGGCTTCAGATTGCCAATCTCAAAATGTGTCAGTAGAGAGGTTGGTATAAGATTGATGGAAGCACCTAGGTCAAGTAGTGCTCTATTGAATGTGGTGTTACCTATCATGCAGGATAAGAGAGGGGTGCCTGGGTCTTTCATCTTAGTTGGGAGGGTACTAGAGATGATGGAACTAGCTTGTTCCGAGAGAATGATTGGACTACTCCCTTTTTGAATCCTTGCTTTACGCTTAGGTGTACATAGGTCTTTCAAAAACTTAGCGTAAAGAGGGATGTGGCGGATTGCATCCAACAAGGGGATGTTTATGTGGACTTGCTCAAAGAGCTTAAGCAAATCCTCCTCAGGTGCCACACAGGTCTTTTTCTTTCCTTTCTCCTTCTTCTTTAAAGCTTCAGGAAAAGGTACTGGAGTTGTGAGAGGCTCAGTTATAGGTAGAGGAGAAGTAGGAAGTGGAGGAGCAGAACTAGAAGTGGTAGGTGTTGGAAGAGGTGGATCTAGTGTGCATTTACCACTCCTAGTGACTATGGCATTTAGTTCAGCTCTAGAGGTAGATGGTAAATCATTGTTAGGTAGCAGAGGTGGTTGCGTTTGTGCAAGAGAAGAATTTGAGTCAGTGAAGAATTCAGTGTTGTGCACTGCTTGTGAAATGTCATGTGTTTGGTTTTGCAGTGCTGGTCTAGGTTGGACATACCTTTGAGCAGGTATGTTCCTAGGGTTGGGTTGTGCTTGGGATGGGAGTGAATGTGGTTGACGGGACTCCGTCAAGTGTGATAGCTGGGCTCTCATCTCAGCTAAGGCCGCGTCCTGTCTCTGCTGCATAGCAATATTCTGTTGTTGCATATCAGCAAGAGCTTTCATGATAGACCCCAACTGGTCATCTCGTGTAGGCCCAGATTGAGAGTATTGGGTGGGCCTGGGTTGGGGTTGCTGGTAGGTACGCGGTGGATATCCGTGTGATTGTGGAGGTGGTGCTCGGATCGGGTTGTGTAATGGTGGTGCAGAAGGTTGTTGAAAAGGAGGTCTTTGTGAATTTCCCGACCACGAGAAATTTGGATGATTACGCCATCCAGGGTTATAGGTTTGTGTGAAAGGATCATTGTGAATGGCATGAAGCTCCTCCGAAGCTCCAGAAGGTGCAGGGAAGTCAGTGAAGGGAGGAACAAAGGTTCCTCCAACCGGTGAAGGATATGGAAATGGAAAATCCGGTAATGCAGTTTGTGTCACAGAAAGGTTATTCACAGTTTCCCTCCCTGTGGGAAACTGAGAAGAAGTGTTTTGTGCTGGTGACTGAGAAGAAGAAGATGGGTGTTTTGAGAGAAATTTCCATACTTCATCTACTTTCTTCTCGATTAAGCCCACTTTATCCAGTTGACTAGCCACTATCTCTAAGTCTTTGCTACTGGATTGGGCTTCATGTACCCCCGTGTGTGAATGGGAATGTGAGGACTTTCTATTAAACACGCTCATTGAAGCATTATTAATAGAGTTTTCGGCCATGCCTTCAAAGAGCTCAAAGGCTGAGTCCTCGTCCCGACACAGGAAATTGCCTCCACAAGCGGCATCTACAAAATTCCGTGTGTCATCATGGAGCCCATGGTAGAAGATCTGAACCTGTTGCCAGCGTGGGACACCATGGTGGTGACATTTTCTCAAAAGCTCATGGAATCTCTCCCAAGCCTCGTGCATAGGTTCTCCTGAATTCTGGGTGAAGGTGGTGATGGCACGCCTTAAGGCATTAGTGCGGCCTACAGGAAAGTACTTCTTTAAGAACTCATGTTCTAAAGAAGCCCAGGAATCTATAGGTGTAGTCCGTGCAAGTGTTCTAAACCAAAAGGCTGCCTTATCTTTTAATGAAAAGGAGAACATTTTCATCAAAAGCGTGTGCTGATCATGTCCTTGCGGACCCAAAGTTTGGGCAAGATTCTTTAGCTCCTCTAAATGCTGAAAAGGGTCCTCAGAAGCAAGTCCATGGAAGTGAGGAATGAGTGCTATAATGTTCGGCTTCAGTTCAGCAGCACGACCCCCATTGGGATAACGTACCACAGGCATTGGTTGGGCAACTGCGGGATTATAATAATCTCGTAGTTGAGGTCTACGGGGTTGGGGTGGTGCCTGAGGATTTCTAGGTTGAAGTGGTTGTGGTTGGGGGTTAGCTAATAGATTTACAGCTTGAGCAAGCTGTTGCACCTGTTGGGTTAAGGTATTCATTTGTAGTTGTGTATCGAAAAGGTGCTGAAGATGAGGCATAGGTCCTCTCTCCGGGGGTGGATTAGGATGATTAGGATAAGGTGGAGGTTGGAATCTAGGGATAGGTGGTTGCTGTGGTAGAGGATGTGCAACTAAGTCTGGAGGAAGTTCTTCAAAATCCTCAAAGTGTGAAGAATCAAGATCATCCTCTTGGCGAGGGGGATTGTGGAAAGTATTTTGAGACTCAGGAGGTAAGGGATTAGAAGTGGAAGGCAAAGAAGATGATGCAGTAGCTTGGGTAGCAGTACCCAAGGGGAGTACAAGTTCTGGGTTTTGGGATCTCCTACCTTCCATTGAGTTGATTTTTTGAAATCCCGTTTACTCTAATTCGATCCAACTCAATGGGAAAAAAATTTTTAACGTTCACAATAAAACAGAAGAATCCCAATAAAATCTCAATTCAAGAAGACCAATCAATCGAAATGAATCGGAGAAAATTTTTCCTAGAGGCTACTACGCAAAGTATGTTATACGCAAACAATTGTTTCAAGCAATTGTACGTATCCTAAGATAAACCTAGCGAAGTGCAGACCTCTAAAATCCACTGGGAATCTGGATTAGACTGAGCGTACGGATCCAGATCCTGTGGTTGCAGAAAGATGAGGTAGAAACCCGTGTATTGTGGCCTTAAGTGATCGTGCTGTGTGCACGATAACATTCAACACAAGGCGATTAAAATCTCAAACATGGTTTCACCCAATTTTGCTATCTTCTTTTTGATTTGATTGAAGTGATTAAAATGTGTTTTCTATGCTGCTCGTTTCACTTTTTTAATAAATTCAGAACAAGTAGTGGTCTTCTTTAATTTTACGGCAAATGCAAATATGGCAGGAGTTAGAGTTAGGTAAGAAATGCGTACCTGACTCCAGCAATCTTCTAATGCAGATTTGACTTGAATTAAAATCTAGCAGGAATGAAATGCAATCCTAAAAATGGATGCCTAGGGTTATGCTGCTGCTAGATAAGTATGAGGTCTTTTTGATTTTTTTTGATTTTTTGATTTTTCTGAAAAATTTTATATGCAATTCAAAAGTAAGGAAAGAAATTAAGAAGATAAAGAAATAAAGTCCAGACAGTCCAGAATTATTACAAAAATTGTGTGAGAACAAGCTCTCACAACTTATGACTAACAATTGCTCCTAATCAATAAACCTAAAACTATCTATACTAAAACTAATACTAAAATCCTACAGCGACTTCGAGGCAAAACTCCACCAGGAAGACGAATCTGGAGCGCAGCGACTCCACCAGGAAGACGACACTCCTCCTCAAGTGCTGTGGAAAAAACAAATGATTAGTAAAAGAATAAAGGAATGTATACACAATTAATTCAATGGAAAATAAAAGCAATTATAATGAATGAATGAAGAATTTCTATATACAAAAGAATAAAAAGAAAATTTTGGTGCAAAGAGCGTTGCCTCCCCGGCAACGGCGCCAAAATAATGATGATTGGGTTAATGATTATGGTTGTTGTAAATGTTTGTTGGTAATAATTGTTGATTATGTCGTTGTAGTATAGGGTGTATAATATAACATTAAGGATGTCGTATAGTGGTGAGTATGGGTGAGTTCCAGTCATTACAACCATTATTATCATTTGCTTGTTTATCTAATTTTTACTGGTTTTGTTCCAGGTCGTTCTCTGGGAGGCAATTTATTGAATTTAATTCGGTCACTCTTTGATTATCTCCAAAATTGTCTTCTTATTCAAAAAGAAACTTTACATTTAAAGAATGAATGAATGTTTTATTTACCTAGTTGCTAAGAAGTGCTTGCAAAAATGCTAACTATGAACAAGCATCAAACAATCTATTATTATACTCTAAACTATGTATTTACAAGTTATACTCTTAACACTAATATGTTAGTTCATACTACATTAGGATACCATAGTGTAGAAACTTAACTTACTAGTCATTTATTTATAGTGACATATATATCAGTTTTAGTGACAGATATAAACGTCGCTAAATCTCAGGAAACACTATATACAACCTAAAGAAGCAAACTGAGGTCTTTAGCGACATTTATAGTGTCGTTTTATTCTGTTAGTAATTATGTGGGTTTAATTTTACATATGTACCGAGTCTTTTCTGTTGTTATCTCGTGTTATCTCTTTTTTTTTTTTTAAGTCGTCTGTCCTTTCATTTTGTTCTGTGTAGTCTTTCAGAGGCTGCGGTGGAGAGTCCTTAGTGTAAAATGTGTTTAATTAGCGGGCGCACTTTTCGAGGGATACACAGCACCCTTACGGTGGGACCAGACCTCTACTAAGCGCGCCCTAATCTCAGATTAGGTGCTTAATTACGTTTTCGTATCAGTGCAGGGCCTCAGCCCAACGCCTTCAATGATCGCACACACTCGGGCTCCCAGCCCCACATAGGAATCACGCATTCAGTATTCAGCACATATCAGAATCGGGTTATCGGATCAGACGGAACAGGTAACGTTTCGGGCGCCCGGCGCCTTGACGACTGGTTAACATATAACATAAATTATATTTATATGCTGCGTTTCGTTTGCAGCCCACGATGTGGCGCTATTCCAGCGCCACATCGTGCGTTGGAAACCAGACGTAGCTGCGTCTGTGCGCGTTTTTGGCCCTCGATTTGGGGGCCATAAATTATTAAAAAAAATAAAATAAAATATGGTAAATAAAATATTTACATAATACTACATAATTGATTAATTAATTTTGAATTTTAAATATATTTACTATATAAATAAATTCGCTAAACTAGGCTGATTATACAGGTTGATTTAGGTGATTAAATAGTTAATTACTTATAAAATAATTAGTAAATGGTCTAATTGACCTTAAACAGTTTTAACTTACATACTTAAGTATTTAATACATATTTTTATTGTATTTTTCCGAATTTGTTTATGTTTTATTTAGGCTAAAATAGCAGTTCTGTGTAGTTTATAATTAAAACTAAGTTACAGTAAGTTATACTAGGTATAATTATACTTTGACTAACTTAATTTACTTAATATATACATATATATATATATATTCCCTAGGTTATAGGTTTATTTACTTGATTATTGCTCTAACCTATTAACTTAGCTACTAAATCAGTAAATATAAATCTGTACATATATATATACATAGATCAGTAGATACATACATACTAGACTAGTATATATACATATTTTTACATAGATTACATATGTATACGAACTTCTGTACAGGTTTTATACATATTTACAGTATAACTATGTATCTAACTGATATGCTATAGTTATAGTTATAATACTATGAATGGGTGTATTTACAGTTTTAAAATAAGTCTATGCCATTAGGCTTTTGTATAAAGTTAGGGAATTAGAGTTGATTGATTTTTTTTTTTTTTATTTGAGTTTAGGCAGCAGCTTCAGCTACTGTCAGAGGAGATGGAGAAGAGAACAATGTGCTGTTTTAGTGTTATTTACAGTGGCAGTGGCTTAAGCCACTGTCAAATGGCTAACTGCTACTGCAGTTAGTCCACTTGAAGAGGGGGAAAGTATTCTACAGAGAAGAGGGAAATTTAGAGAAGAAGGGAGTTTAGAGAAGAGGGGAATGTAGCTGCTATATGCAGCATGTTGCTGTATAACTGGGAGTAAGATAAAATTCAAAACAAACTACAATTTACAGAGTTGAAATCCAAATCTGAAAGGGGTTTAAATCTCACGAAAATCTCATGTAAATTCAGCTCAAACACTCATTAGAAAAAAAACTTAGCCGAAGCATCCTTTCAGATCAAAACAGCAAATGGCATTGAGTTAGTCTTCCTAATGCCATAGACAGCATGAAGGAAGACTTAGCTCAATCAATTAAAACCAAAGAAACACAATCCCAGTTTCTTGCAACCTGAAGGAGTATGGAAAACTCCTTAGGTTAGAGAATCACCATACAGAAATGATCATCAACACAAATAGTGCATGGCAGTTCTGAAATAGCAAAAAGAGACTAAGAATGCATTAAGGAAATTTAATGGAAGCTGGCAAATGCATTCAAAACAAGGTATAAACAGAATTATGAAAGGCTCTTCTGATTGGTTCTCTGTCACCAGAGAACTTCTCAGAATCCTTGCCTGCAATGAAAACCAAAAATCCTTTCAATTTGTCAGATCTGTCAAAACATTTCAGAGAGTAAAAATCCTTTAAAATCCAGATCAAAAGTGCTCTGACAAACTGAGGCAATCCATTTAAAACAGAGGGGATTTTATGAAACAAATGGAATGAGTGAGAAGCCCCAAATGGTGCTTGTGACGCCACTTTCAGATCTGAGGCAGTGCGCCATCAGATCTGAAATTGGGTCAGGATGTGTGGGTGATTGATGAAAAATTTGTCGTTAAAAGGAAAAAAACAAGAATCAGAATCTGGATGATGGAAAAACAAAACATGAAGAGGAAGATAAATTGAACAGTGAACAGATGATTCTTCCCCTCTGATCTGGACTGATCAGAGGAGGTGAGGGAGGGGATCTAATACTAATTCTACTCCTAAGACTAATCTAACTACAGCTAACATTAAACACTAACAATTAAAACTAAATCTATTCTAAACTACTGCAAGCTAAATCTAAAACTACTTGTGCAGAATTAAAAACTAAACTAAAAGGAAGAATGGGACCTATGGGTCCTTAGCCGGCGGCTAAGGAGGAAGAAAGGAGGAGGGTGACTCCAGCGGAGGGAAGAGTCTGCTAGTGAGACTCCAGGGTCGTCCTCAGGTGCTACGAGGTCCTTAGCGACGAGGAGGGTCGAGAGCAGGCGATGATTCCACAGCCGGTGGCTGTGAAATCAGGGTCTAGATGAGGAGGAGAGACTGGAGTGGAAGAATTGATCGCTGAGAGATGTAGGAGGGAGCGATCCCTTGCGCGCGACACCACTGAGGTGCTTAAATAGCAGCTCAGTGACTGAGATCACCGCAAGGGTGAGGTTAATCAGAATCAGGCCGGCGGTGAGGATGAGATGGGTAGAGCGCGTGGCGAGTCAAGAGAGAGATCTGACCGTCAGATGAGATCTGGGAAGAGAGGTGAACGCACGCACCGAATCGCGCGAAGGTTCCATTTGATTCCAGCCGCAGATCGAGATCAAAAGTGCGATGGACGGTCGAGAATGGCTGTGTTCTTCGCGCGCTACAGTGCGCGTGAAGAACACAGGCTTCTCTCTGAAATGAGGGAAAACTTGCAGGAAGACCCTTAAACGAAGGGGTAGAAGAATAGCGTGCAGGTCCAAAAGTGAGAAGAACTGTAACTGGAAGGGCCCTGCAGTCATACAGAAGGGTCCCTGCGGCTTGCAAAAAGGTCCAAGAAGGAGTTTTGAAGGGTATAAATGTAATGCATGAAGGACCTAATTGTAATCTATTTATTTCTAAGCCTAAATGATGTCCAATTGCTTTCAAATTTTTACATGTGCTTAATTGAACATTTAAGACATTGATTTTACTTCTGATTTGTCTTTTCAAACTTGTTTATGTGTTCAATTGATGCATGGATCATCATTTGTTCTTTAGTTTTCAGAATATCTCATTTTTGTGACCTAATTAGGAGATTTTAACACACATTAAAAGTTTTAGGTCTTTTCTTTAATTCCCACACTTAACCCTTTTTATGTGTTAATTTGATATTGTTTTGCTTAGTATCTAGCTTAATTTCAGCCTTTTAGCTATGATGAGTAGCCACTCATCAGCTGCCCAAGTACTTCTCGGATGTGGATTTTTTATTCATGGTATCATTCGCCTCAAAACAGTCTTAGTCATCCAAAAATCTTTGGGTGCCTTGATTGGGTCCAATTCACATCTAGTCCCTCATTTATTCTTTAGAGCACATACACAGGAAAGGTCCCTACGTTTTTGACTTAGAGACCTCATTAGAATTGATCATTTGTGGGATTTTCTGTTCTGATCCAATCACTTCAATCTAAACTTGAATTTGATTCTACATCTTGATTCACCCACCTGATTTGAAAATGCAACCTGACAATTTAGGAAGAATTTGTAGGAAACTTGAATCCCAAATGACCATAAAAGAGAAAATGATCGAGGTTGCTCTTAGACATCATGATGAATACTACAGAACCTCTGATCTATCTAGGCACATTCAGGTTAATGTTTCAAAAACAACAACCCACATTATAAGCCGTGTTGAAATGATTTGGACTCAAATGACACATGGTTCAACCTGAGATGATCTCTTATTAGAATATCTTGAATTGAGGAAATTACATAGCAATGAGTATCTACAATGTTAGTTAAATCCCCTTCTTTTGGAAAAACACCAAGCTATCATGGAGAAATGTGAAAAATTATTTAATACGATGTATGAAGCCATTGATAAAAAATACGTAGATATCCCTTCAGAAACTGATGAGACACCTTATAATAACATTGAGGATCAATATCATTTCCCAAAAACTAGGTTTGAAGATCAAGGTTTTTGTAGACCCTCAACCCAAATGGAATCAGATTCAAACTTCATTCCAATTGACATGCTTGATCTTGATGAGGGATGGGAGCGTCCAATTGCAGGTGTTCATGATTCCAAGCCAGCCTTAGAAAACCTGGAAGCTGGTCCATCAAGCCTTTGGTTCTCTTCTTCTGCTATAATGTTCAATGATTTTTTCATGCTTTGGCCCTTCTCTTTTTCTTCTTCTTCTATTCTTCCTTTGGTTCTCTTCTACTTTAGTTCTTCTACGGTCCTCTTCTTCTGCCTTGCCTCTTACTTCCTTCTTCTTTCAACACGCACAGGACCTCTTCTATGCTTCTTTCTTCCTTGCCTTGGCCTTTCTTCTTTACGCACAGAGGGGAACTCTTCTTCAAATTCGGCTAACTGTTAGCCACATATGAGAGCAAAACCCAACCCATTCCTGTGCTCTCTCTCTCATTTCTCTCTCTGGGTTTCCACCTCTTCCCGCCTTCACAAGGCCATGCACAGTACCAGGTTATCGGATTCTCCAAATGATATGTCGATTTTCGCTTTCATTGTTTCACATAAAGAATGTCATGTTGTAGCATGACAGTGGTGGAAAATCGCTAATCAAAACAATAAAAATAACCACTCAATTAGGAGCGGGTTGTATTCACAAGGAGGCAATGGCCTATTTAAAATTTGCTACTATTGAAATAAAATGTTCACTATTTGCTTCTCCCAAAAATCCAGCTAAAATCCCCTTTAGATTAAGAAATTAATGTGAGATAAAATTGGAATCATATTTATGAGAAAGATGAAGGATACGATTAGAAATTTAACATAATAAAATATTCATAAAAAAAAAATCCCCTCTTACAAATCTATCACTACCAGACATTTGCTCACTAATATAGTATAACATTTAACTTAGGTGAGACTAATAAGATGAAGGAAGAGATATAAAAAGAATGCAGGAGAAATAGAGAAAAGTAGAAGGGCAGGCCAGCAAATGCCACAATATATCTTCCAATATTTAACTGAGAAAAATGAAGTTCTTAATGGCATGTAAATGTAATAACTAATTGAATGGTTCCTATAGCAAAATTGGGGAGAACCTTTTTGTTAGGCATGCGCATGGATCAAGGGATGGCCGGAGGGGAGGAACTCACCGGAGGTCAAGTGGAGCGAGGGTTTCGCGGAGGTGGCGGCGGCGAATTGCGAGGTGGCCTAGGCCGGCCGGACAGAAGAGATAAGCGGCGGTAGTGGCTATCGCTGCTACTTCTGTGCACGGAGGTGCAGCTGAAGGGCATGCATGCACATGTGGAGGCATCGCAGATGAGGGGAGCTGGTGGAGGATGCACGTGTGGAGTTGTGGCTGCACGCGAGCATTGGTGGTGTTGTAGTTGCATGCGCACAGTGCTGTGGTGGCAGCTCTCAGTGTGCGTAGAAGGCAGTGCACTATTGCTGTTGAAGTCGAAGGAGAGGCGTGAGTGGAGAGGAGTAGAGGGTGCGCTGGGGATGTAGTAAGGAAGTAGTGTAGGAGGTTGTGCACTGCTGCACGAGTGGATGCATGCTGGCCGTGCGTAGAAGGGAAGATGCAGGCTTGCTGCTGGCTGTGGCGAGGCTGAAAGTGCAGCTGGAGGATGCGTGCTGCTGCGTCTACGGGTGGAGTTGCTGCGAGGAGGATGTGGGCGATGCTGGTGGTGCGCGTGATGCATGGGAAATGTGCTCGGGCAGTAGAGGCGTGATGGCGTGAACAAAGGCAAGGACTTTGGACATCCGAGAAAGTTCTCGGACGTCTTAAGTGAGAGGGAAGGTGCATAGTGGCGGTCATCGAGGGAGGTGATCTGGCGATTGTAATATGGAGCTTTGTGATGGCGGTGCAGGCTGTCACCCCGCACGCCTACGGTGGCGAAGCTCAGCTACGATTGAGGCTGGTGGTAGTGGAGTGGATGAGAATAAGTTCTCTGCAAGGTGAGGAGTGGGGATGTAGGCTCTCACGGTAAGTGGCCGAGCTCGCTGGCTTGGCGCGGTGGCCTGTCACTCTGCCGACCCATGGTGTGGCGAGGCTCAGCCGTGGAGACCACAGTGATGGGCGAATGCACGATGACGGGGCAGGCGACGTCTCCCTAAGCATAGCTACCTCCTCCTCTCCCTTGTAGTCGCAGCTGGCCCAACCAGATCCATCTCTCCCACTCCTCCTTGAATGCGGGTCTTGAGTGCAGGCAGCTGGCGACAAGAAGGCATCGTATTACTTGCAGAGAAGAGAGAATAAAAGATGAATAATAAAAAGAGTGATTTATTTATGCACAAACTCTCACGAAAATGTTAATTCTAATATATGTATATAATGCAACCTAAAGACTAATGCATGTTATTCAAATGCATGCTAAATAATTTATATATGAATGTAATGCATATAAGTATATATATAAACTAAATTATTTACATCTTAATGCATGCTATGTATAAGTTAATATTACTCTAATGTCTATACATTTAAGTAACTAATTGGCCCACAAATATGGGCTCATCAAATGCCCCCATGCCTAGTTTTTTCTAGTCCCAAGCAAATTCAAGCAACAACCCAACTCTTCAAGTGGACTAGCCAACCTAATCGGTCTTCCTTTAGAAACATGTTAAGTTCAGACTTTAGACCTAAGGTTCCCAAGTAGTTGCTAAGTTACAGATTAGGCTGGCTAAAGAAGAGTTGCAGGCACAGGTTTCCCTGATTCTAATTCTACCCTAGGGTTTACTGGTCCTAGAGATTAAAACATCCATGCATGTGCATTGGTCTGAGTTATTTAAGGTTGGTTTGATTGCCAACCTAGAAAGAAAGTAAGAAAGATTTTTTTTTTCTTTTCTGTAATATATAATTTTTTTTGTTTGATTCCTCTAAGTCTAACCTTGGATAAGCTATCAACACGGTCTGTGTCAGATTCATTGTCCCCATCACTGAACCTCGAAGGGTGCCTGGCTTTCGATGCTTTGGGATAGCAGCATCCATAATGACCCCAAGAACTCCTAGCAATCGACATTTCGAGATAGTATCGCCCATGGATTTCTTAAGCGAATTCAGGCTTGTGGCAATCAGCATTTCGAGATAGGGCCGCCCATGGTACCTGAACCGCATAATGCGCTTAACATGCCCCTAGTAGGATGGACATCCTAAGAGACAAGCGCTGAGGAGGTGACATGTTATCATCGCATTCTCAAGGTGAGTATATACTCAACCTCTCTTGCGTCAGGAACTCATCCAATCAAATTGTGTTTTTCAATCTTCTCCTAAGTCAAAAATAAGAGAACCAAATTTTCTTTAAGAAATGAATCAGGGTGATCACTATTTACACAAGACCAAGTGTGTGTGAAATGTGGATGCTTAGGTTATGAGGACCCGTAAACCAAAAGGTTGAAAAAGACATCAGGTACTACCCAACCTTTAACTCAATCCCTAGCTTTCCTTCCTCAACCTCTTGAGGAATGGTCCACAACTTAACTCCTACTTAAGTTTTTAAGTCCACAAAGGACCCTAAGGGTCTAAAACTAGTATCTCAACTTAGCTTCTAAATTCAAACACCTAGAGTCAACTTAGTTTAACTTAAAGCTCTGGTCTACCTAAGAATGCAGGGCCCAGCCAGTTAAGCTCAATGCAAAATGTTTTTTTATTTTTTTTCTTTTTTCAATGCAAATGTATGCAATGCAGAATGCTTTAACTAAATGCATGAATGCACTATGTATAAATGCTATGTATTTCCCCAAGTACACCCCAAATGTCTAAAATCTGCAATGGCCTCATTGTGTAGAAGAGTATTACCTAGGTCAAAGTTGGGCTACCGTTATTTTGTTGGTAGCCGAGTAGCCAAAGAACCTTTAAGTCAAGTTCCAAAACCAAAGAAATAGGCCCTAAAAATGAGCAAAGTAATGCTGGCCTAGAAAATAGGTAACCTATGATGTTGGCAAGCTGATGATGAATCCCGACAGCAAATACTCTCCTAACCAAGATGGGAATGAAAGCATCCCAGGTCACCAAAGGAGGTTCTAAAGGATAAACTGGCATAACAACCTCCAAAGCATAAGGGGAAGGATGACAAGGTTCCTCCAAAAGGAATGGGGATGGAATGGTGCAGAGATAAACCCCCAGGGTAATGGACTGACTATAGAAATCATCAAGCCATACCCGATACCCCATTACAAGAGATATTGGTCTGTTATACCCCCCAGTCAAAATAGAAATGAGCAGATCTCTAAGTCAGGAATTGTCTAGGGTGTCCAAATTTTGAGGTTGCGGATGGCCATAAGATCTAGGTTGGGTCTAATCGGCTTGGTGTCCATTCCTAACAACCTTCCTAATTCCTCAAATGCATCCCTAGCATCCCTTGTACTATCACAAGTATCTTCCTGCACTTCATCAGGAGTCAAAATTTTGCCTCCAGAGATAGGTGAATCAGAGGATGACTCCGAATCAAATGAAGGCAGGTTGGAAGCAACAGATCTAGGGATTATCCTATCAATGTCATCCCCAGGTTCTTATTCTTTACTCAAATCCTCCTCAGAGTCTATATGTGAATCCACATTAATCTCAGAAGTTGCTTCCAAATTTTCTATTATTTCACCATGAGGAGGGATATCATAAATAGATGTGCTAAGGAAACCTAATTTGGTCAAATTTGTGACATCCTTAGGGGCTAATTCTTCAAATATGACATAATCACCCTTAGTGTCACTCCAAATCTTGAATGTAGGTTCCTCATATAATTCAACCCTCTCATCATCAAACAATTCATTATTCACCCGAGGTCTAGAATCATATAAAATCTCAGCAGATCCCCTAGGGTACTCTATCTGGGGTACATGGTTTACACTAGTAATATCAAACTCCTCAGATAGGTGAATTTCCTCAGGGTTAGGTTTCCTAAGGGTGGGCTTGAGTTCCATCTCATGATCAGAAGGGAGGACAGGATTAACAACTTGACTTCGGCCCACTTCATCAAATGTGACAAAAATACTATCATCTGGGTCGAGGTCTTCCAATGGTACCATCATTCCCTTCTTTTGACTCCAATATAATTCAGGTGGATACTCAACTTGTTCATCATCTTCCTCGGGTTGTCACCTTTCTTCATCCAATGTATAGCTACTTTCATACATATCCTCCTCCCACTAAAGGCGTGGACCTCTTAAGTAAGTGTCATCTAGTGAGGAGGTTTTAAAATCAATCCTCGAAAAGTAGCTATTCTCCCTTACATAATCCCCAAAATTCCCCAACTTTGGGTGTGGCTCTCCCATGAGAGATGCATCTAGCATAGAGGGGTGCACATCATTTTCAATGGGGTAGATTGGGTGGTTAATTTCATCCCTTTCTTGTTGGCCTGCTCTCAAAGATTCTCTTAATAATTCAATCATTTCGTCTTGCAGTTTCTGTATTTCCATCTTCAATGAGGAGAGGTCATCATTTCTATTAGCAGAGAAGTCAGGCTCAGGCTTATAGTACCTAGGAGTGTCTGTCCAGCCATTATAATCATTCAGGGAGGGTGGGTTGGGTATTTGTTTGGTGTGTGGGATATTGGGCAAGGCAAATCCTGCTCCTAGGTTCTGCTCACTGATTTGGGGCTTAACCATGCCAATACTCTTATAATAGGAGTAAAAAGGATCCCACTAGTTGTCATTTTGTCCATTAAAAAATGGACCATCTCGGCATATGGGATTAAAGATTGCAGAATGGGGGTAAGGGTGTGGGCAAGATGTGAAAGAATGAGAGTCAACGTGGTCCATTCTAACTCACACCACAATCAGATTCCCCAAGCAAACACAAATCAAAGGACTTTTTAGGTCTTTAATCAGTTAGGCATTTGAGATTTAAGTCCACTTGTAAGTGACAAATCAAGTTATCTAAACAGTTACGTGCCTACTTGTCGATCTACGATATGCCTAAGGAGACTTAGCTGGGACTTAAGTGATCCTCCCTAAAGCCCAAAAAGTTTAGTTACCACCAAATATGGCAAAGAGGGATGCAAGTAGGGTCAAGCCCTTTCTTTGAATCGTTGCTTTCACAGTGCTTCTTAACTACCCTCAATTTGCAAGGTTTGGAGGTAACTTCACCTCTGAACTAAAGTTTGGGTCACTTTAGACACCAGTAATAGGAGGCTCTAGTCCTATCGATTTCAAACCTAAGGAGTGTCTAAACGTGTGCCATGGTGCAAGAGATTTAAGTGTGCATACACCGTAGAAGATTTTCAATTTTGAATCATACGCCAAGTTTGAAAATCAAGTCCTTGGTTTTTAAATGTCCCTCCTTTAATTAATCCTTTTTAAAAAAAAATTAAATATGACCACTTGTTAGATCTATTCAATACAGATTAGGTGGCCTTGAAATTAATCCAAATGCATTTGCATGACAGGTAGAAATGCAAAGTTAGAAGTGCATACCTGATTTCAGCATTCTTCATGCAATATGCAAGATAGAAAATTAGATCTAACTGTTGCTCATTCAATCTTAAATAATACGACCTAGGGGCAGGCAGCTTCTAGTAGGCAGCTCGTGTTGTTGTTTTCTTAATATATATCTATTTATGCAGAAAAAAAGAAAAGGATAAACAACCACAAAATAAAATGAAAACCTAGATCTAAAGAAAAGGGAACAGGCTCCCAAAAAATATTATCCAACACTGGTCTGAAATAAAATCGGGGAACAAACCCTTAAAAATGTACCCCACAATAAGGGTTTTCCAAATGAATGTACTAAAATAAAGAGAAGAAAGAAAAATAAAAACTATCTATAGCTAAATGGATGAGATGAAGATATGGTCCCCTGGATATCTCTTCCAGCAGTGGAAATAAGGTCCACCAAGGCATTGCTGAGGCGGGCAAGATGCTCCTCCTCCCAGTGTTACAACTCCACCGACGATGTCAAGGATCGCCTGATCTTTGAGGCTGGTGCAACAAGATGTCTCCAAATACACGTACCTCGCACCAAACAAATAATCAAATTGAAATATGCCTCAAATAAAATGTGAATAAATAATTAAAAAAATGCGAGTCTAACGGGCCCGTTACCTCCCCGGCAACAGTGCCATTGGATAAGACAATTTTCGCTTTCATTGTTTCGCATAAAGAATGTCGTGTTGTAGTATGCCTATGGTGGAAAATCGCTAATCAAAATAATAAAAATAACCTCTAAATTAGGAGCAGGTTGTATCCATAGGGAGGCAATGGCCTATTTAAAACTTGCTACTATTGAAATCAAATATTCACTATTTGCTTCTCCCAAAAATCCAGCTAAAATCCCCTTTAGATTAAGAAATCAATGTGAGATAAAATTAGAATCATATTTGTGAGAAAGATGAAGGATACGATTATAATAAAATATTCATAAAAAAAATCCCCTCTTGCAAATCTATCACTACCAAACATTTGCTCACTAATATAGTATAACATTTAACTTAGGTGAGACTAATAAGATGGAGGAAGAGATATAAAAAGAATGCAGGAGAAATAGAGAAGATTAGAGGGGCAGGTCAGCAAATGCCACAATATATCTTCCAATATTTAACTAAAAAAAATGAAGTTCTCAATGGCATGTAAATGTAATAATTAATTGAATGGTTCCTGTAGCGAAACAGGGGAGAACCTTTCCCTTAGGCGTGTGCACGGAGCAAGGGATGGCCGAAGGAGAGGAACTCGCTGGAGGTCAAGTGGAGCGAGGGCTTCGCGGCGATGGCGGCGGTGAATCACAAGGTGGCTTGGGCTGGCCGGACAGAGGAGAGAAGCGATGGTGGTGGCTGTCACTACTGCTTCTGTGTGTGGAGATGCAACGCTGCTAAAGGGTGTGCACGTGCGTGTGGAGGCGTTGCGTGTGAGGGGAGCTGGCAGAGGACGCACGCGGGGAGTTGTGGCTGTACGCGGGCATTGGTTGCGTTGCAGCTACGTACGCACGGTGCTGTGGTGTTAGCTCTCAGTGCGCATAGATGGCAGTGCGCTCCTGCTATTGAAGTCGAAGGAGAGGGGTGTGCAGAGAGGAGTAGAGGGTGTGCTGGGGATGCAGCAAAGAGGCATGCGCAGGAGGTTGCACGCTACTACATGCGTGGACGCACTGCTGGCGATGCGTGGAAGGGAAGATGCGGGTGTGCTGCTGGCTATGGTGAGGCTGAAGGTGTAGGTGGAGGACACATGCTGCTGCGTTTGTAGGCGAAGTTGTTGCGAGGAGGATGCAGGCAATGCTGGTGGTGTGCATGATGTGCGAGAGATGTGCTTAGGTAGTAGAGGCGTGATGGCGTGGACAAAGGCAGGGACTTTGGACGTCCAGGAAAGTTCCTGGACGTCTTAAGTGAGCTGGAAGGTGCACAATGGTGGTCATCGGGGGAGGTGATCTGGAGATTGTAATACGAAGCTTTGCCATGGCGGTGCGGGTTGTCACCCTACATGCCCACGGTGGCAAAGCTCCACCGCGGTTGAGGCTGGTGGTAGTGGAGTGGATGAGAACAAGTTCTCTGCATGGTGAGGAGTGTGGATGGAGGCACTTACGGTAAGTGGTCGGGCTCGCTAGCTTGGCGCGGTGGCCTGTCATTCCGCCAACCCACAGTGTGGCGAGGCTCAGCCATGGAGGCCACAGTGATGGGCGAATGCACGATGATGGGCCGGGCAGCATCTCCCCGAGCACAGTTGCCTCCTCCTCTCCCTTGTAGTCATAGCTGCCCCAACCCGATCCATCTCTCCCGCTCCTCCTTGAATGCAGGTCTTGAGTGCAGGCAGCTGCCGACAAGAAGGCTGCGTATTACTTGTAGAGAAGAGAGAATAAAAAGTGAATAATAAAAAGATTGATTTATTTATGCAGAAACCCTCACTAAAATGTTAATTCTAATATATCTATATAATGCAACCTAAAGACTAATGCGTGTTATTCAAATGCATGCTAAATAATTTATATATGAATGTAATGCATACAAGTATATATATATCAACTAAATTATTTACATCTTAATACATGCTATGCATAAGTTAATATTACTCTAATGTCTAGATATTTAAGTAACTAATTAGCCCACAAATATGGGCTCATCACCAGACACCTGTGATGATAAGCTTGAATCAGAACTTCTCGAGAATGTAATTTCTGAACCTTATCCTATTAAGGTAATTCTCAAGAATAATTCTGACATCCCAATTGAGCCTTGTTAGTCGCTCTAAAGCGGGTTTTAAAATCATCGCGTTGAAGTATAGATCGAATCAATGCGCAAAACAAATAATATTTACACTCGAATGGAATCCGAGGTCATTCGCTGGGAGAAAATATGGAATTCACGTGCTAATCTCAATAGATAATATAAATAAGTACAATTAATTACTCAAAAACTAATATGCAATGTAAAACATGAGCATATGAAGACTCAAAAAGAAATCTAGACAAAATAATGGTGATTTGGATCACCAATTATTAGTCTAACACATATAGAGCATTTACTCAAATAGAACTAATTGAACAAATAGTGAATCAGACGTCTTAAAGTGCGTTGCTACAGTATTCAATGATTTTCTTCTGCTTTGGCCCTTCTCTTTTTTTCTTTTATTCTGCCTTTGGTTCTCTTCTTCAGTTCTTCTATAGTCCTCTTCTTCTGCCTTGCCTCTTACTTCCTTCTTTCAACATGCATAGGCCCTCTCTTTGCTTCTTTCTTCCTTGCCTTGGCCTTTCTTCTTCATGCACAGAGGGGAACTCTTCTTCAAATTCAGCTAAGTGTTAGCCGCATATGAGAGTAAAACCTAACCCATTTCCACCTCTTTCCTGCCTTCACAAGGCCATGCACAGTACCAGGTTATCAGGTTAACAGGCACACGCACACCCAGGACAAGGGCTGCCTGCAGTGGGTAGCAGCTGAGGTGTGCGAGCTTAGGTAGGTAAACGGGTATGGTGCTGAACCCACGTGCAAGGTGTCATGGGCTAGGCATGTGAGGGTAGCGGGGGACCTTACCCCCCAAGTGTTGAGGCAAGCAGCTTTATTCACTTTTTCCTTTTATGCTATGCAAGAGGTGCACCGCTCTACGATGTGGGACTAAACGTCCCACATTATTCTTCATGCACGGCTATGTGAGCTGCAGCTGCATCTTCGTTGAATTAGGGCATGTAAGATGGTCAACAGGCCCAATTGACCATCACTGAAGTGAATCCATTTCATTTGGACTAAGGACTTGGATCTTATTGGCTGGGAAGCAAGCTCAGCAAGCTTCGAGCTTGCTCTAAGCTTTATCGCCAATCACGTTGCGGGCTTGATACTTGAGAAAGACGAACACGGGCTAAGTGCCCCAGTCAGTACCTTCAGGAGCTTCGCCTTGATGAGGTGAAGTCAACGACGGTGGTTGTGTGGCGTGGGAGTGGGTGTAGTGGTCAGATGGTGACGGAAAGTGAAGTGCAAAGGTGGGTAGGTCGACAGTGGGTTTAAGTGGATGAAATAGTGCATAGATAGAGGGGTTTTGTTCGTGGAGGGACAACGGTGCTTGTGGGTGTGTCGGTGAGGTAGATGAAGTTGTGTAGGGGTGGAAATGACTCGTTGGAGTGGTCGTTAGATGCGGAGAAGATGAGGGTGATCAGTGGAGTCAAGGGGTTATTTTTGATATTTTTGGGTAGGAAACTAACCTAAGGATCTAAAGAAGCTAAACTAACCCTAATCTAATGGACGAAAGGAGGGAGAATGCCACCGGCTTTGATCGGACGGTGTTGGGGAAGAAAACACTCTGGTAGGTGGTAATGGCGACGATGACGGAGGTTGGGAAGCTCCTGCTGGTACGGCCAAGAGCGGAAGAGGTCAAAGGGAAGGAATCCACCACTGGTATTGTAGACAAACAATGAAGGAGATTAGGAGTCACTGGAGCTTGTGGAGTTTCTCGGCCGGAGTGGAGAGAGGAAGGGGGAGTTTCATGATTGGAATTCAAGCTTAGGGAGAATGGTCTGCCCTGGGGTTCCTTTTATAGGCCATTAGAGAGCGGTTAGAGCTTGGGAAGCAAGCTTCCTAAGCTTGGAAGGCTTGCCGGAGTAGGAAACCTATGAGATTCCTGAATCTCCCATGCATTTACATGAGAGATTGGGAAGGTTGTTGGGCTCAAGATCGGATTTGTTGGAAAGAGAACTTCTCAAGGAATCTCCCTTCCAATTTTGGAAAGGATTCATTGATTAGAGAAGGAGCTCTATTCAATCAAAGATTCCCAGAGAAGGATTCCTCCACTACAATGGCAGAGGTATTGGTGCTAGAGCACCATGATCGTTTATTTTGATGATAAAAAAACACGTGTTATTTAACATTTGCACTTGAAGACTTAGATTTCAGGTTAATTGCAAATGGAGACATGTTTAGACGAAGTTTGAGCTTGCATCCATGGCTGATTGGAGGAGCTTGATGGAGAATAGAGGAGCTTCGCGAGGAGCGATAGTTTGAAGAAGCGTGAAGACAAGAATAGGATAGATTTCCTTTTATCTTGTTCTATGTAATTTTGTTTCTTTATTTTGCTTTTTATTTCTTTCTTAGATCTTATGTTAAAGAGCCTCAAAGAACCCTTAAATTAGCCCTAGGAACACTTGCACAACCTTAGGATACTTAGGTTTTCTGTTGAGAACTTAGAAAACCAGAATAGGGTTTTGACAGCCTAATCAGACATCTAATCTGAAAATCAGATGTCTGATAGTGACTTTTAAGACGTCTGACTGTTGACTCAGACGTCCAATAACTTAGGCTGGACTTTGTAGCTTCTGTCTGAGGAAATCAGACGTCCAAACCTTATTCCATACATCTTAGAGGACGTCTGATGCTTATGCCAGACGTCTAATTAGTGAAATGTTGGCTTCCTATACAGACGTCTGTAGAGGACCCCAGATGTCTGATATGTGACCGTTTAGCCTCGGCTAACTCAAAATCTCCTTTGTCAGATTTCCTAGCCATTAACCTATCTTGGGAATCCATTTCCGCAGAACAATAGGTTTCCAGACGTCTAGACCTAGTAACAGACATCTAGTATGTCATCTGATGGCCACACACTAGAACCCTGTTTAGGTTTGAACCAAGTCAGGAAAGAAACCCGCCTAAAATCAGACGTCTGACTTAGTTCCCAAATGTCTTAAATAGGTTTTCCAGACGTCTGATACCCGGACTAGACGTCTAATGACCCTGTCAGAATCATGATTGATTCTAATTACGACCTATTTTGCCTTGGGTTCAACCCCAACAGCTATGGAAGCTTTCTAAGGGCATCCAAAGCCTTCCTAGGGCCTCTACAAATAAAGAACCCTTGCCCTATAGAGATACACCTTGAATAGCATTTCCACATCTTTTGTGTCTAAGTGAGGAAGAAGATCATTCTTAAGTGTTGTTGCTCTCCTAGTTCATCAAGCCCACACTTGAGAGCACCACCTTCGTTTGCACACACGCTCTCCCTCCGAGATTACGAGAGCGACTAAGTGTCGCCACGTGGTTCACGCACCCACGTCAAGCCAACACACTTCCAAGCAAAGGGAAGTATCTTTACCTATAGTAGCTAGGTTAATCTTTGTTGGCTCTATAGGTTGTTTTGTAATCTTTCTTTGTTATTGGTTGGGTATTCGCGTTGCGAATTCCTATCTCCTTCATGAGACAAAATCCTCCTTGTGAAGAGGAGGGGTTGAGGAATGCTACCCTCATACATGTAGCGTGGTTGTAATTAAGGTTGAACTACCCTCATTTAAGTAGTTCATACAGTGGATTCAATCGACTAGCTCGATCAGGAAATCCTAACTTGAGAGGGTTAGGTGGTGGTTTTCACCCAGTTTGGGTTTCCACCTAAAAATACTTGTGTAATTATGTGATTGCTTATCTTTGTGAGATTGACTATTTTAATTCCACATTTTATATTACGTCACGCACATCTAACCCCCGTCCCGTAGGAATTTATAATTGGTATTAGAGCAGGTTCTTGCTTATTTGGCATAACAACCTGCAAGAGATCAATGGAGGCGAGCAGTTCTGTGATCAGGATTTCCGAGGGGCAATCCACAACCCGTCCGCCTTTCTTTAACAGGAGCAACTACCCCTACTAGAAGCTGCGATTGAAGACATGGCTTCAAGCCAATGACTTCACGATTTGGGCCAGATGTGAGATGCCGTTTGACATCCTGGAGAAACCTGCAGGAGGCTACTCGCAGCAGCAAATCTGTGAGCTCTCTCTTAACGCAAAAACAATGAACGCATTGTATTGCTCGTTGAGCCCAGAAGAATTCAACCGAATCTCGCAGTGTGCCACCGCATACGAAATTTGGCACACACTTGAGGTAACTCACAAGGGTACCTCTATGGTAAAGTATTCTAAAATTAATTTACTTTCACAAGAATTTGAATCATTTTCTATGAAGACTAACGAAACTTTGAGTGAGATGAACACAAAGTTCACTCTCATAGTAAATAATTTAAAAGCTTTAGGGTAGACCTTCATCAAGGGGGAGCTTCAAGGGAAGCTTCTTCGTTCTCTCAGACTGGAGTGGGAACAGAAGGTCACCACCATTGAGGAGGCGAATGAGGTAGAGGAGCTCAACATGGAGGATCTCCTAGGCAATCTGATGGCCTACGAGACAAAGCTGAAGCAGAAGAAGGATACACTGGAGCCAAAATTGAAGAAGACCCTCTCATTCAGAGCCACATCAGATAGCGAGGTAAGTTCCGATGACGAAGATTTTAAATTCTTACTTAAAAAATTTTTCAAGTTTTGTAGGGAATCAAAGAAAGAAAAGGAGAAGGAAAAAGATAGCCCGAGAAGTTGTTACAACTGCAACGAAAAGGGTCATCATCGACCTGAGTGCCCTCTTCTCAAGAAGGACAAGAAGAAGGAGAAAGAGAAGTACAAGAAGAAGACATTCCAAGCAACTTGCGACAACTCGAGCTCGGTGGAAGAAGAAAATCCCAAAAAGAAGAATGAAATCGCCTGCATGGGTTTCATGGCGACAACGAAAGTGACTCCGACAATGAGATATATTCCGATCTACAAGATGTATTTGATGAATTATTTGAACTCAGTAAATCACTTAAGGTAGAAAATAAAAATATTAAAAAGAATTTTAGTTTTCTAAAAATTGAAAATGAAAGATTAGAGATAAAACTTAAGGATCTAGAAAGTAGTTCTAGTAATGATAACTTGTTAGAAAACATAGACCTAACAAATGAAAATAGTAAGTTGATTGAGAAAAATACAAGCTTAAGATTAGAAATTTCTGATTTAAAGACAAAGATGCATGTTATATAAAATGAGCGTGCATGTCTGAGGAAGAATTCTGAAAATCTGATAAACAAAGTAGATAATTTGCATAACCCTAAGGTTGAGAAAGGATCTCTGTCAAGGAGACCAACTAACAAAATCGGATCCAAGCTAACTTGGATATCGAAAGACCAACTCGAATCCTGGTTTGTAGGTTTCAAGGGAGACTACAATACAAAAGATTGGACCTACAAGTTCAAGGATGGTAAACTCAAATTGGGAAGACCAAGGAGTAGACCAAGGAGGAAGGAAAAGAGGAGACCGACGAGACGACAAATAACCAACTGACTCGTTATACGTAGACCGCAAGATTGGAGACCGACGTCAATGCCCGGACCTCCAAGCTACGGATGGGAACCCCATCCAATTTGGCATCCATCTCCATTTGGGCCATTCTATTGGCCATGGTAGGTGAGGTAATATCTAAGCCCTATTCTTTTTTATCACTAGCATATAGATAGGGGGAGTTTCAAAAATAAGTCAGCTATATTTCCTTTAGAAAGGGGGAGAAAAAGATATAGCTATCTTATTATTACAAAGGGGGAGGCCATTATTCTTGTTAAAAGAAATTTAACCCAAATAGTAGAAGAGCATGTTCTAAGGGGGAGTTTAGGAAAATTAAAACTTGTAATACCTTACTGATAATGTAAAAAAGGGGGAGAATTTTATGGATTATTATTTATGGTTTCGTCATCATCAAAAAGGGGGAGATTGTTGGTGCGAGTGCACCACGATCATTTATTTTGATGATAACAAAACACGTGTTATTTAACATTTACACTTGAAGTCTTAGATTTCAGGTTAATTGCAAATGGAGATGTGTTTAGATGGAGTTCAAGCTCGCATCCATAGCAGATTAGAGGAGCTTGATGGAGAACAGAGGAGCTTCACGAGGAGCGATAGTCTGAAGAAGCGTGAAGACAAGAATAGGATAGATTTCCTTTTATCTTGTTCTATGTAATTTTGTTTCTTTGTTTTGCTTTTTATTTCTTTCTTAAATCTTATATTAAATAGCCTCAAAGAACTCTTAAATTAGTCCTAAGAACACCTGCACAACCCTAGGATACTTAGGTTTTCTGTAGAGAACTTAGAAAACAAAAATAGGGCTCTGATAGTCTAATCAGACGTCTGATAGTGACTTTTAAGATATCTGACTATTGACTCAGACATCCAATAACCTAGGTTGGACTTTGTAGCTTCTGTCTGATGAAATCAGATGTCCAGATCTTAGTCCAGACGTCTTAGAAGACGTCTGATGCTTGTGCTAGATGTGCAATTAGTGGAACGTTGGCTTCCTATACAGACATTGAGGAAAATGACCATTAGGCTTATATCAAACGTCCATAGAGGATCCCAGACGTCTGATATGTGACCGTTTAGCCTCGGCTGACCCAAAATCTCCTTTGTCAAATTTCCTAGCCATTAACCTATCTTGGGAATCCATTTCCGCAGAACAATAGGTTCCCAGACGTCCAAACCTAGTGCCAGACATCCAGTATGTCATCTAAGGGTCATACACTAGAACCCTGTTTAGGTTTAAACCAAGTCAGGAAAGAAACCCGCCTATAATCAAAGGTCTGACTTAGTTCCCAAACGTCTTAAATAGGTTTTCCAGACATCTGATACTTGGACGAGACATCTAATGACCCTTTCCGAATCATGATTGATTATGATTACATCTTGTTTTGCCTTGGGTTCAACCCCAACGGGTATGGAAGCTTTCGAAGGGCTTCCAAAGCCTTCCTAGGGCCTTTATAAATAGAGGAGGATAATTGCCTTGTAGAGATACACCTTGAATAGTATTTCCGCATCTTTTGTGTCCAAGTGAAGAAGATCATTCTTAAGTGTTGTTGTCTCCTAGTTCATCAAGCCCACACTTGAGAGCACCACCTTCATTTGTGCACCCACTCTCCCTTCAAGATTACAAGAGCGACCAAGCGTCACCGCGTGGTTCATGCACCCACATCAATCCGACGCACTTCCAAGAAAAGGGAAGTATCTTTACCTATTGTAGCTAGGTTAATCTTTGTTGGCTCTATAGGTTGTTTTGTAATCTTTCTTTGTTATTGGTTAGGTATTCGCATTGCGAATTCCTATCTTCTTCGTGAGACAAAATTCTCTTTGTGAAGAGGAGGGGTTGAGGAACGCTATCCTCGTACTTGTAGTGTGGCTGTAATTGAGGTTGAACTACCCTCGTTTAAGTAGTTCGTATAGTGGATTTGGTCAACCAGATCGATCGGGAAATTGTAACTCGAGAGGGTTAGGTGGTGGTTTTCACTCGGTTTGGGTTTCCACCTAAAAATACTTGTGTAATTGTGTGATTGCTTATCTTTGTGAGATTTCTTATCTTAATTCCTCATTTTATATTACGTCACACATATCTCACCCCCTTTTGTAAGGATTTACAATTGGTATTAGAGCAGGTTCTTGCTTATTTGGCATAATAACCTGCAAGAGATCAATGGAGGCGAGCAGTTCCACGATTAGGATTTCCGAGGGGCAGTCCATGACCTGTCCACCTTTCTTTGATGGGAGCAACATCCCCTACTGGAAGCTGCGGTTGAAGACATGGCTTCAAGCCAACGACTTCACGATTTGGGCTAGATGCAAGACATCGTTTGACATCCTAGAGAAACCCACAGGTGGCTACTCACAGTAGCAAATCCGTGAGCTCTCTCTCAATGCAAAAATAATGAACGCATTGTATTGCCAGTTGAGCCCATAAGAATTCAACCGAATCTCACAATGCACCATCGCATACAAGATTGGCACACACTTGAGGTAACTCACAAGGGTACTTCTATGGTAAAGTCTTCTAAAATTAATTTACTTTTACAAGAATTTGAATAATTTTCTATGAAGTCTAACGAAACTTTAAGTGAGATGAACACTAAGTTCACTTTCATAGTAAATAATTTGAAAGCTTTAGGGAAGGCCTTCATCAAGGGGGAGCTTCAAGGGAAGCTTCTTCATTCTCTCGGATCGGAGTGGGAACAGAAGGCCATCACCATCGAGGAGGTGAACAAGGTAGAGGAGTTCAAATGGAGGATCTCCTAGGCAATCTGATGGCCTATGAGACAAAGCTGAAGCAGAAGAAGGATACACCGGAGCCAAAATCGAAGAAGACTCTCGCATTCAGAGCCGCATCAGATAGCGAGGTAAGTTCCGATGATGAAGATTTTAAATTCTTAAAAAAATTTCCAAGTTTTGTAGGGAATCAAAGAAAGAAAAGGAGAAGAAGGAAAAAGATAGCCCGAAATGTTGCTACAACTGCAATGAAAAGGGTCATCTTCGACCTGACTGCCTCTTCTCAAGAAGGACAAGAAGGAGAAAGAGAAGTATAAGAAGAAGGTGTTCCAAGCAACTTGGGATGACTCGAGCTCGGAGGAAGAAGAAGAAAATCCCAAAAAGAAGAATGAAACCACCTGCATGGGTTTCATGGCGACAACGGGCGACAACGAAAGCGACTCCGACAATGAGATAAATTTCGATCTACAAGATGCATTTGATGAATTATTTGAACTCAGTAAATCACTTGAGGTAGAAAATAAAAATATTAAAAAGAATCTTAGTTTTCTAAAAACTGAAATGAAAGATTAGAGATAAAACTTAAGGATCTAGAAAGTAGTTCTAGTAATGATAACTTTTTAGAAAACATAGACCTAACAAATGAAAATAGTAAGTTGATTGAGAAAAATACAAGCTTAAGATTAGAAATTTCTGATTTAAAGACAAAGATGCATGTTATATAAAATGAGCGTGCATGTCTGAGGAAGAATTCTGAAAATCTGATAAACAAAGTAGATAATTTGCATAACCCTATGGTTGAGAAAGGATCTCTATCAAGGAGACCAACTAACAAAATCGGATCCAAGCTAACTTGGATATCGAAAGACCAACTCGAATCCTGGTTTGTAGGTTTCAAGGGAGACTACAATACAAAAGATTGGACCTACAAGTTCAATGATGGTCAACTCAAATTGGGAAGACCAAGGAGTAGACCAAGGAGGAAGGGAAAGAGGAGACCGACGAGACGACAAATAACCAACCGACTCGTTATACGTAGACCGCAAGATTGGAGACCGACGCCAATGCCCGGACCTCCAAGCTACGGATGGGAACCCCATCCAATTTGGCATCCACCTCCATTTGGGCCATTCTATTGGCCATGGTAGGTGAGGTAATATCTAAGCCCTATTCTTTTTTATCACTAGCATATAGATAGGGGGAGTTTCAAAAATAAGTCAGCTATATTTCCTTTAGAAAGGGGGAGAAAAAGATATAGCTATCTTATTATTACAAAGGGGGAGGCCATTATTCTTGTTAAAAGAAATTTAACCCAAATACTAGAAGAGCATGTTCTAAGGGGGAGTTTGGGAAAATTAAAACTTGTAATACCTTACTGATGATGTAAAAAAGGGGGAGAATTTTATGGATTATCATTTATGGTTTCGTCATCATCAAAAAGGGGGAGATTGTTGGTGCGAGTGCACCACGATCATTTATTTTGATGATAACAAAACACGTGTTATTTAACATTTACACTTGAAGTCTTAGATTTCAGGTTAATTGCAAATGGAGACGTGTTTAGTTGGAGTTCAAGCTCGCATCCATGGCAGATTAGAGGAGCTTGATGGAGAACAGAGGAGCTTCACGATGAGCGATAGTCTGAAGAAGCGTGAAGACAAGAATAGGATAGATTTCCTTTTATCTTGTTCTATGTAATTTTGTTTCTTTGTTTTGCTTTTTATTTCTTTCTTAAATCTTATATTAAATAGCCTCAAAGAACTCTTAAATTAGTCCTAAGAACACATGCACAACCCTAGGATACTTAGGTTTTCTGTAGAGAACTTAGAAAACAAAAATAGGGCTCCGACAGTCTAATCAGA
This sequence comes from Thalassia testudinum, assembly GCA_037157565.1. Taxonomy (NCBI): domain Eukaryota; kingdom Viridiplantae; phylum Streptophyta; class Magnoliopsida; order Alismatales; family Hydrocharitaceae; genus Thalassia; species Thalassia testudinum. Next base: position 95,878,548 of record JAZHRO010000002.1, read on the forward strand.
TGTCTAATATGAAAATCAGACATCTGATTGTTGACTCAAACGTCCAATAACCTAGGTTGCACTTTGGAGCTTCTGTCTGATGAAATCAGACGTCTAGACCTTAGTCCAGACGTCTTAGAAGACGTCTGATGCTTGTACCAGATGTGCAATTAGTGGAACGTTGGCTTCTTATACAAACGTTGAGGAAAATGACCATTAGGCTTATATCAGACGTCCATAGAGGACCCCAGACGTCTGATATGTGACTGTTTATCCTCGGTTGACCCAAAATCTCCTTTGTGAGATTTCCTAGCTGTTAACCTATCTTGGGAATCCATTTCCGCAGAACAATAGGTTTCCAGACGTCCAGACCTAGTGCCAGACATCTAGTATGTCATCTGATGGCCATACACTAAAATCCTGTTTAGGTTTAAACCAAGTCAGGAATGAAACCCGCCTAAAATTAGACGTCTGACTTAGTTCCCGGACGTCTTAAATAGGTTTTCCAGACATCTGATACTCGGACCAGATGCCTGATGACCTTGTCAGAATCATGATTGATTCTGATTACGGCTTGTTTTTCCTTGGGTTCAACCCCAACGACTATGGAAGCTTTCTAAGGGCTTCCAAAGCCTTCCTAGGGCCTATATAAATAGAGGAGGACCCTTGCCTTGTAGAGATACACCATGAATAGCATTTCCACATCTTTTGTGTCCAAGTGAGGAAGAAGATCATTCTTAAGTGTTGTTGCTCTCCTAGTTCATCAAGTCCACAATTGAAAGCACCACTTTTGTTTGCGCACTCGCTCTCCCTCCAAGATTACGAGAGCGACCAAGCGTCGCCAAGTGGTTCATGCACCCGCATCAAGCCGACGCACTTCCAAGAAAAGGGAAGTAGCTTTACCTATAGTAGCTAGGTTAATCTTTGTTGGCTCTATAGGTTGTTTTGTAATCTTTCTTTGTTATTGGTTGGATATTCGCATTACGAATTCCCATCTTCGTGAGACAAAATTCTCCTTGTAAAGAGGAGGGGTTGAGGAACACTACCCTCGTACTTGTAGCATGGTTGTAATTGAGGTTGAACTACCCTCATTTACGTAGTTCGTATAGTGGATTCAATTGACTAAATCGATTGGAAAATCCCAACTCGATAGGATTAGGTAGTGGTTTTCACCTGGTTTGGGTTTCCACCTAAAATTACTTGTGTAATTGTGTGATTGCTTATCTTTGTGAGATTGTCTATTTTAATTCCGCATTTTATATTACGTCACACATATCTTACCCTCTCCCATAGGGATTTACAGGAGGGACCTATTTGTAAAGAGTGACGACAAAGATAGGGGCCTATTTGTAAGGAATTCAAAAGTTATGGGCATGTGTGTGAGAGAAAAGAGTCAAACAAGACCAATTTGCAAACTAGGTGAAGATGTGTGAATTACATCTCTCTAGCAGTTATGTAGGAGCATTTATTCTTTGATTATGACTAATTAAAGCTAGATATGGCCGATGATGACGTTATCATCAAGCCTAGCCCAGATTCTAGTAACCCAAGTCCTACCTTTGACCTAGAATCTAGATCAAAACCTATTTGGGATGATCAAGAGGACCAATTTGATGAGAACTAGATTTTGGATCTGGATTATAATTCTGGGCATATGTATGATGATTACACCTCTCTAACCTCCTTAGAGATAAGGATTGATTTTTCGAAAGTCAAACCAATTTATGATGCAAAAATCGAGGAGTTGGAAGAGCTAGGATTCAATTGGGTCTATCCTAGGAGCCAAGAACCTAAGCCTATGCCTAATAAGGACACCTTTTTGAGTTCAGAATATGAGATTAGGTTAGATTCAAGTCAGGTTGATGATTCAACACAGCATGATTTATTCTATGGTGGAAATCCCAATCTGGAATTAGGTTCAGAAACTAGTCTTTGAAAATTCTCCAATGATTTTGAATCGTACTCTAATTTTGGATAACCTTTGTTTCTTGATGACTATGAACCAATTTACAACCTTAGCATCTATGACTCGATCTTTGATTCTGACTCTGAGGTCCCTAATCCCAAGATCATTGATCAAAATCATATTCCATTAGTTGGAATCATTCTGTTATGATCTTCAAGAATCAAAAACTGCAAGTGCCGAGAGTGTCCACAATCAAGAGTTTGATTCTTTCACTGACTCAGAATTCCATGATCCTATAAGCACTCTCAAGGCATTTACATTTGATTTGAATGAGCATCAAAAAGACTCTCTAGATGAACCTATCTTTGAATCATTTCTACAAGAGCCTTCTCCGCACCCAGATTTTAAAGAAGCCACACCTTCTGATCCACATACAGAGCCTTCCAAAATCCAATTCCAACCCTGACCCGCCACTGGAATCAACTTCTACTCTGACTCACCTCTCTTTGATCCAGTTGCATATGATTCTCCTCCATCTGTTGATTGGGTATTGTACATTGATCAAACTATTAATCACTTCTTATCCTTCTTTGATCTCACTAGTAGGGTTCTTACATCGTCTACAACTCCATTTTCTTTTGAGGATCCCTATCTGACCAAGCTGAACCGATTCAGCCAAACCTGCAATCCGCATTTCCATATCTATTTGAGCAACAAAGTATTTGGTGGGCTTCGTATCTTTTGATTCACATCCATCAACCCACCATACTGATTGGGTTTGGTCTGCATTATCAGCCAGTTGATCTGAACAAGCACCTGGTTGGACCAACCAGGCTATTAATCAAGTTGCTTGTTCTACAAAACTCATTTGATTTGACTACCCCTCCTTGACCACCTTCTACTTGACTGAAGGCATTGAATTTAGTGCTTAACAGGAGGCAACTAATAAGCTCATATTTGTGAGCTAATTAAATGTGTAAATGCCTAAACATTAAGGTAACAAATTCATTTAGATAGTATGCATTAGTATGTAAATAAGTTAGAATATAAGTTGGCTTGTATGCATTTCACATGCATTGTTAGGAATAATAACTCATTTAGTAAACTTTGTAGGTTCAAACATAAATTTGCCAATATTATTTGTTTATTGATCCATTCTTGTGGCTGACGTTACGAGGGAGGATGCCATTGAAGGTGGCCATTGAAGCAGTCGGGATGAGCGGATCTGACCTTAATGGCCATGACACTCCTCCCCCTCCAATTGGTTTGAAATCCATCCAACTACTATAAGAAGAGCAACAGACCATTGATTTCTGGGAGGCCATCATCCCATTCCACCATTGTGCATCAATCCACCATCGTGGGCCTCCACGGCCAAGCACCATCATACCGTGGGTCAGCAGGGTGACAGACTGCCCTGCCAAGAGGATGGACTTGACCACCACCATGCACGAGCTCCTTGAAGCTCGCCTATCGAGAGTGCATCTACTAATTCATGACTTGCTACCCTTTTATCTCCTAGAACCACCACCAACAACATATCCATCATCATCTTCTTCTTCCTTTTCCTCTTCTTCTGTTTCTCTTTCACCTCCAGAGAACCCATACTTCATCCCCTCTCCTCACCCGCAGCAACAATACCACCAACACCATCACCACTCCTTAACCATCGCCGGCAACACCCCGCCAGAAGCAGCCCTCAGGCACACGCTCTGCCCTCAACCCACGCATGCTGAAAGCACGCTTAGCCGCAGCAGGACTACCACTTCTGCAGCAGCAGCACAAGCAGTCCCCACGCCACCACCTCATGCGTGCGCCCCCAGTGCACCCTCTACTCCAACCGCGTGTGACCTCCGCGCACAAGCTCCCCTCACCGTGCCTTCTCCTCGCCTATGTGCGGCTTGCAATTCCCCCCCCCCCCCCCCCCCCCCGCGCATGCCTCTCCATGTTCTCACCAGCAACCAGTAGCGTGCGTGCACCTCCAGTAGCCTCTCTTCTCCGCTCGCCCATGCGCACCTCCTCACCTCGTCTCCAAGAGCAGCAGGAGGAGCTTCATCACCGGCCATCCAAACGGTCGACCGCCACCTCCAGCCACCGTTGGCCGTACTACCACCACCGCCAAGTAGCCCTCAGCCCACTTGACCTCCAGTGAGCTTTACGCTTCCAACTGTGGTCTCCTCCATGCGTGAGTTAAGGGAAACCAAATCCCCTATTTCTTGTTCAAATAAAAATTACGATGGCATGCCATTATGAGAGTTTATTTTGTCATTTAAATAGTTAAATATTGTGAACATTATAAGAAACCCCTTCCTCTTTTGCATAAAGGTCAAATTCAATATATCATATTATTTTAGCTTAATTTAGAAGGGGTTTTGGTCTCATTTCTTGGGGATTTCTTAAGTGAACATTCTATTCCGCCAGGTATGATCTTTAATAGGCCACTGCCTCGCAGTGGACACGACCTGCTCTCTTGAGTGGTTTAATTTTAATTCATTACTTTGATTAGTCGATTTTCCACCACTTAGAAATACAAATGACAAATCATTTTAATTATCATCTTTTTAAGCAAGAATCGACTCGTCAAATGGCACTGTTGCTTGGGAGGCATCGAGCCTGTTAAACTCGCATTCATTTATTTATTTATTCACATTTTATTTGAGGCACATTTAAATTCGATTATTTATTTGGTGCGAGGTATGCATATTTGGAGACATCTTGTCTCACCAGCCTCAGAGATTAGGTGATCCTTGACATCACCTGTGGAGTTGCAACACTGGGAGAAGGAGCATCATACCTACCTCAACAATGCCTTGGTGGACCGTGTTTCCATTACCGGAGGAGGACATCCTGAGTGATTATCATCTTCATCTCCACTGATCTTCAATAGTTAGATTTTGAACACTATTTTCTATACATTCATTGGAAGGCCCTTGTCTGGATCACGTGTACGTTTTAGGGCTTTGTTCATCGACTTTCTTTTAGGCCCGTGTTGGGTAATATTTCGGGAGCCTGTTCCCTTTTCTTTAGATTTAGATTTTTATTTTCTTTCATGGATTGATTTTCCATTATTTTGTGCATAAGTAGGTAAAAAAAAAAAGAGCTGCCTGCTAGAAGCTACCTATCCTAGGACGACCATTTAGGTGTGAATAAGCAGCCTCTAGATTTATTTTGCTTGCATTTGCATGCATCTCATTGAAGATTGCTGGAAGCAAGGTACACATCCTCTTACTTTGCATCCATATCTTGGTCATGCATTTGCATCTGATTTAATTGCAAGACCATATATTTTTATTTGAAACAATCTAACAAGTGGTCACATTTAAATTTGGAAAAGGACTCAACTAAAGGAGGGACATTAAAATCAAGGACTTGAATTGATAATCTTGCGTGCGTTTCAAAAATTAAAAAAAAAAACATTTTTCGGTGTATGCACACAGTTCTATTTTGTTGCATCGAAGCCCGCATATTGACACTTTTAGGTCTTGGAACTACTAGGACAAGAGCCCTCCTACCGTTAGACTCTGAAGTGTCTAGAACTTGAGATCAAAGGTTTTGTAACTCCAAAGAGGGGGATACCCTGTCATCTATTTTTGAGGGTAGTTAAGAAGCACCGCGAAAGCACAGCTTCAAAGGAAGGCTTAGGCCTACTTGCATCCCTCGATCTTCCATCTTTGAAGTTTCTCTACCATTTAAGCTTTAGGGAAGAGCACCTAAGCTCCAACTAGGTCTTTTTAGGCATTTCATTGGTCGACAATAGATGCGTAATTGATTAGATAACTTGATTTGTCACCTACAAGTGGACTTAAATCTCAAAAGCCTAATTGATTAAAGACCTAAAAAGTCCTCTAATTTGTATTTGATTGGGGAATCCGATTGTGGTGTGAGTTAGAATGGACCACGTTGACTTTCATTCTTTCATATCTTGCCCACACCCTTACCCATACTCTACAATCTTCGATCCCATACGTCGAGATGGTCTATTCTTTGATGGACATAGTGACAATCATTGGGATCCTTTCACTCCTACCATAGGAGTATTGGCTTAGTTAAGCTCCAAATCAGTGAGCAGAAACTAGGAGCGGGATTTGCCTTGCCCAATATCCCACACACCATAGAAACACCCAACCCACCTTCTCTTATTGATTTTAATGGTTGGACAGAAACTCCTAGATATTATACCCCTAAGCCTAAATTCTCTCCTAAAAATAGTGATGACTTCTCCACCTTGAAGATGGAAATACAGAAAATGAAAGACGATATGGTCAAATTATTAGGAGAATCTTTGAGAGCAAGCCAACAAGAAAAAGATGACATTAGCCACCCAACCTACCCCATTGAGGATGACGTGCACCCCTCTACGCTAGATGCATCTCCTATGGGAGAGCCACACCCTAAGTTGGAGGGAAATTTTGGGGATTTTGAAAGGAAGAATAGCTACTTCTGTGGGGCTAATTTTGAACCCTCTTTGCTAGATGATCCTTCCTTAAAATGTCCATGCATTAAGTGGGAGGAGGATATGTATGAAAGTAGCTATACATTGGATGAAGAAAAGTGGCAACCCAAGGAAGATGATGATCAGGTTGAGTATTCACCTGAATTATATTGGAGTCAAAAGAAGGGAATGATGGTACCATTGGAAGACCTTGACCCAGATGATAGCATTTTCATCACATTTGATGAAGTGGGCCGACGTCAAGTTGTTAATCCTGCCCTCCCTTATGATCATGAGTTGGAACTTAAACCCACTCTTAGGGAACCTAACCTTGAAGAAATTCACCTATCTGAGGAGTCTGGTGTTGCCAAGATGAACCTATCACCCCAGATAGAGTGCCCTAGGGGATTTGATGACTATAATACTCGGGTAGGTGATGAATTGACCGATAAGGAGGATGAATTATGTGAGGAACCTACATTCAGGATCTGGAGTGACAGTAAGGGTGATTATGTCTTATTTGAAGAATTAACCCCTGAGGATGTCACATATTTGATTAACTTAGGTTTCCTCCTTGCTCCTATTGATGATATCCCTCCCATGATGAAATAATGGAAAATTTGGAAGCAACTTCTAAGCTTTATGTGGATTCACATATAGACTCTAGGGAGGATTTGAGTAAAGACCAAGAACCTAGGGATGAGATTGATAGGGTAATCCCTAGATCTGTTGCTTCCAACCTGCCTTCATTTGATTCAGAGTAACCCTCTGATTTGCCTATGTCTGAAGGCAAAATGTTGACTCCATAGTTTGAAATGATCACTGATGAAGTGCAGGAAGATACTTGTAATAGTACACGGGATGCTAGGGATGTGATTGAGGAATTAGGAAGATTGTTAGGGATGGACACGGAGCTGATTAAACCCAACCATAGATTTTATGGTCATCCCGCAACCTTAAAACTTGGACACCCTAGACAATCCTTGGCTTAGAGATATGCTCACTTTTGTTCAGACTGGGGGGCTTAGTGAACCAATATCTCTTGTAATGGGGTACTGGGTATGGATTGATGTTTTCTATGGTCAGTCCATTACCCTGGGGGTATATCTTTGCACTATTCCTTCCCCATTCCTTTTGAAGGATCCTTGTCATCTTCCCCTTACCCCTATGGAGGTTGTTATTCCCTCCTATCCTTTAGAACTGCCTCCAGTGACCTGGAACGATTTCATTCCCATCCTGGTTGGGTGAGCATTTGCTATCGGGATTCATCATCAGCTTGTCAACATCCTAGGTTACCTGTTTTCTAGGCCAGCATTACTTTGCTCATTTTTAGAGCATATTTCTTTGGTTTTGGAACCTAAATTGCAAGTTCTTTGGCTACTCGCTGCTAACAAAATAATGGTAGCCCATCTCTGACCCAAGTAATACCCTTCTATGTAATGGGGACATTGCAGATTTTAGGCAGGGGGGTGTACTTGGGTATATACATAGCATTTATACATAGTGCATTCATGCATTTAATTAAAACATTCTACATTGCATATATTTGCGTTGATTTTTTTTAAAAAAAAAAGAAAAAAAAGTGCATATAGGCCTATAATTGCATTGAGCTTAACTGGTTGGGCCTTACATTCTTAGGCATAAGACCAGAACTGATGGTTAGACTAAGCTGACTATAAGTGTCTGACTTTAGAAGCTAAGTTGAGCTACTAGCTTTAGACCTTTAGGGTCCTTTGTGGAATTAAAAACTTAACTAGGAGTTAAGTTGTGGACCATTCCTCAAGAGGTTGAGGAAGGAAAGCCAGGCATTGAGTTAAAGGCTGGGTAGTACCTGGTGTCTTTTTCTACCTTTTGGTTTATGGGTCCTCGTAACCTAAGCATCCACATTTCACATACACTTGGTCTTGTATAAGTAATGATCACCTTAATTTCTTAAAGAAAATTTGCTACTCTTAGTTCTGACTTAAGACAAGCTTGAAAACATAATTTGATTAGTTGAGTTCTTGCTGCAAGAGAGGTGGAGTATATACTCACCTTAATGATGCGATGATAACATGTCACCTCCTCAGCGCTTGTCTCTTAGGATATCTATCTTACTGGGGGCATGTAAGCACGTTGTGCGGTTCAAGTACCATGGGTAGCCCTATCTCGAAGTGTCGATTGCCACAGGCCTGAATTTGCTTAAGAAATCCATGGGCGATACTATCTCGAAGTGTCGATTGCCAAGAGTTCTTGGGGTTGCTATGGGTGGTACTATCTTGAAGCATCGAAAGTCAGGCACCTTTCGAGGCTCGGTGATGGGGGCAATGAATCTGACACAGGTTGTGCTGATAATTGATCCAAGGTTAGACTTAGAGGAATCAAACAAATATATATATAAATATATATATTACAAAAAAAAAGCTTACTTTCTAGGTTGGCAATCATACCAATCTCAAATAACTCAGACCAATGTACATGCACGGATGCTTTAATCTCTGGGACCAATAAACCCTATGGTAGAGCAGAAATCAAGGAAACCTGTGCCTGCAACTCATCCTTAGCTTACCTAGTTTGTAACTTAGCAACTACTTGGAAACCTTAGGTCTAAAGTTTGAACTTAACATGTTTCTAAAGGAAGACCTATTTGGTTAGCTAGTCCACTTGAAGTGCTGGGTTATTGCTTGAATTTGCTAGGGAGTAGCAAAAATTAGGCATGGGGACATGTGATAAGCTCATATTTGTGAGCTAATTAAATGTGTAAATGCCTAAACATTAAGGTAACACATTCATTTAGATAGTATGCATTAGTATGTAAATAAGTTAGAATATAAGTTGGCTTGTATGCATTTCACATGCATTATTAGGAATAATAACTCATTTAGTAAACTTTGTAGGTTCAGACATAAATTTGCCAATATTATTTATTTATTGATGCATGCTGGTGGCTAACGTTATGAGGGAGGATGCCATTGAAGGTGGCCATTGAAGCAGCTGGGACGAGTGGATTTGACCTTAATGGCCACGATGCTCCTCCCCCTCCAATTGGTTTGAAATCCATCCAACCACTATAAGAAGAGAAACAGACCACCGAGCTCTAGGAGGCCATCATCCCATTCCACCACTGTGCAGCATTCCTCCACCATGGGCCTCCATGGCCAAGCTTTGTCATACCATGGGTCGGTGGGGTGACAGACCGCCGCACCAAGAGGATGGACTTGACCACCATCGAGCACGAGCTCCTTGAAGCTCACCTACCATGACTGCATCTACTGATGCACAACTTGCTACCGTTTTTATCTCCTGGAACCACCACCAACAGCATATCCATCATCTTCTTCTTCTTCTTTTCCTCTTCCTCTGTTTCTTGTTCACCTCCAGAGAACCCATACTTGATCCCCTCACCTCACCCGCAGCAACAATACCACCAACACCATCACTGCTCCTTAACCATCGCTAGAAACACCCCACCACAAGCAGCCCTCAAACATGCACTCTACCCTCAACCCATGCACATCGAGAGTATGCTCAGCCATAGTAGGAGTGCCACCCCTGCAGTAGTAGCACAAGCAGTTCCCATGCCACCACAGCATGCGCGTGCCCCCAACGCACCCTCTGCTGTAACCGTGCATGACCTTCGCACGCAAGCTCCCCTCGCTGTGCCTTCTCCTTGCCTGTGCACTGCCAACAATTTCCCTCCTGTGCACGCCTCTCTGGGCTCCCACCAGCAGCTAGTAACGTACCCGTGCACACCTCCAAAAGCCTCTCTTCTCCACACGCCCGTGCTCACCTCCTCACCTTGTCTCCAGCAACAGCAGCAAAAGCTTCATCGCTGACCATCCAACCAGCCGGCCACCACCTCCGGCCACCATTGGCCATGCTACCACCACCGTCGACTAGCCCTCGGCCCACTCGACCTCCAGTAAGTTTTACACCTCCAGCCATGGTCTCCTGCATGTGTAAGCTAAGGGAAACCAAATCCCCTGATTCTTGTTCAAATAAAAATTATGGTGGCATGCCATTGTGAGAGTTTATTTTCTCATTTAATTAGTTAAATATTACGAACATTATAAGAAACCCCTTCCTCTTTTGCATAAAGGTCAAATTCAATATATCGTATTATTTTAGCTTAATTTAGAAGGGGTTTTGGTCTTATTTCTTGGGGATTTCTTAAGTGAACATTCTATTCCATCAGGTGCGATCTTTAATAGGCCACTGCCTCACAGTGGACATGACCCGCTCTCTTGAGTGATTTAATTTTAATTCAATACTTTGATTAGTCGATTTTCTACCACTTAGATCTACAAACGACAAATCATTTTAATTATCATCTTGTTAATAGAGAATCATCTTTTTAGCAACCTGTCATTCCAAAAAAAAATTGAGATCCTTTTGATCATTCTTTTGAGTTACACTCCTACTCCACTTCTAAGTTCAACTTTAGAACAATTGACTCCACCTTTGATACTTATATCAAAGATTGAAATCGTTCTCAACAATCATCCCGACCCATTCGCCCACCCTTTAATCCTATTCTAAACCTTGAACCAAATTGAATTGCACCCTCCTACTTTACAATGAATACATTGCAAAACTTAGGCATAGGGGGGTGTTAAAGTGCAAACATATGGAAATTCAATTCTCTGAGGGGTTCTCACAAAAAATACATATTCAAAAATTGAAAAAAATAAAAAAATGAAAAAGAACAAATTGGAGATAGGGGAGGAAATTTTGAAAATGATTGCAAATCTTTCTAGAGAAGGAAATTCAAATGTCAAAAAGGAGCAAAAATTAAGAGAGAAAATGATAGTCATAGCAACTGATTATAGAAACTACTTAAGTTCTAGACCTAATCAAAAGAAGAAAAATTAAGTCCTGAAATGAAAAAGACAAGGAGACTAGTATGAGAGCTGATGTTAGGCCTCTTGGGCTTGTTTTAGGGCTTAAACAATCACGTATTCATTAAGATCTGGGTTAATCCTCATGAGGTTGAGGAAATTGTGAAGCTGATATAGTACGTCTAATGCTTAAGGATTATTTGGCCCTGTTGCCTGCCCTTTCGTTTGCGGGACTTGGTGACCTAAGTGCCCAAAATCACACATGTAGTCCGGTTCAGTGAGTTTAATAAAGACAAACCTGCCAAAAGTGTTCTATTCTGAAAAGCCATCTCGAAGATCTAGCTTAGGAGTGGCTCGACAACACAAGTTGATTGGACAAGTTCCCGATGCGAAGAGATAGGAAATTCCCCTTGAAGATGAATAATAACATATCATCTCCTCGATGCTTGTCTCCTAGGATATCTAAATATCCTACTGGGGATATGTAAGCACCTTGTGTTGGTCCAGGTACCATGGGCGGGATTATCGCAAAATGTCGATCGCGAGGGCTTGAATTTAGCTACATAATGCCATGGGTGGTACTATCCTAAAGTGTCAAAAGCTAGGAGTTCTGGGGGTTGCCATGGGCAGTGCTATCCTGAAACATCGAAAGCCAAGGACCCTTCAAGGATTGATGGTAGGAATAAGGAATCCAATATAGATCATGTTTAGGGCCAATTCGAGGTTGGATTTAAGGAAAAATAAAAAGAAAAGAGAGAAAACTCACCAAATAAAAATCCTTCTATCTCTCTTACAAAAAATGCATTGGAAAATTGAACCTAGACATGCTACAATTTATGCATAGGTGCTTCAACCGCTGGGGTCAACGAATGTTTGGGTAGTCTTTACGAGCCTTAGAAACCATCGTTGCAAACTTAGGCTGAAGCTGGTCAAGTCTAGATCTTGATTGATACTTAAGTACCTCTAGGCCTATTGTTGGTATTCTGACCTAATTTCTAAAACAGTAGAACAAATCTGGCATCTGAACTTCAAACCATGGTCTAGAAATTTAGTTCTTTCCATAAGATTTTGCTAAGGGACTAGCAAAAGCTAGGCATGGGAGCCTGATGATAACATCATCATGAGCCATAACTAGCTTTAATTAATCAAAATCAAGTGACAAATGCTCCTACATAATCGTCAGAGTGTCATAATTCCCTGCATATCCATTCTAAGAGAACACGAAAATAGGGTTAATTATGCAATTTAACATCACATCATGAAAGTAGAGTAACCATGGGGTTTGCTAGGGGTTAATTTAAGGTCTAATAAGCATTAAAGTCTAATAAAAGGGTCCACATAGATAAAATCAGGGTTTCACGTATTTCGAGAATTGAAACAGCACCCAAAACCCTAATTTTAGACCTGCTTGAATTACTGAGGTTTTGGTCAGGATAAAATTCATCTAAGTCTTCTAAAATTCATATAAAAATATTCCATGAGGTTTTGTATCCTTGATTTGACCTTTGGAAACTATTTTGACCTTAAATAGAGTCACAGACATAGTTTTGCCTTAATTTGGGTTTTTACATAAATTTTCCAGTTAGACTTGGTCAAAACTAAAATCCAACTTCACTATCAGGTTCTTTGGGTCCAAATTAAGTTTGTACCAAAATATGGGCCCAATCAAAGTTTATCTTGACCTAGTGTGCATTTTAGTCTAGTCAAACTTTTTCTCTCACATACAAGCCCCTAGCTTTCGAATTAATTGCAAATAAACCCCCAACTTTGTTGTCTTCTTCGTAATTAGGTCCCTGCTGCCATTGAACGTTAACTGACCTCTAGGCTGGCTTTGACCTCTCTTAAACCCATTCGAATCTTCATTAAATCCCACCAAAATTGGTGGGATTGATGTTCACTTTATGGAGAATTGATTGGGACCAGTCTTGAATCCCAAATCGCATTTGATTGACCTATCAAACCCATGAGATCACTGGGTGCTTCTTGATTCCTAAGTAAGCAAATTGGGTTTGTTTCTTGATCCAGAGCTCGATCTAGAGCTCTGCAAAAGCTCTTAATCCTCAAGCCTAACTCCTTAGCTCTGTTTAGGCCACATTTCTTCACAAATTTCCCTCTCCGACTGCCTCCGATCGTAGCTCCAGTGAGCACCTCCAACCTCCGTCTTTGCCCTCTACCACATACCATAGGCAAAGGGAAACATCTTCCCTCATTCCTCCGCTTCTCGTAATACCAGCAGGAGCCACCCCACTCCATCCTCGTCGTTCTCCCCCGCTGGAGACTTTGTCTCACATCTGGCCATTACACTGCCACGGAAATCTCCTGCCCCTTTGTCCTTTAGTTAGGTCTAACATCCCCCTTCTCCTCCTAAATCTCCCTATCCCTTTCTTTTCCTAATTCGACCCACTGTTCGCCCTTCACCCCTCCATCTTCTCCACATCCGACCGAGCTCTGGTGAAGCCTCCTTGATGTCACACACCACCAAATGCCATGATATCACCTTCAGAAGCTCCGCCAGCACACCACCAATAAAACCCCTCTTCCTATTTCCCGTACCACCCACTCCAAAGCTCCAGCAAACTCACCCACCTCCAAACACCTTCCTTGAGTTCGCCTGACCACCACACACCACGCAAACACGACCACCACCTTTACCATCAGTTGGCGATCCTCCTGAACTATTCTCACACGACCACCGTGAGGCCTTATTTCTTGTTTCAGGTATTCGCCGATCCTCCACCGTTGCCTTCATCATCTTCGACGTCGTCCACCTCTCTCCTGCTGCCATACACCCTGCCACCTCTTCCAATAGCTGCGGACGAGGATCACAAAGCCCTCCAGGACCTCAATAAAAGACTCCAGCACCAGCAATTGCTCCAATTGGCCAACTATCATCTCCAGCTGTGTGCACGTGAAGAAGGAAGGGACAATAGTCCCACATGGTCAGCTGAAGGGCTTGCGACAGCGCATAAGAGAAATTTGTGTTCTTAGCTATTTGCCCAAGAACATGAGGGGTTGGATCCCTCCATGCACTCACTCGCTCACCCGCTTACCCACCTATCGACTCCTCGCCTACGACACACGCCTGCAAGCCTGGTCACTATTCTCGACCCAAATACCCGACTATATGCCCGAACCTATACCAGGGTTTGAGAGGGAAAGGAGAGATTTCTGAGAGAGAGGGTGTAACGACCCGGTTCCCGAGTCCCTACGAGACACGAGAACCGGACCGACTCGACTAATCCCAAGACCCAGTCGTCCAACGAGGAAGTAACCAAAAGACAGTAAAATAAACCACATACAGCATGAATATAACTAACAGTAAAAAAGTACGGCAGTAAGGAAAGAACTACTACAGTAGGCACCACCACAACAGTAAAACAACATTTATCATATAACAAAAACTGCAGGTAAAGAAGGTACAGCGGAAACAAAACTACTCACTAGAACAGAAACAAAAGAAGGTACAAAACTGTGGCAACTCTACTGGACCCTACTCGGCCCAGCGTCCTCTGCAGCCGCCGACCCTGGCTGCTCAACACCTGGTCCTGAAAAAGGTAACGAGTGTAACACGTCAGCAAAACGCTGAGTAGAGTGGCAAACTAACTAAAGGCAACAGTAGAGTGTACAGTAACTGTTATGTTCTATTACTTCCTTTATTTACATCTTTCAATTTTTCTCACTATTTCATTTACTTCTCAGATCCTTTACTTGATCTCGAATGTCCTCGTGGGACGATCTTGATTGCAGTCTTTTCCAACAGTAGAAGTAGCACGTGGTGCTCTCCTGGCCGGGAGAGTCCCCCGTGGTGATCCTACCCTCAGTCAACCACCCCAAGGTCACTGACAGACGTAACGGTGACTACGGCACGCGCGATAAACGCACAGGTAGCTAGCCCGTACTGGCACGCGGTCAGTCGTTTCCGTTAACGGGTGCGCCCAAAGCACAGCACGGAACCAGGGCAGAGCCCTCTCAGTAACAGGGGTCCAACCCCTCCACAGTAACCAAACCGGGGCCTCGCCCCTCCACAGTCCGCGCACCCTCGTCTGACTACCCTGGTTTGCCCTAGTGGGCCTAACAAGTCGGTGAAGGAGGCTAGCAGAACCCCGGGGCCCGTGGGGTAGCTAGTACTCTCCTAACACTACTAGCTCTCCTCGGTACTACGTACACGAGGGCCAACAAGTCGATACAGAGCGGCCAAGCCTAACCCCGGGTCCCTGGGGCGGCTGGCCCCACTCTGCACAAAAACCGGTACAGGTACTTCCCTTGGTACTGCGTACCCAAGAGGCAGTACAACTACATCTCAGTTCCATTCCTTTTCTTTCCAGGAGTTCCACTCCTAATTCCCCGTGGGGTTCCAGCCCTTTATCTCAGAACATCATATGTTTCACTTTCCAGATTCACGTTCTCAATTTCCATGATCTCAAACATGTTTCTTTGTTCATAACAGGCAGCTGTTAATTAATTTCACAGGCAGCTTATATATTCCTTTCTATTTTTCCAAGACTGCAGTAATATACATTCCACTAGTTTTTCCATCCTAGGATTCATGCCATATCCTAGGATCTATCATACAATCTAGTTTTCCGGCCCTAGGATTCATGCAACACCTAGGAGCTATCATTCCATACATTTCTCATTCCTAGGGTTCATGCAATGCCCTAGGTTCTAGTTATGGTTCCATACTTTAACAGATTTTATTAATGCTTAAAACCACTCTACCAGGTACAACGGAAGTAATGGGGGCGTGGTCGGGAATCCCGCGCGCCTCCGCGACTCTCAAGACGGCAATCGAACGAGGTCCTATCACAAGGATCAAACACAAGGAGTGTCTCAAAACAGTGTATAGCTACTGTAGGCGGGTAGAGGAATAAATTCTGAAACGAACGCAACTCGAATCGCGGAAAACGGAGCCCAAACGGGCCCTAAACGGGTCGAGAAAGACAATACTGTGCAAAATCAGACGTCTGGAACTCCTTCCAGACGTCTTAAACGGTGGATCAGAGAATTACCTGTTCGGCTTGGTTCCCCGGACATCCAGAAGTCTGTGGCGACGTCTCTCCTAGATCCCAGACGTCCGATGGTCTCTCCGGACGTCTGGAGGTCACTCCTGCCGTCTGGTACAACTTCCAGACGTCGGATTCGCAAAGGATGACGAATCCGAACACCTGCGCACAGCCAACCCTCCTCCTTCAGTACGGTCAGTCGACAAAAGAAGAAGGAGAAAGCGGAACTCACCTTTCATACGTCTGTATGATCACACAGACGTCGACCTTGCCGTCTGGATATCAGTCCAGACGTCTGATTCTGGAGATTTTTCCAGAATCAGAACCTCGCTCGGCCTCCGCTCGCGACGCCGCCCGCGTCGCACCTCGCGCGTCCGCTGCTCCGCCCGCAGCAGGTCCCTCTTCGCGACGCTCTGCGCCCCCTGCGCCCTCCGCCGGCCGGCCAAGCCGCTCCCGGCGAGCTCGCCCTCACGGCAGAGTCCCGCCCTCGCACGCCGCAGCTCCTCCGCGCCTTCGCTGCGCCGCCGCCGCTGCGCCCTCGCGTCCGCTCGCTCCGCCCGCAGCAGGAGAGGAGGAAGATGGTGGAGACGGGAGGGGAGGCGCGCCCCCTCCCCCTTTTAACGCCGCGCGGAGAAGAGGAGAGAGACGGCCGCAGTCGCCTGCAGCCGCAGAGAAGATGCGAATCGCAGGTCTGCGCGCACAGGCGCGCAGACGAATATCCCGTGCGAGTATAACTGTTCGTCAGACGTCTGTAAACTATCCCGGACGTCTGGTCAGACGTCTGGATGTGATCCCAGACGTCTTGACAGACGTCTGGGCCACCTCCCAGACGTCTTAAAAGACGTCTGGGGTACGCGCTCGTTACAATATAACAAACTCAAAGGAAGTTTCGTCCCCGAAACTTGCGCCAACTAGGGTGCGGAAAAAGGATGTCCAAATAACCATAACAAACTCAAAGAGGACCGAAGCCGGTCCGAAAAGACGTACCCGCGAAAAGCTCTGGGTACCGCTCCCGCATTGCCGCCTCAGGCTCCCAGGTAGCCTCCTCGTACCGCTGGCTCCTCCACAAAACCTTTACCAGGGGTACTTGCTTTCGTCTCAACCTGCGGACGGCTCGGTCTAGGATCTGCACTGGCCGCTCGGGGTAGGTCAGGTCGTCGCTCACCTCGACGCTCTCGTGACTCAGTACGTGGCTGGGATCGGCTACGTACTTCCTGAGGTTGGACACGTGGAACACGTCGTGCACACCAGAAAGCTGCGGGGGAAGGGCAAGTCTGTAAGCAACGGGTCCAACCCGCTCCAGGACCTCGAAGGGCCCCACGAACCTCGGCGCGAGCTTCCCTCTCACCCCAAACCGTTGTAAGCCCTTCATGGGCGAAACACGAAGAAAGACGTGGTCCCCAACCTCGAACTGCACCTCTCTGCGTCTGCGATCTGCGTAGCTCTTCTGTCTGCTCCTGACAGTGCGGAGTCGTCTGTGGATCTGTTCAACTACCTCCTGACTCTGCCGGATCAACCTGGGGCCAACCTCCCACTTGGTCCCCACCTCAACCCAACTCAAGGGTGCCGGGCATTTCCGTCCGTACAGAGCCTCGTAGGGAGCCATGCCGATGCTCGAGTGATAACTGTTGTTGTATGCAAACTCTGCCAGGGGCAGGTGTTCCTCCCAAGAGCCCCTCCAGTCTAGTACACAGGCACGCAAAAGATCCTCAAGTGTCTGTATCGTGCGTTCCGACTGTCCGTCCGTCTGGGGGTGGTAAGCCGTGCTAAACCTCAACCTCGTCCCCAAAGCCTGCTGAAACTCAGCCCAAAACTGGGACGTAAAGCGGGTATCCCGGTCGGATACGATCTCCCGCGGAACTCCGTGTAGTCGCACCACATCACGGATATACCTCTCTGCCAACTGTGCTGGTCCCAAAGTGACTCGGATCGGCAAGAATCGTGCCGTCTTCGTCAACCTATCCACTATTACCCAGACCGCGTCGTGTCCTCGCTGGGTAACAGGTAAACCCACCACCAAGTCCATGGTGATGCTCTCCCACTTCCACTCTGGCACTGGAAGCGGCTGAAGCGGCCCTGCAGGCCTCTGATGCTCGGCTTTCACCTGCTGGCACACTAAGCACTGCTGCACGAACTCACCCACATCCTGCTTCATCCCTCTCCACCAGAACTCGCGTCTCAAGTCATGGTACATTTTCGTGTTTCCGGGATGTATGGTGAATCTGGAACCGTGTGCCTCAGTCAGGAGCTCTCTCAACAGCTCCTCGTCTCTGGGGACGCACAGCCGTCCCCTCAAGCGTAACACCTGGTCTGTGAAAGAGAAGTCCCCTGGGTCCCCTGACAGTACTCTGTCGCGCAAAGACTGCAAGTACGGATCGGCCATCTGTCCCGTGATGATGCGGTCTATCAACTCTGGTCTGGTCTGCCGTGTCACCGTCACTGCCCCACAGTACCCTCGTAACTCTAGAGGTCGCCAACTACCCACCTCCTCCAAAAGGCTCCAACTCTGTAACTGTAGACTGGCCAAGCGTGCGGGCGCCTTACGGCTCAAGGCGTCAGCCACCACATTGGCCTTTCCCGGGTGGTAGGAGATGCTGCAGTCGTAGTCCTTCAGGAGCTCCAACCAACGTCTCTGTCTCATGTTGAGCTCCTTCTGGTCAAAAAGATATCTGAGGCTCTTGTGATCTGTAAAAATCTCGAAGGTCTCACCGTACAAGTAGTGCCTCCATGTCTTCAGCGCGAAGACAACAGCTGCCAACTCTAGGTCATGGGTAGGGTAGGTATGCTCATGGGGCTTCAGTTGCCGCGAAGCGTAAGCGACCACGTGACCCCTCTGCATGAGCACACCTCCTAACCCCTGCAAGGAAGCGTCCGTGTACACGACGAACCCGCCACTACTGTCAGGAATGGTGAGCACGGGAGCCGAGGTCAACCTCTCCTTCAGCTCCAGAAAACACGCCTCACAGGCGTCTGTCCAAGTGAAAGGCACATCCTTCCGAGTCAACTGTGTCATAGGACGTGCAATCTGCGAAAACCCTCTGATGAACCGTCTGTAGTAACCTGCCAATCCCAGGAAACTGCGAATCTCAGTGACTGAACGCGGTCTCTCCCACCTGAGCACTGCCTCGACCTTGGCGGGATCCACCGCCAGGCCGTCTCCAGAGATCACATGACCCAAAAAGGTCACCTCCCTCAACCAGAACTCGCACTTGCTGTATTTGGCGTACAGCCTGCGTCGTCTCAGAGTGTCCAGAACCATCCGCAAGTGCTGTCCGTGCTGCGTCCGATCTCTAGAATAGATGAGTACATCATCTATGAAAACCACCACAAACTGGTCCAAGTACGGTCTGAACACCCGGTTCATCAGGTCCATGAAAGCAGCGGGGGCATTGGTCAGCCCAAACGGCATGACCAAAAACTCGTAGTGTCCGTACCGGGTGCGGAAAGCTGTCTTGGAGACGTCGGTCTCCCTGATCCTCAACTGGTGGTATCCAGACCTCAAGTCGATCTTGGAAAACACCATGGCACCCCGCAACTGGTCAAACAAATCGTCAATCCTCGGCAGCGGATATCGGTTCTTGATGGTGACCCTATTCAGCTGTCTGTAGTCCACACAAAGGCGTAGGGTCCCATCCTTCTTCTTCACAAACAGTACCGGGGCTCCCCAGGGAGACGCACTGGGCCTCACGAAACCCTTCTCCAAAAGGTCCTGCAACTGAGACTTGAGCTCTCGCAGCTCAAGCGGTGCCATCCTGTATGGCGCGGTGGAGATGGGGTTGGTCCCTGGTACTAGTGAGATCTCAAACTCGATCTCACGCTCGGGCGGTAGTCCTGGTAACTCGTCTGGAAACACGTCGGGGTACTCTCTGACCACCGGGATGCTCTGGAAGTCTGCCACGGGGCTGTGCTCTGCCACCACACAAGCTAAGAAGCCCTCACACCCCTGGCTCAAAAGTCTCGCCGCCCGAAGTGCCGAAATGCACCTGAAACCTCCGTCCACTGGCTGCCCGTGAAACTCGAAGGAAGGCAACTCCGGAATGGAGAAGACAATCTTCCTCTCAAAGCAGTCTACCAATGCGTGGTAAGCGGACAGCCAATCCATCCCCAGGATCACCCCAAAGTCCTCCATCTGTATCATAATCAGGTCAGCTGGCAGGCTGTGTCCCCCGATGCTGACCCCGCAACCCGTGTACACCTCCTCAGCTACAAACAGCTGACCACTCGGACCTCTGATTACGAACGGGTTCTCTAACAATGTATAATCCTGGTCCAAACTAACTGCGAAACTGTCTGCGACAAACGAGTGCGTAGCGCCGGAATCGAAAAGCGTGTAAACGAGTCTGCCAGAAACGGAAACCATACCTGCTACCACGGATCCCGAAGCTCTGGCGTCCCTGTGTGTTAGGGCGTTGATACGCCCCTCAGCTCTAGGTGCGGACGAAGCAGCCACACTCTGCGTCGGACGGGTAGGTGCTGGCCGGTACCCTCCTCGCGACTGCGGTCCTCCTCCTCGCGCCTGGAAACCGCGGCCTCCTGCGCGCCCTCCAGTGCTCTGCGCGGGAAGTATCTGCTGACCTCCTGCCCTAGATGGGCAGTCCCTCCTGACGTGGCCCGGCTGGCCACACTGGTAGCAGAGGGGAACCCGACTCCCGCCCTCAGTGAGTCCCTGCTGTCGGCTAGGCGGGGGTCCGGTGCTGGCGACTGGCCCCTGTCGAGGGCCCCCAAAGGCCACTGATGGCCCTGCACAACGTGACGGCTCTCCTGCGGACGCCACGTGTCTCCGTTCTCGCCGGCCCTGTGAGAAGTCTGGCTGAAAGGGCCTCTTCCGCCCGCCGTCGGTCTCTCGCGCGGACGGGTTGGTCTCCTCGTAAGTCATGGCTGCCTCTACCACCCTCGAAAACGTCGGCAGCTTCAGGGGTTTGACATACCCCCGGATCGCAGGCCGGAGCCCCTCGGTGAACCTCCAAAGGCGCTCCTCCTCAGTGGCTACCGCTGTCGCTGCAAAGCGGGACAGCTCCAAGAAACGCGTGCGGTACGCGCTCACGGTCATCGTCCCTTGGCGGAGAGTGTGGAACTCCCGCCTCCTCTGGTCCTGCCACGTCTGGGGAAAGTACTGCTCGCAGAAGAGGGTGACGAACTGGTCCCACGTCGGCTCGTCCCTCTCCTGTCCCCGGACCGCCCTCCACCACCGGTGTGCCGCACTCTCCAGCTGGTACGTGGAAAAGGCCACGCGGCACTCCACCGGGGGGCGAAGGGTGTCGAAGATCTTCTCCAGCTGCTCAAGCCAGTCCTCTGCCTCGGTCGGGTCCTCATCCCCCTTGAAGGAGGGGGGCTTCAGCTTCCGGAACTGCCCGAAAAGCTCGAAGTGGTGCTGTAGGGGAGGTGCTGGTGCACCTCCAGGCGAAGGTGCCTCGTGTACAGAAGTGTCGGAGGAAGGTGGGGGCGGCAGGGGCCCATCCCCTCCCTCGTGTCCGGCGCCGCGTCCGTCGCGTGGTCCCACAGAGGACTCCCCCTCTGCAACCCCAGGAGGAGGTGCTCGGGGCGGTGGGTGGAGCTCCTCTCGTACAATATCCCGTATCAGTCGGGCGAGGTCCTGGGCCTGGATGCCAGGGAGTGGTGGTTGGTCCACCGAGACGTCAACGACAGCACGTCCACCTCGCCGTCCTCGCCCTCGGCCGCGCCCGCGGCCAGTCTCGCCAGTCCCACGACGAGGCATCTCCTGCAAGGAGACGCGAAACAAAACGGAAACGTCAAAACAGACGGTACCTAACAACACTTCTAAGAACTCATGTCAAGAGATATGTTGTGGTGGCTACTCTAGCTATAAACATGTGAATTGGTTATTTTCCAGTCAGTTGATTTACTTCTCGGGACGACCTTGCTCTGATACCATCTTGTAACGACCCGGTTCCCGAGTCCCTACGAGACACGAGAACCGGACCGACTCGACTAATCCCAAGACCCAGTCGTCCAACGAGGAAGTAACCAAAAGACAGTAAAATAAACCACATACAGCATGAATATAACTAACAGTAAAAAAGTACGGCAGTAAGGAAAGAACTACTACAGTAGGCACCACCACAACAGTAAAACAACATTTATCATATAACAAAAACTGCAGGTAAAGAAGGTACAGCGGAAACAAAACTACTCACTAGAACAGAAACAAAAGAAGGTACAAAACTGTGGCAACTCTACTGGACCCTACTCGGCCCAGCGTCCTCTGCAGCCGCCGACCCTGGCTGCTCAACACCTGGTCCTGAAAAAGGTAACGAGTGTAACACGTCAGCAAAACGCTGAGTAGAGTGGCAAACTAACTAAAGGCAACAGTAGAGTGTACAGTAGCTGTTATGTTCTATTACTTCCTTTATTTACATCTTTCAATTTTTCTCACTATTTCATTTACTTCTCAGATCCTTTACTTGATCTCGAATGTCCTCGTGGGACGATCTTGATTGCAGTCTTTTCCAACAGTAGAAGTAGCACGTGGTGCTCTCCTGGCCGGGAGAGTCCCCCGTGGTGATCCTACCCTCAGTCAACCACCCCAAGGTCACTGACAGACGTAACGGTGACTACGGCACGCGCGATAAACGCACAGGTAGCTAGCCCGTACTGGCACGCGGTCAGTCGTTTCCGTTAACGGGTGCGCCCAAAGCACAGCACGGAACCAGGGCAGAGCCCTCTCAGTAACAGGGGTCCAACCCCTCCACAGTAACCAAACCGGGGCCTCGCCCCTCCACAGTCCGCGCACCCTCGTCTGACTACCCTGGTTTGCCCTAGTGGGCCTAACAAGTCGGTGAAGGAGGCTAGCAGAACCCCGGGGCCCGTGGGGTAGCTAGTACTCTCCTAACACTACTAGCTCTCCTCGGTACTACGTACACGAGGGCCAACAAGTCGGTACAGAGCGGCCAAGCCTAACCCCGGGTCCCTGGGGCGGCTGGCCCCACTCTGCACAAAAACCGGTACAGGTACTTCCCTTGGTACTGCGTACCCAAGAGGTAGTACAACTACATCTCAGTTCCATTCCTTTTCTTTCCAGGAGTTCCACTCCTAATTCCCCGTGGGGTTCCAGCCCTTTATCTCAGAACATCATATGTTTCACTTTCCAGATTCACGTTCTCAATTTCCATGATCTCAAACATGTTTCTTTGTTCATAACAGGCAGCTGTTAATTAATTTCACAGGCAGCTTATATATTCCTTTCTATTTTTCCAAGACTGCAGTAATATACATTCCACTAGTTTTTCCATCCTAGGATTCATGCCATATCCTAGGATCTATCATACAATCTAGTTTTCCGGCCCTAGGATTCATGCAACACCTAGGAGCTATCATTCCATACATTTCTCATTCCTAGGGTTCATGCAATGCCCTAGGTTCTAGTTATGGTTCCATACTTTAACAGATTTTATTAATGCTTAAAACCACTCTACCAGGTACAACGGAAGTAATGGGGGCGTGGTCGGGAATCCCGCGCGCCTCCGCGACTCTCAAGACGGCAATCGAACGAGGTCCTATCACAAGGATCAAACACAAGGAGTGTCTCAAAACAGTGTATAGCTACTGTAGGCGGGTAGAGGAATAAATTCTGAAACGAACGCAACTCGAATCGCGGAAAACGGAGCCCAAACGGGCCCTAAACGGGTCGAGAAAGACAATACTGTGCAAAATCAGACGTCTGGAACTCCTTCCAGACGTCTTAAACGGTGGATCAGAGAATTACCTGTTCGGCTTGGTTCCCCGGACGTCCAGAAGTCTGTGGCGACGTCTCTCCTAGATCCCAGACGTCCGATGGTCTCTCCGGACGTCTGGAGGTCACTCCTGCCGTCTGGTACAACTTCCAGACGTCGGATTCGCAAAGGATGACGAATCCGAACACCTGCGCACAGCCAACCCTCCTCCTTCAGTACGGTCAGTCGACAAAAGAAGAAGGAGAAAGCGGAACTCACCTTTCAGATGTCTGTATGATCACACAGACGTCGACCTTGCCGTCTGGATATCAGTCCAGACGTCTGATTCTGGAGATTTTTCCAGAATCAGAACCTCGCTCGGCCTCCGCTCGCGACGCCGCCCGCGTCGCACCTCGCGCGTCCGCTGCTCCGCCCGCAGCAGGTCCCTCTTCGCGACGCTCTGCGCCCCCTGCGCCCTCCGCCGGCCGGCCAAGCCGCTCCCGGCGAGCTCGCCCTCACGGCAGAGTCCCGCCCTCGCACGCCGCAGCTCCTCCGCGCCTTCGCTGCGCCGCCGCCGCTGCGCCCTCGCGTCCGCTCGCTCCGCCCGCAGCAGGAGAGGAGGAAGATGGTGGAGACGGGAGGGGAGGCGCGCCCCCTCCCCCTTTTAACGCCGCGCGGAGAAGAGGAGAGAGACGGCCGCAGTCGCCTGCAGCCGCAGAGAAGATGCGAATCGCAGGTCTGCGCGCACAGGCGCGCAGACGAATATCCCGTGCGAGTATAACTGTTCGTCAGACGTCTGTAAACTATCCCGGACGTCTGGTCAGACGTCTGGATGTGATCCCAGACGTCTTGACAGACGTCTGGGCCACCTCCCAGACGTCTTAAAAGACGTCTGGGGTACGCGCTCGTTACAGAGGGGGAGGGTTTTGCTACGCTATCCTTGTGCCCTTGTGCGACACTTAGTCTCTGAAGAGAAAGGTCGTGCCCTGTGCTGAAGAAGGAAAGGCTTGAGAGGAAGGCTTTGAAGAAGAAGAAGAGAAGGCTCTCTGAAGAGCCTTGTGCTTGTGCTCACTTAAGTCATCTGATGCTATCTTCCCAACATCTGATTGAGGATTATTCTAAGTACTGTTGAATTATTTAAGTATTATAGTTAACATTGATGAAATTGATTGAGTATGAGATATATGCTTAATTTAGATAAATAATTGGTGTTTCAAATCACCATTATTTTGTCTTTCTATTCTTTTTATCTCATCATCATTTGAATTACAATCTGACAAATTGTATTCATTGAATATCTATTTTGTGATCAATTTATTGTGCTCGTCTATTTTTGAAGATTAATGTGTGAATTTCATATTTGCTTCCTGTGATTGACCTCAGACTCCTTTTAGATCTGAGTTTATAAATTTAAATGTTTGTTGTGGGATTTTGTTTATTATACTTTGATGCATACATTTCTTAATACTCAACGAAACCCTGACAATAATCACCTTGGAGGAGCTTTTCAAGGAAGGAGTTGGAGAGACCCTTTTCAAGCCCAAAAGCAACTGAGCTTGGAGCAATGACTCTCTCCTCTTCACCACCATCATCAAGAGGATTTGTGTTTTACTTCTTTTGTATTTTCATTTTAGAGTAGAAGCATTCCTCTACTTGTCTTTTATAAAACATAATTCTACTTAATTAAAGTTTCCTTCTTTTAATTTTTGTTGCATCTTTACTAATTGTTGTTTCTAGCACTTTTCACTCCCTCTCTCTAATTACCTTAGGTCTCCACGTACCTAGGGTGAGCTTAGAGAGAGGCCATTTTTGTCACTTAGGTACTAGCATTAGCAATTAGGTGTGTTCATTTTCCTGCATACATTTGTGTAATTGCCATTATTTAGAAAACCCAAAAAAATCTTATATCCAAAAACCTAAAAAGAAAGTTGATTTCTATTTTTTCAAGCAAGATCCTTAAAAAGTGCATTCCCACCTCCTTGGATGACCCTAGATACTACCACTATCTATGTTTAGAAATTTTAAAAGAGAGTGCAAATTAGCGTGTTACAACGACTCAAAGCTCGCTTTTTACAAATCACGCTTTTCTTCGCATCAGATGCCCTAGCCCACCACGCTAGAGACAGATGAGGCCATTGCGGTAGTTTGCAGCCACATGACCTCGCTACCTGCAGTGGAAATAAAGAATGCCCTCCTTCCCCTCGCTAAGGAAACCTCTACCAGCCACATGACCCCGCATCCTCCGTGACTCTCACCCTCCATTAGACCACTGTTGCCCTCCAAGACCACGTCACCTTCACCCTTCCACCCTCCTCCAACCACCCTCCATCACCCCATCTTTCCCCAAGGACACCATCGCACACCTCATGGCTGCCACAACCTGCGACGTTACGTCTCACTGCCCTCGCCTCAGACTTCCTACCGAACCTCTACACTGCACTTGCCCATAGCACATCCACCTCCGTCATCCTCCGTATCAACATCGACCCCTTGGGGCACTCCTCGAAATTTGCCCACCACCGGAACCTCTTACCACCTGCAGGCTTCTCGATCGGCGATGCCTTCTCGGTGCCTCATGATGGAGAGAAACCCTAGCCAAACTAGTCTCTCAAGAATTTGGAGGAGAGCTCAAAAGTATGGGTTCATTAATTTGTGAAGCCATTCCCTCGATACAAATGGGTGCTTATGCATTTATCCACCAAATATACCATCTCGCTACAAATAGATGCTACCCTCCTCTATCCAATAAAAAAACTTCTCAATATAAATGGGTGTTTTAACCCATAGAAAATGGATTAGAAAAAATATGGAGATAAAAACTAGGAATAAGAGATCAAGTGGTCCAGCTGAGGAAATATATGCCTTGAGTGTTAACCTCGACATAAAAATGGGTAAGGACAAAGCAACCAAGTCTGAGTAAGGTCAAGCCAAAGGCTTGAGTTGGCATGATCTGGATTGAGATCTTAATGCCTTAAGGTTTGGATTTTTGCAACTTCGGATGCCTATAGGACGAATCTACTTCACTTGCATGGACATTTGAACCTTATAGCTACTAAACCTTGAGTGGGAAGTGAAGCCTAAGAAATCGAGTTTTGAAAACTAACAGTTGAGGCTTAAAGGAGATAGATTGACAAATCCCTGGGTCTAGAAGTCCATCCTTGATGCTATAGGCTGGTTGGATTAAGAGTTCTACTCACTTTCTGAATTTAGTTAATAAAGGGTGTTTAGTCAATTTACAAAAACTTAAGTCGATAAAAATCATAATTCACAAACTTAAGGACTGATCTGTGTCTATTGAATTTTTGAGTTAGAATCTGATTTCCATTCTTTGAGTCTTATTTCATTCTTCATCTTAATCTCTCTGATTTTTAGGGTTTTGAGTGGTTTACAAATTACAGAAATGGGTATCAGATGTTCTGATTTAGATTAGAATTCCTATTGGGAGTCTGCTTTTCACGAGTGTCTATTTTGAGAAGTATTCTGGAGTTTTGATTCCTTAGTATGGGGATTCCCGTCTAAGGCTCTGTTCTATTTATGGATATTTATTTTTAAAACCACAAAATCTTCTGACCTAATCATTCAAATTTGAGTGTTCACTATATCATTATTGACCCTGGTGTGTTTAAATCATTATATTCACTAGTTATTTTGCTAGGGACTAGCAAAACTTTAGCATGGGGGTATGATGAGGAACTCATCATGACTCCTAAATCATCATAATTAGCTAGTTTTCCTAGTAAAATCACTAATGAATAACGTTCAAATAGGGTTAATTATACAATAAGTTAATAATAGTAAGGACCTCATTTATATGCTAAAACACTTAAATTAAGGGTTAATAAACATTTATTTATGTTTAATTAATAAATAGGACTTAATCCTAATCATTTAGTTATCAATAAGTATTATGTATAAGCTTATAATATTTATAGTACCTAACTTATTAATTAAGTTAATAATGTAAAGCATTTAAATAAATAAAGCTAAAAAGGACAAGAATGTAATCCAAAGGCATAAATATATTATTTATCATATTTATAAGAATCTATAAAAAGTTGAAAAAGAAATAATTTAATTTACTCATGAAAATCCATTGTTTACATTTTAGTTCCTAGGTTCTATCTCAATTAAGTCCTTTTCATACATTCAGGTCCTTCATTATTTACAAATAGGTCCCTCCACACTCTTCTTCTTTCCCTCTTCTGCTTTTGCATCAACGGATGATGAACGTCGATCATTAGAACCTCCGATGATCACTTATATGACGACAAAACTCCACAGCCATGGTCGTTAAACATCCTCTCACCACCTCCACTTCATCCAACAATTTAGATGAGCTCTAAATCCTATTTTTCATAGGTGAATAAGCTCACCTTCGTCGAAGACGACGAGGGTGGTTAGGTTGTATTTAGACACTTTTCTGTCTGGGTTCAAGCTCGAGGAGCTTCTCCGAACCCTATAAATAGGCCCTTGCCCTCCAATGTCAAGGATCGGTCCCCTATCCCTCTTCTCCAACTATGATCAATAATAGGTTATTTGTCCTTCCCTCCAACGACATCTCACCTCCCCCTCAAAGCTACTCTAGTGGAGTAGCTCACCTCTCTCACGTCCTCTTCCTCTCCGTCGTTGTGACAAAGCAAAGGAGCACCCATCTCTTTGTCTTATTCGCTTTCCTTTCTCGCCGAAGATGCTGCTTCATCCAATCTAATTTTGTCCAAATTGACGATGACTCACCAGTGCCCTCTACCTCAAATTCATCCAGGTAACAGTAGAATAAGCTTAGTTCTTAGATTAGAGTAGATCAATTAGTGAGTTAGATAGGATAGTTAGTTTAATTTTAGAGTTCTTGTCATTGTCTTCTTCGACTCCAGCTAGCCAATTCTAGGTCATCGGACCTCTATTCACTTCATACATCTTCTTATCACCTTCATCTCTCTTCTACAATCATTTTCCACTTTCTATTACTCTTAATTGATCATCTATTGACCTAAATCACCTCCACCTTCACCTGTAAGCTTCCACTGTCTATGGTGGAGCTGCAGCGACTATTTGACACCCAACCAGGCCCTCCATCATCCTTTAAACACTATAAGGGCCATTCTTCACCCTTTAATTTTGTATCTTAGTCCACACATCCAAAACCCAAAATTCACCACAACCTTTGGACTTTTTTGTCTATAGCGGAGCTCCAGAGGACTTCTTTCATATAATTCATCCATTGTTCACCTTCACAAACATCTACTGAGCATTCCTCATCACTTAGTTGAGTGAGATGAATTCTCTTAAGTTCTTGCGAATTTAAGAAGCCTTTCTAAGCAATTCAAGTTCTTGTATATGGTTTTTTTATTAGTTGAGTTAATTGATACGCTCATGATGATCTTGAGATCATCAGGAATCTTTTGAGACAATTCTTGAAGGTTTTCATGGAGTTTTACCTTATGTCAGTACAATTTGATCATCACTAGAGCTCCAGTGAGCTCTAACGAAGTCAATATCGAGACATAAACTATGAAACATCCTGAAAAGCTCTAGATCTGCTATTTAGAACCTAACAATTGGATTCCACTCTTAGATTTACTATTTCATTAATTTAATCACTCTATTGGATTTGTCTTCCTCAGCTCTGGCAGAGCTAAGGAGGTTGACTTAGTTCATCTCAGGGACCTGTGATAGGTCAAAGAGCTTCCTTAGGTCCTAAGAGTTCTAGAACAAGCCTTGGATTCATGATTGAGCCTCTCATTTGTTCTATCGAACAAACCTATATTGAATCTCAAGCAAAAAGCCTAGAGCAATGCGCTGTAAGTATCAAAACTTGATATTTAATAGTTCGTTGAGCTCCTGAGGATCAGAAGTGTTGATTTGGACATTTAATTGAGTGTGAAACTCTTTAAAGCATAAAGTCAACCTTGAACCTCAAATTGGTCAACCTAAGTTGGTTCTGAAGCTCTAGGCTTTATAACTTGGTTTTAAGGTCATTTCTGAGACCCTTAGTTTGTTAGGAATCAGTTAGGATTGATTTAAGGTTGCTTTAATGAAGATTTAGTTGAGATTAATTTTCTGTAGATTTTGGGTTCAGTTTGAACTCCTGTGGGCTTCATTGAGATTCTTATGAAATTCTGAGCTGGAATTAGCTCAAATTAGCTCAATTCAACCTCTTCAAGTTGTTTAGATCTTATTTAGAGGTTCTAATATCTTGTTTAGGTCACTTGAATCTCTGTTCCTACTATTATAGCATTCAGTGAAGACCATGAGAGTTTCCTAGAGTTCCTGGAGCTTAAAGATCCTTTAATCTTTCTCTAATGAGTGCGAAATGTACGTAGGCACAATGTGAG
Organism: Thalassia testudinum; assembly: GCA_037157565.1. Taxonomy (NCBI): domain Eukaryota; kingdom Viridiplantae; phylum Streptophyta; class Magnoliopsida; order Alismatales; family Hydrocharitaceae; genus Thalassia; species Thalassia testudinum. The sequence continues at coordinate 95,908,687 of JAZHRO010000002.1, forward strand.
ACCTATAGGAGTGAGTTAGAGAGAGATTCAATGAATCAATTTGAAGGTTGAAGCTGAGCTATAGCTTCTTTGTAACTATGGCATAAACCGACATTGGAGGCTCGATTTAGACCTATTACTGAAATCCAAATACCTAATTGAAGGGTGGAATCGATAGAAGAATCAAAGGACTCTTGATTTGGGCTCTAACCCTAGAGATTGGAGCTTTAAACTGGCAATAATCGATTGAGGAAGATGACGTTGGAAACATGGCTGTGTTGAAGAAGAAGGGACTTGTATAGTCCCACCACGATAGTACACAGCTGGATTTTGTGATATATAAGGATATACGACATCGAGCAACTATGATGCAGTGCCTTTGGAAACCTTGCTTGTTATGAATGACCTGCGTGTTGCACGTGCACTATGAGTACGTGTATGCATCCAGGCATATGTGAGTGGTGTGCATGGGTGTGCCAAGTGCTGACACATGTCCTCTGTAGATGGGCTTGAGTAGTGTTTGCTTTTGTTCACCCATAGAGACTGCACAAAAAAGCCCATAAATTTTTAGTTGATCCCAATTGGTGTGTCTTCACAACACTTAGCCAATGTAAGGGTTGTGAGCTTTGTGAAGACTTAAAAAGCTAAGTGTTGGGTTGAGAGATGCATACTAAGAAAGCTAATAAAGCGTATGTTTGAAATGGAATAATTGTAGAATTATGTGTTGTTATAAAACAACATTTATCATTTCTTTTTATTCATTGCATATCTTGATTCTTTTATGGAATGATTGCCATATCAAATGTTTTATTCTTTTCAATTATTCATGTGAATAACATATTATACTTGAGTAGTTAATTAAGTAATTAAGCTAACTATATAGTTAAGTATTACATTTATTAAGTATATAATTATTAATTAAGTATAACTTAAGTAAGTAATAATATAAGTTTAAGTTAGTATAATTATAATTAAGTTAGGTAATCTATAATGTTATTAACTAAGTATCATAGGTTAATTAAAGTTAGTTAATTAGACCTATTTAAGTTAAGTAACTTAAGTATTTGTTAAGTTATAGGTTATGCACAGTAAGTTATAGTAAATATATTTACAATAGTAATGCATATTTATTCAGTAATTGTGCTAAGTAACTTATTGTAAGTTATCTAAGTATTATAAACATAAGTTAAAGTATATATTAATTTGTAATTATTATAATTAATAATAAGGAATAAATTAAGAATAATTGGTGTATAAAATGCTTATTTAGCCTCCTAACGAACGACTTGGACTTAACCAGTAAAAATATTTCTAAATGTTAGGTGATAAGTCTATGTTAGTGGACTAAATTAGAGTTGAAGTACCTCATTATTGGAATGAAAATGTAATATGAATCATGCATTGCATGAATAAAATCCATAAAGCTGCAAAATTATCATTCCATGTATTGTATCAATTTTTACATCTTAATTGAGTAAATTCAGGTCATTATGGAAGGGGCAATGTTACGACCCGGTTCCCGAATCCCTACAGGACCCGAGACTGGCTCGACTCGACTAATCCCAAGACCCAGTCGTCCAATAAGAAAAAATAAAAAAAGCAGGAAAATAAATCACATTCACTATGCAATGTAACTAACAGTAAAAGCATACAAACAGTAATGGAAGTAAAAGCTGCTAGTCAGTACATACCACCACAACAATAGGAAAGTAGAACAAAAGTACAGTAACAGGAATAGTAAACAAAAGTCTGAAACTCACTAGCAGAAAAGAAAGTACAACCACAGTACGAAAACTACTGCTGGGCTCGACTGGGCCGAACACCCTCTGCAGCCGGTAACTCGGGCTGCTCAACTCCTGGACCTGTAAAGGGTTATGAGGAAACAAAGTCAACGAACGCTGAGTAGAGTGGTAACTAGACTATCTAAAGCAGTAAAAGCTAGCAGGTAAATTTATCTTTTCCATTTATATATTTTTATCAAGTAATTTCTTTTCACCCCATTGGTTTACTTTCAGATTTCTTTCTTGATCTCGCATGTTCCTTGTGGGAAAGATCTTGATTGCAGTTTTTTTCGAAGAGTAGAAGGTACACGTGGTGCTCTCCTGGCCGAGAGAGTCCCCCATGGTAGTCCTACACCCAGTCAACCACCTTGAGGTCACAAACAGACGTAGCGGTGACTACGGCACACGCGATAAGCACAAGGGTAGCTACCCTGCACTGGCACGCGGTCAGTCGTTTCCGCTAGCAGGTATACCTAAAGTACAACATGGAACAGTATAGGGCCTAGCCCTCTCAGCAACAGGGGTCTAGCCCCTCAGAACCAAATAGGGGTCTCGCCCCTCCACAGTTCGCACACCCTCATCTGACTACCCCGGTTTGCCTAGAGGGACTAACAAGTCAATGTAGGGTGGCTAGCTGAACCTCGGGCCTCATGGGGTGGTTAGCTCCCTCCCTACACTAGTAGCTCACCTCGGTACCGAGTACACGAGGACCAACAAAAGTCAGTGTAGAGTGGCCAATCCTAACCCCGGGTCCCAACCCAAGGGCAGTTAGCTCTACTCTACACTAACAAAGGGACAGTCGCTCTCCTTGGTATCACGTACTCAAGGGCCAGCACACTTCCCATCCATATTTCCAGACCTTTCCATTCATCCACAGGAGCTCTACTCTTAACTCCCTGTCGGGTTCATGCTCATATTTACCATATTATTCCATACCAGGTTTTATCATTCACAATTTCGTTCTCGTATTTTACACATGCAACTTGTATTTTCACAATTTAACATATGCAACAAGCGATATCACAGGTAACTGTTTAGTTATCTCAGGCATTTCATATTCTAACAGGCAATTGCCAACAATTTAGCTCATTCAATCATAAATATAGTTTCAATCACGCAAGCAAGCGGTTCAACCATTTCTCGTCCTAGGGTTCATGCAACATCCTAGGTTTCCAATTATCTAATTTTCAGAGATGCAATCATATTTTATAAGTAAAACAGGGGGAAACCACTCTACCAGACAATTCGGGAGTATTGGGGGCTCGAACTGTAGGCCCACGTGCTCTGCAAGCCCCAGACACACAATAGATTAAAGTCCTATACCAAGGAACATATCACAATGGAACATTCAGAACAATATATAAAGGTTTCTAACATGTAGAGGAACTCATAAGGAAACCACAGATATTTCATTTGCGTAAAACGGATCTCGGTCGGACCCAAAATGGGTCAAAAACATGTCTGCAGACCCAAATCAAACGTCTGGAACCAAGTCTAGACGTCTTAAAAGTCATCAGAGACTCACCTCCAGTTCCTGTGATGACCTCAGACAACCAGAACTCCTCTGCGACCATCTGGACTCAGTTCCAGACATCCGACCAGTCCTCCGATCATCTGGGAATGCCTCTGGTCGTCTGGTCAGCTGTCCAAACATCCGAAAAGCATGGGAGGGCATGTCGCGTGCCTTCCCAAAGCTACTCCTACGCACGACAGAGCAGCGCACCATTTTTAGCCAAGCAGATTGCCTCTGCGGTGCGGCCTGCATGGCCGTAACCGCGAGGAAGATGTACCTTTGCGATACACCCGCTTTCAGACGTCCAATGTCGTCGCTAGATGTCCAGCCTATCTTCCGAAAGGCACTCCGAACGTCTGATACTAAAAAAACTCTAGTATCAGACCGCACTCCTACTTCTCTCGCCGCACTTTGCCACAACTCCTCCTGCTCCGTTGCAACTCCGATCGCTGCAAAAGGTCGAGGACGATGCCCCAGTGCTCTCCTCCTCCCACACGCGCCGCGGTGGCTATGCAAACCTCCGACGAGCCCCCATGAGCTCGCAACCTCGACCTTCTCCTCCTTGTCACGTCCACTCCTCCTCCTCGCTCTCGCTCCCTCTCTCTCGCGTGCCTCACTCACGGCAGTGGAGTGGGGAGGAAGGTGGTGGAGTGGAGAGGAGAGGAAGGGGGAAAAGAAGAAGAGAGGAGAGAGATGGAGGTCTGCGCGATGCCTACGTGCAGAAAGCAAGTGCACGTATAGATTTTTCAATTTCCAGACGTCTGGAAAGGGGTCTAGACGTCTGACTGACAATTCAGATGTCTTTAAAGGTCAAATCAGAACGGGTCTTTACATCATAACAAACTTAAAGGAAGTTTCATCCTCGAAACTTGAGCTAGCTAGGGTGCGGAAAAGGAATATAAAATGCATAACAAACTTAAAGAGGACCGAAGTCAGTCCGAAAAGATGTACCCTAAAAAAGCTCAGTGTACTGCTCTCGCATCGCTGCCTCAGGCTCCCAGGTAGCCTCCTCGTACCACTAGCTCCTCTACAAAACCTTCACCAGGGGTACCTACTTTCGTCTCAGACTCCGAACGACTCTGTCTAGTATCTGCACTAGTCTCTCAGGGTAGGTCAGGTCGTCACCCACCTCAACACTCTCGTGGCTCAGAACGTGACTGGGATCGGTGACGTACTTCCTAAGGTTGGACATGTGGAACATGTCGTGCACACCAGAAAGCTGGGGAGGAAGGGCAAGCTGGTAAGCAACGGGTCCTACCCGCTCCAGAACCTCAAAGGGCCCCCAAACATTCATGGGCGAAACGCGTAGAAAGACGTGATCCCCAACCTCGAACTACACCTCTCTGCTTTTCTGGTCAACATAACTCTTCTGCCTGCTCCTGACAATGCAATGTCATCTGTGGATATGCTCTATCACCTCCTGACTCTGCCAGATCATCCTAGGGCCAACCTCCCACTTAGTCCCCACCTCATCCCAACTCAATGGCACAGTACACCTCCGTCCGTATAGAGCCTCGTAAGGTGCCATGCCGATGCTTGAGTGATAACTGTTATTATATGCAAACTCTGCCAGGGGTAAGTGCTCCTCCCAAGAGCCTCTCTAGTCTAGTACATAGGTGCGCAAAAGGTCATCAAGTGTCTATATAGTGCACTCTGACTGTCCATCCGTCTAGGGGTGGTATGCGGTATTGAACCTCAACTGTGTCCCCAAAGCCTGCTGAAACTCAGCCCAAAATTGGAAAGTAAAACAGGTATCCCGGTCAGATACAATCTCACGCAGAACTCCGTGTAGGCGTACCACATCACGAATGCACCTCTTTGCCAACTGCGTTGGTCCCAAAGTGACTCAGATCGGTAGGAAACGTGCCGTCTTCGTGAACCTGTCCACTATCACCTAGACTATGTCATGTCCTCGCTGGGTAACGGGTAGACCCACCACCAAGTCTATGGTGATGCTCTCCCACTTCCAGTCTGGCACAAGAAGTGGCTGCAATGGCCCTGCAGGCCTCTAGTGCTTAGCCTTCACCAACTGGCACACCAAACACTGCTGCATGAACTCACTTACATCCTGCTTCATCCCTCTCCACCAAAAGTTACGTCTCAAATCATGATACATCTTTGTGTTCCCAGGATGTATGGTGAACCTGGACCCGTGCGCCTTCGTCAGGAGCTCTCTCAACAACTCCTCGTTCCTGGGAATGCACAAACGTCCCCTCATACGCAGCACCTCATCTGTAAAAGAGTAGTCTCCCGAGTCCCCTGACAGCACTCTGTCTCACAACGTCTGTAAGTACGGGTCTGCCATCTGTCCTGTGATGATGCGGTCTATCAGCTCTGGTCTCGTCTGTCGTGTCACCATCACTGCCCCACAATACCCCTGTGACTCTCGAGGTCGCCAACTGCCCAACTCCTCCATAAGTCTCCATCTCTGTGCCTGTAAACTGGCCAAGTGGGCGGGCGCCTTTCAGCTCAAGGCATCAGCCACCACGTTGGCCTTCCCCAGATGAAAGGAGATGCTGCAGTCATAGTCCTTTAGGATCTCTAACCAACGTCTCTGTCTCATGTTAAGCTCCTTCTGATCAAACAAGTACCTGAGGCTCTTATGATCCGTGAAAATCTCAAAGGTCTCACCGTAAAGGTAGTGCCTCCATGTCTTCAGCGCGAAGACAACAACTGCCAGCTCTAAGTCATGGGTAGGGTAGCTGTGCTCATGGGGCTTCAGTTTCCGCGAAGCATAAGTGACAACGTGACCCCGCTGCATGAGTACACTCCCTAACCCCTGCAACGAAGCATCTGTGTAGACCACAAAACCACCACTGCTATCTGGGATGGTAAGCACAGGAGCTGAAGTCAGTCTCTCCTTCAACTACTGAAAACACACCTCACAAACATCTGTTCAAGCAAAGGGCACGTCCTTCCGGGCCAACTGAGTCATAGGATGTGCAATCTGTGAGAATCCCCTTATAAACCACCGGTAGTAACCTACTAGTCCCAAGATGCTACATATCTCTGTCATTGTACGTGGCCTCTGCCACCTCAGTACAGCTTCAACCTTGGCTAGATCCACAGCCAAACCATCCCTTGAGATCACGTGGCCCAAGAAAGTCACCTACCTCAACCAAAACTTGCACTTGCTATACTTGTCATACAGCCTGCACTGTCTCAAAGTGTCCAGAATCATCCGTAGGTGCTGTCCGTGCTGTGCCTGATCCTGCAAGTAAACAAGCACGCCATCGATAAATTCCACCACAAACTGGTCCAGATATGGTCTGAAAACCTGGTTCATCAAATCCATAAAGGCAGTAGGGGTGTTGGTCAGCCCAAACGGCATGACCAAAAACTCGTAGTGTCCGTACCGGGTGCGAAAAGCTATCTTGGAGACGTCAGTCTCCTTGATCCTCAACTGGTGGTAGCCTGATCTCAGATCTATCTTGGAGAGTACCGTGTCACCTCGCAATTGATCAAAAAGATCATCAATCCTCAGCAGCAGATACTTATTCTTGATGGTGACCCTATTCAGCTGTCTGTAGTCAACACAAAGTTGTAGGGTACCATCCTTCTTCACAAACAACACAGGAGCTCCCCACAGGGACGCATTGGGCCTCATAAAGCCCTTCTCCAACAGGTCCTGTAGTTGTGACTTAAGCTCTCGCAGCTCAAGTGGTGCCATCTAGTACGATGCAATAGGAATGGGGCTGGTCCCCGACAGTAGTGAGATCTCAAACTCGATCTCACGCTCGGGCGATAGTCCTAGCAGCTCCTCTAGAAACATGTCGGGGTACTCACTAACCACCGGAATGCTCTGAAAGTCCATCATGGGGCTAGGCTCCGCCACCACATAGGCAAGAAAGCCCTCACGCCCCTGGCTCAAAAGTCTCGCTGCCCGAAGTGTAGATATGCACCTGAAACCCCCATCCATCGGTTGTCTGTGAAACTCAAAGGAAGGCATCTCCAGTATTGAGAAGACAATCTTCCTCCCAAAATAGTCCACCAAGGCGTGGTAAGCGGACAACCAATCCATCCCCAGAATCACGCCAAAATCCTCTATCGATATCACAATCAGGTCAGCGGGGAGGCTATGTCCCCCAATACTAACCTCACAGTCTGTGTAGACCTCCTCAGCTACAAACAGCTGACCACCTAGACCTCTGATCACAAACAAATCCTCTAACAACATGCAGTCCTGTCCTAAACTGACACCAAAACTTGTAGAGACAAAAGAGTGTGTGGCGCCGGAATCAAAAGGCACGTAAAATAATCTGCCTGAAATGGTAACCATACCTTCCACCACTAAACCGAATGCCCTGGAGTCTCTGTGTGTCAGGGCGTTGATACGCCCCTCAGCTCTTGGTGCAGAAGAAGCAGCCACACTCTGAGTCAGGCGAGTAGCCGTTGGTCGGTACCCTCCTCGTGACTGCTGCCCTCCCCCACGTGATTGGGGACCACGACCACCAGCTCGACCCCCAGTGCTCAATGCGGGGAGCATCTGCTGTGCTCCAACCCTAGACGGGTAGTCCCTCCTGATGTGGCCCAACTGGCCACACTAGTAGCAGAGGGGGACTCGACTCCCTCCCTCAATAGGTCCTTGCTAACAGCTGGGCGGGGGTCCAGTGCTGACAGCTAGCCCCTGTCGGGGGCCCCCAAAGGCCACTGACGGCCCTGCAAAATGAGACGACTCTCTTGTGAGTGTCACGTGCCTCCTCTCTCGTCGGTCCTGTGAGTACTCTGGCTAGTAGGGCTCTTCCGTCCGCTGTTGGTGTCTCGTGTAGCCAGGTTGGTCTCCTCGTATGTCATGGCTGCCTCCACCACCCTCGAGAAGGTGGCCAGCTTCAGGGATTTGACATACCCCCGAATGGCAAGCTAGAGCCCCTTAGTGAACCTCCATAGGCACTCCTCCTCTATATCTACGACTGTCGCAGCAAAACGTGACAGCTCTAGGAAGCATGTGCGATGCATGCTAACAGTCATCATCCCCTGGCAGAGAGTGTGGAACTTTCGCCTCCTCTAGTCTTGCCAAGTCTGTGGGAAGTACTGCTCGCAGAAGAGGGTCACGAACTGGTCCCACGTCGACTCTCCCCTCTCCTGACCTCTGACTGCCCTCCACCACCTGTGTACCACACTCTCTAGCTGGTACGTGGCAAAGGTCACGCGGCACTCCGCAGGGGGCGAAGGGTGTCAAATACCTTCTTTATATGCTCCAACCAGTCCTCTGCCTCAGACGGGTCCTCATCCCCCTTGAAGGAGGGGGCTTCATCTTCTGGAACTATCTGAAAAGCTCATGGTGTAGCTGCAGTGGGAGAACGGGCATGACTCCGGGCAAGGAGGGCTCGTGCTCAGAAGAGACAGAGTGCGGTGGGAGTTGTGGAGGACCACCCCCTCCAACTCTTGCTCTTCCAGTGCTGCGTCGGTCTCTCAGTTCCATAGAGGACTCCTCCTCCACATCCTCAAGGAGAGGTGCCCGTGGAGGCGGGTGGAGCTCCTTTCCTACTATATCCCTAATCAGCTAAGCGAGGTCCTGGGCCTGAATACCTGGGAGAAGTGGCAGGTCAGCTGGCACCTCGGGCCCGGCACGTCCGCCCCTTCGACCTCATCCATGGCCGCGTCCGCGGCCTGCCTTGAGAGCTCCTCGACAAGGCATGTCTTGCAAGGAGACGCGAAAGACAGAACAAAAGAAGTCAACTCTAACGGACTTTTGCGAAAGGGACTCAGAACAGATGTCAAGCGGTACGTTGTGGTGGTTACCCTAGTTACATGCACATGAATTGGTTATGCTCAAGCTAGTTGGTTCATTTCTCGGGACAACCTTGCTCTGATACCATCTTGTTACAACCTGGTTCCCGGATCCCTACAGGACCCAAGACCGGCTAGACTCAACTAATCCCAAGACCCAGTCGTCCAACAAGAAATAACCGGAAAGCAGGAAAATAAACCATATTCACTATGCAATGTAACTAACAGTAAAAGCGTACAAGCAGTAAAGGAAGTAAAAGCTACTAGTCAGTACATACCACCGCAACAATAGGAAAGTAGAACAAAAGTACAGTAACAGGAATAGTAAACAAAAGTCTAAAGCTCACTAGCAGAAATGAAAGTACAACCACAATACAAAAACTACTGCTAGGCTCGACTGGGCCCAGCACCCTCTACAGCCGGTAACTCGGGCTGCACAACTCCTAGACATGTAAAGGGTTACAAGAAAACAGAGTCAGCGAATGCTGAGTAGAGTGGTAACCAGACTATATAAAGCAATAAAAGCTAACAGGTAAATTTATCTTTTCCATTTATTTATTTTTCTCAAGTAATTTCTTTTCAACCCATTGGTTTACTTTCAAATTTCTTTCTTAATCTCGCATGCTCCTCATGGGAACGACATTGATTACAGTCTTTTCAGAAGAGTAGAAGGTACACGTGGTGCTCTCCTGGTCGAGAGAGTCCCTTGTGGTAGTCCTACACCTAGTCAACCACCCCGAGGTCACAAACAGACGTAGTGGTGACTACGGTACGTGCGATAAGTGCATGGGTAGCTACCATACACTGGCACACGGTCAGTCATTTTTGCTAGCGGCTACGTCCAAAGTACAGCACGGAACAGTATAGGACCTAGCCCTCTCAGCAACAGGGGTGTAGCCCCTCAGAACCAAATAGGGGTCTCGCCCCTCCATAGCCCACGCACCCTCATCTGACTACCTCGGTTTGCCCAGAGGGCCTAACAAGTCAGTGTAGGGTGGCTAGCTGAACCCCGGGCCCTGTGGGGTGGCTAGCTCCCTCCCTATACTAGTAGCTCACCTCGGTACCGTGTACGTGAGGGCCAACAAAAGTCGATGTAGAGTGGCCAATCCTAACCCCAGGTCCCAACCCAAGGGCGGCTAGCTATGCTCTACACTAAAAAGGGGACGGTCACTCTCCTTGGTACCACGTACTCAAGGGCCAGCACACTTCCCATCCATATTTCCATACCTTTCCATTCATCCACAGGAGCTCTACTCCTAACTCCCCGTAGGGTTCATGCTCATATTCACCATATTATTCCATACCAGGTTTCATCATTCACAATTCTGTTCACGTATTTTACACATGCAGCTCATATTTCCACAATTTAACATATGTAACAAGCGATATCACAGGTAACTGTTTAGTTATCTCAAGCATTTCATATTCCTACAAGCAACTCGTATTCATTAACAGGCAGTTGCTAACAATTTAGATTATTCAATCATAAATACAGTTTCAATCAAGCAAGCAAGCGGTTCAACTATTTCTCATCCTAGGGTTCATGCAACATCCTGGGTTTCCAGTTATCTAATTTTCAGCGATGCATTCATATTTTATAAGTAAAACAGGGGGAAACCACTCTACCAGACAATCTGGGAGTACTGAGGGCTCTAACTGCAGGCCCACATGCCTCTGCAAGCCCCAGACACGCAATAGATCGAAGTCCTATACCAAGGAACACATCACAGTGGAACATTCAGAATAGTATATAAAGGTTTCTAACATATAGAGGAACTCACAAGGAAACCACAGATATTTCGTTCGTGTAAAATGAATCTCGGTCGGACCCTAAACGGGTCAAAATCATGTCTGCAAACCCAAATCAAACGTCTGGAACCAAGTCCAGATGTCTTAAAAGTCATCAGAGACTCACCTCAGGTTCCTGTGATGACCTCAGATGTCCAGCACTCCTTCGCGACCGTTTGAACTCAGTTCCAAACGTCCGACCAGTCCTCTGGTCGTCTGGGAATGCCTCCAATCGTCTAGTCTGCTATCCAGACATCCAAAAAGCGTGGGAGGGTGTGCCGTGCGCTTTCCCAAAGCTGCTCCTGCACACGATAGAGCGGCGCACCAATTTTAGCCAAGCAGATTGCCTCTGCGGTGCAGCCTGCATGGTCATAACTGCGAGAAGACGTACCTTTGTGATACACCCACTTTCAGACGTCCGGTGCTGGTGGCGACCTTCCTCTATAGTTTTATTATTTCGTCGTAGTATAGTATAGAGAGGTGATTACCAGTTTAATACAATTTGTTACTCGGAAATAAAGAGTTCCCGAGGTCGAACTCAGGGAGCAAGTTGTATTCTAGGGGTACAAGTTTCTTTTACAAAAATAAAGAAAGAGAGAGAGAGAATTTGTTGGCTTTTCTTCTTTTCTCTTTGCTTCTCTTCTTCTTTCTCAGATCTTCTGCTCTCTTCCTTTGTTCTTCTTCTTCTTTCTTTCTTCTTTTCCTTTCTTCAGATCTTCTTCTTCTCATGCTCTTTTCACTTGGCCTCTCTGTGTTCCTCCTCTGCCTCGCCTTCCTTCTCCTTCTTTGCCTTCAGGACGTCGTCTGATTTTCCAATCAGACGACTTAAACCGCCGCTGCTACAGTGGTGCTTGGTGCTCCTCCTTCCTTCAGCCTTCGTCTTCTTCCACGGTTCTTCTTCACCTGTGCTTGCACACTTACACAGCTTGATCAGAGGGGCAAAACCTAACTCTACCCTCCCCCGCGTCTCTCTCTGATAGAAGCCGCTCTTAGGAAAGCTCTCCCAGAGCTGCCGGGTTGCCGGGTACGGGTCGCGCCGGGTCCAGGCCCATCGGCGTGCGTGGTGGGCGAGGAGTGCAGGTCATTCTAAGTCAGGTCGGGCCAGGTCCGCGGGGCGTGAGTGCGGACGAGACCAGGTAACCGGGCGGGTGAAGGGGACCTCACCCCGTGTGCTGAGGCAACAAGCCTCCAGCACTTTTTCTCTTTATACCGCTGTGCCGCTTCGGAGTCTTCCGAGGTGGGACTAAATGTCCCACCCCAATTTGGCGCCTGCGCGGAGGAAGCAGCTGGTAATCGCAGCTTTACGCGAGGCCTTCGCACGAGGGATTCGCCTCAACTGTAGCATAACGCTTTGCCGAAATGCCCCCGTACAACCTGGGAGCGTGACCTAGGTGCGGCGCACCTGGGGCAGCAGGTGAAGAAGCTGCTTCGCTTCAACAATGGCGGCGGCGAGCGTAGGTACCTGCCCACAGAGAAACGGCCTCTCGGCCCAATCAGAAACGCGGAGGACCTTCGCCGTGGCACGGCGAAGGTGGTCGGGGGGTGTGCAAGCGGCTGGGCGGAGCCTAAGGGCTGCCCTAGGTCGGACTGTGGGTCGGGAGATGGGTTTGTTCGGTGGAGTTGCAGAGGGTGATTTGGGGGAAGTGGAAGGGCGGAGGTTGATCAGGGTGAGGAGGCGGAGGTTCTGCGGTGGTCGGCGAGCCATGTGGGTTGCTGGAGTGATGGGAGCGGGTCGCCGGAGCAGGGGCCGGAGGTGGAGAAGGTGAGGGCGATTGGTCGGATCAGGGTAACAGTAAAGATGTAAAATGAGGAAAAGGAAGAGGGGAGAAAGAGGAGGAGTTCTACCTACTTAGCAGGACGAGGAGGGGCCGGAGCGGGCGACAGTCGTATCGACTGTCGCCGGAGAAGAAGATGCCCGGGGGAAGGGGCGGCGGCGAGGAGAGGGCCGGAGAGGCGCCAGCTGGGTGCGGCGTGGCGCGGGAAGAGCGAGGGAGGGCAACCCTGCAGCTGGTAGTGCGGCAGAGCGACGAGGAGGAAGAGGGGAGGCCGCCGGAGCTGGAGGGCTTCCTGTCGGAGTGGGAAGAGAGGAAGTGGGGGTCTTTCTCCGTCAGGACCGAGCTGCTCAGAACGGCAGAGCGACGGGAGTATTTATAGAGGCGGAATCAGAGAGGAGGGCGGAGGGAGACGACGTGTCTCCCTCGCCGGAGGACGCCGGAGATGGAAACCCATACCGTCCGTGCATTCGCACGGCCGGTATGGTGGGTTGCAGCGACCAGGGGGGTGTTCCTGTGACGGTTGACGACGCAGGGCACCCCCGGTTGTCTTGCCAGACCCTCCCCCTTACCCTGCGCGGCGCCATGCTCCGCGCAAGGTCGCCGGAGCATGGTGCTGGTCAGGTTTTGGCAGGAGGGACCTGAATGCAAAGAACGAAGGAGAGTTAGGGGCATAAATGCGAGGGTTCAAAAGTTGAGGGCCAAAAAGTAAATATATGAGGACCAAAGTGTAAAGCTGGTCAAGAAGGTTTCTTCTTAGGCTCAAGTTTTTATACATGACTAATTAGGACCTAAGGAATCTGATGGTGAATTTTATTTCTAGATTAAACCTTGTTTGACTGGTCAATTTATGCAAAAACCCAAATTAAGTTATTAATTGGGTATGGTTCTCAATGTAGGTCAAAATGGGTTCTGAAGGCCAAATTGAAGGTTCTAAACCCTAGAGATTATTTTTCTATGAATTTTAGAGGGTTTATTCTATTTTTACTTTGCCTCGAACCTCGTGAATTTGAAGTGGGTTTGTTTTAGGGTTACAGATTATCATTTAGTTCCTTGGAATTGCTGTAGCCCTTATCAGATCATCCCACTTTCCTTCTTATTTGGTTTGTTTGACCTATGTTTGGACCCTGAATTACCCTGCATGCAGATTATACTGGTAAAATTGCATTTTTACCCCTTATGACTTGTTTTCTCCTTAAACTCAGAATTCTCTGAGTTAAGCCTTTCCTTGAGTTATGTAGGAGCTTTTATCCTTTGTGTTAGGTCAAAATGAGCTAGTTATGGCTCATGATGAGGTTCTCATCATACCCCCATGCCTAGCTTTTGCTAGTCCCTTAGCAAAAACTTAAGGTTTCAACCCTTGTTCTAGACCATGAAGTTCTTAATAGCTTCAGATAAGTGCTTTTTCATTTGAGCTTAGATTAGGTTAGAATGCTGACCATAGGCCTAAAAGGTACTATAGTACCAATCAAGATCCAAATCTGTCTAGCCTTAGCCTCATTCTTTAGCAAAGGTTTTTAAGGCCCACAAGAACTAACCTAAGGTTTATTGGACTTTGTGGTTAAAGCACCCGTGCTTGAAATGATTTTAGCCCTGGCTCAGTTCGCAGTGCGTTTTATAAGAGAGAGATAGAAAGTTTTTCTGTTTGGAGAGTTTTCACTCTCTTTTTCTTTTTAGTTCTAGCCTACAACACGGTCTGTATCAGATTCCTTGCTCCCATCATCAATCCTCAAGGGTTCCTGGCGATCGATGCTTCGAGATAGCACCGCCCATGGCAACCCCCGGAACCCTGGCTATTGAGATTTCGAGATAATCCCATCCATGGTGTTCCGTGGCCGAATCCAGACCCTGGCAATTGAGATTTCGAGATAATCCCATCCATGGTGTCTGAACCAGCAGAGTGCTTACATGCCCCCAGTAGGATATGTAAATATCCTAAGAGACAAGTACTGAGGAGATGATATTTTGTTACGCATCTTCGAGGGGATTTACCGCCTCTCCGCGCTGGGAACTCGTCCAAATCAACTTGTGTTGATCGGCTGCTCCTATTCTAGGTGTTCTTTTCAGAATTTTGCGACGCTTCTGCGTGATTTTGATTTTTACGCTTACTGAACCAGGCTGTGTGTGAGGTTAGGGTGCTTAGGTTACTGAGTCCTGTAAACCAAAAATTAGTTAATGAGGCCAAATACTCCCTAACCCTTAGACCTAATACTTCAGCTTTTCATTTTCCTCAACCTCTTGAGGAATGTCTAGATCTTAATGGGTACTAAGAGTCTATTCAAGAATGCCTAAGGTTTGCATTCTTACTAATCTCATTATGCACTTTTCAGTTATTTTCTTGAATGAGGTCTAGAACTTAGGTTAATTCCTTAGTTCCTTACTAATGACTATCACCTTTTCTCATAATTTTGTGCTCCTTTTTCATTTTGTTTCTTTTCTCCTTCTCCTTCACAAAATTTCCTTCTCCTCTTTTCCTTTTATTAATTTTTTTCGAAAAATTTTTAATTTTTATGGTATTTTTGGCATATGTGAATTTTTTGTTTGAAACCTTTTCTTACAAGTTTTGCACTTTCATACCCCCCCCCATGCCTAAGATTTGCAATGTCCTCATTGTAACCTAGGGGGTTTTTATTTAACTTAGTTCATTCCTTAAGACAGAAATTTGGATGAGTGAATGGGTCGGGTTGAATTTTTGCGGACGATTTCTAATCCCAGATGCAAGCATCTGAGGTGGGGTCGGCTGTCTACAAGGGTGAACCTTAAGTGCAAAAAGGTGTCAGAAAAAGTTTTGGATTTTTAGGAAAATGACGGGTTGCCTCCCGTTAAGCGCTGAGTTTTACGCCATCGGCTGGGCGCAATAAGCTCAAGGGGAATGGAGGATATAAGATGCTTCAGCCAAATCAGTAGAAGTTACATCAATGAACGGCTTGAGTCTCTGACCGTTCACGATGAAAGGTTCAGAATCGTGGCTGAGTGGACTGATTTCGATTGCTCCATTTCCAAAAACCTGTCGGACCAAATATGGTCCGACCCACTTGGATCTCAGTTTTCCTGGGAAGAGTTTTAGTCGGGCATCAAAGAGTAGGACCTTTTGACCAGGATGAAAGATCTTTCTCGAGATGTGTTTGTCGTGGAAGGCTTTAACCCGCTCCTTGTAGATTTGCGAGTTCTCGTACGCGTCTAGGCGTAATTCATCATCTCGCTGATTTGGAGTTTTCTGTGGGTCCCAGCCTTGGAAAGATCTAGATTACAGTTCCGTACTGCCCAATAGGCTTTATGCTCCAGTTCTACGGGAAGGTGGCATGCCTTTCCGTACACCAGTCTAAAGGGAGACATGCCCAATTGGGTCTTATGGGTGGTCCTATAGGCCCACAATGCTTCCGGAAGTCGGGACGACCAGTCCTTCCTGTCAGGTCGAACAGTGACTTGCAGGATTTTCTTGATCTCCCGATTAGACAGCTCAACTAGACCATTAGTTTGGGGGTGGTAAGGAGTAGAGATTCGGTGAGACACCCCGTATTTGGTCATCAGTGACCTAAACTGAGCATTTATGAAATGGGTCCCCCATCAGAGATTATTGCACGAGGAATCCCGAACCTTGATAAAATATTTTGATGAATGAATTTGAGAACGATTTTGTGATCACAGGTTCGGGTCGGTATGGCTTCGATCCATTTGGACACGTAGTCCACAGCCAACAGAATGTATTCGAAACCATCCGAAACAGGAAAGGGGCCTATAAAATCAATCCCCCAAACATCAAAGATTTCGCATACTAGAATCGGTTGCATAGGCATCATGCCGCGATGGCTCATGTTGCCCAAAGTCTGGCAACGACTGCATGCCTTGCAGTGACTGTACACGTCTTTGAACAGTGTGGGCCAGTTAAAGCCACACTGGAGGACTTTTGATGCGGTTTTATGCCCGGCGAAATGGCCACCGCATGCCTGGTCATGGCAGAAAGAGAGGATATTGTTGAATTCCTCTTCCGGGACACATCTCCGGATGATCTGATCGGCACCTATGCGGAAGAGGTACGGGTCTTCCCAAATGTAATACTTGGCATCGGAGCGTAATTTGTCCTTCTTGGCCTTCGGCCAATCGGACGGGATCTGATGAGATGCCAAGTAATTTACTACATTAGCAAACCATGGAAGGCTAGTACCAATAGTCAGCAGGTGCTCATCGGGAAAATGCTCAGTGATGGGT
The DNA here is from genome assembly GCA_037157565.1 of Thalassia testudinum. Taxonomy (NCBI): domain Eukaryota; kingdom Viridiplantae; phylum Streptophyta; class Magnoliopsida; order Alismatales; family Hydrocharitaceae; genus Thalassia; species Thalassia testudinum. Next base: position 95,925,459 of record JAZHRO010000002.1, read on the forward strand.
CCGGAAGGGTCAATTATTTCAGAAGGAAGACGGGACAAGTGATCAGCTACCACATTTTGCTTTCCCGCTTTGTCGCGAATCTCAAGGTCAAATTCTTGCAACAGCAAGATCCATCGGATTAATCGAGGTTTCGCGTCCTTCTTTGCAAGGAGATGCCTCACAGCTGTGTGATCCGAGTATATGATGACACGGGAACCCAGAAGGTACGATCTGAATTTTTCTAGGGCAAATACTACAGCTAGCAGCTCTTTCTCAGTAACCGTATAGTTACGCTGAGCCTCATCGAGTGTTTTGCTGGCGTAGTAAATGACCACAGGTTTCCCGTCAATTTTCTGCCCCAAAACCGCTCCTACAGCGAAGTCGGATGCATCGCACATGATCTCAAAGGGTTGAGACCAATCAGGGGACTATAGGATCGGGGCTTGGGTGACTCGGTCACGCAGGATTTCAAATGCTTGAGTGCATTCCTTGGAAAGTTCGAAAGGAACATCCTTGGAGAGAAGAGTGGTCAGGGGGCGCGCGATTTTTGAAAAATCAGGGATAAATCGTCGATAAAAACCGACATGCCCTAAAAAGGAACGGATGTCCCTGATCGAGCTAGGCATAGGAAGGTGAGAAATCAGATCAATCTTAGCTCGATCCACTTGGATACCTTTTTCCGAAATTGAGTGTCCCAGGACAATTCCCTCAGGCACCATGAAATGGCTCTTTTCCCAGGAAAGAACCAAATTCACATCGATGCACCGCCTGAGTATCTGGACCAAGTGTTGGAGGCAATCGTCGAATGATGCTCCGAAAATTGAAAAGTCATCCATGAAGACTTCCAGATAATCACCTACCATATCTGAGAATATGGCAAGCATGCATCGCTGAAAAGTAGCGGGTGCATTGCAAAGACCGAAAGGCATCCTTCGGAAAGCGTATGTTCCGAAGGGGCAGGTGAACGTGGTCTTTTCTTGGTCCTCAGGATGGATTGCCACCTGGTTATAACCGGAGTACCCGTCAAGAAAGCAGAAGAACCTATTTCCCGCAAGTTTTTCGAGAATTTGATCAATGAAGGGTAGTGGGAAATGATCCTTCTTCGTGGAGGAATTGAGTCGGCGGTAATCTATACAGACTCACCACGAGTTGGCTAATCGGGTAGGAATGATTTCTCCGGTCTTAGTCGTTATAGTGGTGAGTCCTACCTTCTTGGGCACGACCTGAATTGGGCTCACCCAACGACTATCGGAGATCGGGTAGATGATTCCGGCATCTAACCACTTGATGATCTCCTTTTTCACGACCTCCTGCAGATTGGGGTTTAAGCGTCTCTGCATTTCACGAGAAGGTCGTGTGCCCTCTTCTGAATAGATATGATGTGTACAATAAGAGGGACTTATTCCAGTCAAATCATCGAGAGTCCACCCGATGGCTCTGCGATGTTGCTGGAGGACAACAATCAGACGGGATTCCTGTTCAGGACTGAGGTTGGAATTGATAATCACAGGAAGGGTCTGATTAGAACCCAAAAAGATGTATTTCAAGTGAGCAGGAAGGGGTTTCAGTTCGAGGATGGGGTTATCAGCAGCAGCGGGTGGTTCAGTATAGATGTGAGGTTCAAGGGTGGGAGTTACTGGGTTGTTCATATCTGGATTTGACTCCTCTGTTTGCGGGTCAAGATCCTTCTGTGGTTGATGAGGCATAATCGAGTCATTCTGGAAGTGTGATTCATCAACCAAAGTCCTGATGTCACAAATTTGTTCGATGACACCGCAATTAATTCCTTGTTAGGCCTTAAATATATCAATTTTCAGTGTTTGATCTCCAAACTTAAGCTCTATTTGGCCCTCCTCACAGCTGATGTTGGCTCTAGCAGTAGCCAAGAAAGGTCTCCCTAGAATGATTGGTGTATCCCTAGGGTTCTCAGGTGCGTCCATATCTAAGACTATAAAGTCCACTGGGAAATAGAAATCCCGTACTCTTACGATAACATCCTCGAGAATCCCTTTTGGTGACTTTATAGATCGATCTGCTAATTGTAATGTTACCTCGGTTGGTTTTAGCTCAGATTCTTCTAGATGGTCAAGTAAGGATGTGGGTATCAGGTTTATGGATGCACCCAAGTCTAACAATGCTCTATCAAATTGGGTACCACCTATCTTGCAGGAAATCAGGGGAGTACCAGGATCTTTTGCCTTGGGTGGGAGTCTACTGAGGATTACAGAGCTGGCTTGCTCTGACAGAACAATTGGGCTCCCTCCCTTGGTTCGCGGCTTACGCTGGGGTGTACATATATTCTTTAGAAATCGTGCGTAAGCTGGTACGTGGCGGATTGCATCCATCAAGGGGATGTTTATGTGGACCTGCTCAAAGAGCTTGACCAGGTCCTCCTCAGGGGCCACGGGTTTGGTGGTCTTCTTTCCCTTGGTCAAGGCCTCGGGAAACGGGATCTTGGTTGGTTCTTCTAGGATAGGTCCAGGTTGTGGATCTGGGACAGTGGTATCTTGGATAACTATCCTAGGGTCATGGTTATCAGGCTTGGAGTGGTTTGGATAATGCGAGTCTTGAGTTGTTTTACCACTACGTGTTGTTACAGAATTTAATCCGGCCTGATTTTGGTTTGGGTTTGGTAAGAGGGGTGGCTGCTGCTGAAATCCCGCATAAGAAGTTGAAGCTTCCATCTCGTCTGGAGATGGAGCAGTAGGGGCCTGATAAATCCATTGTGCGTGGCCTAAATTTGGATTCATAACGCGCTTCTAGGTCGGCACGTTATTCGGGTTAGGAAGAGGTTGGGAAGGGAGTGTGCCTGGCTGGCGAGAATTTGCCAACTGGGCCAGTTGAGTTTTAACCTCTGTAAGTTCGTCCTTGTGCTGTTTTTGAATAGCCGCATTCGTTCTTTGAATGTCAGCCAGAGTCTGAAGGATTAGGGACATTTGATCCTGATTTGGCCCTGATGGATAAGTAGGGTTGGGCGGAGGCTGAGGCGGATGGTAATGACGAGAGGGCTGTGGGCGGGACTGAAAAGGTGGTCTTTGGGTTTGGGAATTTCCCGCCCACTGAAAATTGGGATGGTTTCTCCATCCAGGGTTGTAAGTGTTGGAGAATGGGTCGTTCTGGATGGTGTTGAGGTCCTCGCAGGTCTGAGGAACCTCCTGAGATTCAGGGAAAGGGGGAATGGAGTTCCCCGGGCTGGTGTAGAAAGGATCGGATGATCCTCCGATTCGAGAATCAGATGGGGATGGATATGGATCCATCCTAGGGGAAGATCGGTGGAGGATGTTTTGCACAGTCTCCTGTGTGGAAGGAGGTTGTGCAAAGGAGTTACGCGCGGAGGTGGCTCGCTGCAAGTGCTGAGTCAGCTCATCCACCTTCTTCTCAATGATTGAGACCTTGTCCAATCGACTGGCCATTAATTCTAGGTCGACTGATGCGGACAGGCCCTGCGTCTCATGTGCTCCCTTAAGGTTTGTCGCTGCGCGGGTATTCGTCCTGTCGAATAATCCCATGGAGTCATTGTTGATGGAGTTCTCGCACATGTTTTCGAGAATCTCCCATACGGTGTCTTCATGTTGACCCATGATGTTTCCTCCGCAAGTTGCATTGACGAAAAGGCGGATGTCCTCACGGAGTCCCTGGTAAAAAGATTGGACTTGTTCCCATTTAGGAACTCCGTGATGGGGGCACTTTCTCATGAGATCCTGAAAACGATCCCATGCCTCATGGAGAGGTTCTCCTGATTGTTGTGTGAAGTGTGTAATCTGATGGCGCAAGGCGTTGGTCCGACCAACGGGAAAAAACTTTTTCAAAAACTCGGATTGAAGTTCTTCCCAAGTGTTGATCGGCCGGGTCTGAGTTTGATACCAATGGGCGGCCTTGTCCATAAGAGAAAAGGAGAACATCTTCATGAGAAGAATATCCCGATTTTGCCCATCTGACCCAAAAGTTTGGGCCAGATGCTTTAGCTGTTTGATGTGCTGGAAGGGATCTTCAGAATTAAGCCCATGGAATTTAGGTATAGCATGAATCATGTTGGGCTTTAATTCGGAATCAGGTCCTCCAGTCGGGATTCTGACTCGAGGCTCAATGGCCACCGCAGCAGGATTGTAGTGGTCCCGCATCGTAGGACGCTGTGGTGGGTGAACAAAGTTTTGGAAGAGGTCATTGAGTCGCTGGAGCTGGTGCTCCAGATTATTTTCTTCCTCAACTGGCTGAGCCATGATGGGGGAAGAAGAACTTGGTTCTGAATCAGAAGAGAGAATAATGTGAGGGTGTTGCTGCACAAACACGGGTGTCGAGGCTTGGCCTTGACGAGAGCGAATTTCTAAAGGAGGTCTTAAGGGTGGTCTTAAGGACCTCCTTCCGTACATGCACTGTTGGAAGAGATGAGTTTGGAAGGTGCTGGACCCAGTCATGACACCCAAAAATGTGTTGGGTGACTATAGAGGTGCAGGGCAGATGGACCCCTTGATCAGAAAGATCGTCCACCTGAGAATTACCTGGGCAGCCAGAGAGGGAGAGTCCCGCAAAGACCCCTACACGGTAGAGCGTCTCCACGGGTTACAGGGTTTCCCCCACCCGACCTCTCTTGTCACTGCGGTTCCAGGTAGACCAGAATGGGGATCTTGACCTCTTAAGTCTACCAATTTTTATTTTAAGATCAGGGTGCTTAAGGTTTCACTTGAACTTTAGTCTTTTAAGTGCAAAGGGTGACCTAATTTAAGGTTGGTTGACCCAAGGGGTCAACTTTACCTCTTGTTTTCTTTGAGAGCTTTTAGGTCTTGTCTTTTAGGGTTCAAGTGTTTAGAGAGCCAATTGTTTTAGGTTTTCTTTGAATAGGTATTTTCAGACAAGGGCTTGGGCACACTTCATTTGGTTTTCTCAATTCTTGCTTAAGGAGTTTGTCTCTAAATCCCTAGTGTTGGATCCTCGGTTGGCTCTACTTGGTCCAGTTAATTCTTTGTTGGGTAATTAGGGCTCAAGCAAGAATGTGTTAGCCCTTAAATACCCTTAATAGTGTGCAGGAGTAATGAGTTGAAAACATGCAACTTTTTATGGTTACTAAGTATGGAAGACAGGTTAGCCCTATATTGCTTGTTCTTTTCTTTTCTTCCTCTTTAGAGTTTAGGGGTTAATAGCGAGAGGAGAAAAATTTTACCTATCCTCGGAGTGGTTGTCGTGCGGTTGCTTGTCTTCTTGATTTCCTGTAGCTGCACAAAAGAGAGGAGATTATCAGAAACTAAAAAGAAACAGGAATGTTTACCTCTAGAATAGCCGTTGCTCCCCGGCAACGGCGCCAAAAACTGGTGGCGACCTTCCTCTATAGTTTTATTATTTCGTTGTAGTATAGTATAGAGAGGTGATTACCAGTTTAATACAATTTGTTACTCGGAAATAAAGAGTTCCCAAGGTCGAACTCAAGGAGCAAGTTGTATTCTAGGGGTACAAGTTTCTTTTACAAAAATAAAGAAAGAGAGAGAGAGAATTTGTTGGCTTTTCTTCTTTTCTCTTTGCTTCTCCTCTTCTTCCTTCTCAGATCTTCTGCTCTCTTCCTTTGTTCTTCTTCTTCTTCTTTCTTTCTTCTTTTCCTTTCTTCAGATCTTCTTCTTGTGCTCTTTTCACTTGACCTCTCTGTGTTCCTCCTCTGCCTCGCCTTCCTTCTCCTTCTTTGCCTTCAGGACGTCGTCTGATTTTCCAATCAGACGACTTAAGCCGCCGCTGCTACAGTGGTGCTTGGTGCTCCTCCTTCCTTCAGCCTTCGTCTTCTTCCACGGTTCTTCTTCACCTGTGCCTACACACTTACACAGCTTGATCAGAGGGGCAAAACCTAACTCTACCCTCCCCCGCGTCTCTCTCTGACAGAAGCCGCTCTTAGGAAAGCTCTCCCAGAGCTGCTGGGTTGCCGGGTACGGGTCGCGCCCGGGTCCAGGCCCATCGGCGTGCGTGGTGGGCAAGGAGTGCAGGTCAGTCTAAGTCGGGTCGGGCCAGGTCCGCGGGGCGTGAGCGCGGACGAGACCGGGTAACCGGGTGGGTGAAGGGGACCTCACCCCATGTGCTGAGGCAATAAGCCTCCAGCACTTTTTCTTTTTATACCGCTGTGCCGCTTCGGAGTCTTCCGAGGTGGGACTAAATGTCCCACCCCAATTTGGCGCCTGCGCAGAGGAAGCAGCTGGTAATCGCAGCTTTACGCGAGGCCTTCGCGCGAGGGATTCGCCTCAACTGCAGCCTAACGCTTTGCCGAAATGCCCCCGCACAGCCTGGGAGCGTGACCTAGGCGCGGCGCACCTGGGGCAGCAGGTGAAGAAGCTGCTTCGCTTCAACAATGGCGGCGGGGAGCGCAGGTACCTGCCCACAGAGAAACGGCCTCTCGGCCCAATCAGAAACGCGGAGGACCTTCGCTGTGGCACGGCGAAGGTGGTCGGGGGGTGTGCAGGCGGCGGGGCAGAGCCTAAGGGCTGCCCTAGGTCGGACTGTGGGTCGGGAGATGGGTTTCTTCGGTGGAGTTGCAGAGGGTGATTTGGGGGAAGTGGAAGGGCGGAGGTTGATCAGGGTGAGGAGGCGGAGGTTCTGCGGTGGTCGGCGAGCCGTGTGGGTTGCTGGAGTGATGGGAGCGGGTCGCCGGAGCAGGGGCCGGAGGTGGAGAAGGTGAGGGCGATTGGTCGGATCGGGGTAACAGTAAAGTTGTAAAATGAGGAAAAGGAAGAGGGGAGAAAGAGGAGGAGTTCTACCTACTTAGCAGGACGAGGAGGGGCCGGAGCGGGCGACAGTCGTATCGACTGTCGCCGGAGAAGAAGATGCCCGGGGGAAGGGGCGGCGGCGAGGAGAGGGCCGGAGAGGCGCCAGCTGGGTGCGGCGTGGCGCGGGAAGAGCGAGGGAGGGCAACCCTACAGCTGGTAATGCGGCAGAGCGACGAGGAGGAAGAGGGGAGGCCGCCGGAGCTGGAGGGCTTCCTGTCGGAGTGGGAAGAGAGGAAGTGGGGGTCTTTCTCCGTCAGGACCGAGCTGCTCAGAACGGCGGAGCGACGGGGGTATTTATAGAGGCGGAATCAGAGAGGAGGGCGGAGGGAGACGATGTGTCTCCCTCGCCGAAGGACGCCGGAGATGGAAACCCATACCGTTCGTGCGTTCGCACGGCCGGTATGGTGGGTTGCAGCGACCAGGGGGGTGTTCCTACGACGGCTGACGACGCAGGGCACCCCCGGTTGTCTTGCCAGACCCTCCCCCTTACCCTGCGCGGCGCCATGCTCCGCGCAAGGTCACCGGAGCATGGTGCTGGTCAGGTTTTGGCAGGAGGGACCTGAATGCAAAGAACGAAGGAGAGTTAGGGGCATAAATGCGAGGGTTCAAAAGTTGAGGGCCAAAAAGTAAATATATGAGGACCAAAGTGTAAAGTTGGTCAAGAAGGTTTCTTCTTAGGCTCAAGTTTTTATACATGACTAATTAGGACCTAAGGAATATGATGGTGAATTTTAGTTCTAGATTAAACCTTGTTTGACTGGTCAATTTACGCAAAAACCCAAATTAAGTTATTAATTGGGTATGGTTCTCAATGTAGGTCAAAATGGGTTCTGAAGTCCAAATTGAAGGTTCTAAACCCTAGAGATTATTTTTCTATGAATTTTAGAGGGTTTATTCTATTTTTACTTTGCCTCGAACCTCGTGAATTTGAAGTGGGTTTGTTTTAGGATTACAGATTATCATTTAGTTCCTTGGAATTGCTGTAGCCCTTATCAGATCATCCCACTTTCCTTCTTATTTGGTTTGTTTGACCTATGTTTGGACCCTGAATTACCCTGTATGCAGATTATACTGGTAAAATTGCATTTTTACCCCTTATGACTTGTTTTCTCCTTAAACTCAGAATTCTCTGAGTTAAGCCTTTCCTTGAGTTATGTAGGAGCTTTTATCCTTTGTATTAGGTCAAAATGAGCTAGTTATGGCTCATGATGAGGTTCTCATCAGGTGTCATCGCCAGACGTCCAGCCCATCATCCAGAAGGCACTCCGGACGTCTGATATTGAAAAAACTCCAGTATCAGACTGCACTTCTGCTTCTATTGCCGTGCTCTGTCGTGGCTCCTCCTGCTCCGCTGCAGCTCCGACCGCTGCAGAAGGTCGAGGACGATGCCCCAACACTGTGCTCTTCCCACATTCACCGCGATGGTCGTGCAAACCTCTGGCAAGCCCCCACGAGCTCACGACCTCGACCCTCTCCTCCTTACGTCCGCTCCTCCTCGCTCTTGCTCCCTCTCTCTCGCGCACCTCGCTCACGGTAGTGGAGTGGGAAGGTTGTGGAGTGGAGAGGAGAGGAAGGGGGAAAAGAAGAAGAGAGGAGAGAGACGGAGGTCTACAAGCTGGCTGCACATAGAAAGCAAATGCACTTACAGATTTTTCAATTTCCAAACGTCTGGGAAGGGGTCCAGACATCTAACCAGATGTCTGACTGACAATCCAGACATCTTAAAAGGCTCAAATCAGAATGGGTCTTTACAGGCAATCTGGATGACATCATACCTAAATTTAGAGTGCCACCTTTAGAGATTTAATTTGACATATGGGAGGAAGGAAAGAGCCTCTTTAGTTCTTTGGCCTCCAATTTTGGGCCCTTTCGGGAAGGAGATGGCTCTCTCCAAATTAGAGCCTTCCCCATCCCATATAGAGTTTTGGGAAGCCACTCACAAGAGAAAAGGAAGGAAAGAAAATAAAATAAGGACCTTCCTAATAATCTCTCTCCCTCAAGTCTTTCCCACAGATCTCTCTCTCTGATTCTCTCTCTTTATAATAGGCAGGATGGACGGCCTCTGGGATCTTCATCTTCCTCCACAGGGAAGAAACTCCCTCACCATCATCTTCTTCCTCCATGGAGGAGGAGAATCTTCTCTCCAAGATAAACTTGATTCCATCACCATGAGTTCCACAACCACAGCTACGACCACCACCACATCTCGCCCACGACGTTCCCATCACCACGGCCAGCGATGACAGCATTGACATCATCACCGCAAGCTCATCATCACCGTGCTCTGCTAGACGTTCCCACCACTGCGATTCTCTGCAACGACAATCACCATCATGCCTCCTCCTTACTACAACCACGCCCTCACGTGTGATCACTCACTGCATGACCATGCCTTTGCACAGGCACAACGTCAAGTAGGCCACCCATGCACGCCTGACCTCCACCTCCTCTTCTTCTTCAACCACTGTCAATGGAGAAGAACCCATAACCAGTCGATCATCGTCCACATGCAACTGGCCCCTCCGCCCTCCATTCAACGTGCCATCGCCTCCACTGGACCCACCTTGCCTGCACCAGCTCAACCTTGCCTTCGATCACGCGAAACGACCACCCTCTTGCTGGCAGGAAAGCCTCACCGCTGGTGGCCTCCATCTCTCCAATCGACGAGCTCTGGTCACCCTTCTCCACTCCATAACCACCATCACGAAGCTGTCGTAATGGCCAACCTCCACTGAGCTCCATATGCTCAACCGTAGCCTCCACTTCACACACAAGGAATCCCCTTCTTCGGGTTCCATTAAAAATTACGAAATGTGCCATTGCTAATCTCATTTTTCTAATTTTGTTGAATTAATAAATTATGGTGAAATTACATCCTTACACTTATTCTTACCCGTATTTGTTCAACTCTTATGATTTATCTCAATGTGCATCACATTTGGATTCCGATTTGCACTTTAGTATGCATGCAATTGAAAATTACATGATATGCCACTGCACATGCATTATTCACATATTTTGGAGCTTTGCTCCCTTATGTGAAATTTACATAAATAGCCCTTGACTTCTCTATAAATTTAGGGTTTACATTCAGAGTGGCATATTCATTGATTGATTTGATGAATATTCTATGAACATGATTATTACCTATCTGTGATTTTATTGGTCTGTTCCTCCCTGTGGATACTACCTAATCCACCGTGGTTAGTTTTACTGATAAATATTTTTGATCTGGGATTTATCCACCATGTTTTACATTTCTACGATGACGTATTTTTCTGACAAGCGAAATCTCTCGTTCATTAGGTTATCTTGCACCCTATACGATGACATTATAACAACATTGTGAGGTAATCTAAACATCATTTTTAGCATCATTGATTAATTTAACAATCCTAATTAACAGTATTTGAAAGATGTGCATCAAGATGATAAGTGTACCCACAAAATTGGGAGCATACCCTTTTTGAGTGCCAACCACCCACAACAAAAAGGGGCAACGGTGATGGTGTTAGCGTTAGCATTTGTCTCAAATTCTAGCATATATAATCTGCAATAAGAAGTTAATAGGGGAAGCAACCCACAAAGAGTGCTGATGATAAGAATGGGGAGAGAATAATCTCACCTTCTACGCTTCATTAATCTCACTGAAGCAAATGGATCTTTAGTTTACACCAGACTAAGCGACTCTATGTAATAGTAAAATGCAATGGAGTAATCACCAGGAAGGAGTCCACCCTGATCAGTAACCACCAAAGTCCTTTTCGAAAGGGGAGTACTAACAGAGCAAATTAAGGAAGGAGGAAGCACTCAGAAAGACATATAGCAAGTGGGAGATCAGTGGGAAAGGGAGCGGCTGGAAGGATTAGGGTTTGGAGGGGATGGAAGTGGAAGTATCTAAAGAGCTCTCACTTTCCTCTGATATGCACATCGAAAAGCTTTTTAACTCACATTCCATTGCAAGAATGCTTGTTTATTTCTCTTAGGCCTCATTTGGTTATCGGGTTAAGGAGTTAACTCGACATCGGTTGACCAAAACCCAGGTGTAACTTAACCTAGATGTAGTGGGCATAACTCGATGTATGTTTAACCCACCCTCTGGTGGAATAACGGATAACCTGCTTTTTGTTCTACCATTGTGATGAGAAAATCCGATGCCCTAATTTGCCTCTCCTCACTGCAGAGGCAATCTGCTCCTGCGAACATCCTTGTCATCGCCCTCCCTTTGTGTCCTTCTCATCTCTTGTGTTGCACGATCTCACACGGCCAAGTACCTGGATGCGATGAGAAAGGAGTTGCTAAAAATCATCCATTTGGTTCTTCCCTTTCAATATGTGTGGTACATATATTTGCATTCGATGATCGTGTTCATTTGAAGGTACACTTTCCTATTGCGATTAGTGTCAATGTGGAAGTTGTTAGGGCATGCAAGGTAACATGAGCCGGATGCGTTTATCTAAATAGGTCATTGTAGCTTGCATTCGCAATGTCGATTTTAAATGTAGTAACGGATGTGAGTTCGAGTGTCGAACACAGAGAGGTGTGAAATTAGCTTTTTCTGTCACGTAGTTGTCATGGAAATGGTGGGTTTTGCTTGCGCATGAGAAAACAAGGGAGAGAAAAGAGAGTAAGAGAGAAAAAGAGAGAGAGAAAGAGAGTAGGGTTATAGTCTTTTGATCACAGCATTCATGCAAATCAAGATAAGAAAAATCCGATAAAAAGAGAGAGACAATAGCTATATAAGAAACAACATCATTTAGCATGCAACTTGAGCTTTACACATACAACAATAGCTAAATGCTTAAACAAAAGTAAAGTAAAGCTAGAGTAAAGGGAGAGAGAGAGAAAGGGGAGAAGGCGAGGTGGCCATGACGGTGCAGGAGGGCTCCATCGGTGGCTCATCAACTCCGGCGAGTACAAAGTGTGCTAATGGAAGCTAGGAGTGGGGTAAAAGAATTGCAAGTGTATTCAATGCCCTCACATGGATAGTTGGAGGGGGTTTATATAGGAAGAAGGGGTTTCTAAATTAAGTAGGGGCTTTAGCGACGTCCAGGATGTCGCTAAAACCACCCCAGAAATGTCGGTGAAGGCCCATACCTGCCGGTCTTCTGCACGTGCCTATTCTTCCTCCCGTGCAATCCGTGTGCGTTCGCTATGTTCAATCGGACGGTTGAGACTTCGTGTGAGTGCACGCTAAGGATTGTGCTTGTATAGCACGCGCCTCGTCCGTTATCATGCACGTAAGCATCCGTGCACATCCACTGCGCCACGTGGCCTCCATCTACACCGTCTGTGCATGGATCAATGGCTGAATTTTGATCGCGCGTGCGGATGCGGCTGGCGTAATTCGAATGGGCGTCGGATGAGCATGTGGGAGGGCGCTGACCGTTGCGGTGTACTTCAGATTTTGTCACGATTTTGCATGAACTCTCAGCCGTCCAATGGTTGATCAGATGGCTAGGACCTTATCTGGGCGTGATGGAGAGATGCTACGGGCGAGCTGGTGGCTTCTCAATCGTCCGTTCATCAGATCGGATGGCTTAAAATGCTTCGTGCGATGAGGCAGGGGCACGCTGCGCGGGTGAGGGTGACGTGGCTACTTGTGGCCATTGATCTGATGATCAACGACCAGAACTTCTTGGGCCAATCGAGGGAGCTCGGGATGTCGGATTTGAGTGATTTCGAGCTCATTGGACTCGATTTGTCGATCTGAGTCCATCTGTGCGGTCTGATTTTTCATCTGAGGCATATTTTTACATGAACTTGTACAAATGGCCATTAGCATTAATTTATAAGCAATCTCAAAGTGCAATTCATGTAATGCTCCCATGCCCATTTATGATATGTTATTTATGCATGTTACCATTAAGATAAACCCCGATTGATAGAATTATCGCCACAAAAAGTATAGTTATCATACTCCCATGCTCATTCCTTGCTAGTCCTTAGCAAGGTTCATCCTAGCCATTATTCTCAGTCAGAAATCAGGAATTGATTACTTAGTCATTTTGTTACTTGTCAACAGGAGGAAATATACTAAGAGCTTGATCTACAGAGACTAAACAGCGCCTGGGTATCTACTAAAATATCAATCGCCCGAATCCTCGCTTTAAGGCATACATATATACATTTTTCTTTTTCATCTCTTCTCATTTTTTTTGGATTTTTGGAGTTGAGAGTGTGTCAATAACTTTTTACGGCTACCCAACCCACCCATAACTTGAAAAAGACTCTTAATGCTAAGCATCTTGGTGTGAATATTATGATAGACTCACTCAATGGTAATTAGAACAGGCTTCGGGTTTCTACGCCCCTAGGTGACCGGAAAAGGAAGTGCATGCCTGAAGGTGTATCTGTCCGATTGGTAGCTTTCTCCCTACTTTTATTTTATTTTGGGTCAACACAAGGGTGTTTCTAGTGTATATCTCACCGGATTGCTCTACTTTCCCACTTATTCCTTAGGTGTTTTGGACTTTTTGTGCCTTTAGTGAGTTGGGTTCTGGACAATCAGCTAATGGGCTGTTACCCACGACCACTTGCCAGCCATACTCGTAAGGTGAAGTGTGGCTTATTTATTTTTTATTTTTCTTCTTTTTCTTTTTCTTATTTTTTTTATTTCTCCCATTTTTTCTTTTTCTCTTTTCTTTTTCTTTTGTTGTTTAGTAGGTGGCTTCCCTGATCTTAGATTTACCTAAAGGCAATAAAAAGAAAGTGGTCCTATGGCTGGGCTCTGGACAACTGGCCAATAGGCTGTTACCCACGATAACTTGACAGCCATACCATCCTAGAAGGTTCATTAGCTACCTAATTTCTGTTAGAATCTCCGAGAAGTGAGTTAGTGCGAAAATGTGTGCAGATGCTTAGACTTGAAGTCCCTTCGAGTCATAGAGCGGGTTGATAAGTCGTATACTTATCACCCTACTTTATTAGCGAATTACAGTAAATTAAGGTTCTTTTCGTATTATTTTCCAATGTTGACAAGTTCCTAATGCCTAAGTTTTGCTTCCTAAATTCATCCTTTTTTATTTTAATTTTAATTTTATTTTTTTTATTCTATTTAGACTGATAAAATGAACTCAGAACATGTAAATTACCACCCCCCCATGCTTAAGTTGGACAATGTCCTCATTGAAAAATAAATGGATGCAGAGGGGGTTCAAAAAGAAGTCGCCTGAGTGATGCCGTGTACCTGATCAGTCTGAATCTTCTGGGTTGCATCCTAGGAAACGTTAAGTTTAATGCCTCCAGCTGGGCGATGCTTCGTGTCAACCCTCGATGAGGGTGACAACCTCCTTTGGGGGAACCTGGGCAATGAAATGCTTTAATCTCTGATAGTTTATCGTGAAGGTTTGGATTTGCAATTTCAATCGCCCCATTGGAAAAAGGTTTGACCACCCGATATGGTCCTGTCCACTTGGATCTGAGCTTCCCGGGAAAAAGTTTAAGTCGGGCATCAAAAAGCCAGACTTGCTGGTTAGGCTTGAAGCTCTTTCTATGGATGAGTCGATCGTGGACAGCTTTCATCTTTTCCTTTTAAAGTTGACTATTCTCAGATGCATTTCGATGAATTTCCTCGAGCTCGAAGAGTTGGAGTGCCCTCTGTGCACCGGCTAACTGAGAGTCCATGTTACACTACTTAATAGCCCAGTAAGCCTGGTGTTCCAATTCGACCAGAAGGTGGCAAGCTTTACCAAGGACTAGGTGATACAGTGACATGCCTATCAAGGTCTTAAATGTGGTCCTGTATGTCTACAGGGCATCATCCAGTCGTGTGGACCAATCCTTCCTATCAGGTATCACAATCCTTTGCAGAATATTCTTAATCTTTCTATTGGAGACCTCAGTCTACCCATTGGTTTGCGGATGATACGGGCATGGATAAAGTGACTTCCACCATCACTGATCATGGCCTTCGGTATTCCAAATCGAGAAAAGATGTTTTGCTTAACAAAATCCATGATAGCATTATGGTCACATCTGCGAGTGGCGACGGCTTCAATCCATTTTGAGACATAGTCTACTGAGACTAAGATGTACTCAAAGCCGTTGGATGGTGGGAAGGGGGCCATGAAATCGATGCCCCAAACGTCGAAGATCTCGACAATCAAAATGGGATGGAGGGGCATCATGCCTTTTCTGGTCATGGTCCCTAAAGTCTGGCAATGAGAGCAAGTCTTCGCAAAGCTGTGTGCATCCTTGGATAAGGAAGGCCAGTAAAATCCAGATTGCAAAACCTTTGCAGCTGTCTTCTTCCCCGAAAAGTGGCCACCACATGCTTGGTCATGACAAAAGGATAACACACTTTGAACTTCTTCCTCCAAAATACACCTCCTGATAATCTGGTCAGCACAGAGGTGAAACAGCATGGGATCATCCCAGAAATAATGCTTGGCTTCAACCAAGAACTTATCCCGTTGCTGTCTGGAGCAGCTATGCAGGGTCTGTCCTACTACCAGATAGTTGACGAAGTCGACATACCAGGGTAGTTTCCTTCCATGCACAGCAAAAAGTTGTTCATCAGGAAAGGTATCAGTCAAGGGCAAGGAGGGCCCAATGTTGTCAGGGTGGAGTCTGGACAGGTGATCGGCCACGACATTCTTGGACCCGGCTTTGTCGTGAATTTCCAGGTCAAATTTCTGCAAGGGCAGAATCCGTCTGATGAACCTGGGTTTAGCATCCTTTCTAGCCAAAAAATGCCAAATGGCCGAGTGGTCCGTATAAATGGTCACATGGGATCCTACAAGGTAAGATCGAAACTTTTCTAGTCTAAAAATATGGCGAGTAGCTCTTTCTCTATGACTGTATAGTTCCGTTGGGCCTCATCCAACATCTTGCTCGCGTAGTAGATTACCACGAGTTTCTTTTCTTATCTCTGTCCTAGGACTGCACCAATGGAAAAGTCTGATGTATCACACATAATTTCAAAATCCTGGGACCAGTCTGGGGGCTATAACATAGGTGTGGTGGAGACTGATTCCTTGAGGGCGGTGTAAACCTGGATGCAATTAGGTGTCATGTGAAATAGGGAGTCGTTGGCCAAAAGGTCGGTCAAGGGTTTAGAGAGTTTGGAGAAGTCTTTAATGAACCTTCAATAGAAACCAATGTGTCCTAGGAAAGATCGGATTTGCTGGATCGAGCTAGGTGGTAGAAGTTTGGAAATCAGATCAACCTTAGCTTAATCCACCTCAATGCCCCTATGCGATACGATGTGCCCGAGGATAATCCCTTCTTGAACCATGAAATGGCTTTTTTCCCAACTCAAAACCAAGTTAACCTCGATACATCACTTCAGGATTTTCTCCAAGTAGCTTAGATAATGGTTGAATGAGTTCCTAAACACTGAGAAATCATCCATAAAGACCTCCAAGTATTCACCCACAATCTCTGAAAAGATGGCTAGCATGCAATACTGAAAAGTAGCAGGTGTGTTGCATAACCCGAATGGCATACGACGGAATGCATACAGGAAAGTGAATGTGGTCTTCTCTTGATCTTAGGGAGCAATCGTGACTTGGTTGTATCCTGAGTATCCATCCAGGAAGCAATAATATTTCTGCCCTGGCAATTGTTCAAGAATTTGGTCAATGAATGGCAGAGGGAAATGATCTTTCTTGGTCGCCTCATTGAGCTTCCTATAATCAATGCACACTCGCCATGCTGTGGTGGTGTGGGTGGGGATGGATTCGCCACGCTCATTGGTGACAATGGTGAGCTCGGCTTTCTTGGTGACCACTTGAGTGGGGATCACCCAGGGGCTATCAGAGATTGGGTAGATGATGTCAACATCAAGCCACTTGATGATTTTCTTTTTAACGACCTCTCGTATATTTGGGTTTAATCGTCTCTGCATCTGACGAGAAGGTCGAGCCCCATCTTCCAGATAGGTCTTGTGGGTGCAATATGTGGGGTAATTCCTCTCAAATCCGAGATGGTCCATCCAATGGCTTCCCAATGTTCTGATAGGGTCGCGGTCAACCTGAGTTCCTGATCCTTAGTTAGATGGGCATTGATAATCACTAGGAAGGTCTGGTCAGGTCCAAGGAAGACGTACTTTAGATTTTCGGGTAGCGGCTTCAGCTCGGGTGTGGGTGGAACAACACTCGATGGGTAAGGGAAAGGTGGGAGTTGATTAGCATCAATCTCCTCAAACTGTGGTTGCCGATGGTAATTAGTTCTACAGAGGTCAGCATGCACAGATGAGGATGGGCCAGAACAGTCGTCACAGGGTTGGGTCTAATGGTTTGACCTAGGGTGGTTCTGAAATTGATTTGGTTTCTGGTTCGTCCAAGCAAAGTTTGGATGATTATGCCATCCGGTGTTGTAGGTGTTGGAGAAGGGATCAGGTTTGGAATAACCTTGGATAGCTTGGACATCTTCAAAGATAGAAGGTGCCAAGCTGGAGGGAAGAGAATAATCATGGGTTGAGGGAGCAAAGGTTCCCCTTGGAACATGGTCAGGGGTTGTTCTAGGTGCATCTGGCTTAGTGGTTGAACTAGGTCAACATTATGAGCTCCCTTTGCTAGGGAGAGAGTCTGTAGCGGGTTCCTGGTCTGGTTCAATAGTTCATCTATCTTCTTATCCACCAATTCCGCTCGATCCAACTTCTTGGAAATAATATCCATGTCAACCATTCCAGAATTTTCTTGTACCTCATAGATGAAACCACGGGGTTGACTGGATCGACTAAATTGGGTCATGGAGGCATTGTTGAGTGAATTTTCACTCATATACTCGAAAAGCTCAAACACACTTTCCTCTTTTTTGTTTAGAAAGTTTCCTCCGCATGAGACATCGATAAAGTTCCGAAGGTTGCTGTCCAGACCATGGTAGAAGATCTGGGCCAATTTCCACCTTGGAACCTCATGGTGTGGGCATTTCCTCAACAATTCGTTAAATCTCTCTTATGCCTCATGGAATTGTTCCCCGCCCTGAAGTGTAAAGGTGGTAATGGCTCTTCTGAGGGCATTGGTCTTTCCTATGGGGAAGAATTTCTTTAAGAATGCATGCCTCGGTTCTTCCTAGGTGGAGATAGGTCTTCCTGAAGTTCTAAGCTAATGAGATGCTTTGTCTCTCAGTGAGAAGGGGAACATCTTAATCAAAACAATGTCTAAGCTGATGTTCCTGGGCTTGATAGTCCGAGCGATCCGGTCAAGGTCCTCTAGGTGTTGGAAGTGGTCCTCATTTGAGCTCCCACGGAAGTGGCTTTGAATCAGGCTTAGGACATTAGGTTTTAGCTCAAAATCATCTCCCCCTTCGGGGACCCTAAGATGTGGTTCGATTCGAATAGCAGACAGATTATAAAAGTCACGGAGGGGCCTAGGTTGGTTCTGGAATTGTGGTGGATCAGGTGGTGGTTGCCCCTGCAGGTTCTGCAAAGTTGGTGGTGGTTTCCCCTACGGGTTCTGCAACCGGTGTGTGGCTTGCATGATAGTGTGTATCCACTGCTACTGAAGCTGGTGGTTTGCATTATCTAGGCCTAGATGATGGCCATCGTATCTGGTGGAGGTTGGTCCTCAACCTCATCTACTCTAGGTTCGGCCATATCTCTAGTAAGACCAAGTCTCCCTCAGGTTTCCCATCCCAAAACAAACAGCTCGGGATGAAGTGATCGTCTCTCGTGCATACACTAGAGAAGAACGAGGAGGGATGCGAAGAGAAACAGATGCGAGAAGCATGTGTGCTCAAACAAGCAGACAAGACTAGTCCTTATAGTATATTCCTTAGGGGACTTAGAAATCTCAAAATGAACTATCAAGTCTATAGGCACATAACCGCCCTTCCCAAGGCTAATATGGCCAAGTTGATTACGAGGGGATTGTGGGTAAGGTTCTTCCTTTGGCTTGCGCCGCCAGTTTCATAGACCCCATAATTGCGGTCATTTGGCACTTCCCTACAGCCTAGTCATCAAATTTTACGAAGGGAATGAAGGCCAAGTGCTTAGCAATCGAAATAACACCTTTCGAGACTTAAACTAGTCCTACCTAGGGCACGTCTACTCTATTTTAATGAGGGCTTAGGTCAATGGTTGTGCTTGAGATATGTGATGAGGCGTTGATTGGGCCGGTGCCTCTTAGTTATCCGATTCAAATGGGTGTGCACCTAACATGACATGGTTTGCAAGCAAGGATTTAAGATGTAGTGTCTTTTAACGTTTGTCCTTACTTTAATGTCTTTTAGGGTTGAAGTGCCTTAGTGTTTTCGAACAAGTTTCAAGTAGGCACACCAAGTTTTACACACAACAGGTGAGAGTGAATTTCCTTTAGAGTGAGGAGGCCCTAGAAAACAACCCTAATGTTCTCACCCTACTGTTCATGCAATCTACCAGGTGAGTCGATTTTAAGGTGAGTGATGCGGCCTAAGTCAAGTCATGGTGGCTTCGCAAACATCACTCAAAAAGAAAAAGAACATTCCAAAGAGATTATGTCTTTAGGAATGTTAGAGTGTATTTTTTTTTTGTTTTGTGATGAATTTAGGATGTGGATCAAGCAATCATTCACCATGCCAATTTATTCTTTGATTTTAATTTTTTTAGGCAAGCAGACAACCACGGGTAGAGCGGTACTCACAACCGGCCTCTGCTGCATTCACTCCATCTCCACCATCATGAGTTGCACTCCTTTGCCACCCAGGCGTCAAGTTCCTGCAACTAATCAAGTAGAGGGAGAAAATGAGTTAGACGATGTGGGTATGGATGCAAAATGAAAGCGACAAAATAAATCCATTGCCTCCCCGGCAACGGTGCCAAAAATTGACATGAGCCGGACGCATTTGTCTAAATAGGTCGTTGTAGCTCGCATTCGCAACATCGATTTTAAATGTAGAAATGGATGTGAGACAGAGTGTCGAACACAGGGAGGTGTGAAATCAGCTTTTTCTGTCACTTAGTTGTCACAAAAATGGCGGGTTTTGCTTGCGCACGAGAAAATGTGGGAGAGAAAAGAGAGTAAGAGAGAAAGAGAGAGAGAGTAGGGTTAGAGTCTTTTGATCACAGCACTCATGCAAATCAAGATAGGAAAAACCTGGTAAAAAGAGAGCGACAATAGCTATATAAGAAACAACATCATTTAACATGCAACTTGAGTTTTACAAATACAACAATAGTTAAATGCTTAAATAAAAGTAAAGTAAAGCTAGACTAAAGGGAGAGAGAGAGAGAGGGGAGAAGGCAAGGTAGCCACGGCGGTGGAGGAGGGCTCCATCGACGGCTCATCAACTCCGACGTGTATAAAGTGTGCTAATGGAAGCTAGGAGTGGGGTAGAAGAATTGCAAGTGTATTCAATTCCCTCACATGGGTAGTTGGAGGGGGTTTATATAGGAAGAAGGGGTTTCTAAATTAAGTAAGGGATTTAGCGACATCCAGGACGTCGCTAAAACCACCCCAGAAATGTCAGTGAAGGCCCCTGCCTGCCGTCTTCCGCGTGCGGCTGTTCTTCCTCCCATGTGATCTGTGTGCATTAGCTGTGCACCATCTGATCGAAGATCAGACAGTTGAGACTTCGCGTAAGCATGCGTTAAGGATTGCGCTTGTGTAGCACGTGCCTCATGCGTTACTGCACGCATGAGCATCCGTGCGCATCCACTGTGCCGCGTGGCCTCCATCCGCACCGTCCGTGCACGAATCAATGGCTGAATTTTGATCGTGCGCACGAATGCAACTGGCACGATTCGAACGGGCGTCGGATGAGCGCGTGGGAGGGTGCTAACCTCTACAGTGCGCTTCAGATTTTGTCATGGTTTTGCATGAACTCTCAGCCATCTGATGGATGATCGGACGACTGGGATCTCATCTGGGTGCGATGGAGAGATGCTACGGACAAGTTGGTGGCTGACGATAGAACGACTTAAAATGCTTTGCACGATGAGGCAGGGGCATGCTACGTGGGTGAGGGTGATGTGGCTGCTTGCAGACCGTTGATTTGATGATCAATGACCAGAACTTCTTGGGCCAATCGAGGAAGCTTCGCATGTCGATTTTGAGTGATTTAGAGCCCGTTAGACTTGATTCGTCGATCTGAGTCCATTCGTGCGATTTGATTGCTCATTTGAGGCTTATTTTGACATGAATTTGTACAAATGACCATTAACATTGATTTATAAGCAATCTCAATGTGCAATGCATGTAATGCCCCCATGCCAATTTATGATGTGTTATTTGTGCATGTTACCCTTAAGATAAACCCCGCTTGATAGAATTATCGCCACAAAATGTAGAGTTATCACAAGGGTGCGTTTGTAGAGTTTGGCATACATGGATTTACTGAGTTTGCTGTTGTTAGGGTTTCTGTGGTTGTCATTGGTGATTAGGGTTTGTGTCGTAGGTTTTGCTATCGTTTTGCTTAATGTTGGCAATTTCTATAATTAAGCTTTTGTTCCTCGTCTTTGGTGATCACGGTTGACGAAGTATCATGATGCTAGGTTTTGCGATGCAAACTTTTGGATTTGTGTGTTCTTGTGAAGAGGATTGAAGCTTTCTATCAGCCATCTTATTCAATGTCAAGCTTTTTAGAGGGTGTTGCCCTATGGAAAAGGGTCTACAGTGTGATTACTGTGTTGGGGAATTACTATGGTTCATGTTTGTGAGTAAATGTGGGTAGGTGTTTGGTGTGGTCTCTTCCTCCAGGCTTTTTTCCTACTTGTTTTGTCTCATCCTAGGGATATGGCAGGCTATAATCTTCCCATATCGTGTGGATGCCAACCATAAAGGTAAGGCCTTGAGGTGGGTGGAAACATCCATTTGGAGGTGTTGGCTACTACTTTCCTCAGTATGGGAGGGTGTTCTAGCCCTGTATGCTCTCACTGTGGTAGCATTACCCCTTCAAATTGGGAAGCTATCAACATCAAGTTGAAAAGGCAATGCTTCTATAAATGGCACCCTTTCCTCCTTGATGCTATCACTTGGGTGGTCATGCTAATACTTAATGAGGAGGAGGAAGACAGTAAGTAGTCACATTTGTATGTTCTCTACCTGCAGCAATTGTGATGTTCTATATATCTGTTAATTTGTTTATTTCTGTGTGTAGGTGACAAAAGTGTGGAGAGTGTTGCTCTTCTCAAAGAGGTGAAGGATCACCACAAGAAGCTGATGAAAAGAGTCTTTAGGAGGTAAGTCCCCTACTTTGTAGCATAAGAAATTCCATCAGTGACGTTTCCCATTGCAACTTTTGGAGGTAATTTTATCTTCGCATTGCTTGTGGCATGTCATTTTACTTACTTTCGTAAAAATGGTTGTTGTTAATGTTTCGTTGAGTGTTAAATATATGCATCGTAGTATAGTCGACAAAATCTTATAACAAACATTTAAATTTATAAACTCAGATTCTAAAGGGGGTTCAAGGTCATTCATAGGGAGCAAATATAGAATTTACAACACTAATCTTGAATTGAAATGAATGAGCACAATAAACAGAGCACAATAGAGATATTCAATAAATAATATATGCAGAAATATATTAAATGAGAACCAATGCATGATGGAGCATAAATAATGAGAATAGAAAATAATGGTGATTTAAATCACCATGTATATCCTCTTAATTTAAGCATGCATCCAAAGTATTCAAATATTTCAATAGTATCTCAATCAACTTAACTTATGTTGTTAAATCATTCAACAGTAACCATAATGAATCTCTATGATAGGAATATAGCATCAGACACCTTAGCAGAGCACGAGCATAAGGCTCTTCAGAGCCTTCTTCTTTTCTTCTCCTTTCAAAACCTCTCTTTCCTTCACAAGCACAGGCACGACCCTTCTTCTTCAGAGGCCACCGGTTGCACAGGGGCACAAGGGCAGTGCAACAAAACCCACCCCCCTCTCTCTCACAAATCTTCACCTCTTCAAAGACCCAATTATAGGTTTGGGTAATCAGACGAGTAAACAGAACCTCAAACTTGTCCAGACCCGCGGGTGAGGCATGCATGGGTTCGTGAAGCGGGGACCCAACCCCTAGTACTTGGGCAAAGAACGAGTATCATGAAATCAACTTATATCGCTCAAGCGGTTCTTCATCCACCGATGTGGGAGTAAATGTCCCAATTCTCCTTCAAGTGCAGCAGCAGCCAAGCTTGCGCTAATTGAAGGTGCTGCAGCTGCCCTTCTTCGCAATTGATGCTGCACGTAGTTGCATTGAAGGGTTCTGCAACTCTCAGAGTTGGAAGCGAGATAGGGCGGTGAACGTATGGCAGTAGATGTCACCGGAGAAGACAATGGCGACGGCAGAGTTGACCTGCAAGAGAAACGCAACCTAGGGCCCAATTAGATAGCCAGTGACCTTTGTCGTTATGTGGCGAAGGTAATGGTGGGTGTGATTTGGTGTGAGAGAGTGTGAGGTGGCCGAATGATGACGGTGGAGGTGGCTGTGAATGGGTGAGTTTGGCTGGTGGTTTCAGAGGTCAAGAGATCCAATAACGTTGGGGCTTTTGATCTCTAGAACATGGGGAATGTGTGGGTGGAAGTGGTGGGGTGTTTGGTGGCATGTGTTGGTCAAGCGAGCTCACCGGAGCTTCGCTGGCCGTGAAGAAGACGATGGGGGGGTGAGGTGGTCTATGGTTGAAATGAGAGGGAAAAAGGGTTAGGAAGATGCAAAAGAAGAAGGTGAAGGATTATACCTAGTTAATGGACGACAAGGATGAGGAGAGGCGCCAGCTGTGATTGGCCAGCGCTGTGGAAGAAGCTTTCTCCGGTAAGGGAGACGACGGTGAGGAGAGGGGGAGGCAGCCCTCGCTGTGGTTGGCGAGATGTGGAAGACGATGAGGAAGAAGAAAGATGGGCCAATTTGGCCGTTGGCTGTCCGTAGGATGAAGGGGAGGGAAGCCGCTGGAGTTTAGGTTAGAGGAGGGTGAAGATGGGGAAAGAAGAGGATTTTTGGCCCTGTACCTAGCTAAGGAGCAAGGATTCTTGTCCTGGTTCCTTTTATAGGCCTAAGAGAGAGGTTCCAAGCTTGTAAAAGAGGTCGCGAACTCTGTCTATTTCGCACAAACCAGGTACCCACATCTTCCATTCATTCGCAGGAGAGATTGGAATGAATCAAGGTCCATGGTCGGGTTCATTTGGAAGGGAATTCCTTAAGGAATCTCCCTTTCAATTTTGGAAGTGTTTGATTGAGAATCAAGCGAAAAATCCTCACTCAAATCTCAAAGGTGAAGTTTCTATTCACACTAATGTTGGTAGGGACCTAACTGAAAAGGCAAACAAAAAATGTAGTGACCTGATTGCAAGGATTTCAAAAGCTAGGGGCGTGTGTGAGAGAGAAAAAGTCTGACTGAACTAAAATGCAAACTAGCTCAAGATGGACTCTGATTGGACCCAAATTTTGGTAAAAACCTAATTTTGACCCAAAGAATCTAGTGGTGAAGTGGGATTTCAGTTTTGACCAAGTTTAACTGGGAAATTTACATAGAAACCCAAATTAGGGTAGAATTGTGTCTATGACTCTGTTTGAGGTCAAAATGGATTCCAAAGGTTAAATGAAGGATACCAAACCTCATGGAATATTTTTATATGAATTTTAGAAGGTTTAGATAAATTTTATCCTGACCAGAACCTCTGTTATTTAAGCAGGTCTGAAATTAGGATTTTAGGAGATGTATCAATTCTCAAAATAGTGAAACCCTGTTTCTATCTATGTGGACCCTCTTGTTATGCTTTAATGCTCATTAAACCTTAGATTAACCCCTAGAAAACTCCGTGATTATTCTACATTCATGATATGCTGTTAAAACTGCATATTTAACCCTGATTTAGTTATTCCTCTCAAAATGGATGTGTAGGGAATTACGACTCTCAGGAGATTATGTAGGAGCATTTATCAATTAATCTGATCTAATTAAAGCTAATTATGGCTCATGATGATGTTATCATCAATGGTTGGTGCTTTGAGATTGATGGTTGTACTATCATGGCAGTAGATGTGGTTCTTTCTCAAAGTTGTCTATATTACTTCTGAGAATCTATTGATTGTCTGGTTTTAATTGGTGTTTTCTTATTATTCAATTTTTCCAAACGTAATGCTTGGTAATTGGTCTATTATGTAATAATTGGTTTTGACTGAGAAAGGAAGTTAATATCTTTATAATGAAATAATTAATGAATACCTCTTCATATAGAGATAGGTGATTATAATGGTAATACATATGGTAAGCAAAGAATGGTGGTATATGTGTTTTCCTTCTCAAAGTTGTGTACACTCCTTATAAAAATCTATTGATTATCTAGTTTTATTTTTTCTTTGGTTATTATTCAATTTATCCATTGAAAGTTTGATGGTAACACCATCATTCTCTATTTCTAATTTGATTTGACTAATCTCCAAAGCTAGTTTCACCTAATTGTTATATTAAAGGGTATAATTCAATCTTGGTTGAATCAAGAAAAAATACTGTAAAATAGGTTAATTCAACTATTTTAATAGATAAATATAAGTGCAGATTAACCAAGGGGTGAGCCTACAATTAATTAAAGGTTAAATAAGCTTAAAGTTCAAATAAGTTGGCTTGCATTGATTAATTTAGGGTTTATCTGAAAAATGAAAGCTAATTCTCAAATAAAAACCTCGATTTCAGCATTACATAAATTCAAAGGGTTGTGGTCATAATAAATGTAATATAAACCTTCTAAAAATTATTGAAAAATATTCTATAAGGTTTCAAACAATCAATTTGACAAAATGAATCTATTTTGACTTAAAACAAAGACCTAGGTGAATATTTAATATATTTTAGGTTAAAACATAAATTGACTAATAAAACTTCATCAAAAGCCAAAATCAACATCACCGTTACATTCCTTGGGTCAAAATTTTGTTACCCTAAAAAGTTGACACCAATTGGACTTCCCCGTCACCTATTTTGCATTTTGACCCTCAATTTTCAAATTTCTTTCATTCCGATCCAAATCCTCTCTTCTAAGTCCCTCACTGACGTCATGATGATGTCAGAAACTCTTCTTCCTCCTCCAGCTAGCAGCTTCAGCGAGCTTGTCTCCAAGTGTGAATTGGGGGATTGAAATCTCCCTTGTTTCTCGATAAATCCTACCAAAATTGGTGGAAAGATTCCTCATTTGTAGCTCTTTGATTTAAAGCTTTTTCCAACTTCTGTTGCCATCTACAGAGGCCGCAAATCATGACTGAAAACTACGTCGAAGCAAGCTCTATCACAGCCAATCATGGTCGCAAATCGACCTCAATCGCGGCTGCTGCTCACCTATAATACACGGTCGTGCTTCTGCGACTCTCCACATCCAAATTTGGGAGTGAAAACACCCCCTTACTCTTCTTCCTAACGCGTCACCATTGAAGGTCCTTGGAGCTTCTTTGACCTGCCTCGTCCCCTTTCCTAGCCACCAACCGAGGTCACGGCTCCCTTCCCCATCTCGTTACTGAGCTTCCCATCACAGAAGCTAGCTCTTCTAGCCCCTTCTTCACTCGAACCAACTCATCGGACTCCCCTTCTTCCTTATGTCCAAATGGTCAACGCCAGACGCCCTCTGTCATCCCTATTCACTCCTAGGTAGTCCTCTCTTTTCGTTTCTCCTTGTAATGTAGTTTGTACCCTTTAGAGTTAGGAACTACCCACTATACGCCCTCCATCCCCGTCATCTTTCCACGATCATATACGAGCTTCGTCAAGCCTTGGCGAGCAAAAACCCTCAAGAAACAGAGGTGATTACTTATTAAGGCTCTGTTACGAACGCACCCAAGGCATTTTTTTAAGACGTCTGAGAGGTGTCCCAGACGTCTAGCCAGACGTCTGGAAGCACTTCCAGATGTCTGGGATCTATTTTCGGTGGCACGCGGGACTACATCTGCGCATAGGCACGCGCAGACCCACAACCGTCTTCCTCTCTCTTTTTCCCTCTCTCCTCCTGCTACCGCAGGCGCAGCGCTGTCCGCTCTCTCTCTCTCTCTCCTCCTCGCGCGGCCTTAAAAGGGCCATGCCTCTCCCTCACTCCCGTCACCTCCGCCTCCTTCTTCTCCTTCAGCCAGTGCGCGAGAGCGTACGCGAGAGCGAGCGCGAGGGTGCAGCGGCGGCGGCGACAGCCGCGGCGGGTGCGGGAGGAGGCACTGTGCGGGGGAGGAAGCGCTCGGCCGTGAGGGCAAGCTCGCCGGGGCTGCTAGGGCCGGCCGGTGGGGGGCGCAGCGGGCGCAGAGCGACGCGGGAGGAATGCTGCAGCTCGAGCAGCAGGCGGAGTACTCGCGGCGCGGCCGGGCATTGCGAGCGGAGGGCGAGTGGTGCCCTGGTTCTGGAAACTTTTCCAGAATCAGACGTCTGGGCTGGTAGCCAGACGACGGGCATGACGTCTGGAAGACTGTCCAGACGTCTGAACGGTGAGTTATTTCCATTTTCTTCCTTCTCTTCAACTGACTGTACTGAGAGAGAGAGATGGGTACGCGCAGGTTCGGTGATTCGCCATCCAACGCAAATCAGACGTCTGGCTCCAGTGCCAGACGGCGGGAACGACTTCCAGACGTCTTGGGTGACCATCGGACGTCTGGGAACTAGGCCAGACGCCCCCGCAGGCTTCTAGACGTCTGAGAGCCTGCGCAGAGTGAGGTAATTCCCTGATCCACTTTTTAAGATGTCTGGAAGAAGTTCCAGACGTCTGATTTTACACTGTTTCATCGTTTTCGACCCGTTTCAGGCCCGTTTGGGCTCCGTTTTCCGCATTTCGAGTTGCGTTCTTTTCGGAATTACATCCTCTACCTGTCTACAGTAGCTGTATACTATTTTGAGAAGTTCCTTGTGTTTGATCCTTGTGATAGGACCTCGTTCCGTTGCAGTCTCGGGGGTCGCGGAGGCACGCGGGATTCCCGACCATGCCCCCATTACTCCCGTTGTACCTGGTAGAGTGGCTTTAAGTATAATCTGTTAAATTATGAAACCATAAATAGAACCTAGGACATTGCATGAATCCTAGGAATGAGAAATATATTGAATGGTAGATTCCTAGGGTGTTGCATGAATCCTAGGGCTGGAAAACTAGATTGTATGATAGATCCTAGGATATGGCATGAATCCTAGGATGGGAAAACTAGTGGAATGTATGAATACTGCAGTCTTGGAAAATGTGGAAAGAAAATACTAGCTGCCTGTGAATTGAATTAACAGCTACCTGTTATGAATAAATAAACGTGATTGAGAATATGGATTGTAAGAACGTGAAACTGGAAAGTGAAACCTGGATGTTCTGAGTTAAAAGAGCTGGAACCCTACGGGGAATTAGGAGTAGAACTCCTGGAAAGTGAATGGAATAGAATTGGGGAAGTGAGGTGGCCCTTGAGCACGGAGTACCAAGGAGAGCGACTGTTCCCCCCTATTTAGTGCAGAGCGGAGCCAGCCGCCCCAGGGACCCGGGGTTAGGACTGGCCACTCTGTACCGACTTGCTGGCCCTCGTGTACGTAGTACCGAGGAGAGCTACTAGTGTAGGGAGGTACTAGCTACCCCACGGGCCCCGGGGTTCTGCTAGCCTCCCACACCGACTTGTTAGGCCCGCTGGGGCAAACCAGGGTAGTCAGGCAAGGGTGCGCGGACTGTGGAGGGGCAAGGCCCCTGTTTGGTTACTATGGAGGGGTTGGACCCCTGTTACTGAGAGGGCTCTGCCCTGTACTGGTTCCATGCTGTGCTTTGGGCGCACCCGTTAACGGAAACGACTGACCGCGTGCCAGTGCGGGTTAGCTACCCGTGCGTTTACCGCGCGTGCCGTAGTCACCGTTACGTCTGTCAATGACCTTGGGGTGGTTGACTGAGAGTAGGATCACCACGGGGGACTCTCCCGGCCAGGAGAGCACCACGTGCTACTTCTACTGTTCGGAAAAGACTGCAATCAAGATTGTTCCCACGAGGAACATTCGAGATCAAGTGAAGGATCTGAGAAATAGATAAATTGTGAAACAATAGAAAGACGTAAATAAAGGATGAAAGAAAATTTAAAACAGCTACTGTACACTTTACTGTTTCTTTAGTTTAGCTGCCACTCTACTCAGCGTTTTGCTGACGTGTTACACTCGTTACCTTTCAGGACCAGGTGTTGAGCAGCCAGGGTCAGCGGCTGCAGAGGACGCTGGGTCGAGTAGGGTCCAGTAGAGTTACCACTGTTCTTTTGTACCTCTTTTTGTTCCGTTATAGTGAGTAGTTCTTATTTCCGCTGTACTTTTCTTTACCTGCAGTTCATATTATGTTATGATGTTGTTCTATTGTTGTGGTGGTATATACTATAGTGGTTTCTTTCCTTACTGCTGTATTTCCTTACTGTTAGTTATATTCAGGTTGAATGTGGTTTATTTTACTGCTCTTTTGGTTACTTCCTCGTTGCACGATTAGGTCTTGGGATTAGTCGAGTCGGTCCAGTTCTCGTGTCTCGTAGGGACTTGGGAATCGGGTCGTTACAGGCTCCCTACCAGACACCACCCACAGCCACCACCTTCTCCGCATCTGCCATGCCACTTCCAACCTCCTTGCAATGACAAATTGTCGTCGTCATCACCTTCAGTAGGGTCCTCCGAGGCCCCTCGACCCTTTAGTCAAGGACAAGGATCTCTCCACGCCCAGCAGACCGCCACCACCATCGCCGTCACCTTCACCACCCATGGTTGACCACCTTCGACACCCTCGAGCGTCGAAGCTTTGCAAGAAGCTTTGTGGAAGCGTGAGGAACAACCCGTGATATCCAGCAGGTTACTCCATGCACCAAGGAGCTCCATCAAACATCCCCTTCCTCCTCAACACCAAAAGAAGGATCTCAAGCTGCTACTTGTTGGGAGAGACTTGGTTAAGAAGAAAAGTTTGTAGGGATCAAATTGCAAGACAACATGGACCAAAATGCAAAATAATTAGCTTTTCAAGGACTAATTTGCATTTTTTGTGGATTTGGTTTAGTGCTTAAATCTCATTTATATTTGATTACTCTTAATTAAGCATTAAGTAATAAATTTTCTGATTATTAATTCCTTGCACTTTAGATTTAAATTTAATTTCTTTATTGCATAGAATCAAATGCAACTTTGAACTTGTTTGATCTTTCGAGAATTCATCCCTAGCACAAGTTCATCAAATTCACTTGTAAATAATTAAAATAGTGGTATTGGTGCATCAATTTGCTTCTAACGAATGACCTCAAAATATATTTTATTTTAAGAATTACAAATTTAAGAGCTAATTCGACTATACTATGATGTGCATTTTATTGAGTCTCGTTTCACACACAACAAAACTAATAGTTACTAATTGGTTTGTTATGTAGTAATTGGTTTTGGCTGAGAAAGGAAGCTGCTATCTTTATAATGAAATAAGTAATGAATACCTCTTGATATACAAATAGGTGATTATAATCGTTATATATATGGTCAACGAAGAATGGCAGTTGATGTGGTTTGTTTCCCAAACTTATTTACATGACTTCTGAAAATCTATTGATTGTCTGGTTGTATTTCGATTTTGGTTATTTCAAACTTGATGCATTGAAATCTGTTGGTACTGTTATGTACTAATTTGTTTTGGCTAAGAAAGAAAGCTGCAATATTTTTAAATCGAATAGTAATGAATTCCTATTTATATACGGATAGGTGATTATAATGGTAATCGTACTCATAAACGTAAAATGGCAGTAGATGTGTTTTCCTTTGGAAACTTATGTACAACAGTTCTGAAATGTCTGGTTTTATTTCGTTTTTGGTTATTTCTTAATTGAAGCTTTGAAATCTAATCGTTGTTATTGCACTGTTATATGGTAATTGCTGTTGGTTGAGAAAGAAAGCTGCAATCTTTACAGCGATACTACAAATGGAAACCTCCTTATATATGGATAGGTGATTAGAATCGTAATCGTAAACCAAAGATGGCACTAGATGTGCTTTCTTTTCCAAAGTTTTGTAAAGGAGTTTTGAATTAATTATGATTGCCTGCTTTTATGTTTTTGTGATTGTTTTTCAATTTATGCATTGACAAGTGATGGTAGTAAATGGTCACTTACGTACTAATTTGTTTGGGCTGAAAAAAACCTGCAATAATTTTAATTCGAATAGTAATGAATTCCTCTTTAGATACGGATGGTGATTATAATGGTAATCTTACTTCTAAACGAAAAATAGCAATAGATGTGCTTTGCTTCCCAAACTTAAGTACAGCAGTTGTGAAATGTCTGGTTTTATTTCGTTTTTGGTTATTTCTCAGTTCAAGCATTGAAATATGTTCTTAGTAATTGCACTGTTATGTAGTAATTGTTGTTGGTTGAGAAAGAAAGCTAAAATCTTTAGAATGATACTACAAATGAAAACCTCCTTATATACAGATAGGTGAATAGAATGGTAATCGTAATGGTAAACCAAAGATGGTACTAGATGTAGTTTCTTTTCCAAAGTTATGTAAAGGAGTTTTGAATTAATTATGATTATCTGCTTTTATTTTTTTCTAGTTGTTTTTCAGATTATGCATTGAAAAGTGACGGTAGTAAATGGTCTCTCATGTACTAATTCGTTTGGACTGAAAAAGAAAGCTGCAATAATTTTAATTCAAATAGTACTGATTTCCTCTTTATATACGGATAAGTGATTATAATGGTAATCGTACTTGTAAACGAGAAATAGCAGTAGATGTGTTTTGCTTCCCAAACTTATGTACAACAGTTGTGAAATGTCTGGTTTTATTTCGTTTTTGGTTATTTCTCAGTTTGAGCATTGAAATCTATTCTTAGTAATTGCTGTTGGTTGAGAAAGAAAGCTGCAATCTTTAGAATGATACTACAAACGAAAACCTCCTTATATACGGATTGGTGATTAGAATGGTAATCGTAATCGTAAACCAAAGATGGCAATAGTTGTAGTTTCTTTCCCGAAGTTACGTACAGTAGGTGTGAAATAATTTTGATTGTCTGCTTTTATTTTTTTTGTGGTTGTTTTTCAATTTATGAATTGAAAAGTGTTGGTACTAATTTGTCTGTTATGTTGTAATTTCTTATGGCTGACAAATAAAGCTGAAATAAATTTACTGAGAATAGTGTAACGAATTCCTTTTAATATAGGGATAGTTCATTATAATAGTAATCGGAATCGTAAACGTTAAATGGCAGTACATGGGGTTTCTTTCCCAAACTCAGCACATTAAGCATCTTTTTAGGCAGAATGTGCTATCCGAAGGTCCATGACTCCTTCTACTGGTCTTTAAAACGCTCCTGCTTTCATGAAAGGGAGTTGCTCAGCCTTTTTAACTGCTTGGATGAAGTTTATAATGACATCATACAGCTTTGGTCACCTTAAGGGAAGTCACCTGATCAGGCAAGAATGGCTGTTAATTAACTCCAATTTTCCTATACTCATACTCATCCTCGTCACAACTTATCCTACTACCAGGCAGAGCCATATGTTAGGTCTGACATCTTATCCTGATTATAGCACTGATGGAAAATAGGCAAGGCCTTATGACAGTGATATCCTTTTGCTGACAGCAAAGATGTTAAAGGTCAAATGGTTAAATGTGGCCCTTCTAATGATACTTGTGGGTTATCTTGGGGTATTTACCTTGCCTTGCCCTCTCCTCCTCCTCCTCCTAACCGTAATCCACTCCTCATTGTTGAGGTTGGAGGGAGGGAGGGTATCCTGAGCTATGATGAGAATATTCTAGAGGATTTTTCTGATGTCAAGTCTCAAGGTCATTTGGATTTGTTCGATGCAGAACCCCTTTTCCTTCAGGAAAAGGCATACGAGGCACACTCTCCAGTGTTGGCTAGAGGAGTCTGTGGTGGTCCACCCTTGGAGGGAATGGGGAGGATTGCTTGAAGTCCTTCTAAATCTCTTCAAAAAACCTTGTCTCTATGAAATGACTCTTTTGGAATTGTAGAGGCATTCTTAATGCCCCTACTGCAAACCGTGTTAAAGATATGATTCACATTCATTGTCTTAGTCTCATTTTTTTGTTTGAACCTTTTGCGGATTCCTTATATATTGACTCCATCCGTAATGAGATCTCCTTTCATCACAGCTTGGTGGTTCCGGAGGCTCCTAAGATCTGGTGTCTTCGGAAGGACAACATTTCCATTAATCTCCTTGCTTGTATTAATCAGGCCTCAACAATCCAATGCTCATAGGGTGCTTCCTTGATCAAGGTTACCACTGTTTATGCCTCCTATGAGTCTGATCAATGGTTGCGCCTTTGGGATTCTCTTATTGGCACGTCCATCCTCATACCTACTCCTTGGATCATTGGGGGTGATTTTAATTGTGTTCTTCGGGCTTCCGAGAAATCTGGAGGACTTCCTTTTTCTCATTCTCATGCGGAACCTTTCCAAGCTTGTATTCATCACTTGGCCCTTTCGGAGATGCCTTTGTTCAGATCTGAATTCTCTTAGTGCAATGGACGTCATGGTAGTTCTAGGATTTATCAAAAACTTGACCATGTAATTTGAACTTGGATGCCTTGCCTTTTGTCTTCTTGAGTTAGTATGCATCTAGAATGAACTCGAACTATGCTCCTATGATCCTTTCTTCATCTGCCAATTGGGATTCTCACCCTCATCCTTTTTGTTTTCAAAACATGTGGCTTAGAGGCCAATCCTTTAGGCATTTGGTGCATAATGTTTGGAATAATACCAGTGTGAATCTTGAGCTAGATCCGACAACTAGATTCTATTCCAAGCTGTCCACTCTTAAGAGGTTTTTAAAAGCATGGAACAGAACAACTTTTGGGGATATCCAAGATATTGTCAAGGGCCTTGTGACTCGCTATGAGGAAATTGATTCTAGACTTGCATCCCTTTGGGATGATGACCTTGCTACTGAGCTCAGTGATACTCAAATTCAACTTGATGATGCTATCACCAAGCTTAATGATTTTCTCCTTCAGAAAGCTAAGATTGATTGTATTAAGGATGGGGAATGAAACACTAAATTCTTCTACTCTACTATTAGGAAGCATTTTGCCAAGAGAAATAGATCATCTGTCTCTAGTGTTATTGGTAGTGGGTGCTGGGATACGGCCTCCTCTAAAGCCTCTGATTTCTTTAGGAATCTCCTTGCTTCTAAAAGTCGCTTGGGTCCCTTTCCGCTTCTAGGAGTTATTCCTGCTATTCTCTCTGAGGATGATTCTGATTTTCTTACCCAGGTCCCTGACTCCATTGAAATCTATAGCATGATCTCTAATATGTCTTCCAATCGCACCCCTTGGCCTGATGGTTTTAATGTTGAGTTTTATACTTACTTTTGGGACCTTATTCATCACAAGTTAATTCAGTCTATCTCCCATCTCTTCATTTAGAATTAGGCCCACCGTGCCCTTAACAACACCTTCATCTCGCTTATTCCCATAAAAAACAATGTCCATGACATCTTTGAGTATCGTCCTATCAGCTTGTGTAATGTCCTTTACAAAATTATCTCTGGCATTGTGGCTAATAGACTTTCTTCCCTTCTCCCCAAGCTAATTTCCCTTGAGCAAGCGAGGTTTGTTAAAGGAAGATCTCTTTTTGACCACATTATGACTGCTTTTGAGCTCACCCAACGTATTGACTGTAAGGTCTAATATCATCATTCAGCTGGATTTGCAGAAGGCTTACAATAGGGTTGAGTGGGCCATTCTCTATCAAATCCTTCAGAAGTTTGGCTTCTCTTCCTCTGCAATCTCCCTGCTTAAATCTTTTGTGGAACATGAGGGGTCCTCTGTCCTCATTGATGGTACATCTGGCCCTTTCTTTCAGGCGTCTCGGGGTCTTCGTCAAGGTGACCCTATCTCTCGTCTGCTCTTTGACATCTTTATGGAGCCCTTCATTCGAGGCATTAAAGAGCTTGCATATCATGAGAAAATCAGACCCTTCTCTATTAAGCGTGGCGTCCTTCCACCCCTTGGTTTACTTTATGCTGATGATGTTGTCCTATTTCTTAACGGAAACTTACATACCATTACCAATCTTTCTAAGTTTCTTCAAACTTTTCAAGACCAGTTGGGGTAGCGTATTAGTAAAACCAAGAGTCAATGTTTTATTGGTAAGCATTTCCCTTTTGGAAGGATTTCATGAATCCTTCAGCTCCTTAATATCCAGTTAGGTGCCTTCCCCTTATAATATTTGGAATGTCTTATCTTTCCTAGCAGAGCCAAAACTGTCTACTTCTCTCACATCATTGACAAAATCCAAGCTAAACTTATGGGATGGAAAGCTAATCTTCTTTCATTTGCATCTGGGTTGATGCTCATTAAACACGTCCTCTCCTCTATCTCAATTGATATCCTTTCTGTCCTTGATGTTCCGAACTCCATTCTTATGAAATTGGATTCTATTTTCGCCTCCTTCTTTTGGGCTGACATGGATATGGATAAACATCATCATTGGATCTCTTGGATATAGATTCCTCAACCCTTTAATGTGGGTGGTTTAGGGATCCACAACCTTAAACTCTTTGTGTCTGCTCTCAGAATAAAGCGTGTTTGGAACATTCTCTTCTCAAACTCCCCTTATTCCAATATCATGGTACAATTGTATGGCAAGTCTCCTCCTGTCACTCGTACTCTTCCTTCGAGGATTAGATGTCTTTGGGATACTTACTCTTCTATGAAACCATTGATTCACTAGGAGGTTCACGAAGGGAGCATTGGTTTTTGGATGGCTCTCTGGGTCGGGGATGTTGTTCTGTGTGACTTTCTTCCTGATCACTCCTCTCTGGCCCTGGCTCCTATCAACTCCCTTATTGATGATTTCCTTAACCATCATCTCTCTGGTTATATCCCACACCACATTTGTTCTCAAATTTCTGAGACTACCCTTGATCATAACAAGGATATCCCAATCTGGTCTCCCAATCCTTCTGCCAATTTCACGGTGGCTTCTGCCTATCAACACTTCTTCAAGAACTCTCCCATTAATCTTGCTGCTAAGGAGCTGTGGAGTCTCAAGTTGCCATTGAGATTGTCTATCCTATCCTGTAGGATTCTTCACTCTAAACTTCCTACTGATGACGACATCATCAGGCTTGGATTCTCATTTCCTTCTAAATGCTCCTATTGTCTTCACCTTCCTCAAATTAAGACTATTCCTCACCTATTCTCTACCAGCTAGCTTGTTCATACCATCTCCAATTGGATGTTTTTAAAGAATGTTATCCGTCCTATTTGCCCCAATCTCTTCTTTCGAATAATGAACAATCCTGCTAAGCATTGGAAGGGTTGCATCTGCAAGGGCCTCGTTTGCTTCATTTGGTTCAATGTTTGGACTATCGGGAACAAGTTTAGGAATGACTAGCTTACTTTTAGTCAAATCAACTCCACTCTGGCTCATGGGTGGAATAGTTTTGAGATTGGGATTTGGCTTTGGAAAAGTCATCCTTCTACCTTTGCGGTGAATTGGATTTGCCCTCCTAATGGTTTCAAATTTAACGTCGTTGTTCGTTGTTGCAGCTCTTCTTTGTTTCTGGGTTGGGTTATGCATGATCAATATGGTGATTTCATTAAAATTGCTAATTGTAGAATCCCCACTATGATTAAGGAGAAGGTGCTCATAAAGTCCTTTATTCATTCACTTGCTCATGTGGACGGTGTAGGATCTGTAGGGCACAAGCACACTAGAAGGGGGAGATGAATAGTGTGGTATATAAATAAAAATTGCAAGAATAAGCAAATCACAAAAAGCACACATGATGTATAGTGGTTCCCCTCACTCGGGTACTCCACTACCTAAGTTTCCCGACTTAGGATTTTTAACATGATTCCCTCAACCCAGGGGGAATCAATTTACTAATAACCTGAAGTAATTAATGGGTTACCTCAACCTAATTACAAGATAAAGAAAAAAATAAAAGTACAAAAGTACAAGTATAAGCAAGATATAATAAAGCTTACAACTAAATTTCCTAAGTCTCCAACAAGTATATTGCTTAAAGAGTGTATGAATTAATCTAACGAGAATACTGAATTGAAAGCAAACAATTTAACAATGAAGTACACAATCACCTTTGAAGATTTGTTGCAAACAAAGAGTGGCCTTGAGAAGAATGCAACAAATCAAGCTCCTTTGTAGCTAGAAAATTGGGAAATGGAGGTGTAGGCAAGGAGAGTATTTTTGGCTTGATGTTCTTATTCAAAAGACACTAAAGGAGTGTTTATATAGGCTACTAAACACCTTCTCTATGATTACTAGCCGTTAAGGGGAATTTGGGAAGATGAGAGATAGGATTAATTGTAAAATAGCCGTTCTGATTAGGTACAACGGCTAGTTGGTACCGGTACTGAAGTTGTGGTACCGATACTGACTGCTCATAGTCAGCCCAACAATTCCTGGGGTACTAGTAGTGATCATTGGTACTGATACTCAATGCATTCTGTTGAGAACCAACAAAGTCACTTGGTATCGGTACTTATCACTAGTACCGGTACTTGTGACTCATTGGCAACGAGGCTGTGACCTACATGTACTGATACTGGAGATTAGTACCGGTACTTGTAAGGTCCAGGCACACCAAAAGTCCACCAATTGTGAACACTTAATACCGGTACTCATGATGAGTACTGGTACTTGTTCACAATTTGGGACTTAGGCCCAAACCTATGCCTAGTATGTACCGATACTTATGACTAGTACTGGTACTTGCTACAAGTACCTTATTTTACAAGTTTAAACCAAGTTTTATGGAAATCCTATCTTAGCTATACGATAATATTTTCAAAGAGTCGATCTTTAGTTTTAAAACGAATGATTGAATGTGATTTTGGTCCCTAATTACTTCTACTTTGATCTTAACTCCTAAGATATCTTTTTCTTGTTAGGAGACATACAAAAATTCTAAGATACAACAAACTAAGCCTAACTATAGTCTTCAATCTTCATGCCATCATTACTTCTTTCATCCATCCTTAGATCCTGTTATTTCCTAAAAATAACACTTCATAAACTCATTAGATTTAAAACGGTTTTGTTAACACTAAAACATAAAAGACAATTGAAACTAGGTTCGAACAATCTCCCCCTTTTTGGTGTTGACAAAACAATAGAAATACCTATATTTAAAATAATAGAAACGTCATAAGAGAAGGAATGCAAAAAACTCCAGTAGGAGTGAAACTTCCCCCTCAAACTAAGCTTCTTTATTTTAAATACAGTGTATTTACCATTTCTCCCCCTTTTTATCAATCAAACAAAAATAATATATCAATATGCATAAACAATGATTAGGCATGAAACAATATGGTAGAGAAACAATCATAAGAAAACAAGCATATTAAAAGTCATAACAATCATAATTGAAGTCATACATCATTAAAAGATATAATAACCAAGCAAAAATATGTTGAAATGTTCAATACATTAAAATATCGACTAAAAACTTATTGCGAGGATGTTTCTGATAGACTTTTGAGCATGTTTACTGCCCTTATTACCATTATCATCATCAGTTTCGTCATCTTCATCATCATCTTCATCTTCAGTATCTTCATCAACACTATCATCATAAGAAACCACTTCTTCATCTTCATTGTCTTCTTCCTCTTCATCATCATGAAGAATAGGTTCTTCTGCCATTGGAGATGAAACATAAGATTGGTCTTGAAAATGCTTTTGGAATCTCTCACTGTATTCTTGAGGTGCTTTAGGTTGAGTTCTCTTCCTTTGTTTAGGTTACTGAGTGGAAGACGCAACATGGGAACATGGGAAGACTCAATGGAAAGAGAAAGGTCATGAAACTTGTGTTCCATGTGACGAAAGGCAAAATTGAGATTGGTTAAATTTTGACCAATATAATTGAAAGTATTAATCATATTGGGATCAGTTCTAGACACATTAGATAGATTTACCCAAGGTGTTTTAGCTTCTGGATATGGATAGGTTATAGGAACAAAAGCTGAGGATGATTCAGGAGGTGGATGAGAAGAAGATTGAGCATTTGGATCAACTTCTTCTTCTTCATCATCACTAGAGGATTCCCCTCTAGCGGATTTTACTCCTATTTTTTGGAGAGTGGACCATTTGAAATAGACCACTTTTCTAAGAGGAGTAAAGTTAGAGAGATCAATTTTACTCTTGATAAGAATGTGAGATACAAGAATATCAAGAGGAAGAGCTGAAGCACGGTAAAGAGATCTTAAGAAGTGAATAAATACTGTGTTCCAATTTACAGGAAAACTTGTTATAATAGCATGGATTAAGGGTAAAATGTCTACAGAGATTTTGTGGAATCCCGAGTATTTGGCCCTTAGGTTCCATGCTAAAATTCTGAATAGAACTCTAACAGATAATGTCATGTATGGGGCAACCAAGGCTTTTCCCTGACAATTAGGAAGCAAGAGTGTTTCATGAATTTTTGAAGTAGGAAATTTTTCTTTAAGAGTATCAAAAGCATGACCTTCATAAGGACATTGGGTTATAGTGGATAGAAATTTGGGTGTAAAAATTATCTTTTGTCCAAAAATGCTTGATGTTAAGATAAGATGACCTCGATTATCTTATTCTAGGAGATTTGCAAAAAATAGATAATTAACATCAGGATAGACTCCAGGAACATCAGCAAAAAATGACTCATCAAAGAAATGCATGAGGTTTTATTCAGATAAACGAGTGGTGAAGTTAAGGAGTTGTAAAGAGAAGTCTTTCCACTCAACTAGCCTACAATGGTGAAGCTTAAGGCCTTTGTACTAGTCAAACTTAGACTTGGCATCCTCATTGATGCAAAATTTGTAAAATGCATCTTGAGGTACCTTTCCCTTACTTTTAGATTTAGGTGCCATCTGAAATCATGCAGCAAAATAGAGTAGGAAACACAATTAGAAATTTAGAATATTTCCTTTCATGTGTGCATATAACAACACACTTAAGCTTGCATGTACCGATACTGATGATTGGTACCGGTACTGGTGGGTTTCTATTCTAACCAGAAATTTTAGCTAGTACTGATACTCATCTTTAGTACCGGTACCTGGTCGCTAAAGTAGGCACTGCTGCGCCCCGTGAGTACCGATACCAATGATGGGTACCAGTACCATCTAGTACCCGATAAGAAATAAGTGCAGCAGCTGGAATGGTCTTGAGAAAAAGAAAAAAAAAAAGATGTAGAATGGCTCAAGATAGCAAGATCTACTTAGGGGATAAGAATATATCTAGAGTAGAAGCTTGGAGGTGATCCTTCTTCTTCTTTGCTAGGACTTGGAGTGGCTCTTGAGAGGAGAACTAGGGTTTGCAAAGGGTGAAATGAGGCAAGTGTTCCCACTTGGCCTCTTTTATATGGGATGAGTCATGTGCTAGTCATATGACCACTTAAGTGGTTGAGAAAATATTTCAATCAACAACTTAGGTGTTGAAAAATAATATAGTCAACAACCTAAGCTAAGAAACCATATTGCAAACAATACCCTGATATTTCCAGTCATATGGAAATATTACAGTTTACCCACTTTTTAAGAAAAGTGGGTAAATTGTAGTTAGACCCTCAGGGAATTTTGTAATTGTAATCAAGTTATCAAGCAATCAATTTGTTAATTTTGAATTTCTTTTATTGTATAAAGTCTTAACTTTCTTCTTATAAAGTAGAATCTCTCTGCTGCAAGAGGTTTTGTAAAAATATCTACCAGTTGATTTTGAGTGTCTACAAATTCTAATTGTATGGAACCTTGAAGCACATTATCTCTAAGAAAATGATATCTAGAATCTATGTGTTTGGTACGTGAATGATGTACCAGATTTTTGGACAAATTTATTACACTTGTATTATCACATAAAATTTTGAATTGCGTAAAAACTAATCCAAACGTGAATGATGTACCAGATTTTTGGACAAATTTATTACGTTTGTATTATCACATAAAATTTTGAATTGCGTAAAAACTAATCCAAAGTCGGACAAAGTCTGTTTCATCCAAATGACCTGAGAGCAAGCAAGTGAAGCAGCAATATACTCTGCTCCAGTCGTAAAAAGTGAAACACAAGTCTATTTCTTAGAGAACCATGAGACCAGGGATTCTCCAATAAAATAACATGTGCCACTAGTGCTCTTTTGGTCTTTCCGACTCCCTGCATAGTCAACATCACTATAGGATAATAGGTCTAATGTTTATGCTTTAGGATAAAAAAGACCAAGGTCACTTGTGCTATCTAAGTATCTAAATATTCTTTTTACTGCATTAAAATGAGATTCCTTGGGTTCGGATTGGAATCTCGCACATAAACATGTAGCAAAGAGAATATCAGGTCTAAAGGTTGTAAGGTATAAAAGTGAACCTATCATGCCCCGGTATTTCTTTTCATCTACCCTCTTTCTGGATAAATCTTCACCAAGAGAAGCAGATAGAGCAATTGGAGTCTCTTTTCCATTTACTTTTTCAAAGTCAAACTTCTTGAGAATTTCAAGAACATATTTAGTTTGACTAATGTATATACCTATGTCTAATTGTTGGATTTGGAGACCTAAAATGAATCTGAGTTCACCCATCATATTCATTTCAAACTCAATCTTCATAGTCTCACAAAAATGCTGACACAAGGACTCCTTGGTTGATCCAAATATAATATCGTCGACATATATTTGAATCAACAGGATGTCATCTCCTTCCTTTACGAAACGAGTTGAATCAACAACCCCAATTCTATATCCATGCTGGAGAAGGAAAGACCTAAGCCTCTCATACCAGGCCCTGGGAGCTTGTTTAAGTCCATATAATGCCTTATTGAGCTTGTATACATGCTTTGGGTGTACTGGGTCCTCGAACCTGGGTGGCTGATGAACATAAACTTCTTCCTTAATGTAGCCATTAAGACAAGCGCTCTTGACATCCATTTGATATAACTTGAAGCCCTTTGCACTTGCAAAAGCAAGTAGTATCCGTATGGACTCCAAGCGTGTAACAGGAGCATATGTCTCATCGAAGTCAATACCCTCCTGTTGGTTATAGCCTTGAGCTACAAATCTGGCTTTATTCCTGATTACTGAACCAGATTCATACACTTTATTTTGAAACACCCACTTGGTTCCAATGATGGAATTACCCTCAGGAGTAGGTACCAAGTCCCATACATTGTTTATTGTAAATTAGAGTAGCTCCTCTTGCGTAGCTACAACTCGTGATTCATCCTTTAATGCCTCATCAACTTTCTTGGGTTCAAGTTGAAAAACAAAGGCATTAAGGACAAAATCAACTCTAAAATGAGATCGGGTTTTTACACCTTGTTCAATATCACCTATAATTTGACTTTGAGGGTAATCCTTGTGGTGTACCCATTTTTTTGGAAGATCATGTACATTCTGAGAATCTTCCATTTTCGATACATCGATGAAAGGGGTATCTTCATCTTCAGAATCTAAATGATTTGGTTTAGGTTCTCCTAAGTTTGTTTCATCAAATGAAACATGCAGGGATTCTTCAATAACAAAGGTCCTTTTATTAAAGACTCGATAGGCTTTGCTTCTAGTTGAATAGCCAATTAAGATGCTTTCATCACCTTTAGCATCTAGCTTATCAAGTTGATCTCGGGTGTTTAATAAATAACATTGACATCCAAACACCCTGAAATATAAAATCCTAAGAGACTTCTCATAGTAAAGCTCATATGGAGTTTTCTTAATAATAGGCCTTAAGTGAGTTCTATTAAGAACATAACATGTTGTGTTAACTGCTTCAGCCAGAAATATTTTTGAAGCCTAGACTCCAAGAGCAAAGTTCGTGCACATTCTTGTAGAGTGCGATTCTTGCGCTCTACAACACCATTCTGAGATGGTGCCCGAGGAAATGAAAATTCATAGGTTATGCCAGAATTGACACAAAAACTTGAAAATGTTTCATTTTCAAATTCACCCCCATGATCAGTCCTAAGTCTAAGAATTGAATATGAATTTTCCTTTTGAAGTCTTCGAGCAAGACTTAGAAAGGAATCAAATGAGTCATCCTTATGTTTCAGGAAGATGACCCAAGTGAACCTTGAGAAGTCATCAACAATAACTAGACAAAATTTTGATCCATTTAGGCTCTCAAATCGTGTTGGCCCAAATAAATCAAGGTATAACAACTCTAAAGGTCGTGTGGTTGAAACTAAGTCTTTTGATTTGAAAGAAGCCTTGTGCGCTTTTTCGAGTTCACAAGATTTGCACAATGCATCCTTTTTATAAGTTAGTTTGGGTACGCCCCTTACTAACTCATTTTTGGCAACTTATTTAGATGTTTGTGATTAATGTGACCTAGCCTACGGTGTCATAGATCTACTTCAACATAGGATGCAAGTAGACATTTTACAAATTTCTCTTATGAAAAATGAAGAGTATATATATTTTCATATCTAAGACCTTCAATTAAAATCGTGTTTGTTCCCTCTTTTAATATTTTAAAACCAACTTTAGTAAACAATACATCACATCATTATCACATATTTGACTAACACTAAGCAGGTTATGTTTTAAATTTTCTACTAAAAGAACATTACGTACCTGCTTAAAGGAATTACCTACTGTACCTTCACCAATAATTTGACAACGTTTGTTGTCACCCAACTTGATGTGTCCACCATCTTGGATTATTGTCCACTTGATAAAGAGGTCGGAGTGTCCCGTCATATGCTTGGAACACCCACTATCTAGGATCCATTTGTCCTTCTTGACATGCAAAATAATTTATCAAATCTGAATTAGGTACCCATTTTCTTTTGGGTCCTTGTTGGTTAGTACCCTTCAAATCCTTATGTTTATAGATCACCTTTGTGTCAGATCTATAATTCTTAGGATTTTTGACCTTTTGATAAATCCATGTATTTCTAGGTGCATGTGACTTATT
Source organism: Thalassia testudinum (assembly GCA_037157565.1). Lineage (NCBI taxonomy): Eukaryota > Viridiplantae > Streptophyta > Magnoliopsida > Alismatales > Hydrocharitaceae > Thalassia > Thalassia testudinum. The sequence continues at coordinate 95,968,894 of JAZHRO010000002.1, forward strand.
TTGTGTATTCTTTTTATTATTAAATTTGGCTTTTAAATTATTACAAAATTTTGTATTCAACCTAGTTGTTTTTAAATTATTCAATGTTTCCTCAAAATGTTCATAAATGTTCTCTAGTTCTACTATTTTTGCATGTAATTGTGAGTTAGTATCTTTTGCTATGTCTAACTCTATTTCTAAACAAGATTTTTCTACTTTTAGAGTCTTATAATTATCATGCAAGACCTTATTTTCATTTTTAATCATCCTAGCTTTATGATATAACTCTTCATAAGATTGTAATAATTCATTAAATGTAATTTTAGAATCTACCTAATTTTCAAATTTGTCGTTGTTTGCCATCAAACAGAGATGTGCAACCTTTGTTTCTTCAAATTATTCGAAAGATGATTCCATGCCGAAATCACTATCATCCCAAGTCGCTTTGCATGCCTTTCTTGATATCTTCTTTTTCTTCCGACTGAGTTCTTTGTCCTTCTTCTTTTCTTCCGTCTTCTTGATCGTTGGGCAATCTTTTCGTACATGCCCCTTCTTCTTGCACTCAAAACAATGTCATTTGAAAATTTATTGACTCTCTTACCTTATTTTTGGATGAATCTTCGGAATCTTCTTATTAGAAGAGCAAGCTCCTCTTCTTCGTCGGAGTCAGAATAGTCGAAGTCCGAATCCGCTTTCATGGCTTTGAAAGCAAGCTCCTTCTTCTTGCTTATAGATCTCTCCTCGTTCTTCTTCATATTCTCTAATTGGACCTCATACAGCTTCCAATAAAGTCATCCAAGGGGAGAATGGATAAATCCTTAGCCTCTTGGATCGTTGTGGACTTTGGAGACCAATCACTTGTAAGGGATCTCAAGATCTTTCTTACATGTTATTCTTCCGTAAACTTCACTCCCAAATTCTTCATGGGGTTGATGATATCCCCAAATCTCGTGTACATCACTTTGCTTGTTTCTCCTTTTTCCATCTTGAAACACTCATAACTCTCGGTTAGAATTAAGATTCATGTTTCTTTTACCTTATTTGTACCTTCATATGTGACTTGAAGTGTATTCCATATCTCGTACACGGACTTGCACACAAAGATATGGTTGAACTCCTCCCTTAATAACTCACAATAGAGTGCATTCATTGACTTTGCATTTCTAGCGATCTTCTTTTGATCCGTCGTGCAAACAATGCCTTCTTGCGGCTTTAGATCCGTGTACTTCTCTTAAATGAGAGTCCATAAGTTTTCATCCATGGCCTTGAGGAAGATTTGCATCCTCCTCTCCCAGCATCCATAGTTTTTCCCATCAAAGTAGGGAGGACGTGTGGATGACTGTCCTACGGTGCGCTTGGCTGATGATTCCATTGCGAGAGAGTGTTTACTTCTTTTCGCAACCTACTCTGATACCACCTATAGGATCTGTAGGGCACAAGCACACTAGAAGGAGGGATGAATAGTTTGATATATAAATAAAAATTACAAGAATAAGCAAACCACAAAAAGTACACAAGATGTATAGTGGTTCCCCTCGCTCGAGTACTCCACTATCTAAGTCTCCCGACTTAGGATTTTTAACCTGATTCCCTCAACCTGGAGGGAATCAATTTACTAATAACCTGAGGTAATTAATGAGTTAGATCAACCCAATTACAAGATAAAGAAATAAATAAAATTATAGGTATAAGCAAGATATAATAAAGCTTAGAACTAAATTTCTTAGGTCTCCAACAAGTATATTGCTTAAATAGTGTATGAATTAATCTAATGAGAATACTAAATTGAAAGTGAATGATTTAACAATGAAGTACACAATCGCCTTTGAAGATTTATTGCAAACAAAGAGTGGCCTTGAGAAGAATGCAACAAATCAAGCTCCTTTGCAACTAGAAAATTGGGAAATGGAGGTGTAGGCAAGGAGAGTATTTTTAGCTTGATGTTCTTATTCAAAAGACACTCAAGGAGTGTTTATATAGGCCACTAAACACCTTCCCTACGATTACTAGCCGTTAGGGGCAATTTGGGAAGATTAGAGATAGGATTAATTGTAAAATAGTCGTTCTGATTAGGCACAATGGTTAGTTGGTACCGGTACTGAAGTTGTGGTACCGGTACTGACTGCTCATAGTTAGCCCAACAATGCCTGGGATACCGGTATTGATCATTGGTACCGGTGCACAGTGCATTCTGTTGAGTGCCAACAAAGTCACTTGGAATTGGTACTTATCACTAGTACCGGTACTTGTGACTTACAGCAACGAGGCTGTGACCTACATGTATCGATACTGGGGATCAGTACTGGTACTTGTAAGGTCCAGGCACACCAAAAGTCCACCAACTGTGAACACTTAATACTTCTACTCATGATGAGTATCGGTACTTATTGTTCACAGTTTAAGACTTAGGCCCAAACCTGTGCCTAGCATGTATCGGTACTTATGACTAGTACCGGTACTTGCTACAAGTACCTTGTTTTACAAGTTTAAACCAAGTTTTATGGAAATCCTATCTATGGTATACGATAATATTTTTAAAGAGTTGATCTTTAGTTTTAAAATGAATGATTGAATGTGATTTTGATCCCTTATTACTTCTACTTTGATTTTAACTCCTAAGATATCTTTTTCTTGTTAAAAGACATACAAAAGTTCTAAGATACAACAAACTAAACTAAACTATAGTCTTCAATCTTCATGCCATCATTACTTCTTTCATCCATCCTTAGATCCCGTTATTTCCTAAAAATAACACTTCATAAACTCATTAAATGTAAAACAATTTTGTTAACACCAAAACATAAAAGATAAGTGGAACTAGGTTCCAACAAACAAAACTGCATCTCCCTATTTGGAATCTGATTCCACGCTACTTCACTATGGTGGGATGGGAAACTCCCTCTTCCTTGGACACTCAAGTAGGATTTCAGCTTACTTATGGCTAGCAAGAATCAAATTAGCTCCTTGAAGTACATCTCGCCTACTGCCAATGCACTTGCTACTTACTTTGTGGAGTTGGATACTGGAGATTGGAATGTTATCACTGACCCTATGCAGCTGGCCTCCAGAACTAAGGGTATCATCAGGCTCGATTGATTCTAATTCCCATACGTCATCTCCTCCTTTTGACTCCTCTACAGGTTAGTTGTTCTATTTTCCTAGCTCTATTTTGTAGTAGGCCACGAGTAGTGGTCCTCTTTATTCTGTACTAGATAGGTTTTGGCTTGGTCCCCCTAACACCTTCTTTATCCCTAAGGAGTGGGGGGATTGATGTGCATGCATCTAATTAACCAAAAATATCTATTAATGCATGTTCTTAGTGTCACAATAGCATCATACATTGTAAATAGTGCATAACATGCATAATCATGCATTTAGATCAAGTTGCATAAATTGTATAATAATTGTCTCCTTTTTATGATCAAGGACATGGCGACATTTTATCAGGGCCTCGGATCGAAGATCGTACGGATCTGATTAGGGTGATGATTGGAGTTCAACAACTCTAAGATCGCCCTAATCGGACATCCGTAGCACCAGATAGAGACCGAGGAACCTTATAGAGCAAGGGCCAAGATGGTGTTAATACGCACCTCAGACGAAAAATCCGACCACATGGATGGGGTCAGATTGACGATCGCAGCCTAACGGCGTGAAAATTGATCCAATCCGACACCCATGGCACCATCTACATCACTCAGAAGATGGATGGCTAGATGGCACCACGTGGCGCCATCATAGCCGCCCAACACCAGCTGCAGCCCTCCTTTACTCGCTCGATAAATCTCAACCGTTGGATGCCCATCCAACGGCTGAGATCGTGGCACGCCACCACTCATCCAACGGCCTCCTCTTCTGAAGGTACATGCTACGTTTGATCTCGACCATTGGATGAAGATCCAACAGTCGAGATCAATCGTGCGCAAAACATGTCGCACGACGCAAACACCCGCTCAGTGTAGCGATCGAGCGCGTGACGCGAGTTTGAGTCCACATTTGCTGCGAGCAGGCGCACGATTAGAGCCGCGCGATAAAGATCCAGCGGCGGAAAAGGAGTGATAGCACCCATGTGCAATCAGACGCACAATGCTTACGCGTGATCGCACGCGGGCACGTGACCTGGGCGTAGGCAACTTAAGCAGTTCGATCTCTTGATCGGATGACTGAGAGCGTGCGAACATGCGTGTGCATTGAAGGGCGCAGAGGCGAGGGGGCACGCAAGCAGGGGGCACGTCAGCCATGTTCAGGCCTTTAGTGACGGATAAATCTGTCACTAAAGGTCCTAAATTATTATTTTTCAAGTTGTAATGTCCAAAATGCCCCCACTCCTTGCAACTATAAATGGAGATCCCCTCCATACGGATTTCTCATCCCTTTCTTCTCTTCTCTCCCTCTCCAAAGCTCAAGAGAAGCTTGTCCTACACTCGAGATGCTCCTCAAGAGCTAAAATCAAGTTTTCGCCCCTTTTCCGGAAGCAGATCCAACGACGACGACGACGTGCTGCCTTGTTCCCATTCCTCCTGCTTCAACCTCCTGCTTCCTACTCCGTTCCTCGTCTTCTAGGCGTTGTCTCATCCGGTTCGTCCTCCAAGCGATCGTCGAGGAGGATAACTTCTCTCTCCCATTTTTTTTCCTACTTTCTAGAGTAGAATTTTCCTGCTTTCTAGGTGTAATAATTTCTCACTTTCTAGTGTAATCTTTTCTCGCTTTCTTAGTTGTAAAAAATATTTTGCAATATCAAGTGAATGTTTCCTCTCTCTCTCTTATTGTCAATATTGATTCCATTTCATTGTGATTATTCTGCCCTCTAAACAAAAACACAAAAAAAAATATAATTGCGAATTTTGATCGACATAGCCTCCCTGAGTTTGACCCTAGATTTCTTTACAGATTTTTCGGTATAAATTTTATTTGTTGAACGGGTTTCTTCGCTACTCGAATTAGAATGACATGTTTTCAAAATCGATTCTGATAGCGTAGTCTTCCGTCGTTGAACATTTTGGCACCGTTGCCGGGGAGGCAACGATTTTTCGATCTTTTCGCATTTCACGCACTTTACTATTTTCTAACTTGCTTTCTCTTGTGTCTATTGTTTTGTAGATACCTCTATCAGGGAATCGTCAAGCGGTAGATTAGAGTGTAGTTGAAGGCGACTGTAAGTGCTCCCCATTCTTCCCCCTCCATAGATTTCATTTCATCATATTAAATTCAAGTTGCAATTAACCTAGGTGTTTGTATAAATCCTAGGATTAGTTTGGTTGTTTGGATTTTCGCACACATTTCACCCTAGCATATAAAAAAACAAAAAGATATTTTTGTGGGGTAATTCAACATACACACAACATACACCCACATTCAAGGCACCTAACCTAATTGATTTTCTTCTACTCAATCGGATTCTGATATGTGGAACCAGTACACAAATCAACACATAAAAGAGTAGAAATCATTCTAGGTTAATCATTTCTGTGTGCCTAACTTAGTGGTGCAATTATGGCCAATTGTTTGAGTTGTTTGGGCCACTGTTGGATGTATCGAATCGCTACGCTAACGTGTTCAATTTTGGAAAACCTGTCGTTGTAGTTTGAAAGCGAAGAATTCGTGTTCAACAAATAAAATTTATACTGAAAAGAATTCCGGGTCGAACACAGGGAGGCGAACGTTTGATTTAAAAACTACGCATTTCTTTTATTTGTCACGAAGTAATTCAATTTAAAACTATCTAATTATTTGCAATAAATAGAAGAGAGAGAGAGGGTAAGAGAGAGAGAATATTACACATAGAAATAAAAATGAGATGTAGAATAAACAAAGAATTTATCATTAAAGAGATTGTTCATTACAACTAGAAAGCATAACACAATTGCACTAGAAAGAGATAAATTTACTCTAGAAAGCATTAAAAGAATGGAGGGAGAAATGTCCTCCTCGACGAATGCTTGGAGGACGAGCAGAACTACTCTAGAAAGCAGTAAATCTATATTAGAAAGCAGTAAAAAGAATAGGGAGAGAGAAATCCTCCTCGACGGTCGCTTGGAGGACAAGTCGGACGGGACGACGCCTGGAAGAAGGAGGACGAAGCAGGATGAAGGAGGATGAAGCAGAAGAACGGGAATGGAGCAGCATGCCGTCATCGTCGCGGGATCCACTTTCGAAGGGGGACGAAAATTTGGACTTTATCTCGCGAGGAGCATCCCGAGTGTGGGACAAGCTTCTCTTGAGCTTTGGAGAGGTAGAGAGGAGAAAGAAGGGATGAGAATTTCGTATGGAGGGGTTCTCCTTTTATAGTTGCAAGGAGTGTGGGCAAAATGGTCATTACATCTTTAAAATAATAAATGAGGGGTCATTAGTGATGGATAAATCCGTCACTAAAGCCCCAACGTGGGCGTAGCACCCACGCCCACGCACGCCTCCTCAGCTGCGCCCTTTCTCTACACCCGCGCACGTTCTTTAATTCTCAGCCGTCCGATCGCTAGATCGGACGACTTAAGATGCGTGATCGCTCGCTGCTGCGCGCCCGCCCAGAGCGTGCAATGGCACGTGACGCTGCACGTGCAATAGCGCGTGATCTCAATTGAGTGAAGACGGCCGTCTGATGACGATCCAACACCCGCCATCACCTGCACGCTTGCGCCTTTCTCCCCTTCGCTGCGGCTCGATCTCGCGGCTGCAGCTCGCGCAAGCACGCTCAACCGCTGCGCTACGAGGCGTGGATGGTCAAGCAGGCACTTTTAGGCGCGACAGCCCATAGCCATTGGATTGAGATCCAACGGCGGAGAGGGAGCGGGTGCGGGGTCTTCAGAGAATGTAAGCGGCCGTTTGGGCGGCCGAGATGGCACCACGTGGCGCTATCTTGGCCGTCCATCTTCTGGAAGTTGTAGATGGTGCCACGGATGTTGGATTGACTCGATTTTTGCATCGTTGGGCTGCGATCGTTGATCCGAATTCATCCGTGCGGTCAGATTTGTCATTTTAAGTGTGGATTTACACCATCCTGGCCCTTGATCTTCTAGGGTTCCCCAGTCAGTATCTGATGCTACAGATGCCTGATTAGGGCGATCTTGGAGTCGTTGAACTCCAATCGTCGCCCTGATCACATCCATACGGTTGGATCTTTGATCCGAGGCCCCGATAAAATGTTTGCCCTGTCCAAGCACATAATAGGAGATAATTAACCTCCATTTTATTCAAACTAATCTAAATGCAAGATGATGCATGTTATGCAATATTTATATCATGAAATGCAATCCTATGCTTAAGAACATGCATAAATAAACATTTTAAGTAGTGTAAATGTGTTTACATCAGCCACACCACTCAATCTGAAACCAACTCACCAAGTAGCTTCCTCTTAGGGTTTTCAATGTAGGTTCATACCAGGCACTCCACTTTATTTCTGATTTTAAAAGAAAAGCAATCTTCACCCATGCTTGATAACCTGGTTTGCCTCAAACTTGATTGAATTAAACCTAATTCTAAACCCTAAAAGCTACTTAAGCAAGATTTGAACATTAAAATCTACTCATCACAAATAATCTTACTTGAAACCCTAGTTGTGCACGCACTTACACATACTCAATTAATCATTAAGGGCACAACCCATTTTAAGGGCCCATCACATTCCATAAGCACTACAATCCCAAGCCTCAATAAAATCGAGTAGACGTTGGTCTTAAGGACTGATTCACTTTTCGGGGCCTAGTCTGAGATTGTTTACGATTAACCTGCTTGTACTGATCAATCTGATATCTAGTTAGGGGAGTAGCATCAAACGACCATGGCTAGGGGGTACACTAGGAATCGAAGGCACAAGTCGAAGGAAGAACCTTCTCCCCATTCCCTCCTTCTAACTGGTTGGATTGAGCAGACACAAGTAGAGTAAATCATTTATTCTGGGAGTCTGTAGATCCTTAGGCTACCCCATTTAAGGAAAGGCTTGTTTTGCTATGCTGCAGGGTTCTTATCCCCAGTCCTTCTGACCTTTTCCTAGTTTATGTTGGGAAGAAGGTCATTGAATCCCCGATTGGAAGGACCACTAGAGTATTCTAGGAGGCGTAGATTGGATTTTGGCCAAATTGATCCCATGGCCGATCAACAGCCTCCTCTGCCCCAGGATCCATAGGAGGTATTTCGAAGGCAGCTGGAACAAATGCAGAGAATGCAAGAATGGTTCCAGAGATTGTAGGGCACTCAACCCTTGAAGGATTTTTATGATCCTTCAAATTACGAGGAACGTCCCAGCGTCCAGATTCCTACCTCAGACGTAGAAATCAAGCCCCAGGTGCTAAGCCTGATCAAACATTTCCATTGGCTTGGCTCTGAAGACCCGTTTCAGCACTTGGAGGACTTGACCACTTTGGTCCAGACCACCAAGGCACGAAATGTCAATGAGGAGCAAATGATCATGAGGCTCTTCCCCCACTTTCTTAGGGATAAAGCCGTTCATTGGTACAGGACTATAGGAAGACCAATTGCAACTTGGAATGAGTTGAAATTGGCCTTTCTGAAGAAAGTATTCCCTGTCGGACATACTAATGCTTTGAGACGGGCAATCACTACCTTCACCCAGCGGCCGAGGGAGCAGTTTCATGTTGCCTGGGAGCGATTCCAGGACCTATTGTAGAGGTGTCCACACCACGAGGTGCTGAAATGGCAACTCGTGCAGATCTTCTACCACAGGTTGACTGAGCAACTCAGAAATCACGTGGACGCTTCTTGCGAAGGCAATTTCCTCAACAAAGACGCAGATAGCGTGCACGATTTGTTTGAGGAAATGAGCGAGAATTCGATCAATCATGCCTCCATGGATACTTTTAACTGGTCCCAGCAGCCTAGATTGAATGTTAATGAAGTCCACGACTCTCATTCATTCGATATGGAATTGATTTGTAATAAACTTGATAAGGTGGACTTGGTTGCTAAGAGAATGGATTGGATGGCTAGAAACTCAATGAACAACTCTCGATCCACTCAATCCCAAAATTCGGGATTCCATTCGTCGCGAGCTCCTTCTGGATGGGAATTGTGAATCAACTTGATGCGGCTCAACCTGTGAGCCAGCATTATTCGAAATCCCACGGGTTCCAAACTGGGGCCTTTGATCCCAGTTTCTCTGATCCTTCCCGTTCTTTCTCTCCATCCTCACCCTATGAGGATGTTTGTGCCATATAGGAGAATGTTAGATCCAACCCTTACTCCAATGCTTATAATCCCGGTCGGAGAAACCACCCTAACTTCTCCTGGAAAAACCCAGGGCAGCAGACCTAATTCCGACCCAGCAACTATGCTCCGCAACAACCAATCGGTCAGGGTCATGTTTATACTCAGTTGCCCCTGAATCAGGTCAATCAGCCAGCTTGGAATACTCGTCAACCCGTAGGGTAGGCTGATTTGAACCGACAAATGGTAGAGATGCAAGGATCTATCCTCCAGCACATGCAGCAAATGAAAACCTCATTGGACAACTTGCAAACCAGGCTCATAGCTAATTCTCGTCAACCCGGATCTCTACCATCTCAACTCGTACCCAACACATGAAATATCCTGAATCCAGGCAATCAAGCCCATGGGTACGGAAATCAGAGGAACCCACATGCACATGCTCAAGTAGTTGAGTAGGGTTCTTCCTCTTCTTCTTCCACAAATCAACGGTTATTGGCTAATGAATCCCCTCCAATCTTTCCTAACCCTCCCTAAGACCCAAGCTCGTATGCATCCGCAAATTCTGTTACTTGAGGAGTGGTAAACAAACTCAGGATCCACAACTACACTATTTTGATTTACCGAATCCTGAAGAACCTGAGGAGAGAAAGGAGAATTCTAGAGAAGAAATCAAGGCTCAAGAACTTGATTTCGAAGATCCGACTCATGTTCCTTTTCCTGAGGCCTTGATCAGATCAAGGAAGAAGAAGTTTGTTGATAGTAATGGGGCGCTTCTTAATATTTTCAAGAATGTCGAGATCAATATCCCGCTCCTAGATGCTATCAAACATATACCAGCTCACGCAAAATTTTTAAAGGATTTATGTACACAGAAGCGTAAGTCAAGAGAATCTGTTCCGAGGAAGGTGGTACTCTCCAAGAAGGCTAGTTTTGTTATCCTACACCACCTCCCTCAGAAAAAGAGAGATCTAGGTGCTCCTTTGATTTCATGTGTCATCGGAGATTACACTTTTGATAGAGCACTGCTAGATCTGGGTGCATCCATTAACCTAATTCTGACTTCTCTTTACGAGAAGTTCAGATTAGGTGAAGTTCGGCTGACTTCAGTAACGTTACAGTTAGCGAATCATTCGGTCACAAATCCGCGAGGCGTTATTGAAGATGTTATTGCTAAGGTTAAGGATTTCTATTTTCCTGTAGATTTCCTTGTCCTTGACATGGATGTACCTAAAAATATGAAGAACACGCCCATCATTCTAGGGCATCCATTCTTGGCTACCGCCAAAGCCAACATTAACTGTGAAAGCAGTAGCATGGAAATCGCCTTTGGGGATCAAAGAATGAAATTGGATATTTTTAAGGCGATTAATAAATTCGAGGATTGTGGATTTATTGAGGAACTTGAGGATGATAATGTGAATATTGAAGCTTGCATGATGGTTTCTACATTTAAAAGTTCCTCCTCTGATGATGAATTGGACTCGCAACCCTCTATGGCAGACCCGCAATCTTCTGAAGAGGTTATTGATTTTGTTCACTGACAACCTCTTCCTCTTGATGAGTCTTCATCAGCATCTTCCTTACCTTCAATCATCAACCCGCCCCAGCTTGAACTGAAACCATTGCCTGAGAATCTAAAATATCAGTTTTTAGGACCACATACGATGCTCCCTATGATTATAAGTGCTAAATTAACAAAGGAGTAGGAGATTAAACTGATTAAGGTCCTGAAGGAACACAAGGAGGCAATTGGTTGCACCATTCATGACCTTAAGGGGATCGAGCCATCTTATTGCAATCACAGAATATTTTTGGAATATGGATCCCACCCTTATTGCCAGATGCAGAGGAGATTAAATCCAAATATGCGAGAAGTGGTCAAGAAGGAGATTATTATGTGGCTCGATGTAGGAATCATTTATCCAATCTCTGATAGTCCTTGGGTAAGTCCCGTGTAGATTGTTCCCAAGAAAGTCGGGATTACCGTTGTAACTAATGAGAAAGGAGAATCTGTTACAACTCATTCAGCTTCCTCTTAGAGGGTTTGTATCGATTACAGGAAGCTGAACACGACCACGAAAACGGATTATTTCCCTCTGCCTTTCCTTAATCAAATCTTGGAAAGATTAACCGGGTAGAAGTACTTCTATTTTCTTGATGGCTACTCGGGATACAACCAAGTTCCTATTCATCCTGAGGATCAGGAAAAAACTAGTTTCACCTGTCCCTACAGAACCTTTGCTTTCCGTAGGACGCCATTCAGCTTATGCAATCACCTACGACTTTTCAAAGGTGTATGCTAGCCATATTCTCTGACACGGTGGGAGAGTTTATGGAAGTCTTCATGGATGATTTCTCTATTATTGGAGAATCGTTTGACTCTTGTCTAGCTAATCTTGAAATGATTCTTAAATGATGCATCAAAACAAGACTGGTCCTTAGCTAAGAAAAGAGTCATTTCATGACACAAGACGGCATCGTCTTGGGTCATGTAATCTCTAAATGGGGAATAGAAGTGGATAAAGCTAAGGTTGTTGCTTTCGCTAAACTTCCTCCTCCCACATCTGTTAAACAAATTCGATCATTTCTTGGTCATGTGGGATTCTACAGGAGATTCATCAAGGACTTTTCGAAAGTTGCTCATCCTCTGAGAAATCTTCTCGCCAAAGAAATACCGTTTGATTTCGACGAATCATGCCGTAAGGCATTTAATTTTCTTAAAACGGCAGTCACTTGTTCTCCAGTGTTGCAACCACCGGTTTGGAATGCCCTTTTGAGATCATGACCAACGCTTCTGATTACGTGGTCGGGGCTGTTTTGGGGTAGAAAGTTGATAGGAAGCCCTCTATTATCTACTACGCTAGTAAAACTCTGGACAAGGCCCAGAGGAATTACACTGTTACTGAGAAGGAATTACTAGACGTAGTATTTGCTTTGGAGAAATTCAGGGCATATCTCTTAGGATCTCACGTCATTATATATACCGGCCACTCGGCCTTGAGACATCTCTTGGCCAAAAAGGATGCCAAACCCATCTTATTCGTTGGATTCTTCTGCTTCAAGAATTTGATCTTGAAATCAAGAATAAATCCGGGGTACAAGATGTGGTGGCGGATCATCTGTCGAGACTTCTGAGTGATTCTTCTCGTCCGGACATTCCGATTGCTGATACTTTTCTGGACGAAACCATCCTTACAATTTCAGGTGTCCAAACCCCGTGGTTTGCTGACATTGTTAATTATTTGGCCGCTGGTCAAATCCCCCAGGATTGGACCAAGTAACAACAGGATAGACTCAAATCTGAGACCAAATATTACTTCTGGGAGGATCCTAAACTGTACCGCATCAGCTCTAATCAAATTATTTGCCGATGCATTCCGGAGAATGAATTCAACGATATACTTGAGTTCTGCCATGCATCTGCGTGTGGTGGACACTTCTCCAGGAAAAAGATAGCTACAAAAATTTTGTAATCTAGATTCTATTGGCTGTCTTTATTCAAGGATGCCCAGGAATTCTCAAGGTCGTGTTCCCGATGCCAGGCACTTGGGAGCATAACTAAGAGAGATATGATGCCCCTAAACCCGATTCTTCCTGTTGAAATCTTCGATGTTTGGGGCATCGACTTCATGGGACCCTTCCTCCCTTCATTTGGACATCAGTACATTCTCGTCACTGTTGATTACGTGTCCAAATGGATCGAGGCGATTCCCACCCGAACCAATGACCACAAGGTGGTCATCGATTTTGTCAAGAAGAACATCTTCAGTAGGTTCGGGCTTCCGAGGGCCATCATAAGTGATGGTGGCACTCATTTTTTCTAATGCTCAGTTCCATAATTTACTGGCAAAATACAGGGTTAATCACCCGATCTCCACACCTTACAATCCCCAGACGAATGGACAGGCCGAGATCTCCAATCGGGAGATCAAGAATATTCTGTAGAAAACGGTTAGGCCTGATCACAAAGACTGGACTCAAAAGCTTGAGGATGCTCTTTGGTCCTATCGTACGGTGTATAAAATGCCCATCAGCATGTCTCCGTTTCGTCTGGTGTATGGAAAGGTGTGCCATTTACCCATAGAAATTGAACATAGGGCATTATGGGCAATCAAGCAGTGCAATCTAGATCTGAGTTTAGTCGGGAAGACTAGGAAACTCCAACTATCTGAGTTGGAGGAGCTTAGAAATGATGCGTATGAGAATGCTAAGATCTACAAGGCTCGGACCAAAACTCTACATGACCAATTGATTTCCCGCTAGAGCTTTGAGCCGAACCAGAAGGTCTGGCTATTCGATTCTCGACTTAAGCTCTTTCTCGACAAACTTAGGTCAAAATGGAACGACCCATTCATTATCGACCAGATTTTTCCAAACGGAGCTGTTCAGATTTATGACCCGAAGACAGGTAATTCATTCAAAGTCAACGTCTAAAGCCTGTTATTGACCGTACTATTCCAGAACCTGTCTCAGACACGGTTGCTCTAGCCATATTGTGACTTCTTTGGCTGGACTTCACCTAGCTGACAGCATTAAACTCAGCAGTTGTACAGTTTGACTCAGAGCTGACTCAAGCTTCATATTCAGGTGATATCTTTCGTACTCTACCCTTCCTTCCATGTCTTTTATTCTCAATGTGGACATTGCATTAGCTAGGCATGGGAGGGTGGATTCATTTCTGAATCATTTTGTCAGCTCTATAAAATTTTTGTAAATTCTATTTCTCTTCTTATATATACATAAAAAAAATTGAATTAGGAAGGAATACTTAGACATTATGACCTTTCAATCTTAGAAAATATTACAATAGGATCTGAACACTAAGACCCTTCAGGTCTTTGGGCTTAATCAACCTGGGTATCCACTAAAATATGGATTTGTTTTTTGAGTCCTCGCCATTCTGAATTCTATTTTAATTTGATTAAATAAGTTTAGGTGATAAGTACACGACTTACCAACCCGCCCTCTGATTTGAGGGAATTTTAAGTCTAAGCATCTACACACTATTTGTTAATGACTCATTTTTCGGCGGTCTTAACAGAAATTAGGTAGCTAATGAACCTTCTAGGGTGATATGGCTGGCAAGTTATCGTGGGTAACAGCCCATAGGTAGGTTGTCCAGAGCCTAGTCACTGAACCACTCTCTTCTTGCTGCCTTTAAGTAAATCTTAGACCAAAGAAGCCACTTGAAAAGAAAAGGAAAGTCAAAAAGGAAAAAAAAAGAAAAAGGAGAAAAGAAAGAAAAAGAAAAAAAAAAAGAAATAAGCCACACTTCACCGTACGAGTATGGCTGGCAAGTTGTCGGTGGTAATAGCTCATCAACCAGTTGTCCAGAACCCAGCTCAAGAAATGCATTAAAAATTCCCAAAGCACTTAGGGAGAAGTGGAGAAGTAGAATAAGTCAGGGCGATATACACTGGACTCACCCTTGTGTTGACCCCATAAAAATAAAAGTAGGAAGAAAGCTACCAGTCGTAATGATACACCTTTAGGTAGAACTCTCTTTTTAAGGTCACCTAGAGGTGTAGAAACCCGAAGTCTGCTCTAATTACCGATCAATGAGTCTATCACATTCACAATAAGATGCTTAGAACTTAGGATTTTCATCAAATCTTAGGTGGATTGAGTGGCCGTAGAAAGCTACTCTTTAACCTTAAACTCAAAAATCCAAAAAAAAAAAAAAGAAGAAAAAGAGAAAAAGAGCTTTTTCTTTTAATAAGGCGAGGGCTTGAGGCAGTCTGCATTTTAGTAGATACCCAGCCGTTGTTGCGTCTTTGAAAGTTTAGATCCTGAGTAAAAATTTCTTAATGTTGAAAATGACTTGTGCCCAAGTAATTAACCTAATTCTTTTATAAATAGCATGTAGTTTTTGCTAGGGACTAACAAAAGATAGGCATGGGGGTGTGATGTGCATACATTTGATTAACCTAAAATGTCTACTAATGCATGTTCTTAGTGTCACATTAGCATCATACATTTAGTTCAAGTTGTATAAATTGTATAGTAATTGTCTCCTTTTTATGGTTAGGGACAGGGAGACATTTTATCAGGGCCTCGGATTGAAGATCCAATTGTACGGATCTGATCAAAGCGACGATTGGAGTTCAACGACTCCAAGATCGCCCTAATCGGACATCTGCACCACTAGATAGAGACCAAGGAACCTTAAAGAGCAAGGGCAAAGATGGTGTTAATTCGTACCTCATATGACAAATCCGACTGCACAGATGGGTTCGGATCAACGATCGCAGCCTAACAGCGTGAAAATCGGTCCAATCCGACACCCGTGGCACCATCTACATCACTCAGAAGATGGACGGCCTAAATGGCACCATGTGGCGCCATCATAGCCACCCAACACCGGCCGTAGCCCTCCTTCTTCACCCGCTCGATAAATCTTAGCCGTTGGATGCCCATCCAATGGCCAAGATCGTGCCACACCATTGCTCATCCAACGGCCTCCTCTTTTGAAGGCGCATGCTATGTTTGATCTCGACCGTTGGATGAAGATCCAACGGCCGAGATCAACCGTGTGCAAAACACGCCGTGTGACACAAATGCCCGCTCAGTGCAGTGGTCGAGCACGCTACGCAAGCTCGTGACGCGCATTTGAGCCCTCATTTGCTGCGAGTGGGCATGCGATTAGAGCCGCGTGATGAAGATCCAGCGGCGGAAAGCGAGCAATAGCGCCTACGCGCGATCAGACGCACAACGCTTATGCTTAATTGCACGTAGGCATGCAGCGTGGGTGTAGGCAACTTAAGCCGTCCGATCTCTTGATCGGATGGCTAAGAGCGCGCGAACGTGTGTGTGCATTGAAGGGCGTGGAGGTGAGGGGGCACGCGAGCGATGGGCACGTCGGCCGTGTTAAGGCCTTTAGTGACTAAAGGTTCTGAATTAATGTTTTTCAAGTTGTAATGTCCAAAATTCCCCCACTCCTTGCAACTATAAAAGGAGACCCCCTCCATACGGATTTCTCATCCCTTCCTTCTCTTCTCTCCCTCTCCAAAGCTCAAGAGAAGCTTGTCCCACACCCGGGATGCTCCTCAAGAACTAAAATCAAGTTTTAGCCTCCATTTTAGAAACGGATCCTGCGACGACGACGATGTGCTACCTCGTTCTCGTTCTTCTTACTTCGACCTCCTTCTTCCCGCTCCGTTTCTCATCTTCTAGGCGTTGTCTCGTCCGGCTTGTCCTCCAAGCGATCGTCGAGGAAGATAACTTCTCTCTCCCATTCTTTTTCCTACTTTCTAGAGTAAAATTTTCTTGCTTTCTAGTTGTAATAATTTCTCGCTTTCTAGTGTAATCTTTTCTCGCTTTCTTGTAAAAAATATTTTACAATATCAAGTGAATGTTTCCTCTCTCTCTCTTATTGTGTATATTGATTCCATTTCATTGTGGTTATTCTACCCTTTAAACAAAAACATAAAAAAAAAATATAATTGTGAATTTTGATCGATGTAGCCTCCCTGATTTCAACCTGGGATTTCTTTACAGATTTTTCAATATAAATTTTATTTGTTGAACGGGATTCTTCGCTACTCGAACTACAACGACAGGTTTTCAAAATTGATTCCAATAGCGTAGTCTTCCGATGTTTAATAGGGATGAATAAGATCTACTCCTATTTAAAAGAAAGAAATCCTTGGGCTATTGAAATTGTTGGGGGAAGTGCGTTGGCTTTTGAATGATAAATTATGGATTATTTGGGTGAAGAAAAGATTACTGGTTTTCTGCATTAACCTCAGAAGTGATTTGTATGGTTGAGGTATAGCCTGTTTAAGGGGCTACAGTAAGTTGAAATACTACTTACAATGAAATTTCTTGCCTGCTGAATGTATCCTCATTTACTTTGCATTATTGTCCACAACTCTTTTATAAAGCTTACATTTTCCCTTTTTGGGTAGTTATAGGTGTACTTAATTGGATGTCATATCGGAGTATATATTTTGAATTAAATGTGCATAAGTAATTGGTTGTGTACTTACAGGTCTTCCCATACCTTGTAGAATGAGATGAATGAGTTATGGAGTCCCCCATCCTAACCCTCAAGAAACGGACCCACCTGAGGATATAGTCGAGTCAAATCTAAGCATGTAAAGAACTAGAGCCTTGACATGGACTCCAAGCTAATGTCCATTCTGAAAGATCACTTTAAGAAGGGGGATTGGGAAGGTGGATTGTTCAACAAACATGCTTAGCAAGAGATTGTCTGTAAGTTTGACCGAGAAACACATTTGGATTACGACCAAGACAAGCTCCTCCATAGGTGGAGGGTTTTGAAGAAGAAATTCCATTTATACCACCATCTCTTAAACATGAGTGGTTAGGGAATGGATCCAAAAACCATGGGTTCAGTAGCACCTACTCTTGACGCCTAGTTAGAGGTATTTTACTACATTCCCCTTCTCGTGTTAATTTTTCTCTCTTACGTTACGTAATCACGAAGAGTCATTTGGATTTCCTATTTTTGTTTAGTTACCTCTGAAGCTACACAAGTTAAAGGGTAAACCATTTCCATTCTATGAAGTTGTGAACAACATAATTGGTAAGGACATTGCTATGGGAGAGCATGCGATGTCCTCTAACTGTCCCTCTGATTCGTTTAATGAAGACACACCAACCCCTTACATCCCCTCATATCCACCAATTGCATCTCCAACTCCACCGTCATTTTAGTTTACACAACCATTGTACAGTGATGCTTTCCAGGAGCATAATTTCAACTTTGAGGTGCTTCTTTCTTCGGGTGTCCCTAGAGGTGAAGGAGGTTTTGGTTTTGGAACTTCTGCAAATCCATTCCCCAATCCTCAAGCACCTCCTTTGCAGTCTCCACCACGTGTGGACCCCATTGATAAATGCCAGTTTATCATCATTCTTATGCCCTAGAACTAACCTAGCTCTTAGGATTTTAACTCCGCAAATAGGTTTTTGGGTTGTATTTAGGCATTTACCTAGGATAGGCATACATTGCAATTTAATGTATTTTTGATGCATTTATCTGAGTGTCAGGATTAGGCAGAATGTCAAATCCCGCACATTTTGGCACTCAAAAAGGCAGAAGATGAAGAAGAAGCTCCTATTAGCTGGATCCCAGCTAGATCCAGTTCATTTCAGCTGAATCCCAACTAGATCCAGCTCATCCCAGCTGGATCCCAGCTCTTTCTAGCTAGATCAACTCACCCTTAGCTCCATTCAGAATATCTCAACTGAATGGTAGCTCTAGCTAGTTCACGTTAGCTCCATTCAACTCACCTCAGCTGGATGGTAGCTCAAACTAGCTGAAGACAGCTGATCCTAACTCCATTCTAGCTCTTCTAGCTCAGAAGAGTTCACTGGAAGTTCAACCTAACCAAGACTAGCTACTACTATCAAATAGCTAGACCTGGTTAGCTGAATATGACCTTAACCAGCTGAAGTCCAGCTCTCGGGGACTCCATTTAGCTTAACTTAGTTGAGCTAAGCTACCTTAGCTACTCCAGCTAGCTAGGTTCTCCTCGGGAATATCAGACCCAGCTCACCTCAGCTCACATCAGTAGAAGACAGCTCATCTTAGCTTGGCTTAGTAGCTAGCAAAGAACTAGCAAGCTAAGAAAGCTAGGGTAGCTCCTTACAGCTCTCTTTAGCAGCCACCAACCACTAGTTCCAGTGTAGCTCAAGATAACTACCTCCAGCTCTTCTCCCCCAAAACCCTAGCTCCAAATGCCTCCAACCCTACTCCCTACTATCTAAGCTAGCTAAGCTAGCTTAGCTTAGCTAGTCACCTCCTTGGCACCAACACCTAACCCTAAAGCCCTACCTAAATAGCTCCACCAAATAACCCTAATCCTAAGTCCACCTAAGCTACCTAGTCCACACTACTTTTGGCGCCAACTATAAGCAACCTTCCACCCCACTCCACCACCAAAAGATCCTTCTCCTTTGGTCCCAAAAACCACCCTAAGTACAGCTCTCCTTTGTCGCCAAAAATCCCCACATCCTAACCCTACACCTACCCCTACAACCCATCCTAGCCATCCACCTACCCACCTTCTAGAACCCTCCTTAGGTGACGCCAAACCATGGCATCACTTCATGGTTGGCGCCAACTCCATGCACCTCTCCACCACCATAACTACCCCCCTTCACATCCTTAAAGATGGCACCAACTAGTCTTAACTCTAGGATCCCCATAACCACCACTAACTACCTGCCAAACCTAATCCTAGCCCTCCACATGTCCACGCTAACTAGCCCCCCTAACCACCTCTATATATACCCACCACAATCACCACCAAAAAATTATCCTCTCCCTTAGTTAGGTTCACCATTCTTCCACCTCATCTCCATGCCAAGGAAGAAGAAGGAGGGAAGAAGATCAAGGGGACAACCTACCCGCCCCCTTGGTGCCTTCTTCCTCTCCCTCTTTTCCCTTACCCAGGCCAAGAAGGAGATCTTCACACTATATGGAGGGCTAGGCAAGAGGAGGGGACTTGAGGTGGTTGACTCCCACCTTGAGGAAAGACTGCCTGGATGAGGACAACTACAAGAAGAAGCTAAGGAAGAATTCTTTTCAAGTGTGGGGCAACTACACTTGGAGCAAGGACTCTCCTGAACTTCTATAGAGGATTCATCTTCTTCTTTATCTTCTTTTATCTTGTATTGCTAGTTTAGTTTCTCTTTTTCTTTTAGAAGCAATTAGCTACTTGTATTTGACTCTACTAGTAATACAAAAATTATTTTGCCTACCAATTTTCATGTTGCAGTTACTGTGTTTTCCATGTTGTTCTTATAGTTGTAGTGCACACACTCTCCTCTTCTAATTACCCTAGGCGCACCTACCTAGGGTGAGCTTAGAAGAGAGGACTTCATTCTTGTCACCTAGGGTTAGCTGTAGCATAATTTCTTCTTCACATATCTCAAACCCAATTGTTTCTAAAGACCCTAAAAACAACAAAAAATCAAAATCATGAAAAGAAAGTGCGGATTTGAGAGGTGAAAGAGAGAACCACTCATGTGATTAACAATTTGGTCTCCTTTGACAACCCTAGATACTCCACTATCTAGGTCTTACAAATTTAAAAGAGAATCGATTTTATGCATTGCAACGACTTATAAAAACTGCATTTTACAAACTACGTAAAAACCCGATCACCCATGCCTGATCGTGGTAAAAGGTTGAGTGGTGAAGGGAGTTCAAGTGGTGGGAAGAGGTGTCATTGCAGTTTTAGAAATGCTGTATTGGAAGGCATAAAGGAGACCAACACCTTGCTCTAGAAGATTGTTGATTACCACATTTCAAAGATTAAGAAGGTCGAAAGAAGTGACAAGATTGGGCATTTTCTTAAGATGGTTAAAGAGCATGTAGCGTACCTCTCCCCTTCTAATATAGTTGTTCTCGCGCAACATTTCTCCAGGAGTCAGAATCGTGCAGTTTTTATGAATATGGTTGACAATGCTGAGGCATTTTATGTTGGTTGCAGCGTGTTATTCAAGGGTCATAGTAGCAACATGATTTCTTTCATCGTTCTACCCAAGAGTAGTAATTGTCTATGTCGTCCTACCCCACCAGCAATGATTGTCTTTGTCATTCTACCCTAGCAACTTCACTATCTCAATAGTTTGATCCAGCCACCATGATATCTTTCAACGTTGCCAGCCACACTCACAATTACTACTTTAATTTATTTCCCTCAATTCTATCTTTCAGTTCCTTGGTTTTGTAATATTGGAGAACATTGTTGGGTACTTTCTTATGTTTCGATGATGCTTTGTATTGTAGGTTTTATATCATGCTATTATCTTGTTTATGTCATTTGCTTTGTGATTTATCTTATGATAATGCTATGAGGGAATCTTTTCCCATAACTAATTGGTCCTTGCTACGAAGTAGGTTGTCTTGTCATTAATCTCAATTTTCAAGAATGTCAAACTCAACTTCCTCGGGGGATAGCCATGGTTCCTCACAATCCTTTGATTCATCAAGTGAGGACTCCGTGCATGATAGTATGTGACAACTGTTGTTTCGTGTGGAAAATAAGTTTTGGAAAAGTTTGTCACCGTTGTTTGTAATATAACTGAGCAAAAAATTGAATCAAAGAAATTTATATTTTTTTTACGAAACTCATGTCAATTAATGTCCTTTTATCATTTGAGTCCCGATCGACTCTAGGAGGAGAGTTTGGAATTGCGGGTTGTTTACATTACAGATCCATTTGTTATCTAGATTCTAATCTCTTTCTGGGTCTATCTTCTTTTGTGATTTTTTTTTCATGTTTTTCTTTTGTTTTGAAAGCGAAAGCAAATATAAAGAAAACCTAAATCTAACTAAGAGAAGGAAAAACCTAAACTAGACCTAACTAAATATTTTTGGTCCTTTTGTTTTATAAATATATTTTTTATGATTTTTTTATTTTGAAAAGGCGAAGATGACTACGACAACACCTAAATGTATGAAACGTCAAAGCAAAACTCTAATAGACTAACTGGGCATGTGGGTGTGCAAATGGTGGTGTGTGGAAGGTGTGGTGGATGGCCAACCCACCTTGGTGGTAGGGTTGGCGTGGATACTACAAAGGAAGGAACATAGACTTCTTTTAAAGATCCATCTGGAATAACTCAATCCCATATGAACGGCAAAAGCTAATAATATTCTAATGGATTCCAATCTGGCTACAGGTGCATAGGTTTCATCAAAATCGATTCCTTCTTCGTGATTGTAGCCTTGAGCCACAAGTCTAGCTTTATTTCTTACAGCTTTTCCTAATTCATCAAAGTTATTTCTAAAAATCTATTTCGTTTCAATAACTTATGGAGATTCTGGCTTAGGAACTAATTTCCAAACATTGTTTCTCTCAAATTGGTTTAGTTCTTCTTGCATTTCGACAATCCAACAATCAGTAGTGAATGCTTCTTTCACAAATTTGGGTTCTATTTGGGATACAAAAACACTAAGTGCCAAGTTATTTAGAGATTATCTAGTTTGAACTCCTTTTGTGACTTCACCTATTACAAGATCTTTACGATGATCTTTAAAATAGGTTAGAGCTTTACGTAAGTCACTAATGACGATTTCCTCAGGGATGTTCAAGGGATCAACTAGTGTTTGATCATCATATTTGGTTGATGCTTTTTCTACCTAATTTGATTCATCAAAAGAAACGTGTAGAGTCTCTTCAACCACCCAATTTTTCTTATTGAAGACTCTATAGGCTTTACTTCTAAAGGAGTATCTTAGGAAAATTCCTTCTTCACTTTTTGCATCAAACTTATCCAAGTTCTCTTTTGTATTCAATATGAAACATTTGCAACCAAATACCTTGAAGTAGGAAATCTTGTGAACCCTCAAAATAAAGCTCAAAGGGTACATTTCCTTAAGAATAGATATGATGGATGTTGTATTCTGGATATAGCAAGCGGTGTTTATTGCCTCAACCCAAAAATATTGAGGTAGATTTGACTCACACAACATGGTGCGGGCATACTCTTGTAGGGTTCTATTCTTTCTTTCTACAACACTATTTTGAGGAGCTGTTCTTGGAAATGCAAATTCTTGTTTTATTCCATAAGTAGGGTAGAAATCTTGGAATTTTTTATTTTCAAATTCTCCTCCATGATCACTCCTAATCCTAGTGATGGATAGGCCAGTTTTGGTTTGAACTCTTTTGGCTAAGTTTCTAAATTCCTCAATTATAGAATATTTAGATCTTAAGAATAATACCTAAGTAAATTAGGAAAAGTCATCAATAATGACAAAACAATATATGCACCCATTTAGACTTTCAGACTTGGTTGCTCCAAAGAGATCTAAGTGGATCAACTCAAGTGGCTTAGAAGTGCTGACCATGTCTTTCAGTTTGAAAGATGTTTTATGAAGTTTTCCTAATTCACTTGAATTACAAAGATTCTTTTTTTAAAAGGAAATCTTAGGCAAGCCTCGTACTAAGTCATGTTTCACAAGCTTATTTATATTCCCCATGTGAACATGGCCAAGTCAATGATGCCACAATATTGACTCATCATTCGATGAAACTAAGTAGTTAAGATCGTTGCAGTTGTCAAAGTCAATAGTGTAGATGTCTTTTGATATGTTTCAAATCAAAAGAATTTCCTTTGATTTTTTTTCTTTGATTTTAAAGCCTTTTGAGGTGAAAGTGACTTTATAACCTTTATCACATATCTAACTTACACTAAGTAGGTTATGTTTTAAGCCTTTTAGAAGATGAATATTATCAAAGGAGGTTTTGGAGTTACTAATTTGGTCAGTACCAATAATATGACCCTTGTGGTTGTTGCTAAAAGTGACTGAACCACCTTCCTTGTGGTTGAGGTTGAGGAATAGGTCTTCTTCTCCTATCATGTGTTTTGAGCAACCATTGCCCATAACTCATCTTCCTTTGCTTTGTGCCTACCAATGGTTTACATTTTTGAGGTCCAGAGATTATTCTTACAACTACAAGATATCCATCTTTTTGTTGGTAGATCCAATCTGAGTGCCTTATTAATCCTATGTTTGTGTAACATCCCAAAATCCAGGTTCTAAGTCATTTCAAGGTGGTCTGAGTCAATTCAAACCTGGAAACCCAGGGTTGGTTCGATGCTGGTGTCAACACCTCCTTAATTTGTCAAAAAATGCAAATTTCTAGTAAACCTTGAGCTAAACATTGTCAAAAGAGTACCATGTATAGTACCATTGAATTCCTCTCGTCGCAAGCTTTCCGACAATGCTTGTTTTGCATGAATTTGTGGTGTATAGCTCTAGTTATGGCCAAAAAAAGACAAGAAGGACCTAAATGTAAGGTGGACCTAACCTTTGGGGGTATTTTGGGTATTTCACCCCACTAAACCTAATTCCAATAACTTTTGGGCCTATAAAAGAACCCCATTGGGTCCTTGGGTTGACATTAGTTCTTAAGCCACCAAAAACCTAAGAGAAATGAGAGGGAAAGGAATTAGGATTCTCATTTGAAATCCTAATTCAAAAGTTCAAGGTCTTAAATGCAATTTTGCAAAACCTAGGCTTCGTACCGCAGTTATAGTGGTAGCGATGGTGGCATGGCATGAGCGTATGACACATGGCGTCGACACATGTGAGGAGGCGACACGTGTCGCGAGCGCGAGCGCTCGAGAAGGTGAGTGCGAGGGTGGCAAATCATGATGTGTGGCGCAATCAATGGCTGTGGTACGGTGAGGTCCGATCTGTGGCGTGCGGAGAGGATGAATTGTAAGGTGACGTGTGTCACGTGCGATTTAGGTGGATGGATTGAGTGCGATTCACGTGAGCCGACTGGTCTGGTTTGGTTCAAGACCCCTCGCATTGTTTCATTCGATTAGAGGCTTTCTCGACCTAGGATTTTGACAAATAAGGTACCGTTACAATCATATCGACGCGTACTACGTATTGGTATATTTTATTCACTTTTGAGTACTTTTCCTTTAGTGAAAAATTATAAATGTGACTAAGAGTCTTTGACCTTATTTTTGGTGTGTGTGAACCAGGTTTACCCTGGTGCGTGCGCAAATCCCAAGGTAGGCGTGGAGGCTGCCTTCGCCTGCAAGCGTGGTTTGGAGTCACCGTAACCCTCCTATGACATGAGGTAGCGTAGTCTACCTCTCCTCTCGATTCTGTCTGGTTTTCAAGTGCCTATGGACCTGTCGAGTATAATTTCTCTCATGTACTGCTTGATTAGCGTATGCCCTTCTTCTTGCTGAGTTTGGAATCCCTATGGTATTTTCCTTGATTTATAAGCACTTTAGAGGAACATTAATATGTTTTTATGAAAATTAGTAAAGGTTAATGACCACATGTACCCCTGTCATCGTATGCATAAAATGAACTCCAATTTCCGTGAAACAAGTTTTGTGATGTTCATTAATTGATAAATAATATGGGACCACTGTCATAGATTGAAACTACTTGTAAACAAATAAGTTGGAGGATAATGTGAATATTGGTTAATCCTGGAATTATTACGGATGACTTGATTTAATGAAAATAAAAGATATAGTTATTTGGAATGAATTTGATACAACTGTTTAGTCAGAAATGAAAGGATAGATAACTAGTTTTAGCCTTGCTACTCGTCGAATTTTGGCTGTAGCTTTAGTCTTTCAGACGGGTTTCAAAGGCTAGTTTAGGGAGTTGTTGGCCTCCTTACGACTCTTTGGTTAGGCTTAGCGACCAACTGGGATAGTGGGATGTGTGGCTCAAGGCTTGGTTCTTTCTTAGCCAGTGGGCAGGTCATTGGCTATCTATGGTTCAGCGTACACAATGCTTGTACATGTTCACGCCGTACGACATAGCCACCACCCCATTCCGTAATGGCCCTAGAGTGATGGAGTGTGGCAACTTAATGGGTATAAGCGATCTTTTTAGCTAGGAAGATGGCTTATACCAGTCTTGCATCATAGGAAGTAACACGAGATCGTCTCGTGCTCTGAGACGATTTATGGATTATGAGCTATAAGAGCATGGGTAAGGCACATGAATGAAATTAGATAAGAAATAAATTATAAATGGATGAACTATTGATATAGTGCCATTTTCTATACTCCTGTTACTATTACCAATTGTTTCATTGTCTACTCTACTAAGTTTTCACTGACGTATAGTTTTAGGTTCCACACTCAGTTGTTGCTGAGTAGTTGGGTGCAATGGCTATCGTCGGTTAGACTTCTGTGGAATCGAGTCCTACCTGAGGAGACGATCTGTACTGAGCCAGTGGCTCGTAGTAGTTTTTTTTTTACTGTTAGGATTTAATTCTTGTCTTTTTGGTGATTGTATAAGACTCTATTTAATTTCTGCTTTAGGGTGAATTTTCATTATGTTTTCAGCACTTTAGTTTTTCTTTTATTTAATGCATTATGAATGAATGTTGGCTATTGATGTTTTATGGCTATATGTTGGGTGACTGCGATCTTATGGGTGTTCATGCTAGTTGTTAGCACACAGCGGCCCGAGTTTGGTCACTTGACGGGACTCAGGTTGTCACAGTTTGGGTTTCCTACAAAACAAGATTGCAAGTCTCTTCATGGTACCCATTTTCTTTTGAGTCCAAATTTGTTAGTAGGTGCCTGTTTAGGTGTGAGCCTATTCTTGACCTTAGAACTAGAAGGATTTTTTGTGTTGGTTTGTGAAGTAGATGCTTCATGATCATTGTTTGGAATGTAACCTAATCCAAATCTAATTGTGGTTTGGGTGTGTGTTCCTACCTTTAGTAAATTTTGGTAGGCCATTTACTAGAGAAATAGATTTTTGTTTTACTTTTTCTATTTCTACTTGAAATATATTTTTGTTTTCGTTTCTCTGTTTCTACTTGAAGTGAATCTACTTGTGTTTTAAGTGTGGTGATTTCTTGAAAAAGTTACTGATTTGTGAGGCCATTCTGTGTTTCAACTCTATTTCTGTATCTAGATCTTTCATTAACATTTTATTGGTTATTTTAAGTTCTTTAGCTAAGTCATGCAACTCAAAAATAGCTTCTAAGAGTTCATTGAATGTTGAAGAGGATACCTCGTCTTTGCTTGCCATGAGTTCACAAAGTGCTTCTTCACTTGATGTGTCTTCTCCTTCTTCTTCTAAGCTGGTGTCACTATCATCCCATGTGACTTGAAGGGTTTTCTTCTTTACTTCATGCCTGGGAAATTTTTGAACCTTCTTCATCTCACTTTCTTTCTTGAGTTGAGGGCATGCTTTTCTCATGTGCCCTTTCTTCTTATAATTGTAGCATATGACTTGACTTTCTTGTCATTCTGCTTTTTTCTTCTTCCAACTTTTCTTGTTCTTCAAGAACCTTTTGAATTTTCTAGAGAGAAGGGCTATATCTTCTTCATCTTCATCTTCTGATTCTTCAAAATTGGTGTCAACTTTTGGAGCAAGGTCTTTCTTCTTCTTGCCTTCACCTTCATGTTCCTTCATGTGCTCGAGTTGAACCTCATAAGCCATTAAGCTTCCTATGAGATTATCAAGTTGGAGCAATGAGAGATCCTTTGATTCTTAGATCACTGTTGTCTTTGTCTCCCAATCGCTAGTGAGAGATTGAAATATCTTGTGAACCAAGGCTTCATTTGTAATTACCTGATCCAGGTTTCTCAAGGAGTTGATGATGTTTGTGAATCTTGTATACATCTCCTTGATGGTCTCTCCCTTCTTCATACGAAAAAGCTTGTACTTTTGTGTGAAGAGATTGACTCAAGTTTCCTTCACTTTTGAAGTCCCTTCGTGAGTGACTTCAAAAATATTCAAAATTTTGCGATTAAATTCTTCTTTTGATGGCCCACAGAAGATAGCATTCATGGGTTTACTGTTGTGTGTGGCTGTCTTTCTCTGGTCTGATGTGATGGTGACTCCTTCCTTCTTTTCCAGTTGAGTATATTTGGAGACTATCACATCCCATACCTCATAATCCATAGAGTCCAGAAATATTTGCATTCTGATTTTCCAGTATCCATAGTTGGTGCCATCAAATAATGGAGGTTTGATTGCAGATTGTCCCTCAGTGTATACCTCAGAGGATTTTCACATCCTGGTTGGATTGAACAGGGATCTGATACCAGATGTGAGTGTGTGCGGAGCCTAAAGGATCAAGTATACACTAGAGGAGGGTGAATAGTGTAATATCTAACTCTATAATCAATTAAAAAAACATTCACCATAGATAAAAAAATACAATAATCACAAACCAAAAATGATAACACCTAATTTAGAGTGGAAACCCCTACAAGTAAAAATCACTACCTAAGCCTCTCAGCTTAGGATTTCTTCAACTAGTCGACGCTAGTGCAATTCACTATTGTACCACTTGAACGGGGGTGGCACAAACTTTTACAAGACGTCTTCTCTTTATACACCTGACTAAGAGAAGAATAACAGGACTTCTAAGAGGACTTAGATCCCAGATCAAAAATGGCAGAAATAAAAAGTATCTAACAAAATTCCTATAGAACCTCAATAAGATTAAAACAAATCAAGCTTTTATGATTTGCAAAAAATCATGCTTTGGTTCGTAGTAATCGTATAGGTGTAGAGGTGCGAAAGCACTAAAAAGAATATGCATGTTTTGCTTGTAGAAAGCTCTTGAGGTGTGTTTTGAAGAGGAGGGTTGAGGGTACTATTTATAGGTGTTTTTTGATCTATTTTGGAAATACTAAAAATATGCCTTTGGTAGATCAAAACTTAGGATTGGTCAATCAAAATTACTTTCGGGTGATTAAAAAAATGGTTTGATCGATATCATGTTGATCGATTAAGTTGGGATTTTGATCAACTTTTTAAATTCAAGGAAAATTTGACCGTTAGAGGTCATTGATCGATTAAACAAAAGGATTGATCAATCAAAAGGGAAAATATGACCGTTGGAGTGGTCTTTGATCGATTAGACAAGAGCGATGGTTGATCAATGATGGTTTGGCTGATCAATTAGAAGATTGGTCGATTAACAATAATAAGAACTTAGGTTTAAAGGAAAAAATGACTTTTGCAAATTTGAAAATGCATCATTTGCTATTTTATGAGGTTCCTTACAAAGTTCTAGACTCAATCAAGATAAAAACGAGACTTCAATAGCTTCACTTGAAGAGTTTGATTTCACTTGACGATGGCATCATAATTTGATTTAACCTATAATGGTTAGTCTTCAAAAAATATAATTTTGGTACATCAAAACAAGGGTATTAATAGTACAAGTGCTGGGGTTATTATCATGATACATACCACCTTGTCAAGGAGTTGGTGGATGACAATAAATGGGTCTGGGACAAGGGTGCTTGCATTGTAATTCCATTAAATGGCACAAGTTAATGGATGCATGTAAATATTTGTACATCTCCAACTTTTAGTTTCTGTCTTACCTTTATTCTCCTACGAGTAACGATTGTATTGCTTGAATAGGTTCATGAGTGTCATAGGTAGCTCGATGGCCAATGCTTCTCCCAGTATATTTTAGTTAGCATGATTTTGGAGTAGTGCTTCTAGACCTTGTTAGCCACTTTAGTTCTGCAGTACAACCTTTATTTATGTCGGTCAAACTTGAACTTAATTATGAAACTCTACTTTTGTACTATGACCTTTATTTCATAAGTACCCATTTTGCCTGTTATGTTAATTTACTTATACACGCATTTTCCAAAATATTCTACTCTGATCACTTATGTCGATTGAAGAAAGTTATATGACATTTCTTTTGACTTATGTTTCTTGACTCAGGTACATTCCATATAATTTACGAGTGATAATGAAAGATTATACAAAAGGAATTTTCAACTATTCCTTACAAGGGCAGACACACTACATTTTGGTTGGATGGCATGGAAACCCTCTGTGCAAACCCAAACTGTAGGAAAGTTATAGTACAAACAGGTTATGGCTGGCACCACCGATGCCAACCCCTGCTGTAGCATCTTAGCAATTGCATTTGCACCAAATAACTATAATAGAAATGTACATATCTAACTGAGCCCACATTCTTACAATAACAAATGATTTCCAGCTTCGCTTCATTGTACAAAAATGGTGAGAAAATGACCATCTCCAACATAAATATAGTACTGCAAAAGATACAAAATCTTGACTGTTTTAATAATTTGGCATGTATGTTATATGTAGGATTTGATAGAAAGATCTCCAATATGATTGTAGGAACACATCAATTGCATCTGTCGCCAGGTAAGTGTTTCCCCTTTTTTCTTTACTGTTGTCCTTCCATTTTGGTAAATTCTTACATGTCTTGTTGAGTACAAAATTTCTACTTAATGTTACATAGTGTGATTTGGATAGCAGTTTCAATTTTTACTTAATGTTAGGTATGTGGTGTTCCCTAATTTTCAATGAGCAAACATCAAGGGCCCTCAGGAAATGGCACCAAGGCATGAATAAGAGGTAGAAGAAATCATTCACATAGTCCATCCAGTGTTCTTCATGTTTGGTTGATGAGAAACGACCAAGTGCATGACAATGTCTCAGCAAGCTAAGCCCTCTGAATACCCCTATCAAATTGTCTGTTTAATAACAAGTAATGTTTTATATATGATGCAAATGCACGAGGTTCGTGTTAAGGACTTCATTGCTTTATATTGTTTGCTGTGAATGGAACAAAGCTAACATATCTCCTGTCATCATCTTATTCAATTACATTGTTTCATTTTGATAAGATAGTAACTGCACCTTGCTACCCTTCTATCAACTTCATTTCTTTATGACTGAAATTGGACCTCCTATAACAATAATGCTATCTATTTCTCATTCCTTAAGTTCTTCCATCTCTATCCCTCGTTGCTTTATGTGCTTTATGTCCTTTGGAATAAAGACTTCCCGTCAAATCGACTAATTTAACATGTCGACTACTTCCAATAGGGTTGAGGTTCTTTTATGTCAATCTAACATATAACACTATATGGAAAAGCTAGCCTATCTCTTAAATTATTTTTCAATTTAACTAGGGCTATAATGAAAGCTTCTTTTTTACATTGTATTTTGAACAGAGGGTTAGGCTATGAACCATTTCGATACGGACGGTGGGTCTGCCTGATGGGGTAGGAACCATGTATGGTGCTAATTTTTCCTGGATAGGGGAACTAATCATTCATTCCATGCCTTCTTCAAATGGGAAAGGCTTGGTAAACTTATAATTTTTTCCACTTTACTTACAACAATGCATGTCGAGTAATTCGTTTCCCTATTTAGGAATTGCTCTCCTACACTATTGTTGCAAATAATTTCAATGGCTACTATTTCATATGTCTAACACTTGTTAAAGGTTACTTCGCTTCCACTTCAATTTCACATATACAAGCACGATAGTAATCTCCTATTATTATCGGTCGAATAAACCATCATTGATTGGTAGAATATATTCAAAGTCGTTGGAATGATTGTACGAGGAAGAACTCATTACCAATCTTGGCAATTCCAGAGTTCCTACAATTTCTTGCAAATCCATATTTCTTCCTAGTGTTGTATGTGGTGATCTACTTATGGGGCTGCAAGCTTGAAATTTATATCTTATTATCACAGTTTGGTGTTCCCTTGAAGTATTCTAGTTGTATTTGCTTTGTACACAATCATATCTCACTCATGTATAGTTCACAAATGGGAACCTTGTATAAATGTTTTCTTCATATACCAATATATTCAATACTCGATTTCTTCTATTTCATGTACAACATTCCCTTAGTGTTAATAAAATTTCAAGATTCGTACTACATTCTGTTATTTGTGTTTTCTATGTTCACAGCTTTATTTCATCCCATTACAATGTTGAACTAGATGTCATATGGATTTCCTTTAATTCATGTCAATTTGTAGCTTGATTTTGTCATAACAATAGGATTGGTGATCTCATATCAAATGAAACACCATATTTAAGGAAATCAATTTCTAACTACCTACCATCTTGATTTTTTTTTTTAAATACGGAAGCCAATATTATTCATCCCCCACTCTCTGGAGGCAAGAAAAGGGGAGGCAGGGAGCTAGACCAAAACCTGCCCCATACAAGAAAGGAAGGACCACGACTCATGGCCTAGTACATCAAGTAAAATAGAAAGACTACAAGGACAAAATATAAAGCATTTGAATTCTATCCAACTTGATAAGCCCTACAATCCTGGTAGGAAGTTGATCCAGCTGAGTGAAGCATTTCCATACACCATCCCCCAGGTTTGCAATCTTAGAAGCAACATCATTAACCAGCGGTCAACATATGAAACAGAGTGAATTTTGGTAGAAAGCACATGGAGGGAAGCATAGTGTATTTTAGCCTACCAAGCAACAGGGAGCTTTCCATACCACCAATAATAAAGTAACACAGAGTCCACTTCCACCTGAAATGAGTCATGAGAAATACAAGAGAATGGATGATAGCTTGGATAAAGGCAATCTCTGAATAAATAGTAGAAAGTTTAGCAAAAGTAGCCATGATAAAGTTCCCAAGATTATCCCAAATAATCCAGCCTGAAAAGCAATGGTCCCCCACCTTAAAAGAAGTGATGTTGATTTTAAGCCCCACAGAAGGACAAACCCAACTAAGAATGAGGTGATGGGGTCCAAAAGATTTTAACCATTCAACCATCTGAAGATTTCTCCAATTTTTGCTAAGGAAAACATGAAGGTTAGCTAATTTGAAACCATCATTCATGATCTTATTACGAACCCACCAAACATTGTACCAAATAAAGCAAATCAATGATTTAATAATCTACAAACGAGGAGAATAAGAGGAGTTCAAGATGATGTCAAAGAAGAGAGGAGGATCAATGCATCTCTGGTAGTTTTGTTTAAAAGACCAATCAGAAATATTATGAACCAGGTGACTATCAGAGAAAAGATGAAGGAGAGTCTCACGAACAGGGTTGGTAGGACAGCAATGACATTTAAAGACCAGAGGAAGCCCTACTTTCATAATATTATCATCTGTAGGAAGTCTAAATTTGAGAAGTTTCCAAACACAAAAGGAAATCCTAAGGGGAAGCTTGAGATTCCAAATAATCTTAATGGAAGGATTCATAGGAGAGTCTCTGAACATCAAACGATAAGTGGAAGACACAGAGAGGATACTAAAAGAGGCAAGGGTCCAGATCGGGAAATCCTTTTGAGAGTCTAGAGTGATGTTGGAAATCTCATAAAGAATGTTCGGAGGTATGACAAAGGCGAAGAGAGAATTAGGAAGCATAGCAAGAGCCCTTTGGAGAGAAAAAGGAGAGTGGATAGAACCGTTAGGAAAGAAAGTATGAAGGGGAGAATCACCAATCCACAAGTCAAACCAAAAATCAACAGTTCCTTCATGGATCTCCCAATGAATAAAAGTCTTCATATCCATATAGGCTTGCAGCAACAGGTGAGAATGAAGAGCAAGAGAAGACTAAATTGACATTGTTTCTCAACAAATCCCTCATAAAGTGATGAAAGATAGAGTCCCCAAAGAATATGTTCCAAGATCTCTTCATTCTCAAGGTCTTCATAAAAAGGTTCAAATCATGAATGCCCAGACCACCATACTCAAGGGGGTGAGTGATAGAACTCCAAGTAATCCAATGATGGTAGGACTTATTCTTAGAAGAGCCCCAAAAGAAATCAACAAAGAGATCTTGAAGTTTATGGATGATGGAATTAGGGACATCGATAATAGATAAAGTATGAATAGGAGTGGAAGTTAAGACATGTTTGATGAGGAGCAATCTCACAGCAGAAGAAAGGAGATGGGCTTTCTAACCTGCAAGCTCAGATTTGATCTTGTCAAAAATAAGAACCTTAGCCCAACCAGTGAAAATAGGACAACCCAGATAAGTAAAAGGGAAGGAACCCAACCTAAAGCCCAAGATAGAGAGGAGGTGATCCTTGCAGGAAGAAGGGAAGTGATGACCCACAAAGTAGTAACTTTTGGTGAGGCTAACAGTCTGACCCATAGATATCTCAAAGTCCTTGATAAAGGAGGCTAAATTCCGAATGGAAGAGAGGTTGCAGTTCACGAAGATGATGATATCATCCGCATAAAGAAGGGCTAAAGGAGAGTCAACACCTCTTTTCACCGAGAAAGGTTGGATTTTACCAAGGAAGGCCAGGTCCTTAATACCATAAATGAAAGGTTCCATGAAAATATCAAAGAGAAAAGGAGAGATTAGATCTCCTTGTCTCAAGCCATGAGAAACAGGAAAAAATTCTGAAGAACACCCATCCACCAGAACAAAAGAGCCCTCATGTTGCACAAAAGCTTTGATGAGGGAAATATTGTCAAAGGAGAAACCAAAGCGTCGAAGGTTCTATAGGATGCCCTAATCCACTCTATCAAAGACTTTTCGAGGTCAAGTTGAACAATAACATTAGAATCAAAGACCTTACGATAGACACGTTTGGCTAATTCAAAGGTAGTAGCAATGTGATCGAAGATAGGATTGCCCTTGATAAAACCAATTTTCTTAGGAGAGATAATTTTGGGAAGATAGATGCAAAGGCAATTGGCAACAATACCCGAGGCAATCTTATAGAGAATGTTATAAAGGCTTATGGGGTGATAATCAGAAAGGTCAGAAGCCAAGGGTTTTTTGGAAACCAAAGAGATAAAAGTATTGTTGAAGGCTCTGGGGGCAAATTTAGTAGCAAAAAAGTGGGTGATAGCCTCAACAACATCGGGTTTAACCAAATCCCAAAAGGTAGAGAAGAATTCAATGTTGAAACCATCGAGGCCTGGAGACTTATTAGAAGGCATAATTGAGAGGAGTAAAAAATTTCAGACTCGGTAGGGAAATGATTCAATTCGACACAATCATCACTAGAGGGAATGGGAGGGATGGTATCAATAAAGGAATTAACGTTGATATCCTCATGAGACGAGAGTAGATTTTTAAAGAAGTCTACAGAGAGAGTAGTAGCTTATCCCAAGACCCTTCACCAATGTAGAAGTAAGAGAGGTTCTAGCACGTTTGGCAAAACGCTTATTGATGGTAGTGAAGAAAAATTTGTTACATCCTTTGCCTTTATGAAGCCAGATAATTTTAGTTTTTTGAAGTAAAAAATCATTGAGCTTAGCAAGGGCATCACCAAGGATAATAGAAGTATCATTGAGCTCAGTAGCAGTATTATCATCCCAATGATGTGATAATTTGGCATCCAATTCTTCATAGCGAGATTCAAGATCTTCAACCATCTTGTGAATATTACCAAAAGTTGACCCGTTCCAAGATTTGAGACTCCGTTTCAAAATGTGAAGCTTAGAATAGAGTTTGGAGATAGGATCAGAATTAAGGATAGAAGGAATGTGCCAGATTTCATCCACCAAGCCTTGAAGGCTCTCATCCCTCAACCACATATTCTCAAACCTAAAAGGTCTAGGATGATCCATCGTAGGAGCAGCAAGACAAAAGAGCAAAGGCGCATGATCAAAGTTACAATGAGAAAGATAATGGCCAAGAGGCGCAAGGGTAGCCATGGCCTCAGGATTGAGAAGAATACGATCTAACCTTTGGTAGATCCTAGAAGAGCCCTACTTACCATTACACCACAACAATTGGTTACCATCCAAGGGACAATCGATAAGAGTCAAACTGTTAATAAACCTTTGGAAGGGAAGAGCTTGGGAACTAGAGAATGGATGACCACCTCTCTTCTTAGAAGGTGAGAGGATGTTATTAAAATCTCCACCAACAACCCAAGGGAAGGAAGGGTGCGAAGCAATAATCGAGGAAAGCTGATTCCAAAGATTGAGCCTAGTATTGAAGTCATAAGAAGCATAGATAGCAAAGATGTTAAACACACGACCAAGATTCCTACATTCAACCATCAAAGCTTGGGAGTAAGAGTATAAAGTAGAAATGGAGATCAGGTCTTTCCAGAAGCACCAAATGCTGGGACAATCAGGGAGAGCTAAAGCATGATCAAAATGAATTTCTTGCATGATTCTAGAGATTTCTAGAGAGTTAGCAAAAGGCTCCAACAAAAAGATAATCTGAAGATGATCAAAGGAAATCATAGATTTGAGCCGATTTAAAGTAGAAATATTAATGATATACAGTTCCAAAAATGGCAATTCATTGGGAAATAGAGCAAGTTTGGGATTTTGATCAAGAGAGTTTGTTCGATTTGATATGTTGCATATGAGCTTAGTTCCCATTACAAACTTCATCTCATATCAATGACTAGGCCAACTACATGTAACTCATCGGAGGAACTATCATTGTTACTGTCACACCATGCAATCTAAATTATTGAAACAACACACCTCAAGGATTCAAAGCAACCATCAACCGCTGATTAGACCACCTTCGCTGCCATAATTTCTCAATGTTGAAATGATCGAGTACTATCCTACTGGGTAAAGAAAATTAACTTCTCCTTCGCACAATGTGTTTTAAGCAATGTGATCTTTTTGATTATCTATTTCAATGATGTCCTCAAAATTGGACATCTTAAGCTTAACGCTAAAATTTGGCTGTTAATTGGAAAATATAACATATATGTCTACTATCAAAATAACAACCACAACACAAAAATAAATGAGGGTAAATTTATCCAACCACACAATTTAAACTATTATACCCACCAAAATCATAACTTATTCCACTAATTAAATACCTTATTGTAATAACTTTACTTTATTTCTCCACTTATGTCACTAACTAACCAAACATCAAAATCCACTTAATCTATAATTTATTTCACTTGTTCTACTTATCGCATAAACTTATTTCTCTTACCGAACAAGATCTTAGTCTTATTACACAACTTTGGAACTAGGGGTGCTTCATTATCTATCATGACCCCATTGGTTTGCACCCCCAATAGCTCATTCTAAACCCTAACCATATATAACGCTGGGCATGCATGTTCATGCCTTCAAGACTACCGCTAACGCAGGAGATCAGTAGAAAAAGCTTCACGTTAGTTCTAGTGTTCCATATCTACGCAATTTTGTCGATGAAATTTTCCTTCTCGGGCACATACAATTTGTTAGAAAATAAAATAAATCTTCATCCTTGCAAGCTAGACAATAAACTTTACAGCCTATCGAGTTCTCAAGCAAATTCCCTACTCCCCATAAACAACAGCCAAAACTAAAGCAAACAAAATCAAAAAAGGGAAGCGTGTACGGGAAAGCATCGCTACCACTAACAAACAAGTGGACGCAACATGGGCTTCGCTCTCTGGTCGTCATGCGTGCAGAACCCAAACTGTTCATGCATCAAAGATCTGTCTTTCTGATTCCGAGTAAACAGTAATGTTGTCAAAAATGTAAAGATTATAGAGAGACTCGAGAATATCACCTTCACAAAGTACTTACAACCAGCGTCGATTCATTTGTTTGTTGCTGTCCTCTCTTTATTGGTGTGGTACTCCACAAGATCTCCCACGACGAATCATGATGAATCACTAATTTAACGTATGTCTGCCAATGTTCACTCAAAA
Organism: Thalassia testudinum; assembly: GCA_037157565.1. NCBI lineage: Eukaryota > Viridiplantae > Streptophyta > Magnoliopsida > Alismatales > Hydrocharitaceae > Thalassia > Thalassia testudinum. The sequence continues at coordinate 96,005,906 of JAZHRO010000002.1, forward strand.
ATTAAAAAAAAAACAAACGTATGGTTGTTGGTTCTTATAAGTATGGCGAGATCATACAGATAGGTAATTAGGGCTTCTCACAACATACTACAAAGCCTCACGTGTTGGGATGTTGGTTTGGGGGGAGAAACTATCTGCGGTAGAATCTTATTAACTGGAGTAGGAACAAACGCAGACAGACAATATGTCTATGGATGTGGCAGGTAGAAATTGCATTGACAAAACAAATCTCAAGGAAAAAGGAGAGGAGGTACCGAGGTGAGAAGGGGGTTGGAATTATATATGTCTACGTACAGGGGTCCACTGTAGAAGGTCAGACATGTACATATGATGCATACAGAGACACATGTACACTAGTTGCGTGTCCAAGTACATGCAGTCTCTCCACTGCATGCATGCAATGGTAGCACAGGACGAAGGCTACAAAGTAAGAGGTGGGAGGGGTAAAATCGTCAACATACCAGCAAGGGTTTCTTTGCTTGCAACAGTAGCAATGATGGGCCTCCTTGCTTTCAGGTTTAGCCTGGAAAAGTGGCTTTCTCATCTCCGAACCACTTGTTTCTAGCTGTCGTTTTTTTCCCCCCTTATTTTCTTTATTTTTTTGGTTCCCGCAATTATCTTTCCAAAAATTTCAAATCTTTCGGAAAGAAAAAGAAAATTTGACTTTTCCTAATGCAATATACTTTGTACTGTTATCATGCATTATTTGCTTTAGTAAAATAAATTTGAAATTTGCAAACCATTCCTTCCCAAAAAAAGAAATCTAGCTGCTGATGCACATATATTTTATGTCGTTCTTGTCGTATATTTAGCTTGCAAAAATCTAGTGTCTCTGACTCCATTTGCAAACTCCACACGTTTTGTATAGTCATAAAATTAAGCAATTTGCAAGATTGATCATTTACTATTGGAATGAAAAGTCAGGGGATTTCTAATTTCACGCCAATACTGGAGGGTAGATACACTCTGAATCCTCCAGCAGTATTTATTTTAATCTATGTCTCAAGATTTCACGATATTTTTTGCAATATCAACTTTCTGTAAACCTATAATTTCATTTCTATAATTGGTAATTTAATAAGTTGCCTCTTTTTCTTTTCCCTTTTTTTTTTTCGTCATTTTTTAACTTAACAGTGGGACGTGATTAGATGGATCGAAAAACATTCTCAAACCCTATAGAGGTGTCAAGTCCCATCGGTAAACAGGGCGTCCCCGCAACAATCGCAGTTCTGCCTTTGTACTTCCGTCAAATCCAGCGAACCATGGAGGGTCTAACTACGAAGGATGGCTTGGTCGGCGGCGTGATCGGCGGCATCATCGGCGGCCGACGTGAGCTGCAGCATGAACGGGCGGCCGTTCGGATGGCGGAGAGGTGGTCGACGGTCAGTGTCATATAGCGGGCATGTCCGAGGTGCGGTGGTTGGGTGCTGTTGTCTGGTGCGGTTGCTCGGATTGCGATCCGATCGTGGCTGGTTACATTTTACTTGTTCTTGTTTTGGATGTTAAGTGGTTTGATTTCTTCTTTTTCTTGTATAATTTAATTTAGGTTATTTTTTTTGTTAAAGATCACGTGTAATTTTGTATTTGTCACGATCGAAATTTCTGATACAAGCCAATGATCAATTAATATAATTTTTTAAATTTTATCTCATTGATATTTTAGTATTCTACAGGCATAAGATTACTCCCTTTCCAGATTGATTCCTAATTTTTATTTATTTATTTTATTTATTTTTTATCTTATTTCTCCTTGACTTTCTCCAATTTTTACTGGAGACGTAACTTTTCCCCTTTGAAGTATGTTAGGTTTCTTTTTCTTTTCTTTCTCTTGTCGAGCATGTCAAATTCTTACCTTTCAATGAATTCTTATTTCCTAAAAAAAGAATTACAAAGGTTGGAACTCAGCTATATTTGCTTTTATGTAAGCCATTGCGGCAACGTAAATCGTTCCTATTTTATTCGTGCTGCGTTTAGATGGGCGATAATAACAGCGAGATAAATTAGAAAGGTTATTTGATCGAAGAAATACAATAAATTATAAAATAAAATGATTAAGGCCGAGGGCCTAGCCCCCACAAGTAAATGAAAAATAAGGCAAATTTTTCGAACATTTTCACCCATTAATTTTATATTTTTATAATTGTTACAATTAATTGATCTTTCAAGAAAATATAACGGATTTCCATAAATTCTTCTAATTTTCAATCTTGATTTCAACAATCACTCACGAAACCTAATAAAAAATCTAAATCACCATCATCTTAAAATCCAACATTATCACTGTAACTTAAAAATCAACCATTCTCACAACTATTGAATTTTCACCCTCCCACTAACGATCAAACGTGGTGAAGTTATGCATTTATTTCCTATGAAGTTTGGTATGCGTTCAATATTTTTGTTGAAAATTTGATTTAAATAATTAAAGATATTTCATCCTCTTCCATCCTCTATCATCTTTTTAAATTATAGTTTAATAAAAAAAATTAAACCACTTATATTGATCATAATATAATTTAAAATTAATTATCCTATATATCATATAATAATATTATAATTCATTACTATAGGATTTCTAGGTGACTTTCAAGTTAAAAATTCTACTCCATCCATTGGATGGATTAATCTCATAGGAAATATATGTTAATTAATCTATTATATTGAAATAATATATTTTAATATATATTGATATTAAGGTGATACAATAAAATGGATTATATATATATATATATATATATATATATATATATATATATATATATATATATATATATATGAGGATGCTATTTGACACAAAAATAAAAGAGAGGCGCACGAGCCGCGAAATATGGGAAAGCGGACGAGATAGGGAGGGGTGTAGGTGGGATCTACGTTTTGAAGAGTGGAGGGAGGGTCCGATTATTGGTGCTTTTTCTGATAATCCAAATATTTTCCTAAATTTTAATAGACGTGGATTTCCATTTGATAAAGTGAAATAAATCGTATTCTTTTGACTTTGAGAATGATTGCTTGCCAATCCCTCTGAAATCGGAATTGTTCCTCTGCCAAATGAAATTTACCTTAATTGCAGCTGAAACTAATGCAATCATAGATATTACCATGGCTTAAAAAGTAACCAGAAGTGCGTTTACTTTATTTTTACAGCAGACACAGTATTTCTAATCTAGTGAAATATTTAAGTCAGAATATGTTACTGCCAGACTTCGAAAGTCCAGTCGCATGGACGACATATTCCACGGAAACGATCCACACATTGAATCTGAACGGGACACAGCGAAGGTGTGATCTACTGAAGTTGTCATATATACTGCACTCACTTTTCTGATCCAAGGGAGATAAAAGGTCTGATCGCGATTCGGGTCGTAACAGCGGCACCATCTTTGTTTCCGTGTACAAGAATTAGTCAGGAAGCACTGTTGAATGTCTTGCAAAGACGAATCATGCTCCCGCTTAGGATTTTGCTTCTGTTTTTCTTGCTGGAGAAGAGAAAGAGCAGCTACAAGACAATGGATATATCTCAGATTTGGATCTCTTTCCCTCTTTTTTTTCCGCACGCATGATGGATCCATGACCATAGTTAAGTTGTCTTGTCCCCATGCGATGTGGTGAATGCGCATACACCTGCACACGCACTAGACTAACAACAGGAGTGGAAGAATGCCGACTCCAAAGATGCAATGTTTCAGAAACGCAAAAAGTTTCTTGCACGCGTTCAGGGCAATAGTGACTTGAATATAAACAGGAACCCAACTGAAGAGGAACTCAGGTCTAGTCATTCGTTAATAGTCACTTGAAATTAATCTGCTGACACACTACTGTCATGGTCTAGCAAGCAAATAAATCTAACCTAGTGCTAGTGTTCACTGGTACAGATGTCATCAGTTTGTTATCCTCCATCTTACTTTGCTGCGGTTGCGAGGAAAAGCTTAAAGATGAATATTATGAATATTCTCAAACACGAATGCAGCATTAATAGGGACCCATACCTTGATGCACCCATCGGGGGAAGGAATTTTACAAGTGCCAGTACTTCTTACCTTCTTACAAAAATTCCAAAAACTTTGCATTCAAGGTTAGAAAGCCAACACTCTCTCATAAGCCGGTTGCGAAAGGTTGCTTGATTCTACCATATCCTCTATGCCAATTTACCTCACGCCCACGTGTGTTGTACTAAAGAAAACTTCTCTGACAATGCACAAGATCATGAGAAGTTTCCAGTGGGGTTATATGATGTCACACCCTCTAACCTCCCATTAACTATGATCTCTAGGTTCATGGATGTGGACCGAGTCATTGGTATTTCTTGGTTACTTCAATGGTCTATTTAAATTTCATTTATGAGAATATCACAAAATATATAATAATAACAAAGTAGAAGCATACCACATTAAATAAAAGCTAGTAAATCGACATTTAATATAAATGACAATTACAATACCAGTTATATCTTGAAAGTACAACTTCCTTTACCTTCATCACTGTTGTAGTATCTCACATTGTCTTTGTGTCCCTTGAGAGATTGGTATTATCAATGTTTTCTAAAATTGGGGTCACAAGACAGGGATGAGCCAAGTGACATGATAGGGACAAAATTCAAAATTCTACTGTATTATTAAGGGACACGATAGTGTTAGGTTTCATCCTTGCGTACATCTACTCTCATTTCACTGTTTGAATTTCTTATTTACTTATTTTGCCATTTATTTCCATCTTCTATAAGGCCTTTCTTGTTTTTGTTCTCTCACTCACCTCTTAAATCACAACTCATAGAATTGTTTCTTGAATCTGAGATGATCAAGCTAGGTCCTTGCCTCCTACAGGGAGTATTGCTAATTTTTTATTAGAAGAGTTAGGTCATGTGGGAATTAATCCTTTCCTAATATTCAAGATCCCTGGAAAGCTATTTCACTCAGAATCATTCATGCATCACCCTTTAATGATCCTTGGAATGGAAAAGGATGGACATCGGGAAGGTCTAACTCTTGTTTGGAGTGTTATACTCTTAGGTATTCACCAAGAATATTGAATATTCTGACATTCCTACTCATCCCTTCTTGGAAGAAGTATTCCACATCAATTCTCCCCATTTGGGAACCTAGCATCATGTGCACTTGCAGGCACCGACAACGTTATTACCTTAGTATCCCTTCCACGAGTATTGTTAGCTTTTGTCTACAATCTTCATGTCTTAGTTTAGCTATCTACCTATACGTCATAGTTAGGACAATCACGATATCTGACTCTTAGCGATCACTAATTCTAAGATGTATGAAGTAATTAAGTCTAATCCAATGTACATATAGCTTTTATCTTTGGAATTCTCAAAGAAATGAAAGGGAAGATGGAAAGAGTCCTTATCTTCTTTTACTTGCATTTCCTACAAGTAATGATCCTACTTTCCCTTGCTCTCAAAATCCCCTCCTCTCTCTCTTTCATTCTCTCTCTCTCTCTCTCTGTAAACATATGTCTCACAACCTCCTCTCTTCCTTGTTCCCTACAATCTTGCTGCATGTCCCCTAGAATCTCACCACGTGTCCTCTCTTTTCTTCACAATTTGACACATCATTAATTCATGTCGATCTCTGTCTTTATCCATCCCCCTCTCTTTAGGTTCACACCATATCCCTATCATTTGACATGTGTCCCTTTGTGTGCTACGTGTCCATCTATTTATCTGCGTGTCATCATCTTAACATCATCTTTATCCACGTGTCATTGTTTGCACCTCAAAACACGCCTGTAATAACGCCTTCTTGTGCTATTTTCTAGCATTAACATTGCATAATAGGATCCTGTAATCGCATTTGTAAAAACACTTGCATGCATGCATTTAATCAAGAGAGGAAGAGGAGTGAAACAATCGCCTGCATAGTTACATTTTTCTTCAAGTGCCTCCTTGCAAAATCACCCTCTTTTTATTTTTCCTCTTGATTTCTTCTTTTCTCTCCTTCCCGCGGCTGCACCCTTCCCGCGGCTGCACTCTTCCCGCAGCTGCATGCAGCAACCACGCAGCACCTCTTCCCGTCACTTCTCCCTGCCAACGCCGCTCCCTATAGCTGCAACTCGCACACCCTCTCCCTGCTGCAGCCAGCACGCCACTCTCCCCTCCTCTATAAGTAGCTGCAGCTTCATCCTCGCAAGGGGAGCTGCTGGAAAGACCCCACAGCCACCACCTTCCTCTCCACCGTTCTCCCCTCCCATACGCCGGCCCTCCGTCGAGGAGGCACCCGGCGAGCAGGAGAACCCACTGTGGTGCACACCACCACAGTGGGAGCACCACCGCCCAGCTCTTCAACGAGCCGGTGGGCGTGGTGTTTTCTTTTCTCTTCGTTTTCGTCTCCACGCCATTGCTACCGCTTCAAGCTCCGAAGCTTGAAGCAGCAGCAGCAGCAGCTAAACCGCGGCGACAGCAGCAGCAGCAGCACCCCCCGCCTCCTCCGCGACCTTCCCCGCAGGCGCGCAACCCTCCGCGCGCGCCTGCAGGCCCGTTCCCCGCCTCCGTCTCCGTTCTGTCCACCCCGCATTGCACCCGCAGCCGGCCGCCGCGCGCACTGCAGCGGCCGGTTACGGCCTCGCGCCGACCTCCGCGACCCATCGCGACCCTCCGCGACCACCTGCAGACCTCCTCCACACTCGCTCCTCCACGCCTTCGCCCACCCGTCGCCTTCGCGCACGCCTGCAGGAACCCTACGCGAAGCTGCGCCCGCACCCGCCGTCTTCAGACGTCTGCCTCAGCCTTCAGACGACGCGGCATCAGACGTCCGCCGGAGGCGGCAGACGTCTTAACTCGCGCATCCGCGATCTTTCGCTCGCCCGCTCTCTCTCTCTCGCCCGCTCTCTCTCTCTGCTGATCTCTCCCGCCCGCTCCTGCTCTCTCTCACGTATTCTCTCTCTCTCTCTCTCTTTTTTACTCACTAACAGACACACACTCACAGCAACGCACACACACACACATTCACCGACGCACACACACCTATACCAACACATACACACACACTCACACACTTATAGTAACATATATATAAATATATATATACATACATACATACATATATATATATATCTATATACATAGTATATCTATATAGTTATGTATACATACACATATATATAATATATATACATATATATATAATATATATATATATATACTTATATATACATCTATATACTTATACATATACTTATATATATATAGACATATATACTTATATACATATATATATATACATATCTATATACATATATATATACATATATATAGTAATATATATATATATAGATATATTTACTATACGCTGTATTGCGGGAATATCTACACCAGTTGCTGATATTTCCTGATATACGCGTGCAAAAAAAAAGCGTGGTCCCATACATCATCCATCCTCCATCCACACTCCACGCGGCACCTAGTCGTATTGGTTGTGTCTCTCTAGACGTCGACTGACTCGACATAGTGCTACACTCCATCGCCACCTCCACCCCCACCCCTTTATATATATACTATATATAAATATATATCTATAGCTACTATATTTACTTTCTATCTGTTATCTTCCTTCTTAGTAAAAAGATAAAAAAAGGTATAAAAGTGAAAAGATAATCTTTGATTTGCAAGTACCCCGTCTTGCAAGTAGCAAGGCGTGTTTTGAAACTCTGTTTTGGCTAAAAGCCAAGGACACAATTTTGAGGGTGTGCCTCAAGAACAAGGATTACCAGAAAAAAAACCTAAATAAGAAAAATACCAAAAACACAATAAACGAACGGAAGAGACGCGTTTTAAGGAAAACGTAGAAACTCGACTTGAACCCCACTTCCCTGAGTTCGACCCTGGGCCTAAAAGCGACAAGATAAATCAATTAGGCCAGGTTAAAAAATTTTGTAAAGAGATGGTTAGGTCTGAATTAGGTTAACCACTATACACATTTCAACGATAAAAATATCATATTAACAACCTATTCGGGCCGACCCATCATAACTTTTCTGGCGCCGTTGCCGGGGAGGTGCGCTTTCGAGTAAGTTTCTATCCAATTCCTTTAAATTTGTCTCTTCTCTCTTCACGGGTATTGTTGTTTTTGGTGTGCAGGTGAACCTGGTGGAAGGAGAAGAAGGCTGACGAAGTCGAGGACATGAGCAGATCCAAGGCAGGAACGAGAGCGTGAAGACGCTGACATCGCATTGGAGCTTCGCACACGTTGCCGAACAAGTAGGTTTCCTTTTCTCATCAAATTAGGGTTAACTTGCCACCACAATAAAAAAAAAAAAATTTAAAACTAAAAACTAGAAAAACTTCTTGGGATTTCTTGAGGGCAAGTGGATTAAAATTCACTTGATTGATTGGTTGTCTTCACTCCCACTGCCCCGGGATTTCCCGCCTTACTTCACATAGCGAAAATCCGAGAATCTTGATTCTTAGATTTTTCGCCGTGGGAAGTATTCTTTGAGGCAAAGAAAAAGATTGCTTGTATCCCTCTTTTGCCTCACTTATCTTTAATTCAGGATCACATTTTTGGTGGGGAGACTTGGAATTGAGTTGATTCCAACCCCACCACGACTTTTCAAACTTGCCTGTGATTCGATCCTGAATACTTCAACCCCAACAATTTTCTTTATCTTTTGGTTGAAGCCTTGTGTGTGGAAATCATTTCTGGTGATTGGGAGCACTTGAATTGAAGTGCTTTGGCTCCCTGTCACATTGATATAAAACTGATTCGTGCATCCACACTTAGAAATCTCCATTTAGGGTAGCCCATTGCATTTTAGCATGCATTAACTAACTGATAATTGAAGAAGGGTTTCTTGGGTTTTAGAAGGAAAACCTGTATTTTTGCAAAAACCCGGAGATTGGTTGAATTGGTAATTCAGCAAAACCCTAAAATTCATACTACTTAAGGCTGAACTCTAAAAACCATTCGCCAATAAAAACTTCAATTCGGGGAGATTTCCCCGTTGCATGCTTGTTCTTACACACTCTTAAAATCGATCACTTGGGCATTACCCGTAAACAACGTCCTTCACATTCCAAAAGCACTTGACCCTAAGCCTCTAATTAAAACTGGTAGTAACTTGACCCTTACTAAGGATTGGAGGTCTAACTACCTGTGTGTAGCGACTACGTGCTGGTAAGAGTTCCCGCGTACTATCGGGTGTCTAAGACTGGGGCAAACGGCCTTTCAATCTTGCCCGGTGGTTCCGCGGTGCTCGCATTCGGTTCCGTAGTTCGTGATAGTAGGTAACTTAGATCTTTAGGTCTAAGGGCACACTGTAGAGGTTAGGAACTTGACTGTATTGATTTGTAATCAAGTGTACCTTTGCGGCGTCATTTCTCTCATCCCTTTTCCCTTCTCATCTCCCCAATTCTTCCTGCGGTAGTGCATGTTTGGGAGGAGGTCACAAAAACCTGAACTATTTGAATTGACTGATAAATCTAGAAAACAAGTCGAATCGTCCTCCTCCTCCACAAACATGGCTGCACGCCCACCCCCAAATCCCGAGGGAGGAAACCGCCCTCAGAACCCACCAGGTGGTGGAGCCTTAGATCTCATAACCCGCCTCCAAGCCCAAATGGAAATGTATAATGAGCAAATCGAAGCCATTCGGGAAACATTGGAGGAAATGCAGAACCCTCCCGAACGGGAGGAGCCTAGGTCTCTTAGCTCTTATCAGAATCCCGCTGCTACAGAGACCATAGGACAAATTCGGGTCCCCATGGGTGGGGACGACTTTGAATTAAAACGAAACATAATTGGCCTAATCAATTTTCACTTTCATGGTCTTGCAAGTGAAGACCCATTTCTCCACTTGGAAGACCTAACCCGACTTGCTGAAACCGTTAAACCAAGAAATGTCGGGTTATCTATAGTCCTCATGAAGATGTTCCCATTTTCATTACGGGATAAAGCGTCGCAATGGTTACGCACCCTTGGGAGTACCATCCACTCTTGGGAAGAGATGCGAACAGCGTTTCTCAAGAAGTTCTTCCCAATCGGGTGGACCAATGCGCTTCGCCGTGCTATCACTTCATTTACGCAACAAAACGGCGAACAATTTCATGAGGCATGGGAGAGGTATAACGACCTCCTCAGGAAGTGTCCGCACCACGGTCTGCCTAAGTGGCATATAGCCCAGATTTTCTACTATGGGCTAAATGAGACTTTGAAGCAGATTGCAGATGCTTCCTGCGGAGGGAACTTTATGAATAAAGACGAGAATGGAGCATTCGAGCTGTTTGAAAATATGAGTGAAAACTCGATGAACAATGCTTCCATTGTCGCCTTTAATCGTACTAGCCAGCCCCGAAATGTCCACGAAGTTGACACGGGACCCTCCCATTCATCCACTGATCTAAGCCTTATTGCACAAAAACTGGATGAAGTCTCCGTCGTGCACAAGAAGCTGGACGAGCTTCTGGCCAACCCCGCCCGATCTATGGCAAACACCACCTCTTCACCACTTCGTCACAATCCAAGTTCTTCTAATACCAGGCTTATCCCGAGAAACCCCGTTAGACCTTCCTTACCGAGTGTCGCGCCAGGCGACTCGGTAAGTCATGTGGAACTGGCTTCTGCGAGCCAGTATTTCGATACGGAGGACCAAGCCTCCGTGTGCTCAGACGCATATCTACATGCGGACGCGTCTTCTGGCATAGAAGATGCTTGCGCCCTGGGGAACAACCTGTTCTTTGCCACTTATAACCCAGGGTGGCGTAATCATCCGAACTTCGCATGGTCCAACAACCTGCAGCGCCAAAACCCCGCGGGTGGACCAATGCGACCGTCCGCACCCGTCATCCCAAGGGTCCAGTTTAATCCTATGGCAAATCCGCCATCAGGCCCTTGCGTACCACAAACTGAACACGCATCAAGCCCTCTTGACAAATTGATGCGAATGATGACGGAAATGTCAAAGCGCCATGAAGAGAACATGACCTCTCTTCAGCACCAATTGGCGCAGCAGAGCGCCGAGATCAGTCAACTACGCATGGCGACTCGATCTCAGGGCACTCTTCCCGCCCAACCTGTTCCAAACCCGCGAAATTTCATGCCCCGTGGTTCTCAACCACAGGTACGACCTTCTCAGGGACAGGTTAATCAAGTTCTGCAAGCTATGAGCATTCCACCAGGATTTCAGGCTAATCCTGCTGCAGCACCACACTCTTATATCCCCATTGCAAACCCTCCTCCACCGTATGATCCCACTGGACCCGCATCGTCCAATGCTATCACTACGAGGAGCGGTAAGCAGACCGTCGATCCGCCTCGACCTGATCCTGGCCCATCTTCTTCTTCGCCCTCTCATTCGGGAGGCATACCGCATTCGCGAGAGGATGATGCACCAAAACTTGTGCCAGAATCAGTCCCATTCCCTGAGGCTCTACTAAGGGAGCCAAAAGGCAAAAAGAAAAATACGCAGGCCTTTAACAACCTACGTAATTTGTTCAGGGATGTAGAAATCAAGGTACCCCTGCTCGAGGCAATCGACCACATACCTACTGTCGCTCGATTTTTCAAAGACTACACAACACCCAGGCGACAGTCAAAGAAGACTAAGAATTCGATGGTTCTCTCGCCCCATGCGAGTTGTGCTATACTGTCAAACTTACCACCGAAACAGAAAGATCCGGGCACACCACTGATTTCCTGTAGCATCCAAGGCTGCAGTTTTAACCGTGCCTTGCTTGATCTAGGATCTTCCATCAATCTCATACCGACCATCATGCTCAAAAAATTTTCCTTGGGAAATCTGAAACCCACCCCTGTCACGTTACAGTTGGCAGATCGTTCTGTCAAAATCCCGAAGGGTGTGGTGGAAGACGTGGTGGTTAGGGTCAACAGTCTCTGTTTTCCTGTTGACTTTCTTGTTTTAGATATGGAAGTTCCTAGTTCACTTTCTGATTGTCCGATCATCCTCGGTCGACCTTTCTTTGCCACAGCCCGCGCCCACATCGACTGCGAGTCGGGCTGTATTGAGATTGCCGTTGGATCTGAGAAGCTCAAGCTTAACATATTCAAGGCAGCCAAGAACTTTGATTGCGATTGCGTTGAGGATGACACGTCTGACGAGGACATGGCCGTCAGCGCGTGTATCGGACTAATTGGGACCTATTCGGACTGCTGCGGATTACCTATAAACACTGATAACTGCCTGACCAACGCATACTGTGACGTTCCCCAATCCCTCCCTTGTCCAGTACCTTCTCCTGGCCAGACTTCTGACAAGGTTTTCTCCGCTTCCCATACCTCGTGTCTGAGTCATATCCGGGCTACTCACTGTCGGTCCATACTCATGAAGACCGAATTGCCCTTTCTTCCCCGCCAAATCAGGCGGATTTACAAATCCACACTGGGACCTTGAGCCCATATACTTCTCACTGGGGCTATTCATTTTTGGATCCATCTATCCAAGAAGCCCCTCTTCTTGGCCAATCTGAAGGCCAGTTTCTTCCTCCTAACTTGTTCTCCTACCCGTCTAGGACACTCTCGTCCCAAGAAATGCCAGATCCTTCCCCATCCACTCCCGAGCTAAAAGTGCTGCCTAATACACTCAAGTATGTTTTCCTGGGACCAAATGAAACGCTCCCTGTAATCATCAGTTCAAAATTAACCATGGAGCAGGAGTGCAAACTAACTAAGGTCCTCCTAGAACACAAGGCAGCTTTTGGATGGTCTTTATCAGACTTATCTGGTATTAGCCCCTCCTACTGCACTCATCGTATATATACGGAGGAGGAGGCTCGACCTTCTCGCGAGATGCAGCGACGTCTCAACCCTAACATGCGGGAGATCGTTAAGAATGAAATCATTAAGTGGCTGGATGCGGGTATAATCTACCCGATCAGCGATAGCCCCTGGGTGAGTCCGATTCACGTTGTGCCCAAAAAGGCAGGACTCACCATCCGTGTCAATGACAGGGGCGAATCCATCCCTACACGCACTCCTACATCTTGGAGAGTGTGTGTAGATTATAGGAAACTCAATGCTGCAACCAAGAAAGATCACTTCCCGCTACCATTTATTGACCAAATCCTGGAGCGGTTAGCGGGAAATAAATTTTTCTGCTTCCTGGATGGATTCTCAGGATATAACCAGGTGGCAATAGACCCCCGAGACCAAGAGAAAACCACTTTTACCTGCCCTTTCGACACCTTCACCTTTAGAAGGATGCCGTTCGGACTTTGTAACGCGCCAGCAACTTTCCAAAGATGCATGCTGGCGATATTTCATGACATGGTGGGTGACTTTCTCGAGGTCTTCATGGATGACTTTTCAGTCTTTGGACCATCTTTCGACGAATGTCTTGCCAACATGACTCGCATCCTTAGGAGATGTATTGATGTAAACCTCGTGCTTTCCTGGGAAAAAAGTCATTTTATGGTGCACGAGGGAATTGTTCTTGGACATATCATCTCCGATAGGGGTATCGAGGTTGACAGAGCTAAGCTCGATATCATTGCTGATTTACCTGTGCCTGGTTCTGTCAAACAAATCCGCTCCTTCTTGGGACACGTCGGTTTCTATAGGAGATTCATCAAAGACTTCTCCAAAATTTCTCGACCCTTAACTCATCTCCTATCAACCGACGTGCCCTTCGACATGGGCCCTGACTGTATACAAGCATTCACGCAGCTGCGTAATGCTGTCACCAAGGCCCCTGTTCTCCAGTCGCCTGATTGGTCCCTCGACTTTGAACTTATGTGTGACGCTTCAGACCTTGCAGTCGGAGCCATCCTGGGACAAAGACGCGATAGACACCCCTTCGTGGTATACTACGCCAGTAAGACGTTGGACGAGGCCCAGCGTAATTATACTACCACTGAAAAGGAACTACTGGCAGTCGTCTTTGGGCTGGAAAAATTCCGTTCTTACCTTCTGGGCTATCACGTTATTGTTTTCACTGATCACGCGGCCATTCGCCATCTCATGCACAAGAAGGATGCCAAGCCTAGACTGATTCGTTGGATCCTTCTGCTCCAGGAATTTGACATTGAGATTCGTGATAAGGTCGGAGCCCAGAATGTTGTGGCTGATCACCTTTCCAGACTGGACCCTGACCATATTGGACTTACTCTGCCAATTAATGAAGTTTTTCCTGATGAGCACCTATTGGCAATAAATGTGGCAAGTGGACCGTGGTATGCCGACATTGCCAATTACCTTGCTTCTGAATCTCTTCCACGTGGCTGGCCTAAAAACCAACGCGAGCATCTCATGGCAGAAGCAAAGTATTATTTCTGGGATAATCCACTTCTTTTTCGGATAGGTGCTGATCAAATCATCCGTCGCTGTATTCCTGACAGTGAGTTCCCCAGTGTGCTATCCTTCTGCCACGATCAGGCCTGTGGAGTCCATTTCTCTGGGAGGAAAACTGCAGCCAAGGTGTTGCAGTGCGGTTTCTTTTGGCCCTCCCTTCACCAGGATGCGCACACTTATGCCAAACATTGCACTAGGTGCCAGTCATTAGGGTCAATGGCACGTCGTGACATGATGCCCTTGCAACACATCCTAGCTGCGGAAATCTTCGACATCTGGGGAATTGACTTCATGGGTCCCTTTCCTCCATCCAACGGCTTCGAATTCATCCTCGTGGCCGTCGACTATGTTTCAAAATGGATCGAGGCTATTCCCGCGCGCCGTGCTGACCATGTTATCTCCACCCGATTCGTCAAGGACCATATCTTTGCGCGTTTTGGGATCCCTCGGGCCATTATCTCGGATGGAGGAAGCCACTTTACCCATGCTTCTTTTCGGACACTTCTGAGGAGGTACGGAGTCCACCATCGTATCGCATCCCCGTATCATCCTCAGACGAACGGCCAGGCGGAAGTGTCGAACCGGCAAATCAAGCAGATTCTCCAGAAAACGGTTCGGCCTGACCGTAAGGATTGGTCCGACTTTGGGCGTATCGGACCGCCTTCAAGGCTCCCCTTGGTATGTCTCCATATAGAATCGTTTACGGGAAGCCTTGTCATTTGCCTGTGGAGTTGGAGCACCGCACTTATTGGGCGGTTCGCCAATGTAACCTCGACCCAGACTTGTGTGAACGAGAAAGGAAACTCCAACTCCAAGAGCTGGAAGAGCTCCATCGTGAAGCCTATGATTCTGCTCTAACCTTTAAACAGCGCACTAAGTCTTTTCACGACAGCCATGTTCGGCGGAAGGAATTTGAGCCATCTCAGCAAGTTTGGCTCTATAATGCCCAACTCAAATTCTTTCCTGGGAAATTAAAGTCCAAATGGACTGGTCCTTTTCTGGTCTCAAGACCATTCCCCAATGGGGCCGTCGAAATCGAAGATCCCAAATCTGGGCGTAAATTTACGGTCAACGGGCAGCGTTTGAAACCCTATTTGACTCATGAACCTGCCCCCGTTGGAGAAACCGTTGCCCTGCTGGAGGGTAACTAATTCTTTGCCTCATTCTGAGTCCAGCTGGGGACATTAAATTCAGTGCTTGTTGGGAGGCACCCTAACAGCACTCACCATCCACCATCACTTTTCACACCTCTATCGCAATCACTTCACTTTTCTCTTCACCACCCACCATCCACCCACCCTTCCACCCTGATCTATACCCTAAACCTCAGCTCTTGTTACCTGATCTTCCATCCTTCCTCTGCCTTTCCCTGCATGCATATGAGGACATAGCATTGTTTGGCATGGGGGGGTGGATAGGCATCCATAGGATCCGGGTATGTTATGGTATCATACAATTCTCACCTATTTATAAATATGCAAAAAAAGAAGAAAAAAAAAAGAAAAAAAAAATATATATATATATTATAATAAATGGTGTTTAATAATGATCTTGAAGCTGAAACAAAAAGGCAATAAGTGTTTATGGATATTCAACCTCTGTTTTGAAGACTTTCCAGGCCACAAAAGCTTGATTCGCTCAGGCTCGGCTTAATTCACTTAAAGCATTGACAAAATAGATCAAGATCTCTCCTAACTAAGGATGTATTCTTGTACCTGAGACACCAGTACAGGATCCGTTGGTTTGCTTTTTCTTGAGAGCTTAAGTAAACTTGGTTCACACTACACATATCAGGAAAGACCAGGTGAACATAAGATCCAACCCTAGTGTTCATTAGGGAAGGTGGAGTCCTTACCTGTGCGCGCAGGTAGACTTTTTATCCCAGGCTTTAGTCTTGTGTTTAGGAGCGACTCTTTCCACCAAAAAGAAACTCTCCCACCAAAAAAAAAAAAAAAGTGTGCTTCAAAATGTGTAGTAAGAGATATACTGACACGTGTTTCAAAAAAAAAAAAAAAATCAGAAAAGAGATGTTTTAAAAGAGTCAGTATATCTCATAAATGTCTGTATACTTTGTTTTTCGGTGAGTCACAAAAAAAAAAAAAATCAGAAAATGGGAGTTGAGTTTTCCGTCATCATCTTAAGGGTCAATTCGAAGACATGAGCTGAAACTGGGACCAACCTGTACTTAAAAATTCGTGAAACCCTGGGATTGAGTCTTAATGTTCATCTGGTCAGTCTTGATCCTTCACTATGCACAAACCATAACCTCTTGAGCTCTCGAGTACGGCAAAAACCTCCTGGGTCCTGGAAATCGTACTTAAGGTTTAAATATCAAGAGTCCTGGTTAGTTGAGAGATGATCTATGTCATGTGAGACTTAAAGTACTGGTAGTCTTCTTTACAATTGGTTCTCACAATATTCCATAGTAAACACACCTGTATCACCTCAGAAGAAAATCTTCAGCTTAAGATCATTTCTAAATACTATTTTGCTAGGGACTAGCAAAAGATAGGCATGGGGGTATATGTTTGCACCTCAAAACACGCCTGTAATAACGCCTTCTTGTGCTATTTTCTAGCATTAACATTGCATAATAGGATCCTGTAATCGCATTTGTAAAAACACTTGCATGCATGCATTTAATCAAGAGAGGAAGAGGAGTGAAACAATCGCCTGCATAGTTACATTTTTCTTCAAGTGCCTCCTTGCAAAATCACCCTCTTTTTATTTTTCCTCTTGATTTCTTCTTTTCTCTCCTTCCCGTGGCTGCACCCTTCCCGCGGCTACACTCTTCCCGCAGCTGCATGCAGCAGCCACGCAGCACTTCTTCCCGTCACTTCTCCCTGCCAACGCCGCTCCCTATAGTTGCAACTCGCACACCCTCTCCCTGCTGCAGCCGGCACGCCACTCTCCCCTCCCCTATAAGTAGCTGCAGCTTCATCCTCGCAAGGGGAGCTGCTGGAAAGACCCCACAGCCACCACCTTCCTCTCCACCGTTCTCCCCTCCCATACGCCGGCCCTCCGTCGAGGAGGCACCCGGCGAGCAGGAGAACCCACTGTGGTGCACACCACCACAGTGGGAGCACCACCGCCCAGCTCTTCAACGAGCTGGTGGGCGTGGTGTTTTCTTTTCTCTTCGTTTTCATCTCCACGCCATTGATGCCGCTTCAAGCTCCGAAGCTTGAAGCAGCAGCAGCAGCAGCTAAACCGCGGCGACAGCAGCAGCAGCAGCACCCCCCGCCTCCTCCGCGACCTTCCCTGCAGGCGCGCAACCCTCCGCGCGTGCCTGCAGGCCCGTTCCCCGCCTCCGTCTCCGTTCTGTCCACCCCGCATTGCACCCGCAGCCGGCCGCCGCGCGCACTGCAGCGGCCGGTTACGGCCTCGCGCCGACCTCCGCGACCCTCCGCGACCACCTGCAGACCTCCTCCACGCTCGCTCCTCCACGCCTTCGCCCGCCCGTCGCCTTCGCGCACGCCTACAGGAACCCTACGCGAAGCTGCGCCCGCACTCGCCGTCTTCAGACGTCTGCCTCAGCCTTCAGACGACGCGGCGTCAGACGTCCGCCGGAGGCGGCAGACGTCTTAACTCGCGCATCCGCTATCTTTCGCTCGCCCGCTCTCTCTCTCTCGCCCGCTCTCTCTCTCTCTGCTGATCTCTCCCACCCGCTCCCGCTCTCTCTCACGTATTCTCTCTCTCTCTCTTTTTTACTCACTAACAGACACACACTCACAGCAACGCACACACACACACATTCACCGACGCACACACACCTATACCAACACATACACACACACTCACACACTTATAGTAACATATATATAAATATATATATACATACATACATATATATATATATCTATATACATAGTATATCTATATAGTTATGTATAAATACACATATATATAATATATATACATATATATATAATATATATATATATCTACTTATATATACATCTATATACTTATACATATACTTATATATATATAGACATATATACTTATATACATATATATATATACATATCTATATACATATATATATACATATATATAGTAATATATATATATAGATATATTTACTATACGCTGTATCGCGGGAATATCTGCACCAGTTGCTGATATTTCCTGATATACGCGTGCAAAAAAAAAGCGTGGTCCCATACATCATCCATCCTCCATCCACACTCCACGCGGCACCTAGTCGTATTGGTTGCGTCTCTCTAGACGTCGACTGACTCGACATAGTGCTACACTCCATCGCCACCTCCACCCCCACCCCTTTATATATATACTACATATAAATATATATCTATAGCTACTATATTTACTTTCTA
This sequence comes from Thalassia testudinum, assembly GCA_037157565.1. Taxonomy (NCBI): domain Eukaryota; kingdom Viridiplantae; phylum Streptophyta; class Magnoliopsida; order Alismatales; family Hydrocharitaceae; genus Thalassia; species Thalassia testudinum. Next base: position 96,024,492 of record JAZHRO010000002.1, read on the forward strand.
TCTGTTATCTTCCTTCTTAGTAAAAAGATAAAAAAAGGTATAAAAGTGAAAAGATAATCTTTGATTTGCAGGTATCCCATCTTGCAAATAGCAAGGCGTGTTTTGAAACTCTGTTTTGGCTAAAAGCCAAGGACACAATTTTGAGGGTGTGCCTCAAGAACAAGGATTACCAGAAAAAAAACCTAAATAAGAAAAATACCAAAAACACAATAAATGAATGGAAGAGACGCATTTTAAGTAAAACGTAGAAACTCGACTTGAACCCCACTTCCCTGAGTTCGACCCTGGGCCTAAAAGCGACAAGATAAAATCAATTAGGCCAGGTTAAAAAATTTTGTAAAGAGATGGTTAGGTCTGAATTAGGTTAACCACTATACACATTTCAACGATAAAAATATCATATTAACAACCTATTCGGGCCGACCCATCAGTCATCATCTCAATATCCATCCAACATCACACCTTTGCCCTTCTTAAATTCTCCATGTTGCAAAATAATCAACACTAAAAGGGATTTGAACCCACAACCTCATTCTTAATGGCTCAAATGTTGGACTTGTATGTCCTTGGCAAGCCATTTGATTATATAATTAGTACATTAATTAGATATGTCCCCTCCATTTATCTAAACAAATAATTATTTTGAGTACAAACATGTGTTATTGGTATCAATTATGCTTTCAAAGTTACTTGCATAAAGGCTTGATCAGACAAGTGAGAATAGTGAATCAACTATCCAAAATGGTTCTAAATAGTGAATACACAATGCAGATCTGCATATGTTGAGAGAATTATATAATGGTTTAGTCTCACATAGTGTAGTGGGACTTTGTTGTGTGTGTGGTGGCCTATAAATAAGCGTGTGCTCCCCACCTATTCGTTTAAGTGGAAATAACAGAGAAACACACCCATAGGACACTTCTCTCGTGGTTTTCTCCCTGCTCTTCGTGAGTGGGGTTTCCACGTAAACCTAAGTGTTGTTTATCGTTTATGTTTTGATATTCATGTTATACTTTCTCTTATTTTATATTATTCAACTTGGTATCAGAACAGTCAATTTTTTAGTTATCTTTTCGATTATCATGTTTATATTTCTTGGAAGTTCTTTTGCTCCATGATCACGAACATACAAAGCTGAAGGCCTCCTAGATTTTTTGGTGGTTGCAGGGCTCTCATGGCCACATTAAGGATGGAGTCAACGTCCATGCCCACATGAAGGTCACTTGCAGGTCCCGTATGGTTGCAAGTCCCGCAGAGGAGGGCGGTAGCGGTGAGCGGTGGCACAGCCGATGGAGCCACAGTTGCAAAGGAAGAGGGACGATGTGGTGCCATTCGTAGTGCCTGTGGAGGCCGTGGAGGCGGAGACAAATGAGGAGAAGGCAGGGTTCGGTGTCATGGCGACCATCCCTTCAAAAGTTTCGACGCCCTCATCCAAGCCACAACTCACCTCCCACCATCAGATCTGCTGCAAGCTTTGGAATGAGCGCTTCAGCTTCGGCATGTATGCAAAGACTACCTTGCCAACCCAATCTGCGCAGATCTGCCATGTCCTTCGCCTCTTGACCCCCTCTTGCCGCCGATCGGGGGAGCAAGTGGGGAAGGGAGGGGTCCAATCAATCCGTGTTGGAGCCGTGAAAGCTACAGGGATTGCGATGGGGCAAAGAGGTGCGGGTGTTGAAAGAGTGATTCTCATTTTGATGAAATTTCAAACATAAAATGTCGCGTCATTATAGTTCGTTACATGGTAGAAAATCGCTTTTCAAAATATTTAATACTCAAAATTTAACCATGAAAATAGTTAGGTCGTCTCCACAAGAAGGAATTAGCCTATTAAACTAGTGAGTGGTGCCTTGTTTATTTAGGAATATCAACGGATGCGTATACTAATTAGTGCAATTCATTTTCAACATAAGTTATCATTCTATGTAATTAATCAAGAATATAGGGAGGTTACATGCAAAATCACCACCATGGAAATACGTGAATCGTGATCTTAATACTAACAAATACCGTCAATATTAATCAAAATAGAACTCGTTCCCTATAACCAATATCCCATACTCTATCATTCATGACATAAATGCAACTATCTGTGATTCAAATATACAGGGGACTATTCATGCAAATCTATTTGAATATAATAATGAGATAAATAAATCAATATGTTTGTAAAGGTCCCTACTTTTTTGTTAATTGCAAGGGTCCCAAATCTTTCAACAACACGTTTATCTCCCTTATTCCCAAAAAAGGGAATGCCACGGGCCTCTCCGAGTTCCGCCTCATTAGCCTTTGCAATGTCATTTACAAAATCTCCTCTGCTATCCTGGCTAATAGGCTGGCTGGCCTCCTCCCTAGACTTATTTCTCTGGAGCAAGCTGGTTTTGTTAAGGGCCGCTCTATTTTTTATCACATTGCTACTACCTTTAAGCTTGCCCAGCATATTGGCAAGAAGGTGCTTGGCTCCAATGTTATTATTCAGCTGGATCTCTAGAAAGCTTATGATAGGGTTGAATGGAACCTTTTGTTTAATATCCTTAGGAGATTTGGCTTTTCTGAGAAGGTCATTGATCTTGTTTCGGGTTTCATCTAGCATGAAGTTTCTTATCTCCTCATTGACGGAGCCTCCTCTTCCTTTTTAGCATCTCTCAGGGCCTCAGACAAGGGGATCCTCGATCCCCTTTGTTGTTTGATCTCTTTATGGAGCCTTTCATCAGGGGTATTAAGGAATTAGAGTTCCAGGGTGACTTGGTTCCCTATTCTATTAAGCGGGGTGCCTCTCCTCCCCTTGCTCTCCTATATGCTGATGATGTTCTTTTCCTCGATGGCAACGTGCGCTCGATCTCCACTCTCTCTAAGTTTGTGAAATCTTTTGAGCCTGACTTTGGCCAATGCCTTAATCATCTGAAGAGTTTCTGTTTCTTTGGGAAGCATTTCCTTTTTGGCAGACTTCACCGTATCCTTCAACTCATGGGGTGCCAGATAGGCTCCTTCCCTTTCACCTACTTGGGTTGCCACATATTCCCTGGCCGAGCGAAAATCTCTTATTTCTCCCCCATTGTTGATAAAATCAATTCCAAGTTGGCTAGTTAGAAGGCTAACCTCTTGTCCTACACTTCAAGATTGCTCCTTATCAAGCATGTGCTCTCCTCCATGCCCGTTTATATCCTCTCTGTTCTGGATGTCCCTAGGGCTATTATCAAAAGACTTGAGAGTAAATTTGTGGACTTCCTTTAGGGCTCCTCCAATCCTAAGCATAAACACCATTGGATTGCTTGGAAGCATGTCACCAAGTCTATCTCTCATGGCAGTCTTGGCATCCATGATCTTAGCCTCTTCGTTCAACCTTCTCGGATGAAGAGGGTGTGGAACATCCTTTTCTCTGACTCTCCTTATGCCAACTTAATGAAACATCTTTATGGCAATATCTTTATGGGATCTTGCCCTCTTCCCTCCGAAATTTGCAACCTTTGGGAGACCTTTCTCTTAATGAGGCCGGCCCTACATCCGCTGGGAGGTTCATGAAGGGATTATTAATTTATGGATTGATGTCTGGATTGTGGATACAAATCTCAAATGTCTCCCTCCCGACCCTATTGATCCTGGCCCTATTTCTGTCAAGGATATTTTGGACCACCCTGATGGGGTTCCCCACTTCAATCTTCTTCCTCCCAATATTAGGTTGCATATCCTTCGGACTTCTCTTGATAGCTCTTCGGACATCCCTATATGGACCCCTAATCCCTCTGGTTCTTTCTCTATGGCTTTTGCCCTCTCCTTTCCCAAAGAGCAGGTGATCCCGTATATGAGAGAGATTGGGAAACTTGATTTTCCTATCTCTATCTCTTTGTTGTTTTGGAGAACTCTTCACTTTAGACTTCCCACTGACAATAACATCTAAATTTTGTATAGAAACATTGCCCTGATTAGAGCGATTAAGCACTTCTTATCTATCACTTTGGCCCTTCCATTCAGTTGGAGGTTGATTCCACCCCTTTGCACTTTTGGTGGACTGGGAAAGTCCCTTTGCCGTGGAGAGTGAGGACGAAGTTTAGGGACCTTGCCGACATCAATAGTCATGTGGCCTCCCTTCACTATATCCACCCTTCAGCCAATTCTTTAGCTGTCAAAGTGACCGTTTTGGCCCTGGACCAGTGGACCATCATTCCTTTTGTTAAGGATCTTCCCACTCATATTCGAGGCACTATTTCTTTGGATAAAATTCAGATGCCCAACGTGATTTTGTGATTATGCCTATGGTGTTCCCTCTGGTGCTGGCTGCTCTGGTTGTTCCTCTTTTGGGCCTGGGACGGGTCTTGCGTGGTTGTGGCATGAGTTGGGTTTTTTGTCTTCTCGTTTGTACTAGACCACGAGTCATGGTCCACTTCTCTACTTTGTATTAGGTAGGCTTTGGTTTGGTGTCCCCGCCTTTGTTTTTGGCCTCCAGAGAGTAGGGGATGAATAAGTAATACTCTTGTTTTCTTAAAAAAAAAAAAAGATAAATAAATCAATAGTAATTTTAGTAATGGCAGAATTCGTAATTACTATTGAGTGGAGAAACAGAGGATTTCTCCTCTCTCTTCTGTGCACACGCAAAGGAGGATCATCGGAGGAGCTGCTGTTGGTTGATGAGAACCTCATCATGAGCCATAACTAGCTCATTTTGACCTAATACAAATGATAAAAGCTCCTACATAACTCAAGGAAAGGCTTAACTCAGAGAATTCTGAGTTTAAGGAGAAAACAAGTCATAAGGGGTAAAAATGCAATTTTACCAGTATAATCTACATACAGGTTCAAACATAGGTCAAACAAACCAAATAAGAAGAAAAGTGGGATGATCTGATAAGGGCTACAACAATTCCAAGGAACTAAATGATAATCTGTAACCCTAACACAAACCCACTTCAATTCACGAGGTTCGAGGCAAAGTAAAAACGTAATAAACCCTCTAAAATTCATAGAAAAATAATCTCTAGGGTTTAGAACCTTCGATTTGACCTTAGGAACCCATTTTGACCTACATTGAGAACCATGCCCGATTAATAACTTAATTTGGGTTTTTGCGTAAATTGACCGGTCAAACAAGGTTTAATCTAGAAATAAAATTCACCATCAGATTCCTTAGGTCCTAATTAGTCATGTATAAAAACTTGAGCCTAAGAAGAAACCTTCTTGACCAACTTTACACTTTGGTCCTCATATATTTACTTTTTGGCCCTCAACTTTTGAACCCTCGCATTTTGGCTCCTAAATCTTCTTCGTTCTTGGCGTTCAAGTCCCTCCTGCAAAACCTGACCGACACCATACTCCGGCGACCTTGCGCGGAGCGTGGCGCCGCGCAGGGTAAGGGAGAGGGATTGGCAAGTCAACCGGGGGTGCCCTGCGTCGTCAGCTGTCGCAGGAGCACCCCCCTGGTCGCTGCAACCCACCATACCGGCCGTGCGAACGCACGGACGGTATGGGTCTCCATCTCCGGCGTCCTCCGACGAGGGAGACACGTCGTCTCCCTCCTCCCTCCTCTCTGGTTCAGCCCCTATAAATACCCCCGTCGCTCCGCTGTTCTTCCCAGCTCGGTCCTGACGGAGAAACACCCTCTTTTCACTCTCTTCCCACTCCGACAGGAAGCCCTCCAGCTTCGGCGGTCTCTCCTCTTCCTCCTCGTCGTTCTGCCGCACTACCAGCAGCAGGATTGCCTTCCCCCGCTCTTCCCGCGCCGCGCCGCACCCAGCGCGCACCTCTCCAGCCCTCTCCTCGCCGTCGCTCCTTCCTTCGGGTAGCTTCTTCTCCGGCGACAGTCGATATGACTGTCGCCTGCTCCGGCCCCTCCTCGTCCTGCTAAGTAGGTGTAACTTCTCACCTTTCTCCCCTCTTCCTTTTCCTCACTTTAAACCCTTACTGTCGCCTTCGATTCCGACCAATCACCCTCACCTTCTCCACCTCCGGCCACACTCCGGCGACCCGCTCCCATCACTCCAGCATCCCACACGGCTCGCCGACCTGCATATAACCTCCGCCTCATCACGCCGACCAACTTCCGCCCCTTCGCTACCACTCTTCGCCTCCACCATACTCCACCGAACAAACCCATTTCCCGCGCCACAATCTGACCTAGCGCAGCCCCTACGCTCCGCCCCACGGCTTGCCAGACCCCCCACCACCTTCGCCGTGCCACGGCGAAGGTTCTCCGCTTGTCTAATTAGGCTGAGAGGCCGTTCTTCTGTGAACAGGTGTCTCACCCTCCATCGCCATTGCTGAGCAGCCGGAGCTCCTTCAACCTACAGCTGCAGGCGCGATTCGCCCAGGTCCGACTCCCAGGTTTCGCGGAGAGTCTCCGCGAAGCGTCCCAGGCTTGCAGCTGGGGCAAAGGCCTCGCGTGCAACCGCGAACTCCTGCAGCGTCTTCAGCTGCGGGCGCCCAATTGGGGTGGGACATTTAGTCCCACCTCGGAACATTTCAGAGGTGCGCGCCCGCATAAAGGAAAAAAGTGCCTTAGCCTCGTTGCCTCCTGAGCACGGGGTGAGGTCCCTCTCACTTACCCGCTCGACCCGGCCTCGTCCACGACCACGCCCCGCGGACCTGGCCCGACCCGACTAAGCCCGACCTGCACTCCTCGCCCACCACGCACGCCGGTGGGCCTGGACCCGGGCACGACCCGTACCCGAATACCCGGCAGCTCTGGGAGAGCTTTCCTAAGAGCGACTTCCGTGAGAGAGAAACACGGGGGAGAGGGTAGAATTAGGTTTTGCCCCTCTGATCAAGCTGTGCAAGTGTGCAGGCAGAGAAGAAGAAGAAAGACGCCCGCTGAACAGAGAAGGAGAAGAAGACTGAAGGAAGAAGAGCAGCCAGGGCTGCCCGAAGCAAAGGACTGCGGAAGAAGAGGAAGAAGAACTGAAGCAACATTGTAGCATCCGCGGGTTAAGTCGTCTGATTGGAAAATCAGACGACGTCCTGAAGACAGGTGAAGACAAAGAAGAAGAAGAAAAAGAAGAGAGACGGAGCAGCCAAGCAGAAGAAGAAGAGAAGCAAGAATAAAAGAAGAAGAAGAGCACGGGAGGGAGATCTGAAGCAAGAAAAGAAGAACAGGAAGAACAAAAGCTAAAGAGAAGACAGAGAAAGAAAGAAGAAAAGAAGAAGAAGCCAAACTTTCATCTCTCTCTCTTTATTTTTGTAATAGAACATGTATATCTCTAGAGTACAACTTGCTCCCTGAGTTCGACCTCGGGAACTCTTTTATTTTCCGAGTAAAAAAAATATAAAATTGTAATAATGGCAATGACTACCTGTACTACAACGTTATAACAAAACTAGTAGTCACGAAATAGCCGTTAACAACATTGGTGAAGGTGCGTCGAAGTGTGGGCTTCGCGATGCCGTGGGAGGCACAGCTAGAGGTGGTCGGTGACGGTGACCGAAGAAGGAGGATGCCGGCAGCGAGGTTCGTCGAGCGAGAGAAGCTATCAAGGGGCGACGTGGCTGGCGTGGGTCGTCGACAGAGATCCAAGCAAGTGCTCCAGTCGTATTGGCGAAGAAGGTGGCCCGAGGTGACGCGTCTGGCGATGGGGATGGCGACCACTTTGGGTTCCTTTGTGTGAAGTTGTAGGAGATGCAGATTGAAGAAGAAGGCTAACGAGGAAGGGAAAGGAAGAGATGGGGGTGTGTGGGGGCTTTGGGTTATGGCATTGGTGATGGTGGAGGTGGAGTTGGCTGGGAAAGGGGTGGTGGCAGGAGGTTGAAGAAGGTGGAGAAGATGTAGGAGGTGTTGATGGTGGTCTAGATGGTGTTGGTGGCGGTGATGGTGTGCGCACTGTCACCGTGCACACCACGGCAGGGGAAGGGTGACGAAGGTGTTAGCTTTCATCCATAGTGCACGCTGGGTCCATGGTGTAGGCCTTGCGTCTGGTGGAGAGGATGATGGATCCCCATAAGGGGGAAGGATGAGAAGATCCTCAAGATGATGGAGGGCCCTCCCTTTTAAAAACTCTTCTGTTTGTTTTCCTTCTGTCAAAAGCTTCTCCAACCACTCTACGAAGATCGCAAGTGGTTGGAATGGACAGATAAGTCTGCCGGTAATGTCATCAGATGTCCAGACCAAGTTTTGGATGTCTTAAAAGGTGTAGATAGCAATGAGTCCACGATGGAGGTTCTCAAATGTTCGCACTGAACTCATGACATCTTATAGAATCAAAATGGACATCTGTAGCTCTATCTGAAAGGCCGACTGAACACGGAGTTGGTGTATGCAAACTCCTTCTTGCAAATGATGTCCTTGCATCTAGCCTGCATCCATCAAATAGGTTATCATACCATATGTTATTAAATGTAAAATTGATGTATAAAATTATACGCAGACTAAGATGAATTATCATTTAACTCTTCAGTAATTAAAACGAGGCTCATATAATTAAAGAGTACTTAGGCTAAATATTAGTTCAATAAATTGGACTCATCAAATACCCCCATGTAGAAGTTTTGCTAGTCCCAAGCAAAAATGAAAAATGAATGCAAGGTGTATGATGCTATCCTAGGAGTAACAAAAGATTTCTTCTTTTCTTATTCCAAAAATTTAGAGATCTAGACACATGTAAAAATGAATAGCTTGGGTAACGGATTTAAGTGAAGAGCCAACCTACATTTAAAGTTTATGCTTTACCTTTGGTAAAATTCTATCAGGATAGGCAACTTCTTCCCTCGAGGATAAAGAAGAAAATAATCTGTGATTTGACCTCAACTTTTTTTGACTTAGGTAGAGAATGTCTGAGTCAAATGGATTCATATTTGGTGGCTCACACTCATCTAGTGCTACATGTAATATAGTACTGCAGACTCTAGATCTCTAAACTATTAAATAAGTCAACCTAGAGAGAGGCTAAAACCTATGCTCTCTTAACGTTCTTTTGCACTCACTCTTTTCTCCCTCTTTCCTTTTTGGGATCACAAATCCCACTAGATTTTTTAAATGTACTCAATGTTTGGTGACCTCACATGGCATTCACACTTCAATTAAAGTCCTAATAACCTTGCAACTAAGTTAGAAGTCCTTAGCCAGTATTCGAGCAATCAGAAATACCGAAAAGTAGGTATGGGTCATATTTGATGGATTGCAACGGGTGTTTTTGTTGCCTCAATAATATCGACATATGATAAAATTATCATCAAGACATAGTAATAAACTCAATATTTTTTTTCTTTTTCTTTTTTTCATTTTTTTTCTATATATATTTTTTTCTTTTTTCTATATGTATTTTTTTCTTCTTTTCTTTTTTTTTATAACTATCAACACAACACAATGCATACTTTTATTTATGAGGCATTATTGGGGATAATGATGTTCAAGAGGATATTGTGTGGCTTATTTTCTGGAAGTATCTACTCTCAGCTCCGGGAAGGGATGGATAAGACAAGTGTATTTCTACCCTTTAGCACTAATACCCTCCTTCAATCGAGGATTCTATGAAGGACAGTCGTAACCATCCACCATAGTCATAGTTTTTTAAGAACTCAATCTCTATGCATCTGCTTTATTTGGTAACTCTCAAGAATTTACACATAATGTTTGCATGCTGGAACTAAGAGCGAAAACTACGCCTAATTCTGAGATATCATCATCTAATTATCCAAAGCTTAAGAGTCCTTACACTAGACTTAGCACACCAGTAATCACTTTACTTTTACCTCACAAATGGTAGGTGGATTTAATAGAAGATAGTTTGCCTGACTCCCTACTAATTGTCCAAGGGTTCAGCAAACTAAAATTGTTTATTGGTTTTCTTAAAAGATCCATTACCCAGTCTTCGTGCAAATGAATGTACTAGATTTTAAACCTAGAAACAATTTAAGAAGAGACTCTTCAATGACACTTTTTTGATAAAGATATTTTGCTAGGGACTAACCAAATCAGCTTAAGAAAATAAAAGAGATTTTCTTTTCAGCTAATGCACCTGTCCTAAATGCATGAATACTACCTAAAAATGCAAAATGCACCCCCCCATTTATAAATCCTACAATGTCGTCATTGTAAAATTAAAATAGGGGGAGAAAGGAAGGAAATCACCTGATGAAGGAATTATCCTAGATGTTGGATTGCCTCCCAAAAAGTGCTACATTTATGTCAGCAGCCAGACTTACAGGGGAACCTGTAAGTCTGGTTCCAAACAGAAAGAGCTAGGCCTGAAAAATATGCATAAAAGCGTAGGCCTCTAGAAAATAGGTAGCCATGGATGATGGCAAGCTAATGATGCCGAGTTATCCCAAATGCCCACCAAAAGATGTGATAACAAGCAATCCCGTAAGCTACCTGGAGAGGTCAAGGAAAAAGAGTAATAGAAGACATGACCTCTTGAAACAGGAGTGGAGGATAATAAGGGTCTTCCAAAGCAAGTAGGGTGTTAAAAGATATACACAATAATTTCAAACCCTTGAATAGAGAGACTAAAAGTACGAGCATCAATCCAAACTCGCCATTCCACACGAGGATGTACTGGCCTGATATTTTCCCTAGAAAGAATGTATGTGTGCAGAGACCTGAGCCAAGGATTAGGTAAGGAGTCTACAGTTTGCTTGAGTGATTGGGTGGTAATTATTAAGTCCAAAGAGGGCTTAGTTTGTTTTGCTTCCATTCCCAACAAGCATTCTTTTTTTTCATCCACATCCTCAAATAACTTCTTTGTTTCATCAACCTCCAACTTCTCCTTCACAATAGATGACTCATGCATAGAATTCATTATCTCATCATCATTAGTAGACTTTGGATCACTATGCTTTGACGACAGTTGGGTCTCCTAGGAAGTAGCAAAATGATACTTATCATTAAGTCCATCCCTGGGTTCTTTCTCGTCAATTACATCCTTTCCGAGGGCTTTATGTGATTTGTCATTAAACACAGTAACTACTTCATTATCTTTTATATCTTTAGGAAGATGATCATTATAAGAATGGAGAAAGCCTATATTACTTAATTCTCTGTTCTCTTTAGGGCATAAATCCTCAATTGATACATATTGTCCCCTAGAGTCCCTCCTAGGCTCCTCAATCTTATGTTGGTCCTCCTCTAACTTAGACTTCGTATCTTCCCAATTTTGGGGAGGATGATTTTCGAAATCACAAGTAGGGAGGAATCTAGATTTTACTAGATCATTCATATCCTCAGGGGGTAAGTCCTCGAATAACACATAATCCCCCCGAGATTCACTCCAAAATCTAAGTCCAGGTTCCTCCATAGGGTCATCATTATCCTCTAAAATAAACTCTTTGTATCCCTAAGACCAAAATTGATCCAATTCATCAAAATCTTTGCTCATTCCCTTAGCGTCACCTACATGTAAATTGTTACAAACGCGGCTTCAAAACGTCTTTTAAGACGTTTGGGAGGTGGCCCATACGTCTGGGATTTAATTTCTGCGGCACGATGGATTTCGTCTGCGCGTCTGCGCGCGCAGACCTGCAGATGCCCCTCTTTTTCCCTCTCCTCCAGCGGGCGCAGGCTGCGCCCCTCTCTCTCGCTCTCTCTCCCCACGCGGCATTAAAAGAGCCCTCGCCCTCTCCCTCACTCTTATCTCCTCCGCTCCCCTCTCCTTCTTCTTCCAGCCAGTGCGAGAGTGACCGAGCGACGGCAGCGGCAGCCGCGGCGGGTGTGTGGGAGGAGGCGTTGCTCGAGGGAGGAGACGCTCGGCCGTGAGGGCTCGAGCTTGCCGGGGCAGCTGGAGCCGGTCGGTGGGGGAGCCGCGGGCGTGGAGCGTCGCTGGAGGGCTGCTGCAGCTCGAGCAGCAGGCGGACGAGGTGCCGCGTGGCCGTGCGTCGCGGGCGGAGAGCGAGTCGAGCTCTGATTCTGGAAATTGTTCCAGAATCAGACGTCTGGGCTTCCAACCAGACGATGGTGAAGACGTCTGGAGGACTGTCCAGACGTCTGGCAAGTAAGTTATTTTCATCCTTCGTCCTTTTCTGTGACCGTTGTACTGAGCACGAGGAGTGCATACGTGCAGGTTCTGAGATTCGCATCCAATGCGAATCAGACGTCTGGCCGCAGTGCCAGACGACGGGAAGGACTTCCAGACGTCCGGGGTGACCATCGGACGTCTGGGAACTAGGCCAGACACCCCCGCAGGCTTCTGGACGTCTGAGAGACTACGCAGGACAAAGGTACCATCTGACCCACTTTTTAAGACGTTTGGAAGAGGTTCCAGACGTCTGATTTTGGACTGTTTCGTCGTTTTCGACCCGTTTAGGGCCCGTTCAGAGTCTGTTTTCCACGTTTTGAGTTGCGTTCTTTTTGACATAAGATCCTCTACTCGTTTACAGTAATTATACACTGTTCTGAGAAACTCCTTGTGTTTGATCCTTGTGTTAGGACCCCGTTCCATTGCAGTCTCGGGGGTTGCGGAGGTGCGCGGGATTTCCGACCACACCCCCAGTACTTCCGTTGTAGCTGGTAGAGTGGCTTTAGAAATTATTAACATAATTTGTTACAATTATGGAACAATTAATAGAACCTAGGGCATTGCATGAATCCTAGGAATGAGAAACCAGATTGAATGATAGATCCTAGGGTATTTCATGAATCCTAGGGCTGGAAAACTAGATTGAATGATAGATCCTAGGGCACGGCATGAATCCTAGGACTATAAACTAGTGAAATGAATATAGATATTGCAGTCTTGGAAACTGTCGAAAGGAAATAATAGCTGCATGTAAATTGATTTTAACAGCTGCCTGTTATGAATAAATGAACATGTTTGAGAATATGGGTTGTGTGAACGTGAAACTGAAAGAGGTGAAACCTGAATGTGCTGAGTTAAAAGAGCTGGAACCCTACGGGGAGTTAGGAGTAGAACTCCTGGAAAGAGAATGAAATGGAACTGAGAAGGAAAGATGTGGAGGTGCGTTGTCACTTGGGTACGTAGTGTCAGGGGAAGCACCTGTTACCTGCTTACTGCAGAGCGGAGCCAGCTGCCCTAGGGACCCGGGGTTAGGTCTGGCCACTTTGTACAGACTTGTTGGCCCTCGTGTACACAGTACCGAGGAGAGCTACTAGTGTAGGGCCAGTACTAGCTACCCCACGGGCCCCGGGGTTCTGCTAGCTCACCTATACCGACTTGTTAGGCCCACTGGGCAAAAGAGGGTAGTCAGGCGAGGGTGCGCGGACTGTGGAGGGGCAAGGCCCCTGTTTGGTTATTATGGAGGGGTTGGACCCCTGTTACTGAGAGGGCTCTGCCCTATACTGGTTCCGTACTGTGCTTTGGGCGCACCCGTTAACGGAAACGACTGACCGCACGCCAGTGTGGGTTACCTACCCGTGCGTTTACCGTGCATGTCGTAGTCACCGTTACGTCTGTCAGTGACCTTGGGGTGGTTGACTGAGAGTAGGATCACCACGGGGGACTCTCTCGGCCAGGAGAGCACCACATGTTACTTTTACTGTTCGGAAAAGACTGCAATCAAGATCGTTCCCACGAGGAACATTTGAGATCAAGTGAAGGATCTGAGAAATAGATAAATTATGAAACAATAGAAGGACGTAAATAAAGGAAAAAAGAAAATAAAATAGCTACTGTACACTTTGCTGCTTCTTTAGTTTAGCTGCCACTCTACTCAGCGTTTCGCTGAACGTGTTACACTCGTTACTTTTCAGGACCAGGTGTTGAGCAGCCAGGGTCAGCGGCTGCAGAGGACGTTGGGCCGAGTAGGGTCCAGTAGAGTTACCACTGTTCTTTTGTGCCCTTTTTGTTCCACTGTAGTGAGTAGTTTTTGTTACTCTCTGTACTTTTCTTTACTCGCAGTTCTTGTTATGTTATAAATGTTGTTCTACTGTTGTGGTGGTACATGCTGTAGTAGTTCTTTTTCTTACTGCTGTATTTTGTTACTGCTAGTTATATTTCATGTTGAATGTGATTTATTTTACTGCTCTTTTGGTTACTTCCTCGTTGGACGACTAGGTCTTAGGATTAGTCGAGTCGGTCCGGTTCTCGTGTCTCGTAGGGACTCGGGAATCAGGTCGTTACAAGATGGTATCAGAGCAAGGTCGTCCCGAGAAGTGAATCAACTGACTGGAAAATAACCAATTCACATGTCTATAACTAGAGTAGCCACCACAACATATCTTTTCACATGAGCTCTTAGACGTTTCCGTTAGGTATCATTCCATATTGACGTGTTCCGTTTTGTTTCGTGTCTCCTTGCAGGAGATGCCTCGTCGCGGGACTGGTGAGGCGGGCTGCGGGAGCGGCCGAGGACGAGGTCGGCGAGGTGGGTGTGCCGTTGCCGACGCCTCAGTGGACCAGCCACTACTCCCGGGCGTCCAGGCCCAGGACCTCGCCCAGCTGATACGGGACATTGTGCGAGAGGAGCTCCACCCACCGCCCCGAGCACCTCCCCCTGGGGCTGCGGAGGGGGAGTCCTCTGTGGGACCACCCGACGGACGTGGCGCTGGACACGGGGGAGGGGATGGGCCGCCGCCGCCCCCACCTTCCTCCGACACTTCTGTGCACGAGGCACCTTTGCCTGGAGGTGCACCAACATCCCCACTGCAGCGCCACTCCGAGCTCTTCGGGCAGTTCCGGAAGCTGAAGCCCCCCGCCTTCAAGGGGGATGAGGACCCGACCGAGCCAGAGGACTGGCTCGAGCAGCTAGAGAAGATTTTCGACACCCTTCGTCCCTCGGTGGAGTGCCGCGTGGCCTTTGCCACGTACCAGCTGGAGAGTGCGGCACACAGGTGATGGAGGGCGGTCAGGGGACAGGAGAGGGACGAGCCGACCTGGGATCGGTTCGTCACCCTCTTCTGCGAGCAGTACTTTCCCCAGACGTGGCAGGACCAGAGGAGGCAGGAGTTCCACACTCTCCGCCAAGGGACGATGACCGTGAGCGCGTACCACACGCGTTTCCTGGAGCTGTCCCGCTTTGCAGCGACAGCGGTAGCCACTGAGGAGGAGCGCCTTTGGAGGTTCACCGAGGGGCTCCGGCCTGCGATTCGGGGGTATGTCAAACCCCTGAAGCTGGCTACGTTTTCGATGGTGGTGGAGGCAGCCATGACCTACTAGGAGACCAACCCGTCCGCGCGAGACACTGACGACGGGCGGAAGAGGCCCTTTCAGCCAGACTTTTCACAGAGCCGGCGAGAGAGGAGACACGTGGCGTCTGCAGGAGAGCCGTCACGTTTTGCAGGGCCATCCATGCCTTGGTAGACTATTTTGAGAGGAAGATTGTCTTCTCCATGCTGGAGTTGCCTTCTTTCGAGTTTCACGGACAGCCAGTGGACGGAGGCTTCAGGTGAATTTCGGCACTTCGGGCGGCGAGACTTTTGAGCCAGGGGTGTGAGGGCTTCCTAGCTTGTGTGGTGGCAGAGCCCAGCCCTGTGGCAGACTTCCAGAGCATCCCGGTGGTCAGAGAGTACCCTGACGTGTTCCCAGACGAGTTCACCATCAAGAATAGATATCCGCTGCCGAGGATTGACGACTTGTTTGACCAGTTGGGGGGTGCCACGGTGTTCTCCAGGATCGACTTCAGGTCTGGATACCACCAGTTGAGGATCAGGGAGACAGATGTCTCCAAGACAGCTTTCCACACCTGGTACGGACACTACGACTTTTTGGTCATGCCGTTTGGGCTGACCAATGCCCTAGCTGCTTTCATGGACCTGATGAACTGGGTGTTTAGACCGTACTTGGACCAGTTCGTGGTGGTATTCATTGATGACGTACTCATCTATTCTCGAGATCGGACGCAGCACGGACAGCACTTGCAGATGGTTCTGGACACTCTGAGACGGTGTAGGCTGTACGCCAAATACAGCAAGTGCGAGTTCTGGTTGAGGGAGGTGACCTTCTTAGGTCATGTGATCTCTGGAAACGGCTTGGCGGTGGACCCAGCCAAGGTTGAGGCAGTGCTCAGGTGGGAGAGACCGCATTCAGTCACTGAGATTCACAGTTTCCTGGGATTGGCAGGCTACTACAGACGATTCATCAGAGGTTTTTCACAGATTGCGCGTCCTATGACACAGTTGACCCGGAAGGACGTGCCCTTCACTTGGATGGATGCCTGTAAGGCGTATTTTCAGGAGCTGAAGGAGAGGTTGACTTCGGCTCCCGTGCTCACCATCCCTGACAGTAGTGGCGGGTTCGTTGTGTACACGGACGCCTCCTTGCAGGGGTTAGGAGGTATGCTCATGCAGAGGGGTCACGTTATCGCTTACGCTTCACGGCAACTGAAGCCCCATGAGCATACCTACCCTACCCACGACCTGGAGTTGGCAGCTGTCGTCTTCGCGCTGAAGACCTGGAGGCACTACTTGTACGGTGAGACCTTCGAGATTTTCACAGATCACAAGAGCCTCAGATACCTTTTTGATCAGAAGAAGATCAACATTAGACAGAGACGTTGGTTGGAGCTCCTGAAGGACTACGACTGCAGCATTTCCTATCACCCGGGCAAGGCCAATGTGGTGGCTAACGCCTTGAGCCAGAAGGCGCCCGCACACTTGGCTAGTTTACAGTTACAGAGTTGGAGCCTCTTGGAGGAGGTGGGTAGTTGGCGACCCCTGGAGTTAAGGGGGCACTGTGGGGCAGAGACTGTGACACGATAGACGAGGCCAGAGCTGATAGACCACATCATCACAGGACAGATGGCCGATCCGTACTTGTAGTCCTTGCGCGACAGAGTACTGTCAGGAGACCCAGGGGACTTCTCTTTCACAGACCTGGTGCTACGCCTGAGGGGACGGTTGTGTATTCCCAGGGACGAGGAGCTGTTGAGAGAGCTCCTGACTGAGGCACACGGTTCCAGATCCACCATACATCCCAGAAACACGAAGATGTACCACGACTTGAGACGCGAGTTTTGGTGGAGGGGGATGAAGCGGGATGTGGGTGAATTCGTGCAGCAGTGCTTAGTGTGTCAGCAGGTGAAAGCTGAGCATCAGAGGCCTGCAGGGCCGCTACAGCCGCTTCCAGTGCCAGAGTGGAAGTGGGAGAGCATCACCATGGACTTGGTGGTGGGTTTACCTGTTACTCAGCGAGGACACGACGTAGTCTGGGTAATTGTGAATAGACTGACGAAGATGTCACGATTCTTGCCGATCCGAGTCTATTTGGGACCAGCACAGTTGGCAGGGAGGTATATCCGCAATGTAGTACGACTACACGGAGTTCCGCGAGAAATCGTATCCGACCGGGATACCCGCTTTACGTCCCAGTTTTGGGCTGAGTTTCAGCAGGCCCTGGGGACGCGGTTGAGGTTTAGTACAGCTTACCACCCCCAGACGGATGGACAGTCTGAGCGCACGATACAGACACTTGAGGACCTTTTGCATGCCTGTGTACTGGACTGGAGGGGCTCTTGGGAGGAGCACCTGGCCCTGGCGGAGTTTGCATACAACAACAGCTATCACTCGAGCATCGGCATGGCTCCCTACGAGGCTCTATATGGACGAAGGTGTACGGCACCCTTAAGTTGGGTTGAGGTGGGGACCAAGTGGGAGGTTGGCCCCAGGTTGATCTGGCAGAGTCAGGAGGTAGTCGAGCAGATCCACAGGCGACTCCGCACTGTCAGGAGCAAACAGAGGAGCTACGTGGATCGGAGACGCAGAGAGGTGCAGTTCGAGGTTGGGGACCACGTCTTTCTTCGTGTTTCGCCCATGAAGGGCCTACAGCAGTTTGGGGTGAGAGGGAAGCTCGCGTCGAGGTTCGTGGGGCCCTTTGAGGTCCTGGAGTAGGCTGGACCTGTTGCTTACAGACTTTCCCGCCCTCCACAGCTTTCTGGTGTACACGACGTGTTCCACGTGTCCAACCTCAGGAAGTACGTACCCGATCCCAGTCACATACTGAGTCACGAGAGCGTCAAGGTGGGCGACAACCTGACCTACCCCGAGCGGCCAGTGCAGATTCTTGACCGAGCCGTCCATAGTTTGAGACGAAAGCAAGTACCCCTGGTGAAGGTTTTGTGGAGGAGCCAGCGGTACGAGGAGGCTACCTGGGAGCCTGAGGCGGCAATGCGGGAGCGGTACCCGGAGCTCTTCGTGGGTACGTCTTTTCAGACCGGTTTCGGTCCTCTTTGAGTTTGCTATGTTTATATATGACGTTTTTCCCGCACCCTAGTTAGCGTAAGTTTCAGGGACGAAACTTCCTTTGAGTTTGTTATATTGTTACGAACGCGCTTCAAAACGTCTTTTAAGACGTCTGGGAGGTGGCCCAGACGTCTGACCAGACGTCTGGAAGGGATTTAATTTCTGCGGTACGGTGGATTTCTTCTGCACGCCTGCACGCGTAGACCTGCAGATGCCCCTCTTTTACCCTCTCCTCCTACGGGCGCAGGCTGCGCCCCTCTCTCTCGCTCTCTCTCCCCGCGCAGCTTTAAAAGGGCCCTTGCCCTCTCCCTCACTCTCATCTCCTCCGCTCCCTTCTCCTTCTTCTTCCAGCTAGTGCGAGAGTGAGCGAGCGGCAGCAGCGGCAGCCGCGGCGGGTGTGCGGGAGGAGGCGTTGCGCGAGGGAGGAGATGCTCGACCGTGAGGGCTCGAGCTTGCCGGGGCAACTGGAGCCGGCCGACGGGGGAGCCGCGGGCATGGAGCATCGTTGGAGGGCTACTGCAGCTCGAGCAGCAGGCGGACGAGGTGCGGCGCAGCCGTGCGTCGCGGGCGGAGAGCGAGTCAAGCTCTAATTCTGGAAATTGTTCCAAAATCAAACGTCTGGGCTTCCAACTAGACGACGGTGAAGATGTCTGGAGGATTGTCCAGATGTCTGGCAAGTAAGTTATTTTCGTCCTTCGTCCTTTTCTGCGACAGTTGTACTGAGCACGAGGAGTGGGTGCGTGCAAGTTCTGAGATTCACATCCAACACGAATCAGACGTCTGACCGCAGTGCCAGACGACGGGAAGGACTTCCAGACGTCCGGGATGACCATCGGACGTCTGGGAACTAGGCCAGATGCCCCCACAGGCTTCTGGACATCTGAGAGACTACGCAGGACAAAGGTACCATCTGACCCACTTTTTAAGACGTCTGGAAGAGGTTCTAGACGTCTGATTTTGGACTGTTTCGTCGTTTTCGACCCGTTTAGGGCCCATTTGGTGTCCGTTTTCCGCATTTCGAGTTGCGTTCTTTTCAGCATAAGATCCTCTACCCGTTTACAGTAATTATATACTGTTCTGAGAAACTCCTTGTGTTTGATCCTTGTGTTAGGATTCCGTTCCATTGCAGTCTCGGGGGTTGCGGAGGCACGCGGGATTTCCGACCACGCCCCCAGTACTTCCGTTGTAGCTGGTAGAGTGGCTTTAGAAATTATTAACATAATTTGTTACAATTATGGAATAATTAATAGAACCTAGGGCATTGCATGAATCCTAGGAATGAGAAACCAGATTGAATGATAGATCCTAGGGTATTGCATGAATCCTAAGGCTGGAAAACTAGATTGAATGATAGATCCTAGGGTACGGCATGAATCCTAGGACTGGAAAACTAGTGAAATGAATATAGATATTACAATCTTGGAAACTGTCGAAAGGAAATAATAGCTGCATGTAAATTGATTTTAACATCTGCCTGTTATGAATAAATGAACATGTTTGAGAATATGGGTTGTATGAACGTGAAACTGAAAGGGGTGAAACCTGAATGTGCTGAGTTAAAAGAGCTAGAACCCTACGGGGAGTTAGGAGTAGAACTCCTGGAAAGAGAATGAAATGGAACTGAGAAGGAAAGATGTGGAGGTGTGTTGTCTCTTGGGTACGTAGTGTCAGGGGAAGCACCTGTTACCTGCTTAGTGCAGAGCGGAGCCAGCCGCCCCAGGGACCCGGGGTTAGGTCTGGCCACTTTGTACCGACTTGTTGGCCCTCGTGTACACAGTACCGAGGAGAGCTACTAGTGTAGGGCCAGTACTAGCTACCCCACGGGCCCCGGGGTTCTACTAGCTCACCTATACCTACTTGTTAGGCCCACTGGGCAAACGAGGGTAGTCAGGCGAGGGTGCGCGGACTGTGGAGGGGCAAGGCCCCTGTTTGGTTACTATGGAGGTGTTGGACCCCTGTTACTGAGAGGGCTCTACCCTATACTGGTTCCGTGCTGTGCTTTGGGCGCACCCGTTAACGGAAACGACTGACCGCGTGCCAGTGCGGGTTAGCTACCCGTGCGTTTACCGCGCGTGTCGTAGTCACCGTTACGTCTGTTAGTGACCTTGGGGTGGTTGACTGAGAGTAGGATCACCACGGGGGACTCTCCCGGCCAGGAGAGCACCACGTGTTACTTCTACTGTTCGGAAAAGACTGCAATCAAGATCGTTCCCACGAGGAACATTCGAGATCAAGTGAAGGATCTGAGAAATAGATAAATTATGAAACAATAGAAGGACGTAAATAAAGGAAGAAAGACAATAAAATAGCTACTGTACACTTTGCTGCTTCTTTAGTTTAGCTGCCACTCTACTCAGCGTTTCGCTGAACATGTTACACTCGTTACTTTTCAGGACCAGGTGTTGAGCAGCCAGGGTCAGCAGCTGCAGAGGACGCTGGGCCGAGTAGGGTCCAGTAGAGTTACCACTGTTCTTTTGTGCCCTTTTTGTTCCACTGTAGTGAGTAGTTTTTGTTACTCTCTGTACTTTTCTTTACTTGCAGTTCTTGTTATGTTATAAATGTTGTTCTACTGTTGTGGTGGTACATGTTGTAGTAGTTCTTTTTCTTACTGTTGTATTTTGTTACTGCTAGTTATATTTCATGTTGAATGTGGTTTATTTTACTGCTTTTTTGGTTACTTCCTCGTTGGACGACTAGGTCTTGGGATTAGTCGAGTCGGTCCGGTTCTCGTGTCTCGTAGGGACTCGGGAATCGGGTCGTTACATAAATCCTCAGAATGTTGTATGGTAGATGTTGGTTCTCTACGTGGAGGATTGGGATTAGGCTCACTACGTGTAGAATGGGGCTTCACCACATGATCAATCGGGGAAGTGGTATGACTAGCATGACCTTGACTTGGGTTATCAGGGGTGAGAAAAATACTGGTAGTAGGGTCAAGGTCCTCAGGTGGTACCATCTTCTCTTTCTTTTGACTCCAATATATGTCGGGTGGATAATCACTAGTATCGTTCTCCTCTAGTGGCTGTGTCTCATGGGGATTGTCTACAGAATAGCTACTCATCAAAATAGGATCCTAGTGTCATTTGTTTCCTCAGAATTATTTTGATGATTACGGTTGTATGAGTAGGGATCAGAATCAATAGTAGGAGGGTAGCTAAGCTGACTAATTTCCTTATTCAGTCGTTGACTATTCGTCAACATCTCTCCCATGGACTCTATCATTTCTTTTTGTTGTTTTTGCATTTTTATCATAAAAGGAAGAGGCTACTATCAGATTGGGGAGGATAGTTAATCTCAGGCTCAGGTTGCCTAGGGGTATCGGTCCAACCTTGATAAGAAAAATCATGAAGGGTAGGAGGGTTGGGTGCTTGCAAACTGGTCGGGATTTCTGGGGTGGGAAATTCTACTCTTAAGCTTTGCTCAAAAGTGAGAGTTATTGAGCTAGTACTCCCAAAGTGAGAATATGAATGACCCCATGAATTATCATTGTACCCCTCAAAGGAGGGATACGCACAAGGCATGGGGTCATGGCTAAAATGATAGGAGTAAGGGTAATGCATTTCTTTTCAGTCAAATGGTTTAACTCTCTTAGGACTTAAATAGATTAAAAACATAAACTTCCTAGAGAGCTCTATTGCACACACACTATTGCCAATACAAATGCAAGTATGATGGGAATTTATTTTTAGTAGATTGAAGGACTTTTCAATTCCCACTCATAGGTTAGTCAAATAGGAGTCAAGGCTATGTCCCTCCATTCCCGCTTAAGTGGTATAAGAGGTTCGTAATACCTTAAGATCCCTGACTAGACCTGACTGAGGAGGAACGAGGTCTGTTAAAATAGGTGGCCAAACAAGTTTAACAAAGATTACGCTTCCTAGGTCGACCTTCGTTTGTGCCTACAACCTACTTGCAAGGAATGGAAGTCTCGAATCGAGCCCACGTACAAGGAACTGAAGTAACTTGGTGGATAGGCTTGTTGATTTCTAATTAGCTTCCCTTATGGTGCAAAAAGGGGAGGTAGAAATTTATATCTAGTGACCTTATGTGTGAGGTACACAATGTTTCAAGTGTGCAACATACGCATGCTTAGTATTTTGAAATCCCGTAAACAAGTCCTTTTGCATGCAATTTAAAGTCATTGATTTTAAAATCAATCCTCTTAGCAGTCCTAATTTCTTAAATTGACCACTGAATTAATTAGATTCACCCAATTAGGTGGTCTTGGATTTAAGTCTAATGCAGATGCATGGCAAAGATGTGATGCTAAAGAGAGGGTGTACCTTACTCTAGCTTTCTTCAATGCAGGGATGTATGAGATGCAATAAAGATAAACTAGATGCTGCTAGGGTGTACCTTACTCTAGCTTTCTTCAATGCAGGGATGTATGAGTTGCAATAAAGATAAACTAGATGCTGCTCATTCAATCCAAGATGGTCGCCCTGTAGATATGCAGCTCCTAGTAGGCAGCTCGATTTTTTTTTTTATGATAATAAACAAACAAACCAAATTTAATTTAACTAGCTAACTAACATGCAGTTTGAACAGTTCAAATAAACCTATAATCTAAATAAAATGGGAACACTCTCCCAAAAATATGCTCTCACATACAAGAGTGATAAGTAATAAAAGCACTACGAATAGGTTCCCAAAAATGGCCAACATAGGTCCACAAGATAGAAATTAAATGTTTAATGTCTATTTGGCCTAATATAAATCTAAAAGAAGTAAACAGGTCTTTGGTCACCAATCCTCCCTCCATGAGAATGGGATTAAGGCCCATGTGCTCTTGTTGCTGTCATCTAGGTGGTGTCAAGGTCGACCAACAATATTGTTTCTATCGTGCGTGCCCGTCCTGTTCGTTTATTCAGTTTTGCACACAAACAGAACCAATGTCAGTAATTTAGAAAAGCTTTAAAAATAACATAAAAATAATATAAATTTCCTGAAAAAAATTAATAGGTGTGTTTCCTCCCTGACAACGGCACCATTTGAAAGAGCGATTCTCGGTTTTGATGAAATTTTAAACATAAAATGTTGTGTCGTTATAATTCGTTGCGTGGTAGAAAATCGCTTTTCAAAATATTTAATACTCAAAATCCAACCACGAAAATAGTTAGGTCGTCTCCACAAGAAGGAATTAGCCTATTAAATTAGTGAGTGGTGCCTCATTTATTCAAGAATATCAACGGATGTGCATGCTAATTAGTGCAATTCATTTTCAACATGAGTTATCATTCTATGTAATTAATCAAGAATATAGGGAGGTTACATGCAAAATGACCACCATGGAAATACGTGAATCTTGATCTTAGTACTGACAAATACTGTCAATATTAATCAAAACAGAATCCGTTCCCTATAACCAATATCCCATACTCTAGCATTCATGAGACGAATGCAACTATCTTTGATTCAAATAAACTGAGAGAATATTCATGCAAATCTATCTAAATATAATAATGAGATAAATAAATCAATAGTGATTTTCGCAATGGTAGAATTTGTAGTTACTACTGAGAGGAGAAATAGAGGATTTCTCCTCTCTCTTCTGTGTGCACGGAAATTAGGATCATTGGAGGAGCTGCTGCAGGTGAAGGTGCGTTGGAGTGTGGGCTTCACAATGGCGTAGGAGGCGCGGTCGGAGGTCGGCGATGGCGACCAGAGGCAGAGGATGCCGGAGGTGAGGGGCGTCGACATGAGAGAAGAAGCCATCAAGGGGAAGAGTGGCTGGCGTAGGTCGTCGACAGTGGTCCAGGCGAGCACTCTGATCGTATTGGTGGAGAAGACGATGGCTCAAGATGACGCATCTGGTGATGGAGACAAAGACCACTTTGGGTTCCTTTGGGTGAAGTTGTAGGAGATGTAGATTGAAGAAAAGGAGGAAGAAGAAGGCTAACAAGGAAGGGAAAGGAAGAGAGGGGGTGGTAGGGACTTTGGGTTATGCCATTGGTGATGGTAGAGGTGGAGTTGGCTAGGAGAGGGGCGGTGGCAGGTGGTTGAAGAAGAAGGTGGAGAAGATGTAGGAGGTGTTGATGGTGGTCTAGATGGTGTTGGTGGTGGTGATGGTGTGCGTGCTGTCACCGTGCACACCATGGCAGGGGAAGGGTGACGGAGGTGTTAGCTTTCATCCACAGTGCATGCTGGGTCCATGGTGCAGGCCTTGCATCTGGTGGAGAGGATGATGGATCCCCGCGAGGGGAAAGGATGAGAAGATCCTCAGTATGATGGCAGGCCCTCCCATTTAAAAACTCTTCTATTTTTTTTCCTTTGGCCAAAAGCTTGTCCAACGACTCGACGAAGATCGCGAGTGGTTGGAATGGAGAGATAAGTCTGCGGTAATGTCATCAAAAGTCCAGACCAAGTTCTAGATGTCTTAAAAAGTGTAGATAGTAGTGAGTCCACGATAGAGGTTCTCAGATGTCTACACTAAGCTCAGGACGTCTTATAGAATGAAAATTGACGTCAGTAGCTCTATCTGAAAGGCCGACAGAACACAAAGTTAGTGTGTGCAAACTCCTACTTGCGAATGATGCCCTTGCATCTAGCCTGCATCCATCAAATAGGTTATCATACCATATGTTATTAAATGTAAAATTGGTGCATAAAATTATACACAGACTAAGATGAATTATCCTTTAACTCTTAAGTAATTAGAAATGAAGCTCATACAATTAAAGAGTACTTAGGCTAAATATTAGTCCAATAAAATGGACTCATCAAGTGCAAGATGAGGGAAGGAGGAGCAACGGCTGTGCTGTTGGGTTCCTTTGAACCCTAAGGGTATTTTCGACTTTACCCTCAAGTTTTTCTCTTGTTATCCTTATATACAAAAGAGGTAGGCATGAAGAGAGTCTAGATGAAGTTAGCCATTGTCGAAAGAGAAATGGGGAGATAGTAAAATGAAAGGGATAGGAGGAAAACAAACAAAAGGGAGAAAGAGAAAAAAAAAGGAAAAAGGAGAAAACAACAAAAAAGAAAAAAAATGATGATGATTATGAGGAGAGGGGAGAGGCACTTCTCTAGTTTTGATTGTTTCTTCTCATTGTTGTTTTTCTCCCATACGAGTTTGGGAGAAAGGGGGAGCGTTGGGCCCATTATAGTCGCCCACATTCGAAAGTCTCATTTGTTCCTAGATTACACATGAGAAATCATAACTTTGGGAGGTCCAAAGAGGGAGATCCAGTTTCAAGGTCCTTAGAGGAAGGGCCCATTTCAAGTTTCTATGTGAGCGATTGAGCTTCGAGGTCTTTAGAGGAAGGCCCCATTTCAGGGATACTAAATGGGAAGCCACCAGCACCAGGTCTCCAGAGGAGAGGTCATTGTCAGAGCCAACTACAGTAGTTCCTTCAGTAACTCCAACCCATGTTCTCGCCTACAAGCAAAACCAGTCTAGAGTGTAGTGCTCTATTATGTAGCATGGGTTTCTTTATGTTATAAGCTGAGCATTCCATACTCTAGCTTGAGGGGGAGTGTTGAGAGAATTGTGTAGTGCTTTAGTCCTACAATGTGTAGTGGGACTTTGTTGTGTGTAATGTCTTAAACCTAGACTTTTGAGTAATTTTAGACTAAGCGTGCCAAGAGAAACCTTTCGATACTTTTTGTATACAAATAGGAGCTTGCACGTATTAAAAATGCGTAATCATATTGAAAACTCGTGTATTTTTCATTTTTGCAATCTAGACCTCGAATCAACAAACTGAAAGTATTGTTAACTTTTTGGTGTCGCAATGATTTCTATAGTATGTTTTGTGTGGCGATCGAACCTCGGATGTGCAAAACATGTGTAAACCATGAGCAAACCCACATGCGACCCACTGTAAGAATCACATTATATAAATGACCTCCATTTAGAAATCCACGAATTTTTTTGGATTCCTTACCTCGTAACTATTCCGATGATATGTGTGTTGGTGCAAGGGCACCATGATCGTTTATTTTTTATGATAACAAAACACTTGTATTTAACATTTGCATTTGAAGTCTAAGATTTCAGGTTATTTGCAAATGGATTCAAGTGTGAAGGACCTCAGAGCTTGCATCCATGGTGGATTGGAGGAGTTCATCGGAGAAGAAGGAACATTGTGAGGAGTGAAAGTTTGAAGAAAGAAGGAGATGAAGAATATGATAGATGCTCTTTTCATGTATTCTTTTATAATTCTTTTGCTCTTTATTCTTTGTGTCTAGATATATGTTAAAGAGCCTTAAAGGATCTAAATTGTAGTCCTAGGAACACCTGCACAATCCTAGGATAATTCGATTTTCTGTAGAGAACTTAGAAATCCAAGATAAGCATCAGACAACATGATCAGACGTCCAATTTGAAATCAGACACCTGATCTTGACTTTTAAGATGTCTGACTATTGACTCAGACATCCAATAACTTAGGCTGGACTTAGTAGGTTCTATCTGTTGAAATCAAACATCCAGACCTTAGTTGATACATCTTAGAAGATGCCTGATGGTTGTGCCAGACATCCAATTAGTGGCACATTGGGTAACAAAGTAAATGTTGAGGAAAATAACCGTTAGGCTTCTATCAGATATCCGTAGAGAACCCCAGACGTGTGATGTGTGACTGTCGAGCCTCAATTGAGCCGAAATCACTTGTCTTGAGGATTATAGCCATTTAGGTTCTTCAGAATCCATTCATACACTTATTTAGGTTCCAGACATCTAGACCTAGTGCCAGGCATCGTGTATGTCATCAGATGGTTTTACACTAGAACCCTGTTAGGGTTGATGAAAGTCGAAAAGGGAACCCGTCTAGAATTAGACATCTGACTTAGTTCCCAGACTTCTTAAGAGTGACTTCCAGACGTCTGATCTGTTTCCTAGACGTCTGATGACCCTTTCAGAATCATTAATGATTTTGATTTCGGCCTAGTCTGCCTTGGGATGAACCCCAACGGCTATGGAAGCCTTCTAAGGCCTTCAAAAGCCTTCCTGGGCCCTCTATAAATAGAAGAGTACCCTTGCCTTGCAATACACACCAGGCAACACATTTTCCACATCTTTTGTGTCCAAGAGAAGTATAAGAAGCTTTAGCACTCCAAGCATTCGTTCAACACCTAAGAGCTTTGTCCAACTGTGCACCCGCTCTCACTCTGCGATTACGAGAGCGATGAAGTGGCTACACATGGTTCACACACCCACGTTGTCAAATCGATGCACCCCCAGCAAAGGGAAGTTCCTTCACCTATAGTAGCTAGATTCAATCATTTACTTTGTGGCTCTATAGGTTTGTGCTGTAATTTTATTTTGTTATTTGGTTGGGTATTCACCTTGCGAATTCTCGTCTCCTTCATGAGACAAAAACCTTCTCGTGAAGAGAAGGGGTTTAAGGCACACTACCCTTGTTCAAAGTAGTGTTCTTGTATTGAGGTTCAGTCACCCTCGTTTAAGTGACTAGGTTAGTGGATTTGATCGACTTTGTCGATCGGAAAATTCTAACTTGAGAGGGTTAGGTGGTGGTTTTCACCCAATTTGGGTTTCCACCTAAAAATCTCTTGTGCCTTTGTGTGATTGTTGCTTTTTGTGAGATTTCTTACATTATTTCCGCATTTTATATTTTATCACACAAATCTCACCCCCTCCCATAGGGATTTACATTTGTTATCAGAGTAGGATTTCACATTCTAGGAGTAATATCTGCGGAAGATTAGTAGAGGGGTGCATGTCTGTGATCAAGATTTCTGAAGGGCAGTCTACTACTCGTCTGCTGTTCTTTGACGAGAGCAACTACCCCTATTGGAAGCTCAGGATGAAGATGTGGCTTCAAGCTAATGACTTCACTATTTGGGCCAAGTGTGAGACACCGTTTGACATCCTGGAGAAACTCGCGGGAGGCTACTTGCAATAGCAAATCTGTGAGCTCTCTCTCAACGCAAAAATAATGAATGCATTGCATTGCGCATTGAGCCCGGAAGAATTCAACTGAATCTCGCAGTGCGCCACCGCATATGAGATTTGGCATACACTTGAGGTAACTCACGAGGGTACCTCTAAGGCAAAGTCTTCTAAAATTAATTTACTTTCACAAGAATTTGAATCATTTTTTGTGAAGACCAATGAAACCTTAAGTGAGATGAACACTAGGTTCACTCTCATTGTGAATGAATCGAAAGCTTTAAGAAAGACCTTTATCAAGGGGGAGCTTCAAGGAAAGCTTGTTCGTTCCCCCAGACCGGAGTGAGAACAAAAGGTCACTGCGATCAAGGAGGCAAATGACATAGATGAGCTCAACATGAAGGATCTCCTAGGCAACCTCATGGCCTATGAGACAAAATTGAAGCAGAAGGACACACTTGAACCAAAGACTAGGAAGTCTCTCGCATTCAAAGTCGCATTGGATAGCGAGGTAAGTTCTGATGACGAAGATTTTAAATTCTTACTTAAAAAATTTTCCAAGTTTTGTAGGGATTCTAAGAGAGAAAAGAAAGAAAAGAAGGAGCAAGGTAGCCCAAGACATTGCTACCACTGCAATGGAAAGGGTCATCTACAACCAGAGTGCCCTCTTCTCAAGAAGGAGAAGAAGAAGGAGAAGGAGAAGTATAATAGGAAGGCGTTCCAAGCAACTTGGGACGACTCGAGCTCGGAGTAAGGAGAAGAAAATCTCGAGAAGAAGAATGAACCTGCTTGCATGGGTTTCATGGCAATTGCAGAAAGCGACAACGACAACAATGACAATGTGGTCAATTCTGAATTCCAAGATGCTTTTGATGAACTCTATGAAATTAGTAAATCATTAAAGGTAGAAAATAAAAATATGAAAAAGAATCTTAGTTTCCTTAAATCAAAAAATGAAAGATTAGAGAAATAACTTAAGAATCTAGAAACTAGTTCTAGTCTTAAGGATAATAACTTGTTGTTAGAAAATAAAAACCTAATCAATGAGAACAATAAGTTGATTGATGAAAATACTAACTTAAAAATTGAAATTTCTGGCTTAAAAATAAAAATGCATGTTTTAGAAGAGGAACTTGCATGTCTTAGGGAGAAATCAAATAATTTGATTAATAAGATAGAAAATTTGTCTAGCCCTAAGGTTGAGAAAGGATCTCCTTCAAGGAGACCAACTGACAAATCTGAATCCAAGCTCACTTGGATACCAAAGAAAGATTTGGAGTCTTATTTTATAGGTTATAAACATTTCAACATCCAAGATCAGACCTACAAAATGAAGAACGGTCAACTCGAGTTGAGAGGACCAAGGAGTAGATCAAGGAGGAGGATGAGAAGATCGACGAGATGACAAACAGCCTACCAAGCTATCGTACGTCGACCGCCAGATTGGGGACCGACGTCGATGCCCGGACCTCGAAGCTACGGATGGGAACCCCATCCAGTTTGGCATCCACCTCCATTTGGGCCATTCTATTGGCCATGGTAGGTGAGATAAAACTTTAACCCTATCTCTTTATAAATAGCATGTACATAGGGGGAGTTAAAATAATGAAGCAAATTGTCCATCTTTAAGGGGGAGTTTTTAAAAATAATATAGCTATATTGCATTTAAATAGGGGGAGGTAACTACATAACTATCTTACTTTAATGAAAAGATGAAATTAGAAGAGCATGTTTTAAGGGGGAGTTTAGGATAAATAAAAAACTTTTGTGATATCTTTTTGATAATGTCAAAAAGGTGGAGATTGTTATGCATCATTATTTATTATTTTTTCATCATCAAAAAGGGGGAGATTGTTAGTGCAAGGGCACCATGATCGTTTATTTTGATGATAATAAAATACTTGTATTTAACATTTGCATTTGAAGTCTAAGATTTCAGGTTATTTGCAAATGGATTCAAGTGTGAAGGACCTCAGAGCTCACGTCCATGGTGAATTGGAGGAGCTCGTCGAAGAAGAAGGAACATTGCGAGGAGAGAAAGCTTGAAGAAGGAAGGAGATAAAGAATTGGATAGATACTCTTTTCATGTATTCTTTTGTAATTCTTTTGCTCTTTATTCTTTGTGTCTAGATATATGTTAAAGAGCCTCAAAGGATCTAAACTGTAGTCCTAGAAACACCTGCACAACCCTAGGATACTTCGATTTTTCATAGAGAACTTAGAAATCTAAGATAAGCATCAGACAACCTGATCAGGCGTCCAATCTGGAAATCAGATGTCTGATCTTGACTTTGAAGATGTTTGACTATTGACTCAGACGTCCAATAACTTAGGCTGGACTTAGTAGGTTCTGTCTGTTGAAATTAGACATCCAGACCTTAGTCGATACGTCATAGAAGACGTCTGATGGTTACGTGAGACGTCTAATTAGTGGAACATTGGGTAACAAAGTAAACGTTGAGGAAAATAACCGTTAGGCTTCTATCAGACGTCCGTAGAGGACCCCAGACGTGTGATATGTGATCATTAAGCCTCGATTGAGTTGAAATCACTTATTTTGAGGATTATAGCTATTTAGGTTCTTGGGAATTCATTCCTACAGTTATTTAGGTTTCTAGACGTCCAAACCTACTGCCAGACGTCATGTATGTCGTCTGATGGTTTTACACTAGAATCCTGTTTAGGTCTAATGAAAGTCAGTAAGGGAACCTATCTAGAATTAAATGTCTGACTTAGTTCCGAGATGTCTTAAGAGTGACTTCTAGACGTCTGATCTATTTCCCAGATGTCTGATGACCCTTTCAGAATCATTAATGATTTTGATTTCGGCCTAGTTTGCCTTAGGATGAACCCCAATGGCTATGGAAACCTTCCAAGGCCTTCCAAAGCCTTCCTAGGCCCTCTATTAATAGAGGAGTACCCTTGCCTTGCAATACACACCAAGTAACACATTTTCCACATCTTTTGTGTCCAAGAGAAGTAGAAGAAGCTCTAACTTTCCAAGCATTCCTTCTACACCTTAGAGGTTTGACCAGCTGTGCACCCGCTCTTACTCCATAATTACGAGAGTGACGTAGTGCCTACACGTGGTTTATGCACCCGCGTCGTCAAATCGATGCACACCAAGCAAAGGGAAGTTCCTTCACCTATAGTAGCTAGATTCAATCATTTAGTTTATGGCTCTATAGGTTTGTGTTGTAATTTTACTTTGTTATTTGATTGGGTATTCGCGTTGCGAATTCCCATTTCCTTCGTGAGACAAAAACCTTCTGGTGAAGAGAAGGGATTTGAGGCACACTACCCTCATTCAAAGTAGTGTTGTTTTGAGGTTCAGTCACCTCATTTAAGTGATTGGGTTAGTGGATTGATCGACTTTGTCGATCGAAAAATCCTAACTCGAGAGTGTTAGGTGGTGGTTTTCACCCGGTTTGGGTTTTCACCTAAAAATCTCTTGTGCCTTTGTGTGATTGTTACTTTGTGTGAGATTGCTTTCATTATTTTCGCATTTTATATTTTATCATACAAATCTCACCCCCTCCCATAGGGATTTACATTTGGTATCAGAGTAGGTTTCTACTTTCTAGGAGTAATATCCGCGGAAGATCAATGGAGGGGAGCATGTCCACGATCAGAATTTCCGAGGGGCAATCAACTACCCGTTCACTGTTCTTTGATGGGAGCAACTACCCCTATTGGAAGCTCAGGATGAAGATGTGGCTTCAAGCCAATGACTTCACGATTTGGGCCAAGTGCAAGACGTTTGACATCTCGAAGAAACCCGCGGGAGGCTACTCACAATAATAATTTCGTGAGCTCTCTCTCAATGCAAAAATAATGAATGAATTATATTATGCATTAAGCCTGGAAGAATTTAACTGAATCTTGCAGTGCGCCATCGCATACGATATTTGGCACACACTTTAGGTAACTCACGAGAATACCTCTAAGGTAAAGTCTTTTAAAATTAATTTACTTTCATAAGAATTTGAATCATTTTCTGTGAAGACTAACGAAACCTTATGTGAGATGAACATTAGGTTTACTCTCATTGTGAATGAATTGAAAGCTTTAGGAAAGACCTTTATCAAGGGGGAGCTTCAAGGAAAGCTTCTTCGTTCCCTTGGATCGAAGTGGGAACAAAAGGTCACCGCTATCAAGGAGGCGAATGACTTAGAGGAGCTCAACATGGAGGATCTCCTAGGCAACCTCAAGGCCTATGAGACAAAATTGAAGTAGAAGGACACACCTGAACCAAAGCCCAGGAAGTCTCTCGCATTCAGAGCCACATCGGATAGTGAGGTAAGTTCCGATGACGAAGATTTTAAATTCTTACTTAAAAACTTTTTCAAATTTTGTAGGAATTCTAAGAGAGAAAAGAAAGAAAAGTAGGAGCAAGGTGGCCCAAGACGTTGCTACCACTGCAACAAAAAGGGTCATCTACAACCAGAGTGCCCTCTTCTCAAGAAGGAGAAGAAGAAGGAGAAGGAGAAGAAGTATAAGAAGAAGGCGTTCCAAGCAACTTGGCATGACTCGAGCTCGGAGGAAGAAGAAGAAAATCCCAAGAAGAATAATGAACCCACTTGCATGGGTTTCATGGCAATTGCAGAAAGCGACAGCGACAATAGCGACAATGAGGTAAATTCTAAATTCCAAGATGCATTTGATGAACTCTATGAAATTAGTAAATCATTAAAGGTGGAAAATAAAAACATGAAAAATAATCTTAGTTTCCTTAGATCAGAAAATGAAAGATTAGAAAAATAACTTAAGGATCTAGAAACTAGTTCTAGTCATAAGGATAATATCTTGTTGTTAGAAAATAGAGATCTAATCAATGAGAATAATAAGTTGATTGATGAAAATAGTAACTTAAAAATTGAAATTTCTAGATTAAAAACAAAAATGCATGTTTTAGAAGAGGAACTTGCATGCCTTAGGGAGAAATCATATAATTTGACTAATAAGATAGAAAATTTGTCTAGCCCTAAGGTTGAGAAAGGATCTCCTTCAAGGAGACCAACTGACAAATCCGAATCCAAGCTCACTTGGATACCGAAGAAAGATTTGGAGTCTTATTTTGTAGTTTGTAAAGATTTCAACATCCAAGATTGGACCTACAAGATGAAGAACGGTCAACTCGAGTTGGGAGGACCAAGGAGTAGACTAAGGAGGAGGACGAGAAGACCGACGAGATGATGAACAACCTACCAAGCTGTCGCACGTCAGCCACCAGATTGAACAATGGCACTGATGCCTGGACCTCGAAGCTATGGATGGGAGCCCCATCCAGTTTGGCATCAACCTCCATTTGGGCCATTCTATTGGCCATGGTAGGTGAGGTAAAACTTTAACCCTATCTCTTTATAAATTGAATGTACATAGGGAGAGTTAAAATAATGAAGCTAATTGTCCATCTTTAAGGGGGAGTTTTTAAAAATAGCATAGTTATATTGCATTTAGAAACGGGGAGGTAACAACATAACTCTCTTGTTTTTATGACAAGATGAAATTAGGAGAGCATGTTTTAAGGGGGAGTTTAGGATAATTAAAAAATTTTTGTGATACCTTTTTGATAATGTCAAAAAGGGGGAGATTGTTATATATGCATCATTATTTATAGTTTTGTCATCATCAAAAAGGAGATTGTTGGTGCAAGGGCACCACGATTGTTTATTTTGATGATAACAAAACACTTGTATTTAACATTTGCATTTGAAGTCTAAGATTTCAGGTTATTTGCAAATGGATTCAAGTGTGAAGGACCTCAGAGCTCACGTCCATGGTGGATTGGAGGAGCTCGTCGGAGAAGAAGGAACATTGTGAGGAGGGAAAGCTTGAAGAAGGAAGGAGATGAAGAATAGTATAGATACTCTTTTCATGTATTCTTTTGTAATTATTTTACTCTTTATTCTTTGTGTCTAGATATATGTTAAAGACCTTAAAGGATCTAAACTGTAGTCCTAGGAACGCCTGCACAACCCTAGGATATTTAGGTTTTCCGTAGAGAACTTAGAAATTTAAGATAGGCATCAGACAACCTGATTAGACGTCCAATCTGGAAATCAGACTTCTAATCTTGACTTGTAAGATGTCTGACTGTTGACTCAGACGTCCAATAACTTAGACTAGACTTGCTAGATTTTATCTGTTGAAATCAGACATCCAGACCATAGTCAATATGTCTTAGAAGATGTCTGATGGTTATGCCAAACATCCAATTAGTGGAATGTTGGGTAACAAAATAAACGTTGAGGGAAATAACCGTTAGGCTTCTATCAGACGTTCGTAGAGGACCCCAGACGTGTGATATGTGACCTTTGAGTCTCGATTAAGCTGAAATCGCTTGTCTTGAGGATTATAGCCGTTTAGGTTCTTAGGAATCCATTCCTATACTTATTTAGGTTTCCAGACGTCTAGACCTTGTGCCAGATGTCATATATGTCATCTGATGGTTTTACACTAGAACCCTATTTATGTCTTATGTGTTGGTGCTAGAGCACCACGATCATTTGTTTTGATGATAACAAAACACGTGTTATTTAACATTTGCAATTTGAGTCCTAGATTTCAGGTCAATTGCAAATGTGGACGTGTTTAGACGGAGTTCGAGCTCGCATCCAGGACGGATTGGAGGAGCTTGACGGAAAACAGAGGAGGTTCGCGTGGAGCGAAAGATTGGAGATGGAAGACAAGAAGAATAGGATAGATTCTTTTTTATCCTTTCATGTATCTCTTGTATTTATCTTTCTTGCTCTTTATTTTCCTTAGAAAATTATGTTAAAGAGCCTCAAAGTACCCTAACAGTAGTCCTAGGAACACCGGCACAACGCTAGGATACTTAGGTTTTCTGTAGAATACTTAGAAAACCAATATAGGGTTCAAACAGCACTTCCAGACGTCTAATTCCCAAATCAGACGTCTGATAAAGAATTTTAAGACGTCTGACTGTTGTTTCAGACGTCTGATAACTGTTAGGCTGGACAGAGTTAGTTCTGTCTGATGAAATCAGACGTCCAGACCTTAGACCAGACGTCTTAGGAGACGTCTGATGACTTTGCCAGACGTCCAATTAGTGGACCGTTGGCTGGCTTAGAAAGCACTCAAGATTATGACCGTTAGAGCCTTATCAGACGTCCATAGGACTTACCAGACGTCTGATAAATGACCGTTTTGCCTCGGCTGACCCAAAATCTCTTCTCAGAGATTTTCTAGCCGTTGCAACGTTTGGAAATCAATTCCAACAGTAAAAGTAGGTTTCCAGACGTCCAGACATAGTGCCAGACATCCTGTATGTCGTCTGATGGACTTGCACAAAAACCCTGTTTAGATCTGATTCAAGTCAGGGAGAAACCCGCATAGAATCAGACGTCTGACCTTGGAATCAGACGTCTTAAAGTGGCCTTCCAGACGTCTGATGCCAGAGTTAGACGTCTGATAACCCTGTCAAATGCAATCATTGTCCTGATTTCGGCCTGATTCTCTTGGGCTTTGCACCCAACGGCTATGGAAGCTTTTCCAAGCCTTCCAAAACCTTCCTAAGGCCTCTATAAATAGAGGGGAACCTTTGTAACACAAATAGATAAGACATACACACCTAGAGAGACATATACACACTAAGACACACACCTTGCAATACACTTTCAAACCTTTTGTGTCTAAAGAAAAGACTCTCTTGCTCTCCAAGCTCAAGCTCCATTTTCTTGAGAGCATTCAACCGTTGCGCACCCGCTCTCCCGGCGTTGATAACGAGAGCGACGTAGCACCATCGCGTGGCACACGCACCGCGTCATCGTCGACGCACTCCTTGCAAAGGGAGTTTCCTATTTCCTATAGAAGCTAGGTTTAATTTTGTTGGTTCTATAGGACTGTTGTTTTATTTTATCTTTGTATTTTGGTTGGGTATTCGCTTTGCGAATTCCCGTCTCCTTCGTGGGACAAAATCCTTCTCGTGGAGAGAAGGGGTTGAGGA
Organism: Thalassia testudinum; assembly: GCA_037157565.1. Classification (NCBI taxonomy): domain Eukaryota; kingdom Viridiplantae; phylum Streptophyta; class Magnoliopsida; order Alismatales; family Hydrocharitaceae; genus Thalassia; species Thalassia testudinum. The sequence goes on from JAZHRO010000002.1 coordinate 96,060,360, forward strand.
ACGCTACCCTCGTACTTGTAGCGTGGTTGTACTGAGGTTGAATCACCCTCGTTTAAAGTGATTCGTTTAGTGGATTTTGATCAACTTGGTTGATCGGAAAATCCTAACTCGAGAGGGTTAGGTGGTGGTTTTCACCCGGTTTGGGTTTCCATCTAAAAATACCTGTGTACATTTTGTGATTGATTTTTGTGAGATTGCTTTATATTTTATTTCCGCATATTATTACGTCACCCCTCCTAGTAGGGAACTTTCAATTGGTATCAGAGCAGGTCTTGCTGTTTCGGCGTAACAACCAAGCAAGAAGATCGATGGAGGGAAGCAGTTCCGCGTGTAGGATTTCGGAGGGACAGTCCACAACCCGTCCACCCTACTTTGACGGGAACAACTACAGCTACTGGAAGCTGAGGATGAGGATGTGGCTTCAAGCCACGGACTTCGCTCTATGGGGACGTTGCGAAGCCTCATACGAGATCCCGGAGCGACCGGATGCAGGCTACTCGCAGCTGCAGATTCAAGATCTCTCACTCAACGCAAAGGCAATGAATGCCTTGTATTGCGCGTTGAGTCCGAAAGAATTCGAACGAATCCAAGAGTGCACCACCGCTCACGAGATATGGAGGAGGTTGGAAGGCACTCATGAGGAGACGAGTTCGGAAGAAGATCTCGGAGAGAAGGAAACCACGTGCCTTGGTTTCATGGCAATCGGAGAAAGCGACATCGACAGCGAAAGCGACTCCGACAATGAGGTAAACCTGGATTTACAAGAAGCTTTTAATGAACTTTTTGAGATTAGTAAATCACTTAAGATAGAAAATAAAAGCATTAAGAAGAACCTTAGTTTTCTTAAAAATGAAAATAATAGGTTAGAAAAACAACTTAAGGATCTAGAAGCTAGTCCTAAAAATGATAACCTATTATTAGAAAATCAAAACCTCATCAATGAAAATAATAAATTGATTGAGGAAAATAGTAGTCTAAAGTTAGAAATTTTTGATTTAAAGACTAAGATGCAAATTATAGAAAGAGAAATTGCATGTCTTAGGGAAAATTCTAACAAATTAATCAACAAAGTAGATAAGTTTTATAGCCCTAAGGTTGAGAAAGGATCTCCATCAAGGAGACCTTCTAACAAATCCGGATCCAAGCTCACTTGGATACCGAAGAAAAAATTAGAATCTTGTTTTGTAGGGTTCAGGGATGACTACAACATAAAGGACTGGACCTACAAGCTCAAAGCTGGTCAACTCAAGTTGGGAGAACCAAGGAGTAGACCAAGGACAAGAAGACCGACGAGACGGCGAACAAACGACGGACCCGCCGCACGTCGACCACCAGATTGGAGACCGGCGCCAATGCCTGGGCCTCCAAGCTACGGATGGGAGCCCCATCCGATGTGGCATCCACCACCACCATTCGGGCCATTTTATTGGCCATGGTAGGTGAGGTAAAACCCTTTACCCTATCTTTGTTTATCAGTAGCATTTAGATAGGGGGAGTTAAAGTTTATGAGCTAATTGTCAATTTTTAAGGGGGAGAAATAAGGTAGCTAAATTTCCTTTAGTAAGGGGGAGAAAAATAATAGCTATCTTGTTGTTACAAAGAGGGGAGAATATTACCTTTGTTAAAATAAACTCATAGAAGAGCATGTTTTAAGGGGGAGTTATAGGAAATATAAAATCAATTAAACCTTTTTGATAATGTCAAAAAGGGGGAGGATTTTTATGCATTATTTACGATTTTGTCATCATCAAAAAGGGGGAGATTGTTGGTGCTAAAGCACCACGATCATTTGTTTTGATGATAACAAAACACGTGTTATTTAACATTTGCAATTTGAGTCCTAGATTTCAGGTCAATTGCAAATGTGGACGTGTTTAGACGGAGTTCGAGCTCGCATCCAGGACGGATTGGAGGAGCTTGACGGAAAACAGAGGAGGTTCGCGTGGAGCGAAAGATTGGAGATGGAAGACAAGAAGAATAGGATAGATTCTTTTTTATCCTTTCATGTATCTCTTGTATTTATCTTTCTTGCTCTTTATTTTCCTTAGAAAATTATGTTAAAGAGCCTCAAAGTACCCTAACAGTAGTCCTAGGAACACCGGCACAACGCTAGGATACTTAGGTTTTCTGTAGAATACTTAGAAAACCAATATAGGGTTCAAACAGCACTTCCAGACGTCTAATTCCCAAATCAGACGTCTGATAAAGAATTTTAAGACGTCTGACTGTTGTTTCAGACGTCTGATAACTGTTAGGCTGGACAGAGTTAGTTCTGTCTGATGAAATCAGACGTCCAGACCTTAGACCAGACGTCTTAGGAGACGTCTGATGACTTTGCCAGACGTCCAATTAGTGGACCGTTGGCTGGCTTAGAAAGCACTCAAGATTATGACCGTTAGAGCCTTATCAGACGTCCATAGGACTTACCAGACGTCTGATAAATGACCGTTTTGCCTCGGCTGACCCAAAATCTCTTCTCAGAGATTTTCTAGCCGTTGCAACGTTTGGAAATCAATTCCCACAGTAAAAGTAGGTTTCCAGACGTCCTGTATGTCGTCTGATGGACTTGCACAAAAACCCTGTTTAGATCTGATTCAAGTTAGGGAGAAACCCGCATAGAATCAGACGTCTGACCTTGGAATCAGACGTCTTAAAGTGGCCTTCCAGACGTCTGATGCCAGAGTTAGACGTCTGATAACCCTGTCAAATGCAATCATTATCCTGATTTCGGCCTGATTCTCTTGGGCTTTGCACCCAACGGCTATGGAAGCTTTTCCAAGCCTTCCAAAACCTTCCTAAGGCCTCTATAAATAGAGGGGAACCTTTGTAACACAAATAGATAAGACATACACACCTAGAGAGACATATACACACTAAGACACACACCTTGCAATACACTTTCAAACCTTTTGTGTCTAAAGAAAAGACTCTCTTGCTCTCCAAGCTCAAGCTCCATTTTCTTGAGAGCATTCAACCGTTGCGCACCCGCTCTCCCGGCGTTGATAACAAGAGCGACGTAGCGCCATCGCGTGGCACACGCACCGCGTCATCGTCGACGCACTCCTTGCAAAGGGGAGTTTCCTATTTCCTATAGAAGCTAGGTTTAATTTTGTTGGCTCTATAGGACTGTTGTTTTATTTTATCTTTGTATTTTGGTTGGGTATTCGCTTTGCGAATTCCCATCTCCTTCGTGGGACAAAATCCTTCTCGTGGAGAGAAGGGGTTGAGGAACGCTACCCTCGTACTTGTAGCGTGGTTGTACTGAGGTTGAATCACCCTCGTTTAAAGTGATTCGTTTAGTGGATTTTGATCAACTTGGTTGATCGGAAAATCCTAACTCGAGAGGGTTAGGTGGTGGTTTTCACCCGGTTTGGGTTTCCATCTAAAAATACCTGTGTACATTTTGTGATTGATTTTTGTGAGATTGCTTTATATTTTATTTCCGCATATTATTACGTCACCCCTCCTAGTAGGGAACTTTCATTATGAAAGTCAGTAAGGGAACCTGTCTAGAGTTAGATGATTGATTTAGTTCTGAGACGTCTTAAGAGTGACTTCCTGACATATTATCTGTTTCCCAGACATCTGATGACCCTTTCACAATCATTAATGATTATGATTTCGGCCTAGTCTGCCTTGGGATGAACCCCAACAGCTATGGAAGCCTTCCAAAGCCTTCCTAGGCCTTCTATAAATAGAGGAGTACCCTTGCCTTGCAATACACACCAAGCAACACATTTTCCACTTCTTTTGTGTCCAAGAGAAGTAGAAGAAGCTCTAGCTCTCCAAGCATTCATTCCACACTTGAGTGTTTTGTCTAGCTGTGCACCCTCTCTCACTCCTCAATTACGAGAGAGACATAGTGCCTATGCATGGTTCACGCACCCACGTCGTTAAATCGATGCACACCCAGCAAAGGGAAGCTCCTTTCACGAATAGTAGCTAGAGTCAATCATTGACTTTGTGGCTCTATAGGTTTATGTTGTAATTTTACTTTGTTATTTAGTTGGGTATTCACCTTGCAAATTCCCATCTCCTTCATGAGCAAAAACCTTCTCGTGAAGAGAAGGGGTTTGAGGCACACTACCCTTGTTCAAAGTAGTTTTTTTGTATTGAGATTTAGTCACCCTCGTTTAAGTGACTGGGTTAGTGGATTTGATCGACTTTGTTGATCGGGAAATCCTAACTCGAGAGGGTTAGGTGGTGGTTTTCACCCGATTTAGATTTCCACCTAAAAATCGTTTATGCTTTTGTGTGATTGTTGCTTTTTGTGAGATTGCTTACATTATTTACACATTTATATTTTATCACGCAAATCTTCCCCCTCCCGTAAGGATTTACAATGTGTTCCGTGGGAATTGGAGTCTGTTTGATCCTATTACGAGAGTGCACGTCGTTATAAGCAGAAATAAAAATACTCTTATTATTATTTTGCTTCCTAAATCGAAAATCATACATAAGGTGTTCTTTAAAATAATAATAATAAATAAATAAATACTTTTCCTAATACTAAACCGCATTGACTCTCCCTCCTCTCTTTTACTTTATAAAACCCAAACCTCCCTTGAATTCCCACACACACAACGAAAGTGAGAAAGGGAGAGAGAGTGAAAGAAAGAGAGAGGGAGAGAGAGATGAAATAAAGAGAGACAGAAAGAAAGATTTAGAGAGAGAGAGAGGAAACGAGGGAGAGAGAGGGATTAGAGAGGAAGGAGAAGGTTGAAGGAGGTCCGACAAGATGGGAGTGAACCGCGGGTTAACCAGAGAAGAACGGGCAGTGGTGACGAGCGCTGGCGAGGAGGGCCGATGTGCATACATGGTGGGTTCTCCACCTGTGTGCATGAAGGACCGAAGGCAAGGGAGGAGGGGGAGAGCAAAGGGGAGCTCCTCGTGGCCTGCGTACAACTAGTCGGTGGCCATAGGCGAGGTTGGGTGAGGAGGAGGTCATTGGTGGTGGAGGTCAAGCCCTACATAATGGGTCGTTGACACAGACCGAAGAAGAAAAAGAAGCACTGGAGGAGGAAGAAGAGGATGAGGGGATAACAAAATTGCATGCCAAAAATAAAAAGCTTTCAATTTTATGATTTAGTCGCTGTGAAGGGTGCTATCTTAATTATGATCTAATGGTTAGGATTGTTTTGCACAGATCGATGGCCTTTGAGATCGGAATTAGGTGATCTAGGAGTCAATCTTTGGATTCTCGAGCATATCGGACACATTCGTATGGTTGGATCGGGTGGTTTCCACTTCGATTTTTGAAGCACAAATTTGGAGACATGTGTGGTGTTGGGGATCTCCGACATATTTTTGCAGAGTTGTCGTGACCCCCCGATGACGTTAGGTAGAATAGTCTCTCTCTTTTTTAGTACAGTTTTTCTATATCGTGATTTCCTTCACACATTTAGCGTGTGTTCTTGCCTCTTGCTGGGATCAGACCCGTTTGGGTATTTCTTGTTACTCTAGGTACTGGAATATTAAATATTAATGATGAAAATCAAGTTATTGACTTGGAAGGTGAATAATCAGAGTAATATAGTTAACTGCAGGATTAAAAGGAGTTAATGACAATTTATTTGTTAATTTCATGAAGTAATTATATTATAAAACAATTAAGCTTGTTGGATATGGATTTATCATCGCATGTACAAAAGGAACTTTATTTTTAGTAAAGTTGACATCATCAGGATAGTTAAATAATGATTTGATGAGAACCACGATTAGAAATTGATAATTTCCTGGAAACAGATAAGTTGGAGGATAATGTGAATATTAATCCTAGAATCAAAAGTACAATTATTGATATGGTTGATTGGATACCAATAAATAATTCAGTTATCTGAAAATGATTAAATAATTAGTACGACAGATTTGTTGGGAATTAAAAGAATTAGATAACTGATTTCAGCTCGCTATTCACTGGATTTAGTTGTAGCTTGGGTCTATTAGACCAGTTCTTGGCTAATTTAAGGAGTTGCTAGCCTCCATACGACTCTTTGGTTAGGCTTAGCAGCGAACTGGGATTGCGGATTGTAGGGCTCAAGGGTTGGAGTTGGTTTTCTTTACTCGACCGGTGGGTGGGTCATTGGTTGTCTATGGTTTAGCGTGTGTAACTGGTACGTGTTCACGCCATATGATGTAGCCACCACCCCTTTTCACAATGATCCCAAGGTGATGGAGAGCAGTGACTCGATGGGTATAAGTGGTCTTCTCGGCCAAGAGGGTGGCTTATACCAATCTTGTGCTGCAGGAATTTACATAGAAATCGTCTCGTGTCCTGAGATGTCGATTGATAAATTATGGAATATAATAAATTGGACTTCCAATATATGAAACGGAATCGGAGATCGAGATGCTTAATAAATAGATTAATTAAAGCTATATTACCCATTTTCTCATATGCTTGGTTACTGTTACATTCTGTTGTTGTTGTTTCTACTCTTCTCAGTTTTTATTTTCATGTTATTGGGTTCCATACTTAGGTATACCTGGCAGTTCGCAAGGTGATTTCTGTTGTACATCTCCTTAGGATTATATACTATGATAAATCTTCTGGTTATTATTCAATTTATGTTTCTTTAATTTTTGCAATATGAATTGTTTGTTGGATATATTTATATTTTATGATTAGGTGTTGGGTGACTGCGATCTTGTGGGCGAGTTCTGGTGATTGTTAGCACATGGTGACTCTGGTTTCGTCAGTTAGTGAGACTTGGGTCATCACATTGTGTGTGTGGTGGCCTATAAATATGCATGTATCCCCCACCTATTCCTTTGAGAAGAAATAACAGAGAAATATGCCCATAGGGCACTTCTCCTGTGGTTTTCTCCCCACTCTTCTTGAGTGGGGTTTCCACGTAAACCCAAGCGTTGTTTAGCATTTATGTTTTGATATTTATGTTATACTTCCACTTATTTTATATTATTCAACTACATACAATCACCATTGTTAACTTGTTCTCATGATTATAATTTTTAGTCTCAAAAGAGATAGCAATCTTTTAGGTTTATCATATGAGATTGACATTTGACTGAATTTCTAATGGAAGGGGTTCCATAGGGAATAGAGATTTGGTAATTATCATATGAACATGATCAACGAGTTAATTAGAAAAATTGAGATCACAAGAGTCCTCTTTTGATCATTGTCCTCAGAGATAGAGGTACATGTTGTTATACCTAAGAAAAAAGTCTATATCAGTACCTTGGCTATGTAGATTTAGTAACTCAATAATTGAAGAGTCATAGAGTGTGAGGCTAATATATTGGGAAGCTAGTTGGCATAATCCAATACACAGGATATAGATGACTTCTTAAGATGGGATTATGATGATAATGTCATCATCATCCATATTTAGCTTTAATTAATCATAATCAAGGAATAAATGCTCCTACATAACTGCCAGAGGGACGTAATTCATTGCAAATCCATTATGAGGGAAATACAATAAAATAAGGGTAAAACTGCAGTTTTAACAACACATCTCAATTGCAGTACAATCACGCAGTTTCCCCAGGGGTTAATTAAGGGTCAAATGATCTTAAGAGTCTAACAAGTGGGTTAGAACAAGAAGAAAATGATTTTTGCGCGTTATGAGAATTAAATGACTTCTAAAACCCTAAAAGAGATCTGCTTAATTAATTGAGGTTCTAATCAGGATAAAATTCACCTAAATCCTCTAAAATTTATAGAAAAATATTCTCTAGGGTTTGACATCCTTGATTTAACCATCAGAACTCGTGTTGACCTAAAATAGAACCCCAAAGAGACTTTTTCCCTAATTTGGGTAATTATGCAATTTCTCTAGTCAAACTTGGTCAAAACCTAAATCTAACTTCACCATTGGATTTCTTGGATCCAAATTAGGTTTTTACCAAAATTTAGGCTCAATTTGAGATCATCTTGACCTAGTTTGCAATTTGGTCCTGTCTGAGTCTTTTCTCTCACACACATGCCCTTAACTTTTTGAATCCTTTACAAATAGGTCCCTAACTTCTTCATCATATTCACATTTAAGTCCCTTCCACCATTAGTGTGAACATGGCGAGCTCCGACAAGATTCGAGTGAGAATTTCCCGCTCAATTCTCAATCAATCTCTCTTAAATTTGAACTGAAGATTCCTTGGGGAGTCACCTTCCATTTGAGCCATTCCTTGGGCTCTACTTCCTTCCCAAATCCTCATGCAAACCTTTTGAAGGTATGCATTTCAAACATGCACGAGAAACATGGAGTTTGCAAGCTTGTTTACAAGCTTGAATCCCTTCCCCTTGGCCTATAAATGGATCCCAGAGGTCAAGTCAACTTCTTTAGCTTGGTTCAAGGCCAAAAATCTCTTCTAACCCTACCTCTGGCCTCCTCCGACCTAGCTCCGATGAGCATCCTCCCCCGTCATCCTATGGCCTCCCAACGACCAAATTGGGAGCATCTCCTTCCTCCTCGACTTCCTCAACCTCTCGACGATCACATTAGAGGAGCCTTAGACCCCTTTCTTCGTCACCGTCTCTCTCAAGGAGGTTCGTCTTCCCCATGTCCGGCCATCACACCGGCATGGAAACCTCTCCCCCTTTCATCCCTAAACTAGGTTCTTTAGCTTCCTCTACTTCCCTATTTCTTTTTCCCTCTCTCTATCTCTTAAAACGACCGCCAACCACATGTCTCCCCCTCTGTCTTCTTCTGGTTTGACGAAGCTCTAGCAACGCCGAACCACCACTCCACCGCACAAACATTGCCGCTATTGCCCCCATCAGCATCTCCATGACTCCCTCAACGAAAGCCCTCTATCAATTAGGGCATTCACCCTCTCCATCACTCCATCGACCAACCCACCCTTGCAATACCTTTGCTGACTTCGCCACACACACACACACCTCCTTACATCATGCCACCACCACCATTGCATTCGTCGATGACCAGCGATCCTTCTGAGCTATTTTGACATGGCTGCAAGGCCGTATTATTGTGTTTTAGGTCTAACCGGAGCTTCGCCGTCACCACTATCTTCTCCAATGTCGTTCGTACTTCTCCGACAGTGTTCTTCACCAAGAACTTCTCCAGGTGATGTAGAATAGCTCTAGGGAGGTCTCCAAGTCCTCAATTGCGGATCCTAGCAGCTGCAGCTCGCCAATTCGACCAAGCCATTCCACTGCAGTGCATGCAAAGGAAGTGTAGGGGACATAGTCCCACATCGGATAGAGCAGACTTCCCCGTGCACCTTAAATTGTTTTTGTGCTTTATCCTCGTTGCCTTAGTAAGCACGAGGATGAGGTCCTCACACACCCCACCCTTACACTCCTTGCCTGTGACACTATGCATGTGGGCCTGGCTTTGACCTGACCTACCTAACCCACGCACACCTCGGCTGTGACCCACTCCTGTAGCCTTGGTTTCGGGTGCACTTAGATCCAAATCCGATTACCCAGTACTATGCAAGGCACTGGGAGAGCAGAACTCAGAGAGAGAAAGAGAGAGCGAGGGCAGGGGGTTTTGCTTTGAAGATCAACGGCTGACACTTAATCGTTTGAAGATGAAACCCCCCTCTGTGTGTGAAAAGGAGAGAAGACCTGAAGAGGCAAGGCAACCATAGAGAAAGAAGAGAAGAAAAGAGGAGCCAAGGAAGAAGGGGCACATAGAGAAAAGAAGAGAAGAAACAAAGGGGAAGGCAAACACATGTTTAAGTCGTCTGATGGCTTAAGGCGACATCTGACTTGGGTAAAAGCAGTTGATACTATTGATATATTTGAGTACTTAAGTTTGAATGGTTGATGACACTGTTACATTATTTGAACTCAATGCATATATGCTTAAATTGAACAATTGGTGATCTAAATCACCATTGTTTTTGCTTTGAGATTCTTTTTGCCATGCATAACTATTGTTAAACTCATGCTTTACATTGATTATCATTTCTGAGTAATTCTTATTCATTTTTGGTATTATTTGGCTTGAATCTTATGCTCAATTACATTTTATTTGCGATTAGCGATTGAATTTCTATTTGCTCCCAGCAAACGACCTTGGACTTTCATTCAAGTTATAAATTTTATTTATTTTTCACACTGATTCGAACTGTACTATAACGCGATGATTTTAAAACCCATTTCAGAGTGATAAACATATTCTTAGAACTCAAATAGGTGGAGTGGAGTCTTAGATCTATCTTTATACCTTTAGAAGTTCAAGGTATAGATCGAAACAAAAATGATGGAATTGGATGAACTTGAAGTTATTCGATATATCTTCTTTCCAAAGCATAATGGTAATTCTATAGAGTCCAATCTTAATTGGGACACTGATGAGATAAGATTCTAAATCTTGAATTGCTCATATGTGTCTCCAAGTGTGCAAGACATGTAATATGTATGGTATATCTCAAGGGGTTGGCTATTGCCTTAACACTCTTGTAGCTATGACCCATCACTAGGGTTGTGTAATGAACACCTAATAATTTTAATTAGATTTGGGGCTAATCGATAAATTAGAGATTACTCATAATTTAATAATTATGGAGGAATTATTAGAATAATTTATCAATGTTTATATCTATATAATTATTATAATCAAATTAGATCAATATTTGATCTAAGCCCTATAATCCAGTGTGATGCTAACCACAAAGGGCTTTGGATTACCTATAAGATTCCCCATACAACAGCTAGCAACATAGAATAAGGAGGAAATTAATCATAAGTTTCATATAGTTAAAATATATATAACTAATATATGCTTCGAGAAGCACCAACGACATTTTAGTAGTTTTTTTTATTTTTAATTGATTCCTTAAACAAAAACCAAAGGGGCTTGAAACTTAACCTGCCAAGCACATATGCAAAAGCAAAAGAAAGTACAAAACTAAAAGCTAAAAGGAGAAAGCAAAGATAATGCTAGCCTTAAGATTACCATCCATGCCAATAAATTGCATGGGTCAACTTGATCCCAACCAATCAATTGACATGTTGGTAGCCTCAAAGCCAAGGTGAGGGACTGAAAGACCCTTGAGCCAGCCAAGCTCTATCTTGTAAATCTACATAATAGAACCATAACAAAAAAGGCTACACTACAAGAATATTGAGTATTCTCGACCGTTATTGAATAATACGGTTGAAAAAATGATGTAACTCGACTTGAGATTTGGTCAGTTCTCTCATCAATTTTCAACGATCGGTAATGTTATTTCCTGACCATTTAATGTCCACGGTCGACGAAAGTATTTACCTCGACCATTATATAGACAGTCGAGTAAGAGCGTATTTCCGACCGTTTATTAATAATGGTCGAAAATAATGATATTCTCATCGATTTAAGGACGGTCGATAATGTTAACTTTTCGTGACAGTTATTTTGTTACGATCAAGAAAGCTCATATTATCGACCATTTTAACAGTCAATAATATTAACAATTCTCGTCCATATTTAAATAACAATTGAGAATAATAGGGAATTTTTTTTTGAAATATATTTAATTTATATAAAAGACCGGTATATAATGCCCAAATCTATTAAGAGTATAAATCAATCACACAACTTAAAAATTTAAGCATTTAAATAAAATAGAAGAAATGAAAATTAAAATTTTATAAATAAAAGTAACGTATACAAAGTTCATTACAAACGGTAATATATACAAAAAATATAATTATATTGTGGCACCAACACCTCCAGCAACGCAACCACCTAAATCATCGTCATCATGATGAGCTCTAAATTCATGAAGGGTGGGCTGATCAATTCCTCCCTTCTAAAGTAATGCTAGGAGCTCCTTCATGGTCTTCTTGGATTCCTTGAACTACGTCGCATTCTCGTTAACCAACATCCTTAGCTCCTCGATTTGCAATACATTCTCCTTGTCTCTGCGGTGTAATGCTGCAATCTCCTTCCTCATCTCCTGCACCTCAGCTGTAGAGGATTATGCTCCTCTTCTCCCATACCACCCCAAGACTGTCTCGCTCCTCGCTGCACTACGGACGTACCTGCCATTCTTAGGTGGCATGATGGTCCGGTAGGCCTCCTCTACTGTTAGTGGCTACTGAACTGTACTAGAGTTTACGTCTTTAGGAGGATGCATTAAGTTGATCATATTATCCTAAAAGATATTAAATTACATTAAGTAATTTCATACAATTATATAATTACGAAATAAAATAAAATTATTGTATTTTTTTAACTTACGTGTCTCTATTGGTATGTGTCGTAAAACCACTCTCTATTTCCCTCTTCACTCATCTTGCTATGAGTGGCCTCATATACTCCCACCCGATCAAGTTGGGCACCTTAATGCATAGTAGACTACAATAATTTGAAATAGTTAATTTTAACAAATTAGAAATTTTTGTAAGCTTTAAAAGAAAATATTAATTAAAGTTACGTATATAGATTTCATCTCGTCTATGCTCCTCCTACCCAGGACATGGGTCTTAGATGGAGCCTTAGCCCTATTTTCCTTATTTTTCTTAGCTTGCTCCTGAAAATGAAGGTACAATTTATTAACTTAGAAATTATTTAAATAAATTATAATATATGAAATACTTTTACCTGCGTCACTGGATCATGCCAATGCTTGCATGCTTCCTTCCAAATGTACGATTGTATCAAAAGAGGTGTATTATGCAATGCCTCATTATGATTCCTGTTCTTATAATACTAAAAAACATAATTTTAATGTTAGAAATAATATTTGAATTGTGGTAAAGGAAATAAAAAAATACAGTTAAAATTTATCTTTTATCTTATTCTTCATCTCAAATCTCCAATCTTTATGAATCTTCAATGCGTGCTTGAGGATATATTTGGGGTTGTTCAGATCATCTCCTCATTCTAACATGGCCTACATTAGAAAGAGAATAGAAATTGTTACATAATTTAAACTTATATAAAGCAATTTACAAAAGTTATTAGTTTTTACCAATTACCTCTTACTCTCGAATGAGCTGCTTTTTCAGCTTGTTTGGCACCTTCCTCCAATCGAAGTGGGATAGTGGGATGATCGCCTTCATCAGCGTACCCAGTTTGCTAACAAATGGAGGATAGTCTACTGCTTCCCCCACTGGTGTGATCCACACTGAAATGCGAGCCCCATGTGGAATTCTCTCTAAGTCCCTATTCCTCATGGGACCTCTCCCCATACATGCAACTATAAGACAAAATTATAACATAAAATTAAATAACAAAGAAAATAATTTGAGAACATATCATTTACCAAACCTTAAATTCATACCTATACCACGGGCGGGTGGTGGTGGTGTAGAACATCCTGTTTGAGAAGGATCTGGGTCAGCCGTCTGCTCTGGTTGATCATCCAATCTAACGTTCTTCTCATCAAATGAAGTACTATCCTCCTCCTCATCGGCAGGTGCATCCTCCTCATAGTTAGAATCCTCTGCTTGGAGATCCGTCGAAGGAGGCATCAGACTCTTCCCCTTCCCCCTACCTCCCTTTCCCTGACTCTGGAAATATCAAGCTACATCTCCAGGCCTTAGAAACTGTTGGTGAGGTGCCTGGGGTTGAGGTTGAGGATGCTGGCAGTGAGCTTGAGGCTGAGGCTGCTAGCAGGGAGCCTTAGGTTGCTGTGGGGGGGCCTAAGCCTCCTCCCTGCTCCTCTTATTAGCCTTTTTCTTAAAAATAACCTGCATAAAAACATCACAAATAATCAGATATTTTTTTAAAAAAATCGGTAGCATTTCCCCTATATATTATGATATTTCAAAAATCCTGTATGTAATAAGTATACAAATAATTAAAAATGAAATAACCTTCCCTTTCTCCATTTCCCTCCCCTTCCTCTTCTCCTTCTCTTTCTCCCATTCCCTTTCCCCTTCCCTTACCCTCCCCTTCTCTTTCTCCCTTTCTCCTTAACCTCACCTTCCTCTTCTCCTTCTCTTTCTCCTATTCCCTTTCCCCTTCCCTTACCCTCCCCTTATCTTTCTCCCTTTCTCCTTAACATCCCCTTCTCTTTCTTTCTTCCTTAATTACTCTCCCCTTCTTATTTCCTTTCCTCTTTCTTCTCCTCTTTCCCCTTCCCTTACCCTTCCCTTCTCTTTCTCCCTTTCTCCTTAACAACCCCTTCTCTTTCTCTGTTCCTTCCTTAATTATCCTCCCCTTCTTATTTCCTCTCCTCTTTCTTCTCCTCTTTCTTCAACATAAAACATTCAAGATAGAAAAAGAAATATCATTCCACACAAGAAATAAATCTAAGTGGGCACAACCCACAAAAAAAATAAATCTAAGTGGGCACACCCCACACAAAAAATGAACTTAAGTTGGCACACCCCACTCTTAAAAAAACCTAAGTGGGCACACTCCACATCTAACATGATAATAGCATTTTAAAAAAAAAGTAGTAAGAAACTCACCATAGTAATGAAATGGAAACAGTCGATGCACAAATAGTAGGAGAATGCAAAGAACCTATATGAGAAGGCAATAAAAGAAAATTCAGTTTTGATATATAAATGAACGTAACCTTTAATAAAAGATAAAATAACTTTAAAATAATTTAAACAAAACAAACTAAGAATTTCATAATTTATTTATATTTATGGTTATGAATTAATACCTTTGACACTTTACCTTGTATGTAAATGTCAGTTGCATAAGAGGCAAGTTATTCACTTTGTGGGTTTTGTTGATATGCTTCAGATTCAACATCTGGGTGTAGATCTTTTCCCGTATCGTATTGTTCACATGGTTGAGCTCTTACTGCTATAATCCACCCATTTCTGCTATTATCAGGCACATAGAATACTTGTGCTACCTGACAAACTAGTGTGAATGGTTTTGATAATTGGAGGATGCGATGGTTCTTACTTAAGCTCAAGAATCCATGTTTCTTATCGATTTTGAATCCAATGCCTTCTTTAAAAACATCAAACCAATCACACTTGAATAGAACCACCTTATGGTCAAACTTGAAACTCATTTCCACAATCTCTTCAATTTGACCGTAATACCCACCACAACCAGTGCTTAGGTCACAACTGACAAGAACTCTCGCCTATTGCGTGGCCTTCGCATCATCAATGGATCGTACTCCAAATCTGAAACTGTTAATTATGCATTCGAAATGCTAACATTCGTAAGTCAAAGGTGTATCAGCAATTACATCAAAATCCTATACCCACAGTGGATCCCCATCTTCTCTCAGTTTATTTACATGATCCTGAAGAAACTGCAAGTCATGTGTAGATGTATCAGATGATTCTTTGAATTCATTGTAAAATTCATCCACTTCTCGAATTTGCTTCAGAATGTACAAGTGTGCCAAATGTCGATCCATTTTCGAGATAGGCTTAACCTCCATCCGTAATTAAGTATGGACAAACAATCTTCATAATTACCATTAAATACTCCTTCATAGTTTCGTTCAAGACAATTAAATCTATTATCTGTTTCATTCATGTACATTGCATAGAAGTTAATACATTCTTCTACAAAATAGTCTTCAACAATTGACCTTTCTGGTTTAGCCTTATTCAAGACATAATCTTTCAATTTCTTCAAATATCGTTCAATTAGATACATCCATCTGCACTGCACGGGTCCAGCAATTCTCGCTTCATTTGAAAGATGAAGCGTGACATGAATCATAACATCGAAACATGCAGGCGGGAAAATCTGCTCCATTTTACAAAGTGTGATCACAATTTATTTATCCCAATAGTCTAGCAATTTGGTATCTAATGTCTCTGAACAGATAACTTTAAAATATCTGCTCATCTCCATCAAAGAATCGACTACCGGATTAGGTATCACTCCATGTATTACTAGTGGGAATAAGATTTGTATGTATACATGAGAATCATGACTTTTTAACCAAGTAATCTTCTTTTGCGCTTTATTTACACAACGTGAAAGTTGCGATGAATACCCTTCTAAAACCCAAATGTCTTTAAGGAATGTGAAAATGTTTTGCCTCTGCTCTCTGGTAAGACTGTATATAGCTTCTGGAAAGTGAGACCCTCCTTTAACGTGCACTCAGGACGAATACCCAAAATTTTCATATCATTCCTTGTTTTAACTGTATCCTTCGGGTTGTCTGTTAGGTTTAATACATCAAGAATGTTGTCTATTACATTCTTTTCGATATGCATAACATCTAAATTGTGTCGCATTGTCATTCTTGAACCCTGAGTGTCTTCCAATATGGAAGCTCCATAAAAAATATGCTTTTCTTCCTAAACCTTGAGTGTCACAAAGAAGCCATGTCATTCTTGAAAAGATGACCCAAATGTATTTCTCTGAGCTGTTGCAATGTCTCCATGATTGTCATCCCCGACAACCTAATAGAATTTGTACTAAGTTTATTCTTCAAATTCCTCAACGAGTACTAACATGCTTTACCATTAAATCTGTCCTTGAATTGTGACGTTCGCCATCTGTGTTCAATGGGCAAAAACCTACGGTGCCCTAAGTAACAAAACTTCTTGCTTTCAGGCAATCTTAGGTGATGAGTATCATCCATATAGATTGGACAGGCGAACTTCCCCTTCGTGCTCCATCCTAACAAATTCGCATATGCTGGAATGTCATTGATTGTCCACAGTAATGTTGCGTGCAACTGGAAGAATTATTTCTTGTGTGCGTCATATGTTTGAATACCACTGTACCATAATACTTTTAGTTCATCAATCAGTGGCTGGGGATAAACATCTTTTGCATTTCCTGGTTGCTTGGGTCCTGGGATAAGGAGTGCCAACATCATGAATGAATATCGTATGCATAGCCATGAGGGTAAGTTGTAAGTTACCATAACCACCGGCCATATGGAATATGATGGGCACATGCTCTTGAATAGATTGAATCCATCACTTGCAAGACCTAGTCTTACATTCCGTGCCTCCTCTTTGAATAATGCGTGATTCTTGTTAAATCTGATCCACTCATCAGAATCTGTTGGATGATGGATGCATCCATCTTTCGATTTATTATCCTAATGCCATGACATTAGTTTTGTTGTTTTACTAGAAATGAATAGGCGTTGTAGTCTAGGGATCAGTGGAAAATAACGAAGAACCTTCTCCGATTATTTCTTCCCACTAGTATTTGTTGACTTACCCACCTTATATCTCTCCTCACCATATTCAGGACAGTTAGTCAACCCTGAGTACTCATTTCTGTATAAGACGAAGTCATAACGACAGACATCAATCTACTCGCATTTCAATCCGAGCCCACATATCTGCTTCTTCGCATCATACCATGACTTAGGATATCCAGCAGAATTATTCAACAGATCTCTAATGAATTCTAGAACCTTAGACATTAATTTCACTGTGGCTCTATTCATCACTTTCATCTAAAATAATTTCAAAAGGAACGACAACTTCAACATTGACGTTATTCCAGCAGCAATTGGATCCTCTACTACCTTGACTGCATCGTACAACTCATTACAATCTCGTAATGCCTCATCATCATCTGCATCCTCATGGTCTAGTGCTCTCATATCATGTAACATTTCATCCAATTCATCTCCATGATTATCATCACTTCCTTCAAAGGCTTCAATTGTCTCATTCCTAACTTCTTTCATTTGTTCACCATGAGCTGTCTAATTTATGTAATATTGCCACCAACCGTTACATATTACATGCTCCAAAGCTGTGTCTCGATTATAGAAAATTCCATTCAAACACTGTCTACATGAGCATAAAATCAGCTGAAGGAATTCACCTCATCTAAATGTCTTCCTATCATCATGAAATGCCCACTCCAAAAACAAAATCACTCCACTCTTGTAGTAATGGTAATTCGAATTTCTCATACTGATCCATGACTTATCCATGATAATTATCCTAAATGTAAAAGACAACCACTCATAAGTTAAACTCGAATAAGGTAAGAATGTGTATTTTTAGATCATTCAAAAGTTATACACGAATAAAGAAGAAATGTGTATTTTAAGAAGATTTTCACTTGATAGCTCATCCTTGAAGATTTGTTCACAACATTACTTCTTACATGCAAACAGTGTTTGAAGAAATTTCAGCAGCATTTCTCCGCACTTCTCCAGTATACCCCTCAAGACTAACCTTAATTAATAACATCCCCAATAGCCCCCACTAAAGGGTGCTTTGGGAACAGAGCTAAAATTAGTTGGTATACCGGAGAAGAGCGAGAAAATGCAATTGAAATTTCTCCAAACACTAGCTACATGTAAGAAGTAATCCTAAGTTGTGATTAAATCTTCAAGGACCCTCCATTATTCAGAACTTCTCTAAACAAAGGACGGTGACACTTATGGCATGTTATAAATACAACGCATCGAGCATGTAAGTGAGGTATATACACACTCTGTATTGTCCGTATAACATGATCATAAGTCTTGATGGGCTAGTATTTTAACACAATTATATCCCTCCCACAACTTGTTGCCTAGGGATTAGAATTCCTATTGTTTGTCATTACCATGCATCTAAATTTGTGCAAGTGTATGCATCTACAAAGTTGTAATAAAAATTTCATAATCAAACATAAATAATAAGTAATTCAAATAATTTGGGAACACAATTAAAACATACAGTCTAGAATTATCAAAAGAAAGTTCCCCATTTTCCAATTTAGGTGAATTTTTATAGCAACAACTACATTAATTTAGAAGTGTAGAAGAACTGGCTTTAGCTCCAATCCAGGCTTTCAAAAATCAAACTTTGGGAGCCTTCACCATTGCTGTAATCAAAATCGTCAAACCTAAACTAAAACCAAAAAACCTAAACTTAAACCTTAAATCGAAAACCCTAAATCTAAAATAAACACCCTATAACCTAAGTCTAGAACTCAAAACCTAATACCAAAACCCAATAAAAAAATCCTAAACCTAACCTTAAACCTAAAACCTAACCTAGAAACAAATAACCATAATTAAACCCTACTGCTAAACACAAAACCATAAACCCTAAACACAAAACCCTATACACAAAATGTAAAACCTAATCATAAACCCTACTCCTATACTTGTAGCAAATCGTAAGCCAAAAAATTTTGGCAAAGTTTCCACTATAATATGGGATTTTGCTCAAATCCTACATACACAATCTATCACAACAGATGTGGGTACACAAATAACAATTACCAACAATTTCACTAAACCATATGTGGGCACACCCTACAATGACAATTATTAAGAATTACTAACAATTATCCTACATATGTGGGCATACCCCACAAATAACAATTACTAACAATTTAACTAAAGCAAAAATATAAACTAATAACATGTTATTGCATTCAAAAATAAAAGTCAAACCTAAGTACTTAATAATAAAAAATAACCAAGCTATTTGAGAGGAGGGGGGAAGTGGTAGAGGGTGCGGGTGGTGGTGGTGGTGCCTGCAGGAGGTGGTGGCTACAGGGTGCTGATGGTGCTGGTAGTGGGGGCAAGGGGTGGTGGTGCTGGTGGCGGGGGCAAGGGGTGGTGGTGTTGCTGGTGGGGGGATGGGGTGGCAGGTTGTGGTGGTGCTGGTGGTGGTGACTGTAGGGGGAGTGGCCGTGGTGGCGGGGGTGGTGGCAGGGGGTGGTGGTGTTGGTGGCGGTAGGGGGTCATTATGTTGGTGGTGGGGGGTGGTGTTGGTGATGGGTGGTGCTGGTGGTGACGGTAGGGGTAGGAGGTGGTGGCAGCAAAGGTGGTGGCAGTGAGTGGTGGTGGTGGTGGTGGCCGTAGGGGGTGGTGGCTGGTGGTGGGCAAGGGGGAGGGTCAGGGAAGGCCGGCAAAGATGGGGAGGGGAAGGAGGAGGAGGAGGAAGGCTACCCCTTGAGGTCGCGAAGGAAGAGCCGAGGCAGAGGAGGAGCTGTAGCAACGCTCGCAAAGGAGCCAAAGGGAGGAGGTCTCACAAAGTGGAGGGGTAGGAGGAGGTCACGAGGTGGTGGAGGAGCCGCTTTAGATTTGGGACAAAGGGGGAGGGAATCGAGTTTGCGCTAGGGATTTAAGTCAACATTCTCGACCATTCCTAATAAACGGTCAGTGATACTCTTAGTACCAACTATTAATAACGGTCGGGAATAACTCCTTTTCCAACCATTAAGGTCGAACGGTCAACGATAGACTTTGAAAATTTGCCCGCCCGTGCCTGCAGGTTATGAAAACGTTATCATCGACTGCTAATATGGAAACAGTCGACTATATTATTATTGTCGACCATTATAAACGTTGACAATGGTATCAACCAGACATCTTAAGTTTACTTCACTTTCTCGACCATTATATATTGCACAGTCGAGGATTTCATTTATCCTTGACCGTTTATATAACAACAGTCGAGTAAATTTTTATTCTTGACCGTTTCTAACGGTTGAGAATGGTCTCAACCTCCTCGACTATTTTCCAAATGGAAAAGTTAATGACTAGACTTTTGACAACTGTTCCTATTAAAATGGTCGAGAATAATATTATTGCCAATCGTTACTTGAACAGTCGAAAATATCTATCGTGAACAGTGCTTTTCTATTAGTGTCTCAAAAATATAGTAACTTAATTGACTTCCAAGAAAAAGATGGGGTATAGTTTCCTCCTTTGGGTGAAGTAGATAGTAACAACATTTTGAAGAAAAGGGGACCCCAACCTTGTGCAAACAATCATTGGTAAGTAATTTACCCTTAAGGAGATGCCACATGAATAGAGACATTCAAAGAGAGAGCTTCAATGACCACAAATTATAGTCCCAAGGAACACGAGAGAAGGGATTTAATGAACAGTTATATACAAAAGCCACCGAGAAGGATCCTTTGGGATTGGGTTTCCAAAAGGGGACATCAGGAGAGGGATCCAAATTAGTAGTATGAATTTGAGTTTGTAGGTCAATAGGTAAGAGAGTAAGCAAGGTGGAAGGCTCTGCAGAGGAAAGGAAATCCTAGACAGAGACTTTAGGGACACTAATACTGTCATTAAGATAGATTTGAAGTGGGGAATCACCAATCCAATGGCCAGTCCAAAAATCAACAGTACCTTCATGAATTTCCCAGGCAACTAAATTGATCATGTTGGAGTAGATTTAATGAACTAGAAGGTAGTTATGAGGAGTGATTCTAGAGCCATAAAGCTTTTTGAAAAAGGAGCTAAAAGGAATATCAGTGAATAGTTAAATCCCAAACCTTCTTTGTGCATTGGCAGAGAGAAGGTTAGCCTTCCATCCAGCAAGCTTTTTTTGAATTTTATCAATAATCTCCCCAAAGTAGGAAACTTTAGCTTGACCAGAGTAAATGGGAGCATCCAAGGTAGGTATATAGAAAGGATCTATGTTGACATCCAGAAATTTAGAGAACATAGGTGATCTATCCAAAGGGGAAATGTTGACCCAGATAACAGAAGCTCTTAGTATGATTAACATTCTGTTCATAAGTCAATTTGAAGTTATGGACATAATAAAAGATAAGGAAAATATTGTGAACACCGCCAATGGTGAAAAGAATAATGTCACCAACATAAAGGAGGGCCAACAGGGGATTAATCCCTCTTTTGATAGAGAAGGGGGTAATTAGTCTAGCAGTGAGTAGACTCTTAAGATCTCTGATGAAAGGCTCCATAAAGATGTCAAAGAGGAAGGGTGAGAGAGGGTCAACCCAACAAAGGCCCCCTAGTGACAGGGAATGAGGAGGAAATTCCATCCACGATGATTGAGGATCCTTCATGTTGGACAAAAAGTTTTAGGGCATTAATAAATCTTCAGAGAAGCCAAGGCAAGAAAGGATATGCCACTCTACTTTGTCATAAGCTATTTCCAAATCAAGTTGAAAAATCATATTAACACTTTGCGGTCCAAATGTTGAGTAAACTCAAAGGCCATGGCCATGTGATAAAAAATAGACCTATCCACTATGAACCAAATTGCTCAGAGGATAGGAAGAAGGAGAGATAGTTTATCAGTAAGAATACTAGAAGCAAGCTTGTTGACAACATTACAAAGGCTAGTGGGACAGTAGTCAACAAGGCTATTAATGTGGGATTTTCTAGGGATCAAAGAGATGAAAGTCATGTTGAAAGCCCTAGGTGAAGTATATTGGAGCCAAACACTTTGTGGTCCAGATGTTGAGTAAGCTCAACGGCCATGGTAATGTGATAAAAAATGGACCTATCCTTTATGAAACCAGCTTGCTCAAGGGATATGATCTTAGAAATAAGGGGAGACACCCTATTAGCAAGAATACCATAAGCAAGCTTGTAGACAATATTGCAAAGGCTAATGGGACAGTAGTCACCAACACTATTAATCTAGGGTTTTTTTAGGGTTCAAAGAAATGAAAGTCATATTGAAAGCCCAAGGTGAACTACGAGATATGAAGAGGTGAGCTATGGCTAGACAGATGTCATTTTTAATTAAGAAGAGTTTGTTAGGGAGCATTTTGCTAAGACCATCATAATTCTTAGTTTCATTGGGAGGAGGATGAAGAGTGTTGGACTCCTCTGGAGGGAAAGGGCATTTTGGTGTTATTAAAGTGTTGGAATTGTCTCTAAATAGAATTAGAGATAAATAGGGACATTGTTGGAATTTTAGAGAATCAAGATTTATCTAAACCCAAGGGCTTCCTATCTCTATAAAACAAGGGGCTCAACCAATTAGAAACTAATTGAGAAACCAATAAAGAGCCTCCTCTCGCTTTGTGGTCATCCCCCTTAGATAGAATGAGGGGCATCCCCCCTCTTCCCTCCTAGTCCTTCAATCTCTCAGTTCTTGGTAAAGAAGAAAAGATTCCTCTTGTGTTAGGAATGTCTTACTTGTGCAACTCTAGTGTCTCTCACTCATCAACAAATTTGAAGGAGTTGCACCTTGTGTTGGAGACTTCACATATATGTGGGGATTTGCATCACAAAATGCCTTATTCCCATGGTAGCTAATCGCAAAGTTAATATCCCTAACTCGTGCAATTGGAAGAACTAGCTTATGATGTTTAAATTTGATTCGATTGCTTTTGGAATCTTGTTTCCATGTTTTTGAAAAGTTTTAAACAATCTCTATGCTTCTATGATGTACCATTTTCTTCATCAAGATCCTAACCATGCAACTACCAAACCACGTTAGTTAACTTTAAGCATTAAATATTTTTACTTATTTTCTATGCTAATACAATTTTATCAAAATCTTCATTATCTTTTTCCTAGTATTAAATGAGATCATTACACATAATGGAAAAAGGAATATATACACCATCGCTTGGGATGATACCACAAAACCTAAGTAGATAAGGGGCTGCTTCTCCATTTCATCTGCTTACACCTCTTACTTCACTTACCATCCAGTGGACCGACCTATTTTAAATCTCTGGAACCTTAAGCTGCCCCTTCGCTTGACTCTCTTGATGTAAGGACCCGTTACTTTTTAGCCTTTTAAGACGTCTAGAGTCTCATTCAGATGTCTGGACCCGTTCCAGGATGTCTGAAAGTGAAATTTTTGTACTACGCACTATGCTTTGCACGCGGGCAATGTGCAGAACCGTTCCTTCCTCTCTCTCTTCCTCACCTCCCTCGAACCCTAAACCCCTCACCCTCTTATATAAACACCCCCTCCTATCTCCTTTCCAATCCACACACCACAGCCACCACCACCTTCAGTGCTTATGTGAGAGCGGTGAGAGAGGGCGAGCGAGGGAGAGCGAGAGGGAGGAAGGAGGAGAGCGTGGGAGGAGGACGAGGCCTAAGGTCGATGGAACTTCGGTGGAGGCTCGGCGGAGCTCGCACGGCCAATGGCGAGTGCGTACGAGAGGAGGAGAGGGCTTGGGGAGGCAACCTCTCGGTCCTCTGCAATAGTTGGAGCTGTTGCAGCATGAGGCGAGCGAGCAGAGCGAGCTGCAGGGAGTTTCTGATACTGGGATTTTTCTAGTATCATATGCATGGAGAGTTGACCAGACGACCGTGGTGGAAGCTGGACATCCAGGTCTGAGACCAAACATCTGAAAGCACTTATATCACAAGGTACGTTCTTTTCCATGGTTACGACCATGCAGACTTCACCGCAGAAGCTATTCGATCCTGATTTGGACCTGCAGTTTCATACGCAGATGATAGCCCTTAGGAAGGCACGTGAAACTCTTTTCCACGCGTTTTTGGACATCTGAGCACATCACCAGACGTCCGGAGGTACGTCCAGATGACTGGAGGCATTGTCTGACATCTAGAACTGCCTTCATACGATTACAGAGAAAGTTTGGATGTCTGAGGATACCGCAGGAACATAAGGTAAGATCTGATGCCTTTTAAGACATCTGGGATTATTCCAAGACATCTAATTTTGAACACTAGACACATTTTTGACTTGTTTAAGGTCTAATCAGGGTATGTTTTATTCAAAAAAAATACCTGTACTTTCCTCTCGAGTTCCTCTACGGACTAGAGTCTGTTTTACACTATTCTGAACTCTCCCTTTGTGATGTATTCTCTGGTATAGGGTTTCAGCCTATTGCGCATTTGGGGCTCGCAAAGACATCTAGGTCTGCGGTTCAAGCCCCCATTACTCCCGAGTTTTCTGGTACAGTGCCTTAATTCTATTAATAATATTTGAATAAGAATGTGCTTGTGGAAGTAGCTGAATGGAACCCTAGGATGTGGCATGAACCCTAGGGTAGAGAAATGAATGAGCCTGTTTATACTGTATAGTTTACTTGCATGCGTGATTAAGACAAATTACTAGTAAATGCCCATATTATAATTATGTGTTGCTTGTTAGAATATGAGCTGCCTGTATTTAATGAACAATTACCTATGAAATCACCAATTGCATGTATTGAGAATTGAATTATGAAAACACGAGCTGCCTGTATACGAATGAGAAATGAATTATGAAAGATGAGATCTGGATCGGGATAAATGAGATGAACACGAGCATGAACCCTACGGGGAATTAGGAGTAGAACTCCTGTGGACGAGAAGTGTGCTAGCCCTTGAGTACGTGGTACCAAGGAAAGCAACTGTCCCTTTTTGTGTAGAGTGGAGCTAGCCTCCCTTAGGTTGAGACCTGGGATTAGGATTGGACACTCTACACCTACTCCTGTTGGCCCTCATGTACGTGGTACCGAGGCAAGCTACTATTGTAGGGAGGGAGCTAGCCACCCTACATCGACTTGTTAGGCCCTTTTGGCAAACCGGGGTAGTCAGACGAGGGTGCACGGACTGTGGAGGGGTGAGACCCCTGTTTGATTCTAAGGGACAAGACCCCTATTCTGAGAAGGCAATGTCCTATACTGTTTCATACTATACTTTGGGCGTACCCGCTAGCAGAAACGACTGACCGTGTGTCAGTGCGGAATAGCTACCCGTGCACTTACCACGTGTGCCGTAATCACCGCTACGTCTTGATAGTGACCTCGGGGTGGTTGACTGGGTGTAAGACTACCACGGGGGACTCTCTTGGCCAGGAGAGCACCACGTGTACCTTCTACTCTATGGAAAAGACTACAATCAAGATCATTCCCACGAGGAACATGCAACATCAAGAAATATCTAGATACTTTGTGAAATGGGTAACATTGGAACATATAAAACAGATAAATGGAAATGAGAATTAAACTTGTTGCTTTTACTTTTCTATACTTAGATAATATAGATACCAGTCTACTCAGCGTTCGCTGACTCTATCTTTTCATAATACTATTCAGGACCAGGAGTTGAGCAGCCCGAGTTTCCGATTGCAGACTGTGCTGGGCCAAGTCAAGTCCAGCTATAGTTTTCTTCAGCACTTCCTTTTCTTTTTCTCTATTGTTGTAGTAAGTAATGGACCTTTTAGTTACTGTTCTGCTAGTACTGCTTACGTTCTGCGTTCCGTTGTTGTTGTTGTTGTGGTGGTATGTACTGAGACAATTGTTCTATTTCCCTTACTACTTTGTATGTTTCTTTTGCTTAGTTATATTGCATGTGTGAATATGGTTTACTTTCCTGCTTTTGGTTATTTCTTGTTGGACGACTAGGTCTTGGGATTAGTCGAGGCGAGTCGGTCTCGGGTCCTGTAGGGATCCGATAACCGGGTCGTAACAAGATGGTATCAGAGCAAGGTCGTCTCGAGAAATGAACCAATTGGCTTGAGAATAGACATTCATGTGCATATAACTAGGATAGCCACCACAACGTATCGCCTTGATATTCGTTCCAAGTCTTTTCTCGAAGTAATTCGGTGTTGTTGACTCTCTTGTTCTATCTTTCGCATCTCCTTGCAGGAGATGCCTCGTCGGGGAGTTCTTGAGGTGGGCCGTGGTCGCGGCCGTAGACGAGGTCAGAGGGGCGGATGTACTGGGCTTGAGGTACCAGTTGACCCACCTCTTCTCCTAGGTGTTCAGGCCCAGGATCTCACCTAGCTGATCAGAGATATCATGCAAAAGGAGCTCCACCAGCCTCCACGGGCACCTTTCCCTGAGGATGTGGAGGGGGAGTCCTCGATGGGACAGAGAGACCGCCGCAGTGTCGGACGAGAAGGAGGGGGACGATGTCCGGCAGGAGGGGAACAGGGTGGTCCTCCACAATCCCTACCGCACTCTGTCACTTTCGAGCATGAGCCCTCCTTGCCTGGAGGCATGCCCGTTCCCCCATTGTAGTTGCACCACGAGCTTTTTGGATAGTTCCGGAAGCTGAAGCCCCCCTCCTTCAAGAGGGATGAGGACGCATCTGAGGCAAAGGACTGGCTGGAGCAGATAGAGAAGGTGTTTGACACCCTTTGCTCTCGCATGGAGTGCCGTGTGGCCATTGCCACGTAGCAGCTAGAGAGCGCGGCACACAGGTGGTGGAGGACAATCAGAGGCCAGGAGGAGAGAGAGCTGACGTGGGACTAGTTCGTGACTCTCTTCTGCGAGCAGTACTTTCCGCAAACCTGGCAGGACCAGAGGAGGCGAGAGTTCCACACTTTCCACTAGGGGACGATGACAGCGTGTACTACACGCATTTTCTGGAGCTGTCACGTTTTACTTCGACAGCCGTGTCTTCGGAGGAGGAGCACCTGTGGAGGTTTACCGAGGGGCTCCGACTAGCTATTCGGGGGTATGTCAAACCCCTGAAGCTGCCCACCTTCTCACGAATGGTTGAGGCAACCATGACCTACGAGGAGACCAACCCAATCGTGTGAGACACTGACAGTGGGCGTGAGGCCCTATCAGCTAGAGCACTCTCAGGGCCATCAGGAGAGGAGGCATACAACACCCACAGGAGAGCCATCTCATTTTACAGGGCCATCAGTGGCCTTTGGGGGCCCCAGATAGGGGCCAGTTGCCAGCACCAGACCCCCGCCCAGCCACCAGTAGGGACCTACTAAGGGGTGTGACCAGCTGGCCCACATCAGGAAGGACTTCCCATCTACGGTCGGAGCACAGCAGATGCTCCTCGCACCAAGCGTTGGAGGCTGAGCTAGTGGTCTTGGTCCCCTGGCATGTAGGGGAGGGCAACAGTCACGAGGAGGGTACCGGCCAACGACTGCTCGCCCGACCCAGAGTGTAGCTGCTTCATCTGCACCGAGGACTAAGGGGCGTATCAATGTCCTGACACATAAAGACGCCAAAGCTTCCTGTTCAGTGGTGGCTAGTATGGTTACTATTTCTGGAAGATTAGTGTACGTACTTTTTGATTCCGGTGACATGCACTCTTTTGTTGCTGCGAGTTTTGCCATTAGTTTGGGGCAGGGAAGTGTATTGTTAGAGGATCCGTTTGTGATCAGAGGCCCAGGTGGCCAGTTGTTTGTAGTTGAAGAGGTCTACACAGATTGCGAGGTCAATGTAGGGAGACACAGCCTCCCCGCTGACCTAAATGCCATACAAATGGAGGATTTTGGTGTGATCCTAGGGATGGACTGGTTGTTCGCCTATCATGCCTTGGTGGACTGTTTCAGGAGGAAGATTGTCTTCTCCATACTGGAGTTGCCTCCCTTTGAGTTTCACGGATAGCCGGTGGATGGAGGTTTCAGATGCATCTCCACGCTTTAGGCAGCGAGGCTTTTGAGCCAGGGGTGTGAGGGCTTTTTGGCCTGTGTAGTGGCAGAGCCTAGCCCCGTGTCTCACTTTCAGAGTATTCGAATGGTTTGCGAGTACCCCAACATTTTTCCAGAGGAGCTGCCAGTACTACCGCCTGAGCGTGAGATCGAGTTTGAGATCTCACTAGTACCGGAGACCAACCCCATTTTTACTACTCGGTATCGGATGTCACCGCTTGAGCTGCTCAAGCTCAAGTCACAACTGCAGGACCTATTGGAGAAGGACTTTGTAAAGCCTAGTAAGTCCCCATGGGGAGCCCCTGTGCTGTTTTTGAGGAAGAAGGATGGTACCCTATGACTTTGTGCTGACTATCGACAGCTGAATAGGGTCACCATCAAGAACAAGTATCCGCTGCCGAGAATTGACGACCTCTTCGACTAGTTGCGAGACGCCACAGTGTTCTCCAAGATAGATCTGAGGTCGGGCTACCACCAGTTGAGGATTAGGGAGATTGACGTCTCCAAGACAGCTTTCCGTACCCGTTATGGGCACTACGAGTTCTTGGTCATGCCGTTTGGGTTGACCAATGCTCCCGCTGCTTTTATGGATTTCATGAGCCGGGTTTTCAGATCGTACTTGGACCAATTTGTGGTGGTGTTCATCGACGACGTACTTGTTTACTCGCGGGACCAGGCGCAGCATGGACAGCATTTACGGATGATCCTAGACACTTTGAGGTGACGCCGGCTGTATGCCAAGTACAGCAAGTGAGAGTTTTGGTTGAGGTAGGTGACTTTCTTGGGCCACATGATCTCAGTGAATGGTTTGGCTGTGGATCCAGCCAAGGCTGAGACCGTACTCAGGTGGGAGAGGCCACGTACAGTGACAAAGATACGTAGCTTCTTAGGACTGGCAGGTTACTATCGGCGGTTTATCAGAGGATTCTCTTAGATTGAGCGTCTTATGACCCAGCTAACTCGAAAGGATGTGCCCTTTGCTTGGACAAATGAGTGCGAGTCATGTTTTCAGGAGTTGAAGGAGAGACTGGCTTCAGCTCCTGTGCTTACCATCCCGGACAGCAGTGGCAGTTTTGTGGTTTACATAGATGCTTCATTGTAGGGGTTAGGGGGTGTGCTCATGCAGCGGGGTCACGTTGTCACTTACGTTTCGCGGCAACTGAAGCCCCATGAGCATAGCAACCTGATTGCACCGCAAAAATGCACCTGTAATTATGTTGTCTTGTGTTATTTCCTAACATTACTACTGCATATTAGGTAGACATTGTCGCATTGTAAAAATACACGCATGCATGCATTTAATTGAGAGGGGAGGAGAGTAAATAAACTGGCCTCGCAATTCACGTATTCTTCAAGTACTGCCTCGCAAAATTTCCATCTTCATTTTTTATTTCTTTTTGATTTTTTACTTTCTTCCCGCGGCTGCAAGGCATGGCATGGCTGGATCTTCTTCTTCGCACCATGTCCTGCTCAGCCATTCCCTGCTCATGCTCTCCCTGCCAAGCCGCATGCAAGCCATGCACAGCCAGGGCATGGCTGTGCATGCTTCCTTCTTCTATAAAAAGCGGGCGGCTTCTTCCTTTGCAAAGGGCCTGGTCCTCCACCAAAAAAAACACACTGCGGCTTCTTCTCCAGGCCACCTCCTCCCCCTCTCCCTCCATACGCAGGACCTCCTCCTTTGAGAAGCCACTCTGCGGGCAGGAGTCCATCACTGTGGTGCACACCCACCACAGTGAGACCACCACCACCCAGCTCAAAAAGGAGCTGGTGGGCGTGGTGGTCTTCTTCTCTCTGTTTCAACATCCAAGCCACTCCCGCCATTGCCACAAAGCTTCAAGCTTTGAAGCTCAACCGGCCACCGCACGCCCCTGCAGCAGCCAGCCAAACTCCACCGTGCACGCCAGCAGCGTGGTGGTCTGCTCTTCCCTGACTTCTTCGTTTCCAGCACTTCTGCCATTGCCGCAGGCTTCAAGGTTTGAAGCTTCACGGCAGCAGTAGCAGCAAGGCAGTAGCAGGCATGCAGGCCACCGAGCGCCCGCAAGCAAGCC
This sequence comes from Thalassia testudinum, assembly GCA_037157565.1. NCBI lineage: Eukaryota > Viridiplantae > Streptophyta > Magnoliopsida > Alismatales > Hydrocharitaceae > Thalassia > Thalassia testudinum. The sequence goes on from JAZHRO010000002.1 coordinate 96,090,288, forward strand.
ACCGCGCACGCCTGCAAGTTGCCCTCGCCTCCTCGCTTCTTCGCGCAAACACCGCTTCTCCCCGCAGCCCAGCTGGCGCAGACGTTCTTCCGCACGTGCTGAGCCAGCCGCAAGCACCAGCACTCACAGCACCGTCCGCTCCCAGTTGCGCGGCTCGCCCGGCCACTGTAGTCACTGTTCACGCGTTTCTATGGAACACTATGGCTACAGTGGGGTGACTGGTAAGTTTCTCACTTATTCGGTCACTCGGCGCGCCGCAACCGACCTTCGCCCATGTGCACATCTTGCCCTGCGCCCGCTCCAGCACCAGCTCGCGCGTCAGCGTGCGCCTGCGTCACCCGCTCCCTTCACCCGTGTACGTCTGCGTGCGCCTGCTCCAGCTCTTCACGCAGCGCGGTGCGCTGCGGCCTCTCCTCTCCCCACGCTCACTCCTAGCGCGCCCCTCTCCGCACGCATACGCGCTTGCGCACGCACGTGAAGCCTCAGACGTTGGCCCTGGAGCTCAGACGGCTTAACCCGCCTCTTCTTCACAGTAGGTGCTCTCTCTCTCTCTCTCTCACAGCACTCTCTCACTCTCTTTACCAACACTTACACACTTACACTCACACTTTCATACCCACACACACACACCTATACACTATTATATACATATATATATATATATATATACGTATACATATATATATTGATATATGTACATATATTTATATACATATATATATACTTATATCTATATATATAGTAGTATTTATATAACTAAGTATTAGCATACATATATATATATATATATATGTATGCTAATACTTAGTTATATAAATATACAGATATCTATATACTTATATATATATATATACACATATATTTACATATATACATATACTTATATACATACACATATATATATATATATACACATATATTAGTACTTATATAACTATGTATTAGTCTATATACATACATATACATATATATATATATATACACACACATATATATACTTGCATATATGCATATATTTATATACATATATATATATATAAATATACATATATCTATATATATATTATTACCTATATAACTAAGTATAAGTATAGATACATATATATATATATATATATGTATACATATATACACACCTACTTATACATACATACATATATATATATATATATACAAATATACATACATATATACATATTTATCTATATAACTATATATACATATACATATATATATACACATATCTATCTAGATATATCTATATACATATATTACTATATATATATATATACATACATTTATATACATTTATATAGTTATATATACATACATACATATATATCTATACGTATATCTATCTATATATATAGTTACATACATATATATATATACTTATATATATTTACATATATACATATATATATACATATAACTACATATATACCTATATATTTATAACCATATATACATATAGATATATTTACATATATATATATACATTTTCACATTACTTCCAAAATGAAACTGTCGGTTTTATGTGATGACCGGGTTCTGGTTTGTTATAACGTTGTAGTAAAGCCGGTTATTACCAACATTTCAAATAAAATTTTTTTACTCGGAAAATAAAAGAGTTCCCGAGGTCGAACTCAGGGAGCAAGTTGTATTCTAGAGATATACATGTTTCTTTTACAAAATAAAGAAAGAGAGAGGGAAAGAATTTGTTCTCTTCATTTTCTCCTCGTGATGTTCTTTCTTTCTTTCTTCAGAGCTCCTTCTTCTTCTTCTTCGTTCTGCAGAGGTGATGCTCCTCTTCAGATCTCTTTCTTCTTGGTTTCTGTCTTGGCCTCTCTTCTTCTTTTTCTGCAATTGTGGTGACCCTTTCTCTTTTCCCTTTTCTTCTTTATGGCTGCAGAGCTTCTGCCTTCAGCTACTAAGTCTTCCTTTCTTCTTCTTCTGCTTTGGCCGTTGCTCTTCTTTCTTCTACAGCCTGCCTTCTTTCCTGCTCTGGCTGCTGACCTTCCGTCGTCTGACCCGGTGCTTAGACGACTTAACTATGCATTTGCTACAGTGCAGCTCCTTCTTCTTCCGCGGGTCTTCTTCTTCGCCTGTGCCTGCACACTTCAGAGTTTTTCGTCAGAGGCAAAAACCTACTCTACCCTCCCCCCCCCGCGTCTCTCTTTCTCTCTGAAACCACTCTTGGGAAAGCTCTCCCAGAGCTACTTGGTAATCGGGTTCGGGTCACGCCCGGGTCCAGGCCCACCGGCGTGCGTGGTGGGCGAGGAGTGCAGGTCAGTCTAAGTCGGGTCGGGTCAGGTCCGCGGGGCGTGAGCGCGGACGAGACCGGGTAACCGGGCGGGTGTAAGGGGACCTCACCCCGTGTACTGAGGCAGTAAGGCTACTGCACAAAATCAATTTAAACAGTGGAACGGGTGTGAGGCTTACCGATGTGGGACTAAACGCAGACCTTTCCTCGCGTGCGCCTGCTGGGAGACCGCGGCCTGGCTTCTGCAGCTGCGGCTTCGATTTGCATAGGTTGCTGGCTGGCTGCCTTCGCGAGACTCCCCGTACTCCGCAGCAGCTGGAGACCTGGAGTCCTCAAGCCTGGAGCGCGGGAGAAGCTGCTTCAATGTGCGTTAATGGCGGTCGAACCTCAAAACCTGTCGGACACGAATATGGCCTCGCGGCCTGATCAAACCACTGGGGAACCTTCGCCGTGGCACGGCGAAGGTGAGGAGCTGCGCGGCAGGCCGCAAGGTGGTGTCTGGCGGCAGCCCTGGGTCAGACTGCAACCGGAGGAATGGGTTTGTTCGGGGGAGTGTTACGGAGGTGTGGAGTGGCAGTGGAGGGGTGGGGGGTGCTCAGTGTGATGAGGCGGAGGTTCGGTGAGGGTCGGCGAGCCGTGTGGGTTGCTGAGGTGATGGGAGCGGCTCGCCGGAGGGTGGTCGGAGGCGAAGGGGGTGAAGGTGGTCAGGGTCGGTAGAGGGCTTAATTGAATAAATTGAAAGCGGGGAAAGAAAGAGGAGGAGAAGGGGAGTAGCTCTAGCTTACTTGCAGGGACGAAGGGGGAGGAACAGGGCGACAGTCGTATCGACTGTCGCCGGAGAAGACGATGCTCAGGGAAAGGGGCGGCGGCGAGCAGAGAGCCGGAGAGGCGCCAGCTGGGTGCGGCGTGGCGCAGGAAGAGCAGGGGAGGAAGTCTCTGCTACTGGTATTGCGGCAGAGCGAAGAGGTGGAGGGGGAGGAAACCGCCGGAGCTGGTGAGCGTCTGCCGGAGGAAGAAGAGAAGAAAGTTGGGGATTTTCTCCGTCAGATCCAGGCTGCCCTGGTCGGTGGAGCAACGGGGGGTATTTATAGGGATCAAACAGGGAGGAAGGCGGAGGGAGACGACGTGTCTCCCTCGCCGGAGGATGGTCGGAAACAAGAACCCATACCGTCCGTGCGTTCGCACGGCCGGTATGGTGGGTTACAATGACCAGGGGGGTGTCCCTGCGACGGCTGACGACGCAGGGCACCCCCGGTTTACTTGCCAGGTCCCCCACCTCACCCTGCGCGGCGCCATGCTCCGCACAAGGTCGCCGGAGCATGGTGCTGGCAGGTTTTGCAGGAGGGACCTGATTGCAAAGAACGAAGGAGAGTTAGGGGCCAAAATGCGAGGGTTCAAAAGTTGAGGGCCAAAGAGTAAATATATGAGGACCAAAGTGTAAAGTCGGTCAAGGAGGTTTCTTCTTAGGCTCAAGTTTTTATACATGACTAATTAGGACCTAAGGAATCTGATGGTGAATTTCATTTTCATATTAAACCTTGTTTGACCGGTCAATTTGCGCAAAAACCCAAATTAAGTTATTAATTGGGCATGGTTCTCAATGTAGGTCAAAATGGGTTCTAAAGGCCAAATTGAAGGTTCTAAACCCTAGAGATTATTTTTCTATGAATTTTAGAGGATTTATTCTATTTTTACTTTGCCTCGAACCTTGTGAAGTGGGTTGTTTTAGGGTTACAGATTATCATTTAGTTTCTTGGAAGTGCTGTAGCCCTTGCTAGATCATCTCATCCCACTTTTATTCTTATTAAGCTGCTTTGACCTATGTTTGGGCCCTGAATTACCCTGTATGCAGATTATACTGGTAAAATTGCACTTTTACCCCTTATGACTTGTTTTCTTCTCAAACTCAGAATTCTCTGAGTTAAGCCTTTCCTTGAGATATGTAGGAGCTTTTATCCTTTGTATTAGGTCAAAATGAGCTAGTTATGGCTCATGATGAGGTTCTCATCATACCCCCATGCCTAGCTTTTGCTAGTCCCTTAGCAAAAACTTAAGGTTTCAACCCTTGTTCTAGACCATGAAGTTTTTAATAGTTTTAGATAAGTGCCCTTTTTTATTTGAGCATAGATTAGGTTAGAATGCTGACCATAGGCCTAAAAGGTACTCTAGTACCAATCAAGATCCAAATCTGTCTAGCCTTAGCCTCAGTCTTTTAGCAAAGGTTTTTGAGGCCCACAAGAACTAACCTAAGGTTTATTGGACTTCGTGGTTAAAGCACCCGTGCTTGAAATGATTTTAGCCCTAGCTCAGTTCGCAGTGCGTTTTGTAAGAGAGAGATAGAAAGTTTTTCTGTTTGGAGAGTTTTCTCTCTCTTTTTCTTTTTAGTTCTAGCCTAGGATTGGCTTTTCAACACGGTCTGTATCAGATTCCTTGCTCCCATCATCAATCCTCAAGGGTTCCTGGCGATCGATGCTTCGAGATAGCACCGCCCATGGCAACCCCCGGAACCCTGGCTATTGAGATTTCGAGATAATCCCATCCATGGTATTCCGTGGCCGAATCCAGACCCTGGCAATTGACACTTCGAGATAATGCCATCCATGGAATCTGAACCAGCAGAGTGCTTACATGCCCCCAGTAGGATATGTAAATATCCTAAGAGACAAGCACCGAGGAGATGATATTTTGTTACGCATCTTCGAGGGGATTTCCCCGCCTCTCTGCGCTGGGAACTCGTCCAAATCAACTTGTGTTGATCGGCCGCTCCTATTCTAGGTGTTCTTTTCAGATTTTTGCGACGCTTCTGCGTGATTCTGATTTTTACGCTTACTGAACCAGGCTGTGTGTGAGATTAGGGTGCTTAGGTTACTGAGTCCCGTAAACCAAAAATTAGTTAACGAGGCCGAATACTCCCTAAGCCTTAGACCTAATACTTCAGCTTTTCATTTTCCTCAACCTCTTGAGGAGTGTCCAGATCTTAATGGGTACTAAGAGTCTATTCAAGAATGCCTAAGGTTTGCATTCTTACTAATCTCATTGTGCACTTTTCAGTTATTTTCTTGAATGAGGTCTAGAACTTAGGTTGATTCCTTAGTTCCTTACTAATGACTATCACCTTTTCTTATAATTTTGTGCTCCTTTTTCATTTTGTTTCTCTTCTCCTTCAGAAAATTTCCTTCTCCTCTTTTCCTCTTATTCTTTTTCAAAAAATTTTTAATTTTTATGGTGTTTTTGGCATATGTGAATTTTTTGTTTGAAACCTTTTCATACAAGTTTTTGCACTTTCCTACCCCCCCATGCCTAAGATTTGCAATGTCCTCATTGTAACCTAGGGGGTCTTAGTTCATTCCTTAAGACAGAAATTTGGGTGAGTGGATGGGTCGGGTTGAATTTTTGCGGACGATTTCAAATCTCAGATGCGAACATCTGAGTTGGGGTCGGCTGTCTATAAGGGTGAACTTCGAGTGCTGAAAGGTGTCAGAACAAGTTTCAGGTTTTCAAAGAGAATGACGGGCTGCCTCCCGTTAAGCGCTGAGTTTTACGCCATCGGCTGGGCGCAATAAGCTCAAGGGGAAAGGAGGATATAAGATGCCTCAGCCAAATCAGTAGAAGTTACATCAATGAACGGCTTGAGTCTCTGACCGTTCACGATGAAAGGTTCAGAATCGTGGCTGAGTGGACTGATTTCGATTGCTCCATTTCCAAAAACCTGTCGGACCAAATATGGTCCGACCCACTTAGATCTCAGTTTTCCTGGGAAGAGTTTGAGTCGGGCATCAAAGAGTAGGACCTTTTGACCAGGATGAAAGATCTTTCTCGAGATGTGTTTGTCGTGGAAGGCTTTAACCCGCTCCTTGTAGATTTGCGAGTTCTCGTACGCGTCTATGCGTAATTCATCGATCTCGCTGATTTGGAGTTTTCTGTGGGTCCCAGCCTTAGAAAGATCCAGATTACAGTTCCGTACTGCCCAATAGGCTTTATGCTCCAGTTCGACGGGAAGGTGGCATGCCTTTCCGTACACCAATCTAAAGGGAGACATGCCCAATTGGGTCTTGTGGGCGGTCCTATAGGCCCACAATGCTTCCGGAAGTCGGGACGACCAGTCCTTCCTGTCAGGTCGAACAGTGACTTGCAGGATTTTCTTGATCTCCCGATTAGACAGCTCAGCTAGACCATTAGTTTGGGGGTGGTAAGGAGTAGAGATTCGGTGAGACACCCCATATTTGGTCATCAGTGACCTAAACTGAGCATTTGTGAAATGGGTCCCCCCATCAGAGATTATTGCACGAGGAATCCCGAACCTTGAGAAAATGTGTTGATGAATGAATTTGAGGATGATTTTGTGATCACAGGTTCGGGTCGGTATGGCTTCGATCCATTTGGACACGTAGTCCACAGCCAACAGAATGAATTCGAAACCATCCGAAACAGGAAAGGGGCCCATAAAATCAATCCCCCAAACATCAAAGATTTCGCATACTAGAATCGGTTGCATAGGCATCATGTCGCGATGGCTCATGTTGCCCAAAGTCTGGCAACGACTGCATGCTTTGCAATGACTGTATGCGTCTTTGAACAGTGTGGGCCAGTAAAAGCCGCACTGGAGGACTTTTGATGCGGTTTTATGCCCGGCAAAATGGCCACCGCATGCCTGGTCATGGCAGAAAGAGAGGATATTGTTGACTTCCCCTTCCGGGACACATTCCGGATGATCTGATCGGCACCTATGCGAAAGAGGTACGGGTCTTCCCAAATGTAATACTTGGCATCGGAGCGTAATTTGTCTTTCTTGGCCTTCGGCCAATCGGACGGGGTCTGATGAGATGCCAAGTAATTTACAATATTAGCGAACCATGGAAGGCTAGTACCAATAGTTAGCAGGTGCTCATCGGGAAAATGCTCCGTGATGGGTCCGGAGGGGTCAATTATTTCAGAAGGAAGACGGGACAAGTGATCAGCTACCACGTTTTGTTTTCCCGCTTTGTCGCGAATCTCAAGGTCAAATTCTTGCAACAGCAAGATCCATCGGATTAATCGAGGTTTCGCGTCCTTCTTCGCAAGGAGATGCCTCACAGCTGTGTGATCCGAGTATATGATGACATGGGAACCCAGAAGGTACGATCTGAACTTCTCTAGGGCAAATACTACAGCTAGCAGCTCTTTCTCAGTAACTGTATAGTTACGCTGAGCCTCATCGAGTGTTTTGCTGGCGTAGTAAATGACCACAGGTTTCTTATCATTTTTTTGCCCCAAAACCGCTCCTACAGCGAAGTCGGATGCATCACACATGATCTCAAAGGGTTGAGACCAATCAGGGGACTGTAGGATCGGGGCTTGGGTGACTCGGTCACGCAGGATTTCAAATGCTTGAGTGCATTCCTTGGAGATTTCGAAGGGAACATCCTTGGAGAGAAGAGTGGTCAGGGGGCGTGCGATTTTTGAAAAATCAGGGATAAATCGTCGATAAAAATCGACATGCCCTAAAAAGGATCGGATGTCCCTGATCGAGCTAGGCATAGGAAGGTGAGAAATCAGATTAACCTTAGCTCGATCCACTTGGATACCTTTCTCCAAAATTGAGTGTCCCAGGACAATTCCCTCAGGCACCATGAAATGGCTCTTTTCCCAGGAAAGAACCAAATTCACATCGATGCACCGCCTGAGTATCTGGACCAAGTGTTGGAGGCAATCGTCGAATGATGCTCCGAAAACTGAAAAGTCATCCATGAAGACTTCCAGATAATCACCTACCATATCTGAGAATATGGCAAGCATGCATCGCTGAAAAGTAGCGGGTGCATTGCAAAGACCGAAAGGCATCCTTCGGAAAGCGTATGTTCCGAAGGGGCAGGTGAACGTGGTCTTTTCTTGGTCTTCAGGATGGATTGCCACCTGGTTATAACCGGAGTACCCGTCAAGAAAGCAGAAGAACCTATTTCCCGCTAGTTTTTCGAGAATTTGATCAATGAAGGGTAGTGGGAAATGATCCTTCTTCGTGGAGGAATTGAGTCGACGGTAATCTATACAGACTCTCCACGAGTTGGCTAATCGGGTAGGAATGATTTCTCCGATCTCAGTCGTTATAGTGGTGAGTCCTGCCTTCTTGGGCACGACCTGAATTGGGCTCACCCAACGACTATCGGAGATCGGGTAGATGATTCCGGCATCTAACCACTTGATGATCTCCTTTTTCACGACCTCCTGCAGATTGGGGTTTAAGCGTCTCTGCATTTCACGAGAAGGTCGTGTGCCCTCTTCTGAATAGATATGATGAGTACAATAAGAGGGACTTATTCCAGTCAAATCATCGAGAGTCCATCCGATGGCTCTGCGATGTTGCTGGAGGACAACAATCAGACGGGATTCCTGTTCAGGACTGAGGTTGGAATTGATGATCACAGGAAGGGTCTGATTAGAACCCAAAAAGACGTATTTTAAGTGAGCAGGAAGGGGTTTCAGTTCGAGGATGGGGTTTTCAGCAGCAGCGGGTGGTTCAGTATGGATGTGAGGTTCAAGGGTGGGAGTTACTGGGTTGTTCACATCTGGATTTGACTCCTCTGTTTGCGGGTCAAGATCCTTCTGTGGTTGATGAGGCATACTCAAGTCATTCTGGAGGTGTGATTCATCAACCAAAGTCTTGATGTCACAAATTTGCTCGATGACGCCGCAATTAATTCCTTGTTGGGCCTTAAATATATCAATTTTCAGTGTTTGATCTCCAAACTTAAGCTCTATTTGGCCCTCCTCACAGCTGATGTTGGCTCTAGCAGTAGCCAAGAAAGGTCTCCCTAGAATGATTGGTGTATCCCTAGGGTTCTCAGGTGTATCCATGTCTAAGACTATAAAGTCCACTGGAAAATAGAAATCCCGCACTCTCACGATAACATCCTCGAGAATCCCTTTTGGTGACTTTATGGATCGATCTGCTAATTGTAATGTCACCTCGGTTGGTTTCAGCTCAGATTCTTCTAGATGGTCAAGTAAGGATGTGGGTATCAGATTTATAGATGCACCTAAGTCTAACAATGCTCTATCAAATTGGGTACCACCTATCTTACAGGAGATCAGGGGAGTTCCAGGATCTTTTGCCTTGGGTGGGAGTCTACTAAGGATTACAGAGCTGGCTTGCTCTGACAGAACAATTGGGCTCCCTCCCTTGGTTCGCGGCTTACGCTGGGGTGTACATATATTCTTTAGAAATCGTGCGTAAGCTGGTACGTGGCGGATTGCATCCATCAAGGGGATGTTTATGTGGACCTGCTCAAAGAGCTTGACCAGGTCCTCCTCAAGGGCCACGGGTTTGGTGGTCTTCTTTCCCTTGGTCAGGGCCTCGGGAAACGGGATCTTGGTTGGTTCTTCTAGGATAGGTCCAGGTTGTGGATCTGGAACAGCGGTACCTTGGATAACTATCCTAGGGTCATGGTTATCAGGCTGGGAGTGGTTTGGATAATGCGGGTCTTGAGTTGTCTTACCACTACGTGTTGTTACAGAATTTAATCCGGCCTGATTTTGGTTTGGGTTTGGTAGGAGGGGTGGCTGCTGCTGAAATCCTGCACAAGAAGTTGAGGCTTCCATCTCGTCTGGAGATGGAGCAGTAGGGGCCTGATAAATCCATTGAGCGTGGCCTAAATTTGGATTCATAACGCGCTTCTGGGTTGGCACGTTATTTGGGTTAGGAAGAGGTTGGGAAGGGAGTGTGCCTGGTTGGCGAGAATTTGCCAACTGGGCCAGTTGAGTTTTAACTTCAGTAAGCTCGTCCTTGTGCTATTTTTTAATAGTCGCATTCGATTTTTGAATGTCAGCCAGAGTCTGGAGGATTAAGGACATTTGATCTTGATTTGGCCCTGATGGATAAGTAGGGTTGGGCCGAGGCTGAGGCGGCTGGTAGTGACGAGAGGGCTGTGGGCGGGACTGAAAAGGTGGTCTTTGGGTTTGGGAATTTCCCGCCCACTGAAAATTTGGATGGTTTCGCCATCCAGGGTTGTAAGTGTTGGAGAATGGGTCGTTCTGGATGGCGTTGAGGTCCTCGCAGATCTGAGGAACCTCCTGAGAGTCAGGGAAAGGAGGAATGGAGTTTCCCCGGCTGGTGTAGAAAGGATCGGATGATCTTCCAGTCCAAGAATCAGATGGGGATGGATATGGATCCATCCCAGGGGAGGATCGGTGGAGGATGTTTTGCACAGTCTCCTGTGTGGAAGGAGGTTGTGCAAAGGAGTTACGCGCAGAGGTGGCTCGCTGCAAGTGCTGAGTCAGCTCATCCACCTTCTTGTCAATGATTGAGACCTTGTCCAATCGACTGGCCATTAATTCCAGGTCGACTGATGCGGACAGGCCCTGCGTCTCATGTGCCCCCTTAAGATTCGTCGCTGCGCGGGTATTCGTCCTGTCGAATAATCCCATGGAGTCATTGTTGATGGAGTTCTCGCACATATTTTCGAGAATCTCCCATACGGTGTCTTCATGTTGACCCATGATGTTTCCTCCGCAAGTTGCATTGACGAAAAGGCGGATGTCCTCACGGAGTCCCTGGTAAAAAGATTGGACTTGTTCCCATTTAGGAACTCCGTGATGGGGGCACTTTCTCATGAGATCCTGAAAACGATCCCATGCCTCATGGAGAGGTTCTCCTGATTGTTGAGTGAAGTGTGTAATCTGATGGCGCAAGGCGTTGGTCCGACCAACGGGAAAAAACTTTTTCAAAAATTCAGATTGAAGTTCTTCCCAAGTGTTGATCGGCCGGGTCTGAGTTTGATACCAATGGGCGGCCTTGTCCGTAAGAGAAAAGGAGAACATCTTCATGAGAAGAATATCCCGATTTTGCGCATCTGATCCAAAAGTGTGGGCCAGATGCTTTAGCTGTTTGATGTGCTGGAAGGGATCTTCAGAATTAAGCCCATGGAATTTAGGTATAGCATGAATCATGTTGGGCTTTAGTTCGGAATCAGGTCCTCCAGTCGGGATTCTGACTCGAGGCTCAATGGCCACCGCAGCAGGATTGTAGTGGTCCCGCATCATAGGACGCTGTGGTGGGTGCACGAAGTTTTGGAAGAGGTCATTGAGTCGCTGGAGCTGGTGTTCCAGATTATTTTCTTCCTCAACTGGCTGAGCCATGATGGGGGAAGAAGAAGAACTTGGTTCTGAATCAGAAGAGAGAATAATGTGAGGGTGTTGCTGCACAAACACGGGCGTCGAGGCTTGGCCTTGACGAGAGTGAATTTCTAATGGAGGTCTTAAGGGTGGTCCTAGGGACCTCCTTCCGTACATGCACAGTTGGGAGAGGTAAGTTAGAAGGTGCTGGACCCAATCAAGGCACCCAAAAAATGTGTTGGGTGACTATAGAGGTGCGGGGCAGATGGACCCCTTGATCAGAAAGATCGCCCACCTGAGAATTACCTGGGCAGCCAGAGAGGGAGAGTCCCGCGAAGACCCCTACACGGTAGAGCGTCCCCACGGGTTACAGGGTTTCCCCCACCCGACCTCTCTTGTCACTGCGGTTCCAAGTAGACCAGAATGGGGATCTTGACCTCTTAAGTCTACCAATTTTAAGATCAGGGTGCTTAAGGTTTCACTTGAACTTTAGTCTTTTTAAGTGCAAAGAGTGACCTAATTTAAGGTTGGTTAACCCAAAGGGGTCAACTTTACCTTTTGTTTTCTTTGAGAGCTTTTTGGGTCCTTTCTTTTAGGGTCCAAGTGTTTAAAGAGAGAGCCAATTGTTTAGGATTTTTCTTGTTAATTATTTTCAATCAATGGCTTGGGCACACCTCTTTTGGATTTCCTCAATTCTTGATTAAGGGGTGTGTCTCTACTGAAATCCTAATGTTTGACCTTATGTTGGCTTTACTTGGTCCATTTAACTCTTTGTTGGGCAATTAGGGCTCAAGCAAGAATGTGTTAGCCCTTAAATACCCTTAATAGTGTGCAGGAGTGATGAGTTGAAAACATGCAACTCTTTATGGTTACTAAGTATGGAAGACAGGTTAGCCCTATATTGCTTGTTCTTTTCTTTTCTTCCTCTTTAGAGTTTAGGGGTTAATAGTGAGAGGAAAGATTTACCTATCTTCGGAGTGGTTGTCGTGTGGTTGCTTGTCTTCTTGAGTTCCTGTAGCTGCACAAAAGAGAGGAGATTATCAGAAATTAAAAGAAACAGGAATGTTTACCTCTAGAATAGCCGTTGCTCCCCGGCAACGGCGCCAAAATGAAACTGTCGGTTTTATGTGATGACCGGGTTCTGGTTTGTTATAACGTTGTAGTAAAGCCGGTTATTACCAACATTTCAAATAAAATTTTTTTACTCGGAAAATAAAAGAGTTCCCGAGGTCGAACTCAGGGAGCAAGTTGTATTCTAGAGATATACATGTTTCTTTTACAAAATAAAGAAAGAGAGAGGGAAAGAATTTGTTCTCTTCGTTTTCTCCTCGTGATGTTCTTCTTTCTTTCTTTCTTCAGAGCTCCTTCTTCTTCTTCTTCGTTCTGCAGAGGTGATGCTCCTCTTCAGATCTCTTTCTTCTTGGTTTCTGTCTTGGCCTCTCTTCTTCTTTTTCTGCAATTGTGGTGACCCTTTCTCTTTTCCCTTTTCTTCTTTATGGCTGCAGAGCTTCTGCCTTCAGCTACTAAGTCTTCCTTTCTTCTTCTTCTGCTTTGGCCGTTGCTCTTCTTTCTTCTACAGCCTGCCTTCTTTCCTGCTCTGGCTGCTGACCTTCCGTCGTCTGACCCGGTGCTTAGACGACTTAACTATGCATTTGCTACAGTGCAGCTCCTTCTTCTTCCGCGGGTCTTCTTCTTCGCCTGTGCCTGCACACTTCAGAGTTTTTCGTCAGAGGAAAAAACCTACTCTACCCTCCCCCCCCCGCGTCTCTCTTTCTCTCTGAAACCACTCTTGGGAAAGCTCTCCCAGAGCTACCGGGTAATCGGGTTCGGGTCACGCCCGGGTCCAGGCCCACCGGCGTGCGTGGTGGGCGAGGAGTGCAGGTCAGTCTAAGTCGGGTCGGGTCAGGTCCGCGGGGCGTGAGCGCGGACGAGACCGGGTAACCGGGCGGGTGTAAGGGAACCTCACCCCGTGTACTGAGGCAGTAAGGCTACTGCACAAAATCAATTTAAACAGTGGAACGGGTGTGAGGCTTACCGATGTGGGACTAAACGCAGACCTTTCCTCGCGTGCGCCTGCTGGGAGACCGTGGCCTGGCTTCTGCAGCTGCGGCTTCGATTTGCATAGGTTGCTGGCTGGCTGCCTTCGCGAGACTCCCCGTACTCCGCAGCAGCTGGAGACCTGGAGTCCTCAAGCCTGGAGCGCGGGAGAAGCTGCTTCAATGTGCGTTAATGGCGGTCGAACCTCAAAACCTGTCGGACACGAATATGGCCTCGCGGCCTGATCAAACCACTGGGGAACCTTCGCCGTGGCACGGCGAAGGTGAGGAGCTGCGCGGCAGGCCGCAAGGTGGTGTCTGGCGGCAGCCCTGGGTCGGACTGCAACCGGAGGAATGGGTTTGTTCGGGGGAGTGTTACGGAGGTGTGGAGTGGCAGTGGAGGGGTGGGGGGTGCTCAGTGTGATGAGGCGGAGGTTCGGTGAGGGTCGGCGAGCCGTGTGGGTTGCTGAGGTGATGGGAGCGGCTCGTCGGAGGGTGGTCGGAGGCGAAGGGGGTGAAGGTGGTCAGGGTCGGTAGAGGGCTTAATTGAATAAATTGAAAGCGGGGAAAGAAAGAGGAGGAGAAGGGGAGTAGCTCTAGCTTACTTGCAGGGACGAAGGGGGAGGAACAGGGCGACAGTCGTATCGACTGTCGCCGGAGAAGACGATGCTCAGGGAAAGGGGCGGCGGCGAGCAGAGAGCCGGAGAGGCGCCAGCTGGGTGCGGCGTGGCGCAGGAAGAGCAGGGGAGGAAGTCTCTGCTACTGGTATTGCGGCAGAGCGAAGAGGTGGAGGGGGAGGAAACCGCCGGAGCTGGTGAGCGTCTGCCGGAGGAAGAAGAGAAGAAAGTTGGGGATTTTCTCCGTCAGATCCAGGCTGCCCTGGTCGGTGGAGCAACGGGGGGTATTTATAGGGATCAAACAGGGAGGAAGGCGGAGGGAGACGACGTGTCTCCCTCGCCGGAGGATGGTCGGAAACAAGAACCCATACCGTCCGTGCGTTCGCACGGCCGGTATGGTGGGTTACAATGACCAGGGGGGTGTCCCTGCGACGGCTGACGACGCAGGGCACCCCCGGTTTACTTGCCAGGTCCCCCACCTCACCCTGCGCGGCGCCATGCTCCGCGCAAGGTCGCCGGAGCATGGTGCTGGCAGGTTTTGCAGGAGGGACCTGATTGCAAAGAAAGAAGGAGAGTTAGGGGCCAAAATGCGAGGGTTCAAAAGTTGAGGGCCAAAGAGTAAATATATGAGGACCAAAGTGTAAAGTCGGTCAAGGAGGTTTCTTCTTAGGCTCAAGTTTTTATACATGACTAATTAGGACCTAAGGAATCTGATGGTGAATTTCATTTTCATATTAAACCTTGTTTGACCGGTCAATTTGCGCAAAAACCCAAATTAAGTTATTAATTGGGCATGGTTCTCAATGTAGGTCAAAATGGGTTCTAAAGGCCAAATTGAAGGTTCTAAACCCTAGAGATTATTTTTCTATGAATTTTAGAGGGTTTATTCTATTTTTAATTTGCCTCGAACCTTGTGAAGTGGGTTGTTTTAGGGTTACAGATTATCATTTAGTTTCTTGGAAGTGCTGTAGCCCTTGCTAGATCATCTCATCCCACTTTTATTCTTATTAAGCTGCTTTGACCTATGTTTGGGCCCTGAATTACCCTGTATGCAGAGTATACTGGTAAAATTGCACTTTTACCCCTTATGACTTGTTTTCTTCTCAAACTCAGAATTCTCTGAGTTAAGCCTTTCCTTGAGATATGTAGGAGCTTTTATCCTTTGTATTAGGTCAAAATGAGCTAGTTATGGCTCATGATGAGGTTCTCATCACATATATATATACATATAACTACATATATACCTATATATTTATAACCATATATACATATAGATATATTTACATATATATATATACATTTTCACATTACTTACTATACATTGTATCGCTGGAATATCTGCACCAGTTGCTGATATTCCCCGATGCACGCGTATAGAAAGCGTGTTCACACTCGTCTTCCACCATCCATCTTACACTCCACGCGGCACCTTGTCCCATTGGTTGCGTCTTTCTAGACGACGACTGACTCGACACCGTGCTACACTCCCTCTCCGCCTCCACACCCACCCCTTTATACATATATAGTATATACATATATATATACTACAGTTACTTTACTTTTGCTTCTCTTTCTTTCCAATAAAAAGATAAAAAAATATATAAAAGAGAAAAGATAATCCTTGACTTGCAAGTACTCCGTCTTACGAATAGCAAGACTCGTTTTGGAACCTTGATTTGGCTCAAAGCGAAGAACCTAATTTTGAGGGTGTGCCTCAAGAACCAAGATTATCAGAAAAAAATCTTAAATAGAAAAACACCAAAAACACAATAAACAAACGGAAGAGATTTCGTTGTAGGAAAGGCGTAGAAACTTGACTTGTAACCCCACTTCCCTAAGTTCGACCCTGGGCCTAAAAGTGACCAAGATAAAATTAAGTAGGCCAAGTAAAAAAAAAAAAAATTGTAAAGAGATGGTTAGTCTCGATTTAGGTTAACCACTATATGTACTTCAACGATAAAATCACCATATTAACACACCTATCCGGGTCCGACCAACACTACCCTACCCATGACTTAGAGCTGGCAGCTGTTGTCTTCGTGCTGAAGACATGGAGGCACTACCTTTACGGTGAGACTTTTGAGATTTTCACAGATCATAAGAGCCTTAGATACTTGTTTAACCAGAAGGAGCTCAACATGAGACGGAGACATTGGTTAGAGCTCCTGAAGGACTACGACTGCAGCATCTCCTACAATCCAGGGAAGGCCAATGTGGTGGCTAACGCCTTGAGCTGGAAGGTGCCCACCCACTTGGCCAGTCTACAAGCACAAAGTTGGAGACTCATGAAGGATTTGGGCAATTGGTGACCCTGGGAGTCACGGGGGTATTGTGGGAGTGGTAGACGCAACCAGAGCTGATAGACCGCATCATTGCAGGGCAGATGACAGATCCGTACTTACAGACACTACGGGACAGGGTGTTGACAGGAGACCTAGGAGACTTTTCCTTTACAGATGAGATACTGCGCATGAGGGGACACTTATGTGTTCCTAGGGATGAGGAGTTATTGAGAGAGCTCCTGACTGTGGCGCACGGGTCCAGGTTCACCATACATCCCAGGAACACAAAGATGTATCATGATCTGAGACACGACTTTTGGTGGAGAGGGATGAAGCGGGATTTTGGTGAGTTTGTGCAGTAGTGTTTGGTGTGCCAGCAGGTGAAGGCCGAGCATCAGAGGACTGCAGGGCTATTGTAGCCACTTCCTGTGCTAGAGTGGAAGTGGGAGAGCATCACCATGGACTTGGTGGTGGGTCTACTTGTTACTCAGTGGGGACACGACACAGTCTGGGTGATAGTAGACAGGTTGACGAAGACGACGTGTTTCTTGCCGATCCGAGTCACCTTGGGACCAGCATAGTTGGCAGAGAGGTACATTAGCGATGTGGTACACCTGCATGGAGTTCTACGTGAGATTGTATCCGACAGGGATACCCATTTTACTTCCCAATTTTGGGCTGAGTTTCAGTAGGCTTTAGGGGCACGTTTGAGATTCAGTATCGCTTATCATCCCTAGACGGACGGACAGTCAGAGCGCACCATACAGACACTTGAGGACCTTTTACGTGCCTGTGTACTAGACTGGAGAGGCTCCGGGGAGGAGCATTTACCCCTGGCAGAGTTTGCATATAATAACAGTTACCACTCGAGCATCAGCATGGCACCTTACGAGGTTCTGTACGGACGGAGGTGTACTGCACCCTTGAGTTGGGTCGAAGTAGGGACCAAGTGAGAGGTTGGCCGCAGGCTGATTCGGTAGAGTCAGGAGGTGATAGAGTAGATTCACAGACGACTCCGCACTGTCAGGAACAGGTAGAAGAGTTACGCTAACCGGAAACACAGAGAGGTGCAGTTCGAGGTTGGGGATCACGTCTTTCTCTGTGTTTTGCCCATGAAGGACCTACAACATTTTGGGGTGAAAGGGAAGCTTGCACCGAGGTTTGTAGGGCCATTTGAGGTTCTGGAGCGGGTAGGACCCATTGCTTACTGGCTTGCTTTTCCTCCCCAGCTTTCTAGAGTGCACGACATGTTCCACGTGTCCAACCTCAAGAAGTACATCGCTAATCCTAGTCACATTCTGAGCCACGAGAGCGTCGAGGTGGGTGACGACCTAACCTACCTCGAGAGACTAGTGCAGATACTAGATAGAGCCGTTCGGAGTCTGAGACGAAAATAGGTACCACTACTGAAGGTCTTATGGAGAAGGCAGTGGTACGAGGAGGCTATCTGGGAACCTGAGGTGGCGATGCGAGAGTGGTACCCAGAGCTTTTTGAGGGTACATCTTTTCGGACCTACATCGGTCCTCTTTAAGTTTGTTATGTGTTTATGTTCCTTTTTCCGCACCCTAGCTAGCTCAAATTTCGGGGACGAAACTTCCTTTAAGTTTGTTATGATGTAAGGGCCTGTTACTTTTTAGCCTTTTAAGATATCTGAAGTTTCAGTCAGATGTTTGTCCAGACATTTGGACTCGTTCCCAAATGTCTAAAAGTGAAATTTTTGTACTGCGCGCAGGCGGCACGTAGAACTATTCCTTCCTCTCTCTCTTCCTCACCTCCCCCGAACCCTAAACCCCTCACCCTCATATATAAACCCCCCTCTTATCTCCTCTTCACTCCACACACCACAGCCACCACCACCTTCAGTGCTTGTGCGGGAGTGGCGAGAGGGGGCAAGCGAGGGAGAGCGAGAGGGAGGAAGGAGGAGAGTGTGGGAGGAGGATGAGGCCTAAGGTCAGTGGAGCTTCGGTGGAGGCTCGGCAGAGCTCGCATGACCAACGGCGGGCACATACGGGAGGTGGCCTCTCGGCCCTCTGCAACAACTGGAGCTGCTGCGACACGAGGCGAGAGAGCGGAGCAAGCTGTGGGGAGTTTCTGATACTGAGATTTTTCCAGTATCAGACATCTGGAGAGTCGACCAGATGATCGTGGCAGAAGTTGGACTCCAGGCTTGAGACTAGATGTCTGAAAGCACTTATACCGCAAGGTACATTCTTTTTTGCGGTTACGGCCATGCAGGCCTCACCGTAGAATTTAGCCAGGCCTGATTTGGACCTGCGATTTCATATGCAGGTAAAGGCCCTTAAAAACGCATGCGAAACTCTTTTCCACGCGTTTTTGGATGTCAGAGTACATCACCAGATGTCTAGAGGTACGTCCAGACTACCGGAGGCATTGTCCGACGTTTGGAACTGCCATTTGAATGATCGTAGAGAAGGTCTGGACGTCTAAGGATTCCGCAGGAACATAAGGTAAGATATGACGCCTTTTAAGATGTCTGGGATTATTCCAAGACATCTGATTTTGAACGGTAGGCACGTTTTTGACTTGTTTAGGGTTCGATCAGGGTCCTTTTTACGCAATCGAAATACCTGTACTTTCTTCTTGAGTTCCTCTACGTACTAGAGTCTATTTTACACTGTTCTTAACTCTCCTTTTGTGATGTATTCTCTAGTATAGGGTTTCAACCTGCTGTGCGCTTGGGGCTCGCAGAGACATCTGGGTCTACGATTCAAGCCCTCATTACTCCCGAGTTTCCTGGTAGAGTGGTTTAATTCCGTTAATAATATTTGAATAAGAATGTGCTTGTGGAAGTAGCTAAATGGAACCCTAGGATGTGGCATGAACCCTAGGGTAGAGAAATGAATGAGCCTGTTTGCACTGTATGGTTTACATGCATGCGTGATTAAGATAAATTGCTAGTAAATACCTGTATTATAGTTATGAGTTGCCTTTTAGAATATGAGCTACCTGTATTTAATGAACAAGTACCTATGAAATCACCAGTTGCATGTATTGAGAATTGAATTATGAAAACACGAGCTGCCTATATATAAATGAGAAATGAATTATGAAAGATGAGATCTGGATCGAGATAAATGAGGTGAACACGAGCATGAACTCTACGGAGAATTAGTAGAACTCCTGTGGATAGATGAAAATCTGGAAAGTAGATGGAAATTATGCTGGCCGTTGAGTACGTGGTACCAAGGAGAGCAACTGTCCCCTTTT
This sequence comes from Thalassia testudinum, assembly GCA_037157565.1. Classification (NCBI taxonomy): domain Eukaryota; kingdom Viridiplantae; phylum Streptophyta; class Magnoliopsida; order Alismatales; family Hydrocharitaceae; genus Thalassia; species Thalassia testudinum. The sequence goes on from JAZHRO010000002.1 coordinate 96,109,802, forward strand.
GTGTAGAGCGAAGCTAGCCTCCCTTGGGTTGAGAATTGCGGTTAGGATTGGCCACTCTACACCGACTCCTGTTGGCCCTCATGCACATGGTACTGAGGCAAGCTACTAGTGTAGGGAGGGAGCTAGCCACCCCACGAGGCCCAGGGTTCAGCTAGCCATCCTACACCGACTTGTTAGGCCCTCTGGGCAAACCAGGGTAGTCAGACGAGGGTATGCAGACTGTGGAGGGCCAAGACCCCTATTTGCTTCTGAGGGGTGAGACCGTTGTTCTGAGAGCGCAAGGCCCTATACTGTTCCATGTTGTACTTTGGGTGTACCCGCTAGCGGAAACGACTCACTGCGTGTTAGTGTGGGGTAGCTACCCGTGTGCTTACCACACGTGCCGTAGTCACCGCTACGTCTTGACAGTGACCTCGGGGTGGTTGACTAGGTGTAGGACTACCATGGGGAACTCTCCCAGCCAGGAGAGCACCATGTGTACCTTTTACTCTACGAGAAAGACTGCAATCAAGATCATTCCCACAAGGAACATGCAAGATCAAGAAATATCTAGATACTTTGAGAAATGGGTAACATTGGAATATATAAAATAGATAAATGGAAATGAGAATTAAACTTGTTGTTTTTACTTTTCTGTACTTAGATAATATAGATACCACTCTACTCAGCATTCGCTGACTCTATCTTTTCATAATACCGTTCAAGACCAGGAGTTGAGTAGCCCGAGTTTCCGACTGCAAAGAGTGCTATGCCCAGTCGAGTCCAGCCGTAGTTTTCTTCAGCACTTCCTTTTCTTTTTCTCTACTGTTGTAGTAAGTAATGGATTTTTAGTTACTGTTCTGTTACTATTGTTTACGTTCCACTTTCCGTTGTTGTTGTTGTGGTGGTATGTACTGAGATAGCTGTTCTATTTCCCTTACTGCTTTGTATATTTCTTTTGTTTAGTTATATTGCATGTGTGAATATGGTTTATTTTCCTACTTTTGGTTATTTCTTGTTGGATGACTAGGTCTTGGGATTAGTCGAGGTGAGCTGGTCTTGGGTCCTATAGGGATCCGAGAACTAGGTCGTAACACTTGACCTGGAGGATCCTTCACTCCAAGCTACCTTCTGATGAAAACATCTCTAAGCTCAATATTTCCCTGCCTTCAAAATGCATGTGCTGTCATAATAATCCCCAGCAAGAATCTATTCACCATCTCTTCATGCAAAGTGATCTTGTCAGGCAAATCTCCTTTAAGGTCTTCACTTTTAGTTTACTCAACCCTATTGACCTGTACTCTTTCATGCAAATCATGAGGTCTTCCAACTATAGCTCTGGTCATTAATGTCGTAAAGGCCTGATTGTGTTCATTTGGTTGAACGTTTGGTGGATTCGCAATAAATTCATTCATGACAACTTCTCTTGGAATTGTCTTAACATCATTTTGGACCACAATTGGGCTAACTTCTCTATGTATAGATGGCTTTAGAAATGCAAGAAAAAGAACATTACTATCACTTGGGTCCATCCGCCATATGGCATTAAAATTAATGTTGCTGCGATTTTTAATGGATCTTTTTTTAGGGCCGGCTGGGCTACTAGAAATGCTAGGGGGGATTATGTTATTGGCAATACTTGCAGGAGCGATACGATCATCAAAGAAACAACCATAATCAATGCCATTTGCCACGCCATCTCCATCCTGTCTTGTGGCTCTGCTCTTCATATTGAAACTAGCTCCTCTCTACTTTACCACTGGTGGAATGGAAAGGTTCCTGTTTCATGGCGACTGTGGAAGGACTTCTCCAAGCTCCAGTGTTTTAGGCCTACTATTAACTCCCTCAACTTTATCTGGTCAAAAACCAACAAGCTCCCATTCCACTTGGCCGATTTGGATGCTCCATATCGCATCTTCAACTACTCGGACCTTCCACATCGCATGCGAGGCATCATCCTTTTGGACAAAGTGCACTGCCCTTATTTTTGCTTTAGTTTGTTTCTTTCTTTCCTGCCGTTGTTGTAAGGCCACGAGTCATGATCCATTTTGTTTTGTTATGTAATGACAGATCTTGGTCTAGTCCCCTACCTTTTTTTCTTTGCCTCCAATGAGTAAGGGATGAATAAAGTAACTCCAATTTTCTCAAAAAAAAAAAAGTAGATAAGGGGCTTAGGACAAGGAAATTAACTCTAAACAACAAATCTTTTATGAGAAAATTTGGTTACAATTAATCCATAATGACAAGCCCTTACTCTACAAATTATCAAAGGTACAAACTTCCCTATGAGTATCTTTTGGGATGCTAAATGTAGAGCACATCATTTAATATTCTAGAAAGACATATTTTATCAATTCGTTACTATTTAGCAAAAGCTTTTGAATCATTGTTAATGGTAAGACAATCAAGATTTTGCATAATAACTCAATCCTATATTACAACTAAATCATTTATACTAAGAACAATTCAAGTCTACTTGTATCTACCATTAAGGAATTGATAAATAAATATAGAAGAGGCTAGAATCATGGCATTACTAATATAATATTTGCTTCAAAATTGGTGTTGCAATTAAAGTTGCTCCTTCAATATAAATAGTAATATGGAGGATGGAATTATTTAGAAGCCTCATGAACAAGGATTTTTCACGATCAAATATATGCATATCACTATTTGATCTCTCCTACATTTAGTCCCACTAATTTGGATTATTGACAAATTCTTCACTTAAGAAAGGTATGATGTATGAAACTTCCTCCAATTGTTAAGATATTCTTAGGGAAGCTCCCGATGGGAGACTATTATAATTCATTTATTTAAAAACAATGATAAGTTAAGTTTATTGTGGAACGAACACCTTGAAGCTGCCTCTCTCTTTTTTGTTAATTTCTATTCAATTGTTAAAGCTATATGATTCTCTTTTAGTTGAAGAATAGGGTAGGACTTTTATGAAATATTGAAATCCTTATTGATTAATGGTAGGCTTTCAGGCTTACAAATAAAGGTAGTTTTTATTCTCTATGCAATGTGGCCTCCTAGATATAAAGGTTTTTACGGCAATCATAACAAGAGTCAACAAAATTATAAAGCATGCCCTGGGACACATTGAATTCTGCCATAACTAGAAGGTGCTTGTCAATCAACAACAATGATAGGGAATAACAATGTGTGAAGGATCAAACCTAGTTATACCAGATTAATGAACTATATATCCTTTTTGATTATAGATCTTTTGTCAGCACTGCTATATCGAATTACTTTTCTTTTGGTCCTGCATTTTACTCAAGTGGTAGTGGTTGCATCTTATGGATATTGGTTTGCAAAATTCTCAATTTGCACAGATTAAGTAGCAAGGATTTTGGAGGGATTGCTTATGGAGAAGATGGGGCTAAAGGACAAGAAACTCTTGGTGGAAAACTCATCGCTCCTTTTCTTGATCGATTCCATCGGTTCAAAGGACGATTGTGGGGAAGTCTTTCTATTCCTTGGATGATAACTAATATTGCGGAGAATTGTAATTTTTTGATTAAAAAAAATTTCCAATGCTGGATATAGTTATCTATCTCATATTCTTAATTTCCTAGATCATTATGTGGTTAATCTATGTAGATCTGTCCATATGTGTGGTTTTTGGCTAAAGCCAATATTCTTGACTTTATATCAACTTACTATATGCCATCCTTTAAGCAACGAATTTTATATTTCAAAAACAAAAAAGAGATTATATATATAAGGGATGGATATTCTAGTGCTCATAAAAGGTCACATGAGCATAACTTCTTTACTAATATATCATGATCTAATGGCTATAAATGAAATCACCACTTTTAAAGAAGAGTGGTTTCTCAATCATGTATCCAATGTAAAAATATCAAAAGTAGGAACGACATAATTAGTTATGTATGAACTTTTCTTAAAAGAATGATGCCACTAGCATTCGTAAATAAAAAATTAAAGCTAACCATGCGTAAAAAATTAAAAATATTCCTTAAAGAATACGTTGACATCCAATGAAATTGTATTAATGCAATCGTAATATAATTGTATAAAAAAAAGTTGCATTATAACCATATAGGAGTCGTAATACATCTTTTAGATAAATTTTTTATCATGATATTTGCCATACAATTATGATGATTATAATACAATCACTTAAAGAGTTATAATATAATCATATAAAAGTTCTATATAGTTGTATTACAACTATATAAAAGTTGTAATGCATCTAGTAGATTAATTTTTAATTATGGTACTTGTAATACAATTTCGAATAAGTGTAATATAACTTCATTTGGGTTAAAAAAGAGAGTTCTAATATGACTAAGTATTAATATAAAATATTTACTTTCCAATTATAATGTAATTATTAATTGATTATATTTCAAATATGATTCATGGGTAGAGTTTATGTGAAACAACACCTTCTAGAAATGATGTAGTAATTGATTAAGTACATTCTAAATATGAAGGATGATTTTTTAAATCAACTTTTGACAAGCAGTTGTTTCACCAACGACAATAATGATTTGCATGCTCATTTAGTATTTTCTAAGCATGGTACTCCAAGGATATTTTTTCTATATATACACATATATATATATATATACATGTATAGTAAAAATATCTTTTGAACATTGTTATCAAATGACACAGAAAAGCATCATTTTAAGGTCATTGGATGCACTTTTACTTAATTGAAATCACCAAAATTGTTTATAGGTGGTATACAAAATCACCAACCTTTTTTATTATGGAATCAACTAATTTACTATAGTCAATATTGGAAACTATAGGTATAGTATTGCATTATTGTATTAGATCTCCATTGTTTAATTAAAATAATTTTTGCATTGCAAGTTTAAGTCACCATTATGTTATCTATTAATTCACTCATATTACAAGTTTTTTGTCTTATTAGAATGAATATGTATCACGAGGGAAGTCTTACTTGCAATATAAGTTTTTTCACATCTATTACATGTTATTTTCTTACTTCTAATACAAGTTTTCAAACTTCCATTATAGGTAAATTGCTTATAATATAAGTTTTTTTTTACATGTATTACAAGTAGTTTCTCACTTATAATACAATTATCTATATCCCATCATACGAAAACTCTTGTAATACAAGTCATTTTCATATGTAATATTGGTTTTTATCATTTAAGAAATATTTACTAATGATGCTCTAACTCATTTTGTAATATGGAGGATGTTCCATAATAATTTGCACTAAAATAGGTAGCTTATAAATTTAAATACTTCTGTCATCTTATTATTTATAAAAAGTTCTATTAGGCAAAAATCTATAAAATAGGAACCCGTAGGTTTAGTTGATTTAAATATCATTGGCTAGCTAGATCAAAATAAATGGGTTATACTTGATGATATTTTCTTATATTTAGTGCAGTAATCTTAAGATATTACACACACATATACATATATATAAGGGATTTATCTAGAGAACTCTGTACTTATAAAATCAAATATGAGTACTAAATAATAACAGTGTGATTGTGCTGGCACGGGTGAGATGAAAAATGCTAATTGAATAAAGAATGATTTTGTTTGGAGGCATAAGATAAGAAAATTATCAAATAGAGATAATTATGTTGTTAAAGGGATTTAACATTTTTCAAAGAAATTAGAATAGAACAAATCTATTATTACATAGTATAATTAGAATGTCATTAAAGATATAGTATTGTATGCATAAAAAAGGAAAGAACATTGTAACAATTTATAAGACAATTTGTAATATGACATGAAGTTAATTATAATAAAGAAGTTTTACCATTGTAATGAAAATAGTGTAAGTTATAATAAATATATGGGTGTGTTGTAACTGTTTGTGATATTTAGGGGTTGAGGAGTAGCACAGGTGGTGCATCCCCTCTCCATAAGTGCCTCCCTCTTGGGGGGTGTGAGTTCAAGTCCCCATTTTTTTCCTTTGTGGTAAATTGCTCCATCTCCCATCCCCTCCCCGAGTGGTTGAGTTTGGCTCCCACTTTAGGTTATAGATCTGGTCTCCCATGTGGTCAATTGGCTTACCACCTACGGCAAGCTATAGGTTCGCATCTCCACCCCTAACCAAGTATCCAGGTTCTCTGCCTCGATCAAGTGGTTCTCCGATCAATTGACTCGCTTCCTACGGCAAGCTCTTAGGTTTGCATCTCCGCCCCCGATCAAGTGGTTTTCCATTGAGCACCTTCCGATGCAGTAAGTGGTGCAGTCATCATGCCTCGAGTTTGTCGATGAAATGTAGGTCCCAATTATGAGATTATACTTGATATATCCAAGTGTAACAACTAAACAATTTAGATAAATAAAAAAAAAAAGCACTTGTGATATTCATTAAATTGTAAAGTAAATATAACTTAAATGAATTTAGTTCACGAGCGTAATACAATCTATATTAACAAAAATGGAACAAAGTCCAATCTAATGATATATACTTTAATTACAATGTATTACATCTAAAACATGTCCTTGATCCATTAAAAAAATTACAATAAAAGGCTTGCAACATTAGTGTAATTTATTCAATAAAAATAAAGTAGCGTAAGCATAGAAAAAGATAAAACATTGAATGTATTGATGGAGGCATTCTAATATAATGTGAAGTTGATTGTAACCAAGCATCTTTAGCAATTTAATAGAAGTAAATAAGTTGTAACAAATTTACATACAAGTTGTAAGACATGGTAATTCATTACATATTATAATTAATGATATATCATGCGAAAGCCTCGTGAACGAAATATGAAATCATAATATAGATGGAGCACTGCACACATTTATAGTTGATGCTGTAATATAATGTTTTTATATAATTATTTTTATTGTAGAGTGGAATCTTAAATATGTAATACAATGCTTTTTATTGTTGTAATTGGAGTGCCGTTGGTATTCGGGATACCAAGAAAAATGATGATGACAGTAGCAACAAAGCAAACAAACTATGTGAATATTGCGTAAGGTATTTAATATCCTCTGTCAAACATAGCTTGTTAAAATTAACATAAAACTTATTTGTTATCGGTGATCATCGTCAAAATTGTTGAAGGATTTGGAAAGTAATTTCATCGTTGGTGGTGTTGAATCGGATTGCCAACGAGAGGTGTTTATTTTTACGTAAATAAGCATAATATTCTCTAGATAAAATATATCGATTATGATCTAAACGAGAGACCAGAACTTTAACTCTCTGTCCAACCTCGTTTTCTGTCGTTTTGAAAAAGGATAGATGTCTTGTATATCTTCCATTTGGTTCTCTTTATTAATTTTTTTCCTTTTCTTAACTTGTAATTGATTCTATATATATATATGTAGACCCACGTGTACGAGCTTATGCTTCTTTATTTGATCTATTTCTTGTTATTTATCTATTAATCTACATGTTCTACGATGAATGACCGTTGTTGAGGATCTATCAATATTTATACACAAAAAAAGAGGTACAAACATTCATTTTTCTCTCACCCATCCGCCACTTGCTAATGTACCCCACTCTAGCATCGTTACGCTACTAACATATCAATATACAAAGCTCACGTTGCACGAGCTTCTGTTAGTAGTAGGGCATACAAATACTACTGTAAATATTAAACAACCATGACAAGAAGGGAGACCATGAATCGGTGTCTAAACATAGGGATCATAAATAGATTGTATATATAAAGTCCTTACGTAGCGACAAAGACATTCTAAGCATAGGTTTTGCCTTTATTCTTTATGAGACAATAAATTTCATTCTCCATACTGATTATTTCTACCATAGATAGGCTAGGCATTATGTTTCTCATTGAGCCTTTTGATATTGACAGTTACATCTATATTTAGCTTCTTGATTTGATTGGTTTTGACTTGTATACATATTGCTAATGTGAATGCTTAGGCACTTACTATTTATTTTATTTCTGCAGTGACTACATTCACTACTAGTATAATTTATGGTATTATGAATGATGGTGCAATGATATCACAATAGTTGATTTTGATGATAATAAAATACTTGTCATTTAATATTTACATTTAAGTTTATAAGTTTTAGTAATAATACAAATGGAAGCAAGTATGAAAGAGCTCAAGTTTACATCCAAGGCAGATTGAAGGAGCTTGATGGAGGAAGAAGAGGAGATGAAGCTTCGCTTGGAGCAAGAGCTTGAAGACAATAAGAATATGATAGAAATCAATGTATTTTGTAATTGTATTTGTTTGCTCTTTATTTTTTTCTTATACACATGTTAAAGAGCCCAAAGAGTAACGCCCTAGTCCTATGAAACCTTACACATCACTAGGACACGTAGACAAACACTTAGGTATTTTATAGAAAACTTACAAAATAAAAATAGGCTTTAGACAGCTCGATCAGATGTCCAATATGGACATCAGACAACTGATAATTGACTTTAAGACCTCTGACCTTTTTCGCAGGCGTTCAATGTTATGACCAGGGCATCAAGCGTCGTTTAAAACGTCTGGGAAGTGGTCCAGACCTCTGGCCAGACGTCTGGAAGCCTTCCCAGACGTCTGGTATTAAATTTTTTCAACATACGGGTTTGCGTCTGCGCGCGTGCGTGCGCAGACTGAACCCGCTGCTCTCCTTCTTCTCTTTCCTCCCCCTCCCTGCAGACGCAGCCTTCCTCTTTCTCTCTCCCCACAGCTGCCTTACAAATACGCCTCTCCCTCACCCTCACTCCACCGCCTTCTTCTTCTTCTTCTCCCTGTCAGTGAGAGAGCACGCGGGCGAGAGCAGCCGCAGCGACTACTGCAGGTGTGTGGGGAGGAGTTGTTGCGAGAGGAAGAAGGAGCTCGACCGCGAGGGTGCGAGCTTGCCGAGGCAGCTAGAGCCGGCCGGTGGGAGAGCAGCGAGTGTGGGGTGCTGCGGAGGAGCTGCTGCAGCTCAGGCAGTAGGCGAACGCGGCACGGCACGGCCGTGAGCTGCGGGCGGAGAGCAAAAAGGGTCATGATTCTGGGAAAATTTTCCAAAATCAGACGTTTGGACTTATGTCCAGACGACGCAGAAGACGTCTGGACCTTTCTCCAGACGTCTGACAGGTACAATATTTGTTGTCTTCTCCTTCTTTTGTGTGTACGGCCATGCAGCCGTTCCGCCGAGTTCTTCTGCACCTTTTCGTGATGAGAGTGGGCGTGTGTGTGTGCAGGATTTGTTCGGGAGGGCATCAGGGCTCGCCATCCCACACAGATCAGACGTCTGGGCACAGCACCAGATGACGGAGAGGGCCTCCAGACGTTCGGGGTGACAATCGAACGTCTGGAAACTAAGTCCAGATGGTCCAGCAGGCTTCTGGATGTCTGAAGGACTATGCAGACCAAGGTATGACCTGAGCGACCTTTTAAGACGTCTGGAAGAAGTTCCAAACGTCTGATTTTGGGCAGACTCGTCGTTTTTGACCCGTCTAGGGTCCGTTCAAAGTCCGTTTTCCACGTTTCAAGTTTCGTTCCTCCCAGATTTATTTCCTCTACCTGTTTACATTAATTGTATACTGTTCTGAGTAACCACTTGTGTTAATCCTTGTGTTAGGACCTCGTTCCGTTACGGCTCTGGGATTTGCGGAGGCGCGCGGGATTGCCGATCACGCCCCCAATACTCCCGATCTTGCGGGTAGAGTGGCCCTTTTAATGATTTATCAAAAATTATGCACTTGTGAAATAATTAATAGAGTCTAGGGTATTGCATGAACCCTAGGATTGAAAAACTATTTTGAATGATAGATCCTAGGGTATTGCATGAATCCTAGGACTGGAAAACTAGACTGAATGATAGATCCTAGGGTATGGCATGAATCCTAGGATTGGGCAACTGAATTGAATATATATACATTGCAATCTTGGAAAGGTAGAAAGGAAACGATAACTGCCTGTAATTGGTTAACAACTGCCTGTTTATTAACAGATAATTATTGTTGAACAAATGGATTATATGAATATAAATCTGAAATGATGAAACCTAGTCTGGCTTGGCCTGAGGAAACATGAGCACTAACTCTGTGGGGAATTAGGAGTAGAGCCCCTGGAAATAAATGGAATGGAACTGAGAAGGTAAAACGTGAAAGTGTGTTGTCTCTTTGGCTCATGGTACCAAAGAAAGTACATATTGTAATTTCCCTACTTGTAGGGGTGAGATCAGTGTGACGTAAAAAATGCGTAAATGAAATATAAAGCAATCTCAAAAAGACAATCACACAATGTACACAAAAAGTTTTTAGGTGGAAACCCAAACCGGGTGAAAACCACCACCTAACCCTCTCGAGTTAGGATTTTCCGATCAACCTAGTTGATCAAATCCACTAAACGAATCACTTTAAAACGAGGGTGATTCAACCTCAGTACAACCACGCTACAAGTATGAGGGTAGCGTTCCTCAACCCCTTCTCTCCACGAGAAGGATTTTGTCCCACGAAGGAGACGGGAATTCGCAAAACGAATACCCAACCAAAAGACAAAGGTAAAATAATAACAAACCTATAGAGCCAACAAAGTAATAAACCTAAGCTTCTATAGGATTTAGGAAACTCCCCTTTGCAAGGAGTGCGTTGACGATGACGCGGTGCGTGAGCCACGCGACGGCGCAACTTCGCTCTCGTGAACTACGGCGGGAGAGCGGGTGCGCAACAGCTTGATGCTCTCAAGAGAATGGTGCTTGAGCTTGGAGAGCAAGAGCTAGCTAGGACACAAGAGAGTGGAAAGTGTAATACAAATTATTTCTTGTGTATCTTGGTCTCTCTAGGTGTGTCTTGGTGTGTAAAGGCTCCCCTCTATTTATAGAGGCCTTGGGAAGGCTTTGGAAGGCTTAAGGAAGGTTCTATAGCCGTTGGGAACAAAGCCCAAGTGAATCAGCCCGAAATCAGGAACAATCATTGTTCTGACAGGCTTATCAGACGTCTAATTCTAGCATCAGACCTCTGGAAGTTCACTATAAGACGTCTGATTCAAAGGTCAGACGTCTGATTTTGGGCGGGTCTCTCCCTGACTTGGATCAGATCTAAACAGAGTTTTTACGCAAGTCAATCAGACGACATACAGGACGTCTGGCACTATGTCTGGATGTCTGGAAACCTACTTTTACTGTGGGAATTGATTTCCAAACGTTGCAACGGCTAGAAAATCTCTGAGAAGAGATTTTGGGTCAGCCGAGGTAAAACGGTCATTTATCAGACGTCTGGACAGTCCTATGGACGTCTGATAAGGCTCTAACAGTCATATCTGGAGTGTTTGCGAAGCCATCCAACGGTCCACTAATTGGATGCCTGGCAAAGTTATCAGACGTCTCCTAAGACGTCTGGTCTAAGGTCTGGACGTCTGATTTCATCAGACAGAACTAACTATGTCCAGCCTAACAGTTATCAGACGTCTGAAACAACAGTCAGACGTCTTAAAATACATTATCAGACGTCTGATTTGGGAATTAGACGTCTGGAAAGTCTGTTTGAACCATATATTGGTTTTCTAAGTATTCTACAGAAAACTTAAGTATCCTAGGGTTGTGCCGGTGTTCCTAGGACTACTGTTAGGGTTCCTTGAGGCTCTTTAACATGAAATATCTAAGGAAATAAAGAGCAACAAAAGAAACGAAAAATACAACAAGTACAAAAGAAGGAAATCTATCCTATTCTTCATTTCCTTCCATCTTCAATCTTTCACTCCACGCGAACCTCTTCTATTTTCCGTCAAGCTCCTCCAATCCGTCCTGGATGCGAGCTCGAACTCCGTCTAAACACGTCCACATTTGCAATTGACCTGAAATCTAGGACTCAAATTGCAAATGTTAAATAACACGTGTTTTGTTATCATCAAAACAAATGATCGTGGTGCTCTAGCACCAACAATCTCCCCCTTTTTGATGATGACAAAACCGTAAATAATAATACATAAAAATCCTCCCCCTTTTTGACATTATCAAAAAGGTTTGATTGGTTTAAAATTCCTATAACTCCCCCTTAAAACATGCTCTTCTATGAGTTTCTTTTGACAAAGGTAATGTCCTCCCCCTTTTTGTAACAATGAGATAGCTATTATTTTTCTCCCCCTTTCTAAAGGAAATTTAGCTACCTTATATCTCCCCCTTAAAAATTGACAATTAGCTCATTAATTTTTAACTCCCCCTATCTAAATGCTTATAAAAAGATAGGGTTCAAAATTTTACCTCACCTACCATGGCCAATAAAATGGCCCGAATGGTGGTGGTGGATGCCACATCGGATGGGGCTCCCATCCGTAGCTTGGAGGCCCGGGCATTGGCGCCGGTCTCCAATCTGGTGGTCGACGTGAGGCGGGTCCGTTGTTTGTTCGCCGTCTTGTCGGTCTTCTTGTTCTCCTCCTTGGTCTACTCCTTGGTTCCCCTAACTTGAGTTGACCAGCCTTGAGCTTGTAGGTCCAGTCCCTTATGTTGTAATTATCCCTGAACCCTACAAAACAAGATTCTAATTCTTTTTTCGGTATCCAAGTGGGCTTGGATCCGGATTTGTTAGAAGGTCTCCTTGATGGAGATCCTTTCTCAACCTTAGGGCTATAAAAATTATCAACTTTGTTGATTAATTTGTTAGAATTTTCCCTAAGACATGTAATTTCTTTTTCTATAGTTTGCATCTTAGTCTTTAAATCATAGATTTCTAACTTTAGACTATCATTTTCCTCAATCAACTTATTATTTTCATTGATGAGGTTATGATTTTCTAATAATAGGTTATCATTTTTAGGACAAGTTTCTAGATCCTTAAGTTTTATTTCTAACCTATCATTTTCATTTTTAAGAAAACTAAGGTTCTTTTTAATGCTTTTATTTTCTATCCTAAGTGATTTACTAATCTCAAAAAGTTCATTAAAAGCTTCTTGAAGATCGAGATTTACCTCGTTGTCTGAGTCGCTTTCGCTTTCGCTGTCGCTTCCTCTGGCCATGAAGCCGAAGCAAGCGGTTTCTTCTTCTATGGTCTTTTCTTCTTCTTCCTCCGAGCTAGAATCGTCCCAAGTGGCTTGGAACGCCTTCTTCTTAGATTTCTTCTCCTTTTCCTTCTTCTTCTCCTTTTTGAGAAGAGGGCATTCTGGTCGCAGATGCCCTTTCCCGTTGCAGTGGTAGCAACGTCTCGGGCTTTCCTTCTTCTCCTTTTTCTCTTTCTTTAATTCCCTACAAAACTTGGAAAAATTTTTAAGTAAAATTCTAAAGTCTTCGTCGTCAGAACTTACCTCGCTATCCGACGCGGCTCTGAAGGCGAGAGTCTTCTTTAGTTTAGGCTCCGGTGTATCCTTCTTCTTCTGCTTCAACTTAGTCTCATAGGCCATCAGATTGCCTAGGAGATCTTCCATGTTGAGCTCCTCCATTTCGTTCGCCTCTTCGATGGCAGTGACTTTCTGTTCCCATTCCGGTCCAAGGGAACGAAGAAGCTTCCCTTGAAGCTCCCCCTTGATGAAAGTCTTCCCTAAAGCTTTCAAGTTATTTACTATGAGAGTGAACCTAGTGTTCATCTCACTTAAAGTTTCATTAGTTTTCATAGAAAAAGCCTCAAATTCTTGTGAAAGTAAATTGAGTTTAGAAGTTTTTACCTTAGAGATACCTTCATGAGTTACCTCGAGTGTGTGCCAGATCTCGTATGCGGTGGCGCATTGCGAGATTCTGTTGAACTCCTCCGGGCTGAGCGCGCAATACAACGCGTTCATTGTTTTCGCATTGAGAGAGAGCTCCCGGATCTGCTGCTGCGAGTATCCTCCGGTGGGTTTCTCTGGGATGTCGAAGGGGGTCTCGCACCTGGCCCAGACTATGAAGTCGATGGCTTGAAGCCACGTCTTCATTCGCAACTTCCAGTAGGGGTAGTTGCTCCCGTCGAAGAACGGCGGACGGGTTTTGGACTGCCCCTCGGAAATCCTGCTTGTGGAACAGCTTCCCTCCATGATCTTCTTGCCTGGTTGTTACGCCGAAACAGCAAGACCTGCTCTGATACCAAATGTAATTTCCCTACTTGGAGGGGTGAGATCAGTGTGACGTAAAAAATGCGTAAATGAAATATAAAGCAATCTCAAAAAGACAATCACACAATGTACACAAAAAGTTTTCAGGTGGAAACCCAAACCGGGTGAAAACCATCACCTAACCCTCTCGAGTTAGGATTTTCCGATCAACCTAGTTGATCAAATCCACTAAACGAATCACTTTAAAACGAGGGTGATTCAACCTCAGTACAACCACGCTACAAGTACGAGGGTAGCGTTCCTCAACCCCTTCTCTCCACGAGAAGGATTTTGTCCCACGAAGGAGACGGGAATTCGCAAAGCGAATACCCAACCAAAAGACAAAGGTAAAATAAACAACAAACCTATAGAGCCAACAAAGTAATAAACCTAAGCTTCCATAGGATTTAGGAAACTCCCCTTTACAAGGAGTGCGTCGACGATGACGCGGTGCGTGAGCCACGCGACGGCGCAACTTCGCTCTCGTGAACTACGGCGGGAGAGCGGGTGCGCAACAGCTTGATGCTCTCAAGAGAATGGTGCTTGAGCTTGAAGAGCAAGAGCTAACTAGGACACAAGAGAGTGGAAAGTGTAATACAAATTGTTTCTTGTGTATCTTGGTCTCTCTAGGTGTGTCTTGGTGTGTAAAGGCTCCCCTCTATTTATACAGGCCTTAGGAAGGCTTTGGAAGGCTTAAGAAAGGTTCTATAGCCGTTGGGAACAAAGCCCAAGTGAATCAGCCCGAAATCAAGAACAATCATTGTTCTGACAGGCTTATCAGACGTCTAATTCTAGCATCAGACGTCTGGAAGTTCACTATAAGACGTCTGATTCAAAGGTCAGACGTCTGATTTTGGGCGGGTCTCTCCCTGACTTGGATCAGATCTAAACAGGGTTTTTACGTAAGTCCATCAGACGACATACAGGACGTCTGGCACTATGTCTGGACGTCTGGCACTATGTCTGGACGTCTGGAAACCTACTTTTACTGTGGGAATTGATTTCCAAACGTTGCAACGGCTAGAAAATCTCTGAGAAGAGATTTTGGGTCAGCCGAGGTAAAACGGTCATTTATCAGACGTTTGGACAGTCCTATGGACGTCTGATAAGGCTCTAACGGTCATATCTGGAGTGTTTGCGAAGCCAGCCAACGGTCCACTAATTGGACGTCTGGCAAAGTCATCAGACGTCTCCTAAGATGTCTGGTCTAAGGTCTAGACGTCTGATTTCATCAGACAGAACTAACTATGTCCAGCCTAACAGTTATCAGACGTCTGAAACAACAGTCAAACGTCTTAAAATACATTATCAGACGTCTGATTTGGGAATTAGACGTCTGGAAAGTCTGTTTGAACCCTATATTGGTTTTCTAAGTATTCTACAGAAAACCTAAGTATCCTAGGGTTGTGTCGGTGTTCCTAGGACTACTGTTAGGGTTCTTTGAGGCTCTTTAACATGAAATATCTAAGGAAATAAAGAGCAACAAAAGAAACGAAAAATACAACAAGTACAAAAGAAGGAAATCTATCCTATTCTTCATTTCCTTCCATCTTCAATCTTTCGCTCCATGCGAACCTCCTCTGTTTTCCGTCAAGCTCCTCCAATCCGTCCTGGATGCGAGCTCGAACTCCGTCTAAACACGTCCACATTTGCAATTGACCTGAAATCTAGGACTCAAATTGCAAATGTTAAATAACACGTGTTTTGTTATCATCAAAACAAATGATCGTGGTGCTCTAGCACCAACACATATTACCTCTTTGTGTAGAGGGGAGCTTGCCGCCCTCAGGTTGAGACCGGGGTGGGTTTGGCCACTTTGCACCGACTTTCTAGCCCTCGCGTACACAGTACCGAGGAGAGCTACTAGTGTAGGGAGAGCACTAGCTACCCCACGGGCCCCGGGGTTCTGCTAGCCCTCCTACATCGACTTGTTAGGCCCACTGGGCAAACCAGGGTAGTCAGGCGAGGGTGTGCGGACTGTGGAGGGGCAAGACCCCTGTTTGGTTACTGTGGAGGAGCTGGACCCCTGTTACTGAGAGGGCTCTGCGCTATACTGGTTCCATACTGTGCTTTGGGTGCACCCGTTAACGGAAACAACTGACCGCGTGCCAGCGTGGGGTAGCTACCCGTGCATTTATCGTGCATGCCGTAGTCATCGTTACGTCTATCAGAGACCTTGGGGTGGTTGACTGAGGGTAGGACCACCACGGGGGACTCTCCTAGCCAGGAGAGCACCACGTGTTACTTCTACTTTTTGGAAAAGACTGCAATCAAGATTGTTCCCATGATGAACATTCGAGATCAAGAGAAAGATCTGAGAAATAATTCAATAGTGAATAAATGGAGAAAATTAAGCAAGAAATTATAAATATAACAGCTACTGTCCACCTTGTTGTTTCTTTTAGCTTTTAGTTGCCACTCTACTCAACGTTTTGCTGACGTGTCACCTTTGTTACCTTTTCAGGATCAGGTGTTGAGCAACCAGAGTCGGCGACTGCAGAGGGCACTGGGTCTAGTAGAGCCCAGTAGTGTTACTTATAATACCCACTGTACTTTTCTTTCCATTGTAGTGAGTAGTTTCTGTTACCCCCTGTACTCTTTGTATTGTAATTTTCATGTTTATGTGCATGTTTATTTCTCTACTGTTATGGTGGTGTATACTGTAGTATTTCTTTTCTTTACTGCTAGTTATATACAAGTTGAATGTGATTTATTTTACTGCACTTTTGGTTACTTTCTCGTTGGACGATTGGGTCTTGGGATCAGTCGAGTCGGTCCGATTCTCGTGTCTCGTAGGGATCCGAGAAACGGGTCGTTACAAGATGGTATCAGAGCAAAGTCGTCCCAAGAAGTGAACCAACTGACTGGAAAATAACCAATTCACGTGTCTGTAACTAGAGTAGTCACCACAACATTCTCTTGACATAAGCTCTTAGACTTCTTCGTTAGATATCATTTTATATATTGACGTATTTCCATTCTGTTTTCGTGTCTCCTTGCAGGAGATGCCTCGACGTGGAGCGAGGAGGGTGGGCCGTAGGCACAGCCAAGGTCGAGGCCCGAGGGACAGATGTGTCGAGCTTGGAGTACATGCTACACCTTCTCTTCTCCTGAGTATACCGTCTCCGGACCTCGTCCATCTGATTCAAGAGGTGGTTCGAGAAGAATTTCAGCTTTCACCCACTTCGCCGCCCCCTCATCTTCCTTCTGAGGTTACGACAGGGGAGTTTGTCGTGGAACGAGATTTCCGCCATCACACTAGGCGGGCTAGGAGAGCTCAATGGAGGCACGTGGCACCCGCAGGAGAGCCGTCACGTTTTGCGGGGCCATCAGTGGCCTTTGGGGGCCCCTGACAAGGGCCAGCTGCTAGCACTGGACCCCCGCCCAGCCACCAGCAGGGACCCACCGAGAGGAGGTGTCGAGTTTCCCTCTGCTACCAGTGTGGCCAGCTGGGCCATTTCAGGAGGGACTGCCCATCTAGGGCTGGAGCACAGCAGACGCTCACCGCTTCGAGCACTGAGGGCCAGTCGGGTGGTCGTGGGTTCGAGGTACCTGAGGGAGGACAGCCGCCATGAGGATACCGGCCTGTTGTCACTAGCTCCACCCCGGGCCTACCTGTTTTGTCCAACCCCAGTACCGAGGAGTGTCGTGACATCGTGACCCATGGAGACATCATAGCTTCAGTCCATACGGTGACAGGTATGGTTACATGGTTTGGTCTTTTTGGAGTATGAAATTCCTGTATTCTAGTATGATGTACTGTCTTGCCACATGAGTTGTTGCTACTATGGAGTCTGATAGCACTCCATTAGGGGATTAGTGGTAATTAGAAATCTAGGCGGCCAGCTATTGTAGCTGGGGAGGTAATACTGGTTACGGGGTCAATATTGGAGGACACAGCCTTCCCGCTAACCTGATTATGATACAGATGGAGGACTTTGGCGTAATTCTGGGGATGGACTGACTGCCCGCTTACCACGCCTTGGTGGACTGTTTTAAGAGAAAGATCGTCTTCTCCATACCAGAGTTGCCTTCTTTCGAGTTCCACGGGCAGCCAATGGATGGAGGCTTCAGGTGCATTTCTTCACTTCGAGCGGCGAGACTTTTGAGCCAGGGGTGTGAGGGCTTCCTAGCTTGTGTGGTGGCAGACCCCAGCCCTGTGGCAGACTTCCAGAGTATCCCGGTGGTCAGAGAGTACCCCGACGTGTTCCCAGACGAGTTGCTAGGACTACCGCCCGAGCGTGAGATCGAGTTTGAGATCTCACTAGTACCAGGGACCAGCCCCATCTCCACAGCACCATACAGAATGGCACCACTTGAGCTGTGAGAGCTAAAGTCTCAATTGCGGGATCTTTTGGAGAAGGGCTTTGTGAGGCCCAGCGCGTCTTCCTGGGGAGCCCTGGTACTGTTTGTAGAGAAGAAGGATGGTACCCTACGCCTTTGTGTGAATTATCGACAGCTGAATAGGGTCACCATCAAGAACAAATATCCGCTGCCGAGGATCGATGACTTGTTTGACTAGCTGCGAGGTGCCATGGTATTCTCCAAGATTGACTTGAGATCTGGATACCACCAGTTGAGGATCAAGGAGGCAGATGTCTCCAAGACAGCTTTCCGCACCCGGTACGGGCACTACGAGTTTCTGGTCATGCCGCTTGGGCTGACCAATGCCCCCACTGCCTCCATGGACTTGATGCACCGAGTATTTAGACCGTACTTGGAACAGTTCGTGGTGGTATTCATGAAATTCCCTACTAGGAGGGGGTGGCGTAATAATTGCGGAAATAAATATAAACAATCTCACAAAATAGACAATCACACAAGTACGCAAGTATTTTTAGGTGGAAACCCAAACCGGGTGAAAACCACCACCTAACCCTCTCGAGTTAGGATTTTCCGATCAACCAAGTTGATCAAAATCCACTAAACGAATCACTTTAAACGAGGGTGATTCAACCTCAAATACAACCATGCTACAAGTGCGAGGGTAGCGTTCCTCAACTCCTTCTCTTCACGAGAAGGATTTTGTCCCTTGAAGGAGACGGGAATTCGCAAAGCGAATACCCAACCAAATAACAAAGATAAAAGAACAATAATCCTATAGAGCCAACAAAGTAATTTTAAACCTAGCTTCTATAGGAATTAGGAAACTCCCCTTTGAAAGGAGTGCATCGGCGACACGGATGCGTGAACAACACGACAGTCTTACATCGCTTTCGTGAACTACGGCTGGATAGTGGGTGCGCAAAGCTTGATGCTCTCAAGATGAAGAATTAGAGCTTGGAGAGCAAGAGAGTCTTTTTGGACACAAAAGAGTGTGAAAGTGTGTAGCTAGGTGTATCTTGGTGTGTGTTTGTGTTGCAAAGGTTCCCCTCTATTTATAGAGGCCTTAGGAAGGCTTAGGAAAGGTTCCATAGCCGTTGGGTGCAAAGCCCAAGTGAATCAACCCGAAATCAGGAACAATCATTGCACTGACAGGGTTATCAGATGTCTAATTCTGGCATCAGACGTTTAGAAGACCACTTTAAGACGTCTGATTTCAAGGTCAGACATCTGATTTCGTGCGGGTTCCTTCTTGACTTGAATCAGATCTAAACAGGATTCTTGTGCAAGTCCATCAGACGACATACAGGACATCTGGCACTATGTCTGGATGTCTGGAAACCTACTTTTTCGTGGGAATGGATTTGCAATGGCTAGAAAATCTCTGAGAAGAGATTTTCGGGTCAGTCGAGGCAAAACGATCAATTATCAGACGTCTGGAAGGGCTTAAGGATGTTTGATAAGGCTTTAACGGTCATATCCTTGAGTGTATGCTAAGAGAGCCAACGGTCCACTAATTGGACGTCTGGAAAAGTCATCAGACGTCTCCTAAGATGTCTGGTCTAAGGTCTGGACGTCTGATTTCATCAGACAACTAACTTGTCCAGCCTAAATGTTATCAGATGTCTGAATCAACAGTCAGACATCTTAAAACACTTTATCAGACGTCTTATTTTGGAATTAGACGTCTGGAAACTCTGTTTGAACCCTACATTGGTTTTCTAAGTTCTCTACAGGAAACCTAAGTATCCTAGGGTTGTGCCGGTGTTCCTAGGACTACTGTTAGGGTACTTTGAGGCTCTTTAACATAATTTTCTAAGGAAATAAAGAGCAAGAAAATAAAGACAAAAGTACAGAAAGGAATAAAATGGAATTCTATCCTATTCTTCTTGTCCTTCCATCTTCAATCTATCGCTCCTCGCGAATCCCCTCTGTTCTCCATCAAGCTCCTCCAATCCGTCCTGGATGCGAGCTCGAATTCCGTCTAAACACGTCTACATTTGCAATTGACTTGAAATCTAAGACTCCAAGTGCAAATGTTAAATAACATGTGTTTTGTTATCATCAAAACAAATGATCGTGGTGCTCTAGCGCCAACAATTCATTGATGATGTGCTCATCTATTCTCGAGATCAGATGCAGCATGGACAGCACTTGCGAATGGTTCTGGACACACTGAGATGACGTAGGCTGTATGCCAAATACAGCAAATGCGAGTTTTGGTTGAGGGAGGTGACCTTCTTAGGTCATGTGATCTCTGGGGATGGCTTGGCTGTGGACCCAGCCAAGGTCGAGGCAGTGCTCAGGTGGGAGAGACCGCATAAGGTTACCAAGATTCGCAGTTTCTTGGGACTGGCAAGATACTACAGGCGGTTTATCAGGGGCTTTTCACAGATTGCACGTCCTATGACACAGTTGACCCGGAAGGACGTACCCTTCACTTGGACAGACGCCTGTGAGGCATGTTTTCAGGAGCTGAAGGAGAAGCTAACTTCGGCTCCCGTGCTCACCATCCCAGACAGTAGTGGTAGGTTTGTTGTGTACACGGACGCCTCTTTACAAGGGTTAGGAGGTGTACTCATGCAGAGGGGTCATGTTTCCACCTATGCTTCGCGGCAACTGAAGCCCCATGAGCATAACTATCCTACCCACAACCTGGAACTGGCAGCTGTCGTCTTCGCACTGAAGACCTGGAGACACTACTTGTACAGTGAGACCTTCGAGATTTTCATAGATCACAAGAGCCTCAGATACCTGTTTGATCAGAAGGAGCTCAACATGAGGTAGAGACGTTGGTTGGAGCTCCTGAAGGACTATGACTGCAACCTTTCCTACCACCCGGGAAAGGTCAATGTGGTGGCTGACGCCTTGAGCCGGAAGGCACCTGCACACTTGGCTAGTTTACAGGTGCAGAGTTGGAGCCTTTTGAAGGAGATGGGCAGTTGGCGACCCTAGAGTTACGGGGGCACTGTGGGGCAGTGACTGTGATGCGACAGACGAGGCCAGAGCTGATAGATCACATCATCATAGGACAGATGGCTGACCAATACTTGCAGTCCTTGCGCGACAGAGTACTGTCAGGAGACCTGGGGGACTTCTCTTTCACAGACCAGGTGCTGCGCCTGAGGGGACGTTTGTGCGTTCCCAGAGATGAGGAGCTGTTGAGAGAGCTCCTGACTGAGGCACATGGTTCCAGATTCACCATACATCCCGGAAACACGAAGATGTACCATGACTTGAGATGCGACTTTTGGTGGTGGGGACCAAGTGGGAGGTTGGCCCCAGGATGATCCGGCAGAGTAAGGAGGTAGTTGAGCAGATTTACAAGCGACTCCGCACTGTCAGGAGCAAGCAGAAGAGCTACGTAGATCGGAAATGCAGAGAGGTGCAGTTTGAGGTTGGGGACCACGTCTTTCTTCGCGTTTCGCCCATGAAGGGCCTGCAGCTGTTTGGGGTGAGAGGGAAGCTCGCGCTGAGGTTAGTGGGGCCCTTTGAGGTCCTGGAGCGGGTTGGACCCGTTGCTTACAGGCTTGCCCTCCTTCCTCAGCTTTCTGGTGTGCACGACGTGTTCCACGTGTCCAACCTCAGGAAGTACGTCGTCGATTCCAGTCACGTCCTGAGTCACGAGAGCATCGAGGTGGGCTACGACCTGACCTACCCCGAGCGGCCAGCGTAGATTCTCGACAGAGCCATCCGCAATCCGAGACGAAAGCAAGTACCCCTGGTGAAGGTTTTGTGGAGGAGCCAGCGGTACGAGGAGGCTACCTGGGAGCCTGAGGCAGCGATGTGGGAACGGTACCCGAAGCTTT
Organism: Thalassia testudinum; assembly: GCA_037157565.1. Lineage (NCBI taxonomy): Eukaryota > Viridiplantae > Streptophyta > Magnoliopsida > Alismatales > Hydrocharitaceae > Thalassia > Thalassia testudinum. The sequence goes on from JAZHRO010000002.1 coordinate 96,131,878, forward strand.
TTCGTGGGTACATCTTTTCGGACTGGCTTCGGTCCTCTTTGAGTTTGTTATGCATATATTGTTCTTTCCCGCACCCTAGTTAGCACAAGTTTCGGGGACGAAACTTCCTTTGAGTTTGTTATATTGTTACGCCGTCCCACACAGATCAGACAACGGAGAGGGCCTCCAGACGTCCGGGGTGACAATCGAACATCTGGAAACTAAGTCCAGTCGGTCCAGTGGGATTCTGGATGTCTGAAGGACTGTGCAGACCAAGGTATGACCTGAGCGACCTTTTAGGACGTCTGGAAGAAGTTCCAGACGTCTGATTTTGGGCAGACTCGTCATTTTTGACCCGTTTAGGGTCCGTTTGGAGTCTGTTTTCCACGTTTCAAGTTTCGTTCTTCCCAGATTTATTTCCTCTACCTATTTACGGTAATTGTATACTATTCTGAGTAACCCCTTGTGTTTATCCTTGTGTTAGGATCCCGTTCCGTTGTGGCTCTAGGGGTTGCAGAGGCGCGTAGGATTGCCGATCACGCCCCCAATACTCCCAATCTTGCGGGTAGAGTGGCCCTTTTAATGATTTATCAAAAATTATGCACTTGTGAAATAATTAATAGAGTCTAGGGTATTGCATGAACCCTAGGATTGAAAAACTAGATTGAATGATAGATCCTAGGGTATTGCATGAATCCTAGGACTGGAAAACTAGACTGAATGATAGATCCTAGGGTATGGCATGAATCCTAGGACTGGGCAACTGGATTGAATATATATACATTGCAATCTTGGAAAAGTAGAAAGGAAATGATAACTACTTGTAATTGGTTAACAGCTACCTGTTTATGAACGGATAATTATTGTTGAACACATGGATTATATGAATATAAATCTGAAATGATGAAACCTAGTCTAGCTTGGCCTGAGGAAACATGAGCACTAACTCTGCGGGGAATTAGGAGTAGAGCCCCTGGAAATAAATGGAATGGAACTGAGAAGGTAAAACGTGAAAGTGTGTTGTCTCTTGGGTTCATGGTACCAAAGAAAGCACATATTACCTCTTAGTGTAGAGGGGAGCTTGCCGCCCTCAGGTTGAGATCGGGGTGGGTTTGTCCACTTTGCATCGACTTTCTAGCCCTCGTGTACACAGTACCGAGGAGAGCTACTAGTATAGGGAGAGCACTAGCTACCCCATGGGCCGCGGGGTTCTGCTAGCCCTCCTACACCGACTTGTTAGGCCCACTGGGCAAACCAGGGTAGTCAGGAGAGGGTATGCGGACTGTGGAGGGGCAAGACCCCTGTTTGGTTACTGTAGAGGGGCTGAACCCCTGTTACTGAGAGGGCTCTGCCCTATACTGGTTCCGTGCTGTACTTTGGGTGCACCCGTTAACAGAAACGACTGACCGCGTGTCAATGCGAGGTAGCTACCCGTGCGTTTACCGTGCGTGCCGTAGTCACCGTTACATCTGTCAGCGACCTTGGGGTGCTTGACTGAGGGTAGGACCACCACGGGGGACTCGCCCGGCCAGAAGAGAACCACGTGTTACTTCTACTTTTCGAAAAAGACTGCAATCAAGATCGTTCCCACGAGGAACATTCGAGATCAGGAGAAAGATCTGAGAAATAATTCAATAGTGAATAAATGGAGAAAATTAAACAAGAAATTATAAATATAACAGCTACTGTCCACCTTGCTGTTTCTTTTAGCTTTTAGTTGCCACTCTACTCAGCATTTCGCTGACGTGTCACCTTTGTTACCTTTTCAGGACCAGGTGTTGAGCAGCCAGAGTCGACGGCTGCAGAGGGCGCTAGGTCTAGTAGAGCCCAGTAGTGTTAGTTGCAGTACCCACTGTACTTTTCTTTCTGTTGTAGTGAGTAGTTTCTGTTACCCCCTGTACTATTTGTATTGTAAGCTTCATGTTTATGTGCATGTTTATTTCTCTACTGTTGTGGTGGTGCATACTGTAGTATTTCTTTTCTTTACTGCTAGTTATATACATGTTGAATGTGGTTTATTTTACTGCTCTTTTGGTTACTTTCTCGTTGGACGACTGGGTCTTGGGATCAGTCGAGTCGGTCCGATTCTCGTGTCTCGTAGGGATTCAGGAAACGGGTCGTTACATTCAATGTCCTAGGCTGAAAACCTATTATCTGTGTCTTCCCATTTAGATGTCTAGCCCTTAGTCTAGACGCCTTAGAAGACATCTGATGACCTTACTAGATGTCCAAGAATAAGACCGTTGGCTTGTCAGACAAGAAACTTCAAGGATCACCTTCTAACTATATTAATAGTATTATTAGACATCCGTAAACATGACCAAACGTCTGATAAAGAGACGTTAGGCTAGATCTGACCTGAATCTTGACCTGTTTGACCTCATAGCTGTTAGCTTCTAAGGAAATCAATTCTCGTGGGGAATCCTCGGACCAGACATCCAGACCTTGTCAAACGTCCAATCTATCTTCTGACCCATATACATAGATCCCTGTTTAGATCTAGTGCAAAACAAGAACAAATCTACCTATTATTAGAAGTCTAATTTTATGTCTAGACATCTTATAATAGCACTTCAGATATCCACTTAGATCCTTGTTTAAATCCAATAGAATCAGGAACTCTGACACTTTAAAGCAGATGTCTAAAAATGTCATCGAACATCTGGCCAGAATATTAGACATCTAATAACTCTATCAAAGTCATAATGACCCAGATTTTGTTAGGAATTTAGCCTAATCTTCTATGATTTGCTCCCAATGGCTACTCAAGCCTTCCAAGGCCTTCTAAACCCTTCTTAGGACCTCTATATATAAAGGAGTACCCTTCCTAAGACAAACATGCCTAGAGATACTACTTCCACTATATTTGTGTCCAAGAAGAGAAAGATTAAAGAAAAAGGTGCCACTGCTACATCCCTTGCAATCAAGAGTACCATTACTCTATGCGATCATGCCTACGTACTTCCTATTAAGGGAAGATTCCTTAACCTATAGAAGCTTAGATTAGATCTGTATTTTAGGATCTATAGGTTCTTTTGTTTTTCTCTTTTCTTTTATGGTTGGGTATTTGCTTAACGAATTCCCATCTCCATCATGAGACAAAATACTCTTCATAGAGAAGAGTGATTTTGAGGTTACGCTACCCTCGTTAAAGTAGCGTGGCTATACTTGAGGTTGTGTCACCCTTGTTCAAGTGACACGTAGTGGATTTGATCGACTAGGTCAATTGGAAAATCTTAAGTCAAGAGGCTTAGGTAGTGGTTTTTACTCAGGTTGGGTTTCCACCTAAAAATACTTGTGTTCATTTGTGGTGATTGTTATTTTGTGTGTTGCCTATTTTATTCCACATTATATTTTGTATCATGCAAACCTCACCCCCTCTGTTAGAACCTACAATGAACTAGCTTTTAGTCCATCCATTTGTGAAAGGTAATAAACAAAAAAAGATCATTATGAACTAATAAGATTAAAATGGAATCAAGTGGAGCCTAATACAACTCCAAGAGGCTTCAGTGTAAGGAGTGGAATTGACTGTCAATTATTGCATAATGGTATAATATGTAACGTGGTACAAAGCAAATCATTTGAACAACTTCTATCCTATCAGAACCAATTAGTACATATTAGAGCTATGATGCATATAAATAACATTGAATTCTGAGTATTAATCTTATAAATTCCTTTTAATGGAATACAACAAAAGAAAAATATAACCCTCCACCTTCAAAAAGAAGAGTAAATGAAAGACACAATGTTTACTCTAAATAAACTCAGAAAAGGAGAAATTACAACCAAAAGATTGGCATATTGGTTAGGGAGAAGATGGTGAAGAGAGGGGGCATAGATTAGATAAGGCTTTGATGACAACTGTGGTGACGAAACCTTAATTTTCCTCCCATGCATGTGATAGCATCCTCTCCCTTCACCTCTTTCACTTTTTCTTTCCCCAAAATCTTCCTTCCCCTCAATTCTAATCCCCATCCTCATCGTGTGCACACCACATCATGTTGTGTCTCTCTAGATGGCCATCTGTTGCAACCTCATTTTATATCATCCTAATAGTAGCCCCCTTTCAAATTAATATAAATCATGAGAAATGTTATATAGTGTGATTGGAGACTCATCAATAGTTATTTGTATTCATTCTCCACAAGAAAAATTTGATGGCGGATATCTTTGATTTTATTAGTATCCTCACTAATTATGGCTCTAGCATTTTGAATTTACCCTTGAAAGGCAATCAATCCTAATATTGTAATGCTTATATAGTTAAATTATAGTGTATCTATAAGAAATTGGGCTATTGCTTGATCAACCTAACATGATTTGATTTTTCTACATTGGAAATTATTTGCCTAGGCTCAACTCCAATGGTGTCTCCATGGTGGTTTGTTGATTTGTGCTTCTTTCATTTTCTTAAACATGCCATTGAGACACAATTGGGTTAATGATCTAAGCAATTGACCAAGTGATTTGATTTGTAATGTTAATGATGATCTTGTCAGCTTTAGTGCCAACCTAAAACTTTTGAAGTCTCCTTTTAAAAGTTAGAACAGAGATACATTTTGTAATATCCAAGCTACCTTCAGGAGAGCTAAAATTTATTGTTAAAGAGCTTGATGTTGCTCTTAATCTTAATAGTATGATGAGAGTTTCTCTTACATTCAAGAGACTCGACTAATTTCATGATGCCTATCTAACTAGTGCATCTTAATGGAACAAGGCCAACATTTGTCAACTCTTGATGCATGGTAACTTAATTAAGATTATGCTTATTCCACTTTGTCATTTAGGGACAAGCATTTTTTTTTCTTGAGGATTCTCACCATCAAATTTTTTAGGTTGGTGATAAATAGCTCTTTCACATTTGATAGTGGTCATCAAGGAATGTAACTACCACTCTTCTCCTATCCTTGGAAAAAAATTTAATGCTATAATGTACCCAATAAACAATACCCTCAAGTACGAAATGGCTTCAATGTAATTTTTTCCCTCATTTTTTGCTATCTACTTAATCAATTATTTGGCTAGAAATTGCTCTCCCTTTCATTCCATCCTTCTTTTACAATGTTCTGGCACCACTTTTATAATGGTGATTTTTAAGAAGGAATTCTAAATTGTTTCTAATTACCAACTAATGGAGTCTATGATGTTATGTATGTTACGACATAAGCACTAATGTCCTCTATATTAATGATAACAAAACATGTATATATTATGTTATTCTTGGAAAAAATAACATTTTAGGTAAAAGCAAAATCAAAATAAGATCAAGCTCAAGATGCAAGCACTAGAAGCTTAAGCACCAAAGTTATCCATAGAAGAAGCTTAAGTGTGTTACGTTGCAAAAATGTTATAATTTTGTTTTCTTTTATTTGATTCTTTGTTAAGGAGCCCAAGAAAGTTAATTAAAGTCTCTTAACTGTTGGACATGCTTAGGAACCTAAACACCCTCTTCAAATAAGATTTCTTTACTTATTAGTCAACCTTTCTCTCTAAGAGTCAACCACCCTTCCACCATAAATTGACATATGGCTTCATCACTCAGCCAACATCTATGTCATCAATTGACCAACACCATCGCAAGTCAACCTACGACTAGATGTTGCTCAAACCAACATTCATTGCCTTGGAACTTGTTTATCTTAATGGCCCTCAATTAATTCGTACGTGAACTTTTATCGCATTTTTATGCTCCAATTTGTGATGGTTAACAATGTTTGGATCCAATTTGTGCGTTGGATACTTTCTTTTTGAACTGATGTCTCATCAAGTGGCTCGTCCCATTTGTGTGGATCAAAGAATGATGGAGGGCTTTCGTCCAGGATACCTTAGTGCTTGTGTTAAGCTTGATTTGACCTCTCCTCATGCCCTAATTATGTTTATATCATAAATGGCCAAGATCGAATTTCGTAAAATGTTATCTATGAACATGTGCTTGTTTTGTGTATTACTTGCTTAAAGATTGGTCACCATGTAGAGAATTGTTCCTCTTTAAAGAACCATGCAAGTGGCATGGATGTCAAGAAGGGCTCAAAGTCAAACCAAAAAGTGCAAGATCAATCACAACCTTCCTCTACCTTTGATGTTGGAGACTCCTCAGGCAAACCTTCTACTGGTAATGGTCATTCAATGGATAGGGATGCACCATTGGTACATTGCTAGAACCTCCACCAATATCCAATTCTCCACCAGATCCAACACCCTCCAATTATTCACCGAGGGACCTTAACCCTAGGATAGGCTATTCTTTTGATCCGATTTATAATAACTCATATCCTTTCTTCTCGAGTAGGTTTAAATCTGGGAAGGGTCCCCTTTGGAACAAAAATGAAGTTCATCATTTCCAAGTTAAAAAGAAGAGTTTCAAGATCAAGCAAGTTCTGGGGGATAAAGGAAAAGAGATAACCCTTGACTATACAACTAGTCCTTCAAACTACTGAAGGTAGGTCCTTCAACCCCCTCAGTTGAAAGCAAAGGTATGAACTCTCATTTTAGTAAGATGCAAAATGTTCAAAATAATTCTTAATCTAATGCTATGGTGGTGAATGTAGCTAACACTTTGGATTTACAAAATGGGGATTTGGCTATAAATTCCATGAAAGCAACAACAACAATAAGAACTAAGCCTTCTCCTATGCAAAGTGGAGTCGACTATATGGATTCTTTGCCTCCACTCAAATCTATTTTGAGTCATTTTTTAACTTAAATTGAAGTAATTGAGATCATACTTAATAGTTTCCTTTCAACACTTCCGTGGCCTTCCTCGCCCACTCGTAGCAGGTTCAACCCCAACTCCTAACTGGGGCCTTCTTTGCAAATGTCCAAACCACCTTAGATGTGCCTGTCTCATTTTATCCTCTATTGGTGCTAGCCTAACCTTTTCTCGAATAATCTCATTTCAAACATGCCCCTTCTTTGTATGACCACACATCCATCTTAACATCCTCATTTCTACCATATGCATCTTTTGTACATGCCTATAGTTGATGGTTGCAACATTCATAATCATTTAGCATCGTAAGTCTTAAAGGTGCTCAATAGTACTTTCTTTAAGCTTTTAAAGGAATCCTCTTATCACAAAAAACACCAGATGCTCCCCTTCAAAAATCTATAATGCATTATATTATTTCTAAGATAGAACATCCTCATGTAGTAAATTTCGAAAATATGATGCTTACATAAATGTTGATGAGGAGAGAACTAAGTTTACTGCCTCTCATAAGGATAATGATCTTTTCTTAAATTCTCAAGACTCAGCTACTGTTGAACGTGCAAAATCGGTGTTTAAGATTGATACGTTGTAGTACAAACCAAAATCGCTTGTCAACAAATATAATTTATAACTTGAATTCAAAAGAGTATCTGAGGTCAAACACAGGGAGCAAATATGAAATTCACGTGCTAATCTCAATAGATAATATAAATGAGCACATTTAATTACTCAAAAACTACTATGCAATGTATAATATGAGTATATGAGGAGATAAAAAAAATTCTAAAAAAAATAATGGTGATTTGGATCACCAATTATTAGCCTAACACATATGTAGCAAATATCCAAATAGTATCAATTAAGCAAACCAAGTGCACAGTGCACTATCAGAACTCCTCATCAGATGGCTTAGACAACCCTTTTGCTACAGTGCATTTGCATTGTTCATCTTCTCTTCTTTTTCTTCTACAACTGCCTTTGGTTTCTTCTTCAGCCTCCTCTTCTTCTCATGCACCGGTGGAGGAGATCTCAGATTTTGGATAAGTGTTGGAAGGTTTTAGGAGCAAAGCCTCCCTTTTCCTCACTCTCTCTTTCTTTCTCTCTTCCTCCTCTTCTCTTCTAAGTAATCGGATCAGGTATTCGGGTCAAGCACGTAATCGGGTCCAAGGTTGCGGGCGTGAGCACAGCTGAGGAGTGAAGGCGGGTAACCGGTTCGAGGGAGGGTAATGGGACCTCACCCCGTGTTTTGAGGTAATAAACCCAGGACACAAATTCACTTTATCTGGCCTCTGGAGCTTGCACACTTATGATGTGGGACTAACGTCCCACACCATCTTCCTTATTCATGGCTTCCGTCTGATTCATGCAACAGGAGCAGTCAACGCCCAAATAGATTGGCCGAAGGCGAAGCTGGGGTGATTCCGTGCTACCTGACACGAACACCTGGATTTGCAGCTGATGGAGAGAGCTTCAAGCGAGCTCGAAACTTGTATGTTAATGGCGGTCGGAGGTCCTGAATCTGAAATCCAAAGAATGGACTTTTGACCTTATTAAACCAACTCAGTAGTGTCGCCAGATGACAACCAACATGATGGTGGCCGTGCGGTGGCATTTGGCAAAGTGAAGAGGTCGTACAACCTCGGAAAGTGAGTACGGTGAGTGTGGAGTTCAGTGGGTGATCTAAGTGAGTGAAGGGAGAAATTGGGAGAGGGGTTTGGTTTGTGGAGTCGAGGTGGAGGTTTTGGACTTGTCGACGAGGGATTTGGAGTTATGTAGCAAGTTGAAGCCCTCACCGGAGTGATCGCCGGAGCGAGGGACAAAGGCGGCTTGTGTAAAGGTCGATGGGGTATTTTTTGGTTTTGGAGGGTATAAAACTAACCTAAGATGCTAAAAAATCTTAAACTAACCCTAATCTAATGGACAAAGGGGTAGAATTGGCATCGGCATTGGTAGGCCGGTGCTGTGGAAGAAGAACACTCCGTTGAGGTGGATGGCGAGAAAGAGAGGGGAGGACGGCCCTTGCTTTGTCACACCAGGACAGATGAAGGAGACTAAGATGATGGCACTCCTAATTTGGTCGTTGGGAGGCCGTAGGACAACGGAGGGAGGAGCTTGCCAGAGAAAAGTCGGGGATGGCCGAGGAAGGAGCTTGAAGAGGGTATTTTGGCCAAAACTTATCTAAGAAGATGTGGAATGCAACAAGGGTTGTTTTATAGGCCATAAGAAGCCCTTCCAATCTTAGAAAGAAGCTTCCAAGCTCAAAAGGTTTTTGCGAAATAAGATACCTGAACCTTTGAAAGGTTCGCATGATCTTTTGGGAAAGACGTAAAGCCCAAGGTGCGGCTCAGAAGGAAGGCAATTTCACAAGGAATCCTTGTATCAATTTTGGGAGAGAAATCCACGCTCAAAACTCAACGATGAAGGTTCAACCTTCCAAACATGGCGCGACGACCTATGTTCAAAGAAGATGGTGAAGTTAGGGGGCTCTTTGCAAGGAATTCAAAAAGCTAAGGGTCTGAATGAGATAGTCTAACTAAACTAAAATGCAAACTTGGTCAAGATGATCTCATATTGGGTCCAAATTTTGGTACAAAACTACTTTGGACCTAAGGAATCCAATGGTGAAGTTTGATTTAGGTTTTGACCAAGTTTGACTGGGTAATTTATGCAAAAACCAAAATTAGGGCATCTGTCTGAGATTCAGTTTTAGGTAAAATTGGGTTTCAATGGTCAAATCAAGCATACCAAATCCTTAGAAAATATTTTTATATGATTTTCAGAGGGTTTATATGAATTTTATCCTGACCAAAACCTTAGTAGATTAAGCGGGTTTGTTTTTAGGGTTTCAGATGTCATTTAATTCTCAAAATGCATGAAAACCCATTTCTATCTACACTGACCTACTTGTTAGACATTTAAAATCATTTAACTTTTGATTAACCCCTGAAAAACCCCATAATTGTTATGCAATTGAGATATGCTATTAAAACTGCAGCTTACCCCTGTTTTCTTATTATTCTCTCAGAATGGATTTGCAGTGAATTAGGGCTCTCTAGTAGTTATGTAGGAGCATTTATTCCTTGATTATGACTAATTAAAGTTAGATATGGCTAATGATGACGTTATCATCAGCTACTAACCAATTTGCAATTATGTTTGATGTTGTTCAACTGAAGGTTTTTGTTAATTGTTGTTTTGGACTCCTAACTGAATTAAGTAACCAGTCCCTAACTTGGAAAATCAATCTGATCTTGTAGATCTAATTAATGGTTTCACTTAGGGGTTTTATTTTTCTTTTAGATCCACTCCTCCAGCAAACCATGATCCTCTAATTATAGTGGAGATTTTAGAAGGTGAGGGGAACAATCAAACTTGTGGTGATGTAGAAAAATTTTATTCTAATCTGAGGAGAGCCCCCTTGATTCTTTGAATGTCTTTTGTCCCATAAACCAAACCTTTAGATGATTTGACATATGCTCCATCTCTTCCCTTGCATAGAACGGGTGGTCATGGAGATAGACCCTCTAGAGGCTCAGCTAAGATAACTAGGAATCAATCAGAAACCTTATCTTTATCTAATTTTTAATGTGTGCCCTTTTCTAGAACTATTGGGAGATTCCGAATGAGCCCACAATCAAATGCCTTTAGTAAATAATTTTTAGCCATCATTTGGGTTTGATTTTTTTGATTGAGCCTTTTGTTGCTTATAAGCACATCTGCACAATTCTTAATTCCATCACTTTTCAAAATTTTAGTTCTAAATCTAGCAACCCTAATATTTGGTGTCACTCTAAATTTACTTCATGCCTCATCTCAATCTTTCTCTATTGAATGTACCTTTGATAACAGTCAAATCATTTTGATGTTAGGAAATATCTTTGGACTAATTTGAAGACTTTGCCATGCACTTACTCATCATGTTGGTTAATCAGAGGGGACTTCATTTTTGTTTTGGCACCTTGTGAAAAGATTGCTGGTGTTCCTTTTTGTCACTTTCCTACACCAATTTTAGGGTCTTCATTGACTCCCTTACAGCTATTGCTCTCTCCATAGGAGGTAATCAGTTCCATGGTGCAATGGGCAATGTCGTAGTAGAAGAATTTACCAGTGCTTAGATCATATTTTTCAACTCCAATTGCCTTCTTCTTTCTCCATTAGGTAGTTACCTCTCCTACCTCAATTTAGACCATGACCTAATGTTTATGTGCTTTTGACTCCTCGCACCCTAATAATCACAAACCTTTTCACTTTCAAAACATGTGGCTTAGTGACAGAGGCTTTGAAAATTTTGTTACTCACGTGTGGGCTACTCTCCAACATATTTCTGGTGATAGTGATCCCCTCACTTGCTTTTGTCTCAAACTTTCTCTGATTAAAAAGGCTTTAAAAACTTGGAACAAGACATCCCGAAAAGAATCAAGGATTTGCAGGCTTTCCATGATGATTTAGAGAGCAAGCTCGATGATGCCCTTACTAAACAGAATGATTTCTTATAGGAAAAAGATAAAATCTCCTAGCTCTTGAATGGTGAAACTAACTCAAAATTCTTTTGGCCACCATTAAACATCAAACAACCAAGTGTGCTCCTTCGCTAACTTTTAATATTGATTGAGGTTCTTGGACTATTGTTGCTCTTAATTAAGGCTTGGGAACACTTTGACTTCTAAGCCTATTGATCATGATCAAAGCCTCTCCTTTCCTCTATCCCTAGAATTCATTCTAAAGAAGACACTCTAAGTCTCATCTTACCTCCTAATGAAGTAGAAACTTATAGTACCCTTAAGACTATGGCTCCCAACAAAACTCCTCATCTAGATGGTTTTAGTTATGATTTTTTTCTTCATTTTTGGTCCTTTCTCAAAGATGAAATTGTCTTGGACACCAATCATGCTATTGTTAATTGAAAAGCTCCTTCAGCTTTCAATATAATCCTCATTTCTCTTATCACTAAAAAACCTTAATCTGAAAGCTTGTCTGATTTTCAACTGATTAGTCTTTGCAATGTCCTTTATAAGATTGCCTTTTTGATTCTTTCCATATTTGAGTGCTATTCTCCCTCATCTATTCTCTCCTAAGCAAGTAGGATTCATAAAGGATTGGTCCATGTTGGTTAATATTGCCTTAATTTTTGAGCTTACCTAGTGCTTGGATCATAAGGTTTTTGGAACTAACATTATTTCCTAGCTTGATTTAGAAAAGGTTTATGATTGTGTAAAGGGAGTTTTTTTATAAGGTTCTCATTCAATTTGGGTTTAGCTTGATTTTATCAATCTTCTTATAATCTTTGTGGAACATGCAAGGTCTTTGATTCTTGTTGATGGTATTTCTTCTCCTTTCTTCCATGTCTCTAGGGGTTTACACTAAGGAGATCCAAAATCCCCTTTCCTCTTTAATAGTATGATGAAGGTCTTTATTCATGGCCTTAATAGATTAGTCAATTCTTGATAAGTCAAGCATTTCTTTGTCAAACGAGGTATCAAAGCTCCAATCACCCTTCTTTATGCAGATGATGTGATAATCTTTGTGAATGGTAGCATTCCAAACATTACTACTCTTTTAATTTTGTTCAATCTTTTGAAAGATAAATTGGGCAATGTGTTAGGTGCTCTAAAAGCTTTTGCTACTCTAGAAACACTTGCCTCTTGGTCAACTTTCTCGCACTTTAAATTTTTTTGGTTGTCGATTGGGCTCTTCCTTTTCACCTATTTGGGATGCCCCATCTTGACTGATAAAGCTAAGGTATCGTGCTTTCAAAAGATCATTAAAAGATTAAGTAAAAATTAGTAGGATGGCAAGCTAATCTCCTTCTAGTGCTCAACTTCTTTTAATTAAACATGTCCTGACCTCCATTCCTATCCACCTCCTTTCTATTCTTGATTTGCCCAAGACTACTCTCGAAAAGTCAGATTCTATCTTTGCTTGTTTCTTCCAGGGCTCTACTTTTCATGGTTCTACCTTCCATTAGGTCTCTAGGACTGCCATCTGCACTCCAAAGTTGGTGGACTTGGTCTACAAAACATCTTTCTTTTTATCAAAGCCTTTCAAATGAAATGAGTTTGGTCTCTTCTCTTTCCCAAGTACCCTTTTAGTTTATCCTTCACTCATCTTATGGCTTTTGGAGTAACTTGATTAATTCCCTTCCCCATTATTGTAGACTTTTATGGGAAGCTTGTAGGGTTATATTGCCACAATTTGGCTTGGGAAATTCATAATGGTAAAGTTGACTTCTAGATCAATCATTGGATTGGGGATCATACTTTGCGCATATACGTGAATGATGAAACATCTCCTCCTCTACTTACTATTTGAGAGGCCATTTCCTCATTAAGCTCCACTGATTTTTATCGTTATACACCTAGCTCAGGTGTATCCCAAATTAACACTATTGTCTTAGACAATTAACTTGATATTTCAATTTAGAAACCCAACTACAACAAGACTTTTATTGTTGCTTTTGCTTATAAAGCCCTCTTTCCCAGGGAAAACCCTTTACTTTGGGCCAAAAACCTTTGGTCCTTAAAACTTCCCCTTAGGCACTCCATATTTCTAGGAAACTTTTAAGGAATATGTGCTTTCAGGCGAATTCGTCATTGTTTAAGAGATGCGTCGTAGTAATAGGACAAAATCACAAAAACAGATAAAATTTATAACTCAAATGAAAGTCTGAGGTCATTCGTTAGGAGCAAATATGGAATTCACGCATAAATCTCAACAAATAATGTAAATGAGCATAATTAATTATTCAAAACTAATATTCGATGTATAACATGAATATGTGAAGGATTTAATGAGTCAAAAAGACATCTAAGGAAAAATAATGGTGATTTGAATCACCAATTATTAGCTTAGATACACATATAATAATTACTTGATCATCTAAATAAATCAACAGTATCAACCATGCAAACTTTAGTGTATAGTGCACTCCCTGTCAAGCAAATCAGACAGCTTAAGTGTCCACAGCTATAGTGTTCTTCTGTCTTTCTTCTTCTTTCTTTGCTTCTTTTGCCTTTCCTCTTCTTTCCTTCTTCTACGGTCCTCCTCTTTTGCCTATTCTCTTCTTTGACCCTTCTGATGCACAGGGGGAAACTCTCCTTCAAATGTGGCTAAGTGTCGAGAACACTGAAGAGCAAAACCCCCATTAACCCCACTCTCTCTCTTTCTTTCTTCCTTCTCCTCTTCTTCTCTCAGGGTTCTCCTCTTCACGCCCTCCCAGGGCCATGCACAGTACCAAGTAGTCGGGTTATCGCTCTAGAGCGCACCCAAGACCAGGGCTGCCAACGTGGGGTAGCAGCCGAGGTGTGCACATGCATAGGCAGGTAAACGGGTTAGAGCCAGGCCCGCATGCGCAGTGTCACGGGCGAGGCATGTGAAGGGGTGCAAGGGACCTCATCCCCATGTGTGTCGAGGTGATAAGCCGCTGACACAAAATCAATTTATTGCGCTGCGGATGCTTTTCAGCAAACGAGGTGGGACTAATGATAGTGCCTTTCTTCGCGCAGCTAGCAGCAACAGTTCCTTCGTCAAATTTGTAGTCAAGCTTTGGTCAACTGCTCCAATTGATGATCCAAGAGTGGTCCTGGGATGACTCCGTAGTAGCTGGAGTCGAGACTAGGGAAGGCGAGACCTGAAGCAAGCTTCAAGTGAGCTTGAACTCGCTCGTTAATGGCGGAGATGACCTGAAGACCTGAAACAAACAAAACGGCCTCTCGACCCTGTTAAACAAGTTAAGAAGCTTCGTATGAGTGTGGCGAATGTGATGGTGGGTGTAGCATGAGGCAAGGAGCATTGTGGGTGGCTGGCGAAGTCGGAATAGGTTAGAGGTGATGGGTTTGTTCGGTGGAGGGTTCAGGTGGATGGTGGAGTGAAATAGGAGAGGGGTTTTACAGAAGGTGGTGCGTTGGAGCTTATGAGGGTTTTGGCGAGGCGGATGGAGGTGTGTAGCAGCGGGGATGCCTCATCGAAGGAGCTGCCGGAGAAGGAGAAGATAAGGGTGGTTGACGGCGTCGGGGGGATATTTTGGTCTTTTGGATAGGAAACTAACCTAAAGATCTAAAGAAGCTAAACTAACCCTAATCTAATGGACGAAGGGGGGAGAATGACACTGGTGTTGGTAGGCCGACGCTGGGGAAGAAAGTACTCCGGTAGGTAGGATGGCAACGATGACGGAGAGAGAGCGATGACGGCTGGTATTGCACGATGCGGAGGAAGATAAGGAAGAAGAATCTGCCGCCAGTATTGCGATCGGACGACAAGGATAGGCAAAGGGAGCCACTAGAGCTTGAGGAGCCTTTCGACCGAAATAGGAAGGAGGAATTGAGGGTAGATCTGACCAAAATCAAGCTTGAGAAGCACGGTCTGCCCTAGGGGTTCTTTATATAGGTAGCAGGAAGCAGTTAGAGCTTGGGAAGAAGCAAGCTTCCCAAGCTTGGAAGGCCACCGGAGTTGGAAGCTCAAGAGATACCCAAATCTCTCATGTGTTCACATGAGTGATTGGGAAGGTTGTTGGGCTCAAGACTGAATTCATGTGCAAGGGAATTTCACAAAGAATCTCCAATTCAATTTTGGGAAGGTTTGATTGAGAATCGAGCGAGAGAGTGAGAAATCTAGGCTCGAATCTCATCGAAGAAAGGTACACTCACACCAATGGCAGTGGGAACCTAAACGTGAAGATGATGAAGATGTAGGGACCTATTTGTAAAGGATTCAAAAGTTAGGTACATGTGTTTGAGAGAAAAGACTCAGACAAGACCAAATTGAAAACTAAGTCATGATCTCAGATTGGGCCTAAATTTTGGTACAAACCTAATTTAGACCCAAGGAATCCAATGGTGAAGTTAGATTTAGGTTTTGACCAAGCTCGACTGGAGAAATTGCATAATTATCCAAATTAGGGTAATAGTTTGTCTGTGGCTCTATTTTAGGTCAAGACGGGTTCTGATGGTCAAATTGAAGGTACCAAACCCTAGAGAATATTTTCTATGAATTTTAGAGGGTTTATGTGAATTTTATCCTGACTAGAACCTCAATAGATTAAGCAGGTCTATTTTTAGGGTTTCAGATGTCATTTAATTCCTGAAACGCATGAAAACCCATTTTTGTCTACACGGTCCCTTTTGTTAGACATTTAAGACCATTTGACCTTTAATTAATCCCTGAGAAATTCCATGATTGTACTGCAATTGAGATGTGCTGTTAAAACTGTAGTTTTACCCTATTTTACTATCTTTCCCTTAGAATGGATTTGCAGTGAATTATGGTCATCTGGCTATTATGTAGGAGCATTTATTCCTTGCTTATGACTAATTAAAGCTAGATATGGATGATGATGATGTTATCATCATACCCCCATGCCTAACTTTTTCCAGTCCATTAGCAAAATCTCATGGAATTAACTCAAATTCTAGACCATGCGTTCAGATCTCTGATATGTGCTTTTTCTTTTGTTAGATTAGGTCAGAATGCCAATAATAGGCCTAGAGATACTCAAGTACCAACCAAGATCTAGACCTGACCAGCTTTAGCCTCAGTTCACCACGAAGGTTTCTACAGCCCACAGGAATTAACCTAAGGTTCGTTGAACTCCACAGTTAAAGCACCTGTGCTTAAAACATGGTTAGTCCAGGTTCAGTTTATAGTGTATTTTTGTAAGAGAGAGATAGAAGAATTTTTTTTGTACTTTTGGATTTTTTTCTCTCTTTTCTTCTTTATTTCTAGCTTTGGATTGGCTTTACAACACGGTCTGTATCGGATTCCTAGCTCCCACCATCAATCCTCGTAGGGTCCTTGGCTTTCAATGCTTTGAGATAGCACCACCCATGGCAACCCCCAAAATCGTGGCTTTTGACACTTCGAGATAGTGCCGCCCATAGCGTTTTGTAGCTAAATTCAGGCCCTGGCAATCAACATTTTAGAATAATCCCACCCATGGCACCTGAACTAGCACAAGGTGCTCACGTGCCCCCGGTAGGATATTTAGGTATCCTAGGAGACAAGCACTGAGGAGATGGTATGTTATTGTGCATCTTCGAGGGCAATTTCATGCCTCTCCGCACAGGGCGCTCTTCTAAATCAACTTGTGTTGATAAGTCGCTCCTAATCAAGGTGGCTTTTTCATAACAGAATTAACACTTTTACGTGATTCTGATATTAAGCGCATTGAACCAGATTGTGTGTGGATTAGGGTGCTTAGGTTATCGAGTCCCACAAACCAGAGGTCAGTTAACGAGGCTAAATAATCCCTAAGCCTTAGACCTAATACTTAAGCTTTGCATTTTCCTCAACCTCTTAAGGACTATCCAGATCTTAACGGATACTTGAATTTTTAAGCTTAAAACAAGCCCAAGAGGTCTAAGATCAGCATTAATACTAATCACTGTGTCTCGTAGCACTTTTTTGACTTTTATTTCTTTCTTTTTGATTTTTTCTAGAACTAAGTAGATTCCTTAATCTTTTACTAATGACTAACTCTTTTCTTTTCAAATTGTTGCTCCTTTTTGACATTTAAATCACCTCCCTTTTCCTCCTCAAGAATGATATGCAATTAATTCTTTCAAAATTTCCTCCCCTTTCTCCATTTTTTTATTCTTTTTAAATTTTTTATTTTTTTGTTTTTTTGAAATATGTACTTTTTTGTGAGAACCCTTCAGAAACTTGAATTTTTGTGTGTTTGCACTTTAACACCCCCCATGCCTAAGTTTTGCAATGTCCTCATTGTAAACGAAGGGCATGAAATAGTTAGGGTTCAAGAGTTAGAACAGGTTCAATGGGTGAGCGGATAGGTCGGGATGACTGCTGCAGACAGGTGTTGAAGCGACGGGTTACTACGCTATCGAATTCAATTTTGAAAACCTGTCGTTGTAGTTTGAATAGCGGAGAACTCGATTCAACAAATAAAATTTATACCGGAATAGAAATCCTAGGTCAAACTCAAGGAGGCTACATCGATCTAAATTCGTAATTATATTTTTTTCGTGCTTTTGTTGAAAAGCGGAGTAATTACAATGAAGTACTATAAACAATCAGAATAAGAGAGAGAGAGAGAGAAAACATTCACTTCATACTTCAAAATGTTTATACAGTTAAGCAAGCGAGAAATTACACTAGAAAGAAAGAAAACTATTACACTAGAAAGAAGGAAAAAGGAATGGGAGAGAGAAGTTATCCTCCTCGACGATCGCTTGGAGGACGAGTCGAACAGGATGACGCCTCGAAGACGAAGAACGGATCGGGAAGGAGGTTGAGGCAAGAAGAACGGGAACGAAGCAGCACGTTGTCATCGTCGCGGGATCCACTTCAGAAATAGGGGCAAAAAAAATTGACTTTATCTCTTGAGGAGCATTTTGGGTGTGGGACAAGCTTCTCTTGAGCTTTGGAAAGGGAGAGAATAGGAAGGGATGAGAATTTCGTATGGAGGGGGTCTCCTTTTATAGTTGCAAGGAGTGAGGTCCTAGATGTCTGATATGTGACCATTTTTCCTCGACTGACCTAAAATCACCTTTGTGAGATTTTCTAACCGTTAACCTATCTTGGGAATCCATTCCCGTAGTACAATGGGTTTCCAGATGTCTAGACTTAGTGCCAGACGTCCTATACATCGTATGATGGCTTTACACCGGAACCCTGTTTAGGTCTAATAAAAGTCAGGAAGGAAACCCGCCTAGAATCAGACGTCTGACTTAGTTCCCAGACGTCTTAAACAAGTTTTCCAGACGTCTGATACCTGGACCAAGCGTCTGATGACCCTGTCAGAATCATAATTTATTCTAATTACAGCCTGTTTTGCCTTGGGTTCAACCCCAATGGCTATGGAAGCTTTCTAAGGTCTCCTAAAGCCTTCCTAGGCCCTATATAAATAGAGGACCTTTGTCTTGCAAAAACACATCAAGCCACACCAAGCATTAGCATTTCCACATTTTTTGTGTCCAAGTCAAATACAAGATCTTGCTCTCCATTTTGCCATTCCAAATCTAGAGAGCTTCAATCCAGTTGCACACCTGCTCTCCCTATGCGATTATGATGAGAAGCTCATCATGGCTTCAAATTACCCCTAATTAACTAGTTTCCCTAGTTAATTAGCTAGGAATATATATATAAGGGTTAATTATGAAATAAGGGATAAACCATTAAAGAACCTTAAAATAAGTTAAAAATGATAAATTATAAGTCAATTAATATTATTAATAACTTAATTAATAAATGGACTCAAAATATTAATTAATTACTTAATTAATATCTTACTTAACTAAAGTATAACTTAAGACCTAAGTTTTAAATAACTTAAGTAAGTTAATAAGTAAATAAATATAAATAAATGGGTTAAAAATGTGAATACAAGGCTTTAATATAATATTTATCTAAATTATAAATATATATAAAAAGTTAGAGAAGAAAATAATTTAAATTAACCTTAAAAGCCTCTGTTTACATTTAGGTCCCTATAATTTATTACATTTGAGTCCTTTCCTTTCACCTGGGTCCTCATCTTTCCTTGCATACAGGTCCATATGAACATCTTCTTCATTTCTTCTTCATTCGCTTCAATGGTTGTTGATCAGCGGTGCATTTACCACTTGATCACCTCACATCTGATGACATTCCTTCCGTGCCAAGCTCCTAGGGCTTGCGCTCACCATCATCTTTCCATCCTATGGTCTGGATGCCCTTGAAATCCTAATTAGGACTCAAGGTTAACTTCACTGGCATTGGAGAAGACACCGGAGGTTACCTTGAACCTAAACACATTTTCATCTAGATTAGGCCTCCTTCACAGCTGCCGAACCCTATAAATACCCCTTGAACTCTTCGATTTCGGTGGTTAGCTCCCTTCCCACTTCCCCTAACTGTAGCTAACTGATAGGCTATTCCCTCCTACTCTGGCAACCTACCTCCACTACCATGCACTTCCTCCTATCATTTCCACCATTCGTTGAGCTCCGTCATCCTCCGCCGCACCTCTGATCAAGGCGACTCTAGACTACGCTTCCACTCCACAAATTCGCCCACCGGGCTTCTTCCTTCTTCCCTCTGATTTCCTCCTCTATTACGACCGTCAATGGAGATATCTCTGCCTTCCTTCGTCCAGGTAACAATAGGATAGGTAAGTTAGAGTAGTTAGTTTAGTTAATTAGGTAGTTTAGTTAGGTTAAATGTTAATTTCTTCTATCGTATTCTTCAGCTTCGATGAGTTCTTTGAGCTCTTCTGGAGCATCTTTTCGTCTTTTTAATTCATTGATCACACTCCACATTCTTCCACGATCATTTCTAACTCATTGATTTCATGATTGTATCACCTCCACGCCTAATCCACCTTTACACTCACCTCCACTATCCACGGCGGAGGTATCTGAGACTAAAACACATTCACTGGGGCCCTCCATTACCTCTTCATTATCTAAGGGCCCCAATCTTATACTTAATTAGTATAAATAACTCATATAAAGTAAATGGCTAAATTTCACCCTCATTTCTGAGCTTGCTGTCAATGGCAGCTCAGAGATGAGTTAATCACCTAATTAAATAGTCCACTAGCATCACTTTACCCCTCAAAACTCTTTTCCTCAATTGAGTGAGGGGATACTCTCTGAGTTCCACTTAACTCAGAATTTGCAATTTCTGAATTTATTGCATATCTTCTGCTATGATCACCAATGGAGTAAATTGATGAGCTCCTGAGGTTCCTTGTGACCTCAGGAAGCTTTCCAGACCCTCAATGACTTGTTTCATTGAGTTTTATACTCTATCAGTCACTTTCTAGTCTCACCGGAGCTCTGGCGAGCTCCGACAAGTCATTTTTCAGTTTCAACCCTTAATAGGTCTCAAGGAGTTCCAGAATGTACAAATGAGGTGTAAGGATTCTGATTTAGTGATTATTTTGTTGATTTATTGCCTGGAGCTTAGTAATGGCCTTTGTCTTCTCCAACTCCGGCAGAATTGGAGATATCTTCCCATTAGATTTTAGGTTCTGGAAATAGGTCTGTAAGCTTATATAGAACCTATAGAACTCAGTCATGATTTCTAATTACTTTGAAATTCCCTAGGGTGTTCCACCGAAATCAAGTCACTTTGGTTCCAGGCGGCGATGCCTGAGATCATATCAATGAGCTCAAAACTTAGTTTTGACCTATGCAATAACTTCCTGGGGTATAATTGAGTTGATTTAGATCTTTAATTGCATCTGAGAAAGTCTGGAATAGAATGTCAACTTTGTGATCGATTTGGTCAACTCTCATCTGGAATTGAAGAATTGACGTCTTAAATTCTAATCTGATGATTTAATTCAGTCTTTGAGATGATCTGGGATAATTTAGAGTTGATTGAATTGAGTTTTATTGAGGAATTAGGGCAATTCAATTCATTGAATAGTATGGGTTTGTTTGAACCCATTACTATGTTTTTGAGTTTCTGTTGAAATTTAAACACCAAAACCAGCCAAATTGAATTTTAAAAACCTGCATAGGTTGTTCAATCCCTTTTATTAGGTTGTTAGCTCTCTGTCGAGCTAATCAGAGCTCAAATGGAGCTCTGAAGCTTCTGAACGAAGATCAGAAACTCTTATCTCTTTCTGAAGCTTTTTAATGGCCTTCTTCTTAACCAATAGATGCGGAATCATCTACTGAGATAGTCCAGGAACTCATCTGGAGGTCCAAAGCCTTCACTATAGGTCCTTAGACCTGATTTCACCTTCTGCAGGTGTTACGAATGGGCGCTCCAGACGTCTTTTAACATGCTTGGAGGTGGCCCAGACGTCGTACCAGACGTCTGGAATCACTTACAGACGTCTGACCAGACGTCTGGGATCATTTCCAGACGTCTGGAAATCGGTTATTTTGGCATGCTACTATTCGTCTGTGCGCCTGAGCGCGCAGACCTGGATTTTCTCTCTCTCTCTCCCTCTTTTTCCCTCTCTCCTACGGCCGCAGACGCCTCTGCCACGTTCTCTCTCTCCTCCTTGCGCAGCCTTAAAAGGGCCACGCCTCTCCCTCACTCCCGTCACCTTTGCCTCCTTCCTCTTCTCCTTCAGCCAGTGCGCGAGAGCGAGAGCGAGGGTGCAGCAGCAGCGACAACCGCGGTGAGCGTGGGTGGAGGTGCTGCGCAGGGGAGGAGGCGTCGGCCGTGAGGGCTTGAACCTGCCGGGGCAGCGGGAGTCAGCCGACGGGGGCGCAGCGGGCGCGGAGCGATGCGGGAGGCCTGCTGTAGCTCGAGCAGCAGGCGGAGCACTCACAGCGCGGCCGGGCGTCACAAGCGGAGGGCGAGTCGCGCCCTGGTTCTAGAAAATTTTCCAGAATCAGACGTCTGTGCTTCTAGACAGACGACGGGAACGACGTCTGGAAGACTGTCCAGACGTCTGAAAGGTGAGTTTTTCCGTCTCCTTCCTTCCCTTCGATTGACCGTACTAAGAGAGAGAGGAAATGGGTACGCGTAGGGTCGGAGATTCGCATCCAACGAGAATCAGATGTCTGGCTGCAGTGCCTGACGGCGGGAACGACTTTCAGACGTCCAGGGTGACCATCGGACGTCTGGTAACTAGGCCAGACGCCCCCGCAGGCTTCTGGATGTTTGAGAGCCCACGCAGAGCGAGGAATTCCCTGATCCACTTTTTAAGACGTCTAGAAGAAGTTCCAGACGTCTGATTTTGCACTGTTCCGTCGTTTTTGACCCATTTCGGGCCCGTTCGGGCTTTGTTTTCCGCGTTTCAAGTTGCATTCTTTTTGAAATTACATCCTCTACCTGTCTACAGTAGCTGTATACTATTTTGAGAAGTTCCTTGTGTTTGATCCTTGTGATAGGACCCCGTTCCGTTGCAGTCTTGGGGGTTGCGGAGGCACGCGGGATTCCCGACCACGCCCCCAGTTCACCTGTTGTAACCGGTAGAGTGGCTTTAAGTATAATCCGTTAAATTATGAAACCATAAATAGAACCTAGGACATTGCATGAATCCTAGGAATGAGAAATAGATTGAATGGTAGATTCCTAGGGTGTTGCATGAATCCTAGGGCTGGAAAACTAGATTGTATGATAGATCCTAGGATATGGCATGACTCCTAGGATGGGAAAACTAGTGGAATGTATGAATACTGCAGTCTTGGAAAATGTGGAAAGGAAATAATAGCTGCCTGTGAATTGAATTAACAGCTGCCTGTTATGAATAAATGAACATGATTAAGAATATGGGATGTATGAACGTGAAACTGGAATGGTGAAACTGGAATGTTCTGAGTTAAAGAGCTAGAACCCTACGGGGAATTAGGAGTAGAACTCCTGGAAAGTGAATGGAATAGAATTGGGGAAGTGAGCTGGCCCTTGAGTACGGAGTACCAAGGAGAGCGACTGTCCCCCCTGTTTAGTGCAGAGCGGAGCCAGCCGCCCCAGGGACCCGGGGTTAGGACTGGCCACTCTGTACCGACTTGCTGGCCCTCGTGTACGTAGTACCGAGGAGAGCTACTAGTGTAGGGAGGTACTAGCTACCCCACGGGCCCCGGGGTTCTGCTAGCCTCCCACACCGACTTGTTAGGCCCACTGGGGCAAACCAGGGTAGTCAGGCGAGGGTGCGCGGACTGTGGAGGGGCAAGGCCCTTGTTTGGTTACTGTGGAGGGTTTGGACCCCTGTTACTGAGAGGGCTCTGCCCTGTACTGGTTCCGTGCTGCGCTTTGGGCGCACCCGTTAACGGAAACGACTGACCACGTGCCAGTGCGGGTTAGCTACCCATGCGTTTACTGCATGTGCCGTAGTCACCGTTACGTCTGTCAGTGACCTTGGGGTGGTTGACTGAGAGTAGGATCACCACAGGGGACTCTCCCGGCCAGGAGAGCACCACATGCTACTTCTACTGTTCGGAAAAGACTGCAATCAAGATCGTTCCCACGAGGAACATTCAAGATCAAGTGAAGGATCTGAGAAATAGATAAATTGTGAAACAATAGAAAGACGTAAATAAAGGAAGAAAGAAAATTAAACAGCTACTGTACACTTTACTGTTTCTTTAGTTTAGCTGCCACTCTACTCAACGTTTTGCTGACGTGTTACACTCGTTACCTTTCAGGACCAGGTGTTGAGCAGCCAAGGTCAGCGGCTGCAGAGGACGCTAGGCCGAGTAGGGTCCAGTAGAGTTATCACTGTTCTCTTGTACCTCTTTTTGTTCCGTTATAGTGAGTAGTTCTTGTTTCCGCTGTACTTTTCTTTACCTGCAGTTCATATTATGTTATGAATGTTGTTCTACTGTGTTGGTGGTATATACTGTAGTGGTTTCTTTCCTTACTGCTGTATTTCCTTACTGTTAGTTATATTCATGCTGAATGTGGTTTATTTTACTGCCCTTTTGGTTACTTCCTCGTTGGACGACTAGGTCTTGGGATTAGTCGAGTCGGTCCGGTTCTCGTGTCTCGTAGGGACTTGGGAATCGGGTCGTTACAGCAGGCCATGAATGGTCATGCGATCCTTCCAGTTTCACCCTTCAAATCTAACGGTTAAAATTAATCTGAACACCAAATTGGTGTTACAATTAGATAGAACTATTCAAGGGTTATCGATTGAGCATTTGCTCAATCAATTTGGTCCAGCCAATTGGCCAGAATCACTGGCCGAAGATCAACCAGAACCTGGGAAACAAAGTCCCACCTTGGTAAATTGTGAGCACTGGCACCGGTATAATATGAAAAAGTGATGATGACGTTTCTGTATTCAGTGCAAGGTGCAAAATGAAACTAAGCTCTCGAGTGCGGGTGCGTGTGTTGCACGTGCCTGCATACATGTGTGTGTGTGTGCACCTGTGGGCATGAGTGTGGGTCCGAGGGGGCGTGTGCGAGCCTGGGAGGCCGGAGACTATGCATTGGTTTGAAACGAAAAGAAAACACCTAACATGAACTAGGCTTGGACCCAGTACGGTCTGGTCCCACCCTCTAGGGGGTGCTGTGTATCCCCGACCGGTCTGAGCTGCCAACTATAAAAACCAAATTTTTGGTTAAGTGTGAGCTTTATGTGCACAGAACTAAGGAAGAATTAGAAGAGAATAAACTTAAGGAGAAAGCTAAGAAAAGAGAACAGATAGGGCTAAGAGGAAGAAGAAGAAGAGAAAAAGATGAATTAAAGAGAGAGAGAATTACAATAGAGATAAAAGAGAAGAAAGGGCTGAAGAGAAGAAGAAAGGAGACTCTTATGATTTCTAATCTTCACTTTTGTGTTTTTATGTAATAATATGCCTCCTTTTAATATTTTGAGCTTAATTGATATAATGAGGCATTTGTATTCACTTATATAAATTTTCTTGCCTTAAACTTTTGTAATAAATTGTAATTAGTGAATAAACATGCTTACTTGATTCTTAATGAAAAAAATTACATGTGTAAATATGTTTTTGCTTAATGGAATGTTGCATCCTTTTAAGTAAATATCTTTTATGCAAGATTCATGTACTTAAAGTAATCTAATTACAATCCTGATTGATTAAATAATTAGTAATTTATGTTTAGGAGTTAATGGTGAATTAAGATAAGTTATGCCTCCCAGTGAACGACCTGGACTCAACCAGTTAAAAAGAATTTAAAATCTAAAATGTTAGGTTAACTTGACCTTATATTACACAACTAACATTAATTCAAGTTAACCTAGGTTGCTTTCTTATGTGATTAATTAAGTCTAAATAACTTAATTAACTATGTTAAGGAATTAAACTACCGGATTACGAGAGCGATGAAGCGCCACCGCGTGGTTCATGCACCTACATCATCACATCAACGCACTTACACCAAAGGGAAGTCTCCTAACTCCTATAGAAGCTAGGTTTTAATATTTGTGGCTCTATAGGATTGTTGTACTTTTATTATTCATTGGTTTGGGTTTTCGCTTTGCGAATTCCCATCTCCATCGAGGGACAAAATACTCTTTGTGAAGAGGAGTGGTTGTGAGGTACACTACCCTCGGGTATAAAGTAGTGTGGTTGTACTGAGGTTGAACTACCCTCATTTTAAGTAGTTCGTTTAGTGGATTTAATCGACTTTGTCGATCGGGAAATCCTAACTCAAGAGGGTTAGGTGGTGGTTTTCACCCGATTTGGGTTTCCACCTAAAAAGTCTTGTGCCTATTATGTGATTATGCTATTTGTGAGATTGTTTACAAAATTCCTCATTTTATATTACATCATGCATATCTCACCTCCTCCCATAGGGAATTATATTTGCTATCAGAGTAGGTTTCTGCTTTCTAGGAGTTATATTTGCGGAAGATCTAATGGAGGGGAGCAGTTCCATGACGAGGATTCTGGAGGGGCAGTCTACCACTAGATCGCCATTCTTTGACGGGAACAACTAAGTTGCTAATGAAGATTGGCTACAAGCTAACGACTTCACCATCTGGGCTAGATGCGAGACGCCATTCGACATCCCAGAGAGACCCGCCGCAGGATACTTGCAACAGTAGATCCGGGAACTCTCGCTCAACATGAAGACAATGAATGCGTTGTATTGCACGCTCATCCAGAAGGAGCTCAACAGAATGTCGCAATGCGCCACTGCATACGAGATCTAGCACACAGTCGAGGTAACTCATGAGGGTACCTCTAAGGTAAAGACTGCTAAACTCAATTTACTTTCACAAGAATTTGAGTATTTTTCTATGAAAGCTAATGAGTCTTTGAGTAAGATGAACACTAGGTTCACTCTCATAGTAAATAATCTTAAGGCATTAGGAAAGACCTTCATTAAGGGGGAGCTTCAAGGGAAGCTTCTCCGCTCCCTCAGACCGGAGTGGGAACAGAAGGTCACCGCCATCGAAGAGGAGAATGAGATGGAGGAGCTTAACATGGAGGATCTCCTAGGCAATCTGATGGCCTACGAGACAAAGCTGAAGCAGAAGAAGGATACACTGAAGCCAAAATCGAAGAAGACCCTCACATTCAGAGCCGCGTCAGATAGCGTGGTAAGTTCTGATGATGAAAATTTTAAATTTTTACTTATAAAATTTTCCAAGTTTTGTAGGGAATCAAAGAAAGAAAGCAGGAGAAGAAGGAAAAAGATAGCTCGAGATGTTGCTACCACTGCAACGAGAAAGGACATCTACGATCAGAGTTCCCTCTTCTTAAGAAGGAGAAAAAGAAGGAAAAGGAGAAGAAGTATAAGAAGAAGGCATTCCAAGCAACTTGGGACAACATGAGCTCGGAGGAAGAAGAAGAGGAGAATCCTGAGGAAGAAATCGCTTACATGGGTTTCATTGCGACAGCGGGCGATAGCGAAAGCGACTCTGACAATGAGGTAAAATTTGAACTACAGGATGCATTTGATGAATTATTTGAAATCAGTAAGTCTCTTAAGGTAGAAAATAAAAACATTAAAAGGGATCTTAGTTTTCTTAAAAGTGAAAATGGAATGTTAGAAATAAAACTCAAGGATCTAGAAGTTAGTCCTAAGGATAATAATTTGTTATTAGAAAATAAAGACTTAATCAATGAAAATAGTAAATTTATTGAGGAAAACACAAATTTAAAAATTGAAATTTCTAGCATAAAAACCAAGATGCATGCTATTGAAGATGAACTTGCATGTCTTAGGGAGAAATCAAACAATTTGATCAATAAAGTAGCAAATTTATCTAGTCCTAAGGTTGAGAAAGGATCTTCGTCAAGGAGACCCACTAATAAATACAGATCCAAGCTTACTTGGATATCGAAGAAAGATTTGGAGTTTTGTTTGTAGATTATAAAGATTTCAACATCCAAGGCTGGACCTACAAAATGAAGAACGGTCAACTCGAGTTGGGAGGACCAAGGAGTATACCAAGAAGGAAGATGAGGAGACCGACGAGATGACAAACAACCGATCGACCCGTCGTACATCGACCGCTTGATTGGAGACTGGCGCCGATGCCCGGACCTCCAAGCTATGGATGGGAGCCCCATCCGATTTGGCATCCATCACCATTTGGGCCATTCTACTAGCCATGGTAGGTAAGGTAACCCTTAACCCTATCCTTTTATCATTAGCATATAGATAGGGGGGTAAAAATTAATGAGCTTTTTGTCGATCATTAAGGGGGAGGTGTTAAGCTAGCTATGTTTCCTTTAGAAAGAGGGAGAAAAATATATAGCTATCTTGTTATAACAAAAAGGGGGAGAACATTATTCTTGTTTAAAAGAAATTTAACCCAAAAACTAGAAGAGCATGTTTTAAGGGGGAGTTTAGGAGAATTAAAATTGATAAAAACCTTTTTGATAATGTCAAAAAGGGGGAGAATTTTATTGATTATTTTTTATGATTTTATCATCATCAAAAAGGGGGAGATTGTTTATGCTAGTGCACCAAGATCGTATATTTTGATGATAACAAAACACGTGTCTTTTAACATTTGCTTTTGAGTCTTAGTTTTTAGGTCAAATTATAAATGGAAACATGTTTAGGCGGAGTTCGAGCTCGCATCCAGAGCGGATTAAAGGAGCTTGATGAAGAAGAAGAAGCTTCGCAAGGAGTGAAAGCGTGAAGAGAAGAATAGGATAGATTCTCTTTTCATGTATTCTTTTAATTCTTTTGCTCTTTATTCTTTGTGTCTAGATATATGTTAAAGAGCCTCAAAGTAGTCCTAGGAATACTTGCACAACCCTGGGATACTTAGGTTTTTTGTAAAGAACTTAGAAAATCAAAATAGGGTTCTGTCAGCCTAATCTGACGTCTAATATGAAAATCAGATGTCTGATAGTGACTTTTAAGACATCTGACTATTGACTCAGGAGTCCAATAACATAGGCTGGACTTAGTAGGTTCTATATGATGAAATCAGACATCCAGACCTTAGTCTAGACGTCTTAGAAGACATTTAATGGTTATGCCAGACTTCTAATTAGTGGAATGTTGGCTACCAAAGTAAATGTTGAGGATTATGACCGTTAGGCTTATATCAGATGTCCGTAGAGGACCCCTGACGTCTGATGTGTGACCATTTTGCCTCGACTGACCCAAAATCACCTTTGTGAGATTTTCTAGCCGTTAACCTATCTTGGGAATAAATTCCCGTAGTACAATGGGTTTCTAGACGTCCAGACCTAAAGCCAAATGTCCTGTATGTTGTTTGGAGCACTTGATCGAGTTTTAAAAAGGTCACGCTGTAGTACAGTCAAAAAGGAGTTTAAAACAAATATAATTTATTACTTGAATTTTAAAGTCCGAGGTCGAACACAGGGAGCAAAAGAAATTCACACGCTAATCTCAATAATAAATGCAATTTGAACACAAAATACTACTCAAAATTTAATTAAGAATGTAAAGCATGAGTATATGAAGCATAAAAATAATTGTAAATAAAATAATGGATACCTATGAAAAAATGGACATCTGATTATAAAATCAGGCATGTTAAAAGTGATGTGCTACAGTGCTTTCTTCTGATTTTTCCTTCTTTCTTTTTCTCTTTATCTTCTTTCTTCTCTATTCTCTAGCATCTCCTTCCTTCTTCTGATTTTGGCTTTTCTCTTCTTCAGTTTTGCCTGTCCTTTGCCTTCAATCTCTTCCCTCCCTTCTTTCTTTCTTCTTTCTCTTCCTTGGCGTCTTCCTTCTTCTTCCTTTCTTTTTCTTCTTTGCCTTAGCTTCTCTGTGGCTCTTTTCTTCTTCAGCTCCTTCTCCTCTAACTTCTGATTTTTCTGCCTTAGCTTCTTCTCCTTTCTTCTTCCTTTATTCTAACTCTTCTCCTTCCTTTTTCTCTCTTCTTTCTCTGGCCTTTCTCCTTCCTTAGCTTCTTCTTTCCTTCTTCTCATAACTTCTTCCTTCTTCTTCTTCCTTGGCCTTCTCTTCCTTAGCTTCTTCCTTCTCTAGATTTGGCTAAGTGTGGAGCCAAACTTTCCACAGCAAAACCCCCCTTCCCTTGCATGGCATTCCTCTCTTCTCTATTTCGGTTCACTCTCCCAAAGCCACATTCGGGTCGGGTAATCGACCTAACGGAGACCCCGGTCCAGGCTCACCGACGTGGGTGGTGAGCGAGGAGTGAGTCGGTTCAAGTAAATGGGTCATGGCCAGGTCTGCATGGGCAGTGCTGCGGACGAGGCCGTGAGAGGGGGAGAGAGGGACCTCACCCCATGAGTAGGAGGAGACAAGGCTTATGCACAAAATCAATTTATGTGCATACGCTTGCTCGCCCACCTCCGAGGTGGGACTAAACGTCCCACCCCCCTTACGCGCGCTACAGCAACAGGTGTCTGGCTTTGATTGTTAAGCTACACGGGCTTGTGGATTCAATTGGCATCCTGGAGTCATGCGCGAAGATGTTCCGCATAACCTGGGATGGCAATCTGGGGCTGGTGAAGTCTGGAGTAGCTTGCAAGCTTGCTCCATGCTTTGCTCTAAT
Source organism: Thalassia testudinum (assembly GCA_037157565.1). Taxonomy (NCBI): domain Eukaryota; kingdom Viridiplantae; phylum Streptophyta; class Magnoliopsida; order Alismatales; family Hydrocharitaceae; genus Thalassia; species Thalassia testudinum. The sequence goes on from JAZHRO010000002.1 coordinate 96,161,892, forward strand.
GGCAGAGCAAAGTTGGAACCTGAAAACACCAAAATGGCCTCACGACCTCGTTAAAATGCTCAAGGAGATTCCCCAAGGCATGGCGAATAGGTGGCGGTGGTCGACATGGTGCAGGAATGGATGTGGTGGCGTACCTAGGGTTCTCTGTGGCCATGGGAGTGGGTGTGTTCGGGGGCACTTTTAGGTGAGTGGCGGAGTTATTGGAGTAGTGGGAGATGATCAGTGGGGTGTTGCGGAGGTCATAGGGTGGTTGGTGAGGCCGATGGAGGTGCGAGGGGATGCCTTGCCGGAGGTATGGTCGGAGGTGGAGAAGGTGATGGTGATCGGTGGTGTCGAGGGGTATTTTCGAGAAATAAAGAGGGGGAACAGGAGTAGGAGGGAGAGAGAAGTTAACTGACCTAACCTAAGGACGAAGGATACAGGAGAGGCGTCTAGGCTGGTATGACCGACGCTAGAGATGAAGATCTCTATAGATGAGGCGGCGACAACGATGAGGGCAATGGCGGCGTTAAGGCTGGTACGGCCAATGTGGATGAATGAGAGGAAGGCAACCCAACCACTGGTATTGTGGTTGGGCGACGATAGAGAGAGGACAGAACTGGCAGAGCTTGCAAAGATGTTGTGGCCAGCGAGGAGTGACGAATTGAGGGTGGACCAGCCCAATTCCAAGCTGGGGCCAAGCGGTTGAATCAGGGGCTGCTCAAATAAGCCTTTGGGGAAAGCTTTGTGCTTGGAAGCCAAGCTTCCAAGTAAAGTATGGCTGCCAGAGTTGGAAGCTTCAAAAAGACCCAAATCTCTCATGCGTTTGCATGAGAGATTGGGTACAAGTTAGGGCACATCAATGGGTTTAGATTGAAGAGGATTACTCAAAGAATCTCCCTTCCAATTTTGGGAGGGATTCTCTGAGCAATCAAGGAGAATCCTCCTTCTAAAGCTTGCCAGAGTAGGATTTCTCCAATATAATGGCGGAGGGACCTATTTGCAAGGACGATGAAGAAGCTAGGGGGCCAAATGCAAGGGTTTTTGAAAGATGAGGGCAGAAATGTAATCAGGTTAGACTTATTTGCAAAGTAGGTCAAGATGAGTTTCTCTTAGATTCAAATTTTGGTACAAACCTAATTGGACCTAAGGAATCCAATGGTGAAGTTGGATGTTGGGTTTGACCACATTTGATTAGGAAATTTACGTAAAAACCCAATTTAGGGTAAATATTTGTCTGGGACCCCATTATAGGTCAAAATGGGTTCCAAAGGCCAATTTGAGAGTTATAAACCCTAGAGGATATTTTTTTATGATTTTTAGAGGGTTTAGGTGAATTTTATCCTGACTAGAATCTTGTTTAATCAGGTGGGTCTGTTTTAGGGTTACAAGAAGTCATTTAATTCCTAGAACTCACACGAATCCTTTTTTGTCTGATTCAACCCACTTATTATCTTGTTAAGACCATTTGACCTGTGTTTAGCCCTTGAGAAAATCCGTTGTTGTATTACAATGGTAAAATTACAGTTTTACCCCTTGTTTCTTGCTTTTCTCTCAGAAAGATTACTTAGTGAATTAGGATCTCCTGTTGGTTATGTAGGAGCTTTTGTTTTCTTTTATGGGTCAAAATGAGCTAGTTAGGGCTCTTGATGGTATTCCCATCATACCCCCATGCCTAACTTTTGCTAGTCCCTTAGCAAAATTTTAAGGTTTTAACCTTGATTCTAGACCATGAGTTCCTTTGATGTTCAAAAAACTATGATGTGTGCTTTTTTTCTGTAGATTAGGTTAGAATGCCAATAGTAGGCCTAGAGGTACTCAAGTACCAACGACGATCTGGACCTGACCAGCTCTAGCCTCAGTCCGCTGCGAAGGTTTTTAAGGCCCACAGGAACTATCCTAAGGTTCGTTGGACTCTGTGGTTAAAGCACCCGTGCTTGTAACATATTTTAGCCTCGGTTCAGTTTATAGTGCGTTTTTGTAAGAGGGAGACAGAGGATTTTCTTTGTTTGGAGAGTTTTCTCTCTCTTTTCTTTTTATTTCTAGCTTTGGATTGGCTTCTCAACACGGTCTGTATCGAATTCCTAGTGCCCATCATCAATCCTCGAAGGGTCCCTGGTAATTGATGCTTCATGATAGCACCGCCCATGGCTACCCCCAGAACCCTGGCTTTCGAGATTTCGTGATAATCCCACCCATGGTGTTCTGCAACTAAGTCCAGACCCTGGCAATCGACATTTCGTGATAATGCCGCCTGTGGCATCTGAACCAGCACAGGATGCTTACATGCCCCCAATAGGATATGTAAATATCCTAGGAGACAAGCACTGAGGAGACGATATGTTATTGCGCATCTTCGAGGGGAATTTCCTGCCATTCCGCTCTGAGAACTCATCCAAATCAACTTGTGTTATTCAGCTGCTCCTAATCTAGGCGACTTTTTAAGAACAACTTAAACGCATTTGCGTGATTTTGATACTTATGCGCACTGAACCAGACTATGTGTAGATTGGGGTGCTTAGGTTACCGAGTCCTGTAAATCAGAGGTCAATTAATGAGGCCGAATACTCCCTAAGCCTTAAACCTAATGCTTAAGCTCTGCATTTTCCTCAACCTCTTGAGGACTATCCAAATCTTAGCAGGTACCTAAATTTTGAAGCCTAGGAGTACAGCCCAAGTGGCCTAAGATCAGTGTTCCTTCTAATCTCTTTTGTGTCTCATTAGTACCTTTTTCCTTTCATTTTCTTTTCCTTGATATGGTCTAGAATTCAGTTAATCCCTTAATTTCTTACTAATGACTATCTCTTCTTTTTCTTTCCATTTTGTGCTCCTTTTTTGACATTTTTTACTTTTCCCCTTTTTCTTATGATTTGTATGGCCTCAAAATTTTCTCTCCCCTCAAACTTTTTTTTGTTCCTTTTCACAATTTTATATTTTTTTGGTATTTTTGGCATATGTGATTTTTTTGTGAGAACCCTTCTAAATTTTGATTTCTTTATGTTTGCACTTTACAATCCCCCATGCCTAAGTTTTGCAATGTCCTCATTGTAAACGAAGGGTGTGGAATAGGTTTGGGTTTCAGGAATTTAGAACAGGATTATCGGGTGGGCAAACGGGTCGAGAATGCTTGTTGCGGATAATTTCAGGCTCTGGCACGTGTGCCAGAGGTGGGATCGACTATTCTAAAACTGAACTCTGGGTGCAATAGATGTGAAGTACAGAAGGATAATCAGAAGAATCTCCAGTTTTTGGAATGGCAGGTTGCCTCCCGTTAAGCGCTAAATTCAACTCCTTTAGCCGAGCGAGAAATGGTAGGAGAGGGAGTGGTCAGATCAGCTGAGTTTTGTAGAACAAGCACCTTGATTAAAAGCCTGGTTGGTCCAACTAGGTGCTTGTTCAGATCAACAGGCTGATGATGCAGCCCAAACCCAATCAGTCTAGTGGGTTGATAAGTGTAGATTAAGAGATGTGGAACCCACCATATACTATGAGCTCGGAATGATATGGAAGTGTGAATCCAGGGTTTAGCTGAGTCGAATCAGCCTGGTCAAAGTAGGGATCCTTAAAATAATCAGTGGATGATGCGGAAACCCTACAAGAATGATCAAAGAATGATGGGGCACGATTTGTAGTCAAATCAATGTCTAAAACCTAATAAAGATGTGGAGGCGAATCATCTGCAATTGACTCAGTAAGAGGGGAATCAGATTAGAAATTGAGTCCGATTGTGGGTCGAGGTTGAAAACGGGTTTGGATGGGTTCTGTATATGTAGAGGAGGTGGCATCAATGAGAATTGTTTATAAGGGCCCCCTAAAAAAAAGAATTAAAGGTAGGGTCATTTAGAGAGTCCTCAGAGTAGCCATCAAATTCAAAAGTGAATGCCTGAAGAGTGTGTATAGGATGAAGAAAATCTGGGTTAAGAAAATATTCAAATTTTGGGTTGTAGTCACTCTTGGCATTTTCTGGTTTGATTCCTGAGGATCGAAAAGAAATGATTCCATCTCACTGGAACCTGAATTTAAATAAGTGATCTCGGGATCAGGGACCTCAGAGTCGGAGTCGAAGAATGAATCATGTGAGCTAAGGTCGTAGATTGGCTTGTCATAGTCAGGAAACAATGGTTCTCCGAAATCATGGTAAGATTCGAAATCGTCGGAGAAATTTCAGGAATCAAGTTCTGAGTTCGATTCGAGATCAGAGGTTTCACCATAGAATAAGCAACCTGACTTGCATCTAACCTATTCTTAGATTCTGAGCTTAAAGAGGTGTTCTTATTTGGTCTAGGCTCGGGTTCTAGGTTGTAGGAAAGATCCAATCAAACCCCACTCTTCCAACTCCTCGATTTCTGTATCATAGATTGGCGTGACTTCTAAAAAATCAATCTGTATCTCTGAGGATATTGGAGAGGGATATTCATCAAACAAAAGCCCAAAATCATAATCTTTATTTGAACTTTGATTTTCGTCATACGGGGCCTTGTAATCTTCCCAATAAGTTTCAGATCCAGATTCTACGCTAAGGATGTGGGTTGAATTACTAGAATCTAGGTCAGAATTGCCTTCGAGGATCACCTTATCAGAATAAGGAGCAGGATTTACACCCTCGAGAGGTTCTATTTTAATCTCATCATTATAGGAGTCTCAGAATTCTATGCTTGGTGAACTAGGTTTTTGGTTTTCTAGGGCTGGTTCAAAATCGCGTTCTCCTGCAATTGGGACTTCCCAACCTAATTCAGGCATGCTATATTCCATCTGAATTGGGAATCCACAACAACCTTGTGCCTCAAACCTAGGATTTGGGAAATCGTGTTGATCCTCAATACTATTCCAAGATGTTTCATTAACTATTTGGGGCATGTACTGGTATTTCTGATCTATATCTTATTTCAACAATCTCATCATCTCTTCCCATTTTTCAAGATCATCTTAGTGTTTTTCCCAAAGTACAGGATTTGTAATGCATTTGAGGTATTCAAAGTTATGTAATTTTTCTATCTCAATGTATCCTGTTATGAGAATATCTCGGGTTGATCCTTTTGTGGCTTCTGTTAATAACAATTAGGCATAGTTTATAATGAAGGTTGTTGTTGTTGGTACACTAACCTGAATGTCTTCTATGGGTTTTGAGGTTTTGTATTCAATCTCATAAAATTCAAAGGCATCCTCAATCATTCTATCTTTCATGGATCTTTGTGATTCAGGTTTCTTTAAAGGTTTTCCTCAGTAACCAGGCTACATATTTGAATTAGATTGTGGAATCAAGATGTAGAATTAGAATTCAGATCTTAGAATGAAGCGATTTGATCTGAATAGAGACTCCTAAAGAAAATCTATGTGTGTGCTCTAAATAGAAGGGATGAGGGACTGGATGTGAAGTTGACCCAATCAAGGCACCCAAAGATTTTTGGATGACTATAGAGGTTCGGAGTAGATGATACCCCTGGATCAGAAAGCTGTCCACCTAAGAATTACCTGGGCAGCCAGAGAGGGAGAGTCCTGCAAAGACCCCTACATGGTAGAGCACCCCTACGAGTTGTAAGGTTTCCCCCACCCAACCTCTCTTGTCACCGAGGGTCCAAGTAGACCAGAATGGATAACTTGACCTCTTAAGTCTACTAGTTTTATAGCCTAACTTGTGCCTTTGATTTCACTTGAATTAGCAGTTGTTTTGACTTGTGACCTAATTTGGAGGTTGGTTGGCCTACAATGTAGTCCAACTTCACCTGAATTATCCTAAAGATGGCAGAATGATTGTAGGTCAAGACCTAGAAATCACCTTGATTTGACTCCTAAGTTATTAGGTCCAAGTATTTTAAGGTTAAAGTGAGTTTAAAGTTTGATTTAGGGTTTTTCTTGATTAGATGTTTTCAATCAAGGGCTTGGGTAGCACACAAATGCAGGTGGGCTTGTTTCCTTTTATGCAGGCAAGTGTGAACTAGCACTCCAAAACCCTAATGTTGAAACCCTAATTTGGCTTTATTTCTAAGTCCTCTTTGAGTTTTCACAAATGTTCTCCTTGGACATCAAACAAGAAGTGCCTAGTCCAAGAAGATTTAGAAATTAAGCGTAATCCCTAATAGGCATAGGAATTTTGGGGTAGGATCTCTAAATAGAATCGCTTCAACTTCAATAAGATGTGAAAAAAATTTCATAAATTAGGAAACTGTGCCTTTTAAATGATAATTACTATGAAAAGAGGGCAGGTGATTCCTAATTGATTGTTTTCTTTTTGTCTTCCCAAGATTATGAGGTTGATTAGGGAAGAATAAAGAAGTTACCTACCCTGGAGTGGTTGAGTTGCACGGAAGATCTCCTCGTGAAATACCTCACAAAATCATAACAAAACAAATAGGGCAAGTTAGTGCTCAAATATAATCAAAATAATGCAGAGAATAGTGGTGAATTGCGCGTTGCTCCCCGGCAACGGCGCCAAAATATTTGGAGCACTTGATCTAGTTTTAAAAAGGTCGTGTTGTAGTACAGTCGAAAAGGCATTCAAAACAAATATAATTTATTACTCAAATTTTAAAATCTGAGGTCAAACACAGGGAGCAAATGGAATTCATGCACTAATCTCAATAATAAATGCAATTTGAACACATAAAACTACTCAAAATTTAATTAAGAATGTAAAGCATGAGTATATGAAGCATAAAAATAATTGTAAATAAAGCAATCGATAGCCTATGAAAAAATGGACATCTGATTATAAAATCAGACATCTTAAAAGTGATGTGCTACAGTACTTTCTACTGATTTTTCCTTCTTTCCTTTTCTATTTATCTTCTTTCTTCTCTGTTCTCTAGAGTCTCCTTTCTTCTTCTAATTTTGGCTTTTCTCTTCTTCAGTTTTGCCTGTCCTTTGCCTTCAATCTCTTCCCTCCCTTCTTTCTTTCCTCTTTCTCTTCCTTGGTGTCTTCCTTCTTCTTCCTTTCTTTTTCTTCTTTGCCTTAGCTGCTCTGTGGCTCTTTTCTTCTTTAGATCCTTCCTTCTCCTCTGACTTCTGATTTCTCTACCTTAGCTTCTTCTCCTTCCTTCTTCTTTTCTTCTGACCCTTCTCCTTCCTTCTCTCTTCTTTCTCTGGCCATTCTCCTTCCTTGGCTTCTTCTTTCCTTCTTCTCCTGACTTCTTCCTTCTTCTTCTTTCTTGGCCTTCTCTTCCTAAGCTTCTTCCTTCTTCTCTAGATTTGGTTAAGTGTGGAGCCAAACTTTCCATAGCAAAACCCCCCTTCCCTTGTGTGGTATTCCTCTCTTCTCTATTTCGGTTCGCTCTCCCAAAGCCACATTCGGGTCAGGTAATCGGACCTAATGGAGACCAGGGTCCAGGGTCACCGGCATGGGTGGTGAGCGAGGAGTGAGTCGGTTTGGGTAAACGGGTCATGGCCAGGTTCGCGTGGGCACTGCTGTGGATAAGGCCGTGAGAGGGGGAGAGAGGGACCTCACCCCGTGAGTAGGAGGCAACAAGGCTTATGCACAAAATCAATTTATGTGCATACGCCTACTCGTCCACTTCTGAGGTGGGAATAAACATCCCACCCCCCTTGCGCGTACTGTAGCAGCAGGTGTATGGCTTTGATTGCGAAGCTGCACGGGCTTGTGGCTTCAATTAGCAGCCTGGAGTCATGCGCGAAGATGTTCCGCACGACCTGGGATGGCAATCTAAGGCTGGTGAAGTCTGGAGCAGCTTGCAAGCTTGCTCCAAGCTTTGCTCCAATGGCGGAGCAACATTGGAACCTAAAAACACCAAAATGGCCTCACGGTCTCGTTAAAACTCTCAGGGAGCTTTGCCAAGGCACGACGAATAGGTGGTGGTGGCCGGCGTGGCGTGGGAACGGCTGTGGTGGGGGAACAGCTGTGGTGGCATGGCTAGGGTTCTCTATGGCCGTGGGAGTGGGTGTGTTCGGGGGCACTTTTGGGTGAGTGGCGGAGTGATTGGAGTAGTGGGAGATGATCAGTGGGTTATTGCGGAGGTGGTAGGGTGGTTGGCGAGGCGGATGGAGGTGCGGAGCGACGGGGACGCCTTACCGGAGGTATGGCTGGAGGTGGAGAAGGTGATGGTGTTCGGTGGCATCGAGGGGTATTTTCAAGAAATAAAGAGGGGGAACAGGAGTAGGATTCCTCCACTATAATGGTGGAGGGACCTATTTGCAAGGATGATGAAGAAGCTAGGGGGCCAAATGCAAGGGTTTTTGAAAGATAGGGTAGAAATGTAATCAGGTTGGACTTATTTGCAAAGTAGGTCAAGATGAGTTTCTCTTAGATCCAAATTTTGGTACAAACCTAATTTGGACCTAAGAAATCCAATGGTGAAGTTGGATTCTGGGTTTGACCACGTTTGTCTAGGAAATTTACGCAAAAACCCAATTTATGGCAAATATTTTTCTAAGACTCCATTTTAGGTCAAAATGAGTTCCAAAGGCCAATTTGAAAGTTCTAAACCCTAGAGGATATTTTTCTATGATTTTTAAAGGATTTAGGTGAATTTTATCCTGGCCAGAACCTTGTTTAATCATAATTTATTCTGATTACAGTCTGTTTTGCCTTGAGTTCAACCCCAATGGCTATGGAAGCTTTCTAAGGTCTTCCAAAGCCTTCCTAGGCCCTATATAAATAGAGGAGGACCCTTGCCTTGCAAAAACACATCAAGACACACCAAGCATTAGCATTTCCACATCTTTTGTGTCCAAGTCAAATAAAAGAAGATCTTACTTTCCATTTCGCCATTCCAAATCTACAGAGCTTCAATCTAGTTGCGCACCCGCTCTCCCTCTGCGATTACTAGAGCAACGAAGCGCCACCGCGTGATTCATGCACCCGCGTCATCACATTGACACACTTCCAACAAAGGGAAGTTTCCTAACTCCTATAGAAGCTAGGTTTTAATATTTGTGGCTCTATAAGATTGTTGTATTTTTATTGTTCTTTGGTTTGGGTATTCACTTTGTGAATTCCTGTCTTCATCAAGGGACAAAATACTCCTTGTGTAGAGGAGTGGTTGTGAGGTATGCTACCCTCGGGTATAAAGTAGTGTGGTTGTACTGAGGTTGAACTACCCTCATTTTAAGTAATTCATTTAGTGGATTTGATTGACTTTATCGATCGAGAAATCCTAACTTAAGAGGGTTAAGTGGTGGTTTTCATCCAGTTTGGGTTTCCACCTAAAAATTCTTGTGCCTATTGTGTGATTGTGCTATTTGTGAGATTGTTTACATAATTCTACATTTTATATTACGTCACGCATATCTCACCCCCTCTCGTAGGGAATTACAAATTTGATGGTGGGTGCAGCGTGAGGCAAGGAGCGTCGTGGGTGGTTGGCGAAGTCAAAATAGGTCGGAGGTGATGGGTTTGTTCAGCGGAGGGTTCGGGTGGATGGTGGAGCGAAATAGGAGAGGGGTTTTATAGAGGGTGGTGCAGCGAAGATTATGAGGGTTTCGGCAAGGCGGATGGAGGTGTGTAGAGGTGGGGACACCTCGTCGGAGGAGCAGCCGGAGACTGAGAAGATGAGGGTGGTTGATGACGTCGAGGGGATATTTTTGGTTTTTTGGATAGGAAACTAACCTAAGGATCTAAAAAAACTAAACTAACCCTAATCTAATGGATGAAGGGGGGAGAATGGCACCGATGTTGGTAGGCCAGCGCCGGGGAAGAAAGTACTCTGGTAGGTAAGATGACGAGGACGGAGAGAGAACGATGACGACTGGTATTGCATGATGCGGAGGAAGATGAGGAAGAAGAATCTGTCGCTAGTATTACGGTCGGATGATGAGGACAGGTAGAGGGAGCTGCCAGAGCTTGAGGAGCCTTTCAGCCAGAATAGGAAGGGGGAATTGAGGGTAGATCCGGCCAAAATCAAGCTTGAGAAGCACGGTCTACCTTGGGGGTTCTTTATATAGGTAGCAGGAAGCAATTAGAGCTTAGGAAGCAAGCATCCCAAGCTTGGAAGGCCATCGAAATTGGAAGCTCAAGAGATACCCAAATCTCTCATGCATTTGCATAAGAGATTGGGAAGGTTGTTGGGCTCAAGACCAAATTCATGTGGAAGGGAATTTCACAAAGAATATCTGATTCAATTTTGGGAAGGTTTGATTAAGAATTGAGTGAGAAATCTCCGCTCGAATCTCACCAGAGCAAGGTGCGTTCACACCAATGGTGGCGGGAACCTAAACGTGAAGATGATGAAGATGTTAGGGACCTATTTGTAAAGGATTCAAAAGTTAGGGGCATGTGTGTGAAAGAAAAGACTCAGACAAGATCAAATTGCAAACTAGGTCAAGATGATCTCAGATTGAGTCCAAATTTTGATACAAACCTAATTTGGACCCAAGAAATTTAATGGTGAAGTTAGATTTAGGTTTTGACCATGCTGGGCTAGAGAAATTGCACAATTACCTAAATTAGGGCAAAAGTCTGTCTATGACTCTATTTTAGGTCAAGACGGGTTCTGATTGTCAATTTGAAGGTACCAAATCCTAGAGAATATTTTTCTATGAATTTAAGAGGGTTTATATGAATTTTATGCTAACCAAAACCTCAGTAGATTAAGCGGGTCTATTTTTAGGATTTCAGATGTCATTTAATTCCTGAAACACGTGAAAACTCATTTATGTCTGTATGGACCCTCTTGTTAGACATTTAAGACCATTTGACCTTTAATTAACCCCTAAGAAATCTCGTGATTGTACTGCAATTGAGATGTGTTGTTAAAATTGCATTTTTACTCCTATTTTACTATCTTTCCCTCAGAATGGATTTGAAGTGAATTATGGTCCTCTGGCTATTATGTAGGAACATTTATTCCCTGCTTATGACTAATTAAAGCTAGATATGGCTGATGATGATATTATCATCAATAGGTTGCCCATAAATGAGAACATAGAGTAGAGGGGCATCTTCCTACCTTCAAAATGCTTTTGTTTCCCTTGAAGGCCTTCTTATGAAAGTACCTCTTTTCTTTTTTGTCAAGTTGCTTGGTTTCTTCTACCTTTAATTGGGTTAGGTCCAACTTGCCTTCAATTAGGAGTAGTGTTCCTTACTTTTTGAGTGTTTTTTTTATTAAGAAGACCCATGACAGATGGAAAAGGGGCATTTGGGCATTCATTTGCTACATGGTTTTGTGGATTTTGATCAAACTTAAAAAATGGTAAGTTCTCTTTACAAGGAATTCCGTCTCTTCTGGAGCATGCTTGGACTTTCTTAGAAATTAGAGACTAGTCCCATATCAATAAGCCTGCGTGGTCATGCCTAGATTGGTAAGCTGGATTATTCCTAGCCATGCCTTAAGATTGAATGTGGCTATTTAGTGTCAAGACCAAACTATTTATGTTAGTTGTATCATTCATGATGAGAAGGGTGATTTCAAAGTGGCTTCAACTTGTCATACTTCTATGCATTTTAGAAGGGTGCTTTTACTAACTACGCTTCATGCCTTGATTTATTATAGGTTTTCCAATATTACAAGCCCTTATATTGAAACAGATGATATTCTTTAGTCTTTTATGTATGGACTCAAAGACTTCCCATTTCTTGGGGACAAAAGTATGGTTCAATCAGCTTATTAGCTTCAAATCACTAATACCTTCCTTCAATTTTGTTCACTGGTTAGCCAATTCAACTGTTGTCCATTTTTCAATGCTAGGAGGAAATTTGTTGCCTAATGAGTGGAAACTATTTCAAGATCCTTCTCAATTCCCAAGAAGGTTGCAAGAACTGCTCACCTTTGATGCTATCCAACTACCATAAATACATGCTTGATTGCCTTTTTTATAGGGCCCTTTTGTAAAGGCTTCATACAACAACTTACAATTTGGTCCTCATTGATCCTATAGGTTTTTATTTTCTTTCCCTTGTGCTTGGTGGGTAGGCTCCAAGTCCTACCACCCTTTTGATGAAATGCAATATTTATTTTCATAAAAAATAAAATATAAAAAAAAATATTTGCTTGCTCTCTTCAAGTAATTAGTGGCAGGATCTAAACTTTCTTGCCTCAACTTTCCTATGTTTAGATGGAATGAAATGGAGGTATTATAGTCTTTAAGCAACTAGATATGTGAGTGATGGTTTCTGCTCTTAAGAAGTGTTTGATGGCATCGCCATCATTCTCTATAACCTAATTTAGCTAAGTTCTAAAGTAAAATTGACTTAAATAATACATAAAATAATACAATATAATCAGGAGGAGGAATCATAAAAATAAACCCAAAAGGACACAAAACAAGTTCAAAATAGCCAAGTTAGGTTTTCTTTTGAAATCAAGCTATTAATTAAACCCTATTTTTGGTCTAATAGGATTCTGATGAAAATATTACAAATTAAACCTTCTAAAAATTATAGATAAATATTTTACAAGGTTTAATATGATCAGATAGGTACAAGGAGTCAATTTAACCAAAAAACAGTGACCTAGGTAGATAATCAATGACAAATAAGTTTAAATGAGAAATTTACCAACCAAACAATTTCAAAACTCAAAATTGAGATGATCACTAGATTCCCTAGATCCTAATTAAACTCGCATAAAATGTTGGACTCAGTTTGACAATGTTCTCACCTACTTTTCATTTAGGCCCCTAAATTCCTAGAAATCCTTGCAAGTAGGTCCAATTTCATTACCTTTAGGTCCTTCCCTTCTTGCAAATCGATCCCTGGAGTCATATTCCTCCTTCAGCAGCCACCGTCCATTGACCGAGTTGCTCATAGAGATTCCAGCTCTGTTTACAACTGCCTCGAGCTCCAGCTAACCTCGACCTCTGAGGCGAAGTTGTTCGCCTTTTAGTTCCACACCTTTTGGTGTTTGTTTCACCGGCTGCCGTTGCCTCCTCTGCACGTGATCTTCGGACTAAATAAATGCGGAGTTACGAGTTGTTGCAAGGATCTTTTACAACCTCTAGCAACAAATTCACGCACGGCAGCAGCTCTATAAAGCCTTGCGATGCTCCTTTGAGTGCGGTCGTCTGGAATCCAAGTGCCTAAGCCTTCTCCTTCCCTTTCTCTGTGCGTCGCCATTGTCAGACCTTGAGGTCTTCTTCGCCCCTTCGCTCTGCTGCTTCTCGCCATCAAATGACGTCATAGCTGTCTTCGTCTCTCTCTCACTAAGCTTCCCAGCAAAGAAGCCAGCCCTCTACCCCCTTCGTCAACCTCAATTCCTCCGCCGACTCTTCGTCGATGGCCTTTCACCGCCACCGATCTCCACATCTCCTTCCCTCCAATAAAGTTACAATTTTTCTTCCCCTTCTTCCCCTCTACCTTCTCATCTCTTCAATTTCATCTTTCAACCCCGTTTGCACCATCACCGACCACCATCTTCAGGAGCTCCGATGAGCTTCTTCGCCATGCCACTAGACACCTACGCACAGCACGTAGACCTAAGGAAGAGCTTCGGGGGTCTTCCCTGAAGCTCCTGGACTAATCTGGGACCGAGAGGTCCGTTCTATTGTTCACAGGTACTCGTCAGAGTTGCCCTTAGTCTTCTCCTCTAGCTGCAGTTCCCCAGTCATCTCCGACAAGCTTTGCTACCCCATCCAGTGCCCTAATCAGAGAAGGAGCTTGCCAATTGAGAGTGCAACACCAACAGCAACTGATCTCGAGGTGCATCAGGCCGATCTGATGGCTGGTGCGCATGAATCGAAGATTAACATTTCCCCTGTCGAAGATGAACAAAGCAAAAGGGACATAGTCCCACATCGAGTGCAACCGAAGGAGCAGCAACGCTTATCAGGAAAAAGTGCTTAAGGCTTATCGCCTCAGAACGAACGGGGTGAGGTCCCCAAAGCACACCCATACACACGCACTCACACACGCGTACATTCACGCACCCTTGCCCGTGAATATGCCCATAAGTCTAGGCTGAGGATCCGGTTACCCTGGTCTGGCTGGATTTGGAAGAGATTGTGAACGAGGGAGAAGGTAGGCTTTGCAGCTTGAATCTATGCTTTTTCCTCTTTCAAAGCTTTGCCTTCATGCTGTTCTTGATACATTTAAGATGTTTGTGCTTAATACCTATCACCTAAGGGTAAAGTTGCTTAGTTCTGTGAACATTAAATCTTTGATAGCTGATATTGTGATAAGTATAAAAGGTAAATTTGGTGGTTTAAACCACCACTTTTACCTTACATTTTTATATCTACCTATCTAAAGATACACTTTATTCATTAAGCATCTATTATCTTTTGATAGTGATTATTTGTGCGATTTGTTACTCCCAGAGACGACCTCGAATTTATTTTCTAATTCGAGTATTAAAAATTTAAATGCTTGATTTACTTTGATCACTATACTATGACGCGATGATTTCAAAACACAATCAAGGCAAACCAACAGTGTTCTTTTCTCTTTCTATGTTATATAGGAAGATTCATCGTTCAATTTAGCACATCATAATCTATTAACCATCAATCCATATATCATATTTGTTGAAATAGGTTGTTAGATTTTCTTTTATTATGTTTAAATGAAAATATGGCAATATTTTAAGGCTAGAAGATCATTTATTGCTTTGAATACTCTAAATTTTGTAGTTCTCTTTCTTTGCAAACAATAGGAAGAGTACAAGTCATAACACTTTCGATAATATGATTCTTAATCCTATGTAGTTATGAGTTGTAGTCAATTTTACAATTTTAATTCTCAATGCCTAGTAGGTTTTTCTATACAATTTTCCTATTGGTTTGCACTTGTGGAGATGGGTGACTTAAAAAATTCATTGTCACGTTCCTTGAAGAGTACATACACAACCTATATCTAGGAACAGTATTGGAGAACTAGGGTTATTTTATGTTCGTAATCATCATTAGAGACATCCGATAAAATTGGAATGATACAAGGATGATTAGCATGGTCCTGCTAAAGGATGATGCACAAATTGATAAATGATCCCAAAATCATCTCATATGATGTGTGCGAACATATGCCATGAAGATAAAGATAGAAATGTATCATATATGAATTAATAAGATAGTTTGTCATTTCTCATGTAGGAACACAAATTCAACCCCATCTTATGGTGCAACGCCACAATTAGGCAGTGATATTTATGCCAACTGCAACTTTTTCGTAAGTGTTCAATAGTGGGGCTAGATAAATGTCGAATGGCCTTTCTAGAATAGTGAAAGAAAACATAAAAAGCTTCTAAAATGGGAACCTGTGCTTGTAACTTTGTTTTTGAGGGCATAGTGTCTTCAGGGCCTAAGTAATCAAAGTAGAGCCTCAGATCGAATGGAGTGCTCCCATACTGTCTAATCGAATTTTCTTTTCCGAAAGGGTCGTGGTATACTCAATTGCAATTGCCCATAACGCCCACTACCTCTTTTAGCGTGCAACTTGAGAACGAGTTATGGTCCAATTTTTTTTTTAAGTGAGACTGCTAACTTGCAACTTTTGTAGTAAGGTTGAGGGCCATATCCCTCATAACAGGTTGCCTCTTTTAGGGGTTTTCCTCCTGACACGCATCTCATGCTGGGGAATTTCCTGGCAAACAAATATTGGTACGTAGTAATCAATGATGCCCCATCAGCAGCAACCTTGAGAGGGTCATGTATGCATTTCATTCGACCAGATTTCTCTTCATCATGAATAGAATCTAATCTTAACTTATATCCAACCACTCCCCTGTAATCAATAGGATTCATCTATCTAATCTACACTATTTTTCATTCGATTTGGTTTTTATGACCAGAATAACAGGATTCTTTTGTATATTTATAGGCGTTACGATCACAAATTTGAGATCTCCAATAGGCCAATTGAAGTTGTGATTAGTCATAAAGAGGCAGTAAAAAAGATATTATAATGATTAACAAAATTTTGCAAAACTAAAATAAGTTATAATCTCACACATTTTTAGTGTCTAACAAAAATTTGACAAAAGTTTATCTAGTCCTATCCAATCAATCGAAGTCCCTCACACATTTAAATGTATATTTTTTATATAAATGTTGCGATTGAGTCACAACAAACCACTGAAGAGGAGAGGATTATTCATGTAGACGTCTTTGGACTTGAGATGATTCCTCTCGCTGTAGCAAGGAAGTACCTGTCATCGAGTTTTAACACCCCTGCTTCCACCCCCAGTCTCTAACTCTCCTAATACCCTTATCCTCAACCCTAACCCAACTCCACATCCACCTCCTTCTTCCAACCTTGGGAGCTTTGCTCCTTTGCCTAAGACATCTTTCGCCGATGTGGTGGCTAAGAAAGGTGTTAGGAATACCTCAGTTTCTTTTTCTTTTTTGGAGCCTAATCTTGATGTCTATAAACCCTTAATCACGGATGGAGTTTCATGTATGATTTTCTCTAACAGTGAAGTTTTCAATCTTGCTTTTCCCTAAAACTTTACCATCATTGCATGTGCGTGGAGTGCTAAACCCCCTTTAAAACAATTTCGGATTTTCTTTCAATGAAACTTAGGATCTCTACTTGTTTTTGTTTCTGATCCATCCTTTCCTAATATTTGGTGTTTTTGGCAAGACTCCATCTTTGCTATTATGCTATGCAGTTTTCCTCAAGCGTTATTCCTTAAGTGCTCTTTTCAGAATAAACAAAGTTTGGTCTCAGGTATTTATGCTTTAGATGATTATTATTTAAGACAATGTCATTGGGACCATTTGAGATGTCCTTCCAATTTGTGTTTACCTTGGATTTTGGTGGAGGATGTCAATTGTATTTTGAGTCCCTTTGAGGAAGATTGGGGGTTCTCCCTTCTTTAATAATGTTGCCTTGAATTTTCAGGATTTCATTGATGATCTTGCCCTAATTAATTTACCTATGGGGGGGGTGGGGGTTGTAAGGACCAATATGGGAGTAGGAGAATTTATCAAAAGTTGTAGTGTGCTCTTGTTTATTCTAATTACTTAAATTTTAATCTAATTTGTTCTTACAAAAGTCATCATGACTTCGATCATTCACCAATGCCGATATCCTTTGATTCTGCTTCCACTTATAAGAAAAGGTCCTTCAAATTTTAGAATATGTTCCTTCATTAAAATGGGTTTAAAGATTTTGCACACACTATTTAGGATTCTTTTGCACTTAGGTTTTCAACATTTGATTCTCTCACTACTTCCTTAAACTCTCCTACCTCAAAAACCCCTCAGTAAGTGGAACTGGTTAGCTTTTGGGGACGTCCATCAAAGAGTTAAGTCCCATGAGTTGACCTTTAAAAGAAATAGCAAGATCATTGCGATTACACCACATTAGTTGAGCTACAAGATGTTCAAACCCAACTTGATGATATTCTTGCTAAACTTGGTTTCTTTCCTCAGAAAAAGGCTGAATGCTTGTGGTTGGTGGATAGTAAGGGAAATAATAAATTTTTCTATCACTGATCACCGTAGAACCTTCATAAAAGCCCATACGCCCCCTACTTCCAATCCTGGTAATGGTTCCTGGGATGAGCCTACTTGGAAAGCCATTGATTTCTTTTCTAATCTCCTATCCTAAGAACCTACTCAATAACACACCGACTTTCTTGATTACATTCCTTATTTAATCTCTTCCGAGGACTCAGACATGTTGAATAGAATTCCCAATGAGATTGAAATTCTTTCTATCCTTAAATCCTTTCCCCCAAACAAGACTCCTAGCCTTGATAGGTTCAATGCTAGATTTTTTATCCACTTTTAGGACCATCTTAAGGATTTGATCCTCCAAGCTATTAGACACCCATTCTTATATCAGGTCTCGCATAGTACCTTTAGTGCTACATTCATTTCTTTGATTCCCAAAAAGCTATAGGTAGATAGTCTTTCTGACTTTAGACCTATCAGTTTATGTAATGTCATCTACAAGTTGGCCTCTAGCATTCTTGGTTATTGTTGTCCACCCTCCTCCCTAAGATTATTTCCAAGGAACAAGCTAGCTTTATGAAAGAAAGATCCATTTTTCACCATATTTCCATGACTTCTGAGCTCACCCAATACATCGACTGCAAGGTCTTTGATTCGAATGTCATCTTTCAACTTGATCTCCATAAAGCTTATGATAGAGTGGAATGGCTCATTCTTTTCCAGATCCTTGATTGCTTTGGCTTATGTCATAACTTCATAACCCTCCTCAAATGTGTTTATATGCCATGAGGGCTCTTCTTTCTTGGTTGATAGGATTTCCTCCTCTTTCTTCCTAATCTCTAGAGGGATCCACCAAGGAGATCCTTTATTAGTTTTTTTCTTCAACATCTTCGTGGAGCCTTTTATTAAGGTTATTAATCACCTTGTCCATTGTGGCAATCTTTCCCCCATCTTTGTTAAAAGGGGTGTCAATCCACCCATTCCTCTACGTTGATGATATCATTCTCTTTCTTAATGGTGGAATTCATAATGTGACTCATAGATTTGATTTCATCAATTCTTTTGAGCCTTTCTCTAGCCAAAGATTGAGTCAATTTAAAAGTTTTCCCTTTGTTGGTCATCACTTCGTTGTGGGCAGAATTCCTCAAATTTTGCAGCTATCTGGAGTCCAACTTGGATCTTTCCCTTTTACTTATCTTGGCTACCCAATTTTCAATGGTCAGGCAAAAACCTCTTACTTTAACCCTCTCATTGAAAAAATTCAAAACAACCTGGAAAGTTGGAAGGCCAACATCCTCTCAAATGCTACTAGGATACTTATTATCAAACATGTCCTTACCTCCATACCTATTCAATTTCGCTTGGTGGTTGAACTTCCAACATCTGTAATTAAAATTTTAAACTCCCTTTTGCACGCTTCTTTTGAGGTACCTCTAATTATGCTACCTCCCATCATTGGATTTCTTATAAAACTAACTCTTTGCTAGGGACTTTGGGGGTACCAGTATTCATGATCTCCACTTGTTTGTTAAGGCTCTTTGTATGAATAAAGTGTCAAAAATTCTCTTCCATGACTCCCCCTTTTCTACTCTTTAAGAGTCTCTATGGGGAAAGATCCTTTACCTCCTCTAATTTGCCCTCTTAATGTAAACTCATGTAGGGGTTTATAAAGAAATGTCCCCCTGTATCTGTTGGGAGGTCCATGAACATAATATCAACTTTTAGATGGACATTTGGATTAGGGATACCCCTCTTCGAACTTTCTTTAATGATGACTCTACCTGGCCCTATGTCTCGGTTAAGGAGGTCCTCAACACTGTTTCAAACTCTAAACTTTTCAACTTCATTCCTTCTAAGCTAAGCGCTTCAATTCTATTAGTGACCCTATGCAATAACTTCAATGTCCTATTTTGGACACCCTCTAACTCTGGAACCTTCTCTACTACTAGTGTTGACCTCTACTTCTTTTAGGGTCATCCCTCTCCTCTCTGGGCTTCTAATTTTTGGTTCATTAAGGTCCCACTCCATTTTGCTTTATTCATCTGGAAATTACTCCATGGGATGCTCTCTATGGATGATAAGCTCCACTCTATTGGGATCTCATTTCCTTCACATTTCTACTGCTGTCCTCATAATCCGTCTATCAAAAGTGCTGCACACCCTTTCTTGAACAATCAATTAAGTGCTTAGGTTGCACACTGGACTAAAGATAAATGCCTCCTTTTCAATTTATCCCTTCCTGATTTTCATATGGTTTTTTTCTCTTGGTGGTCTTTCTAACTTAACTCGCTACAAAAGGAGAATTTATGCTTTTCCTTGGTATTATATATGGTGCTAGCATAACGAAATCAAACATGTTTCCTTTTGTTGTTTAGGGTGTCCCTCTTTTCATGGAATATTTTTGTATGGGTGATAAACATCATGATCATTGATTTTGATGATAACAAAATAGGTTATATTTAACATTATTTTTTGAGATCAATATTCCAGGTTTAGTAGATTGATGAAGTTGATAGAATCTCAATCTCAAGCTATATGCAAGGATGGAGAAGTTATAAATAAAAAGAATCAAGGAGGAGAGATTAAAGATTTGAAGATAATAGAGCTTAGATTTATTTTTGATGTATTCTTTTTCTTAATGAGAATGAAAAAAGAACCTTTACTTGAAATTACCCATAGGATAAACCCTAGAACCTTACTAAACTTTCCTTATACTCAAAAACTTGAAAAACCAATCTATTAAGTTTTTTAGATGTCTAGTCTTGTGTTTAGATATCTAGCATCTTCCCTTCAGATGTTTGTTCTTAGATCTGAGTCATCTGATTTCATTTTAGTCATCCTTCATTCTGTCTACAAGATTTTTAGATGTCTCCCATTATTCTCAGACCTTTGTCCCACCTATATAAAATGCCTAATTTGTCTACGACATCCATCTCTTTTCCTGGCATCTCTCAATCTCATTTGAAATCTTCTTGAATTTTCAAACATCTATAGTTTCCTTTAAACATCTTAGTTTAAAAAATGCTTCAATGATCATATTTTTTTTAGGTCAAATGTTCAACTATTGATTAAAGTTTTAGTTACTTTGATTTGAATCAAGCATTTCATTATCAGAAGTCTTTCTATTTTATCAGATGCCTTATTTTGAATTTTAGGATGTTTGATCCTTAGTGTGAGATGTCCCTATTTTTAGTTTCAAAAGTCCAATAAGTGTGAGATGTCCCTAGTTTTAGTTTCAAAATTCTAGTAATACACATTTTCATACTCCGGTCTGCATAGATGTTTGATTTCTAATTTGAGACATGTTAACTATTCTTTCAAACATTTCTTTCTAATTCAAATGTTGGTATCAGTTACTGAAATCTTTTAAACATTGTGTCAATTAATTTCAAAACTCTAACTCTTCCTTAATATGTCTTTTATTTGTGTTTCAAACATCTAATTTGATTTTCAAACATCTCAATAGTGACTTTCAAGCATCTCAACATGTTTTTTAGATGTTCGATCTAGTCAAATTACACATAAAGGATGCGTAGCCATTTTACCTCAATTTATTCAATTCAAATTCAAATATGAAAGAATTTAAATGCCTAAACTTAACCTCTTGCACCTATAAAAACCCACCTAAGGTTGGCTTAAGCCAAGACACCAAGCAAAGAAAAATTTTAGTGCAAAAATCTCCCATTCTCTCTTTAAGCCTTTTTGTACTCTTATGCTCTACTAACTATTGAAATCTTTGAGAGCATCATCCACACTCTCTCCACTTCATCACTACCTCAAATATGTTTGATAAGGGAGTATCTTATCCTTGATTTATATTTTATATCATTCTAAAGGTACCTGATCTGTTGGTTTCCCACTCTCTCTTAGAGAGGGGCAAAACTCTCCTTGGAGGCTATCCATGAGAGAGGTTAAGTAAATTGAGGAACACCACCCTCGGATTTGTAGTGTAGCATAGTGATTCCTACTTGGAGTAGGGGCAAAATCTTAGATTGGTAGATCTAAGCAGAGGTCTTTTGATGGCATCACCATCATTCACTATAGCCAACTTAGTTTTGTTATGTTTTAAGGGTAAATTCACCTAAATCATACATAAAAAGGGTATAACTTAATCAGGGGGAAAGAATCATCAAATGAACCCAAAAGACAACTAAATTAGTCCAAAACAGCCAATCTAGGGTTTCCTTCGAAAATCAGGCTATTAAGACAGTAATTGAAACCCTAATTTTTGGCCTAACTCAAATTGACAGGGTTCTGATAAATAAATTGCAAAATAAACCTTCTAAAAATCATAGATAAATATGCTACAAGGTTTAATGCGATCAATTGGATCAAAAGAGCTAAGATGACCTAGAACAATAACCTAGGTAAATAATTAGAGTGAATTGGGTTTAAAATAAAATTGACCAAACAAATGACTTCAAAACCCAAAATTAAGATTGCAACTAGATTCCTTAGGTTCTAATCAAGCTTCCATAAAAAGTTGGACCTATTTTGACAATATTCACACCTACTTTTCATTGAAGTCCTCAATTTCTTGAAACTTTGCAAATAGGTTCAAATCTATTACTTCTAGGTCCTTCTTTCTCACACAAAGGTCCATGGGTTATCGTCTTCCTTTCACCGACCTTCGACCATTTTACCAAGCTTCTCTCCGAGTTTCAAGCTCAGTTGACGGCCGCCTTGAGCCTTGATTGCCTTCGTCTCCTAAAGCGAAGTTGTTTGCCATGCTATTCCGCCTCTAACAGTGGTTGTTTAGCCATCAACTGCCACCTCTATGGTTCTCTCTTCTTGGTCAAAGATGGTGCGACTGTTCCAAGCTTTTCGAGCTTATCTCACACCCACACACCTTCTATTGCTCCAGCATTGGCCTATAAAGCTTCGCACAACCATTCCGTGTTGAGTCATCTGGAAATCACAAGCACTCCTCTCCTCTTCCTCCTCCTACAAGTACCTCCATTGAAGGACCTTGATTTCTTCTCCACTCCACGTTCCGTCACCTCTCGCCATTAAAAGAGGATGTAGCCATCCTCACCTCTCTCTCGCCGAGCTTCCCAGCCAAGAAGTCGATCGTCTGACCACCTTCCTAGATCTCAATTCCTCCTACATTCTTTGTCAGCAACCTGCCACCGCTACCAGTCTCCTCACCTTCTTCTCTCCAATAAAATTAGGGTTTCTCTTCCCCTTATCCTCCTCTATCTCCTCATCTTTTCAATTTCTCCTTTCGATCTTATTTTCACCATCACCGACCACTACCACTTGGAGCTCCGGCAAACTTCATCACCATGACTCCATGCATGACTGACCACCCAATATATTTAGGGCTTCGCTTTGAGGCTTCACCCTTAAGCTCTTACATCTGACACGAGGTCAAACGACCTCCTATTCTACCTGTAGGTCCTCGCCAGAGTTAGTCTTCATCTTCACCTCTGGCAACAGCTCTCCGATCACCTCCGACGAACTCCACACGTCATCGAAAGCCCTGATTCAAGAAAAAGCTCCTCAATTGAAAGCGCAACACCAACACTAATCAATCACTGGTTGCATTAGGCCAATCCAACAGTCGATGCACGTTAATCAATCCAGACATCCTTACTACTAGGAGACGCGAGAAAGCAAGTGACTTTAGTCCCACATTGTGCACAGCCAAAGCCCATGCAACCTTTATCATGCAAACGCCCCTGAAGCAGGTCGATGATAGCGAGAAAGGCGTGATTTGAAATTAAGGTTTTTAAATCATTGTAACAAGGCAATTTACAATCGCTTTTACAATTTATAAACCTAAATAGCGGTGGTATATAGGGTCGTCCAAGGAGGCAAGAATGCACTTTAAATACTCTCGCTTGACAATAAGAAAATCAACTTTCTTTTTTGGATTTTTTAATATAAGATTTTTTTCGATTTTCAAATAACGGGGCAACAACGAAATAAAAAGCAGAAATGGATGCAATTAACATGCTAATGTTAATACTAAAGTGACAAGTAATTTCTTTCTCTAAGTGATGGCATCACCATCATCCTCTATAATTAACTTAATTTGGCTAAGTTCTAAGGTTAAATTCACCTAATTAACACATTAAAAGGGTGTAACTCAATCAGGGGTGAAGAGAGAGGAATTAATAGAAAAAGGGGTTAATCTTGCAATTTCACGAACAAATATAAATGCAGAATAGCTGGAGGGTGAACCTATGTTTAATTAAAGGTCAATTAAGATTAAATGTCTTAAAAGTGGGTTGATACTGAATAATTGAGGATTTTTATTCAAATTGAGTGTTAATCCTTAATTAAAATGATTAATTTCGATCCTACTTCAATTAAAATAGTTATGATGGAAATAAATATAATATAAACCTTCTAAAAATAAATTAAAAATAATTTATAGGGTTTGGCATAGTCAATTTGACAATCGAAACTCGTTTCAACCTAAAATAGAATTATAGGCAGCAATTTGGTACATTTTGGGTCTAAACATAAATTGACCATGTAAACGACATCAAAACCCAAAATTGAAGTCTCTATTAAATTCTTCATGTCTAAATTAGGTTACCATAAAACTTTGGACTTATTTGGACTTCATCTTTATCAAGTTTGCAATTTGGCCCTTAATTCCTGATTTCCTTACAAAAGACCCCCTAACTTTCAATTTTCTTGCAAATCGATCCCCTCCAGCACTGCCTCCACCTTCCACCTCTGCAAACTTCGGTCGCAAATTCTAGCAAGGTTGTTCGCACACCTACCGCCCTTTTCCTCGCGCGTAAACAGGCTATAAACATTCACCATCGCACAACGCTTCTCGTCGTCGAGATTGGGTCGAGTTTCGTTTCCTCCTTCTATGCCTCGACCATTGTCATCTCCGACCTCAACGGTCCTCTCCAACTACAAGGGCAGCACCACCTTCTTCTTTACCTTCCTTAGGTCATCGCTAACCAAAGCACAACCCTCTCTTTCCCTTTCCTCACCGTCAATCTTCTTCCCAGATCCTCCATCTTCTTCGCAGCCGATGGACCAAAATCAATCTCTCTCCGCCACCTTGTCCACTCCTAGGTAGTCCTCTTACTTCTCCTTCCCCCATAGAGTAGCTTAGGCCCCTTTAAACATAGGTTTACACACCTCGAGCACTCTCCTCTCCTTCATCTTCTTCCCCACCGTCCATCGCTGGCCAACACTCCGACCACACACCCTCGCACTGGCCACATTCACTACTCGCCTACCACCCCACAACCTTCGTCAACCTTCGTGGAATAAAGCCCCTAATCTATTCAAACGATTGACGCCCTGACGTTTCCACTGGACACACACGTTGCCGCCCTCTTCATTGCCTCCATCCGGTTACCACCTCCCTCCTCCGACTGAATGGCCATCACGACCACCTTCCCCAAGGTGTGGCAAATCTCCTCGTCCCTTCGGTGTGGAGTTTCGATGCATTTCATGACAGACTACCACCACCAGCCACACCCACCTTCTCCGACGTAGGCACATCTACTCTACCCCCTCACGTGGCCAAGCTTCACGAGAAGCTCCGTGAGGGTGTGTGGAACCCATTGGCACCCTCGGCGAGGAGTTTCTTGCTTGCAAGCTCACCGACCTCACCCACCACCAATGACCTGCACCTCCTATTGTAAATGCAAGAAGAAGAAGAAGAAAGGAAGAAGAAGGGCAGGGGAGTGGATGCAAACAAAAATCCTCACAGGGGCCCAAATGCAGAACTTTAAGGACTGATGTGCAGCAATCAACATTCTTGGCTACATTCTTTCTTTAATTGATTTGATACTGCTTAATATCGCTTAACATTACTGTTGATCATTGTTTAGAGCTAAATTTTGGTTAAAGAATCATTTTATTGAATCATTGAACAATTCTTTACCCCATGCAAGTGAGATTTCATTTAACAACCTTATTCATAAAGCTGAGTGTAACAAGTTAGCTTGATTAATTGAAAATTTTATTGCTAAACATCCAGCATTGTTATATTACAATATTCAAATATCATTGCTATGAATCATTTTATGCATAACCCCGTCGGTATTTGATTAAACTAATTTGAGTATTGATAAATTGCAAAATAATCTTTAGATTAGAATGATTAAAGTTGTGTGATCATTGTTTATATTTCTGAACTAGATTTGGTAATTATAAAATCAAATTCAGTCGATCTAGTTCCTGTGCCAAATCTTTGCAAACTTAGATAGTGGTAATTTGTGCATTTCCTTACTTCTAGAGACGACCTCGGATTTTTCTCTTTTAATTTAAGTTATAAAATTTAAATGTATACATGCTTCTTTCTTCTATACTAAAATATGAAACGATTTTTAAAACACGGTAGGAGCTCGTTTAACATTTTGGCATCGTTGCCGGGGAGCAATGCACAATTATCACTATTCTTGAAAATATTTCTGTTTTCTAATCTCTGACACATCTGCATGGTTTTTGCAAGAAAAAAAAATTGAGCTTGGAGCTTAAAGAGGGCAACCACTCCACGAGCAGGTGATTTTCTCCCTTTTCCTCTTAATCCCTACCTCTTTTTAGATAAAAGAAAAAGAAAAAAATTCTAGGATTCAACCTTGCCTTATTTTCTTAGCATTACTATTTATGGAAAAAATTTTTGAGAATTAACTGTGATTGAAGAGATTTGATTATGGATTAAATACACCCAATACCTAAAATTCTTTTTCCTATTAAGGATTTACACTTAAGTTGCTTCTCACGTTTGGACTATCACCTTCTTGATTGAGTCCAATGTGTTACTTAATTTCAAATTGGACTCCATTGTAGAGCCAAATTAGGGATTCAATTTTAGGGTTCTTACATGTTAGCACACATTCGCAAAAGTTATAAAGGAAATAATTACCCGTACTGTGTGCTACCCCAAGCCATGTTTGAATTGATTTAAGAAGTAAACCCTAAAATACACGCTCTAAGATCACTTGAACCCTAAAGGTTGAGACTTAATAACCAGCTTGTCAAACCGAAAAAGGTGGTTCGGGTGAGTTAGCCTGGATTACATCCTCAACATTAGGCCAAGTTAGGTGAAGTTGGTTCACCTTGTGAACCAATCAACCTAGATATTGGTTCACAAGTGATAATTAAAGGCACATGCACAATTAGGCCTTAAAATTGGTAGACTTAGGGCTCAATTCACACATATCCGGTCTACTTGGAACCGTAGTGACAAGAAAGGTCAGGTGGGGGAAACCCTATAACCTGCAGGGACGCTCTACCATGAAGGGGTCTTCGTGGGACTCTCCCTTTCTGGCTGTCCAAGTAATTCTCAAGTGGGTGGATTTGTAATCTAGAGGCTCATCTGCCTTGAATCAACCATAGTCATCCAATTAATTTGTGTGCCTTCATTAGGTCCTATTCATATTCAGTTCCTCTCATCTTTTCTATAATACACGCACAAGAGGAGGTCTTTAAGACTTACCTTAAGGCCTCCATTAAAGTCTAATCTGAATCGGGGTCAAGCCTCGATTGTCGTATGTGTTTCTGATCCAATCAAATTCTCTTGTGATCAATCTGAACTTGAACTCGAACCTTCATTTTCTAATCCATCATCTGATTTGATTTCAATCACTTGGAAATCAACCTGAAAAATTAGGAAAAATGTCCACTAGCCCTGAACCTTGTAGGAGCATGAGGGACCAAATGATTGAGGATGCTATCAAATGTAACAAAAAAATTTTTTGAACCTCAAAACCTGTTAGCAGAAATCAAGCTAGTGAACCCAGTGTTATGAACCAAATTATGAACCACATCCAAATGATTGCAACCCAGATATCATGTGGTTTGACTAGGGAGACCCTCTTAGAACAAATGAGAGATCTAAGAATACTTCATAGAATTGAGGGTATGCAATATCTTGCAAATATGGAATTATGAGAAAACTACCAAGATTTCTTGGGATTTATTGGATCAACTTGAAAAATTGATTAACGAAAATATCCACACCCCCACTCGGATCTTGATATGAATCTTGGGATAATTTTGAGGATAACCCAGATTTTTCCAATCTTGAGTGCCAAGAAGATGGGTTCTATGTTGAATCCCCAACCAGATTTGAACCAAATGATGATTTTGAGAATAATGAATTATCTAATTCAAAAATGAACTTTTAGGCTGGGAGGATTCCATTACAGGTGTTCTTGACTTTGAACCAACAACCGAAGATTTTGAGGTTGATTTAACCCAATTAGAATGTCCAAACACCTGTATTGAATTTGGTTCTAATTTCCACGAGGATACAATTGTTGCATCTTATCTTGATAAGGTAGTCGTCAAGCAAAATTTTGACATCCCAATTGAGTTGAATGTAGATTCTTGAGAACCAATTCCTACAATTAACCTAGAATCTAGATATGAACCTATTTGGGATGATTATTAGGCTCAATCAGATAAGGATGAAATCTTGGATTTTAAGGATTTTGATGAGCCTATTTTTAATGATGAAATCTCTCCAAATTCCTCGAATAAGCATAATGATTTATTCGAATTGGAATCGATTTATGATATAGAATTAGAGGAATCTGAAGAGTCAGGATTTAATTGGATATTCCCTAGATTTCCAAACACCAAGCCTAAACCTGATGATGAAATCCCAATTAACTTGGCATAAGAATCTAGGTTAGACTAATTTTAGGTTAATAACTTAGCTGTTTTGATTTTTCATATGGAGGTGATCATAATTCTAATTCAGGTTCAGAAAAATCTCTTTACCATCATTCTTCTAGATTCTCCTACGCTGATGTTGATTTTGAACATTATTCTAATTCAGGAGAATCCTTGCTTCCAAAGGATTACAACCCGATCAATGACCTCAATATCGATGACCCATTCTTTGATTCTGATTCCAAGGCCATTGATGTGTAGCATGAAGCAGTTGCACTACCTGATCAGGAGACCACCCCAAAATGGTTGCTTAAGCTTTTCAGTGATTTTTTAAAAGTTGATTGATACTGAATAATTTAGGATTTTCATTCAAATTGAGTGTTAATCCGTAATTAAAATAACTAATTTTGACCTACTTCAATTAAAATAGTTCTGATGGAAATAAATGTAATATAAATGTTCTAAAAATCAATTAAAAATAATTTATAAGGTTTGGCATAGTCAATTTAAATAGAATTATAGGCAGCAATTTGGTATATTTTGAGTCTAAAAGTAATTTGACCATGCAAACGACATCAAAACCCAAAATTGAAGTTACCATTAAATTCTTCATGTCCAAATTAGGTTACCATAAAAATTTGGACTCATTTGGACTTCATCTTGGTCAACTTTACAACTTTACCCTCAATTCCTGATTTCATTACAAAAGACCCCCTAACTTTCAATTTTCTTACAAATCGGTCCCCTTTAGTATCGCCTCCACCTTCCACCTCCGCAACCTCCGACCGCGAACTCCAGCGAGGTTGTTCACGCACCTACCGCCCCTTTCCTCGCGTGCAAATAGGCTATAAACATTCGCCGTCGCGTGACGCTTCTCGTCGTCGAGATTGGGTTGAGTTTCTTGCCCTCCTATGCCTCAACCATCGTTGTTTGTGACCCCGGTGGTCCTCTCCAACCTCTTCATCCGTGTATCCTCTGACTACAAGGGCAGCAACACCTTCTTCTTCACCTTCCTCAAGTCGTCGCGACCCAAAGCACGACCCTGTCCTTCCCTTTCCTCGCCATCGATCTTCTTCCCGGATCCTCCATCTTCTTCATGGCTGGTAGACCAAAACCAGCCACTCTCTGCCTCCTCATCCACTCCTAGGTAGTCCTCCTGCTTCTCCTTCCCCCGTAGAGTAGCTTAGACCCCTTTAGGCGTAGGTTTACACACCTCAAGCACTCTCCTCTCCTTCATCTTCTTCCCCACCATCCACCGTTGGCCACCACTCTAGCCACATGCCCTCATAGCTCTGGCCACATTCGCCGCTCGCCTACCACCCCACAATCTTCGCCAACCTCTGGGGAACAAAACCCTCCAATCTATTGGAATGTTCGATGCTGCAACATCTCCGCTGGACACACACACTGCCACCCTCTTTGTTGCCTCTGTCGGGCTACCACCGCCCTCCTCCTACTGAATAGCCATCACAACCACCTTCCCTAAGGCGTGGCGAAGCTCCTTGTTTCTTCGGTGTGGAGTTTCGAGGCATTTCACAACAGACTACCATTGCTGGTTGCACCCACCTTCTCCGATGTAGGCGCATATACTCCGCCCTATTTACTTGGCCAAGCTTCATGAGAAGCCCCGTGAGGGTGTATGGAACTCATTTCCACCCTCAACAAGGAGTTTCGTGCTCGAAAGGTCACCAACCTCACCCACCACCAACGGCCTGCACCTCCTGTTGTAAATGCAAGAAGAAGAAGAAGAAAGGAAGAAGGGTAGGGGCATGGATGTAAACATAAATCCTCATAGGGACCTAAACGTAGAACTTCAAGGACCGATGTACAATAATCAACATTCTTGGTTACATTCTTTCTTCAATTGATTTGATACAGTTTGATATCTCTTAACATTACTGTTGATCATTATTCAGTGCTAAATTTTGGTTCGAGAATCATTTTATTGAAGCATTGAACAATTATTTACCCCATGCAAGTGAGATTTCACGTAACAACCTTATTCATAAAGCTGAGTGTAAAAAGTTAGCTTGATTAATTGAAAATTTTATTGCTAAACATTTAGCATTGTTATATTACAATATTCAAATATCGTTGCTATGAATCATTTTGTGCATAACCTCATCTTTATTTGATTAAATTTATTTGAGTATTGATAAATTGAAATATAATCTTTAGATTTGAATGATTAAAGTTGTGTGATCATTGTTTATATTTCTAAACTAGATTGGTAATTATAAAATCAAATTCAGTCAATCTAGTTCCCGTGCCAAATCTTTGCAAACTTAGATAGTGGTAATTTGAGCATTACCTTGCTTCCAGAGATGACCTTGAATTTTTCTCTTTTAATTCGAGTTATAAAATTTAAATATAAATGTGTTTCTATCATCTATACTGTAATACAAAATGATTTTTAGAACACGATAGGAGCCCATCTAATAGTAAGCTCACCTTAGGTATGTGAAAACCTATGGTAATTAGAGAAAAAGTGTAAGTGCACTAAGGTAAAAGCAATAAAATGCACTGAGATGCAACAAGAATTGAAAAGAAAGTAACTTTAATTAAGGAGAAATTTGTTTTACAACAAGACAAATAGAGGAATGCTTCAACTCTAAAAATGAAAAGACAAAAAGTAAAACACAAATCCTCCTGTTGATGTTGGTGAAGAAGAGAAGATTCTTGCTCCAAGCTTAGCTACTCCTGGGCTTGAAAAGTTCTCCTTCTTCTCCTTCCTTGAAAGCTCCTCCACGTTGGTGAGATCCTCCTCCTAGCAAGCCCTAGATGGGCATGCCCTTGCTCCTCCAAGGGTGGAAGATTTCCACCCACAAGAATTCCTCCTAGGGTAGGTGTGTACCCTAGCTCTTCTCCTCTGCCTGGCCATCCTCCTTAGGGTTGTTGCCCCTTGGCTTGGACCAAGGAAGAAGTGAAGAAGAAGAAGGCACTAAGGAGGCAAGGGATAGCCCCCTTAATCTTCTTGTCTCCTCTCCTTCCTATGGTCGAATATAGGGTGTATCTAGAAGGGAATTAATGTAGCCAAGGATGACTTTAGTGGTGGTAGGATGGGGGGTATATATAGGGCTTATGAAGGGAGAGGTTGGCATGGGCACATGTAGGGTTAGGATGAGTTTATGAGGGTGGTTAGATGATCCTAGGGCTAGGTTTATTTGGTGCCAAGCCAAGGGTTATGAGGATGGAAATTGGTGGCCATTCAAGGTAGTGGCGCTACCATGTTTTAGCACCAAGTGTGGTTGGTTCTAGAATGGGTTGAGGTGTAGGGTGGAGATGGATTTGTAGTGTGGATGGAGGGTGTGGATAGGGGTTAGGGTTGGCACCAAAAATAGGTTCTAGAAGGGGGCATTCTTGGTGTGGAGTTTATGGGTGGTGGAGATGAATTGTGGAGGTGGTTGTGTGATCCAATGGTGGGTGTTGATTGGCGCCTAAAGGAGGGATGCTTTGGATGGTGGATATGGGGTGAAAGGGCACCAAAGTTGGTGCTAAGGGAGGGGTCTTCTAGAAGGGATTGTTGGTGCCACTTTATGGAGGGTGGAGATGGTTTAGGTGATGAGGTGTAGGGCTAGGATGATGGGAGAATCGGCACCAAAAGGAGGAAGGTGGTTGAGGTCATTTTGGCGCCAACTCTATGGTGTCTTTTGGTGGAAATTATGGGGTGAAGGGTTGTGATGGTGGTGGTACCATGTTGGAGTAGGAGTAGGTGTAGGTGGTTAGCTTATTTGGTGGACTAGTTAGGTGGTGAGTGATGAGAAGATCATCACGGTCTCTAATTACCCCTAATTAACTAGTCTTCCTAGTTAATTAGCTAGGAATATGTAAATATATGGGTTAATTATTAAATAAGGGATAAACAGTAAAGGACATTAAAATAAGTTTAAAATGCTATGTTATTATCCAATTAATATTATTAATAATTTAATTAATAATTTGACTCAAAATATTATCAGTAATTTACCTAATTAATGTGTTAACTAACTTAAGTATAATTTATACCTAACTATGTAATAACTTAAGTAACATTACTTAATTAAATAAATTAAGCTAAAAAGGTCAAAAATGTAAATTCAAGGTCTAAATATAATAATTGTCATATTTATAATCATATATAAAAAGTTGAAAAAGATTTAAATTAAAATAAACCTTGAAAACCTTAGTTTACATTGTAGTCCTTATGTTTTATTTCAATCGAGTCCTTATTCTTCACTTAGGTCCTCAATTTTCGTTACAAATAAGTCCCTGAAAACTTCTTCTTCTTTCCTTCTCCAGCCTCCTCGATGGCTGACGATAGGAGGTGCTTTCACCCACCGATCACCGCATATTCAATGTTATTCCTTCCTCTCCAAGCTCCTGGAGCTTGTGCTCACCATCTCCTTTTCATCCACCGGTCTGGATGAAGCTTCAATCCTATTTTAGGGATGAAGATAACCTCACTAGCGTCGGAGAAGACGCCGGTGGTTACTCCACTCCTAGACTCTTCTCCGTCCAGATACACCCTACTTCTCAGCTGCTGCAACCTATAAATACCCCTCCACACCCTCGATTTCACCAAGTTAGCTCCCTTCCCTCTTCTTCACTGAGCTAACCGATAGGCTATTCCCTCTAAAAATTGGCGACCTTCCTCCGCTTCCTCTGTCTTCCTCCGTCCATCTTTGCTTGCTCTGGATCTCCACCGATGTCAGCCAAGTCTTCTGATGCAACGCTGACACTGGAGTTCCTCCGCTTCACTCCGCCTATGCCCACCGGACTTCTTCCCTGACCCTCTGATTTCCTCCTCCGTTAAGGACCATCGACAGAGATCTTCTACCTCCTTCATCCAGCTAACATTAGGTTAGGTAAGTAGATTAGTTAGAATAGTTAGATAGATTAGATAGATGTAATGCCAGATACTCATTCATCTTCTTCAGCTCCGGCGAGCTCGTTGAGCTTGTTTGGAGCAACCTCGTGTCTTTTTGAAACATCAATCACCTTCTTTAATCTTTCATGAACATTTCTATCACCTTAATTTACTAATTTAATCACCTATTCGCCTAAACCATCTCCACCTTCACCACTGCTTCCACTGTCCATGGTGGAAGTAGTTGAGCCTAATCCACCTCCACTGGGCCCTCCATCACTTAACCATCACTTAAGGGCTCCTATCCTCACTTTAATTTAAATAATAATCATCTATAACTTAAATTCCTAATTTCATTTAATCTCCTGAGCTCGCTATCAATGGTGGCTCAGGAGGATTCCATATCACTAATTAACCACTTATAATCCATTGCAACTTCCTTTTGACTTGTTTTCTCCACTCAATTGAGTGGGAAAATAGGGCCTTAGCCCAATCAAACTCAAAATCTATTCACTAGGAATTCAAAGCATAACTTTCAATTTAATCGTTAATTGAAGGAATTAATGTGTTCCGAGGTTCCTTGTGACCTCAGGAAGCTTTTCAGATCATCTATGGCATGTTTTGATGTCATTTGTACATTTTAGCCTTTTTCTGGACTCACCGAAGCTCCGGCAAGCTTCGATGAGTCAAATGAACTCTTCAGCCCATAGAACTTCACGTGAAGCTCCAGATCACTTATTTGAAAGTCACTGATCATTCTAAAGAAATTTATTTGAGGTTTTAAGACCTGGAGCTCCTGTTAGACCTTTATCTTCTCCAACTCTGATAGAGTTGGAGATGACGGTTAGTTAGGGTTAAGCTTCATTTAAAAGGTCTAGAAGCATTAGAAGGATGCCTTGAGACCAATCCAATAAGTCAATCTCTGAGATTGACTTTGGTTTGTTCTATCGAACAAACTCATCTAGGATCTCAGGCGACAGGCCTGGATCTCTAGGAATCCTAATTGAAACATCCTTCTGAGGGTCTGAATCTATTCCTGAGGTGAAAGAGAAGTTAACTAAGGCATTAATTTCATCTGAAATGATTAAATTTAGAAAGTCAAATTTCAAGGCTTAATGGTCAACCTTAAGTCTGATTCATGGATTTCTGATTCAATCAGAAGAATTGAGGAGTTCAATTTGTTCCTGGGATGTTTTCAAATGATTCAAAATCAACTTGGTTGAACTCTGATCAATTTTGTGGAGGAAATTGATTGCTGCTCAGTTTAGGCTGTTTTTGAACCTAAACTGACGACAGTAAGTTTTTGGTGAAATTCAAGTGAATAATCTACCCAGATAGATTCTTAACAACCTCTAGAGGTTGTTTGATTTGATTAAATAGGTCTCTAGCCATCTGTTGGACCAAACAGAACTTGAATTGAAGTTATGAAGCCCTTTAGCGAAGCTCTTTAGCTTCTTCACCTTCCTGAAGCTTCTCAAAGTTCCTTTCCTTCACCTACAGCTGTGGAAACACCTTCTGAATCTCTTCAGCACCTTGTCTAAGGTCAGAAAGCCACTCAGTAAGACCTTAGAGCTAAAACAGCCTTCTGCAGGAAATATGGCTGTAGCGACCCAGACCCTTTCACCCTTCAAATCGAAGAGGTAAACCTTTCATGAGTATCAAATTGATACTACAATCATGTAGAGCAACCTTAGAGCTTTCCAGCAAGCCTTCATTTGCTCGGATTGGAGCTCTGTGCTGGCTGGAATCATCAACTGAAGTCTGGTCTGGGAGGGGAATACATAGTCCCACATCGGTTTAACTGAAGTGCCTGCCTTAGTATAAAAGTAAAAAGTGAATAGGGCCATTCAGTCATCAACGCAAGGCGCAGGAATGAGCATATGGGTGTGTGTGTGGGTGCGTGCGGTGCGCGTGCCCCTGTGTGTGTGCGCCTGTGGGCGTGCGAGTGTGGGCCCGTGAGGGCATGTGCATGTGGGCCTGGGAGGCCGTGGGCCGGATGGGCTCGAGACTATGCTGAATCGGAAATAAACCAAACCAAATAAAAACCAGGCTTGGACCTAGTAAGGTTTGGTTTCACCCTGAGAGCGGTGCTGTGTATCCCCGACCGGTCCAAGCCGCCAACCTTAAAACCTAATTTTTCGTTCAAAGGATTCAAATCGGTTCGGTTCAGAAGAGCTGCAAAGGTTAAGAAGGGCTGTAAAGGAAGAGAAGGAGAAGTGGAGAGCTTGTAAAGATTGAATAAGGTAGAGAGGCAAAAGAGCTAAAGAAAGGTAACAGGCAGAACAAATAATAAGAAGAAAGAAAAGAAAGAGACGAAGACATGTATAAGAGAAGAGCTCGAGAAAGATTAAGGAGAAGAAATAAGAGAAAAGTAAAAAGAGAAAAGAGAGTGAGAGAGATAGGTAAAAGAAGAAGAGAAGAAAGAATGAGGCTGAAGACAAAGAAGAATAATTGTGGTTTAATTTCTTGCATTCTACTAATTTCTTTTTTGAGCTTAATGTTGTAATAAGGCATATATTCATTGGAATGACTTTTTCTTGCGTTAATCTCTTGTAAATAAAAAGAAATTAAAAGAAATAAACATGTTGTTTGTAAAAGTAAATCATATGTGTAAATGTGTTTCCTTACGAAATTTTGCATATTTTTCAATTAGAAATCCTTAAGCAAAATTCATATTCTTAAAGTAAATTTAATTATAATTCCCATAAGTAGCTTAGGATCAATGGTGAATTTTAATTAAGTTATGCCTCCTAGGAAACGACCTAGACTCAACCAGTTAAAAAGAAATAAAATCTAAAATGTTAGGTTAACTTGACCCTATACTACTTAATCGACATAAATTCAAGTTGACCTAAGTTACTTTCTTTTGCACATGATTAAGCATAATTAACTTAATTAACTGTGTTGAGCAAGTTAACGATTAGTGTGGTGGAGTTAGGTTGTTGGTGGTGGATGGCCAAGGAGAGCTTAGGTGTAGCTATGCTAAGCTAGTTAAGCTAGCTTAGCTTGTAGATGAGTAGAGGAGGAGGTGGGATGGATCTAGGGTTTAGGGAATAGGAGCTGAGGAAAAGTTGTCTAGAGCTAAACTGAAGCTGCAATGGAGCTGATCTTGCTGAAGAGACATTAATGAGGACTTAGCTACTCATCTTAGCTAGCTAGTTCTTCTGCTAGCAGCTAAGCTTGAGTAGTTGAGCTAAGTCGAGCTGGTCTCAACTTGTTTGAAGTTTGGCTGAGCTGGACCTGCTTTTGATGGGAACTCTCGAGCTAGCTTAGCTACTAGTTGACAAATATTAGCTAAGTTGGAGGGAGTTCAGCTACCATGAGCTAAGTGGAGCTGGGGAGAGCTGAACCTGAGCTAAAGTGAACTCCTGTTAAATTGGTTTAGCTAGCTAGAGCTCCTAGTGAACTGAATGGAGCTAAGATGAGCTAGACTCAACTAAGTTGAGCTGGATCTAAGTTGTCTTGAGCTAGGTTGAGCAAAGATGAGCTGCCCTAAGCTACCATTCAACTAAGATGAGCTGAATGGAGCTTAATGGAGCTAACCCTTTCCCTAGTGAGCTGTTATCCAGCTATGATGAGCTGGATCTGGCTGAGTCCCAGTTGGATTGAGCTTCCTCTTCACCAGTTGCCTTCTTGAGTGATAGGGTTTTAGGGATCTGACTATCTGTTCATCCCTAATACTCAAATAAATGTGTCAAAAACACAATAAATCATGCAATGCATGCTTAACCTAATTGATGCCTAAATGCAACCCAAAAACCCGTTTGCGGAGTTAAAATCTTAAAAGCTAGGTTTATTTTATGGCATAAGAATGATGATAAAATAGCATTTATCAGTCGCCTCAAAACTGATGGGGTTAGGTCCCCTCCGCACACTTGTACGCACGCACTCACTTACGTTCCCTCGCCTGAGATTATGCCCGTGGGTTCGGGCTATGGATCCAGTTACCCAGGTCTGGCTTGAAGACGAATTAATGGAGGGAGGTGGGTTTTATACCTCAAGATCTGTGCCTTCCAGCTCAGTGCTTGGCCCTTATGCTACTGGCTTCACAAGTTAAGGCATCTGTGCTTAATATTCATCGTATGAGGGCAAAGCCTGACTTGGCTCTATGAGATTTACGTGAAATACTTGATAGCTGGAACTATTCAAACATTTGAGGTTATTTGGGTTGAGACATTAGGGTTAAAATTGGTGGTTTAAACCACCACTTTTATCCTTATCTTTTTATTTTTTTATTTTCAATTTGAAGATATTTGATATACAATGAACATCCACTATATTACTCTTCTTGTGATAGTGATATTTTGTGCAATTTCTTGCTTCTAGAGACGACTTTGGATTTTTCTGACAATTTGAGTAATATAAATTTAAAAGTTAATTTCTCTTTGATCTCCTATACTACGACGCATGTTTTTAAAACACGATCGAAGTAACTCAACATGTTTCCCACAAGAGTTTCCTGTATGTATCCTTATCTTCATTTGTGCAATTGTTTATACTTAATTTTATTACACAATTCACCCCCCCCCCCCCCCCCCCCCTCCCCTTCTTGTGCCAATAACACTTTGGTCGTCATTGGAATGAAGGAACTGAGTCCTCTCCACGAGGCCTACATCATTCCTTATCAATTAGTTTTGCCCCATAGATAGTGTAAAGCTTAATGTTAGCGCAACCATGGAGAATGTTGTGGGCCTCCATATAGCTTCATGATAGCTCCATATAGCTTCTTGTGGCTGCTTCTGGAGGACACACTAGAAAAAAGAAGTGGATTTCACAATGGTTATTTGGTGACAGTTTCTAAAACGTTGTTAATTGTCAGATTTGGGGATGGTTTATAAAACAACCATCGCCAAATGTTCAATTCTCACTATGAGGGTTTAGGACATTCACGAATTGAAAAGGCACGAGCATAGGGAGACTTTCAGTGACAGTTGAAAGTAAAATCATTGCAAATTTATCAAAAATAGAACATGCGAACTTCCTGTGATTGTGTTATTTTCAACAATTGGCGACGATTTTAAATAAAACCATCACCAAATCTGAATATAATAGGCGAGAACTTTCTTATTGGCAGGGTTATTTTTCGACTATTAGCAAGGATTTTGTTTTAAACTGTCACCAAACATCGTAGATATTTTTTACCTAAGTATTTACTGATGGTTATTCAATTGTAAGAGTTATCAATGATGATTTTATCTATACCGTTGCTAAAAGGAATGCAAAAAGACACGTCGTAAATGTTTTTTTTATTCTATTTGGCCATAGTTATTAGAAAACCGTTGTGAGAAATGATATTATGATTCTGCGCCGCGCGATCCCTCTCATTTCCTCGTACTCTCCTCTTCTCCTTTCATCTACCTCTCTTGACGTTGTCTTCAATTGCCGCCCCCCAGCGCTACTTGTTGCAACCTCAAGTTGCCGACTGCCTCGCTGCATCCCCTCATTGTCGAACCCTCACCCTGCCGTCCCCCTCCTCTATGTTGTCCTCCTCACACTCGCCATCCTCCTTCTCCGCCGCGCCCCCCACACGCCCCCCCCACCCTTCCTTGTCCCTACTTGCTGATCCCTACCCGCCGACTGCCTGCTACACCCTACCGCTGTCCACCCCCTGTACATCCCTTACTCCCTACTGTCGCGACCCCCGCCCCCAAACCAAATTGAAATCTCTAGATTTTGAGTATCTGTTAGCAATTTTCTCTAATATTTTTCTATATATTTTGTGTGCTTTTTAAAATTTTTGTAGTAATAATTAGTTGTTAATTTGTCTACAATTTTATTTCATAATTGTTAAAATAATAATTAGTTGCATGCAAATTATTAATTTGTAATTGACGTTGATAATTAATTTCTATATATAAATTATTATTGAAGATGATAATTAATTTATACAACTTCCCAGGATAAAGAGATTTTGATCATTAATACTATTCTTCACGCTCTTAACTTTTGTAGGGATCATGCCTTTCAACTATGTGTGGAAATAGATTCTTGCCTTCTCTTTCAGTGGTGGTCTAGAAAAATTACAACCTCTTGAGGACCCAAGGTTCAGCTCTCAAAACTCTTATCTTATAAAAATATTATCTCCTCCTTTGTTTTTGTGCATAGGGTAGTAAATACTTTGGCCAAAGGCTTTTCTAAGCTGGCCCGATCTTTTATGGGGTACCCCTAAGAAT
Organism: Thalassia testudinum; assembly: GCA_037157565.1. NCBI lineage: Eukaryota > Viridiplantae > Streptophyta > Magnoliopsida > Alismatales > Hydrocharitaceae > Thalassia > Thalassia testudinum. The sequence continues at coordinate 96,200,772 of JAZHRO010000002.1, forward strand.
CTTTCTCCCTCCCTTCCCTCCTTCCCCATCAATTGAGAGGGCTACCATTCTCAGATTAAATGCAGCTTCCATGCATCAACCTCTAACTTGGTGTTGGTTCTCTGTTGTTGTTTGGGTCGCAGTTTTGAGGTATAGCCCATGTCAATCTTTTCAACGATGTCAACTCATGGCTACCTTAATATATTGACATGGATAGTAAGCTTGATGCTGCTTCTCAGGGATCTGGGGTATATTTGCTTTCATAATTTTATGTTTTTCTTTTTGTTGTTGTGCCTAAGAGGTTAGGTAAATGCCCCCTACCATTTTTTTATTGAAATCGGTCCTTAGTTTGTTAAAAGCAATAAAAGTAAAAAGAAAAATAAAGAGATGATGAAAGAGATATTACAATGATTAACAAAATTTTATGAAGCCAAAAGAAAATATTGAATAGTCTTTCGGGTCTTTCAATTGCTTAGAGGGAAGTGAACAAGTAAAAATCTCCCTAATTACCCCAATTTAACCAGTATCACAAGGCAACTAAGCTCTTTACCAATGTGTCAAAGTCAAAGCTAAGGCAAGCACATACTAAGAACCAAAGAGAATCTTATTGAGGTTCACTTGTAACAGTAGACTACATCATGGGAGTATATTTTCCTCCATTCACTATATGACTATTGGTCAAAAGTTGGGAGCCTTGCCTTAGCTTACAAGATAGAATGCATGCAAGGGCAAGTATAAATACTCTAACCTGCATGTCTTTAAGCATGTCCTTGTGGGTCTATATACAGGAGATCCTATGAAATACATTGGAAAAGAAAGGAGATAGTTAAGTCACTAATCCAATCATGTGGGCTTGATTTGGTGTGATACCGTAAGCTATTGATTGGTTAGGGCTCTACCTTACTAAAGCTTTCTCCCTTGCTATCCTCCTTAGTAGTTGTGTTCTCCTTTCTTGCCCGAAGATAAGAAACTATAGAATAAGCCCTATCCCATTCAAGTAGTAACATGGGGGCAATGAGCCAATAGTCATTCTTGACAGGCTATCACAAGGCGAGACACTAGTGCCAAGTGGCTCAACTTCTATAAGGATATGGTAGCAACTTCCTATTGGATGCAAGCCCTTTTTATACCTTTCTCTATGTGTGTTCCAATTGGCATTCTAGATGTATGATTTCCCTTGATCCTAGCATGCATATTGTAGAAGCAAGATGGTTCATTTCATAAATAAAGCTTGCTTAGGAGTAGAGATTTATGTTTAAGGCAGCCAACTTGAGCAATTGCTCATCTTACTTGATACTAGAGTCTTCTAACTAATTCGATCATTCAAGAAAATGCCAAGAGCGATCCTTTTGGATCCTTTGACCTACTAGACCTTAACTTGTCGATTTGGGAAATTTGTTGGCCAACCTTATGACGAGGTACATTTCAAGCTAAATTTGGACTTAGATTTTTTTGAGGTGGAACATTTAGGGGATCTAAGAAAATCTAACCTTGTTATTTTCTCCCACTCTTCTTGATACTTGGTTTACAAGAAGAGTAGCCTCTTAAGGTTAACTCATTCCTCCAATGTTTATCTCCTCCCTGCTTAGCCAATTATTCCTCAAATAAGGAGGATATTTCTTAGGAGGTCGAAGCTGCATGGTTCCCTTAAGACTTGGGGTCAAAGGATCCCCAAGCTTGTATGAAAAGATGCTCGCTAACATCAATCCAGATATCTTCATTCTATCTTTAAGGTTCCATTAGGATTCTTTAGTAATTCTCTTGGGTGTTTTCTTCGATGACTTTAACTTAGGGTCACCAACCTTGTATGAGGATTTTATCCTTTTGGAACTAGGGTACTAGATATCTGTCTTCCCATCTTCCTAAGGTTTTTTTGGAGTCCAAAGTTTCTTACCCAAGGCTTGGGTGTAAATGGTACTCTTTAGACTCTACTCAATCTTGTATGAAGTAATGGCTTCCAAAAGCTTGTCCTAAGTGGTTGAACATTCTATCTTCCAAAATCAATTTTGCCCCATAGGAAGGGGAGGGGTGGGGGGGGCACTCCCCAGTTCTCCCAAGATTATTCCAAAGACTTGGGATAGTTGATATGAACCCATATGGAGTTAGGCATCTGGAAACTAACTTCCTCGGATCTGGCATTCCATCTTCCAAAGTCCATCTAGCAACCTAGATAGTTACTCAATACTTATTCCAAGACTTGAATTTACTTAACAAGAATTAGTATAGGGAACATGTTCTTTCAGGAATAAATCTTGGGTACTCTTCTCAGCTAATAGATTTTACTTTGGAAACCCTAGGTCTTCACCTTTCCTAACTTTTTAACAATATCGGTGATAAGTCGATAATTATTAGACTTCTTCTAACTCGTATGCCAAGTTGGATAATGGTGGGAGCCATTCTACCCTTGTTCGGCTTGCCCTTCCTCATCCTCGCATCCATCATGTTCTTCTTGGTAGAAAGGATGTAAGGATAATGGTGCATTAAATGCATGCATGGGTTGACGGTCATATAGACCCATCAAGTAACAGATCCATAAAGTTATGAATGGGGCTTGATGTCACATTAGATGAATTGGTGTGATTGAGTGTGATTATTCTAGTCATATTCATCCTTTCAGGTCCATCCCTCATATGCTACTTTTTGAGGCACCCAAGTATATATAGGGGGTTGAGGAGTTTCGAAGAGTTTCTTATGAAAGCAAAGAAGGGTCCATGAGAAGGAAAGACTTTATGCCTCCACTCTTTCACTCTCTACCTAATATATCTCTATTTAATTACTTAATTCACACCTAACTAATGCTGGTTTGAAGGTAATTTGGGTTTAATTCATTAGAATAGGCTAGTCATATTGCATCAATCTGTAAATATTGCATTTTTAGGGGTTTTTGTGCAATATTCTTGTTAGCTATATCTGGATCCTTGATGTATTTGTTTATATTTGTGTAGGTACTAGGTCTAGATCTAAATGGAGTCCCTCTTCAAGGCCTAATCAATTTGAGCTCACCTATCCTATTTAGGTTAGCCTAATCCTCTAGACCTTAGCCCAATTAACCCATGAATTAGCCTACTTGTGCACCCAATTTCCTATATATAAAGATCGATTAGCCCAACCTTATTAACACCTAGTTGGCTAGCCAACACACTTAATTTCCTACCAACATTAGATGGCCAACGTAGCCAAACCCTAATCACTTGATCCACCAATCCCACCACCTAACCTATTCCAAAATTAACTCCACCAACCATCTCTAGCCAGATCAGAACTTCAATCTTTGATTGAAAATTCTATTTCGAGAATTTTGAATATCATAAAATTTTCAAATTTTATTTGGATATAAACATTTGTGTGAGGATTTTCTCAATTAAAGTTCAAGCTGAAACTTTTTTTGAAAAAAATTAAAAAATTCATAGACTGAAGGGGGTCAAAAATGTAATCAAAATGAAAATTTTTTAGATTCTCAAAATTTTTGTAAATTATCTACTAATCCAATAGACTTGAAATTGGTGGCCATGATTTCCTAATCAAATCACAAACTTTTAAAAATATATTGAAAATTTCTAAGATCCCTAACAAATTGATTTAGGAATTTTATTTAACTAGGGTCAATTTTGTCTTATCTGACCAGTGTGAATTTTAAAATCTAAAAAAATTACTAAAATGCCTTGAAAAGGTCTAAAAAAATGTGGTGTTGATATTTTAGTGGTGATAAAATCAATGCCAACACCTATATCTAGTCCTAGCCCTTCACTTATTCTAGCCCATCTTAGTCATCCACCTCCATGATCCTAAGCCACAAGCATCCACTAATCAAAAGCCACCACTACTTCTATAAAAGACCACCATGGTCATCCCTGAAAGGGATCATATTTCTCTTCTTTCTATTCCATGTGTTGAATCCCTTTCTACCAAGCATTCTTCTACTTTGGTACGAGTCTCCTGCATCCAAAGGATCTTGTGTTAGTCTCTGGCGAGGTTCTACACGGCGATGCTCTTGTCTTCGTCTTCTCACCCTCAAACTCCAGGCTATATCCTCTGAACCTTTCTTGGCAACGAATTGTTTCTATTTAGATTTTATGTTTTCTTGTTTCATTTTTCTAGTTGTAAAATGTTTGAATCATTCAGTTATTAATATAGTTTTCCTTTTCACTTTATACTTGCCTTGGTTATTGCATGATTAGGTAGTTGCCTAGTTAGCAGTCAAGTAATTAGATTGTTACCTCCTCATGTTTGACTCAGACTCACCATTCGTATTTCAAATTATTTGCGAGTTCATTTTATTTTGATCTCGTTATTCACACTACGACAAACATTTAATATATCTTAGTGAAAAGCGAGTATCAATTTTGGCACCGTTGCCGGAGAGGCAACAGATTTAGTTACTCTATTTGCATTTAGGTTAGTTTCACATTTAGATTAATAACTTGCCTTATTGCCTTTGTGTTCTCACAGGAAACGCGAAAGATTCGTCTTCGCAAAGATCCGTAGAGGTAAAGAGGAGTTGCATGTGAAGACATTAGGTAACCATCTCATCTTCATTTTTTTTTTTGAAACTCATCTCATCTTCATCTTAGCTTGGTGTTTTTAATTAGGTTGCATTAGACTAATAAAAAAATAAAAAATTCTACAAAAAAATCCCTAAAAAGAAATTCACTTGATAGGTGCAATCTTGTGCTTGTAAAAGATCCCATTTATCCCTACAGTGCTCGAATCAGACTTGTGATACGATTTCAAAATGTAATTTTGAGCACTTAGAGAATCCAAAAATTCTAGAATTTTTATTGCTTGTTGCCTTTGAAATTGGAAACAACCCCATCAATTTTAGTTCAAAAATTCACTATATTTTTTTTTAAAATTCTTTAACAACTGGTGGGTCTTTTTGAAAATATAATGCAAAACAATACGCATTCCCATATTTTTTTATTTTTATGGCAATCCAAAATTCATGAAATTTGTTGCATTGGATTCTTTATCAAGTGTAGTTTATCTGATAAAATTTTGAAAATTTTTGTAAAATAGAATCCTTACTATCTAGATGGATTACTGGCTAGCATTTGAATTGCCTAATTAATTGTTTTGTCAAGAGAAATCTTTTTAACCCCTAGAAAATTCTTAAAAAAAATATTTTTGTGATCCTAATTGAGTGGTGCACAAAATCCTTTGTTTCCTTTGTTTTGGCCACACCACTCTAATAATTAAAATCGATTCACCATGTGCCTTGAATCTGATAGAAGTGCATGCTTTGGGGTGAACATTTGAGGGTTAATTGAATATAGTGAACACATTCTTGGACTTAAAGGAAAATATCCAAACATGTGTTTGAACTATTTGTTGTGCTCACTAAACCCTTTTTAACTGTTAATTGATTAATGTTGAAGCTACAGGTTACTATGCTATTGTATTTGGTTTTTAAAACCTGTCGTTGCAGTTTGAAAGCGAAGAACTCGTATTCAATAAATAAAATTTGTACTGGAATATAAATCCCGGGTTGAACTTAGGGAGGCTACGTCGATCTATATTCTCAATTATATTTTTTTTAGGGTTTTTGTTGAAAAGCGAAGCGACGTAACTACAATGAAGCAATATAGACAATCAGAATAAACGAGTGAGAGAGAGAAAGAGAGAGAGAGAAAACATACACTTAATATTTCAAAATGTTCATACAATAAAACCAGAGAAAAATTACACTAGAAAGCAGGAAATCTATTACACTAGAAAGCAAGAAAATTCTACTCTAGAAAGCTGAAAAGAGGAATGGGAGAGAGAAGTTATCCTCCTCGACGATCGCTTGGAGGATGAGCTGGACGAGACGACTCCTGGAAGACGGAGGACGGAGTGAGAAGAAGGAGGTTGAGGCAAAAGGAACGAGAACGGGACAGCACGTCGTAGTTGTCACGGGATCCGCTTCCGAAATGAGGGCAAAAATTTTACTTTATCTCTCGAGGAGCATCCTGGGTGTGGGACAAGCTTCTCTTGAGCTTTGGAGAGGGAGAGAAGAGAAGGAAGGGATGAGAATTTCGTATAGAGGGGGTCTCCTTTGATAGTATCAAGGAGTGAGGGAAATTTGGTCTTTACAATTTCAAAATATTAAATAAGGGGCCTTTAGTGACGGAATTAAGTGTCACTAAAGCCCAGGTCGTGGGCGACGTGCGCCACGCCTGCCGCCCGCTCACCTCTCGCACCGCCCATGTTCATCAAATCTCGGTCGTTCGATCGTGAGATCGAATGGCTGAGGATTGATAACCGCAGTGCCTCAGCACACGCCTAACGCGTGCGATCCACGTTACATGCAGGCATGCGATGGCACGTGATCTGGATTGAGCGCGCACGACCTTCTGATCCTCATCGGGCAATCAAGCTCGCCTGCGCCTCAGCTCCTGCTCCTCGCAGCTCGAACCCACATCCATCCGCGAGAGAATGCTCTATCCAATGCGCTACGCGTGTAGATGGGTGGGTGGTGCATCTCTTGATAGCGCGGTTTGGACAATTGGATTGAGATCCAACGGTCAAGGCTGCGTCTTCAAGTAGTCCTTCAGAGTCTTTAAGCATCGATTGGGATCCACTCTCAGTCGTTGGATCTTAATCCAACAGTGGAGAGGTGAGGGCGGTCGGTTGGGCAGCCAAGACAGTGCCATGTGACGCCATCTTGGCCGTCCATCTTCTGGATGATGTAGATGGTGCCACGGGTGTCGTATTGAGTCGATTTTCATGCCGTTAGACTACGATTGTCGATCCGAATTTATCCGTGTGGTTGGATTTGTCATCTGAAGTGCGGATTCACACTATCTTGGTCCTTGATCTTCTAAGGTTCCTCGATCTCTATCTGAAGCTACAGATGTCAGATTAGGGCGATGTTGGAGTCGTTGAACTCCAATCGTCACTCTGATCAAATTTGTACGGTTGGATCTTCGATCCGAGGTCCCGATAAAAAGTTGCTTTGTCCCTGATCATAAAAGGAGATAATTAACCTCCATTTTATTCAAATTAATCTAAATGCAAGATGATGCATGCTATGCAATATTTGTAGTATGTAATGCAATTCTATGCTTAAGAACATGCATAAATAGACATTTTATGTAATATAAACATGTTTACATCACACCTCCATGCCTACCTTTTGCTAGTCCCTAGCAAAACTATATGCTATGTATAAAAGAATTAGGTTGGATTATTTGGGCATAAGTTATTTTCAATCATTAAGAAAATGTTTACTTAGGATTTGAACTTTCAAAGACACAACAGTACCCAGGTATTTGCCAAAATGCAGACCGCCTCAAGCCCTCGCCTTATCAAAGAAAATTTTCCTTTTCTCTTTTTCTTCTTTTCTAATTTTTTTGGATTTTTGAATTTAAGGTTTAAGAGTGACTTTCTACGGCCATTCAACTCACCCAAGATTTGATGAGAACCCTAAGTTCTAAGCATCTTATTGTGAATGTGATAGACTCGTTAATCGGCAATTAGAGCGGACTTCGAGTTTCTACGCCTCTAGGTGACTTTAAAAAGAGAGTTCTGCCTAAAGGTGTATCTTTACAACTGGTAACTTTCTCCCTACTTTTATTTTTATGGGATCAACACAAGGGTGAATCCAGTGTATATCTCCCTGGTTTATTCTACTTCTCCACTTCTTCCTAAGTGTTTTGAGAATTTTAAGTGCATTTCTTGAGCTGGGTTCTGGACAACCGGTCGATGAGCTGTTACCACCGACAACTTGCCAGCCATACTCGTGCGGCGAAGTATGGTTTATTTCTTTTGTTTTCTTTTTTTTCTTTTCTCCTTTTCTTTTTCTTTTCTTTTTGACTTTCTTTTTCTCTTTTTTTTTTTTAAGTAGGTGGCTTCCCTGGTCTAAGATTTACCTAAAGGTAGCAAGAAGAAAATGGTACAGTGATTGGGCTCTGGACAACCTATCTATGGGCTATTACCCATGATAACTTGTCAGCCATATCACCCTAGAAGGTTCATTAGCTACCCAATTTCCATTAAAACCGCCGATCAACAAGTCAGTGAAAAGAAAGTGTGTAGATGCTTAACACTCAAAGTTCCCTCAAGTCAGAGAGTGGGTTGATAAGTCGTGTACTTATCACCCAAACTTATTTACTCAAATTACAATAGAATTAAGATGGCGAGGACTCGAAAAACAAATCTACATTTTAGTGGATACATGGGCCGATTAAGTCCAAAGAGCTGAAGGGTCTTTGTGTTCAGATCCTAAAGTCCTAATGTCCAAATATTCCTTCCTAATTCAATTTTTTTTTAATGTATAAATAAGAAGAGATACAATTTACAAGAATTTCACAAAGCTGACAAAATGATTCAAAAATGAATCCAACCCCCCATGCCTAGCTGATGCAATGTCCACATTGAGAAAGAGACATGAAAGAAAGGGTAGAGTAGGAAAGATATCACCTAAATATGAAGCTCGGGTTAGCTTTGTGTCATATGTACAACTACTGAGTTTAATGCCATCAGTTAGGTGAAGTCTAGCCAAAGAAGTCACAATATGGCTAGAGCAACCTTGTCTTAGACGGGTTCTGGAAGAGTACGGTCAATAACAGGCTTCAGACGTTGTTCATTGACTTTAAATGTGTTACCCGTCTTTGGGTCAGAGATCTGAACGACTCCATTTGGAAAAATATGGTCAATAATGAACGGGCCATTTCATTTAGATTTAAGTTTGCCAGGAAAGAGCTTAAGTCGAAAATCGAATAACCAGACCTTCTAGTTCGGCTCAAAGCTCTTGCGGGAAATCAATTGATCATGCAGAGCTTTGGTTCGAGCCTTGTAGATCTTGGCATTCTCGTATGCATCATTTCTAAGCTCTTCCAACTCATATAGTTGGAGTTTCCTGGTCTTCCCAACTAAATTCAGATCTAAATTGCATTGTTTGATCGCCCAAAATGCCCTATGTTCAATCTCTACGGGTAGATGACACACCTTTCCAAACACCAAACGAAACGGAGACATGCCGATGGGCGTTTTATATGTCGTATGGTAGGCCCAAAGAGAGTCCTCAAGCTTTTGAGTCCAGTCCTTACGATCAGGCCTAACCGTTTTCTGCAGAATATTCTTGATCTCCCGATTGGAGATCTCAGCTTGTCCATTTCTTCTAGGGATGGTAAGGTGTGGAAATTCGATGATTAACCCCATATTTGGCCAACAAATTTTGGAATTGGGCATTAATAAAATGAGTGCCACTGTCACTGATGATGGCCCTCGGAATCCCGAACCTACTGAAGATATTTTTCTTGAAAAAATCGATGACCACCTTGTGGTCATTAGTTCAGGTGGGAATCGCCTCAATCCATTTGGACACATAATCAACAGCAACAAGAATGTACTGATGTCCAAATGAAGGGAGAAAGGGTCCCATGAAATCGATGCCCCAAACATCGAAGATTTCAATAGGAAGAATTAGGTTTAGGGACATCATATCTCTCTTAGTCATGCTCCCGAGTGCCTGACATCGAGAACATGACCTTGAGAAATCCTGGGCTTCCATAAATAAAGACGGCCAATAGAAGCCAGATTGTAAAATTTTTGCAGCTATCTTTTTCCCGAAGAAATGTCCACCACACGCAGATGCATGGCAGAACTCAAGTATACTGTTGAATTCATTCTCCGGAACACATCGGCGAATAATTTGATCAGAGCCGATGCGATACAGTTTAGGGTCCTCCCAAAAGTAGTATTTGGCTTCAGATTTAAGTCTATCCCGTTGTTGCTTGGTCCAATCCTGGGGGATTTGACCAACGGCCAAATAGTTAACAATGTCAATAAACCACGAGGTTTGGACACCTGAAACTGCAAGGATAGCTTCGTCCAGAAAAGTGTCAGCAATCAGGATGTTCGGACGAGAAGAATCACTTAGGAGTCTTGACAAATGATCCGCCACCATATTTTGTACCCCGATTTTATCCTTGATTTTAAGATCAAATTCTTGAAGCAGAAGAATCCAACGAATAAGTTAGGGTTTGGCATCCTTTTTGGCTAAGAGATGTCTCAAGGTTGAGTGATCGATATAGATGATAACATGAAACACTAAGAGATAAGCCCTGAATTTTTCCAAAGCAAATACTACGGCTAGTAATCCATTTTCAGTAACAGTGCAATTCCTTTGGGCTTCATCTAGAGTTTTACTAGCGTAGTAGATGATAGAGGGCTTCCTATCTATTTTCTAACCCAAGACAGGCCCGACCGCATAATCAGAAGTGTCGGTCATGATCTCAAAAGGGGCTATCCAAATCAGAGGTTGCAACACTAGAGCACAAGTGACTACCGTTTTCAGGAAATCAAATGCCTTACGGCATGATTCGTCAAAAACAAATGGCGTTTCTTTGGCGAGAAGATTGCTCAAGGGATGAGCAACCTTCGAGAAATCCTTGATGAATCTTCTGTAGAGTCTCACATGACCAAGAAATGATCGGATTTGTTTAACAGATGTAGGAGGAGGAAGTTTAGCGATAGCATCAACCTTATCTTTATCCACTTCAATTCCCCGTTCAAAGATTACATGACCCAAGACGATGTCTTCTTGTGTCATGAAATGACTCTTTTCCCAACTAAGGACCAATCATGTTTTGATACATCGCTTAAGAATCATTTCTAGATTAGCCAAACAAGAGTCAAACAATTCTCCAAAAATAGAGAAATCATCCATGAAGACTTCCATAAACTCTCCCACAATGTCAGAGAATATGGCTAACATACACCTTTGAAAAGTAGCAAGTACATTGCATAAACCGAAAGGCATCCTACGGAAAGCAAAGGTTTTGTAGGGATAGGTGAAACTAATTCTTTCCTGATCCTTGGGATGGATAGGAACTTGGTTGTATCTCAAGTAGCCATCAAGAAAACAGAAGTACTTCTGCCTGGCTAGTCTTTCCAAGATTTGATTAATGAAAGGCAGGGGAAAATGATCCTTTTTCATGGTCGTGTTCAGCTTCCTGTAACCAATACAAACCCTCCAAGAGGAAGCTGAACGAGTTGTGACAGATTCTCCTCTCTTGTTAGTCACAACGGTAATCCCGACTTTCTTGGGAATAATCTGCACGGGACTTACCCAGGGACTATCAGAGATTGGATAAATAATTCCTGCTTCGAGCCACTTAATGATTTCCTTTTTGACCACTTCTCACATATTTGGATTTAATCTCCTTTGCATCTAACGAGAAGGGCGGGATCCATCTTCCAAGAATAATCTATGATTGCAGTAAGATGGCTCGATCCCCCTAAGGTCATGAATGGTCCAACCACTTGCTTCCTTGTGTTCCTTCAGGACCTTGATCAATTTAATCTTTTGCTCCTTTGTTAATTTAGCACTGATAATCATAGGGAGCATTTTCTGAGGTCCTAAAAATTGATATTTTAAATTCTCAGGCAATAGTTTCAGTTCAAGCTGGGGCGGGTTGATGATTGACGGTAAGGAAGATGCTGAGGACTCAACAAAAGGAAGAGGTTGTGACTGAACAAAATCAATAAGCTCTTTAGAGGATGGTAGGTCTGCCATAGAGGGTTGCAGGTCCAATTCATCATCAAAGGAGAAACTTTCAATTGAAGAAACCATCAAACAAGTTTCAATGTTTACATTATCCTCTTCAAGTTCCTCAATAAATCCATAATCCTCAAATTTATTAATCACCTTAAAAATATCCAATTTCATTCGTTGATCCCCAAAGGCGATTTCCATACTACCGCTTTCACAATTAATGTTGGCCTTAGTGGTAGGCAGGAACGGATGCCCCAAAATGATAGGCGTGTTCCTCAGATTTTTAGGTACATCCATGTCAAGGACAAGGAAATCTACAGAAAAATAGAAATCCTTGACCTTAACTATAACATCTTCAATAATGCCTCGCGGATTTATGACCGGACGATCCGCTAACTGTAGCATTACTGAAGTCGACCGAAGTTCACCTAATCCAAACTTTTTGTAAAGAGAACTTGGAATTAGGTTGATGGATGCACCCAGATCTAGAAGTGCTCTATCAAACGTGTAATCTCCGATGACACAAGAAATCAACGACGCACCTGGATATCTCTTTTTCTAAGGGAGGTGGTGCAGGATAACAGAACTAGCCTACTCAAAGAGTACCACCTTTCTCAGAACAGATTCTCTCGACTTACGCTTTTGTGTACATAAATCCTTTAAAAATCTTGCGTAAGCTGGTATATGGTTGATAGCATCGAGGAGTGGGATATTGATCTCAATATTCTTAAAGATATTCAGAAGCTCCTCATTGCTATTAACAGATTTCTTCTTCTTTGATTTGATCAAGGTTTCAGGAAAAGAAACATGAGTCAGATCTTTGGAATCAGGTTCCTAAGCCTTGATTTTTTCTCCAGAGTTCTCCTCCTCTCCTCAGGTTCTTCAGGATTCGGTAGATCAGAACAGTGTGGTTGTGGATCCTGAATTTGCTTACCACTCCTCAAGGTGACGGAATTTACAGATGCATAAGAGTTTGGTTCTTGGGGAGGGTTAGGAAAGATTGGAGAGGCTTGATTAGCCAAGAATTATTGATGTGCAGAAGAAGAAGAAGAAGAGGAAGGACCCTGCTCAACCACCTGAGCATGTGCATGTGGGTCCCTCTGATTTCCGTACCCATGGGCTTAGTTGCCCGAATTTAGATTGGGTACGGGTTGGGATGGTAGAGATCCGGGTTGACTAGAGTAAGCAATGAGCCCAGTCTGCAAGTTGTCCAGCGAGGTTTTCATTTGCTACATGAGCTGGAGCATGGATCCTTGCATCTCTATCATTTTTCGGTTCAAATCAGCCTGTCCTACAAGTTGATGGGCATTCCTAGCTGGCTGATTGACCTGATTTGGGGGCAACTGAGTATACACATGACCCTAACCCATTGGTCGTTGCGGAGCATAGTTGCCAGGTTGGAATTGGGTCTATTGCCCCGGGTTTTTCATGGAGAAGTTAGGGTGGTTTCTCCAACCTGAATTATAAGCATTAGAGTAAGGGTTAGATCTAACATTCTCCTGTACAACACAGACATTCTCGTAGGGTGAGGATGGAGAGAAAGAAAGGGAAGGATCAGAAAAACTGGGATCAAAGGCCCCAGTTTGGAACCCGTGGGGTTCCGAATAATGCTGACTCATAGGTTGAGCTGCATTGAGTTGATTCACAAACTCCCATCCAGAAGGAGCTCGCGAAGAATGGAATCCCGAATTTTGGGATTGAGTAGATCGAGAGTTGTTCATAGAATTTCCAACCATCCACTCTTCCATTCTCTTAGCAACTAAGTCCACCTTGTCAAGTTTATTACAATCAATTCCATATCAAATGAATCAGAGTCATGGACTTCATTAACATTTGATCTGGGCTGCTGGGACTGGTTAAAAGTATCCATGGAGGCATGATTAATTGAATTCTCGCTCATTTCCTCAAACAATTCATGTGCACTATCTGCGTCTTTGTTGTGGAAATTACCTCCGCAAGAAGCGTCCACATAATTTCTGAATAGCTTAGTTAAGCCATGATAGAAGATCTGCACGAGTTTCCATTTCGGCACCTCGTGGTGTGGACACCTCCGCAATAGGTCCTGGAATCGCTCTTAGGCCACATGAAACTGCTCCCTCGGCCGCTGGGCAAAGGTAGTGATTGCCCCTCTCAAAGCATTGGTACGTCCGACTAGGAAGAATTTCTTCAGAAAGGCCGATTTCAACTCATTCCAAGTTGCAATTGATCTTCCTATTATCCTGTACCAATGAGCAGCCTTATCCCTAAGAGAGTGGGGGAAAAGTCTCATGATCATCTACTCCTCGTTCACATTTCGTGCCTTGGTGGTCTGGACCAAAGTGGTCAAGTCCTCCAAGTGCTGAAACAGGTCTTCGGAGCCAAGCCCACGATAATGTTTGATCAGGCTCAACACCTGGGGCTTGATTTCTACGTCTTCGGCTGGAATCTGGGCACCAGGATGTTCCCCGTAATTTGAAGGATCATAAAAATCCTTCAAGGGCTGAAAGCCCTGCATTCTCTAGAACCATTCCTTCATTCTCTGCATTTGTTCCAACTGCCTTCGGAATTCCTCTTGTGGATCTCGGGGCAAAGGAGGCTGCTGGTCGACCATGGGATCAATTTGACCAAAATCCAATTTGCGCCTCCTAGAATACTCTAGTGGTCCTTCCAATCGGGGATTCAATGACAGTCTTCCCAGCATAAACTAGGAGAAGGTTGGAAGGACTGGGGATAGGGATCCTGCAGCACAACAAAACAAGGTTGTCCTTAAGTGAGGTAGCCTAAGGATCTACAGACTCCCAAAACCTACCTTAAGATTGTAAATGATTTACTCTACTTGTATTTGCTCAATCCAACCAATTAGGAGGGACTCGGGAGAAGGTTCTTCCTTCGGCTTTCGCCTCCGGTTCCTAGTGTACCCCCCAGCCACGGTCATTTGACGCTACTCTCCTAGCTAGACATCAGATTAATCAATACAAATTGGTTAATAAAAAACAATCATAGACTAGGCCCCGAAGAGCAAATCAGTCCTTAAGGCTAGCGTCTACTCAATTTTATTAAGGACTGGGATTGTGGTGCTTATGGAATGTGATGGGCCCTTAAAATGGGTTGTGTCCTTAATGATTGATTGAGAATTGTGTAAGTGCGTGCACAACCAAGGTTTTCAAGCAAGATTATTTGTGATATGTGGATTTTAATGTTCAAATCTTGCTTAAGTAGCTTTTAGGGTTTAAAATTAGGTTGATTTCAACCAAAGTTTAAGGCAAACTAGGTTTTCAAACATGGGTGAAGACTACCTTCCTTTAAAATCAGAAATAAAGTGGAGTGCCTAGAATAGACCTAGATTGAAAACCCTGAGAAGATACTTGATGAGTTGATTTTAGGTAAAGTGGTGCGGCCTAAACAACGCAAACAACTAGACACAATTGCACCACTAGATTAGGCACATAGAGATGGTTAACCTAGAATGATTTCTACTCTTTTATGTGTTGCTTTGTGTGTACCAGTTCCACATATCAGAACTCGGTTGAGTAGAAACAAATCAATTAGGTTAAGTGCCTTGATGTGGGTGTACATTGTGTGTCTGTTGAAAATTACCCCACAAGATTATCTTTTTGTTTTTTTTCTTATATAAACAAGGGTGGAATGAGCGTGAGTGAGAATCCAAACAGCCAAACTAATCCTAGGATTTATGCAAACACCTAGGTTAATTGAAATTTGGATTTAATGTGACAAATGAAATCTATGGAGTGGGGAGGAATGGGGAGCACTTACAGTTGTCTTCAACTGCACTTTACTACGATCTACCGCTTGACGATTCCCTGATAGAGGTATCTGTAAAACAATAGACATGAGAGAAAGCAAGTTAGAAGACAATAAAGTGCGTGAAATGTGAAAAGATCGGGAATCGTTGCCTCCCCAACAACAGCACCAAAATGTTGAAGCTACGGGTTACTACGCTATTGTATTTGGTTTTGAAAACTTGCCATTGTAGTTTGAAAGCGAAGAACTCGTGTTCAACAAATAAAATTTATACCGGAATAGAAATCCCAAGTCGAATCAGGGAGGCTACATCGATCTATATTCGCAATTATATTTTTTTTAGGATTTTTGTTGAAAAGCGAAGCGACGTAACTACAATGAAGCAATATAGACAATCAGAATAAACGAGTGAGAGAGAGAAAGAGAGAGAGAAAACATACACTTAATATTTCAAAATGTTCATACAATAAAACCATAGAAAAATTACACTAGAAAGCAAGAAATCTATTACACTAGAAAACAAGAAAATTCTACTCTAGAAAGCTGAAAAGAGGAATGGGAGAGAGAAGTTATCCTCCTTGACGATCGCTTGGAGGATGAGCTGGACGAGACGACTCCTGGAAGACAGAGGACGGAGTGAGAAGAAGGAGGTTGAGGCAAAAGGAACGAGAACGGGACAGCACGTCGTAGTTGTCACGGGATCCGTTTCCGAAATGAGGGCAAAAATTTGACTTTATCTCTCGAAGAGCATCCCGGGTGTGGGACAAGCTTCTTTTGAGCTTTGGAGAGGGAGAGAAGAGAAGGAAGGGATGAAAATTTCGTATGGAGGGGGTCTCCTTCTATAGTTGCGAGTGAGGGCAATTTGGTCTTTACAATTTCAAAATATTAAATAAAGGCCTTTAGTGACGGAATTAAACGTCACCAAAGCCCAGGTCGTGGGTGACGTGCGCCGCACCTGCCGCCCACTCACCTCTTGCACCACCCACGTTCATCAAATCTCAGCCGTTCGATCGTTAGATCGAACGGTTGAGGATTGATAACCGCAGTGCCTCAATGCGTGCCTAGTGCGTGCAATCCCACGTTACGCATGGGCGTGCGATGGCACGTGATTTGGATTGAGCGTGCGTGGCCATCTAATCCTCATCGGGCAGTCAAGCACGCTCGGTCGCCCGCGCCTCAGCTCTTGCTCCCCACGGCTCAAACCCACATCCATCCGCGAGTAAACGCTCTATCCACTGCACTACGCGCATGGATGGGCGGATGGAGCTTCTCTTGATAGCACGATCTGGATCGTTGGATTGAGATCCAACGGTTAAGGCTGCATCTTCAAGCGGTCCTTCAGAGTCTTCAAGTACCGGTAGGGATCCACTCTCAGCTGTTGGATCTTGATCCAACAGCGGAAAGGCGAGGGCGCTAGATGCTTCAGAGGTTGAGGGCAGCCGGTTGGGCGACTGAGATGGCACCACGTGGTGCCATCTTGGGCGACTGAGATGGCACCACGTGGTGCCATCTTGGCCGTCCATCTTCTGGATGATGTAGATGGTGCCATGGGTGTCGGATTGAGTCAATTTTCACGTCGTTAGGCTGCGATCGTCGATCTAAATCCATCTGTGCGGTTGGATTTGTCATCTGAAGTGTGGATTCACACCATCTTGGCCCTTGATCTTCTAGGGTTCCTCGATTTCTATCTGATGCTACAGATGTCAGATTAGGGCGATCTTGGAGTCGTTAAACTCCAATCGTCGCCTTGATCAGATCTGTACGGTTGGATCTTCAATCCGAGGCCCCGATAAAAAGTTGCCCTATCCCTGATCATAAAAGAAGACAATTAACCTTCATTTTATTCAAATTAATCTAAATGCAAGATGATGCATGCTATGCGATATTTATAGTATGTAATGCGATTCTATGCTTAAGAACATGCATAAATAGACATTTTATGTAATATAAACATATTTACATCAATTAAACCCTAAAAGACCCTAACACAAGGCATGAACCCTAAAATTCTTAGACAAAAATTTAAAGGCCTTGCTTGTTTTGGTTGGCATGCACTTCACACTCTCTAATTGATTATTAAGGGAACCACCTCCTAACTCCCATGACATTCCAAGAAGCACAATTCTACCTAATCCTAAAAAAGAGTAGACATGCCCATTAGGTTGAATAATCATCTAAGTCAACTCAAACTTAAGTGGGTTTATCTGAAGCCTTGACTACTTGAACCAACTATGATCGGACTGGTCGGTGCGGTAACTGCATCAACCTCTAGTGGTGCTCCATCCTGCAGGGTGTCCTACAAGGTCCCACCTATTTGGCTAGCTAGCTAATTCAACGATTGAAGAGATCTAATTGGGGCTAGTAGGGCTTGGATTAGGTCCAATAGCTACAACCCTATATGGTATAAATTGATTGCTTGATTGAACTACATAGGCATACACACATTTCTCTCCTTTATTCCCTTCTCACTTTTAAGCTTCTCCAAGTGTATACACAACACGAGATTATAAAATCCACACATGGTGAAACCTTGAGAAAGCAAACCTAGGAGAAGATTGGTTTTTGGTGAATCAAGTAGTGGCTCCAAATCTAAATCTGATCTAATGGCTGACCATTGCAACCAACCCCCTCCCAATCAATCCCCTTTGATTCAAGATGATCCACAGTGCCAAATAGTATTCCAACAACAACTCAATCAATTCCAAACACATCACTAGAGACAAATGAAAGATTTAATTGAATTATTCCAATTCCAAAATCAAGTGCTGAAGTAGCCTAAACCTTGATTATGCACCTGAACCCTATGTTATGGTTCCACCTGTTAATGCACATTTTGAAATCAAGCAATCAACCATAGCAATTTTAATTCTAATGAACCATTCCAATTCCTAGTAGAATTCACCACCATTAGTGAAACCATTAGAATCCAAAATCTGGGTGATGATGTGCTTAAGATGAAGCTCTTCTCCTTTGCCATGAAAGATAAAGTTAGCCATTGGTATTGCACCATAAGGAAGCCTATCACCATATGGGAGAGGTTAAGAAGTGCCTTCCATAAAAAAAATTCCCTATAGGAAAAAGTGTTACGCGCGAATCAATATTTGATAAAAACCATGTTGTAATATAGTCGAAACATGAGAAAATGACTTTTAAATTTATAATCTCGAAGTTAAGTTTGAGGTTGTTCATAGGGAGCAATTACATGAGCAAATACCACTATTTAATTATTTACAAATGATTTTGATGAACTTGTATTAGGGGTTAATTTTAAAAAATCAAACAAGTTCAAAATTGCACTTAGTTCTACGAATAAAGAATGAAATCCAAACTCAAGTGCAAGGAATAAATAATTATTTAATGTTCAATAAAGAATAATCAAGTGTTAATGAGATTGAGCACTAAATAATCATTAACAATAATGTTTGAACAAGATATCACAATAAAAACCCCTACAGAAATAAATCTTAAACTTATTTAAGCAAAATCACAATTTAGTCCTTGGAATATCAATTCTTCTTGCAATCTGGTCTCTGGAGGCTTGCGAGTCAATCCCTGGAAACATGTTTTTCTTTTAGATAGGTCCCTACTAGCAGAGGGACCTTCCTTTTCTTCGCCGACAACGCTCATCGGAGTCACGTTGGACTTGACTTCCAGCCATCAAATGGGGCTTGTGAAGGGTAGAGGAGGGTCGACGCGAGGTCGGTGAGTTGGTAGCGAGGTTGGATCGACGATTAGAGGCAGTGGCGGCAATGGACAATGATGCCGGAGTTGGGGCAGATGACGAGGGTCCGGCGAGTCCCTAGCGAGAAGAATACGGGTTGATTGACCTCGGTTAGATGCTCAGAAGCTCCAGCGTGATGCGTCGGAGCAAAGCACTATGCTAATCAAGCATAAGGGCAACTGAGGGAGCTTCTTGAAGAAGCTCCTCCACCATTAATGGTGTAGGCAATGGGGAGGTTGAAGGAGATGACGAATGGAGCTAAAAAGCTCCAGAACTCTAATTGACACCTAGAGGAGTAAAAACCCTAAACTAATTTGATGAGAGGAGTGGAGGATTTACCTATAGGGCACAACTAGTGACGAGGAAGACAACGGAGGAATTGGAGCGGAGGAGGTGTTGAGAGGGGCCAAACCTTCACATGAAGCTTGGCAAGACGAGGAAGAGAAACCCTTTTCCAACTTCAGTAGAAGAGCAGCAAACGAGGAGGTTGATGGAGCTCCAATGGTGCTTCAATGGCATTGGAGAAGAAGAATCAGAGGAGGATTCCATGCCAAATTCAAACACCCTACATCAGTGGAGGACGACGGAGTTATATAGATGGTTGGCCGTAGCGATTAAGGCAAAATCACGACCTTGATAAGGATGGAAATCGTGTGGTTTTGCATCATTTTTGGTCATGAATTATGAGCTCTCAAGATGGAATCCTTGGCTAGAAATCGCATCAAATCATACAACTACGATCGAGGAAGCTTCCTACCAATTTTGGTAAGGTCTTACTGCGAGGATTGGGAGATAATCATCTCCAAAAATCACACCAGATGTAGCTTGAGTTGCTGCTGCAACGGTTGGACGAAGAAGATGACACTGACATCAGCAAGGGACCGACAAGAAACAATTTTGGACTTAAATACAAGAGATTCAAAAGTTATGGGTCAAATTGCAAAGTAGGTTAAGATAGAGTCAAAAAAGTCTCAAATTTTTATAGTAGCCTAATTTAAACCTAAGAAATCTAATAGTGACTTCAAGTTTGGATTTTGATGAAGTTTGATTAGTCAATTTGCCTTTTAACTTAAAATGTAGTAAATATTATCCTTGGTTCTGTTTCAGGTTAATTTAAGTTCTTTTCGTAAAATTGATTGTTCTAAACCTTAGGAAATATTTTTCAATGATTTTTAGAAGGTTTAGATTGCATTTATTTCCATCAGAACCTTTTAAATTTAAGTGAGGCTAAAATTAATATTTTTAAATATGAATTAGCTTTCATTTTTGAGATAAACCCTAAAGCAATCAATGCAAAGCCACTTATTTGAACTTTAAGCCTATTTGACCTTCAATTAATTGTAGGCTCACCCTTAGTTAATATGCACTTATATTAGTCTGTTAAAACAACAAAATTAACCCTTTTCAAAGCAATTCCTCTTAATATGGTCAAGATTGAATTATATCCTTTCAATGATTAATTAGGTGAATTTAGCCTTGAAAATTAATCAATTTGAGTTACATAAAGAGGATGATGGTGTTACCATCAAAAACCAATGCACTTATAAGAGCTATCACCACCTTCTCCAAACAACCAAGAGAACAATTTTATGAAGCATGGGAGAGATTCATGGATTTAATGAAAAAATGCCCACATCATGAGGTTTTCAGATGGCAACTAGTGCAAATCTTTCATCATGGGCTTAATGATCAATTAATAAACCTAGTGGATGCATCATGTGGAGACAACTTTGTGAGTAAAGATGAGGATAGTGCATTCAAATTATTTGAAAATATGGGCAATAATTCCTTGAATAATGCCTCCATGGAGACTTATGGTAGATCCATGCAATCTAAAGGTAGGATTTATGAAGTTCAAGAGAGTGCTAATAATGTGGATATGAATCTGATTTGCAAAAAATTGGACAAGTTTGATTTAGTATCCGATGCATTGGATGAACTAATGAGCCAAAATAAAAGGGGAGTAACCTACCCATCCTCTACTATCTAAGCTTCCTCAAGAAAGGCATTTGTGAATAACCTTAACTTGGCTCAAGATATGAGCTAGCTAACATAAGACCCTCTTATTGGGGTCCAAACAAGGACCTTTGATCCCTATTATCATGATTTTGTACTGCTACCCTCCTCATCCTTTGGATATGAGGATGTTTCAGCTATCCAAGGAAATGGTAGAAATAATGCTTTCTCCAACACCTATAATTCTAGTTTGAGAAATCAGCTCAATTTTTCTTAGAAAAGCCAAGGGCAAGGGAACCAACAAATGTCCTAATCCAGACCCTATTAGGTGAACCCTAATTTCCAAAACACTTACAACCAGGGTTAGCCTTATCAATCCTTGCCAGCTAGTCAGCCGAGCCAAACTGAATTGGCTCTTTAAAACCAAAATCAACAATTAATGGACGTGCACACCTTGATGTTGCAAGCTATGTAATAATTGACACAGTCCAGCAATGACCTTAAAAGCAACATAGGGTCTAAACTTGATGCTAAAACAAGTGGTGCCCTCCCATCCTAAGTTGTTCCAAACCCTAGAAATGCAGCTAATAGAGGAGCCTTGCCTCTAAGGTATAACCAAAATCAGGAGCCACAAAACCAAGCTTATGTGATTCAACAGGCTCCCCTTATTCCTCTAGGATTTAACCTACCTCCACATCTATCTAACCTTGGAATCAACTATAATCAGACTCCTCAACATGATCCACTTGTCCTGCCAAGTTCATCTTAGGGGCCAAACCCATACCCACTGACGTACGTGAAACGAGTTTCGCTATAAATGCATTGTAGTATAGTCGAATCGCACAAATTGACTCTTGAAAATTTGTAATTCTCAAAATAAAAGTTTGTATTCTGAGATCATTCACTACGAGCAACAGAAATGCACGACTTGTCACTATCTAATTCGTAAAAATTTAGATTCAGGTAGTTTAATTCAATTGTCGGCATTCTAGTTCAATAAAATTAAGAGAAGGTTTACTAGGCTTTTCCCTTTTCTTTTTAAGAAAATGACTTAGTTAAACTTAATAGGGATTATGAGAATATATTTCTTAAAAGCTACACAAGCCCTACAATCTACTGATGTGGAGTCGAATCTACAAGAAGTTGATTTGCACAAGTTAATTTGGTGACCTCTCTTATTACTTAATGCTTAATTAGATAAAACAACAATTAATATGAGTAAGCATTAAATAATTCATATCCTAAAGGTTACAAAAATGTCATAAACTCTCCAATTATGCAATAATCAAGACAAGTATCAACTTAATCAAGAAAAAACTTCCAAATGGCACCTAAAACTCAACAATGATTAGTTTTCCTGCAATCTGGTCCTTAACGGCTTGCAATTCGATTCCTACAATTTTTCTTTCTTCTCAATCTAGCTCTTGTCAGCAGCAGGTGGATTGAGGCCTTCTTCTCCGTCGAGGAGCCTACAGCGGGAGAATCGACGAGGTGCTTCAGGGCACCTCAAGCCATGTGAAGAGGTTAAAGGTGGTCGTCGACACTTCAAGAAGTTTCTCGTGAAGCTTGGCGGCATGAGAACACCAGACGATGGATGGCAAGGTTGAGGAGAATGGCAGCGATAGCGAAGATCATCTCGACGAGGGGTTGCATTGCGGCCTGGGATAAATGGCCAAGGAGCTCTATCGAAGGTCAATGAAGGTGTTGGCAGTGTTGATTTCGTGAGAAGGGATCAGAGGAGGGTGGCCGGACTTGGAGAAGGCGGCAACCGCGATGGGAGTCCGATGGGGAGTTGGAGGTGTTGAAACCCCAAATAAATTGGGGACTTTTGTTCGTGGGGATGTCGTGGTGCTTCCACGATGGTTGGCGAATGAAGGCGATGAACGGAATGAGGTGAAGGACGTCACCAGAGTTGGCACTGACATGGAGGAAGACGATGAGTAGAGGAGAGGTATAGAGGCTAAATCCTAGTTCTAAGGAGTCTAAACTACTCTAAAGGGAAAGAGAAGGAGAGGGAACTACCTAATGGAAGATGAGGAGGACGGGGCATGTCCGACGTTGGCCAACTAGACGAGCGGAAGGTGACTCCAGGAAGGGGTCCAGTGGCGAGGAATGGGTCAAAGGACCTCTGGTTTGGCTGGCGAGGCTCAGAGGAAGTTGAGGAAGAAGATGGCACTGCTCTTGAGGTCGGAGCATGCGTGGAGGAAGAGATCGAAGGAGCCGTCAGGGTCTTGTCGTCGGTGATGTCGGGGAAGAAGGGAGATGGGGTAGGGACGCACCAAAACTTAACGAAATCAATCAGTGAGTAGTGGAAATATATAGATGCAAAGCCGCGACGATTGTGGCGAGATCACAACCCAATCAAGGTCAAGATGGGTATGGCTTGAATGCGCTTCGATGAGATTTCAGTTGCAGCTTGCAACTGTCATAAATGGTAAAAACAACTGGAGATTACACGAAATCAAAGACTATGATTGGGGAACCCCTCCACCAAATTTGCTGGAATTCCATCGCGTAGATTGGGAGAAACGAGCTTCCAAAGACAACTCCAGATGCACATTTCACAAGGAGGGGGAGCTGCTACAGGAAGATGGTAGCAAGAGCATAAATGTAAGAAAATCTAAAGTTAAGGGGATCTTTGTATAGAAATAAAAAATTAAAGAACCAACTTGCAAACTTGGTTGGGCAACCTAATTTGGACCCAAGAAAGTTAATGGTGACATCAGTTTTGGATTTTGATAAAGTTTGATTGGTCAGTTTATATTTTAACCCAAAATTACTCACCTTGGTCTTCGTTTTAAGTCAATGTGGGCTCATTTTGTAAAATTAAATATTCTAAATCTTATAAAATATCTTTCAATGATTTTTAGAAAGTTTACATTACATTTATATCCAATAGAACCCTTTAAATTAAAATTAAGCCAAAATTAAGATTTTATTAATTGTAATTTAACTTTTATTTAATAAAATCCTTAATAAATCAATGTAAGTCCACTTATTTCAATTTTAAGCTTAGATTAATTTTAGGTTCACCCATTGGTTAATTTACACTTTTATTTATCTATTAAAATAACATAATTAACCTATTTTGTGACAATTCTTTCATTCAGCCCAAATTGAATTATACCCTTTTATATATTAATTAGGTAAATTTAACCTTAAAACTTAACCAAATTGAACTAGATATAGAGGATGTTGGTGTTACCATCACCCACCTACAACTACTAATTCAATCACCCTGAGAAGTGGAAAGAACACGTAAGGCCTTATTTCAACTCATGATCCAAATCCTAAGGGTCTTAATGCACCTGATTTCACTGAGAAGCCTAAATTAGAAGAAGAAAATCAAGTTGGAGATTTTGTGAGCCCAGAGATCCACATCCCTTTCCCTAATGCCCTAGATAGGCTCAAGAAAATGAAAACCCCATCAACAATGAGAAGTGACTTGATTTGTTTAAACAAGTCCACATCAATATACCACTCCTCGAAATTATTAAGTACTTTCTAACTTGCACTAAGGTCATAAAGGAATCAACCACAACGAAACACAAGTCCAAATTAAGCAATCCTAGGAAGGTGGTTCTAACTGAATAAGCTAATTTTATCATTCATAATAACCTTCCTTCTTAAAGGTTATAGAGGTAATGTGAGATTTTTCACTTTTTATAAATAATAATATGAATAATAATGATAACACGTTGTAATATAACTCGTGGTGGAGAAAATTCCAATCAAAACAAATATTAGAATTAATACGTGTGAGTTAAAGAAATCAATTAGATACCATTAATGACCAATTTAAGAATAATAAATCTACTGGCATCAAAAATTTAATCAAGTCACATATATTAGACTAAAGAAATCAAGAAGATAAAAGTCATTTCCACGGGGAGGCATAAATTACGCAAATTGAATTTTATAATGCGATTCAATCTCTCAAATATTTCTCATTTATATCATGAGAAAATTACTTCACACCGAAGATAATAGAGAGAGCAGCAAACAGAGTTCGACAGCCGCAAGAGTTAGCATCAGAGAGATCAAAATATTATAATATCATAAATATATGAATAGTATTCTTAAATCATAGGTAACTAATAACCCCTCCACTGTTGGAATACAGGGGAGGCGGTTGTCTGCGAGCACGGCCGCGCGTAGGCCCACGGCTGGCGGAGCTGTGAACGGTGGAGGCGCGTCGGACGGGGCTGAACGACGAGAGGGAGCAACCGCCAGAGATGGTGCTGCTGGTGGGGAAGGAGGAGCCGGGACGATGGCGCGGTGGTGGGTTGGTGCTATCACCACCGACCTGCCGAGATGGAGTCGCAGTCGTGCCCTCGGTCGCGTGATGGTTAATAAAGGTGGGCGCGGTCGGAGATGCTCTGTCGCAGTAGTGGTCTCGTGGCTGAGGGTGACACTAAGGAAGATAGAGATGAAGGCACGGTGGTGGTGGTCTTCTCTGCAGATGCGTGGAGGCGAGATGGAGCGGTGGGCGGGCGATCTCTCCTTCTGCGCGTGCGTGGGTGGTGGGACAGGAAGGAAGAAGCGGACGGGGCCAGTGGTCGACGATGGGGTGGTAGGTTGGCTCGCGGTTTAGCAGAGAGAAGGTAGAGGCGGTGAGGAGCGGCGGTGGATCCGTGTCGCAGGTGGAGGAGGGAGGGGTTTAGCGATTGGTTGGGGGCGTGGGGGTCGCATGGGTGAAGAGGTCCGGCGACGGAGGGTTTTCGAGAGGAGAAAAATAGGATGGGGGGCGCTAGGGGGTGTTCGCGATCCCGATAGAGGAGGAGTTCGTTCCCTCTCATGCGTGGTCAAAGGTGGGAAAATGACGATCAGCCTTGAGAGAGTTGTTACGGGAGGTGTTCTATGGGATAAGAGTCGGCTGTGAGGGTTGTTGGATGGATAATTAGGTAGAAAAATAGTTCAGGTGAAGGGTAAGGTTAAATTGGGTTTGGGTAAGGAAATACGTTCAACTTCCTCAGAAATTCTGAGCTTACATTGATTCCGCATCGCAAATAATTAAGCAATCAATTAGATTATGTAATGTAGGTAGTGATAATTCTAATGCTTAATTAAAATTATCACCGTAATGAATGCTTTCAACCAAATTTCTAGTGTAACAATAATGTATTTAGGTTTTAATTTAGTCAACTAAAGTAGACCTATCACGATGAACCCCTTTTCTTGTATGATTGATGACCTAACCCTTGATAGGGCTTTAACCGATGTGGGGGCCTCCATAAACCTCTTACCCACACAAATCTGTGAAAGAATTGGACTCGAAGAGCTTGAACCCACTCTGGTTATGCTCTAACTAGTTGGCCAATCTTTGAAAAGCCCATGGGGAGTGATAAAGTATGTTATTATTCAAATAAAAGATTTTTATTATCCCATGGACTTCATCATCTTAGATATGGAAATTCCTGAAGACATGAGAAGGGTCTAGATTATCCTAGGAAGGCCTCTCTTGGCTACTACCAAGGCCCATATTGATTGTGAATTTGGGAATATGGAAATTGCCCCCAGAAACAAAAAGAAGAGATTGAATGTTTTTAAGGTAATTAAGAATTTAAATGAAAATTGTGAGTATATTGAAGAGAACAAAAAGGTCGAGAATGTGAACAATAAAGTTGGAAAGGACCATGAGTCTAAAGATGAATGTTTTGATCTTGAGAAGAAAAGAAAAGAAAAGAAAATGACTCATTATAGAATAAGGATTCAATTGAAGAATTGTGGATTGAAAATAAATCAGAATATGAGACATTCTACTCTGAGGGTTAATTACTTTATGAGGTGGAATTTGAAATTTTTGTTTTGGAGTTAAATGAAAATCCTATTCTGGAAGTAAGTGAAGCTAAGGAATCACATTTGGAAGTGGATGATATCTCAATGACTACCTTCACTTTTCCATCAACCCTTGAAAGCCCTAAATTAGAATCCTTCATCCTAGAACTTGATTTTTAAATTACTAAAGCCAAATTGAAGCTAACTTTTCATGATACAAGATATTTTGATTCTGATAAGGGGATTGAAAATTCTGAAGAGGTGATTTTAAGAGAAAAATAAGGGGGAAACAAATTTGCAGATTTCAAGATACCTATGTCTTTAAAGTTTCCACTATCTTACGAAGACCCTTATGATTTTTTTGAATCTGATTCCATGAGACCCAAGATTATGCAACCACAAGATCACCATTTCAAGCTTAATGGCCAATGGACTTAGACCTTTTTCAGTATTTATATATCCAATGTCCAACCTTTTAGACTTGGGTTTCATGAATCAAAACCTAGAACTCCACCCCAATACCTTAACTCTGAAATTCACCGGGTACATCTACACTTGATCTATTTATATTGAACTCGACACCCTGAAATGGGGTTGCATCACGAATTGATTCACTTATGGGGACACCACCTGCCTGAGCTATAAAGTTGTATCCTTTATAGAATTTATAATTGTGGGGATGAGATGATTAATATTTCTTTACTGGAATAATGATCCTTCTGAATGTCTGAATCATGTCTAGCTATAGACATAAAATTCAACGTTTTTGGGAGGCAACCCAATGCTGATTTGTGCTAACTTAATTTCTCTAACTTTATCTTAGGTTAGTGTATAGATTGAGTAAAAGTAGTTGGATTTGTTGACAGGCACAATAGGTTTAATCATTCTTTTCTCATGATATTTCATGTACTTTCTTGCTTTAGTCATACATCAACGACAATGTATGAGATTGGTATGGGGTGATGTGTAATTTTGTCAAGTCTAGCTGCCTACTTCTATTTTCCTATGTTTTCTCGTGTGTTCATCTATTGCTCACTTCGTTGTTTTCAAAAAAAAGAAAAAAAAATCGGTGCTTTTAAAGTCTTAAGCTAGGAAAAGTCAAAAAAACTTTAATGATTTACTAGTCTTAAGAAATGTATAATCAAAGACTTTTCTCTTAGACTCTTCAGGTCATATTTCGACTTAATTAGCTTAGGTATTTACTAAAATGTAATTTGTTTCCTGAGCCCTTAAATAAGATTTGAAAAAGTCAAAGTACTAAGTCAAGGGAGCAATAAGTATGTGACTTATTTTCCAACCCTATAGTTTGAAAAGTTTGTGAAAATTAAGCCATTTACCCTTACACTTATGCATTGATTCATCTTTTTAGCGAGCACCCATTGAAAACCAAGTGGTCAATAGCACTTAGATTGAGGTTCATTTGATCATTGTGGGTATGGCTAGCATGCTACACTAGGTCTACTGCCCAACTGCAGGATGTCTAGATCCTAGCTTTGGGTCTTTAACTTTTGAGCCCTTGTCTAGGAAATGTTCTTTAGTAGGATTCAAAAGAGCCACCTACCTAGAAAAATGTGTGTAGGAAAAGGAGAAAATAAATAAATAAATAAAGTAGTAGGAGGAAGAAAACAAAAGAAAAGAAAAAAAGAGTCCAAATATAAATGTGTGTCAAAGAATCCAAAAACCCTAAAAGGTGAGGTATAATAATAAGAGGCCAAATGGCTCAATCGGAGAGATATACACTGGGTTCACCCTTGTGTTGACCTCGAGATGGAAAAGAGTAGGGAGAAAGCTACCAACCCTTAATAAGGAAAACCTAAAACAGGGTCCAATAGAACGAAGAGATATTCTTTGCCTTGTTTACTGAGGATTAGATGGGTTCATTAGTAAATTTGGGTTACTTTATTGTAGCCATGTATTGAATCTTGAATTCAATACTGAGGATTACTTATATATGTCTTCCAGTGTGAAGGATTCATGGGTATTTGGAATACCTAAGGGAGACATAGCATCATAATTCCTCTAATTCTGAACCGTTGCTTATTAGCATAATGAAACCAATAATCGTTTTCATGAGTTCCTACTTATAGGATTGATTAATGAGATTTAAGAAGTTAAATTGCATTCAATTTGGTGATAAATTGCACCTAATTTGATTAGGTACAAAATCCAAAGGTCAGATTGAAACTAATTAATATTTAGATACTTGATCTAAACATCCCATAAGTTGTTATGGGCTAATCAAGAAAAATGAAGTGGGATTAGATCCTAACCCTTGCATGGAAATCCAAGGATTCACATCATATTAGGATTTGATTAGAAATCCTATAAATATTCCCAAGCCTAATAGGGAAATCCTAATTTGATTCTAATCAGATCTTTTGTTTATGTGCATTCTTCTCCAAGCAAGAGAAAATTATAAAAGGAGAGTCGTCAGCCTCATTGGTTGCTTTTTGATCTTCTTCTTCTTCTTCCTAGCTCGAGAGAAAGAGAGTAAGGAGAAGAAAGAAAACAACCAAGGGCTTGGACAACTGCCACCCCTCTCCATAAGAGGAAGGAAGGAGATGGCTGAGAAGCACCTCAATTGATTCCCTCCTTCACCTTCCTTCTGTTGAGAATCGACTAGGGGCCCCCAAGGTAAACTAGCATGAGCATGGTCCTGAAGATTTGATCCACTAGACCAAAGCTCCTTGCTTTGCCTTGTAGTCGGACATGCACTACGTACTTGATAAGCAAGAAATTCATGCGAGAAAAAGTGATTTAGGGTCGTTGTATTGTAAAAAATTTGCTATCAAATAATTTAACCGAAACTCTAGTAATTCCCGAGTCAAACATGGAGATGCTACATTCGATTTTTGAAATCTGCATTGATTTATTTGTTTTTAGTAAATTTTGCTTTTGTAATTTTTTTTGTATTTTCTATCTAGTAAGAAATCATATTAGAATATTTCTAACTACTCTATTCTATTCTACTTGTAAAAAAATAAGGAGAGAGGAAGAGAGAGAGAGAGAGAGAGAGAAATTACTTCTCTATAAATCTAATCAAATGTTTATTACAAACTATTTGTTATAGAACTACTACGGGAAATTGAAATCTAAACTAGAAAGCAGTAAAGAAACAGGGGAAGAGAAGTTATCCTCTTCGACGGCTGCTTGGAGGACGAGCCAATCAAACAATGCTTGGAAGAAGAGGAATAGAGATGGATGAAGGAGGATGAAGTTGGATGAATCAAGGATAAGGCAAGACGTCGTCGTTGCAGGATCCGCTTTTGGAATGGGGGTAAAGAGGACAATTGGCAAGAACTCTATGAAGGGGATGAGATGTGGGAATTACAAAATTTTTGTTTTATAACTAACAAAGCAACTCATAGCTTGGGAGCACTAGAATGTGCTTGAGAACACTTGTTCTTATTTCTTAGGAGAGGTGAGTAGAGAAGGAAGGGATGAAGAACATGGAGGGGGTGTAGGGGCTCTTTTATAGTGGTGGAAAAGGTGAAATTCGGTCATGGATTTAATGGCCATGGGTTTAATGTTGCATGCATCCGTTGGTAAAGGCAAATGTAGCCGTTTCCATGAGGAGGAAGGAGAACCCTTTGATCTTGATCACACGACTGAAGATCGCGTGCTTAACCATTCAGATCGCACTCTTGCGTGTTGCTGAGCGTTGAGAAGCTGCTGGCAAAGGAGAGTCATCCGATCACTAATGAAGGGCTAAGATTGTGTGCTCACAACCATTTTAGATTGCATGCTCTTCGCATGTGGGATACCGCGTAATCGCGTGTGTATGCGCATCACGCAAATCCAGCACTCCACGTTGATGAGTCCATTGCTGTTCGATGAGGATCGTGCAACTCAATTGAATGCACCCTGCTCGTGCTCTGATTTGAGGCATTTGTGGGGATTCGAACACCCGCCCCTTGGTTTGGATAGGGCACTTGCCAAGTGTGCTATGGGCTTGGATTATCAAAAAAGGATCGTTGTGTCATGCAATCTCGCCATTGTATCTCGATCCAACAGTTGAGATCAAATGTGGAGTTCTTCCTCTCATGTGAGGTGTGGCTTGAGGGAGGCAACATGGATGATTCTTGGCCATTGGATGGGGATCCAACGCCTTAGAATAACGATTGTGGATGAAGAGGTGGGACAGCGAGCGGTTTGGAGGGTTTGGATGGTGCCATGTGCTGCCATCCTGACCGTCAATCTTCTACTCGTAAATGACACCACGGATGTCGGATTGGATTGATTTTCACACCATTAGGCTGTAATCGTCGATCCAAATCCATTCGTATAGTCAGATTTGTTGTCTGAGGTTTGGATTTGTGGCACCTTCCCCCTTGGCCTTTGACCTTCCTCTGACTACATATGATGTTGCAAAAGTTCGATCGAGGTGATTTCGGAGGCATTGGACTCCGATCGTCACCTTGATTAGATTTGTGTAGTTGGATCTTTAATTCGAGGACCCAAAATATATTACCTTCTCTCCTAGCGACAAAAAGAGGTAAATTAACATAGAATTTACATAATTTAATCTAAATGCATGATGATGTATGTTATGTAATATTTATAATATTAGATGCATCTATAAACTTAGGAACCTGCATAAATAGGCATTTTATCTCAAATAATTATGTATTCATCACATCCACATGCCTATCTTTTGCTAGTCTATAACAAAATTAAACTAAATGCTATTTATAAAGCAGAATTAAGATCCGACTACTTAGGCACTTGTTATTTATCAATAATAAGAAATTTCAACCAAGAACCTAAACTACAAGGACTCAACAACGCCCGGGTGTCTGTCAAAATGTAGGTCGCCTATCCTCACCTTATTACATATAGAAAGAGAATACTTTTTTTCTATTTTTTTTTAATTTTCGTTTAAGGTTTCTAGGTAGCTTTCTACAGCTACCCAACCCACCCAAGACTCGAAAAGAACTCTAAGTGCTAAGCATCTTATTATGAAAATGTGATAGACTTACTAAGTGGCAATTAAAATGAACTTCAGGTTTCTATGACCTTAGGTGACCCTTAAGAAAAATGCTGCCTAAAGGTGTATCTATTCAATCTGTAGCTTTCTCCCTATTTTTATTTTTATAGGGTAAACACAAGGGTGAACCAAGTGTATATCTCCCTTGCTTATTCTACTTTGCCGCTTCTCCCTTAAGTGTTTCAGAATTATTTGTGCATTTTTGTGGGGTGGGTTCTGGACAACTGTTCAATGGGGGTTTACCCAAGATAACTTGCTAGCCATACTAGTGCGGTAAAGTATGGCCTATTTTTTTTCTATCTTCCTTTTTTATAGTAGGTCACTTTCCTAACCTAAAATTTACCTAAAGGTAGCAGTTAAAGAAAATGGGTCGCGTGGTTGGGCTTTGGACAACTGGCCAATGAGACGTCAAACCCATGACAACTTGCCAGCCATACCACCCTAGAAAGATCGTTAGCTACCTAATTTTCGTTAGAACCACCGAGAAGTGAGTCAGTGCAAATAATGTGCAGATGCTTAGACTATAAGTCCCCTAAAATCAGAGGGTCGGTTAATAAGTCGCAAACTTATCACCCAATTTAGTTAACCAATTAAAATAAACTTAAAGTGGTGAGGACTCGAGAAATAGGTTCACATTTTAGTGGACACTTGAGCTAATTAAGCCCGAAGACCTGAAGAGTCTAAGTGTTCAGATCCTATTATATCATTTCCTAAATTTGAAAAACTCCTAATGCCTAAGTTTTCTTTTCCTAATTCAAAATTTTAATTTTTTTTTGAGAGAGAAATTGAAAAATTTTACAGAGAGCTAACAAAAATTAATTTAGACATACTTGTGTCCACCCCCCATGCCTAGATGATGCAATATCCTCATTGTAAAAATAAAGGCTTGAAAAAGGGCAGAGTAATAAGATATTAACTAAATTCCTTGATTACCTAATCAGCTCCAAAATAGACTATACAAATGCTAAGTTATTGCCTTCAGCTAGGCGAGGTTTGGCTAAAAATAGTCAAATTAAGGTCAAAGCAACCTTGTCTAAGACAGGTTCATAAATAACATGGTGAACATAAGGTTTGAGTTGTCGCCCGTTGACCTTGAAAGAATTACTCGCCTTAGGGTCAGAGATTTCAACGGTTCCATTCGGAAATATCCAATCAATAATGAATGGGCCATTCCACTTGGACCTAAGCTTTCTAGGAAAGAGCTTAAGTCAAGAATCAAAGAGCCAAATCCTCTAGTTTAGCTCAAAGCTCTTGCGAGAAATCATTTGGTCATGAAGAGCTTTGCTCTTTGCCTTATAGATCTTACCATTCTCGTAGGCATCATTTCTAAGTTCCTCCAACTCAGATAGTTGGAGTTACCTGGTCTTCCCAACTAAGTCTAGGTCAAAATTGCATTTCTTAATCGCCCAGAATGCCTGATGTTCAATTTCTACGAGTAAATGGCACACTTTGCCATACACCAGACAGAACGAAGACATGCTGAAAGGCATCTTGTACGTTGTATGGTAGGCCCAAAGAGCATCATCAAGCTTCTGGGTCTAGTCTTTCCTATCAGACCTAACCATCTTTTGCAAGATGTTCTTGATCTCTTGATTGGAGACCTCAACCTATCCGTTAGTCTAGGGGTGGTAAGGTGTGGAAATCCAATGATTCATCTCGTATTTAGCCAGTAAACTTCTGAATTGGGCATTGGTGAAGTGAGTGCCACCATCATTGATGATGGCTCTCGAGTTCCCGAACTGACTAAAGATATTCTTCTTTACAAAGTCGATGACCACCTTGTGGTCATTGGTTCAGGTGGGAATAGCCTCAATCCATTTGGACATGTAATCAATAGCAACCAGAATATACTGGTGTCCAAATGAAGGGAGGAAGGTGATAGAGAGAATTTTGCTTGATTAAGAAGATAATAGAATGATATGTCATTGTAATTTATGTGGTGGAAATCTCTAAATCAAAGATTGAAATAGATATCAATTTAAACCAAAAAAAGGATGTCGTATTCACAGGGAGGAATAGATCTAATAAAATCACAACTATGTAGAAATTGAGTTCGCAGGAGTATTCGTCAAATCAAACAATGCATATGCTGCTTTGAATGTAAACCCCAAATTTAAGGAGAATTCAAGATCTATTGATGTAAATTTCACATAAGAAAATAGTTCATGTGTAGGGGTATATGTGTACTTTTTACTTGCATGCAGACTAAAGTGTAAAACAGAATTCAAATATGATGTATATTGAGATGGATTGTAAGGGCTGAACAATTATGTGGAAGAATAAGCATAGGGCTGCAATTTTGTTATGACCCCGACATCAAACACCGTTTAAGACGTCTGGAAGCATTCCCAGACGTCTGGAAATTAATTTTTTTGACATATGGTTTCGCGTCTGCGCGCATGCGGGCGCAGACTGAACCGTCGCCCTCCTTTCTTCTCTCTCTTTCCTCTCCGTCCTGCAGGTGCAGCCTTCCTTCTCTCTCTCCCCCACGACACCTTCAAATACTCCCCCTCTCCTCGCCCTCACCCTCACTCCACCGCCTTCTTCTCTTCTCCTTCCTGTTAGCGTAAGAGTAAGTGGGCGGGGCAGCAGCTGCTGCCGTGAGTGCGCGGGGAGGAGGGGTCGCAGCGAGAGGGAGGGAGTTAGAGCGCAAGGGTGCGAGCTCGCCGGAGCAGCCAGGGTCGATAGGCGGGTGCGCAGCAGGAGCGTGGCGCAGAGGAGGAGCTACTGCAGCTCAAGCAACAGGTGAGCGTGGCGCAGCACGGCCGTGCGCAGCAGGCGGAGGGCGAGGAGGTCCTGATTCTGGGAAAATTTCCTAGAATCAGATGTCTGGACATACGTCCAGACAACATGGGAGACGTCAGGAGGAAGGTCCAGACATCTAAAAGGTACTATATTTTTCCATCCGTTCTATATTTCACTTGTACGGCCATGCAGCTGTTCCGCCGAAGGGTTCTGCCTCGTTTCATGTTGAGGATGGTCGTGTATGTGTGCAGGTCTCATTCGAGAAGGTGCAAGGGCACACCCTCCCACACAGATCGGGCGTCTAGTCACAACAATAGACAACGGAGAGAGTCTCCAGACGTCCGGAACGACAGTCGAATGTCTGGAAACTAAGTCCAGACGGTTCAGCGGGATTCTGGACGTCTGAAGAATTGTGCAAGATCAAGGTATGACCTGAGCCATCGTTTAAGACGTCTGGAAGATGTTCCAGACATCTAATTTTGGGCAGACTTGTCGTTTTTGACCCGTTTGGGGTCCGCTCGAAGTCTGTTTTCCATGATTCAAATTTGTTCTTCTCAGAATTAGTTCCTCTACCTGTTTACAGTATTTGTATCATGTTCTGAGTAGTGCCTTGTATTTGATCCTTGTATTATGACCCCATTCCGTTGCGGCTCTGGGGGTTGCGGAGGCACGCGGGCTTGCCGATCACGGCCCCAGTACTCCTGGTTTTGCGGGTAGAGTGGCTCCCTTTAAATATTTACCAACATTTATGCACTTGTGATATAATTAATAGATCCGAGGGTATGGCATGAATCCTAGGATTGGAAAACTAGATTAAATGATAGATCCTAGGGTATGGCATGAATCCTATGACTGGAAAACTAGATTGAATGATAGATCCTAGGGTGTGGCATGAATCCTAGGAACAGAAAACACAGAAACGAATGTCGTGAATATATGAATTGCAGTCTTGGAAAAGTAGAAAGAAAAATGATAATTGCCTGTAATTGGATAACAGTTGCTCGCTTATGAATGGATATTAACTGTTACGAACGCGCGGCTTCAGACGTTTTTAAGACGTCTGGGAGGTGTCCTAGACGTCTGACCAGACGTCTGGAACCCCTTCCAGACGTCTGGGATTCGGTTATTTTCGACACGCGTGTTTCGTCTGCGCGCCTGAGCGCGCAGACCTGCGAGCGTCTCTCTCTCTCTTTTTCCCTCTCCCTCCTGCGCCCTCTTTCCCGCTTTCTCTCTCCTCCTCGTGCGGCCTTAAAAGGGCACGCCCTCCCCCTCACTCCCGTCACCTCCGCCCCCTTTCCTCTTCTCCTTCTAGTCGGTGTGCGAGAGCGAGCGCGAGTGAGCGGTGGCAGCGACAGCCACGGTGAGGGTGGGAGGAGGTGCTGCGCGTGGGAAGAGGCGCTCAGCCGTGAGGGTGAGCTCGCCGGGGCTGCTAGGGCTGGCCGACGGGGGAAGCAGCAGACGTGGGGTGACACGGGAGGCCTACTGCAGCTCAAGCAGCAGGCGGACGAGGCGCTGCGCGGCCGTGCGTCGCGGGCGGAGGGCGAGTCACGCACTGATTCTAGAAATTTTTCCAGAATCAGACGTCTGGGATTCTAGCCAGACGACGGGGACGACGTCTAGAGGACTGTATAGATGTCTGAAAGGTGAGTTATTTTCGTCTTCCTTCCTTTTCTTCGACTGACCGTACTGAGAGAGAGAGGAAATGGGTACACGCAGGTTCTGATTCGCCACCCAACACGAATCAGACGTCTGGCTGTAGTGCCAGACGACTGGAGCGACTTCCAGACGTCCGGGGTGACCATCGGACGTCTGGGAACGAGGCTAGATGCCCTCGCAGGCTTCTGGACGTCTGAGAGACCACGCAGAGCAAAGGTAACCTCTGATCCACTTTTTAAGACGTCTGGAATAAGTTCCAGACGTCTGATTTTTCACTGTTTCGTCGTTTTCGACCCGTTTAGGGCCCGTTCGGAGTCTGTTTTCTACGTTTCGAGTTGCGTGCTTTTCGGAATTACATCCTCTACCCGTCTACAGTAGTTGTATAATGTTTTGAGAAACTCCTTGTGTTTGATCCTTGTGATAGGACCCCGTTCCGTTGCAGTCTCGGGGGTTGCGGAGGCACGCGGGATTCCCGACCACGCCCCTAGTACTCCTGTTGTAACCGGTAGAGTGGCTTTTAAGTTTACTAGTATAATCTGTTAAATTATGGAACCATAAATAGAACCTAGGACATTGCATGAATCCTAGGAATGAGAAATAGATTGAATGGTAGATCCTAGGGTGTTGCATGAATCCTAGGGCTGGAAAACTAGATTGTATGATAGATCCTAGGATATGGCATGAATCCTAGGACGGGAAAACTAGTGGAATGTATGAATACTACAGTCTTGGAAAATGTGGGAAGAAATAATAGCTGCCTGTGAATTGAATTAACAGCTGCCTGTTATGAATAAATGAGCATGTCTGGGAATATGGGATGTATGAATGTGAAACTGGGAAGGTGAAACCTGAATGTGCTGAGTTAAAAGAACTGGAACCCTATGGGGAATTAGGAGTGGAACTCCTAGAAAGAGAAAGGAATGGAACTGAGAAAGAAAGACGTGGTAGTGTGCTATCTCTTGGGTACGTAGTACCAAGGGAAGTACCTGTACCTGCTTAGTGCAGAGAGGAGCCAGCCGCCCCAGGGACCCGAGGCTAGGACTGGCCACTTTGTACTGACTTGCTGGCCCTCGTGTACGTAGTACCGAGGAGAGCTACTAGTGTAGGGAGGTACTAGCTACCCCACGGGCCCCGGGGTTCTACTAGCCTCCTACACCGACTTGTTAGGCCCACTGGGCAAACCAGGGTAGTCAGGTGAGGGTGCGCGGACTGTGGAGGGGCAAGGCCCCTGTTTGGTTACTGTGGAGGGGTTGGACCCCTGTTACTGAGAGGGCTCTGCCCTGTACTGGTTCCGTGCTGTGCTTTGGGCGCACCCGTTAACGAAAATGACTGACCGCGTGCCAGTGCGGGTTAGCTACCTGTGCGTTTATCGCGCGTGCCGTAGTCACCGTTACTCCTGTTCGTGACCTTGGGGTGGTTGACTGAGAGTAGGATCACCACGGGGGACTCTCCCCGCTAGGAGAGCACCACGTGCTACTTCTACTGTTCGGAAACGACTGCAATCAAGATCGTTCCCACGAGGAACATTCGAGATCAAGTGAAGGATCTGAGAGATATATAAATTTTGTGACAATAGAAAGGCGTAAATAAAGGAAGAAAGAAAATTAAAATAGTTACTGTACACTTTACTGTTTCTTTAGTTTAGCTGCCACTCTACTCAGCGTTTTGCTGATGTGTTACACTCGTTACTTTTCAGGACCAGGTGTTGAGCAGCTAGGGTCAGCGACTGCAGAGGACGCTGGGCCAAGTAGGGTCCAGTAGAGTTACCACTGTTCTCTTGTACCACTTTTTTTTTTGTTCCACTGTAGTGAGTAGTTTTTGTTTCTGCTGTACTTTTCTTCACCCGCAATTCATATTATGTTATGAATGTTGTTCTATTGTTGTGGTGGTATATACTGTAGTGGCTTCTTTCTTTACTGCCGTATTTCCTTACTGTTAGTTATATTCATGCTGAATGAGGTTTATTTTGCTGCTCTTTTAGTTACTTCCTCGTTGGATGACTAGGTCTTGGGATTAGTCGAGTCGATCCGGTTCTCATGTCTCGCAGGGACTCGGGAATCGGGTCGTTACATTAACTGTTGAGAACATGAGCTATATGAGAATAAAGCTGAAATGATGAAATCTAAATTGGCTTAGTGAAAGAAATATGAGCATGAACCCTATGGGGAAGTAGGAGTAGAGCTCCTGAGAGGTGAATGGAATAGAATTGGAGAAGTGAGCTGGCCCTTGAGTACGGAGTACCAAGGAGAGTGACTGTCCCCCTGTTTAGTGCAGAGCGGAGCTAGCCGCCCCAGGGACTCGGGGTTAGGTCTGGCCACTTTGTACCGACTTTTGGCCCTCGCGTACACAGTACCGAGGAGAGCTACTAGTGTAGGGAGAGCACTAGCCACCCCACGGGCCCCGGGGTTCTGCTAGCCTTCCTACACCGACTTGTTAGGCCCACTGGGCAAACTAGGGTAGTCAGGCTAGGATACGCGGAATGTGGAGGGGCAAGACCCCTTTTTGGTTATTGTGGAGGGGCTAGACCCCTGTTACTGAGAGGGCTCTGCCCTATACTGGTTCCGTGCTGTGCTTTGGGGCGCACCCGTTAACGGAAACGACTAACTCCGTGCCAGTGCAGGGTAGCTACCCATGCGTTTATCGCACGTGCCGTAGTCACCATTACGTCTGTCAGCGACCTTGGGGTGGTTGACTGAGGGTAGGACCACCACGGGGGACTCTCCCGGCCAAGAGAGCACCACGTGTTACTTCTACTTTTCGGAAAAGATTGCAATCAAGATCGTTCCCACGAGGAACATTCGAGATCAAGAGAAAGATCTGAGGAATAGTTCAATAATGAGTAAATGGAAACATGAAGAAGAGATTAAAAATATAACAGCTACTGTCCACCTTACTATTTTTCTGAGCTTTTGGTTGCTACTCTACTCAGTGTTTTACTGATGTGTCACCGTTGTCACCTTTTTCAGGACCAGGTGTTGAGCAGCTAGAGCCGGCGGCTGCGGAGGGTGCTGGGCCTAGTAGAGCCCAGTAGTTTACTTGTGTAGTACCCACTGTACCTTTCCTTCTATTGTAGTGAGTATTTTTTATTACCACTGTACTCTTTTATTGTAAGCATCATGTTTATGTACCTGTTTATTTCTTTACTGTTGTGGTGGTGTGTACTGTAGTAGTTCCTTTCTTTACTGCTGTACTTTTGTTACTGCTAGTTATATACATGGTGAATGTGGTTTATTTTACTGCTCTTTTGGTTACTTTCTCGTTGGACGACTGGGTCGTGGGATCAGTCGAGTCGATCCGATTCTCGTGTCTTGTAGGGATTCAGGAATCTAGTTGTAACAAGATGGTATCAGAGCAAGGTCGTCCTGAGAAGTGAACCAACTGACTGGAAAATAATCTATTCACGTGCCTGTAACTAGAGTAGCCACCACAATGTTTCTTTTGACATATGTTCTTAGCCTTCTCCGTTAGATATCGTTTTGTATGGACGTGTTTCCGTTCTATATTCACATCTCCTTACAGGAGATGCCTCAATGCGGGACTAGTGAGGTGGGCCGCGGGCGTAGCCGAGGACGAGGTCGGAGGGGTAGGCGCGTTGAGGTCGATGTTTCAGTGGACCAGCCACTGCTCCCAGGCATTCAGGCCCAGGACCTCACCCAGCTGATACGGGACATCGTTCGAGAGGAGCTCCACCCGCCGCCACGAGCGCCTCTCCCTGGGGTTGCGGAGGGGGAGTCCTCTGTGGGACCACGTGATTGACATGGTGCTGGATGCAGGGGAGGAGATGGGCCACCACCGCCCCCACCTTCCTCCGACACTTCCAAGCACGAGGCTTCTTTACCAGGAGGTGCACCAGCATCTCCACTTCAGCGCCACTTTGAGCTTTTCGGACAGTTCTGGAAGCTGAAGCCCCCCTCCTTTAAAGGGGATGAGGACCCGACCGAGGTGGAGGATTGGCTCGAGCATATCAAGAAGGTTTTTGACACCCTTCTCCCCCCGGTGGAGTGCCGCGTGGCCTTTGCCACGTACCAGCTGGAGAGCGCGGCACACAGGTGGTGGATGGTGGTCAGGGGATAGGAGAGGGACAAGCCGACTTGGGACCGGTTCGTCACCCTCTTCTGCGAGCAGTACTTTCCCCAGACATGGCAGGACTAGAGGAGGCAGGAGTTCCACACTCTCCGCCAGGGGATGATGACAGTGAGCGCGTATCGCACGCATTTTCTGGAGCTGTCTCGCTTCGCAGCGATAGCAGTGGCCACTGAGGAGGAGTGCCTTTGGAGGTTCACCGAGGGGCTCCGACTTGCTATTCGGGGGTATGTCAAACCCCTAAAGCTGCCTATGTTCTCGAGGGTGGTGGAGGCAGCTATGACATATGAAGAGATCAACCCGTCCGCACAAGATACTGACAGCGGGCGAAAGAGGCCTTATCAGCCAGACTTTTCACAGGGCCGACGAGAGAGGAGACACGTGGCACCCATAGGAGAGTCGTCACATTTTGCAAGGCCATCAGTGGCCTTTGGGGGCCCTCGACAGGGGCCAGCTGCTAGCACTGGACCCCCGCCTAGCCGACAGCAGGGACCCACTGAGAGCGAGAGTCGAGTTCCCCTCTGCTACCAGTGTGGCCAGCCGGGCCACATCAAGAGGGAATGCCCGTCTAGGGAAAGAGGTCAGCAGATGCTTCCCGCGCTGAGCACTGGAGGGCGAGCAGGAGGCCGCGATTTCCAGACGCGAGGAGGAGGACAGCAGTCACGGGGAGGGTACCAGCCAGCAGCTACCCGTCCGACGTAGAGTGTGGCTGCTTTGTCCGCACCTAAGGCTGAGGGGCGCATCAACGCCCTGACACACAGGGATGCTAGAGCTTTGGGATCAGTGGTGGCAGGTATGGTTTCAGTTTCCGGCAGACTCATTTACATGCTTTTCGATTCTGACGCTACGCACTTGTTTGTCACTGCCAGTTTCGCGATTAGTTTGGGGCAGGACTGTATGCTGTTAGAGGATCCGTTCGTGATCAGAGGTCTGAGTAGTCAACTGTTTGTAGTTGAGGAGGTATACACGGGTTGCAAGGTCAGTGTTGGGGGACACAGCCTTCTCGCTGACCAGATTATGATACAGATGGAGGACTTTGGCATAATTCTAGGAGTGGACTGGCTGTCCGCTTACCACGCCTTGGCGGACTGCTTTGAGAGAAAGATCGTCTTCTCCATACCGGAGTTGCCTTCTTTCGAGTTCCACGGGCAGCAAGTGGACAGAGGCTTTAGGTGCATTTCTACACTTCGAGAGGCGAGACTTTTGAGCCAGGGGTGTGAGGGCTTCCTAGATTGTATGGTGGAAGAGCCCAACCCTGTGGCAGACTTCTAGAGTATCCCGGTGGTCAAAGAGTACCCCGACGTGTTTCCAGACGAGTTGCCATGACTATCGCCCGAGCGTGAGATCGAGTTTGAGATCTCACTGGTACCGGGGACCAGCCCCATCTCCATAGCACCGTACAAGATGGCACCACTTGAGCTGCGAGAGCTCAAGTCTCAGTTAAAGGATCTTTTGGAGAAGGGCTTTGTGAGGCCTAGTGCGTCTCCCTGGGGAGCCCCAGTACTATTTCTAAAGAAGAAGGATGGTACCCTACGCCTCTGTGTTGACTACCGACAGTTGAATAGGGTCACCATCAAGAACAGGTATCCGCTGCTGAGGATTGATGACTTGTTTGACCAGCTGCAAGGTGCACGGTATTCTCCAAGATCGACTTGAGGTCTGGATACCACCAGTTGAGGATCAAGGAGGCAGACATCTCCAAGACAGCTTTCTGCACCCGGTACGGACACTACAAGTTTCTGGTCATGCCATTTGGGCTGACCAATGCCCCTACTGCCTTCATGGACTTGATGAACCGGGTGTTTAGACCGTACTTGGACCAGTTTGTGGTGGTATTCATTGATGATGTGCTCATCTATTCTCGGGATCAGACACAGCATGGAAAGCACTTGCGGATGGTTTTGGACACACTAAGACGACGTAGGCTGTACGCCAAATACA
Source organism: Thalassia testudinum (assembly GCA_037157565.1). Taxonomy (NCBI): domain Eukaryota; kingdom Viridiplantae; phylum Streptophyta; class Magnoliopsida; order Alismatales; family Hydrocharitaceae; genus Thalassia; species Thalassia testudinum. The sequence goes on from JAZHRO010000002.1 coordinate 96,242,838, forward strand.
GCAAGTGCGAGTTCTGGTTGAGGGAGGTGACCTTCTTAGGTCATGTGATCTCTGGGGATGGCTTGGCTGTGGACCCAGCCAAGGTCGAGGCAGTGCTCAAGTGGAGAGACCGCGTACGATCACTAAGATTCGCAGTCTCTTGGGACTGGCAGGCTACTATAGGTGGTTTATCAGGGGTTTTTCACAGATTGCACGTCCTATGACACAGCTGATCTGGAAGGACGTGCCCATTACTTGGATAGACACCTGTGAGGCATGTTTTCAGGAGCTGAAGGAGAGGTTGACTTCGGCTCCCGTGCTCACCATCCCAGACGGTAGTGGCGGGTTCGTTGTGTACACGGACACCTCTTTGCAGGGGTTAGGGGGTGTGCTCATGCAGAGAGGTCACGTTGTCGCTTACGCTTCATGGCAATTGAAGCCCCATGAGCATGGCTACCCTACCCACGACCTGGAGCAGGCAGCTGTCGTCTTCGCGTTGAAGACCTGGAGGCACTACTTGTATGGTGAGACCTTTGAGATTTTCACAGATCACAAGAGCCTTAGATACCTGTTTGATCAAAAGGAGCTCAACATGAGACAGAGACGTTGGTTGGAGCTCCTGAAGGACTATGACTGCAGCATTTCCTACCACCTAGGAAAGGCCAACGTGGTGGCTGACGCCTTGAGCCGGAAGGCACCTGCACACTTGGGCAGTTTATAGGTGCAGAGTTGGAGCCTCTTGGAGGAGATGGGAAGTTGGCGACCCCTAGAGTTACAGGGGCACTATGGGGCAGTGACTGTGACATGACAGACGAGGCCAGAGCTGATAGATCTCATCATCACAGGGTAGATGGCCGACCCATACTTGCAGTCCTTGCATGACAGAGTACTGTCAGGAGACCCTGGGGACTTCTCTTTTATGGACCAGGTGCTGTGCATGAGGGGACGTTTGTGCGTTCCCAGAGACGAGGAGCTGTTGAGAGAGCTCCTGACTGAGGCACACGGTTCCAAATTCACCATACATCCTAGAAACACAAAGATGTACCATGATTTGAGATGTGACCTTTGGTGCAGGGGAATGAAGCGGGATGTGGGTGAATTCGTGCAGCAGTGTTTAGTGTGCCAGCAGATGAAAGTCGAGCATCAGAGGCCTACAGGGTCGCTACAGCCACTTCCAGTGCCAGAGTGAAAGTGGGAGAGCATCACCATGGACTTGGTGGTAGTCTTACCTATTACTCAGCGAGGACACGATGTAGTCTGGGTAATCATTGACAGATTGACGAAGATGGCACGATTCTTGCCGATCCGAGTCACCTTAGGACCAGCACAGTTGGCAGAGAGGTATATCCGCGACGTGGTACATCTATGCAGAGTTTCGCGGGAGATCGTATCCGACCGGGATACCTGCTTTACGTCCCAGTTTTGGGCTGAGTTTTAGCAAGCCCTGGGGACGCGGCTGAGGTTCAGTACAGCATACCACCCCCAGACAGACGGACAGTCTGAGCGCACGATACAGACACTTGAGGACCTTTTGCGTGCTTGTGTACTGGATTGGAGGGGCTCTTGGGAGGAGCACTTGCCCCTGGCGGAGTTTGCATATAATAACAGTTATCACTCGAGCATCGGCATGGCACCCTACGAGGCTTTGTACGGACAGAGGTGTACGGCACCCTTGAGTTGGGTTGAGGTGGGGACCAAGTGAGAGGTTGGCCCCAGGCTGATCTGGTAGAGTCAGGAGGTAGTCGAGCAGATTCACAGGCGACTCCGCACTGTCAGGAGCAGACAGAAGAGCTATGCAGATCGGAAACGCAGAGAGGTGTAGTTTGAGGTTGGGGAGCACGTCTTCCTTCGCATTTCGCCCATGAAGGGCCTGCAGCGGTTTAGGCTGAGAGGGAAGCTCGTGCCAAGGTTCATGGGACCCTTTGAGGTCCTAGAGCGGGTTGGACCCGTTGCTTACAGGCTTGCCCTTCCTCCCAAGCTTTCTGGTGTGCACGACGTGTTCCACGTGTCCAACCTCAGAAAGTATGTCACCGATCCCAGTCACGTCCTGAGTCACGAGAGCGTTGAGGTGGGTGACGACCTGACCTACCCCGAGCAGCCAATGCAGATTCTCGACAGAGCCGTCCACAGTCTGAGACGGAAGCAAGTACCCTGGTGAAGGTTTTGTGGAGGAGCCAGCGGTACAAGGAGGCTACCTGGGAGCCTGAGGTGGCAATGCAGGAGCAGTACCCGGAGCTTTTTATGGGTACATCTTTTCGGACCGGCTTCGGTCCTCTTTGAGTTTGTTATGCATATATCATTCTTTTCCGCACCCTAGTTAGCGCAAGTTTCGAGGACGAAACTTTCTTTGAGTTTGTTATGTTGTTATGACCCCAGCATCAAACATCGTTTAAGACGTCTGGTTGGTCTAGACGTCTGGTCAGACGTCTGGAAGCTTTCCCAGATGTCTGGAAATTAATTTTTTCGGCGTATGGTTTCGCGTCTGCACGCATGCATGCGCAGACTGAACCGCCGCCCTCCTTTCTTCTCTCTCTCTCCTCTCCGTCCTACAGGCACAGCCTTCCTTCTCTCTCTCCCCCACGACACCTTCAAATACTCCCCCTCTCCTCTCCCTCACCCTCACTCCACTGCCCTCTACTTCTTCTCCTTCCTGTTAGCGTGAGAGTGAGCAGGTGGGGCAGCAGCTGCTACCGTGAGTGTGTGGGGAGGAGGGGTCGTAGCAAGAGGGAGGGAGTTAGAGCGTGAGGGTGCAAGCTCGCCGAAGAAGCCAAGGCCGGCCGGCGGGTGCACAGTAGGAGCGTGGCACTGGGGGGGAGCTGTTCAGCTCAAGCAGCAGGCGAGCGCAGCGCGGCACGGCCGTGTGCAGCAGGCGGAGGGCGAGGAGGTCCTAATTCTGGAAAATTTCCCAGAATCAGACGTATGGACATACATCCAGACGACACGGGAGACGTCTAGAGGAAGGTCCAGAGGTCTAAAAGGTACGATATTTTTCCATCCCTTCTATATTTCATGTGTACAGCCATGCAGCCATTCCGTCGAAGGGTTCTGCCTCATTTCATGTTGAGGACAGTCGCATATGTGTGCAGGTCTCATTCAGGAAGGTGCAAGGGCACGCCCTCCCACACAGATCGGACATCTGGGCACAACACCAGACGATGGAGAGAGTCTCCAGACGTCCGGAGAGACAGTTGGACGTCTGGAAACTAAGTCCAGACGGTTCAGCGGGATTCTGGACGTCTGGAGAACCGCGCAGGATCAAGGTATGACCTAAGCCATCGTTTAAGACGTCTGGAAGATGTTCCAGACATCTGATTTTGGGCAGACTTGTCATTTTTGACCCTTTTGGGGTCTGCTTGAAGTCCGTTTTCCGTGATTCAAGTTTCGTTCTTCTCAGAATTAGTTCCTCTACCTGTTTACAGTATTTGTATCCTGTTCTGAGTAGCTCCTTGTATTTGATCCTTGTATTAGGACCCCGTTCCGTTGCGGCTCTGGAGGTTGCGGAGGCGCACGGGCTTGCCGATCACACCCCCAGTACTCCTGGTTTTGCAGGTAGAGTGGCTCCCTTTAAATATTTACCAACATTTATGCACTTGTGATATAATTAATAGATCCTAGGGTATGGCATGAATCCTAGGATTGGAAAACTAGATTGAATGATAAATCCTAGGGTATGGCATGAATCCTAGGACTGGAAAACTAGATTGAATGATAGATCCTAGGGTGTGGCATGAATCCTAGGAACAGAAAACACCGAAACGAATGTCGTGAATATATGAATTGCAATCTTGGAAAAGTAGAAAGAAAAATGATAATTGCCTGTAATTGGATAACATTTTCTTGTTTATGAATGAATATTAACTGTTAAGAACATGGGCTATATGAGAATAAAGCTGAAATGATGAAACCTAAATGGGCTTAGTGAAAGAAATATGAGCATGAACCCTCCGGGGAAGTAGGAGTAGAGCTCCTGAGAGGTGAATGGAATAGAATTGGGGAAGTGAGCTGGCCCTTGAGTATGGAGTACCAAGGAGAGCGACTGTTCCCCTGTTTAGTGCAGAGCGGAGCTAGCTGCTGGGGTTAGGTTTGGCCACTTTATACCGACCTTTTGCCCTCGCGTACACAGTACCGAGGAGAGCTACTAGTGTAGGGAGAGCACTAGCCACCCCACGGGCCCTGGGGTTCTGCTAGCCTTCCTACACCGACTTGTTAGGCCCATTGGGCAAACCAGGGTAGTCAGGCGAGGGTGCACGGACTATGGAGGGGCAAGACCCTTGTTTGGTTACTGTGGAGGGGCTAGACCCCTGTTACTGAGAGGGCTCTACCCTATACTAGTTCCGTGCTGTGTTTTGGGGTGCACCCGTTAACGGAAACGACTGATCGCATGCCAGTGCGAGGTAGCTACCCGTGCGTTTATCGGGCATGCCGTAGTCACCGTTACATCTGTCAGCGACCTTGGGGTGGTTGACTGAGGGTAGGACCACCACGGGGGACTCTCCTGGCCAAGAGAGCACCACGTGTTACTTCTACTTTTCGCTGTTGGCCGCTAGTGGGAGCGCGAAAAGGTGCGCGGGTGTTGCGCTGAGGTTGGAAGGAGTTGCACCTTCTACGGGAAGGAAGAAAATAAAAGAAAAACAAATAGGGTTATTTATAAAAATCATCTAAACTAATACATGAAATGCATCTATGCCCCTATATGCAAACATTAATTTATTTACGCATCAAAGTATGCTTTGTATATGTAGATGCTACCATAATTATTAGGCATTTATGTATTAATTAGACCACAAATGTGGTCTCATCAAATGCTCCCAAGCCTAAATTTTGCTAGTCCTTAGAAAAAGTGAAAAACAATAGAAGTAACCAAGAGATTTCTTCTTCCCTTATTTCAAAAACTTAGAGATCCAGACAATTATGAAGTGATAATAGCCTAAGTAACTGATTCAAGTGAAAAGCCAACTTTCATTTGCAGTTCGTACTTATCCCTTAGTAAATTTTATTGGGATAGGCAACTTCTTCCCTCGGGGATAAAGTAGAAAATAATCTATAGTTTGACCTCAGCTTTTTTTTGGCTTAGGTAGGAGAGACAAAGTCAAATGAATTTATACTTGGTGGCTCACACTCATCTGGTGCTACCTGTAGTCTGGTACTGCAGACTCTAACTCTCCAAACTATCAAATGAGTCAACCCAAAGAGAAGCTAAACAACTATGCTCTCTTGATGTTCCGTTGTGCTCACTCTTTTCTTTGTTTTCTTTCCGAGATCACGAATCTCACCAGATTTGGTAAATGTACTCATTATTTGGTAGCCTCACATGGCAGTCACACTTCAACTAAAGTCCTAATAACTCTACAACTAAGTTAGAGTCCTCAGCCAGTATTGGGGCGATTAGAAATTCCGAAAGGTAGGTATGGGTCATATTTGGTGGATCACGATTAGTGTTTTTGTTGACCTCAGAAACAACGTCACGAAGATATAATTATAAACTTGGACTCTTTTCTTTTTCTTTTCTCTCTCTCTTTTCTTTTTCTGTCCTTTTTTTTTAATATAATTGTTTCTTTTATCTTTTCTTTTTTCCTTTCTTTTTCTTTCTTTATAAATCAACATAACACGACACAGACTTTTATTTATGAGGCATTATTAGGGATGATGATGGTTAAGAGGATATTGTGTGGCTTATTTGGTGGAAGTGCCTACTCTCGGCACCGGGAAGGAATGGATAGGACAAGCGTATTTCTGACCTTTGACACTATTACCCTCCTTTAGCCGAGAACTCTATGAAGGACGGTCGTAACCATCCACCATAGTCATAGCTTTATTAAGACTTAATCTCTGTGTATCTACCTTATTTGGTGACTCTCAGGAATTCACACAATGCACACAAGAACAGAGAGCGAAAACTATGCCTAACTCTGAGGTATCATCATCTAATTGTCCAAAACTTAAGAGTCCTTGCATTAGACTTAGCGCACCAGTAATCTTACTACTTTTTTCTCACAAATATGAGGTGGATTTACTAGAAGATAGTATGCCTGACTCCCTATTAACTATCCAAGGGTTCAGTAGACTAAAAATGCTTATTGGTTTTCTTCAAAGATCCATTATCCAGTCTACATGCAAGTGAAGTAAATGTACTAGATTCTAAACTTAAGAAACAATTAAAGAAGAAAAATCTTTAATGACACCTCCATGATAAAGATGTTTTGATAGGGACTAACCAATTCATCTCAAGAAAATAAAAGATTTTTTTTTCTTTCTTTATAACTATCCTAAATATATGCAAATATTTATAAATGCTATAAACATTCTTAGGTTATACCCCCCTATGCTTAAGATTGACAATGTCCTCATTGGAAAAATGCAGACATAGAAGAATATCACCTGAGGAGGAGAGTGGGAGAAGCTAAGGCTCCTTAAGCTGAAGTGCGTCCAAAACCTAGTCATCTGAAAGAGTAATATAAGGTTTAAGTCGCTGGCCATTTACCTTAAAGCTCGCATCATAAGTAGGGTTTCGAATTTCTATAGCTCTATGAGGGAAAGTATTGATAACAATGTATGGCCCCTCTCAGTGGGACTTGAGCTTTCCTGGAAATAATTTAAGTCTGGAATTGAAAAGCCAGACCCACTGGTTGGGCTCAAAAGTCTTTCTAATGATGTGCTTATCATGGAAGACCTTTGTACATTGCGTGTAAGCTTGAGAAGTTTCATAGGCTTCATTACGAATCTCCTCAAGCTCACTTAACTCTAACATACATGCCTTTCCCGCTTTATCTAGATTCAAGTTAATGTTTTTAATAGCCCAATAGGCTTTATGTTTGATTTCAACGAGAAGATGGCACATCTTTCCATAGAAAATACGGAAAGGAGACATGCCCAAGGGAGTCTTATACGTAGTTCTGTAGGCCTAAAGATCATCATTTAGTTTTTTAGACCAATCCTTATGATCGGGTCTAACAGTTTTTTCTAAAATTTGCTTAATCTCCCTATTAGACACTTCAACTTGTTCACTCATTTGGGGATGGTAAGGTATGGCTATCATGTGGTTGACTCCCAAATTTTGGAGTAATCTTGTGAAGTGTACGTTCTTGAAGTGAGGTCATCCATCACTTATGATCGTCCTTGGGCACCCATACTGAGAAATGATATTAGCCTTAACAAAGCCCAAGACCACGGAATGGTCATTGGTTTGCATGCGTATGGCTTCTATCCATTTCGATACATAGTCCACAGCCACAAGGATGTACTCATATCAGAAGGACACAGGAAAGGGACCCATGAAGTTGATGCCCCAAAATCAAAGATCTCAACAGGGAGGATAGGTTGCTAGGGCATCTCATCACTTTTTCCAATGGTTCCCATTTGCTGCCAACATAGACATGCGCCCACATATGTATGCGCATCTCAGAATAGTGTGGGCCACCAAAAGCCAGACTGAAGAACTGACGGAGATAGTTTCGCTTATTTATGATAACACTAAAAGGATATGTCGTTGTAATTAATGTGGTGGAAATCTCTCAATCAAAACTAAATATAAATTTTAACCACAGTAAAGATGTCATATCCACAGGGAGGAATAGACCAATAAATTCACGAAAAGAGGAATATAATGTTCGCAGACACTTTCGCAACATTAATGCGAGGAATATGCTATTTTAAATGGACTTGCAATATCTTTAAAAGTTCAGGGTTAGTTATGCAATTTTCATGTCATGAATTAAGCTCCAAAAATATGCATATGATGCATGTGTGATAGCATGTCATATAAATTCAACTTGCATGCAAATTTGATTTGAAATTCAATGTAGAATCATGCACATAACACAAGTAAAGTAATTTCAGGAAAGTCTGAGTGCATCAATGCAATGTGGCCTGAATAAAATATGAATATATAATTGGCAATGGCATTGAATGTAATTATTAATTGAGACAAAAGTAGAGGATTTCTCCTCTCTCTTCCTCGCGTGGGCGGCCGTGCACGGTTGGAGGCGAGAGTCGACAGGGAGGTAAGCCTCGACGAGGGCTTTACAACTGCGGTGACGCGGCAGCCGGAGGTGGCCGGCGGCGGTCGGGCGGAGGAGAAGGGCCACCGGCCTGTTGGCTGTTGGAAGAAGATAGCCGCGCGTGGATGCGCAGGTGGCCTGCTGCTGTAGCGCGCTGGGCGCACGCAAGGCGTGTTGGGCGATGGCACAAGTACGCTTGGGTGTGACGCTCGCTGCTCCCTGCTGTGCAGTGCCTGCGGGCGGTGGTTGGAGGGAGTGGTGTTCGATGGGTACGACGCTGAGCGCAGGATTGAAGGGCGTGGTGTGGGCGTGCCTGGCAGGCTGTGAGGGGGCAGTGATGGCCTGGCGCAATGCAGGCTGGAAGGGCTTTTGCAGTGGGAGGCTTGGTGCACAGTGCAAGCATGGTTGCACAGGGCATGCGGCCTTCAATGGATATCCCCTCAAGGGGGAAGAAGAAGATCCGAAGATCCAGATGCCCTTCCTCTCCTGTGCAAGTCCCTTCTTAACTCCTCTCCCCCGCGCCTCAAGGGATTTTCAAAAATCATTTTCTAATTTTGGCTGGTGGCTGTTGGGGGTGTTGAGGCTGCCGGAGATTGGGTGAGCCAATTGTTGGGGTAAATTTCTTTCACCCCCTCCTGTTCTTTTCCAACTTTATACCTACAACAACAAAACATAAAATCATTACATATTAAGTTATAGAATGCGATAAAATAGTTGTAAACTTAAATAATGATGCATGCAAACATTCTATAACTTAATGTAGTTATTAACAAACCTAAAAGGTAAGATTAAAGTTAACTTAGGTGTAACAATAGTCCATTAAAATGGACTCATCAAGAACCTTATGGGCAGTCATTCTCCCACTAAAATGTCCCCCATAGCGGAGGTCATGGCAGAAACTTAGAACACTTCTTTGTTCTTTGTTAGGGATGCAACGGTGGAAAAGCTAGTCAGGGCCTACTCTAAAAAGCTCGTGTTCCTCCCAGTGATAAAATTTAGCATTAGCAAGAAACCTGTCTCCCTTCTGCTTGTCCCAAGTACTGGGGGTAATGCCCATGACCAGATAGTTCACTATGTCAGTGAACCAAGGAGTTTTGGCCTCCACGACCATCAGAGACTCATCAGGGAAAGTCTCTTGAATACTGCCAGTAGGGTTTGATGCCTCAATAGGGATCCTAGATAGATGATCTGCTACCACATTCTCAACTCCTTTCTTATCTTTAATTTATAAATCAAACTCCTTGAGTAGCAGAATCCAATGAATTAGGTGAGGTTTGGTGTCCTTTTTAGCAAGAAGATGCTTTAAGGCAGAGTGATCAGTGAACACCCAACCTTGGATTCCAAAAGATAAGATAGAAACTTTTCCAAAGCAAATACTACAACAAGAAGTTCCTTTTCAGTGACCACATAGTTTTGCTGAGGATCCGTAAGGGTCTTGCTGGCATAATGCAACACATGAGGTTTGCCATCAACCCTTTGACCTAAGACCGCGCCCACTGCAAAATCAGAAGCATCGCACATTAACTCAAATTGGAGGGTCCAATTTTGTGCTTGGAGAATCGACGCCATAATAAGGGCTTCCTTTAAGACTCGGAAAGCCCCTCCACATATATCATCAAAATCGAAGGAGACATCCTTCGTTAACAGGTCATAGAGTGGCTTAGAGATTTTACTGAAATCTCTAATGAAGCACTTATAAAATCCAGCATGGCCAAGGAAAGATCTAACCTGACAAACATTGGTGGGCAACAGAAGCTTAGAGATGGAATCAAGTTTTGCAATGTCCACCTCTAATCCTCTCTCGAAAACCATATGCCCTAACATAATGCCCTGCTGGACCATAAAGTGGCTTTTCTCCCAGGTAAGCACCAGCTTTGCCTCTTCGCAACGGGTTAAGACTTTATCAAGGTGCGAAAGGCATAGGTCAAACGACAAGCCGCAAATAGAGAAGTCATCCATGAAAATTTCAACAAACTCGTCGATCATATCAGAAAAGATAGCCATCATACAACGTTGGAAAGTGGTAGGAGCATTGCATAGCCCGAATGGCATTCAGCAGAATGCAAATGTGTCATACGGACTCATGAAGGTGGTACGCTCCTAATCGTCAGGAAAAATGGCTATCTGATTATACCCAGAGTACCCGTCAAGAAAACAAAAGTACTTGTTCCCTGCCAGTCGTTCCAAAATCTAGTCGATAAATGGTAAGGGGAAATGGTCCTTCTGGGTAGCCGTGTTCAAACGGTAGTGATCAATGCAAATCCTCCAACCAGTTGAGGGTCTAGTGGTCACCATCTCTCCTTGGTCATTCTCTTCTACAGTGATTCCTGCCTTTTTGGGTACCACATGAATAGGATTGACCCATTTACTATCTGAAATGGGATAGATAATCCCTGCATCAAGCCATTTCAGAATCTCCTTTTTAACAACCTCCCACATATTGGGGTTGAGCCTTCTCTGCATGTCCCGGAAATGTTTCACGGACTCATCTATGTATATATGATGCATGCAAAGGGAGGGATCAACACCCTTAATATCAGCAATTGACCAGGCAATTGCTTCCTTATGCCTTTGTAAACACTCAAGCAGATCTCCCTCTTGGGATTCAAATAATGCAGACGAGATAATAATGGGAAGCATGTCATTAGGGCCAAGGAAAGCATATTTTAATGTGCTCAGGAGGGGTTTCAACTCCAACTCAAAAGCCTTTAGGATTGAGGGTTTAAGTTGAGATGTCCCTGCCTCAGGAAGTGGATCTATCTTCATGGTCCAAGATGGGGACAGAGACTCTGTGTGTATCCCCAGCAACTCTTCTAATTCAGGTATTTCCCTTTCAGTTTCTTTAATAATCAGAGGATGGTCCTTAGATATGAACTTTTGAAGATGATCTCTACATAGGAGTGCTGGAGTAGTCTCTTCAATTATTTCATCAACGACCTCAATCTGAGAACAATCTTCAAATCTGGATTGCTTGTAAGTATAAAAAACATTCAACTGGATCTTCTTGTTCCCAAAGCCCATTTTAAGTGCCCCTGATCTACAATTGATGGAGGCGTTGGCTGTGGCCAAGAAGGGGTGTCCTAGAATAATGGACGGCTTTGTGGGCTTATTAGATGGGTCAGTATCTAGCACCAAAAAGTCAACAGGGAAGAAGTCCTCCACTCTCATAAGGACATCTTCCAATAATCCCCATGGTGTCTTAAGTGATCTGTCTGCGACTTAGAGAATGACTGGACTAGGTTTTAACTCACCTCCTCCTAAAAGATCATAGATAAAGCTCGGTAAAATGTTCACCCCTACCCCTAGATCGAGCAGAGCCTCATCAATGTGTTGGTTACCTATAACCACTGAAATATACAGGGCCCCTAGGTCTTTGATTTTGGGGGGTGTTCCATGTTGGAGAACCGAGATAACTTGGTCAGGTAGGATGACCTTGGTTTTGACCTATGATGTGTCTACATCTAATGAACCTAAAATGTCTATTAATGCATGTTCTTAGTCTCACATTAGCACCATACATTGTAAATAGTGCATAACATGCATAATTTTGCATTTAGATCAAGTTGTATAAATTGTATAGTAGTTGTCTCCTTTTTATGATTAGGGACAAGGTGACTTTTTATCAAGGCCTCGGATCAAAGATCCAACCGTACGGATCTGATCAGGGCGATGATTGGAGTTCAACGACTCCAAGATCGCCCTAATTGGACATCCGTAGCACCAGATAGAGACCGAGGAACCTTAAAGAGCAAGGGCCAAGATGGTGTTAATCCACACCTGAGATGATAAATCCGATCGCATGGATGGGTTCGGATCGATGATCGCAGCCTAACGACGCGAAAATTGGTCCAATTAGACACTCGTGGCACCATTTACATCACTCAGAAGATGGACGGCCTAGATGGCGCCACGTGGTGCCATCATAGTCGCTTAACACCGGCTGCAACCCTCCTTCTTCACCCGCTCGTTTGATCTCGACCGTTGGATGCTCATCCAATGGCCGCAGAGCCGCGCACACAAAAGCGTCTGCTTGCCTAAAGAGGAAGCATAGCACAGTGGTCGAGCACCCCTTCACGAGCGAAGGGCGCGCGTTCGAGCCGCACTGCTCTTCAAATTCAGAGGAGGCATGGAGTGGGCTCGATCAGAGCCGCACGATGAAGAGCGAGCGGCGGGGAGCGAGCGATAGTGCCCACGACCGATTAGACGCGGGACGCTTACGCGTGATCGCACGTGGGCGCGTGTCGCGGGCGTAGCTACTCTCAGCTGTCTAATCTCTTGATCGAATGGCTGTGAGCGTGCGAACATGCGCAGGCATTTTAGGTGAAGAAGAAGAACGGGCACATGCAGCGCGGGCACACATCACCCATGACAGACCTTTAGTGACGTTTAAGTAAGTCATTAAAGGTCCTATATTAATGTTTTCGAAATTAAAATGTCCAAAATGCCCCCACTCCTTGCAACTATAAAAGGAGACCCCCTCCATACGGATTTCTCGTCCCTTCCTTCTCTTCTCTCCCTCTCCAAAGCTCAAGAGAAGCTTGTCTCACACCTGGGATGCTCCTCAAGAGCTAAAATCAATTTTTCTCCCCCATTTCGGAAGTGGATCCCGTGACGACGACGACGTGCTGCCTCATTCCCATTCCTCCTGCTTCCACCTCCTTCTTCCTGCTCCGTTCCTCATCTTCCAGGCGTTGTCTCGTATGGTTCATCCTCCAAGTGATCATCGAGGAGGATAACTTCTCTGTCCCATTCTTTTTTCCTGCTTTCTAGAGTAGAATTTTCCTGCTTTTTAGTTGTAATAATTTCTCGCTTTCTAGTGTAATCTTTTCTCGCTTTCTTAGTTGTAAAAACATTTTGCAACATCAAGTGAATGTTTTCTCTCTCTCTCTCTTATTGTCTATATTTATTCCATTTCATTGTGATTATTCCGCTCTTTAAACAAAAACACAAAAAAATATAATTACGAATTTTGATCGACATAGCCTCCCTGAGTTCGACCTGAGATTTCTTTTCCGATATAAATTTTATTTGTTGAACCTGAGTTCTTTGCTACTCGAACTACAACGATAGGTTTTCAAAACCAACTTCGATAGCGCAGTCTTTTAACGTTCAACATTTTGGCATCATTGCCGGGGAGGCAATGATTTTTCGATCTTCTTTTCGCATTTCATGCACTTTACTGTCTTCTAACTTGCTTTCTCTCGTGTCTATTATTTTGCAGATACCTCTATCAGGGAACCGTCAAGCGGTAGATTGGAGTAAAGTGCAGTTGAAGACGACTGTAAGTGCTCCCCATTCTTCCCCCTCCATAGATTTCATTTCATCACATTAAATTGAAATTCCAACTAACCTAGCTGTTTGCATAAATCCTAGGATTAGTTTGGTTGTTTGGATTTCCACTCATACTCACATTTCACCCTTGCATATAAAAGAAACAAAAAGATAATTTTGTGGGGTAATTCAGCATACACACAACATACACCCACATTCAAGGCACTTAAACTAATTGATTTTACTCTACTCAATCAGATTTTGATCTGTGGAACCGGTACACACAAATCAACACATAAAAGAGTAGAAATCATTCTAGGTTAATCATTTCTGTGTGCTTAACCCAGTGGTGCAATTGTGGCCAATTGTTTGAGTTGTTTGGGCCACACCACTCAACATAAAATCAACTCACCAAGTAGCTTCCTCTTAGGGTTTTCAATCTAGGTTCATACCAGGCACTCCACTTGATTTCTAATTTTAAAAGGAAAGTAATCTTCACTCATGCTTGAAAACTTGGCTTGCCTTAAACTTGATTGAAATAAACCTAATTCTAAACTCTAAAAGCTACTTAAGCAAGATTTGAACATTAAAATCTACTCATCACAAATAATCTTGCTTGAAAACCCTGATTGTGCACACACTTACACATACTCAATTGATCATTAAGGGCACAACCCATTTTAAGGGCCTACCACATTCCATAAGCACTACAATCCCAAGCCTCAATAAAATTGAGTAGACGTTGGCCTTAAGGACTAATTCGCTCTTCGGGGCCTAGTTTGAGATTGTTTATGATTAACCTACTTGTACTAATTAATCTGATGTCTAGCTAGGGGAGTAGTGTCAAACAACCACGGTTGGGGGGTACACTAGGAACCGGAGGCGCAAGCCGAAGGAAGAACCTTCTCCCTAATCCCTCCTTCTAACTGGTTGGATTGAGTAGACACAAGTAGAGTAAATCATTTATAATCTTAAGGCGGGTTCTGGGAGTCTGTAGATCCTTAGGCTACCCCACTTAAGGACCGGCTTGTTTTGTTGTGCTACAGGATTCTTATCCCTAGTCCTTCCAACCTTTTCCTAGTTTATGCTGGGAAGAAGGTCATTGAATCCCCGATTGGAAGGACCACTAGAGTATTCCAGGAGGCGTAGATTGGATTTTAGCAAAATTGATCCCATGGCCGATCAACAGCCTCCTTTGCCTCAGGATCCATAGGAGGTATTTCGAAGGAAGCTGGAACAAATTCAAAGAATGCAAGAATGGTTTCAAAGAATGCAGGGCACTCAGCCCTTGAAGAATTTTTATGATCCTTCAAATTACAAGGAATGTCTCGACGTCCAGATTCCTATCGGAGACGTAGAAATCAAGCCCCAGGTGTTAAGCCTGATCAAACATTTCCATGGGCTTGGCTTTGAAGACCCGTTTTAGCACTTGGAGGACTTGACCACTTTGGTCCAGACCACCAAGGCACAAAATGTGAATGAGGAGCAAATATCATGAGGCTCTTCCCCCACTCTCTTAGGGATAAAGCCACTCATTGGTACATGACTATAGGAAGACCAATTGCAACTTGGAATGAGTTGAAATTGGCCTTTCTGAAGAAATTCTTTCCTATCAGACGTACCAATGCTTTGAGACGGGCAATCACTACCTTTACCCAACAGCCGGGGGAGTAGTTTCATGTGGCCTGGGAGCGATTCCAAGACCTATTGCGGAGGTGTCCACACCACAAGGTGCCAAAATGATAACTCGTGCAGATCTTCTACCACGGGTTGACTGAACAACTCAGAAATCACGTGGACGCTTCTTGCGGAGGCAATTTCCTTAATAAAGATGCATATAGCATGCATGATTTGTTTGAGATGAGCGAGAATTCGATCAATCATGCCTCCATGGATACTTTTAACTGGTCCAAGCAGCCCAGATCGAATGTTAATGAAGTCCTCGACTCTCATTCATTCAATATGGAATTGATTTGTAATAAACTTGATAAGGTGGACTTGGTTGCTAAGAGAATGGAGGAGTGGATGGCTGGAAATTCAATGAACAACTCTCGATCCACTCAATCCCAGAATTTAGGATTCCATTTGTCGTGAGCTCCTTCTGGATGGGAGTTCGCGAATCAACTTGATGCCGCTCAACCTGTGAGCTAGCATTATTTGGAACCCCACAGGTTCCAAATTGGGGCCTTTGATCCCAGTTTGTCTGATCCTTCCCTTTCTTTCTCTCCGTCCTCACCCTATGAGGATGTTTGTGCTGTATAGAAGAATGTTACATCCAACCCCTACTCCAATGCTTATAATCCAGGTTGGAGAAACCACCCTAACTTCTCTTGGAAAAACCCGAGGCAGCAGACCCAATTCTGACCCAGCAACTATGCTCCACAATGACCAATGGGTTAGGGTCATGTTTATACTCAGTTGCCCCCGAATTAGGTCAATCAACTAGCTTGGAATGCCTGTCAACCCGTAAGGCAGGCTGACTTGAACCGACAAATGGTAGAGATGCAAGGATCCATGCTCCAGCTCATGCAGCAAATGAAAACCTCGCTAGACAACTTGCAAACCAGGCTCATAGCTAATTCTCGTCAACCCGGATCTCTACCATCTTAACCTGTATCCAACCCACTAAATATCCTAAATCTGGGCAATCAAGCCCATGGGTATGAAAATCAGAGGAACCCACACGCACATGCTCAGGTGGTTGAGTAGGGTCCTTCTTCTTCTTCTGCAAATCAATGATTCTTGGCTAATGAAGCTCCTCCAATCTTTCCTAACCCTCCCCAAGACCCAAACTCGTATGCATCCGCAAATTCTGTTACCTTAAGGAGTGGTAAACAAACTCAGGATCCACAACCACTCTATTCTAATTTATCGAATCCTGAAGAACCTGAGGAGAGAAAGGAGAATTCTAGAGAAGAAATCAAGGCTCAGGAACCTGATTCCGAAGATTCGACTCATGTTCCTTTTCCTGAGGCCTTGATCAGATCAAGGAAGAAGTCTGTTGATAGTAATGAGGAGCTTCTGAATATTTTTAAGAATGTCGAGAAAAATATCCCGCTCCTCGATGCTATCAAACATATTCCAGCTTACGAAAAATTTTTAAAGGATTTATATACACAAAAGCGTAAGTCGAGAGAATTTGTTCCGAGGAAGGTAGTACTCTCAGAGCAAGCTAGTTCTGTTATCCTGCACCACCTCCCTCAGAAAAAGAGAGATCCAGGTGCTCCTTTGATTTCACGTGTCATCGGAGGTTACACTTTTGATAGAGCACTACTGGATCTGGGTGCATCCATCAACCTAATTCCAACTTCTCTTTACGAGAAGTTCGGATTAGGTGAACTTCGGCTGACTTCAGTAACATTGCAGTTAGCAGATCATTTGGTCACAAATCCGCGAGGCGTTATTGAAGATGTTATTGTTAAGGTTAAGGATTTCTATTTTCCTGTAGATTTCCTTGTCCTTGACATGGATGTACCTGAAAATCTGAGGAACACGCCCATCATTCTGGGGCATCCGTTCCTGGCTACCGCCAAGGACAACATTAACTGTGAAAGCGGTAGCAAAGAAATCGCCTTTGGGGATCAAAGAATGAAATTGGATATTTTTAAGGCGATTAATACATTTGAGGATTGTGGATTTATTGAGGAACTTGAGGATGATAATGTGAATATTGAAACTTGTATGATGGTTTCTGCATTTGAAAGTTCCTCCTCTGATGATGAATTGGACCTGCAACCCTCTATGGCGGACTCGCCATCTTCTGAAGAGGTTATTGATTTTGTTCACTCTCGACCTCTTCCTCTTGATGAGTCTTCATTAGCATCTTCCTTACCTTCAATCATCAACTCGCCCCAGCTTGAACTGAAACCATTGCCTGAGAATCTAAAATATCAGTTTTTAGGATCACATAAGATGCTCCCTATGATTATAAGCGCTAAATTAACAAAGGAGCAAGAGATTAAACTGATTAAGGTCCTGAAGGAATACAAGGAGGTAATTGGTTGGACCATTCATGACCTTAGGGGGATCGAGCCATCTTATTGCAATCACAGAATATTTTTGGAAGATGGATCCCGCCCTTATCGCCAGATGCAGAGGAGATTAAATCCAAATATGTGAGAAGTGGTCAAGAAGGAGATTATTAGGTGGCTCAATGTAAGAATCATTTATCCAATCTCTGATAGTCCTTGGGTAAGTCCTGTGCAGATTGTTCCCAAGAAAGGTGGGATTACCATTGTGACTAATGAGACAGGAGAATTTGTCACAACTCATTCAGCTTCCTCTTGGAGGGTTTGTATTGATTACAAGAAGCTGAACACGGCCACGAAAAAGAATCATTTTCCTCTGCCTTTCATTGATCAAATCTTGGAAAGATTAGCCGGGCAGAAGTACTTCTATTTTCTTGATGGCTACTCGGGATACAACCAAGTTCCTATCCATCCTGAGGATCAGGAAAAAACTAGTTTCACCTGTCCCTACGGAACCTTTGCTTTCTGTAGGATGCCATTCGGTTTATGCAATGCACCAACGGCTTTTCAAAGGTATATGTTGGCCATATTCTCTGACATGGTGGGAGAGTTTATGGAAATCTTCATGGATGATTTATCTATTTTTAGAGAATCATTTGACTCTTGTCTAGCTAATCTTGAAATGATTCTTAAATGATGCATCAAAACAAGATTGGTCCTTAGCTGGGAAAAGAGTCATTTCATGACATAAGAAGGCATCGTCTTGGGTCATGTAATCTCTGAACGGGGAATTGAAGTGGATAAAGATAAGGTTGATGCTATTGCTAAACTTCCTCCTCCCACATCTGTTAAACAAATTCGATCATTTCTTGGTCATGTGGGATTCGACAGGAGATTCATCAAGGACTTTTCGAAGGTTTCTCATCCTCTAAGCAATCTTCTCACCAAAGAAACGCCGTTTGATTTCGACGAATCATGTCGTAAGGCATTTGATTTTCTTAAAACGGCAGTCACTTGTGCTTTGGTGTTGTAACCACCAGTTTGGAAAACCCCTTTTGAGATCTTGACCGACGCTTCTGATTACGTGGTCGAGGCTGTTTTGGGTCAGAAAGTTGATAGGAAGCATTCTGTCATCTATTACACTAGTAAAACTCTGGACGAGGCCCAGAGGAATTACACTATTACTGAGAAGGAATTACTAGCCGTAGTATTTGCTTTGGAGAAATTCAAGGCTTATCTCTTAGGGTCTCACGTCATTATATATATCGACCACTCTGCCTTGAGACATCTCTTGTCCAGAAAGGATGCCAAACCCTGGCTTATTCGTTGGATTCTTCTGCTTCAAGAATTTGATCTTGAAATCAAGGATAAATCTGGGTACAGAATGTGGTGGCAGATCATCTGTCGAGACTTCTGAGTGATTCTTCTCATCCGGACATCTCGATTGCTGATACTTTTTCGGACGAAACCACCCTTACAGTTTTAGGTGTCCAAACCCCATGGTTTGCTGACATTGTTAATTATTTGACCGTTGGTCAAATCCCCCAGGATTGGACCAAGTAACAACGGGATAAACTCAAATCTGAGGCCAAATATTACTTCTGGGAGGACCCTGAACTGTATCGCATTGGCTCTGATCAGATTATTCGCTGATGTGTTCCGGAGAACGAATTCAACAGTATACTCGAGTTCTGCCATGCATCTGTGTGTGGTGGACACTTCTCCGGGAAAAAGATGGCTGCAAAAATTTTGCAATCTGGATTCTATTGGCCATCTTTATTCAAGGATGCCCAGGAATTCTCAAGGTCGTGTTCCCGATGCCAGGCACTTAGGAGCATAACTAAGAGAGATATGATGCCCTTAAACCCAATTCTTCCTGTCGAAATTGGTGCATCGATTTCACAGGACCCTTCCTCCCTTCATTTGGACACCAGTACATTCTTGTCGCTGTTGATTATGTGTCCAAATGGATTGAGGCGATTCCCACCCGAACCAATGACCACAAGGTGGTCATCGATTTTGTCAAGAAGAACATCTTCAGCAAGTTCGGGATTCCGAGGGCCATCATCAGTTATGGTGGCACTCATTTCACTAATGCCCAGTTCTGTAATTTAATGGCTAAATTCGGGGTTAATCACCGAATCTCCACACCTTACCATCTGTTACAACTCGGTTCCCGAATCCCTACAGGACCCGAGATCGGCTCACCTCGACTAATTCCAAGACTCAGTTGTCCAACAAGAAATAACCAAAAAGTAGGAAAATAAACCACATTCACATATGCAATATAACTAAGCAGTAAAAACGTACAAGTAGTAAATGAAGGTAAAAGCTGCTATTCTAGTACATACCACCACAACAACATGAACAACGAAAACGAAAGCAACAGTAACAAGAATAGTAGCTAAAAGTCTGAAACTCACTACAACAGTAAAGAGGGTACAACAAAGAGTGTAGAAAACTACAGCTGGGCTCGATTGGGCCCAGCACCCTCCACAGCCGGAAACTTGGACTGCTCAACTCCTGGACCTGAACAGTGTTATGAAAAAGACGGAGTCAGCGAACGCTGAGTAGAGTGGTAACTATACTATCTAAAGTAGTAAAAGTAATAGGTTTAATTATCTTTTATAGTTATTTTATTTTATGTGTAACCCTTTTTCACCCCTTTTCGTTAACTTTGAGATTTTCTTGATCTTGCATGTTTCTTATGGGAACGATCTTGATTACAGTCTTTTCCAAAGAGTAGAAGGTACACGTGATGCTCTCCTAGCCGGGAGAGTCCCCCGTGGTAGTCCTACACCCAGTCAACCACCCCGAGGTCACTGTCAGATGTAGCGATGACTACGGCACTTGCGATAAGCGCATGGGTAGCTACCCCGCATTGACACGCGGTCAATCGTTTCCACTAGCGGGTATGCCTAAAGTACAACACGGAATAGTATAGGGCCTAACCCTCTCAGAAACAAGGGTCTAGCCCCTCAGAGCCAAACAGGGGTCTCGCCCCTCCACAGTTCGCGCACCCTCGTCTGACTACCCCGGTTTGCCTAAAGGGCCTAACAAGTCGGTGTAGGGTGGCTAGTTGAACCCCGAACCCCATGGGGTGGCTAGCTTCCTCCCTACACTAGTAGCTCGCCTTGGTATCGTGTACATGAGGGCCAACAGAAGTCGGTGTAGAGTGGTAAATCCTAACCCCAGGTCCCAACAGGAGGACGGCTAGCTCCGCTCTACACAAAAGGGGGACAGTCGCTCTCCTTGGTACCACGTACTCAAGGGCCAGCACACTTCCCGTCTACATTCCAGATTTTCCATCTAACCATAGGATCTCCACTCCTAACTCCCCGTAGGGTTCATGCTCATGTTCACCACATTATTCTGATCCAGATTCCATCATTCACAATTCCACTCTCGCTTATATACAGGCAGCTCGTATTTCCACAATTTAATACATGCATCTGATTATTTCATAGGTAACTCTTCAGTTATTTCAGGCAGCTCATATTTATTTACAGGCAATGGCTGGCAGTTTAACTTATTCATGTATACAAATACAATCATGCAAAATAATTAGTTTAATCATTTCTCTGTCCTAGGGTTCGTGCCACATCCTAGGTTTCCAGTTAGCTAATTCCATGGATACATTCTTATTTAACAAGATTAACAGGGGTAGACCACTCTACCAGACAATCTGGAAGTAATGGGGGCTCGAACCGCAGACCCAGGCATCTCTGCGAGCCCTAGACATGCAGCAGGTCGAAATCCTATGCCAAGGAATACATCATAAAGGAAGATTCAGAACAATGTATAAAGGTTTCTAGTACGTAGAGCAACCCACAAGGAAACTACAGATACTTCGTTTGTGTAAAACAGATCCCGATTGGACCCCAAACGGGTCAAAAACGTGTCTACTAACCAAAATCAGAGGTCTAGAAACAAGTCCAGACGTCTTAAAAGTTACAGAATCTCACCTCAAGTTCCTGCGGTGCCCTCAGACGTCCAGGACTCCCCTGCGATCGTCTGAAAGTGGTTCCAGACATCAGACCACTCCTTCAGTCGTCTGAGAGAACCTCCGGTCGTCTGGTGAGCTGATCAGACATCCAAAAGTGCATGGAAGGGCGTTCCATGCACCTTCCCAAGGCTACTCTTGCGTACGACAGAGCAGCCACCCTAAAATCAGCTAAACAAATCCTCTGCGGTGTGACCTGCATGGCCATAACCGCGAAGAGAACGTACCTTCGCGATAAAGGTGCTTTCAGATGTCTGTTCTTGACTCCAGACATCCAGACGCTCAGCTAGTCATCCGAACTACACTCCAGACGACGTCTGATACTGGAAAAATTCCAGTATCAGACCGCGCTCCCAGTGCTCCTCGCCGCGCTCCATCGTGTTTCTCCTCGCCTCGCCACAACTCCAGCTGCAGCAGGTGGTCGAGGATGTCGCTCTGGACTCCCCCCTCCCACATGCACCGCGGTGGTTGTGCGAGCTTTCGACGAGCTTCCATTGAAGCTCCTGACCTTAGCTTCCTCCTCCTTCTCACGTACTCTCCTCGTCCTCGCTCTCACGCGCTCCCTCGCTCACCTCCTCTCGCCGCTCCGCCACACTCTGAAGGTGGCGATGTTGGCGTGTGGAGTGGAGAGAAGAGGAGGGGAGGGTGGCCTTTTATAAAGGCCAAGGGTGTAGGGTTTGGCAGGGGAAGAAGGAGAAAAGAGAGAGAAAGGGAGAGTTCTGTGCACCACCCATGCGCAGAACGCAGGTCGCATAAAAAATTTTAATTTCCAGACATCCAGGAAAGGGTCCAGACATTTAGACAGACGTTTGACTGACACTCCAGATGTCTTAAAAGGCTAAAAGTGGGACGGGTCTTTACACCATCCCCAGACGAATGGACAGGCTGAGATCTCCAATCAGGAGATCAAAAATATTCTGCAGAAAACGGTTAGGCCTGATCGCAAAGACTGGACTCAAAAGCTTGAGGACGCTCTTTGGGCCTATCGTACGTGTATAAAATGCCCATCGGCATGTCTCCATTTCGTCTAGTGTATGGAAAGGCGTGCCATTTACTCATAGAAATTGAACATAGGGCATTTTGGGCAATTAAGCAGTGCAATCTAGATCTAAGTTTAGTAGGGAAGACTAGGAAACTCCAACTATCTGAGTTGGAGGAGCTTAGAAATGATGCGTATGAGAATGCCAACATCTACAAGGATCGGACCAAAGCTCTACATGACCAATTGATTTCCTGCAAGAGCTTTGAGCCAAACCAGAAGGTTTGGCTATTCGATTCTCGACTTAAGTTCTTTGCTGGCAAACTTAGGTCAAAATGGAATGACCCATTCATTATCGACCAGATTTTTCCAAATGGAGCTGTTCAGATCTTTGACTCGAAGACGAGTAATTCATTCAAAGTCAACGGTCAACATCTGAAGCCTATTATTGACCGTACTATTCTAGAACCCGTCTCAAACACGGTTAATCTAGCCATGTTGTGACTTCTTTGGCTGGACTTCACCTAGCTGATGGTATTAAACTCAGTAGTTGTACAGTCTGACTCAGAGTTAACCCGAGCTTCATATTCAGGTGATATCTTCCGCACTCTACCCTTCCTTTCATGTCTCTTCTTCTCAATGTGGACATTGCATCAGCTAGGCATGGGGGTGGATTCATTTTTGAATCATTTTGTGAGCTCTGTGAAATTCTTGTAAATTTTATTTCTCTTCTTATATATACATAAAAAAAATTAATTAGGAAAGAATACTTGGACATTAGGACTTTTCAATCTTAGAAAATATTACAATAGGATCTGAACACTAAGACCCTTCAAGTCTTTGAACTTAATCAGCCCAGGTATCCACCAAAATATGGATTTGCTTTTCGAGTCCTCGCCATCCTGAATTCTGTTTTAATTTGATTAAATAAGTTTGGATGATAAGTACATGACTTATCAACCCACCCTCTGATTTGAGGGAACTTTAAGTCTAAGCATCTACACACTATCTTGTCACTGACTCGTTGTTCGGTAGTTTTAATGGAAATTGGGTAGCTAATGAACCTTCTAGGGTTATATGGTTGGCAAGTTATCGTGGGTAATAGCTCATAGGTAGGTTGTTTAGAGCCCAGTCACTGGACCATTCTTTTCTTACTGCCTTTAGGTAAATCTTAGACCAGGGAAGCCACCTACTTAAAAAGAAAAAAAAAAGTCAAAAAGAAAAGAAAAAGAAAAAGAAAAAGGAGAAAAGAAAGAAAGAAAGAAAACAAGAGAAATAAGCCACACTTCACGGCACGAGTATGGCTGGCAAGTTATCGGTGGTAACAGCTCATCGACAGGTTGTCCAAAACTCAGCTCAAGAAAAATACTAAAAATCCCCAAAACATGTAGGAAGTGGAGAAGTAGAATAAGCCGGAGAGATATACACTAGACTCACCCTTATGTTGACCCCATAAAAATAAAAGTAGGGAGAAAGCTACCGGTCGTAAAGATACACCTTTAGGCAGAACTTTCTTTTTAAGGTCACCTAGAGGTGTAGAAACCCGAAGTCCGTTCTAATTGTCAATTAACGAGTCTATCACATTCACAATAAGATGCTTAGAACTTAAGGTTCTCATCAAATCTTGGGTTGGTTGAGTGGTCATAGAAAGCCACTCTTTAACCCTAAACTCAAAAATACAAAAAAAAAATTAGAAAAGAAGAAAAAGGGAAAAAGAGATTTTTCTTTAAATAAGGCGAGCGCTTGAGGCGGTCTGCATTTTAGCAAATACTCGGGCACTATTGTGTCTTTAAAAGTTCAGATCCTAGGTAAAAAAATTTCCTAATGTTGAAAATGATTTATGCCCAAGTAATCCAACCTAATTATTTTATAAATAGCATGTAGTTTTTGCTAGGGACTAGCAAAAGATAGGCATGAGGGTGTGATGTGTATACATCTGATTAACCTAAAATGTCTATTAATGCATGTTCTTAGTGTCACATTAGCACCATACATTATAAATAGTGCATAATTATGCATTTAGATCAAGTTGTATAAATTGTATAGTAATTGTCTCCTTTTCATGGTCAAGGATAGGGCAAATTTTTATCAAGGCCTCAGATCGAAGATCTAACTGTATGGATCTGATCAGGGTGACGATTGGAGTTCAACAACTCCAAGATCGCCCTAATCGGACATATGTAGCACCAGATAGAGATCGAGGAACCTTAAAGAGCAAGCCAAGATGGTGTTAATCCGCACCTCAGACGATAAATCCGATCACACGGATGGGTTCAGATCAATGATTGCAGCCTAACGACGTGAAAATCAGTCCAATCCGACACTCGTGGCACCATCTACATCACTCAGAAGATGGACGACCTAGATGGTGCCACGTGGTGCCATCATAGCCGCCCAACATCGGCCGTAACCCTCCTTCTTCACCTGATCATTTGATCTTGACCATTGGATGCTCATCAAACGGCCATAGAGCCATGCACACAAAAGTGTTTGCTTGCCTAAAGAGGAAGCGTAGCGCAGTGGTCGAGTGCCCCTTCGCGAGCGAAGGGTGCGTGTTCGAGCTACACTGCGCTTCAAATTTAAAGGAGGCGTGGAGCAGGTGCGCGATCAGATCCGCATGATGAAGATCGAGTGGCGGGGAGTGTATGATAGTGCCCACGTGCGATCAGATGCACGGTGCTTACGTGTGATCGCACGCAAGCACGCGACGCGAGCGTAGCTACTCTCAACTGTCCAATCTCTTGATCAAACGGATGTGAGTGCGTGAACGTGCGCAGGCATTTTAGGCAGAGAAGAAGAGCAAGCGCCGCAGCGCATGCACACGTTGCCCATGATAGACCTTTAGTGACGTTTAAGTCCGTCACTAAAGGTCCCATATTAATGTTTTTGAAATTAAAATATCCAAAATGCCCCCACTCCTTGCAACTATAAAAGGAGACCCCCTCCATACGAATTTCTCATCCCTTCCTTCTCTTCTCTCCCTCTCCAAAGCTCAAGAGAAGCTTGTCCTACACCTGGGATGCTCCTTAAGAGCTATATCGGTGCTTTTGGGTGTACAGGTCCTTCAGAAACTTGGCATTGGATGGGATCTGTTTGATAGATTCCAACAGAGGCAAGTTGATCTGGACTTGCCTAAAAGTGTCCATAATCTCCTCCGTCCTATCCTTGTCTCCAGGTGAGCCAACAGAAGATTCCCTAGGAGCAGATAGGCGCTCTAGATAGGGCACCCTCGGCTTTTGGGTAGAGGGGTCATCATGGCGGGAGAGGGGTGGTGGAAGGACGACATCCTCATTGTGTGTCATTTCAAGCAAGGGAGAGCAATGTGGCTCTTCCTCGGTGGAGATGGAAGTCGGGTCGGGTGTAGAAGGGGAATTCTGAGACGTAACCGTAGGAGTGTTATCAGGCTTGTCAAATTTCTTTCCACTCCTCAGCATGGTCACAGCTTGGGCGTGCTCCTTGAATATGACTCCCTTGCCCTTAGGGTTCTCCTCAGAAGAGCTAGGTAGCTTCCCCGAATCACGTTGCCTAACTGCCTCAGTAAGATGATCGATTTGGGATTGCATATCAGTAATCATCTTATTCTGAGATTGGATGACCATATTTTGATTCTTTTGCATCGCTTTCATCATGGCTTTAAGTTCATTCATCTCAGAGGGTTTATTTTTAGGAGGGTTTTCATAGGATGGTTGGTATATGGGTTGGGGAGGTAAGGGTCTTGTATTCCCTGAGTTAGAAGCATCACCTTGCTTCCAAGAGAAGTTTGGATGGTTTCGCCACCCCGGATTATAGGTATTGGAATAAGGGTTATTGCAAGGAGGTGGGTGGAAACCTTGGGCCGTGTTCAAGTAAGCCTGAATCAACTTAGGGAATTGATTTGCTTGGTGGCACTCCGCAGTGGGGTGCATTGTGCTTTGGCAAATGGAGCATTCACTTGAAGCCTGAAAGATAGAGGCTGCTTGTGGGTTCATGCTGGGGTTTTCTAAAAGCCTATCAAAGTTTTGATTCAATAATTGAATATGATAAGCCAAATCCTGAGAAGCCTCGGCTTCATGGGCCTCTATCTTCCTCTGCAAGATTGATGGTTTTCTTTCTTGATAGGCAGAGGACAAATGTATGGAGTTGTCACTTAATGTTTCAAATAATGCCCAGGCTTCATCCTCAGTTTTGGTCATGAAGGTTCCTACACAAGCTGCATTGATGGTTTGCCTATGTCTTTCAGATAATCTGTTATAAAACCTTTCGACCAACTGCCATCTTGGCACCTGATGGTGGGGGCATAACCTAAGAAGGTCATTAAACTGCTCCTAAGTCTCATGAAATTACTCCCTTTCCTGTTGAGTAAAACCCATAATCTCTCTTCTATAATGGTTGGTCTTGCTCATAGGAAAATACTTTTTCAAAAATTCTCCCTTAAGGGTGGCCCAATCATTTACCCTTGCATCGAGGGTATGATACTAGTGCTTGGCCTTATCCTTTAGGGAGAATGGAAATAGAGTCCTCATCAAGGCTTCATCAGTAAAGCCTTGGAGCTTCACTGTGGAACATACCTTGGTGAATTCTTCCAAATGCCGGTAGGGGTTCTCCCTAGTACTACCATAAAAGGAGGGCAACAAAGATATGGTACTGCTCTTGATCTCATATGGATTATCCCCTACCGATCGTCTCAGTGCTTGTGCGGGTTAGTTGGTTGGAATGAAATAGTCCCTCAGGGTCCGTTGTTGATTTTCTCCTTGATCAGCCATGCCTTATCTTTTCTCTCCTAGGTGAGCTCTCCTAAGAATTCTCTCAGGCTCAGGATTAAACACTAGACTACCCTTAAGAGAGCGTCTACCAAGCATACAATATCAATCACAATTCAAGTTCTTGTTGATTGAGTAAGTGAAACCTCCACTCCAATGATAGATCAAAAGGTCAAGGCTTATCCCTCCGTTCCCACGTAAGGCTTAACCTTCCTTGTTGCGGAGGTAGAATTGGTTGATATAGATGGCCAAACAAGTTATTCACTGCAATTACGCGACCTAATTTAACCTTCGAGTGCCCTAGGACCTATACTTTGCTTATACTCCCAGGTGATCAAGTGAGAAGTTACTCTAAGGATGAACAAAGGGATGCAAGTAGGGTGAACCCTTCCTTTGAGGTGATGCATATGCGGTGCCTCTTAATTACCCTTTTGTTCCTTTAAGGGGTGTCCCCCTCCATGAAGTATCAAAACACTTGGTCAAAAGATAGTACCACCACCACAAAGCACGATAAGAGGGTCTGCACCGATAAAGAGATCGGTGCCTATAGACTTAAGGGATCGAGCCTAGTGCGGTGCCTAATGTGCGTGCTCAGTGTCAGAAGTGTGCATCACACTGCAAATCTTTTTTTTATTTTGAAACCGCACACAAGTCCCTTTGAATCAAATCAAGTGTGATTTGATTTTAAGGTCGAATCTAATTATCAGTCCCACTTTTAGTTAGGCGACCACTAAATTAGTAAATTCAATCAACTTGGTGGTCTTGAGTTTTAATCTACATGCAAATGCGTGAACAGGAGCTGGATGCAAAAGTTAGAAAGGTGAACCTGTCTCCAACAATCTTCGTGCCAATATGCTCGCAATGCAACAATGAGATCTAATGTGCTACTTAATCACCCCTAAATGTGTGCTCCTAAGGGCATGCAACTCCTAAATAGGTAGCTTGATATTTTCTTTTATTTGTTTTAGAGGCAAGCAAGCAGAAAAATGAATCACACACGCAGAAGAATGTAAACCCTAGTAGCTAAAGAATGTGGGGACAGACCCCCAAAAATTTAGCCCCAATTACTACAAGGGTGAGAAGATAGAAATAAAATTTGTGATGAAGGAGAATCTCCTGTGAAAGCAGGATCCAGGTCTCCTACATCTTCGCCCCGTCAGAATCCTCGCACAAAAAGATAAAGAATGATCAAATAATTGTGCAACTCAGAATACTCAGAAATAATCAGGTGAATCTATTGTATCTGTTGCCTCCCCGGCAACGGCACCATTTGATAGAGAGAATTTCGCTTGATTAAGAAGATAATAGAATGATATGTTGTTGTAATTTATGTGGTGGAAATCTCTCAATCAAAGATTAAAATAGATATTAATTTAGACCACAAAAAGGATGTCGTATGCACAGGGAGGAATAGATCCAATAAAATCACAACTATGTAGAAATTGAGTTCACAGGAGTATTCATCAAATCAAACAATGCATATGCTGCTCTAAATGTAAACCCCAAATTTAAGGAGAATTCAAGGGCTATTGACATAAATTTCACATAAGAAAATAGTTCATGTGTAGGGGTATATGTGTACTTTTTACTTGCATGCACACTAAAGTGTAAATCAGAATTCAAATATGATGTATATTGAGATGGATTGCAAGGGCTGAACAATTATGTGGAAGAATAAGCATAGGGCTGCAATTTCACCTCAATTTAATTAATTAAACAAATCAAAAAAATAAAGGTTTGTCAATCACAGTGTTTGTAAATTTTAATTCAAAGGGAAACAGAGGAATTCCCTTCTCTCTTCTTCACGCGCGTGGAGGTGTGGCGACCGGCCGATTGAAGCTCGGTGGCGGTGCGTGGGAGAGAGACGGTCGCGACGACAATGACTGGGCGGCTAAAGGTGGCTGGACATGGCCAAACGATGGAGGAGAACATCGGCGACGGCAGGTGGCACTTGCAGGCATTGTGGAGGGTAGCTGGTAAGCACACGACGGTCGTGGGCATGAGGTGAAGACAACAGCGAGGTTGACGGTGAGTTTGGTGGCCAGGAAGCTCCCCTACCGACGGTGGCTGTGCGGCGTGCTTTGGGTTCTTTTTGAAGGTTGCAGGCAGCTTGAAGGAAGCATAGGAAGAAGAAGAAGAGGGGACCGACTGTGGAAGTGGGCGTGCGTGGGTGTGGCTATGCGGTGAGGGGGCACTGAGCGACGCGAGCAACACGTACGGGCAGCGCGTGGAAAGGAAGCTGAAGGGGACGGGTGCCCCAGTGCACACTGAGAGGGCCATAATGCGCGTGGTTTCCACGGTGCAGTCTCTGCTTCACAGTGGAACAGAAGGGAAGAGATCCCCCCCAGGGCCAGTTGTGTCTCTTTTTAACTCTTAGTTTGTTTCTTCCACCGAGACCCTTGCCAACAGTCTTGGTGATGGGGCAGTTGCGAGATTATGGGATGCACTATCACCTTGGATGGTCACGAGTGCGCTGTTGGCCGCTGGTGGGAGCGCAAAGAGGCGCGTGGGTGTTGTGCTAAGGCTGGATGGAGTTGCACCTTCTGCGAGAAGGAAGAAAACAAAAGAAAAACAAATAGGGTTATTTATAAAAATCATCTAAACTAATACATGAAATGCATGTATGCCCCTATATGCAAACATTAATTTATTTACACATCAAAGTATGCTTTGTATATGTAGATGCTACCATAATAATTAGGCATTTATGTATTAATTAGACCACAAATGTGGTCTGATCGGAAGGGTCCCATGAAGTCGATGCCCCAAACATCAAAAATTTCAACAGGAGAGATTGGGTTTAGGGGCATCATATCTCTCTTGGCTATATTCTCGAGTGCCTGACATTGGGAACATGACCTCAAGAATTCCTAGGCATCCTTAAATAAAGACGGCCAATAAAATCTAGACTGCAGAATCTTTGCAGCCGTCCTTTTACTGGAAAATGTCCACCACACGTAGATGCATGGTAGAATTCAAGTATACACTGGAACTCATTTTTCCGGGACACATCGGTGAATAATCTGGTCAGCGTCGACCTGGTACAACTCGGGATTGTCCCAAAAATAATATTTGGCCTCATATATTAGTCTATACTATTATTGTTTGGTTCAGTCCTAGGAGATTTGACTAATGACCAGATAATTGACGAGGTCTGCAAACCATAGGGTTTGGACACTCGAGATTGTAAGGATAGTCTCATCCAGAAAAGTGTCAGTAATTGGGATGTCCAGATGAGGAGAATCAATTAGGATTCTTGAAAGATGATCTACCACTACATTTTGTGCCCTGGCTTTGTCCTTAATTTGAAAATCAAATTCTTGAAGCAATAAAATCTATCGAATGAGCCAGGGTTTAGCATCTGTTTTAGCCAAGAGATGTTTTAAGGTCGAGTGGTCAGTGTAAATTATAACATAAGATCCTAAGAGATAAGCACTGAATTTCTCTAGAGCAAAGACTACAGCTAGCAATTACTTTTCTGTGACAATATATTTCCTCTAGGCCTCATCCAGAGTCTTGCTAGCGTAGTAGATGACAGAAGGTTTTCTATCAATCCTCTTACCCAAGACAACCCTGACTGCATAATTAGAAGCGTTGATCATAATCTCAAATGGGGTTGTCCAAACCGGTGCTTGCAACATAGGGGCATAGGTGATTGCCGTTTTAAGTAAATCAAATGCTATGTGGCATGATTCGTCAAACTTGAATGGTTTGTCTTTGGCCAAAAGGTTACTTAAGAGCTGAGCAACCTTCGAGAAGTCCTTGATAAACCTCTAATAGAAACCCACATGACCTAGAAATGGTCGTATTTTCTTAACAGATGTGGGTAGGGAAAGTTTGGAGATAGCATTCACCTTAGCTTTGTCAACTTCAATTCCCCGGTTAGAGACTATATGACCCAACACAATGCCATCTTATGTCATGAAGTGACTCTTTTCCCAGCTAAGGACCAATCGCGCTTGGATGCATCTCTTAAGGATCAATTCCAAGTTAGCCAGGCAAGGGACAAAAGAATCTTCGGAAATAGTGAAATCATCCATGAAGACTTCAAGACAATCTCCCACCATGTCAGAAAAATGGCTAGCATGCACCTTTCAAAAGTTGCGGGTGCATTGCAAAGCCCAAACGACATTCTACGGAATGCAAAGGTTCCATTGGGACAAGTGAAAGTTGTCTTTTCCTCGTATTCGAGATGGATATGGACTTGGTTATATCCCGAATAACCATCCAGGAAACACAAATATTTATGGCCAGCTAACCTTTCAAGGATTTCGTCAATAAAAGGTAAAGGGAAATGGTCCTTTTTGGTGGTTGTATTTATCTTCCTGTAATCAATACAGACTGTCCAGGAGGAAGCTAAACGAGTGGTAAAGGATTTCCCTTTTTCATTAGTCACTACAGTTATCTCTGCTTTCTTGGGCACAATCTGTATGGGGCTAACCTAAGGACTATCTGAGATTAGGTAGATAATGCCTGCATCGAGCCACTTGATGATTTCCTTATTGACCACTTCTCGAATATTAGAGTTTAATGTCCTCTGTATCTCACGGGAAGGGTAGGATCCATCTTCCATGAAAATACAATGATTACAATAAGATGGCTCAATCCCTCTAAGGTCATGGATGATCCAACCAATTGCCTATTTATGCGTCTTAAGAACCTTAATCAATTTCAACTCTTACTCCTTAGTTAATTTTGCATTGATAATCACACGGAGCATCTTCTTAGGTCCCAAAGTTAATTTTGCATTGATAATCATAGGGAGCATCTTCTTAGGTCCCAAGAACTCGTATTTTAAACTTTTAGGCAATGGTTTTAGCTGCAGCTAGGGTGGGCTCAAAATAGAGGGTAGGGAGGATGCTGATGAAGATTCATCAGGACAATCCAGTGGAAGAGGTTGGGAATGAATAAAATCAACAACCTCTTTGGGGTGTGGCAGGTCTGCCACAGAGGGTTGTGGGTCAGGCTCATTAGTTCAAGATGAATCCTCAAGAATAGTGACAACCATACATATCTCAACATCATGATCAGTATCCTTGAGTTCCTCGATATATCCACAATCCTCAAACTTATTAATTGCCTTAAAAATATCAAGTGTTAGCTTCCTATCTCCAAAGGCGATCTCCATACTATCGCTTTTATAGTTTATATTGACCTTAGCGGTAGCTAGGAACGAACTCCCTAGAATGATGGCGTGTTCCTTAATTCTTCAGGTACATCCATGTCAAGGACAAGGAAATCTACATGAAAATAGAAATCCTTGACCTTGATGATAACATCCTCAATAACGCCTCTCGAGGTGATGACTAAACAGTCTGCTAACTGCAGTGCTATTGAGGTCGGCCTAAGTTTACTTAACCCAAACTTTTCATACAGGGAAGTCGGGATTAGGTTGATGGATGCACCTAGATCCAAGAGTACCCGATTGAAAGTGTAATCACCGATGACGCATGAAATCAAGGGGCACCTGGATCTCTCTTTGCTAAGGAAGGTGATGTAGGATAACAGAAATAGCCTGCTCGGAGTATCAGCTTCCCTGAGTTATGTTTTTTTTCCAGAAACCATGAAGCGGTTCCCCCAGCAGCTGGACGAAAGTAGTAATCGCCTATCGCAGAGCATTAGTATGCCCAACAGGGAAGAATTTCTTTGAGAAGGCTGATTTAAGATCATTCCATGTATCTATCAGCCTCCCAATCATTCAGTACCAATGTGCGACCTTATCCCTGAGAAAGTAGGGGAAAAGCCTCATGACCATCTGCTCCTCGTCAACATTTCATGCTTTAGTGGTCTAGACCAAAGTGGTCGAGTCCTCCAAATGCTGAGATGGGTCCTTGGAGCCAAGCCCATGAAAATGAAAGATGTTAATTTGATAGAATCGAAGTTTAAAACTTGCATCATAGCATAATCATCTAGAGCAAAAATAACATTTAATTTTATACACGAAATATTATTTTGAGTTCAAACACAAGGAGCAAAGTGTTACGCTAATACCACTATTTAATTATTTACAATTGAATTTGATGAACTTGTATTAAGAGCGAATCCTCCAAAATCACACTTGGTTCTTTGAAATAAAGAGATGAAATCTTGAAACTTAAGTGCAAGGAATAAATGATTAGAAATTTTATTATTTAATGCTCAATTAAGAATAATCAAATGTTAATGAGAATTAAGCATTAAATAATCAATATCAATAATGTTTGAATAAGAAATCACAATAACAACCCATTTATAACCAAATCTTAAATCAAATCAACAAAAATTGCAAGTTAGTCCTTCAAAAGCTAATTTCTTGCATCTTGGTCCTTGTAAATTCTTTTCTTCTTGACAACAGATCCCTGCCATAAAAATTTCATTGCATTTGGACTTCAAATGTAATGATTCCCTTGGGTTTTTAAAATCGACTCATGGATGATAGGAGATACCAAAACCCATCCCTTGTACCGCCCTTGGGTGCTGATGCCCAAGCTTCTGCTATGTCTATGCCTTCCACATCCAACCCTGTACCTCCTGAGCCTCAAAACTCCCATCCACCACACTATTCATCTAGAGGATGATAATGATTCCGCACAATTTTGAAAAACTTCCTCATCACTTTGCACATCATCCTACACCACCTCCATCTCCACAATAAAGGTTTCCACCTCCTCCCTATCCTAATTTCCCAATCAACCTCAACGTGAGAGAGGTGCACCACCAAACCTTCAACACCTATATAATACCTAATTGCAAATGAACACACTTACACAACAGGTGAAACAACTTACACAAGCTGTTAATCTCTTAGCTAACTGCCATCCCTAGGCTCATAGACCTCAACTACGGGATTAGTATAATCCCACAGTTGCACATCCTATGTCTGCGGTCCAATATCTCGCTGGGGGTTGTGCTGCTGAACTGAGGCCAAACATCATCGCACTTATTCCTCACTTCCATGGTCTTTCTTCTGAGGACCCTTTCCAGCATTTAGAGGAGTTGAAAAACCTAGCTCAGACTCTGGGTCCGTAGGGCCATGATTAGCACACACTTTTGATGAAAATGTTCTTTTCATTAAAAGATAAAGCCACCTTTTGGTATAGAACACTTGCAAGGACTACACCTATAGAGACTTGGCCTTCTTTGGAACATGAGTTCCTAAAGAAGTATTTCCCTGTAGGCTGCACAAACACTTTGAGGAGTGCTATCACCATATTCACACAGAATTCTTGAGAACAAATGCACAAGGCTTGGGAGAGATTCCATGAGCTTCTGAGCAAATATCCTCATCATGGTGTCGCCTGTTGGTAATAGGTCCAGATCTTCCATCATGGCCTCCATGATGACACAAGAAATTTTGTTGATGCCACTTATGGAGGTAATTTCTTGTGTCGGGATGAGGATTTTGCCTTCAAGCTCTTCAAAGGTATGACTGAAAATTCTATTAACAATGCTTCAAAGAGTGTTTTTAATAGAAAATCCTCACATACCCATACACATTCTGGGGTACATGAAGTCTAATCCAGCACACGAGATTTGGAGAAAGTGGCCAATTAGCTAGATAAAGTGGGCTTAATCGTAAAGAAAGTTATGAAGTATGGAAATTTCTCTCGAAACCTTCTTCTTCTCAGTCACTTGCACAACGCACTCCTTCTTAGTTTCCTACAGGGAGGGAAATTGTGAAAAACCTATCTGTAATACCATCATCTAACTATTCACTTGCATATCCTTCACCACCAACTGGAGGAACCTTTGTTCCTCCATACACTGATTCCCTGCACTTTCCAGAGCATTGGAGGAGCTCCACGCCATTCACAACAACCCACATTCCCAAACCTATAACCTTGGATGGCGTAACCATCCAAATTTCTTGTGGCCAGGAAATACATAGAGACTAAACTACCAACAACCTTCTGCACCGCCACTGCAAAACCTGACCCGAGCACCACCTCAACAACACAGTTATCCACCACATGCCTACCAACAACCCCAACCAAGGCCCACCCAGTACCCTCAACCTGGGCCTACACGAGATGAATAGTTGGGGACAATCATGAAAGCACTTGCTGATATGCAGCAATAGAATATTGCTATGCAGTAGAAATAGGATGTGGCTTTAGCTAAGATGAGAGCCCAGCTAGCACAGTTGATGGATTCCCGTCAAGCACATTCACACTCACTCCCATCTCAAGCACAACCTAGACCTCCTATGCAAGGTCAAGTACATATGATCACACAAACCTTGCATGAACCTAAGTTCTACACTAATCTTAATTCTTCCTCTCTTGACCTTCAACCACTGATATAGACACGTGTATTTAGGTTAAAATGCCTAATCATGCATGTTCCTAGGCTTAGATTTTCATTTAATGTTATAAATATTACATAACATGCATCATTTTGCATTTAGAGTAGTTGTATATATTTTAGGTTAATTAGGTCCTTTTTATGGTCAGGAGAGAAGAGGATTTATTTTAGGGCCTCAGATGGATGATCGGACCATACGAATCTGATCAAGACGATGATTGGAGGCTAATGCCTCCGAAATTGTCTAGATCGGAGTCCCGTAGCATTATATGAAGTCCGAGGAAGATCAACGGCCAGGAGGGCAATGCGACATCTTTGCGGGCTTTGGGTGAAAAATCCAACTGTACGGATGGATCCAGAGCGACGATCGCAGTCCGACAACATGGCAATCAACTCGATCCAAGCACCATGGCACCCTTTGCAAAAGAAAGAAGAATGGATGACCCAGATGGAGCCACGTGGCGCCATCCAGGATGCCCAACATCGGCCAGCAATGCCCGCTCCCACCTCTCCATCATCCATGACCTTCACTCCCAGTCGTTGGATCTTGATCCAATGACTTAGATGCTCTCCTCCAACCCGCACATTAAGTCGTCCGCCCGACGCATCCAACGTCTTGGCACGTTGGTTGGGGCATTGAACTCTAAGGGAGGGGAGTGGGTTCAAATCCCCGTAGCCCCCCAATTGAGGAGTTGACCGCAGCAGCGGCAAGGCATGCGCGGGGCACAGTGCGATAGTGCGCAATAGAGCGACAGCATTACTCAACCTGTGCAAGCGCGTGGGACATGGGCGGGTGAAGCGTGCAGCGCCAACGGAGCGTGTGCCAACAGGGATATGCACGGATCTTCAGCGACGTGGGCCTTTAGTGACGCTTGTAGCTGTCACTAATGGCCTGTGCATGCCAGCAAAGGAATTGAAGGTGCGAATCTTCAGCGACAGAAAGGGTGGATCTGTAGCAACGTTTATGGACGTCATTAATGACCTAGATGCGAATTTGTTTGTTCTCCTCCATTATAAAAGGACCTACCCACCACCATTCCAAACCATCTCTTCCTTTTTTCCTTTCACTACCTCCAAGGCTCTAGAGGGAGCTTGTCCCAAGCCCAAGATGCTCCTCTAGAGTAGAAAAGAAAATAATTTTCCCACCTCTCATCCCCATTCATGGAGCATCCCGTGGTTGTCCTCTCACCGCCCTTCGGGAAGAAGATCCTCGCCATGATGTTGTCCTGCCCCACCCTCCATCATCCGACTCCATCCTCGTTCGTCCTGCTCTTCAACGCCTTCCTCCAGGTGACATCAGAGCCAGTCGTCCTCCAAGCGACCGTCGAGGGGGTTTCTCTCACCTATCTCTATTTTTATTACTTTCGTAGTATAGTTTTCCTGCTTTCCTAATTGTAATAGAATTTCATTATAAAAATACATGATTGTTTCTCTCTCTCTCTCTCTCACTGTCTCTCTCTCTTTATTTTGCAAGTAGATTAGTTAGATTTCATCGACCTGATCTCTTGCCCTATTAAAAATACCAAAAAAATTAGAAAAGATAAAAACAACAAAAAGAAATAAAAAAGAAACACATATCTTTCCAAACCAAACGTTCACCTCCCTGTATTTCACCCGGGACGTACTTTTCAAGTTTAAATTATAAATTTTATCTGATGGACGCGTTTTGCGACTATGATGACCAGGTCCTCCAAACCCCGATTTTTAATTCGCGAATCACTCCCTAATCATTTTGGCACCATTGCTGGGGAGGCAACGCTCTTTGGTTTTTTTCCGTGTTTTTTCCGCCTGACCTAACTTTTATCTCACTTTGTCTCTGATCTTACTGTGATTGCAGGTATTCATCCGAGGCGGGCCAGAGCAGTTAGATAAGAGAAAAGTGAGGATGAAGGTTTTGTAAGTTTATCCCCACCACCGCCACCCTAGTTTTCATTCCATAACCTAATAACTCAAACCCAAATCAACTTAGGTGCTTGCATAAACCCTAGGGTAGTTTTTGTTGTTTGATTGTCACTCCACTCACCTCACCCACCCGCATATATATAAAAAAATAAAAAAATATTCTTCTTTTGTGGGATTTAACTAAAAGCTACATACTTAACACCCACAACTTCTTATCCTAAGGCGTACAATCACTTTGATTTTACCACTTAACTGGGATCTGATTTGTGGACTCGGTACACTTCAACTCAATACACATAAGTGAGTAGAAATCTAAATAGGTTAAACATTCTTGTGTGCCTTAACTAAGTGGTGCAACAGGCCAATTGATTGAGCTGTTTGGGCCGCACCACTCAATTTAAAACTGATCCATCAAGTAGCTTGCCTCTTAGGTTGATTTTTAGGGCTGAACCAGGCACTCCACATTTTTTTCTGATCTCTAAAGGAATATATCATCACCAGTGCTTTCAAAACTTGAAGTGTTTTACTGAACCTTGATTGAATATACCTAAAGATTAAACCCTAAAAGCTACTAAACAAGGTTGAACCCTAAAAGACACATCATCAAATAACCTTGTTTGTAAACCTTGGTAATGCACGCACACACATTTGAATCAATCATTAAGGGCATAACACATCTAAAGGGCCCATCACATTTCAAGAGCATAATCATCCCAAGCCTAATTAAAACTGAGTAGACGTTGGCCTTAAGGATTGATTCGCTCTTCGAGGCTCAAACTGAGATTTTTTTTAATAATCTGCTTCTGCTGGTCCATCTGATGTCTAGCTAGAGTAGCGTCAAACAGCCGTGGCTAGGGGGTACACTAGGAACTGGAGGCGTAAGCCAAAGGAAGAACCTTCTCCCCAATCCCTCCTTTTAACTAGTTAGATTGACCTAATAAAAGCTGACAAAATCATTTATAATCTCAAGACAAGTCCTGGGAGTCTGTAGGTCTTTAGGCTAACCCACCTAAGGATAGGGTTGATTGCTTGTATTGCAGGGCTCCTTTCTCTCTTTTGATTTCCCTCCTATTCTACCATGTATCCTTCCACATCCTACACTCATTTCACATCCTACCCTCCTACCACCACTTTTACCCAAGATGATTTCTATCCCAACTTGACTTTTGACTACCCATCCATTAGCCAGAATAACTTTGATTGGGGATATGAATTTGGATCTCAGTGTCCAAGGCCTAACCCTGGACAACAAGACTATGATTACTATCCTTCCCAAAGCTACAATGATTATAGATCTCGATCCTTTGATGATCAAACCAACCCGATCTACAATTAGGAAGGATATGATGATTATAACATCTATCCTCCCCAGTATTCCACTGAATATAGGTCACCTCCATTTTTTGAACAACCTGAGACGACCTACTATCAGGGAGGGACCCGAGAACCTCAATATCTTGACTCCCCTAGATTTAACTCGAACCCACCCAACCCTGAACCGAACCAGATCCAGGATAGGGTGTTGGCTAATTTGATGAACACTATACAATCTTTAGAAGCTCAGCCAACACCATGCACTGAAGCATTGGAACCTATGATCAAAATGATTAATGAACTTAATAGTTCTCAACTGGATTTGCTCCAAAATGTTAGGGATAGGGGCCTGGGTGAGTTTCTACTTGGGAAATTG
Organism: Thalassia testudinum; assembly: GCA_037157565.1. Taxonomy (NCBI): domain Eukaryota; kingdom Viridiplantae; phylum Streptophyta; class Magnoliopsida; order Alismatales; family Hydrocharitaceae; genus Thalassia; species Thalassia testudinum. Next base: position 96,281,649 of record JAZHRO010000002.1, read on the forward strand.
TCAAGGTTGAGGATAAATTTGTGGTTGCCCTAGTCAAATCTTGGGATGATTCTCAAGATGAACCCCCATTAGGAGAGCTAATGTCTAAACCCTCTTAGGTGCCTGTCAGGGGGGAAACATTTTTTGAGATGGGGGATGACCAAGTTGGGCTAGAGCAACCCATTGAGGATGAACTGATTGATTCACCCGAGATCCCCAAGCCAGGGAGCGAGGAAAAATATGTCTCTTTGAACCAGGAAATGATAATCGATTTTGAGACATATATAAATGAGGATCATGAATTCTTTGACTCTGAAGGTAAAGAATCTCTTAGTGAAGTCTCGCTTGAACTTAAGAAAGAGGATTTTAGTGAGACAAATGGGCTTGAGGAATCTAACGAACCATTTGATAGCCCAATTATTGAAGATTTGGATTCAGTTGGGGCTAACTTGGAGGATTTGAATCCTCATTTACTAGAAGATTCAATCAATAGCCCCATTCCTCAACCTGACCCCGAAGGGATTGATTTTGATTTGGAAATCATTGTACCCAAGTCAATTTGATTCAGCCACGATTTCTGGACTTGGGTAAATCTTATGGGGTGAATGGTATGCTAGAGGTCCCGAAGCCTGAGCACTTGATGTTGGAGGATAGAAATGTTGAAATGAAAATTTGGGAGGTTAATTCTAAGGGAAAAACAAGTTTGGATTTAAGGGTTCCTGTTGACCTAAAACCACCTACTTTCTACCAGGACCCTTAGATATCTTTCACGTGCAACCCAAGTTTGAAATAGCTGATTGTTTTTCTGAGCTGAACATTAAGTGGACATTTGAACCTAGTGAAACAAATCTACCCATTGTCCGCCACTTTAGTCTTGCGTTGCACACCACCAAACCACATGCCCGACCCTGCAAACACAACAATCTTAGGTTCTGGGTGATTTTCATCCAGAACCTTAGAACCACTCGACCCTAGGGCATGGGTCTGCATCACAACTTGGTCCACATCTGTGGACATATTCTGTTAGTAGGTCTGAGGATCAATATTTTTATTCTGATTTTGACTTGCACTTGTGAATTCTCCATTTCTTCCTTCTATGTATTTTATGCCTAGCTAAAGGCATTAAATTTAGCACGTGTGTATATTCCATATTCTTTGCGGAGCTGACTGGATTTTCACGAAATTCAAATGATATTTTGTTTACTCCACCCTTTTCATGTCTTTGTTTTTACAATAAGGACATTGCATCATTTAGGCATGGGGGGGTGGAAACTTTATCCTGAAATCATTTTGTTAACTCCGTAGAATTTCTTTTAGTTTCTTTAAAAAAATTGAAAATTCAAAAAGATAAAAAAAAGAAGAATTAGGAGAAGAGAACTTAGGCATTTGGAAGTTATTAACTTTAGGAAATGATACGATAGGACCTATACACTTAGACTCTTCAAGTCTTCGACCTTAATTAGCTCTGGTGTCCACTCGAATGTGGACTTAGTTTCAAGTCCTCGCCAAGTAATTCTATTTTAAATTGGTCAATAAGTTGGGGTGATAAGTATACGACTTATCAACCCATCCTCTGATTTGAGAGGAATTTAAGCCTAAGCATCTACACACTTTTTGCACTGACTCACTTTTCAGCAGTTTCTTTGGAAATTGGGTAGCTAATGAACTATCTAGGGTGGTATGGCTGGCAAGTTGTCGTTGGTAACAACTCATCGGCTGGTTGTCCAGAGCACAACCACAAGACCATTTTCTTCGTACTACCTTTAGGTAAATCTTAGATCAAGGAAGCCACCTACTTAGGATAAAAAAAAAAGAGAAAAGAAAAAAAATAGAAAAAGGAGAAAATAAAAAAATAAATAAAACCACACTTCACCTCACAAGTATAGCTGGCAAATTGTCGTGGGTAACAGACCATTAGCCGGTTGTCCAGAGCCTAGCTCACAAAAATGCACAATAATTCCCAAAATACATAGGGAAGAAGCAGGGAAGTAGAATAAACCAGGGAGATATACACTGGGTTCGTCCTTGTGCTGACCCCTTAAATAAAAGTAGGGAGAAAGTTACCATTCAAAAAGATAAACCTCTAGGCAAGGTCACCTAGGGTCGTAGAAACCCTAAGTTCGTTTTAACAGCTGCCTAGTGAGTCTTTCACTCTTTTCACTAGATGCTTAGCACTTAGAGTCCTTTTCAAGTCTTGGGCGAGTTGGGTAGCCGTAAAAAGTTATCCCGACACTCTCAAACTATAAAAGTCTAAAAAAATAAGAAAAGAAAAAAAAAATGTATCTTCCCTTTTCAAATAAGGCGAAGACTTGGGCAGTCTGCATTCTGGTAGACACCTGGGTACTGTTGAGTCTTCGCAGTTTAGGACCTTAGTTGATAATTTCTATTGTTAATAAAGAACATAGGCCTAAGCGGTCGAATCCTAATTCTATTTTTATACATAGCATGTAGTTTAATTTTGCTAGGGACTAGCAAAAGATAGGGATGGGGGTATAATATAGACACATCTATTTAGGTTAAAATGCCTAACCATGCATGTTCCTAGGCTTAGATTTGCATTTCATGTTATAAATATTACATAGCATGCATCATTCTGCAGTTAGAGTAGCTGTATATATTTTAGGTTAATTAGGTCCTTTTTATGGTCAGGAGAGAAGAGGATTTATTTTAGGGCCTCGGATGGATGATCAGACCGTACGGATCTGATTAGGACGACTATCGGAGGCTAATGCCATTGAAATCGTCTAGATCAGAGTCTCGTAGCATCATATGAAGTCCGAGGAAGATCAATGGCCAGGAGGGCAATACAACATACGAGTTTCGAATGAAAAATTCAACCGTATGGATGGATCCGGAGTGATGATCGCAGTCCCACAATGCGGAAATCAACTCGATCCAAGCACCGTGGCACCCTTTGCAATAGAAAAAAGAATGGATGGCCCAGATGGCGCCATGTGGCACCATCCAGGTCATCCAACATCGGCCAGCAACACCTGCTCCCACCTCTCCATCATCGGTGACCTTAATTCCCAGCCATTGGATCTTGATCCAATGACTGAGAAGCTCTCCTCCACCGCACGCGTTAAGTCATCCGCTCGACGCATCCGACGTCTTGGCACGTTGGTTGGGGTGCTGGACTTCAAGGGAGGGGCACGGGTTCGAATCCCCTAGCCCCCCAATTGAGGAATTGAGCGCAGCAACGGCAATGCATGCGCGCGCGCGCCCGCGAGGCGCAGCGTAGGGAGATAGCACGCAGCAGAGCGACAACGCGGCTCAGCCTGTGCAAGTGCACGCGACACAGGCACGTGAAGGGCGCAACACCAGCAAAGCATGTGCCATTGAGGGCATGCGCGGATCTTCAGCGATGCAGACCTTTAGTGATGGTTGCAGCTGTCACTAATGGCTCGTGCGTGCCAGCAAAGGAATTGAAGGTGCGGATCTTCAGCGACAGAAAGGGCGAATCTGTAGCGACGCTTACGGACGTCAGTAATGACCCAGATGTAAATTTGATCTCCTTCCTCCACTATAAAATGACCTACCCACCACCATTCCAAACCATCTCTTCCTTTCTTCCTTTCTCCACCTTGAAGGCTCTAGAGAGAGATTATCCCAAGCCCGGGATGTTTTCTAAAGTAGAAAAGAAAATAGTTTTCCCACCTCTCATCCCCATTCGTGGAGCATCCCGTGGCCTTCCTCTCACCACCCATCGGGAAGAAGATCCTCACCGCGACGTCGTCCTTCCCCGCCCTCTGTCCTCTGGCTCCATCCTCGTTCATCTCGCTCCTCACTACCTTCCTCTAGGTAATGTTAGAGCAAGTCATCCTCCAAGCAACTGTCGAGGGGGATTTCTCTCACCTATCTCTATCTTTATTGCTTTCGTAGTATAGTTTTCCTGCTTTTCTAGTTGTAATAAACATTTCATTAACAAAATACATGATTGTTTCTCTCTCTCACTGTCTCTCTCTTTTTATTTTGCAAGTAGATTAGCTAGATTTCATCGACCTGATCTCTTGCCCTATTAAAAATACCAAAAAAATTAGAATAGATAAAAACAACAAAAAGAAATAAAAGAGAAACACATATCTTTCAAAACCAAATGTTTGCCTCCCCGTGTTCAGCCTGGGACTCACTTTTCAAGTTTCAGTTATAAATTTTATCTGATAGTCGCGTTTTGCGACTACAATGATTGGGTCCTCCAAACCCCAATTTTTAATTCACGAATCACGCCCTAATCAACCACCTATTCTTCATGATGTTGATTCAACGTCTATGTCTCAAGCTGATCTTAATGCCGTCACTACTAGGAGTGGTAGAAGCACAACTGATCCACCATTTTCTTCCACATCTGCACCTGGACCTTCCACTCCTCCATCTGATTTACCTCCTGACCCTGACTCTTTTGAGCCTATGATTGTTCCTCCTACTACCACTTCAATACCTTTTTCAGAGGCCTTAGAGAAGAAGAATAAAGAAAAGAAGAAATCTGATATGTCTCCTAAGGATGACTTGCTTAAGCTCTTTGAGCAAGTCAATATAAACACACCTTTGCTGAATGTGATCCACCACATCCCATCTTACTCTAAGTTTTTGAAAAACTTATGTACACCGAAGCATAAGGCGAGAATTCAAAAAGGGAGGAGTCCTATTATCCTCTCGAAACAAGTAAGTTTCATCATTTCTAACCTCCCTATTAAGAAGAAAGACCTAGGCACCCTTCTTCTTTCCCATATGATAGGAAACACCACATTTAATAGAGCTTTATTGGAGTTAGGTACTTCCATCAATCTTATCCCAACCTCCCTCCTAACTCATTTCGAGGTTGGCAATCTATAGCCAACCAAGGTGTCCCTACAATTAGCTGACCGATTAGTTAAGACACCTCAGGGAGTATTGGAAAATGTTATAGTGAGGGTCAAGGACTTTTATTTTCCAATGGATTTTGTTATCCCTGACATGGAAGTACCTGAGGATATACGGAACAACTCATCATACTAGGAAGACCTTTCTTGGCAATAGCCAAGGTGAACATAGAATGTGAGGAGGGCATGTTAGAAATGAAATTTGGAGATCAGAAGATGAAGTTAGACATTTTCAAGGTACAAAAGGGACCATCTTGTAGTTTAATTGTGGAGATTTGCCCTTTGGATTCTTTGGACAAGTTTGTCGGGGATACACTAATTGATTCACTCACATTAGAACCTCAATTCCCTTCTACATCTAACTTGACTCTTTTTGAGACACCTACTAGAGAGACTTTGAACTCACCTCCAAATCCTTTAGTGTCTTTAGGATCTTCTAAGATCTCCACACCTACTCCTTCACCTGATCTTACACTTGTTGAACTCAAGCCTCTTCTTGATTCACTCAAGTATGTCTTCTTAGGACAATATCAGACTTATCCTATGATTATCAACTCTTACTTATCCTCTAATCAAGAATCACGACTCATTTCTGTCCTGAGAGCTCATAGACAGGAGATAGGATGGAGACTAGCTGACCTAACTGGCATTAGTCCTTCTTATTGCATTCATAGGATTCTCACTGAAAAAGTATCTAGACCTACCCATCAGCCACAACATAGACTAAATCCTACATTGCAGGAGGTGGTTAAGAATGAAATGATTAAGTGGTTAGACAATGGAATAATTTTTTCCATCTTTGATACTTAGTGGGTAAGTCTTGTTTAGGTTATGCCTAAGAAGGTCGGACTTACCATTATAACCATTAAGTCTAGAGAAAGTCATCCTTACACGAATTGCAAGCTCGTGGTGAGTATGTATTGAGTACCGCAAGCTCAACCAAGCCACAAAGAAAGATAATTTCTCATTGCCTTTCATTGATTAAATACTAGAAAGACTGGAAGGGAATAGATTTTTCTACTTTTTGGATGGCTATTTAGGCTATAATCAAGTGGCAATTCAACCTGATGATCGAGAAAAAATGACCTTCACCTGCCCCTATGAAACCTTTGCTTTTTGTAGGATGACATTTGGATTGTGCAATGCACCCACTACTTTTCAGCAGTATATATTTGCAATCTTCTTCAATTTGGTAGGTTATTTCCTAGAAGTCTTCATGGATGACTTCTCGATCTTTGGGAGCACATTTGAAACTTGCCTAGACCACCTAACTAAGGTTCTACAAAGATGCATTAAGGTGAATCAGGTACTTTCTTGGGAAAAATCACATTTCATGGTACCAGGACTTGTCTTAGGTCACCTGGTTTTAGAGAGAGGAATTGAGGTTGACCATGCGAAGGTAAAATTGATTTCTAACCTGCCATTACCTTCGTCAGTTAAACAAATTCGATCTTTTCTTAGGCATGCTGGTTTTTATCGTCACTTTATAGAGGACTTCTCAAAAATAGCCCGACCTCTCACCAATCTCCTCTCTAAGGAAGTAGACTTCCAAATCTCTAACAATTGTGTTCGTGCATATACGACACTTTGTGATCTGGTTACCAAGGCACCAATACTGCGACCCCTGGAATAGTCTCACCCTTTTGAGATCATGTGTGATGCCTTTGATTATGCAATAGGTGTTGAAAGGGTCTTGCATCGAATTATGAGGAAGGCGTTGTAGTATAGTCGATAAAATCACTTTGCAACATTTAAATTTATAAAGAGTGCTCAAAAACAAAGAAATTGAGTCCAAGGTCGTTCGTAGGGAGCAAATATGGAATTCACGCACTAATCGCAATTAGAAATAATGAGCACAATCAATAAATCATAATTAAAGATATTCAATGAATAATTTACTCAAAATGATATTCAATGAGAAATCAAATTATATCTTAAAAGTTGCCAGGATAAAAAGAATAAAGAAGCACTAAAAATGGTGATTTAAATCACCACTTATCTCCCACAATAGGCACATAACCCATGCATTCAATTTCTCAACAGTGGCTCTTCAACCACTAATGCCTCAATTCCATGTCAAGTAAGTCCATAGTATCAAATTAATGCTAAGTCAGACGTCGTAATGGATCATCAAACACCTTAAGCCACGAAGGCCTTAGAACAAGCACAGAGCCAACACCTCAACCCAAGTAGAGAATGGTTAAGTGTTGAGCGAGGAGAGGAGGGGCATAAATCTTGAAGCAAAACCCTCCCCTCTCCTCCTCACAATTTCTCCTCTTATCTCTCCAATTAGGCATATGGTCATACATAGTAACTAGGAATCAGGTGTAAACAATGACCAGGATCACTGGGCGTGTGAGGTGATCGAGGAGTGTGTAAGCGTGAGAGGGGACCCGACCCCCGTGTTCATGGGCAAAGAGGCATATGCAAGTTTTCCTCTTATACGACGTTGTTGGTCTGGCAATCCACGATGTGGCACTAAGCGGAGGTCGTCTTTGTGTGCATGCAGCTATTGGAGTCATGAGCAATTGGTTCTACTGTTATCTCAATTTTGCTTGATTGATGAAGCTAATGCCCTCACGAGATTAAGTCGCGGCTATTGGTTGTAAAGTCATGGCTGGAGATGAATGGAGCTCGGTGGAAGGAGGTAGGGAAGAAGACGGTGCAAGAGGAGTCCGATGAAAATTGAAATAATGAATACAGTCTCAAAAGACCTAACTAGGGAGTTCATGAGCATCGCTAGAATGCGTGGAGTGCGTTGGTGGTGGTCTTGAGGTGATTGGAGCGTCGTGGCGGCTGGAGGGTGAAGAGATGACTGGCAGATGGATGGGTTCTCCGGTCGGTGGTTCCAGAGGTCAAGAGCTCCAATAACCTTGGGGCTTTTGATCTCTGGAATACGAGGAAGGTATTGGTGGTGGTGGTTGTGAGTTTGGTGGTGTGTAGTGGGTGTATGGCTTCGCCGGAGGTGTCGCCGGAGGCGAAGAAGATGAAGTGGGCGGTAGGTGTACAATGTTGAATTGAGGTGGGAGAAGGTTGGTTCTAACCTAGAGGAGGAGTGAAGGAGATAGGAAGCACCTACTAACGAAGGGGATGGGAGACTCGCACTGGCGTGGTTGGCTGACGCCGAGGGAGATGAATTCTCCAATGGTGAGAAGCGACGACAATGATGGGGTTGACGACTCCTGCTTGGTTCGGCGAGGAGCGAAAGGCGTAGGGAAGGAAGCTCCCTCTACTTGTCGTACATGGCAGAGGGTGATGAAGGAATTTCGAGGAGGTCACTAGAGTCAAGGTGGAGAGGGGGAAAGTTGAAGAATTTGAGGCCCAGACCGGACTAAGGAGGATGGCCTAATAGAGCTCACAATCAAGCTCCAAATGAAGAAAGAGATCTGATTGTGCCTCAGTTTAGAATCAAGAATCCCCATGGATTTTCTTGAATTCGCAAGCTCTTCTCTCCCAAGATCCATATCTCAAATTAGGTTCAGATGATTCCTCAGTGTGCGAACATCAATCCCACCAAATTTTAGGGATTTGGTGTAGGTTTAAGGGGATTTCAAGCATGGTTAAAGAGCTAAGTAGGTCGGTTGAACTATCAATGGTGGAAGGGATGTATTTGCGAAGAAGATGAGAAACTTAGGGACATGAATACAAAAACTTTTCAAAGCTAGGGCATTAGATGTGAAGAATAGAGTTTTAAGGGACAAGATTGCAAACTAGGTCAAGATGAACTCTGATTGGGCCCAAATTTTGGGCTTAACCTAATTTAGACCCAAGGAATCTGATGGTGAAGTTGGATTTTAGTTTTGACCATGGTTGACAGGGTAATTTGCACATAAGCCTAAATTAGGGCAAAATCTCATTTGAGACTATATTCAAGGTCCAAATATGTTCAGATGGTAAAACCAAGGGTACCAAACCTCTTAGAATATTTTTCTATGAAATTTAAGAGGTTTAGATGAATTTTATCCTGACCAGAACTTCTTCAATTTGTGTGGGTGATGGGAACACCATCATGAGTCATAACTAGCTCAATTTGGTCTTACAAAGTCAATAAAAGCTCCTACATATCAATCAAAAGGTCTCTAGAGCAGGAAGAGTTGTTCTGAGAAGAAAAGTTGAAAATAGGGTTACCTCTACAATTTTACCATATTATCACAAATACAGAATAACCACGGGAATTTCAGGGGTTTATTAAAGGTCACTTAGTCATTAAAGTCTAATAAGTGGGTTCATGCAGACAAAAACGGGTTTTCGTGCACGTCAAGAATTAATGGACATCTCGAACCCTAAAAATAGACCCTCTTAATTAACTGAGGTTCTGGTCAAGATAAAATTCACGTAAACTCTCGAAAATTCATAGAAAAATATTCTGTAAGGTTTGACATCTTTGAATTGACCATCAAAACCTGTTTTGACCTAAAATAGAGTCACAGACAGACTATTACCCTAATTTAGGTTTTTTCATAAATTACCCAGTCAAACTAGATAAAAACCAAAATCCAACTTCACCATTGGATTCCTTAGGTCCAAATTAGGTTTTTATCAAAATTTATGCCCAATTAGAGATTTCCTTGACCTAATTTGCAATTTAGTCCAAGTTTGTCTCTTTTTATCCCAAGTAACCCCTCAACTTTTGAATTTATTATAAAATGCCCCCTATATTTGTCATCATTCTTTGCAAATAGGTCCTTCTGCCATTTTCGTGAAGGAATCCTACTCCAGCGAGCTTTGATTGGTAAGAACGTGGCGATTACTTGACGAATCCCTCTCAAAATTGAAAGGGAGATTCATTAAGTAATTGCCTTCAAATCAAACCTACTCGTGGGCTCCAATTCTATCCCAATCTCTCATGCGAATGCATGAGAGATGTGGGTATCCTTCGTCAGCAAGCTTACCAATCTTAAAAGCTTAGTCTCCAAGCCTTAAACCTCTTCCCATGGCTTATAAAAGGAGAAGGGGCAAGAACCCGAGCTCCTTAGCAAATTTTGGCTAAAGAAATCCCTCTCATCTCCCTCTCCGGCCACCTTCGTGATGTGCTCCAGCGACCTCTCTCCGACATACTCCTCCGCACCTCCAACCATCAAATTAGAGGTGCCAACATCTTCCTTACTTCCTCGCGCACCTCCCCGTTCAAAGGGAGGGTGTTCTTCTACCTTAGTCGTCATCGCCACTTCACTGTCATTTCCGTCTTCTCCGGCTCCGATCAGCCACAACTGGAGCCCTCTGCCTATCTCCTCCTCTCCTGAGGCCCTCTACGTCTTCCTCCTTTCCTCTACTTCTCTCTCCCACACTCACAACACATACACAACCTCCAACCACTCATATCCATCTCCGTCTTCTCCGCCTCCAGCAACCACTTTGGCAAGGCTCTCCGTCTACTACACCACACCATAAGCCTCGGCACCAATCCCAAAGGCTTCATCTCATCCTCGCGAGCAAAATCCCTCGAGAAATTGAGGGGTTTGCTTGCTCTATAGCGCCATCGAACTCCACGCTCACAGCACCCACGTTTTGAGGTCATACGACCTCCTCACCCTGTCGAACACCACCGCACGACCACCATCAAGTTTATCATTGTCCAACGATGCTACTGAGCTGGTTTAACATGGTCGAAAGACCATTCTTTAGATTTTAGGTTCAAGGCCTTCGCCACCATTGCTACAGCTGCTTCAAGCGAGCTTTCATCACGCTCTTAAGTCTGCAGCTCCAGGTCTTAGCATCAAGAGATGCGGACTCACCCCAAGACTCGCAGAACCTTAATTGAAGGCCTCAGCTGCAACACCCTGGCCAATTGGAAGGAAGTCTCCTCTGTAGCTTCACACGAAGGAAGCGGGTGGGATAGTCCTACCTCAAAAATAGTTGAAGCGTTCGCGCTACATAAATTGAATTTCACTCCTCAGCTGTTTGCCTCAGTAGCACGAGGTAAGGTCCCCTCACATGTGCCCATGCACGCCCTCGCCCACGGCCACGCCACATGGGTCTAGGCTCTGAACCATTTACCCATATACCCAAATCCGATTAGAGAAGAGAAAGAAAGGGAAAGGAAGAGGAAAAAAGAGAGGGGAGGGGGATTTTGTTCTACTTGCCACCTCTCGACACTTAGTGATTTCTGAGGGAGGCCTTTCCCTCTGCTGGTGTTGGTGTTGAGCTCTGTAGCTTAAGGAGACAAAAGAAGTGAGAAAGGGAAGGAAGGGGAAGGGTGCCCCCTTGTCACTGTAGCAATTGGAGAGTTAAGCCATCTAGTTGAGAGCTCCATCGTCTGATCTCTGAAGGGAGTGCACTGTGCACTTATCCTACATGGATTAAAGTTGATTGATACTGTAGAAATATTTGATATTATTGTAATTAGGGTAATTGGTAATTCAAATCACTATTTTACCCTAATCTTTTGCACTATCAACATTTGCTATTATATAGATATCATTTGAATTTAGAAATTTCATCATATATTGATATTTTGTGATAGAATTGCAATCTTGAGATTTATTTTGTGACTTGCTCCCAGTGAACGATCTCATATTTCTTTCAAGCTATAAATTGCATTTGTTGATGTGCTATTTTCAGCTAGATTACAACGAAGTGATTTTAAAACCCCAATTCAGTACATTAAATAACGGGTTTGAAATTAGGGTTTTGGTGTGCTATTTTGGTTCTCAGAGTACATGAAACCTTATTTCTGTCTGTGTAAACCCACTCTTTGGACTTTAATGCTCATTAGACCCTCAATTAAGCCCTGACAAACTCTATGGTTACTCTTCATTTTTGATGTGATGTTAAAACTATAGATTTAACCTTGTTTAAATGTTTTCTTCTCAGAATGGATTTGAGTGGAATTACTGTTCTCAGGCGATCATTCAGGAGCATTTATCCCTTTATTTCAACTAATTCAAGTTAGTTATGGCTAATGATGGTGCTACCATCAGTAGGGGCTATCCTTAGGTAAAAGCTAGATGGGAAACCTACAGTCATTTACTATGCTAGCAAGACCTTAGATGAAGCACAGAGGAATTACACAATCACGAAAAGGAATTGCTAGTAGTAGTATTTGCACTAGAAAAATTCAGACCTTATCTTTTAGGTTCCCACATCATAGTCTACACTGACCACACAGCAGTTTGACATCTTCTCGCCAAGAAGGCTGCGAAATCTCATTTGATTAGATGGACCTTGCTTTTGCAAGGGTTTGATTTACAGATTCGTGACAAGGCTAAGAAGCAGAATATGGTAGCTGACCACTTATCTTGCCTTCATTCTGAAGCAATTTCTCTTTCACTTCCAATTGTTGACCACTTCCCTGACGAAAATTGCTGGCCATCTATTCTAATCTTCCCTGGTATGCTAATATTATCAATTACTTGGCTTCTTGAGTAATTCCCTCTGTTTGGACTAAATCTCAGACTGATAAACGTAGAACCGAAGCTAGGAAGTACTTTTAAGAAGAACCTTGGTTATTCAAATCTTGCCTTGACCAGATCATTAGGAAGTGTGCCCTTCATAAGGAGATAGAAAGCATACTATTATTCTGCCATGACCAGGCCTATGGCGATCACATCTCTGGCAAATCGTTGCCAAGATTTTGCAAAATAATTTTTATTAGCCCATGATCTTCAAAGACACATGCGATTTTACTAGGCATGTTCATGCTGTCAATCTCTCAACAGTATTGGCAAGATGCCCTTGAATCTGATTTTAGTATGCGAGGTCTTTGATATATGGGGCATTGACTTCATAGAACCTTTTCCTAATTCTTTTGGCTTCAAAAACATATTATTAGCTATGGATTATGTTTCAAAATGGATTGAAGCCTTCCCCACTAGGAAAAATGGCTGTAGAGTTGTGAATTTGTCTAAGATTATATCTTCTCTCATTTTGGGATACCAAAAACCATCATTAGTGATGGAGGGTCTCACTTTAGGAGCACACACTTGCAGTCCCTGCTACAAAAGTATGGGGTGACACATAGGATTGCAACGCCTTATCACCCATAAACTAATGGACTAGCTGAGGTGTCCAATTAGGAGATCAAGAAAATATTGCAGACTACCATTATACCAGACAGGAAAGCTTGGTCTTCCCACCTTTCTGATGCGTTGTGGGCATATAGTACAGCTCATAAAACCCCATTAGGAATGTCTCCTTTTAGACTAGAATATGGGAAACCCCATCATCTTCTCGTAGAACTTGTGCACAAAGCCTATTATGCCATCAGAAAGTGTAATTTGGACTTAGAGAAGGCCAGTGATCACAGAAGACTACAAATTTTCAAGCTAAATGAGTTAAGGAATGAATCGTATGAAAGGTCGAGGATCTATAAGGATAAACTCAAGGCCTTCCACGACCGCCACATACATAGGATGAGATTTCACCCTAATCAGAAAGTCCTTTTTGATTCACGACTCAAACTCTTCCTAGGGAAACTCAGATCCAAGTGGACTGGACCTTTCACTATTGAGAGAGTATTTGACAATGGAACTGTTGAGATCACTGATGCGAGGAAAAGCATGATTTGAAATTAGGGTTTTTAAGTCATTGTAACGTGTTAATTCGCAATCGCTCTTACAATTTATAAACCTAGATAGCGATGGTATCTAGGGTCATCCAAGGAGGCAAGAATGCACTTTAAATACTCTCGCTTGACAATAGGGAAATCAACTTTCTTTTTGAATTCTTGAATATAAGATTTTTTTTTGGATTTTCAAGCAACGAGCAATTATGAACTTGAAAGCTGGAAAAAGACTACATTTAACTTACCAAAACTGAAACCTAAGTTACAGGCAATTCTTCTCTCTAAGCTCACCCTAGGTATGTGAAGACCTAGGGTAATTAGAGAGAGTGTGTGAGTGCACTATGGTAAAACTAATAAGATGCAAGAAAAAGTAATCAGAATTGAAAAGAAAACAACTTTGATTAAGGAGAAATTTGTTTTACAAAAAGACAAGTAGAGGAATGCTTCTACTCAAAAAAAATGAAAATACAAAAAGTAAAACACAAATCCTCCTGGTGATGTTGGTGAAGAAGAGAAGCTTCTTGCACCAAGCTCAGCTGCTTTTGGGCTTGAAAAGAAATTCTCCTTCTTCTCCTTCCTTGAAAAGCTCCTTCAAGTTGGTGAGATCCTCATCCTGGCAAGCCCTAGATGGGTGTGCCCTTGCTCCTCCAAGGGTGGAAGATTTCCAACCATAAGAATTCCTCCTAGGGTGGGCATGCACCACCCTCAAGAACCTCCTCTTGGATGTCCTCCTTGCCTGACTGGTCATTTGGCTGGTGGGGGCACAAGAGAGAAGGGAAGAGGGGAAGGCACCAAGGGGATAGAGTGTCCCCATAATCTTCTTCTTCTCCTTCTTTTCTTGGCCAGCTATAGTGGGTGTAATATGGTGGAATTAATGAAGCCAAAAGTCCCTCTTTTTGGTGGTAGGTTAGGTCATTTTATAGGAGTGGTAGGGGGGTAGGTGTAGTTAATAGATGCAGGACTAAGATGGGCTTATGTGGGTGGTTAGAAGATCTTAGGGTTGAGGTGAATTGGGGCCAAAATGGAGGGGTGTTGGTGGTTGGCGCCAACTCTAGATGGGGGATAGGGTTATGGATTGGTTAGGTGTGTTGTATGTCTAGGATTAGGTTATATGGTAGTGGTTAGGAGATGAGTGGCTAGGGTAGGTTGGCACCAATTAAAGGGATGTGTGGAGGTTTGGTTAAGGGGATTTGGTGCCAACTTAGGTGGGTTAGTTGGCATGGGAAATAGGAAGGGTTGGGATTGCTCCATGTGGTAGTGGTTAAAGGATGAAGGGTGGATTTAAACGGCTCCAAGGTGAAGGGGTGTGGTTGGTGTTTTGGCGCCACTTATGTGGTGGTTATAGGATGGTTAGGGTGGTGTTGGTTGTCACCAAATCTAGGCTTCTAGAAGGGGGTTAGGTGTAGGGTTAGGATGGCTAGGTGGCTTAGGTGTAAGGTGGAGATAAGGAGGATTTTTGGAGGGAAAGTGTTGGCGTTGACTATGGGTGGTTATGGGATTGTTGGCACCAACTTTTTGGTGGCTTTTGGTGGTGGTAGTGTGAAGAGATGTGAAGGTTGGTGGTGTCAACTTTTGATGAAATAGGTAGCTAGCTTAGGTGGTAGAGTTTAAGGTGGAGCTAGGTTAGGGTTTAGGTAGGTGGTGGACATGTACGTGGAGCTAGTTTTGAGCTTAACTAAGCTAGCTAAGCTAGCTTAACTAGTTGGTGAGTAGAATAAGAGGTAGGAGGAATTAGTGTTTAGGGAAAAGGAGTTGAGGATGAGTTATCTGGTGCTGAATTGAAGCTGCACTAGAGCTGATCTTGCTGAAGAGGCCTTCATGAGGACTCAGTTACTCAACTTAGCTAGCTAGTTCTTCTACTAGCTTAAGTAGTTGAGCTAAGTTGAGCTGGACCTGCTTCTGATGGGAACTCATGAGCCAGCTTAGCTATTAGTTGACAAGTAGTAGCTAAGTTGTAGGGATTTCAGCTACCATGAGTTGAATGGAGGTGGGGAGAGCTGGACCTGAGCTGAGGTGGACTCTTGTCAACTTAATTGAGATATCTAGATCTCCTAGTGAACTAATTGGAGCTGAGATGAGTTAGACTCAACTAAGTTGAGCTGGATCTAAGCTGACTTGAGCTAGGTTGAGCTGGATGAGCTGCTTTAAGCTATCATTCAGTTAAGATTAGTTGAATAGAGCTTAATGGAGCTAACCCTAACCCAAGTGAGCTGGTATCTAGCTATGATGAGCTGGATTTGGCTGAGTCCCAACTGGATTGAGCTTCCTCTTCACCAATTGCCTTCTTGAGTGCTAGGGTTTTAGGTATCTGACTATCTGTTCATCCCTAACACTTAAATAAGCATGTCAAAAGCACAACAAATCATGCAATGCATGCCTAACCTAATTGATGCCTAAATGTAGCCCAAAAAACATGTTTGCGGAGTTAAAATCCTAAGAGCTTGGTTTGTTTTTAGGTATAAGAATGATGATAAATTGGTGTTTATCAATCACCGAGATTGACAAATCTAAACCTTTCACTGTGAATGGGTTGCGACTGAAACCTTTCATTAAGCTACATGATCTCCAACTTGTCAATTCTATTGTTTCGCTCCTATATTTTGAACCAAAATTTGACACCACATCCGGGTTTTTGCCTAACTGAAGGTGTATTGTATCTAGTTGTTTTCTCTTTCTTCATTTCCCATTTCTTCCTTAGGTGTCTATCCTTGCATTTTTAGCATGCATGCATAGTCACATTTGTCCTGCATTTCACTACTTAGCCCAACTTTCCACTCTGATGTATATCAAACTTGAAATCATTCGCACAGAGATTTTTATCTCCTTATTCCAATTTCCTTCCGTCACCCAGCCTAAGTGAAAAGCAGAGCATGCATTTGCATCCACCCTATTCATCCAATGAGGACACTACATCATTTAAACATGGGAGGTATAAATGGTGAATTCATTTACTAAAATGTAATTATAGACACACCTGTAGTGTATATAGTATAGTATTACCAAAAAATCCAAAAAATTAAAAACTTTTGAAAGATTTGAAAAAAATTACAAAAATAAAAGTACAAAAAAAAGTGAAAAAGAAAAATTCCAAAAATACAATAAGGGACCTACTACATTCATTATTGTTGAGGGAGAACTCCAAGAAAAATTTTTAGAGGAGAATTGAAAAGATTTGAAAAAGTTTTATAAGTGTTTAATTATGATCTTATAGCTGAAACAAAAATAGAATAAGTGTTTATGGACATTCAACCTTTGCTGGTTTGATTTCCTGAGCCACAGAAGCTTGATTCGCTCAGGCTTAGGCTTAATAAACTTAAGGATTGACAAGATAGACCATGATCTCTCCTAACTTAGAATGTATTCTTGTACCTAAGTCACCCGTACAAGATTCGTTGGTTTGCTTTTGCCTGAGAGTCTGAGTAACCTTGGTTTACACTACACAAAGTTGGGATAGACCAGATGAACCTAAGATTCAACCCTAGTGTTCACTAGGGAAGGTGGAGTCCTTACCTGTGCATATAGGTAGACTTTTTATCCCAATCTTTAGTCTTGTGTTTAGAAGAAGCTCTTTCCACCAAAGTATTCACCCACCAAATAAGTGTGCTCTACCAAATAAAGTTGTAGGAGACATAGTGACATTTGCTTTCAAAAGAAGAAGAAAAAATTAAGAAAAAAATTAGAAAAAATAAAAAAAAGTCAAAAAGAATAGAAAAAAGACGTTCTTTTGAATAAGTCAATATGTTCTCCAATTCATGTATATTAGCACCAAAAATATTTTCTTGGGTGCATCACAAATACCCTATTTCCACCTAATATTCTTTAAGCCACAACAAAATAAGAGTTGGGTTTGATACTTCACTCATTTTTTAGAGTCAATCCCAAGACTTGAGCTGAAGTTGGGATCAACCTGGACTTAAAAAAACATGCAACCCCAGGATTGAGTTTTAGTGTTCATCTAGTTTGTCTTGTTTATTCACTAAGTACAATAATAACCCCTTAGCTTTTGAGCTTTGTAAAACCCCCTGAGTCCTGGAAATCACACTTAAGGTTTAAATATAAAGAGTCCTTGTTGGTCGAGAGATGGTTTATGCTATGTATGTCTTAAGTTCTGGTCAGTCTTCCTTAGCAGCTAGTTCTCACAGTGTCCACTATATAAATACAATTGGTTTTTACAAGAAAAATTTAGCTTAAAGATCATCTCTAAACACCTAATATTTGAGAAGAGTAAATAGAAATCTCATCACAGTTACCTAGCTAATATTACAATGCCTTGTACTGAATGAGTTGTCTGCTAAGGGACCAGCAAAATCGAAGCATGGGGGTATGATGAGGTGTGGCTCATCATAGCTAAAATGCCCAAGTTAAGCTAGAAACTAGGTTAAACACTATCTTCTTAACATAACAAATGAGTTAAGTGTAAGAATTAATGAAAATGACCTAAAACACTCAATTTATGTTAAAAATGCATAATTAGGTCACATTTTAGATATTCTATTTAGAAAATACAATTTGATGATCCAAATGTTAATTGAACACATATTTGAGCTCCAAAGTACAAATCAAGGGTAGAATCATGTTCTAATATGTTCAATTAATCATCCATAAAAATCTCATTGCATTTAGACATCATTAAAGCCCTGAAATCATCACATTACAATTAGGTCCTTATACCTTCACATTTCATACATAAAAGCCATAGAGGCTTGTTTGCATGCATTCAGGATTAATCTGCAATGATTTTCATCACTAATGGGTTTCTTTCATAATTTTTCTACCCCTGAACTATTCGGTCTTTGGTGAAATTTCACCAAAAGACCTAATATTGTTCTTCGCTTCTCTTTAGCTCATGATGAACTCAAAGCACAACTACCAACCATCTGTTAATCCATTAATCCAATAGTGGATTTGCCATCGTTCACCTTGAGTCGTTGCGTACACCATTGTTACCTCCTCCAGACCTCATCTCCACCGTTAACCCTAAAATCGATTAACCCTCCATTGCGGTGTCCATACCTCCCTCAAGCCTATATAAGTAGCTCCCCTGAGCTTCTGCAACGGGTAATCAACTCCCCCCCCCCCCAAGTTGATCCCTTCGTCTACTCCTTTAGCTCCAATTTCCCCTTCCTTGGTGGTCGGTGACAGCAGCTACTTCCTCCCTCAATTCAATCACCATTAGCCGATGGTTGGTGGCTCTAGGACACCACATTCTTCCGCTGGAGTTTCCTCTCCTTTCTTCGCCATCGACCTACAACCGATGGACATTTACAGCTTTCATAGATGATTTAAATGCTTTCTAGTTAGATTTAAATAGTTTAGATAGTAATTACATCGAATGATTGCTTAGATCAGGAGTATATTGGTTGTAGTGTACATTCACCCAATTTGCACCTCTCTGATCAATTTAGATCAGAGGGGCAAATTCGCATTCAATCACGCATTCACTGATCTTCCTCTACATCTCATGATCACATTCACCTTCTTCCCTCACCAATTTAATCCACATTTCATCCCATCCATCAAAGCATATTTAGATATGAAGTTTCCCAACTTTTAGATCTAAATAGCATTCAAACCCACCTGGGAGTCTCTCCATTCACTCCATCTGATCACAAGGACCCCCTATTTGGTTTTTGATTGCATTGATTCACTCGATTCATTTAGATTTGTGTTTTACGCCCAATCAAGAGATTTGGAGTCAATTTGATTTGAAATGGATTTAATCAAGAGAATTGAGTTTGTATTTGCTTAATTGGGTGTAATGCAATGTTTCTGAGATGCTTCAAATGGGTTTTTATGCTTGGATGATCAAATGTCCAATTTAAGCTTTGGTTTGGGTAGTTTAGGCCTAAGAATCTCAGACTCACTGAGATAAGGCCTTAACAATGACCCATGAGGATTTCTTAGGATTGCCCTGAGCTCCTAAACACTAATTGATAGTGTTTAGGAGCTTGAGGTGATCGGATCACCTGGGCGAATCCAAAATAACTGCTCAATCTGGGCGACAATGGTTTCTCACTTCAAACTAATTTTAATCAGTTGTTTGACCATAAAATGAGTTCTAAAATATACTTATGAAGATTCTGTGTTGTTTCACAACTGGAATCAAAGGCTAGTTTGATTCATTTCTCTTGCATTGTCTATGACAAAGAGGAATGATCAAACTATAGTTCTAGGGTTTACCGACTTGTAAATTGGTTTCAAATGATTTCCAGATCTTATTTAGAGGTTTTGCAACTGATGAAACTTGGATTTTCAAAGTATGATTCAGATCTGATGAGATCTGAGTAGCAAATGTTCAGCTGCTCTATTTTATCGGGTTTATCTGAGGGATCTGACCCCTGATTTCAAGTGAATTTGAGGATGAAAGGTTTTTGTTGGAGTTATTGCACTCATATCTGATTTTCCAAATCTGAGCTTGGTTTCATGAGCAGCAAATCTGACCTATAAGGTTTGAATTAGGCTTGATTTAGGCTTTAGCAGCAACTACTGAACTCAGTGCAGCAGCAGCAGCATTGATCTTACAACACCTGAATTCATATGGGATTTGAGTGGTTTGAGGCCTTAATTGAGCTATCTAATGTGTTGTACTAATAGAATTTCATACATCAAGCATTCATGTTCTGTTGTAGCTTAATTCTGAATTAGAAATGGCATGTAAATTCATTTTGAGATCCAATGTCAGCACATTAATTATTTATCCATCCAAAGTGTGAATTTAATGAATTCAAAGTGAAAATCAGTTTTTATTATCCAATCATGTTTCATGCTGGTTGCTAAATGTTTTTGAATGCTTACATTCCTTTTCCAGTCATTAGAAAGAAATTCAAGGCTTAGGTTTTATGTTCCAACACCCTTTTAAGCCTTGTTTGGTTGAACTTGTAAATACATGAAAAAATACAAAAAATTGTAAATAAATAAAATAAAAGTATATTAAGTAGGATTAGGTATGATTTTATGTGTGTGTCGAGTTTGAGTGGAATTTGATCCCTCTAACTGATAGAACATACCAGTAAACGATTAAGTCTACTCTGGTTTTGAATTAAAGAAAAACTTATCAAAAACACAAAAAGAGTCCTTTCTCTCATCTCACATACTCTCTCTCCTCTCTTACTTCTATAAAACATAAAAACATCACAAAAATTTGAAAAAGTTAAAAATTCTGTAAAAATACCTTGTATATAGTATTTATGCTTGTATATATAATTTAAAGACTAAGTTAAATGAAAGTAATAAAACACATAACTATAATGTCCATAACTAACTTATATATTTATTATATTTATTTAAATAAGTATTTATGTTGAGTTATATTGTACATATAATAATTATATAATTATCTATTTATTTAATTACATTATATGCACATATACTTATGTTATTATAAATAGACATGTATATATGTACAATCGTTTTCATAACTATAAATATATATTAAAGTAATTATAATATATTGCATATACCTATGCATTTATTTATTTAAGTATTTATTGTATATAAATAAGTTATTAAGTTAAAATAAATTAAATTAGTAAATTAATTTATTACCGAGCTAAATTATGTTGCATAGCTGTATATAATAATTTAAATTATTTTCAAGCCATTTATAATCTACTTATACTGTATAATAGTATTTATAATATAATTATATATATATCTATTTAAATCATGTACATAAATGTATATAAATTAAAATTATGTAATAAATAGTTTATAAAGTATATTAACTAAATTATAACTCAATTGAGTCACTAATTTATCAATTTAAACTTTAATTACAAATTAAGCACTAAATTAACTTGTATAATTCGCCAAATTTAACAATTTTTTACATATAATTAAATAATTAATTATTATAAATTAAATACACGAATAGGTAGCCCTATGTATAGGCTTTAAGATTATGTAATTTAATTTAAGAATAAACTTCAAATGAGCACTCAATTCGAGGCTCAAAATTGCCAAGTTCTCACGGTTTTACAAAGTTAGTTAACCTTTGATGCGAGTGCAACATAGCACCACATCATGAGTTTTAGAGCAGTTGCGCACGTATAAATGCACCAGCGTTGTTGACCCTCCAGGTCGTCAGCACTGGGTGCACATTACTGAGCATATAGGTCATGAGCATTGATTGCATGCACACATGCCTGCGAGCGTATGCGTGGGTGTGTGTGGGCACGTGCGAGCACGTAGGTGGGCCTGAATGGGCCGAAATGGGCCTAAAAGATACACAAAAATATACTAATAAATAAATTAGGGCCCTATCTAGTAGTGGTCCGATCCGACCTGAGAGGGTTGTCGATTCTACAAAAAACTGGGCCTACCAACCATTAATTTTGGTAAGTAAAAGTCAATTATAAGTTTGAAAAAAGGCTTAGTCTTGCTCTATGTGTGTACACGTGAGTTAAGTCTATCTGTTGAGTGTTGTGTGCGAGTATTTGTATT
Organism: Thalassia testudinum; assembly: GCA_037157565.1. NCBI lineage: Eukaryota > Viridiplantae > Streptophyta > Magnoliopsida > Alismatales > Hydrocharitaceae > Thalassia > Thalassia testudinum. Next base: position 96,303,432 of record JAZHRO010000002.1, read on the forward strand.
AGTATTGAGTGTTGTATGTGTAAGTATATGAATATAAGTAGTAATAAATACGTATAGATGTATATATAATACATATAGTTAGAGTATACACATATTTTTGCCTTATTATGTATATATGTTTCTAAGGCTTTAGTGACACTTATATACATCACTGTACATAGTATTATATGTTAGTATAAGTAGTTATATATATTAGTATAGTGTATACTTAGTGTTTTTATGCCTTATACTTAGGCATTACTTAGTATAGTGTACATAACTAACAGTGTAGTTTATAGTGATTTTTTATGCCTTTCCTCTTGTAAATATGTATGAAGCATTGTAATTAACATTAATTAATTCATTCATTTATTCTTTGATTCATATGTAAATAAACTTAACATTTTTTGGAATAAAAGAACATTTTTCGATTATACAGAGTGATGTATATCAATAGCTACCTCCCAGTGAACAACATGGAATAAACTAGTAAAAATTATGTAATTAAATAAATGACATGTCATCTGTCTAGATTGCATATATACTACAACATAACACCCCTTAATTAATGTGCAATCCTTAGGGGTCTTGGGGTAGCACAGTTGGTGCGCCTACTCCCTAGAAGGCATTCCCTATGCGGGGTGCGCAGGTTTGAACCCCTACGGCATGCACGGACGCGCATAGCGACCTCATGGGGGGACGCATCGCTGATGCTATCCCCGCCTCGACTCGACACCGGAGAGTGGCCGTGGCTAAGATCACGGAGGCACTCCGTGGCAAGCGAGAAATTCGGAGACCCTCGGGGAGTGGTGGGGTCTCCCTCCTCGCTCCTTCTATAATTGTTTCAAAAAAAAATTAACGTGCCATCCAGAATGGCCATCACCTAACCCGTTGGTCTCTAAGGTGCATAGTTGATGGGTTATACTGGATCTGCTACCCTTGATTTTTCCAAGAGAAGTTAGGGTGGTTCCTCCAACCTAGGTTGTAGGTGTTAGAGTACAGGTTGGATCTAACATTCTCCTGTACAGAATACACATCCTCATAGGGTGAGGATGGCGAGAAGGAAGAAGAATTAGAGAAACTGGGATCAAAGACCCCAGTTTGGAACCCATAGGGTTCCGAGAAGTGCTGGCTCATAGGTTGAGCCATCTCAAGCTAATTTACGAACTATCATCCTGTGGGAGCTTGTGAAGAATGGCATCCCGAATTCTAGGATTGAGTGGATCTAGTAGTATTTCCAGAATTTCCAGCCATCCACTCCTCCATCATTCTAGCAACTAGATCCACCTTATCAAGTTTATTACAAATATTTTTCATATCAGATGAATGAGAGTCCTGGACCTCATTAGCATTTGATCGTGGTTGCTGGGATCAGTTGAAGGTGTCCACAGAGGCATGATTTATCGAATTCTCACTCATTTCCTCGAACAATTCATATGTGCTATCTGCATTCTTGTTGAGGAAATTGTCTCCACAAAAAGCGTCCACGTGATTACGGAGTTGATCTGTCAACCCGTGATAGAAAATCTGCACAAGTTGCTACTTCAGCACCTTGTGGTGTGGACACTTCCACAGTAGATCCTGAAATTGCTCTCAAGCACCATGAAGTGTGATGGGAGCACCATCGTGAGCCCTAACTAACCCAATTTGATCTGATAAAGTTGATAAAAGCTCCTACATAACCATCAGAGGGTCATATATGCATAATGTTCTATTTTGAGAAGCTGAGAGACCAGGGATATTTCTACAATTTTAACTACATTTCATAAGTACAGAATAACCAAGAGGAATTCCAGGGGTTAATTAAATGTCAAATGGTCATTAATGTCTAATAAGAGGGTCCATGCAGACAGAAATAGGTTTTCGTGCATTTGAAGAATTAATGGACATCCACAACCCTAATTTCAGATCTGCTTAATTAATTGAGGTTCTGGTCAGGATAAAATTCACCTAAACCTTCTAAAAATCATAAAAAAAATTCTATAAGGTTTGGTATCCTTGATTTGACCTTCTGAACCCATTTTGACCTAAAATAGAGTATTAGATTGGAAGTTGCCCTAATTTAGGTTTCTACATAAATTACCTAGTAAACTTGGTCAAAACTAACATTCAACTTCACCATCAGATTCCTTGGGTCCAAATTAGGTTTGTACCAAAAATTGAGCTCAATTAGAGATCATTTTGACCTAGTTTGCTTTTTGGTCCATTCAGACTATTTCTTTCTCACATACACCCCTAACTTTTGAAAATCCTTACAAAGACCCCCTAACTTCATTGTCTTCTTCACATTTGGGTCCCTGCTGCTATGGAAGGTGTGAACCCACGCAGCCGAGCTTCAATCAGGGATACCTCTCTGATTTCTCGATCAATTCCTTCCAAAATTGGAAGGGAAGATCTTGAGGTCAACCCTAAACATTTAAACCTAATCTTAAACACCAAATCTCCTCGTGGAGCTTGTGTGAACTCATGGAAATCGCAAATCCTAGTCCCTGATTTCCCGAGGTTTCAAGCTTGGTTTCCAAGCTTGGAAGCTCGTCCAATGGCCTATATAAGACCCTCCTTGCCTGCCTTACCTCCTTAGCGAGTTTCTGGGCCATAAACATCTTTCTTTCTCCCTCTCCAGCCTGCTCTAAGCTTAGCTCCGGCTACCACCTTCCTCTGGCTTCTTCGCCGGCCGGCATGTACAATAGACGACCGGTTCTTCTTCCCCATTGCATTCTGCACCTTGCCATACCTGCGAGGTGCTCTCCAACCTCCTCCTCCTCGTCGTTCCCCTCTCCTAGAGCATTCACCTTCTCCAGTGTCGGCTCATCACAGTCGATGCCTCCTTCGCTTCCTTCTTATCCGCTAGCTCCTCTCTTTGATGCCTCAGCATCCACTCATCATCACAACAACTCCAGACCTCACTTTCGACCACTGTGACACCCGCTTCACCGTCGTCTTCCACCTCTCTGACATACCTTCGGTGAGGCATTCCCATCACCACGCACCACGAAATTGCCTCCCACTAGTCCCAAAAGCATTGTCGAATCCTCACGAACAAAACCCTCAAGAAATTGAGGGGATTGCTTGCCTTAGCCCTCCATCGTACACCTTCACGTACTCTGACCTTCTCTGCCTTCGCCACACTCACACACATACTCTTACTGCACGCCACCACCACCATCACCTTCGCTGCATTCGCACGAAGCTTCTAAGCATATTTGACGTGGCTGTGAGGCCATTCTCGTGTTTTCAAGTAGTCCACTAGAGCTCCGTCATCGTGACATCTTCTCCGACATTGTTTGTGGTGTTCTAGCCACGATGGCTCCATGAAACTTCCCCAGGCACTATGAATTTCCTTGAGGAGAATCTCTAGGTTCTCAATTGGGGCTTTCATCCACCGCTGTGGCCCCAATCGAAGCTCTCATCTTCCAACTGCATGCGACGAAGGACTGTGGGACAGATAGTCCCACATCGTAAAGATTGAAGCTAGCCGAGCGAGATAAGAGGAATTCCTCTCCCCAACCCCTCTCCCAAGACATGGAGGTTGGGTCCCCATTACCCACACATCTGCATACCCACCTAGCCCCACTGCTCACCTACGATCACGCCTGCAAGCCTACACTTGATTTTGGATCCGTTTACCTGACTACGGTTGGGTTTCTGAGAGAAAGAAGAGAACGAAGGAAAGAGAGAGAGAGAGAAGGGGTGTTTTGCCTCACTCTTTAACTCTCTAACACTTGGCTGCTGAGAGGCCTTTGCCCCTGTTGTGACGCTGCTATGAGTCTCTCTCCTAAGGCTCAAGAAGAAGAAGAGAAGCCTCTCTCTTAAGGTTTAAAGGAAGAAGGAAAGAGGCCCTTGCGTCTCTTGCAGGCATTGTAGTAGGCTTCATTTAAGCTGTCTGACGTTGGATTCTATCGTTTGATATTTGCTGGTTCTAAGCTCCTGTGGCTATACCGGTTGCTTGCTGATGTAGCATTTGAGTAGATAATATTATTCATATATTTGTGATATTTGTGGGTTAATATTCTAGGGTTAATTTGGTGATTTAAATTACCATTTCAACCACATCTTTTTGCACTCTGACATTTGATTCTATTGATATATTATTATATTTCATTTTGAGCAAGATTCTGATCATATTTCTGAATATATTTTTGATTAGTGAATTGAATTTCCATTGTTAATTACTCCTTGCAAATAATCTCAGACTTTTCTGAGTTGTAAATTTAAGTGTTTAATGCGATTTTATCCTATACTATAACGCATTTATTAAACATCGACGATTTCGTGTTAACAAAGTGGTTTCCCTGGCCACTGGACGAAAGTATTAATTGCCCATCGTAGAGCATTGGTATGCCCAACAGGGAAGAATTTCTTCAAAAAAGTTGATTTAAGATCATTCCATGTATCTATTGGCCTCCCAATCATTCGATACCAATGTGTGGCCTTATCCTTGAGAGAGTGGGGGAAAATCCTCATGATCATCTCCTCCTCATCAACATTTCGAGCTTTTGTGGTTTCGACCAAAGTGGTTAAGTCTACAAATGCTGAAATGGGTACTCGAAGCCAAGCCTATGAAAATGGCAGATGTTAATTTGTTAGAGTCGAAGTTTAAAACTTGTGTCATAGTATAGTTAACTAAAGTGAAAAAAACATTTAATTCTATACACGAAATAGTATTCTGATGTTGAACATAAGGAGCAAAGTGTTGCACTAATAGCACTATTTAATTATTTACAAATGAATTTGATAAAGTTGTATTAGGAGCAAATCCTCCAAAATCATACTTGGTTCTATGAAATAAAGAGATGAAATCTTGAAACTTAAGTGCAAGGAATAAATGATTAGAAATTTTATTATTTAATGCTCAATTAAGAATAATCAAATGTTAATGAGAATTAAGCACTAAATAATAAATATCAATAATGTTTAAATAAGAAATTGCAATAACAACTCATTTAGAACCAAATCTTAAATCGAATCAACAAAAATTGTAAATCAGTCCTTGAAAATATGATTTTCTTACATTTTGGTCCTTGTAGGCTTGCAATTTGGTCCCTGTAAATTCTTTTCTTCTTGCCAACTAGTCCTTGCCAGTACCCTCAGCACTTCTCCATGGCCCATGGAGAGGTGGAGCTCAATCCGACTGTTGGATGAGGTTGCGTATAGGTTAAGGAGGGTCGCTAGGAGCTCGCTGACCTAAGGTATGCTCTGATCATTGATTGGGATGATGGAAGTGGTGAAGGAAGTCAACAGAAATAGAGATGGGGAGAAGCTTTGGCAAATGCCTATGCCAACAAGTACGAGCCCTTGGCCCTTGTTAAATGTCTCAATACCTTTGTCGGACTTCGGCGAAGGTCATGGTGATGATAGTATGTAGTGGGGACATCGAAGGTGGGTTGCCAAACTTGAGGAAGGAGGTGAAAGAGGGTGGAGTTTGGTGGGGTTCTAGAGGCGTTGTAGTTCTCAATAGATTAAGGGCTTTTGCTCCCCTCAACCTGTTGAAGGTTCCTTGGTGGTCGACATTGAGCGAAGATGCGTGGAGTGAAGTGGAGGGGGACCACCAAAGCTTCGTCGAATGCGGAGAAGATGATGAGGGGCAAAGGAATTTGGGGTCGATTCCTAAGGCTAAGGGGCCTATTCTATCCTACAGAGAAAGAGAAGGAAGATACGATACCTATGGGACGACGAAGAGGGTAGGAGAGCATCCGGTGTTGACCAGCCAGACATGAGGAAGATGACTTCAGGGAGAAGATTGGAGCGATGAAGGGGGATTAAGGACTGACTTCTATGACAGGAAGCTTTGCGAGGACGTGGGGAAGGCAACCACAACCTCAGTTGATGGCAAGGCTTGGCAAATAAGTGAGGTTGGGGAGCTCCAAGGTGCTCATCAATGGCGTCGAGGAAGAAGGAAAGGAATAAGGATTTTTCGCCAAAAATCTCCCCAAAAAATAACAGTGGACCACAACCATGCTTTATAGAGAATTGGTTGTGCGAATTAAGCCAAGGAAAAGCTTTGATTAGGTTGATTCAAGGCATGGTTTCTCAAGGACTTTGAGCAGTAATCACTACCTCCATTGATGGAATCTCGAGTTGTGAACTGCACCAACATGTGCAGCTTTGATTGAGGAATAAATCAGCCGAGTTTTGGGGGATTTCAACAAGTATATTAAGAGAACTTCTTCTTTAAAATCATGATCTTGAAGTATCTCATGCACAAGAGAAGCTCTTTGAAAAGCCTGGGGAAGAAGGTCATGCTGACCTCATCATGACTTTAGCATTGGACCTATTTGTAAGTGAGTTCAAATGAATTTCAAATGTTCTCAACTTTTTATGGTAGCCTAATTACGATCAAAAGAATCTAATGGTGTCTTAAATTTTGGATTTTGATGAAGTTTGATTGGTCAATTTACATTTTTACCCAAAATGTAATAAATGTTAACCTTGGCTTTTGATTTAGGTCAAATTGTGTCTTTTTGTACAATTGATCACTCTAAATCTTAGGGAACATTTTTCAATATTTTTTAAAAGGTTTATATTACATTTATTTCAATTATAAACCCTTGAATTAAAGTGAGGCTAAAATAAATATTTTTAAATGTAAATTAACTTTAATTTTTCAGAAAAACCCTAAGTCAGTTCATGCAAGCTCACTTATTGGAATTTTCAGCTCAATTGATCTTCAATTAAATATAGGTTCACCCTTAAGTTAATCTACACTTGTAGTTTGCTATTAAAATAGCAGAATTAACCAATTTTATTATGATTCCTATTAATTCAATCAAGATTGAATTATACCTTTTATAAATAAATTATGTGGAATTAGCCTTGAAAATTATTCAAATTGAGTTAGATATAGAGGATGATGATGTTACCATCATACCCTCATGTCTAACATTTGCTACTCCCTTATCAAATTCTTAGAGTTTAGAATAGGCTTTCAGCTTAGGGGTATTTTTGACATTCAACTCAATTAAAAATAATTTGTTTTGTTAATCTTGGTCAAATAGACAATAACGCTCTCATGCCTAAGACTTTGGACAACCCGATTCCTCAAGACATTAAGATTTAACAACTCCCTATCAATACCACTGAGTCGAGGATTAAGAATGCGTCGTAGTATAATTGACAAGAGCGAATCAATACTAAAATTTGTATTCTCGAAATATGAGTCTAAGGTCATTTGCTGAGAGCATAGAAATGCACGACTTATCACTATCAAGATTTTTAGGTTCAGGAACTAGATGCAAATGATTCTATCTTTAATACAATCTTTCTAGTTCAAAAAGAACAGTAATGAGAGAGCAAATGTTTAGGCACCTAAGGTAATGCACATGCAAAAAGTTTTGTTCTTTAACACCTAGAAGACTTTTTTTTCTTTGAATTAGTGCAAAAGCCGACCTTCCTCAGGCCCAACACACCCTACTGGGCCGCCCCTCTCTGGGCTAACAATCTATCCAAGTGTATATATATAACATGTAATAAGAGCTCATATATGCTTTTATGGTGAGTCCTTCCTTATTAAGGCTGATGAGCCTAAGGAAGCGATTGTTTATAAGTCTCTCTCAGGTTTTGAAATCCCACAATGTGGGACTATTCTTGTTGGATTGTGTATAAGAAAATACTTTGAGCCTTGTACCTTATCTCTTCTATTTTCACTCATCTTCCATTCTTCTTTTCCTTTGGCACACACACACTCTAATTTTCCCTACGTATCATGCCCTTCGTCTTTCTCTTTTGATTTTTCTCTCTTTACCCTAAAAAGGGTATGGCACAAGTGTATGCATAGTCCAGCATAAATCAGTAGGGGCCCAAATAGGCCTAACCTCTCTCTCTCTCTCTCACCCTAAATAGGCCCCCCACCTATGGGCTACATACATATGGCATAATAGGCTCATGGGCTTATATATTCCCTATGGGGAGCCTCTCCCTATTCAGCTGAGGGGCTAAGTGAGGCAACTCCTTATTAGGGGCCGCAGAAGCCTTCTCACCGAGGTGGGACTAAAGGAGAGGATAGAGTTAGCGTGAACTCAAAATCAAATGTGCATTCTTAACAAAATCAATTAGGTGTGCTTATTGGATGCAAATCCTCATTAATTAAAGGCTATTCATCGAATTAGACTAATTAAATGTGGATTAGTGAATATCAAGACAATAAAATTTTGTATCCACACATTGCAATTAAACTTTTAATTAAGGAGTTATAAATCATGAGAACAGCAAATGAGAAAATGTTAGCAAGAAGTTGTCACCGAGGAAGATATGAAAAAAGAAATGGACTGGCGAGAACGATCGAGGCACTTGTGGCTTAAGTAGGGGGATGCCAATATGAAATACTTCCACCTTGCTGCAAGTGCTAGAAGAAGAAGCAATCTAATCTCTTCAATTAAAATTGGAGATAGAAGAATCACATCCATTCAAGAGATTAGAGTAGAAGCTTCACGCTATTTTAAAGATGCTTCAAGGGCTGCTCCAAGGAGAACATGGAAGATAGCAGCTATAGATTTTCCTTGTGTGAATGAGGAACAATCAAAAGTGCTAGTGGCTCCTATCTTTGAAGAGGAGGCTGTGGAGGCAATTAAGGACCTGAATAATTAAGGATCTTTGGGCCCAGATGGAATTCAAGTTTTCTTCTATAAAGAAATGTGGAGTGTTCTAAGGGAGGAGGTTATGGAAGTTATTCATGAATTTGAAAAAGCAAACTTCGATTTTGAAAGGATAAATAAGTCATACTTATTTATGTTGCCAAAGAAGTCTAGGGCTAAGTGTTTTGCATATTATAGGCTAATCACCTTGTCGAACTCTATATATTTGATTATATGTAAAATTCTTGCCAACAGGTTGCGTGGTGTTCTACAGAATCTGATCATGCCAGTCCAATCTGCTTTTCTACCAGGGAGATCATTGTAAGAATCATTTATCGTGGCATAAGAGATGGTGATGGGATGGCATAGGAAAAAAATGCAAAGCTTTTCTTTGGAAGGTAGATTTTAGAAGAGCTTATGACTCAATTTCGTGGTAGTATTTATAGGAAATCTTCAAAAGGAGAAGGTTCCCATCAATATAGGTCCAATGGATGAAGAGATGTATCACAACAACTTCTTATTCTCCCCTAATTGATGGGAAACTATGCAAAGTCTGGATACAGCTGCAATGTGGGGTATGACAAGGATAATCCCTTAGCTCCATTGATCTTTAATCTTGCAGCGGATCTCTAGCCAGATACGCATGTAAACTTGCTGAGAATGGTTTGATCAGGGGCTACTCGTTATCCAATAGAAGAGCTATGGCACCTGTTCTCCAAAATGCAAATGACATCATTTTTTTTGTGGAAGGTAGTTTAAGGGAATCCCAAGCTCTTTATCATATTGTCAACATTTTTGGAGAAACTCTATCCTAAAGCTGAATGGAGGAAAATCATCTTTGGTGTGTTTTGCAATGAACAGGAATGAACAAAATTATATCTCTTCTCGTTTAGGTACCTCGTTGGTCTCTTTACCAATCAAATATTTGGGGCTACCTTTGAAATGCACCAAACTGAAGAAGAGTGACTGGAACATATTGTTTGAGAAAGTATCAGTCAAATTAGAAGGCTGGAGTAGCCGCTACTTGTCAAAAGGGGGAAGGCTCATCTAATTAAATTCGATAATCATGTCAATCCCTATCTTCTATTTTTCCATCTTCAAGGTGCCAAAGTCAATTTGGAATAACTTGATATTATGCGCAAGAGGTTTTTTTGGAAGGGTGCTTCTCATCAAGGCCATTTTCTCAACCTATCAAATGGGACCTCTTATGTTCTCCCAAGGATTATGGTGGTATAGGAATTCGGTCACTCAAAGAGTTCAACAAAGCCTTACTCCTGAAATGGGCAATCAGGCTATTACAAGGGGAGAAGAAGATTTGGGTAGAGATTATCAAAGATGGTTATGGGGCTTCAAATGATGAGATGGCAAGATTGCATCCAGTTAGACCTCTCCCTTTTAGGCCTCAGTGATAAAGGCATTGCAAGTAATTGTTGGTCTCTCATACACATGTGGGGATCAATCTTGTAATGTTGTGTTTTTTATAGTAAATAAAAGCTCTCCTGGATTACCATCGGTGATTCGATAGCCTTCCTTTCTGTTTAAAAAAAAAAAGAGAATGCCCATTTCAATCCAAGAAGAAATTGTAAAAAGGGCCTTAAAAATAAATTAAATATTGCATGTAGGTCCCTGGGCTGCCCCCCTTTAGAGTTTGTTCTTCAACGCTAAGGGCTCGTTGGAGAGCGGTTAGGAGGATGATCTAACCATTCGACGACTCCGACGAAGGGTAGTGGAGAGTCATCAGAGCTTCGCTGAGGCGATGGTGGTGTCTAATTGTAGTTCAGATGGCAGAACGTGGCGGTGTGAGTCACCAAAATTGAAGAAGATGATGTGGTTTGGCGAAGTCCTATGGTTAAAATATGAGATCTTTCGATCTCTAATTAGATCCAAAAGCTTCAAGGCGAATCCCCAAAGCAAAACCCTATAGTTATTGGGCATGAACGTGCATATGGTGGTGTGGCGAAGAAGCTCCAAGGAGCTTCTAATGGCGGTGGTCGTGGAAGGTAATAGGGGCGAAATAAGATCAAATTGAACTACCCTAAAGCTTGGACCACCTACGGTGATGAAAATCCTTAGCTAATTGGATGAAAGAGAAAGAACAAACCTGGGGCGATGGCAAGCCTTTAGGTGGAAGGAGGTGGTTGGAGAGGATGAGAGGGTTTTGAGAGCCTAGGCTTCCCGTGAAGCTCCGGTGAGGAACGGGGATAAGAACCTCTGCCTGGTTGGCAGCAAGTAGCAACGAAGAGTCGAGATTGAAGAACTCTGAGGCCTTGTTAATGGCGGCAGCAGGGAAAAAGGGAGTGTTTGCGTGCCAAAACTTAACAAGAGGAATCAGGGAAGTACGACGATGCTTTATAGAGTAATGCTCGCATTAAATGAGTTGAAATTGAGATCTTGACAAGTATAAAATACAATATGATTTTGCAAAAATTTTGAGTGTGAAATGCAGCCTCCATAGAAGGCAAGAGCAGCTAAGGATCGAGTCAACCAATGTGGAATTAATCGGGGATGATCTTGACCCTTGAGTGATCATATCGAGGAATCAAGGAGATCTTAATCCCTAAACTTCGGCTGAGGATAGCTTGCGTGAGCTATTGCTCCTAGTCTAAGGAGGAAGACAGCTGATGTCATCATGACATCAGCTAATGACATCAGCTAAGGACTGAAAAGAAAGAATTTTGGACCAAAGTGAAATAAATTCAAAACTTATGTACCATTATGTGATGTAGGTGAAGATGAAGTCCAATTGGTCTCAACTTTTTAGGGTAACTTAATTTAAATTCAAGAAATTTAATGGTGACTTCAATTTTGGGTTTTGATCAAGTTTGATTGGTCAATTTACATTTTAACCTAAAATGTATTGTATATTAACCTTAGTTTCTATTTTAGGCTAATTTGGTTTCTTTTTGTAAAATTGATTATTCTAAACCCTATGAAATATTTTTCAATGATTTTTAGAAGGTTTATATTACATTTATTTTCATTATATTCCTGTTAATTTAAGTAAGGTTGTAATTAATATTTTTATTTGACAATTGCCCTTTAATCTTAACAGAAACCCTAAATCAATTAACTCAAGCCTACTTATTGAGAAATTGAGCTTAATTGACCTTTAATTAAGTATAGGTTCACCCCTAAGATATTCTGCATCTGTATTAAAATAGAAAAATTAACCCATATTCCTATTTACTCCAAACTCGATCAGTCTAGTGGGTTAAGGAATATAGGTAAATAGGTGTGGAGCCCACCAAGTGAAATCTGACTCAAAAAGATGTAGAAACGAGAAGTAAAGGTTTGGCGGCATAGGTTCAGCCAGTTCAAAGTAGGGATCCTCAAATGATAATGGATTAATGAAAAAAATAGGAACCCTACTTATGGGATCCGTAATGTTCAGCAGTTGACTATCGGTTTGATCAATGTCCCACTCATTGTCAAACTAAGGTGGAAAATCATCTCCAACCGAATTGGAATGAGATGATTCAAGATAAAAGTGGATTTCGATGGAGTCATGTGGCAGAGACTGGTTGCTGAGAGTCTTAAGCAACCATTCCTAGGTGGTGCTCTCGTCAACGTTTCTGTGCGGATTTAAAGCGTATTATGTTGTAGTATAACCGACAAAACGTTCGAACAAATACAAAGTTTTTATTACTCGAAGACTGGAGTATCCGAGGTCGAACACAGGGAGCAAATGGAACTTACCACTAAATCAAAATGTAATTGAACACTCTAATTTACTCAAAATATCAATTCAGGTATGAATGTATGCGATTAAAAGGAGTTAGGGCAAGAAAATATGAAATTGGACGTCTGATCACAAGATCAGACGTCTTAAAAGCATTTCTCCTTTTCTTCTTGATTATTCTTCTTCTTCTGCTGCAGTTTTTGCTCTTTCTTTTCTTCTTCTATTCTCTGCAAAGTCTTCACTTGGCTTCTCTGTGCCTTTGCTTCTGGCTTGCTCTTTCCTTTCTTCTCCTGCGAAGGCTTCTTTCTTGCTTCTTCTTCTCTGCTGCAGTTTTTGCTCTTCTATTCTTCTCTGCCGTTCCTTCTTCTTTCTTTCTTTTCCTTCTCGCGGCCAAGTCCTTCTCCTGCGATCAGCTTGCCTGCACAGGAGCAAAACCTAACCCTTCTCCCTCTACCCGCGCGTCTCTCTCTCTCAAGCAATTCACTCAGACCGCTCTACCAGAGCCAGTCTTAATCGGGTCGGATCGTACCCGGGACCAGGCGCACCTGCAGGTGTGTGATGCGCGAGGAGTGCGTAGGTCTAGGTCGGGTCGGATCCGCCAGGTCCGCGTGGTCAGGCCGCGGACGAGGCGGGTGGGGTCAGTGAGGGACCTCACCCCTGTGCTTTCGAGGCAGTAAACCTATATCACAAAAACTCTTTATACCATACCTGTGCCTTGAGATTCCACGATGTGGGACTAAACGTTCCGCCCTTCCTTTGCGTGCGCCCGCAGACTCTCGTGTGCAATTGCCCACGCTGAAGGCCCTGCTGGTGCTCCTTGCTGAACTCAGTCACCTCGCAACACTTGCGAGAGTCTGCTGCACCTGCCGCCTGGGAAGCCTGACGCCTGCTGCTGCTCCAAGCTTCCTGCTGCTTCGGCTGTTAATGGCGGCCGGGGCGTTCACCTGAGCTTCCACAGAACGGCCTATTGGCCCAATTAGAATAGCTGGAAACCTTCGCCGTAGCATGGCGAAGGCGATGGGTGATGCTGCAGGTTGCCGGTCGGCCTAGGCGTGCCCGCCTAGGTCAACCTGTGGCCGGAGATGGTGGGTTGTTCGGGGGGTGGTTATGGAGGTCTGGAGTGGCAGTTGTGGGGTGGAGCGAGTTCCTGGTGGTGAGGCGGAGCTAACGAGGTGGTTGGCGAGCCGTGTGGAGTGGCGGAGTGGTGTGGGCGGCTCGCCGGAGTTCGGTCGGTGATGTGGAAGATGAGGGTGGTCAACGTCGGTCGAGGGGTAATCAGATGAGATAACAGGGGGAAAAGAGAGAGGATAGGATGGAGAGGAGTTCTAACCTAATTGTAAGGACGAAAGGGGACAGAAGGCGGACAGCAGTACTTGCTGTCGCCGGAGAAGATGACGCCCAGTGGGGGAGAACGGCGGCGACGACGGGGCTGAGGCGGCGTGCGCTGGTACTGCGCGACGCGGAGGGAGGTCAGGAAGCTAACTCTGCCACTGGTTTTGTGGCAGAGCGAAGAGGGAGGGGAGGGGGGCTCGCCGGAGCTAGCTGGGGCATTTGGCCGAGCAGGAGGAGAGGAATTGAAGGGGGAAACTCGGCCAAATCAAGCTCAGCCTCTTCGGCCGGAGTTGTGGGTTCTTATATAGGCGCTGGACTTGGTGTGCAGGGCGTGAAGGGCACGTAATTGCCTGAGGTTGGTCGCCGGAGATGGAAAGGAGTTAGGATACCCAAATCTCTCGTGCGTTCGCACGAGAGATTGGGTTCACACCAACGATTGTAATTGACTTTATAAGGAAGGGAATTCCTCAGAGAATCCTCCTTCCATTTCTGGGAGGGAATCTCTGAGGGATTAGAGAGCAATCCCTCTCCGAACCTCGCCGGAGCTCGGTTCTGCCCTAGCAATGGCGGCAGGACCGGTTTGCAAAGGAGGCGAAGAACCTAGGGGGTTCTCTGCAACGGTATTCAAAAGATAGGGACCAATTTGTGATTTGGGTGTACTAAATTGCAAAGTAGGTCAAGATGATCCCTCCTTAGGTCCAAATTTTGGTACAAACCTAATTTGGACCTAAGGAATCCAATGGAGAAGTTAGATTTCAGGTTTGACCTCGTTTGACTGGATATTTTACGTAAAAACCCAAATTAGGTTAATTGAAGAGCTAGGACCCTAATCTAGGTCAAACTAGGTTCCAAAGGCCAAATTAAGTGTTCTAAACCCTAGAGTATGTTTTTCCATGATTTGTAGAGGGTTTACTTGCTTTTTGTTCTGACCGAAACCTTGTTAATTTAAGCGGGTCTGTTTTAGGGTTACCAAGTGTCTTTTAGTTCTTAGATTGCACATGAACCCATTTCTGATTGACTCAACCCACTTTTTATCTCATTTACACCATTTGACCTATGTTTTGCCTCTAAGAAATCCTGTTTATCTACTGCAATGGTAAAATTGCAGTTTTAACCTTTATTTCATGTTTTCTTCTCAGAGCACTTGTTCCTTCAGTTAGGCCTTCTTCTAGGTTATGTAGGAGCTTTTATCTTCTTTATTGGGTCAAAATGAGCTAGTTATGGCTCATGATGAGGCTCTCATCATACCCCCATGCCTAGCTTTTGCTAGTCCCTTAGCAAAATTTCAAAGTTTTAACTTCCGTTCTAGACCCTGAATGTTGTCAACAATGATAAGTGCTTCTCCTTTTCTTTTGTGATTAGGTGGGAATGCCGACAATAGGCCTAGAGGTACTCAAGTACCAACCAAAATCCGGACCTGTTCCGCTTTAGCCTCAGTCTTCTGCAAAGGTTTCTACGGCCCACAGAACCTAACCTAGGGTTTGTTGGACTCCGCGGTTAAAGCACCCGTGCTTGAGATATTTTTAGCCTAAGTTCAGTTTGCAATGCGTTTTTTGTAAGAGAGAGATAGAAGATTTATTTGTTTGGAGAGCTTTTCTCTCTCTTTTCTTTTTTATTTCTAGCTTCGGATTAGCTTCTCAACACGGTCTGTATCGGATTCCTCGTCCCCATCATCAATCCTCAAAGGTCCCTGGCTTTCGAGATTTCGAGATAATCCCGCCCATGGCAACCCCCGGAACCCTGGCTTTCGAGATTTCGAGATAATCCCGCCCATGGCGTTCCGTGGCTGAATTCAGACCCTGGCGATTGACATTTCGTGATAATGCCACCCATGGTGTCTGAACCAACAGAGTGCTTACATGCCTCCAGTAGGATATTTAAATATCCTAAGAGACAAGCACCGAGGAGATGATATGTTGTTACGCATCTTCGAGGGGAATTTCCCGCCTCTCCGCGCTGGGAACTCGTCCAAATCAACTTGTGTTGATTGGCCGCTCCTAATCTAGGTGACTTTTTCAGAATATTAAACGCTCTTGCGTGTTTTGGATGTTTTATGCGCACTGAACCAGACTGTGTGTGAATTTGGGGTGCTTAGGTTACCGAATCCCGCAAACCGGAGGTCAGTTAACGAGGCTGAATACTTCCTAAGCCTTAGACCTAATACTCAAGCTTCGCATTTTCCTCAACCTCTTGAGGATTATCCAGATTTTAACGGATACGTGAATTTTTAAGCTAAAGATACTAGCCCAAAAGGCCTAAGACCAGCGTTCCCGCTAATCTCTTGTTATGTTTCCTTAGCACTTTTTCTTTTCTTTTTCTTGACTCGGTCTAGAACTTCAGTTAACCCCTTAATCTTTTACTAATGACTTTTTCTTTTTCTTTTCCTTTTGTGCTCCTTTCTTCATTTTTGCACTTTTTCTCCTCCTTATGATTATATGGCTCACAACATTTCCTCCCTCCCATTTTTTTTTTTTTTGTTCTTTTTCGTAATTTTTCAATTTTTTTGTGTTTTTGACATATGCGAATTTTTTTTGTGAGAATCCTTCTGATTTTTTTCTTGGTTTTGTATGTATGCACTTTATCACCCCCCCATGCCTAAGTTTTGCAATGTCCTCATTATAAACAGAGGGTGGGAATTAGTGTTGAGGTCAGGGGCTTAGAACAGGATATATCGAGTGGGTGAATGGGTCGGGAATGAGTGATGCGAATGATTTTAAGCTCTGATACGTGTACCAGAGGTGGGATCAACTGTCTAAGGCTGAACTCAAGGTGCAATAGACGTGGAGTACAGACGGCTAATCAGACGGGTCTCTATTTTTGAGATGACGGGTTGCCTCCCGTTAAGCGCTAAATTTAATGCCTTCAGCCGAGCGAAAAATGGGGTGGAGAGGGAGTGGTCAAATCAATGGAGTTTTGGGAAACAAGCACCTTGATTAAGAGCCTGGTTGGTCCAACCAGGTACTTGTTCAGATCAGTGGGCTGATGATGCAGCCCAAACCCCATAAGTCTGGTGGGTTGATAGATGTAGATTAGCAGATGTGGGACCCACCAAATGCAGTGATGTTCTGATAGATATGGAAGTGAAAACTCGAGTTCGGGCTCAGTTGAATCAGCCTGGTGGGGGTAGGGTTCCGAAAAATAATCAATGTAAGGTGTGGAATTCCTACAGGGACGGTCAAAGGATGGAGGCTCCTGAGTTGTGGTCTGATCAGTGTCCGATACCCGGTATAGATACGGAGTTGAGTCATCTGCAATCGGCTCAGTGAGAGGTGAATCAGAATAGAAATTGAGTCCGGTTGCAGGTCGAGATGGGGAACGGGTTTGGATTGGTTCTGTATATGTGGGGCAGGTGGCTTCAAAGAAGATTGACAGGTTATAATTAGGAGGCAGATTTTCTCCGATGTTATGGTCGGATTCGAGATCGTCGGAGAGTTTGCGAAAATCAAAGTTTGAATGAGATTCTAGATCATGAGTTCCACCATAGAATAAATCATATGTTGTATATTCAGAAACCTGACTGGGATCTAGCCTAAATGTTAATTCTGAGCTTACAAAGGTGTCCCTATCTGGTAGAGGCTCAGGTTCAAGGTTAGTAGGGCAGAGCCAATCGAAACCCCGCTCGTCCAAGTCCTCGGTTTCTGTATCGTAGATTGGCATGACTTCCGAAAACTCGATTAGTTCTTCTGAGGAGGTTGACGAGGGATATTCATCAAATCGAGGCCCAGAATCATATTCTTCATTAAGAGATTGATTTTCTTCATATGGGGCCTTGAAATCTTCAATATAGGTTTCAGATCTAGGTTCTAGGCTTAGGATGTGGGTGGAATTACTAGAATCTAGGTCTGAATAACCTTCGAGGGCCACCTTATCAGAATAAGGGACGGAATTTACACCCTCGAGTGGTTCAGTTCTACTCTCATACTTGCAGGAGTCTTGGGATTCTAAAATGGGTTTATCATGGTCTTTTCCTGCATTTGGAGCTTCCCAACCTTCTTCAATATTAGGTGCATTATACTCCATCTGGGTTGGGAATCCACAACCATTTTGTGCCTCAAACCCGAGATCAGATTTATCCTCGATGTTGTCCCAAGATAGTTCATCCTCTGTTGGCAGTATGTACGGGTATTTCTGATCAATCACTTGTTTTATTAATCTCATTATCTCTTCCCATTTTTCAAGACTATCTTGGTGTTGCTTCCAAAGTCGAGGATTTGTCATACATTGAAGGTATTCACTATTATGCAATTTTTCTATCTCAATGTATGCAGTAATGAGCAAGTCACGGGTTGATCCTTTGTT
Organism: Thalassia testudinum; assembly: GCA_037157565.1. Taxonomy (NCBI): domain Eukaryota; kingdom Viridiplantae; phylum Streptophyta; class Magnoliopsida; order Alismatales; family Hydrocharitaceae; genus Thalassia; species Thalassia testudinum. The sequence goes on from JAZHRO010000002.1 coordinate 96,321,291, forward strand.
GGCTTCTGCTAATAGTACTTGGGCACAAGTTATGACAAAGGTTGTGGTTGTTGGGACATCAACCTGAATGTTTCCTACTGTTGTTGAGGTTTCTTCATTTTCATAAAATCTCATGGCATCCTCAATCATTTTATCTCTCATGGATCTCCGGTATTCAGGTTTCTCGACTGGTAGTCCTAGGTGGTTCAGCTGCATATTTGGATCAGGTGGTGGAATCACAATCAGAGTTTGACTCAAGATGTGTTATGAAGCGATCAGATCTGAATAACGAGTCCCACTAAAAATGAGTGTGTGTGCTCTATAGAGAAAAGATGCAGGACTGGAGATGTTCTTGACCCAATCAAGACACCCAAAAGATGTTTGGATGACTATGGAGGTTTGGGGCGGATGAACCCCTGGATCCGAAGATCGTCCACCTGAGAATTACCTGGGCAGCCAGAGAGGGAGAGTCCCGCAAAGACCCCTACACGGTAGAGCGTCCCTACGGGTTACAAGGTTTCCCCCACCCGACCTCTCTTGTCACTGAGATTCCAGGTAAACCAGAATGGGGACCTTGACCTCTTAAGTCTATCACTTTTTATTTCAAAGGTGCTTTTAGGGTTCTCACTTGAACTTTAGATGTTTTTGGTATTGTGACCTAATTTAGAGGTTGGTTGACCCAAGGGGTCAACTTCACCTGACCTGTCCTATAGATGGCAGAATGATTCTAAGCTCGGAGCCTAGAGATCACCCTGATTTGACTCCCAAGTTATTAGGTCAAAAGAAAATTTTAAGATTCAAGTGATTTTAGAGCTCAATTTTAGGGTTTGTCTTATTTAACTTTCTTCAATCAAGGGCTTGGGTAGCACACTGATGCGGGAGGGTTTATTTCTTTTTACACAGGCATGTGTGACTAGCGCTTCAAGACCCTAATGTGGAAACCCTAATTTGGTTCTATTTCCAATCCTCTTTTTCTTTTTCAAAAGTTCTCTTTGGACTTATAAACAAGAAGTGTGTGGTCCGCCGAGATTAAGCGTTTATTTTCAATTAGGCACAAGAATTTGTGGGATGGGAAAAAAAATCACTCCAACTTCAAGAATATTTGCAGAAGTTTTCGCAAAATCAAGAAATGTTTTGCCTTAGAGATGGTGATTACTATATAAAGAAGGCAATTGATTCCTAACTTGATTTTCCTCCTTTTGTCTTTCAAAGATTAGGGGATGATTAAGGAAGAAAAGAAATTACCTGCCCTGGAGTGGTTGACTTGCGGGAGAGATTTTCTCATGAAGTACCTGCAAGATCACATCAAAGAAAAGTAGGGCAAGTTAGTGTTCAATATGATAAAAAGAATGTAGAGACTAGTGGTAAATTGTGCAGTGCTCCCCGGCAGCGGCGCCAAAATGTCGTCAACGTTTCTGTGCGGATTTAAAGCGTATTATGTTGTAGTATAACCGACAAAACGTTCGAACAAATACAAAGTTTTTATTACTCGAAGATCGGAGTATCCGAGGTCGAACACAGGGAGCAAATGGAACTTACCACTAAATCAAAATGTAATTGAACACTCTAATTTACTCAAAATATCAATTCAGGTATGAATGTATGCGATTAAAAGGAGTTAGGGCAAGAAAATATGAAATTGGACGTCTGATCACAAGATCAGACGTCTTAAAAGCATTTCTCCTTTTCTTCTTGATTATTCTTCTTCTTCTACTGCAGTTTTTGCTCTTTCTTTTCTTCTTCTATTCTCTGCAAAGTCTTCACTTGGCTTCTCTGTGCCTTTGCTTCTGGCTTGCTCTTTCCTTTCTTCTCCTGCGAAGGCTTCTTTCTTGCTTCTTCTTCTCTGCTGCAGTTTTTGCTCTTCTATTCTTCTCTGCCGTTCCTTCTTCTTTCTTTCTTTTCCTTCTCGCGGCGAAGTCCTTCTCCTGCGATCAGCTTGCCTACACAGGAGCAAAACCTAACCCTTCTCCCTCTACCCGCGCGTCTCTCTCTCTCAAGCAATTCACTCAGACCGCTCTACCAGAGCCAGTCTTAATCGGGTCGGATCGTACCCGGGACCAGGCGCACCTGCAGGTGTGTGATGCGCGAGGAGTGCGTAGGTCTAGGTCGGGTCGGATCCGCCAGGTCCGCGTGGTCAGGCCGCGGACGAGGCGGGTGGGGTCAGTGAGGGACCTCACCCCTGTGCTTTCGAGGCAGTAAACCTATATCACAAAAACTCTTTATACCATACCTGTGCCTTGAGATTCCACGATGTGGGACTAAACGTTCCGCCCTTCCTTTGCGTGCGCCCGCAGACTCTCGTGTGCAATTGCCCACGCTGAAGGCCCTGCTGGTGCTCCTTGCTGAACTCAGTCACCTCGCAACACTTGCGAGAGTCTGCTGCACCTGCCGCCTGGGAAGCCTGACGCCTGCTGCTGCTCCAAGCTTCCTGCTGCTTCGGCTGTTAATGGCGGCCGGGGCGTTCACCTGAGCTTCCACAGAACGGCCTATTGGCCCAATTAGAATAGCTGGAAACCTTCGCCGTAGCACGGCGAAGGCGGTGGGTGATGCTGCAGGTTGCCGGTCGGCCTAGGCGTGCCCGCCTAGGTCAACCTGTGGCCGGAGATGGTGGGTTGTTCGGGGGGTGGTTATGGAGGTCTGGAGTGGCAGTTGTGGGGTGGAGCGAGTTCCTGGTGGTGAGGCGGAGCTAACGAGGTGGTTGGCGAGCCGTGTGGAGTGGCGGAGTGGTGTGGGCAGCTCGCCGGAGTTCGGTCGGTGATGTGGAAGATGAGGGTGGTCAGCGTCGGTCGAGGGGTAATCAGATGAGATAACAGGGGGAAAAGAGAGAGGATAGGATGGAGAGGAGTTCTAACCTAATTGTAAGGACGAAAGGGGACAGAAGGCGGATAGCAATACTTGCTGTCGCCGGAGAAGATGACGCCCAGTGGGGGAGAACGGCGGCGACGACGGGGCTGAGGCGGCGTGCACTGGTACTGCGCGACGCGGAGGGAGGTCAGGAAGCTAACTCTGCCACTGGTTTTGTGGCAGAGCGAAGAGGGAGGGGAGGGGGGCTCGCCGGAGCTAGCTGGGGCATTTGGCCGAGCAGGAGGAGAGGAATTGAAGGGGGAAACTCGGCCAAATCAAGCTCAGCCTCTTCGGCCGGAGTTGTGGGTTCTTATATAGGCGCTGGACTTGGTGTGCAGGGCGTGAAGGGCACGTAATTGCCTGAGGTTGGTCGCCGGAGATGGAAAGGAGTTAGGATACCCAAATCTCTCGTGCGTTCGCACGAGAGATTGGGTTCACACCAACGATTGTAATTGACTTTATAAGGAAGGGAATTCCTCAGAGAATCCTCCTTCCATTTCTGGGAGGGAATCTCTGAGGGATTAGAGAGCAATCCCTCTCCGAACCTCGCCGGAGCTCGGTTCTGCCCTAGCAATGGCGGCAGGACCGGTTTGCAAAGGAGGCGAAGAACCTAGGGGGTTCTCTGCAACGGTATTCAAAAGATAGGGACCAATTTGTGATTTGGGTGTACTAAATTGCAAAGTAGGTCAAGATGATCCCTCCTTAGGTCCAAATTTTGGTACAAACCTAATTTGGACCTAAGGAATCCAATGGAGAAGTTAGATTTCAGGTTTGACCTCGTTTGACTGGATATTTTACGTAAAAACCCAAATTAGGTTAATTGAAGAGCTAGGACCCTAATCTAGGTCAAACTAGGTTCCAAAGGCCAAATTAAGTGTTCTAAACCCTAGAGTATGTTTTTCCATGATTTGTAGAGGGTTTACTTGCTTTTTGTTCTGACCGAAACCTTGTTAATTTAAGCGGGTCTGTTTTAGGGTTACCAAGTGTCTTTTAGTTCTTAGATTGCACATGAACCCATTTCTGATTGACTCAACCCACTTTTTATCTCATTTACACCATTTGACCTATGTTTTGCCTCTAAGAAATCCTGTTTATCTACTGCAATGGTAAAATTGCAGTTTTAACCTTTATTTCATGTTTTCTTCTCAGAGCACTTGTTCCTTCAGTTAGGCCTTCTTCTAGGTTATGTAGGAGCTTTTATCTTCTTTATTGGGTCAAAATGAGCTAGTTATGGCTCATGATGAGGCTCTCATCATGCTCTCTTGATCAACTAGTGCAACTACTTTGAGTCCCAAATCAATGACCTCAGAGTTAGAATCAAAGAACGGGTCATGGACATCGAGGTCATAGATTGGGTTGTAATTCTCTAAAAAGAAGGATTCTCCTAAATCAGAACAGGATTCGAAATCAGCATCAGCACAGGAGAATCCAAGTGAACACTGGTGAAAATAATTTTCTAAACTTGAATAAGAATTGAGATCACCACCACAAGAAGAATAAAAACTTACAAAGTTATCAACCTGAGATTGAGGCTAACAAGGATATCCTTCTTAGGCATAGGATTGGGTTCATGATATCTAGGATAGATCCAATCTAATCCTAGCACTTCAAATTCCTCTGATTCTGTATCATAAATTCGTTTCAATTCAAATAAATCAATGTGATCTTGTGAGGAGTTTGGAGAGGCTGCAACATGAAAAATAGGCTCATAGAAATCATAATAATTCGAATCCGTGATGAAATCTTCATCACATTGAGCCTTACAATCATCCCAAATAGGTTCTGGTCTAGATTCTAGATCAAGTGGGAAGTCAAAATTATGCTCGAGGAAATCCTTACCAGGATAAGGTGCAGGAGTTATATCCTTAAGGTAGTTAAAATCAAACTCATCGAAAGTGTTTTGAAATTTTAGTTGAGTTGAACCAGCTTCAAAAATTTCGATTGCTAGTTGAAAGTTAAGAACACTTATGATGGAATCCTTTCAACCTAAGAGTTGATTTTCTATATCAGGTGATTCATTGTGCACAAAATCATCATTTGGTTCTACTTGAGTTGGGAATTCAGCAAAGAAACCTCCATTCTGGAACTCGAGTTTGGGAAAATCATGTTTAACCTCAAAATTACCCTAAGATTCATAATCAAGGTCTGGGTGGGGGTCTGGGTATCTTTCATTAATCAACTCTTCTAATTGTTCTAACAGATCCCTACGATGTTTAAAGAAATCTTAGTAATTTTCCCATAGTTTAGGATTTGAAAAATATTATAAACCCTCATTTTTATGAATTCTTCTCAAAGCAATCATTTGACCTAAGGGGGTTTCTCAGGTTGAACTACATGATATCTGGGTTGCAATCATTTGGATGTGGTTGATAATGGGGTTCATAATCTTCGCTTCACTACCCTGATCTCTGCTAAAAGGGGTTGAGGTTTTGAAAAAATCTTCTCTATGTATAATAGCATCCACAATCATTAGATCTTTCAAGCTCTTACGAGGTTCAGCACAAGTGGACATTTTCCTAATTTTTAGGTTGACTTCTAAGTAAGGTTTTGAAATCAAATCAGGTGGTGGGTCAAAGATGAAGAATCAAATTCAGGTTCAGAGAGAATAGAAAAGAAGTTGATTAGATCAGAACTAACACAAGATAATTAGGGCCTAACCCCGATTCAGATCAAACTCTAATAGAGGCCTTAAGAATGAATCTTTAGGACCTCCTCTCTATGCGTATATTGCAAAAAAAATGAGAGGGATTGGATGTGTTTTGGACTCAATCAAGGCACACAAAATAATTGGATGACTATGGCTAATTCAAGGCAGATGGACCTCTTGATCAAAAACTCACTCATCCCAAGAATTACTTGGACAGCCAGGAAAGGAGAGTCTCGTACTGACCCCTACACAGTAGAGTGTCCCCACAGGTTACAGGATTTCCCCCACCCAACTTTTATTATCACTGCAGTTCCAAGTAGACAGGAAGTGTGTGAGTTAAGCCCTAAGTCTACAAATTTTAGACTTAGATGTGTTTGTGCCTTGATTATCACTTGATTTAGAGATATATTACAAAAGTGACCTAACTTTAGGTTGATTAGGTTGCATGCAACCTAACCTTACCTGACTTGCCCTAAGGAATTTAAGGTTAGATCTAGGTCAAATGAACCCGATTTACCTGTTTTGGTACAACAAGCAAGATTATCAGTCACCAATTTTAGTATTCAAGTGGCAGGATTACAAATTTTAGGGTTAAAATTGTTCAACCAATTCAAACAGGCGCTTAAGTAACACAATGCGGAGAATCAATTCATTTTAAGGCTTGCAATGTGTTTCTGCATTTCAAACACCCTAATGTGTTAACCCTAATTTGGCTATAAATGAGTCCAATTTTAATTTAGTTAAATGTACACCTTGGACTCAAGCAAGAAAGTGTTAATCCAAGGTGTCAATTTAATCACACATCCCTAATAGGCACAGGAATCAAGGTTGTGTGTCATGATCTAATTTGCTTCTTCAAAAAAATGGAAGCACAGAGGATAATCAAAATTTATTGCCACTAATGATATTATCTAAGAAAATAAGGCAAGGTTGCAGTCCTAAACTTTTTTTTTATATCTATATAGACAAATGGGGATTAAGGAATAAAAGGGAGAAAGAACTACCTGTCCTTGGAGTGGTTGTTCTGAAGTGGTTGGCCCGCTTGAAATGAAGCAACCAATTAGTTGATCCAGTCCCAAAAAAATATCAACCAAATCAAAGGCAAGTCAATTACAAAAATAAATATTCATAAATAAAACGAAAGAGAATAAATACAAAGTATATATAGAATAAAATGAAAAATATATACAATGATAGTGGTAAGCATGCATTGCAAATGTTTAAGAACTAGATGCAAATGATTCTATCTTTAATACAAGCTTTCTAGTTCAAAAAAATACTAACGAGAGAACAAATGTTTAAGCACCTAAGGTAATGCACATGCAAAATGTTTTGTTCTTTAACACCTAGAAGATTTTTTTTTTCTTTGAATTAGTGCAAAAGCCTGCCTTCTTCAAGCCCAGCACACCCTAATGGGCCACCCTTCTCTGGGCTAACACTCTATCCAAGTGTATATATATAACATGTAATAGGAGCTCATATATGCTTTATGGGGAGTCCTTCCCTATTAAGGCTGATGAGCCTAAGAAAGTGATTGTTTATAAGGCACTCTCAAATTCTGAAATTGCATGATGTGGGACTATTCTTGTTGGATTGAGTATAAGAAAATATTCTGAGCCTTGTGCCTTATCTCTTCTCTTTTCACTCATCTTCCATTCTTCTTTTCCTTTGGAACATAGTCACTCTAATTTTTCCTAAGTATCATGCCCTTCTTTAGTTCAATAAAATTTTGTATCCACACATTGCAATTAAATCCTTATGGATTTATAAATAATAAGAATGCCCATTTTAGTTCAAGAAGAAATTGTAAAAAGAACCCTAAAAATAAATTAAATATTGCATGTAGGTCCCTGGGCTACCCCCTTTAGAGTTTTGTTCTTCAGTGTTGAGGACTCACCGGAAAGTGGTCTGGAGGATGATCTGATTATTCGATGGCTCCGAGGAAGGGTGGTGGAGAGTTGTCAGAGCTTCATTGAGGTGGTGGTGGTGTCTAATCAGAGATCAGATGGCAGAACGTGGCAATGTCAGTCACCAGAATTGAAGAAGAGGATGTGGTCCGGTGAAGTCCTATGGTCAAAATATGAGATCTTTAGATATCCAAATAGATCCAAAAGCTTTAGGGTGAATCCCTGAAGTGAAACCATATAGTTATTGCGTGTAAACATGCGTGTGGTGGTGTGGCAAAGAATCTACAAGGAGCTTCCAATGGTGATGGTCGTGGAAGGTGATAGGGGCAAAATAAGATCAAATTGAACTACCCTACAGCTAGGAGTACCTATAGTAAATGAAAACCCTAAGCTAATTGGATGGAAGAGAGAGGAGAAACCTAGGGCAGTGGCAAGCCTTCAGGCAAAGAAGGAGGGAGGTGGTTGGAGCAGATGAGAGGGTTTTGAGAGCCCAAGCTTCGCATGAAGCTTCGGCGAGGAACGGGAAATAAGAACCTCTACTCGGTTGGCGGCAAGCAATAGTGAATAGTTGGGATTGAAGAACTCCAAGGCCTTTTTAATGGCGGCAGGAGGAAAGAAGGAGGAAGGAGTGTTTGCATGCCAAAACTTGATGAGAGGAATCGGGGAAGTATGACGATGCTTTATAAAGCAATGTCTGCACTAAATGAGACAAAATTGAGATCTTAACAGGATAAAGCAATGCCTCCCATTAAGCGCTAAGTTTATCACCATCAACTGAGCATAAGGAAACTCAAATGGAATAGAAGTCAATAGATTCTTCAACCAAGTTCAAATTAGTCAACTCAAGAAATGGTTTTAATCTTTGTCCGTTTACAACAAAAGGATTCAAATCTTGACTGGGTTCACTAATTTCAATAGCTCCATTTCCAAAGATCCTTCGAACTATAAATGGTTTGATCCACTTCAATCTCAATTTGCCCGGGAAGATCTTGAGTTGCGCATCACAAAGAAGTACTTTCTGACTAGGATGGAAAATCTTACGTGAAATGTGATTGTCATGAAAGGCCTTTATCTATTCCTTATAGATTCGCGAGTTCTCATACGCATCATTGCATAATTCATCAATCTCACTCAACTGTAATCGAGGGTGGATTCTGACCTTCCTGTGATTCAAGTTGCACTTTCGTACTGCCTAGTAGACTTATGCTTCTTCTCTACAAGAAGGTGGCATGACTTCCCATAAACCAGTCTAAAGGGAGACATTCCTAACTAGGTTTTATGGCCAGTTCTATAAGCCCATAATGCTTTTGAAAGTCGGGTTGACCAATCTTTTCTATCAAGCTGAATAATGACCTAAAGAATCTTTTTTATCTCCCAGTTGGAGAGCTCAATCATTCCATTAGTTTGCAGGTGATACGGAGTTGAGATCCTGTTTAACACCCCATATTTCTTCAACAGGGACTGGAAGTGCACATTCACAAAATGGGACCCGCCATCACTAATGATGGTTTTAGCAACCCCAAATCTGGAAAAGATGTTATCCTGAATGACGTGGAGAACCACCTTATGATCATTAGTTTTGGTGGGGATGGCTTCGATCCACTTCGAGACATAATCAACAGCAAGTAGGATGTACTCGAAGCCGTTAGAAACAGGAAAAGGTACCATAAAATCAATCCCTAAGATATCAAAAATTTCACACATAATAATTCCATTCAAGGCATCATATTGCGAGGGCCCTTGTTGCCAAGGGTCAGGCAACAGGCACATGCCATACAATACGTTTGTGCATCTTTGAATAGTGTGGGCCAAAAGAAGCCACATTGGAGGATTTTAGCTGCAATTTACACCCAGAGAAATGACCACCGTAGGCCTGGTCATGACAGAATGATATGACATTATTGACCTCATTATCAGGAATGCATCTTCTAATAATCTACTCATTACTAATGCAGAAGAGATAAGGATCTACCCAAAAATAATACTTAGCATCAGAAATCAGCTTGTCCCATCTGGTCTTGGTCCAATCAAATAGGACTTTCTCAGTGACCAAGTAGTTCACCATATCCACAAACCAGGGAAGTCCATCAATGACCAATATATGTTCATTCGAAAAATACTTGATAATAGGTTTGGTGGATCAATAATCAAAGAAAGAAGACAAGGTAAATGATCAGTAACTACATTCTGCTTTCCTTCCTTGTTGCGTATCTCAAGGTCAAACTCTTCCAAAAGCAAGATCCAACTAATCAACCTTGGTTTGGCATCCTTCTTCACTAATAAGTGCCTCATAACAATGTGATATGAGTAGATAATAATATGGGATCCCAAGAGGTATGATCTGAATTTCTCTAGACCAAATACTACAGCCAAAGCTCTTTCTTTGTAATTGTGTAATTACACTGAGCCTTCTGATGGTAACACCATCATGGGCCCTAACTAGCCACATTTAGCTAGGATTGAATGATAAAAGCTCTTACCTAATCATCTGAGGGTTACAACTCCGCATCATTCTGATTTAAGAGGAGAACAGGGAATTAGGGATAATTATGTAATTTTAACAGCACATCACGAACATAAATTAACCATGGGGTCACTCAGGGGTTAATTGAAGGTTAAATGAGCATAAAATTTAATAAGTGGGTCAACACTGACAGAAACAGGGTTTCACACATTTCAAAGGTGAAAACAATACCAAAAACCCTAATTATCAACCAACTCAAAATTGAAATGGTTATGGTCAGGATAAAATTAATCTAAAACTCCTAAAATTGATAAAAAAAAATATTCTAAGAGGTTTGGTACCCTTGGTTTGACCATCTGAACCCATTTTGACCTAAAACAAAATTTTAGACGAAAATTTACCCTAATTTGCGCTTCTGTGCAAATTTCATAGTTTAACATGATCAAAACTTAAATCCAAGTTCACCATTAGATTCCTTGGGTTCAAATTAGGTTAACAACAAAATTTGGGCCCAATCAGAGTCCATCATGACCTAATTTGCATTTTAGCCCTTTAAAACTCTATTTCTCACATTCAGCCCCTAACATTCAAGATTTTTGCAATTAGGTCCCTAACTTTGTCATCATTATTACAAAAAGACCCTTGTTGCCATGAATGTGAATGTGAGCTCCACAGCTAACTTTGAGCAAAGATTCATCGCTCATTTCTCGCTCAAATCTCTCCAAATTTGGAGAGATTGTTCCTAAATTGATCCTCTATAGGTTGGACCTTGTCTCAAGATCAATAAGCGCCAAAATCTCGCCGATGAAGCTTGGAAATTCCAAGTTTGCAGAATGACCTTGAAGCTAGAATAACTTTCTCAAATTGACTCCTTAAGGGCCTAAAGAGGTCCTATTTAAACCCCTTGAGTTAAGGCCTTCCTCCTCAGCCAAGTTTGGACTAGATTTCTCTTTCTTCTCCCTTCTCCAGCCTTCGCAACTTCGACTTCGGTGAGCCCACTTCAATCACCTCCTCCGACTATCCAACCATCAAATTGGATGGCCCTCCGACTTTCCCTCTTCGTCGCGAGTCTTGCTGGCCAAAAAAAGACCTCCCTCTCCCTCTTCTTCCTTGCCATCGCATTACTAGACTCCACCATCTTCTTCGCATCTGGTTGATCAACACCAAACACCTCATCCACTCTCTCTCCCTAACACTCTCTCCTCTCTTCCTCTCACTGCCTGATGTAAACACGTTTATATCACATAAACCATCTATTTTTGTGCGTTCTTAGAAATAGAGTTGCATCATATATTATAATTATTGCATAACATGCATCATATTGCATTTAGGTTAGGTTGTATAAATTTTAGGTTAATTTTCCCTTTTTGTGGTCAGGTAACAGGGCAATATCTTATCAGGGCAACGATCGGAGTTCAACGACTCCAAGATCGCTTCGATCGGACTTCCGTAGCATCAGATATAGTACGAGGAAGATCAGAGGTCAAGGGCCAAGATGTTGTCAATCCACACTTCAGATGAAAAATCCAACCACACGGATGGGTTCGAATCGATGATCACAACCCAACGGCATGAAAATCAGTTCAATCTGACATCCGTGGCACCATCTACAACTCATAGAAGATGGACGGTCCAGATGATGCCACGTGGCGCCATCCAAACCCTCCAAATTGCTCGCTGCCCTACCTTCTCATCCAACGGCTGAGAGTTGATCAAGTTGCCTCCCTCAAGCGACATCTCATGTGAGAAGAATTCCATATCTAATCTCAATCGTCAAATCAAGATCCAACTATTAGCATTAAATGGTACAAGAATACTCTTCTCGTCTATCCACACATGTAGCACGGCGGATAACATCCTTCAGTGCATGAGGTTGCGGGATCGAATCCTTGCAATGCACCTCCTGAGTGCAGATCCAATTTAAATCAGGACCGCCCAACCTCGTGTGGACCACCTTGATTCGTCTGAGTCATGCACTCAACGGCTGAAGCATGCACGCAATGAGGGGCAGATGTGCATCTTAAGTCATCCGATCTCATGATTGGACGGCTGAGATCACAAGATCGTGGACTTTGAGCATTAAGGAAGAGAAGATGAAGGCGCGAGCGCGATACGATCTGAGTCGTCGGATGCGAGATGGATGGCTGAGACCACGCAATCGTGGATGAGCATTACATGCGTTGAAATCAAAGGAAGAAGAATAGGTGTAGCCAAGGCACGCATGTTGACTGTTGCAATGCTTTGTCGGCCTTTTTAAATCAGTCGCGTTGCAGTATTTGTGACCAAGCATTGATAACAAATAAGAATTTATTACTCGAAAACCTAAGTATCCGAGGTCGAACACAGAGAGCAAATGGAATTTATTCACTAATCTCAATAATGTAATGGAACACTTAGAGTTACTCAATACTTAATTTAGAATATAAATGCAAGAATTTAAGAGTCAATTGTAGCAAAAATAGAGAAATTGGGCGTTTGATTCCATGATCAGACGTCTTAAAAAGATATCTCTCTTTTAACTCTCTCTTATTTCCTTCTCCTTTCTCTTCTTCTTCTTCTTTCTTTCCTTAGCTCTTTTTCTTCTATTCTTCTTTGACTTTGGCCGTCTACTTCTTCTTTCTTGTCTCTTCTTTGCAGCTCCTCTCTTTGCTCCAGCTTTGCATTTCTTCTTCCTTCTTCTTCTCTTGCACAGTGCCTTTCTCCTTCTTCCTCTACGGTTTTCTTCCTTCTTTAGCTTGCCTCTCCTTTTGCCTTGTCTTATTTGCCGCACCCGCTTTGCTTTCTCTTTCTTCTGCTTCTTTCCTTTCTTCCTTCCCGCGGCTAAGTCCTTCCTTCCTTGCTTAGCCTAGCTTCACCTTGCCTTATCTTCAGCTGCGCCTTCCTCTTCCTTCTTCTTCCCTACACACACACTGAAGAGCAAAACCTACCTCTACCCTCCACCGTGTCGCTCTCTCTATTTCGTTCTTATGTACACTCTACTAAAGCCAGGTAATCAGGTCGGGTGCGTGCCCGGGTCCAGGCGCACCGGCATGGGTGTGATGCACGAGGAGTGGTCAGATAGGTAATCGGGTCGGGTGCCAGGTTCGCAGGGACCTCCCCCTGTTTATTGGAGACAATGAGAAGAAAGCACAAAAATAATTTAAGGCACTCACCGCACTCTTGCGTTTACGAGGTGGGACTAAATGTCCCACCGGCTTCTGCACGCGCATCCGCAGGAGCCCTTCCGAAATTGCTGCTGATGGGTCGCTCGCCAAACCAATTGCCTAGCTGTATGAATTTGCGCACTCATCCCGCTTCACCTGGGACCCTAATGCTTGGAGCGTGCAGCCTGGAGCGAAGCTTGCGACCTTCTTGCTATGTGCTTCAATGGCAGCAGGTGCTCAGAACTGTCACACACAAATATAGCCTTGTGGCCCCATTAAAACACATGGGAAGCTTCTCCGTATCAAGGAGAAGGTGGGACGGTAGGTGGCAGGCCGCAAGGTGGCCTAGGCGTGCGTGCCTAGGTCACCCTATGGCCGTGCTTATGGGTTAGGTCGGTGGAAGTGTGGGGTGAGTGTGGTGGTCAGTGGATGGGTAGAAGGTGATCAGTGGATGATGGCGGAGGTGGTGAGGTGTCTGGCGAGGCGTATGGAGGTGCGGAGCGGTGGAAGCACCTCGCCGGTGGGCGGTCGAAGATGGAGAAGATGGCGGTGGACAGTGGCTGCGAAAGGTCGAAAAGGGGAAATAGAAAGAGGGGAATTGAAGGGGGAATAGAGAGGAGTAATTCTAACCTAACTAAGTGGACGAAAGGGGAGAGGAGGCAGCTGGCCGTTCCTGCTGCCACCAGAGAAAAAGACGTCCAGTGGAGGGAGATGGCAACGACGACGGGGCTAGAGATGCTCGCGCGGGTGTTGCGCGATGGTGTGGAAGATGGTGAGGGTAGCTCTGCCACTGGTATGGTGGCAGAGCGACGAGAAAGAGGGAGGCTCACCTGAGCTCATTGGACTTCTTGATCGGAGGAGAAGAAGATGAAATTGGGGTGGATCTCTGGCCAAGTCGAGCTGAAGAGATACGGCCAGAGGTGGTGGTGCTTTTATGGTCGCTGGCAGGGACTCTTATGCTTGGAAGACAAACCTCCAAGCATAAGAGACCTCGTCGAAGGTGGAAACTATTGGAGACCCAAATCTCTCGTGCGTTCGCACGAGAGATTGGGTGTGAATCAGAGATTAGGACCACGCTCAGATGGAAGGGAATTCCTCAGAGAATCTCCCTTCCAAATCTGGGAGGAGATCTCTAAGGAATCAGGGAGTACTCCCCCTCCATTCCTCGTCGGAGTATGATTTCTCCCCATTAATGGTGGAGGGACCTATTTGTAAGAGTGGCAAGGAAGTTAGGGGGGTCTGTGCAATGATTTTCAAAAGATAGGGGCCAAAATGTAATTGGGTGTACTATTTTGCAAAGTAGGTCAAGATGACCTCCCCTTAGGTCCAAATTTTGGTACAAACCTAATTCGGACATAAGTAATCCAATGGTGAAGTTGGATTTTAGGTTTGATCACATTTGACTAGACATTTTGCACAAAAACCTAAATTAGGTCAATTAATGAGCTAGGACCCCAATCTAGGCCAAAAGAGGTTCCCAAGGCCGAATTGAAGGTTCTAAACTTTAGGGGATATTTTTCCATGAATTTTAGAGGGTTTACTTGATTTTTATCCTGACCAGAACCTTGCTAAATTGAGCGGATCTGTTTTAGGGTTACAAAATGTCATTTAATTCTTGGATTGCATAATAACCCATTTCTGACTGAACCAACCCACTTTTTATCTTATTCAAACCATTTGACCTATGTTTTGCCTCTAAGAAATCCCGTTTATGTACTGCAATGGTAAAATTATAGTTTTAACCTTTATTTCATGTTTTCTTCTCAGAACACTTATTCCTTGATTTAAGCCTTCTCTAGGTTATGTAGGAGCTCTTATTCTCTTTCTTAAGTAAAAATGAGCTAGTTAGGGCTCATGATGAGGCTCTCATCATACCCCCATGCCTAGCTTTTGCTAGTCCCTTAGCAAAATTTTAATGTTTTAACTTTTGTTCTAGACCCTGAGTGTTTGTCACCAGTTATGATAAGTGCTTTTCTTCTTCTTTTGATTAGGTTAAGAATGCTGAAAATAGGCCTAAAGCTACTCAGGTATCAACCAAAATCCGAACCTGACTCACTTTAGTCTCAGTCCTCTGCGAAGGTTTTTAAGGTCCGTAGAAACTATCCTAGGGTTTATTGGACTCCGTGGTTAAAGCACCGATGCTTGAGACATTTTTAGCCTAGGTTCAGAATGCCGTGCATTTTTGTAAGAGAGAGATAGAGGGATTATTTGTTTGGAGAGTTTTCTCTCTTTTTTCTTTTTATTTCTTGTTTTGGATTGGCTTCTCAACATGGTATGTATCGGATTCCTCGGCCCCATCATCAATCCTCAAAGGTCCCTGGCAATCGATGCTTCGTGATAGCACCACCCATGGCCACCCCCAGAACCCTGGCTTTCGAGATTTCAAGATAATCCCACCCATGGCATTCCGAGTCCGAATCCAGACCCTGGCAATCGACATTTCGAGATAATGCCGCCCATGGTATCTGAACCAGGAGAGTGCTTACATGCCCCCGATAGGATATTTAAATATCCTAAGAGACAAGCACCAAGGAGACGATATGTTGTTATGCATCTTCGAGGGGAATTTCCCACCTCTCCATGCCGGGAACTCGTCCAAATCAACTTGTGTTGGTCGACCGCTCCTAATCTAGGCGACTTCTTCAAAGCATTGAAACACTTTTTGCATGATTTTGATATTTATATGCACCGAACCAAACTGTGCGTGGATTGGAGTGCTTAGGTTATCGAATCCCGCAAATCGAAGGTTAGTTAACGAGGTCGAATACTTCCTAAGCCTTAGACCTAATACTTAAGTTTCGCATTTTCCCCAACCTTTTGAGGATTATCCAGATCTTAGTGGGTACATGAATTTTTAAGCCTAAGAGTCTAGCCTAGAAGGCCTTAGATCAGCGCTCTTACTAATCTCTTTTTGTGTCTCCTTAGCACTTTTCTTTTATTTTTCTTTTTTTTTTGATGTGGTCTAGAACTTCGGTTAATTCCTTAATCTCTTACTAATGACTATCTCTTTTTCTTTTTCATTTTGTGCTCCTTTTTGTCATTTTGCTCTTTTTCTCCTCATGATTATGTGGCTCACAAAATTTCCTCCCTCCATTTTTTGTTCTTTTTCATAATTTTTCAAATTTTTTGTGTTTTTGACATATGTGAATTTTTTGTGAGAATCCTTTTGATTTTTTCTTGGTTCTGTATGTATGCACTTTATCACCCCCCCATGCCTAAGTTTTGCAATGTCCTCATTGTAAACGGAGGGTGTGAAATAGTGTTGAGGTCAGGGACTTAGAACAGGATACATTGGGTGGGTGGATGGGTCAGAAATGACTAATGAGGATGATTTCAAGCTCTGGTACGTGTACCAGAGGTGGGATCAACTATCTAAGGCTGAACTCAAGGTGTAATGGACATGGAGTATAGACAGATAATCAGATAGGTCTCTATTTTTGGAATGACGGGTTGCCTCCCGTTAAGCGCTAAATTCAATGCCTTCAGCCAGGTGGGAAATGGGGTGGAGAGGGGGTGGTCAACTCAATGGAATTTTGTAAAACAAGCACCTTGATTAAGAGCCTGGTTGGTCCAACCAGGTGCTTGTTAAGATTAGTGGGCTGATGATGCAGCCCAAACCCAATCAGTCTGGTGGGTTGATAGATGTAGTTCAACAGATGCAGAACCCACCATATGCAATGTGGCTTGGATGGATATGGAAGTGAAAACTCAGGTTTAGGCTTAGTCGAATCAGCCTGGTCAGAGTAAGGTTTCGAAAAATAATCAGTGCATGGTGTGGAAACCCTACATGGGTGATCAGAGAATGATGGATCATGTTTTTTAGTCTGATTGGTACCCAATGCCCAGTATAGATGTGGAGTTGAATCATCTTCAAATGGCTTAGTGAGAGATGAATTAGAATAGAAATTGAGTCCGGTTGTGGGTCGGGGTAGAGAATGGATTTTGATCAGTTCTGTATGTGTGAAAGAGGTGGCTTCAATGAGAATTGTGTATGAGGGCTCTTCTAAAAAGGAATGACAGGTGGTCTCATGTAGAGAGTCCTCATAGTAACTTTCAAAATCAAAAGCGAATTCCTGGAGAGTGTCTATGGGATACTGAAAATCGGAGTCGAGAAAAGATTCATATTCTGGGTCGCAATTACTCTCAGCATTTGCTGGTTTTGATTCCTAAGGATCAAAAAGAAATGATTTCATGTTACTGGAACTTGAATTGAAATCAGTGATCTCGGGAACCGGGACCTCAGAATCGGAGTTAGAGAATGAGTCATGTGAGCTGAGGTCATAGATTGGCTTGTTATAATCATGAAGCACATTTTCTCTGATGTTATGGTCAGATTCAAAATCGTCTGAGAGTTTGTGAAAATCAAAATCTGAATGAGATTCAAGATCATGAGTTCCACCATAGAATAAATCATATGCTGTAGATTCAGCAGCCTGACTGGTGTCTAGCCTAGATGTCCATTCTGAGCTTAAAAAGGTTTCCTTATCTGGTAGAGGCTCAGGTTCCAAGCTGGTAGGACAGACCCAATTGAAGCCCCACTTGTCCAACTCCTCAGTTTCTGTATCGTAAATTGGCATGACTTCCGAAAAATCGATTGGTTTCTCTGAGGATGTTGGCGAGGGATATTCATCAAATAGAGGCCCAAAATCATATCCTTCATTGAAAAATTGATCTTCCTCATATGGGACCTCGAAATCTTCCCAATAGGTTTCAGTTCTAGATTCTGGGCTTAAGATGTGAGTTGAATCACTAGAATCTAGGTCCGAATAACCTTCGAGGGTCACCTTATCAGAATAAGAGGCAGAATTTACACCCTCGAGAAGTTCAGTTCTAATCTCATTATTGCAGGAGTTTTGGAATTCTAAGCTTGGTGATTCATGGTCTAGAGTTAGCTCAACATTGTGTTCTCCTACAATTGGAACTTCCCAACCTTCTTCAATATCAGGCACATTGTACTCCATCTGAGTTGGGAATCCACAACCATTTTGTGCCTTAAACCCGGGATCAAATTGATCCTCGATGTTGTCCCAAGATGGTTCATCCTCTATTTGTGGCATATACGGGTATTTCTGGTCGATAATTTGTTTTAATAATCTCATTATCTTTTCCCTTTTTTTCAAGATCATCTTGGTGTTGCTCCCAAAGTAGAAGATTTGTCATGCATTGAAGGTATTCAAGATTGTGTAATTTTTCTATCTCAATGTATCCTGTGATGAGCATGTCTCGGGTTGATCCTTTTGTGGCTTCTACCAATAGCACTTGGGCACAAGTTATGATGAAGGTTGTGGTTGTTGGGACATCAACCTGAATGTTTTCTACTGGTGTTGAGGTTTTGTCTTCTTTTTCATAGAATTTCAGGGCATCCTCAATCATCCTATCTCTCATGGATCTCCGATATTCAGGTTTCTTGAATGGTAGTCTTAAGTGGTTTGGCTGCATATTTGGATCAAGTGGTGAACCAAGATGTAGAATCAGAGTTTGAATCAAGATGTAGAATCAAGTTATGAAGCGATTAGATCTAAATAAAGAGTCCCACTGAAAATGTATGTGTGTGCTCTAAAGAGAAAAGATGAGGGACTTGAGATGTTTTTGACCCAATCGAGGCACCCAAAAATGTTGGATGACTATGGAGGTTTGGGACGGATGATACCCCTGGATCAGAAGGTCGTCCACCTGAGAATTACCTGGGCAGCCAGAGAGGGAGAGTCCTGCAAAGACCCCTACACGGTAGAGCATCCCCACGGGTTGCAGGGTTTCCCCCACCTGACCTCTCTTGTCACTGAGATTCCAGGTAGACCAGAATGGGGACCTTGACCTCTTAAGTCTACAACTTTTATTTCAAAGGTGCTTTAGGGTTTTCACTTGAACTTTAGATATTTTGATGTTGTGACCTAATTTGGAGGTTGGTTGACCCAAGGGGTCAACTTCACCTGACCTGTCCTAAAGATGGTAAAATGATTCTAGGCTTGGGACCTAGATATCACCCTGATTTGACTCCCAGTTTATTAGGTCCAAGATTTTTTTAAGATTCAAGTGCTGTTAGAGCTCAATTTTTAGGGTTTGTCTTGTTTAGATCTCTTCAATCAAGGGCTTGGGTCGCACACTGATGCGGGAGGGTTCATTTCTTTTTATATAGGCATTGTGACTAGCACTCCAAAAACCCTACTGTTGAAACCCTAATTTAGTTCTATTTCCAATCTTCTTTTCTTCTTGAAAATGGTTCTCTTTGGTCTTACAAGCAAGAAATGTATTGTCTGCGGAGATTAAGTGTGATTTCTATTAGGCACAGGAATTTGTGGGATAGGATCTAAAAAATCGCTCCAAATTTAAGAAGATTTGAAAAATTTTTGCAAAATCAGGAAATGTTTGCTTTAAAGATGGTGATTACTATAGAAAGAAGGCAATTGATTCCTAAATTAATTACTTCCTTTTGTCTTTCAAGGATTAGGGGATGGTTCAAGGAAGAAAAGAGATTACTTGCCCTAGAGTAGTTGACTTGCGGGAGGGATCTTCTCGTGAAATACCTTGTCAGATCATAACAAACCAAAGTAGGGCAAGTTAGTGTTCAATATGATCAAAAAAAATGTAGAGATTAGTGATAAATTGTGCATTTCTCCCCGGCAACGGTGCCAAAATGTTGCAACGCTTTGTCGGACTTTTTAAATCAGTTGCGTTGTAGTATTGTTGACCAAGCGTTGATAACAAATAGGAATTTATTACTCGAAAACCTAATTATCCGAGGTCGAACACAGGAAGCAAATGGAATTTATTCACTAATCTCAATAATGTAATTGAACACTTAGAGTTACTCAATACTTCATTCAGAATATAAATGCAAGAATTTAAGAGTCAATTGTAACAAAAATAGAGAAATTGGACGTCTGATTCCATGATCAGACGTCTTAAAAAGATATCTATCTTTTATCTCTCTCTTATTTCCTTCTCCTTTCTCTTCTTCTTCTTCTTCTTCTTTCTTTCCTTAGCTCTTTTTCTTCTATTCTTCTTTGACTTTGGCCGTCCGCTTCTTCTTCCTTGTCTCTTCTTTGCAGCTCCTCTCTTTGCTCTAGCCTTGCATTTCTTCTTCCTTCTTCTCTTGCACAGTGCCTTTCTCCTTCTTCCTCTACGGTTTTCTTCCTTCTTTGGCTTACCTCTCCTTCTGCCTTGTCTTATTTGCTGCACCCTCTTTGCTTTCTCTTTCTTCTGCTTCTTTCCTTTCTTCTTTCCTTCCCACGGCTAAGTCCTTCCTTCCCTGCTTATCCTAGCTTCACCTTGCCGTAGCTTCAGTTGCGCCTTCCTCTTCCTTCTTCTTCCCTAAACACACACTGAAGAGAAAAACCTACCTCTACCCTCCCCTGCGTCTCTCTCTCTATTTCACTCTTATGTACACTCTCCCAGAGTCGGGTAATCGGGTCGGGTGCGCACCTAGGTCCAAGCGCACTGGCGTGGGTGTGATGCGCGAGGAGTGGTCGGATAGGTAATCGGGTCGGGTGCTAGGTCCACGGGAGAATGTCGCGGACGAGGCATGATGGGACGAGGGACCTCACCCCTGTGTATTAGAGGCAATGAGAAGAAAGCACAAAAACAATTTAAGTCACTCGCCGCTCTCTTGCGTTTACAAGGTGGGACTAAATGTCCCACCCACTTCTGCACACGCGTCCGCAAGAGCACTTCTTCGATTGCAACTGATGGGTCGCTCGCCAAACCAATTGCCTGGCTGCATGAAGTCGCGCACTCATCCCGCTTCACCTAGGACCTTGACACTTGGAGTGCGCAGCCTGGAGCGAAGCTTGCGACCTTCTTGCTGCGTGCTTCAATGGCGGCAGGTGCTCAGATCTATCACACACAAATATGGCCTTGTGGCCCCAATAAAACACATGGGAAGCTTCACCATATCAAGGCGAAGGTGGGACAGTAGGTGCCAGGCCGCGGGGTGGCCTAGGCGTGCGTGCCTAGGTCACCCTGTGGCTATGCTTATGGGTTAGGTCGGTGGAAGTGTGGGGTGAGTGTGGTGGTTAGTGGATGGGCGGAAGGTGATCAGTGGATGATGGCAGAGGTGGTGAGGTGTCTGGTGAGGCATGTGGAGGTGCGGAGAGGTGGAAGCGCCTCGCCGGTGGGTGGCCGGAGATGGAGAAGATGGCGGTGGATAGTGGCTATGAAGGGTCGAAAAAGGGAAATAGAAAGAGGGGAATTGAAGAGGGAATAAAGAGGAGTAATTCTAACCTAACTAAGTGGATGAAGGGGGAGAGGAGGCGGCTGGCTGTTCCTGCTACCACTGGAGAAGAAGACATCCAGTGGAGGGAGACGGCGACGATAATGAGGCTAGAGATGCTCGTGCGGGTGTTGCGCGATGCGGAGGAAGATGGTGAGGGCAGCTCTGCCACTGGTATGGTGGCAGAGCAACGATAAAGAGGAGGGAGGCTCGCCTGAGCACACTGGACTTCTTGACCGGAGGAGAAGAAGATGAAATTGTGGTCTATCTCTGGCCAAGTTGAGCTGAAGAGATTGGGCCGGAGGTGGTGGTGCTTTTATGTTCGCTAGCAAGGGACTCTTATGCTTGGAAGACAAGCCTCCAAGCACAAGAGACCTCGCCGGAGATGGAAACTGTTGGACCCAAATCTCTCGTGCATTCGCACGAGAGATTGGGTGAGAATCAGATATTAGGACCACGCTCAGATGGAAGGGAATTCCTCAGAGAATCTCCCTTCCAAATCTAGGAGGAGATCTCTAAGGAATCAGGGAGTACTCCCCCTCCATTCCTCGTTGGAGTAGGACTTCTCCCCATTAATGGTGGAGGGACCTATTTGTAAGAGTGGTGAGGAAGTTAGGGGGGTCTATGCAATGATTTTCAACAGATAGGGGCCAAAATGTAATTAGGTGTACTATTTTGCGAAGTAGGTCAAGGTGACCTGTCCTTAGGTCCAAATTTTGGTACAGACCTAATTTAAACCTAAGGAATCTAATAATGAAGTTGAACTTTAGGTTTGATCACGTTTGATTGGATATTTTGCATAAAAACCTAAATTAGGTCAATTAATGAGTTAGGACCCCAATCTAGGTCAAAAGATGTCCCCAAGGCCGAATTGAAGGTTCTAAACCCTAGGGGATATTTTTCCAAGAATTTTAGAAGGTTTACTTGATTTTTATCCTGACCAGAATCTTGTTGAATTGAGCGGGTCTGTTTTAGGGTTATAGTATGTCATTTAATTCTTGGATTACATAATAACCTATTTCTGATTGAACCAACCAACTTTTTATCTTATTCAGACTATTTGACCTATGTTTTGCCTTTGAGAAATCTCGTTTATGTACTGCAATGGTAAAATTACAGTTTTAACCTTTATTTCATGTTTTCTTCTCAGAACACTTATTCCTTGAATTAAGCACTTCTCTAGGTTATGTAGGAGCTCTTATTCTCATTCTTAGGTCAAAATAAGCTAGTTAGGGCTCATGATGAGGCTCTCATCATTGACCACATTCAGGCCTTTTCCCCCTCCACTCACTAAAGACCGTCACTAAAGACCTTAAAATTAATTTTTAAAGTGTAAAGACCTATTTGCCCCCTCCAATCTACACCTATATATAGCCCTACGACCCCCACACTTTCTTCATTCCTTCCCCTCTTCTCTCACCCCCTCTAAAGCTCTAAGAGCTTGTCCCAAACCAAGGATGCTCCATTAGAGTTAAAATTATAATTTTCCACCTTCTCATCCCCTTCGTGGAGCATCCTGCGGTTGTCCTCCACCGCCATTCGGGAAGCAGATCCCGCTACGACGTCATCTTGCCCCATTCTCCATCGTCATTCATCGTTCTCCATCGTCCCACATCTCACCACCTTCATTTAGGCACTCCGTCATTGCGGCTCGTCCTCCAAGCAGCCATCGAGGAGGATAACTTCTCTCCACCTTCTTTTACCGCTTTCCAGTGTAGATTTCCCGCTTTCTAGTGTAGATTTCCTGCTTTCTAGTGTAGCAAGTAGTTGTAATGAACATTGCTCTATGATAATGAAATCCATGTTTATTCTATCTCTGTTTTCTCTTTATTTGTAATATTCTCTCTTTTTCTTCTATTCTTTATTCTTTAAGTAGATAGCTAGTTTAGATTAAATTCGACCAATTAATTTGCTTCGTGACAATAAAACAAACACGATTTTTAATCAAACGTTTGCCTCCCTGTGTTTGACCTAGAATTTCTTTTTGAGTTTCAGTAAATTTATTTGTTGACGATTTTTTCTCGTAAATCAAACTACAATGATGGGTTTTCAAAACTCAAATCTGTTTGCAACGATTTCCGCTACAACATTTTGGCACAGTTGCCGAGGATTTCTACTACAACATTTTTGCACCGTTGCTAGGGAGGTGACGCTCTTTGCTTTTTGGCATTTTCTGCACATTCATTAATTATCCTTTTGAGCTTGATGTCTCTGTAACCAAACTTTTGGGACTTAGGTTGCATCCTCACAAATCGTAGGCTCGACCCCACTTGCATACTAATCTTAGGTTTTGGATAACTTTTATTTAGAACCTTAGATACACAAGACCATGGGGTATGGGTCTGCATCACAATCTGATCCACATCTGTGGACATCTTCTCCTGGCAAGTAAAGAGCTAGATTTTCTTATTCTAATCTGACCTGCACTTGTGAATTCTTTATTTCTTCTTCTTTGTATAGTGTGCCTAGCTGAAGGCACTAAATTCAGCACGTATACAGTTTCTTTTCATCTCGGAGCGACCTGTTATTCACGCAATTCAGGTGCTTTCTACTCTACTCCTCTCTATTTCATTTCTTTTTAATACAATGAGGACATTGCATTAGATAAGCATGGGAGGGTGGATATTCATCTCTGAATTATTTCGTTAGCTCCGTAGACTTTTTTTTTGTTTTCTTTTTATTTATTAAAGAAAAGGTTGAATTAGGAAAGAGAACTTGGGCTTTAGAAAATTTTCAATCTTAGGAAATAAAACTGTATGATTTGAACATTAAGACCCTTTAGGTATTCGAGCTTAATCAACCCAAGTATCCACTAAAATGTGGACTTGTTTCTCGAGTCCCCGCCATTTTAAATTTAGATTTTAATTGGTTAAATAAGTTGGGGTGATAAGTACATGACTTATCAACTTGTCCTCTGATTTGAGAGGATTTTAAGTCCAAGCATCTACACACTTTTTGCACTGACTGGCTTTTCAGCGATTTTAATGGAAATTGAGTAGCTAATGAACCTTCTAGGGTGGTACGGCTGGCAAGTTATCGTGGGTAACAACCCATTGGTAGGCTATCTAAAGACCAGTCACATGACCATTTTTTTCCTGCTGTCTTTAGGTAAATCTTAGATTAGGGAAGCCACCTACTTAAAAAAAATCCAAAAAAAAAAATATAGAAAAGGAGAAAAGAAAAAAAAAGAAATAAGCCACACTTCATCGCACGAGTATGATTGGTAAGTTATCGTGCGTAACAGCCGATTGGTAGGTTGTCCAGAATCCAGCTCAAGAAATGCACGTATAATTCCAAAACACTTAGGAAGAAGCAGAGAAGTAGAATAAGTTGGGGAGATATACACTGAGTTTGCCCTTGTGATGACCCCATAAAAATAAAAGTAGGGAGAAAGCTACCGATCGAATAGATACACCTTTAGGTAGAATTTCTTTTCAAGGTCACCTAGGGGCGTAGAAACCTGAAGTCCATTCTAATCATCGATTAGTGAGTCTATCACATTTCACACAAAGATGCTTAGAGCTTAGGGTTCTCTTCAAGTCTTGGGTGGGTTGAGTTGCCATAGAAAGCTGCTCCGAAACCCTAAACTCAAAAATCCAAAAAAAATTTAGAAAAGAAGAAAAGAAAAAAAAGATCCCTCTTTGAATAAGGCGAGGGCTTGAGGCGGTCTGCATTTTGGCAGACAGCCAGGCACTGTTGTGTCTCTGTAGTTCAGGTCATAGTTCAAATACAAAAATGTTGAAAAATAACTATTGCCCAAGAAATCCGACCTAATTCTGTTATAAATAACATGTAGTTTTACTAGGAACTAGCAAAAGATAGGCATGAGGGTGTGATGTAAACACATTCATATCACATAAATCATCTATTTTTGCGCGTTCTTAGACATAGAGTTGCATCATATATTATAAATATTGCATAAACATGCATCATCTTGCATTTAGGTTAGGTTGTATAAAGTTTAGGTTAATTTTCCCTTTTTGTGGTCAGGTAATAGGGCAATATCTTATCGGGGCCTCAAACTGAAGATCCAACCGTACGGATCTAATCAGGGCGACGATTGAAGTTCAACGACTCCAAGATCGCCCCGATCGAAATTCCGTAGCATCAGATATAGTCCGAGGAAGATCGAAGGTCAAGGGCCAAGATGGTGTCAATCTGCACTTCATATGACAAATCCAACCACACGGATGGGTTCGAATCGATGATCTAGCCCAACCCATGAAAATTGGTTCAATTTGACATCCGTGGCACCATCTACAACTCATAGAAGATGGATAGTCCAAATGATGCCACGTGGAGCCATCCAGACCCTCCAAATGGCTTGCTGCCCTGCCTTCTTATCCAACAACTGAGAGTTGATCAGGTTGCCTCCCTTAAGCCACATCTCATGTGAGAAGAATTCCACATCTAATCTCAACCATTAAATCAAGATCCAACGGTCAACATTAAATGGTACAAGAATACTCTTCTTGTTTATCCACACGCGTAGCGCGGTGGATAACATCCTTCAGCGCACGAGGTCGTGGGATCAAATCCCCGCAGCGTACCTCCTGAACGCAGATCCAATTTGAATCAAGACCACCCGATCTCGTGTGGACGGCCCTGCTTCATCCGAGTCATGCGCTCAACAGCTAAAGTAGGCATGCGATGACCCACGAATGTGAATCTTAAGTCATACGATCTCGTGACCGGACGACTTAAATCGTAAGATCATTGGCTTTAAGTGTTGAGGAAGAGAAGATGAAGTCATGGGTGCGATGCGATCTAAGTCGTCGGATGCAAGATGGATGGCTGAGATCACGCAGTCGTGGTTGAGTGTTTCATGCATTGAAATCGAAGAAGAAGAGGCACGGTCGGGGCACACATGTTGCCCATGTTCAGGCCTTTAGTGACGGATAAATCCTTCACTAAAGACCCTGAAATTAATTTTTAAAGTGTAAAGACCTATTTGCCCCCTCCAATCTACACCTATATATAGCCCTACGACCCCCACACTTTCTTCATCTCTTCCTCACTTCTCTCACCCCCTCCAAAGCTCTAAGAGCTTGTCACAAACCCGAGATGCTCCATTAGAGTTAAAATTATAATTTTTCCACCTTCTCATCCCCTTCGTGGAGTATCCCGTGGTGGTCCTCTCACCGCCATTCAGGAAGCGGATCCTGCTACGATGTCGTCCTACCCTGTTCTCCGTCGTCCTTCATCATTCTCCTTCGTCTCGCATCTCACCACCTTCATTCAAGCACTCCATCGTTGCGGCTCGTCCTCCAAGCAACCGTCAAGGAGGATAACTTCTCTCCACCTTCTTTTACCGCTTTCTACTGTAAATTTCCCGCTTTCTAGTGTAGCAAGTAGTTGTAATGAACATTGCTCTATGATAATGAAATCCATGTTTATTCTATCTCTATTTTCTCTTTATTTGTAATATTCTCTCTCTTTCTTCTATTATTTATTCTTTAAGTAGATATCTAGTTTAGATTAAATTCGACCAATTAATCTGCTTCGTGACAATAAAACAAATGCGATTTTTAATCAAATGACTGCCTCCTTGTGTTTGACCCAGAATTTCTTTTTGAGTTTCGATAAATTTATCTGTTAATGATTTTTTATTGCAAATCAAACTACAATGACAGGTTTTCAAAACTCAAATCCGTTTGCGATGATTTCCGCTACAACACTCCCCTACCTCCTACACCCCAAGATTCTAGGAACAATCACCCCATCACCCTCAACACCATCATCTTCCCTATGTCTGGCATGAGCTCCGGTGAGCTCATGTTGGCACTACACCAGCCCACATCACATGTCCACAAGCTCCACCTTGATTCCACCAACAAAAGCCTTAAACCTATTTTGGGTTTCGTGTACACTACACCCCCACCGAACACCCACACTCTCCATCGCCTTCTCCAATGTCGACCAACTGCAACACACATGCATACACTCAAATAACATCGCTGTTCCACCCCTCGACTCATGGCGATCATCCAGAGCTGGTCTAATTAGGTCAAGAGGCTATTTCGTGGTTTCAAGTCTTCGCCGAAGCCATCGTCTTCTCCAGTTTCATTCGCTCGTCTCCAACCTTCACTTGACTTGCTGCTACTCTCAATCGAAGTGGACCTGACTCATGCAGCTTTCCAGACCCTCACGTGAAAGAACCAGCAGTAGCTTCAACCTCAATTTGACAACCTTTGGCCTGCTGTAGCTGCGAAGAAGAGAGCATCTCACTTAGTCCCACATTATGTGGGACAAAAGAGAAACAGTAGATAAATTGAATTCGCCTCATCTGCTAGTCACCTCAGAAAGCACGGGGTGAGGTCCTCTCATACGTGCTCGTGCATGCTCTCACCCGTAATTACGCCCGCAGGTCTAGGCTAGATCTGAATACTCGTTTACCCACAAGTTAGAGAGCGATTTAAGGAGGAGGGAGGGGGTTTTCGTACTATAGCCTTGAAATTCGTGCCCCCTCTCTTCAGCACTTAGCCATTCTGAGGCTTTGTGTGGCCTTGTGCCTCTACGCTGTGCCTTAGCTTGATCGATTCTTTTGAAGGCGTGAGATAAGGCGTCTGTGCCTTAGATGCACCATCTGACTTTGGTGCTTTACTTGGTTCTGATAATTGCTGAGATATTTGGTTGAGATTACTATTCAATTATTTGAGATATTTGATTAGAGCTTAATTAGGGGTTAAATTTGGTGGTTCAAACCACCATTTTTACCCATGTTTTTTACACTCTAATACCTAACATTTTGAGATATTTTCTGATATATATTAATTGTCATTTTTTATTCCACTTGCAAAGTCATCTTAATATTGCGATTAGTGATTGAGTTGCTATACTTGCTCCCTGCGAATGACCTGAGACTCACTCTTGTTTTCGAGTACTTATAAATTTATATGCTAAATTGCTTTTGTTGACTATACTGCGACGTGTATTTTAAACTCGATGAAACCATGCAAACACCTTGTCACGTGTCTTGCTGGCGTAATATATCACTGCTGGTTTCTAATCAATCTTTTACCCAAGCACCGCTTCTATCACGTAGTCAGGCGTGCCTCACATGATCTCAAATAGCTAAGACCAGTCAAGAGGTTGTAAGATAGGAGCCTGTTACTCAGCCGCACAAGATCTTGAATGTGCGAACACACTCGCTACTCATCTCAAAGGAAGTGTCCTTTAAAAGAAGATTAGTAAAGGGGCGTGCAATCTTAGAAAAGTCAGAAATGAAACGTCAATAAAAATCGACGTGCCTCAGAAAAGATCAGATTTCTTTGACAGAGGAAGGAAAGGAAGTTTGGAAATTAGATTCACCTTTGCTTGATCAACTTGGATACCCTGCTTAGATACAAGGTATCTAAGAACGATGCCTTCAGGAACCATGAAGTGGCTCTTTTCCTAGGAAAGAACCAAGTTCACTTCAGTGCATCGCTGGAGGATCTGAACCAAGTGCTCCATACAATCATCGAATGTTTGACCAAACACCGAGAAGTCGTCCATAAAGACTTCAAGGAAATTACCCACCATATTGGAAAAGATAGCTAGTATGCATCGCTGAAAGGTGGCAGGTGAATTGCATAGCCTAAATGGCATCCTACGGAATGCATAAGTTCCATAGGGGTAGGTAAAGGTGGCCTTCTCCTGATCTTCAGGATTAATTGTCACTTGGTTATATCCAGAACAACCATCCAAAAAGCAAAAAAATTGATTTCCCACTAGCTTTTCAAGGATCTGGTCGAT
Source organism: Thalassia testudinum (assembly GCA_037157565.1). Classification (NCBI taxonomy): domain Eukaryota; kingdom Viridiplantae; phylum Streptophyta; class Magnoliopsida; order Alismatales; family Hydrocharitaceae; genus Thalassia; species Thalassia testudinum. The sequence goes on from JAZHRO010000002.1 coordinate 96,350,221, forward strand.
AAATGGGAGAGGCAAATGGTCTTTCTTTATGGAGGCATTCAATTTTCGATAGTCTATATAGACTCTTCATGAATTTGCAATCCGAGTAGGGATGGTTTCTTCAGACTCAATGGTGATAACGGTGAGTCCCACCATTTTAGGCACAACTTGAATGGGACTCACCCAGTGGCTACCAGAGATGGGGTATATAATACCTACATTGAGCCACTTGATAATCTCCCTTTTCACGACCTCCTAGAGATTCGAGTTAAGACTTTGTTGCATCTCTCGCGAAGGTCATGGGCCCTCTTCGATGTAGATTCGATGAGTACAATATGAGGGACTTATTCTAATCAAATCACTGAGAGTCCAACCAATGGCTCTACGATGTTATTGGAGGACATAAATCAATTTCGTTTCCTAATCAAGAGTAAGGCAAGAATTGATAATTACAGGAAACGTTTGATTTGAACCCAAAAATACATACTTGAGATGGTCTTGGAGTGGTTTCAACTCCATTACTGGGTTGTCAACAATAGGTAGGGGCTTGAGGTTGGTCTCAGAAGAGGAGATGTGAGCTAAGGGTTGGTCTTAATCAGCTTCAAGCTCCCTAGCTTGTGGGTCGAGATTCTCTTGTGATTGAGGCTCTTGGAAAGTTGGGCATTCATCAGTAATTCAGTCCTCAATCAAAGAACCTATGTCACATACTTTCTAAATTGCCCCACAATTTATTCCTCTTTGGGCCTTAAAGATATCGATCCTCAAAGAGTTGTCCCCAAATTTCAATTCTATGTGGCCCTTTTCACAGTTGATGTTTGCCCTAGCAGTTGCTAGGAAAGGTCTTCCTAAGATAATAAGTGTATCTTTAAGATTTTCAGGGGTATCCATATATATCAAAAACAATGAAATCCACTAGGAAAGAGAATTTCTTAGGTGTACACAAATCTTTCAAGAATTGCGCATATGCCAATATGTGGCGTACAACATCCATCAAAGGGATACTAATCTAGACTTGCTCAAAGAGCTTGACCAAGCATGCATCAGGTGCCACAAGTTTGGGCTTCCTATTTCCTTTGGTCAAGGCCTTAAGAAATGGAACATCTCTAGCTTTTTCCAAGATGGGTTCAGGTTATGGGTTTGGAATTGGTGTGTCCTCAACTTCCATCCTTGGCTTAGGATCAGAACTACTCGTACCAGGTCGACTAGGGTAAGGTGTGTCCTGAGTAGTTTTGCCACTACAAGTAGTGATGACATTCAGTCCTGCTAGATGAGGATTTGGGGTTGGCAAGATAGGAAGTTGTTGCTAATAACCCGAATATGAAGTAGGAGCCTCTACCCATCAGGTGGAGGTGTAGAGGGGGCCTGATATTCATAATGTGCTTGGCCCTGATTTGGGTTCGCACCGTGCCTCTAGTTCAGCACACTATTTGGGTTGGGCAGAGGTTGAGAAGGAAGTGAACAAGGCTAGGGAGTCCTAGCCATTTGTGCAAGTTGATTACACATCTCTACCATCTCTGCATTATGTTGCCTTTGCATAGCAGCATTAGTCTTCTACACATCAGCCAGGGTTTGAAAAATCATGCTTATTTTGTCATCCCTGTTAGGTATGGTTTGAAAGTTTGGGTTGGGCCTAGGTTGAGCAGGCTAATATGAGTGCGGATTTTGGGATCGGGGTTGATATTGAGGTCTAGAGTTATGAGTATTCCCTGACCACGAGAAATTAGGATGATTACGCCATCCAAGATTGTAAGAGTTGGAGAAAGGGTCATTCTAGATGGCGTGGAGTTCCTCACAGGGTTGAGCAACTCCAAAGAAATCAAAGTACCGTGGTTCAAAGATCCCCCAACTAGGATTAGAAGAGGATGGATACAGAAGAGGATGGATAAGCATCCATCCCAGAGTGAGAGTGGTGATAAATATTTTTCATGGCCTCCCTCACTATGGACGGGCATGCATACATGCTTTGCTGAGAACAAGTGGCCTTCTGGAGTTGGTGAGTCAAATTGTCCAACTTCTTCTCGATAATGGAGACCTTGTCCAATCTACTAGCCACCAATTCCAAGTCGACGGAAGAGGATAGGTCTCTAGCCTCGTGTGCTCCTCATGGGTTCATCGATTTGCGAATAGTTATGTGGTCGAACATATCCCAAAGACTCATTGTTTATGGAGTTCTTGCACATGTTCTCAAGAATCTAACAAACGGTGTCTTCATCTTTACCCATATGAAGTTACCTCCATAGGTCACATTGACAAAAAGTCAGATATCCTTGTGGAGTCCTCGATAGAAAGATTGGACTTGTTCCTATCTAGGAACTTTGTGATCAGGACACTATTGTATGAGATCTTGAAATCGATCCCATGCCTCATAAAGAGGTTCCCCTGCATTTTGCATGAAATGTGTGATTTGGTGCCTCAGGGTGTTAGTACGTCCTACGAGGAAGAATTTCTTAAGAAATTTGGCTTGTAACTCTTCCCATGTATTGATCGGCCTAGTCAGAGACTGATACCAGTGGGAAACCTTATCCTTTAGGGAGAAGGGGAACATCTTCATGAGTAAGGTGGTCCAATTCTTATTATTTGGCCCAAGGGTCAGGGCCTAATGTTTCAGCTCCTCAATGTGTTGGAAAGGATTTTCAGAACCTAATCCATGGCAATGGGGGATTAAGCCAATAATATTTGGCTTCAGTTCAGTATCAGGTCCCCTAGCTGGAATATGCACCTAAGGCTCAATAGGAACAAATGCAAGATTATAATGATCCCACAATTGTGGACATTATTGGGGGTTAGCCAGTGAATTAATCAAGTTAATAAGAGTCTACAACTGGTTCTAAAGATGTTGGATATCACCCTCGTCCTCTTGGTTCTCCATGGAATAAGCAGATGGAGAACCGAAATCAGATGTAAAAGCATTTGAAGAGATATTGATAGGATCAAAAGATGACCCAAACAAGTTAGTAGGAACTTGACCTCGATAAGAGTGAATTTCTAATGGAGGCCTTAAGATTGGTCTTAAGGACCTCCTCCAGTGCATACACTAAAGAATTAGAAGAGAGGGACTAAATATGTCTTGGACCTAATCAAGGCACCCAAAATAATTGGATGACTATGGCAAGTTCGAGGCAAATGGACCTCTATATCAAAAACTCACCCACCCTGAGAATTACTTGGTCAGCCAGGAAAGGAGACCCCTACATGGTAGAGCATCCTTACGGGTTACAAGGTTTCCCCACCTGATTTTCCTTGTCACTGTGGTTCCAAGTAGATCGAAAATGTGTGAATTAGGTCCTAAGTCTACCAATTTTAGACCTATGTGCTTGTGCCTTTAGTTATCACTTGGTTTAGAAATGAATTCCAATTGTGACCTAATTTTAGTTTGATTGGCTCACAATGTGAACCAACCTCACCTGACCTGCCCTATGGGTTTGAGGATGAAATTCAGGTTAACTCACCCAACTATCCTGTTTTGATTGACAGACAAGTTATTAAGCCCCAATTTTTAAGATTCAAGTGATCTTAGAGCCTGGATTTGAGGGTTAGATTTTTAGGTCAATTCAAACAAGGGCTTGGGTTACACACAATGCGAGAAAATATTTCCTTTAGAAAATTTGCAAGTGTGCTCTAGCACTCCAAAATCCTAAAATTTCAAAACCCTAATTAGCCCTAGATGGAGTCCAATTTAATTCAAATCAATGTACACCTTGGACTCAAACAAGAAGGTAGCAATCCAAGGTGCTCAAATTAAGCACAAGTCCCTAATAGGCATAGGAATCAGGGTTGTGTCTTCTAATCAATCACAATCTCCTCAAAAATGGAAGCACATAGAATATTCAAAAATTTCTTGGCACAAATGATATTATCTTAGAAAATAGGGCGAGGTTGCAATCCTAGTTTTTTTTTTTATCTATATACAAGGAAAGAGGGAGATAAAGAAGATGAAACAAAATTAACCTGCCCCTTGCGTGGTTGATCCGAGCCAGTAGACTTGAGATTTACCTTACCCTTGTCTTTACTTGGGTTAGGTAAAATGATCGCTACAAAATAACCAAATTAGAGACAATGGTTAGAAATCAAATAAATAAAAAATAATAAAAAAAATATGCACATAAATAGTAGTAAGTGCATGTTGCTCCTCGACAACGGTGCCAAAAATGTTAATTAACTAGAGTCGAAGTTTAAAACTTGCATCATAGTATAGTCAACTAGAGCGAAAATAACATTCAATTTTATACATAAATTGTATTCCGAGGTCGACCACAAGGAGCAAAGTGTTGCACTAATACCACTATTTAATTATTTATAAATGAATTTGATGAACTTGTATTAGGAGTGAATCCTCCAAAATCAAACAAGCTCAAAATCACACTTGGTTCTATGAAATAAAGAGATGAAATCTTGAAACTCAAGTGCAAGGAATAAATAATCAGAAATTTTATTATTTAATGCTCAATTAAGAATAATCAAATGTTAATGAGAATTAAGTGATCAAGATATTTTCACTTGAATTAGAAAGATGATATCAAGAAAATAATGTCGTTGTAGTAAATCGCAAGGTGGAAAAATCTCATATCAAAAATATTTATTAGTGAAAATTAATCACAAAGTTAGGATATCGTATCTACAGGGAGAAACAGACCAATAAATTCACGTATATCTTGCATCCATAATTGCAAATTGATAGAGAAATCTGTGGATTATTTGATGCATTCATTCTTTAATGCTAGAGAGAGAGTGTGTGAAATCAATCAGAATTTGCATGAAAATAGAGAGAATCATGAGGGTTCCTCAGTAAATGCCATGCAATATATAGAATATTCAAATAAAAAATCAAACTTGGCAATGGAAACACAATGTAATAACTAATATGCCTTTTACTGTTGGGAAACAGGGGATGCTCACCCCTCGTGTGTGTGTGTGTGGAAGAGGAGGCCATAGTCAGCCTTGCCGTGATCAAAGGAGGTCAAGGATGTGGAGGGTGTTCCGTTGATAGTGGCGGTGTTGGTGGATGGCACACGGTGGAGGTTGGAGGCCACTGTTAGATGAAGATGTTTTCCTCTATGCAGAGAAGAGGGCCCCTGAAGGATGAAGTTGCCAACCTTTTTTTTATGTGTGCTTGTGTTGGAGAAAGACGGTCGCCGTTCTTGATCTGATTGGGTAGCTTCCCAAAATAATAGAGGGTGGCCAACGACTTTCCTTTTCTTCTCTCTTAATTTAATTTCCTTTAAACTGAGAGAGAGATTTGAGAATCAAGATTTCCTTAGACAATAGCCTCTCTTTATCATGTTTAATGGAAAATAAAAATATCAACATGGCATTCCATTTTTGGCCCTCGATTAAATCCAACAGAAAGACGTACACGTAATCAATAGACGATTGCACATTAATTAACAAATCATATGCATGCAAAGCACATTGACTAAATATAGGAATGTCAAATTAAAAGCTTATCTAATTTTATCAATATAATGCATGCTTTAAAATTAAATACTAAAGTGGACCTATCATTAAGCACTAAATAATGACTATCAATAATGTTTGAATAAGAAATTGCACTAACAACCCATTTAGAACCAAATCTTAAACCAAATCAACAAAAATTGTTAATCAGTCCTTTAAAAATTGATTTTCTAACATTTTGGTCCCTGGAGGCTTGCAATTAGATCCCTGCAATTTCTTTTCTTCTTGTCAACAGGTCCCTACCAACACACTCAACATTTCTTCTTCATGGCCCGCGGAGAGGTAGAGCTCAATCCAACCATTAGATGATGTTGCACAGAGGTTAAGGAGGGTCGCCAGGAGCTCGCCGACCTAATACTGTGGCCCGATCATCGATCAAGACGATGAAAGTGGTAAAGGAAGTCGATGAAAATGGAGATGGGGAGGAGCTTCGATGAATGCTTACACAAACAAGTACGGGCCCTTAGCCCTCATTAAATGTCTCAATACCTTTGTCGAACTTTGGCAAAGGTGGTGTTGGTGATAGTATGGCATGGGGACGTTGGAGGTGGGCCATCAGACTCGAGGAACAAGGTGGAAGAGAGTAGCATTCAGTGGGGGTGTAAAGGCGTCGTAGTCCTCAATAGATTGATGCCTTTTACTCCCCTCCACCTACTAAGGGTTCCTTGGTGGTTGGTATGGGGATGGTTGGCATTAAGGATCGATTTTTGTGGTAGGAAGCTCCGCGAGGACGTGGGGATGGCAACCACGTCCTAGGTTGATGGCGAGGTGCAGCGACGAAGTGAGGTTGGGGAGCTCTAAGGTGCTCGTCAATGGCACCGAGCAAGGAGAGGAAGAAGAATCTTTCGCCAAAAATCTACACGAAAAATAACAATGGAGCATGGTCTTGATTTATAAAGCATTGGTTGTGCGAATTAGGCAAAGGAAAAGCTATCCAAATTCTAGGAGAATCTGAGCAATTTGAGGATGAAGTAAAGAATGAGACTCCGATCACTGAACCTTGACTTCCAGATCTAAGCACACCACTTGGGTCATGCCTTCCATTCATTATCATTATCAAGATCCATATGATTTTCCCCCTACTTATCACTGCACTCACACCCCATCCACCCACATTCTCATCACCTTTTCAGGATGCCTCCATCTTCATTTCTTCCAAGCACCCACATTCATCTATCTTTCCTCTATAGCATCTGGCTGTAGATAATTCCAAGTCCCATTTTCATACTTTTCTAACTTTTTAGGCTTAGAATTCATGGATAGCTAGTCCGCATTTGCGGCCCTCTATTGGCGAATGACACAAAACTCCTTATCATTTTAATTGCCATTCTCAATACTATTTTGACATATCCTTTTCGAGTTTACACCTAGCTGCAAGAGTTAAACTCAACACTTATGTATATTTTTCAAAATATATATATGCATAGCATGTTTCTTTTATATGTTCTTCATCTATAAGTATTGGATGCGTTGAAAGCCAGAAACTCAAATACTATTTCAGGTGACCTCTACTCATTTTCTTCATGTTTATTTTCATGCATGAGGACATGCAAGAACTTAGGCATGGGGTGGGTAGTGTATTTGCTAAGTAACTTTTATCAATACCTAGAAGTTCCTGCAATTTCATGTTATTTTTGAAAAAAAAATTGAAAAATGACAAAAATATAGCTTTTAGTCCTGTAAATAGCATGATTTGCATGTCTCCAACTAAGTTGAGTAAAGAGGCTAGTGCTTAGAGTTAATCAAACCAAGAGGTTAGTAAGGAACCTTAGACCATAAGGTCTTATAGGCTATAGTTAGCTTAATCAGTCGAGGATGGTCCGCTAGATTTGGGTTGGTATGATTCTTGATGAATCTGCCTAGCAAAAATCAATGGTCTAGGAGTAAGAAAGTATAGGGCTTTACTGTCAACTCTCTGAATTTGAGAGCTAAGTAACCTAAGCAATCTAAAAATTCACACACATTAGAATTGACCTTAAGGCATCTAAAATCGTGAAAACACAGATATCACTGGGATTGGATTTGTGTCCTTTTCACCCCAAGGATCTCCATAGGGTGTATCTTGAAAGGATGAAGGATGAGCCACTCACCAAGAAAAATGAATTGGAGAATAAATAAAAGAAGAAAAAAAATAAAAATGATAAGTTGGGAAATGTTCATGTTAATAAGCTCCTTGTTACAAATGGGTGTCATTCCACCAAACAAAAGCATTTCGCTACTCATGGATGCTACTCCTTAAATAATTTGACATCTCATTACATATTGGTGTCTTTCTCATTCAAAAATAAAAAATATATATAGAGAAGAAAAAAAAATGTGGAGAAAAATAAATTAGGAAAAGAAACCTAGGGTCTAGCCAAGGAGATATAGGCCAATGAGTGTTGACCTCAGGAGAGAAATCGATGAGGAGAAAGCTACCAAATCTGAGTAAGGCCAAACAAAAGGTGCGAATTGGGTTGACTATAGGATTGAATTTAGATGCCTTGAGATCTGGATTTTTAGACATCGAATGCCTATAGGTCAAATCTACTGCACATGTACAGACACTTTAAAATCATAGCTACCAAAACATGAGTGGCCAGCGAAGCCTAAGAAATCTAACTTCGAAAACTAACAGTTGAAGCTCAAAAGAGATAGAAAGACTTAGCCACTTGGATTTAGATGTCTATCCTTGTCGTTGTAGACCTATTAAGAGAAGAGTCCTGACTTACCCTCACAAATTTGATTGATAATAAGTGTTCTAGTTAATCTATGAAACTTAGTTTTGGAGACAAGCATTCATGTAATTTTTGCTATGGACTAGCAAAGTTTAGGCATGGGGGTACAATTGCACAACAATCATAGGTCTTAATGAACTTAAATAATGTCAGAATCCTAGCTAATCTGTAAATATTGCATTCATATCATGCATATCGTGCATTGCATCGTTTTATATTGCCGTATATAGAATAATGTGAGATTATCTTGCTATTTAATGTTTTTATTGTTATTTGCAGGTAACAATTAGATAAATCTAGGATACGAAATAAAGTAGAATAAAGTGAGGAAAAGAAGCAGAAGAAAGAGATGGTGATATAAACAATAGGAGAGAGGAGGAATCCCCTTATCCCTAACCTAGAAACCTTTTGGACAACCTTCCCAAAACCACCCCCACTAGGATATCCTAACCTTAGCGCCTAAAATATGGATAGTACTATCCATGCACACTATCTTTATGCCCATCACCTAGGATATCCCTATCCCTAAACTTGAACTACCTCCACCTTGGTCAAAACTTGGATAGTACTATCAGATTCCTAGCATCCACTATCCACAATCCTAACCCACCTATCCTTACCCCAATTTCCCTTTGGAATTCCAAGTGGGCTCACCATCCCTCAATTGACACAATTTGGAGTCAATTGGGTTCACCTAGATCCAATTGGGTCCACATAGACCTAACTGGGCTAACCCACATCCGATTAGGTGCACTTGTACCTAATTGGACTAATCTGCACTTAATTGGGTTCACAACTACCTGATTAGGTTAACTTAGATTCTATTAGACTTCCATAGACCAAATTAGGTTCACACCTTGACTCACCTAAAACCTAATAGGACCCACTTAGCCTACCTAGTTTAATTAGGTTCACATTTGGATTCACACCAACCTAGGCTAGGTTAACCCAACCTAAATCCCACCTAATCCTACACATTTTCTTCTATGAAAATTAAACCACACACACATAGCCCTTTCCTAGCTTAGCCCTGATTATCTAGTCAACATTTTAGATCCACAATAAGTGGTGCCTACCTAATATGGGAGCCACCAAAAGTGGCGACACTTAGGTTGCCAAAAACCCAACTCCTCCCATATAAATTTAAGGCTAGTTGATGCACAAGCATTCTTCTCCAATTCTCTAACGTGTGACTACCATCTTCCTCCACCTTCAAGACCAAGATCGTCCACCATGGCCCCCCTTCTGAGGGTGTTCCTCCTCCTCTTCCTAGATGCCATGGACGGTTGAAGAAGCTCTCCTCTAAGCATCTTATTGTGGGTGGCAAGAAGGAAATTAAACGGTGCAACACCCTCTTCTCCTTCTTCACTTGGGTGTGTCCTCTCTTCCCCATAGAGAGGATGCACCCTCTTCTCCCCCTTTCTCTTCTTCCACTTGGTCGGGCATGAAGGCTCCTCTATATATAGCCTCTTGTGGTCATCCTCTTCCCTTGGTTGGCATGTAAACAAGCTCTTATGCCCATGGTCTAGCCACCACCCTCACACAAAAGCCAATGGCCCTTGTGGCATTTCCGACATAAGGGACTTCTTCTTTTTATGTTTTTATTTCATGTATTGTTTAGATGATTAATGAAAGGTGTTTGATGTTTCGATAGTTATGTTTATCTTGATTTCGTTGTGAATACATAGATCAGATTTTTGATGTGCATATTTTCTTGTTTCACTTCACATGTCCATTATACATACACACCCATTCTCCCGCTTAGATTAGAGTTTTACTAGTTAGGTTTTGATTCATCCTTGCTTTGCTAAAATCGAAAATCAAAAAAAAAATTACAAAAGAGAAAAAGAAAAGAAAAGTAGATTAGATCTAAGTTAACAAATTGGATTCTAAGTCTAACAACCTTCGCGATTTTAAAATGCCTCCTAGAGATGATCGAAACTCAAACTATATAAGAAGATCAATAAACATGAGTTTTGTAAAAAATATATATATAAATATCTTTGATTCGAGATTTGGCACACCTATACTACAAACCTAATGATGTATTTCTAAATTAAATCTCACACGATCATTGTATTAGTTATCTGCACTTGTAGTTTGCTATTAAAATAGCATAATTCACTAATTTTATTGTGATTCCCCTTAATTCAATCAAGATTGAATTATACCCTTTTATAAATCAATTATGTGGAATTAGCCTTGGAAATTATTCAAATTGAGTTAAATATAGACGATAATGGTGTTACCATCAAGAGGAAAGGAGGATGGCTAGGTAAAGGGAGAGTGGTAGGAGAGGGAAGCTAATGGAAGACCTAAGGGAAGAAGGTGGTGAGATCCTACTCTAATAGAGGAAAGAGGTAGAGGTTGGCCATGAAGGAAGTGGAAGGTAGCAGTGAGAAGAGAATGAAAAACAAGAGATGAGATGCTTTAAGTGGTAGGGGTCCTAGGCTTTTTATAGATAGTGCAAATTAATGTGGGCCATAAGATTAGATGGAGGGCTAGGATGTGTTGGATGTGTAAGGTTTTAAAGAGGGCCTTAGGATGAAGATCTAAAGGTGTAGAACAGAGGCAAGGGGGTCCACCATGGAACACTGTAGAATAACCTAGAGTGGCCAATCATATAGAGATTTAATATGGGTCCTTAATGGAGGATTGAAAGGTGGAGATGTGGTCCTATCTTTGGCCGGCCATTCAAAATAGAAAATGGCTAAAAATAGCATGTTATCTTAGGCCATTGGATGATGTGTGTAAGGTTGAGATGAAGTGGGACTTGGTTGCTAAAACTAGGAAGGTTTTAGGTGACCATTGGATGGAAGATCAATGGTGAGATAGGTTTGCTAGAATAGGTATAGGACAAGGCTAATTTAAAATAGGTTATCTTGGGTTTGAAAGGATAAGAAGGTTGAAAGGTTGTCATGTGTCCTCCTTGTCTTTATTTCTCCTTGCTTGTCTTTATTCTTCTTTGATGTCTCTTTATTTCTTCTTTATTTAGCTTCTAAATAATTACTTCTCCTCTAATAAGTTATTTGCTAGCTTCTCATCTTTTTTCCTTCCTGCTCAATCCCTGCATTATTCACATACAATTATGCATAAAATATTTATATGCCCTGGGTATGCTAAGATGCCTAGAATGCAGTATTTACAACCTAAATGGTTGTTTTTACTTAAGAAATAACCCTAGATTAAACATGATAGGAACATAAATTAGACTATTATCACACCCCCATGCCTACCTTTTGCTAGTCACTTAGAAAAGTAATATGAAAATTATGATAAAAGCTAAAAAGCAAGTTGAAGCTAAGACATATTGGAAATCCTAACATCACCAAATCAAAAGAAATTGCATCCAAAACCTTAACTACAAAGACTTAATAGTTCTCAAGTATCGACCTAAATAAAGACCCCCTAAACCCAATCAAAGATTTTATTAGCTTTAGCTTTGGGTCTTAAGAGCAACTTTTTATGACTTTGTCAACCCACCCAAGATTTGAAATGAATTTGAATTTCAAGCATTATGTGTGTGAAAAAGAAGTGACTCATCAATTCGGCAACCTTATTGAGCTGTAAGTTTTCAACAAGGCAAAGAATATCTCTTTTCTCTATTAGTTTTCAACAAGGCAAAGAATATCTCTTTTCTCTATTAGTTTTCAACAAGGCAAAGAATATCTCTTTTCTCTATTAGACCTCGTTTTTAGATCTACCTTACTAAGGATTGGTAGATTTCTCCCTACCCTTTTCTATCTCGGGGTCAACACAAGGGCGAGCCTAGTGTTTATTTCTTTGACTGAACCATTTGGCCTCTTATTATTATACCTCACCTTTTTGGGTTTTTGCATCATTTGACACACATTTATATTTGGACCCTTTTTTCTTTTATTTTGTTTTCTTCCTCCTACTACTTATTTTCTCCTTTTTTCACCCATTTTTCTTGGAAGGTGGCTTCTTTCAAATCTGATTCACAAACATTTCCTAGATAAGGTGTGAAAAGCTAAAGACACAAAGCTGGGATCTAGACACCCTACAACTAGGGGCGACCCCAGTATAGCATGCCAACAATACATACAAGGGTCAATTTACCCTCAATCTAAACCCTATTGACTACCTAGTTTTCAACGAGAGCTTGCCTAAAGGATGAACCTATGCCTAACTGCTAGGATAGATTGCTTAATCTTCTCAATCTTTTAAAACTAGAGAGTGGGAAGATAAGTCACATACTCATCACTCCCTTGATGTAATACTTTGGCCTTTAAAATCTTATTCAAGGACTCAGGAAACAAGTCCGTATTTGCATAAATACTTGAGATAATTAAGTCAAAAATGACTTGAAGGGTCTAGGTGAAAAGATTTTGATTATACATTTCTTAAGACAAGTAAATTGTCAATATCAAAAATTTTCATTCTTTCTTAGCTAAAAACATCAGTTTTTATTTTCATTTTACAAATTTTCAAAATTTTTTAATATATATTATAAGGAAAAATGAAAAACAAAATAGAAAATTTGATTAGAGCTAACAAATAGACTCGAAAATGAAAATATCCACCTCTCCATGCCTATTCAATGCAACGTTATCATTATATTACATGCATGCAAAAGGTGAAGAAAAGGATAGCACCTGAGTGGCATGATAAATCCAAGTCAACTCAGAAATGGTAAGGAAAGTATATTTACACCCTATATAGTATGCTCGGTTGCCTCCAAATCAGCGCTAAGTTTAACACCTTCAGCCAGGCAAATGACCCTATAGAAAAGAAATCAACAATTCAATAGAATGGGTCAGAATAAAAAGAGGGATCTAGTCATGAGGGCTCAGAATCAAAGGTTTGCAAATCTGAACCAGATTGTGGTGCAGTACCATCCTTAATGGATGGGAACTATGCAAGTGGTGGGTCATGCACACCCATGTCCTTTCATCTCTTGTTCTTTGGGCATGTGAGGTTGACCTTGGTTTAGATGAATGCAACCCAAATCTAAAGTGATGAACATTGGAGATAAAGGCCAAGTAATTAGTTGTGTCCCTCTAAAGATCCAATCTACATAATGTTTACAAATCAAATCACATTTGGGTTGCAAGATTTTGAAATCAACAAGGTCCTTAGAAGAATCGATAGTTTTATCAGAGACCCTAAAATCAAGTATTAGATTTCTCTCTAAATGACAATCCATTTCTTCATCCTCAATTATGATTTCTTTGCTTATCTCCTCATATTCATTAAACCTCAAAATATTTTCAGTACCTTCAACCTCTTGAAAATCAAACTCATTTCTAAGGTTGAAGTTGAGATAGGGCTAATTTTGATCTCATCATCCAAAGCAGGCTCAAATTCTTTCCCTTAGCCCTCCTCTAAAGTCATGATGGAGTTTTCAGATGATTCAAACTCAAAAATTTTGGAATTAAAATCTAACTCCCCATCGATAATCTTAGATATCTCTTCCCCTAACTAATATTTCTCCCTAGGATCAAAGTTCAATTTAGATATGTTGACCTCGATTTCATTATTAAAATCTTCAAATTGATCCTCATTCGTGTGGGAATTCTGATTTTTCTTAACCTTAATATCAAGATCCATGGAACCCTCAATGACATTTTCATATTAATTTTCCAACATTAGGGAAAAGGGAATATTAATGGTGGACTGAACTAGTTTAGGAGCATTATGTTTAGTCCAATCGATACTCATAAGGTCTTCTCTCATAAATTCCACAAAATTAGTATTTGTAATCATTTCTCTTTGTCCTTCCTGATCCAGTTGTTGGAACATCTTTATCATTTTAGCCTTTGTTTCAATTAATTTTTGGTTCTATTGCTAAATCTTCAATTGAAGTCAATCATGGATAGATTGGGTATCATTGGGTTTTCCTTTCATTTGATTAAGAGGTTGGGTTTTGGTGGGTGAAGTCTTTGCAGGACCGAAACTCTGGTTCAAGGTGGAACTATGGGTAATGGGATCTAACTTAGCTCTACTCAAGAATTCCAAGTCTATATTTTCTTCCACCAAATCAATGTCTACATCAGGTGAATCAAAGTCATTTGATTTCCATGTTTCTAACACCCCTTCCAATCCATAGATCAAGTAGGAGAGATCCTCATATTTAGATGACCTATCTTGGTTATTGTCTTAAGAAGGGCAAGGGTCATGGTATCCTCCTAATTTGTAGGTCCTATGGGATTGGTCATCAAGGGATGAAGACCTCGAATACAAATCATTACAAGGAGGATTAAAGTTATCACTAGTGAATCGGATCATATCCCTAGGTGGATAGGGTGGGGCTATCCCAATAGGAGGAAGGTGTGGGTTGGGTTAAATTAGGATAGGAATTGGATTAATATTGAGGAAAGGATGGATACCTAGGCACCTAAAATCTAAGGTATATCCCCAACTTGGAGGAGGGTTATCCCAAGTAAACTATAGATAAGGTCTACTTGGGTTAGAATATAAATCATGTGGGGGTAGGTTGGATAGAAGTGGAAGGATGCAAAGAGAACAGGAGAGAGAAACACACGACCACACAATACAAGCACACAAGGACCTAGCCCTAAACTATGACCCTACAAAAGACCTAAAACTTTAGAAAGACTAAGCTAAAAATGCACTAGAGTGGACTCAACCACCCAAGTAGTCTTTGCCAAATTGAATATAAGAGGATTAGAGGGAAGGTTCGACCCAGCTTAATATAAGGCTCCTCGGTACCCCCTAACCGCAGTCGTTTGATGCTATCCCACAACCATAGACATCAAGATTTCCCCAAGTAATCAAGCCAATCAAATGCACCTTAGCCTAGGTTCCTAAAGCTTGGACCAATGAAATTCTTAGGGCCAACATCTAATGATTTTTACTTAAGGGTTGGGATGGATAGTGCTTGGGAATTGATAGCAAAAATATGCGATTTGTTAAAATTGTGTTTTAGTCATTGTAACGCGTAAATCCGCTTTCGCTTTCAAAATTTATAACCTAGATAGTGGGGTATCTAGGGTCATCCAAGGAGGCTAAATTGTTTGCAAATCAAATCCCTTGCTTGGAAAATGAAAATCAACTTTCTTTTTGGTCTTTTAAATATATAATTTTTATGATTTTGAAATAACGGGAATACTTGAATTTTGTTGGCGGAAAAGACTAACACCTATAATTACTAAGCTAACACCTAGGTGACAATTAATTCCTCTCCTTAAGCTACTCTAGGCACATGGAGGCCTAGTGTAATTAGGGAGAGGGAGTGAAAAGTGCTAGAAAACAAAGCAATTAAATGCAACAAAGATTGCAAAGAAGGCAACTTTAAATTAGGATTTTAAAAAAAATGTTTTACAGAAAACCCTAATAGAGGAAAGCTTTTCCTACAACTATCAAGGTACAAAAGTAAAAGAAAACTAATGGTCCTGATGATGATGATGGTGAAGAAGAGGTGGTAGCTCCCTGCTCCAAGCTTGGTAGCTCCTGGACTTGAAAAGAAGATCTCCATCTCCTTCCTTTTACAGCTCCGCCAGAATGATGTCCTCCAAGGCAAGCCCTAGGGGGGCATGCCCTAAATTTCTCCAAGGTGGAAACCTCCACCTTAGTTACTCCTCCAAGGGTGGGTGTGCGCCACCCTTGTTCTCCAATGCCTGGCCATCCTCCAACTTGAAGAGCTTGCTCCTCCTTGGCGTGGCACAAGGAAGAAGAGAGAAGGGGAAGAAGGCACCAAGGGGGTGGGTAGGATGCCCCCTTAATCTTCTTCTCTTCTTCTCCTTCCTTGGCCGTGGGTTAGGGTGGATGTAAGGTGGAATTAAACTAAATGGAGGATGGAAATTATGTGGTGGTAGGGTAGGGTATTTATTGGATGGGAAGGGGGGTGGTTATGGCATTTTTTTGGAGGGAAATGAAGGGGTGCTTGGATAATTTTGGAGGGAAAAATGAGAGGGAAATGAAGAGGTGCCTTGGTTTTCCCTCAAAAAATACCTTCTAGAAGGTATTGATTTTGGAGGGAAAAAATGGAGGGTGGAGATGGGTTTTGATGGTGGATGTAGGGTGGTGATAGAAGGGATAGTTGGCACCAAAATAAAGTAGGAGTAGGTGGCCTTTTTGCTGGAGCTTAGGTAGTAGGGTAGTAGGTTTTGGTGCCATGGAGGTGGACTAGCTAAGCTAAGCTAGCTTACCTAGCCTAGCTAGTAGGGAGTAGGGTTGGAGGCATTCGGAGCTAGGGTTTTGAGGGAGAAGAGATGAAGGTAGTCATCTTGAGTTGCACTGGAGCTGGTGGCTGCTGAAGAGAGCTGCAAGGAGATACCTTAGCTGGCTTAACTTGATAATTCTTTGCTAGCTGCTAAGCCAAGCTAAAGTAAGCTGGCTTCTACTGAAAGGAGCTGAGGTGAGCTGGGTTTGATGCTCGCAGGGATGACCTAGCTAGTTGAGGTAGCTAAGGTAGCTTAACTCAACTAGGTTAAGCTAAGCTGAGTCCCCGAGAGCTGGACTTGAGATTCCTGAGCTAAGATGAAGAAATCTTCAGCTGGCTGGAGTTGAGTGGAGCTGGATGTAGCTGGTCCTGAGCTAAGGTGAACTCCAGTCAACTCAGTTGAGTTAGCTAGAGCTCCCAGTGAACTAATGGGAGCTGAGATGAGCTAGACCTAACTAAGTTGAGTTGGATCTGAGCTAACTTGAGCTGCCATTCAGCTGAGATGAGCTGAATGGAGCTAGGATGAGCTAACCCTAATTCAAGTGAGCTGGATTCCAGCTATGGTGAGCTGGATCAAGCTGAGTTTCAGCTGGTTTAAGCTTCTCCTTCACCAGTTGCCTTCCTGAGTGTTATGGTTCTAGGGATCTAACAATCTGTTTATCCCTAACACTCACAAAAATACATCAAAAACATAATAAAAAATGCAATGCATGCCTAACCCATTTCCAAAGCAAAATCCTAAGAGCTAGGTTTGTTTTAATGCATAAGAACGATGATAAACTGGTGTTTATCAGGAATGTAATGAGACATTGTATTGGGTTTGTGTCCCTTAATTTCCAATTGATAATGTGAATGTGCTGCACAAACAAGGGTTTTCAAATAAGACTTTTGAATGGTTAGCTTTTAAAATTCAAGTCTTGATAAGGGTATAATTTTAGGGTTTGAATTTTTTAATGAATTCAACCAAAGTTTTGTAGAAGCACCATATTATTTTTCTTTTTAAGAACCAAAAATGATATGGTGTGTATCTAATCCATTCCTAAAATTGATCGCTAAAAATAGCCGACTTCTAGATTGATCTGATTTTAAATTGTGATGTAGTGTGGCCCAATCAAAGCAAGGTATGGCTTCTAAGCACTACTCAATTAGGCACACAAAAATATTGTTTTCAAATTTTTTGAGACTGTTTAATAATTATTTTTGAATTTTTAATACTATGGGGCTAGAAAATTAGGAAATATCCCTTGGTACTCAAAAATCCATGATAACTAGCCACCATGCTAGAAAAATTTCGAACTTTTTTTTAGTGATTCCTAATAAATTGGCCGAACATATGGCAATGTTTCAAGTCAAATGGATAAGTAGAAAAACATCAGAAATTCTAAGAATACAAATTTTTCTAAAAAAATTACCATTGCTTCATTAATTATTTACTTATTTGCACACCAATTTTCACGCAAACATAATAAAAATAAAAATGATAAGTGTCATTTGTTGTTCAACTTTTAGAATTAGGAATAACAATTTTGTTTCGTAATATCTTCATATAGGGTTTTGATAAATTGTTGTGGGTTTTTATTTAAGTTCTTTATTTGGTAATTTAGTTGTATGTGAAATTTTGAGTCAAAATCTTAGCATAAAAAATTAAAACTTCATAGAAGTTACTCATATCGTATTTACAACCATATTTAAATTGACAACTTATTCATAAAGAGCAAGGCTATGATTTTTGGTGCACATCTAGATTACATAACTAGAATTTTGTAGTGATTGTCTTGCATTTTTAGAATTCATTATAATTAATTTTAGGATTTTTCTTGTTAGGGTACTCAATTTGCGAATTATGCTTTCTATCCCTGATGAGAATTGCATTTATTTCTTATTTGCACACATCGTTAGGTTCATAATTGGTGTAAAATATTCTAATAAATCCTAGCCATCATTATAATTTCTTCTTCACGAGATCAACCCATACTTTCCCTCGCTATCTAGTTAGGATAAGTTCAATATTTAAATTGTGCTCACGATGACAAAGCAATCATTTTCCATGCTTAATAAATGACTCAAGAGTAATCCATAGAAAATGCATCTCTGGGCCTCATTCAATAAGCTCTTCAGGTACCTCGTCTCCCTCAAAGGAATTAAGATGACTATCAACATTATCAAACAATCATGAACTTAATAGTACCAAGAACCATCAGGGAAGTGCATTAACATTGAACACTACTCCTTGCACTCCATACTTGTGGCATCTCTGTGAGACATGACTCACTACAAGGTGGAAATGCAATGAAGGGAATATGGATTTTTTTTATTGGACTATTGGCTTAAGATTCCTCCCTCCTTCCCTTTCTTGAGAGACTCATTCGCTTCTTTATCTATAAAAATAGTTACACAAAACCTTTCTCCTATGAAGGAAGCCAAGCTTCTTCCAAACCACATTTTGGATATGGTCGATAAAGCTTCCCCTTTATCCTAATGAAGCCATATGGTCTCCTGACCGCACATGTATTTAGCTTATTTTCTTATTCCTTGGAGCAATTCTATCTAGAAGCCTAGTCTCCCCCTGAAGATGGTGATTTTCATTTGGAGATTACTTTAGGGTAGGCTCCCAATAGATAACATCGATCATGCTAAAGGCATGTACTTGGCATCTAAGTATGTTTGTTGCAATGAGATGAAAATTACATCCATCTTTTAGCAATAAGATATTGTGTTTTGATCAATACATAATTGCTTGGAATTGGATGCAATGCTTATAATGATGTAGGTAAATCAAATCACTCAGAGATGGTAGTTGAGCAACCCGATAAAGAAAAGTCAAGAAACCAACTCAGATGACTCAGAACCAACTATAGAACTAATCAAAGGAACTCAAATAATTCAAACCTGATCAACAAGCTAAGATGTTATGTGAAGTTTAAATCCCATAATTCAATCTTCTAAGATCTCTATGATCAATACTAACTCCAAATCCAATTGCTCTAACAAAAGTGAGAAAGGACAAGGCACCATTCAGTGCATAAGGAATGGTCAACTATCTTGTGGTTAAAGGAAAAGATAACATTTTAATAACTTTAATGGGAAAAGACTAACTCTTGTCTAAGAAAGGAGGGTCATGGACCAGACTATGCCAGAGTACTTTTAAGAGGAAAAGGTCAACTCTCCCTGCAAGTCGAATACATCCAACTAAGAAAAGGCTTATGCTCGAGAAACTTTTAAAAAGGGAAAGGACCAACTCATGAAATGTCTTAGAAGGCCAATGGGCTAAAGGACCAAATTATTAATTTTAACATATAATAGGCAACTTAGAAAGCATACTCAATCTATGCAAATCGAAATAAAAAGTCTATACAGTCCAAAGAACAATGTGCCAATCAAAATAAAAAAGGCCAATAAGCCTAAAGCTTATTCAACCAAAGTCAAGAATTAGGAAAAGGCCCTTGAGGTCTTAAACATTACGTACAACTACCATGAGACAATTACAACTAATATAGACTATATCACAGTCAAAATCATTATAACAAACCTAACACATCAGCAAAAGAAGACACATCATCTTTGACTAGTTCAAATGAACCGATAACTGACCAAGTGGTGCAAGATGATTGAGCCAACACAGTTGGAAGCTTCTTGAAGGTGAACCTTCCAGAGGAAGATTCAACCACCTTAGGAATTTTATAAATAGGGGTGGAAGACATCAATCTCATTGACTTTTTTCTAATTACTGCCAATCATCAACTTCTAGCACTTGAGTGTCAATCCCCGATAATAGTGCAACTATAGTGATTGCAATGTCAATCATTGCAGACCATCATCTTCTCTTCTAACTATTGAAAGGTGATCCTTGTAGATTGTAACTAGATTCAAGGTTATAATTTGTAAACTAATCATGCAATGTACGATGTAACTAGATTCCAAAGGAATACTTTTGGTGTGATATTATTTAATTGGTCAATGGTAGATGAATCAGAGGAGAGATTAGATCTTATCTATAGTATATCAGATTTAGGATGATGTCTAATTGATCCATTTTACCATTATCTTGATCCAAACAACAACTCCATATTTATGATGACACATTCTTGTAATATAATTCAATCAAACTAGATTAAAGAAAAATTAATGTAACTACTGATTTTGGTCTTTCCTCAGCAAAGTTTCTCTATATCCATCTACAAGTGCATTATCTCAAAGTTCACATGAAGAATTATACAAAATGAACTTTATTCTTTTTCCTTAATTAACCTTGAATCAAGTATAATCTTTATATAATTCCATCCATTATTGGTTAACTTGTTCATTCCCTAGTTGTTGGATACATAATTCAATTATCCATCCTTCTCATAAACCTTTCTTCCATAATTCTATTGTTTAACTTTAATTTTATGGAAGATTAATTTCTTAATCTAAATTCAAAATTGATTCAAAATTGTTCATGTTGTTTCTATTGATTTTTGGTGACTTATCACTTCAATTGGGATGCAATTGGTGGATAGTGACCTGAGAATTCATGTTGAAATCAAAAATATTTGGGAGAAGTTTTTTCTAGTGCCACGTTGCAACAAACCTCTTTGTGGTATAAAAGGCTTTTACCTCCCATAGCTTATGTAGTAAAGAGTAAAAGGTAGGGTTAGAGCCACGCACGAGCACACGTGCACCTTGCCTTGCTCCGACTTCTCCTCAAGTGAGAATCAATTTGGAACTTGGACTCTTTTGCTACAAAAATAAATCTCCTTTATTTTATGGATTAATTGATTCATTAATGGTTAATTATTCTTTATAAAGGATGCAAGGGTACCACTGACAAATACACAACCCACTCCTCTCTTCTCTCTCTCTTTCTCTCTCTATGGTATACATGTAGATTGGCTGATCAGAACTAAAGTTGATTGAGCAATTTGCGAAGGGTGCAACACATTTTTTATGGCATTTTATTGATAACTTCTCTTTCTGATCGATCAATACAAATTTTGATCGATCAATCATCAATTTTGGTCAATCAAAACTACTTCAGTTGAATTCTACTAAGGTGATTTTTTAGCACTACCATGGGCAAAGCGCACCGTGGACATAGGCATAAGATCATTGGACCCTAGGAGCGACATGCCAGACCTGTACGCTGGTAAAGTAGAGGTGCTATCTCTTTAAGGGGAGTCCTCTACAGGTGGTTCGATTGTATAATCTCTTTAATTCTCTCTTTCATATCATGGTATCATATCTAGTTTTATCATGGCCTCTTATGGATATTTGGATATGATTTTCCTACCTCTAATTCATTTAATCCCATTGTCATAGATTGATTATCTATGTCATGCAAATATGAACATAAATAAAATCTATATTGTCAATTTTATATTCTCATGTGCATAAATTTTTACCACGATCTTAGAGAGATAACATCCATCCTTGACAATTGAAATGGTTGATTTGAGGTTTAGATCACATGTTGACCTTATTTCAGAAAGATTTGTTGGTCAAAATTTCAAGCGTTAACAGCAACACATGAAAATTTGGTTAGCCACCATAGGACTAATTTCTATGTTGGAATTTGACATTCCTAATACACCGAATAATAATACAAATCCTAAAATTAAAATGGCAACAGATTCATGCAAGAAATAAGACAAATTATGCCATGGATGTATGCTATTGGTACTGTCTAACATCGTATTTGGCAAGTATTGTTCCTCCATGGTTGCGACCACTGCTAAGGCTCTGTGGGAGGAACTTGATAAAAAAATATAGTACACAGGATTTAGGTATTGAAAATTAGTCAGTTGCTAAGTTCCTAAAGTTTCAAATGGTCGAGGGTAAATCAATGTTGGAACAGGCTCTTAAATTTATATTATTACTCCACAAGTTGGCCAAGGCTAAGATGAAGCTTCCTCAGAAGTTTCAAGTCATGTCAATTACAGAAAAATTTCTATAGCCTTGGAAGATTTTGGAATGTCCTTTAAACATAGGAAAGGGAAGATTTCTTTGGATGACTTGATGGTGGTTATAATCATAAAGGAGGAGCATAGAGAACAAAAACCAATTGTACCTATTGAGATTCTAGCTAAGGTCAATGTAATGACCTCAAAGTGAAGGAAACTAAGAGACAAAATAAGAAAACTAAAGCCAAGGTGAAAATGCAAAAAAAAACCAAGAACAAACCTTGTTGGCACTGTGGATAGGTTGAGCATCAGAAGGACTATCCTTCCATAAAAACTCAAAAATCCATAAAGGTAAATCCTCAGGTGAAGGTGATCACTAAGGGAGGCAGGCCAAGTAAAGGGTATGTCTCGGTTAACTTTGATTTGTATACTATCGATGAACCTATTGAGTGGCTTGTTGATACGGGAACAAATGTGCACATATGTGTTGATAGATTATTCTTTCCTCTTATCAAGCCTCTTCAAATGAGACTGTGATGATGGGATATCAATCTACAACCAAGGTGGTAGGGTTTGGACAAGTTGAGTTGAGATTCTCATTTGGATGAGTCTGGACATTACATAGGGTGTTGCATGTTCCATAAATAAAAAAAGAATGTTATGTCTAGTTCTTTGCTAGCTAGAGAGGGATTTTCATTAAATTTCAAATGTAATAAAGTAATGTTTTTGAGACATAGAATGTTCTATGGGAAAGGATATTTGGCTAATTATGATCTATTGTTTAGAATCATATGTGACATGGTTGATTCTAGCTCTTGTTCTTTTCCATATGTTGTATTTAATATTGAATCCTGTGATTTATGGCATGGTAGGCTTGGTTATGTGAATTTCAATTCAATAAAGTGAATGATGAAATTGAACATGATACCTGAGCACACCGTAAATAAAACAAAAAAATGTGAAATATGTGCATAGGCAAAACAACCTAAAAAACCTTTTCATATAATGCATAGGGAAACTGAAATTTGAGAGTTAATGCACACGAACATTTGTGAATTTGGTGATGCGATGACCAAGGACAATAGGAGATATTTTATCACCTTCATAGATGATAGCAGTAGATGCTGCTATGTATACCTGCTTAAGACTGAGGATGAAGCCTTAGAAAAAAATTTTATATTTAAGAAAGAAGCAAAGACACAAATTGTCAAAGTCCTCAAGCATCTAAGGTTGAATAGGTGTGGTCACTACATGTCGAACCTATTTAATGAACAATGCACATTACTTGGCATAGTTCATGAGATTAGTACATTTTATTCACCATAGTCCAATGGGATTGCAAAGCAAAAAAATAGAACCCTAGCTAACATGGTCAACACACTACTTCAGAGTTCTAGACTACCATCTTACATATGGGGAGAGGCTTTGAATATGGCTCGCCATATAGTAAATAGAATTCTCTCAAGTCATAAGATAGTATTCCATATGAACTGTGGTAAAGTAGAAAGCCAAGTCTAAAATATCTCAAAGTGTAAGGTTGTCTTCCTAAGGTGTTAGTCCCAGAACACAAGAGAAAGAAACTTGGCCTTAAAAAGTTAACATGGTCTTCGTAGGTTATGTGGAGAACAACTATGCCTATAGATTCTAAGTAAATAGGCATGAGATCTCAAACATAGATGCCAATACCATTGTAGAACTTCTTAATGCGACCTTCTTTGAGGATGACTTTCCTATGAGGATTGAAATTCCTCAAAATCTGATTGATGTAGCCACCGCATCTAATTCTATTCTAGATCAAGTAGAAAATATGTCAAATGTGGGGGCTACCTCCAACTCTGAACCCATTGATTCTATACAGGAATTTTAGGTTAGAAGAAGTAAATGACCAAGGATTGCCACGAATGTAAGAAGTGACTTTGTTACTTATCAAATCAAAGGCGATCCACTCACTTTCCAGGTTGCAATGGCTTCATGTAAAGCTAGGCATTGGAAGGAAGCAATGAAATGTGAGATGGACCCAATTGTTTCCAATGGTACGAGGGAGTTGGCTGACTTGCCTCTAAGGTAGTCCACAATAGGATGTAAACGAGTGTTTAAGAGGAAGCTCAAGATAGACAAATCAATTGAAAAATATAAAGCAAGACTTGTTGCAATGGCTTTTACGAAGAAGGTATTGACTATTTGATACCTATTCTTCTGTTACTAGGATGACTATGATTCCAATGCTCATAGCATTGGGATCCATATATGATCTCATCATCCATGAAATGTATGTGAAGACTACCTTCTTACATGGCGATCTTGAGGAAGAGATCTACATGGATCAACCTGAGAGATTAATGGCACTTGATAATGAAAGGAAAGTCTACAAGCTTCTCTTTATGGATTAAACCAAGCTCCAAAACAATAGCATGAAAGGTTTTATAAAACTACTCAATCTTATGGATTTAATGTTCATGAATTCGACAAATGTGTCAATTCTATGGTCAAAGGTGATATGTCTATTGTCTTATGCCTTTATGTGGATGGCATATTATTATCTGGGTCTAACATGAGAATAATCAATGAAACAAAGGCTTTCATGAGTAGTAGGTTTGAGATGAAGGATATGGGAGTTGTTATTGTAACCTTGGGGCTCAAATTGATTAGATCAATCAAAGGGATAGCTATTTCTCAAACTCACTATGCTGAGAAAAACCTTGAGAGGTTCATCTATCAGAGCTATAAATCTGTATGTATTCCTTATAACTCTTCTAAACCACTATACAAGAACATGAGTGGAGTGCCTGTCTCTCAGCTTAGGCACTCACAAACCATAGGAAGCTTAATGTACCTAGCTAATTGTACTAGACTAGACATTTCATTTTCAATCTCTAATTTGAGTAGGTATACTAGCTATCCTGACCGTACTCACTGAGAGGCCTTAGATAGAGCCCTGAAGTATCTTAAAGGTACTACTTCTCTGGGATTACATTATGGTAAATATCCTTTAGTTTTAGAAGGATATAGTGATGCAAGTTGGATATGTCGAATGGAGGACTCCAAGACTAATGGTGTTATAGGGTATGTCTTTACCGTTAGAGGTAGTGTAGTCTCCTGTAGCCTATAAAGTAGACCATCTTGACTCCGTCTACCTTTGAGGCTAAGTTATATGCTTTAGAAACCTTAGTAATATAAGTTGAATCTCCAAAGGGTCTTCTCTTTGAGATCCCTATAATGGATAAGCCTATTCTTGTGATCTCTTTGCATTATGATACCATGACAACAATTGCAAACATATGAAGTTCAAAGTACAACCAAAAGACTAGGAGACACATCCAAGTCAGACTTAAATCTGTAAGGGAACTAGTGTATGTGATAGTTGTGGAATTTGTCGTATCCAAAGACAACATGGCTGACCCATTCACTAAAGGAATTGATAGATCTTTAGTCCTAAAATCTAGGCTTGGGACTATGATCCATTGAGAGTTTACCTGCAACAGCAAACCAAACTAAATGAGTGGATATCCTGCAAAATAGGTTCAATGTGGAAAACATATTGTATAGGGAACTGGTTGGCACTCATGTATAGATGTTTTACATCTAAGTCTAATCCTTACAAAGTCGAGTGCCTGAAAACTGCAAGTATAAGATGAGCTTTAGGATCTTTTTTTGACAAAGAGAAAGGACTACTATCATTCACAGTAGTCGTCCAAATATATTATTAAAAATCAATTACAAATTATCACGCCATAACTTGGCACTCAATGCTACATCCCCACAAATGTTCTCCACCCACATATTACCCCCATTGAAGGTTACATCATTCCGGGCTCTCCAGACTGCCCACAAAATCATAGTCATGGTCACACGTGTCTTGTCACTAGACATAAAGTGGGTCCACAACATCTCCCAGTTAGGAAGAGGAGAAGAACAAAACCTATGCCACACCTCATTAGTCACTAGGCACATACTGAAAAGATGTCTAGCATCATCCTCCTCGAAGCCACAAAGGGGATAGGGAGTGATGTCTGCCATGAGGATGCTCCTCCCGAATGACCCAGTGACCAAACCTCTACATTTGGCCAACGAAAGAAAAATATGAACCTGCAATGGGATCTTCAATCTCCAAATGTGAGAACAGAAGCGATGATGGTCATCATTGTCCTACACATTTGAAAGGATCTCATAAGCGGTACTAGGGTCATAGACTCCCTTCTTCCACGTAAACAAATCCAGCCCCTCTCTTGGTCTGAAGGCAGCCAAAGCCAGTCACATAAAGCCTGCCTCCTCGCCTATTCTAGTCACACGATTATCACTAGAAGAAGGGATCTTCCATGCTTCATCCTCAGGGTGCCACATATTAGCCACAGAAGCTCGCTTCATCTCGAAAGCTTCATACACACATGGAAAGGTGTCAACAAGGTGGCCCAAACCACTCCAATTGTCCTCCCAAAAGCACAGCTGCTCCCCACTACTAAGTACAGGTTTGAAGAGACCCCAATGCTCCAACAGAGTCTTGGAGGCAGAACCCCAGAATGGAGAAGTTGAGTGATGATAGCACCATCATTGGTATTAATAAGCCTAATTTAGGCCAACTACAGTAATAAATGCTCTTGAATATTCATCAGAAGATCGTAATTCCATTCCAAATTGAGTTTGAGAAGAAGATAGGAAATTAGGTTAATTCTATTATTTTAATGAGTAATTATAATTGTATATTAACTAAAGGATTAATCAGGTCTTAATCTATGATTAAATTAGCTTAAATTCCCACAAAGGAGGCCTAAACTGACTGAATCAAGGTTTTCCGCGTTTCAAGGATTATTTTATTAATAAAAACCCTAATTACTAACTTACTTCAATTAAACGGGTTCTAGTAGAAATAAATGTAATGTAAAACACCTAAAAATCATTGAAAAATATTCTATGAGGTTTGGAGCCTACACTTTGACCAAAAAACCCCATTTGATTAGAAATAGAGAACTAAGCGGGAATTTATTCTATTTTGGGCTTATGCATAAATTAACCAGTAAAACTATATCAAAACCCAAATCTAATCTTACCACTAGATTCCTTGGGTTAAAATTAGGTTAACCCCAAATTTTGAGCCCAAGCAGAGTCTGTTTGACTCAGTTTGCATTTTAACCCAAATACCTCTATTTATTGCACAAATACCCCCAACTTTCAATTTAAATCACAAATGAGCCCCTACCCTTCTTCTTCGTAGAACCAAGAGAGGCAAGTTCCAGCAACGTGAACAAACCCAAATCTAAGATCCTTTGACAACAAATTTCTCGCTCAAATCTCAATCAAATCCCTCCAAACTTAGAGGGATTGATCTTGAGGAGATCCCCTACGATTTAAACCCAATCTCTGATCCTAGCTTGACGCACAAGGTCAGCGGTGAACTCAAGAAATGGATGAATGTGGGTTGCCAAAATCACGAAGAAATCTAACAAAATCTCCGTAATTGAGGGCCAATTCCTATTCTATTTAAGCTCTTCCATGCTTCCATGTGTTAGTAGTGAATTGGCCAAAAAATCACCTCCTCTTCCACCACCGACCAACCCATCACACACTTTGGTGAGCCATCTTCGATCTCCATCTTCACGCATGTTTTCTACCAATGGACACTGCCAACATCTTCTTCTCTTCCTCAGGAGCAAGGGCACCTCCGACCCTTACCTCCTCGTCGTTGCCTCACCGTCTACTTCATCTTCTCCACATTCGACCAGCCAACACCGGACGTGGTCTTGCTCCCTCTCACCACGATAAGCCTCCAAATCTCTTCCTGTTCCTTCTTAGTTTCATTTTAGGCCCTTAGACATAGGTTTAGACTCCTCTCCTAGCTGTTCTCCTCTCTTCTTCTCCACGGCCGACGAAGCTCCGGCGAGCTCGCACGGCCACCACACTCCACCAAACACACATCCACCTACACCATAACCTCTGTCTCACCTCTACAAACAAAAGCCCTCAACTTATTGAGGGTATCGGAGCCCGTCAAGCTCCACCGAACACCACCTTTCATCGCCTCCTCCTCCGAGTCCGACACGTTGCCTCCAGCCACCACTCGCCGAATTACCACCACCACCACACTCCACTCCTCACGAGGAAGCTTTTGAATGCTTTAATTGGAGCCAAAATCCCATGTTTTGTATTTCAGTTGATTGCTGACAAGCTCTTCTTCGGTGCCGCTCGCCACTATCCGACGACCAACGACCTTGCCACCACCTCCAATAGCAAGGTTCAGCATCAGGAACTTGCCCAAGTCTCCAATTTGGAAGAACACCAACTACTAGACCTCCAATCGAAGTACGTGACCACCACACTGTGGCTACTGTAAACGCGTAAAGAAAAGAGGCCAAACAAGATCCCACATCATGGGAATTTGCTTTGAAATTTGCTATATAAGGAATTTCATTCCTTAAGGGTTGCCTTAGAACCATGGGGTCGGGTCCCCTACACATGCCCCATGAACGTGCACACTCATCCACGCCATGTGAGTGTGGACCCCATGCTTGATTCAAGCCTGGGACTGAACCGGGTTTTGTCCGATTAGAGAGAGAAGGGAAGGGGTTTTGGCTGAGAGGGAAAGAGGGTTTTTGCTTATCAAACTATAGGTTAGACATCCAAAATTGAAGTTTAAGTCATCTAACATTAGTTCCATATGTTTGACCAATATATTAAGTGTTGACTTGAGTTAATTCAATCATATTTTTGTGAACATTCAAACACTTGGATTTCTTCTTGAGTTTTGATATCGAAATAAATTGAGCTTATATTCTTTTTATATCAAACTCTTGTGCCTCTACTTTATATTCATTGATTAGTGGTTATATTTTGCTCCCTACGAACGATCTCAGACTCAATTTTAAGATTATAAATTTAAGTGTTTATTCATTTTCATTGCTATACTACGATGCATATTTTAAACCCAATGAAAGCATGTTAACACTGAGTCCTGGCACACCACATCTGCCATCATGCCACCCAAAACCCCATAGGAGTCCCTAAAAATAGTCTGCCACATGCCTTCCTCCCCTTGTAGGATAATGACTCCCCACTTCAACAGAAGAGAATCTCCAAAGTCTCTAAGGGATCTCACTCCTAATCCTCTCTTCTTCTTTGGAGTACAAATGGTTTTCCATTTAACTGGATGTATGAATCTTCCATTTTGTGCAGGGCCCTTCCAGAAAAATCTCCTGCACAAGACATCATTTTTTTTCAACATTGATCCAGGCGGCCTAAACATGGATAAGAAAAAAATAGGAATACCTAAAAGCACCAAATTCAACAATATCAACCTCCAACCTTTGGATAGAATCTGCTACACCACCCCTCCATTTTCAAGGCTATCTTCTCAAAGAGTTGGGCCAATCTTTTTTCTTCATCTTCTTGGCTTGCAGTGGTAAGCCAAGATACTAAATGGGGAGGGTAACAACTGGCATCTGTAAGATAAGGGACAGTTCCTCCTTCTTCCTACACTCCTCACCAAAATAAACAAGAGAGGACTTGGAGCCATTGACCTTCAAACCTGAGATCTCACTAAACATGTCCACCACATATTTAAGGTCCTCCGCCTCATAGCTTCTCCCTTCAATGAAAAAAACTATATCATCAGCAACTGTAAAATAGGGATCAAGGTCCTCTAGGAGGAGAGAGTATAGCCATGTAAGAAGCCACCCGAGCATGCCTTGAAGGCCAGTCGTGCCAAAGTATCTATTGCCAATATAAAAATGAGGGGCGCCACTGGGCATCCCTACCTTACCCCCTTCTGCAGTTGAATCCACTGCTCTGTAGGATGCCCACCAATAAATGGGGAGAAAGAGGAGGTGGTAACACACCTCATAATCCACTGTACCCACAACTCAAGAAATCCTCGTCGACTGAAAATCTCCCAAAGATATGATCGAGATGGAGTCATATGCATTGGAAAAATCTACCTTCCACATGAATGCATTCTTCTTCCTTCTGACCCATCCTGACACCATTTCCTACGCCAAAATGAAGGACTTCTGAAGAGATCTACCTTTTAGGAATGCTAACTGGACTGGGCTAATGATGTCCTTCATAAACTCTCTCATTCTATTTGCTAGTACTTTACCAATAATCAAGTAGATTGAGTTGGAAAGTGCTATGGGCAGAAAATCTGAGAGTGACTTTGCACCTGGTTTCTTTGGTAAGAGAAAAAGGAGTGACTAGTTGATTCTCTCTAAACCAAAGTTGCCCTCTAGAATTCATCAAGTACCTCTAACACATTGGCTTTTACCACCGACCAGAACTCTCTATAAAAAAACACTGGAAAGCCATCTAACCTAGGGGATCCCTCCACCTTCAACCCCTTCAGGGTCGTTGCTGCCTCCTCCTCTCCAATATGCCTACATAGATGTTGTCCCTCCTCCACTCCCAACCTTGGCATTTCTAAATTGGAGAGCCTCCACACTCCCCTCTATCCTGCTCGCATGGTATCTGCAAAATACTTGTTGGTTGTATTACAGATATCAAGTAGGGATGTAGCAACATGGCCATCATAATGAAGGGAAGTTATGACATTGAATTATCTTCTTGCACTTGTCGTTGTATGGAAAAACATAGTCATGTAGTCTCCTTGCTTCAACCACAGCTGTCTAGATCACTGATGCCAATCAATCTCCCTCTACAGATCTTCTTTTGCAACAACATTTTGCAGTTCTTTATAGTGCACTCTCTCTTCCTCATTCAACCCCAATGACTCCTCATTTAGCCTCTTCACCCCTTTTGTGGCATCCCTCCTCTTTTGTGCTTTCAAAGTGCCCATAGATCTTTTATACTCCAACAAGAAAAAATACAACCCCCTCAACTTGGATGCTAGTCTCTGTGTAGCCATCCCCTCGACCACTTGAGCTATCCACTAAGAGGAAACCATGTCTTTAAATCCCTCTTCAGCGAGCCAAGACTTCTGGAACTTAAAGTAGGATCCCGCCTTCACACCCTCCCTGCTCTCCCAAATAAGAGGAGTGTGATCAAAAAAAGGGCAACCAAAAGAAACCACAGAGGCCATGTGAAAGGACCCCATCAAATCCACGTTACACAAGAACTTGTCTATCTTGGACATCTGGCCACCACCTCCCTTCCCTGTGAACATAGTCCCTGAAGGAAGATCAACCAGCTCCAAGTATGAGATGACATTTTGAAAGTCGAAGGTAGAGGGGTCCGTCCTCCCATCTGGACGGTCATCAAATGACAGCATGGCATTAAAATCTCCCCCTAGGAGCCATGCCACCCCCTGCACCCATGTAGCCATGTCACATAACTCTTCCCATAGTAGCAACCTCTCCCCCTGGTTACATGGCCCATAAACAGATGTAACAAAAAAATAGGTGCTATCTATTATTCTAGAGAACCTACATGTGATAGAGAAATGGCCCACTTTTGTATCTTCTAGCTGTAGTTTCATAAATTTCCACCATACACATAACCCCCCTGCTCTCCCATTAGATGGAATGCATCTCAAGGCAGTCTCCCCAGTCCCTAGTAAGTTTGCCACATGCCAATATCTTCCCCTTCAATATGAGTCTCCTGTAACAGGGCGCAATCAATCCCCCACTCCTTCAAATACCTCACCAAGATGCCCCTTCTCATAGGGCCCCTCAACCCCCTCACGTTCCATGCCAAGACCTTCAACATGAGGATTCACCAGTTACCTCCTGTATCCCTTCCCTATGTAAGACCTACAGGGCCTTCACCAACTGATTGACATCCACATGTACCGGGCCACAGCTTCTAAGGTGATATCTGCCTCTGCCTAAAGATCCTCCCCTGGTGGGCAAGGTGGAACCTGCATTATACCTCACCTCCTCTAGAGTACAGAAAACAAAAGTATCTCCACCTGTCTCTCTAAAAGAAGAATCACCAACCTCCTTGTGAATCACCATGGTACCCTCCTCTCCACTAGCCATCCTTCTAGATGGCCCTGCCTCAAAGTTGTCTACCACCTTACGTTTCTTCTACCCATTGCCTTTGGATCCACTTTCCTCTGCAATCGGACACCACTGCATAGCATCCCCCTAGCCTACCACAATAGTGTTCCCTTGTCCTTCCTTGCCACTGTTCCTCATCAGATGACACACCTTCACATGAAGATGGAGAAGCCAAGAAGAACCACCACATCTGAGCATGGCTCTTTCATGGAAAGGTCCCCATGTTTCAGATGCACTTCCACCCTCACCAAGCTTCCATCTCCCTCTGTCAAGCCCACAACCACGCCTTGCTTCAGTGACGCAAATCCTACCACAATACTAGAAATCACTACATTGGAACGCAAGTGCAAAGGCAGACCAAAAATCCCCACAAAAGCATCCCGATCGAAAATCTGTTGCGACGGTCTCCTGTTTAAATCACCATCAAACAACAAAACTAAATGCCAAACCACAAAAATCGAACCAAACGAGGACGACCAAAATTTGAGAAGATCTACATCCACACTCTCCAACCCAAAAATCAGGAACCTCAATGGGTTCAACACACAGATCTTCAACAGATGGGACAAGAGAGAGAGATCTTACAAACTGTGGAGATCATCCAAGGAGGGAGCGCTCGCCATGATCTCTCCCATGAGTGCACCATGGAGGCTTGTCTCTATTGCTAGGAGTTCTTGCAATACGAGGACCTCCACATCGAGAGAAGGAGGTGTAGGCAGGGGGGTTGCCTACATGTAGGACCACGTCGCTTTAGCCCCTGAGCACATGCAATCCCCCACAACCCACAAGGATAGGGTCTTCTTCCACTCGACGCCTAAAGTTTTGGTCCCCTCCTCCATGTGCGTGGATGGCCCCATCCCTCCCATCATTGGCTACTCTTGTCCTCCTCCTACACATGCTCCTTCTATGGCCCAACCCCCACATTCAAGGCATATAAGGGCATTGCAACAAGCTACAGCCATGTGCCCTCTCTCCCTACATCGAAAACAAATCATGCCCTCCTCTCCCTCCCTTCTTCCTCACTGAGATCCATCGCCACCCATCCTCTATCCTCTTGACCTCCTCTCATCGGCCGGAGGACCATAGCCTCCTCCACGCTGCGTCCGCCCCTCCACTCTTCTCCAATCACCCTCCATCGCCCATCCTCTCCCTGGTGTCGCCATTAGGTCATGAGCTTTAGGCTCATAATGGGTTTAATCATTTAAGGCAAGATGTAAGTAGTGCATCCTTGGAGAATGACACCTATGTGAGTTGTAGTTAAAGGAATAGGGTCTTTCCCAAACATACTCATGAAACAAAGCAAGGTGCATGGCGATTAATAGCACCAAAACTTAAAGATTCTCACCAACTTCACTTTTTGTAACCACTGTATACCCTATATCAAAGGTTTATAGTTCAAGACTAGTTTCACTTTATTCCTGCGGTGGTGAAGGTGGATGTTTCAAGTAAGGGTTCAAACTAGAAGGTACCTTTACTAAAATTTGACTGTGGCAGCCGAGAGGTCTTTTCGTGTTAAGCTTCAACTATGAATTCATAGGGTAATGTTGATTTTAGGTGGTGATTGCATAACAATCATTGGACTTAATTGACCTGAATTAAGTTAGAACTTAGCATAACTGTAGAATAATTCATGCATTAACTATATACTTTGCATCTTTACTGCTTTACCTACATATTTCTACAACAAAGCCAATTTTCTATACTGATTAGTGTATTGTGTGATTTTCAGGTAATAAGTGTTGAAGTAAAAATCATTGTAGTTTAATAAAATACGTCGTAGTATAGTGACAAAAACTGAATCGACATTTAAATTTATAGTTCTCGAAAAATGTGTGAGTTCCAAGGTTGTTCATAGGGAACAAATTTGGAATTCAATCCACTAATCAAAATAATAGAAATGAGCATAATAATCAATAATCATAAATATAATATGTAATGACTAATCAATCACAAAACATATTCAATAAAGATCCAAATTGTATCTCAAGAGCTAATAACAAAAAGATCATAGAGCCAAAAAAATGGTGGTTTAGACCACCAATTAATCTTAACACTTAGGCTCAATTCCTAATTAGATCTCAACCTCTCAAAGGGCAGCAGTAGCCTCGATTAAACGTTTAATTCACTCTTAATATATATTCTTAAATGTTCAATTCCTTTAAACATCCAAACAGAGCCACAGATGGCTTAAAATTCAAGCCACAAATCTCTGAAATTGCCTAAGTTTTAACAGGCTATCGAGGAGTTTTAAGGAGTAATCATCGTAGCAAAGCATCAACCGCTCGAAAATAATTAAATTTATAACTCAGAATCGCAAAAGACTCCGAGGTCGATCACAGGGAGCACTTAATGGAAATTCAATCTCACTAATCACAATTTAATCAAAAATATAAGTAATTAAGACTAAAACTTCATTTAAAACTCAAAATGATATATATATGAAATCAAGTAGCATAGTGTAAAAAGAATGAGTTAAAATGGTGATTTAAATCACCAAATTAACCCCTGAAATTAAGCTCAAGTATCTCAAATAATTGACTAGTAAATCCCAACGAAATATGCCATGTCAACCAAGTTTAATATCCCAACAGTAGCTTCATAACTAAGGCACCAACAAAACACGGCTCCAATAGAAGAGGCAAAGGCCTTCTTCTATTTCTCCTTCATTCCTCGAGAGAGAGGCAAGCACAGCACAGCATAGAGGCAAAGGCCTCCCAGAGATCATCTAAGTGTAGAGAGCAGAGGCACCAAGGGCAAAACCCCCCACCCTCTCTCTCTTCTTTGGCTTCTTCTCTCAGACCCAAGGGATAATTGGGTTAGTAACTGGGTATTCAGACCAGAGACCAGACACGCAGGCATGGAGGTGGGCAAGGAGTGCACAGAGGCGGGTGAGCGGGTGAGTGAGGGTTTGGTGAATCGACCCTCGTGTCTTGGGCGAAGAACGAGGGTCATAAAATCCTTATATCTCGTATGATTGGCTTCAGGTTTCATGATGTGGGACTAAATGTTCCACAATTCTCCTTACACAGCAGCGACTGATGAAGCTCTTGATTACAGTCGAAGACGAGGCTGTGGTCTTCGATTGACTACTTGGAAGAGGTTCTAGACTTCAGCCGCGAAGCCTGGAGGTGTTGCCTGGAGGGATTATGGCTAGATGACTACAGGCAAGGTCGGCAGAGTCGAGGGTGGCAGTAGAGGTCCAGTGACTATAGGCAAGGTCAGCAAGAACATGGCCTTACGACCTCATTAAAACAATTCAAAAGCTTCGTCGGATGTCAACGAGTGTAACGATGGTTTGGCATCGTGTGAGAGTGGGTGTAGAGGTTTTCCAACCTCGGGGAAGGTGTGTGCAGGTGAGGGAGTTCGGTGGGGCGAGTGAGCTTGTGAACCCTCAAATTAGGAGAAGGCTTTTGTAGAAGGAGTCGAGGAGCTTATGGACTTGGAGCTTCAGTGTTTGGTGGTGTGTGTTGTGTTGGAGGCTTCGCCAAAGCATTACCGAAGCAGAGAACAAAGGTGGTGTTGAGGGCGATACGGTGGTCGTAAGTGAGTTGTGAGTGTGGAGGAAAAAAGAAGAGGGAGAGAGGAAGGGATAGAGAAGCTTAGAGGAGAAGGAGGTGGACAGAGATGGTCGACGTTGGAGAGCCGAAGCTGAAGAAGATGAAATCAACAATGAGTTGGAGAGGCGACGATGAGGAGGAAGGAAGCCCCTGCTGTGACTGGCAAGGAGTGGAGTTGAGAGATGTCACCGGAGTAAGGTGCGAATGTGGCCAGAGAGGGAAGGAGGAGGGGTTTCTCTTGCCAAAACTTGCTAAGGAGCAATGATTCTCGTCATGGGTCCTTTAATAGGCCTAAAAAAGGAGCTCCAAGCTTGGAAACAAGCTCGCAAAGGTCGAAATTTTTGCACAAACTAAATACTCACATCTTCCATGCCTTTTCATGAGAGATTGGGAATGAATCAAGGTTCATGGCTGGGTTCATTTGGAAGGGAATTCCTCGACGAATCTCCCTTTCAATTTTGGGAGAGTTTGATTGAGAATCGAGCGAGAAATCCTCTCTAGAATCTCGATGGAGTTCTTGTGTTCACACCAATGGCAGAAGGGACCCATTTGCAAAGAACGACAAAAAACCTATGGACCTAATTGCAAGGATTTCAACAGCTAGGGGCGTGAATGATAGAGAAAGAGTCAGATTTGACCAAAATGCAAACTAGTTCAAGATGGACTCTGATTAGGCCCAAATTTTGGTACAAACATAATTTGGACCGAAGAAATATAATGGTGAAGTTGGATTTGAATTTTGACCAAGTTTGATTAGGCAATTTATGTAAAAACCCAAATTAGGGCAACTTTCCGTCTAAGACTTTGTTCTAGGTCAAAATAGATCCAAATGGTCAAACAAAAGATACCAAACCTCATGGAATATTTTTCTATAAATTTTAGAAGGTTTAGATGGATTTAATCCTGACCATAACCTCTATTATTTAAGTGGGTCTGAAATTAGGGTTTTGGGAGTTGAATTAGTTCTCGAAGTGTGTGAAATTAGGGTTTCTGTCTGCATGGACCCACTTATTAAACTTTAATGCTCATTTGACCTTTATTTCACCCCGAGCACACCCCTTGGTTATTCTATGTTCATGATATGTTGTTAAAATTACAGGATTAACCCTGGTTTCTTGTTCTCTTCTCAAAACATAATAAGGTGGAGATATAACCCTCAGATGAATATGTAGGAGCTTTTATCTTTTATTCCAAACTAAAATGGGCTAGTTAAGGCTCATGATGGTGTTCCCATCACTAAGTCCCTAGGCACGTTTCCCGAGGAAAAACCCCCCTCCTCCCTTAGAAAAGCTCTCCTCTTTCTCTCTCCAAACCTAATCGGGTAATTGGACCAGGCCCACGTGCATGTAGACATAGGCAAGGAGTACATAGGTTGTGAGAAGGACCTCACCCCGTGTAACTAAGGCAATAAGCCTACGGATGTAAAGCATTAAATACACATTTCAAATTTAGCACCCACCAATGTGGGACTAAAACTTTTGCTCCTTCATTCTTCTCATGTAGAGGAGTGATTGCGCAGCAACCATAAGACTTGAATGACCTGAATTGAGTTAGAACTTGGTATAATTGTAGTATAATACATGCATCAGTAGCATATCTTGCATCTTTCCTACTTAGATATTCATGAAATAATGCTATAATAATGTACTAATTATTTTATTATTTGGTTTGTAGGTAATAAAAGTTCAGGAAATGGCCTAAAGTTGGATCTGAAGCAGGGAAGAGGCTAGAGCTATAACAGAGCTGGAGTAGAAGCCTTGGAATAAAGCCACTCAAGCTGAAGACAAATTATAGGGAAGAGGTATACTACATTACTTGTAGGATTTTAATGTGAGAATTGAATTATGGAGAACATAGGACATCCCTACACCTATCCCTAGCCTTAGAATAACCCTAGACACCTTCCTAAACCTTAGCCACCCTTAGATTAGGTCATCTTAACCTAAAACACCTCAAAACCCACATTCCAACCCACCTTTGGATGTCTAGGTAGGATGCTAAAAGTTCAGGCTCCTTAGATACCACCCGCAGGACTCAGAGCCCAAATTGATGCAAAATTGGATGTCCAGACAATGTGTCATGGCAAGGTTGTGGAGGCGGTGGCTTGTCGTTTCATGAACTATGGCGTGCGTGCGAGTTCGTCGGAGTTGTGGCCAAAGGTGGAGAAGATGAAGTAGGAGAGGGTGATAGCGTGGCCTAAACCAGGTCCTAGGTGCTTAACTCTAAGGTAGAGAAAGTAGGGAGAAGGTAGACCTATGTTATTGGACGAAATAGGGAGAGACATGCATCGGCTTGACTCGCTGAATGTGAGGAAGATGAATACTCCGATGGGGAAGAATGACAATGAAGACGGTGAAGATTGCTCCTGCTTTGGTATGCGAGAAGCAGACGAATGTGGGGAGGATATTGGCTCCCCCAATTTGATGGTTGAGAGGTTAGAGGAAGGAGGAGAAGCTCATCGGAGCTTAGGTCAGAGATGGCTGGAGAAAGAGGAGAATAGTGAATTTGGCTTGAAACCTAGCTGAGTTTGATCGTGGAATACCCTAGAGCTTATATAAAGCTCAAATTTGAGCTCAATTAGGAAGAATTCTAGACCTTTGAAGTAGGAAATAGGGGGTTTTCTTCCTTGCAAATCCCTCTCTTGGTGGGGCTTCTCAGGCTTCAATTTGGGCAAGAAATCATGCCTAACTTGTAGAGGATCTCCTAATGAACAATCCTTCCAAACTTAGAGGGATTTGGCTAGGATTTAAATGAGATCTTCACACTCAAAGGTCGATTGACCATTAGATTAGGAGTTGCAGGTAGCAGGGACCTATTTGATCTCCTAATGACCATTAGATTAAGACTAAGAATTTAGGGGCATTGATGTAAGGAAACTTGAAACCTAGGGGTTTAGATGTGAGAAATAGGGATTCTGAGGGCAGAAATGCAAACTAGGTCAAGACAAACTCTAATTGGGCAAAATTTTGGTGTTAACCTAATTAAGACCCAAGGAATATAATGGTGAACTTGGATTTGAGTTTTGGCCACATTTGACTGGGGTAAATTGAACATAAACCTAAATTAGGTCAAATTCCCGTCTGAATCTCTATTTTGGTCAAAATAGGTTAAGATGGTCAAACCAAAGGTACTAAACCTCTTAGAATATTTTTCAATGACTTTTAGGAGGTTTAGATTGAATTTATCTTGACCAAAACCCTTTCAATTTGAGTGTGGTTCATAATTAGGGTTTCTAGTGATATTTTAATCCTCAAAATGCATAAAACCCTAATTCAGTTAGTCTAAGCCCACTTCTTGGTCTTTTAAGGAAGCAGTAGGTCCTCTATCAGAGGAGGAACTTTCAGACAGGAAGATGTGGTAGGGTGTGATATTGGAAGAGGATCTTAAACAGGAGATTGATTGGAGGGAGAGATCCAGACAATTGTGGCTTAAGGAGGGAGATGCGAACACGAAATTCTTCCATCTTGCGGCTAGCTCTAGGAGGCATGCAAACTTGATCTCTTCTATTCTCAAAGATGGACATAGGATTTCTTCCATTCAGGAGATAAGGTCAGAAGCTATCAAATACTATAGGGGATCCTCTCGGGTAGTTAAGAGAGGGGAATGGAGAATGGCAGGGAATGATGCACCCGGGGTGACAAGAGAACAGGCTTCTCAACTGATAGTAGCCATCTTTGAACAAGAGACCCTGCAAGCAATAAAAGAGCTTAATATGGAAGGGTCCCCAGGCCCTGATGGGATACAAGTATTCTTTTATAGAGAAATGTGGAATGTGGTGGGCAATGAGGTGATGGAAGTCATTAGAGAGTTTGAGAAGGGAAATGCTGGCTTTGAAAAGATCAACAAATCATATCTCTTCTTATTGCCAAAGACATTGGGAGTAGAGAAGTTTTCAGACTTCAAGCCGATCTCATTATCTAATTCCATATACCTTATTGTGAGCAAGATACTAGCAAATCGATTGAGAACTATTCTTCAGAGCCTAATCCATCCTGTGCAGTCTGCTTTTTTTCCCGATAGATCACTCCAAGAATCCTTCATATTGGCTCAAGAAATGGTGTGTGGATGACACAGAAGGAAGTGCAGGGCATTCATGTGGAAAGTTGACTTCCAAAAGGCATATGATTCAATTTCTTGGTCATATATCTGGGAGGTTTTTAAAAGGAGAGGATTCCCTCCTATTTGGATCTAATGGATGAAACGTTGTATCACAACTGCCTCCTTTTCTCCGTTGATCAATGGGAAGCCATGTGGTGCTTGGATTCAACCTCAACGTAGGGTTAGACAAGGATGTCTAGCCCCCTTGATCTTCAACGTTGCAGTGGATGGGCTTGCAAGGTATGCATGCAGATTGGCAGAGGTGGGGGTCATCAGAGGGTATTCACTGCCCACCAGGAGAACCTTGGCTCCCATTTTGCAATATGCAGATGACACGGTCTTCTTTGTATAAGAGACCAATCTTGCTGCACATGCTCTGGGGCTTATGGTAAAGATCTTTGGGGACATCTCAGGCCTGAAATTGAACAAGGAAAAGTCTACTCTGATATGTTTTGGCATGAATGACTAGGAACAGAAGGAGTTGGAGAATACATTGGGTTCACCTTGAGCTAAGCTACCAATGAAGTACCTAGGGATGCCATTGAGAGCTACAAAGCTGAAGAAAAATGATTGGAATATTTTGTTTGATAAAGTCTCTGGCAAGTTGAAAGGATGGAGTAGTAAATTCTTATCGAAGGGTGGGAGATTAATCCTCCTTAACTCAGTCATAACTTCCATCTCGGTCTTCTATTTTAGCATCTTTAAGGCCCCGAAATCTATTTGGAAACTCTTGGATGTTATGAGGAGAAGATTTTTCTGGAAAGGAGCTAGCCATGAGGGAGGTTTAATGCAGCCCATCAGATGGGAAAAGATATGCAGGCCAAAGGAGATACGTGGTTTGGGGATTAAGGCGCTCAAGGAGTTCGATGAAGCTCTCCTGATCAAATGGGCCATCAAGATTCTGGACTGCAAGGATGGGTTAGTGACAGACTTAATCAAAGACAGCTATGGTGGTTCTAATAGTGCACTGAAGAGGCTACAACCAATGAAGCCTTCCCCTTTTTGGCGGTCTGTTACCCTTGCAATCAGCAGCAATTGGCATCTACTACAGCCTAGACTTGGAGATGGCCGTGATTTCAGTCTGTGGAATGAGCATTGGTCAGGTTTGGGGATTCTGAAAGATGCATACCCGAGGGCATATGCTGCTACTGCAGATAAGGAGGCAAATGCCAGCAATTTGTGGTTTTTGTGGTTTGCTGCAGAGGGGTGCTGGAGGCTGGAAGGTCATGAGCAATGCAAATCTGGCATTCAATTATGGGAGGATAGGCAGAATTTGTTGCACCTAGGCAGAATGTGGCTAATACTTATGGCTAGAATGGGGTCTTCCCAGTGCAGCAAGCCTATGAGAAGATCATCAGATCAAACACTGAGATGGAGAGTGATCTAATTGACAGGAAAATATGGCTATTGAAAATCCCCTTGAAGGTTCAAATTTTCTTGTGGCTTTGCAGGCGTAAAGGCTTGATCACTAGCAATCTTAGACACAAAAGAATGGGGACTACTTTGAATGCCTGTCATCTCTGTGGTTTACACACTGACAGTGCGTCACATATTTTTTCTTCTTGCCTGGTCACAGACAAGCTTTGGAGGAAGATTTGTCTGGAACCTCTACCTACCTAAGTCTCCCTTTGGCAGAGGTTCGACACTCTTGGATGGCCGTACAGATGTATGGCTGCCACCCTATGGTGTGTGTGGAGAGCGTGAAACGAAAAGTTGTTTCACGAGAGACCGGTTAGATGTGAAAAAATTGCAAATGAGTGCTGGTCCCTCATACACAGTTGGGGATCTATTTTGTAATGTTTTGTTTGTTTTGAAATATATTGCCCTCCGGATTGCTATTGTCTAACGATAGCTTTCCTCACTGTTTCAAAAAAAAAAGTATATTTGACCTTGAATTAACACCTAATTAACCCTATGGTTAGTCTACATTTATGATGAGATGGTAAAATAGTAGAATTAACCATGTTTTTCTATCTTCTCAGATTAGTTCAGGATGGAATTATGATCCTCAGACGATCATGTAGGAGCATTTATTATTTGATTCTGACTAAATTAAGTTAGCTATGATGAATGATGGTGTTACCACCAATAAGAAGCTCAAGAGTTAATCTGAAGTGGGATAATATTAACTCCCATATTTTGAAAAAAAAAAATTTGAAGTGGGATAAAGACCAAAGCTGTAGCAAAGTTGGAGTAGAAGTTTGGAATAAAGTTGTAAATAAGATAGTGTAGGAGAGGTATGCTATGTTACTTATGGAGTTTTAATGTGAGAATTAAAATCCGAAGAACATTAGGACATCCCTACACTTATCCCTAACTTTAGGACAACCCTATCCCTATCCCTAGTTTCTAGGATAACCTTATCCATGCCCCTATCCTTAAGCCACCTTCCTATTAGACTAATTTAGACTAAAACCCAAAATATGGATGGTGATATCCATTCCTTTATCCACACTATCCCAACTCTTATCTCCCTCCCGAGATACCCTTATCCCTAAGCCTCAATTTCCCTGCTTCAGCCAAAACCTAGATAACACTATCTAGATTCATACTATCCACTATCCCTATACCTAACCCTCTTATCCCTAACCCAATTCCTACCTTAGAATCCAATTTAGGTCCTTCAATATCCCAATTAGCTCAATTAAGCTCAATTGGGTCAGCTGTGTTCTAATTACGTCCAATTGAACCTGATTAGGCTAACAACAATCTAATTAGGCTCAGATTAGTCTAATTGGACT
Source organism: Thalassia testudinum (assembly GCA_037157565.1). Classification (NCBI taxonomy): domain Eukaryota; kingdom Viridiplantae; phylum Streptophyta; class Magnoliopsida; order Alismatales; family Hydrocharitaceae; genus Thalassia; species Thalassia testudinum. Next base: position 96,392,733 of record JAZHRO010000002.1, read on the forward strand.
CTGCCCCTAAACCCAATCACCTAGCCTACATCCAATTGGGTGCATCTCTACTTGATCGGGTGCACCTGAATCCAATTGGGTCTACCCAGGATCCAATTGAGCCATCTCTACCTATTCAAGTTTAATTAGGCTCAGTAGAACCTAATTAGGGTTAGACCTAAATCTAATTGATTCAAATATACCCAAGCAAGTCCAATTGGATCTGCTCAGTCCAATTGGTTAACCCATTACCTAGCTAAAGAACCTAATTAGGTTCTTACTAAGCCCAATTGACTTGGATCAAGTCAATTACACTCTACCTAGTTAGTTGCACTCATAGAGTCCAATTGAGCTCAATTTTGAACCAATACAAGTCTAATTGGACTTGGTCAAAGTCCAATTGACTCACACCTAATCTGATTGGGAACCCTTTCTCCTAATTACACACACATGGACCCAATTAAACTTAGCTAAGCTTAATTAGATCAATCACTTTAGCCATAGGTTGAGTAAACCTATTTTTGGAAACCTAATTAGACCTATTGCTTGGACCCACTTAGGACCTATTTAGACATGGACTAAGTGGTCCACTTGACCACCTACCCCCAGCTACACACACACACACCTACACACATAGTTGGTGCCAACCTTTGGAATGCCAAAAATAGCATATCACCTTAGTCATTCTTAGATCCACAAATTGTGGATCTTAGAAGACCCACTTCCAACTAAAGTTGACGGCAACTTTGGAGGTCTTCCAGAGAATTCTATAATTCTCTCTATGACCCACCTCCAAATCTATAAAAAGGCTCCCATGGACAACCATGCACCTATCTCTTGGACCCTCCATCTTCACTTCACTCACACCATCATTCATGAGCACCTTCACCGCCTCCACTCTCCACGTCCAAGAGAGCTACTCCACCACCTTCATCAAGAGGTCGGCCACCCACCATGGTCGTCCCTCTCTTCCCTCCTACCACCTCAAGCCACACACGGCCACTAGAGACCACTTCTGGTTTACATATTTCTCATAGTTAATGTTCTTTGTAGTTTAATTCTTGCATCAATTTTCTTTTAGTAGCAGAGTTTCTATCTCTTCAAGATCCATGTGTGCATCTCTTTTCTCTTAGCATAGATTTAGTATTTTTTTAATCCCTTGTATAAGCATTCCTCTAGAAGCAATTGTGAAAACCTAATGATATCAATAGAATAAAGCTTCTCGTTCTCTATTTCTAAGCATGATATTTCTAAAAAAAAATGTCTATTTAGGAGGATGTCGATGATTTGACAATTGATGCATTTTCTATTAATCGCCATCATGTAATCAAAATAGTGCGTACTGAAAAACACACCTTCACTTTTGTGATATTCCTAACACACGCACATGTTTTACGGGTTAATAACACGACAGGCAAATCTTATCTACGCATTCTTGACACCAGAATATGACTTTGAGTAAGTAGAGAGAGAAAAAGAAAGCAAATCAAAGTCACCAAATTTTGCCTCCCTGAGATCGATCGGGACTCACATCTCATTAAAAAAAAAAAACTGTTTGGATTGGAATTTGCGCTATACTACGACGCATTTAACCAAAACCGCGATCTACAAATCCTGGCATCATTGTTGGGGTAGAAACAAAATTTTTTATCTTTGATTCTAGTGCTTAAATCTAACATATTTTTGTCTACTAGTTTGTGGTGTGCAGGTACACAAGATCTAGTGGATTCTACGCACGCATCGAGCGCAGTTGAAGAAAATCAGGTACACGCCACATGTTAGGTTAGGATTTCCTTTGAATCTTAGGTTAGATTTGCTTTGAAATATATATATATATATCTGAAAAAAATTCAAATTGAAAAAAAACTATTTCTTGAAAAGGCTTATTTTTTACTTGAAAATTCTTTCAAAAGCCTTGTGGTTTTCTGAAATTCGGCCTAAACATTTTTAGTGGATTTAAAAATCATTTTCCCAAGATTTAATGATCCAAAAATTTTGAAATTAAGGAAGAAGTTATATTTTCAAATTATCTTTCTAATGGCACTATTCTCTAAAAAAAATTCAATTTTTGGAACTTTTAAAATTCATAAAGTACACAGGGGTTAAACAGATTGAGATCCGGATTTTTCTGATCTTCAAAAGGCGATTCCAAACAACACACAAATCTAATTTTAATAAAAATGGGGGGGGTTTGAAATAATATCAAGTTACCTTTCATTTCCATATTTGTTTCAAATTTTTGGAGCACATTTGATACTATTTCAAAAGGAAAAACCAACTCATGGTCAAAATCCCAGATCTGACCCCTGGTTACTTAAAAATTCATATTTATTTATTAGAACAGTAAAAATTCAAAAAAGGTATTCTTTGGAAAGCTTATTAAAAAAGGAATCTTCTTGCCAATTTTCATACCATTTGGATTCAAATTGAACCTTAGCGAATATTTTGAACATGATTGTGATTTGTTATTGAAATACCTAGTGAGATTTCATGAGCCCTAGGTTTAACCTTTAAGGTTATATTTAGAGACCACATTGGACTAGGTTGGACTCAATCGAGTTAAGTGACTAGTCGGTGAGCCAAGTCACCTTGTGGACCACTCACTAAACTCCCAATTAAAGAAAAAGGTTAAGAAAAAAATATTCGTACAAATATATCAATTAGTTTGAATTTTTTATTGAACTTCTGGGTCATCACAACTGCTTTAGCCAAATCCAAGCCAGGTCTGCCAGGTAGTGTCAAATGATCTGGTCTAAGGGGTATTAACGACCCGAAGGTGAAAGCCAAAGGAAGAACCTTCCTCTTAGTTCCCTCTTGTAACATACTGGCTGGGTTAACTTAAGAGGTTGGGATTACTCTTTTAGTCGGTTTTGTAACTAATTTTTCTTCAATAATTAAAATCTTAACAAAATATCCGATCATCTGATTTTAAAGGACCACTTTGATTAATAAGACCTTAGCCTTGTTTGGCTTAGCTACACCAACCCGGTTGGCTTATATATGCATGGGAGGAGGTCGCTTAGACCTCAATTGGTTGGACCTTGGGAACAAACCCCAAGGAGGTGAAGGTGACTTTTTGCATCGCCTGGTTCTTCTTCTCGACTCTCTTCTTCTACTTGATTAGCTAAGATGGCTAATCCTGGTCCTGGCCTTGGTTAAGATCCAAAAATTCTAAACCCGATGGCTCGTCTAGAAGCCCAGGTGATGGGAACACCATCATACGTCCTAACTGGCCACTTTTAGTCAGATTTGATGGATAAATGCTCCTACATAACCATTTGAGGGTTATAATTCCATAATATTCTGATTTGAGAAGAAAATAAGAAATCATGGTTAATTCTGCAAGTTTAACAGCACATATCAAGCAAAGATTAACCACAGGGTCACTCAGGGGTTAAATGAAGTTCAAATAAGCTTAAAAGTCTAAAAAGTGGGTCAGTATTATTAGAAATAGGGTTTCGAGCATTTCGAGAACCACAACACACAAAAACCCTAATTTCAAACCTGCTTAAATTAAAGAGGTTCTGGTTAGGATAAAATCTATCTAAACCTCCTAAAATTCATAGAAAAATATTATGAGAGGTTTGGTACCCTTGCTTTGACCATCCGAACTTATTTTGACCTTGAACAGAGTCTTAGATAGAATTTTGCCTTAATTTGGGTTTTCATGCAAATTTCTCATTCAAACTTAGTAAAAACTAAAATTTAACTTCACCATTAGATTCATTTGGTCAAAATTAGGTTTGTATCAAAATTTGGGCCTAATCAAAGTCCATCTTGACCTAGTGGCAATTTGGTCCATTAAGTGTTTGTTTCTTTCAGCCAAGCCCCCAACTTTCGAATTATTTGCATTTACCCCCTAACTATTCATCATTTTCTTCAAAAAGGTCCCTGTCGCCATTGCTAGTGTGAACCCAAAGCATCCGACCTTCAATCAGAGATTCCTCCCTAATTACTCAATCGAATCCCTCCAAATTTAGACGGAATGATCCTGAGGACCTTCCTAACCATTTGCGCCACCTTTCAAACCCTAAATCTAGCCCCTCAGATCAGGAAAGCACAAGATAATTTGGGGATCATCTCCCCTAAAATCTCAAGCTTCCCAAGCTTTTTCCCAAGCTTGGAGCTCTACCTGAGGCCTTTAAAAAGACCCCCTTTACAAGGGCATGCTCCTTAGCAAGTTTTGAGGTCAAAATCTCCTCTTCTCCCTCTTCCTCTAACCTGCTCCAACTTGCTCCGACGACCCTCCTTCTCTGGCTTCTTCACCCTTTGCCACATACCATAAGCAGATGGAAACTCTTCCTCTCCATCGTCCGCTCCTCACCATACCTACTAGGAGCCTCCTTTCCCTCCAGACATCGTCGTTCTCCTCTTTGGAGCTATCTTTGTCTCCAGCACCAGCCAATCATAGCCGGCGCCATCCCTGCTCTCTCCTCATCCGTAATCATTCGTTCTCAAGTCCTCTCCTTCCCCTGACTCTTCCTACATCCTTAGAACTTAGGTTCACACATCATACTGCCCGTACCACCTCCGCCTTCCTCAACGTCGGCTTACCTCCGACGTGCTCGCACACCCGCTCCACTAAACCAATCACCTCGCCACAATTTCCAAAAGCACTGCCACATCCCTACAACCAAAAGCCCTCACATCACTAGGGCAATTCGCCAGCAGAACACCCCACCAAACTCCATCACCCTCACATACCTTCGACTTCGCCACACACACACACACACCTCCTCACCGAACGCAACCACCACAAACACGTTCGCCACACTTAGGCAATCCTCCTGAGCATTTTTTACTAGGCTGAGAGGCCATATTCATCTTTTCAAGTCTATGCCAAAGTGTCGTCACTGCCACCTCCTTCTCTGGCTCCATCTACAGCTATCTAGCCGATTTCATCCTCAATACTACCTCCAGGTGTTGCAGACCAGTTCCAGGATCACCTCCAGGATCTCAATTACAACTACAGGCACCCTCTTCAACCTCAATTAGAGAGATCTTCATCTGTAGCTACTGTGCGAAGAGAAGGTAGTGAGATAGTCGCACATCGTGGATTTTGAAGGAGGCAATAGCACATAAGTGGAATTGGTGATAGAGGTTGTTCGCCTCAGCACAGAGGGTAAGGTCCAACTCACCACACGTGCGCTCACTCCTCACCTGTGATCACGCCCTCGGGTTTAGACCTCTAATCGTTTACCCGATTACCTAGTACTATTCACCAGAGTTTAAGATGAAAGGCTGGGAAGAGAATCAAAGAGAGGGGGGAGGGTTTTTCTCTTCTTAGGATTCATGGTCTCTCCCTCTCTCAGCACTTAGCCTCTGAAGCCTTTGTGCGAGGCCCTTGTACCTCTATCTACTGTGCCTCGGCTCCTCTACTATGTTGGTTCTGCTGATACTCGGTTAAGGCATCTGAGGCCTTACACTGTCGTATGAGGCTGATGTAAACATGTTTACACTACTTAAGATGTCTATTTATGCATGTTCTTAAACATAGGATTGCATTACATACTATAAATATTGCATAACATGCATCATCTTGCATTTAGATTAGTTTGAATAAAATGGAGGTTAATTGTCTCCTTTTATGTTCATGGATAGGGAAAAATTTTTATTGAGGCCTCGGATCGAAGATCCAACTGTACAAATGTGATCAAGACGACGATTGGAGTTCAACGACTCTAAGATCGCCCTAATCAGACATCTGTAGCATCAGATAGAGATCGGGGAACCCTAAAAGAGCAAGGGCCAAGATGGTGTGAATCTACACTTCAAACAACAAATCCAACTGCACAGATGGATTCGGATCGATGATCGCAGCCTAACGACGTGAAAATCGACTCAATCTGACAACTGTGGCACCATCTACATCATCTAGAAGATGGATGGCCAAGATGGCACCACATGGTGCAATCTCGACCACCCAAACCGACCCAGCTGAGTTCAAAGCCGACCGCACCCTTCTACTGCGCGTTGAATCATGGCCATTGGATCACCATCCAACTGCCATGGACAGCCGCTCCTCAACTCATCCGCGCGACCATTTCTCCTCCACAGCTTAGTGGGCGACAGCATTTACGTGAGCAAGTGACGTGCGATCGAATCGCAGCTAGTGAGAGAGCAGGCACGGTGAGCGAACACGATTGATTGCTCGATCGCGATCGAGCGGTCATGCGTGCGCAATTGCGCTCAAGCCGCATCGCATGTCGCACGTAACACGGGATTAGACGCGGCAAGCGCGCATGGAGGACACGGGTGGAGAGGTGACTTAAGCCATCCGATCTCACGATCGGACGGTTGAGATCAGCTGAACGTGGAGCGTGCGTTACATGCGAGGAGGCGAGAGGCTGCGCGGGCGGCACCCCACTACGCCCACGATGGGGCTTTAGCGACGGTTTTATCCATCACTAAAGACCCTTGATTTAATGTTTTTCAAATTAAAATGACCAAATTGCCCTCACTCCTTGAAACTATAAAAGGAGACCCCTTCCACACGAAATTCTCATCCCTTCCTTCTCTTCTCTCCCTCTCCAAAGCTCAAGAGAAGCTTGTCCCACACCCAGGATGCTTCTCGCGAGATAAAGTCAATTTTTCATCCCCCTTTCGGAAGCGGATCCCGCGACGACGACGACGTGCTACCCCATTCCCGTTCGTCCTGCTTCGTTCTCCTTCATCCTACTCCGTTCCCCATCTTCCAGGCGTTGTTCCGTCCGGCTCATCCTCCAAGCGACCGTTGAGGAGGATATCTCTCTCCCCATTCTTTTTACTGCTTTCTAGAATAGATTTACTGCTTTCTAGTGTAATCATTTTCCCGCTTTCTAGTCGTAATGTTTAGTGTAATGAACAATCCTTTCGATAATGAATTCCATGTTCATTCTACATCTCTTTTTGATTTTTGTTTTTAATATTCTCTCTCTCTCTCTCTTCTATTTAGTGTAAATAGATAGTTTCTAGTCAATTAAATTACTTCGTGACAAATAAAACAAACACGTGTTTTTTAAATCAAACGTCCACCTCCCTGAGTTCGACCCAGGATTTCTATTCCGGTATAAAATTTATTTGTTGAACACAAGTTCTTCGCTTTCAAACTACAACGACAGGTTTTCAAAACCAAATACGTTAGCATAGCAACTCCTAGCATTTAACATTTTGGAGCCGTTGCAGGGGAGGCGATGCTCTTTGATTTTTCTTCGCGTTTTACAACTTACAAATCATTTACCTCACTTCTCTCCTTTCTTATTGTGATTGCAGGTACTCTTTTGAGACAAGCAAAAGCAGTAGATTGGAGTAAAGTGTTGTTGAAGGTTCTATAAGTAATACCCCACCTCCCACCCATTAGTTTTCATTTCACCACATAATAACACAAACATCAATCAACCTAGGGGTTCCTATAAACTCTAAGGTTAGATTGTTTGTTGTTTGACACCCACAACCACCTCAACCTCCATAATTAAAAAGAAAAAAAAAATCTCTCACAGAGGTACACAACCTCATCTGATTTTCAAACTCAACCGATAAACCGTTCTTTGGAGCCGATACACACATCCAATCACATAATTGAGTAGAAATCAGATTAGGTAACTACTTGTGTGCCTAATTAAGTGGTGCAACAGGCCAATTGGGCCGCACCACTTCAACTAAAATCTATTCATCAAGTAGCTGCCACATAGGTTCAACTCTTAGGGATTTACCAAGCACTCCACATTCTTTTAAGTTTTAAAGGAAAACATCTTCACCTGTGCTTTCAAAACTTGGTGTGCCAACAAAACTTGTTTGAAAATACCTAAAGTTGAATCCTAAAAGCTACTAAGCAAGATTTGAACCCTAAAATTCATATCAAAAATAATCTTGCTTGAAAACCACTGGTTGTGCATGCGCACACACATCAATCAATCATTAAGGGCACAACCCAGATAAAGGGCCCATCACATTCCAAAGCACATTCAAACCTAGCCCTAAATAAAATAAAGTAGACGTTGGCCTTAAGGATTCGACTCACTCTTCAGAGCCCAGAATGAGATTATTTTCGATTAGTCTGTTTCTACTGTTCAATCTGATGTCTAGCTAGGGGAGCAGAATCAAACGATCGCGACTGGGGGGTAAACTAGGAACCAGAGGTGCAAGCCGAAGGAAGAACCTTCTCCCCAGTCCCTCCTTCTCACTAGTTGGATTGAACAGACAGAAGTAGATCAAACCATTCCTTTATCTCAAGATGGGTTGTGGGAGTCTGTAGGTCTTTAGGCTAGCCCACTTAAGGACAGGTTTGATTGCTTATATTGCAGGGCGCCTTTCTTCCTCCCATTTATCATGAATCCTTCCACATATTATAGGCATTCCCGCTCTATCCCTTCTATTTTGAATTATCCTCAACATGACGATTATCCCGACTCGTACTATAATCAACCATCAATTAGTTGGAATAACTCGGATTGGGGATACAGTTCCAGACCTCTGTGTTTAGGGTCTAACCCTGAATACTTTGATTGTGATTTCTATCCTTCTCAGAGCCACATCGATTATAGATCGTTACCCTTTCATGAACAACCTAATACGATCTACAATCAAGAAGGATACACCGATCCTTACCCATCCTCTGATTACACTGCCTTTAGGTCATCACCACCTTTTGAACAATACAAAATGACCTATTATCAGGAAGGGTATAACGAATCTCAATTCGTTAACTCCTATGCATTGATCCCAAACTCGCCCAACCCTGAACCAACTCATTTGGTTCAGGGTAACCAGGTTCAAGAGAAGGTTCTGGCTAACTTGAGGAATATCATACAATCTTTAAAAGTTCAGCCAATACCTTGCATTGAGAGATTGCAACCTCTGATTGAAATGATTGATGATTTAAACAAGAATTTGTTGGATTGGCTCCAGGATGTTAAGGATAAGAACCCAGGTGAGTTTCTACTTGGGAAGTTAGCGAAATTGAGGATGAGATTTGTGGTTGCTTTAGTTCAATCGTGGGATGATTCCCAGGATGAACTCCCTTCAGGAGAGCCAATGTCAGAACCTGCTCAGGCACCTGTTGGGGGGAACATGTCTTACGAGGCTGATCAGATTGAATTGGAGCAACCAATTAAGGATGATCTGATTTCTTCACCTGGGATCCCTGAGCCAGGGTACGAGGAAATGTATGTCTCCATGGATCAGAAAGTGACAGTTGATTTTGGGACATACATTAATACGGATCTTGATTTCTTTGATTCTGATGGTGAAGATAAAATTTGCGAAGTCTCACGCGAGTTTACAGAATATGATTTTTGTGAGACAACTTGGCCTGAGGAATCTAATAAATCATTTGATAGCCCAATAATTAAGGAAACTAATCTTATTAGGGCTCACATTAGAGATCCAGAATTGCATTTTCTGGAGGATTCAATCAAATGCCGTGATTGTCAGTTACACCACATTGAGCTTATCGATGATTTTGTTTTTTAGATAACTAGACCCAAGTCAATTCTGATTCAACCACATCTTTTAGACTTGAAAATTTTAGACGGGGTGATTAATATGCAAGAGGTCCCAGAATTTAACATTCTGATTAAGGAGGATAGGAGTTGGGAAGTTCTGATTTGGGAAGCTAACCCTGGAGGAAGTAGAAGACTGCATCTAAGGGTTCCATTTCATCTGAAACCATCAAACCAAAACCCTTATGACATTTGTTTTAAGGATGTTCAACCCAAGCAAACATTCATTGATTATCCTTTCGAGCTTGAATTTTCTGTAACCCGACTTTTTGCTCTTGGGTTGCATCCTCATAAATCGCAAGCCCGACCCTGCTTGCATACTGATTTTAGGTTTTGAGTAATTTTTATCCAGAACCTGAGATATTCTCGATTATGGGGTATGGGTCTACACCACAATCTAGTCCACATTTGTAGACATCTGCTACAGGTCAGAGGTTTCTTCTGTTTATTCTGATTCTGATCTGTACTTGTGAATTCTTTATTTCTCTTCTTTGTATAGTGTGCCTAGTTGAAGGCACTCAATTCAACACGTATACAATTCTTTTTAGTTTTTATCTCGGAACGGACCTGATATTCACGCAACTCAAGTGCTTTCTATTATATTCCACTCTATTTTATGTCTGTTTAATACAATGAGAACATTGCATTAGATAGGCATGGGGGGGTAGATATTCATCTCTGAATTTATTCGTCAGCTCCGTAGATTTGTTTTATTTTCTTTTATTTATATTAAAAAAAATTTTGTGGGATTAGGAAAGAGAACTTGGGTTTAAGAAAATTTTCAATCTTAGGAAATACTACATTATGATTTGAACACAAAGACCCTTCAGGTCTTTGGACTTAATCAGCCCATGTATCCACTAAAATGTGGATTTATTTTTCGAGTCCTCGCCATCTTAATTTTATTGTAATTAGAGTAAATAAGCTTGGGTGATAAGTACACAACTTATCAATCCACCCTCTGATTTGAGGGAACTTTAAGCCTAAAGCATCTACACACTATCTTATCACTGACTCATTAATTAGCAGTTCTAACAGAAATTGGGTAGCTAATAAACCTTCTAGGGTGATATGGTTGGCAAGTTATCGTAGGTAACAGCCCATAGGTAGGTTGTCTAGAGCCCAATCATCGGACCATTCTCTTTTTTGCTGCCTTTAGGTAAATCTTAGACCAGGGAAGCCACCTACGTAGAAAAAAGGAAAAAAGAAAAAAAAAAGAAATAAACCACACTTCGCCACACGAGTATGGCTGGCAAGTTGTCAATGGTAACAACTCATCAACCGGTTGTCCAGAACCCAGCTCAATAAATGCACTGAAAATTCCCAAAACACTTAGGAAGAAGCAGAGAAGTAGAATAAACCGGGGAGATATACACTGGATTCACCCTTGTGTTGACCCCGTAAAAAATAAAAGTAGGGAGAAAGCTACCAATTGTAAAGATACACCTTTAGGAAAAATTCTCTTTTTAAGGTCACCTAGAGGCGTAGAAATCCGAAGTCCATTTTAACTGCCGATCAACGAGTCTATCACATTCACAATAAGATGCTTAGAACTTAGGATTCTCATCAAATCTTGGGTGAGTTGAATGGCCGCAAAAAGCTACTCCTAAACCCTAAAACTCAAAAATCCAAAAAAATTAGAAAAGAGGAAAAAGAGAAAATTAAATTTTTCTTTGAATAAGGAGAGGGCTTGAGACGGTCTGCATTTTGGCAGATACCCGGGCACTGTTGTGTCTTTGAAATTTCAGATCCTAAGTAGACATTTTCTTAGTGATTGAAAATAACTCATGCCAAAATAATCCAACCTGATTCTTTTATAAATAGCATATAGTTTTTGCTAGGGACTAGCAAAAGATAGGTATGGGGGTATGATGAAAACATGTTTACACTACTTAAGATGTCTATTTATGCATGTTCTTAAGTATAGGATTGCATTACATACTATAAATATTGCATAACATGCATCATCTTGCATTTAGATTAGTTTGTATAAAATGGAGGTTAATTGTCTCCTTTTATGTTCATGGACAGGGAAAAACTTTTATCGAGGCCTTGAATCGAAGATCCAACCGTACAGATGTGATCAGGGTGACGATTGGAGTTCAACGACTCCAAGATCGCCCTAATCAGACATCTGTAGCATCAGATAGAGATCAGGGAACCCTAGAAGAGCAAGGGCCAAGATGGTGTGAATCCACACTTCAAACGACAAATCCAACCGCATGGATGGATTCGAATCGACGATCGTAGCCTAACAACGTGAAAATCGACTCAATCCGACAACTGTGGCACCATCTACATCATCCAGAAGATGGATGCCCAAGATGGCGCCACGTGGTGCCATCTCGGCCACCCAAACCGATCCAGTTGAGTTTAGAGCTGACCGTACCTTTCTACCGTGCATTGAATCGTGGCCGTTGGATTGCCATCCAATGGCCATGGACAGCCGCTCAACTCATCCGCGTAACCATTTCTCCTCCACAGCGCAGTGGGCGAGAGCGTTTACGCGAGCGAGAGACGCATGATCGAATTGCGGCTAGCGGGAGAGCGGGCGTGGTGAGCGGGCGCGATTGACCACTCGATTGCGATCGAGCAGTCGCGCGCGTGCAATTGCGCTCACGCTGTATCGCACGCCGCACGTAACATGGGATCAGACATGGCAAGCATGCGGAGAGGAGGTGGGTGGAGAGGCAACTTAAGCCGTCTGATCTTACGATCGGACGGCTGAGATCATCTAAACGTGGAGTGTGCATTACGCGCGAGGAGACAAGCGGCCGTGAAGGCGGCACCCCACTATGCCCATGATAGGGCTTTAGCGATGGTTTTATCTGTCACTAATGACCCCTGATTTAATGTTTTTCAAATAAAAATGACCAAATTGCCCTCACTCCTTGCAACTATAAAAGGAGACCCCTTTCATCCCTTCCTTATCTCCCTCTCCAAAGCTCAAGAGAAGCTTGTCCCACACCTGGGATGCTTCTGGCGAGATAAAGTCAATTTTTCATCCCCCTTTCGGAAGCGGATCCCGCGACGACAACGACGTGCTACCCCATTCCCATTCGTCCTGCTTCGTTCTCCTTCATCCTACTCCGTTCCCCATCTTCCAGGCGTTGTTCCGTCCGGCTCGTCCTCCAAGCGACCGTTGAGGAGGATATCTCTCTCCCCATTCTTTTTACTGCTTTCTAGAATAGATTTACTGCTTTCTAGTGTAATCATTTTCCCGCTTTCTAGTCGTAATGTTTAGTGTAATGAACAATCCTTTCGATAATGAATTCCATGTTCATTCTACAGCTCTTTTTAGTTTTTGTTTGTAATATTCTCTCTCTCTCTCTTCTATTTAGTGTAAATAGATAGATAGTTTCTAGTCAATTAAATTACTTCGTGACAAATAAAACAAACATGTATTTTTTAAATCAAACGTCCGCCTCCCTGAGTTCGACCTAAGATTTCTATTCTGGTATAAATTTTATTTGTTGAACACGAGTTCTTCGCTTTCAAACTACAACAACAGGTTTTCAAAACCAAACACGTTAGTGTAGCAACTCCTAGCATTCAACAGAGACCTTGGCTTGAAACTGGTTACCATGGAGATATTTAACTGAGATAACTAATTGTGGTTACTGTTGGTTTATTTAAGTTGATTTGCGAGCTTAAACTTAAGGGTTAATTTGGTGATTCAAATTACCATTTTAACCCAATTATTTTTCACTGATCTCTATTGAAATACTATTTTGAGCATTTCATTGGTTCAATTGCATATTATTATTGCTATTGTGATTAGTGGATTGAAATTGTCATATGTTCTTTGAAGTAAACATGTTTACATTGCATAAGATGTCTATTTACGCATGTTCTTAAGCACAGGATTGCATTGCATACTATAAATATTGCATAGCATGCATCATCTTGCATTTAGATTAGTTTGAATAAAATGGAGGTTAACTGTCTACTTTTATGTTCAGGGACAGGGCAAAATTTTTATCGAGGCCTCGGATCAAAGATCCAACCATATAGATGTGATCAGGGTGACGATTGAAGTTCAATGACTCCAAGATCACCCTAATCAGACATCTGTAGCATCAGATAGAGATCGGGGAACCTTAGAAGATTAAGGGTCAACATGGTGTGAATCCGCACTTCAAACAACAAATCCGACCGCACGGATGAATTCGGATCGACGATCGCAACCTAATGGTGCAAAAATCGACTCAATCCGACAATCGTGGCACCATCTACATCATCCAGAAGATGGATGGCCAAGATGGCACCACGTGGTGCCATCTGAGCTGCCCAACCGGCCGCTACACCCACCGCGCCCTCTCTTCTTCGACGATTCTACACCGTTGGATGCACATCCAACGGCTGTAAGCACACGCACACAAAACTCAAAGCGCGACAGAAACGCGCTGATAGCGCGTTGGTCGAACGCGCTCAAGAGAAGGCAGGGCGCGCGTTCGACTCCTCGCGAGCAGCTGCTAAGGCGCGGTGAGCGGGCGCGATTGACCACTCTATCGGGATTGAGTGTCTCACGCATGCAATAGCGTTCACACCATATCGCACGCCCGCGCTTGACGTGCCATCACACGCGCGAGCGCGCACTGAGGAACGGGTGGAGAGGAGAGTTAAGCCGTCTGATCGTAAGATTCGCAGATCGTGAACGCACGTTACGCACGAAGAGGCGAGCGGCCGTGCGGGCGATGCCCCACTACGCCCACGATGGGGCTTTAGCGACGGTTTTATCCATCACTAAAGACCCCTGATTTAATGTTTTTCAAATTAAAATGACCAAATTGCCCTCACTCCTTGAAACTATAAAAGGAGACCCCCTCCACACGAAATTCTCATCCCTTCTCTTCTCTCCCTCTCCAAAGCTCAAGAGAAGCTTGTCCCACACTTGGGAAGCTTCTCATGAGATAAAGTCAATTTTTTGTCCCCCTTTTGCAAGCGGATCCCACGACGACGACGACGTGATGTCCCGTTCCCATTCTTCCCACTTCATCCTCCTTCGTCCTGCTCTATTCCCTATCTTCCAGGTGTCGTCCTGTCCGGCTCGTCCTCGAAGCGACCGTCGAGGAGGATATCTCTCTCCCCCTTCTTTTTACTGCTTTCTAGAATAGATTTACTACTTTCTAGAGTAGATTTATTGCTTTCTAGTGTAATCATTTTCCCGCTTTCTTGTCATATGTTTAGTGTAATGAATAATCCTTCTGATAATGAATTCCATGTTCATTCTACATCTCTTTTTGGTTTTTGTTTGTAATATTCTCTCTCTCTCTCTTCTATTTAGTGTAAATAGATAGATAGTTTATAGTCAATTAAATTACTTCGTGACAAATAAAACAAACGTGTATTTTTTAAATCAAACGTCCGCCTCCCTGAGTTCGACCTAAGATTTCTATTCTGGTATAAATTTTATTTGTTAAACACAAGTTCTTCGCTTTCAAAATACAACAACAGGTTTTCAAAACCAAACATGTTAGTGTAGCAACTCCTAGCATTCAACAGAGGCCTTGGCTTGAAACTGGTTACCATGGAGATATTTAACTGAGATAACTAATTGTGGTTACTGTTGGTTTATTTAAGTTTATTTGCGAGCTTAAACTTAAGGGTTAATTTGGTGATTCAAATCACCATTTTAACCCAATTGTTTTTCACTGATCTCTATTGAAATACTATTTTGAGCATTTCATTGGTTCAATTACATATTATTGTTGCAATTGTGATTAGTGGATTGAAATTGTCATATGTGCTTTGAAGTAAACATGTTTACATTGCATAAGATGTCTATTTATGCATGTTCTTAAGCATAGGATTGCATTGCATACTATAAATATTGCATAGCATGCATCATCTTGAATTTAGATTAGTTTGAATAAATGAGGTTAACTGTCTCCTTTTATGTTCAGGGACAGGGCAAAATTTTTATCGAGGCCTCAGATCAGAGATCCAACCATATAGATGTGATCAGGGTGACGATTGGAGTTCAATGACTCCAAGATCGCCCTAATCAGACATCTGTAGCATCAGATAGAGATCGGGGAACCTTAGAAGATCAAGGGTCAAGATGGTGTGAATCTGCACTTCAAACGACAAATCCGACCGCACGGATGAATTCGGATCGACGATCGCAACCTAATGGTGCAAAAATCGACTCAATCCGACAATCGTGGCACCATCTACATCATCCAGAAGATGGATGGCCAAGATGGCACCACGTGGTGCCATCTTAGCTGCCCAACCGGCCGCTACACCCACCGCGCCCTCTCTTCTTCGACGATTCTACACCGTTGGATGCACATCCAACGGCTGTAAGCACACGCACACAAAACTCAAAGCGCGACAGAAACGCGCTGATAGTGCATTGGTCGAACGCGCTCAAGAGAACGCAGGGCGCGCGTTCGACTCCTCGCGAGCAGCTGCTAAGGCGCGGTGAGCGGGCGCGATTGACCACTCTATCGGGATTGAGTGTCTCACGCATGCAATAGCGTTTACACCATATCGCACGCCCGTGCTTGACGTGCCATCACACGCGCGAGCGCGCACTGAGGAACGGATGGAGAGGAGAGTTAAGCCGTCTGATCGTGAGATTCGCAGATCGTGAATGCACGTTACGCGCGAAGAGGCGAGCGACCGCGGGGGCGATGCCCCACTACGCCCACGATGGGGCTTTAGCAACGATTTTATCCATCACTAAAGACCCCTGATTTAATGTTTTTCAAATTAAAATGACCAAATTGCCCTCGCTCCTTGCAACTATAAAAAGAGACCCCCTCCACACGAAATTCTCATCCCTTCTCTTCTCTCCCTCTCCAAAGCTCAAGAGAAGCTTGTCCCACACCTGGGATGCTTCTCATGAGATAAAGTCAATTTTTTGTCCCCCTTTTGGAAGCGGATCCCACGACGATGACGACGTGATGCCCCGTTCCCATTCTTCCCACTTCATCCTCCTTCGTCCTGCTCTATTCCCTATCTTCCAGGTGTCGTCCCGTCCGGCTCGTCCTCCAAGCGACCGTCGAGGAGGATATCTCTCTCCTCCTTCTTTTTACTGCTTTCTAGAATAGATTTACTACTTTCTAGAGTAGATTTATTGCTTTCTAGTGTAATCATTTTATCCTTCTGATAATGAATTCTATGTTCATTCTACATCTCTTTTTGATTTTTGTTTGTAATATTCTCTCTCTCTCTCATTCTCTCTCTCTCTTCTATTTATTATAAATAGTTAGATAGTTTGTAATCAATTATTCTGCTTCGTGACAAATAAAAAAAATGCATGTTTTCAAATCAAACGTCCGCCTCCCTGAGTTCGACCTGGGATTTCTATTCCGATATAAATTTTATTTGTTGAACACGAGTTCTTCGCTTTCAAACTACGACAGGTTTTCAAAACAAAATACGTTAGCGTAGCAACTCAAAGCGTTCAACATTTTAGCGCCGTTGCCAGGGAGGCGACGCTATTTGACTTTTTTTTCGCGTTTTCCAAGTTACAAATCATTTACCTCACTTCTCTCCTTTCTTATTGTGATTGCAGGTACTCTTTTGAGACAAGCAAAAGAGGTAAATTGGAGTAAAGTGCGGTTGAAGGTTCTGTAAGTTATCCCCCACCTCCCACCCATTAGTTTTCATTTCACCACATAATAACACAAACATCAATCAACCTAGGTGTTCTTATAAACTCTAAGGTTAGTTTTGTTTGTTTGTTTGACACCCACACCCACCCCAACCTCCACATTTAAAAAGAAAAAAAAATCTCACAGAGGTACACAACTTCATCTGATTTTCAAACTCAATCGGTAAACCGATCTTTGGAGCCGATACACACATCCAAACACATAATTGAGTAGAAATCAGATTAGGTAATCACTTGTGTGGTGCAACAGGCCAATTGTTTGAGTTGATTGGGCCGCACCACTTTAATTAAAATCAACTCATCAAGTAGCTGCCGCTTAGGTTCAACTCTTAGGGATTTACTAGGCACTCCACATTCTTTTTAAGTTTTAAAGGAAAACATCTTCACCTGTGCTTTGAAAACCTAGTGTGCCATCAAAACTTGTTTGAAAACACCTAAAGTTGAATCCTAAAAGCTACTAAGCAAGATTTGAACCCTAAAATTCATATCAAAAATAATCTTGCTTGATAACCACTGGTTGTGCACGTACACACACATCAATCAATCATTAAGGGCACAGCTCAGATAAAGGGCCCATCACATTCCAAAGCACATTCAAACCATGCCCTAAATAAAACAGAGTAGACGTTGGCCTTAAGGATTTGACTCTCTCTTCAGAGCTTAGAACAAGATTATTTTCGATTAGTCTGTTTCTACTATTCAATCTGATGTCTAGCTAGGGGAGCAAAGTCAAACGATCGCGGCTGGGGGGTACACTAGGAACCAAAGGCGCAAGCCGAAGGAAGAACCTTCTCCCCAGTCCCTTTTTCTAATTGGTTGGATTGAACAGACAGAAGAAGATCAAATCGTTCCTTTATCTCAAGACGGGTTGTAGGAGTCTGTAGGTCTTTAGGCGAGCCCACTTAAGGACAGGTTTGATTGCTTGTATTGCAGGGCACCAACCCTGAACCAACTCATTTGGTTCAAGGTAACCAGGTTCAAGAAAAGGTTCTGGCTAACTTAAGGAATATCATACAATCTTTAAAAGTTCAGCCAATACCTTGCATTGAGAGATTGGAGCCTCTGATTGATATAATTGATGATTTGAACAAGTATTTGTTGGATTGGCTCCAGGATGTTAAGGATAAGAACCCAGGTGAGTTTCTACTTGGGAAGTTAGCGAAATTGAGGATGAGATTTGTGGTTGCTTTAGTTCAATCGTGGGATGATTCCCAGGATGAACTCCCTTCAGGAGAGCCAATGTCAGAACCTGCTTAGGCACCTGTTGGAGGGAACACGTCTTACGAGGCTGACCAGATTGAATTAGAGCAACCAATTAAGGATGATCTGATTTCTTCACCTGAGATCCCTGAGCTGGGGTACGAGGAAACGTATGTCTCCATGGATCAGAAAGTGACAGATGATTTTGGGACATACATTAATACGAATCTTGATTTCCTTGATTCTGATGGTGAAGATTCAATTTGTGAAGTCTCACGCGAGTTTACAGAATATGATTTCTGTAAGACAATTGGGCCTGAGGAATCTAATAGATCATTCGATAGCCCAATAACTGAGGAAACTGATCTTATTAGGGCTCACATTATGAATCTAGAATCGCATTTCCTGGAGGATTCAATCAAATGCCCTGATTGTCAGTTACACCCCATTGAGCTTATCGATGATTCTATTTTTGAGATAACTTGACCCAAGTCAATTATGATTCAGCCACATCTTTTAGACTTGAAAATTTCAGACAGGGTGATTAATTTGCAAGAGGTCCCAGAATTTAACATTCTGATTGAGGAGGATAGGAGTTGGGAAGTTCTGATTTGGGAAGTTAACTCTGGAGGAAGTAGAAGACTGTGTCTAAGGGTTCCATTTCATCTGAAACCATCAAACCAGGACCCTTACGACATCTGTTTTGAGGATGTCCAACCCAAGCACAGATTCATTGATTATCCTTTTGAGCTTGATTTTTCTGTAACCCGACCTTTTGGTCTTGGGTTGCATCCTCATAAACTACATGCTCGACCCCACTTGCATACTAATTTTAGGTTTTGGGCAATTTTTATCCAAAACCTAAGATATTCTCGATTATGGGGTATGGGTCTGCACCACAATCTGGTCCACATTTGTGGACATCTGCTGGTAGGTCAGAGGTTTCTTATGTTTATTCTGATTCTGACCTGCACCTGTGAATTCTTTATTTCTCTTCTTTATATAGTGTGCCTAGCTAAAGGCACTAAATTCAACACGTATACAATTCTTTTTACTTTTTATCTCGGAGCGAACCCGACATTCACGCAATTCAGGTGCTTTCTACACTATTCCACCTGTTTTGTCTTTTTAAGATAATAAGGACATTGCATTGGATAGGCATGGGGGGGTAGATATTCATCTCTAAATTTATTCATCAGCTCCATAGATTTGTTTTATTTTCTTTTATTAAAAAAATTATGGAATTAGGAAAGAGAACTTGGGTTTAAGAAAATTTTCAATCTTAGGAAATACTACATTATGATCTTAACATGAAGACCGTTCAAGTCTTTGAACTTAATCAGCCCGAGTATCGACTAAAATGTGGATTTATTTTTTGAGTCCTCGCCAACCTAAATTCTATTTTAATTGGAGTAAATAAGTTTGGGTGATAAGTACACGACTTATCAATCCACCCTCTGATTTGAGGGAACTTTAAGCCTAAAGTATCTACACACTATCTTGTCACTAACTCGTTAATCAGCTGTTCTAAAGGAAATTGGGTAGCTAATGAACCTTCTAGGGTGATATGGCTAGCAAGTTATCGTAGGTAACAGCCCATAGGTAGGTTGTCCAGAGCCCAGTCACAGGACCTTTCTCTTTTTGCTGCCTTTAGGTAAATCTTAGACCAGGGAAGCCACCTACTTAAACAAAGAGAAAAGAAAGTCAAAAAGAAAAGAAAAAAAAAGGAGAAAAGAAAAAAAAGAAATAAGCCACACTTCGCCGCACGAGTATGGCTGGCAAGTTGTCGGTGGTAACAGCTCATCGATCGGTTGTCCAGAACCCAGCTCAATAAACGCACTGAAAATTCCCAAAACACTTAGGAGGAAGCAGAGAAGTAGAATAAACCGGGGAGATATACATTGGATTCACTCTTGTATTAACCCCGTAAAAATAAAAGTAGGGAGAAAGCTACCAATTGTAAAGATACACCTTTAGGCAGAATTATCTTTTTAAGGTCACCTAGAGGCGTAGAAATCCAAAGTTTGTTTTTACTGCCAGTCAACGAGTCTATCACATTCACAATAAGATGCTTAGAACTTAGGGTTCTCATCAAATCTTGGGTGAGTTGAATGGCCGTAGAAAGCCACTCTTAAACCCTAAAACTTGAAAATCCAGAAAAATTAGAAAAGAAGAAAAAGAGAAAAAGAAATTTTTCTTTGAATAAGGCGAGGGCTTGAGGCGA
This sequence comes from Thalassia testudinum, assembly GCA_037157565.1. NCBI lineage: Eukaryota > Viridiplantae > Streptophyta > Magnoliopsida > Alismatales > Hydrocharitaceae > Thalassia > Thalassia testudinum. The sequence goes on from JAZHRO010000002.1 coordinate 96,413,242, forward strand.
TTTTCATTTTAGCAGATACTTGGGCACTGTTGTGTCTTTGAAAGTTCAGATCCTAAGTAAACATTTTCTTAATGATTGAAAATAACTCAAGCCCAAATAATCCAACCTGATTCTTTTATAAATAGCACATAGTTTTTGCTAGGGACTAGCAAAAGATAGGCATGGGGGTGTTATGTAAACAAGTTTACATTTTATAAGATGTCTATTTATGCATGTTCTTAAGCATAGGATTGCATTGCATACTATAAATATTGCATAGCATGCATCATCTTGCATTTAGATTAGTTTGAATAAAATGGAGGTTAATTGTCTCCTTTTATGTTCAGGGACAAGGCAAAATTTTTATCGGGGCCTTGGATCGAAGATCCAACTGTACAGATGTGATCAAGGCGACGATTGCAGTTCAACGACTCCAAGATCGCACTAATCAGACATCTATAGCAGCAGATAAAGATCGGGGAACCCTAGAAGATCAAGGGCCAAGATGGTGTGAATCTGCACTTCAAACAACAAATCCGACCACACTGATGGATTCGGATCGACGATCGCAGCCTAACGGCGTGAAAATCGACTCAATCCGACAACTGTGGCACCATCTACATCATCTAGAAGATGGATGGCCAAGATCGCGCCACATGGTGCCATCTCAGCTGCCCAATCAGCCGCTACACCCGTCGTGCCCTCTCTTCTTCGATGATTCTCCACCGTCGGATGCACATCTCACATCTGCAAGCACGCTCACACAAAACTCAAAGTGCGACACAAATGCGTTGATAGCGCATTGGTTGAATGCACTCACGAGAAGGCAGGGCGCGCGTTCGACTCCTCGTGAGTAGCTGCTGAGGCGCGGTGAGCGGTCGTGCACGTGCAATAGCATTCACGCCGTATCGCACGCTCACGCGTGACGCGCCATCACACGCGCGAGCGCGTGTTGAGGAGCGGGCAGAGAGGCGAGTTAAGCTGTCCGATCTCACGATCAGACGGCTAAGATTCGCAGATCGTGAACGCGTGTTACATGTGAGGAGGCGAGCGGCCGCGCGAGCGGTGCCCCACTACGCCCACGATGGGGCTTTAGCGACGATTTTATCCATCACTAAAGACCCCTGATTTAATGTTTTTCAAATTAAAATGACCAAATTGCCCTCACTCCTTGCAACTATAAAAGGAGACCCCCTCCACATGAAATTCTCATCCCTTCCTTCTCTTCTCTCCCTCTTCAAAGCTCAAGAGAAGCTTGTGCCACACCCAGGATGCTTCTTGCGAGATGAAGTCAATTTTTCGTCCCCCTTTCGGAAGCGGATCCCACGACGATGACGACGTGCTACCCCATTCCCGTTCTTCCTGCTTCGTCCTCCTTCGTTCTGCTCCGTTCCCTGTCTTCCAAGTGTCGTCCCGTCTGTCTCATCCTCCAAGCGACCATCGAGGAGGATATCTCTCTCCCCATTCTTTTTACTACTTTCTAGAATAGATTTACTACTTTCTAGAGTAGATTTACTGCTTCTAGTGTAATCATTTTCCCACTTTCTAGTCGTATTGTTTAGTGTAATGAACAATCCTTTTGATAATGAATTCCATGTTCATTCTACATCTCTTTTTTATTTTTGTTTGTAATATTCTCTCTCTCTCATTCTCTCTCTCTCTTCTATTTATTGTAAATAGTTAGATAGTTTCTAATCAATTATTCTACTTCGTGACAAATAAAACAAACGCGTATTTTTAAATCAAACATCCGCCTCCTTGAGTTCAACCCAAGATTTCTATTTCGGTATAAATTTTATTTGTTGAACACGAGTTCTTCGCTTTCAAACTACAACGATAGGTTTTCAAAACCAAACACGTTAGCGTAGCAACTCGTACGTTCAACATGCTCCCCACAAATGACCTTGGACTCCAAATTAACTTCGAGCTTTACAAATTTAAGTGTTTCATGAGATTTTCATCCTATACTATAATGCATATTTCTAAACATCGATGATTTCGCATTAAACACCATGTTGTTGAGTCTGAATAGAGGTATCAGTAGAACATTGACAAGACTCTTACCACATTGGATAGAATGTGGCATCCACCACGCAAAGAACAGCTGTGGGACTTCTACGATCCAACGACTCTGGTTCTAGCACCCTAAGTCTGGATTCCCACAGGCGAACATGCATTTGAGCTGAAGCCGAATGTAATAAGTCTGATTTAGACTTATTTTTATGGAAACTCAAATGAGCATCCCTTCCAGCACATCGAGGATATAAGTCAAATCATAGAAATAGCTCGACCCAGAAATATTGATTTAGGAATCATTCTCATGAGGCTTTTTCCATTCTCTCTTAAGGATAATGCTTCCTATCAGTTTAAGACCATCGAGAGGCCGATTGGAACCTAGATGAAATTAGGTCGTGAATTCCTCCAAAAGTTCTTCCCAATTGGTCGAATAAACATAATGAGGTACGTGATTATGACTTTCTCCCAGGGACCAAGGGAGAAGTTGCATGATGCCTAGGATGGAGTCCATGATCTTCTCAGGAAATGACCACACCATAGTGTGCCCAAATGGCATTTACCTTAAATCTTCTACCATGGGTTAGATGACACACATCAGTACCTAGCCGATGCATCTAGAGGAAGGAATTTCTTCATGAAGGACGAAAATAGCACATTTGAGTTGTTTAAGACCTTGGCAGAGAACTCATTGAATGTCGTGTCTATGAACCAGTTCCAACGACCTAGGTAGCAACAAGTTAATGTCCATGAAGCTCATGCCGAATCTGCCCAAGCATATATGGACATTATCACCAAGAAGCTGGACAAAGTGGATCTGCTAGACAAGAAGCTCAATGAATTGATTTAAGCTCGACCTAGATTTTCTGGCAATTTAGCTGCATCTCACTCTTCTCTCGCATCCCGAGTCCCTCCTGCTCAAGTTCATTTACTCACTCAAGATGTATCTTCTCCATCTTCGCGGGATCCTGCGTATCAAGAACCCCTGAATAATCTCGATCTCGCACCATATAATCAAGGTTATGCACCACATGTTGATTTTAATGCATATTCCCTTGACAAATATACATCTTAGACATCTTCAGTCTACAAAGATGTCAATTTTATCCACGGATACAGGCGTAATAACTTGTACTCAAAGGCATATAATCCTAGTTGGTGCCAGCATCCAAATTTTTCTTGGTCTAGTAACTTGCAGAGACCAAATCAAGATCCACACTACCAGACCAAACAATACGGGAATGTGCAAAACACACACCCTAGGTAGCAACCATTCCCGTCTCAACAGCAATCTCGTTCTATTTATCAACCGCTACACCAAGCTGCCAATCACCCTCCTAAGTGGGCCAACCCTTTGGAGGCATAAAAAGAGGAACTGCAAGAGTCAATGCGAAAATCTACTCATGACAGCTTGCAGATTATGAAGGCTATGGCTGACCAGATACAAAGCATATAGAATACTCAGAATCAGCTGCTGCAGGAGCACAGATCGCAAGGAGCCTTACCATCCAACCTGTCCTTAACCCGAGATATGTGCAAAACTAGGGTGCCCTGCCTAGGTTCCAAGCTCCCCGAGGGCAAGTGCATGCTATATTACAAGTGCCTCTTGCACCATCTAGTTATGTACAGGGTCAGCCACCTCTGTTACAAAAACCCGCCTACTCTGCCCCTTTTGCTCCTCCGCCACCTCATGGACAATATGCCGATGCAAAGGATGTCACATTGAGGAGTGGGAAAACGACACAAGACCTACCATTTAGGTAAGCAGGTCATGATTTTTCTCACCCTCTAGCGTAGGATGGCTCGTCTCCTCCTTCTCAAGAGACACCTACTGTAGACAAGGGCAAAGGACCGGTTAACCTTAAGATTCCCGTCCCTTTTCCTGAGGCTCTAACATGAGATTTAGCACGGAAAAAGAGTACGCAAAATTTCGACAACCTAAGGACTATGTTCAAAGAAGTTCACATTCAGGTCCCTCTCCTTAACGCTATAGATCACATCCCTGCTACCGCTAGGTTCTTTAAAGACTATTGTACCCCGAAGCGACAGCAGAAAAGTGGATGACAGTATTGTCAAAAGAGGCTAGCACTGTGATTCTAGCTGACTTACCACCTAAAAAGAAAGACCCTAGTACCCCACTCATTTCCTACATTTTGTAGGATTCTCCATTTGATCGGGCCCTTCTTGATTTGGGTTCGCACATCAAGCTAACTCCTACCACAGTATTTGATTGATTCTAATTCGGGAAGTTGAAACCCACCTCAGTCACCATACAGCTAGCTGACTGGTCGATAAAATCATCGAGGGGGTGGTGGAGAATGTGATTGTAAAGGCCCATGGATTCTGCTTTCCAATGGACTTTTTCGTTCTCAATATGGAGGTTCCTCCTAATCTCTGAGATGCATCGATTATCCTAGGTCTCCCGTTTCTGGCGACAGCTAGTGCGAATATTGACTATGCATCCGGGTGTATGGAGATTGCCTAGGAAATGAAAGACTTAGACTGGACATATTAAGGGCATCACAGAACTTCGATTATGATCTCATAGAGAAGGACAGCGAAGATGAAGAATCAGCTTTTTGTGGAAACATTGGGCTCCTTTGTAATGACCCAATGTCACATTCATCATCTCTGTCAAGATTTTTGGACCTTGATCATTGGGCTCCTTTATAATGACCCAATGTCATGTTCACATTCTCTATCAGAGTTTTTGGACCTTGATCCACACGAGACCGAGACAACTACGATGCACATTTCATCTCGCGAATCCAATTGTCTTAGGAGTTCATCTGATCATGACACCCCAAATTCTAATTATTTTGATCCATCATTTATTGATTTACCCCTGCTTGATGCAAGATGGTATGACTGCGACAAGCGGGTTTCCTGTTAACATAGTCACAACTAACCTCTTTGCAGGTGGGGAATTAGAGGGGATTCACGTGTATCAAGATTAGCATATTTTTGCTATTGATTTTTCTCCTCCCACTCATGACTCTAATTCCCACCCACCCATGATCGAATTGAAGCCCTTACCATATCAACTCAAATACGTGTTTTTGGGTGATAATAAGACCTACCCCATGATTATTAGTGCTCACTTGACCCCAAAATAGGAACATCAATTTATCTTTGTATTACAAGCTCATAGGGCTGCTATCGGGTGAAGCATTGCTGATCTCCGTGGGATTCGCCCCTCGTATTGCACTCATCATATTTACACAGATGAGGGGGTAAAACCTTCATGACAACCTCAGAGACGACTGAATCTGAATATGCTGAAGGTTGTTAAGAAGGAGATCATTAAATGCCTGGATGCAAGCATTGTATATCCCATCTCCAATAGCCAATGGGTGAGTCCTATTCAGATCGTGCCCAAGAAAGCAAGACTTACCGTAATAAAAAATGACAAAGGCAAATCCATCCCGACCCTCACCGCAACTTCATGGCGAGTTTGCATCAATTATAGAAAACTAAACATGGCTACCAAGAATGATCATTTTCCCTTACCTTTTATTGATCAAATCTTAGAAAGGTTATCCAGACGCAGTTTCTTTTACTTCTTGGATGGATACTCTGGGTATTATCAGGTAGCGATTAACCTGGAAGATCAAGAATACTTTTGCATGTCCTTATGGAACATTCGCTTTTAAGCGAATGCCCTTTAGCTTATGCAACACACCAGCAACATTTCAGCATTATATGATGGACATTTTCTCTAATATGATTGGGGACTATGTAGAAGTATTTATGGATGAATTCTCCATCTTCGGAGATGATTTCTCATCTTATCTTGATAACCTAGCAAAGATCCTGAGGAGGTCCATAGAAGTAAACCTAGTACTATCATGGGAAAAAAGTCATTTTATGGTGAGGGACGGCATTGTACTAGGTCACAGGATCTCATCCGACGAACTCGAGGTTGACCAAGCTAAATCAAAAGTCATATCCTAATTACCTCCACCTAGCTCGATTAAACAGATTAGATCATTCTTGGGTCATGTTGGCTTTTATTGTAGATTCATTCGCAATTTCTCAAAAATTGCCCATCCTTTAACGAATCTTCTAGTAGTCGACGTCCCATTTGAGTTCAATTCCTCGTGTCTCAGTGCTTTCAAGACCATACGAAGTATTGTATCAGATTCCTCGATTCTCCAACCACCCGACTGGTCTCTCAATTTTGAGATGATATGTGACACCTCCGATTTTGCTATCAGAGCCATTCTAGGCCAATGTCAAGAGCGCCACCCATTTGTAAACTACTATGCTAGCAAGATGCTAAATGAGGCTCAGCATAATTCCCTACACGTCTCATATCAATTCCCAGATGAGTCTCTTTTGGCCGTTAATTCTGTTGAGTTTCCTTGGTAGGCGAATATCATGAACTATCTCGTTGTAGGCAAGATTCCTGTGAGCCTATCCAAGGACCAGAAACTCAAATTCATTTTAGAGGCCAAATTTAATTTTTGGGATGACCCCTTACTCTTCCACATTGGAGCCAATCAAATTATCAAGAGGTGCATCCCTGACTCTGAAATTTCTAGTGTGTTATCTTTTTGCCATATCAATGCCTATGGTGGTCATGTTTCAGGCCGAAAAACCATTGCGAAGATTTTGCAGTCAGGTTTTTTCTGGCCAACTAGTTTCAAAGATACACACAAATTTTCCAAGTGTTGCAAGCAATGTCAATCAGTCGATTCTATGACCCGAAGAGACATGATGCCTCTCCAACCCATTCTAGTTGCAGAAGTGTTCGACATTTGGAGCATCAATTTTACGAGCCCTTTTCCAAACTTGCATGTCTTTGAGTACATGCTTCTCGTTGTTGACTATGTCTCAAAGTAGGCTGAATACATTTCAGCGAGATGGGCTGATCATATGACTGTCATCTCTTTTGTACGGGAATTCATTTTCATGAGATTCAATATTCCCCGTGCCCTGATTAGCGATGGGGGTAGTCACTTCATCCATGCGCATTTCAGGTCACTATTGAAAAAATACAGGGTACATCATCGTATTGCCACCCCATATCATCTGCAAACCAGTGGGTAGGCTGAAGTGTCTAACCGTCAATTCAAGCTTATCCTTCAGAAGAGGTTAGACCACATAAGAAGGATTGGTATGATCGATTGATCAATGCACTTTGGGCATATTTGACTACGTACAAGGCCCTACTTGGAATGTCGCCATACCGCATGGTGTATGGAAAGGACTGTCATGCACCTTCCGATCAAGCTAGAGCACCAGACCTTTTGGGTAGTGCAAAAGTGTAATTTTAACCTCCATGTGGGAGGTTATGAAAGGAAGCTCTAGCTTAGCAAATTAGAGGAAATTCGGTGGGAGGCCTACGAGAATGCGAAGATTTACAAGGATGAGACGAAGGCCTCTCATGACCGCCACATCCAGAGGAAGCACTTCACGCCTAACAACGAGTCTGGTTATTTGATTCATGCATGACATTCTTTGCGAATAAACTCAAGTCTGAGTAGACTGACCCGTATATCGTGATTCACCCCTAGTCTAATGGGGCGGTCCAAATCATGGACCCAAAATCTGGGCATGGTTCTATGGTAAATGGCTAGCGCCTCAAGCCATTTATGGCCCAGGAACCTCCTCCTACTGACGAAATCATTAATTTCATCGAGGACATGTAATTGAGTTTCGCCAGCTGGAAGGGTTAAACTCGGTACTTATACATATGTCCATACTTTTTATACATAGCATCTTTTCATTTTAGCATATATTTCTGCATTATGTGTTTATGTCATTATGTTGGCATAAGTTAAATGAAGAATCAAGAGTAGTTCAAGGTGATTTTTATCCACTTACCTCCTATCTTAATTTATTTTCCTTATATTCATGCATGAGGACATGCAAGAACTTAGACATGGGGGGGGGGTGGGGTAGTACATATAAATTGAAAACTTTTCTGCCAACACTTAGAAAACCTCTGAGTAGCATGTTAATTGCATTTAGGGTCCATAATTTAAGAACAACCGACTCCACCTCCATTATTCGCATTGGAGCTAGAAATTGTCTGTAATAGCCACTTCTGACTCATTCACTCACCTTTTGTTCTAAATTAGGACCAAGCTAAATGTAACCCGAATAAGGGAAAATTTTTGAAGTGCAATCATGTGAGGTTAATTGTATAAAGCATTTATATATATTGCATCCATGAATAAAGATTTTATCAAGAGGTTTTATTAAGGATTTTATTCTTTAGTTGATTCCTGAATTTAGAATCCAGTACAATTTTCACACTTGCACATAGATTTGCAATTGATCCATTGTGAAGACCGATAGACGTGTTTAGATTGTCAAGAAGAAGCACTGCTTCTTTTCCTGAACCCTTGGACAATGGTTAGGGAGTCGGGCAACCCATCTTCTATTAGATCCACCAAACAATTATGAGGTGAGAGTAGAGTGCTACTGGTGCTCTAAGTCCAGTGCAAGGAATCTTAGTTTCTAAATAATTAGGTAATGATATTCGGAGTTAGGCATAGTTTTCGTTGTTGGTTCCTACGTACGAACTTTATGTGAATTTTTTAGAGCCACCAACTAAGGCAAATATGCAAAGATCAAGTTCTAATAAAACTAGGGCTAAGGTGAATGATTACAATCGTCCTTTACGGAATCCTCGACTAAAGGAGGTATTAATGATAAGGTCAAAAAATACGTTGTCCTAGCCGTCCCTTTCCCAATGCTAAGAATAGGTATTTCCATCAAATAAGCCACCTGAAATCCTCTCGAACACCACCAATCCCCAATAATGCCTCGTAAATAAAATTTGCATATGTCGTGTTGTATTGCATTGTACTGATAGATATGAGAAAAAAAGAAGAAAAAAATATATATAGAAAAAATGAAAAAAAGAAAAGAAAAAAATAGAGGGAGAAAGGAAAGAGAAAAAGAAAAATATATATATAAAAATAAAAAGAGAGAAAAAAGGTGTTGAGTTCATAATTATTTTTATTGCATCTACATTGAGGCAATAATACTCACCGCATTTATGATCCACCAAATACAGCCTTGACCTACTTTTCTGTATTTTTGACAGCCCGAATATTGGCTGAGGAATTCTAACTTAGTTATAGGGTGACCAGAACTTAATTAAAGTGTTAATGCTATGTGAGAGCACCAAATACTGAGTATATTTACAAATCTAGCAAGATTGTAAGCTCGAAAAGAAAAGAAAAAGAAAAGAAATGAAAGAGAGAGAGAGTGTGAGTACAATGGAACCAAAGAGATCATAGATTTTCCACTTCTCTTTGCGTTGATTTATTTGATAGTCTAGAAATTTAGATTCTGTAGTACTAGTCTATATATAGCACCAAATGAGTGTGAGCCAACAAATACAAACCCACTTGACTTAGACATCCTCTACCTAAGCTAAAAGCTAGGGTAAATCACATATTATTTTTTTGTATCCCCGAGGGAAGAAGTTTGCCCATTCCAATAGAATTTTACTAGGGGTCAAGTACAAGCTTTAGATGTGATTAGCTTTCATTTGGGTTCGTTGCATAAGCTACATCACTACACTTTCATGATTGTCCGGATTTTTAGATTCTTGTATAAAAAATAAAAAGAAAAAGATCTTTAGTCAAAAACTTAATAAAAATAATTAGTCCTTTAGGGACTAATTTGTAAATATTTTAGTTTATACACTTACATTTGGTCTTGCATTTGCTAGGGGCTAGCAATATTTAGGCATAGGGATATGATTGCGCAACAATCATAGGACCTAATTGACCTGAATTAAGTTAGATCTTAGCATAACTGTAGAATAATTCAAGCATTAGCAGAATACTTTGCATCTTTGCTACTTTACCTACATATTTCTGCAATAATGACAATTTTCTACACCGATTAGTGTATTGTGTGATTTTCAGGTAATAAGAAGCTCATGAGTTAATCTGAAGTGGGATAGAGACCAAAGCTGCAGTAGAGCTAGAGCAGAAGTTTGGAATAAAGTTGTAAATATGATAGTGTAAGAGAGGTATGCTGTGTTACTTATGGAGTTTTAATGTGAGAATTTAAATCTGAAGAACATTAGGACATCCCTACACTTATCCCTAGCTTTAGGACAACCCTATCCCTATCCCTAGTTTCTAGGATAACCTTATCCATGTCCCTATCCCTAAGCCACCATCCTATTAGACTAATTTACTCCAAAACCCAAAACATGGATAGTGCTATCCAGGCTCGTATCCACTCTATCCCAACTCTTATCTCCCTCCCGGGATACCCTTATCCCTAAACCTCAATCTCCCCACTTTAGCCAAAACTTGGATAACACTATCCAGATTCATACTATCCACTATTCCTGTACCTAACCCCCTTATCCCTAACCCATTTCCCACCTTAGAATCCCATTTAGGTCCTTCGATATCCCAATTAGCTTAATTAGAGTCAATTGGGCTAGCCCTGTTCTAATTTGCTCCAGTTGAACCTGATTAGGCTAACCTCAATCTAATTAGGCTCAAACTAGTCTAATTGGACTCATCCCAAACCCAATCACCTAACCTACATCCAATTGGGTGCATCCCTACTTCATTGGGTGCACCTGAATCCAATTGGGTCTACCCACAATCCAATTGAGCCATCTCTAGTTATTCAAGTTTAATTAAGCTCAGTAGAACCTAATTAGGGTTTGACCTAAATCTAATTGATTCAAATAAACCCAAGAAAGTCCAAGTGGATCTACTCAGTCCAATTGGCTAGCCCATTACCTAGCTAAAGAACCTAGTTAGATTCTCACTAAGCCCAATTGACTTGGATCAAGTCAATTACACTCTACCTAGTCAATTTGACTCACAGAGTCCAATTGAACTCAATTCTCAACCAATACAAGTCTAATTGGACTTGTTCAAAGTCCAATTGACTCACACCTAATCTAATTGGGAACCCTTTCTCCCAATTGCACATACATGGACCCAATTAAACTTGGCTAAGTTTAATTAGATCAATCACTTTAGCCATAGGTTGAGTAAACATATTTTTAGAAACCTAAATAGACCTATTGCTTGGACCCACTTAGGACCTGCTTAGACATGGACCAAGTGGTCCACTTGGCCACCTACCCACGTCCACACACACACACACCTACACACATAGTTGGTGCCAACCTTTGGAATGCCAAAAGTAGCTTATTACCTCAGTCATTCTTAGATCCACAAATTGTTGATCTAAGAAGATCCACTCCCAACCAAAGTTGATGCCAACTTTGGAGGACTTCTAGAGAATTCTATAATTCTCTAGATGACCCACATCCAAATCCATAAAAGGCCTCCCTTGGATGGCCATGCACCCATCTCTTGGACCCCCATCTTCACTTCACTCACACCATCATTCACGAGCACCTTCGCCACCTCCACTCTCCATGTCCAAGAGAGCTACTCCACCACCTTCATCAAGAGGCCGGCCTCCCACCATGGCCATCCCTCTCTTCCCTCCTACCACCTCAAGCCACATATGGCCACTAGAGACCACTTCTAGTGCCCATCTTTCTCGTAGTTAATGTTTTCCGTAGTTTAATTCTTGCATCGATTTTCTGTTAGTAGCGTAGTTCCTATCTCTCCTAGAGTCCATGCATAATCTCTTCGGGATCCATGCATGCATCTCTTTTCTCTTAGCATAGATTTAGTGTTTTGTATTCCCTTGTATAAGCATTCCTCTAGAAGCAATTGTGAAAACATAATGATATCAATAGAATAAAGCTTCTCATTATCTATTTCTGAGCATGATCTTTCTGCAATAAAATGTTTGTTCATGAGGATGTTGATGATTTGACAATTGACACATTTTCTTTTACACCATCGTGTAATCAAAATAGTGCATGCTTGAAAACACACCTTCACTTTTGTGATATTCCTAACAGATGTACATGTTTTTCAGGTTAATAACACAACAGGCAAATCTTATCTACGCGTTCTTGACACTAGAATACAACATTGAGTGAGTAAAGAGTGAAAAAGAAATCAAATCAAAGTCACTATATTTTTCCTCCCTAAGATTGACCGGGACTCACATCTCATTAAAAAAAATATTTCTTGTTTGGATCGGATTTCACGCTATACTACAATGCCTTTAACCAAAATTGCATCTACGAATCCAACAGGTGGCTTATGAAATTGAACTAGAGGAGGGTGAATAGTGAAATTGAAAATATAATTGGCAAATAAAAATTCAATCACACAAATAACACATTGTTTTTTAGATGGAAACCCAAAATCAAGAGAAAACCACCACCTAAGTTAATCCTTGACTTAGGATTTCTAATCACCTAGTGATTAATCCACTAACCACACTACTTAAATTAGGGTAGTGTACCTCAATTACAATTCTCACCTTCGATCCCAAAATGGAGGTTTCTCCCTTCTTAAGGAAGAGACAGGGATCTGACATGCCAAATACCTAAGTACAACAAAATATGAAAACTGAAATGAAAGACATCCTATAGAGCTCCCCAAATAGATATATAAGTAATCTAGTAACTATGGTGAGAGTACTTCCTGGAGAAGATAGCAATAGCATAGTAGTAAAGGAGTGGGTGTTTGCCCAAGGAATGGATTTGCACAACAATAGGGCACTAGAGTGAGTACAGCAAGTGTGTTTGCTTGTAGAATTATCTCTCAATGGTGTGTTTAGCCTAAGAGGGGTTAAGAGGTGTATATAAGCATCATAAGAACCTTCAAGAAGGCTTGGGAGTCTCCTCTTAACCATTGGGGACATCCCTTAAGAGATTTGGTCGAAATCCAAAATCAAATCAGGCTCATAATGACTCTAACAATAGAATCAAATGTCTGATTTTTAGGTCAAACGTCTTATCAGACGTCTGACTATTTTCTTGGTTGTCTAATCTTGAGGGTCAAAGTCCTTGGAATTGTTTGGACGAAAACAGGGTTCTATGTCAGACATTTGGAATGACATTATAAGACGTCTGACAAAATCCTAGGCATCAGATTTTGTGTGGATCAGTTGTTGGATTGAACCAAATCCAAGTAGGGTTTTAATGTATAAAGGACAAACATCTAATGGGACATCTAACAGTGGTTCCGGGCATCTGAATGTCATGATGATCTTGAGCTTTGGATTTCTTGCGAATCCAAAATGTGATTTCATCTGACAAATTTTTGTTGAGTGTGTTTAAGTGTAACATTCCATTATTGGTCGTCTGGAGTCATGTCCAAAAGTTTGGAACAAGAGTAAAATAACCCAATGGTAGGACATGACCTGACAAAAGAAGATTTGGAAATAAATAGGCCAATGGTAGTGTCTATAGTCGTCTGATAGAATTACCAGACGTCTGAATTGATCTCTGGACATTTGGAGTTATGTCCATTCATCTAGAGCTTAAGTCCTTAAAAAGCTAAGGCACAACTTATGGTGATTGGTCATCTGATTAAAGTGTCAAACGACTTAAAGTGAAATATCAGATGTCTGGGAACCTTTACAAAAGTTTGATGGATGTTTCTGAGTTGGGTTTTTATTTCTAAGTTTTTCGTAAGTGTTAAGAGCTTAAGTCTAGAGATTATATATATTCATTGGGGGCTCTTTACAACTCTTTCTAGACTCAATAAAAAAAAAAGTATAGCTCTTGTAATATCATACAATAATACCTATGACCTAAACATAAACATATCTTCATCCTTCAATTCCTTGACTTTGAAATAACAGAACCTACAATAGGGTTATGATAGAAAAAGATGGTATGACCAGTGTTTATTTTCTTTTAGTTATTTTATAAAATCATCAGAACAATATTTAGGAGAGGTTGAACTAACAATCTCCCCCTTTTTGATGATTTTCAAAATCTATTCTTAGGATTTATTTTCTTCCCCTGATTTCTATACTCAAGGCTCTATTTCAAGTTTTTGTGAGAACTTGAGAAGTTTGTTTCTCATGTACTCGGTCAATTTTAAACGAGAATAAATTTTAGCTAGTTTTGAGAGTCCTAAGATTTTCTCCCCCTTTTTGAATATCATAAAAACTAACTTAATGGTGTTGAACTAAGCAATTTATATATTGTGACACAAGTAAAACATAATTGAGCAAGCATGAATCATATTTACGAGTGATAAGCACTTAACAATGATATATAAGTATGAGCATGGAAAGATTGCACAGATAGTATGAGTTCTACAAAAGGTAAGGAGCATAATGAAAAGTAGAACATCTAGGGAAAATGTATGTGCCCAAATCATATGCTAGTAATGTTCCCATTTAAAAAATAAGTACGGGGCCAAAGCCCCTTAATACAGGGCAAATACAAAACACAGAAAGAAAGAAAGAAAGAAAAAACAACCAGCAACTAATACAACTAAGAATCACCTGATGGCCATGAAGAGTAGAGGTGATACTCCAAATGATCCTAGCATTGGCAGCAACATGTGGGACCTTGACCCATCTGCAGGTTGCGAATGTTGGTACGTATCTCATTCATATTTGCACGCATGTCGCCCAGATATGAATAGATATCACCTGTGCGCCACATCAGTAAGGAAATTCTGTCAGTGTTGGAGTCAGTGGCGGGGTCCTACATTTCATCAAAGCTGGTGTGTGGGGCCTCAATCTAGAGCGAGCGTTGCGCATATAGGTCGGGTTGAGGCAAGAGCTCGTCATCGTCATCCTCAGCCTTAGGATTGATGTCCTCAAGAAGGATGCGCATTTTGGCGATGGTGGCCCTATTGTAGGGCTCTACCTTCTTGTCAATCGCTTAATCATGGATGGGTATCCTATGGTTTCCAATAATCTTGGAGAGGATAGACCCAAAAGGTAGAGAGGCCACGTGATCATCATTCAAAACCCAAGCCATGAGATGACAATAGTTATGTGGTGAATAGCTACAAAAAGGAGTACCTTGTGTTCGCAAGAAATATAGTCAAACACGACGAACTTGTTGAGGAGATCCCAATTGAAAATATGAGATAAGAGGCGTGGAAGGGGCTTGAGGTGTTTGTAAGGCAATAAACCAAGATTGGGTTCATATTTGTTGGGGAGAATAAGTTCTTGGTTAATCACCTCCAAGTTGTATTCACGGAGGATGTCATCATAGTCATTCCCGACATTGGGAATGCCTAACAACTCAGATAAATAGTCATAGGTAATGGTGATGCATTTACCAAGGAGGATTGTACAAAGCTCGAGTTCGTCATTGTTGTAATCCTCGGCGAGGTTGTCATAGAAAAGGCAAACTAGACCTGGGAACACCTCGAGAGTTCCAAAACCCAAAGGGAACTGTCAATCCAAATAATTAAATAGGTGAAGGGTCATGAAGTGTTCTCGGAGGTTTAGGTGGGCAAAATCATTCCACACAATAAACTTAAGGGATTTGACCTTGGCATTTGCAAAGCAACGAAACTGCTGTCGAGTGGTGTCTCTACGTAATTGGTCTGCAAGATAGGTCAATTGGGTTTGAGAGGATGAGGAACCCTCGGCCTGCTTCCTACGAGGAGACATTTTTTGGAGGGGGTGGGATGTGTGCTTTGGGTAGGATATAGGTTACCTGCAAAACAAATGGGCAACACATTCAATAGCTTTGCAAAATGTATCTACCTTAAGGGCAGTACACCTACCATCACTCATCCACACAACATGACAAGTAAAGAGATCATAAAACATCAAGACATTGTGGGCAGTATGCTGGTCATTTAAGCAACCATATTAGGCTTGAATGACATAGGACAATACAACCTGCCATAAAGAACCATTTAAGACCATGTGGCAGTATGTCTATTTTGTTCAAGCAATCACATTGGCCTTGAATAATAGGGCAATACAACCTGCCAATAAAAACATCATGTATGTGGCAGTATGCCTTTAGATTCAAGCCACTAGATTTAGGCGTGAACCATTGAAGGCAATACCCCTGCCATCTATTTTTGGAATCACACATTTAGACAAGTTGAAAAATTAGGTGTTAGTCGCTCTGAATCGGGTTTTAAAATCAATGCGTTGCAATATAGTTCGAATCAGCACGAAAAACAAATAAAATTTATACTCGAATATCAGAAATGAAGTCCAAGGTCGAACACAAGGAGCAATTGGTAAAAATGCTTCTCAAGATTGCAATTCAACACAAATATATAATCAATAGAATTTCAAGCAAATATGAATGAAAGTGAATGTCAGATAATGCAAAAAGAATGGGGTAAAATGGGGATTTGAATCACCAATTACCCCTCACAATTTATATCAAATAACTCAATAGCACTAAGCAATTAAATTCCACGTAATATAAGTGCACAATGCACTTCAGATGAAGCTCAGACATCTACTTAGCTGGTCAGACGCTTATCCTACTCAAAGGTATTTCTCTTTTTCTTCTTCCTTTTCTCTGTGCCTTCTACTCTTCTTCTTCTTAGGCTTCTCTTTTCTTTACTTTCCTTCTTCTGTTTCTCCTTCTTCTTCTCTTCTGGCTTCCTCTCCTTCTTCCTTCTTCACGCGCAAGGGGGAGTTTCCTTAAATGGCTAAGTGTCAGCCGTTGGTCCTAAGAGAAAAACTCCCTTGCCCTCGCATGCTATCCCTCCTTCTCTCTCAAGGATCCGCCCTCCTTGGGCCTCGGGTTATCGGGTATTCGGGTAGAGCGCACCCGGGACCAAGACTGTCGATCGTGAGTGGCAGCCGAGGAGTGCTTGGTTAGGCTGGTATACGGATCTGGCAGACTCGTGTGTAAGGTGTCGCAGGCAAGGCGCGTGAGGGGCGTAGGGACCTCACCCCCTGTGACTTGAGGCGATAAGCATATGAGACAAAGTCAATTTATACGGGTGTAGGCGCTCATCAACTTCTAAGGTGAGACTATCCCATCACCTTCTTCTGCATGCAAATGCAATGGGTTACCTTCGTGGAATTGGAGTAGCAACAGTAGATGTGAGTGCCAATTGAAGACCTGGAGCTCTGCCTGGAACCTCTCCGCGCAACCCGGGTGTATCACATGGAGCTCGCGTCGCTAGAGAAGGCTTCAAGCTTCACCCGAAGCTGCTGTAATGGCGGTCGAGGGAGTGAAGACCTAAAAGTCAGAATATAGCCTCTCAGCCTTGTCAAATAAGTTTAGGAGCTTCGCTGTAGGGCGGCAAGTATGGTGGTGGGTGCGGCGTGTCGTTAGGGTGGCTGTGGTGGCCGGACAGTGTCGGAGTTGGTGTGCGGAGGTGGGTGTGTTCAGCAGAGGGTTTGGAGGAGCAATTAACCTAACTAGGTTAGGGCTTTTGCTCCTGGGATCGAGATGGAGGTGTAGGGATGAACGGCGAGGGGTTTGGTGGTGTGTGGAGCGAGATGTGCCTCGCCAGAGGAGTGGCTAAATGTCGAAGGGATGATGGTGAATGGGCGGTAGTGTGGTCGAAATTGAGTGGGGTTTGGATGAAAATAAAGTAGAGGAGTTAGGGGACTTATCTAGGTAGTTGGTAGATGATGGGGAGTCGTGGTGGCGTCGATTGCGATATGGTTGGCATCGAGGAAGAAGGTGCTCCTTTGAGTAGGAATCGGCGAGGAAGACGGAGGATGGGGCATCAGCAGGTACAACATGACGTGGAAGAGAGCGAGGGAGATAAATCTGCCACCGGTATTGCACGTGGACGAAGGATGGAGTTGGAGGAGCTCACCAAACATCGAGGAGCTTCGGTCGGATGAGGAGAGACAAAATTAAGGGGGAATCTGGTCGAATTTGAGCGTGGAATCTTCGGTTTGATTTAGGGGTCCTTTTATAGGCCTCTAGAGGGAGTTTTGGGCTTGGGAAGCAAGCTTCCCAAGCTTGGAAAGCTCGCCGGAGATAGGATTCCAAGATAGCATAATCTCTCATGCATTCGCATGAGAGATTGGGAAAGCTTAAGAGCTTGAGAATTGGCTCAAAAGGAAGGGAATTTCCTAATGAACTTCCCTTTCAAATCCATGAGGGATTCGTCAAGAAATCAAAGAGAACATGCCAAATTTAGGTCGTTGGAGTTTGTAGGATTAGGATTCATGGTGATAGGGACCTATTTGAAGAAAATGATGATAAAGATAGGGGCCTTTTTGTAATGATTTTGAAAGTTAAGGGCATATGTGTGATATAAAAGAATCAGATAGGAAGAAATTGCAAAGTAATTCAAGACAGTCTCAGATTGGGCCCAAATTTTGGTACAAACCTAATTTGGACCTAAGAAATCCAATGGTGAAGTTGGATTTTAGTTTTAACCTAGTTTGACTAGGTAATTTATGCAAAAACCTAAATTAGGGCAAATGTCAATCTGAGACTATTTTGGGTCAAGATGGGTTCTAATGGTCAAATTGAAGGTACTAAACCCTAGAAAATATTTTTATATGAATTTTAGAGGGTTTAGGTGAATTTTATCCTGACCAGAACCTTATTTAATTAAGCAGGTCTATTTTTAAGGTTTAAGAAGTTATTTAATTCTCAAAACACGCGAAAACCCTTTTCTGCCTGTATTAACCCACTTGTTGGATATTTAAAATCATTTGACCCTTAATTACCCCCTGGGAAAACCCATAGTTGTTTTACATTCAATATATGATGGTAAAATTACAATTTTAACCATGTTTTCTTATCTTTCTCTCAGAATGATTATGTAATGAACTATGGCTCTCTGGTAGCTATGTAGGAGCATTTATTCCTTGATAGTGTTCCCATCATTAGGGCATGTATATGTTAAGGCAAAAGCTTAACTCATGATCAAGTTCTTTTCTTAGATAGATTTGAGAAAGTGGCTAATATTTGGAAAGGGATCATCACTAGGCTAATAGAAGACCTAAAGAACCCATTAATGGTTCTCTCAAGATAAGGCTCGATCCAAGTTAAACTGTGCAAAATAGATGAAGGATGAGGGGTTATACCAAAGAGGATGGCTCCTCCTGACGTAGTGGAGAGGAGGTCGCTGGCCGTCGACCATCAGAGGCAGGAGGTGGACGACTGGTTAAAGAGGATAACAAGGTAGAAGGGGATCGTCGACTAAGGTTTTGGGGGACTTGGGGTGTTTTGTTGTAAGGGATTTGGGAGAGAGGGAGGGGGTTAAATACCCCAAGAGGTGTGGCAAAAGTCCCCCCAAAGTTAGGGTTTATTTCATTCAAAATCGCCCCTAAATCAGAACTGTAGAAGCGATTTTCGCCAGTATCAGACGTCTGGAGTCAAGAGGTAGGGATTTCAACCCTTTCCAAGTTGTCGTCTGATTTTTCGATCAGATGACCGATCAGACGTCTAATCTTAAAATTGGACAACCGATTACTGAAACCAGGGACTCCTGGATTTGCTCAAATCTTTAGGTTATCATCTGAATTTTTAATTGGATAAGGGATTAGACGTCAGGTACAAGAAGTAAGATGTCTGATCTCTAATTCCAGAAACTCCTGAGATCAGACCCTGAAGCAAATTAGTTTTCTAATCAAGTCCATCATATGACAAGTGTAGATGTTTGGACATTATGCTGGACATCTAAAAAATAATTTTTCTATGGTATTTTATTTTTAACTCATTTAACCAATTCAACGTCTGTTCAGATCACCAGACATCCAATGTTCATTTTTAAGATGTTTGGAAGTCGTATTAGACGTCTGATATTGCACAGATTGTGCATTTTGATGTTTGAACAAGTTTGAAGGATCTATAACTTGATAAAGTCAAGGTTCCCTCAATGTTCATTACAAACAAAATTCATCTAACTCACTAAGATCTTCAAATATCGGTGAGCTTACATATGCCTTGTTTTCTATGTATAAAATTAAATTGATCATAGATCAAAGGTTTAGTGAAGATATCAACTAATTGCAATTCAATACAAATAAACTCAACCTCGATTTCTCCCTTAAGTACATTGTCCCTCAAAAAACGATGTCAAACATCAATATATTTTGTACAGGAGTGATGTGCAAGTTTCTTCGAGAGGTTGATAACACTAATATTATCACATAATATTTTTATTTTCCTAAATATCAAATAAAAAACCTTTAAAGTAGAAGGAGGGAGGAGATGGAGGGAAGGGGCTCTAGCGATCATGCAACTAGGGCTGAACAGTAGCAAGAGGATGGATGGACTTGGAGACCCAAATCTTGGAGGAGAAAGGAAAGTGGATGATTATTTAAACATGGATGGGCTAGGAGGGGTGGGATGAGAGAGGGTTGGAGGACGACTAATGGTGACATCCCTTACTATCGATGTAGAAGAAGAGGGCACATGGCTGCGATCTGCTGCTATCCCCTTGTGTGTCTGGCATGTGGAGGTCATGGACATAAATGTGATTCATGTGCTAAAGCCAGTCTGCATCCAAGGAAGGAGAATCAACTGCACCCTAAGCCAACGGGTTTTGATGCACCGCCACCCCCACCGCCGCCTACAAACCTTGGCCACACAATGGATGTGGAGGTTCCAATGTCAGAAGACATTCATTTAGAGCATATGGTGTTACGAGGTGCTTTAATAGGAGAGATGGTGATGAGAAACCTAACCTTTGAATGCTTCCATCAACTGGTGAGTTCCATCTCCCTCATTTCACCGAGTTGGAAGATTGCTGCCTTATCTCCATCACGTTTTCTTATTTTCAGTCTGCGGATGATTTATGTGGAAAGGCTACAATTTTGGTCAAGTAGCTTTGAGAATATCACGGTATTATGGAGATTGGTCCCCCCATTTGATGGTGCTTTGCTGAATCAACCTTCTTAGAGGGTAGGAACTAGGTGTTGGTGCTAGAGCACCATGATCATTTATTTTGATGATAACAAAACATGTGTTTTTTAACATTTGCACTTGTAGTCTTAGATTTCAAGTTAATTGCAAATGGAGACGTGTTTAGATGGAGTTCAAGCTCACATCCATGGCGGAGTGGAGGAGCTTGATGCAGAAGAATGAGCATCGCGAGGAGCGAAAGCGTGAAGACAAGAATAGGATCGATTTCCTTTTATCTTGTTCTATGTAATTTTGTTTCTTTGTGTTGCTCTCTATTTCTTAGATCTTATGTTAAAGAGCCTCAAAGAACCCTTAAAGTAGTTCTAGGAACACTTGCACAACCCTAGGATACTTAGGTTTTCTGTAGAGAGCTTAGAAAACCCAAATAGGGTTCTGACAGAATAATCAGACGTAAAAATCTAGAAATCAGACATCTGATAGTGACTTTTAAGACGTCTGACTATTGACTCAGATGTCCAATAACTTAGGCTGAACTTTGTTGCTTCTGTCTGATGAAATCAGAGGTCCAGACCTTAGTCCAGACATCTTAAAAGATGTCTGATGTTTGTGCCAGACATCCAATTAGTGGAACGTTGGCGACCTATGCAAACTTTGAGAATATGATTGTTAGGCTTATATCAGACGTCTATAGAGGACCCCAGACGTCTGATGCGTGACCGTTTCGCCTCGACTGACCCAAAATCTCCTGTGTAAGATTTTCCAGTCGTTAACCTATCATGGGAATCCATTGACGCAATACAATAGGTTTTCAGACGTCCAGACCTAGGGTCAAACGTCTTGTATGTCATCTAATGGCCATACACTAGAACCCTGTTTAAGTTTGAACCAAGTCAAGAAAGAAACCCGCCTAGAATCAGACGTCTGACTTAGTTCCCAAACGTCTTAAATAGGTTTTTCAAACGTCTGATACCCAGACCAGACGTCTGATGACCCTGTCGGAATCATGATTGATTCTAATTACGGCCTGTTTTGCCTTGGGTTCAACCCCAACGATTATGGAAGCTTTCTAAGGGCTTCTAAAGCCTTTCTAGGCCCTCTATAAATAAAGGAGGACCCTTGCCTTGCAAAAATACACGAAGACACACCTTGACTACCATTTCCACATCTCTTGTGTCCAAAAGAAGTAGAAGATCATCTAGAAGAAGTTCTAGCTCTCCAAGCTTTTGTTCCACATCTGGAGAGCTTGAATCTAGTTGTGCACCCGCTCTCCCTACACTATTACGAAAGCGACCAATCACCGCCGTGTGGTCCCCACATCAAGCCGACACACCTCCAAGCAAAGGAAAGTATCTTTACCTATAGTAGCTAGGTTAATCTTTGTTGTCTCTATAGGTTGTTTTGTAATCTTTCTTTGTTATTGATTGGGTATTCACATTGCGAATTCCCATCTCCTTCGTAAGACAAAATCCTCCTTGTGAAGAGGAGGGGTTGAGGAACGCTACCCTCGTACTTGTAGCGTGGTTGTAATTAAGGTTGAACTACCCTCATTTAAGTAGTTCGTATAGTGGATTCGATCAACTAGATCATTCAGGAAATCCTAACTCGAGAGGGTTAGGTGGTGGTTTTCACTTGGTTTGGGTTTCCACCTAAAAATACTTGTGTAATTGTGTGATTACTTATCTTGTGAGATTGTCTATTTTAATGCTGCATTTTATATTACGTCACGCATATCTCACCCCCTCTCATAGGGATCTACACTAGGCGTGTTAAACTTGAGATTAAAGGCTTGCCTCTTCACCTAAGGTCGAGTGCTGCGGTAGCCACAATGATCGTCGAGTTTACCAAATTATCTGATGATGCAGAAGTGGTTATTTGGGAAGGGGATGGTCGTGTTTTGAAGGTTGGTGTTGAAGTTTTCCAAAGTGGGTTTGTGCTGAAGAAGATTATACTCAGATGTGGAGGGAGCTCTTGGCTTATTCAACTTTTTCTTGGTGATTATGAGATAATACATCAAGAACAAGTGAAGGATAATACTTATGTGGAAGAGGTTGTAGAAGAGTAGACTGTAGGGTAGGAGGGTCACACCTCTTCTGATGAGGCACCGGAATCAAAAAGAAGAAAAGATCATCATCATGTTGAAACAAAGGGGTGTCTGATGGAGAACCTGGAGGGGGATACCTCTAGATTGCAGGATCAACAAATGAGGGAGGTGCTTGACAAAGCCTCTAATAATGAGATTGTGCTGACTGTCAAAAGTAGGGAAAGGTGCATTCTAGGGAATCATAATCACGAATCGTTCCACGCTCCTAAAGATCTGAAATTTGGGAAAGGCTTATGTTTAAAGAAAGGGATTGGGAGATCCCCTTATATGCTTAGAAGGAGGAGAAAGGAAAATCAGAACCCAATTGATGAAAATGTCATTGCTAAGAATCTTATGGTTGAACGTGTCGAGAAGGTGGTACAAGGGGGATGCAACTTGAAGGATGAGAATCCTATCTTGGAATGTGCATGGGATGTGCAATAGTGTGTAGAGAGCTTCTCTTGCAAGATACTTGTTGGAATGGGAGATTGATTGTGCCTATATTCAAGAGACACATTTAGAAGAAGGTACTGATGATGTCTGGAACATGTTACTACAATCTGGAAGAGCTGAACGCATTGCTTTGGCTATGAATGAGAGATCTGCTAGGATGGCTTTTTGGTGGAGAAAATCTTGCCTTAAAGTGGTGATGTACTTAAGGCAAGGCATGTAATCACATGTAGATGTCAGACTACTCAAGGGGAGCAAGATTGGTTCATTACTTGTTTATATGGATCTTGTGTAGCAAATGCTCAAGCAGAACTTTGGGAAGATTTGATTACAGCTGAGTGGATGGTGCAAGAGAGGCCTTGGCTCATAGGTGGCGATTTTAATTGCACCTTGGCAAGTGGGGACAGACTCAATGGCAATGTTGACAGGGCTATTATTAGTTCTCAGCTGGCTATACGGAATCTAGGTTTAAGTGAGTTCCCTTCCTTTGGGGCGGAGTTTACATGGAGAAATGGGAGTAGGTTGCTATCCAAGCTTGACAAATTTTTTGGAAATGCTGCTCTATTGGAGAGGTTCCAATTGTCATCCGTCATGGGATTGGAAAGGCCCTTCTCCAATCACACGCCAATTTTATGGTATAGTGGTGAAAATGTCTATGTGGGATCTTATTTTAAATTTAGGATATCTTGGTTCAAGGAGGCTGAATTCAAAGATTTGCTAGCAAATTGGTGGATGGTAAAGTCGATAGTTGGGTCAGCAACCCAAAGGCTGGCTTCCAAGCTTTCAACTATGCGTGTGTTGCTGAAAGAATATTGGCAAGCAGTGAAGGCTATTTATGAACAAAAATGACTTAATAAAATGGCAGCTATGCAGCAATTTGACAAAAAAGAAGCTACTATGGCATTAAATGTACAGGAAATGAGGAAATTTTGGCAATAGGTTGTTGCTGAGGATTTAAAAAAAGAAATGGATTGGAGAAAGCACTCCAGGCAGCTTTGGATTAAGGAAGGTGATGCCAACACGAAATTTTTCCACCTCGCTGCTAGTGCTAGAAGACGAGCAACTTAATCTCTTTAAATAAAGTTGAAGATAGAAGAATTTCATCTATGCAGGAGATAAGAGTAGAGGCCTCACGTTACTTCAAAGATGTTTCAAGAGCTGCTCCAAGGGGAACATGGAGGATAGCTACTACAGATTTTCCTTGTGTGAATGAGTAGTCAAAAGTGTTGGTGGCTCCCATTTCTGAACAAGAGGTTGTGGAGGCGATTAATGATTTGAATAATGAAGGTTCTCTGAGCCTAGATAGGATTCAAGTTTTTTTTTATAAAGAAATGTGGAGTGTCCTAAGAGAGGAGGTAATGGAAGTTGTACATGAATTTGAAAAGGGGAACTTTGGGTTTGAAAGGATAAATAAGTCATATCTATTTTTTCTGCCAAAGAAGCCAAGGGTTGAATGTTTCTCATATTTTCGGCCAATCGCCTTGTCGAATTCTATATATTTGATTGTGAGTAAAATCCTCGCCAACAGATTATGTGATGTGTTACAAGCTTTGATTATGTTAGTCCAATCTACTTTCCTACTAGGGAGATCTTTGCAAGAGTCTTTTATTGTGGCTCAAGAAATGGTGATGGGATGGCATAGAAGAAGATGCAAAGCTTTTCTTTGGAAGGTAGACTTCAGTAAAGCATATGACTTTATTTCGTGGTCTTATTTATGGGAAATATTTAAAAGGAGAGGGTTTCCTCCATTATGGGTCCAATGGATGAATAGATGCATCACAACAACCTCCTACTCCCCCTGATTAATGGAAAACCATGTAGAGCTTGGGTACAGCCGTAGTGTGGGGTATGACAAGGATGCCCCTTAGCTCCTTTGATCTTTAACCTTACAGTTGACACATTAGCTAGATATGTCTGTAACTTGTAGAGGATGGTTTGATCAGGGGTTACCTGATTTCCAATAGAAGGGCTATGGCACATGTTCTTCAATATGCTGATGATACGGTATTTTTTGTGGAAGGAAGTATAAGGGAGTCCCAAGCTCTCTTTCATATGGTCAGCATTTTTGGAGAAATTTCTGGTCTAAAGCTAAATGGAGGAAAATCATCCTTGGTGTTCTTTGGTATGAATGGGAATAAACAAAGTGCTATCTCATCTCTTCTAAGT
This sequence comes from Thalassia testudinum, assembly GCA_037157565.1. Classification (NCBI taxonomy): domain Eukaryota; kingdom Viridiplantae; phylum Streptophyta; class Magnoliopsida; order Alismatales; family Hydrocharitaceae; genus Thalassia; species Thalassia testudinum. The sequence goes on from JAZHRO010000002.1 coordinate 96,438,540, forward strand.
ACCCCATTGGATTCTCTTCTAATCAAATATTTGGGACTACTTTTGAAATGCACTAAATTGAAGAAAAGTGATTGGAGTGTACTATTTGAGAAACTATCAGTCAAATTAGAAAGCTGGAACAACCGCTATTTGTCAAAAGGGGGGCAACTTATTTTATTAAATTCAGTGATTACATCAATCTTGATCTTTTCTATTTTCAAGGCACCAAAGTCAATTTGGAAGAGACTTGACATAATGAGCAAGAGGTTTTTTTGGAAGGAAGCCTCTCATCAAGGCCATTTTTTTTAGCCTGTCAAATGGGACTTGCTTTGCTCTCCAAGGAGTATGGTGGTATGGGATTAGGTCACTCAAAGAATTCAATGAAGCATTACTTCTGAAATGGGCGATCAAGCTACTACAGGGGGAACAAAAACTTTGGGCAAAAATTATCAAAGAAAGCTATGGGACTTCAAATGATGAGATGTCTAGATTGTACCCATCTAGACACTCTCCTTTTTGGGCTTCAGTAGAACGTGCACTTACTGAGCATTGGAATATGTTAATACCGGTGTTGGGAGATGGGAAAAGTTTCCGGTTCTAGCATGAGAAGTGGTCTCCGATTGGGGTGCTAAAAGACAAACACCCAATGGCTTTTTCTATTGCAACTGATAAGCAAGCCATGGTGAATGATTATAGGGATGAAGAAGCCAACCAGTGGCATTTCAGCTACTCCAAAGTCTGCAGATCTGGCACAAGAATGTGGGAGGATAAGGAGAGATTATTGCAATAGTTGAGGACCTTTAGACCCATATTAGAGGAACAAGATACATATAATTGGAAGGGGATTTTTACTCCGGCAATAGCATATGAGAAGCTCATAATACAATCTAGATCGGCTGAAACTGATGCGATCGAAAGGAAATTATGGAATTTGAAGGTTCCCCTAAAGGTCCAAATTTTTTTGTGGTTGTGTAGAAGAGATGGCTTGATAACAGGTGACCTACGTCATAGGAGGATGGGAACTCCTGCCCAATTCTTCCAATTATGTGGATTACATAATGATAGTAGCCGACACATTTTTTCTTCATGCATGGTGGCAAATTATGTTTGGAGGGTTGTTTGTAGGGAATCGATCCCTACCTGGGATGATTTATGGGATTTTTTTTATTACGTAATAAGCCACATGTGTCAATGGTGGCTTTGTTATGGTATGTGTGGAGAGCAAGAAATGAGTGTTTGTTTCAGAGGAGACCTATGTGTATGGAACACATTATAAGTAACTATTGGTCTCTCATACATATGTGGGGATCAATCCTTTAACATTTATTTTGATTATAGTAAATAAATGCTCTCCTGGATTGCTATCGGTGATTCCATAACTTTTCTTTTAGTTTCAAAAAAAAAAAAAAGAATCCTTTAAAGTATTTTTCATCCATAAGACTTAGGAACGTACCAGAGCGGCGGCTATATACTCAACCTCCATGGTTGATAAGGCTACACTAAATTGTTTCTTTGAAAACCAAGAGACTAGTGATTCACCCAAGAATTAGAACATCCCACTAGTACTCTTTCTATCGGTGCAACTACCTGCATAATCTGTATCGCTATATGTGACTAAGCTAAAATTGCTACTCCTAGGGTAGAATAGGCCATAATCTGATGTGTCATTTAAGTATCTAAATATTCTTTTGATTGCATTTATGTGTGATTGCTTAGGATTTAATTGAAACCTATCACATAGGAAAGTATTAAACAAGATATCTGGACTACTAGAAGTTAAATAAAGTAATGAACCAATTATGCTACGATATAATTTTTTATCAACAGGTGTGATTCATCCATATCGAGTGAAGTTGTTACATTCATAGCACTATTTTTACCTTTGCTTTTCTCCATTCCAAATCTCTTGAGCATCTTCTTTGTGTACTTAGATTGACACACAAAGGTGTCAAATTCAAGTTGATTGATTTGTAAACCCAAGAACTTGAGTTCACCCATCAAGTTCATCTCAAATTCTTCCTGCATTATCTTAGAGAACTCCCTACACATAGATTCATTAGTAGCACTAAATAGGATATCATCTACCTAGATTTAAACTAATAAGATCACTTTTCCTTTTCTTTTAATAAATAATGTAGAATTGGCTTCTCCTATAGAAAAGTTTGCACTTAACGAGTAGTCTTTGAGTCTCCCATACCATGCTCTAGGAGCTTGCTTTAGCCTATATAATGCCTTGTTTAATTTGTAAACAAAATTATGTTTATCATGAGACTCAAAATCAAGAGGTTATTTTACAAAAACTTCATCCTTAATGAACCCGTTAAGAAAGGCACTCTTAACGTCCATTTGAAAGAGCTTGAAGCTGAAGAAGATGGCATAAGCAAGAAGGATGTGAATCGATTTGAGTCGAGCTACAAGAGTGTAGGTCTCATCGAAATCAATCCCCTCTTCTTGGTTATAACCTTGTGCTACCAATCTCGCCTTGCTTAGAATAACCATACCGGATTCATCCAACTTATTCCGGAATATCCATTTGGTTCTTATTACCGTTTGCCCTTTGGGCTTAGGTACTAAATCTCAAACTTTATTCCTTTGGAATTGGTTGAGCTCCTCCTACATAGCCATCATCCAAGGTTCTTCGGAACATGCTTCCTCAACACTCTTCAGTTCAAATTGAGATACATAGGTGGAAAGACTCAAAGAGCAATTAAATCTAGATCGAGTTTTAACGGCACCGGAAATGCTTCCAATGACTTGGCTTATGGGACGATCCCTTTGGAATATCCAATCTTTTGGAAGATTATGGATATTGGAGTTTGAAATGTTAGACACATCAATAAACGAATCATCTTCATCTTCCTTGTTGACTCAATCAATAGAAGAGTTGGGTGATTCATCGAAGGAAGCATGAAGGATTTCCTCCACTACTAATGTGGTCTTGTTAAAAACCTGATACTCCTTACTACATGAAAAATAACCAATGAAAATATCATCTTCACCTCTTGCATCAAATTTATCTAAATTAGAGTAGGTATTCAAAACAAAACAACATTCAAAAACCTTAAAATAACTAATCTTGGGTTTTCTCCCACAATATAGTTCAAAATAAGTTTTTCGCAACCCGAATCAAATTAAGATGTAATTTAACAAGTAACAAGTTGTGTTAATCCCCTCGACCCAAAAGTAATTCGGTAACCCGAAGTCTATGAGCAATGTCTGAGCACACTCTTGAAGAGTGCAGTTCTTTATCTCGACTACCCCATTTCATTAAGGTGCTCAAGGGAAAGAGTACTCATGAGCAATACCATGCTCTTGACAAAAATCATCAAACAAGGAATTTTCAAACTTGCCCCCATGATTACTATGAATTCGAGTGATATGGTAGCCTTTTTCAATTTGAACTTTCTTATAAAAAATGGAAAATACAGAAAACACTCCTTCTTTGGATCGCAAGAAGGAGACAGGGGCCAGTTGACAGCACTAGACCCCCGCCCAGCTACCAGCAAGGACCTACGGAGGGAGGAGGTCATGTACCCCTCTGCTACCAGTGTGGCCAGTCGGGTCACATCAGGAAGGACTACCCATCTAAGGCTAGAGCACAGCAGATGCTCCCCACACCGAGCGTTGGAGGCCGAGCTGGTGGTCGTGGTCACCAGGCACGTGGGGGAGGACAGCAATCATGAGGAGGGTATCAGCCAGTGGTTGCTCGCCCGACCCAGAGTGTAGTTGCTTCATCTCCACCGAGGGTTGAGGGGCGTATCAACATCCTAACACAAATAGAAGCCAGGGCTTCGAGTTCAATGGTAGCAAGTATGGTTACTATTTTTGGTAGATTAGTGTATGTACTTTTTTATTTCGATACCACGCACTCCTTCGTCGCTACGAGTTTTGCCGTCAGTTTGAGGCAGGATAGTGTACTGTTAGAGGATCCGTTTGTGATCAGAGGCCCAGGTGGCTAGTTGTTTGTAGCCGAGGAGGTCTACCCGAATTGCGAGGTCAGTATAGGGGGACACAGCCTCCCCGCTAACCTGATTGTGATACAGATGGAGGATTTTGGCATGATCCTAGGGATGGATTGGCTGTCTGCCTATCACACCCCGGTGGACTGCTTCGGGAGAAAGATCGTCTTCTCCATACCGGAGTTGCCTCCCTTTGAGTTTCATGAACAGCCGGTGGACAGATGTTTCAGGTGCATCTCTGTGCTTCGGGTAGCCAGGCTTTTGAGTCAGGGGTGTGAGGGCTTTTTGGCCTGTGTAGTGGCAGAGCCTAGCCCTATAGCTGACTTTCAGAGTATCCTGGTGGTCTGCAAGTACCCAGATGTTTTCCCAAAGGAGCTGTCAGGACTACCGCCTGAGCGTGAGATCGAGTTTGAGATCTCACTGGTACCGAGGACCAGCCCCATTTCTACTACACCGTACCGGATGGCACCCCTTGAGCTGTGAGAGCTCAAGTCACAGCTACAAAACCTGTTGGAGAAGGGCTTTATGAGGCCCAGTGCATCCCCGTGGGAAGCCCCTGTGCTGTTTGTGAAGAACAAGGATGGTACCCTGTGGCTTTGTGTCAACTACCGACAGCTGAATAGGATCACCATCAAGAACAAGTATCCGCTGCTAAGGATTGACAACCTCTTTGACTAGTTGCGAGATGCCACAGTGTTCTCCAAGATAGATCTGAGGTCGGCCTACCACCAGCTGAGGATCAGGGAGACCGACGTCTCTAAGACAGCTTTCCATACACGGTACGGGCACTACGAGTTCTTGGTCATGCCATTTGGGTTGATCAATGCCCCCGCTGCTTTTACGAATTTGATGAACAGGGTTTTCAGGCCGTACTTAGACCATTTTGTGGTGGTGTTCATCGACGACGTGCTCGTTTACTCACGGAATCAGGTGCAGCATGAACGGCATTTACATATGATCCTGGACACCTTGAGGTGACGCAGGATATATGCCAAGTACACTAAGTGTGAGTTTTGGTTGAGGCAGGTGACTTTCTTGGGCCACGTGATTTCAGAGGATGGTTTGGTTGTGGATCCAACCAAGGTTGAGGCCGTACTCAGGTGGGAGAGGCCATGTACAGTGATAGAGATACGCAGCTTTTTGGGACTGGCAGGTTGCTATCGGCGGTTTATCAAAGGATTCTCTCAAATTACGCATCCTATGACCCAGCTGACTTGGAAGGACGTGCCCTTTGCCTAGACAAATGAGTGAGAGGCATGTTTTCATGAGTTGAAGGAGAAACTGACTTCAGCTCCTATGCTTACCATCTCAGACAGCAGTGGCAATTTTGTGGTTTACATAGACGCTTCATTGCAGGGGCTAAGGGGTGTGCTCATGTAGCAGGGTCACATTGTCGCTTACACTTTGCGGCAACTGAAGCCCCATGAGCATAGCTACCCTACCCATGACTTAAAGGTGGTAGCTGTTGTCTTCGCACTGAAGACATGGAGGCACTACCTTTACGGTGAGACTTTCAAGATCTTCACGAATCATAAGCGCCTCAGATACTTGTTTGACCAGAAGGAGCTTAACATGAGACAGAGGTGTTGGTTAGAGCTCCTAAAGGACTACTACTACAGCATCTCCTACCACCTAGGGAAGGCCAATGTGCTGGCTGACGCCTTGAGCCGGAAGGTGCCTATCCACTTGGCCAGTTTACAGGCACAGAGTTGGAGACTTATGGAGGAGTTGGGCAGTTGGCGACCCCGAGAGTCACAGGGGTATTATGGGACAGTGACAGTGATGCGGTAGATGCGACCAGAGCTGATAGACCACATCATTGTAGGGCAGATGGTCGATCTGTACTTATAGACGCTGCGAGATAGGGTAATGACAGTGGACCGAAGAGACTTTTCCTTTTCAGATGAGATACTATGCATCAGGGGACACTTATGCATTCCTAGGGATGAGGAGTTGTTAAGAGAGGTTCTAGCTGAGATGCACGGGTCTAGGTTCACCATACATCCCGGGAATACAAAGATGCATCATGACTTGCAACGTGACTTTTGGTGGAGAGGGATAAAGTGGGATGTTGGTGAGTTTGTACAACGGTGTTTGGTATGTCAGCACGTGAAGGCTGAGTATCAGAGGCTTGCAGGGCCATTGCAACCACTTCCTGTGCCAGAGTGGAAGTGAGAGAGCATCACAATGGACTTGGTGATGGGTCTACCAGTTACCCAGCGGGGACACGACGCAGTCTGGGTGATAGTACACAGGTTGACGAAGATGCACATTTCCTACCGATTCGAGTCACCTTTGGACCAGCACAGTTAGCAGAGAGATACGTCCAAGATGTGGTGCGCCTGCACAGGGTCCTGCATGAGATTGTATCCGACAAGGATACCTGTTTTACTTCCTAATTCTGGGCTGAGTTTCAGCAGGCTTTAGGGACTTGTTTGAGGTTCAGTGCCACTTACCACCCCCAGACAAACGGACAGTCAGAGTGCACCATACAGACACTTGAGGACCTTTTGTGTGCCTGTGTACTAGACTGGAGAGGCTCCTGGGAGGAGCATTTACCCCTAGCAGAGTTTACATACAATAACAGTTACCACTCAAGCATCAGCATGGCACCTTAAAAGGCTCTATACGAACAGAGGTGTACTGCACCCTTGAGTTGGGTCGAGGTGGGGACCAAGTGGGAGGTTGGTCTCAGGCTGATTCGGCAGAGTCAGGAGGTGATAGAGTAGATTCACAGATGACTCCACACTGTCAGGAGCAGGTAAAAGAGTTACGCTGAACAGAAACACAGAGATGTGCAGTTCGAGGTTGGGGATCACATTTTTCTCTGTGTTTCACCCATGAAGGGCCTACAGCATTTTGGGGTGAAAGGGAAGCTTGCGCAGAGATTTGTAGGGCCTTTTGAGGTCTTGAAGTGGGTAGGACCCATTACTTACCGGCTTGCCCTTCCTCCCCAACTTTCTAGAGTGCACGATGTGTTCCATGTGTCCAACCTCAGGAAGTACGTTGCTGATCCCGGTCTCGTTCTGAGCCATGAGAGCGTCAAGGTGGGTGATGACCTAACCTACCCTGAGAGACCTATACAAATACTAGACAGAGCCATCCGGAGTCTGAGACGGAAGCAAGTACCATTGGTGAAGGTCCTCTGGAGAAGCCAGCAGTACGAGGAGGTGACTTGGGAGCCTAAGGCGGCGATGCGAGAGTGGTACCCAGAGCTTTTTTAAGGTAGGTCTTTTCGGACCTACCTTGGTCCGCTTTAAGTTTGTTATGCATTTTTACATTCTTTTTTTTCCACACCCTAGCTAGCTCAAGTTGTGGGGATGAAACTTCCTTTATGTTTGTTATGATGTAATGACCCATACCATTTTAGCCATTTAAAACATCTAGAGTTTCAATCAGACGTCTGTCTAGATGTCTGGACCCGTTTCTGAATGTCTAAAAGTGAAATTTTCATACTGCGCTTTGCGCTCTGCGTGCAGGCGACGTGCAAAGCCCATTCCCCCCTCGCTCCCTTATTTCCCCCTGAACCCTAAACCCTACTTCCCCTCCTATTTATAACCCTCCTTTATCTTCTCCTCTTCTCACACCACAGCAACCACCACCTCCAGCACCTCCTGTGCAGTGACGGCGAGGCCTGAGAGAGAGGCGAGAGGGGGGCAAGAGAGGGAGAGTGAGTGGGAGGAAGGAGAGCGTGGAAGGTCGGAGGACATTTGGGAGCTCGGCGGAGCTCGCACGACCGACGGCGGGTGCGTGCACACGTGGAGGACGTCGGCGAGGAGCTACTCAAGCTCCTGTAGCAGCTGGAGCTGCCGTCACGGGCGGAGGCACAAACGGAGCGAGCTGCAAGGAAGTTCTGATACTAAAAGTTTTCAAGTATCAGACATTTGGCGTGACAAGACATTTGGCGAGGCACCTGGATGTCCGAAGAAAAGGCCGGATGTCTGAGAGCACGTATCGCACAAGGTACATACGTTCCTGCGTTGATTTCTCCCATGCAGAAGATCTCAGCAGAAGAGTCGTTGTCAACTAACTATGCCTGTATTTGCATACGCAGGTGCAGCTTTGGGAAAGCTCACGGAATGCTTTCCCATGCACTTTTGAATGTTTAATCACATCACCAGACGTCCAGAGGTGCTTCCAGACGACCGAAGACCTTGTCTGACATTTGGAGCTATCCTCAAACGGTCGCAAAGAAGGTCTGGACGTCTGATCAGTCGCAAGAGACACAAGGTGTGTTTTGACATCTTTTAAGACATCTGGGATTAGTCCCAGACGTCTAATTTTGATCAGAAACTGCATTTTTGGCTTGTTTAAGGCCCAAACAAAATCGGATTCCCGCAAACAAAGTACCGTTGTTTTCTACTCAAGTTCCTCTACATATTCGTGTTGAGTACCTATTGTTTTGAGCTTATCTAATGTACATTGGTCGCTGGTACAGGTGTTTGTTATCGTAAAGTGCATTTTGATAGGAAAACATCGTAGTATAGTGCGCAATACGGTCAAACAAAGATTTTTAATAAAAGATAACGAGACTTGAGTCCCGGTCGTTCGTCTCTGGAAGGCATTTGTTTAGTTCTGAAATTGATCTTTATCGCTCTACTTTATTTAGAATCACACATCGGTTTATGATTATTACGTATTGAAGTACAACATGCTTAGTTGCAAGTATATCAGGAATCAAAAGCAGCCAACATTAATCACACAAAAGATATTGCAATGAGCTCATAGTGATTCTCAACACATAGACATATATATATAGAAAATATATTTTTCATTCATTCATCCAGAGGATGTTTGCAACATGGATGTAGAGGAAAGTTTGTACAGGAATGCTTAAAAATGTAAAGCTAGCTATCAGAAAACGATCACATACAAGAATCTACGAGGGGATTTTGCATGCATCATTTGGGGAGAATAAGAATTATACTACTAAGCAGTAAATAAAAGCAGTAAATGTAAAGAGCTAGCTACTAATCTATCAAAAGTGAGGGCATTCGGAGGTAGGCTCCGATGGCCTTGGAGTGGTGGAGAGGAGAAAGAGGGGCGGCCAATGGAGCTTAGGTCGACCCTTGGAGAGAGGTTGGAGGAGTGATCCAGCATCCTGGCATGGTGTCCTTCATGGTGGTGCTCAACTCGTGGAGATGGAGTGGAGATGGTGGTCGCTAGCCTAAGTGGAGGTGGATGGAGCCAAGCAAGTATGGCCAAAAAGTGGATGGGTGCAAATGGCCACCCCTTAGGTCTTTTTATAGACCTAAGGGAAGCTCTCTAGAGAATTATGGAATTCTCTAGAGAGGCCTATGGTGGGAGCTCGTGGGAGAGTGAGAGAGAGAGGATGGATGGTGGTTTTTAGATCCACCAAATGTGGATGTAAAAGTTGAATAGCTCTTGGTTGCTAATTTTAACAACCAAGGCAACCACACATGGTAGAGAGTTCTAGACAACTCTAGGCTACGTATTTTCATGTGGATGGTGTGTGTGGGTGTGTGTAGGTGTGTGTGGGTTGAAACTTAGGTGGCTAGGTTGATTAAGTTAGGTTCTAGTGGGTTTAAGTCAAGGTATGTGTCAAATTAGGGATATAAACCCTAATTCACTAAAGTAAAGTGCAATTAAACTTAATACAAGTTTAATTGGGTGTGTGGAAACTTAATTGAGAGTAAAACAACTCAATTAATTTAGGTATAGGTCAATTGGACTCTCACTGAGTCCAATTGGACAGTGTGTGCTGAGATCAGGGCTCAATTGGACTCAATGAGTCCAATTGAATGGCCTGATGGAATTGACTAAGATCCAAGTCAATTAGGTTTAGTGAGGACCTAATTAGGTCCTTAGGGAGGTCTAGAGTGATGTACTAGGGTTAGGGCACCTTAATTTAGGTGCCTATGGGGTTGGAATTGGGTTTAGGGACCTAGAGATCCAAGATCAAGGCTTGAATCTCAAAACAGGAACTGGAGAGCAGTATCAGACGTCTAATAATAGTGTCAGACGTCTTATACTCAAAAATTAGAAGTCCAGACTTTTTGCCTGGATGTCCAATCAGAGTCAAGAAGGATTCAAGGTTCTATCTTGGGTATTCTGCAAAAATTGGACATCTGACCAAGTGTCTAGACGTCCAATAACACTACAGAAGTGGGTTTAAGGTATGCGAGAGTTGGCTAAGGGTTCTGGACATCCAGATAAGGGTTGGAATTAGGGTTTTAAGGTTTCCTAGGGTGTGGTGACCTAATCTAAGGGTGGCTAAGGCTTGGGGAAGTCTCTAGGCTATCATAGGGCTAGGATGGACCTAAGCTCTTCACATTTTACTGCTTTCTTCCTACTTAATAGAATAGCAAACCTTAATTCCCTTACATCATTATTCCTACATCTAACCTAAGTCTTCTGCTCCAACTCTGCTGCAACACCCATTATTCCTGATCCAACTTCAGATCCTGCTCCAGATCTAGCTCCTGATCACCTTATTGCCGGCAATCGACATAATACACTTAATCAGCACATTATAACATTATTTTACCCTAACTTATTCTAAGTCCTAGCCTAATTTAGGTCAATTATGACCTATGATTGCTACGCAATCAACAGGTTACTAGCCGGTGGCGTGTTTGGGGCCTGCGAAAATGATGAGATCTACGGCACAGGCCCCCATTCCTCCTGTGATACCTGGTAGAGTGGTTTAATTCAGTTATTAATATTTAAATAAGAATGTGCTTAATTGAAATAGCCAAATGGAACTCTAGGATGTGGAATGAACCCTAGGGTAGAAAATGGATGAGCCTGTTTGAGCTATACTATTTACTTGAATGCATGGTTAAGATAAATTGCTAGCAAATGCCTATATTGTAATTATGAGTCGCATGTTAGGATACGAGCTACCTGTATTCAATTTAGAAATTGCCTGTGAAACCACCAGTTGCATGTTATTGAAAATTGAACTATGAAAACACGAGCTGCCTGTATATGGATGAGGGATGAACTATGAAACATCAAATCTGGTGTTAACAGGGCGAAATTGATTTTAAAAAGATGTACGTTGCAATATAAGTGAAATAGCCTTGAAAGCAAATAAGAAATTTATTACTCGAAAACCGAAGTATCCGAGGTCGAACACATGGAGCAAATTGGTCTTTAAAAACTAAGATCACAACCTTAAATTAATCAAAATATGATGTTCAACAATAATGTGAAGCAATAGAACGAAATTGAATGTGTATATATGCTAAAGAGAAGAAATGCAAAAATAAATAGAATGTCTCTCTTCTTCTCTTTTCTCTTCCTTTCTCTGAGTTTTTTTTTTTTTCTGTGACTTCTTCAGTCTTCTTCTTCCTTCTTTTTCTTCTCTTTCTTCTCTTAGCTTTCCTCTGCTCTGATTCTCTACAGCTCCTTCCTTCTCTTCTTTTCTTCTTTTCTTGGCCATACTTTCTCCTTCCTTCTTCTTTCTTCAGCCTCTGCCTCTTCTGCTTTCTTCCTTGATTTCTTTCCTTCAGCTTTTCTTCAGCCGCTACAATGCTTCTTTCCTCAGCTGCTCCTGATTTCTACCTTCAAGTCTCTTAGCCTCTTCTTTCCCTGTCCTTCTTCAGCTGTGCTCATCTTCCTTCAGCTCTACCTCAGCTTCTTTTCCTTCTTGGCTTCAACCCTTCCTTCCTTCTTCCTTCCCTGCACAGCACAGAGCAAAACCTACCCCTACCCTCCCCCGCGTCACTCTCTCTCTATTTCTCTCTTCTCTCTCTCAGAGACAGCCAGGTAATCGGGTTCAGTTACACGCACCCGAGTCCAAGCGCATCGACATGGGTGGTGTGCGAGGAGTGCAGGGTAAACGAGTCAACCAAGTCCGCGTGGGTGTGGTCGCGGATGAGGCAGGTGGAGTGGGCGAGGGACCTCACCCCGTGTTACTTGAGGCGACCAACAGAGAACACAAAAACAATTTAAGTAACTTACCTGCGTTGAGAACTTCCGAGGTGGGACTAAAGTCCCACCCGCTTCTGCGCGTGCCTGTAGGAGGAAGGTCCATCCAATTGGGGTAGCTGCAATTGCTGAGGGCCCTGAGTGCCATGTGCGAAAGGCTCGTAGAGGGATTCCGCACACGTGGGATGCGCCTGCCTGGAGGGGGTCGTCCTGGAGCGAGCGAGGGAGCTTCTTCACACCTTCACTAATGGTAGCGGAGGCTTAAACCTGAAATGCATGAACACGGCCTCACGGCCCAGTCAAACAACTTAGGAAGCTTCACCGTGTCACGGCGAAGGTGACACGGTAGTTGGTGTGGCACAGAACGGCCTAGGCGTGTGTGCCTAGGTCGGACTGTGACTGTGGAAGTGCATGTGTCCGATGAGGGTGTAGGGCATGTGTGGCGGTCAGTGGAGGAGTGGATGGTAATTAGTGAGTGATGGCGAAGGTTCTGAGGTAGGTGGTGAGGCATGTGGAGGGGTGAAGCGATGGATTCACCTCGCCAATGGTTGGCCTGGGATGAGGGAGATAGAGGTGATTGGCGGCTGTCAAGGGGAGTTTTTATGAAATTAAGAGGGGAAAATGAAGAGTGGAGAGAGGGAAACTTATTGGGGGTAGTTGGACAAAGGGGGAAAGGCGGAGGACAAGCGGCGCGTAGGTGCCGTCGTCGGAGAAGAAAGCCCTGAGGTGAGATGATGGTGACGAGGAAGGGGTCGGAGAGGCATGCGCGGGTACGGCACGACGCGGAGGAGCAAGGCGAAGATAACTCTACCACTGGTATTGTGGAAGAGCAACGAGAAGAGGGAGGAGGGATCGCCGGAGCTTGCGGGTAGTTTGCCGGAGACGAGGAAGGACGAAATTAAGGGGGTATCCACGGCCAAAACAAGCTTGGAAGATGAGTCAAGGATCGGGGGTCCTTTTATAGCTGCTGGCTAAGAACTTTGTGCCTGGAAGGAAAGCCTCTAATTGCAAAGATCTCACCTGAGATGGAAGGTGCGAATGATACCCAATCCTCTCGAGCGTTTGCATAAGAGATTGGTTGCAAATCCAATCTTGGGATCACGTTTAGATGGTAGGGAATTCCTCAGAGAATCTCCCTTCCAAATCTGGGAGGAGATCTCCAAGGATTCAAGGAGAAATCCTCCTCAAATCCTTGCCAGAGTAGGATTCCTCCGCTGTAATGGTGGAGGGACCAGAATGCAAAGAGTGACGCAGATAGGGGGGTCTACGTAAGGGTTTTCAAAAGTTAGGGGCCAGAATGTAATTAGGTGGACTATTTTGCAAAGTAGGTCAAGGTGACCTTCCCTTAGGCCCAAATTTTGGTACAAACCTAATTTGAACTTAAGGAATCTAATGGTGAAGTTGGATTTTAGGTTTGGCCACATTTGACTGGACATTTTGCATAAAAACTCAAATTAGGTCAAATAATGAGCTAGGACCCCAATCTAGGTCAAAATAGATTCCAAAGGCCAAATTGAAGGTTCTAAAACCTAGGGGATATTTTTCCATGATTTTTAGTGGGCTTAGTTGATTTTTATCTTAACCAGAACCTTGTGAAATTAACTGGGTTTGTTTTAGGGTTACAGAATGTCATTTAATTCTTAAATCTCTCAATAACCCTTTTCTGACTGAACCATCCCACTTTTCCTCTTGTTAAGTCCAATTAACCTATGTTTAGTCCCTGAGAAATCCCATTGATGTACTGTAATAGTAAAATTACAGTTTTACCCTTTATTTCATGTTTTCTTCCTAGAACAGTTCTTCTTTGAATTAGGCCTTCCTTTAGGTTATGTAGGAGCTTTTGTTTACTTTCTCAGGTCAAAATGAGCTAGTTAGGGCTCATGATGAGGTTCTCATCATACCCCCATGCCCAGCTTTTGCTAGTCCCTTAGCAAATTTCAAGGTTTTAACTTCTGTTCTAGACCATGAGTTTCTTTCACCAGTTATGATAAGTGCTTTTTCATTTTCTTTTGTGATTAGGTTAGAATGCTGACAAAAGACCTAGAGGTACTCAAGTACCAACCAAAATCCGGACCTGACCAGCTTTAGCCTCAGTCCTCCACGAAGGTTTTTAAGGCCCGCAAAAACTATCCTAGGGTTCATTGGACTCCGCGGTTAAAGCACCCGTGCTTGAGACATTTTTAGCCTTGGTTCAATTTGCAGTGCATTTTTGTAAGAGAGAGACAAAGGATTTATTTATTTGGAGAGTTTTCTCTCTCTTTTCTTTTTATTTCTAGCTTCGAATTGACTTCTTAACACGATCTGTATCAGATTCCTCATCCCCATCATCAATCCTCAAAGGTCCCTGGCAATCGATGCTTCGTGATAGCATCGCCCATGGCAAACCCCAAAACCCTGGCTTTCGAGATTTTGAGATAATCCCACCCATGGTGTTCCGTGGCCAAATCCAGACCCTAGCAATCGACATTTCATGATAATGCCTCCCATGGTATCTAAACCAGCAGAGTGCCTACATGCCCCCGGTAGGATATGTAAATATCCTAAGAGACAAGCACCGATGAGACAATATGTTGCTACGCATCTTTGAGGGAAATTTTCCACCTCTCCGCGCTAAGAACTCGTCCAAATCAACTTGTGTTGATCGGTCGCTCCTAATCTAGGCAACTTTTTCAAAACATTTAAACACTTTTACATGATTTTGATAGTTATGCACACTAAACCAGACTGTGTGTGGATTGGGGTGCTTAGGTTACCGAATCCCACAAACCAAAGGACATTTAACGAGGTCGAATACTCCCTAAGCCTTAGACCTAATACTTAAGTTTCGCATTTTCCCCAACCTCTTGAGGATTACCCAGATCTTAGTGGATACTTGAATTTTTAAGCCTAAGAGTCTAGCCCAAAAGGTCTAAAGTCAGCGTTCCTACTAATCTCCTTTTTTGTCTTCTTAGCACTTTTTCTCATTTTTCTCTTTTTTCTTGATGTGGTTTAGAACTTTAATTAATCCCTTAATTTCCTACTAATGACTATTCTCCTTTTTTCTTTCCATTTTGTGCTCCTTTTTGGCATTTTTCTCTTTTCCTCCTTATGTTTCGTATAGCCCAAAAAATTTCTCTCCCCCCTTAGTTTTTTTTTGTTCTTTTTTGAGATTTTGCAATTTTTTTTGTGTTTTTTTTGTGATATGTGATTTTTTGTTGAAACATTTTCTTGATATCAGTTTTCATAACATTTTGCACTTTCATACCCCCCAATGCATACGATTTGCAATGTCCTCATTGTAAATTAGGTGGGTTCGAATTCAGCTTAGTTCATTCATTAGGACAGGTGTTGGGTGAGTGAACAAGTCAAGGTGACTATTGCGAACGATTTCTAGACTCGAGTACGGGTACCTGAGGTGGGGTCGGTTGTTCTAATGGATGAACCCTAAAGTGCAATATGAATTCAGCATAGAAATGTCAATAAAGGTTTCAGGTTTTTCAAAGAATGACAGGTTGCCTCCTGTTAAGCACTGAGTTTTATGCCATCGGCTGGGCGTAATGAGCTCAGGGAGAATGGAGGATGAGGGATATCTCAGCCAAATCTGTATTGGTCATGTCAATGAACGGTTTGAGTCTCTGACCATTCACAATGAAGGGTTTGGAATCGTGGCTGAGTGGACTAATCTCAACGACTCCATTTCCAAAGATTTGTCAAACTAGGTAGGGTATAATCCATTTAGATCGTAGTTTTCCCAGAAATAATTTGAGTCGAGCATCAAAGAGTAGGACCTTTTGACCAGGATGAAAGATCTTTCTAAATATGTGCTTGTCGTGAAAGGCTTTAACCCGCTCTTTGTAAATTCACAAGTTCTCATATGCGTCGTGGTGTAATTCATCGATCTTGCTTATTTGAAGCTTTCTATGGGTTCCAGCCTTAGAAAATCTAAGTTGCAATTCCGTACTGTCCAATAGGCTTTATGCTCTAATTCAACAGGGAGGTGACATGCCTTCCCGTACAGCAGTCTGAAAGGAGACATACCTAATTAGGTCTTGTGGACGATCCTATAAGCCCACAAAGCTTCCGGAAGCCGGAGACCAATCCTTCTGATCAGGTCGAATAGTAACCTGGAGGATTTTCTTGATCTTCCGATTTGATAGCTCAGCTAGACCATTAGTCTGGGGGTGGTAAGGAGTAGAGATTCGGTGCGACACCCCGTATTTGGTCATCAGTGACCTGAACTGAGCGTTTGTGAAATGGGTCCCTCCATCGGAAATTATTGCTCATGGAATCCCGAACCTTGAGAAGATGTTTCGATGAATGAATTTGATAATAACTTTGTGATCATTGGTTTGGGTCGGAATGTCTTCGATCCACTTAGACACATAGTCAACCACGAGTAAGATGTATTCGAAGCCGTCCAAGATAGGGAAGGGTCCCATAAAATCAATCGCCCAAATGTCAAAAATCTCGCATACCAGAATCGACTGTAAAGACATCTTGTCTCGATGGCTCATGTTGCCCAAGGTTTGGCAACGGGTACATGCCTTATAGTGACTGTACGCATCCTTGAAGATTGTGGGCCAGTAAAAGCCACACTGGAGGACTTTTGATGCGATTTTGTGTCCTGAAAAATGTCCACCGCATGCCTGGTCATGGCAGAAAGAGAGTATGTCTTTGATTTCCACCTCTGCAACATATCGTCGAATTATTTGATTAGTACCAATGCGAAATAGATACGAGTCTTCCCAAAGGTAATACTTGGCATCGGAACACAATTTGTCCTTCTTGGCCTTCAGCCAATCGGACGGGATCTAATGTGATGCCAGGTAGTTTACTATGTTAGCAAACCATGGAAGCTTCGTATCGATAGTCAGGAGGTGCTCATCAGGAAAATGTTCTGTAATGGGTTCGGAAGGGTCAATGATCTCAGAAGGAAAGCGGGACAAGTGATCAGCTACCGCATTCTATTTTCCCACTTTGTCGCGAATCTCGAGGTCAAATTCTTGCAACAGCAAGATCCAGCAGATTAGTCGAGGTTTTGCATCTTTCTTTGTAAGGAAATGCCTCACAGCTGTGTGATCCAAGTAGATGATAACATGGGAACCCAAGAGGTAAGATCTGAATTTTTCTAAGGCAAATACTATGGCTAGCAACTCTTTCTCAGTAACCGTGTAGTTACGCTGAGCCCCATCAAGTGTTTTGCTAGCGAAGTAAATGACCACGGGTTTCCTGTCAATTTTCTGCCCCAAAACTGCTCCGACAGCGAAGTCAAATGCATCGCATATGATCTCAAAGGGTTGAGACCAATCAGGGGACTATAGGATCGGGGATTAGGTAACTCGGTCACGAAGGATCTCAAATGCTTGAGTGCATTTCTTGGAGATTTCAAAAGGTACATCCTTGGAGAGAAGAGTTGTCAAGAGGCGCGCGATTTTTGAAAAATTAGGGATAAATCGACGGTAAAAATCAACATGCCCCAGAAAAGATCGGATGTCCTTAATCGAGCTAGGCATGGGGACTTTGGAAATCAAGTTAACCTTGGCTCGATCGACTTGGATGCCTTTTTTCGAAATCAAATGTCCCAGGATGATTCCCTCAGGCACCATGAAATGGCTCTTTTCCCTGGAAAGAACTAGATTCACGTCAATGCACTGCCTGAGTATTTGGATCAAGTGTTGGAGGCAATCGTTAAATGATGCTCCGAATATTGAAAAGTAATCCATGAAGACTTCCAAATAATCACCTACCATATCTGAGAATATGGCAAGCATGCACCGCTGAAAAGTTGCGGGTGCATTGCAGAGACTGAACAGCATCCTTCGAAATGCATACGTCCCAAAGGGGCAAGTGAACATGGTCTTTTCTTGGCCCTCTGGATGGATTGCCACTTGGTTATAACTAGAGTACCCGTCAAGAAAGCAGAAGAACCTATTTTCCACTAGTTTCTCGAGGATCTAATCAATAAACGACAGTAGGAAATGGTCCTTCTTTGTGGAGGAATTGAGTCTTCTGTAATCAATGCAAACTCTCCACGAGTTAACTATTCGGGTCGATATGGCCTCTCCGATTTCAATCATAATAATGGTGAGTCCTGCCTTCTTAGGCACAACCTGGATTGGACTCACCCAGCGACTGTCAGAGATCGGGTAGATGATCCCTGCATCTAACCACTTGATGATCTCCTTTTTCACGACCTCCTACAGATTAGGGTTTAGGCATCTCTGCATTTCTAGCGAAGGTCGTGCACCCTCTTCGGTGTAGATTCGATGTGTGCAATAAGAGGGGCTTATGCCAGTCAAGTCATCGAGAGTCCATCCAATGGCTCTATGATGTTGCTGGAGAACAGTAATTGATATGGATTTTACGCAATTTGTAAAATACATCGTTGTAATGCGCAAAATCGATAAACTCTTAAATTTATAACCTAAATAGTGGGGTATCTAGGGTCGTCCAAGGAGGCAAGTTTGAAAAAATTAAATCTCTTGCTTTGAAAATAAATCTCAACTTTCTTTTTGGTCTTTTTGAATATATAGTTTTTATGATTTTTGAAATAAAAGCAACATGCAAATTTTTGTTGAAAGCTATAAAACAACTGATACCTAATTCAAGAAACCTATCCTAAGGTGACAGGTAGAGCCTCTCCATAAGCCCACCCTAGGCATGTGGAGGCCTAAAATAATTAGGGAGAGGGAGTAAAATAATTGCTAGGCAAAATTTTTAATAAGCTATGCAATAGAAATTGAAAGAAGGCAATTTGAATTAAATCAAAATTGTGCACACAAAACCTATAGAGGAAAGCTTCTACTCTACTTGAAAATACAAAACAAATAAAACACAAATCCTCTAGATAGATGGTGAAGAAGAGGGCTTCTTGCTCCAAGCTTGGTAGTTCCCGAGCTTGAAAAGAGTCCTCCAACTCCTTCCTTACTATGATCCTCTAAGATGATGTCCTCCAAGGTGGTAGCTACCACCTTTAATTCTCTTCCTCCAAGGGTGGACGTCCACCCTAGTTTCTTCTCCTTTTCCTGGCCATCCTCCTTGAAGTGGAAAGCTCCTCCTCCTTGGCGTAGCACAAGTTGAAGAAAGTGGGGAGAAGAAGGCACCAAAGGGGCTGGTGATGTGCCCCCTTAATCTTCTTCTCTACTCCTTCTTCTTAGCCGTAGGTGTAGGTGGGTATAGGTAGAATAATACACTAATGAAGGATGCTCTAAAATGGTGGTAGGTGGTGGGTTTATATAGAGTAGGAAGGGGGCTAAGGTGACTCTTGAAATGGAGGGCTAAGATGGGAAGATGGAGGTGGTTGGGGATCCTATGGCTAAGGGAAATTGGTGCCAACCCAAGGGACACCTAGGGGGTGGTTATGGGTGGTGGCACCCCTTGAAGTTGGCGCCAAAATGGCTGCTAGAAGGGGGGCTTAGGTGGCGCCAAGTAGGGTTCTAGAAGGAGGGGTAGGTGGGTGGCTAGGATGGGTTGTAGGGTTAGGTGTATGGTGGATGTGGGGGTGGATGTTGGTGCCAAAAAGGGGGGTAGTTAGGGTTAGGTTTTGGCACCAAAATTGGTGCCTTTTGGTGGTGATGATGGGGTGAAGAGGTGGCTAAGTGGTGGCACCAACTTGGAGTAGGATAGCTAGCTTAGGTTGGGCTTAAGTTGGTGGAGCTAGCTAGGGTTGAGTTGAAGGTGGTGGATGGCCAAGGAGCTGGTTGCTAGCTAATCTAAGCTAAGCTAAGCTAGCTTAGCTAGCTATAGAGTAGAGGAGGAGGTATTGGAGCTAAGGTTTGAAGAGAGGAGCTAAGGAGGAGAAGTCTGGAGCTAGAACTGGAGCTGGCAGCTACTGAAGAGGCTGGCATGGAGCTACTCTAGCTAGCTTAGCTTGCTAGTTCTTTGCTAACTGCTAAGCCAAGCTAAAGTGAGCTGGCTTCTACCATAATGAGCTGAGGTGAGCTGGGTCTGATGCTCCCGGGGAGGATCAAGCTGGTTGAGGCAGCTAAGGTAGCTTAGCTCAACAAAGTCCCCGAGAGCTGGACTTGAGCTTCCTGAGTTGGAATGAAGTTATCTTTAGCTGGCTGGAGTTAAGTGGAGTTGGATGTTGGATCTGAGATGGGGTGAACTCCAGTCAACTCAGCTGAGCTAGCTAAAGCTCCCTATGGACTAGTGGGAGCTAAAATGAGCTAGACTCAACTAGGTTGAGCTGGATATGAGCTGACTTGAGCTAGGGTGAGCTAAGATGAAGTCTCTTGAGCTGCCATTCAGCTGAGATTAGCTAAATGGAGTTGGGATGAGCTAACCCTAGTTCAAGTGAGCTAGGTTCCAGCTGTGGTGAGCCAGATCAAGCTGAGTCCAGCTAGTCTGAGCTCCTCCTTCACCATTTGCCTTCTTGAGTGCTAGGGTTTTAGGGATCTGTATATCTGTTCATCCCTAACACTCACAAAAACACATTAAAACTACAAAAGAAAATGCAATGCATGACTAACCTAGTTAATGACTAAATGCAGCCCAAAAACCCATCTGTGGAGTAATACTCTAAGAGTTAGTTTGTTTTTATGCATAAGAATGATGAAAAACTATCGTTTATCAGTAATCAAATGGGATTCCTGGTCAGGTGTAAGTCTGGAGTTGATAATCATAGGAAACGTCTGATTGGAACCCAAAAAGATGTATTTTAGATGATCGGGAAGGGGCTTGAGTTCCAGGACGGGATTATCAGCAACAGCGGGCGGTTCAGGGTGTGTATCAGGGATAAGGGTAGGAGTCATGGGTGTGTCTAGATTAGGTTTAGACTTCTCTGTTTGCGGGTTTTGATCTTCTGGTGGTTGATCGAGGATAATCAGGTTGTCCTCGATATGCAGTTCATCTACAATGGCTTTGATATCACATATTTGCTCTATAACACCATAATTAATCCCTTGTTGGGCCTTAAAGATGTCAATCTTTAAAGTTTGGTTCCTAAATTTTAATTCTATTTGGCCCTCCTCACAGTTTATGTTGGCCCTAGTAGTGGCCAGAAAAGGTCTCCCTAGTATAATCGGTGTATCCCTTGGGTTCTCTGATGCATCCATATCTAAAACTATGAAATCCACCGGGAAATAGAAATCCCCTACCCTAACAATGACATCCTTGAGTATTCCTTTAGGTGACTTGATGGATCGATCGGCTAACTACAATGTCACCTCTGTCGGCTTAAGCTTGGATTCTTCAAGGTGGTCAAGGAGGGATGTAGGTATTAGGTTTATGGAGGCACCTAGGTCTAACAAGGCTCTGTCGAATTGGGTTTCACCAATTTTACACAAAATCAGGGGAGTACCTGGGTCTTTAGCCTTGGGTGAGAGTTTACTCAAGATTACAGAGCTGGCTTGGTCTGACAGTACGATCGGACTCCCACTTTTAGTTCGCGGCTTACGCTTGGGTGTACACACGTCTTTCAAAGATCATACGTAAGCCGGTACGTGACGGATTGCATCCATCAAGGGGATGTTTATCTGGACCTTTTCAAAGAGCTTGACTAGATCCTCCTCAGGAGCCACGGGTTTGGTTATCCTCTTTCCTTTGGTCAAGGCCTCGGGAAATGGAACCTTGGTTGGTTCCTCTAGAATAGGTCCAGGTTCTTGATCTGGAATAAGGGTATCCTGGATAACTATCCTAGGGCTTGGGTTACAACCAGGTTTGGAGTGGTTTGGATAATGTGGGTCTTGGGTTGCTTTACCACTATGAGTTGTTACGGAGTTTAATCCTGCCTGATTTTGGTTTGGGTTTGGTAAAATGGGTGGATGCTGCTGAAATCCCGCGTAAGAAGTCGAAGCTTCCATCTCGTAGGGTGATGGAACAGAAGGGGCCTGATAAATCATATGTGTGTGGCCTGGATTTGGGTTCATAACGCGCTTTTGGGTCGTCACGTTATTTGGGTTTGGTAGAGGTTGCGAAGGAAGGGTGCCAGGTTGGCAGGAATTTGCCATCTAGGAAAGTTGATTGCAAACTTCTGTGATCTCGTCCTTGTGCTATTTCTGCATTACCGCATTCGTCTTTTGAATGTCAGCCAGTGCTTGAAGGATAAGAGTCATTTGATCCTGGTTTGGCCTAGATTGATAGGTGGGATTGGCCGAGGCTGAGGCGGCTGATATGGATGAGGAGCTTGTGGACTGGGTTGATAAGGTGGTCTTTGATTCTGAGAATTTCCCACCCACTGGAAGTTGGGATGATTTCGCCATCCAGGGTTGTAGGTATTGGAGAATGGGTCATTATGGATGGCGTTAAGGTCCTCGCAGGTCTGAGGAGCCTCAGGAAAGTCAGAATACAAGGGTTCAGAGTTCCCCCAACTAGAATAGAGTGGATCGGAGGTCCCTCCTCCAAGAGTTAGAAGGGGGTGGATACGGGTCCATCCCCTGAGAAGATCGGTGATAAATGTTCTGCACAATTTCCCTCACGAGGGGTGGCTCGCTGCAGATGCTGAGTCAGCTCATCCACCTTCTTCTCTATGATAGAGACCTTGTCCAACCAACTGGCCATCAATTCCAAGTCGACGGATGTGGACAGGTCCTGCATCTCATGTGCTCCCTTAAGCTTCGTCGATGCGCGGCCATTCGTTCGGTCGAATAAGCCCATGGAGTCATTATTGATGGAATTCTCACACACATTTTCGAGAATCTCTCACACCATGTCCTCATGTTGACCCATGATGTTTCCTCCACAGGTTGCATTGATGAATAATCGAATGTCTTCACGGAGTCCCTGGTAAAAAGACTGGACTTGTTCCCATTTAGGAACTCCGTGATGGGAGCACTTTCGCATAAGATCCAAGAATCGATCCCATGCCTCATGAAGAGGTTCTCCTGATTGTTGAGTGAAATGAGTGATCTGGTGGCACAAGGCATTTGTCCGGCCAACGAGGAAGAACTTCTTCAAAAATTCAGACTGAAGTTCAACCCATGTGTTGATCGGACGAGTCTGAGTTTGATACCAATGAGCAGCCTTGTCCATGAGGGAGAAAGAAAACATCTTCATGAGTAGAATATCACGATTTTGTGCATCTGGCCCGAAGGGCTGGGCCAGATGTTTGAGCTACTTAATGTGCTGGAATGGATCCTCAGAGTTAAGCCCATGGAATTTTGGTATGGCATGAATCATATTGGGCTTGAGTTCAGAATCAGGACCTCCAACCAGGATTTGGACTCGAGGCTCGATTGCCACCGCAGCGGGATTATAAGGATCTCGCATCATAGGACGCTGCGGCAGGTTTACAAAGTTTTGGAAGAGATCATTTTGGCGCTGAAGTTAGTGCTCAAGGTTGTTCTCTTCTTCAATGGGTTGTGCCATGATGGAAGAAGAAGGAGAACTTGGTTCTAAATCAGAGGAAAGATCTATGTGGTGGGGTTGCTACAAAAACAAGGGCATCGAAGCTTGGCCTCGGCGAGAGTAAATTTCTAAAGAAGGTCTTAAGGATGGTCTTAAGAACCTCCTACCAAACATGCATCGAAGGATTTGATGAGATCAGAATGTACTGGACCCAATCGAGACACCCAAAAAACATGTTGGGTGACTATAGAGGTTCGGGGTGGATGATATTCCTTAGTCAGAAAGGTTGTCCACCTGAGAAATACCTGGGCAGCCAGAAAGGAAGAGTCCTACAAAGACCCCTACATGGTAGAGTGTCCCCACGAGTTACAGGGTTTCCCTCACCCGACCTCTCTTGTGACTGAGATTCCAGGTAGACCAGAATGGGGACCTTAACCTCTTAAGTCTACCTTTTTTAGTTAAGATCAAGGTGCTTAGGGTTCCACTTGAACTTTAGGTCTTTTGAGTGCAAAGAGTGACCTAATTTTAAGGTTGGTTGACCAAAAGGATCAACTTCACCTCTTTGTTCCTTCGAGAGCTTTTAGGTCCTTTCTTTTAGGGTTCAAGTGAATTAAAAGCTTGATTTGCTTAGGGTTTCTCTTGGATAAATCTATTCAAACAAGGCTTAGGCACACCTCTTTTTTGAAATTTTTTATTCTTTGCTTAAGAGAAGATGTGTCTCTAAAATCCAAGATTGAAATCCTTAGGTTGGCTTTATTTGGTCCAATTTAGTTGCCTCAAAAATGGTATCCAAGGCTCAATCAAGAAGGTTTTAGCCCTAGTTACCTTAATTGGATGTGTAATTCAAAATGTGTTGAAATGAGAATCAGGCAACTTTGGTGAATTACTAAATATGGAAGCAGGTAGCTCTAGATTGATTTTTCTTTATTTTTCCTTTTCAGACTTTGAGGGGATTAAGAGAAAGGGATAATGAAAGTTTACCTGTTCCTTGGCGTGGTTGTTGTGCGGCTGCTTTTCTTTCCTTTTCTTCCCCTGAAACAAACACAGCAAAAGAAAGAGATTAAGTCAGTACTAAATTAGAGGTTGTGATCAAAGCTTCTAAAATGCCCGTTGCTCCCCGACAACGGCACCAAAATGTTAACAGGGCAAATCGATTTTAAAAAGATGTACGTTGCAATATAAGTGAAATTGCCTTGAAAATAAATAAGAAATTTATTACTCGAAAACCTAAATATCCGAGGTCGAACACATGGAGCAAATTGGTCTTTAAAAACTAAGATCACAACCTCAAATTAATCAAAATATGATGTTCAACAATAATGTGAAGCAATAGAATGAAATTCAATGTGTATATATGCTAAAGAGAAGAAATGCAAAAATAAATAGAATGTCTCTCTTCTTCTCTTTTCTCTTCCTTTCTCTGAGTCCTTTTTTTCCTATGAGTTTTTCAGTCTTCTTCTTCCTTCTTTTTCTTCTCTATTTTCTCTTAGCTTTCCTCTGCTTTTGATTCTCTACGACTCCTTCCTTTCCTTTTTTTCTTCTTTGCTTGGCCGCACCTTCTCCTTCCTTCTTCTTTCTTCAGCCTCTTCCTCTTCTACTTTCTTCCTTGATTTCTTTCCTTCAGCCTTTCCTTCAGCCGCTACAGTGCTTCTTTCCTTAGCTGCTCCTGATTTCTGCCTTCAAGTCTCTAGGCCTCTTCTTTTCCTGTCCTTCTTCAGCAGCACTCGTCTTCCTTCAGCTCTACCTCAGCTTCTTTTCCTTCCTGGCTTCAACCCTTCCTTCCTTCTTCTTCCTTCCCTGCATAGCACAGAGCAAAACCTACCCCTACCCTCCCCCACGTCACTCTCTCTCTATTTCTCTCTTCGCTCTCTCAAAGCCAGCCAGGCAATCAGGTCGGGTTACGTGTGCCTGGGTCCAAGCGCACCGGCGTGGGTGGTGTGCGAGGAGTGCAAGGTAAACGGGTCAGCCAGGTCCGCGTGGGTGTGGTTGCGGACGTGGCAGGTGGAGTAGGTGAGGGACCTCACCCCGTGTTACTTGAGGCGACCAACAGAGAACACAAAAAAAATTTAAGTAACTTACCTGCGTTGAGAACTTTCGAGGTGGGACTAAAGTCCCACCCGCTTCTGCGCATGCCTGTAGGAGGAAGGTCCATCTAATTGGGGTAGCTGCAATTGCTAAGGGCCCTGATTGCCAAGTGCGAAAGGCTTGTAAAGGGATTCTGCGCATCTGGGATGCGCCTACCTAGAGTAGGTCATCCTGGAGCAAGCAAGGGAGCTTCTTCACACCTTTGCTAATGGCGGCGGAGGCTTAAACCTGAAATGCCCGGACACGGCCTCGCGGCCCTGTCAAACAACTTAGGAAGCTTCACCGTGTCACAGCGAAGGTGACACGGTAGTTGGTGTGGCACAGAACGGCCTAGGCATGTGTGCCTAGGTCGGACTGTGACCGTGGAAGTGCATGTGTCCGATGAGGGTGTAGGGCATGTGTGGCGGTCAGTGGAGGAGTGGATGGTAATTAGTGAGTGATGGCGAAGGTTCTGAGGTGGGTGGTGAGTCATGTGGAGGGGTGAAGCAACGGATTCACCTCGCCAATGGTTGGCCTGGGATGAGGGAGATAGAGGTGATTGGCGGCTGTCGAGGGGAGTTTTTATGAAATTAAGAGGGGAAAATGAAGAGTAGAGAGAGGGAAATTTACTAAGGGTAGTTGGACGAAGGGGGAAAGGCGGAGGACGAGCGGCACGTAGGTGCCATCATCGGAGAAGAAAGCCCTGAGGTGAGGATGACGGCGACAAGGAAGGGGTCGAAGAGGTGTACGTCGGTACGATGTGACGCGGAGGAGCAAGGCAGAGATAACTCTACCACTGGTATGGTGGCAGAGCGAAGAGAAGAGGGAGGAGGGATCTCTAGAGCTTGCGAGCAGTTGGCCGGAGACGAGGGAGGACGAAATTAAGGGGGTATCCGCGGCCAAAACAAGCTTAGAAGATGCGTCAAGGACCAGGGGTCCTTTTATAGCTGCTGGCCGAGACCTTTGTGCTTGGAAGGCAAGACTCCAATCGCAAAGATCTCGCTAGAGATGGAAGGTGCGAATGATGCCCAATCCTCTCAAGCGTTCGCACGAGAGATTGGTTGCAAATCCGATCTTGGGATCACGTTCAGACGGTAGGGAATTCCTTAGAGAATCTCCCTTCCAAATCTGGGAGGAGATCTCTGAGGATTCGGGAGAAACCCTCCTCAAATCCTCGCCAGAGTAGGATTCCTCCACTGTAATGGAGGAGGGACCTGAATGCCAAGAGTGGCAAAGAAGATAAGGGGTTTACACAAGGGTTTTCAAAAGTTAGCGGTCAGAATGTAATTGAGTGGACTATTTTGCAAAGTAGGTCAAGGTGACCTTCCCGTAGGGCCAAATTTTGGTACAAACCTAATTTGGACCTAAGAAATCCAATGGTGAAGTTGAATTTTAGGTTTGACCACGTTTGACTGGATTTTTGCATAAAAACCCAAATTAGGTCAAATAATGAGCTAGGACCCCAATATAGGTCAAAATAGATTCCAAAGGCCAAATTGAAGGTTCTAAAACCTAGGGGATATTTTTCCATGATTTTTTGAAGATTTAGTTTATTTTTATCTTGACCATAACCTTATGAAATTAAGTGGGTTTATTTTAGGGTTATAGAATGTCATTTAATTCTTAAATCTCTCAATAACCCTTTTCTGACTGAATCATCCCACTTTTCCTCTTGTTAAGTCCAATTGACCTATATTTAGCCCCTGAGAAATCCCGTTGATGTACTGCAATAGTAAAATTACAGTTTTACCCTTTGTTTCATGTTTTCTTCCCAAAATAGTTCTTCCTTGAATTAGGCCTTCCTTTAGGTTATGTAGGAGCTTTTGTTTACTTTCTCAGGTCAAAATGAGATAGTTAGGGCTCATGATGAGGTTCTCATCATCTGGATCTAGATAAATGAGGTGAACAGGAGCATAAACCCTACGGGGAATTAGGTGTAGAACTCTTATGGATAAATGGAATCTGGAATGTAGACAAGTGTGCTGGCCCTTGAGTACATGGTACCAAAGAGAGCGACTGTCCCCCTTTAGTGTAGGGCAGAGCTAGCCTCCCTTGGGTTGAGACCCGGAATTAGGATTAGCCACTCTACACCGACTTCCGTTGGCCCTCGCATAAGTGGTACCGAGGCGAGCTACTAGTGTAGGGAGGGAGCTAGCCACCCCACGGGGCCCAGGGTTCAACTAGCTACCCTACACCGACCTTGTTAGGCCCTTGGACAAACTGGGGTGGTCAGACGATGGTGCGTGGACTGTGGAGGGGTGAGACCCTTGTTTGGTTCTGAGGAGTGAGACCCCTGTTCTGAGAGGGCAAGGCCCTATACTGTTCCATGATGTACTTTGAGCGTACCTGCTAGCAGAAACAACTGACCGCGTGTTAGTGCAGGGTAGCTACCTATGCGCTTATCACACGTGCCGTAGTCACCGCTACGTCTTGACAGTGACCTTGGGGTGGTTGATTGGGTGTAGAACTACCACAGGGGACTCTCCCGGCCAGGAGAGTACCACGTGTACCTTCTACTCTATGGAAAAGACTGCAAACAAGATCATTCCTACGAGGAACATGCAAGATCAAGCAATATCTGGATACTTTGAGAAATGGATGAAACATAAACATATAAATGAGATAAATAGAAATGAGAATTAAATTTGTTATTTTTACTGTTCTTGTACTTAAATAATATAAACACCACTCTACTCAACATTCGCTGACTCTATCTTTTCATAACACTGTTCAGGACCAAGAGTTGAGCAGCCCGAGTTTCCGGCTGCAGAGGGTGCTGGGCCTAGCTGAGCCCAGCTGTAGTCATTCTTTCAGCACTTTCTTTTTCTCTACTGTTGTAGTAAGTAATGGATACCTAGTTTACTGTTTCTGCTATTTCTGTTTCCTTTCCGCTTTCAGTTGTTGTTATTGTGACATGTACTGAGACAGTTGTTCTACTTTCTTTATTACTTTGTACTTTTCTTCTACTTAGTTATATTGCATGTGTGAATGTGGTTTATTTTCCTGCTTCTAGACATTTCTTGTTGAACGACTAGGTCTTGGAATTAGTCGAGGTGATCCGATCTCGGGTCCTGTAGGGGTCCGGGGATCAGGTCGTAACAATTAACGCGATTGTTTTAGTAGTGAGAATTAGATTCTTTCTCTTAAGATTCCTAATTGCTTCCTTACTTTCTAGATTTTCAATTTTTAGTGACTTGCTTTGAGTCTTTGACTTCTTCAAATTCTAGGTATAATGAATCAATGCATCTTGTAATTCATTTGGAGTGTAAGAGTTTACCATGGGTTCCTCAGAGTCGGATTCGAAGGCTTCATTTGTTGCCATAAGCCCCAAGATTGCAGTCTCTTCATTTGACTCCTCTTCTTCCTCTTCTTTGGAGCTAGATCCATCCTAAGTTGCTTGGAATGCCTTTTTCTTGAATGGCTTTATCTTTGAGAATTTCTTGAAGTCTAATGGCTTGTTGCCTTTCTTCTCTTCATCCCTTCTCAACAAGGGATAATCCTTCCTCATGTGACCTCTTTTCTTACAATTGTAGCATACAAGAGGTTGATCTTCCCTTTTCTTTCCCTTGATATCTCTTCTATTCCTAAGGAAGTTATTAAACTTCTTAGCTAATAAAATAAATTCTTCATCATCAGTACTTACCACATCATCCGATGTTGCTTTGAAGGCCAAAGTCTTCTTCTTTGGCATGGGTGTGACGGACTTCTTCTTTTGATCTATCTTAGACTCGTAGGCCATCAGATTTCCAAGTAGGTTGTCCATATCTAGGTCTTCTACTCAATTTGCTTCTTCTATTGCCATGACTTTTTACACCCATTCTGACCCAAGGGAGTAAAGGAGCTTGGCTTGAAGCTCCCCTTGAATGAACATTTTTTCAAGAGACTTAAGGCTATTCACAATCAACATTAATCGGGTGTACATGTCCCCAAGTCTCTCATTCTCCTTCATGGCAAAGGCTTCGAATTCTTGAGATAAAAGATTAATTTAGAAGTTTTAACCTTTAACGTACCTTCGTGAGTTACCTCTAGAGTCTTTCAAATCTCATAGGCAATCTTGCATTGACTGACGCAATTGAATTCTTCCAAGCTAACTATGCAATATAGCGAGTTCTTCGCCTTTGCATTCAATCCAAGATGGTAGATCTACTCTACAGTGTATCATGTCTCTGGCTTGACAGGAACTTCGTAACGGGATTCACACTTCTCCCAAATGGAAAAGTCGTTGGCTTGAAGCCACATTTTCATCTAAAGCTTCCACTAAGAGTAGTTTCTTCCCTCGAAGAGTGATGGACAGCATGGACTAGCCCTCCGTCCTGCTTTTGGACAAAATTCTTCCCTCCATTTGATCTTCCGCAGATGTTACTCCTAAAATGCAGAAACCTACTCTAATGCCAATTGAAATTGAACTAGAGGAGAGTGACTAGTGAAATTGAAAATATAATTTAAAAATAAAAATTTAATCACACAAATAACATAATTATTTTTTGGTAGAAATCCAAAATTGAGAGAAAACCACCACCTAAGTCAATCCTTGACTTAGGATTTTTTATCACCTAGTGATCAATCCACTAACTACACTACTTAAATGAGGGTAGTATACCTCATACAATTTCCACCTCCGATCCCAAAACAGAGGTTTCTCCCTTCACAAGGAAAAGATGGGGATCCAACAGGCTAGATACCCAAGTATAATAAAATATGAAAACTGAAATGAAAGACACCCTATAGAGGTCCCCAAATAGGTATATAAGCAATCTAGTAACTATGGTGAGAGTACTCCCTGGAGAATATAGTAGTAGCATAGTAATTGGGGAGTGGGTGTTTGCCCAAGGAATGGATTTACACAATAATGGGGCACTAGAGTGAGTAAAGCAAGTGTGCTTGCCTGTAGAATTCTCTCAATGATGTATTTAGCCTAAGAGGGGTTAAGAGGAATATATAGACATCATAACAACCTTCAAGAAGGTTTAGGAGGCTCCTTCTATCCGTTGGAGACATCCCCCAAGAGATTTGGTTGAAATCCAAATCAAATCAGGCTCATAATGACTCTGACAGGAAAATCCAACATCTGATTTTTAGGTCAGACATCTTATCAAACATCTGACTATTTTCTTGGTCATCTCATCTTAAGGGTCAAAGTCCCTAAAATTGATTGGACAAAAATAAGGTTCTATGTCAGACGTCTGGAATGACATTATAAGATGTCTGATTTTGTGTGGATCAGTTCCTGGATTGAACTGAATCGAAATAGGATTCTAGTGTATAAAGGTCAGATGTCTGATCAAACGTCTGACAATGGTTCTGTACGTCTGAATGTCATAATGATCTTGAGCTTTGGATTTCTTGCCAGACCAAAAGCGTGATTTCATCAGACAAATTTTCATTAAGTGTGTTTAGGTGTAACGTTCCATTATTGGACATCTAGAGTCACGTCCAGACGTCTAAAGCAAGGGTAAAATAACCCAGGCCAACAGTAGCGTCTATAGTCGTCTGATAGAATTACCAAATGTCTGAATTGATCTATGAACGTCTGGAGTTATGTCTATTCATCTGGAGCCTAAGTGCTTAAAATGCTAAGGCACAGGTTATGGTGATTGGTCGTCTAATTAAAGTGTCAGATGACTTAAAGTGAAATATCAGACATCTGGGAACCTTTTTAGACGTCTGATGGTTGTTTCTGAGTTGGGTTTCTGTTTCAAAGTTTTTCTTAAGTGTTGAGAGCCTAAGTCTAGATATTATATATATTCATTGGGGGTTCTTTACAACTCTTTCTAAACTCAATAAAATAGAAAAGTACAGCTCTTGTAATATCGTATAATAATACATAATACCTAGACATAAACATATCTTCATCCTTCGATTCCTTGACTTTGAAATAACGGAACCTGCAATAGCATTATGATAGAAAAAGATGGTACGACTGGCGTTTATTTTCTTTTAGTTATTTTGTAAATCATCAAAATAATATTTAGGAGAGGTTGAACTAACAGGTATTGCATCAATTGAGATGCAATTGGTGGATGGTGACATGAGAATCCATGTTGAAATCAAAGATATTTGAGAGAGATTTTTTTAGTGCCATATTGAAAGTAGACAAACGTCTTGGTGGATATAAAAGGTTTTTCCCTTACATGACTTATATCGCAAAGAGAAAAAGGTAGGGCAACCTCAATCCAGCCCAACTCGGGTGAGAATCAATTTGAAACTCAAAACTTGGACTCTTTTGCAATGAAAATAAATCTCCTTAATTTTACAGATTAATTGATTCATTAATAGGTTAATTATTTTTTATAAAAGATGCAAGGGTGCCACCGACGGATGCATAATCCACTCTTCTCTCTCCGTCTATGTGCACAGGGTACACATGGATTGGTTGATCAAAATTTAGGTTGATCGACCGATTTACGAAGGGTGCAACACATTTTTAACGGCATTTAATCGATCAACTTTCTTTTTTTTTATCAATAGGAATTTTGATCGATCAATCATCAGTTTTGGTCGATCAAAACTACCTCAATTGCATTCTACTAATATGATTTTCAAGGACAACCGTGGGTGGAGTGCACCGCGAATGTGAACATAAGATCATTGAACCCCAAGAGTAATATGTCAAACCCATGCACTAGTAATGTGGGAGCATTGTCTCTACAAGGAATCCTCTATGGGTGCTTCGATCGCATAATTTCTCTAACTCTCTCTTTTCATATTTCAATGCCAGGTTTGATCATGGTTTCTTGTAGATTTTTGGATATGCTTTTCCTACCGCTAATTCATTTAATCCTATTGTCATGGATCAATTGTCTATATCATATGAATATAAACATAAATATAATCTATATTGTCAATTTTATATTCACGTGGGCATCAATTTTTGCCGCATTTTCAACATCACAACATCAAGCCCATGGACATTAAGGAAAGGTTTGGTTACAAAACCAAATGCATCTCAATCTTCCACAACCCAAATATATCTGCATTCCTAACCAACCTTTTGATCGATTTTCCTAAGATAGTACACGCATCAAGTTGGGTTAGGTTTGGACTCAACCCAAACCTAACCCACGATTTGTGGGTTTAGATTGTTTTAACCAAACTCAACCCAACCTGTTACACTACTCAACCCAACTCATAAAATCAGGTTAGATTGGGTTGAGTTGAGCAGGTTTATTACTAATCCAAACTTATGTTTATCTGTTACATACTTTATATGTCTTACTTAATAACAAAAAAAGAACTCATAAATAACTTATATATTATAAAAAAATAAATAAAATAATTAAAAATAAAAAATTTTTAAATAAAAAAATATAAAGATATGATCTAAAATAATGAGAAAAAATAAAGACATACTTAATAATAAACTTAACTAGTGTATATAAAAACTCAGGTTTATACCAACAATCAACAACAAATATAGAAAGGGTGCTTTGGTAGTAGTGATGGAATCCTTATGGGGAAGATGAGAAGAGAGGTGAACTGTCAAGGACTCGGGCGGAAGTGGGGACTAAAGAGCATGGGGAGGAGAGAAGGTTGTGGGTTACCTAAAAAGTAGAGGGTGTTATCACCACCGAAGAGAGGATAGGGCACCACGTAGAACTTGGAGGTGATGAGGCAATGGCAATGGGCGCTGCCTAAAGCTGGTGGAGGTACCTACCAAAGAGATAAATTTAAGATAAAAGAGTTACGAGATGTCCACACTCTTCCGATTTCAAAAGAATATATATATATATATATATATATATATATATCAGATTGCCAGTTAAGTTAGGTTGGGTAAACTGAAATCCACTTTTTATTGAGTTATTACAACTCCCAACCCAGCCTCATCCAAGCGGGTTGGATCAGGTTAGATACAGGTTGAACGTGACCGTGTGCACCCCTAGGCTTTCCAGAGGATCTGAGAAAAAAAGATCAGGCCTAGACAATAAAATCCGACCAAAAACATCACCATCTAGGAAAGCCGAAAAGAAGAAGGGAAAACAAAAAAAAGGAACATCTCCTCCGCTCACGCCCAGAAACGCACAAACATTTCAATATTAAAACACCACTTAGATATAAACAGACTACCCACCGCTCTACTCCTACTCCTCTTCTCCCCCCACCTCTCTCTATTCCCCCGGCGCTCCTCCTCACCACCACCATATCCCCACAAACTCCGATGATCCCCACAATCCTCCCAGCTCGATCGATTGTACAGGCAAACAACCCACGTTGATGTCCCCATCCCATGGCTTCCTCCTCCTCCTCCTCCCAACAACCCCCACCGCAAGAAGCTCCATGAAGCAAACCAAAACATGGTCCCAACCAGCAGCAGCAACATCCACTGGCTGCTCCACGACCACTGCCGCTTCCTCGTAACCAACACCTATGAGAAGAAGAAGCACCACCATAGCCTTAACTACCATGCCACCAGACCACCCCAAGGAGCAGAAGGACGTCTCCAACAACCCCGACCCCGACGGGTGGCTCCGTCTTGGCCTCGGCGGCGGCTCCTCCACGGAGTCCCGTCAACAAACGTCGCTGGAGCTCCAACTCTTCGGCGACAGAAGCTCCCGCGGCGCGATACCGGCATCCGCGATGGAGCTCTTCCCGACGTACCCCAGTGGGGAGTGGACGGCACAACCGTCGCTGTTCAGGGTGGTGGCAGTGCCGCCTCCACCGCCGCCGGCGAGGTCCCCCGTGGGGCTGTGGTTTGCCCTCCGGGCAGCACAGAACCAGTGAGTTATACTATTATTTACCCTTTTTTCAGGCTCGATTGGCCATTTTTAGTGAAAATTGTAACTCTGGTTCGACCAGGACATATGATACTTTTCTTTCATGGTAATCGTAAATCATAGAACTGGCGATATTATATATATATATATATATATATATATATATATATATATATATATATATATATATATGAACCATTTGTTTGTGCATGCATGCCTTTGTATTGCAGCAATAGATTGCATGTCCATTCGAAGTTGAGGGAGCCCATTTTTTTAGATTTTTTTTTTTTTGTGATGAACTTTTCCACGTTTTCTTTTTATATGGTTTACCTGTATTTTTAGTGGGTTTAGGATAAGGAGTTGTATCGTATATATTTTAAGTGGAACGTGTCTCGTGTCTGTATTTTTAGCGTGGCAAACTTCGTGCATGGTTTTACCGGCCATGTTGTTGACTGTGGATCTTTTAGGTAAAGTGGAAAGAAAATGCATATGAATCTGATATTGATTAAGTTTCCTCGTTTTTTCTCTAAGTATTGATTAAGTTTCCCCCTTCGTTAAACATATATGGTTGCAACTGAGTTTAATTTCAATCTCAACTGTGGGCTTGTGTTTTGAAATTTATATGTGCAGGGGAAAGGAACCATTTCTGCCTCAAATACGCAAAAGCTACCTGAGGATCAAGTACTCTCTCTCTCTCTCTCTCTCTCTCTCCACCGCGCGCGCCCCTCCACCCCCACACACATACAACCCATGTTTTAGGGTCTTTCATGTTCGGAATAGGCCCATGATCTTTTGACGATGCTCTTTTCGGTTTTGAGCACTAAAACGTAAAGACTAACCTCCCAAGCCGTCTACTGATATACAATTTTTATTTTACAGAAAAAAAAATACCAATCCTTCGTATTTACAAAAATATATTTATCAGTATTGTAATTAGCAAAACAGAGATCGCCTTAATTTTTCATGCAGTAAACAAAGCATTTAGTATGATCGTGACCACTATTTAAACTTTGACAAAGTTTTAATTTCTACTGTAACCAACTTAATTAAATATGACGTGTCCTACCAAATCAGTGGATTTCTTATGTCGTCTCCCAAGTAAATACACTGACATTATATACTACGTTTCCTAGCTTTCCCAACGGTCCTAAACTACTTTATATATATATATATATATAACTTATTATTAAAGTTTGTGAGTGGTCGCAGGGATGGGAGGATGACGGTTAGATTGCTGATGAAGTACTTGGTGACCAAGTTGGGCCTGCAGCACGAGTCAGAGGTACCACCTAACCTAATCACCAAAGAATCTAATCAAATGAGGTTCCAATCTCCTATTTGTCGTCAATATCCGAATAAACATTGAAGCCACTTTTGCCATTTCGTGGTTAATTTTAAAAATAATGCGTAGAATGATGACCATGTGACCCATTACCAGCACCCACCGTATGTTGGTTGGACCATACAAAATCCCCACTTTACATGCATGACGTTGAAACCTCAAAAGCATGCACGCATGAGAAGGATCGATCCATGGAACGCTAAACATATACATGGGCGCAGATCCTAATTAGACAAAGCGATATCTCATGTCTACCTCATAGAATAAATGCCGATGTTGAATCGATCCCAAGTTAGTGCTCCATTAAGAAAGGATTGAGTGTGCTCTTGTTGGGGGCATTCAACCTCCTTTAGGTAGGGTGTACTTTTCCATGTCATTGTCCTTGAAAAGGAGTCATTAGCTAATCAACACATAAAGTGTCCCTTGATTATGTAGGATATATTTATTTTAAAGGATAAATTTTAATGGATAAATTAATTATGTAAGTGGTGGGAATTTAGAGATAAGTGAGAGATAAATAAATTTTTGTATTTGGATATATGAGTCAAATCACAAAATAAGTGAGACTATTTGAAGGGATAAGTAAAAAATCTATCTCACAAGAGAGGAGAGAAATTTATCTCACCCTTTATCCTACAAATACATTATCTCACGGGATATTTTCCTTAAAAATGAGATAAATTTATCCCAAGGTAAAGTTTATCAAATAAGAATTATGTGGCTATATCAATCACTTGAAACCAACTTGTGTTTGGAGGGTAGCATGCTAAAATAAGCTATTTTTACTTTGGGGAAAAGATCGTCGACAAACTAACGTTATTGAGTTTGGTTTCATGACAAGCATGATGGCAATAGATTTTTGGGTAATATATTTCGGAGACATAAATGGACCGATAGGAAGCTGGAAAATTTTAAGGTATTGTTGTGCATGATAACGTTAGATTCACACGATATCTGATGTGCATTAATTATTCTACTTTTAATCCTACAGTCACTTTTTCCTATTTGGGTCGAATTGCGTTATAGGTGGTGTCGAGGTTCAGAGAGAAGCGTTTCATTGGAAACAAAGGGACGAAGGTCCTACATGTCATTAAGACTACTTAAATCTGAGACGTCTATGATGTATGTGTCTTTTCGTCACTTATTCCGAATCATAATTAAAATTAGAGAAGAGAATATTACAAGTATTTATAAATTCTCAACTTTTCCATATCCCAAAGGACAACGATGCTAGAGAGCAGATTCTCCTTCTTCGATACAATTGTTCACCAATAACTTGCATAGAAGGACCCTACTCTATAGAAGGTCGGGCGCTAATAATTTGTCTCCTTTTGTTCCATGTAAGAGAATAATGCGATTATGGGATTAAATATAAGAAGATCTTGATAGGATCACGCTGAGGTTCATTTAGCTAGATTGAATATTCTTATCCTCTCTCTGCAAGGAGGTGATAGAAAGTTTTCACTTTTTTCAAAAATCGACTGCAACATCAATGATAAATTATTTATTTTAAAATAACTGACTAATATATATTTGATTGGAGAATTTTGAAATTTTAGATGTAAAAGCTTCTAAAGCTACGATGCGATGAATATGAATTTATATGACAGTAAATTTAAGTCAGACGCTGACTATCACCTATGCAGAAATTATGAATCAAATGCTATCTAATATTACTAGGCATGACAGCAGTTATGGTATAAAGTAATATTTAATATTATTTAGAATGACAGCAAGATTTCTTTACATATTTTTAATTAAATGAGAAATTACCATATTGCCGTACGCTTATAATCCCAGCCGCACAACGCATTCTTTTCTAGGATATTAATTTTTAATTGAGACATAGTGCAATGCAATCAAAACTTGATCAACAGTTGACTGAATAAAATAGCAGAAAAATAAAAATAGCTACGCTATTTCAAGTTTATGTATGGTCGCATAATTTTATCGTGACAAAAGATTAAAATCGCGGGCAAAACATCAACTTTTTTTATCTTCTTGGAAAGAGGGATCATACATTAACCCGCCTTACAAAGGACATGGGACAGTGCTAACTATCCCAATATCCAACAAGTCCCTCCTTGAAATAGAACTTTGCTAAATTATGGGCCAAGGTGACCACCGATCTGTCCACATAAACAATGTCAAAGAGAGGAAATTCCTTTAAGAAATTCATGACATGTAGATATTGCATGGCGGGATTGTCAAAAAGGTTGTTTGATTCCATAGATTTGGCTTATAGGGGACAAAGTATTGCTCAGGATTTGTTTATGAGAATGAGCGAATTTCAAATCCAACTTCAGGCCTTGATGAATTCCACATGATTCTGCTTCATCGCTATCAACTACACAAATTAAAGATGCATGCATGGCTTGCACCGTGATAACCACACCATACTAATGTAATGCTATTGTCGCAACAAGAAAATGTGTAGATGGCATTGCCGCATCGACCATAACAGAAAGCTCACAAGAAACTAGCGTTGAAGAATGTGCGTTGTGAGTTGTAACAGAGTTCTGAGGTGCTAGTGTAATGGGAATATGGATTGAGCAGGCATGGAGAAATTCTTTATGAGGTGATGCAATCATGGAAGGAGGTTTAATAGATATTTCTAAAGACTATGGAGATGAGATCCTACAGAAGTGTAGCAATTCATGATCAAATGCTGCCATCATGGAAGGTCTATCAGGAATATCTAAAGTCTGCGAAGCTAAGATCCTAACAGTGTGGGCATTGCAGGTTTGGGATGTTCCTAATGACTGTCATGATGAGAATTAGAGTAAAAATTGAAGGATGCCATAATGTGATTTTTAACATGAATAGGATTGCAATAAGCCTTCCCATGTATAATATTACATCTATGAATCCATAGCGCATAGGCAAGGAAATATGGCAAACATATATGGATTAAGATCAGCCTATAATAGGTGGCAAGTAATATTCTAGTAAACAACAAACCAGTTGCCAGAGTAAAATTCAATTCTGAATCCAAGGAGGAACCAGAGACTTTTTGTAAAAGGGCATTGTAAGAAAATATGTTGTACATCCTCCCTGGCTTGTTTGCAAAGCTCACAAATAGCATCAACCCCTGGACTTCTATTGGCAAGGTGATCATGCACCTTCAATGCATTAGATACAGCTTTCCAAAGAAAGATTTTTATTTTTGGAGGAAGGTGGAGAGGCCAAATTTTCTTACACATGTTTGCAACCCCTACAAAGCTGAACAATCAAAGAATGGTAAGTTGACTTGATTGAGAATATCTCCCTTGGATGTGCATACCAAATCAACCTATCTGCCTAACAATAATGGATTGGAGTTTGTTCAATTTAAAGTCCACAGTAAGGGGAAAGTGTTATTAACCAATTGAGAATTCCAGGTCCTTCCATTAGCATGAAGAAGCTCCTTTACAGATTTAATTAAGTTGGAAGATGTTACGATCCGATTTTCGAATCCCTACAAGACCTGAGACCGAACCGACTCGACTAATCTCAAGACCCAGTCGTCCAACGAGAAATAATCAAAAAGTAGTAAAGTAAACCACATTCACTATGCTATGCAACTAATAGTAAAAGGGTACAGCAGTAAAGAAGTAAAAACTGCTACAGTACATATCACCACCACAACAGTAGAAAAGTAAAAAGGTACAGGAACATAAAAGTGCAGAAACATAAAGGTACAGAACACAAAGGTACAAGAGTCTAAACTTACTACAACAAAAGGTACAGCAAAAGAAACTACTGCTACTGGGCTCTACTGGGCCTAACACCCTCTGCAGCCGTAGACTTTGGCTGCTCAATACCTGGACCTAAAAAGGGTTGTGAGTACACAACGTTAGCGAACGCTGAGTAGAGTGGCAACCAACTAACTAAAGCAGTAAAAGTGGACGGGTAGCTGTTGTTTTTCAATTACTTTCTTTAACTAATTATTCTTTTTCACCACTTGGTTTATTTATCAGATCTCTTTCTTGATCTCGAGTGTTCCTCGTGGGAATCATCTTAATTGCAGTCTTTTCCGAAGATTAGAAGTCGCACGTGGTGCTCTCCTGGCCGAGACAGTCCCCTGTGGTGGTCCTATACCTAGTCAACCACCCCAAGGTCACGGACAGACGTAACGGTGACTACGGCTCGCACGATAAATGCACGGGTAGCTACCCCGCACTGGCACGCGGTTAGTCATTTTCGTTAACGGGTGCGCCCAAACTACAGCACGGAACGGTATAGGGCCTAGCTCTCTCAGTAACAGGGGTCTAGCCCCTAAGAACCAAACATGGGTCTCACCCCTCCACAGTCCGCGCACCCTCACCTAACTACCCCGGTTTGCCCAGTGGGCCTAATAAGTCGATGTAGGGTGGCTAGCTGAACCCCGGGCCCCGTGGGGTAGCTAGCTCTCCCTACACTAGTAGCTCTCCCCGGTACAGTGTACGCGAAGGCCACGAAGTTGATGCAAAGTGGCCAAACCCACCTCGGGTCTCAATCGAAGGCGGCAAGCTCCCCTCTACACTAAGAGGGAATATGCGCTCCCCTTAGTACCACGTACTCAAGGGCTAGCACACTTCCCGTCACATTTCTAGATCTATTCCATATATTTCTAGGAGCTCTACTCCTAATTCCCCATAGGGTTCATTCTCATATTTCTCATGCCATTCCATACCAAGTTTCATCATTCACATTTTCATTCTCAGGTTATACACATGCAGCTCTTATTTCTATCATTCATATTTCCATTATCAGGTTATACACATGCAGCTTGTATTTCTATTATTCATATTTCCATTATCAGATTAGACACATGCAGCTCGTATTATATCGTTTAACATATACAACTGGAAGGCTACATGCAACTGTTAACTAGCACAGGCAATTCATAATTCACAGGCAACTTTGGTTCATTTACAGGCAGCTGTTTAACATTTCTGTCTACTTATTCAAGACTGCAATTCAATCACATACAGACATTTCAAGTACTTCTCGTCCTAGGATTCATGCGATATCCTAGGTTCTAATCATTCATTCCATGCATACATTTAGGTTTATAGTTAAATTAGGGGAAGCCACTCTACCAATAAACCCAAGAGTATTGGGGGCTTGAACGGTAGGCTCACATGCCTCAGCAAGCCCCGAACCCGCAACGAAATGAAGTTCTATAACAAGGAACAATCACAATGGAACATTTAGAATAGTATAGAAAGCCTTCTAACAAGTAGAGGAACTCACAAGAAAAACATCGGTATCTTATTTGCATAAAACGGACCTCAAACGGACCATAAATGGGTCAAAACAAGGTTATTGACTCAAATCAGACGTCTGGAATAACTTCCAGACATCTTAAAAGTGTCCAGAAATGCACCTTAGTCTCTACGTCCACCCCAGACATCCAAGAACTCTTCTAGACCGTCTAGACCCAGCTCCAGTCATCCAACCTCCTCTCCGGACGTCTAGAACTACTTCCAACCGTCTGGTAAGCCGCCCAAATGTCTGCAATGCGTGGGAGGGCGTGTCCCACGCCTTCCCAAAGCAAATCCTGCACGCAACCACCAAATCTCCTCAAAATAGGCACGCAAAAGGGTACCTATGAAGTGGCTTACATAGCCGTATCCGCAAAGAGGACGTACCTTCGCGAAACTCTCTCCTCAGACGTCTGGAACCACCTCCAGATGTCCACTCTGTCGTCTGGACGTACTCCAGACGTCTGATTCTGGGAAAAATCGAGAACCAGGACCTGCTCTCGCTCGCTCCCGCTGCCCGCGGTCGCGGCTTGCCTCCTCGCTTGCAGCTTCGGCTGCAATAGTGTCGAGGATGACTTCCCCGACGCACTCCTCCCACATGCGTCACTCTAACGGTGCGCCCTCCGGTGAGCTCCCCCACGAGCTTGCAAGCTCAACTCCTCTTCTTCTCACGCCGCTCCTCCTCGACACTACTCTCGCACTCACTTGCTCGCGCTGGCTCTCTCGCTGGAGTGGAGAAGAAGAGAGGAAGGTGGCTGGTGTGGGGAGAACGAGAGAGGAGGAAGGGGGTTTTATAAGGTGGTGGGTTAGGGTTTGTTGGAGGCAGGGAGAGAGAGAAGGGAAGGAAAATGAGAGGGTACTGTCTGCGCGCAACCTGCCTGCAGATGCGAACTCGTACCCAAAAATTTTGATTTCCAGACATCTGGGAAGGGATCTAAACGTCTTACCAGACTTCTAACTAACAGTCCAGACGTCTTAAAAGTGTCCAGGACAGAACGGGTCTTAACAGAAGAAGCCTCTTTAGTTACAATCACCTCATCAAGGTCCCTCACCCAATTATCCCTCCATAAATTTGTCTTCCCTCCATCACCAATAAGCCAATAGAGACTATAAAATAGGCAACCTTGAATAGAGTAAAGAGCCATCATAATAAGAGAGTCACCAAGCTTTGGTGTATATAGCCCCAAAAAGAGCCATTAAGAAAATATTGAGCTTTCAATTGTGGAGTAATATTCAACATCCACCCCATCATCAAGAAAGCAAGGTTTGTGATCTCCGTAATCTAGAATCCAAGATCCCCTAAATGCTTAGGAAGAGAAATAGAATGCTAAGCCTTTTCATAGAAGTGCCTTCCATCTTCATCAAACCCCTACCAAAAATCTCGAGCCCATCTATCAATATCAGCACATAATTTTTTGGGGAAAATATGAGTGAACATCAAATAGTTAGGAACAACAAGCAGAGAGCATTGTAAGAGGACTCCCCTTGCAACTTGTGAAAGACACCTCTTTTTCCATCCAACTAACTTTCTTTAACACTTTAGTCAAACAACATCTAATAAGGCTTTATGACCCTTTGAATCAATTATAGGATTCCCAAGATAAATTTCCCCTTTTGACATGATGTTCATACTAAAAACTTCAAGGATTTTTTTTTTCCATCATCAAGAACACCTCTCCCAATGAAGATTCTGGATTTGTAAAAGCTAACATTTTGGCTCAAGAAATTCTCATAACAATGAAGAATCTCCTTTAGTTGTTTTGCTTCTCATACTATAGTGGAGCTAAATAAAATGGTATCTTCGGCATACATAAGAAAAGTGATTGGTTGAGCATGCCTTGCAATCTTTACACCTAAAATTTGATTAGAGTGCAAGGAAGAAGAAAAGAAACAAGATAGAAATTCAGAGCACAAGATGAATAAGTAAGGAGATAGTGGGCATCCTTGCCTCACACCATGAGAAGGATGAATGGATTGAGTAGTGTTGTCATTAACAATAACCTCAAAAGACGTTGAAGTGACACACTTCAAAATGAGACTGCCTAATGCATGAGGAAAGTGCAATTGACTCAAACAAAAATAAATAAATCTCCATTCTAAACAATCAAAGGCTTTTTCCATGTCTAATTTGATC
This sequence comes from Thalassia testudinum, assembly GCA_037157565.1. NCBI lineage: Eukaryota > Viridiplantae > Streptophyta > Magnoliopsida > Alismatales > Hydrocharitaceae > Thalassia > Thalassia testudinum. The sequence goes on from JAZHRO010000002.1 coordinate 96,481,121, forward strand.
GCCATAGCTCCACGTCTCCTTTTCTTTGTCTTTAGCGTATGGAAAATATCCTTGGCAAGCACCACATTATCTGAAATTTGCCTTCCTACAAGGAATCCAAATTGGTTATGTGCAATAAGTCTATTGAGGATCGGATAAATTCTTCTAGCAGCAAGCTTGGCAACAAGTTTATATGGAGTATTAGTTAAACTAATAAGCCTATAATCTTTTGATTCAATAGGATTATTTACCTTTAGAGCAATGGCCAACAAAGTGTGTCCCATATCATATGCATTGCTGAAATTGTACTAGAAGGGAGGTGAATAGTGCGGAATAAAAAATATGTGGAAATAAAATCCAATCACACAAACTTATTCACCACAAGAGATAGGTAATTTTTAGGTGGAAACCTCAAGAGTAAAACAAGACCTAAGCCTCTCAACTTAGGATTTTTCGGTCGACCGAGTCAACCAAATCTACAGCGTGTCACTTGAACGAGGGTGACACAACCTTAAGTACAACCACGCTATTTTAATCCTGAGGATAGCAAACCTCAAAACCCCTCCTCTTCATGAGGAGTATTTTGTCTCGCGATGGAGACAGGAATTTGCCACGCAAATACCCAACAACAAAACAAAAGGAAAAATAAAAACTATAGAGCCCAAATAGTAAAGAATCTAACTATGCTACTGTAGGAAAGAAATCTTCCCTTAATTAGAAGTGCGTAGGTGTGATCACACAACAAAAACGGTGCTTTCGGATGTGGAATGTAGAATACTGAGAGAAAATGGTAAAGCCTCTTCTTCTTAGATCTCTTTCTCACTCAAGAAAGGTGGAAGTATTGTATCATGGGTGTCTTAGGTGTGTCTAAGCCAAGGAAGGGTCCTTCTCTATTTATAGAGGCCCTAAGAAGCCTTTAGAAGAGTTAAGAAGGCTTAGATAGCTGTTGGGAAAGATTCCAAGGAGATTTGGGTCGAAATCAGAATTAAATCAAAGTCATAATATGTCTGACACAATTATCAGACGTCTAATTCTATTATCAGACGTCTGGTATTACGTCTGATCTAAGTTTTGGACGTTTGATCCTGAGGGGATGTTTCTCTGGAAATGATCGGATCTAATCAGGGATCTATTTAGACGTCTAACTCGGATTTGTAAGACGTATGGTCAAGTTATTGAGCGTCTAATCAAAGTGGGCTTGGTTCCTGGAAATGGACCAAATCTAAATAGGGTTCTAGTGTATATGTGTTAGATGGCAGTTCAAATGTCTGACATATGATCTAGACATATAAAAGCTACAAGAATTGATTCCAAGGAGCTAACAGTCAGATAAGGGTCTGACATCCTTGGATCTTGGTCCAACATCTCTTTATCAGATGTCTAAACACTTCTAAGAGTGTCTGGTGATATACCCTCATTTAGCTGTCAAAGGGAAAAGGCTGACAGGCTAACGGTAACCTAAGTGTAAGATGTCTAGACATGGTTAGGATGTCTAAATTGAAAGGCACAGACTATTAATTTCCAACCTAAGTGTCCAGACATCTGGCCAAAAGGTCAGACAACTTAAAGTCACAGATCAGACGTCTGATATCCATATTGGACGTCTAATCAAGCTATCTGAAACCTATTTGGGTTTTCTGAGTTAACTAAGTGTCTTAGAAATGGAAAAGTGTTCCTAAGACTAAGGTGATGTACTATTGGACTCTTTACAATAATTCTAAGGAAAAATAAAGAGCAAAAACAAAGAGTACAAATGCACAAACTAAAAGACTTCTATCCGCCATTGATGCAAGCTTGAGCTCCTTACACTTGCTTCCATTTGCATTTTATCCTGAAATCTATAATTCATGTAAATGTCAAATAACAAGTATTTTGTTATCATCAAAATCAACGATCTAGTGTCCTTGCACCAATAATTGCTGCATTTCTGAAACAATCTTGCACAAAAGGAATCAACTAATCACCCACCAGACACCAACTTTTTTGATAAAATATTTTAGGAAAATCATCTGGACCTGGGCTTTTGCAAGGTGGCATATGAAAGAGAATGTTCTTAATCTCTTTAGCTTCTGGCATGGATGCACTCCACTTATACTCTTCTTCTGAGGGTTGTTAGGTTAAAAATCGCAATATTAAGTGTTAAGTCGTAACATAGTCGCAAAATCGCACCTAGCAAAAAAATAACAAAACTCAAAGTGAGTCCTAGTCAATCTCTGGGAGGCAATAGATATGAAATGATTCAAATTTTACATTTTTTTTTCTTGCTTGTGAAACTAACCTAAACCTAAGCAAGAAACTAAAACCTAACCTAAAATCTAAAGATGATGGCTAATCTCTTGGATGGCGAACTCTCCTATCACTCTCTCAAAACACACAATCATGGTATAGCGTAAGTAAATATAGAAAGTGTACGAGTAATGCTCATTGTAGAATTCGTTGATTATATGTGTAACATCAAGAGAATTTTGATTGATTATCGATTCGTTTATGCAGGCAAGAGCCATCATCTATTTTTTTACTATTTGACTAACTACACAAATTAATTAACTTAAACTTAATCTAGCTTGTATCACAAAATAGAATCAAGTGGCCAAGGAGCAAAATACCACAAAATAAAATGGAACTAAATAACTTGCATTGCAAAGATTCAAACTAACATAAATATTCATTAGAATAACACTAGAGGAATGATTAACAAAAGAATTAAAATGACAAGGATTTAATGAAATCTAAACTAGCAAAGATCCACCTCGCCGGTAACACTCTCAATGAGTCATCAGCATTGAAGGGTGGTGGTGACTAGACCTTGGGTATGGGGGTCCGTCTACATGCCACAATAGAGAGGAGCACACCTAAAACTCAAGGGGAGTCTAGGTATGAAAAAAGGAGAGGAATTAAACTAGCTACTTGCATGAAATAAAATGTAGAAATTACAGGAATAAGAAGAACAGTACTACTAATTTACTATAAATTAAGGACACCAAGGGTGCCTCTGTGTAGAGGGCCTTGATGGTCATGGGAAGGGTGGCCGACCACCTATGGTCAGCCTTGGAGAGGTGTTGGTAAGGGTTTAAGGTGGAGGACGAGTAGTGGCCGAATGGGAGGTGGAAGGAGATGGCTCAAGTGGGTGACCTAGGTGGTCTTTTACGAAGTGGAGGAAGGTTGGGTTGGCACACCAAGGGAGGGGTCTTTGGAGTTGTGTGTCGCCAACTTTCAAAGGAAGGAGTTGGTGGTCAAGTAGAATAGGTTTTTGGGAAGTTGAGGGGTGTTTTGAATGGGTTTGTGTAGGCTTAAGTGGTGTTGGCTTCGGTTTTAATTACTTTGGCTTAACCTAAGGTCTAGTGGGTGGAGTCTAATTGGGTAGGTCCTAGTTTAATTAGGTGTGTGTGTGTGTGATTGGGTTAGGATGATCCTAATAGGTGTGTTTGTGTACCTAAGTAGGTCTAGGTTGAGTCTAATAAGGCTCTACTGAGCCTAATTGGACTTATACAGGTAGAGAAGAGTCAATTAGGTCCTGAGTGGATCTAATTGAGTTCAAGTTCACCCAGTCAAGTAGGGATGCACCCAATTGGGTTAGGGTTAGTTGATTGGGTTTGGGTGGAGTCTAATTAGGTTCCCATGAGCCTAATTAGCTTGGGGTTAGCCTAATCAAGTCCACTGGACCAAATTAGACTGTGGCTGACCCAATTGACTCAGGTTGAGTCAATTAAGGTAAGGTTGCTAGGGACCTAAGTAAGATTCTGGAGTGTGGATTGGGTTGGGGATAGGAGGATTAGGAATGTGGATAGTGGATCATAGGAATCTGGATAATACTATCCAGGTTTTGGCCAAAGTGGGAGTAGTTTAGGATTAGGGATAGAGATATCCTAGGTGGAGAGTGGAGATAAGGATAGTGTGGATAGGAACATGGATAGCACTATCCACATTTTGGGTTCTAGGTTGAGTTAACCTAATAGGAGGTTGGCTTAGGGATAGGAGCAGAGATAAGGCTATCCTAGGAAACTACGGATAGGGATAGGGATATCCTAAGTTCTTTTCTTCTTTGTCTACATTTATTCACACAACTAACCTAGTCTATCTCTCTCTTACTCTTTGTCTTCTTTCCTCCTTTATTCCAGTTTTATTCCAGGCTCTATTGCAACTTCAACTTTTATTCACTTCTCATTCAATCTCATGATATCTCTTGAGCTCCTTATTATCTACAAATACAATTATACACTAATTAGTATGAAAAAATAGCATTATTCTCTAAACAGCTAAGTAGAACAACAATGACACAAGATAAGCAATTTATGCATGTATTATTCATAAGTTAAGCTAGGATCTAACTTAATTTAAGTTGATTAAGACATGTGATTGCTATGCAATCTTACCCCCATAACTAAATTTTGCTAGTCTCTAGCAAAATCAACATAAGAAAAATCTACAAGAAAGATGCGAGAAACAAATATGAAAACTTTCATTTATTTTCAAAAGCAAAGCGAGAGTCAACAACACTCCTTTCTTGTTTCTTTTATTCCAAGACACGTCATTGCCAAGGAATCAAGCTAGTTCGAATAAAAAAATATGAATACGATTTTTCACCAATGAAAAGAAATCATGGACAAATCCTTAACAACAAAGACTCAATAGTTCTCAAGTATTGACTCAAATTTGAACCACCGAAATCAAATCAAGAATCCTATTAGCCATCAAACTTAGTCATCCTACCCAAGATTTGAAGCAAATGTGAGAACCAAGCATCTCATGTGTGAAATAGTTTGACTCGCCATAAAGGGAAACTAGATTGACTCCCAGTATTCAATAGAACTTAGAATGTTTCTATACTCTCTCTGAGACAACCTATCTTCATTTAAGCCATACTAGGATTTGGTAGCTTTTCTCTTACCACTTTTTTACCCCGAGGTCAACTCTCTAGGTGTATATCTCTCCAACAGGTTCCTAAACCTCCAAATTTTTTAAATCTATAAGTGAACACCCATATGTAGTAAGGTGTTTTTATTGTAATATGAGGTGGAAAAGGGTAACATCCATATATAGCAAGATACTTTTATTTATTTGGTGGAAGAATTTGCACCCATTTGTAACAAGGTATATTTTATTTGGTGGGGTTCATAGGATAAGGCTAAAAATATTTTTTCCTTCTACTCATTTTTCATTTTCTCAATTTTTTTATTTTCTCCAACTCTTTTTTCTAGGTGAGTGGCTCTCCTTCATCATTCTAAATGCAACCCCTACAAACAAGAATAGTCCTAAGAGCTAGAAACATGGCAAAAGTCTTTTGGATCTTTTTCCCTAAACTAAATTTTATTAACTACTAAGGACTCAATAAAGTCGTCTAAAAGACAAGTCAATGCACAGTGTAAGTGAAGATACTTAAAACTCAAAGACTATCCAAACCTAAAGGCAGAGAGATAAGTCATTCACTTATCACCCTTTCGACTTAATACTTTTAGCTTTTTAAAATCCTATCAAAAACCTAAGAAGGCAAATCCAAATTTAGATAAATACTTGAGAAATTAAGTCTATAAAGACCTGAGGAGTCTAGGTGAAAAGACTTTATTCTGCATTACCTAACATCAGTAAATCCTCAAAATCGAGGATTCTTCACTCTACCTAGCTTAAATTTCAAAGACAACATAGAAAACATACTTTTTTTTCTTTTTCTTTTGAAATCACTTATTCAAAGGGAATACAACAGGAAAACATGAAAAATGCAAATGCAATAACTAAAGTTTTCATTGAAAATCCTAGGTGTTGGCAAAAAATATTCAATATATGTGTACTACCCACTCCCTCCCCCCCCCCCCATGCCTAAATTTTTGCATGTCCTCATACATGAATGTAAACATAGAAGAAAAAGTAGAATCAAAATCGATGAAGGATAGGAGTACAACGGGTAGAAATCACTTGGAATAGTTCCCGAATTTTTCGTTCAACTCATTCCAACACCTATGAATTAAAATAAATATACTATACATATAAAAGTAAAAACAAAAGTTATTTACATATGTATAGATGTTGAGTTTAACGCCTCTAGCTGAGTGAAAACTCAATCATACGTCCTCGAGAAGGTTAATGACATCATTAGTATGAGGAGGTTTCTGAGCTAAGAATGGCTTGAGGCATTGGCCATTCACTATAAAAACTTGCCCAGTTTTTGGGTCTTGTATCTAAACAGCCCCATTAGAGTATTGGCGAATCACTACAAAAGGGCTAATCCACTTGAACTTAGCTTGTCCGCAAAAAATTTGAGTTTGGAATCAAATAACCACACTTGCTGGTTAGGCATGAAAGATTTCCTCTGGATATGGCGATCATGAAAGGCCTTAGTCTTATCCTTATAGATCTTTACATTCTCATAGGACTCCCACTGAATCTCCTCTAACTCACTGAGCTGAAGCTTCCTTTCATAACCTCTTGCATCGAGGTTAAAATTACACTTCTGCATCATCCAAAAGGCATAATGCTCCAGCTCAATCGAAAGGTGGCAGGCCTTTCCATACACCATGAGCTATGGCGACATTCTGAGCGAGGCCTTGTACATGATCTGATATGCCCAAAGTGCATCAATCAACTAATCGGACCAATCCTTCCAGTCGGATCTAACCATTTTATGTAAAATGAGTCTGATTTAACTGTTAGACACCTCAGCCTACCCATTGGTCTGCGGATGATATGTGGTAGCAATACGATGGTGTACCCATACATTTTCAACAGTGACCAAAAATGGGCATGAATAAAATGACTTCCCCCATCACTAATCAGCGCACAAGGGACACCAAATCTTATAAAGATAAATTCCCTAACAAAAGATATGACAATTTTATGATCAGATTGCCCCACTAGGATAGCCTCAACCCACTTCGAGACATAATCTATTATGAGAAATTTGTACTCAAAGCCACATGAGTTTGGGAACAGGCCCATAAAGTCTATGCCCTAAACATCAAACACTTCCACAACCAAGATAGGTTTGAGAGGCATCATGTCTCTCCTAGTCATGGAACCGACTAACTGGCATCGCTTACAGCAATTGGCAAAATCATGTGTATCTCTAAAAATAGTCGACCAGAAGAAACCTGACTGCAAAATCCTTGGAGCGATTTTTCTGCCAGAGAAATGACCACCACAGGCATTGCTGTGGCAAAAAGATAACACACTCGATATCTCAGAATCAGGGATGCACTTCTAATCGCTTAATCAGATCCAATACGAAGAAGCAGGGGGTCATCCCAGAAATAAAATTTGGCTTCAAACAAGAATTTGAACTTCTGGTCCTTAGATAATCTTGTAGGTATCTTGCCTGAGACAAGATAATTCACCATATCTATGTACCAGGGAAGCTCCAATGAATCTATAGCCAAAAGAGATTCATCCGAAAAGCTATCAGATATGGGTGAGGAGAGCAGAATGTGGGCTGGATCAAGATAGGATAAGTGATCAGCCACTACATTATGTGCTTCGGCTTTGTCATAGATTTCGATATCGAATTCCTGCAATAAAAGGATCCATCTGATCAAGCGGGGTTTGTCATCCTTCTTTGCCAGCAAATGCTGGAGGGTCAAATGATTAGTAAAAATAATGATTTTTACCCAAGGAGATAAGAATGAAATTTCTCCAACCTGAATACTATGGCTAGCAGTTCTTTTTTGGTAACTAGATAATTACGCTAAGCCTCGTTTAGTGTCTTACTAGCGTAGTAAATGATGAAAGGGTGGTGCTTGCGACGCTGGCCTAAAACGACTCCAACAGCGAAATTAAAGGCATCACACATAATCTCGAAATTGAGAGACCAGTTAGGTGGCTGGAGAATAGGCGAATCAAATACAGTGCTTCACAAAGTCTTGAAAGTGCTGAGACATGAAGAATCAAAATCAAATTGAACATCGGCTACGAGAAGATTCATCAAAGGACGAGTGATTTTCAAGAAATCTTTGATAAATCTTCTGTAACAATCAACGTGTCCCTTGGCGCTAATGCCATCTCTTGCCCCTTGTGTGGATATGGTGAATATGATGCTAGACACCTCTTCAGTATCTACTTGTTCACAGATGAAGTATGGAAGAGATTTTGTGCTTCCCCCATTCCAACATGGGATGTCTTATGGCATGATTTCACTGTCAGTTCCAAGCCACATGTTTACATGGCTACGATCATGTGGGTTGTTTGGAGGGTTAGGAATGATGTTTGGTTTAATGGGGTAAGAGTGTTGGTTAAAAATGTTTGTACTAAGGTGTCTTCTTGTGCCAAGTTGTGGCTAGCATCCCTGTAACTTTTTGATTAGTCTAATAAAAATGGATACCTACTGTGATCAGTAGTGGTCCTTTCTTTTTCTCAAAAAAAAAAAAAAATCGATGGTGGAGGTAATCGGGAAATGACATCAGACTTTGCTCAGTCAACCTCATGTCTATTCTCAGAGATCCTGTGACCTAATACTATGCCATCCCTTATCATAAAATGGCTTTTCTCCCATGAAAGTAGTAGGTTAACCTCAATACACCTCTTTAGGATCTTGGTGAGGTTATCAAGACAAGACTAAAAATCATCTCTGGAAACAAAGAAATCATCCATGAACACTTTCACAAAGTCCCCATCATGTCTAAAAATATGGCCATCATGTAACGCTGAAAAGTCATAAGTGCGTTACATAGGCTAAAGGGAATTTGCTTGAAAGCGAAAGTACCAAAGGGACACATGAAAGTTATCTTGTCTTGATCTTCCAGGTTAATCGCAACCCGATTATACCCAAAGTATCCATCCAGAAAAAAGAAGAAGCATCGCTTGGCTAGCCTTTCCAAAATCTGATCAATAAAAGGAAAAGAAAAATTATCCTTCTTGGTAGCCGTATTTAGCTTACGATAATCAATATAGGCCCGCCACGAAGTCATGGTGCGAGTCGAGATTGATTCGCCTTTTTCATTTTTTATATTGGTGAGTCCCACCTTTTTAGGCACAATTTATATGGGGCACACCCATTGGCTGTCAGATATCGGATAGATAATATCAGTGTCCAGCCATTTGATGATCTCCTTCTTGACAACCTCCAGTATATTCAAATTTAGCCAGCTCTAAGATTGTCAAGAAAGTTTCGCCCCCTCATCTGTGTATATATGATGAGTACAATAAGAGGGGTGAATACTGTGGACATCAAAGATACTCCACCCAATAACAGCCCTATGAGCTTAAAGCCCAAAAATCAATTGTAGCTCCTATTCTTGGGTTAAGTGAGAAGTGATAATAACTAGGTATGTCTCACTATCGCCCAAGAACACATATTTTAATGAATCTGGTAAGGGCTTGAGTTCGATCACAAGTGGAGGGGATAGAGAACCATCTGCAGCCTACAAGGAAGGGTAATAAAGGGGGAGAGAAGAATCAGAAGTGTATATCTGATAATCCTGATAAACACTCATGCTAGCTACTCCCACACCTGAAGGGAGGTCAACAGTGACTACATCGAGAGGGAGAAAAATTCAAATCCTGCACCATTAGGACCGCAAGGTCCGAACAAGGATAAGTGTGACCAAAGGTATATGCCCAAGTGTCTCATCGAGTGTCCCAAGTCTTCCTCCTGCACGGAGGCAACAGAAACTGAACTCGTGATCCCTACACTATGGTTTGGAAATGCCATTAAGGGCAGACATGGATCTAAGATCCTGTCTGCATGTCTCACAGGTAGATCAAAATTGTCCAAAGCAATCATGCCATCCTACACTAGTAGGGGCAAGTCAAACATATATAATGTATCAGAAAAATCAGAAGATATGAGATCCAGGGTGTCATGGTCAAAGAGGCACCCCAACAGTCAAAGTTGGGAATTAGAGATATGTGCAGTGCATCAACCATGGTCTCATGTGGAGTTTGGTCTAAAAACTTTGATAATGAAGATGAATGGGACATTGGGTCACTACATAGGAACCCAATGTTCGCACAATGCTTGGGTTCTTCATCTTCCAGCTCCTCCTCGATTAGATCATAGTCGAAGTTCTTTGTTGCCCTAAATATGTCCAATCTAAGTCTTTCATTGCCAAGGGCAATCTCCATACACTCGAATGGACATTTGATGTTCGCTTGGGCTGTCACCAAAAATGGGCGACCCAAAATAATCAGTGCATCTCGAAGATTAGGAGGAACCTCCATGTCCAGTACTAAAAAGTCTGCAGAAAAGTAGAATCCATAGACTTTTACGATAACATTCTCAACCACCCCCCTTGGTGTTTTCACAGATCGGTTAGCCAACTGAATGGTTACCAAGGAGGGCTTTAACTCCCCAAATCGAAATCAATCATATACGGCAGTGGGATTCAAGTTGATGGGAAAACCCAGATCTAGAAGGGCCCAATCAAATGGAGAATCCTGCAAGTAGTAGGATATGAGTGGTGCATCAAGGTCTTTCTTCTTCCACAATAAGTCAACCAAGATAATTGCACTGGCCTCCTTCAACGATACTGCTTATCGTTCATTCTGTTGCTATTGCCTTGGGGTATAATAGTCCTTCAAGAACCTAGCAACAGTAGGGATGTGATCTATAGCTTTAAGGAGTGGGACCTGAATATGTACTTCCTTGAACATTGCCTTCAAGTCTTCAAAACTCTTCGATCCCTTTTTCCTTGCTAAATCTCACGTGAGAACTCTAGGAAAAGGGGCAGGAATCTCAAGGTCAGCAATAGGGCACTTGCCTTTATCTGCCTTAGGGGGCTCCTAATCAGAGTGAGAGTGACAAAGGGAGCCATCCTGAGGTGGATGTTGCAATGAATCATGACCCACCTGCCTATATGGTGGGTCCTGTGTAGTCGTTCCACTCCTCAGAGTGACAACCTTTGCATCAACATACTATCCTTGAGGAGGAGGAGTAGAAGGGGCAGAGTTAGGGTTGGCAACAGAGCAGGCTGAGGCGAAGCATATCCAAGGGGTACAAGAGGTGCCTAAAGAACTACATGCACCTATCCCTGTGGTGCATGAAACCTAGGTGGGGCACCCTGGTTTTGCACATGTCAGGGATTCGAGACAGGTTGGGAGGGTAAGGCTCCCTGTGGTCTATTCTCCTATAGCATCTGGTTCTACGTGCTCTGGACGCTTTGTATCTAGCTCTTGAGTTGTACCTAACCCTTTTCTAATAGTTTCAAAGCTTTCCTCAATTCATCCACCACATCGTCCCACGGCTGAGGGTAAGGGGCAGCATCGCGAACAGGTTAATACATAGATTGAGGTCATTGCTGATATGAGACTGGCTATTGCCTAGGGTATGTGGGTGCCACATTCCCATAATGTCTAGTCTAGTGCTGTGGAGCTTAATTGGGTCTCTGTGAGGTCCCATACCAGGCGAAGTTTGGATGCTGGAACCAACCAGGGTTATACATCTCTGAATAAGGGTTGTTACGCCCGTATCCTTGGATAGCGTTCACATCTACATACGTCAAAGATGTCTGAGACATACAATCGTCAAGGGAATACGCACTATAATCGTCGTGCAGTGAGTAACCCTAATCATACAATGCCAACTCTAAATTATTCATGGGTTCCTGAAAAGGACCCTGTGAAAGAACAGGAGAATATTCATCCCAAGTGAGCATATGTGCTTGAGCAGAGGGCTTAGAATGTAGAGGAGCAAGGTGAAGCAGCATTACCTAGATGTACTGGACAAGAACAGATCAATTCGTCAAGCTTCTTGTCCAGCAAGTTCACGTTGTCCAGCTTCTTGGTTATGATGTCCATGTCGGCTCATGCTGACTCTGCAGAAGCCTCATGGACCGTGACTCATTATTGTCCAAGTCGCTGGAATTGGTTCATTGAGGCTACATTCATGGAATTCTCTACTAAAGACTCAAACAAATCGAATGCGATGCTCTCATCTTTAGAGAGGAAGTTCCCACTACTCAATGCATCGGCCAGATATCGATGCATCTTTAGAGAGGAAGGTTCCATCAAGGCATGATTGTTGTAGCACAACAATCATGCAACCTAAATCACTTGAATTAAGCTAGAACCTAGAATAACTTAAGTATAAAGCATTCATAGGTATCGTAATTTTCACAATAGCTAGTTTATTAGTCATATAGATAATATCGTCATTTTATGACCTAAAAAAGAGATGATTTTAATCGCAGATGATTCAAAGCTACAGATGTCAGATTAGACCGGACAGATCTGATCAGAACGATGACAGGAGTCCAACGCTTCTGAAATCGTCTTGATCAGACAACTAGGGCATCTTGTGCAGTCCATAAAAGAACGGAGATCATAAAGCCAAAGGACAAAGATTCGAGCCTCAGATGAAGAATCTAACCAAACGGATGAATCCAGATCGACGATTGCAGTCCAACGACGCAAAAATCAACTCAATCGAAGGTTTACATCACCAGATACAAGGAAAAGAAGATGGACGGCCATGATGACGTCATGTGGCACCATCACAGCCGCTCCCTCACCACCGCCCCATCTAGGAAGGCCACCACACACACTGTGGGCCATTGGATCTTCATTCAATGGCCACGAGCACGCCACATCGCCCATCCAACTGAATAAGTATAAATAGAAACAAACAAGTATGTATAATAGAACGTTCGCATAGCACGTTGGCTCATGCACTCACACGGAATCATGTGACGCACGTTCGAGTCGAGCTTTGCGCGAAATTGAAGCGGCGTTGGGCACAGGCGCAATTGTGCGATTGGAGGGCAGAGGCGCAACGACCACGTGGCGCGATCAGAGCGCACCGCGGGCGAACGTGCAATCCCACGTGTTTTGCAAGATTAGGAAGGAGAGGCAAGCGTGCTCGAGCCGTCCGATCTCATGATCGAACGGCTGAGGATCATGCGCTAAAAAGGGCCTTGCAAGTGCGTGCATAGAGAGAGATTGTTGAAGCGGGCGCACGAGGAGGAAGCAGGCTGTGGGATCTTTATCCAAGGGTGCAGCGGGCGCCACATGTCAACCAGGGATTAAAGCCATGTGATAGAGGCAAATTTGAAGGCTTTTTTAGGCCAGATCTGATCCGTTGATGTCTCGATCAATAGATCTGATCAAACAGGAGTTGTTACACGAGATTAAGGGCTAAAATACACTTTTTGCCCTCTACAAAAGCTATAAAAGAAGGCCTAAGGCCCCCCAGTTGAAGCATCTCTCTCTCCCATCAACTCTAGATATAACTCTTCCACCTTCTCTACAACTCTCCGTCCCTCTGCAACTCTGCTTCGACCTTCATCCTGGCACTCTAGATCTGAGGTGTTGGCACATCTCGCACAAGCATCCTACAAGTGGTGTCGTCTCTCTGCCACTCTCTCTCTCTCTCTCTGTTTCTATTTAGCATAGTAATTTCTACTATGAAAAACTCTTTATCAATGCAATGAAATTTGATCTTATGAATATCTGATGTCTCTTTATACATATATACATATATAAATACCTGTTAGAACTAATTTTATTGAAACACTTCTGTTAAAATTGAGATTGCCTCCCTACAAATGACCTGGTACTTACTGGAGTTTTATAAATTTATTTGTCGACGTATTTTCGCTCTATTCTATAACTAAATAATATTTTAAACAAGAATTACATGCCGAACAGGGAACACCATGGTTGGGACACTTTTGGAGAAGGTCATGAAATCTATCCCAGGCATCATGTAACTTTTCCTTGGTCCCTAGGAAAAAGTCGTGATTGCCCACCTCATTACATCTATTCAACCTATCAGGAAGAACTTCTAGAGGAATTCTCAACATAAATTCTCCCAGGTATAGACTGGCCTCCCGATGGTCTTAAGCCAATACAAACCTTTATCTCTTAGCGAGAAAGAGAGAAGCTTCATGAGAACAATTCCAATATCAACATTTCTGGGTCGAACCATCTCTACAATTCGAATCAGATCATCTATGTGCTGGAAGGGATCCTCGTTCCAGTTACCATAGAAATAAGTCTAAATCAGACTTATTACGTTCAGCTTTAATCAGAATGCATCTTTGCCTACGGGAATCCAAACCTGAGGTGGCACATTCAGTGCAGCCGGATTATAAAAGTTTCACAGTTGTTCTCCTCGTGGTGGATGTTGTATTCTATTCAGAGTGTTTAAGATTCACTCAATGCTCTGCTGGTAACGCTACCCAGATGCAACGACATAGGCCTCTAGTAGATCTAGGGGATTCTAGTTCCCCTCAGAACCATGAAGAGGCCTAGGGTTAGGATTAGGGTTAGCCATTTTAGCTAACCAAGAAGATGGGTGGGAAGAGAAGGCAGTGGCGAAAATAGTCGCCTAGGTCTCCTTGGGGTAGGTTCCCAAGGGCCAACCAATTCAGGTCTCAACAACCTTCTCCCTCACATACACCAGCTACAAGGGCTGGTGAAGACAAGTACACAAGGCAAAGGCCTTGTAATACAAATGTGGTCCTTTAATTAGGTGACCGGGTTTCAAAATTCAAGTTTTGATTCAGGAGTTCACTTGTTATGAAACCAAATGAATAAAATCCAATTTTCTCAGGTTAACCCAACCAATCTGAGTACAAAGGGACTAAAGGGAAGATTTTGCATGAGGCTCCTTTGTACCCCTTAGCCCTGACCGTTTGGCACTACCTCGCATGCCTGACACCAGGTTTTACCAAAAACATTTGGATTATTCACTCAAGTTTGTAATAACAAGCTCGGGTTAAGAATTTTTTTTTCCTTTTGATTTGATTAACCCTGACTCCTAAAATGGACCTAATGTGAATTGCCTAAGCTTGTAATTAATTGATTTCAATTCAAGGTAGGTAATGTGGTCAACTAAGCAAACAACCCTCACCTACTAGGCAATGGACTCAATTAAGTCCTAAACAAGTCAAGTGGGTCTCTAAAAAAATAAAATCCTAAAGTTTTCAACCTAGGGCTTATGCCACTTCTAAAAAGTAGTAAATAGACCCAACACTGACTTAGGATTACTCTCAAGGTATATCTGTAATCTAAACATTATGAAAATTGGATGGCAGATTCCCTTTTTAATTATATTTCCATAGAATATTTTTCTTGATTTTTTACTATTTCAGATGATTTTATCTTGACTTTATAGTGACTGGAGGGTGGATAGGGCAGACAGACCCCTTGTCATTGTTTCAACTTCAAACAGTAAAAGAACTGATCCAAAAAATCTCGAAAAATAAATGAATAAAGCTTATTTTACTAGCTTTCAAACCCAACTAATTACAATTTAATCAAAGTTCTACTGTGGCCGAAATAAATTTTCAAAGATGAATAAATTCATATTTTAATCTAGTTTGACCCTTGTTTACTGTATGAATTTTTAAAAGTTGTACGGTGTGAATTTTCTTAAATTCAAGGTGGCATTAGAAAGGTGATTCGAAAATATATGTTTAGGTCGAATTTCAGATATTTTAGATCAATAAATATTCATTAAATGAATTTTAATTCGTACGAAAAGTGTTGGCCAAATTTCTAAAGATACTAAAGAGGATTTTAAAAGAGTTTTTGAATGAAAAATCCTCTTTACTAAAAAAAAATTGCAGAAATTAAATTTAAAAATGAATTTAATTTTCTTTACTTTATATACATATATATATATATATATTAGAAACCAAACAAACAACTTCCTTAAGGCTCAAAAATAACCCAAAAGTTCTAAGAAATTAAAATGCACCTACACTAGGAAATGAAAGTGTGCACCTGATTTGATCTTCACCCGCACTCAATGTGTGCGTAGATTCACACTCTGGCTCCTGCACACCAAAACGCAAGCAAACACAAATATGTCAAAAATCATAAATTAGATTCGCCTTGCCTCCTCAGCAACAGAACCATTTGTTAAGTTAAAAATTGTTATATTAAGTGTTAAGTTGTAGTATAGTTGCAAAATCGCACCTAGCAAAAATATACTAAAACTCAAAGTGAGTCCCAATCGATCTCTAGGAGGCAATAGATATGAAAGGATTCTGATTTTACTTTTTTTTTCTTGCTTGCGAAACTAACCTAAATCTAAGTGAGAACCTAAAACCTAACCTAAATCTAATCATGATAGCTAATCTCTTGGATAGCAAACTCTCCCATCGCTCTCTCGAAATGCACAATCATGGTATAGCACAAGTAAATATAGACACTATACAAGTAACACTCATCATGGAATTCATGGATTATATGCGGAACATCGAGAGAATTTTGATCGATTATCGATTTGTTTATGCGAGCAAGAGCAGCCGTCTATTTTTTTATTGTTTGACTAACTGTGCAAATCAATTAACTTAAACTTAATCTAGCTAGTATCACAAAATAGAATCAAGTGGCGAAAGAGCAAAGTATCACAAAATAAAATGGAACTAGATCACTTGCATTGCATGAAAGATTCAAAATAACAGAAATATTCGCTGGAACAACACTAGAGGAATGCTTAACAAAGGAATTAAAATGACAAGGATTTAAATGAAATCTAAACTAGTAGAAATCCACCCTACCGATAACACTCACATGAGTCATCGGCATTGGAGGGTGGTGGTGGCTAGACCTTGGGTATGGGGACCCGTCTGCACGCCACAATAGAGAGGAGCACGCCTAAAACTCAAGGGGAGTCTAGGCATGCAAAAAGGAAAGGAATTAAACTAGCTACTTTCATGAAATAAAATGCAGAAATTAGAGGAATAAGAACAATACTACTAATTTGCTAGAAATTAAGGACACCAAGAGTGCCTCCGTGTGGTGGGCCTTGATGGTCATGTGGAGTTGAGGTGGTGGGAAGGGTGGCCGACCACCTAAGGTGGTGGTGGTTAGCCTTGGAGAGGTGGTGGTGAGGGTTTAAGGTGGAGGAGGAGTGGTGGCTGAATGGGAGGTGGAAGGAGATGGCTCAAGTGGGTGGCCTAGGTGGCCTTTTACAAGATGGAGGAAGGTAGGGTTGGCACACCAAGGGAGGGGTCTTTGGAGTTGGGTGTCACCAACTTTCAAGGGAAGGAGTTGGTGGTCTAGTAGACTAGGTTTTTGGAAAGTTGAGGGGTGTTTTGAATGGGTTTATGTAGGTTTAAGTGATGTTGGCTTGGGTTTTAATTGGGTTGGGTTAACCTAGGGTCCAATGGGTGGAGTCTAATTGTGTAGGTCCTAGTTTAATTAGGTGTGTGTGAGTGTGATTGGGTTAGGATGATCCCAATAGGTGTGTGCATACCTAAGTAGGTCTAGGTCAAGTCTAATTTGGTTCCACTAAGCCTAATTAGACTTGTATAGGTAGAGATGAGTCAATTAGGTCTTGAGTGGATCTAATTGAGTTCAAGTTCACCCAATCAAGTAAGGATGCACCCAATTGGGTTAGGGTTAGTTGATTGGGTTTGGGTGGAGTCTAATTAGGTTCCCATGAGCCTAATTAGCTTGGGGTTAGCCTAATCAAGTCCACTGGACCAAATTAGACTGTGGCTGACCCAATTGACTCAGGTTGAGTCAATTAAGGTAAGGTTGCTAGGGACCTAAGTAAGACTCTGGAGTGTGGATTGGATTGGGGATAGGAGGATTAGGAATGTGGATAGTGGATCATAGGAATCTGGATAATACTATCCATTTTTTGGCCAAAGTGGGAGTAGTTTAGGATTAGGGATAGAGATAGCCTAGGTGGAGAGTGGGGATAAGGATATGTAGATAGAAACATGGATAGCACTATCCATGGTTTAGGTTCTAGGCTGAGTTAACCTAATAGGAGGGTGGCTTAGGAATAGGAGAAAAGATAAGACTATCCTAGGAAACTATAGATAGGGATGGGGATAGGGATATCCTAAGTTCTTACTTTCTTCTTTTTCTACATTTATTCATACAACTATCCTAGTCTATCTCTCTCTTACTCTCTGTCTTCATTCCTCCTTTATTCCAGCTTTATTCCAAGCTCTACTGCAACTCCAGCTTTTATTCACTTCCCATTCAATCTCAGGATATCTCCTGAGCTCCTTGTTATCTGCAAATACAATTATGCACCAATCAGTACGGAAAAATAGCATTATTCTATAAACAACTAAGTAGAACAACTATGATGCAAGATATGCAGCTTATACATGTATTATTCATAAGTTAAGCTAGGATCTAACTTAATTTAGGTTGATTAAGACCTGTGATTACTGAGGGAGGAAATTTGAAGGGAATACAACATTCATAGCTTCTAAAGTATGCAGAGTGCTGAAATGTTACCAAAATCCATTCTCTATTAATTTTGATCACCAGTTTGATGACCATTAGGCAATTTTAGCCAATCAATTCGATTCTTTCTCTTCCTGTTAGAAGCATACAAATGATAGAATTTGGTGTTCCTATCACCACTATCCACCCATTTATGTCTTGATCTTTGGTGACAGTGAATTTCTTCTTTTAGAAGGACCTCTCCATATTTTTGCCTTAGCATTTGTTCCTTTTGATAGTTATCCCAAGAAGAGATAAAACTGACCGATCTCCTTTTCAATGTCCTTCTTAGATTGTTTTCAATTTGTGCAATCAGATTTTGACCACTTAGCAATTTTTTTTGACAAATGGCCTAACCTTTTTGACAAAGTATTGTGCAGAATCATCATTCCAGCCTTTCTTCAATACCTCATTGAAGCTACCTTCAAAATACTAGTTGGCTTCCATCCTCCAAATCGCAAAGCCATGCTTGGGCTTCCTTTCAGTACGAAGAAAAATTAGGTTGTAGTCACTTCCGATGGCTAGAAGATGGAGTACCCCAACCATTGGAAAGGAGAGCTACAAATCCCCTGACACAAATACTCTATCAAGCCTTTCTTTAATTAGAAATTGAGGATTCCTGTGATTCATCTAAGTATATGCTTGCCCCATAAAGCCCAGATTAAGTAAACCCACTGATAAAATTTTTTAGATGGTTAAATTCTCTAGTTGGAATAGATGGACCACGTAATTTATCTTGCCTGTGTAATATTGAATTAAAGTCTCCCATACAAACCAGAACAGGCAAAACATCAACTTAAGTATCCATAATGTCCCTTTTCCAACACTTCACATAAATGCTTGAATACATATTGCATTTGACACAAATTAACAAATATAACAATTCGTATCGTGTTATTATCAAAGTCACCACTCTACTAGCTGTTAAGTTAATTATCCCAAAGGATTGCTAGTCTAACACTATATATTCTTTCCATATGTAAAATACAAATATTTCTTCTCTTGATACATACATCATGCATGTTTACTTACTTTCTATATATCTTTAAATCCTAGCATATAGTTTGAACACTACTCAATAACTAATGACTTGTAGGGGCATTATGCAGATTTGATAAATTTGATATCCACTTTGAATCCAATATAACTGAATTTGATCAGATCAGAATTTCCATCTCCCTTGAATTAAAATATGTTACATTAGGATTTTCATTCAATTCACTCTGATCTATATTCCATAAAATTATAAAATATATATACTTATAACATAATATATATAGCATTATGTATATTAAGTATTAACCACTGATTAGGCATCACACCTTTTCCAATGCTTCAACATCCCTCCCTCCTCCTCCTTAAGCTTAATTAAGTTCTCATTCTTGATAAGGGGCAAAAAGCGTCATCGGATTAAAACTTCTCACAAAGTCCAAAAAAGATCCAGCTACCCAAATACCCAACAAATAAGCAGATCCGGGTCTACCCAACCTGCCTATATCCTGATGAATCTGAACTCGCCAGCATCCAGGCGGATCCGGGTAAGTCCAACCCACCAGAGAACCTGGTTGACCGGAGTTGAAGAGGCAGCAACAACATCCACATTGGTGCTAACGGATGGTGTTACCCATGCTACTTATAGCCGAGTAACAGACAAGCCGAGAAATCCGCGGGGTCTATTATGAGGATTAAATGTTGTTAGATATTTCCTCTACTATAAATTGAGAGGAGGGACCCTCAGAGACCTCCCCACACAACCCTAGAGAGAAAATGCGAAACTTTGTACTACCCATAATTCTAGTGAAAATTCGGAAGCATTACCCTCCCCCAGACATACACCCCTTTGGGTGGAACTGGGTTACCAAACTCTTGTGTCTTCTTTTCTATGCAATTGTTGTTGATTCAGGTCCCCTTTCGCTTAAGAGCTCCAATCAATTGGCGTCGTCTATGGGAAATGATTATCATTCAATGTTGTTTCCTTATCTCAAATCTTAGCAATGGCCCCCATGACTCACAATTCCTCTCGCAGTAATCCCGAGAAGGCGGCAGTGTAGGCAAAATCAAGCGTCTCAGTGTCCAAGGGACTCCCCTAGCACTTTGAGCCTAGTAAGAAGTAGGCCCAACCTAGCTAGCAACCTGAGATCCCCTCCTTGGCATGCAAGCAAAGGAGAAGTACGAGGCTAGGCTGGCGAATTTGAAGGCCGAGCAACAATCAATCACAGATAAAGTCCATGAGATCAAACAGATCAAGGAGTTGGGCAAGATCCAGCCAGAGGAGCCCCAAAGTTCACATCTTAAAGATGACCAAATGAAAAGGCATCGTGTGGTGAAAGAGAACGCTCGCCTACGTGAACAGCTTGAGAAGTTAAAATGTGAGCTTAGTAGCCAAAAAGGGGAAGTTCCTCCCAACCTGCCTAAAGCTCCATGCCTGCCTTCGTCGGGGGAACAGTTCGGGGATCACCCCATGGCTACTAACGGCGAGGGATCAATGCTCGAGATCGTCCGCCAGGTTACCCGGGTGATGAGAGGTATACGCCCGCATACCTACGTTACCACCCACCAGGTGATGACAGCCCCCCTACTAGAGAAGTTTAAGCAGCTCATCATGGCTCAGTATGATGGGCAGTAGACCCCAACAACTTTGTGGGGAGCTACTGCCAGATGATGCTGGTGCACGGCTGCCTTGATGGGGTACCATGTCGAGTATTCCTATCATATCTCTCTGGCATGGCCTACGAATGATTCAATGAACTGCTGGTCAGGAAAATCACCTGCTTTCAAGAACTGGCGGATAAATTATGCCAGTACTTCGCAGTGCAGCAAAGAGTTAAAGATAACCCAAAGAAGTTGTAAAAAATCTGACAGCTGAAGGTTGAGTCCTTCCGATCATACCTAAATCGGTTCAAGGCTCAATACTTCAAGTGCAAGAGGCCCCATGATGCCATAGCCATCCAGTACTTGAAGTCAGGTCTCCTGACTCAAAGGTTCTGGTATGACATCGACAACTTCCCTCCTAGAAATATGGCAGAGTTGTTGTACAGGGCTGCAAGGTTCACAATGCAAGACAACTCCTTCTGCTCCTGTAGCCAGCTAGCGGATAAATACGGAGACGATCTCGATCCCATGGAGGAGAAGAGAACCTCAAGAGAATCGGCTCCCGTGTCCATCTGCGGAGGAAGTCACTTCAACAAGCGAAAGGCCAACTTCCATGATCATAGGAGCGACCGACCCACTAAGAGCCGAAATAACGAACCCTGCCAACCCAAGCAGGAGTCATTTGAAGAGTACACTCCCTTGGCCGTGAACCAAGTGAACATGTTGGCAAAGGTGTGGCCCAACAACAAGGACCTACTACTCGCCAAAGCCTCTCAAGAAGAAGGTTGATTCCAGGCCCTATTGCAAGTACCACAAGGCCTAGGGGCACGCCACGGAAGACTGTTGGGATTTGTGCGATCAAATCGAGTCCCAGATTCGACATGAAAGCTTGGCTCACTTTGTCAAGCAAAACGAGGGCCAAGACAAAGGCAAGATACCTATGGAGGGTACGGAGGACTACCATAAGGAGAAGCTCCAACAACTCTGAGGGGTCAACATGGTCTTTATGGCAGACCGAGAGCCAGACGGGTCCAAAGGTCATCAGATCGAGCAGGCGGTGCCCTCCTAGCTCCCTCCAGCAAAATACCATCACCAAGTCCTGACAACGATGGCTGTGTTACCCCAAAATGCTCATTTCTCACTGCCTAAACCCACGGGTGCGAAGGTTGAGGTCATCTTCATGGTCAATGCTGCCCCAAACTCCCCCCACATGGATGCCCCATAGTGCATTCCCCACCCTTCAGTGCGGCAAGAGAGGTACCAAACAAGCGACCTCTAAACTGTTCACTTCCTTGCCTAACCCAGCAGAGCACACTGACCTACTCCTAGTAACTATCTTGCTGGCAAGCCAACTCCAACCGAGGCTCCTAGTGGACAAAGGCAACACAAGGGACGTCCTATTTTGGAAGACTTTACTCAAGCTGGGGTTCAAAGAAGAGCACCTTTCCCTGTCAACTCATTCAGTCGTAGGGTTCGGCAATCACAAGGTCATGCCGAAAGGGGAGATCAGCCTTCCCTTATTAGTCTGCGATGGGGACAGGCACCTAAACAGGATGGCCACATACATAGTGGCTGGGTTGATGGTGACGTTTGACAGCATTATCGGCCACCCAATGACCCATGCCTTCTGACTGATCCCCTCCTCTTATTTCCAGTTCAAACTTTTCCAAACTCCTCAAGGGGTAGGAATAGTACATGGGGATCAAATGGCCAAGTGAGAGCTCCTACAGATCGAGTTGGAGCGTTTCATGGAGCCAAGACCCCCCAAGCCACAGAAATGGGGAAAGAAGAGAAGCCAAGTCCAAGCGATCCACTAGGAAACAAATCTGGTTGATCCGCCAGCGACTTTAGAGCTCTAGCCAAGCTCTTCACCCATAGCCATACATCTATATTTTGACAACGCTACCAAGCTCATCAAAGTTGGGGCGGACCTTGATCCCTATAAAGTTCAGGAGCTGCTACTTCTGCTAAGGCCAATGCG
This sequence comes from Thalassia testudinum, assembly GCA_037157565.1. Classification (NCBI taxonomy): domain Eukaryota; kingdom Viridiplantae; phylum Streptophyta; class Magnoliopsida; order Alismatales; family Hydrocharitaceae; genus Thalassia; species Thalassia testudinum. The sequence goes on from JAZHRO010000002.1 coordinate 96,503,793, forward strand.
GCAGAGGTGGACCCATCCCTGATTCAGCATCACCCCAACATTCAGGCGGACGCCAAGGCTATCAAGCAGGCGCACAAGCTCAAGTCAGCCAAACAATGACAAGCGGCTGAGGTAGAAGTCCAGAAGCTCCTTGAAGCTGGCTTCATCAAAGATTCCTTGTACCTAGCATGGCTGTCCAATGTGATCATGGTGAAGAAGGCCAATGGCAAATGGCGAATGTGCATAGACTTCACCAACTTAAATGAAGCCTACCCAAAGGACGAGTTCCCCTTGCCAAGGGTGGACGCTCTGATGGATTCCTACAATAGTCAATCGCATGTGTCCTTCCTAAATGCCTATAGCAGACACCATTAGATAAGTCTTGCTCCAGCAGATAGACTTCACACCTCATTCATAATAGATAGGGGTCTGTTTCAATATAGAGTCATACCCTTTGGCTTGAAAATTGCTGGAGCAACTTACTAGTGCCTTATAAACATGATTTTTTCCCACTTAATAGGAAAATCATTTGAGGTGTATATCGATGACATGTTGATGAAGGGATCAAACTTCCCGTAACAGTTAGAGTATTTGGTAGAGGTGTTCCACGTCTTAAGAAACATCTACCTCCGCCTGAACGCCTAGAAGTGTGTTTTTGGTATTTCAGCCAAGAAATTCTTGCGGTTCTTAGTTTCTAACCGAGGAATAGAAGCCAATCCAAACAAGATTCAGGCAATCATGGCCTTGAAACCACCGAGTACTCTGAAGGGGATGCAGTCATTAGTTGGAAAAATTGCCTCTTTAGGTCGATTCTTATCTTAATCTTATGACAAATGCCTCCCCTTCTTTGAGTGCATAAAAAAGGGCAAAGGCTATACCGCCGCCCACTGGATCCCTCATTGCCAAAAGGCTTTCAAGGAAGTAAAGGAAGCCCTCAAAAGTTCCCCCATCTTAACGGCTCCTAAGCCTAGGGAATCTCTTTTCCTATACCTGGCGACGTCCATGTCCGCTATCAGCGTCATCTTAGTTGGTGAGTGAGAAGGGGGGTGTTTCGCTCGCTAAATCTAGTTTTAAGAATATCGCATTGTAATATGACCAAAAAAGTGTTCATAACAAATACAATTTTATTACTCGAATTTAAAGTTCGAGGTCGAACACAGTGAGCAAATTGGTGTTTAGAAATTAAGATCACAATTCAGAATTTGAAAGAATATGCAAGAATATCAATGTCACAGTGCAAAAATATAAGAGTAAATGTAAAGCACAAAATGCTAAAGAACTCAATGTATATGAATTGAACTCAAAATTGGACGTCTGATTTGTAAATCGGACGCCTTAAAATGATGATGCTACAATGCTCCTGACTTCTTCTTTCTTCTACTTCTACTCCTCTTCTCTCTCTTTCTTTGCCGACTGCCTTTGGCTTCAGTCTTCTTCCTCTACGATCTTTCTTTGCCTCTCTTCTTTTGCCTTTCTCTGTCTTCTCCTCTTTCTTTCTCTTCTTCTTCAGCCTTCTCTTCTTTAGCTTCTTCCTCCTTCTCTGGCTTCTCCTTCCTTTCTTTCTCTTTCTCTGTCGGCTGCCTTCTTTCTTCCTTCTCTTCCTCTACCTTAGCTTCTCTGCATCCTTGCCTTCTTCTCTTTGCCTTTGGCTTTCTACCTCCTCTTAACTTCGCTACCTGACCTTCTCTTCTTTCTTTGAATTTGGCTAAGTGTGGAGCCAAACTTTCCAAGGCAAAACCTACCCCCAACCCACGCACACTCTCCTCTCCTTTCTCTCTTAGGTTCCGCTCTCCCACAGCCACATGCTATCGGGTAATCGGGTTGGGTACGTACCTAGGACCAGGCCCACCGGTGTGCGGTGGTGGGCGAGGAGTGCAAGTCAGATCGGGTCAAGACCAGGTCCACGGGGCATGGTCATGGATGAGGCCGAGTCGGTCGGGTGAGAGGGACCTCACCCCGTGATTCAGAGGTGAATAGCTACTGGCAAGAATTCAATTTATGCGCACACAACTGCTCGTCCAGTTTTGAGGTGGGACTATCTGTCCACCTTTCTTCTCTCACACCTGCGATGGAGGTGTTCCTCTAATTGTAGTAGCTGCTACGGCCCTTGACTTCAATTGATAGCCTGGAGTCGTGCGCAAGGGTGTTCCATGCAACCTAGGGCAGGGACCTAGAGTTGGCACGGCCTGGAGCTCGCTTCAAGCTTGCTTCAAGCTCTACGCTAATGGCGAAAGATGGCAGTACTTGAAATCACCACAACGGCCTCACGGCCACGTCAGATCACTTAGGAAGCTTCGCCGAGGCATGACGAGTGTACTATGGTGGTCGACGTGTCGTGGGGATGCCTGTGCGAGCGTGCCTAGGGCACACTGTGTGTGTATGTGTGGGTGTGTTCGAGGGTGTGTTTGGGTGAGTGACGGAGTGAATGGAGTGATGGGTTGTGATTAAGGAGTCAAGGTAGAGGTCGTAGGGTGGTTGGCGAGGTGGATGGAGGTGCGGAGCGACGGGCACACCTCGCCAGAGGTATTGCTAGAGATGGAGGAGATGATGGTGGTGGAGTGCGGCAGGAGTCATTTTAGGGAAATAAAGAGGGGGAAGAATGTAGAGGGTGAAAGGGACTTATCTAGGGTGATAGTGGACGAAGGGAAGGTGAGGGTGGCATCTGGCGCGTACTGCCGACGCCGGAGACGAAGGTGCTCAGGGAAGGACGGTCGGCGAGGATGAAGGGGAGATAAGGGCATCGGCGGGTGCTACACGACGCGGACGAACACAAGGAAGAACCTGCCACTAGTATTGTGGTCAGGCGACGAGGAAGATCAAGGAAGGTCGTCGAAGCTTGATGAGTGAATCGGCTAGAGGAGAAGAGACGAATTTTAGGAGGTTTCCCGGTCAATTTCAAGCTTAGAGGAGTCAGTTGGATCTGGGGTCTCCTTAAATAGACCTCTGGAGGGAGATTTGTGCTTGGAAGCCAAGCTTCCAAGCAAGGTAAGGTCACCGGAGTTGGAATCTTCAAAATACCCAAACCTCTCATGCATTTGCATGAGAGATTGGGTAACAAGTAGGGTATCAAACAGGGTTCACATTGGAGGAATTTTCTCAGAGAATCTCCTTTCCAATTTTGAAGGGGATTCTCTGAGAAATCAGAGAGAAATCACCTTCTAAAGCTCACCGAAGTAAGATTCCTCCACTATAATGGTGGAGGGACCTATTTGCGAGAACAATGAAAAAGATAGGGGGGCTTTTGCAAAGCTTTTTGAAAGATAGGGGCATAAATGTAATCAGGCTGGACCCATTTACAAAGTGGGTCAAGATGAGTTCCCCTTAAGTACAAATTTTGGTACAAATATAATTTGGACCTAAGAAATCCAATGGTAAAGTTGGATTTTGGGTTTGACCACGTTTGACTAGAAAATTTATGCAAAAACCTAATTTAGGGCAAATATCTGTCTGAGACCCCATTCTAAGTCTAAATGGGGTTCAATGCCCAAATTGAAAGTTTTAAACCCTAGAGAATATTTTTCTATGATTTTTAGAGGGTTTAGGTGGATTTTATCTTGACCAAAACCTTTGTTAATCAAGCGGATCTGTTTTAGGGTTTCAAGAAGTCATTTAATTCACAAGGTATACATAAACCCTTTTCTATCAAATCCAACCCACTTTTTATCTTATTAAGACCTTTTGATTTGTGTTTAGCCCTTGAGAAAATCCGTTGTTGTACTGCAATGGTAAAATTACAATTTTAACCCTTGTTTCTTACTTTTCTCTTAGAAAGGTTATTCAGTGAATTGTGACCTCCAGTTGATTATATAAGAGCTTTTATTCTCTTTATTTTGTCAAAATGAACTAGTTAGGGCTCATGATGGTGTTCCCATCATACCCCCATGCCTAGCTTTTTCTAGTTCCTTAGCAAAATTTTAAGGTTTTAACTTTGATTCTAGACCATGAGTTTCTTTGATGTTCAAAAACTATGATGAGTGCTTTCTTCTGTAGATTAGGTAAAATGCCAATAGTAGGCCTAGAGGTATTCAAGTACCAACTAAGATCCAGATCTGACCAACTCTAACCTCAGTCTGCCGCAAATATTTTTAAAGCCCACAAGAACTATCCTAAGGTTCGTTGGACTCCGTGGTTAAAGTACCTGTGCTTGTAACATATTTTTAGCCTTGGTTTAGTTTGCAATGTGTTTTTGTAAGAGAGAGACAGAGGAATTTCCTTTGTTTGGAGAGTTTTCTCTCTTTTCTTTTTATTTCTAGCTTCGGATTGGCTTCTCAACACGGTCTGTATCGGATTCCTAGTCCCCATCATCAATCCTCGAAGGGTCCCTAGCAATCGATGCTTTGGGATAGCACCACCCATGGCAACCCCCAGAACCCTGGCTTTCGAGATTTCGAGATAATCCTGCTTGTGGCGTTCTGCAGCTAAATTCAGACCCTGGCAATCGACATTTCGGGATAATGCCGCCCATAGCATCTGAACCAGCACAGGGTGCTTACATGCCCCCAGTAGGATATGTAAATATCCTAGAAGACAAGTATCAAGGAGATGATATGTTATTGCGCATCTTCGAGGGGAATTTCCCTCCTCTCAACGCCGGGAACTTGTCCAAATCAACTTGTGTCGATCGACCGCTCCTAATCTAGGAGACTTTTTCAGAACAATTTAAACATATTTGCGTGATTTTGATACTTATGCGCACTTAACCCAACTGTGTGTGGATTGAGGTGCTTAAGCTACCGAGTCTCGCAAACCAGAGGTCAATTAATGAGGTTGAATACTCCTTAAGCCTTAGACCTAATACTTAAACTTCGTATTTTCCCCAACCTCTTGAGGACTATCCAAATCATAGCAGATACTTGAATTTTTAAGCCTAGGAGTATAGCCCAAGAGGCCTAAGATCAGCATTCCTACTAATCTCTTATGTGTTTTATTAGCACTTTTTTCCTTTCATTTTCTTTTTCTTGATATGGTCAAGAACTTAGTTAATCCCTTAATTTCTTACTAATGACTATCTTTTTTCTTTTCAACTTGTCCTCCTTTTTGACATTTTTCACTTTTCCCCTTTTTCTCCCCAAGATTTGTATGGCCTCAAAATTTTCTCTCTCCTCAGAATTTTTTGTTCATTTTCAAGAATTTTTTCACTTTTTTGGTATTTTTAGGGTATGTGATGATTTTTTTTTTTATGAAACCTTTTCTTGTAAGATAATTTTCACAGCGTTTTGTACTTTCATACCCCTCGATGCCTACGATTTGCAATGTCCCCATTATAAATTAGGTGAGTTCAAGTTCAGCCTAGATCATTCATTAGAACAAGTTCTGAGTGGGCGAACGGGTCGAGGTGACTATTGCGGATGATTTCAAACTCGGGTACAGGTACCTGAGGTGGGGTCGGCTGTTCTAATGGATGAACCCTAAAGTGAAATATGAATTCAACATAGGAATGTCAAGAAAGGTTTTGATTTTTTCAAAAATGACAGGTTGCCTCCCATTAAGCGCTGAGTTTTACGCCATCGACAGGGTGCAATGAGCTCAGGGAGAATGGAGGGTAAAGGATATCTCAGCCAAATTTGTATCGGTAGGGTCAATGAACGATTTGAGTCTCTGACCGCTCACGACGAAAGGTTCTGAATCATGGCTAAGTGGACTGATCTCGATTACTCCATTTCCGAAGATTCGTCGGACAAGGTAAGGTCCGATCCATTCTGATCTTAGTTTTCCTAGGAACAGTTTGAGCTTGGCATCAAAGAGTATGACTTTTTTACCAGGGTGAAAGATCTTTCTGGATATGTGCTTGTCGCGAAAGGCTTTAACCCACTCTTTGTAAATTCGCAAGTTCTCATACGCGTCGTGGCGTAATTCATCGATCTCTCTCATTTGAAGCTTTCTGTGGGTTCTTGCCTTAGAAAGATCTAGGTTACAAGTCCGTACTGCCCAATAGGCTTTGTGCTACAATTTGACGAGAAGGTGACATGCCTTCCCGTACACCAATCTGAAGGGAGACATGCCTAATTGGATTTTGTGGGCGGTCCTATAAGCCCACGAAGCTTCCAGAAGTCAAAATGACCAGTCTTTCCTGTTAGGTCAAACAGTAACTTGGAGGCTTTTCTTGATCTCCTGATTTGATAGCTTAGCTAGACCATTAGTTTGGGGGTGGTAAGGAGTAGCGATTCGGTGTGACACCCCATATTTGGTCATCAGTGACCTGAAATGAGTATTAGTGAAATGGGTCCCTCCATCAGAGATTATAGCACGTGGAATACTGAACCGCGAAAAGATGTTCTGATGAATGAATTTGATAACCACCTTATGATCATTGGTTCGGGTCGGAATAGCTTCGATCCATTTGAACACATAGTCAACAGCGAGTAGAATGTACTCGAAGCCGTCTGAAACAAGAAAGGGTCCCATAAAATCAATCCCCCATACATCAAAGATTTCACATACGAGAATCGACTGTAAGGGCATCATATCACGGTGGCTCATGTTGCCTAAGGTCTGGTAACAAGTGCATGCCCTATAGTGATTTATGCATCTTTGAAAATTGTGGGCCAATAGAAGTCGCACTGGAAGACTTTTGCTGTGGTTTTATGACCTGAGAAGTGTCCATCGCATGCCTGGTCATGGTAGAAGGACAAGATGTCCTGAATTTCCACTCCCGCAACACATCGTCGAATGATTTGATTAGCACCGATGTAGAAAAGATACGATTTTCCCAGAAGTAATACTTGGCAACGGAAAGCAATTTGTCTTTCTTGGCCTTTGGCCAATCAGACGAGATCTAATGTGATGCCAGGTAGTTTACTAGATCAGCAAACCATGGAAGCCCTATACTGATAGTTAGGAGGTGCTCATCAGGAAAATGTTCTGTAATGGGTCCGGAAGGGTCGATAATATCAGAAGGAAAGTGGGACAAGTGATCAGCTACCATGTTCTGTTTTCCCACTTTGTCGCAAATCTTAAGGTCAAACTCTTGCAACAACAAGATCCAGCAGATTAATCGAGGTTTCGCGTCCTTCGCAAGGAGATGCCTCACAGCTGTGTGATCAAAGTAAATGATAACATGGGAGCCCAGAAGATATGATCTGAACTTTTCCATGGCAAATACTACAATTAGCATCTCTTTCTCAGTAACTGTGTAGTTACGTTGAGCCTCATCAAGTGTCTTGCTAGCGTAGTAGATGACCACTGGTTCCCCATCAATTTTCTTAACAAGTATCGCTCCTACAGCGAAATCAGATGCATCACACATGATCTCAAAGGGTTGAGACCAATCATGGGACTATAGGATCGGAGCTTGGGTAACTTGATCACGGAGGATTTCAAATGCTTGAATGCATTCCTTGGAGATTTCGAAAGGAACATCCTTAGATAGTAGAGTGGTCAGGGGGCGTGCGATCTTTGAGAAATCAGGAATGAATCGACGATAAAAATCGACGTGCCCCACGAAAGATAGAATGTCCTTAATCGAGCTAGGCATAGGGAGTTTGGAAATCAGATTCACCTTGGCTCGATCGACCTGGATGCCCTTTTTTGATATGAGATGTCCCAGGACAATTCCTTCAGACACCATAAAATGGCTCTTTTCCCACTAAAGAACCAGATTCACGTTAATGCACCGCCTGAGGATTTGGACCAAGTGCAAGAAGAAATCATCAAATGATTCGCCAAATACTAAAAAGTCATCCATGAAGACTTCCAGATAATCACCTACCATATCTGAGAATATGGCAAGCATGCACTGCTGAAAAGTAGCGGGTGCATTGCAGAGACCGAACGGCAACCTTTGGAACGTGTACATCCCGAAGGGGCAGGTGAAAGTGGTCTTTTCTTGGTCCTCAAGATGAATTGCCACCTGGTTATAACTGGAGTACCCGTCCAACAAGCAGAAGAACATATTTTCTACTAGTTTCTCAAGGATCTGCTCAATAAACAGTAGTGGGAAATGATCCTTCTTTGTGAAGGTATTGAGTCTTCTATAATCAATGCAAACTTTCCACGAATTTGCCACACGGGTCAGTATGATTTCTCTGGTTTCAGTTGTGATTACAGTGAGTCCTGCCTTCTTAGGCACAACCTGGATTGGACTCACCTACCGACTGTTGGAGATCGGGTAGATGATCCCAGCATCTAACCACTTGATGATCTCCTTTTTCATGACCTCCTGCAGATTAGGATTTAGACGTCTCTGCATTTCTCAGGAAGGTCGTGTGCCCTCTTCAATGTAGATACGGTGTGTGCAATAAGAGGGATTGATGCCAATCAAATCATCGAGAGTCCATCCAATGGCTCTTCGATGTTGCTGGAGAACAGTAATCAAACAGGATTCCTGCTCAGGTGTGAGTCTAGAGTTGATAATCACAGGAAATATCTTATTGGAACCCAAAAAGACATACTTCAGATGGTCGGGAAGAGGCTTGAGTTCCAAGACAAGGTTATCAGCGGCAGCGGGCGGTTCAGGGTGTGTGTTAGGAGCAAGGAAAGGAGTTGCGGGTGTGTCTAAGTCAAGTTTGGACTCCTCTGATTGCAGGTTTTGATCCTCATGTGGTTGATCAAAAGTAGTCAGGTTTTCCTCAATATATGGATCGTCAACCACAACCTTGATATCACATATCTGTTCTATAACACCGCAATTAATCCCTTGTTGGGCCTTAAAGATGTCAATCTTTAATATTTGGTTCCTGAATTTTAGTTCAATTTGGCCCTCCTCACAATTTATGTTGGCCTTAGCAATGGCCAGAAAGGGTCTCCCTAATATAGTTGGTGTATCCCTCGGATTTTCTGGAGCATCCATATCCAAGACTACAAAGTCCACCAGGAAATAGAAATCCCGAACCCTAATAATGACATCCTCAAGAACTCTTTTAGGTGACTTAATAGATCGATCAGCCAGTTGTAATGTCGCCTCTGTCGGTTTAAGCTCCGATTCCTCAAAATGGTCAAGTAGGGATGTAGGTATTAGGTTTATGGAGGCTCCTAGGTCTAATAAAGCTCTATCAAATTGGGTATCACCAATTGTACAGGAAATCAGGGGAGTACCTGGGTCTTTTACCTTAGGTGGGAGTTTGCACAAAATTACAGAACTGGCTTGCTCTGATAATACGATTGGGCTCCCACTTTTGGTTCGCAGCTTATGCTTAGGTGTACACACATCTTTCAAAAATCATGCGTAAGCCGGTACGTGGTGGATCACATCCATCGAGGGGATGTTTATATGGACCTATTCAAAGAGCTTGACCAGATCCTCCTCAGGTGCCACGGATTTTTTTGTCCTCTTCTCTTGATCAAGGCCTTGGGAAATGGAACCTTAAATGGTTCCTCTAGAATAGGTCCAGGTTCTTGATCAGGGACAGGGGTATCCTGGATAACTATCCTAGGGCTTGGGTTAGCACTACCAGGCTGAGAGTGGCTTAGGTAAGGTGGGTCTTGTGTTGTTTTGCCACTACGTGTTGTTACTGAATTTAGTCCTGCCTGGTTTTGGTTCAGTGTCGGTAAAATAGGTAGCTGCTGCTGAAATCCCGAGTAAGATGTTGAAGCTTCCATCCTGTTAGGTGATAGAACAGAAGGGGGTTGATAAATCATGTGGGCTTGCCCGGATTTGGGTTCATAACGCGCCTCTGGTTCAGCACGTTATTCAGATTCGGTAGAGGTTACGAAGGGAGTGTGCTAGGTTGGCAGGAATTTTCCATCTTGGTGAGTTGATTTCGAACCTCTTTGATCTCATCCTTGTGCTATTTTTGCATAGCCACATTCATCTTCTGAATGTCAGCCAGAGTCTAAAGAATAAGAGTCATTTGATCTGTCTGAGTTGGCCCAAACTGATAGGTGGGGTTGGGCCGAGGTTGAGGCGACTAATATGGATGAGGAGCTTGTGGATGGGGTTGATATGGTGGTTTTTTATTCTGATTATTTCCCGCCCACAGGAAATTGGGATGATTCCGCCATCCAGGGTTATAAGTGTTAGAGAATGGGTCATTCTAGATGGTGTTAAGGTCCTCGCAGGTCTAAGGAACCTCAGAGAAATCAAAGTACGAGGGTTCAGAGTTCCCCTAACTAGAGTAGGTAGGGTCGGAGTTTCCTCCGATCCTAGAGTCAAACGGGGGTGGATACGGGTCCATCCCCTGAGAAGATCGGTGATAGATGTTGTGCATAGCTTCCCTCTTAGAGGGCAACTGTGCAAACGGGTTTTGCACAGAGGTGGCTCGCTGCAGATGTCGAGTTAGCTCATCCACCTTCTTCTCAATGATAAAGACCTTGTCTAAATGACTGGCCATCAATTCCAAGTCGACTGATGTGGACAGGCCCTGCATCTCATGTGCTCCCCTTGGATTCGTCGATACGTGGGCATTCTTCTGGTCAAATAAGCCCATGGAGTCATTATTGATGGAGTTCTCACACATATTCTCGAGAATCTCCCACACGGTGTCTTCGTGTTGACCAATGATATTTCCTCCGCAAGTTGCATTGACGAATAAACGGATATCTTCACGAAGTCCCTGGTAAAAAGATTGGACTTGTTCCCATTTAGGAACTTCGTGATGGGGGCACTTTCGCATGAGATCCAGGAAACGATCCCATGCTTCATGAAGGGGTTCTCCAGACTGCTGGGTGAAGTGTGTGATCTGGTGTCGTAAGGCATTCGTCCGACCAATTGGGAAGAACTTTTTCAGAAACTCGGATTGTAGTTTAACCCATGTGTTGATTGGACGTGTTTGAGTCTAATACCAGTGAGCTATTTTGTCCATGAGAGAGAAGAAGAACATCTTCATGAGAATAATATCCCGATTTTGGACATCTGACCCGAAGGTCTGGGCCAGATGCTTGAGTTGTTTGATGTGCTAAAAGGGATCCTCGGAATTAAGCCCATGAAACTTTGGAATAGCATGAATCATGTTGGGCTTAAGTTCAGAATCAGAACCTCCAGCCTGGATTTGGACTCGAGGTTCGATCTCCACCGCAGCGGGATTGTAGTGATCTCGCATCATAAGACGCTGCAATGGGTTTACAAAGGCTCAGAATAAATCATTAAGGCGCTGGAGTTGATTCTCAAGGTTATTCTCTTCTTCTACGGTTTGTGCCATGATGATGGAAGAAGGAGAATTGGGTTCAGATGAATTAGAGGAGATGTCTATGTGATGGGGCTGCTGCACAAACACGGAAGTCGAGGCCTGGCCTCGACAGGAGTGAATCACTAAAGGAGGCCTCAAGGATGATCTTAAGAACCTCCTACCGAACATGCATCGATGGTCTGGATGTGAGTAGAATGTGATGAACCCAATCAAGACACCCAAAAGTTTGAATGACTATAGAGGTTCGGGGAGGATGATACCCCTTAGTCAAAAAGCCGTCCACTTGAGAAATACCTGGGCAACCAGAGAGGGAGAGTCCCGCAAAGACCCCTACACGGTAGAGCACCCCCACGAGTTACAGGGTTTCCCCCACCCGACCTCTCTTGTCACTGATGTTCCAGGTAGACCAAAATGGGGACTTGACCTCTTAAGTCTACCAGTTTTATTAAAGAGCAAGGGTGCTTAAGATTTCACTTGAACTTTAGATGTATTGAGTACAAAAAGTGACCTAATTTCAATGTTGGTTGACCCAACAAGGTGGGTCAACTTCACCTATTTGTCCTTTGAGAAGTTTTAAGTCTCTTCTTTTAGGATTCAAGTGAGATTAAGAGCCTAAATTTTAGGATTTTCTTGAATAAATCTCTTCAACCAAGGCTTAGGAACACCTCTTTTTGGAAAGTTAATTCTTGCTTATGAAAGTGTGTCTCTAAAACCCTAAATTGAAATCCTTAATTTGGCTCTAATCTTGGTCCAATTTAATTTGCCAAAATATGGTATCTAGGGCTCAATCAAGAAAGTGGTGGCCCTAGTTACCTTAAATGGGTGTATAAATCAGATTTTGTTGTTGAAATCAAATCAAGCAACTTAATGAATTTAGTTAAAAATGTAAAACAAGTAGCCCTAATTGATTTTATCTTTTTTCCTTTTCAGAATGAGGGGCTTAAGAAAAAGTAATCAGAAATTACCTACCCCTGCCGTGTTTGATGTGTGGCTATCTTTCTTTGAATCTTCTCCTTGAAACAACCACAACAAAGAGATATAGCAAGTTAGTATCAAATCAACATATGTAATCAAGAATTCTAAATCTCCTGTTGCTCCCCGACAACGACGCCAAAATGTTTCGCTTACTAAATCGAGTTTTAAGAATATCGCGTTGTAATATAGCCGAAAAGCGTTCAAAACAAATGCAATTTTATTACTCAAATTTAAAGCCCGAGGTCAAACACAGGGAGCAAATTGGTGTTTAGAAATCAAGATCACAATTCAGAATTTGAAAGGATATGCAAGAATATCAATGTCACAGTGCAAAAATATAGGAGTAAATGTAAAGCACAAAATGCTAAAGAACTCAATGTATATGAATTGAACTCAAAATTACACGTCTGATTTGTAAATCAGACGCCTTAAAATGATGATGCTACAGTGCTCTTGACTTCTTCTTTCTTCTGCTTCTACTCATTCTCTTCTCTCTCTTTCTTTGCTGGCTACCTTTGGCTTCAGTCTTCTTCTTCCTCTACGATCTTTCTTTGCCTCTCTTCTTCTGCCTTTCTCTTCTTCTTTAGCTTCTTCCTCCTTCTCTGGCTTCTCCTTCCTTTCTTTCTCTTTCTCAATCGGCTGCCGTCTTTCTTCCTTCAGCTTCTTCCTTCTCTTCCTCTGCCTTAGCTTCTCTGCGTCCTTGCCTTCTTCTCTTTGGCTTTGGCTTTCTGCCTCCTCTTAACTTTGCTGCCTAACCTCCTCTTCTTTCTTTGAATTTGGCTAAGTGTGAAGCCAAACTTTCCAAGGCAAAGCCTACCCCCTACCCGCACGCACTCTCCACTCCTTTCTTTCTTAGGTTCCGCTCTCCCAGAGCCACATGCTATCGGGTAACAAGGTTGGGTACGTACCCAGGACCAAGCCCACCGGCGTGCAGTGGTGGGCGAGGAGTGCAAGTCGGGTCAGGTCAAGACCAGGTTCGCGAGGTGTGGTCGCGGACGAGGCCGGGTTGGTCGAGTGAGAGGGACCTCACCTCGTGATTCGGAGTCAAACAACTACTGGCAAGAATTCAATTTATGTGCACACGGCCGCTTGTCCAATTTCGAGGTGGGACTATCTGTCCACCTTTCTTCTCTCGCACCTGCAACAGAGGTGTTCCTCTAATTGCAGTAGCTTCCATGGCCCTTGACTTCAACTGATAGCCTGGAGTCATGCACGAGGGTGTTCCGCGCAACCTGGGACAGGGACCTGGAGCTGGCACTGCCTGGAGCTCGCTTCAAACTTGCTTCAAGCTCTACACTAATGGCGGAAGAGATGGTACCAGAAATCACCACAACGGCCTCACGACCACGTCAGATCACTCAGGAAGCTTCACCGAGGCATGGCGAGTGTGCTGTAGTGGTCGGCATGTCGTGGGGACGCCTGTGCGAGCGTGCCTAGGGCATACTGTGTGTGTATGTGTGGGTTGTAGATTCGTCCCTACTAAGAGGGGGTGACGTAATAAATAGCGAAATATAATATAAACAATCTCACAAAATAGACAAACACACAATGTGCACAATAATTTTCAGGTGGAAACCCAAACCAGGTGAAATCCACCACCTAACCCTCTCGAGTTAGGATTTTCCGATCAACCAAGTTGATCAAATCCACTAAACGAATCACTTTAAACGAGGGTGATTCAACCTCAATTACAACCACGCTACTTTATACGAGGGTAGCATACCTCAAAACCCTTGTCTTCACGAGAAGGATTTTGTCTCACGAAGGAGAAGGGAATTCGCAAAGCGAATACCTAACCAAATAACAAAGATAAATGACAACAATCCTATAGAGCCAACAAAGTAATTTAAACCTAGCTTCTACAGGAATTAGAAAACTCCCCTTTGCAAGAAATGTGTTGGATCGATGACGCGGGTGCGTAAGCCACGCGACGGCACAATGTCGCTCTTCGTGAACTACGGCGGGAGAGCGGGTGCGCAAAGGGAATTTAGCTCTCTAGATGATGGAACTTAAGCTTGGAGAGCAAGAGTTTTCTTTTTTGGACACAAAAGAGTAGAAAGTATGTTGCTTAGGTGTATCTTAGTGTGCAAAGGCTCCCCTCTATTTATAGAGGCCTTAGGAAGGCTTTGGAAGGCTTAGGAAAGCTTCCATAGCCGTTGGGTGCAAAGCCCAAGAGAATCAGGCCGAAATCAGGGACAATGATTGCATTGACAGGATAATCAGACGTCTAATTTTGGCATCAAACGTCTGGAAGACCACTTTAAGACGTCTGAAAATAAGGTCAGACGTCTGATTTTGAGCGGGTCTCTTCTTGACTTGAATCAGATCTAAACAGGGTTTTAGCGCAAGTCTATCAGACGACATACAGGACGTCTGGCACTATGTCTGGATGTCTGGAAACCTACTTTTTCGTGGGAATGGATTTGCAACAGCTAGAAAATCTCTTAAAACGGTCAATTATCAGACGTCTGGAAAGGCTTAAGGACGTCTGATAAGGCTTTAACAGTCATACCCTTGAGTGTATGCTAAGACAGCCAATGGTCCACTAATTGGACGTCTCGCAAAGTCATCAGACGTCTCCTAAGACATCTGGTCTAAGGTATGGACGTCTGATTTCATCAGACAGAATTAACTATGTCCAGCCTAAATGTTATCAGACGTCTGAATCAACAGTCAGACGTCTTAAAACACATTATCAGACGTCTAATTTGGGAATTAGACGTCTGGAAATTCTGTTTAAACCCTATATTAGTTTTCTAAGTTTTCTACAGAAAACCTAAGTATCCTAGGGTTGTGCAGGTGTTCCTAGGACTACTGTTAGGGTATTTTGAGGCACTTTAACATAATGTTCTAAGGAAATAAAGAGCAAGAAAATAACGACAAAAGTACATGAAAGGAATAAAATAGAATTCTATCCTATTCTTCTTGTCCTTCCGTCTTCAATCTATCGCTCCTCGCAAATCCCCTCTGTTCTCCATCAAGCTCCTCCAATCCATCCTGGATGAGAGCTCGAATTCCGTCTAATCATGTCTCCATTTGCAATTAACCTGAAATCTAAGACTTCAAGTGCAAATGTTAAATAACACGTGTTTTGTTATCATCAAAACAAATGATCGTGGTGCTCTAGCACCAACAATCTCCCCCTTTTTGATGATGAAAAAATCATAAATAATAATGCAAAAAATCCTCCCCCTTTTTGACATTATCAAAAAGATTTGATTGATTTTAAATTTTCTATAACTCCCCTTTAAAACATGATTTTCTATAAATTTCTTTTAACAAAGGTAATGTCCTCTCCCTTTTTTTATAACAACAAGATAGCTATTATTTTTCTCCCCATTTCTAAAGAAAATTTAGCTACCTTATATCTCCCCCTTAAAAATTGACAATTAGCTTATAATTTTTTACTCCCCCTATCTAAATGCTTATGGTAAAAAGATAGGGTAAATGATTTTTACCTCACCTACCATGGCCAATAAAATGGCCCAAATGGTGGTGGATGCCACATCGGATGGGGCTCCCATCCGTAGCTTAGAGGCCCAGGTATTGGCACCGGTCTCCAGTCTGGCAGTCGACGTGCGGCTGGTCCGTCATTTGTTTGTCGTCTCGTCGGTCTTCTTGTTCTCCTCCTTGGTCTACTCCTTGGTTCTCCCAACTCGAGTTGACCAGCCTTGAGCTTGTAGGTCCAGTCCTTCGTGTTGTAGTTATCCCTGAACCCTACAAAACAAGATTCCAAATTTTTCTTCGGTATCCAAGTGAGCTTGGATCCGGATCTATTAGCGGGTCTCCTTGACGGAGATTCTTTCTCAACCTTAGGGCTATATGGGTTATCTACCCTATTTATCAATTTATTTGATTTCTCCCTAAGACATGCAAGTTCATTTTCTATAATATTCATCTTAGTCTTTAAATCAGAAATTTCTAATTTTAAACTAACATTTTCCTCAATCAATTTAGTATTTTCATTGATGAGGTTATGATTTTCTAATAATAGGTTATCATTTTTAGGACTAGCTTCTATGTCCTTAAGTTATTTTTCTAACCTATCATTTTCATTTTTAAGAAAACTAAGGTTCTTTTTAATGCTATTATTTTCTCTTTTTAGTGATTTACTAACTTCAAAAAGTTCATTAAAAGCTTCTTGTAGATCTAGATTTACCTCGTTGTCTGAGTCGCTTCCACTTTCGTTGTCGCTTCCTCTAGCCATGAAACCAAAGCAAGCGGTTTCTTCTTCTATAGACTTTCCTTCTCTTCTTCCTCCGAGCTCGAATCGTCCCAAGTGGCTTGGAACGCCTTCTTAGATTTCTTCTCTTTTTCCTTCTTCTTCTCCTTTTTGAGAAGAGGGCATTCTGGTCGCAGATGCCCTTTCTCGTTGCAGTGGTAGCAACGTCTCGGGGTTTCCTTCTTCTCCTTTTTCTCTTTCTTTAATTCCCTACAAAACTTGGAAATTTTCTTAAGTAAAATTTAAAGTCTTCGTCGTCGGAACTTACCTCGCTATCCGACGCGGCTCTGAAGGCGAGAGTCTTCTTTGGTTTAGGCTCCGGTGTATCCTTCTTCTTCTGCTTCAACTTAGTCTCATAGGCCATTAGATTGCCTAGGAGATCTTCCATGTTGAGATCCTCCACCTCGTTCGCCTCTTCGATGGCGGTGACTTTCTGTCCCCACTCCGGTCCGAGGGAACGAAGAAGCTTCCCTTGAAGCTCCCCCTTGATGAAAGTCTTCCCTAAAGCTTTCAAATTATTTACAATGAGAGTGAACCTAGTGTTCATCTCACTTAAAGATTCGTTAGGCTTCATAAAAAAAGATTCAAATTCTTGAGAAAGTAAATTTATTTTAGAAGTTTTTACCTTAGAGGTACCTTCGTGAGTTACCTCAAGTGTGTGCCAAATCTCGTATGCGGTGGCGCATTGCGAGATTCTGTTGAACTCCTCCGAGTTGAGTGCGCAGTACAACGCGTTCATTGTTTTCGCGTTGAGCGAGAGTTCTCGGATCTGCTGCTGCGAGTATCCTGCGGCGGATTTTTCTGGGATGTTGAACGGGGTCTCGCACCTGGCCCAGATTGTGAAATCGGTGGCTTGAAGCCACGTCTTCATCCGCAGCTTCCAGTAAGGGTAGTTGCTCCCGTCGAAGAACGGCGGATGAGTCGTAGACTGGCCCTCGAAAATCCTACCAGCGGAACTGCTCCCCTCCATAGATCTTCTTGCTTGGTTGTTACACCAAAACAGCAAGAACCTGCTCTGATACCAATTGTAAATTCGTCCCTACTAGGAGGGGGTGACGTAATATATAGCGGAATATAATATAAACAAATACACAATGTGCACAATAATTTTTAGGTGGAAACCCAAGCCGGGTGAAAACCACCACCTAACCCTCTCAAGCTAGGATTTTCCGATCAACCAAGTTGATCAAATCCACTAAACAAATCACTTTAAACAAGGGTGATTCAACCTCAATTACAACCACGCTACTTTATACGAGGGTAGCGTACCTCAAACCCCTTCTCCTCACGAGAAGGATTTTGTCTCACGAAGGAGACGGGAATTCGCAAAGCGAATACCCAACCAAATAACAAAGATAAATGACAACAATCCTATAGAGCCAACAAAGTAATTAAAACCTAGCTTCCATAGGAATTAGCAAACTCCCCTTTGCAAGGAATGCGTCAGATCGATGACGCGGGTGCGTGAGCCACGCGACGGCGCAATGTCGCTCTTCGTGAACTACGGCGGGAGAGCGGGTGCGCAAAGGGAATTTAGCTCTCTAGATGATGGAACTTAAGCTTGGAGAGCAAGAGTTTTTTTTTTGGACACAAAAGAGTAGAAAGTATGTTGCCTAGGTGTATTTTAGTGTGCAAAGGCTTCCCTCTATTTATATAGGCCTTAGGAAGGCTTTGGAAGGCTTAGGAAAGCTTCCATAGCCGTTGGGTGTAAAGCCCAAGAGAATCAGGCCGAAATCAGGGACAATGATTGCATTGACAGGGTAATCAGACGTCTGGAAGACCACTTTAAGACGTCTAAAAATAAGGTCAGACGTCTGATTTTGGGCATGTCTCTTCCTGACTTGAATCAGATCTAAACAGGATTCTAGAGCAAGTCTATCAGACGACATACAGGACGTCTGGCACTATGTCTGGATGTCTGGAAACCTACTTTTTCGTGGGAATGGATTTGCAACAGCTAGAAAATCTCTTAAAACGGTTAATTATCAGACGTCTGGAAAGGCTTAAGGACGTCTGATCAGGCTCTAACGGTCATATCCTTGAGTGTATGCTAAGACAGCCAACGGTCCACTAATTGGATGTCTGGCAAAGTCATCAGACGTCTCCTAAAACGTCTAGTCTAAGGTCTGGACGTCTGATTTCATCAGACAGAACTAACTATGTCCAGCCTAAATGTTATCAGACGTCTGAATCAACAGTCAGACATCTTAAAACACATTATCAGACGTCTGATTTGGGAATTAGACATTTGGAAATTCTGTTTGAACCCTATATTGGTTTTCTAAGTTTTCTACAGAAAACCTAAGTATCCTAGGGTTGTGCGGGTGTTCCTAGGACTACTGTTAGGGTACTTTGAGGCTCTTTAACATAATGTTCTAAGGAAATAAAGAGCAAGAAAATAACAACAAAAGTACATGAAAGGAATAAAATGGAATTCTATCCTATTCTTCTTGTCCTTCCATCTTCAATCTATCGCTCCTCGCAAATCCCCTCTGTTCTCCATCAAGCTCCTCCAATCTGTCCTAGATGCGAGCTCGAATTCCGTCTAATCACGTCTCCATTTGCAATTGACCTGAAATCTAAGACTTCAAGTGCAAATGTTAAATAACACGTGTTTTGTTATCATCAAAACAAATGATCGTGTTGCTCTAGCACCAACATGGGTGTGTTCGGGGGTGTGTTTGGGTGAGTGGTGGAGTGAATGGAGTGATGGGTTGTGATCAGGGAGTCGTGACGGAGGTCGTAAGGTGGTTGGCGAGGTGGATGGAGGTGTGGAGCGACAGGCGCACCTCGCCGGAGGTATTGCCAGAGGTGGAGGAGATGGTGGTGGAGTGCGGCAGTAGTCGTTTTAGGGAAATAAAGAGGGGGAAAGAATGTAGAGGGTGAAAGGGACTTATCTAGGGTGATAGTGGACGAAGGGAAGGTGAGGGTGGCGTCTGGCGCGTACTGCCGACGCCAAAGATGAAGGTGCTCAGGGAAGGACAGTCGACGAGGATGAAGGGGAGACAAGGGCGTCGGCGGGTGCTGCGCGACGCAGACGAACACAAGGAAGAAGAACCTGCCACTAGTATTGTGGTCAAGCGACCAGGAAGATCAAGGAAGGTCACCGAAGCTTGATGAGCGAATCGGCCAGAGGAGAAGAGACGAATTTTAGGAGGTTTCTCGGTCGATTTCAAGCTTGGAGGAGTCAGTTGGATCTGGGATCTCCTTAAATAGACCTCTGGAGGAGGATTTGTGCTTGGAAGCCAAGCTTCCAAGCATGGTAAGGTCGCCGAAGTTGGAATCTTCAAAAGACCCAAATCTCTCATGCGTTTGCATGAGAGATTGGGTAACAAGTAGGGTATCAAACAGGGTTCACATTGGAGGGATTTTCTCAGAGAATCTCCCTTCCAATTTTAAAGGGGATTCTCTGAGAAATCAGAGAGAAATCACCTTATAAAGCTCGCCAGAGTAGGATTCCTCCGCTATAATGGCATAGGAACCAATTTGCAAGAACGATGAAGAAGCTTGGGGGCTTTTGCAAAGGTTTTTGAAAGATAGGGGAATAAATGTAATCAAGCTGAATCTATTTACAAAGTGGGTCAAGATGAGTTCCCCTTAGGTCCAAATTTTGCTACAAACCTAATTTGAACCTAAGGAATCCAATGGTAAAGTTGGATTTTGGGTTTGATTATGTTTAACTGGAAAATTTATACAAAAACCTAATTTAGGGTAAATATCTGTCTAAGACCCCATTCTAGGTCAAAATGGATTCCAATGGCCAAATTGAAAGTTTTAAACCCTAGAGAATATTTTGCTATAATTTTTAGAGGGTTTAGGTGAATTTTATCTTGACGAGAACCTTGGTTAATCAAGCAGGTCTGTTTTAGGGTTTCAAGAAGTTATTTAATTCACAAGGTATACATAAACCTTTTTCTGTCAAATCCAACCCACTTTTTATCATGTTAAGACCTTTTGACCTGTGTTTAGCCCTTAAGAAAACCCGTTGTTGTACTGCAATGGTCAAATTACAGTTTTACCCCTTATTTCTTGCTTTTCTCTCAGAAAGGTTATTCAGTGAATTGTGACCTCCAGTTGGTTATGTAGGAGCTTTTATTCTCTTTATTGGATCAAAATGAACTAGTTAGGGCTCATGATGGTGTTCCCATCAGGGGTCAACAACCAGTGTACTTCATTAGCAAAACCTATCAAGGTACAGAAGCTAAGTATACTATCATTGAGAAATTTGGGTTAGCTTTGGTGACTACCACCAGATAGCTACGCCCGTACTTCCAAGCCCATGCAATAGTGGTCCTATCCGAATACCCTCTGCGGCGAATGTTGCATAAGCCCACAGGGTCGACATGGCAAATGAAATAGGTTATGGAATTGGCAGAGTTCGACATCCAATACCAGCCAAAGAGGTCAATCAAAGGGAAAATCTTGGTAGACTTTGTAGCAGAATTCACCGACCCATATGTCTCCCATACTCTGCCTTGGAGGTTGTATGTTGATGACTCGTCCATGATAGCCGGGTCTGGGGCCGACATAGCCTTAGCCTCCCCAGACTATGTCACTCATAAGTACGCCATCAAATTAATCTTTCTCGCCTCCAATAACGTAGCAAAGTATGAGGCCATGTTAGCAGGCATCTGAGTGGCTAAGTCGAGAGGTGTCTTCTAGCTAGAGATATACATTGATTCCCAGCTAGACGCCAATCAAGTCAATGGCGAGTACCAAGCTCAAGACCCAAATATGATCTTGTGCACTGACAAGGTCAAGGAGTTATCAGACTTCAAGTCCGTCTCAATTAGTCAGGTGCCTCGATTCAACAACCCCCTAGTAGATGCCCTAGCCCACGTAGCCTTAGCAATTCTGCTTAAGCAAGAAGAAGATATCTATCTCCAAACACTGAAAGAACCAATAATACTCACTCCCAAAGCATTCACGATAAAATAATCCACATCATGGATGGCACCTATCACTACTTATTTGAACACTAGAGAGATCCCCCCAAGGGATCCACGACCCAAGGCGTTCCACCTAAAGGCCTCTAGATACACCCTAATAGAGGAGAAACTATACAAGAAGGGGTTCTCTACCCCCCTGTTGCACTGCCTTTCAACAAAGGAGGCGTCGTAAACCCTCCAAGAAGTCCATGGAGGCATATGTCGAAACCACAAAGGCTACAAGGCACTTTTGACCCGGCTATTCCAAGTGGGGTACTTCTAGCCACAAATGAAGCAACATTGCAAGGAGTTTGTACGCAAATGTGACAAATGCAGCAATTTGCCACCCTACACTATCTGCCTCCTGGAAAGTTGGTGCCCATTATGTCACCCATCCCCTTTGCAAAATAGGGCATGGATTTCATTGGTCCTTTTCCACTAGCACCAACTCAAAAGCGCTTCATACTCGCAGCGGTAGATTACTTCTCCAAATGGGTAGAAGCTGAAGCCATGGCCAGCCCAACAGTCGATAGGGTCGTATCATTTGTCTGGAAAAACATTATAGCCTGATACGGTATACCTCAGTACATTATCATAGATAATGGCACCCAGTTCGCCTACAAAAAATTTGAGGAATTTTGCGCAAGTTGGGGCATCCCCCTATGCTTCATGTCCGTAAGGTACCCTCAAGCAAATGGACTAGTGAAGGTACCCAACCATACCATTACGTCAGCATTAAAGCGTCGGCTAGATTACGCCAAAGGAAGATGGATCGAGGAACTACCGAATGTATTATGAGGCTACAAGACTTGCCAAAGGACTTCCATAGGCCACACAGCTTTCACCTTGGTGTATGGCATGAAAGCTCGGCTACCTATAGAGACAATCCTCCCCACATACCAAACACAACTATACAACCCTACCACAAACGACGACAAAGTCCGCCTAGCCTTGGACCTTGTGGATGAACTAAGAGAGGAAACATTAGAGGTGGCACTGAAGTACAAAGAGGCAACCGCGGCCGCCTACAATAGGTAGGTCTGCAAGTGGAAGTTTTCTCAAGGAGATCTAGTCCTAAGGAAGAGTGAAGTCTCCATGCCAAGCAATTCAAGCAGGAAATTGGACGCCCCATGGGAAAGGCCTTACAAAACTCATAAAGACAGTCCTGGCGACTTTTACGAGTTACAGACCCTAGGCGGTAAACCAATCCCTCGGACTTGGCATGCGAGTAATTTACAGTTGTATCATGTGTAAAAGAAAAAGAAAGAGAGAAGATGAAAAAAAAAACTTTCATTTCATTGTCTGTTACATTTCCCAAGGGTCATTCCCATCAAATTGCTTATAAAAAAAGGAAAAAGATAAAAAAAAGGGGGAAAAACAACAACTAAAACAAGGCACGACTGCTTCATTCTAAGTCCTCTAGAAGATCAACATGAGGGGTCGGAGGAGGCGAGGAGGCTTCGTAGGACAAGCTGACCAGGCGAGTAGGCTTTCCCATGGTTCATGACAAATCCGACTTGTTCGCCTCCTCTCCAGGAGCCAAGTTTTCTAGCTGGTCCTCAAGCAGCAAAATGGGAGCATTGTCCATAATAAGACCCTCAACTTTCTGACAATCGAATTCGAACAAGAACTGGTCCATAAATCAGTTGCACAACTCCTCCACAGTTGTATGTTTGCCCTCCAGCAGAGATTACACAGCCACCAGAGTGTACTCGCCGATCTCCTTTAAGACCAAGTCCCGGCTCTCTTTCATTGACAAATCAGAGGCAAAGAATGCCATCACCGTCTCGGGATTGAGCTCCGACTGCACAACATTCTCTAACTCCCACACCTTCTTGCCCTGGTCTTCTACGAGCTGCCGGGCCTAGGCGAGGTCACCTGTCAAGCTTTTCATAGCCTCCTCTACCCTCTCGTGACTTGCCTTCATATTGGCAAGTTCATCAATTGTGGTGCCCAGGTGGAGGAGCTCCTCATTAAGGATCACCTTGTACCCCTCCATGGCCAAGGAATGGGCAACTTGAAGTACCTGCACTTCCTCATTCAGCCAAAGTACATTGTTACAAGAGGTCTGCAGGAACTCAGACAAGTCTCGTAGCTTCTCAAGGTCCCTATGGTGAATGGTGATGAGACTCTCCTCGAGCTTCCCACTCAGACACCCGACTTTCCTTAGGCCCAGGCGGGCCTCCTTCAACTCACGTTGTAGTTGGGACACCTGGTTGACTGCTTGTTGCTACGAACGAAGCTTCTTGATAGCCTCCTCAACAACTTTCTTCACCTTCTTGCAGGCGGCTGTAGCTTCTTCAAGCAGGCAGGCATAGTTTCTCTACTCCTTCGCGGCCACGGCCCATTTGACCACTAGATCGGCCACCTTGGTAGGGACGTGGCGTTCGGCAATGTCAGTAGGCACATTGTCAATCGGGACAAAAAAGGTCCTAAGAGCCTCAACCTGTCAAAAAGCAGCGATGGGGATGTTAGGCTAAGTATCTCTCTAAAGTATTAATCAAAGATATAACGGAAAAAAACTTACCACGCATGAACAGTAGAACACGTAGTTGAAGTTCATCCCTCCCGAGAGGGAGGTAGCCCAAAATAGGGCATCATTCAGATGCGAAAGCACCTGCCTCTCCAAGTTTAAGGCGTTGCTTGAAGAGCTCACCTGAGCTGGCCCCGGCTGGCTGGGTACAGGGCCTTCAGGGACCCCCTCTAGTACGGACCGCCTTGTGGACCCAACTGTGTGCCCTATCATCCCAGGACACCCCCCTCGACCAGGGGGTCCACCAACACTCTTGTCCCAATCAAGCTCCGTCTGATGTATGGCTGCTCGAAAATGTGCCACCCAAAAAACCTCTTGTGGACACTGCCTCCTGTACCAACCTCACAAAGGTGCTCGTGGAACCACCTGGAGGGATGGGAAAACTAGCGCTCCCCCATTCGACTGCCTCAAGAGGGGCCTCTCGCGGAACCACCTAGAGGGATGGGAAAACTAGCGATCCCCCATTCGGTTGCCTCAAGCAGAGAGTCCTCCAATATAATTGATTTAGGCGAGGCAAACCAACGAGGAAGTTCTACCGGTGCATCTACCACATCAACCCCGCCTATGCTCGAAGGGATGGGCACTACTGGCTATTCAAACGGAGGAGTTGTGGCATTCTTCTTCTTGAGGTGCTTTAGAGGAACCTCCACTTCTTCTTTGCCTGCTACTACCTTCCTCTTTGACTCCCTTCACCCCGCTCCAAGGGCTTGTCCTCCCCACACCAAGACCCACCAATGGGTCGCCACTTGGGGGTATCTAGGTGGACGAACCACCCAAAAGCTAGAATAAAAGGCAAAGAAGTTAATCAAAGGATAGAAGAAGTAAGTTATCTAAAGCTATTACCCACCAACTTACATGGCATAGGATAAAAACCTATAACCCACAACAACTCCACTAGAACATCATCCCACTTGAGTTCCGAGCAAGCAATTGACCCAAATTTTATTACCTTGTCTACCTCCATTTGCATAGACGGGTCAAGTTCTTCGACTCTAGGCGACAAATCTCTTTCAGGCGGGCCTTGCCACGTATAAGGGACCTCTAGGTCCTCAATATTATGGATGAAGAAGAAATGGTAATCTTTCCCCTTCAAGCTATTGGGGAGATCTACTATCCAGTATTTAGTATGCTGATTGTACAAAGTATAGGTGCCCAAACATGTCTAAACTTCCGCTGCTCCTTCAACCATGACGTTCCTGACAAACAAAAGCTCTCAAAACTCACCAGAGAAGGAGCAGAAGCAAGCTTGCAAGGTGCTGCCGCTGAGATAAAAATGGGTAGGTGGGGCAGAGTAAATGCCCCACCCCTATTTATAACCCCCCGGTGGGGCATTTCCTCCCTTAAGGGGTGTGGGTTTCAAAAATCTCAATCTCACGAGATGCGACGCAGATTTCAGAAACTGCTATGTTGGAAATGACCTTCATCATCATTTTAGGCATGAAATGCCCCTACACACATTATGTCGTCGCAGTCAAGGTGATTTCACCCTATCCATTGCGACGATTGAGGCAAATACTCCTCATAATGATGACAATTAATGTTGGTCTTATCACACAAAAAGACAAAAATTAATTCCCGCAATGATTGGCCACTACTCGCGGAATGTGACGCTTACGTCACGATTTCTTTCAGGATATTAGCCTCTTAAGGTCGATAGGGTCCCAAGCATCGATATGCCTATGGTTTCCTCAGTATGTGTCATCCTCTTAAGGCCGACAAGAACTCAGGCGAACATGCCCATGTTCCCTCATTAAATATCCACCTCCTAAGGCCGACAGGAACTCAAGCGGACATGCCCACATTCGCTTACTAAATATTACCCTCTTATGACCGATAGGAACTCAAGCAAAACACACCTATGTTCCCCACAACTCTTAGTGGTCATACCCCACACTAACAAAGGCATCTTGCCCGCCTGAAGCTGAAACATACGCCTCGTGACAAATGCTTACCCCTCTTAAAATATAGCCGGGATATCATTTGGGGGTATCATCCGTATGCAAAGTTTTAAAACCTTGACTACTCTCTCAACAGCATACGCTAGCTAGAGAGTGGGGGTATATGATGAAGGGCAAAAAGTGTCCTCAGATTTAAAACTTCGCACAAAGCCCAAACAAGATCAGGCTACCCAGATACCCAACAAATAAGTGGATCTAGGTCTACCCAACCCGCCTTTATCTAGATGAATCCGACCCGCCAGCATCTAGGCAGATCCAAGTAAGTCCGACCCACCAGAGAACCCGGTCGACCGGAATTGAAGAGGTGGCAACAACATCCACGTTGACACTAACAGATGGCGTTACCTACGCTAATTATAGCCAAGTAACGGACATGCCAGGAAATCCATAGGGTCTGTTACAAGGATTAAATGTTGTTAGATTATTTCCTCTACTATAAATAGAGAGGAGGGACCCACAAGGACTTCCTCACTCAACCCTAGAGAGAAAACGAGAGATTCTATACTACCCACAATTCTAGTGAAAATTCAGGAGTATCGCCCTTCCCCCAAACGTATACCCCTTTCGGTGGAATTGGGTCACCAAACTCTTATGTCTTCTTTTCTGTGCGATTGTTGTTGATTCAGATCCCCTTCCGATTAAGGGCTCTGATCAATTCTCTTCCTAACTCTTACACACCTACAATTGCTGCAGCTTATAGCATGGAGCATTCCTCCAACAAGTTCTTCCAATAGCAACCCACAAATTTTCTCTCTCTTTAATCCTAGATTTCTTTGTAAGGGTGTACGTGGGTTGGGTTCAACCTGAACCCAACCCGATTAGATTGAGTTGGGTTGAGAGTTATAATGGATTAGGTTTGGTAGGGATTTTCCCAACCAAATAAAAAATGTGTTCAATTGAGTTTGAAATTTAACCAACCTAACCCAACCTACAATCCAATACATGCCGATTTAAAATTTATACATATATATATATATATATATATATATATGTATGTATATAATATATAAGGAGTGCCAAGCTATAGCAAAACCTTCATTCTGTCGACACCTCCTCACTCTCTCTTCCAAATTCTCAATCACAGCCCTCATGGTCTCACTGACCCCTCATCTATCCCACCTCCCAAATTCCCAATGGCAGCCATCACCCCTCAAGTCACAATCTGACTAACCCCTCATCTCTCCAACCTCCACTAGCTCCCGAAGGTGCCCTTTCCTCTTGTCAACTCCAAGCTCTTCTAGGAGGTGCCCTCTCCTCTCCTCGATGGTGGATTATGACACTATGCACTCTTTAGGTAACGCACCTCTCCTTTTCTCTTCTTACTCGCAAGAGCCTTCTTCCTTAGCACCATCACTCCCCTCCCCATCGACAACCCTCCCCCCCACCAGCCACCACCACCAGACGACCACCTCTCATCTTCCATGGATAGACCCCACCACTACCACCATATAACCCACCTCTACTCTCTTCTTCCTTGCAAGGACCGCACCACCACAACCAAAGCACCCCCTCTCTCCTCTTCTTCCCCCTAACATCCCCCCCCCCCCATCCCTTCCAAAGGGCCACCACAACCAGACGACCCCTCTCTATCAGCACCACCACCCCCCCTCCCCCCGACAACCCTCCCCTACCAGCCACCACAACCAGGTTTCTCTATTTTCTTTCTTTTGAGTGTTTATATTTGTAAGTTTGCCATTTTGAATGGTAGTGAAAAAGGCACTTATGTATTATTTGATTTTTATTAAAAATATTTATCTTTTCTCGTTACTCTTAGGTTATTTCTTTATTTCTTTGATTTGAAGTTATTTTTACATATTTTATTTATTTTTTTATAGGATACATATTATTTGTGACTTTAAATTTTTTGTTATTATGTTTGAAAAGTAGAGGAAGCATCTAGAAGATAAACAAAACATTAAATCTAGTTAATAATTCAACCTAACTTGACCTGATTTTATGAGTTCGATTGGGTTGAAAAAATTTCAACTCATAAATTGTGAGTTAAGTTTGGGTTGATTCTTAGTCCGACTCATGTACACCCTTACTTTTTTAATTGGTAGCAAATAATGATATTTTTTTTTCTTTTAAGCAACAAACAATGATTCTTGGATTTTAATTTTAGAATATCTTGATCTTTGACACTTTGGGATAATCATTTGAAAAAATACATAAAATCATGTGTTATTCTAAATTCTAAAAAAGCAATAAAATCTAATCCATTCGGATTGCACTGGAGATTTCCAATCTAATAAGTGAACATTGGACTACGAATTTAGTGAACTCCGAACCAATCAAATCCATGTACAACGCCAGTGATCGGTACCTTTTTCTTGTCGATCTCGTGGATTTCCATGGCCGTTTCCAATGGATACAGTATGTTGCAAGACAAGGCACTAAATTCCTCTTTTTTTTAATCGAAAAATAAAACTTTATTAATTAAACGAGTTGATTATAAGGAAACGCAACCACAAGAGGTGAGGGAGACAGACAACCGAAATGCAAAACACATCATAAGATGGGGGAACTTCGTAGCGGAGAGATTATAAAATTAGAATAAAATAAAATAAAAGAATAAAAAACTACGAAAGCGTCCCCATAAAGGAACTTATAGGAATAGAAGTTTCTGGAAGTCGATGGATGACAACAGTATCATCAAAGACGAAACGTTAGCTATCTAACTGATCTTCTCTAACAAGTATCCAAATGGCCAACTGTCAAAGTGAGTTGACAAGAACTCGATCGTGTGAAGCTACAAGCTTAAGTGTGATCCCAAAATCTAGGCGCATCAAAATGGTCGAGGATTATGGATGCAAGGTGAGTCCACGACCAAAAAAGTTGAAGGCAAGCCCTCCAACTCCTAAGCGACAGACCAAGAGGACGTGAGCGAATGGTTGCCAAGCGCAACCATCCAGCCAACCATGGCAAACCTCTCCAAAATGCCAATAGCTACATAACAAAGAGTCGAGGAGGAAAAGCAGCACAAACGAGAGGCAATACCACAACCCCATAAATGCTAGCTTGAAAAAAAGAAGGTTGGCGAGCACCACCAAAGAGAGGTGTGGCAGGAGAAGGTAGTGACCCTACCATTGCTTAACCAAACTGACAAAACTGCTAAGGGGTTGCAGCTCCAAGAGAAAGGAAGGATAGAGGAGAGGGGATGGGGCTGCGATTGACAAGCAAGCAAAGGGAAAAGGGGAGCCCCAACTGACAGAGGAGGTAGTGACCCTACCATTGCTTAACCAGATCGACAAAACTGCTAAGGGGTAGCAGCTCCAAGAGAGAGGAAGGATAGAGGAGAGGGGATGGGGCTACGATTGACAAGCAAGCAAAGGGAAAGGGGAGCCCCAACCGACAGAGGCGGCCAATCCGATTGGGACCCCAAGCAACAGACTTAAGGTAAGGGTATCTTAGGAAAGGGGAGGGAGGGGGAGAGGGACCAGGTGTTGGAAGGGAGACAACCCATCTCCTATAATATATAACGAAGTGTACCTCGTTTTTCTGCTACTCTCTCCATTGCTTCTATCGAAGAAGCTTTTAAGCTCGAAGAACGAACGATTTCTCGAATGCAGCAAGCTTCACCAATGGACAGCATATGTGGGTTGCTCAAATGCAACGACTTCAACGATAGACAGCATATGCTGGTGACCTACATTTTCGAAAAGGTCATTTATACCGTCTCTCCACATCCAGTGGTGCATTTAATTTTTTTTTTTCAAGTTCGAACACGTTAATGCATCACCTGCTCCTTGCAAAACCTTTGCAATCCACCAATAAGTCTCATATTCCTTCATTTAACTTCTGTTTTCAATCCCTTTAACAAACACTCGAAATTTACCAAATGTGGGATTACTCCCTTCAATCCCTCCATTGCTACGTTCCAATAAACAAACACCTAAATCCTCTCCATCCCGAGATTGAGGTCTAATCTCATTCCCTTTAACTTTCAATTACTCAAAATCAATTTCTCTAAACAAACAATACCTTATGAGTCATTTGATAGGAAGGATTAAAAAAAGGAATGTTAAGAGGAATAAGAAAGAAAAATGAAACTAAGAGAAAATTTTGATATTTTTTTGATTTACATGAAAAGCTGAAATTAAGTTGAATGTTTAAGAAAAAATAATATCATGTCATAAAATAATAAAAGATAAAAAGGATGAATAAAATAATGTTACCTTAAAGGTAAAATTACTTTTTTCACTTAATTTTAAAATAAAATAATTCAAAATTTTTGAATTTTTAATAAAAAATTAAACCCCTAATTCTAATAACCAAATAATCTCTTACGACCTCCTAGACGTAGCTTTTGAGTGCTTTTACCAAAGGTTTTGAAACTTCGCTTGCAATGCTCTACCGACGTTTTTCCTTTCAGAGAATGTGCATTTTGAGGTCGTGTTGGAGGTACATATGCCGAGAGATCCTGCCATCAATCATACAATATTGATAATTTCAAGATCTTGAAACATAGGGATTTTAGAGGTGCATCAAGAATATCTTGGACAAAACTTTGAAATTGCTAAAAAGTAGCTCAACCCAAACTTGTCTGATAGGATAAAAGTAAAAAGTCCATCATCTATTGCATCATGGGATGTATTAAATTATTAGATCATATTTTATAATGATTTTGCTCGGGACCTTAAGTACAAAGTATACATTACACAATTCAGAAGATATACATTGCAAAGAGCAAAGACATATAAAACTAATCTGACTTAAAAGTTGATAAAATTAGCTAAGGAAACTTGAAAATCAGGTAGAAACTAGAAAATAGTAGTCATAAAGTTTAATGACAAGTCACCAGTCAAAGTCACAATACTTAGAACTTAATTAATAACATGACATGCTCACATGCTCTCACACAGCTACGTGCTGACAAAGACACAACATAAAAGATAACAATAAAACAACAAAACTCTCTAGTCAGCTCATAACACAAGTCATAACGTAGAAGCCATCTTCATTTCACCAACTAGAGCCACAATCTGGATCCGCGTGATTACCATACATCTTTCCTCGCGTATCATCATTGGTATGCATTAATTACGGTATTCTACTAAGCAAATACGATCACAATATATAGGCTTCTCAAGAAATGTAAGATGAGCATAAAGTACTCTTTATTACATAAGATCGATCTTAATGGTATGCGGATCAATCATGCTCAATTAATGTTGGTGGTGATTTTGTTGCATTGGTTGTATTCCTTAGGCCCACGTTTGATAGACAGGTTAATTAAAGTACTTGACCTACGTTTCTTTACCATTTAATCCACCATCAAAGTTAACGTAAATTTATTCTATCTCACTGGTGGAATAAATTCAACCCACTTAAACTCTCATATGTCAAAACCCACTTATATATTTCACTATTTTATTCTAATATTTCTTATTTCTCCACTTTTTTTTTTTTTAATAAAACGGGAGTATTACGTATGCATCCCCCACTCCCTGAAGGTCAAAAAAAGAGGCAGGAAAATCAAATCAAAACCCGCCTAATACAAAGTAGCGAAGCGGATCACGACTCGTGGCTTAGTATAAAAAAGAAGACAAAAATAGCCAACTCACGCCACAACCATGCAGGACCCGTCCCTTGCCCAAAAGAGGAACAACTAAAGCAGCCAGCACCAGAGGGAACACCACAAGCACAATCACAAAATCAAGTAGGGCATCTGAATTTTACCCAAAGAAATAGTGCCTCGAATACAAGTGGGAAGATCCTTAACAGAAGGAATGATGGTCCACTGGTCTAAGGCCAAAATGGCAACTTTGATAGCTAAAGAATTGGCTGAAGGATGGATATAATGAAGGGAGGTCACATGACTTTTGATGTCGGCAAGGTCCCCAAACTCCATCCTCACTCTCTACAGCAAAGGGACTTTCCCAATCCACCAAAAGTGCAAAAGGGTGGGAAAAGTCCAAATCTCTCTCATATAAGGGATCACTCGCTCTTTGGGAAATGAGAGATAGGTAGAAGCCACAAAGAAAGAACTAGAGGGATTAAGGGTCCATATAGGGATGTCCGGAGAGCTATCAAGAGAAGTTCGAAGGATACGCAACCTAATGCTTGGAGGAAGAAGATTGAAGTGAGGAACCTCATCAGGGTGGTCCAAAATATCCTTGACGGAAATAGGGCCAGGATCAATGGGGTCAGGAAGGAGACATTTGAGATTTGTATCCCCAATCCAGACATCAATCAAAAATCAAGTCCCTTCGTGAACCTCCCAGCGGATGTAGGGCCTCATTAAGAGAAAGGTCTCCCAACGGTTGCGAATTTGGGAGGGAAGAGAGCAAGATCCTGCAAAGATATTACCATAAAGATGTTTCATTAAGTTGGTATAAGGTGAGTCAGAGAAAAGGATGTTCCACACCCTCTTCATCCGAAGAGCTTGAACGAAGAGGCTAAGATCATGGATGCCAAGACCGCCATGAGAGATGGGCTTCATGACATGCTTCCAAGCAATCCAATGGTGTTTATGTTCAAAATTGGAGGAGCCCTAAAGGAAGTCTGCAAATTTACTCTCAAGTTTTTTGATAATAGCCCTAGGGACATCCAAAACAGAGAGGATATAAAAGGGCATGGAGGAGAGCACATGCTTGATAAGGAGCAATCTTGAAGTGTAGGACAAGAGGTTAGCCTTCCAACTAGCCAACTTGGCATTGATTTTATCAACAATGGGGGAGAAATAAGAGATTTTCGCTTGGCCAGGGAATATGGGGCAACCCAATTAGGTGAAAGGGAAGAAGCCATCGACACCCCATGAGTTGAAGGATACGGTGAAGTCTGCCAGAGGGGAAATGCTTCCCAAAGAAACAAAAACTCTTCAAATGATTAAGGCACTGGCCAAAGTCAGACTCAAAAGATTTCACAAACTTAGAGAGAGTGGAGATCGAGCGCACGTTACCATTGAGGAAAATGACAACATCATCAGCATATAGGAGAGCGAGGGGAGAAGAGGCACCCCGCTTAACAGAATAGGGAACCAAGTCACCCTAGAACGCTAATTCCTTAATACCCCTGAAGAAAGGCTCCATAAAGAGATCAAACAACAAAGGGGAAAGTGGATCCCCATGTCTGAGGCCCCAAGAGACACTAAGAAAGGAACAAGAGGCTCCGTCAATGAGGGAAGAACCTTCATGCTGGACGAAACCCGAAACAAGATCAATGACCTTCTCAAAAAAGCCAAATCTCCTAAGGATATTAAACAAGACATTCCATTCAACCCTATCATAAGCTTCTGGAGGTCCAGCTGAATAATAACATTGGAGCCAAACACCTTGTCAATGCACTGGGCAAGCTCAAAGGTAGTAGCAATGTGATCAAAAATAGAGTGGCCCTTAACAAAACCAGCTTGCTTTGGAGAAATAAGTCTAGGGAGGAGGCCAGCCAGCCTATTAGCCAGGATAACAGAGGAGATTTTGTAAATGACATTGCAAAGGCTAATGGGGCAGAAGTCGGAGAGGTACGTGGCATTCCCTTTTTTGGGAATAAGGGAGATAAACGTGTTGTTGAAAGATTTGGGACCCTTATAATTAACGAAAAAGTAGGAGATCGCAAGGGTCAACTCCTCTTTAAGCATGTCCCAAAAGTGTCGAAAAAACTCTGTGTTAAAGCCATCAGGGCTCGTAGTGTGGTTGGAAGGCATTTGAGAGAGTGTGTGAAAATTTTCCTCCTAAGAAGGAGGGGAAATGGGGATCAGGGGTAGCACAATTGGTGTGCCTTCTCCCCATAAGGAACTCCCTATGCAGGGTGTGCGGGGTCGATTCTCTGTGGCCTGCCCATACGTATATAGTGTCCTCATGGGAGACGCATCGCTGATGTTGCCCCGCCTCGACTCGGCACCGGAGAGTGGTCCTGAAATCACGAAGTGGCTTCGTGGCAAGAGAGAAATTCGGGGGTCCCTGGGGGGGTGGGGTCTCCCCCTTCCCTCCCCTTTTAAAAAAATTGTTTCAAAAAAGGAGCGGAAATGAGAGTCTAAATCAAGCTAGGTCACTAGGGGAGGAATAAGATCAATCATCGAAGATAAACCAGAAACATGATTCGAAGTAAGAAGGTTGCTATAAAATCAATAGCAATGTTCGCAACGACCTCCTAGGAGCCATTACCCAAAGAAGAAGTAAGATTAGATCTAACCCTTTTAGCAAATCTTCTCCACTTATTTCACACATCTTTTCCTCTTATCAAACACACCAAGAAAATAACACGGCAATAATCCATTTGTCACTCTCGCGATGACTTGTCAGAAAAGTAGGAGGGATATGATGGTATTGATGGGAACACAACAGGATATGGTGGTGGTGAAAAGGATTGAGTAGGGATGTAAAGATTTTAATCAAATTTGGTTAAATTTATATTTATATTTATTTATAAATTTTATATTCATGTCCTAGCTATTTATCAATTAGATATAAAAATTTAAATACATACCTATACTCATATATATATTGAGTATCAATTTATAAATTTATCTTACAATCAAATCGTTCCTAAATTAAAATTAAAAGGAGAATATATATATATATATAACACGATTTATCAATCATTTATTTTTAACAAACATGAAATACAGGGGTTCTTGCTACTCCAAGTTTAATGATCCTATTAAAATTATTACAAAAAGGAACTTGAAGGGAAACATATCAAAAATAAAAAATACAAAGAATGACAAAATACAAGTATATTTCAAATAAACGATCCTCATTCCAGATATAAATACTTAATGGAAGTTTAAAAAATACTCCCAATCTTCAAAATCATGGAGGAAATCATCAGTGAGATTAGAATTGGAGGAATAAAAGACTGAAGACGAAACTTATATATCTCAGGTAAATTGTGATATTATTTGGATACTCGCGTAGAATAATCGGATATAGATCCATATCCAGTGAGATTTTTTGGATAAAACTCATACCCGAACCTTGTCAGGTTCAAGTTAGATTTTACCCACTCTTTTCGACTCAGGTTGAATTAAGTTCAAATCAAATTTATCAAAATTTACATCCTTAAAATTGACCCATGTATGTTAGGCCCAAAAAATTGGATCTCTTGCAATCCAGTGGCTTGGCACTTGCATACTCTATCTACCTTCATGTTGCCTCTTGCATCTAATTACTTGATCGGAATCTCTTCTTCCATGGCAAAATGAAAGGCATCATCATAATTAACCTCCATATCTACGAACAATATTCATGGGAGATTTCACGTATATTGGACGAAGCATGCATGAGACAATTTGCATCGAACCATCCTAAGCTAAGTTTCGTCAAAATTTTCGAACGGAAATCCTTATGGATAAACTCCTTTGTTAGTCATCCATACAGGGACGGTCATAGAATCGCAACTTGCACATTGATCAAGGGAGATGAGATCATGTATTTCTCTTTTTCTTTTTTTTTATTAATATCTATCTTCCCTTGGTTGTCATAAGTAGTACGGAGTTGGCTGTCACCAGCATATCAAGTGACCTTTACCATACATTAATTATGTGGTGTTCTCCTTGATTTGCATGCAGCCAGTGCTTTTTATTCACCAATTACATTACATTGGAGAAAATCTAGTAGATGAGCAATGCCAATAACGCAATAATGTAATGCTCCAAACCCATTATTTTTATCCAATAATTGTTGGGCGTTTTCAAGGATTAACATTAATAAATCATGGTTGTTACAAGATATTTGGCATAATATTCAGGACTAAAATGTCGTTACCTTTTCACTTCATGACGTACATGGCATATAGGAGAAGAGTGCAAGAATGCTGCAAACAGTTCCAGCTAACCATACTGGTGGAGAATAAAGTTGACTACGTGTACTGTCACGTGGCATACTGAGTCATGTGGTAGCTCGTCGATCCAATTAATCAGGCCATGTGACCTTGCATTTAGATGGGTGGCTTGCAAAGCCAAGCTATTGCATATGAGGTAATTTTGTTTTAAGTAATAAAAGTTTAAATTTAGAAAAAAATAATTTAGGAGTTGTTATGAATTAATCCATTATAATTGATTTGATTTTAATTATTTTAGGAAATAGGAGTCGATCTCTTTATAAAAGAGATCAACATTTTTATTTTGAAATTGAGTTGCAATAAAATAATTTTATCACAACAACTCCTTCTCTCTCTTTCTTCCTCATCGTCAACCCTAAGGTTGTCAAAAAAAATTGAACCCACCTAACTCGATCTAATCCTAACCCAAACTCGACCCGAATTCGCTTACATTAAACGAGTTTAAACCCGTTTAACCCATTTATTAAATGGGTCTGGTTCGGGTTTACCCCCACAAACCCACTCAACCCGATAAACCTAATTAATGGGAAAACATTTTTCTCATTTAACCCATTTAGCCCCTACATTTACTCATTATTAAATGGGTTAAACGGATCGAGTCGGGTTTAGCAAGTGTAAATGGATCAGGTTCGAGTTGGAGTATATAGACTCATTTAATAAATGATTTGGACCCGACCCATTTATAAATGGGTTTGGTTTAAACAAGTCAAGTCCAACCCGACCCGTTTGATAGCCTTAGCCAACCACCCCCCCCATGTGGGATCTTCCACATGCCAAGGCCCATCTCACTTCCACAAATCCTCATGTGATATCAAAGTCATTGGTCTAGGCCTCTCTGTTCATCCATGCATGGAATAAGGAGTTGCAAGGAGAGAACACACACAACAAAGCCCAATCTTGTGCATGAGTCTCCACGTGCATCAAAGCCCTGATTTTCAAGGCATCTTCATTAAAATGAGGGTTCTCTTAAAGTACTCTTTGAAGAACCTTGGTGTCTTACGTAAGACCCAAAGAGACGAGGAGACTCTAACGAGTTGCTTTCCTCACGCATTCAGCACCTTACGTGGAGCATACAAGTAGAAGGCTTACATTAATACATTAGTACTGCATAACTCTATTTTGATGTTTAACAAAATATATAATTATTACTATGTTTGTATCTTATCCTTAATTTGCAAATTATCAATTATGTAAGTTTGATAAGATACGTGAAAGTTAACTCAATTTATGTTTAACAAAATATATAATTATTATTGTATTTGTATCTTCTCCTTTATTTACATATTATCAATTATATAAGTTTGATAAGATACGAGAAGGATCGAAACCATGGACGATCGTATCATTTCAATATCATTTCAAGAAGTTCTTATAATTCTATGATAAAAGTTTAACGAATGATATTTTTATTTTATTTTAGATCTTTGTTAAAGAATCTTATTCACTTGCGCAATCACTTCAAATTATATTTTATTAATCGTCTTATTTTTTGTAACTAAAAAATCAATCATCCTTATTATGATTTAATTAGCATGCTTTTAAAATAAAAATTGCTATTGACTTTTATTGACTTATATGTTTTTACGAATGTTGCAAATATATTCGGGATATTTTCGACTTGTCCTGTCAACTTCTTATATTATAAATGTTATAACCTATCACAATTAATGTAAAAATAAATAACTAAAAATCAATTATCTTACAAATTATAGAAATTAGTTGCATAATTAATTTCAACTATATTTTTATTAATCAACTAATTATATGATTATATATTTTTACAAAATTTCGATTCATTTTTTATTTTTAATAACTACTAGAACGTTTGTAACTCAACGTTCATATCTTTTTGAAGATCCCATGTACTCCTATAAATACTCTTATTAGTTCTTCATTAAAATATACAATTCGTGCAGTGTCTACTTTTACTTCTACTCAAAAATTCTCAAGACTTCATCATTTTGAAAAAGTTCTCTCACAAGCAATTGCAAAGAACTCTCAAAGCTCTCTCTCAAACGTTCTTAGACTACATAGGCTTTTACAACTTCCACACATCAAAGGTTTATTCCAAAAGGGGAAGTTTTCAAGGAAGTATTTTCTATCATTGTACTCCTTACTTTCATGCGCAAATAATATTATCTCCAAGGAAAGTTATATTGGAGTATAATTAGTTTTGAGTTTATACTTTCACGCCACACTTACACATTTAGTTTTATATGATTGTTATAAGTTTTAAATTTATTTTTTATACTTATTATTATTGTATTTTCTAGTGTGAAATTCTTGTTCTTCCTGGAAAAAAGAACAAAATTACTATCATGTGGGCTATACAAGAAAATGGTTGGTATAATTGAGGCATATCACCCACGTTTTCAAGTGATATTGATTAGTGAATTTCTTGCGTGAAGCAATTGGCAAATCCTTATTGGGAGACAAGGTAGAGGTTTTTCCCAATTAAAAGGTTTCTTCTCTAATTTTGTGTTCAATTATGGTTTGATATGTTGTACATTTTTAATTTGTAATTTTATTTGATAATTGTTATTTTGCACAATTCACCTCCCTTCTTGTGTCATTCTCAGCTTGTTCTTCAAGGGCGAAGATGGCTAAAAACGAGAACCAAATTAACACCGAAGAGGGAAAAGTTATAGTTCAAGGTACCACGATTAAGCTACAAGGTGCCTCGAACTATATCCTATGAGCACGAGCGTTTAAGATCTTCGTAGGTGGCTAGGACAAATTGCATGTCCTACAGGAGGAGGAGCCCCAGTCCAAGGACACGACAAAGAAGTGGGAGAAAGAGAACTACATGGTGATGAATTGGCTAATGAACTTAGTCAATCTATCCATCGCCTCGAATATGCTATTACAAGTTAGAGTTGAGATGTGGGATTCCATGGAGAAGAGACACTCTAAGAAGTCTAGCAACACCTACATCACCGACATATATACTCACATCTGGACGATGAATCAAGAGGATCTTCCCCTTGATAACTATTATTTGAAGATGGAGGCGTTATTAGAAGAGCTCGAGATATATGAACTCGTTTGCTGTGACAAGCAGACTCCTACACGTGAGAGGTGCAAAGTCGCGAGATTCTTGTTGAGGTTACATCCTCGATATCAGCTAGCATGTGACCAGATCTTGGCACTGGACGACGAGATGGATCTTGAGACGATTTACAATCGTCTCGAGAAGCTTAGAGAACCAGAGGTAAGATCAAGCAAAGTAGTGGTGTCTGAAACACTGCATTGGCTACTCTTCATGGTGGTGCGAGATGCAGAAGATGACATGGCCGAGGCTTGAGTAGAGACTATCCACCATGTCAAGATTGTAAGCGCACCAATCATTAGCAAAATCAATGTTGGGCAAAGTTTGGAAAACCTGGACGTGGGGCTCTTAGCACCTTACGTGTGAATTCCCTTACAACTGTGGACCTCGAAAAGATTCAAGCCATGTTTCTAGAAGAGGTGGAAAAGACTACAGTAGTTGTCATGATAACTATTGAGGTTACCTAAGAAACAACAACTTCGAAGGTCACAAAAGACTACACTGTGACTTCTTGCAATGACAAGAATGGAAGTTTGGTGCTTTAAGATGAAGAATGGTGGGGGTTCTAAACTCACCATGAGTTGAGCAAGTCATTGTCCTCATGACCTTGACTTGAAGGGGAGTGTAGAGAATAAAGTTAACCATGTGGACTACCACGTGGCATAGTGGGCCATGTAGCAGTGCCACGTAGGTGGCTTGCAAGCCAAGTTATGCCATAGATGACAATTTTATTTTAAGTAACAAAAATCCAAATTTAGGAAATAATTTAGGAGTTGTGATTGATTGAGTTGTTAGAATTTATTTGATTTGATTTTATTTGAATTATTTTAGGAAATAAGAGTAGATCTCTTTATAAAAAAGATCAACATTGTTATTTCGAGTTGAGTTGCAATAAATCAATTTTTTCACAATAACTCCCTCTCTCTTTCTTCCGCATCACCAATCCTCTCTCTCTCCATGCTCCACATATGGGATCGTGCAAGTGCCAAGGCCCATCTTAGTTTCATGATCCTCACAATGCTAATATTATAATTAATTTAAAAGATGAAACAACTAGGAGTTTTTGAAACTTTCCTATGGGATAAACTAGAAAATTTTTAGTGAAGTGAGTATTGAAGCTTTTTCATTGATGAGCTTTTTCAGGAATTCCATGTTCAATTTTGACCCACTTTGCAATTTAAATATCTTATGCTTAGCCTCCTTATTACATGGGTCATATGAGATCATTTCCCTATCTATCATTCCTAGATAAATAATGTAACAAGAATCAAGGGATCAATGAAAGCTTAAAAATACCAAGTAATAAAAGTAAATATTGATGTCACTAAAGGGTTGGCTCAATGATAAAGCACTCTATTGGCATCCTAAAGGTCATGGGCTCAAATCCCATGTCCACCACATATACCTTCTCAAAAGAAAAAAAAAAAGTAAATATTGATTTAGTTTCATAGACATTTTCTTGAGTTATATTCTCTCTTTTTTGGATATCAGTGAACTTGTAAGAACAATCAACAAATCTATTGTTGGTGGAAACCACCTTCCTTAGACTAGCATTCTCCTAGAAAGTCTCACTTCCCTCTAATTAGGTGACTGTCGACAAGGGTTTTACCTTCTAGTGTGCATATTCAACTCTAGAGTCAGGTTAGGTATTGCGATTATTCAATTCCTTTACCACCCACCTAATTCAATCATGTTTAGCTTTTGGCTTCAAATTTTTTTGAGGACCAAAATTCTTCTTACCATATAATATTCTTTTTAAAGTCCAATAATGCCTTTTGGCCATCTTTGCCCCTTCAAACATGAGTTTTTTTGACTTGCACATCCAATCGACCTAATGCTTTGGACATCCAACCTTCTAGCATTGCCTTGCCAACCCACCTTGCCCATCTAGTTAACTCCATCATGGTAGCCCATTGTGCCTCGCTCACTCAATCGCTCTAGATCACTAGCTTCATTAGCGCAATTGACAAACTTAGACAACATACCATTCTCTTCCTCATTTGATAGCCCTATGTGCTACAACATAAAATGGTAGATGTGCCTTTAATAGTCAAAATCATGTGTCCACACTACTCTAATTCTCAAGGAAGAATAGGTATATCACTATCTTGTGACTTAGAGACAAACTAGATCAACCTTTGGATAAGTTTTTCTTCATGTCCCTCCTACGTAAAAAGGTAGTCTCATTTATATGGCCCTTTTTCTCTCTCGACAAGGGACTCCCATTTGTATAAGAGATACCTATCTCCCTCCCTTACAAGCATCTTCTTTCTTATCTACTCACCTCCTTACCTTCCTTCTCTACAATAAAGATGCCATGCACTCATACCATTCATTGTGAAGCTGCTATGGTGCCAAACCTTGGCAATTCCTTCTTGAAGTCTCATGTATTTGTTTCTTAGCTTGTATATTTGTCCTTTCATGCTCTATTTCTCTACATCTCATCTTTGGAGGAAGGTCTTACAAGTTGGCATATGGTTTGATGCTTACCAAGTTTAAGATCAAATTCTAGCTTTTTCATAATTTTTCTAGCCAGTTGACTTTCATGTAGGCTAGTTGGCCATCTTCAACTAATCAATTGACAAGTAGGCTCATATTTCAAAACCAAGGATGTAAATATAAGTATAATGGAGTAGATGCTTCATGATCTTATGGTTAGTCCTCAATTTCCCAACTAGGCTTGACACCTAGTTGATTAGATCTTTCTCTAATCAGCTAAAGCAATTGAAAATATCTAGTCATCCTCCATCCAATCAAAATAACAACTTGCCTTTTTCATTTATTTGTCCAATGTAATTTGTGGGATCCCTTAAATGAGGAGCCAAATGGCATGCTAAAACACAAACATGCTAGAGTACTCATTCTTGCTACTTGCATACAATCAATCCTATAAGAGTTGGGGTAAGGCTCTCAACTTGTAACGGACACTCATAGAGTAAACAAAGGAGAACACCTAATTTACTACTGTAGCTGACTAAAACTCTCTTTCATTGTGTGTGTAATTCCTTAGAATGTAATCTCGATAATTTGGTGAAGGACCAAGTCGTACTTGATACTGGCTAAATCGTGACAACTCGGAAGGTAACATCTATCTGTTCCTTCACGGGCAAACAAGAGACCTGAGAAGACCTTTCAACAGCAAAACCTTAAACTTATGAAGTATTTACATTTAGTCTGCAAGGGCTAGTAATATTACCTATGAATGGCTCTTCAATCAACCTAAGAAGTTCATCTTATAAGTGTAGAATTCCTTGTTCATGGGCACAAAGGAGTTCTTTGTTCTCTGACATGGAAGATTTCTTTGAGCAGACCATAATATTTGTTCTTATAATATGATGATCCTCATTATTATGGATTTATATACGTGGACCTAATCGTGAAAACAATAAGTTGATTTAAAATTAGGCAGACATGAAATCTCTTTGATTGTCTATATTGAGTTACTCCATAATAGCAGGCATCCTCACCTTTCCAAAAAAAAAAGGGACTATCAGAGAACTCCATGATTAATCATTTCATGCGGATAAGGGTTTAAGTACTTTTAACGAGGAATTATCAAAATAGATTTTGAAGAGCTCCTAAAGAGGATACATATATATATATATATATATATATATATATGATCATGCATTGATGTTTTAGAAGGTTCCATCAATTTATATCATAGAAGTCAATTTCAAAGATATAATAATTTTTAGAAGATCATTACAGTCATATTCATAATGGATAATCACTATTAAGATGCTTGAATTAATTATCACTTATTTTAACAAAATATCAATGTTGATCGCCGAATCACTTCTCTGAGCAATAATGCTTTTTTTAAGCTAAGATCAGTTGATCAAATGCCTTCTAAAATCTTATGATCAAAATCTTGAATGTTATTTCTCAACTACAAATTTTTCACATCTCAAAATTATTAAGGAACAAGATGTTTTCAAGTAATCTTTGATCCACCCGTGGTGTGAAAACTAGCATCTAGACGCCTGTGTAAAGTTGATGGATGTACATGCCCTTGCATAATTCATATCACAATTATATTTAAACACAAAATCCATGAGTGTGTTACGAACTATCACAATTTTAGGTTTTAGGCATAACCATGATTTATTACTGAAATTATCATATGTTTGTCTCTACTTGTCCATAACTATCATATGAATCAACATATCGTATATGGCATCAATAATGCAATTTGTATCACTCTACTTTTAATTTTTTTTAAACAGAAGAAGTGTGAATAACAAGGCATGTTAGCGTCATTAGTAGCTAACGATTCCAAGCATCATATAATGAACCATGATGGTTTACAACCCCATCAACATATGATATTCCTCCTAAAAAAAACATGCTTTGTTTTCAGCCATAAACATCAAAGGAGGATGAAGGCACTCCTAAATTGTTTATCGATTAATCCTTGGGTCATGCTTTTTGAACCTTCACAAAATGTCTCCTCTAAATCAGTGCCGATCAACCAAGCACCAACATCTCACCAACAGACTCCAAAGAAAGGACAAGTGGAAACAAGTAATCTAGTCTATGGTGGAGCTACAAAATGTGCAAGAAGCCTTAGTATCAACCATCCACCTCCTCTTGAAATCTCATCTCCGAAGCCTTTATCTCTAGAGGAGCCAAATAAAAAGTTAAACCTTCAAGGAAAATGAACATTCCAAATCCTTTTGCAATCACCACATATGAGAATGTCATCCTGCTGAAGGGTACCCATAAATAACAAACAATTCTTAATCCTAACCAAGTTCTCCACATTTCATCACCATCAATATAATGACCCCAATCTAAATCCAAGTCTAATTAAGAAAAATTCACCCTAAAAATTTGCTAGATATCAGCCATGACAACCACCCAAAATATTTAAGCTAAAGTTATCAAATAGTAATCCTCAATTATTTATATTTTACTACTTAATTTCATGAGTTTCCCATATGAGAGTATTTTTAAGATGTTCCAACTTCCACCACTTGATATCCTAACATTCACACCTAGGTTTATATGATTGATAAATCAATTAGTTATCAAGCTATACAGAATTCTATAGGTAGCTTGTACTAGCTCATACATGTTTTAGCGGTGACTCCCACCACCACTTCTATGGTGTAGAACTAATTATCCCTACACATAAGTCAGCTTTCACATTTCTAACTAGTTTATAGCTTTGATACCATTTGTAATGACTCAAACCTAAATCTGAGTCAAATTAAAAAAACTAGTTTCGACAACTTGTTAAATATGGGTCCAAATGAAAACTACTCAAAATGCTTATGCCCAATTTCTCAAGCAATAATTCTCAATTCTTTTCAGGAGTTTCTTATGTAGGACTATTTTGGGATGTTACTATCCATCCTTCATAGTACCAACTTGCACCATCTTAAAAGCATCTAAAAAATAAAATAATTCTCCTTACCATTATCAAAGAGTATCATTGGCAAACCTAATAACCAAGCACCATCAAGATAATAATAAAAGACCATAGCCATCTAGTGACTAGCCAAAGCAACAACCGAGAAAAGATATGTGCAACAATACCAAAGGAGCTCCAAGGATGAGACTAGAAGAGGAACCTATCATCGTTGCATAGAGCACTTGAATGGTAGGAATAGACCTTTCTAACAGCCTTTCTACGACTTTACAAAATAAGGTAGAGTTCATACTAACCCTCCTCTCCTTCAAGTCAATATGACCATAGGGATCATAAAAAAAAAACCTCTTCCAAAGAGATAAATGTCGCTCGAGCAAATAAAAAATGTACTTTGTGAGTAAAAAATAGTTCATCTCATCTCTCAAGCTAATAAGATTGA
Organism: Thalassia testudinum; assembly: GCA_037157565.1. Lineage (NCBI taxonomy): Eukaryota > Viridiplantae > Streptophyta > Magnoliopsida > Alismatales > Hydrocharitaceae > Thalassia > Thalassia testudinum. The sequence goes on from JAZHRO010000002.1 coordinate 96,548,096, forward strand.
TCTTGTATTCCTCCTTAGGTCCATAAACCTCCTTTCATGCCATTATTGGCAAGAAATGATCTTTAAAGGCAAAAGACTAGAGGAATCTCTATTTGATGACATCAATTCTATCTAAAATGCAACATGGAGCCTAGAAGATGCATGGAAGTACAAATGTTGAGGAGAAAAGCATCACTCTTCCTTCATTTAAAAGTAGAAGAGCAATCCACCCCTACAAAAGCATCTTCATTCTCTCTATAATATTAAGGTTGAATACTTGGAGATGATGAGCCCCAAAGTAGATATGAAGATAAGATAAAGTTAAAGGACTTAAGCATCAAGAGTCTACCCACAAGTAGTTGCCTCTCGTTCATCCATTCCAAAACGAACAAAACCTAATTTCTATAGATCATCTTGTGGATCTGAAGCCTCTCCAATGGGCATAGGAAATGCCTAGCCAAAATCGACCTTCCTAGGTAAACCCCTCAACAAATAAGGTGTTATTAGCATATTGGAATAATGGTACTATATTACCTCCTCTACCAACACAAAAGCCACTGATCATGCTAGTATCACAAACAAAGAAGTAAGCATCTGTCTAGAGGCATACTTCCAAAACAAGTAGCATAAGAGCTAACAAAAAATCCTGCCTAACCCTCCTCTTAGACAAAATCCAACCCTCTTCTAAATTATCATTAATAAAATTGAGAAGAAAGAAATCATAACACAAATCTTCATCCAAGAAATTCATTGAGGCAAAAATCCACAAAGATGAAGGGAAGACCACATGGAACTCCAACTAGATTGTAGTAGGCCTTGGAGAAATCGATCTTCCACCAAAAACCAACTCTACCTTTTTCTTCCACCACAATTATAAAGGCCATAACAGAATTCCAAAAGATATGAGACAAAAGAGGTTGTAACACATCCAAGAAATCTATTAAGGAAGAAATTCACAAAGATGAAGAAAAGACTATGTGGAATGCTAATCCAAGCTATTATGGGACACAAAGAAATCAGTCTTCCACTAAAAACCTTTCTATGTTCTCTTCCATGCTAGCAAGATCTCATATGCCACAATATAATCTTCCAAAGCTAGCCCCAATAAATGCATATTGTATCAAGCTAATAAGATCATCCGACATCACACTAGATCTAATACCAACTCACTTAGCAAGCAATTTAAGTTTGAAAAGGATAAGGTGGAAGTCTTCAACCATGGAAGCCAAGTATTTCTTGGGCAGGAGGAAAAAAAGGAAGTGATTGAGCCTATATAAACAATCCATCCCCAACAACTCACCATAAATAGCTAAGACAACATCCTTAAGAAACCAGAATTTTTCATAAATAAAACAAGAAAACCATCAAACCTTTCATATCCTCCTCTGTTAAAAGACAGCTCAAAGCACTTACTTGATTAACATCAATCCACTTGAGATGGTACCAAACGTTCCCAAATCACGATTTGTTAAAATTGTGTTGTAGTGTAATTAGACGTCAAATTTAAAAAAAAAAATTATGTTGAACTATTGACTTAGATGAGTCGGAGTTGTTTCACTGGGAGGCCTTTATATTTCTAACTAGGTATCCTATTTTATTTTATCTAAATTTGACTATTTCTAACTTAAATTAACTAAATTCTAGGGTTTAGACTAGGGAAATTGAAGGGTGGACTTCAATCAGGCTTTTCATTTTGTGCAAGCTGGAAAGAAATTCAAGAAAAATTATTTTTAGGTAGTTAAAGATTCTTATAAAAAATCTACAGGAACTAAACTTGATTAAATAATGGTCCATCAAGAAAGCTTACAAAAATATTAAGTGTATTATCCTAACTAAATTTTCTAATTTATCTAAACTTAATTTAAATAGAATTGATATTGCCCATATTAAAAATCCTAAACAAATCATACAATAGTAAAATCAATCTACTAAAATTCTCATACATTCTACACTAATCCTAGAATCTATGATCCAAATTTAAAGATCGGAACATAAGAAAATTAAGGGATATTAAAACGTTAATCCAAGATAAAGCTGTAATACTGAAATAACTACATGCAACTTAATAGAATTTTATAAAATTCAATGCTTAAACAATTAATACAAAATTTGAGGATGCAATAGAGAACCTACAATATCATTTTGACAATTTTTTCACACACCAAGGAATTAACTAAAAATATAACATTAACTAACTATCACATCAAATGATTAGAATTTGTTACAAATTTATAAAAATTTCACATATCATTCCAATCATGGAAAATAAATAACTACACCAAAAAGATGGTAATCAAGTCTTATAACCAGGAAAATTGAAATAAAAGCAATAGCATGCACAGTTTGCTTGATATTAAACTTTTAGCAAAAGGGTATAGGGTTTTACGATCCAAGAATTTCAAAACCTATATTACACAACCAAAAATATGATAAACTATTACTTACAGAACTTCTAGAGTTTATATGACTTAGAAAACTAGGAAACAAAATAACAAGGGTAAAAGAAGCCTACGGTGATGCGTTCAACATTGAGTTGATACAAGGGGAACCAAAGACAAGCTTGTAGCTGCAATTGCAATTGGAGTCAAAGTTGAAGTCAAGGTTGAAGTTGAAGAAGCTAGTACACTTGTGTACATCGAGGAGGATCTTGGCCCATATACATATCCACCAAGAAAGAGTGTTGGAGTCCACAGTAAAGAGTATGGATTTGAGAGAAGAGGGTGGCATGGAGTTTAGAGAGGATGAGAGGGTTATGGAAGTGGAGATAGTGATGATGATGGGGCTATGGAGGTGGAAATGGGGAGACGAGGAAAGGGACAGCCATGGGAGGGAGAGATGAAGGTGGAGAAGGTGGGGAGGGATGAGAGAATGTAGATGCAGCTGGTGAGGGGCAAGTTTTGCTGGTGATAAGTGGAAGGGAGTGAGTATGTGCATGAGTAAGGTGTGAGGAGTTATTAGGATGGGAAATTATGACCATGCATGAAGGAAATGGGAGTTATAGCCGTAAGAAATTGGAAATAGGGTGGGTCAGCGAGCAATGGGATGATAGGGAGAGAAGAGAATTCAGCGTAAAAGGGGGAAGAAGGTATGATTTACATAAATAACCATGTAGAAGCATTTATGATGGGAAATACGTGAGGGTCGAGTAGGAAGATGGGAATGGGAAGTTGGTGTTTTGAGTGGAATTGAAGAGGGAAAGGGAATGTGTGTGTCAACACTATCGATGGAATTGGGAGGTGTCATATAGATAGCAATAGAATATTCTAATATATGTTTGAGTCCCATCCATACTGTTCTTTAGAGGATGCAATCAAGATTTCGAATATGGACCTAGTTTTACTGATTTATAATTATAGAAACGGGAATAGGCAAAGGCATTTTGTATATTACAAAATTACGACATTGTCCTCTTCCCCCCTCCTCGACTTACAATTTCTAGTCATCACCTACCATAGCTACCAGCTTCCATTTGCCTCTATTTTTGTTTCACATAAATTGGACCTAAAACTCTTTGAAAGGGATACTCTAACTCCAAAGATGAATCTTACAGCAACCCTCACTTTTCCTTCTATTTCATTATGTAAGAAGCTAAGATCACAATCCCTATCATTCAAATGCAACATGTAATTGCTCAACCTCAAAAATGTTTATGCATACAAACCCTCCTTTTTTTTTCCTATCATCTCTTTTTCTAAGAAAACAAATCTTTCTACAATGCAAGATTACGAAGAAAGATCTCAGCCAGAACTTTGTGATCTTGAAACGCACGAGTATGTCTTGTCGCTCACCTTATCACCGGTACCACAGCCACGATCCACCATCATGAAAATCTTTCCCTTCTGTTCTAGCACCACAAGTCACGATCCCCTTCCAATTCATCTTTATATTCACAACCCTAAACTAGAATCACCACTTTACCATTCTCATGATTTTAATAAAAACTCTTCCTTCAAAGCAAACAAATTATCGAATCCCTCACAAGGGATACCTTTTCTTGGTTTCAATTCTACCGAAGATACCTTTTGTGGGTCTATATTGAGATTCTGTGCACATTAAACACCAACTCGTGCATGCAAAATTTAATGATCATCTGAGCCAAATTAAACGACAGAACAGGAATATTAAGAAAAGAAGATAAGGTTACATCATCACAACATTGCCTTTCACGATAGAACTTTCTCACGGATGGATAGCCCTGAAAATGTAAACACATTATAAGTAGATTTTGCACGAAATGATAGGCACTTTTCGAAGCTCGACTAGCAAGAAAAAGACAGGACCTCATAGCGCTAAATGAAACGGTGTAAAAATAATAACTGTGACACTTTGTTTTTCTGCTGACGTTCCGTACTTACCTCCAAATCATGTGCAATAACATGTAAAATTCCTAGCTTATAGAGAGAGATATTTCGATATATGAGCCCGCATATTGCATACCATGTGACAGCATCTGGGTAAACTTCTTTTAAGTCGCCATGTTACAACACAATTCTTTTCTCCAAGCGGGTAACATGTCACCCTCACAATCTATCCTTCAAGGAAACCGAGACAAGCAATCTACAGCACAGGTAACAAACCGTCCTGCAATTTTATTTCTTTCCCCTGCGGTTGCTAATCAAAGCTGTTTACACTGTTTGTTCTATGCCTCTGTCCTTCTAGTTCTCAGTTCTCTTCCTCATCTCATAAATGTACCACCCCTGTAGGAACTACCCAAGTTCAGAGGAATATCCTAAACAACGAACTTGGATGTATATAGGTAGTGTATAATTTAGAGACATTCAGCGCATGGCACTTCCAAGTGTGAAATGGAAGATACAAGTATCACACTATTTTTCCACAAGAAACTCATCCTTAGTTCACCAACTAGCAATCACTGACAAATCATCATAATAACCATCCGTGTTTGTATCCCGTTTTCCTAACTCTTCTAACTTACGGCAGGTAGAGATCACATGTAGAGGCCAGCAGCTTCCCCCTTTCCATACTCTACAGTATGTTCGTGATAGCATCTGGTGTTCAAGGAACCTTGTGGCGCTAATACCCGATGCCCCCACTGAGCACGTCATGACATTACAATATGGCAGGAGAACATAACATCTGCAGGCTTAGTTGTAAGATTAATCCACCATTTTATGGCTTCCTTCTTTGTCAATTCATTGAGGAAAGGCACTTCAGCTTGGAAATGCCAGAGCTTCATATCTGTATCCTAACGTAAGCAGCAAGACAGTGTATTTCCAAGCCATTTTGGCTCGGCAATTTTTGTATTTATAAAATTTCGCTTCCTAACTTACTGATAGAATTCCTCGCGAAGTTTACAGAGCTTACCATCCTTTCTTTAAGGGTCAGATCTGTATAATTGTTCCTAACAAATCTAGCAATGCCAAACCAAAGGACTACGTGTGACATTGTTGCAGATCGAAGTTGCTGACCTATGTGCATAATCTGCAAGAAATTTTGATTCCACGTGAATGTGGAATACAAAAAGTCAGTTCTGTAGGAAAGTAAGATCCAAAGATGAAGATGCAGCGGTGAGGAAACCACGAGATTGCCCAATCAATTTGTGGAAGGGAATAGGCTAAAAGGCTAAGAACACCTTCCAAATTCCAACTTGCATCCATGGATGGTTTAGAACCTTACCAACCAAATTGTACAAAGCAGGACTACTGGATGGTTTAACATAGGTAGTAAATCAATGCACAGCCAGGCAACTGATCTATATGATGATATAGGCAAACCAAAGAGCAAGATATATATCAAAACATCAAAGTTGAATAGTACCTCCTGAATATGGAAAATAAGGAAACTTTTGCTAAAATGCTAAAAGTCAGATAACAAAATTGAGTCTTTCAACAAAAGTATAAATTGTGAAAGTCGAAAACCTCATATAATAATAATAATAACAATCAAGTCTTTTCTCATACTAAGTAGAGTTAACTATATGAATTCTTTATCTCCACACAGATCGATTTTGAGTCATTTCAGAACTTAAATTAAAGTAATTGAGGTCATACTTAATAATTTCCTTCCAATATTTATTTAGTCTTCCTCGCCCCCTCTTAGTAGCTTCAACCTCCAGCTTCTCGCATCTCCTGACTAGAGCATCTAATGACCTTTGCAAATATCCAAACCATCTTACGCGTCTCTCTCATTTATCCTCTATCGATGTCACCCTAACTTTTTCTCGAATAATCTCATTTGAAATATGGTCATTTCTTGTATTATCACACATCCATCTTAACATCTTCATTTCTGTCACAGACATCTTCTACACATGCCTATAGCTAATAACCTAATATCCAGAACCATACAGCATGGTTGGTCTTACCGCAGCTTAATAGTACTTTCCTTTGACTTTTAAACAAATCCTCTTATCACAAAAAACACCAGCTGCACCCCACATTTCAACCACCATGCATTAATTCTATATGTAACATCTCTATCAATTCCACCATCTTGTTGGAAAATGGATCCCAAATACTTAAAGGCATCTTTCATTAGAATGCACTCTTCTCCAATTTTTATATCCATCCTTTCGTTGTTCCCTCTACTACAAAACTTGCATTCCATAAACTCGGTATTTGTCCTGCTTAGGCGTAGTCCTTTTTTGTTTACTCCATCTCTTGTCTCATCAACCAACACAATGTCATCAACAAAAAGCGTACACCATGACACCTCAGCTTGGAAATGCTTCGTCAACTCATCCATGACCAAAGTAAAGAGATAAAGGCTTAAAGTCGATCCTTGATGCAGACTAATGGTGATATCAAAGTTGTCCGTCAAATCATCCTTAGTCCTTACACAAGCTGCAGCTCCATAATACATATCCTTTACGAGGTTGATATATAAAACTGATACATATCTCTTCTCCAAAATTCTCCACAAGATATCCCTTAGGACAGAATCAGAGACATTCTCCAAATCAATAAAAACCATGTGTAAATCCTTCTTGACTTTGTAGGCTCCATCATACGTCTCAAGAGATGTATTGTCTCAATAGTAGACCGGCCTAGCATAAAGTCAAACTGATTTTCAGTTACTACAGAGACTTGTCTCACCCTTCTTTCACTTATTCTCTCCTAAAGTTTCAGCATATTGCTCATCAATTTAATACCTCTATAGTTGGAACAATTTTGTATCTCCCTTGTTCTTGTTTAAAGGTATCACAAATCTTTTTCTCCATTCCTCTAGCATCTTCTTGCCTCTCCAAATAGTATTAAATAATTTTGTAAGCCAAGTTATACCCCTTTCTCCCATCGCTCTCCAAATGTCTATAGAAATATCATCAGGCCCAACAACCCTCCCACTTTTTATCACCTTCAAAGCCTCCACTACTTTCTTTTGTATCCTTCGATAGCTTACCCGATTCACAAAATATTATGAGTTGGCTAACTTCCCTAAGATAATATCATTATTTTATTTTTTATTAAAAAGCTTATGAAAATATCTTTTCCATCTTGTATTTATATCATTACTAGCTGTAAGCATCCTTCCTTCTTCATCCTTGATACACCTTACATGTGCAAGGTCCTTTGCTTTCCGCTCTCTTACTTTAACTAACTTGAAGTTATTTTTTTCACCTTCTTTAAAATCAAGTTTCTTATAAAAATTCTTCTAAACTTTTACTTTTGCTTCACTAACTACTTTCTTTACTTCGTTCTTTGATCTTTTGTAATTTGTCATGTTTTCATCAATCTTATCTCGATATAAGATTTTAAAACAAGCACTTTTAATTTTAAGTTTCTCCTGCATTTCCTCACTCCACCACCAAACCTCCTTTTATCCTAAAACTCCTCCTTTAAGCACGTCTAACACCTCCTTTGCCACAATAATAATAATAAAGTCACATGGCAAAACAATTGGCATAAAATGAGTTACCTTATGCGTTGAGTTTAGTGAGATTGTTTACAGATTTGACAGATTCAGTTCGAAGATTTTTTGGAAAGAGTCCAAATCTATTTTAGGAAAATAGGATTAGTTTAAATTTCTAATTTATTGTAATTGATTGGATTCTCTTCTATAAAAGAGGCCAATCATAATGTTATTTGCCTTGAGTTCCAATAATAAACAATTCTCTAAAGCTCTCATCTTTCCCTCTCACCTGTGGGCTTCTCTCTCTCTCTCTCTCTCGCACACACACCCAACTCCCCCACATGCCAACTCTCTCTCTCTCTCATCCCATGCATGATATCTCTCCTTTTAAGGTGTCCCCTATGACACGTGGGTGATTGTTAGGGTCCAAAATTCCTGACATAAATAAAATCAGTTCACATTTTTTACACAAGGAACATGTCAAGCAAAATAACTATAAAGGTCTCAATAACAGCTGACAGACACATCAAAATTGAACAGCTAATACAACGCTTTCTAAAGCAGATGAACCATATTATCCAAAATGAGTGGAAAGGAACAGAGAATGTGCACAAGAGACCTGGAACAAGCAAGTCCTAATTATATTAAGGGAGGACATCAATTAGATAAGTAAAAGTTCCCCTATTATCTAACATTATAACGATTAATACTTTGTGCGTTGACACTTTGACAGTTAAGGCCTGCAATAAATATCTCAGATTTAAATATATATATCATGCTAGTTCCGCAATCAAGAGAAACTAGAAGTTTCCATACAAATATATTAATTTAAATATAGAGTTCATGCTTGCTGCACAATTGATAAAAACTAGAAGTTTCCAACTTCCCCTTAAAATAGCAAGAGCACAATAGAAAGACACAATCAACTTTTTCAAAAAAACAGAAACATAAATGACCATATAGAAGAAAAGACAAAAAATAATCAAACACCAGCTCAGGGTAAGAAAATAGTTTATTATTTCCTATGAAGGTGATTGTAGGTGCAAAAGGACAACAAAAGAAGGTTATCAATCAAAGAGATTCAACACTAAATTAGCCAGAGAATAAGAACCATTGTCTACTATTGTAAATCTTTTTACCTGAAAATATTTAGGAATATGTTGGATACTTGGATTGATGGGTGGGTACTGTAATAGTTTCTGTCAAATTATCTTTATTGCAAAGTTCTTTTTTGAAGAAATTAAGATCACTCGTGATCAGTGATCCTCCAAATTCATTATGCAGATTAAATTACAAGCATAAGAAGGGCATCCCCTCCTGTACAAAGCAGCCCAGAGGCCTCTGAATGCAACAGCTTGATTGCACACGTTTTCCACATAAGCTTGTTCCCCTCTAAAGAGCAACCTCATTTTTATGTAACCAAATGAACCATAAAATAGCCTGCGGGTATGGCCCTATCCCAAAAAGCAGCCCACTGAGAATAATTGATCCAAACAATCCCTGCAGCATTCCACACATCCTTTGCAAACAGACACCAGGAAAAAAGATGACAGCAATCTTCAAGTTCTTCATTGCAGAAAGAGCAAGTTGTCTTTGAAAGGGGAGCGATTTCTGGAAGTAAACTTTGGTCATGGTTTATTCCTTTTCTCCCTATTCTCCTTCCCATCCAAGCTGGATTCCAGCCTCTCATCTATTTTCATCACTGTACTCTTGTTTTAACTCCACCAGCTATCATATCTTTTTGCGTGGAACCTTTTCTTAACCAAACATTAGAATCATGTTCAAAACTAAAAGACACTTGTACTGCCTTATAAGATGGTCCAGTTGATAGCAGTTCAGACTCAAAAGTAAAAGCAATGATGTAGAGGATGACTAGTTGTAGAAGCAAACTAGTAGGCGGGTTGTGTGTGAAGGAAAACCGATCATCAATAACACTGTACTTTCTGCAGCCTGAAGCCCAATCATAAAGGGGAAAAGAACTAGGGAAGGTTGAGGAAGGCAGCCAAGACTTACGGGATATGGATGTGAGAAGATACCACTCATCAGCTGAGGGACCTTAGGAAGGATTATCAACTCCTATGCTTAGTTCATAAGCAGTTTGATTTCCCTCTCCCTGCCTTCATCAGAATATTGAAATAATACTAAGTCAGAACCAAGCATTATCTTGGATTGGGTAGGGTATTGCAGAGTTGTAAAAATCAGCTGACTATAAGGCTAGGCTAATTTCTACACGTGGGTTTATTACCAAGTCCCAACTCAACTCGATTATAAGTTATAATGATTAGAATCAATTAGGAGAAATAAGCAATCACTTTATTCATCTTACCCTACCTCTCTTTATATAAAAAGAGAGGTGGGTGCAAATTACGAAGACAAAATATAACACACCAAACATAACCACATAATTGCCTGGATTCTGTAACACTACCTCTCAAGCTGGAGTATAGATATCGATCATATTCAGCTTGGATACACATGTATCAAATGCGAATCTAGCTAGTGGTTTGGTGAAAATATCAGCATTTTGAGCCTCTGAGGTAACCTGGGAGATAAAAATAAATCCATTCTGAATCAAATCTGTTATGTAATAATAATATACCTTCACATGTTTGGTGCATCCATGAAACATGGGGTGTTGGCAATATAAGGGGCAGCCCTGTTGTCACATCGCAATTCCATAAGCCCATCAATCTATATATGTAAATCACTCAACAAAAATCTCACCCACATCAATTCTGCTGAGGTTTGAGCCATAGCACGATAATCAGACTCAGCACTAGAACTAGACACTACAGTCTGTTTCTTGCTCTTCCAGGTGACTAGATTCCCTGCAACATACAAAAACCTGTGATAGATTTCCTATCATCATGACTACCTACATAATCTGCATCAAAATATCTAACTACAGTCATAAATGTCCCTCTAGTGAAGAGAAGATCATGTCCTGGTACTCTCTTCAAGTACCTAAACACCATCATGGATGTATCCCAGTGTTGTCTAATGGGCCTCTCCATAAACTAGCTCAGCTTTCCTACTACAAAGGAAATATCTGACCTAGTAATCGTCAAGTAAAGCAACTTTCCCACTAGCTGACTATACTGTCTACAATCAACTGGCTCTACATCACTGTCATATAGTCATGCCTTAGGATCCATGGGAATATTTGCTGGCTTGGCTCCCAGCATACCTATCTCCTTTAGCAAATCAAGGGCATATTTCCGTTGAGAAAACACAATACCACGCCTACCACAAGAAACTTCTATCTAAAGAAATATCTCAATGGCCCTAAATCCTTCATCACAAACTGATCTGCCAAAATCTGTTTGATCTCAACCACACCTACTGTATCATCATTAATGACAATCAAGTCATCAACATAGACCAAAAGAACAACAATACATTTCCCTATCTTCCTGATAAACAAAGAATGATCTGCAGACGATCTGGTGAACCCCACAGACTCTACTACCTGAGAGAGCTTCTGAAACCAAGCTCTTGAGCTCTACTTGAGGCCATAAATGGCCTTCTGCAATCTGCATACACACTCTCTCTGAACCTCATAACCAAGAGGTTGCTACATGTAAATCTTCTTCTATAAATCCCCATAGAAAAAGGCATTCCTCACATTAAGCTGGTGAAGATGCCAATCTCGTTGAACTGCCACTGAAATCAAAATTCTCACTGTAGATAGCCGAACCACCGGTGAGAAAGTGTCAAAGAAGTCCACCCCATAGGTCTGAGTGAACCCTTTGGCAACAAGTCGAGCCTTGTACCGTGCAACTGACCCATCTAGATTGTACTTGACTACAAACACCCATCTGCAACCAACTACTATAGCACCCTCTGATAAAGGTGTAACCTCCCAACTACCACGAGGAGTAAGAGCAGTCATCTCATCCTCCATAGCTTGACGCCACTTTGGATCAAGTATGATCTGCTGATAGGTGGCAGGGATAGATATGGCAGGAAGAGCACAATAGAAGCTCCCAAAAGTTGACCCAAGGCCATAGTAGCCAGACTACCAACAACACGATATTTGGATTCACAGGTGTAGGGTGCCCTCCTAATGGCAATAGGAAAGTCCAGATCAACCATTTGATCTTCTTGGATTGGCTGTGAAGCAAAAATATCCTCATCCGGACATCTATCATCAACAGGTGTCGTATCATCACTTTGCAACCTGTCTATAGTCTCCTGAGGTAGAGAAGGTGGAGTCTCTATGGCTGTTGTAGGAGATTGCATCTGGAAGGTACTGTGAGATCGTTGATATGTAACAATAGGCTCAGAGAACATCATAGGACCCTATGTAGTAGTAGGAGGTGTAGAGATAGGTATCTCCTCTAAGGGAATAGAAGGTATAGGCATTGGAGCCTTCATAACCTCAGGGGATAAACTCCAGGCAGCAATGGAAAAATATGAGATAGACTCGTGAAAGGTGACATCAGCACTCACATAGTGCCTACCAGTAAGAGGATCAAAGCATCTATATCCTTTCTGAGTCCGTGAATCTCCCAAGAACACAACTTGACTGCTCGTGGTGCTAACATGTCGTCCTGAAGAAAGAAGGTAAACAAATGCAGCACAGCTAAGCACTCGTGGTGGTACATGAAAAAGCTCCTGCTCAGGATGTATTATATGCCAAGGTATCTGCTCATGAAGTACTGAACTGGGCATCCTGTTGATCAAATAGCAAGCCGTAAGAACTCCATCCCCCAATATAACGGAGGCACACTATGATGAATCAACAGGGTATAGGCCACATCCAAAAAATGTCTATGCTTCCTCTCAGCCACCCCATTCTGCTGAGAGGTGTGAACACACGTAATCTGATGCACTATCCCATGGGACCTGTAGAATGCAGACAACCCGGTGGTGCATAACTAAAGTACATTATCAGATCTCACTACTTTAACAGTAGCTGAATACTGATTCTTGATCTCTACTATGACATTCTGAATGATAGATCCAACATTTTATTTGTTCTTCAACAAAAATACCTAAGATAGGTATGAAAAATCATCAACAAGTACTAAATAGCAACGGTGACTCATCCTATCCAGTATCCTGCTCGGCCCCCATACATCCATGTGCAACAATTCAAATAAGGTTGTGGATCCAGAACGAGTACTCACAGGATAAGAGGAACGATGATGCTTGCCCACCTAACAAGCATCACAGCATATCCTGGCTATAGGAGATATGTATGGAATTTCTCTACAAAGATTCTCCAGAGGAAGGTGTCCAAGCATGAGATGCCACTGAAATACACTCCCTGGAACAGAAGATACCTCTCCTCGACATGCAAAGGCAACTGGAGTCTGAGTAAGGCGATAGACTCCACCCTCTACATTCTCACTGTCAATCGTCCTCCCTATCAATTTATCTTGAATGACACAACCCACGTCATCAAAGATAGCATGACAATTAAGTTCATTGGTACTTGTACTTACAAAGAGTAAGCTCATAGGAAAGCCTGGCATATCAGAAACATCAAGTAATCTCAAGGCAGGAGTCACAAGTATCCCCCCTTACCTTCTATCCTGGAGTACCTACAATCTGCAACTTGTATTGTTCTGCCTGCGGGTACAAATCTGAGATGGGTAAAACGATCCCAATCTCCACTAGTATGCCGTGAAGCTCCTGAGTCAACCAACCACTCCATACTACCCTGATTTATGTCGTTTGCAATAGAGCCCAACTCGTTAGTCCCTTGGAGCCAATCATGATGGCAACAGCCACAAAGTAGTCTCTCATACTCACTCCTGGTAGTGATCACCATAGCCTCTGCCAACCTCTATGTGGTAGAGATGCTTGGACCAACATCATAGGAAACCATACCATTCAGGGTAGATCAAACAAGTAAAAAAAAAAAACTTTAAATCACCATCATCAATGTGGTTTGCAACCAACTGTCTTGGTGCAACCTACAGCCAGGTATACCAGAAGACTGATCATCATATCTGAAAATCCATTTTTTAGATCATGCAGAACACCAAACTTCACAAAAACGGATTCTAACACAAAATCTGGACAAAAGGAATTCCAAAAATCATGTTAGGGACATGATCCCACACTGTAAGGATCAACCGGGGGCGCACATGAGAGTAAAGAAGCCCTCAAGACTGCCGCCTAGCCGTTCTGGATTGTTCCTGCCGCCGCCGTTGATGGGAGGAGGTAGCGCCCACCAGCAGCAACCCCACCGGTAGGGATTGCAGCTCACGCGCTACTGTCGAAGCTCAGGCCGCAGATCAGTCGCTCCTCCGACGCGCTGCTATCAATTCTATAACATTGTTGCTCCTCCGGCGCACCGCTGCGCTGCCGCTACAGCGAGAGCAGCAGCGTCGTAGAGCCCAGAGAGGAAGACTAAGCCTCTGCTGCGCCACTCGCCCTGCTCCAACATGTCACTGCTTCACCTTTATGGCAAGAACAGCGCCACCACCTAAGAGAGAGAGATAGGGTTTTGGTGGAGTCGGATTTCGGTGGCTTTTCAGGTGGGATACTGAGAGCTCTGATCCAGGATCGTCGCTCTGATACCAAGCTAGGAGAAATAAGCAATCACCATTCATCTTACCCTATCTCTCTTTATATAGAGAGAGATGTGGGTACAAATTACATACAACCCCATAAAAAAAACATATAATAACACAACACACATAACCACATAATTGTCTGGATTCCGTAACAAAAATTTTGAACTTATATTATTTATTTCCTTTGATCTTATGATTTGTAGCTTATTTTCATTACCTTGAGCTTAACGTTGGATGATCTTGATGTGATGTTTTTTTTTTTTGAAAGGTTATGTAATTGTATATTTTAGTAAATACATCTTATTAATATATTGTATGAATATATATATTTAAATACTACAAGAATACCCAACCGAGTACTCCTCAACTACTCCCTCACATACCGTGCACTCATTAATCAGTGATCCAATCAACTGAATATCGACTACCAACTTTTACAACACTAGACACATACTTATTAACTCCACAGATTGATGCTAGATCCTTCCAGACAGATCCCTTCTTGATTCATTGTTTTGTTCCCACAAATAATTGTGCTTGCAAGTAAAAAAAGCAAGTATCTTCACAAGCAGGACCAGTGAAGTGTGAACAGCAGGTCATCAAATGGCAGTGGCACAGCTGCACGGAACAAAAAACCAACTGGCACACAGTCAGCGAATGCAGCAATGATGGCAGAGTGCAGCAGTTAGCATTCCTGAATGAGGGCAAGCATAAGACTGTGTATGGTACTCTATATGCAGCAAGCAAAAGGGGGATCTTTGCTAACACATGAAAAAGCTCTATATCAGAAAACATAACCAAAAAGAAATTTGTTCACCAAGCACAGATAGGGCATCTAATTTATAAGCTAGAAAACCATCAAAAGAAGATCACTCAAATAGGATGAATGAGACACTATCAAATATCATGAAGGGTGTAGCCACAACCAGACAGTGTTTATGCTCAGCTGCATCATTGGGAGTTATGCACACAACTGCTCTTGTGATAATACTATGAGAATAAAAGGAGCGCAACTCAATAGTGCAAAAGTCAAGCACCCTGTTTTTATTTTTTAAAAGCAAAAGAGCGGTTATCTGTATGATAACCACCCGAATTCATTTCATCATGCCATCAAAAGTGTTACATCATCAACTACAAAGTTGACTCCCAAAACACCCCATTAAATGGTGCAATTTTCATCAAGGCAGCAAACTGATTCATCATTTCAATGATTAAACAACTTTACCCCCACATCACATTCCAAAATCTCATTTTTGACAGAGAGACCCAGGAAAGTATAAAGAAATCGACAACTACGAGATATAATGTCTTTGATGGCATGAAACAAATATCAAAATGCAATAAGTCAAATACCAGCATAAAACTACTAATTTGACTCATAGGGAGCGATACCCATGGTGTTTTCCTGGATGATATGCTTCACAATTGCAATTGGCAGGAGACACCTGCAGAGTTTTTTTTTTTTTTTTTTTGAGAAAGTGCACCTGCTGAGTAACACAATAAAGCTTTAATAGAAGGGGATGTCCAAGAAATAGGTGCCAATTATAAGTACCACAAGAAAACAGAGCACACCTAGCAAAGAAAGAGGACTGTTAGAAGACAATTAACACCTCCATCCTCATACTCTGCTAATCCTCTTTCCAGTCATTAAGTCTTTAAATACAGATTGAATCAAAAATAGCTTGGCAATTAGGCTCATTAAGGATATGACTAAAGATCACAAGTAGAAATTCAAGCACACGAGGGACATTATATAGCCGCATGTCATTAGTTGGCATGACATCTCCCTAACTAATGATAGGAGAAAGCCTCTTATAGACAACCTATACTGTACAACCTGTAGGGATAGATGTAGTCTGTCAAATCTGTTTGCATCATCACACAAATGCCAAGAAGCACCCAAGTCTACCAACCAATATGAATCAGAATGCTCATTTGATAAAAGATTGCAGGCAAAGACTATATATTATGAGGTCGCTAACAGCAGTCAATCAATAAAGGATATCACCAACAAACATCAAATGTAATATCTATAAAAGTTTATATTCTGCCGGAGAGATCAAGTCAGATACTGTGAATCTACAGGCGTTGTTGTAGCATGATGAGCAACAGATTTCCCATGCATGGTCCACCAATAAGAGTTGTACTATCTTGTTGCGATAAGTGTGCAAATGCAATCATTTACTTGTTGTCCCACAGCCTCAGCCATGTCCTTTAATAGCAACTCCCAGTTGACATCAGCAAAGAGAGACCACCATAGCAAAAGTCTAAGAATCTGAGGATACTATGAGAGTCACAAGTCTCCTCGGACAACTGCAAGCCTCAGCAATAATCGGGACCTCCCTGAGATGCTAGAAACAAATCAAGAGTAGCATTGTATGATTGAGCAACTCCTGCCAAAAAAAGTACAATCATGGTCTCCTATTGATGCTTCTTCTAGAAGTCACATCAACAAACAGGACGAAAAAGCTTTTAGCTTCTCCAAGGCAACTATAAGTGCTGAGTATAACTACCAAAGAGGTCTGAAGCATGATTATCTCCAGGTGGATCTGAAGGATGCAAGTTGCGTTTTCCTACTGTGTCACACAGGCAGTCCCACATCCTGTAGTTCTAATAAGGAACATAGCCTCATTCCCATTATGAGTAATTAAATTGTTCGTGATCCAGGTTCAATATAACTATATAAGCTATTGTCCTTTTTCCATGTCATATATTTGCCAGTCTTAGGCTCCAAGATGATGTGCTCTTTTATCGTGTGTCACAACTCTCAATGGACATCTTGAAGATGCATGACCATCTTGGATAGCTGGACCCATCCAACTTGGCTACAATACCAAATGAGAAAAGGTTACTATGCTTAAACTTTCCTCCAACCTCCAATGTTCCCTTAATTGCATGAGAACCTATCCATCTTAGACTAGCCAATGACATCATATTACTAAACCACATGTCCTATACGAATCAAAAATTGATGAAACCTCCTATGATCATCAAATCAATTAGCACATGCCCTCGTGCACATCTCTGCACGATGAGTGCACTACCTGAAGCCATTCAACTCATGATCTAGACATGACTGCAAAATGTTGCTAACAACCCATTGCGCATTCCAACAAGGCACCAGCAAGATCTAACCCAACGCATTGTTGCAATCTACCTTGATGGGATATGCCTCACATGATCTATGCATTGCACCTATACTGTGACAACTAAGATGCTTGAATGCTGCCAGCACTGCTCGGTATTGTGATTATCGATGGTGCATCAAAAACTCAGTATTGTACAAAAACCACAATGACACTTGCAATCCACAGTATTGTACAAGCACGATGCTCCAACTTCCTTGCTGTCACTTTCGAACATCTCGCATCAATGCTGAATCAAACTCTCCAATCACCCTTTGGCCTCCAGGCCCATCACCAAAGAATGGTGATCTGACAGTAATGGCAAAATGACCTTCTGTTCCATGCATACCATCACAGAATGTCCCCCCATCTTAGAACAAGGAGGTCTCACCTGCTCTCAGCTGACTTCAACCTTTGTAGAAATCTTATGCAAGTCCAGTTCATCCAACTTGCAAATGTCCCAACCAACCAACCCCTCACCTCAAACAAGGCAACCATGGATTCCATCATCTTCATAATCCTTGTCCTAATCAGGACCCCGAGAAGCTCCAATGAGACCATAGACAACCCTGGAGGTTGCCCCTGCAGTGCACCTTAGAGGGTAGACACAAATGGACCAAGCCTCCAGAGCAGAGAAGAGTTGTGAAGTGGAGCCTTCGCCATCCAAAATCATTGCATCCCCTCGGACAGAACTTGTGAATATCAAAGATTGAGACCAAGAAATGATCCTTAATCCACAAGTAGCGATCCAGTGCTTCCACCACTGCCTCCCTGCTCAACGCTCTGCTCAAAAACTTTCCAATGACAAAGAAACAAAGCTCTGCATCCAACTCAACCCATGCTTGCAACCAAGGTGCCTCAACTAAGGCTCAAAACGTTGATTTCAACGCCGTTTCGATAAATTTTCAAATGTACATTTGCCAGCATACCGAGAGCATGCCAAGAAAAATAGCAAAAGTAATCAAAATGATTAGAATTTTAAAAATAACTATTTTAATGAATAAATATTTTCATTTAAGCCTTAAATCATATCTTTTACTTCATATGCGATATGTCAATTCATAACCTATGCAACAACAGCAGCAACAGGAGTAACAGCAGCAACAACATGCCAACGAAACACTTGCATGTCAACATAATACATGTCAATATGGTCCTATTTCAAATACAATCATTTCGACGACATGCCGACGACATTTAAATCACTGGCCTCAACAACCCTCATAGATGAATCTCCAATGAACACATAGTTGTCATTTCGTGTGCTTCTCCATAGGCATGACAATCCACAATGGCTAAGCCCCCCATAGTGCTTGCACTACACTGAATCATGGCACTCCTTGGCAAAGTAACCACATTCCAGACATCGGAAATATCACCTCTACCTTTGACCATTTGTTGACCATCGAAAGTCACTCTCCTCCCCCTTCCCTTCACTCGCATCCACCTTCCTCCCTCTCACTCTCATCTTCTCCCACCTATAGTCTTCATATTATACCTAAAGGTGCAATGGCACTCCTAAGGCTCACTTCGCAATTGTGGCTCCATGGAATTAGAGGCCTAGATGAGAAATAGCGAGAATGAGTTTGAGGCAAAGAGGAAAGCAGAATGTTAGATTCGCACCTTTGGGATTGCAATATATGCTTGGGCCAAATACATCCTCATTGAGAGGTCGAAGTGCATCGAGAAGCTTCAGTTTGAGCTTACACTTCAATTTCAAAAATAGTCCGATGTAGAGGACCTTCTATCTTCACAACCTCTTGATAGGTATGGTCTTTTGTACATGTCTTTTTTGAAGTAGCAAGGTATATGAATTTGTACATACTATTTATGTAAGTTGTAAAGACCACAGCTAATTTTGACCTTGAAGGAGGAAAAAGTTCTTGGAAGCAAAGTCCAAAGAAGGAAGGGGTCAATCCCAAGCTTGGAGTTATGGGGTCCTTTTTTCCCTATGTTTGTCCCTTCTTTCCAATTGCTTGACCTTTGTTTGAGGGGTTGTAGAGGATTTAGGATTAGGCGGAAGCTTGCCCTCACATTTTCTCCCCTTACTTAACCAAAGGACTCGTAATGACATGAGGTGGCCACCTAGACAAGCACCAAACTACAAGGAGGTTGTGGGATTACACAACTAGCAGGACTGAGGTCAATGTATGACAAAGCACACAAGTAGCAAGAGTTTTGAAGGAGCTTCTCTCCATTATTTGGTGCATCCAAGCTCTTGAATATGTTGTGTAAATTGCATGATGCCTACTTTTGTGCATCGAGATATGTATGGCGGACAAATCCGTATTTGTCCACTCAATTTCTGTCTTGTTAAAAGTCAAGATAATCCATCCAAATTAAGAATGAGAGTTTGGACGTTATTGTCCCCCCTATCAATTGCAAAATCAATTGGTATTATATTTACATCATATATAGTGAGCATATCTTTCAATATTTATTCAAAACACATCTGTTTTAAGTGTTGTGATAACATCAATGATCAGTAAATAATTCATGTGATATGCAAATGACAACAATATCACATATATACTTGGAGGCCACATTCTATTTACATTCCTTGCTCCCTCCACCCTTCAATTCCTCTTTAGCTGCGTAGTGTTCTTGTAATAACAGCCAAACAAAAAAGATAGCAGTTACGTCACCAACTTTTCACCTCTTCCTCCTCCCTTATCTCTTTTAAATTCCTAACTTGGTTTTTCTTCCGATTCAAGACTAAGCCTGCTAGAATTTCCCAGACATCGTAACAAAAGATCATAGCAACAAATGGAGACTGTGCCATGTGGCAGTCAGTCGGTCAAGGTGGGTACGCCGGCCCTAGTTGGAGTCTTAGGTGTCAAGTCTAATTGCTTTGAGTCCAAGTTTACTTATTTTAGTAAGTTGGGTGTCAAGTAGTTTGAGTAATTAGAGGAATTTAATTTGTTACTGATTTGATTGATTGGAGATATGATTAGATTCTATTTTTCTATTTTAGATATTAGGAATGTCTCTCTATATAAAGAGAGCCTACGTAATCAATTGTTTCTTGAGTTGAATATTAAAGAATCACCTTCACAACTCCTATCCCTCTCTTCTGCCTCTCAGCCAACTGCACTCTCTCTCTCTCTCTCTCTCTCTCTCTCTCTCTGTTTTTGGGTGCAACATAGCAGCAGCCACAACAACAGCCGCCTGCTGCTGCTTCTTCCCTCCACGTGGAAGAGCCTCCACATTCCAGTAGCGCACAAATCTTCACAGAGACCATTGAGAAAATAGTCACATCTCAAGTAGAAACTGCATAGTAGTACATACTAAATGGTTAGGCCTATTCTCAAGCCAACCAATTTTGAGTAGAATGCTTTCATAGGCTAGTTCTTGTTTTTACACATTTTTCCTGTTTTCCTGCCGTGATCTTACTTTGATCTAAAGCAATTAACTCACCACTATAGGTAATTATGAACAGGATAAAGATTTATCTATTTCTTATTTCAATATCCATTCAACCTTGATGAAAGAGTACCAACCCTACATACTTGAGACCATGAAATTTGTTTTCCATAAAGTAGAATGGTGCATACCACCTAGAGAATTGTCTCCCCTATAAATAGAACAGCATCATTTTTTTCACTGCTGAATCGACAGAGAACAATCATAAGTATTGACATCTTCAATATTGTCTCGAGAACTGCTAATGATCATTGCATGGCTCAGCCACTAAGGTCATTGATGTCCATGGAGGGTTTTGTCCTTGCAAAAGTGTCCTAAGTTCCTATAGGCATCAATACACACATCCCACTAGTTATTAGCTGGACTATGAACCCTTCCATCCTCAATCTAAGAGGAACACTGGTGTTCCACTTATTACCTGAGATCCTCAGCATCTTCAACTGCAAAAGGAACACATGCTAGTGCCTTGCTTAGTTGGTCTCAAGGTTCAGTTGCGTCAGCCAGATCAAGAGCATCATACTTAAAAGAGCCTTTGACAGAAATGATTCTCCAAGAGCTCAAGAATGGTAATACTTCATTGCCAAAGCAACCATGGAAAAAAGACAAAAACAAATGTGAAAGAAACCCATAAAGCCAGTGGGATTGATTGCAAAAGCACCAGTAGGCTAC
Source organism: Thalassia testudinum (assembly GCA_037157565.1). NCBI lineage: Eukaryota > Viridiplantae > Streptophyta > Magnoliopsida > Alismatales > Hydrocharitaceae > Thalassia > Thalassia testudinum. The sequence continues at coordinate 96,569,631 of JAZHRO010000002.1, forward strand.
CATGAGATATAAAACTTATCTTTCCATCCATTCTTTTTTAAAATTATAGCAACATCAACTCCCATGGTTTCTAGACAACCAACAAACAAGTTCATTACATGCCTTTTTCTTTGTGGAGATTCTTCATAATTTTAGAGTGCCATGTGGACTGCCATGTGGCAGCAATAGGTCCATAGGAGTCGGCCACAATGGCCTTCGGATTTTTAGGAGTTGAGTTGGCTTGCATGCCAAGATATTTGTTGCCATATGTAGTAAATTTTATTCTTGAGATCATTACGATTTGTTTTTCCACGTTTGGTTGATTGGATTTGATTTTCTATTTTTTATTTTTAAAAATTGGATTAAGATTGCTTTTCTTTAAAAGGAGAGCAATACCTACATGATTAATTAAGTTGCAATAATATTTTATATTCCAAAACTCCTCTCCTCTCTCCCTTCTATTCTACAAAAACAATAAAGTTATTGATCACGTGAACAGTAACATGAATAGTAACAGCACCCAAAGCACCTTCCTCCAATCTCCGATGCACTTCGTCAAACGTCAACATGGTATCAAAGCAAGCCTTCTTAGGCCTCTAGCAATCCATGCGTGAAGAAAGGAGATCTCTCCACACAAGAGGTTGTTCTTGAACATGGAACTCATGCAAGACATCAAGATCAAGATTTTGCATCAGCTTCTCATATTTACGTCCAGTGGCCTTATACACACCCAAAGACACCAAGCTCAAGGTGTAAAAGCAATGGCATCGAGATGTGGAGAAACGGAGTGCCTTACGCTTGCTCCAAATTGAGGGGGCATGGAATCATCTAGCACCAAGGAACACCAAGATATAAAGCCTGACTCTTTGACATAAAGGCACACGACCACCCTCATCCTCATAAGAGAAAACAATGGCCAAACCAAATATTAAAATCACCACAAAGACGTGAGATAAGGCTAAAGTTAAGAAGAGGGAGAAGGAGATCTATCAAATTATAAAGAGATTTTTTATCTTTGTACTTCACCAATGGAGCCTTCATATTCGATTTTTATCCTCCTCCAAAGGAGGAGATTTTCTCGGAAAAAATTTATCAAATATCATGCATGATATCACTCACCATTCTATCACCACAAGAACCTTAAAGGCAAGTCTACACCCTTCTCCAAGTTCGACTTGGGGGGGAGTGTGGAGATTGTTTAGAATTTTAGAGTGCCACATGGACCGCCATATAGTTGCCACGTGACAATAGTAAATCCATAGGAGTCAGCCACCATGGCCTTAGGAATTTTTAGGAGTTGAGTTGGCTTACGTACCAAGCTATTTGTTGCCATATGTGATAGATATTATTCTAGAGAAAAATAGGATCTGTTTTTCCATATTTGGTTGATTGAATTTGAATTTCTGTTTTCTATTTTTAGAAATAGGATTAAAATTGCTTCTCTTTAAGAGAGAAATACCTACATGATTAATTGAGTTGCAATAATATTTTCTAACCCAAAGCTCCTCTCCTCTCTCCCTTCTATTCTACAAATCAGTAAAGTTACCGTTCATGTGAACAGTAACGTGAACAGTAACAGTGCGCAAAGCACCTTCCTCCAATCTCCGCTACTCTTCATCAAACTTCAACATTCAGTATGTGCCAATTTCATTTGCACCACATATTGTAGCCACATTATAACTATTCTTTCAGCATATGCAATGCAATTGTCTCTGTATGGATGCATGCTTCAATAGCTTTTTAATTGTCAGAAACCAGTAAGTTAATCTCTTCCGGTGCACAACCCCAGCTACCAAGAGAGTTAATTTTTGGCACTAAGAGCCCCAGCTAATCCTTCTTGAAGTCCCAATTCAAAGCTCGGAACAACTCAAGGTCTCATGGCCCATGAAAACATTCTGAAAAAGGTCCAAAATTGCCTCAACTTGTGTGATAAGATATGAGTTAATGAAATAACAGATCAGGGGAGTTACATAAGTGAAACAACGAAGGCATTTTAGGGACCTGATCATCAATTAGTTTGAATGGAACATGAGGAGAATTTCAATTTCCATTCTTGAAAAGCAGTGGAGAACGATGAAACTACTCCGTTAGGAATTACAAACTGTTGGTTATTATATTTCGACCTATATAAACAGGTCTGATCATGAATGCTGGGAGTGCCTATATAGTATAACCCCAGTAGATGCCATGACACATTCTAATATAATCATGTCATGGCTCACAAAACCCTACCACAGAAGTGCATCTTCCTGACTGCATTACTTGAAACTCTATAAAGTGGAGTGTCATCTTTCTCTAAAGATCACCAATCATCTTTCTTTGCTTATCCTACCCACATCAGCCCCACCCAACCTCCAAGTTCTCCCCCCTAAGATGCCTCTACCTCAACATTCGCACAATTGAAAACCCACTCAACCCCCCACCCCCAGAAACATATCTAGGAGCTTCTTTCCTTTACCAATGCCACCCATGGCACTCTATTTTTACACTCCAATGTCTACCTAGGGGGGAGTGATTCTGATGCTACATTGGGTGCGAGATTGAGAACAGATTACCTTGATGTCCATCACCGATCTTCCACAAGTTTGTCAAAGCATAACTATGAATTTGGTCTAGAGCATTGTAGCATTGATTCATAGATTCCTAACCAGCATGAAAGCATGTATTTTTATTTTTCACCCTTTCAGTTGGGTTCTTCTCGTAGTGGTTATCCATATAACTCCATCCAGCTTATCACATCCCCATATTACACAGGAATGCTCCAGATCATGTTGTTAGTCTATAACTTTGTTATTTCTTCTTCCTTTGTGGGGACACTATCAGATAATTCATGATCGCTCTTTCCATAATTCTATCCCCATTTTGTTTTTCTTTGCTTATCTCTTACAAGCAACAAAGCTTTAATATCAGTTTTATAATTTTTTCTGACCTTTTCCGCACCAGGTACAAATAGGATACACTTAAAAGTGTGCAACGTGGACGATTGGTTTATGATCCTAGTTATACATGTCAAACAAATTGAAAAATGCTAGTGTTAGGAATAAGGAGGTCACATGGGACTGCTGCGTGGCAGCCAGACATGCCACATGCAGTTTCACGTGGCAGCATCAAAGGGTCCCTTAGAGCCAGTGGTTTGGAAGACCCAATGTCCAAGTTTAGTTTGCTTAGATGTCAAGTTTTGTTATTTTGTTAAGTGATTTTTAAGAAAGTTGCTTTAGGAATTAGTTTTAGTGATTTGATCTTTCTTATTTTAGAGATAAAATTTGTTTATTATTTTGATGGGATATGTTCTCTCTATATAAAGAGTCTTTCCATTGTATTTTCTTCTTGAGTCAATAATAATATTTCCAATTCTAAGGCTCCTCTCATCTTTCTTCTCCACATAACCGACCACCATCACCACCAACGCCAACCACTTTCGTCGGCCAACAAGGAAAGCCGATGGCTGCTCTTCTCCTCCTTGTTCTTCCTACATGGACAGCCCACAGGTGGACTATTTTCCCACGCCAAGGGAGCCTCCACACTCCACGCTGCACCAAACTTGACATGGTATCAGAGCCTACGGTTTAGGCTCTCTTGTACATGTGGGTTTTTGACCACACATGGGTGATCTTTCGTCTCCAACAAATAATCTTCTTCGACAAATCCGGCACCTTACGCGAAGAAAGAAGATAGTAGAAGATGACGAGCACCTCCACTGTTGTCACGACGCCACATTGTCAACAAAGAGGGCAGAATTTGAACCCCAGAAAAGAGAAGAAGAGATATATCAAGTTATCTTCATATTGACACTTTATATCCGATTTTTTACTCTCCTTCAAAAGAGGAGATTTTCCCGGAAAAAAGATGTCAAATATTATGTTGATTGCTCCAGGAAGAGGACACCACAGTCCACGCAACAACTTTCAAGGTTGCCAAAAGGAGCAACGACTTCCCAGGTTACGAAAAGACTAGTGGCCGATCCAAGAAGTTCCTTTCCTAAAGATCCAGGCAAGGTGCAGAGACCACCATGTGGGGCTACTAGCACCTTACGCATGGTTTCTCTCACGTCTGTCGATCTTGAGAAGATAAGTCAATGGCAGCCATCACGATGACTGTTCAGGTTGCCATAGGCACGACTTTGGAGGTCGCAAGAGGCTATACCGTTGACTCGTCCAAAGAAAAGACCAAGAGTACGACTCTTGAGGAAGAAGAGTGGTAGGATATCTAGCCTTACGAGTTGAAGACCAATTCATCGTCCTCCCAACCTTCGACTTGAGGGGGAGGGTGAGGAATAAGGAGGCCACGTGGGACTGCCATGTGGCAGCCAGACATGCTACGTGGCAGTGCCACATGGCAGCATCAGAGGGGCCCTCAGAGTCGGCGGCTGGGAGGACCCAAGATCCAAGTTTGGTTTGCTTAGATGTCAAGTTTTGTTATTTTGTTAAGTGATTTCTAAGAAAAGATTTTTTAGGAATTAATTTTAGTGATTTGATCTTTCTTATTTTAAAGATGAGATTTGTTACTTATTTTGATGGAATATATTCTCTCTATATAAAGAGAGTCTTCCCATTGAATTTTCTTCTTAAGTCAATAATAATATTTCCAATTCTAAGGCTCTTCTCCTCTCTCTTTCTTCTCCACATAGCTGGCCACCATCACCACCAACGCCGACCACCTTCGCCGACCAACAAAGGCAGCCAGTGGCCGCTCTTCACCTCCCTGTTCTTCCTACGTGGATTGTTTTCCCACACCAAGAGAACCTCCACGCTCTACGTTGCACCAAACTTGACAACTAGCATAGTTAACTATACATGATACGAAAAAATGGCATGTGGCCAAGTTGGTTAATGGTCTACATCCCAAGTATACCTCTACCAGAATGCAGATATTTCTCCGGAGTCCTGAGCTGATGTTAAGACTACATTATTTACTACCTTCAAAAGATAAGAGTCTGAGATTGAGACCTCTACAGTGCTAGCTGCTCTTCCTCTCTTGAAGTCCTCTGCATTCTTGATTTTAGAGCACCTGATCATGGTGGAGGATGCCAAGGTTGCAGCTGTGACATTGCTAGGAGAGGCCAATGCAGGGCTAGCTACCCTCCATGTCCAAATGTAAGTGGATAAATCAATGTGCTGAGAGATGTTGGACAACAAAAAGATCGTAGACAGGTTAATCAGATTTCTCCCACTGATAAGTCTAGTGTCTTGAGTTCATGGCCGACATTCCCTCTCAACTGCTAATCATGAACATCTTATAAACTCCAAAGCCATCGATCTTGCTACTTGATCTATCGTTGATGCTTCTAGGTCTACAACTTTGACCATGCTTTTACTAAAATTCTGGGTATTGTTTCCAAATTTCCAATCTTGTATATATTTTGTCCGTCTAGATTGTCGATTTAGGGATGTATAATCTCCTTACCACTAAGACCCTTGATTGATGTATTCTCACCCTACAAGTAGTAATTTATTTATTCGATAGGCCAACAATGTTTAGTCACCTGCTATTTTGGTTGGCAATGTCCCTCTTCGTGATGTTTTTATGGCTCCATTTCCTTGGAGCCTTTCACTGAAAGATGCTATTTGCAAAGCATTGGAGCGTTGTCTAATATGAGATAGAAACGGGTGGATCTTCACTATTTAGTGAGGAAGGCTTATCTTCACTATTTGGAGAATGCTCCCCATGTCGACCAAGACCTACCCAACGACTGAAGGAAAATTTGGAAGTGCAAAATACCCCTGATGATGAAAATTTTCTTGTGGCTCCGAAGGGGAGGAAGGCTAGTTACTCATGATTATGGGAGTAGTTGGACAGCAGATGTTGACCTGACTTGCCCACTGTGTAGCAAAGGTTTTAAGGACCTGAATCACCTTTTCTTTTGTGCTCTTTTATGATTTCTTGCTGGACAGGTGCTCGTAACTGGTCTATTAGTTCTGCTTCTCCCTTGGTCAGAATTCAATGCACCCTTGCAGATGGGGACACCATTGGGAGAGCTTTTATTCTTTTGTTGTTCATCTGGTTAGAACGTAGCAGGGTAGTCTTCAAAAGGAAAAGAATGTCGGTTGATAAGAGTTTACATCACCACAATTTCCCTTGTAACAACTAATATCTTGAGCTCCCTTTTTTTATTAATGAATCTGGGGGGTTAACAACAATTGCTAACCCACCCCAACCCCCCTCTTTCTCTTCAAAAAAAAAAAGGCAGAGAATATCACTATGAAACCTCTAGCCAGAATGTGGAAGAAAAGACATGCATTATTTATCAAATGAAACCTAGCCTCTTTTATAATAGAGAGTACTGGGTTAATTACATAGATACTCAAAAAGAAAGATGAAATAGGAAATACATCATTATACTCAACACTCCCCCTCAAATTGGGACGTATATGTCAGCAAGGCCCAACTTGTTACATAGAAAGTCAAGACCCTTCTTCAATGGATTAGTAAGGATATCTGCTGGCTAAAGCTCAGATAAGACATATGGAGTACCAATCTTTCCTATTAAAGCAGCATCATGCACAAAATCACGGTCGACTTCAATATATTTGGTCCTTTCATGAAAGACGGTTTGCAGCAATGTACGTGGTAGACTTGTCACAAAAAAGTGAGACTGGCATACCAACCTAAATACCCAAGTCATGTAGAAAACTAACAATCCACATGATCTCACACGCCGTTTAAACCATCACTCAATATTCTACCTTTGCACTTAAGCGAGCCATCACATTTTGTTTCTTACTTCTCCAGGAGAACAAATTCTCACCAAGATAGACTACATATCCTAAAGTAGAGTGTTTGTTGTCCACGAATCCAACATAGTTTGCATTTGGATGAGCTATAATATCAAGATTCCCTCCATCTCTGTAGTACAATCCTCTACCTAGGGTTCCTTTGAGGTACCTTAGAATTAGGAAAACCTCACACCAATGACTATGCAGAGGGGTCTACATATACTGGCTGGCTCTACTTGCTGAAAACTAATGTCAGGCCTCGTAATGATAAAGTAGAGCAAGCATCCATCAGTACTACAATATTTAGTAACATGCTCATACAATGGGTCCTCCTTATCAGTGGTGTGAGTACCTAGAGACTCTACTAGTATACCAAAGGGCTTGGACCCAAACAATCTAGCCTCCTCCAAAATCTACGTGTACTGTCTCTAGGACAAGGACAGACTCGTCCCCTGTCGAACTGCTTCTATCCCTAACAAGTATCGAAGATCACCTAGATCCTTGGTAACAAGCACGGACTGCAGAAATGCCTTTGTCTAGATAATCCCATCTTTATCATCTTCAGTAAAGACCGTGTCAACTACATAAACAGCAAGGATTACCACTCAATTAATATCACCATACCTAATCCTCCTGATCAAAATAGAATGGTCTAAAGTGGAACGTTGGAATCCAATCTTCTCAATCTCCGAGCTCAGCCTCTCAAACCAGGCACGTGAACTCTGCTTCAAGCCGTAGATAGCCTTCCTCAAGCGACAAACTCCCCTTGAATATTGTACCTTGGTGGTTGTCTCATATATACCTCCTCAGATAAATCACCATATAAGAAGGCATTTTTAATGGCCATTTCCTGATAGATAATAATCATGACAGAAGTAATGCAGGCCATAGGTGAGAAGGTCTCAAGGTAGTCTATTCCATATATCTGGGTAAACCCCTTGGCAACAAGCCTAACCTTGCACCGTCCACCGTCCCATCAACTTTATACTTGATGGTATACACCCATTTGCAGTCAACTATTGTAGCATCTGAAGGACATGGCACAAACATCTCATGTCTTTCCAAACTGTAATGCCTGCATCTCTTCATACATGGTTACATGCCACCTGGAGTCCTGTGTGGCCTGAACAAAATCTCTAGGAATAACCGCACTAGTGATAGCCGAGGCAAACTGTCTATCTTCGTCTTCTAGATATAAAACCCTTATGTATTAGGACATAAGATGAAATGTACATGCTCTACTAGGACTTCTCTAACTAAGCTACTCCTTAGTATCTAAGCCACTCTTATCTGATACGACAGGAAGAGACAGTATCAAGTAGAGTCTACGATCTTCAGTGGTAAGCCTGGGTCTCCTCCAAGGTAGCCTATATAGATGTTCCTTCTTCTGAGAAGTATGAGGTCTTCTCAAAGGTCACGTCTGTTGTGACAATGTACCGCCTCTAGATCGGATCATAGCATCTATAGCCCTTCTATGTCCTGGAATACCCAAAAAAGACACATTTGACAACCCAGAGGGAGAACTTGTCCTGATTTCCATATGCCTACACAAAGCAAGTGCACCTAAAGATCCTCAGCGACTGAGCAAATGGCTTGGTACAATATAGATAAATTACCTGATACGAAATCTGTCCTACAAGCACAAACGAAGGCACCCGACTAATCAAGTACGCCGTAGTAAGTATAACATCTCCCCATAATTGCTTAAGAAACATCATGTGGATAATCAAGATCCTAACAATATCAAGAAGATGCCATTGCTTACGCTCAACCACATCATTATGTTGGGATGTGTGAGCATAGGATGTCTAGTGAATAATGCCTTTGGAAGAGAAAATCTCCTGTAAGTCCCGCTGCATAAACTCCAGAGCATTATCATTATGGAAGACTCGAACTATAGTAGCATACTGTGTCTAAACCTCTGAGAGGAACTGCTGGATAATCTGAAGAATCTCTAAGTATGCCTTCATCAAGAAGACCCAAGTAAGGCGGTTGTGGTCATCCACAAAGGCTGCATAACACTGATGTCCTCTCGGTGTGGGAACTCTAGACGGTCCCCATACATCACAGTGCACAAGGGAGAAAAGAACAACACTCACCCCATTGTCTCTCCATGGGTAACTACTCTTGTGGTGCTAGTGCTTCCCAAGCTAACAATCCTCACACTGCAAGATTAAGGAATCTGATAACTTAAGGTACATCTGCCGCATCTTCTTAACCAACAACTGTCCAAGTCTCCTTTGACATAGCCAAGGATCAATGGCTATGGACATGACTCCAGCAAACAAGGTAGGCATGTCAAGGTAATAGAGATCATCTCGCTCTATACCCCTACCTATAATCTCTCTTATCGGTCAGTCTTGGAAGTAACAATGATCCTCATTAAAAACCACATGGCATCCACGATCCTTGCAAATCCAACACACTGATAGTAGGTTCATTGGAAACTTCGAAACACAATGAACCTCCTGAATCATAATCTTTGGAGATGCGTGTACACTGCCAACTGCAGTAATCGGGGATGTAGCCTCATTGACCACTCTAACATCTCTGATCCCATGTGGAACGGTGGTATTCAATAGAAGCAGTGAAGTCAACAACCCATGTTGTTTCGATCCTCTACTTCTAAGAGTCTTCTTGGGCTGCACACACAAGCCCTTATACATCTGAAATGGGCCCTTTCCTTAAACCCATCACATCTTCTTTGCATAGAGAAGGTTCATCATGCCTGATGTAAGGATCTTCATCATCAACGGTAAGAGAAGATTCATCACCATGTATAGTAGGCATGAGAAAAGCCTCATCACACAAGTCACGTCATCACCAACCGAGAAACGAGGCTACCACACGACCTATTGGGCTACCAACAGATAGCCAGCACCCTCAGCGATAGCGTTGAGGCTACCAACGGCACTGCCAGGTGGCTAGCAAGCCCCTCGGTGGTGTCGGGACACCTCTCTTACATTGCTACTGTTGTTGCTAGGATTGGTTGTCCTTCCATCGAATCACCCTCATATTGGTGATTCGATCATCTTTTTAGATGGGTATTTGGTAGGATATCAGAGCACCAACCTAGAACTGTTGCTCAGATACCATATGGAAGAAAAGAGATGCATTACTTCTCAAAGAAAACTCTAGCCTCTCTTTTATAGTAGAGAATACTAAGTTAATTACATAAATATCCAAAAAGAAAGATGAAATAGGAAATACATCCTTATACTCGACACAAAATACACAAAAGATGCATACTGTCACTAAACAAATATTTGCATAATCAAACCACACCAAAGATTGAATCAAATTGGTTAGACTAGATCAGATGATGGTGTTAACAACCTTTTATACCAGATTAAATTGCCTCAAGAAGGAGAAAGTAGTTGAGCTGCTTAGTCAAACCAAATTAAACCAGATAGTGTTCCCAATATACTATTTGGAGAGGCAAGAAGATGCTAGAGGACTGAAGGAAAAGTTTTGTGATACCTTTACACAAGAACAAGGGAGATATACAAAATTGTTCCAATTATAGAGGTATCAAATTGATGAGCCATACGATGAAACTTTGGGAGAAAATAATTGAAAGAAGGGTGAGACAAGTCTCTGTAGTAACTGAAAATCAATTTAGCTTTATGCCTGGCCAGTCTACTATTGAGGCAATACATCTCTTGAGATATATGATGGAGACTTACAAAGTCAACAAGAAGGATTTACACATGATTTTTATTGATTTGGAAAAGGCTTATGATTCTGTCCCAAGGGATATCTTGTGGAGAATTTTGGAAAAGAGACAGGTACCAGTTTTATATATCAACCTCATAAAGGATATATACTATGGAGTTGCAGCTTGTGTAAGGACCAAGGATGATTTAACGGACTACTTTGATATCACCATTGGTCTGCATCAATGATCGGCTTTAAGCCCTTATCACTTTGCTTTGGTCATGGATGAGTTGACGAAGCATTTCCAAGCTGAGGTGCCATTGCGTATGTTTTTTACTGATGACATTGTGTTAGTTGATGAGACAAGAGATAGAGTGAACAGAAAACTTGAGCTTTGGAGGGAAGCCCTAGAATCTAAAGGACTACACCTAAGCAAGACAAAGACTGAGTTTATGGAATGCAAGTTTTGTAGTAGAGGGAACAATGAAGGCATGGATGTAAAAATTGGAGAAAGGTGCATTCCAATGAAAGATGCTTTCAAGTACTTGGGACCTATTTTCCAAAAAGATGGTGGAATTGATAGAGATGTTACACATAGAATTAATGCAGGGTGGTTGAAATGGAGGGGTGCATCTGCTGTTCTCTGTGATAAGAGGGTTCCTTTGAAAGTCAAAGGAAAGTACTATCGAGCTACGGTAAGACCAACCATGTTGTATAATTCTAAATGTTGGGCTATCAACTATAAACATGTGCAGAAGATGTCTGTGGCAGAAATGAAAATGTTAAGATGGATGTGTGGGTATACACAAAAGGACCATATTTCAAATGAAATTATTTGAGAAAATATTAGGTTGGCACCGATATAGAATAAAATGAGAGAGGCATGCCTAAGATAGTTTGGACATTTGCAAAGGCCACAAGATGCTCCAGTCAGGAGATGTGAAAAGTTGGAGGCAAGGAAGACCAAACAAGTGTTGGAAAGAAACTATTAAGTATGACCTCAATTACTTTAATTTAAGTCCTGAAATAGCTCAAAATCGATCTGTGTGGAGGTAAAGAATCTATATAGCCGACCCTACTTAGTGTGAAAAAGGACTTGCTTGTTGTTGTTGTGTTCCCAATATACATATATATTTATAGGAGGGAAAGAAATTGATGATTATAATTTTGACTAGAATCATTGCCATGCTCATATCTTCTATATAATACTTATTCTAAAGATGTATCTACTTTCCTATGTGAGAATAACAAGAGAATGTCCTTAGGTTGCAACCCTATTGTTATAAACTAGATAAAGGAGGGCAAACAAAACCAGGAGGCAATTCCTTGTAGACCACTTAGAAGAGGTCATTTCTTATGGATGGTTAAAGATAGGGAAAATGGGATTAGAAGGGGTAATCAATACATGGAAGGGTATCAAACTCCATTCTTTTTTTTTTCTTTTGTTTCTTAAACTAAACTCCATTCATTGATAACACACATCTTTATTTGTTGCAAAGCAAGAGTAAAAATTGAAAGGCTGCCAGTTTAACATGCCAACAAATGAGAGTATGAACAAAATGAGTGTCAATCCAATTTTCACTTTGTTAGGATGTGGGCCATGACCTTTTCGTTATTTTTATTTTCATAGGGAACTCTATTGTAATTTTTCCCTCCTCTCCATAGGGTTTCTTTTGAGTTTATGACATTTCATTTCCTTTCACATGGTATCAAAGTGATGATCCTAAATCAATGTTCTGATATCCCACCAAAAATCTCCTTCTCCCGATCCTTGCTTTAGAGGGTATTATCGAACGATCACCGTTGTTCCAACCACCACCACGTGTGCAACCACTGACACCTCCATCAATAGCTACCATCGACAGCAGCACTAGTGCCACTACCAGTAGTGGTAATCGCTACTGCTAGGACCAACAACCATCACCGGCTACAGCCGATGGTGGTCATTACGCAGTGGGCATAGGGGTCACATGCCCTAGCATGTATAGCATGCACTAGCACGAGTGGCAACATGCACATGATGGTTCCATACATGCATGACTTTTGCCAATGTTGACCATCGTTTGCATGTACCAATTCTCATTCCACGATGACCATGCCTTCTTCACTACTATTGCTACTACTTGAGATCGTCTTCCACTATCTTGAATCTTCTTGTCTATGTTTCTATAATTATCTTTACTTCAGTGGTTCTCTCTACCTGCTACTATTGTAAATGGATTTCTTTCCTCCTATCAGATAAGGGCACATCTAGTACCCATATTGCTTGCATTGCGGATGCTTCTGGCACTAAGCACATCTGACATCTACAATTCCTGGATAGTACGTGACAAATTCAAGAGCTTCTACACATCTTATCAAGGACGCTGACTCCCTACGTGACACTAGACTTGCCAAACGAGTGACCTCTATGAAGGTGGCTAATGGTAGTAGTTCATCAATAACTACTATTAGTGATATTCAGTTTCCGTCAAGATTGTTGTTGTTAAAGGTCCATGGTGCACCAAAGTTCCCGATGAGTCTTCTATCAGTTAACAAATTATGCAAGGATCTGAACTGCTGAGTTATTTTCGATAAGTGCCACTACTATTTTCAAGATAAGAAAACTAATGTGGTCATTGGTGGAGTGGAGAAAAATGGTCTTTATTATCTTGACGTACCACATTACTTTGCCCTAACTGTTTCTATCTATGTCGATCCACTACTTTGGCGTCATCATCTTGGTCACCCCTCTTTTGGGAAGATGCATCAAATGTTCCCAAAGATGCCTACCTTTACCAGATTTGATTGTGAGGCTTGTCCACTTGGCAAGCATCGTCAGTCTTTGTGGATGATTATGACCGATGCACTTGGGTCACTCTTATAAAGGATCGGTCAATAATCCTTCATATTGTGCAACGCTTCTTCACAAAGGTGCAGAATGTATACTCATCTTCTGTTCGAATCTTCCATAGTGATAATACTTTGGAGTTCATGCAAAGAAAGCTCCAGTCCTTTATCAATAATGGTACCATGCACCAAACATCATATGCATATACCTCAACAAAATAGGGTGGCTAAGAGGAAGCCAAGGCACATACTAGATATTGCACAAGCACTTTTGGTGTTTATGAATGTGCCTAAACAGTTCTGGGGAGATGCAATTCTCACAACAGCGTACCTCTTCAGCCGTGTCCCTTCATCTGTTCTGTAAGGAGAGATCCCTTATCAACTCTTGCATCTTGAGTCTGATCGTCCATTTGCCTTTCCCTTACAAGTATTTGGTTATATATGCTTTGTACATGCCTTTAAACAGTAATATAAGTTTTCTCAAGTAGTGAACTGCATTTTTCTAGGCTATTCACAGACCCAAAAGAGATATAGGTGTTATAATCCAACTATCAAAAGATGCATCATTACAGTAAATGCTACCTTTTCTGAGAAGGTTTTGTTCCTCTCTGAAGAAGGATCCAATATCAAACTTGCCCCTCATAAGATGCAGACCTACCCCAACCAAGAACCTCCTCTCCTTCCACTACCTACCATGCATGTTACTCCACCAAAGGATAGCTCTACCAGGGCACTACAAGTGCAAAGTCAAGGGGATGCTAATGAGAGACCAATGGCATTGATGAAGCCTATCTTCTCCTGCACTCTACACCCTATGTCACACTATGCCTCAACTACCTATCTAAATCGAGATTTACAGCAATTTTTACAGGCCTTGCTCAATACAGTGATACCACGTGACTACTTAGAGGCATCACAAGATCCGTAGTGGAAAGCCACTATGGACGCATAGATGGAAGCCCTAACTTCTCATGGAACATAGGAGCTTGTGCTTTGTCCTCTTTGCACAAAACTAGTTGACTACAAATGGATGTACACTGTAGAGTATCTGGCAAACGGTACTTTTGACAGATTCAAGGCTAGGCTTGTAGCCAGATGATTCACCCAGACATGGCATTGACTATTTTGAGACTTTCTCACCTATGGCACAAGTCTCATCTATACGCGTTATCCTGTCAATTGCAATCAACTAGAACCAACCCCTCTCTCAACTAGACATTAAGAATGTCTTTTTGCATGGAGATCTCACTGAGATGTATATGTGGCAACTTCATGGTTATGAGGTTAGGGGAGAGTATGTCTGCTAGTTGAAAGAGGCTATGTACGGACACAAACAGAGTCCTCAAGCTTGGTTTGATAGGCTGAGTGTAGTAGTTATGGAGATTGGTTTCAAGAGATCTACATCAGATCATTCAATTTTTATTAGACAATCTACCATTGGAGTTGTCATCTTAGTTGTGTACATTGATATGATTCTGATTGGAGATAACAGTGCCAATAGGCTAAGGCCTTCTTGCACAAGGTCATTGTCACTAAAGATTTGGGAGAGTTGAGATATTTCCTGAAAATAAAGACAATGAGATAGGAGCCTGGTCTTGCACTCTCTCAGAGAAAGTACACATTGACATTGGAGATCATTGAGGAGGCAGGGCTTCTAGACACCAAGCCATCTACTATACCCATTGAGCAGAATAGGGGACATGCAGAGACAGATGATGATCCCCTTTTTGAGGATGTTCATAGATACAGGAGTACAATCGACAAGTTACTATACATGACTATCACATGGCTAGATAGCAATTTTTTTGTGAGCAAAGCTAGCTAGTTCATGGATAAACCACACTGTAGCCATTAGCGTGATGTTTGTCTCGTCTCGAAGTACCTAGCTGGAACACCTGGAAAGGGGCTCTACCATAGAGCAAATGGGTGTCCAGACATATGCTCTTACTTAGATGCAAAACTATGCTGGATCGATTGAGGACAGGAAATCCACCACTGCTACGCTATATTCCTAGGAGGCAACCTTGTTTCTTGGCGTAGCAAGAAATAAACAGCGGTTGCCCATTCCAATGCTAAGGTAGAATATAAGGCAATGGCTTACATGACTTGTGAGGTGATGTGGATCACCTCCTTTCTGGTAAATCTTGGGATTCATATGCAGACCCTAATTCCCATATTCTACAACAATAAGTCCGCCACATATATTGCCTCAGATCCAATATTTCATGATTGGACAAAATACATTGAAGTGGATTGTGACTTCACTAGGAATGCAGTAATGGAAGGGAAGATCACCACTTATGTTACCTTAAAGCTCCAGCTAGCTGACATCCTCACGAAGGCATTGACGAAGAAAAGCATCTATTTGTGTGATAGGTTGGGCTTAATGAACATCTACGCTCCAACTTGAGGAGTGTTAGAATATCGATCATGATCTTTTCTTTATTTTTATTTTCATGGTAGACTCCTATGTAATTTTTTCCTCCTCAGAGGCTAGGATTTCTTTTGAGTTTATGACATTTCATTCCCTTTCACACACTTAAACTAGAAGAATAATTAAATTGGTTAGACCTTGCCAACTAAAGTGAATCCACTAGCCTTTGCTCGATTCACAATCCAACCGATTAAACCAACCAGTCTAGTCTAGTTTCAAAGCACTATACTAAGCATGACCTAAAAATATATTTTCTAGCCATATGGTAAGTGGAAATGGGCCATAGACAAGGATGCAAATATTTGTCAATAAAAACTTGGAGAATATAGATGAATAGGACCACTAAATCTCAAAATAAGATTAAGTAGGTCCAAGCCTCCCTTGGTATGAAGCTAGAAAATAGTAAGCATATTGATGCACATCAAAATGTGCCATGTGAGTGGGGGTGATGTTGGCAATGGATTTTGGTGGATGGGAGAGGAAGGGATAAGGGGAAAAGTTGAGCCATAGGAGGGTGAGGGAGATAAGAGAAGTGAGGAAGAGAAGGTGATGGGAAAACCACAAGGAAAAGGAATCTTAAATTCAATAGTACTTGTCATTTACAACCATAACTACCCCCTTTATATAAGGGTTATAAACCAAAAAATAAAATATAATATGGTATAAAACATTACAACTTTTAAAACCAAGGGATCCCTTAGTGAAGAGACAAAAAATAATTAAAAAGTAACAAATGAAATATTTTGCTAAGAACACTTGAACTCTTTGTCAATTAAACCTTTAGGCAGTATCAATTCTTACCCTCTTGGAAAAACTTGATCCTATGACTTTGACGCATAAATCTAGATCCAGTGGATAAATCGGATCCAACAGAGGTGGAGGCTTTGGAGGCGGTAACATCAATAGTAACTCGCTTTTCCCTAACTAATTGTCAACGACTTCAACGTTACTTTAGTGATGGATGACAAGCTAGTGGACTGCGGATTTTGTTACACTTCAAGGCCTGGACTTACCTCTTGGCTCCTATAAATACACATAGAGAAGCTCTGCAAGCCTAAAGTCCAAAATGGACAAGCTCCTATGCGATATGGAATTTGTAGAGGCATTGCCACTAGATGTTAATCCCATGGAGCAATCATTTTTTACCATACCCCATTATTGTAATGTTCGAATGAAGATAAGCATTTCAAACATGCTTTAAGTTTGACAGACCTGGCTTCTTGATGAAGGATTTAGGGATCTAGTAGAGGAAAAGTGGAGGGCTTGGTTGCGACTAAATTGGAGTCTAACCTTTCTAGGCTTTTCTCCTTCCCGAAGAGTTATAGGAAGTAGATATGGGAGTAACGTAACAAAAGGAATAAGGTTGGCTGAGATTATGAGGGTGGATCATACAGAAGACAACTGGGGCATCACTAAGGAGGAACAAGTAAGGTGACCAAGACCAAATGTCTATCCATTGTCCATGAAGAAGATAGGAAGCAAGAGGTTGACTGGAGGCAAAAATTCAAGCAAAAGGAGCTTAAAGAAGGGGACTCGAATACATGTTTCATTCATATGGCCACTTCAAGTAGGCGAAGAAGAAACCACATTGATGGGGTGGTAGTGAACGGCATTAAGTTTGAAGGTAGGGATAACATTGGTCGTGCCCTTTCAGACTACTACAAGGAGTTCACTTCTAGAAGGCAAATAGAAAGGTAGAGGTGGATGAGTACAGATGCTCAATCATTCTCAAATGAACATATGGTAGTGAACTAAGGGATTTTCAGAGGATAGAATGCTACAAACTAAGGTACCTCCTTGAGCTCTTTGGGGAGGGTTCTAACCTCCAAATAAACTTCTCTAAGTTTACCTTCGTACCTCTCCAAATATCCATCGATGAAACCCAAGCGTGTAGTCTTTCTCTCCGTATTTCAAAGGGTTCCCTATCTCTGACGTATCTCAACCTTCCTCCATCTGATAAATAGATTATGCTCTTTGATTGAGAGAATGGAAAGGCCACTGTCGAGATGGGCCTCACGAATTCTCTCCAGGGGAGGATGTTTGGTGTTATTGAAGTCAATCATGCTTTCCATGATGTCTTATTTCTTGTCAATGTTTCGTTTGCCACAAAGGTGGGAAGGCGCCTAACTGGTCTTATGACAAACTTTTTTTAGACGAATTATGGTTCCAATGGCAAAGGAGCAAGGTTGGTAACCTGGGAGGAGATTTGTAGGCCAGTCAAGGAAAGGCATTTGGAAGTGAGAGATCTTTGGACATTGAACAGCAGTCTCCGAACTAAGAGGGTGGCCAAGATTATGGGACCCCAAGACAATTTGTTTTGCACAATCTTCTCTAATTGCTATGGCTACTTTTTGAATTGGAAGGAGTGGGCCTCACCTCTGAGGGGGGCTTCTTCTTTCCATAAAGGAATCATTAATGTTTTCCCCAAGTTGCAGAAGTATTTCTCGCCATACCTTGGTGTTGGTGATCATTTCCAATTTTGGACAGATAATTGCATGAGTCAAGGACCTTAGACTTCTCTTTGTCCAAGGCTTATATGGGATGGCTAATAATAAAGATGCACAGGTTATCAACTGCTAGGATAATAGTTCGGGACCTACTTTTGTCAGAAATCTCTCGGACCAAAGATTACAGGAGCTTTCAGAGTTGGACATTCTTGAGGCTCATCATCTAGAGGGTGGCAATGATGCTTTAATATGGGACGATGGAGATTTTTCTGTTCGGGAAGCCCATGTTAGATTGCGTGGTGTGATGCAACTGCTAGTATTGAACTCCTTAGAGATTGTAGGTTGTTGTGGACGGCAACCTACCCCCTTAAGATAAAGATTTTTGCCTGGCTTATGCGGAGGGGACGACTCAAGACATGGTGCTGGAGGGAAAGATGGGCACCTGACTCAGTCACCTCAGGTGCACTATGTCAGTCCAATTAAGAGGGCATTAGTCACTTATTGAGTGTGGCTTCGCTACAAAAGTTTGGCATCATTTTGATTTTGAATGGATTAACAAAAAATGAGCTGGCATTCTAGCACTCATTCAAGCATGGACGACAGCAGCATGGCCCCAATAATTTTGGCACAAAAAGGGAGAAGGCTAGGATTTTAGTAGTTTTGTAAGAAATGTAGCGATTTTCAAAGGAGAACATTCATACTTAGAAAACTTTGTTACTTGCATTTCTTTTTTATTTTCTTTTTGGGAGAAATTCTTGCAATATGATGGTCTTTACTTTATTATTATTAATAAAGAACTTAGGTGGTTATCAACCCTTTTATGTTTCAAACTATATGTGTGTGTGTGTGCATTAAAGAAAAATTGCAATTGTCCTATTTCCTATGCCTATGGATATCAAAATTTAGCTATTTAAGCATTCATTACATCGATAAATCACATTTACGTAATTTGAATCTATTCTTATTTTATAACTCAACAACTCTTTAAAAAAGAAAGAACATGGTTCAAAAAGAACCAAGCATATCATTTAATATTAGAAAGAACTACGTATCATTAAATAACCATACGAATCCTTAACAAAAAAAAATGTAGTTGCTCAAGGAAAAAAAAGATATACATTATTAGAGAAAGTCCAAGAAAGGAGGCCCACAATAATATTTATGAGAGGAAAAGGTTGAATAATTGGGATATACGGAGCTTTCATTAATGTTCTACTATTATAAGGCTAGGAAGCCATTTGAGAGCAAGAGAGAGATGTGATAAAGGGAAGGCAAGGGGGACCACATGGGGAGGGAATTAAGTTTCTTTTGTTGTTCTTTTTATGATCATATCCCTAAATCTTAATTTCTTTTCGGGTAAAATTGAAATCTAGAGATATAACTTTAAAATCTTTCCCATGTTAATTGTATGGGGAACCTTGGGCGGAGGAGAGGCCTTGTCCTCCCTTAGCTCCATGGTGATGTAAAAATCGACATGCTCAACTAAGTAATCCTAGGGGTCACCCTCTCGACTGAATACTCCATAGTCAACCCTATAGTCGACAACATCGACTACTTAGCCGAGTAGTCGATGTAGTCAGCCAAGTACTAGGTCAATTTTTGCATAGAGATGTATACTCAGATGTGTTTTTTGTTGTTTTAATGATTAGATACTTAGACCTTGTGCTTTTATTTTGAACTTGTGCTTTTATTTCATTGGAATTATTGTTTGTACCTTATTTTATAACCTTGACCTTGAAAATAGTTTACTTTTATGTAATAGTATATTTTACTTCTTGATATATGTGTGTGTATAATATTTAAATATTTAAAAAATGCTCGACCAAGTACTCCCCGACTACTCCTCCGCACACCGTATACTCCTTAGTCAATGCCCTAGCCAATTGAATACCGACTACCGACTTTTACAACACTGGCTCCATCCTTGATTCATGCAAGCCCTCTCGGTAGCTATCCTTTAGCTGAAGCTCTAGTAGGTACTAGTCCATGCAAGCCCTCCTCACCTTAGGTGCCTTTTGCTCACCCAACAAGCTCTACCAAATGCAAGGTTTCCAACTAAGGTGCTTACCTTAATGCAAGTGGTCCTCTTCCTTGCTCCTCTACCTAATTATAGTAGCAATGTCATGGCTTGCACACGTGATAATATTTGAATTGCATCATATTAACTTTTGGATAAGGTTCCAAGTGTCAATGTCATCATTGCTTTGACAAGTCAAGAAGGAGCTTGCCAATGCAAATATTTGAATGCCACACAAGATAAACATGTTTATAACAAATTATACACATATGGCTTGCATATGGTACTTAGTACTCACCAAGTGTGATGACTTGATACTCGCCAAGCGTAATTCTAAGTAAATACCTAAGTAGTAAGTAGTAGCGATAACTTAGTAATTAAAAGACCACAAAAGGCTATAATCTAAGACTGATTGGTCTTCAATCATAATTCTATCTACAATAGAATAAGTAGCTAGGCTACTATTTTATTACTCATGAATGCCTCATGAGTATGATGCCAACATACCATACAAAAGGAAACCATAATTCATGAAATCGACTACCTTGGCTGCATAGGCGGTCGCATATGCATAAGTATCCCCTCTCCCGAACCGTATATCATGGGTTATCCAATAGTTGGTCCAAATCGACTACTCAATCCAACTACACATATACTCGACCGAGTATAAGGTCGACTCTCAAATAAACTCAAATTGAAGATGCCCACCTAATTTTTAAATAGGCCAATTTTTCAAGATGTTATGCTTTATATTCTCAATTGTGTTTTTGTGTTAAATTACTTAAGGTGGCTTTATGTTAATAGCTTTGAATTTTCTTAAGTTTAGGACGTAGAATACAAATTTGAAAAGGTTGATTAATTATTTGTATTTTTAAATAAAAGATACAAAATCGCATATTCATCTACATACTCTCCATACAGTAACCCAACCAACCGAATATACCAACTTTCTGAACCTTGAAGAAAACAAATAAGTTTGCACTTTAACGCTTGATTTAGAGTTGGAATCACAGAGTTAAAGAGATGGAAGAGAAACAAGGCAAAATGCAATCACACCTAGTATAGCAAGACATACTAGGGAGTAGAATCACACCTAGTTAGATGTAGAATCTCAAAACAAAGTTCTCTCAAAAAAAGAATTTCAAAACAAAGGTGGAATATAGCAATCATTTACCTTCAAGAAATGGGAGAAAATGCAAGGCATGAGGACAAGTAGAGCAAAAGGAAACATCGGTAGCACATAAGACCCAGGAGACGGAGTAACAACCGCAACATGAGGCCAGCTGGTAAGAATACCAGATTTCATACCAACCAACACATACCAGCACATATCAGTGACATGTTGGAATCTTTCAACTGAGGCACTAAAATTTCATTATTGGTCAACACCCTTGCTTTGTCAGGATATTTTCTCAAAATCCCTCAATGATTCATCCCAATTGATATGGTGTCCACACTGGTATGCGATGAGACATGTCATGCTATCTTGAACCATGCTTTTGTCATCATTTTCATCGTAATCTAAAGGAAGCCATTCTTCAATTGTGATTACTGTAGAATACCAGAAAAGTGTGTATAAAGTATTTTCCTACATAAGATGGAATTAATGAGGAAAAATCCTAGTTGAGGTCCGAGACTCAGTCAATTTGCCAGGTGCAAATAGAGGTCATCTTGGAGAGGAGCAAGGTTCACATCGTAATCAACTCCCATACTTTTAAGCTCAGCGACATGCAATATTTTGGTAACAATACATATATGACCCCTTGCAGGAAACTCCTACAAATTGCTAAAATCATGGGAATCAAGATTATGTGTGAAACCCTACTTTGATAAAAATCGAAAAATAATAGGTGGAAGATACATTGATAATGGTATAACCAGTTACATATATACTTATTCCTCTATATGTAAGTTTAACCACAAGGGAAAGTAAACGGTGATAATAGTAATACTAGGAATGTCCAAGGAAGGGCAACCTAAATAGTATTCTGGTACACATTGGGAGCCAATGTAAAATTCGGGGAGTCAAAACCATGTTTATCAGCATCTTGCTATTACCAAGCGAGATTTCCATGTCAAAGACTTTGCAACAACTTGATGGTTCTCCACTTCCATAAACGATGATTCTATCTCAGTGCTGAAAGATCCGATTTACAATGTCCCTATTTCTTACTGTAAAAGGATATGCAAGTACAAAAGTCAGTTAGGTTATGGACTCAAAATGTGTCTTACCAATTTATTCTTCTCATATATTTCATAAAATCTCACACAAGCCCAAAGGATCCAAGATTGAATTGGGACTAGAGCCTTGCAAAGCAAACAAGAACTCTCCAAGTTTAAAAGACAGGGCGAGATGCATGTCTCAACATGAAACTTATAGCTGGATCAAGCATGCATGTATTGAGACATAAAACTAGTGATGCGGGAGAAAATTGCTCCTCTCTTTTTTTATGACCCAAAATCCCAGGCAAATTGGGAAGAACTTGGCCACCTTACACACACCAATCATTCAGGTAATGTAGGGATGGGAACTCAAACCCAGGTCTTTCTTACCAAAGTCAAAAGTCCCCACCATTCCACCATATCCTAGTGAGCCACTCCTAATTTATTTTTTTTCAAGAAATTTATTCCTAATTATTGCCTATTTCTGAAATAAGAAGAATCAAAAGCAAGAAAAGACATGTCGACGACATATCGGCAATATATTGGCCATATGTCGATATTGAGGCCTTGAGAAATATTGACACCCCCTACCATATCTTTTTCCCTGATGTTGATCGATATGTCGCCGATGTCGACATCGTTAAAATTGAAGCCCCTCAACACAAAATTTCCATTATTTCGACGACATATGCCCAACATGGGTGATATGTCAACGATGTCAGCTAGTGCCCTCATCTTTTCCATTTCCCTTGCTGCTTTCTTCTCTTCCACACTGCAACCACCTTGCTACACCTCTGAAATTTGCTTGTACATCATCTTGGATAATTTTCAACCTTCTCTCATCTCTCAAAAAGGTAAACACCTTATTCTTCAATTTATTTGCAATATTATATCCAAATCACCATGTTTTTACATCGATTACAATTTAAAAGAAAATTTACAATCTTATTCCAATAAGAAACTCTACACCTCTTTATATAGAGAGAGGTGTGGGGACAATTGCAATATAAAATCATAAGAAAATAAAAAAGTTACAAAGCCCTCACAATATCAAATAAACCAAAGGAGTATCTCAACACTCTCCCTTAAACTGGAGCATAGATGGCAATCATGTTCAGCTTGAAACAACAGAAATCAAAAGTAGAGCGAGGAAGGGGTTTAGTAAAGATATTTGTTGTCTGGTCCTCAAGAGTAACAAAAGTGGTGCAGATGACTCCACACTAAATCAGCTCCGAGGAGTAGTGACAACATCGATGTGTTCGGTGCACTCATGAAAAATTAAGTTGTTGGTAATATAAGTAGCAGCACAGTTGTTACACCACTTCTCCATAGGCTTCTCCACTTGGACATGTAAATCATTTAAAACAAATCTCACCCAAATCATCTCTGCGGCAATCTGAGCCATAGCTTGGTACTCAGACTCTACACTGGATCTAAAAACAGCTCCCTACTTTTTGCTTTGCCACGTGACCAAATTCCAGCAACATAGGTGCAAAAACCAGTGGTTGACTTCTAATCAACCATACAACCTGCATAATCCGCATCAGAGTAGCCAACCACTATCATGGGCATGCCTCTAGAGAAAAGTATACCACATCCAAGTGCTTTCTTCAGATATCTGAGCACCTGCATCGCTACCTCTCAATGCTGTTTGGTAGGCCTATCAATGAACTAACTCAACTTTCCCATTGCTAGGGAAATATCTGGTCTAGTGATGGTGAGATATAGTAGCTTGTCCACTAGCTACCTATAAGATTTGCTATCTACAAGTGTTGAGTTGGCATCATACAAGTGCCTTTTGTGATCCATAGGTATGTTGGCAGCCTTAGCCCCAAACATCCCAGTCTCCTGTAGTACATCAAGGGTATACTTGCGCTGAGAAAGAACAATGCCCTCTTTACTTCTTGCCACCTCAATGCTTAGAAAATATCGTAACTGGCCCAAGAACATCACAAATTTATCAACCAAAGTCTTTTTCACCTCAACTATCCTGACTTTGTCATCACTAGTGATAATGAGGTCATCAACATACATCAAGAGTACAACAACTCCCATGTCACTCTTCTAAGCAAATAAAGAATAACTTGCAGAAGATCTTTGAAAGCCTATCACTTGCACCACCTCAAATAGCTTCTAGAACCATACACACGGGCTCTACTTAAGGCCATAGATAGCCTTCCAAAGTCTACACACGCACTACTCCTGAGTCTCAAAACCAAGAGGCTGCTGCATGTAAACCTCCTCCTGAAGATAGCCATACAGAAAAGCATTATTCACATCAAGCTAGAAGTGAGGCTAGTCGAAGTAAGCAGCAACAGACATCAAAATCCACACCGTCGGTAGGCATGCCACTGGAGAGAAGGTGTCAAAGAAATCCACTCCATAAGTCTTAGTGAATCTCTTTGCAACAAGGTAAGTCTTATGTCATGAAATAGATCCATTAGGATTGTACTTTAAGGCAAAGACCCAACAACACCCAACAACACGAGCACCAGGTGACAAGGTGGTAAGGTCCCATGTCCCCCTAAAGTGAAAGGCAACCATCTCATCCTCCATAGCCTATCGCCATTTTGGATTAAGCATGCCTGCTAGTACGTAGAGGGAACCTGGAAGCAAACAGGATAGTTTTGAAGAGGCCAAATGACCTCCCCAGGTTGACACTAGGGGCAGCTCTAGTAACCTGGTAGCGAGCACAAGTACGTTGAGCCTCCCAAATAGCAATCGGAAGATCCACATCATCCATTTCAGTCTCCAAAGAAGAACTAGGAGCATCCTCCCTAACAGGTACAACATCAAAGAGACCTGCAGGGACATCACTAAAAGTAGAGGCGTCAATGTCATCAACATGTACGTGAGCTAGGCAAATGATGGTGTAGGAGAGGGGGGGAGGCATTGCCTATAAGTAACTGCCAATCTGTAGACCACAAGAGGCTCACTGTACTAGGCCCTATAAAAATCTGCTTTAGAGGTACAAGAGTTGCAAGCATGGGTGCAGGCTCATTTCCAAATACCAACTAGTGCCCACTAGTAGAGAAGTACAAAACTGCCTCATGAAAAGTAAGATCCGCACTAACATGATGCTTCCTTCCAAATGGATCATAGCATCAATATCCTTTTGGGTACTCTTGTAACCCAAAAAGACACTTGGCAGCCCAAGGTGTCAGCTTGTCCCATCTCGATCCAAGAAGATGAACAAAGGATACACAGCCAAACACACGTAATGGCACATGAAATAACTCCTCCTCAGGATGGAGAACCTACCATGGATCTACTCATGGATGGCAGAGTTTGGCATCTAGTTAATCAATAACAAGCAGTAAGTACAGCATCACCCCAGTACAACAATGGCACATTGTGATCAACCAATAATATTCTGGCCACATCTAAAAATGATAGTGCTTTTTCTCAAACACCTCATTCTGTTGTGACGTATGGGGGTAAGAGGTTTGGTGAATTATCTCGTGAGACCTATAAAATGCATCCAACTTGGCCATACAAAATTCAAGGGCATTATATGAACACACAATCATAACCGCTAAGGAAAATTAACACAATCTTAACCGCTAAGGAAAACTAAGTCTTTATTTACATCAAAAAAGTTTCAATCATGACACCAACATTAGATTTATTCTTCAGCAAAAATAACCATAACATTCTGGAAAAATCATCCATTATAATCAAATAATGCTGGTGATCCAGTCGATTAGGAATACAACTAGAGCCCCAAATATCCATACGAACTAAAAATCAAAACATGCAACAAAACTCAAACTGGAACTAGCAAAATAACTAGAATGGTGATGCTTCCCCAGCTGGCAAACATCATAAAGTATCTTAGTGGCCAGAGAGATATGTGATATAACATGTCTGAGCCTGTTCAAAGGAAGATGCCCAAGTTGACGATGCCACTGTAGAGTCGTACTAGCATTAAAAGCAACCCCACCCTGGCATGTAGCAACAAACGATGTCTGGACTAGGCGATAAGCATCCCCTCATGTCTATTACCAATCGTCCTTCCCATGAGCTTGTCCTAAAATATGCATCCAACATATCAAAAATGGCATGACAATTTAGATCATTCGTTATTCAGCTAACCGACAACAGACTAATAAGAAAATCAAGAACAAATAAAACATCAGGTAATCTCAACGTGGGGGTAACTACCACCTCTCCCTGTCCATTAATTCTGGAATGTTAACCATCTGCACTGTCCAACCAGGAGACATAGATTAAATCCTCTAAAAGCAAGTATGATCACCACTTACGTGCCTAGAGGCACCTAAATCCACTAGCCACACGGTACCATCACCAGACCTACTATGTGTACTCGAGGCAAAATCTATACCTGAGGAGGAAGCATAGGCAACAGTATCTGAAGAAGTAGCAGACTCCTGTGTAAGCAAAGAAAGACGCTGCACAACTGCATCATATTCAGCGTGAAGGACCATGTCTAACTACTCTAAAAGGGTGATCACTTGATTAGCCATAAGAGGTCTGCCATGCTTAGACCAACAGGTAGCCTCCACATGACTAACATTGCCAAAGAATGTGCACGTGGTCGGAAATCTACTAGGTTATCTTCTACCACGTCCTCTGGCACGTGTAGAAGGAGCTCCACGGCCTCCAATAGGAGCTAGAGCAATCATCTACCCAAGAGTATCAAGAGACGACTTCACCACAATCTTGCTCAACCTACTATATGCTTCCTCCAAAGATGGAAGATCAAAAAGAAACAAAATTTGTGAATTATGGCGGCCTCAAAAAAACCATGAAGGATTGCATGTTCCCTGCAATACTCCCTTTGAATAGAACACGTACACACAAGTCTATATGAATTATACTTCTTAAGGAGACCCTTGAGAATAGTATAGTACCGGGATAGGGACTGCCCCTCCTACTTCAGACTACCAATATCCTAGTGAATCTGGAAGACCTTGCTAGAATTCTTCTCATGGAAATGTGTCACGCAAAGAATCCCACATCTCTTTTGCGGTCTTGTAATACATGATCCCATCTCCAATTCTAGATACGACAGTATTCATAATCCATGATCGCACAATTGCATTGTCCTTCTAAGTAGCGTATTTTCCGATCTTTGCAGAAGGCTCTAGCTCTAGCAATGTGTGTCCCTTACTATGGCCATCCACAATCATAAGGAACGTTTGAGACCACCGTACATAGTTGGTCTCATCTAGCTTTGAAATTGGGAGAAAAAATGAGTTTTTGCAAGTCCTTACCTCAATAGCGATATCCAATGTCACCTCTAAACCTTTTAATGACGCTATCGTGCCTTACTAGGGGGAAAAGCTTCAAAATCATATCTGAAAACCCAGATTTCAGATCATAGAAATCATTGCAGAGAGAAATGATATTTAGATCATGAAATCCAACCAAACATAACTCGGAAATCGGATCAAGACCACAACAAAGACCCCTAGGACAAATGTAGGCCACACTAGGGTGTAGGGAGGCACCCCAGCGAACTGCCTAAAGATCCGGGACCCCCTTGCCATCACCAGCAGGGGCAAAACCCACTAGCGACACTGCTATCGGCCGATTATGGTGTTGCAGCGTTGCTGCTGCTGCTGCCACTGGTGGTGGTTGTCGATGGTGGTGGCTGCCCAGTGACAAGGAAAGAGAGAGAGAGAGATAGGGTAGAGGGGTTTAGAGGCCTTATTTGGGTGGGATACCAGAGTGCCAACCTAGGACCATCATTCTGATACCAAGTAAGAGAAAATGAACAGTCTTATTTCAATAAGAAACCCTACACCTCTTTATATAGAGGTGTGGGGACAATTGTGATGCAAAACCATAAGGAAATAAAAAAAAAGCTACAATAAAGCCCTCATAATATAAAAGACCCAAGGGGTATCTCAACACATACCAAAGTTAAATTTCTTCATATACTTGATTATTGGCTAGATTAATATTATCCAAACACTAATTTAGTAAGGTGGTGGATTGGTTGTGGTTGGGAAGTGAGGAAAAGAGAAGATGAAGTATTGATTCTATAGAAGAGAATCAAGAGTTCACGAGATGTGTTTTCATCAATCAATACAACTTCGTAGCGTTGGAGTCCTACTTTGAATATCTTAGAATATCACAACTAGAGAAAGAAAATCGAAGTAAAGGAATAAAGCCAGGCTACAACTCAACATGGTATTGAATCTTTATTAATAGCATTAGTCCTTGGTGTAATCGACTAATACTCTCCTATTACATTTCTTCTAGTGAATATTTGAAGAACTTAATTCATTAACTTTTTATCATGTTTTGTGTCTTTTCTTTTGAACATTATGACTCCATCGATATGCCAATAGATATGCCAGTAATACGTTTCTATTATGTTTTCATTCAAAATATATGATTTAAAAAAAAAAATGAAAGAGTGGTTATCCGTTCAATAATCACCCAAATCCATTCGTAGCTAGTGAAAAAAGTTACAAAATGTGCCGGTTACAGGAAGGACTCCCAAAACACCACCTAGAAAGAAATAGAAGCAACAACATTCTCAACATAAGACTTGTGCCCCCTAAACACCAACCCATTTCTTCCCAACCAAATACCCCATAGAACCACTAGTACCCTGGTCCCTCCTTAGATATGAACACATTATGGTTCTCCTGTATCCCACCCCTTCCGGAAGAGAACCAGAACCCATCTACGCTTTCATGGTTGATCCAATCTATCCCCACTCCTCTCCAAACCTGCTCGACAAAAAGGCACTTGAAGAACAAGTGTTCAACATCCTCCTCCTCTCCAGCACAAAGCGCACAAAGCACAGATGACTTGTCACCTGTCGGTGCCCATCTCACTCTCCAAGCCTTCGTAATGATTCTCCCTCTCATTAGCAACTACGCAAAGATTCTCACCTTACGCAAGCAATCCGCCAACCATGCCAACCTACAATCCTGCAAGAAACCCATGTCAACAGCCTACATAGACTCCCGCAATCTAGTGTATACCTTCTTTACCGTAAACTCTCCTTCTAGGTATATTATTCCGATCTTCTAGGTATTTCTTCATACATGTAGTAGTTATTAAAATGTTCATTTTCATCATATTTGTGCCATTTTTTACCTTTTCATGCAATTTCCCTAAAATTTTTCCGATGACAGCGACAATTCCCCTTTTAACCTGTTGACATCAACATTTAAAACCTTGCTCAAAAGTAGATGGTTGATGTGTCTTTTTTGCTTTCTAAGAAGGGAACTATCTTTATTCTTAGCAAGGGTTCAAGCAAGATTGAGTAAGTAAGACATTAATGCTAATTATTTGTGCTTACTTCAAGGAGGTGGATTTTAGTGATTTGATAGTATCCATAAACCCAAAGTGGTTCAACCCTTCCCTAGACCCTACACATAGCGGGAGCTACGTGCACCAAGCTATCCTTTTTGATGGTATACAAGTAATTAGACAAGTAAATATGGAAGTGGAGCACTTACTTGTAAGAGCAAATTTGTAATTGGTGAAACTCTTAAAGGTTCAATCTAGCAAAGTTTAGAATCCAGTTTCCAGTTATAAAAGGTGCCTATGTATCATAATTGTAACTCAAAATTCTTTGACAAACAAGGGCCAACCAAAAACTCTCGAGGCATTGTTTAGTACACGAAATTAACACCAATTCATCCTTCAATTCCACATTTGACACTCCTAATTCCAGAATCGTGTGATTCCAGAATTGTGGGTGTAATTCCAGGTTAGCTAATTCCACCCCCTCCCCCTCCAGTGAAATTATTTAATTCCATCTTTTAATTCCGCCTACTCCTTTTCAACTAATTTCATCCTCATTCCACCAAACAGACACTCCAAGCTGAATAAAACTCCCCAATTTCTTCGACAAAATAAGAAATCCAACTAAACACCCTTGTGGAATAAAGCCCCATAATTCCATTGTTCCTTCTGCTTCTAATTTTTATTCCTTTTAATAATTCCCCTTATCAAAGGGCACCCGAGATAACTTAAGCTGGACAAACACTTCCCATCATTTCTCACTCTCCCTTCATGTCATTCCCCAAGCTTCTTTGTTACAGCCATCGAGAACACCACTGGCTTCTGGGCAACATCTAGCAAAATTTCACAATGTTCAGCGAACTATCAGGCAAGGAACAAAACCCACAGGCAAAAACCATTCATCCCCCACACAACGCAGCACGCACGCAACTTTTCATTCCATAAGCCCTGCAAGGAACGAAGCCCGAATATACACCTATTCAAACTTTGAGGAATTCTTTTTGAAAGCTATGCAACTTTTTTAACTACATGAAGATCTGTAAAGAGTGGGGAGCAAAAAAGAAACCAAAGAAAAAAAAAGAGTGAGAGAACCAACCGATTATTCCACTCCATCCAATCTCTATCTTCTTCTACTTCTTCTTCTCTTTGTTTCCTCCACGAAAAGAACAAGCCATTGCTTCATCCATGGGAATTCTCAAGCCGAACCCTTCCCGAGCTTCTGGATCGCAGAGAACATCTTCCTCCTGGTGCCGACGGCGTTGATCCCCATCTCCTTGAGATCCTCGAGGGTGAGCATGGGGAGCACCTCCTCGTCCACCTCGTGAATGTCGAACACCGGGGCGTACCGCGCAAGCCCCAGACCGTTGAGCCACGACCGGACCCCACCCTCGGAGACGCCGTCGGGGTCGTCCTTCCCCCACCCCCTCCCGTTTGTCTCGGAGGGCTCCTCCGCCTCCTTCGCGACCCGAACCCTAACCCCGACCCTATCCGACACGCTCTGCTCCCTCATGGGGCTCCCGGAGTCCCCCCACCGCAGGTCCTCGCTGCAGTTGCCCTCCTCGGCCTCGGCCTCGGCCTCGGCTTCGTCCTCCGCCTTCGCTGCCTCGGTGGCCCCGTCCTCCGCCGCGCGCGGCGCCCAGGTCGACCGTGGGCGCTTGGGGCCGTTGCCGCGCCTGGGCTTGGCCTTCCGGGGGGCGTCGGGGTCGTCGGCGTGGGGTCTGGAGAAGGTGGGAAGGGGGATGTTGTACTGCTTGCAGCGTCGGAGGTAGGACTCTAAGGGGATGGCGGCGGCGGGCTGCTCGCCGATCTCGCCGAGGCGGACGCTGGGGCGGCGCTGCCGCTTGGAGGTGAGGCCGGAGGGGGGGCCGTCGGCGGCGGGGATGGAGCCATTGGGGAGTGCGTCGGGGTGGCGATGGTCCGCCATTGGTGGTGGTGGTGGTGGTGGTGGGCAGAGCAGGAGGAATAGGAGGAGGAGGAAGGTGTGTTGGGGAGTGGTGTGTAGAGTGGAGAGAGACGGACAAGGAATGGTGGGGGTTCGGTTTCACGAGCGGTGGGAAATGGGAGTGTGATGACCAATCCTCTATCCGCCTACCTACATGGCAGGAGAGAAGGGTAAGCTGGGCTGTTGTTCTCTACCGGATGGATTGGATTGGGGAGGATGGTCGGGAGAGATATGGGTATCGTCCCAAAAGTTCCTTCCATTGTTTGACCTGTTGCTTTCTTTCTTTCTTTCCCAACCTAACTACCGAAAAGTCCTCTTCCTAGCTTTGCTTTTATTGTTGTTAGCTCCTCTTAGCTAAAGTGCAGTCATTGCTCTCCTTCTTTGGCCCTCGTTGTTTTTCCTCCCTCTACCCACAATTCTCTTTTCATCTCATCCTCCGTCATTTTTATCAAGCCAAAATGCATGTTAGCTCCCTTATTCATCTACTTGCTAACGTAATTCTACCAAAGTAAAATATCATAGATTCTCTTTCATATATCATTGATGTATTTTAAATGTCTATTAAAGATCACGAGTGATTTTTAATTAATTGAGGTGTATATATAAGAGATATTAACACCGATATCCTTTTATCAATGATATTCTCTCTGTCCTATCTTCCCTTCTTTTTCTAGATTGCTCTAATCTTCGCCATCCCTCATTTTTCCTATTGTCTATTCTTACTCCAAATCAGGAAGGTAATTAACCTTTATCTACCAAATAAATGAATTAAGTCTTTCAAGCCTATTGATTGTGAGATTTTTTAGATTAGGTTAATGACTCATTTTGATCTTGTTTTTCTTGATGTATTGAATTTTTAGGACTTATCAAACCCTTTTTATATGCTTTTAACAATAAATATATGAAGATGAAATTTCAAGCTCTTCTAGGCTTAGATTCTTTATCCTTTTAGGGCTTATACAAGTAGCATCTTGATTAAGTGTTTTAGTGTTGGATTCTTTATCCTTTTCAAGCTCATGAAATTTTAATCATCTTTCCATCTTGAACATGGCGTACATAGTCAAAGAAGTTTGTGAATTTAGGAGAATACTACGAAGATCTTTCCCTCGATTTATAACAATCTCATAAAGAGAAAGAAAAAGAGAAATGAAATTTTATTAATGTAGAGATGATTACAAAGGTTTCTCTTTGGAAGAGCAAATATAAGAATAGAAAAAGATCTACATATTTTATTTTGTAACTTTGATCCCCAATAATAGTTTTCTATAAGTGGTTACTCCTGGTTACTACTCCGTGTATCTAGTCACCTCCAACAAACCTAGACTCTTTTGTAGGTAATTTCTATTTATTGACTTGGTGAAACCCTTTAACTTGAAGAGCATGTTTGACCTCTATTCTTACTACCCGCAATGGGACTTTTATGATTACTTCTCTTGCAAGATTCATAATCTCGCTAGTATTTAACAAGAAATTATCATCATGAAATTGTTGCCATCAAGGTTTACTTTGTAACAAGGCTTCAATAATAATGATTATCAGATATTATTGATAAGTTATCAGAATTACTCGAAGGATATTCCTGTTGAGTATTGCTCTATAATGAATAATATATATTGGTGAATACCTTACATTCTTTGTTCATTTTACTTGTGCTCTGTGGAGTTATTTAACCTTTCTTCTCTATGTAAGAAAGGATACTCAGGCATCCAAGGTGTCAAAGGATGAACTTCAAGATGGCACACATTACTTGGCAAATTTTATGTAGCACTTAAAGCATGGATTTCTCATTGATTTTTACCAAGTAAAAGATTTCCAAGAAACCCCATAGGCCTAGAGATAACTCAAACATCCATAGCAATATTTCAATTTTGTGTCCTTGACTTAAAAGTAAGGTTCCAACTATATTGTTTGCCAATCCAACTGAAGAGCTGGATATGGTGCATTTGTAATATTTCTCAGACCAACCCAAGATTCTTTTTGCAACATTGTTATTTCTCAACTTATTAGAAGTTGTTCAAGATTTGATAATTCAAAATTTTCTAAGAATTACTAAAAATATTGTTTGTGCATATTTATCCAAAAAGGCCATAAATCCAAGTAATTCGCATTTTCTAAGAATTTTGAAATTTCACAAGTGAGTGATATTTTGCAAGTATGCCTTTGTCAAGCATCTCGATTCTGAAGATCAAGAATTCCAATTATGAAGATTCTTTCCGCATTATCTTTGTTGGATTGAGATATTACAATCATATTCTTTACTTTGTTGATTGTTACAATAGTCCTACAAAAAATATCTTGAATACTTAAATTTCTCTACAGTCACTTGAACAAATAAATTAGTAAACATAAATATTTTTATGAGGTAATTTCATCCCTTATCAATAGTATCTAATAAAAGTTTAAGGTGAAAGAGATTTTATAAATATTTGAAGATGTTAAATATGTTTCCAATGTTTTTTTTGAAAGAAATATGTTTTCCAATGTTGCATAAACAATAACTTTTATTCTACCATTGCACCATTTTGGCATTTCACATTCTTAATTAGAGAAAGAGAAAGTCACTTCTTCAACTTTGTTATATCTTTTATTTCTATTAATTAAGTTTTAAATTATATCAATTTCTTTGGGGCTACAATTAATCTTCCAATTTTTAAGGCATGTTGAATATGACCTTTTTTGTCCTTTCTAAGTTTTTTTAGCTCTTCATTTTACAACTTTTAAATCAAAACTTTAGCTTTCAAGAAATTAAAAATGGATAAAGTTTGGAATAGAGCATTACAAGATTAAAGGTCTTGCCAATAGTGTACAATTACTTGGGCATGCGATTGCTAATTATGCCATATGTCATCAATTAGATTAAATATTTCAAAATCAAAAATATAAGAACATTTATTGAAATTGACATTTACATGACTTCTAATCTACATAGGATTTACAACTTCACATAAAAAATGTCAATATTGTCTTATGGTGGAGGATAAGGAAGGTTGTGAGCAATAATCCATCCTAAGCAAGGTGCAAGGTTCAAAAGATTTGTAAGTCACCAAAAATGATTGAATCAAGAATGGGACTCATCAAGAAGCCTTCCTAGGTCACTCCATTGATGAGAACTATTGTCCCATGTCTATCTCTAGTGGTGCTTCCTCGACCTACCATACCCTTTGTTTAGAAATCAAGCTCTACCTTGCAAAAGAAGTAAGGTAGTCATTCTCAACCAGAAAGTGAGTTGTGAAAAAATATCTTAGGGCATATGCAAGCAATTAAGCACAATCATAAAATATAGAACACCAAACACTCTATTATACAATCTTTGTGCTACTAATGACATCAATATCTCATATTGCATAGTGTGGAATAGGAAGGAACTAAAAATATATGAACCACATGAAATGTAATCCTGGTAGTGGGGATGAGATCAGATTAGCTACAACTCATATTCAAGTATTTCATTATCTTTATTTGCTTTTACATATAGATTCAAGATACAAATGTAGATTAGGTGCGAGTTTTCTAATCCATGACTTAAGAAATTTGAATTTAAATTTGGTTGAATAAAAATTGGATATGAAAATGAAATGGATAATAAAATAAGATATAACCAATATGAATATTGAATAAGAATATAAACATGTTAGAAGTTTCAGCCTAAAACCAACTAAGTTACATCACTTGCAAATCATTATTAAAAATATAAATTGGATATCACTAGATCTCAATGAATATAGCTTTAAAACCATTTAACTATCACAATATGTAGATCTAGTCATCCAATTATTCAAATCCAAAGCCAATCCAAATTTTGCATATCAATATATGAATTTGTGGCTCACAAAATCAGATTTCATTATTCGTATCAATGTCTAGAACCAACATGTACATATATGAATTTGAGTATCTCAGTTGGACTATAGTCAGATTTAGTTGGATGCTCAAGACCATCTTTCCATCCCTACCTAGTAACATTAGATGCATGACAATGGTTGTCAATGGTATGATATAGATTAGTCAAGCATTTTGATTTATGGAATATTAGATTCCCAATAGGATAAATTATCAAATCCTATATATCCAAGGAATAATGATTCTTAAGGAGTTACTTAACTCATTTAAGATGATGCCACCAAGATTGAATGTTGCTTGGCTTATGACCTATTCAAGTGAGTTGGATTTTGGCACAAATTGCAACATTCCTAGACTTCGCACATGTGACAATAGTTGTCATTAGTGTGATAAGAGTTTCAAAAGGGTATCTTAATTTATGGAATGCAAACTTCCATAATGATGAATGCCCAAGTGAATTCAATCTAAGAATAATGTAAAATTAGAGAGTTACAAAGCTCGTCCAAAAAAATCATGCAAATCAACGGTTGGGTCTATGTCATAACCAAAAGAGTTGGATAGACAAGCAATAGTTAGTTTCAATGGTCATCTGGGATATAAAAATGATCCACTTCCAAGATGAAAAATCTTAAAAAATGTTGGATTTATGGGATATTGGATTCCATGAGGATAGATACTTAGAATGAGAAATAGACCAAGACAAACTAGAAATCCTAAAAGGTTGTTTGAACCCATTCAAGATCTAAACCCAAATCTGAAGGGAATCCCTTCAACATTGACTAATTTGCTCAACTGCTTAAAAAGAGTTTCAAAGTAGTAAAACCCATACAGAAAATTTGGATTTCATGTCTCGAATGAATTTGAGGATGAATCACCCTCATATAATGAAGCATTGAGAATTATAACATGAGGGATTGGGTGAAAGATATTAGCTTGAGACCAATCATGATCCAAATAGGAATCGGGACTTGAATGCCTTAAAAGGTGTTGTAGATGCATTTAAAACTCAAGGAAGTCTGAATTCATGTAAGGGTTAGTAGGAGCATTATAGCACATTATGTAGATAACCATTATGTTCATAAGATGAGGCCTCAACGATATCCAAAGATTGAAATTTGAAAGTCGGATTGAAAAATGTTTTCAATAATCAACTTCAAGATTTCTAGAACATAAAATGCTTGGTAGACTATCATATGATGAAAGTCGATGCATCTTTTTTGGCGTTTCCTTAGTGAAGATGATGTCAACTCAAAGTGTTAAGAGAAAGAAAAATAGATGCAAGTGTACAATGAGTACGGAGCAAGCATAGTTCTAAATAGAGATATGATAACAAGTTGTCCTAATATTCCTTATGAAAGGAATGAAATCAAGAAAATGTGATCTCAATAGGTTGAGATGCATTGATTCAATCGATCTTAATGGCTTGAGATGCACTAATTCAATCGATCTTAATGGGTTGAGATGCAATTTTTTCAGTCTAGTGTGGATAGTCCACACAAGAGCCACTTGTGTTTTTAGTAGTAGAGTATTTGCTTTGGAAGCTTATATACCACACTATAAAAGCTGAAGTGGAATGTATTGTAGCTTATGACGGTACAACATGAATGATGTGGATACGTAAGGGCTTTATAGGGACTTGACATAGTTTACTCTGCTAAATCTCTCACTATTATGATGCTCGTATTGAGAAATGATTTCTCAAATCAAAGAGCATGACTCCATAGAGGAAAGACCTCATCACAAAATAGGATTCCACACGTGATAAAGTTGTTATCATGAGCAATACTTCAACCGATGGCTTAACACTTTAGTCGATTAAGGCTTTATGTTTAAGCATTAGGATCCATGGGGTCTCCTATATAATCCCATGGGATCCCCTATATGAGAATCCATGAGGACATGATGAAAGGTGTGCATGCTAGGGTATCCATACATGCCCCTTGCATGCATCGATCTTGTAAGAGCTAGGGCAAGGATCCCAACTTGTGTGTGGGCACCCATATAGTGAACATAAGAGAACATCCTCCCTAGAATGTAGCCCATTTATTTACAAGTAAACCTGGCTAAAACTCTCTTTGTTTGTCTATGTGTGATTGCCTTAGCTTCCAATCTTGGCTCATTGGTGGAGGGCCTGGTTGCCTTTTGATGCTAGCTAAACCAAGGGGACTTAGAAGATCAAACTGATTTGCTCCATAATGAACTACCAAGAGACCTAAAGAGTCTTTAGGCATAAAGATATACTCTTTTTAACAACTATGTTACATAGGGAAAACAAGATGTTCTCAATTACATACACAACTATTAATAAGAAAAATTAGCACAATATCTTCATGATTTTTGTTTATATGGAAAGAGTCAATGATCATCCCATCCATACTAAATCATTACAGGAGACTCATATCTCACAAGCTTAAGCCACAAAAGCCACTAT
Organism: Thalassia testudinum; assembly: GCA_037157565.1. Classification (NCBI taxonomy): domain Eukaryota; kingdom Viridiplantae; phylum Streptophyta; class Magnoliopsida; order Alismatales; family Hydrocharitaceae; genus Thalassia; species Thalassia testudinum. Next base: position 96,607,316 of record JAZHRO010000002.1, read on the forward strand.
AAATCATATGGTATCCCTTCTGATCAAGGTTTTATTACCTTCTACATACAAAGTAGATGTGTCATGACAAAAACTAACTCTTAAAAAATAAGATAGCTATTAACATCAAGAACTGTGATTGTCATCATTTTTAAAACTCCAATTACAAACAAAAGTAAAATAACAATAATATAAGGAATGAGAATTTACTTATTAAGGAACCAACAAAAAGCAAAAATTGCCTAAACTTCTTGATTGGGGAGAAAACCCACCCTCAAATAATAGACCCAGATGGCTTACAAGTGACCTCACAAGTCTAGGCCCAAGAGGCTTAGAAGCAAAGATTTTAGGATTACATTCCTAATCAAGAATCCTATTGACTTAATGACTTACTATAGTATAAATATATCCCATGGGCATTGTATAAGGCATTCTACCTACTTATACTTTTCTCTAATTATCATTAGTGAAACTTTGTGTTAGAATTATGTGCCCTTAGCGAGCCAACCTAAATGGAAATCACTTGATTAGTGATTACGATCTAAATGTCAGATCACATGGACACACTAATGTGGTTAATTGGGTTCCTCAGTAGAAGTGGGAGAAAGCACTATGACCAAGTTAGATATGCCAATGACAGATATTGAAGATCTAAATGGTTTAGATTAAGGATTTCAATAAGTCATTAAATTAAAACCATTAAGATATCCAATTGTTTGTCTCTAGTATGAGAAGAGATGGCAATGTTCTTAAAAGTTTGTTGCCCAATGGATGTCATTGATACCCTCACTTCATGGGAATATAGATTTGAGGTTGTTATGCAGATTGAGTCAAAAAGTTGACTTGACGAAATGAAGATGCGAAAAATCCTTCTCTTATCACTATAACAAAGTGAAGTTTCCGGCCCTACCAGGAGGGGATGACGTAATAATTGCGGAAATAAAATAAACAATCTTCACAAAATAACAATCACACAAAGTACACAAGTATTTTTAGGTGGAAACCCAAACGGGTGAAAACCACCACCTAACCCTCTCGAGTTAGGATTTTCCGATCAACCAAGTTGATCAAAATCCACTAAACCGAATCACTTTAAACGAGGGTGATTCAACCTCAATACAACCACGCTACTTAAACAAGGGTAGCGTACCTCAACCCCTTCTCTCCACGAGAAGGATTTTGTCTCACGAAGGAGACGGGAATTCGCAAAGCGAATACCCAACCAAATAATAAAGATAAAATAAGAAAGTAATCCTATAGAGCCAACAAAGTAATTATGAACCTAGCTTCTATAGGAATTAGGAAACTCCCCTTTGCAAGGAGTGCGTCGAGTTGATGACGCGGTGCGTGAGCCACGCGACGGCGCAACTTCGCTCTCGTGAACTATGGCGGGAGAGCGGGTGCGCGAAGCTTGATTCTCTCAAGATGTAGAACTTGAGCTTAGAGAGCAAGAGCTATCTAGGACACAAGAGAGTGGAACGTGTAATACAAATTGTTTCTTGTGTATCTTGGTGTCTCTAGGTGTGTGTTCTTAGTGTTTTTGTGTTGCAAAGGTTCCCATCTATTTATAGAGGCCTTAGGAAGGCTTTGGAAGGCTTAGGAAGGGTTCTATAGCCGTTGGGAACAAAGCCCAAGAGAATCAGCCCGAAATCAGGAACAATCATTGCTCTGACAGGCTTATCAGACATCTAATTCTGGCATCAGACGTCTGGAACTTCACTTTAAGACGTCTGATTTCAAGGTCAGACGTCTGATTTTGGGCGGGTCTCTTCCTGACTTGAATCAGATCTAAACAGGGTTTTTGTGCAAGTCCATCAGACGACATACAGGACGTTTAGCACTATGTCTGTGTAGGTTCGTCCCTACCAGGAGGGGTGACGTAATAAAATTGCGGAAATAAAAATATATAAAGCAATCTCACAAAAATAAGCAATCGCACAATGTACACAAAGATTTTTAGGTGGAAACCCAAACCGGGTGAAAACCACCACCTAACCCTCTCGAGTTAGGATTTTCCGATCAACCTAGTTGATCAAATCCACTAACCGAATCACTTTGAACGAGGGTGATTCAACCTCAATACAACCACGCTACAAGTACGAGGGTAGCGTTCCTCAACCCCTTCTCTCCACGAGAAGGATTTTGTCCCACGAAGGAGACGGGAATTCGCAAAGCGAATACCCAACCAAAATACAAAGATAAAATAAAACAACAGTCCTATAGAGCCAACAAAATTAAACCTAGCTTCTATAGGAAATAGGAAACTCCCCTTTGCAAGGAGTGCGTCGACGATGACGCGGTGCGTGTGCCACGCGATGGCGCTACGTCGCTCTCGTTATCAACAGCGGGAGAGCGGGCGCGCAAACTGTTTGATGCTCTCAAGATGTAGAGCTTGAGCTTAGAGAGCAAGTGCTTCTTGGACACAAGAGAGTGGAAATACTTGATCTTAGTGTATTGCAAAGCGTTTCTTGTGTTTCTCTTGTTGTGTTTGGTGTGTAAAGGCTCCCCTCTATTTATAGAGGCCTTAGGAAGGTTTTGGAAGGCTTGGAAAAGCTTCCATAGCCGTTGGGTGCAAAGCCCAAGAGAATCAGGCCGAAATCAGGACAATGATTGCATTTGACAGGGTTATCAGACGTCTAACTTTGGCATCAGACGTCTGGAAGGCCACTTTAAGACGTCTGATTCCAAGGTCAGACGTCTGATTCTATGCGGGTTTCTCCCTGACTTGAATCAGATCTAAACAGGGTTTTTGTACAAGTCCATCAGACGACATAGAGGACGTCTGACACTAAGTCCGGACGTCTGGAAACCTACTTTTACCGTGGGAATTGATTTCCAAACGTTGCAACGGCTAGAAAATCTCTGAGAAGAGATTTTGGGTCAGCTGAGGCAAAACGGTCATTTATCAGACGTCTGTGAAGTCCTATGGACGTCTGATAAGGCTCTAACGGTCATATTCTTGAGTGTCTTCTAAGCCAGCCAACGGTCCACTAACTGGACGTCTGGCAAAGTCATCAGACGTCTCTTAAGACGTCTGGTCTAAGGTCTGGACGTCTGATTTCATCAGACAGAACTAACTATGTCCAGCCTAACAGTTATCAGGCGTCTGAAACAACAGTCAGACGTCTTAAAATCCTTTATCAGACGTCTGATTCGTGAATTAGACGTCTGGAAAGTCTGTTTTAACCCTATATTGGTTTTCTAAGTGTTCTACAGAAAACCTAAGTATCCTAGGGTTGTGCAGGTGTTCCTAGGACTACTGTTAGGGTTCTTTGAGGCTCTTTAACATAATGTCTAAGGAAAATAAAGAGCAAGAAAATAAATACAAGAGATACATGAAAGGATAAAAAAGAATCTATCCTATTCTTCTTGTCTTCCATCTCCAATCTTTCGCTCCACGCGAACCTCCTCTGTTTTCCGTCAAGCTCCTCCAATCCGTCCTGGATGCGAGCTTGAACTCCGTCTAAACACGTCCACATTTGCAATTGACCTGAAATCTAGGACTCAAATTGCAAATGTTAAATAACACGTGTTTTGTTATCATCAAAACAAATGATCGTGGTGCTTTAGCACCAACAGTCTGGACGTCTGGAAACCTACTTTTACTGTGGGAATGGATTTTCCAAACGTTGCAACGGCTAGAAAATCTCTGAGAAGAGATTTTGGGTCAGCCGAGGCAAAACGGTCAATTATCAGACGTCTAGAAAGTCCTATGGACGTCTGATAAGGCTTTAACGGTGATAATCTTGAGTGTTTGCTAAGCCAGCCAACGGTCCACTAATTGGACATCTGGCAAATCCATTAGACGTCTCCTAAGACGTCTGGTCTAAGGTCTGGACGTCTGATTTCATCAGACAGAACTAGCTATGTCCAGCCTAACAGTTATCAGACGTCTGAAACAACAGTCAGACGTCTTAAAATACTTTATCAGACGTCTTATTTGTGAATTAGACATCTGGAAACTCTGTTTGAACCCTATATTGGTTTTCTAAGTTTTCTACAGAAAACCTAAGTATCCTAGGGTTGTGCGGGTGTTCCTAGGACTACTGTTAGGGTACTTTGAGGCTCTTTAACATGAATTATCTAAGGAAATAAAGGGCAACAAAAGAAACGAAAAATACAACAAGTACAAAAGAAGGAAATCTATCCTATTCTTCATTTCCTTCCATCTTTAATATATCGCTCCTCGCGAATCTCTTCTGTTCTCCGTCAAGCTCGTCCAATCCGTCCTGGATGCGAGCTCGAACTCCGTCTAATCACGTATCCATTTGCGATTGACCTGAAATCTAGGACTCAAAGTGCAAATGTTAAATGACACGTGTTTTGTTATCATCAAAACAAATGATCGTGGTACTCTAGCACCAACACAAAGAAGGCATATCCTTAAACCCGAGACGGATATGTGTCTCTGTGCTTAAATATACACATTTGTTAGACTGATGGTTGATGCACCTACCACATTGTTTAGATTGGAAAGTTAGTGTGTACATGAAAGAATAGGAGATACATGATCTCTAGAAGAGATCAAGGAGATCTACTATTATAATTGTACATAGTGGAACAAAAGACATGATCTCGCTTTGAATATATTGGGATGTACGAAATATCATACATAATCCTACAGGTCCTAATCTGACTCATATATAAAAGAGAAGAAAACAGTCATATTTGGAACAGAGCTGATCCTCATTCTCATCTTAATAATATGAAGAGAATATGAACATTTGTAACCCTTGGTAGAGAGGATTGTAAATTCGAGAATTTAACCTCAGGGTTACATAGATCTTCTAATGTAAAGGATCTATGAGTACTTGGAATACCTAAGGGAGATATAATGCCATAAATCTAGATACTTAAACATTTTACTATTGGGGTGATGAAACCGAAAGGGATTCTACTTAGAAGAATCAAATATCATTTAAAGAGTTAAATGATATTTGATTTGACATTTAATTGAACCAAAAGAGTTTGGTCATGATACAAAAGGGTTTGGATGGAAATTAAATGCAGTTTAGGTATTAAAATCCAACTGGGTCATTAATTATGAGGGCCCACATAAAAATATCCAAGTAGGAATTTTTCCCAACCATTGGATTTGTTCCAACAATTCCAATCGTATTAGGAATTCTTAGATTCCTTAATTATGAATATCTCCCAAAGGATTTGAGGAGAAACCTAACCAATTACAATGAATTCCACTGAAATTCAAAAGAGAGGGAAGAGAAGAAGAGTCTCCATAACTCTTCTTCATGTTCTTCACTTGTTGGTCTTCTTCTCCACCAAGAAGAAGACCAACTGGGCCATTAGTCTTTTAATGAGTAAGGTAGTCTTCCAACAACTAAAGGGGAAATCTTCCAATGCACTTGTTGGTATTCCACCAAAAGTTGCTAGACATGGATTAAAGGAAGGTTCTCTTTTTGCAGCCTTCCTGACAAGGCCCTGTCAAAGAAGGCAAAGGTCTCCTTCGAGGATCATGAAGGGTTTGTTGTCATGCTAGATTGGGTGTTCTCAGCACTTAGGGTCTCATCCGCCTACCAAGAAGAAGGGAGTCCCTTTGAGTCAAACTTATTGTAGGAGGTACAATACGTAGGGTGTTGTACTACACCACCCATAATGTATAACTTCTACACTCGCAGGGATCCCAAAACTGAAAGAAATTAATTCTTCTTATGTGGTTTTAGTTAAGTTATTCATCTTCTTTTTGGTTTTTCGAGCATCGAATTGGATTGATAGAAGTTTTAAATGACCTATTTATCATGTTTCTACAATGCCATGGTGAATCGTTCGTCAACACTTCAAGGGTTAGAAACCTTTCCTAGATGTACACCCATGTAGGTAGAACTAGGCCACTAATTCTCTTGCATCCTTTGTGCAATTTATTTTACATTTTACTACTTTATTTTCTATTGGAGTGTTTATACTTCAATCATTAGCGTCGTTTGTGGGAATAGTTGCAAGCTTACTTGATTGAAAGCTTAGATTTCCTAGCATCACCTTCATGGCTCTAGTGACACACTCTAAGAATGCACAACTTCACCAAAAGGCTTAGGCAAAGCCTAGCATAAAGTAGAACTACTAGGAGGAGGTAGTCAAAGACCCTTTCTCGATTGCCTCCTGCTAGAAAGACAAGGACAATGGCGATAAAAGGAAGGGGGTCCAAGAGGATGATTCCCTAAAGAAGGCATTGTTGTCCCCCCTTTGACAAGTGGAGTTGGATAAGAAACAATACATCACCCATCTAAATGGAATTAGTGATGAACAAGAGATGTATGCAAGCTTTCTACACGACACTCAACACTGCAAGCACAATGCCTTTTGGGCCAAGGCTCAGGGGTTCCATCACTTGGAGTACCTGGTAGCTAAGACTTGATGGGAAAACATAATAAAGAAGAGTAGGCAAACCAACATCAAGTGGTGGAGGAACAGAATGCTTGTTTTAAACCCGAACTCGAAGACATGAGGCAGTGGATGCACCGACAAGGTGGAAATGGAGGTCCTTCCCCTCCACTGTCGCCTCTGCCGCCACCTCCAACTAACTCCTCAACTAAAGGGTTTCAGGCATCTGGCTCTACTCATAAGGAGTCGATCAAGGTGGTTTCACAGGAGCTTCTTGAGAATCTTTTGAGGAGAGCTCAAGTGCTGGCTTAGAGGGGGCAGGTGATACTATTGAAGTTCCTCACTAAGAGTAGGTAGGGCATGTTGGTGCTCCCTCTCAAAGGGGAAGGAGGAAAAAGTACCAAGGATAGTTAGCAAGGACGACAACGTGGAAAATCCATTCGTGCAAGGCACGAGGGAAGGCATCTCACTCGAGACATCCCCGAAGTGGATTTAGGCAACTTGGCTCCTCCATTGACTAGGTAGGGGGTGTCAGGTTTACGATTCCCTCTGGATCCTGCCAAGAGTATGGATTTTGGTCTAACTAAAAAAACCCTTTTCTTGTTATGGGCTCTATCTTGGAGCATCCTAGAGTCTCCAATGCCACTTTAAGCTCTTCCTTAAGCTCCTCCTAACAACCTAAGAGCATTGCCGTAGAGAGGTCCTTAGCGACAAAAGATCTTCTCGAGAGTGAAGAACATGCTCATTATTAGGTGAAGGATAAGGAAAATTTTTCAGTCCTCAGTTGTCGTGAGGACGATCTCCAATAAGGCCATGGGGATTTTGTAGAAGGTCAAGGACTATTGAGATCAAATAATAGGGAGGCATCTGGACGTGATTGAGGCATCGTCAAGGCATGTATGGAGATTCTCCATAATGCATTCGAGTGGATCGAACTTGACACTAAGAATAAGGTCCTAGAGTTCCTAACCTCTAGCCTAGAATAAGTGGCCTAGCCTTTGGCCCCTTTCTATATATGGAGTATATACTGCATTTTTTTGTGGGTGGCATGTCTCTCGCTTATTTTGGCATTTGTTTATTCCTAGCATGCTTACCCCTCCTTATGTTTCTTGTAAGTTAAGACTGTGGGTTAGGAAGTGCATTATAGGAGCTAACTACCAACCCATACTTTACTAGATCAAGGGTCGGTTTAGGCTAGTTTCGGGTCATTCTGGAGGTTTTCTTATTGGTTCAATGGTCACACAAACTTCATTTTTTGTGTATAAGTACTTGTTGGAATTGTCTTGATGAGTACTATCCCTGGGTGAGTTCTAAAATCACATTTTACCCCTCGACAATGTGAGGTAGAGTAGTCACTAATCGTGAAATCACCTATAAGATAGAATTCTCATTGCAATTGCAAAAACACATTGTTTGTAATTTATAAACCATCTCCTAAAAATACAAAGGTAATATCGAGAGTATATGTCATCTCACAAGAAGGAAAGGTTGCCTAGATGCTTCCTAACCTAACTAAGCTAACTAAAATTTTTTTGACTATTTTTCTAATATTTTAGATTTTTGAATAGGAAACAAGGAAAATTAACTGAACTGACCACTAAGCAAAGACTCTACTGGACCCTAGACCTACAACCGTCATAAAAATTCACCAATTCTAGAGAAGATTTCTAATTTGAAGAGTGAGCTACTGTAAGTGATTTCGTACAATTTGGATAAGTAGAGGATTAAGGAGAGATCCGCGAATTCAAGAAAATTTAGTTCTATTTTACTATCTGACCCCCTATTCATGCATGAATTTTTAAAAATAAAATATAGCAAGTTACAAAAATAGACTTGAATCCTTATCAACAGAAGAAATCTAGTGATTTTCTGATGATAGGATCACACAAAACGAATTTTCTAACATTGGAATCAAACTCTAAAATCAATATGAACTTCTAAACTACTAGCCTAAGGATCCTTTTTTTGGGGGTTTTGGGTTTTGCAATTTTTTTGGGATTTTGTAATAATAAATTAACCACAAAGAGACACAAGAGAGACACTAGAAAGCCATGGAAATATTATTGCTAATTAATCAAAGTACAACAAATAATCAAGCAACTACAAAAGCAAATGACACTAAGAAGAAGAAGAAGAAGAAGAAAAGAAAGAGAGCGTAGAGATCAAGTTGTAGAGATGTGAAGCCTCAAAGAACTCGTGAAAGTGGTGAAGTCTACCTCAATCCCCAAAATGCAAAGAAAAGCTAAAGATACTCGTAGAAGTCTGGAGAAGAACTTGGAGAAGTGGTAGTAAAAGAAGAAATAGGGTAGAGGAATGCTTCTAAAGGGAAAACCTAAGGGAAATAGGGATTCTAAGATTGTTAGTGCAAAGCACCAAGTTAACCAAATTTTGATATTAACAAAATAAGGTATTTTGATCTAACTTTGTATTTTAGAGTTATATTTAGACATGAAAGATGAAGATGATTATAAACTAAGCTACATACTTTGATGAAGCTCAAGAAAGCAAGAAGAAGCATTACATATGTTTAATAGCTCAAAGAAGTTTCAAGGATCAAGCAATATTTTTTTAAAGACTTCATGAAGTCAAAGGGAGTTTTATATGTTCTTTTATGTTTTCTAGAAGCTTTGTATAAGAGCCAATTCAGCACACTTAAACGTATGGCACTCTTCTAGAAAATCACTTAGAAATTCGAAATAAATTCAACAATAGTCTAAATTAATTGATTAGGAACATTTGAAGGTCATCTAGAAGGTGATGGTAACACCATCAGTCATCATAAGTAACTTGAATTAGTGGAAATCAAATGATAAATGCTCCTAAATGATCGTCTGAGTGTCACAATTTCATACTGAACTATTTTGAGGAGAAGACAGAAAAATAGGGTTAATTCTGTTGTTTTATCATTCCATTATTAATGCAGATTAATAAAGAGATTAATTTAAGGTCAAATGAACTTAATTGTCCAAGAAGTGGGCTCACACTGACTGAATCAGGATTTCACGCATTTCAAGAATTAAAATATCATTTAAAATCCTAATTATTAGCCCTACTTAAATTGAAAGGGTTATGGTTGAGATAAATTCAAACTAAATCTCCTAAAAATTATTAAAAAATATTCTAAGAGGTTTAGTACCTTCATTTTGACCATCTAAACCTATTTTGACCAAGAATAGAGATTCAGATGGGAATTTATCCTGATTTGAGCTCTTATGTAATTTACCCAGTCAAACATGGTCAAAACTCAAATCCAAGTTGAACATTAGATTCCTTCGGTCAAAGTTAGGTTAACACCAAAATTTAGGTCCAATCAAAGTCCATTTTAACCTAGTTTGTATTTTAGCCCCTAAAATCTTTATTTTTTACATCTAGACCCCTAGGTTTCAACTTTCCTTACCAAAAGACCCCTACTTCTCAGCACTTTTGCACATAGGTCCCTTCCACCATTAAGGTCTAAACAAAACCTTCAAACCCATGGCAACCGACTTCAATCAATGATTTCTTCTCCAATCTAAGACGAAATCTTTTCAAATTTAGAGAGATTATTCCCAAGGAGATTCTCTATTGCTTGAGCCATCTCATGAGAACTAAGATTGACCCAAGACCATCGGTGACCTCAAGATTCTCAGCAATTTTTATTGCCAGAAACTACGAGCAAATCTCACGTAATCCTTGAAATTGAGGTCTAATTCGACCTCTATTTAAGCTCTACGACATCCCTAGGCATTCCTTAGCCAAGAATTGGTCCGAAATTCCTCTCTCCCTCCTTTCTCTAGCCACCTCCTTCTTCGGCTTAGGAGACCCTCACTCTCCCTCTTTCGTGCTTGCATCAGGCTAAAGAGCAGCACCAACTTCTTCCCCTCTTCCTCGTACACCTTGCCAGCCAAAGCAAGGACGCCGCCGACCTCGTCTTCATCATTGTTTCCCTCGCTGACGATTTCATCTTCCCCACATTCGGTTGGCCAACGCTGGATGTGCTCTCTCCTTCTCTCACCCCAATAAGACCTCCAGCGTCTCCCTCTCCCTTCCCAGATTCTTTTAGGCTCCTTAGATTTAGGTTAGACTCACCACTATCCCCATTCATCTCCTTTCTTCCTCGACTTCGACGAGAACTCCGACGAGTGTGCGCTAGCGCCACACACTTCCAAACCACACACCACCTCCACCAAAACCTCCGTCTATCCTCCACGAACAAAACCCCTCAACTTATTGACGGTTTTGACCTCTACAGCTACTCGTCGGACAAACCCATCATCTGCCACCAAGTCCAACATCATCCGACCACTTACACCTCATGAAACACCAAATCACCTCCTCCATCACCTTTCTCTCTTCACAGCGAAACTTTTGAGCTATTTAATTGGGGATTTTAGCCCGTATTTTTGTCTACAAGTCTTCACTGGAGCTGCCTTCATCACTGCTGCCGTTTATCGACCTCAACTCCCGATACCACCTCCAAGCAGTGTGGAATACATCCACGAAGATTTCCAGGCCTTCAATTGGCCAAGGCAATCACAGCAACATCACCAATCAGTGGAATCCTTTAGCTGTTGTATGCGAAGACAAAGGACCGTAGCTTAGTCCCACATCAGGCGTAGCTAAATTTTTTTTTATACTTATTGAGTAACGTATATTAGCAGCTTGCCTCAAACACATGGGGTGTGCCTAATTGTTGAGAGTAATTGGTGGTTCCAACCACCATTTTTATTCTCTTCATTATATTTTTGTTCTGAGATACAATTTGAACATTAATTGATTATTCTCATATTTGTGATTAAATATTAATTGCATACATCATTATTTGTGATTGTTGTGATTAGTTGATTGAATTGCAATATTTACTCCCTGCGAATGACCTCGGAACTCAAGGTTTTTCGAGCAATTACAAATTTAAATGTCGATTCGATTATCGTCGCTATACTACGACGCGATACTCTCCTAAACTATGATGATTTTTGAACCAACATTTTGGCGCCGTTGCCGGAGAGCAACGTGCAATTCAATTACGAATCACATTTTCTAATTTGATTCTAACTTGCTATATCTACTTTGTTGTGTTGTTGTAGGTGAATCTGAAGATCAACCACACAAGCAACCACACCAGGGGCTGGTAATCACATTCCCTTCTTCTCTAAGCCCCTCCTCTCTTGGAAAGATTGAAAAGGAAGGTAATCATCATTGAAGTTTCCTGATTTGATCCGATTTGACTAGAGATCCCCATCCTGATACTTGCACCTATTAGGGACATAAGGTTCCTTGGGCTATTCACCTTCTTGATTGAACCCAAGGTACCATCTTTGGAAGAATTAGACTTGGGAATTGAGCTAATCTAGGGTTTCCACATTAGGGTTCCAAGAGTACACACTTGCTTGCTTCAAAAGGAAATATTCCCACATTGCATGTTACCCAAGCCCTTGGTTAAATTGATCTAATCAAGTGGATCCTAAAATCAAGGTCCTATAATCACTTGGATCATTAAAATTTGGGCCTAATAACCTATGTGCAAACCAATTTAGGGTGATTTGGTTTCTTAACCTAAACCTCATCCTCAACTTTAGGACAGGTCAGGTGAAGTTGGTTCACTTTATGAATCAACCAACCTCTAAATTAGGTCACAAATCAAATTAACTTCAAGTTCAAGGCACAAGTAGGATTAAAACTTGTAGACTTAAGAGTCAAGCTCACACATTCTAGTCTACTTGGAATCGCGGTGACAAGGAAGGTCAGGTGGGGGAAACCCTGTAAGTCGTGGGGATGCTCTACCGTGTAGGGGTCTTTGCAGGACTCTCCCTTCCTAGCTACCCAAGTAATTCTTGGGTGGGTGAGTTTCTAATTCAGAGGTCCATCTACCTCAAACTGCCATAGTCACCTAGCCTTGTCGAGTGCCTTAATTGGGTCCAATACACTTTTTGTCCCTCATCTGATTCCATGGTGCATGTATAGGAGGAGGTCCTTAAGACCAATCTTGAGGCCTCCATTAGCAGTTCACTCTTGTTGGGGTCAAGCCCCGACCCAATTGTTTATGTTCCCATCCGATCAGATTGAGATTTCTTCTGATCCTTCCACATCCAAGCTCGGCTCTCCATCATCTGCATCCATGGAGAATCAAGAAGAAGTGGCCAATGTTCAGAATCAATTACAGCACCTCACGGATTTATTCCATGCATTCATGAATCCCCTGCAGTGTCCGCAGATGTGAGATCACTACAATCCCGCAGTAGTGGCTATCGAACCCAGGGTGTAAATCTTGGCTAGAGGACTTGACACTGATTAAACCCGAATCTGATCAACGTGATCCCCAAATTCCATGGCTCGAACTCCGAAGACCCCTTCCAACACATCAAACAGCTAAAACATCTGGCCCAGACCTTTGGACCACCTATTCAAAACCGAGACATCCTACTCATGAAGATATTCTCTTTCTCTCTTACGAACATGGTTGCCCATTGGTATCAAACCCTGACTCGATCGATCAACACATGGGAGGAAACTCCAATCTAAATTCCTGAAGAAATTCTTCCTAGTTGATCACACCAATGACATGAGGCACCAGATCAAGCATTTCACACAAAATGCCGGAGAACCACTTCATGAGGCATGGGATTGCTTTTTGGATCTCATGGGGAAATGCCCTCATCATGGAGTCCTAAATGGGAACAACTCCATTCTTTTTATCGAGGACTCCGTGAGGACATTAGATTATTTGTCAATGCAACCTGTGGTAGCAACATCATGGGTCAACATGAAGAAATCATTTGGGAGATTCTCGAGAACATGTGCGAGAACTCCATAAACAATGAGTCTATGGGTGTGTTCGACTAGACGACCACCCACGCATTAACAAACACGTGAGGGGCACATGAGACACACAACCTATATTTGCATTCATCGACTTGGAGTTGGTGGCCAGTCTCTTGGTTAAGGTCTCCATCATCGAGAAGAAGGTGGACGAATTAACTCGACATCTATAGAGAGCCACCAATTCACAACAAAACATGTATGCACATCCGCCCTCAGGTAAGGAGCTTGTGCATAACATTCACCACCATGCATATCAGGGGATGGATGTATATCCAACCCCATCTGATTCTAGTTTCGAAGGAAATTCCAGACCATCTTACTCTAGTTGGGGGAACTCTGAACCCTTGTACTTTGATTACTTTGGAGTTCCTCAAACCTGCGAGGATCTCCACGCCATCCAGAATGACCCATTCTCCAACTCATATAACCCTGGATGACGCAATCATCCAAATTTTGCATGGTCAGGAAATAATGAAAACTCGAGACCTCAATTCCAACCCCGACCACAAGCTTCGCGACCATATCAGCTCGCTCAGCCTAGGCCCATCTCGAATTTCCAATCCAGGCCTACAAAGGAAGATCAGATGAACTTGATTTTGTAGACCTTGGCTGCGATGCAAAAAACCAATGCCAAGATGCAGAAACAACATAAGGTAGAAATCACAAAGGTTCGAAATCAACTCACACAGATGGCTGGAACTCGCCAGCCTATGCACTACCTTCCCAACCTCTATCGAATCTGAATAATGTGCCAAACCAAAGGTGCATTATGAACCCAAATCAGGGCCAAGCTCACTATGTCTATCAGGCCCCTTTGGCACCATTACCTGACGAGATGGAGGCTTCCACATCATATTCGGGATATCAGCAGCAACTGCCACTCTTACCAACCCTGAACCTAAACCAAGCAGGCCTAAATGCTGTTACTACAAGCAGTGGACTCAGGATCCACCTTATCCTAGCCACTCCAGCCCTAGTAGTTCAAAGCCCACCCCTAGGATGGTCATCCAAGATACACCTATCCCAGATCCAGAGCCTGAACCAATCCTAGAGGAACCAACAGATGTTCCATTTCCCGAGGCCTTGACCAAAGGAAACAGGAAACCCAAACCCGTGGCACTCAAGAAAGACTTAGTCAAGCTCTTTGAACAAGTCCAAATAAACATCCCATTGATGGATGTGATTTGCTACATACCTAATACAGATTTTACGCGGTTTGTAAAATACGTCGTTGTAACGTGTAAAATCGATCAACTCATAAATTTATAAAACATATATAGGGAAGTATCTAGGGTCGTCCAAGGAGGCAATATGTTGCAAAATCGAATCTCTTGCTTGGAAATGGAAATCAACTTTCTTTTTGGTCTTTTCAAATTTATAATTTTTATGGTTTTGAAATAATAGCGAATACACGAGTTGTTGGCTGGAAAGCAACTAACACCTACAATCACTAAGCTAAAACCTAAGTGACAATTAATTCCCCTCCCTAAGCTCACCCTAGGCACGTGGAGGCCTAGAATAATTAAGGAGAGGGAGGGAAGAGTGATAGAAATAAAGAAAATAATTGCAACAAAAATGAAAAGAAGGCAAATTGATTTAATAGAATTTGTGTTTTACAAAAACATGTAGAGGAATGCTTCTACTTGAAATGGAAAATATAAAAGTAATAAAAACACAAATCCTCTTGCAAAATCTGGTGAAGAAGGGAGTCTTCTTGCTCCAAGCCTAGGTGCTCCTTGGCTTGAAAAGAAGGTCTCCTTCTTCTCCTTCCTTAACTAGCTCCTCCAAGGTGGATGCTCTCCACCTCAATTCTTTCCTCCAAGGGTGGGCGTGCACCACCCTAGTATCTCCTCCAATGTTTGGCCGTCCTCCTTGATGTAGAGCTTGCTCCTCCTCTTGGCGTGGCACAAGGAGAAGAATGGAGAGGAAGAAGGCACCAAGGAGGCAAGGGATAGCCTCCTTAATCTTCTTCCTTCCTTCTTCTTCCTGGCCATGACTTATAGGTGGATTTAGGGTAGAGTTAACACTAATGGAGGATGGGAAAAATGGTGGTGGTTAAGTGTCCTTTTATAGAGTGGGATGGGGGGTATAGGTGGCTTTTGGAATGGATGGCTAGGATGGGATTTAAGGGTAGTTAGTAGATCCTAGGGCTAAGGATGATTGGTGCAACCCAAGGGTCACATAGGTGGTAGTTATGGGTGATTGTGTCCCTTGAAGTTGGCACCAAAATGGCCTTCTAGAAGGGGGATTAGGTGTCGCCAAGGTAGGGTTCTAGAAGGGGGGTATGTGGATGGTGGATGTGGCTTGGAGGGGGTAGGTGTAGGGCCATGACGTGAGGGTATTTTGGCGCCAAAAGTGAGGGGTGGTTAGGGTAGTTTTTGGTGCCAAAATTGGTGCCTTTTGGTGGTGGTGATGGGGTGAAAAGGTGGCTAGGTGGTGGCGCCAAAAGGAGTAGGGTGGAGCTAGCTTAGGTGAGCTTAGGTAGGGTTTAATTGGTGGAGCTAGTGTTACGAATGCGCGGCTTCAGACTTTTTTAAGACGTCTGGGAGGTGTCCCAGACGTCTAACCAGACGTCTGGAACCCCTTCCAAACGTCTGGGATTCGGTTATTTTCGGCACGCGTGTTTCGTCAGCGCGCCTGAGCGCGTAGACCTACGAGCGTCTCTCTCTCTCTTTTTCCCTCTCCCTCCTGTGCCCTCTGTCCCGCTCTCTCTCTCCTCCTCGTGTGGCCTTAAAAGTCCACGCCCTCCCCCTCACTCCCGTCACCTCCGCCCCCTTTCCTCTTCTCCTTCCAGCCGGTGCGCGAGAGCAGGCGTAAGTGAGCGGTGGCAGCGACAGCCGCAGTGAGCGTGGGAGGAGGTGCTGCGCGTGGGAAGAGGCACTCGGCCGTGAGGGCGAGCTCGCCGGGGCTGCTAGGGCCGGCCGGCGGGGGAAGTAGCAGACGTGGGGTGACGCGGGAGGCCTGCTGCAGCTCGAGCAGCAGGCGGACGAGGCGCGGCGTGGCCGTGCGTCGCGGGCGGAGGCCGAGACGTGCTCTGATTCTGGAAATTTTTCCAGAATCAGACGTCTGGGCTTCCAGCCAGACGACGGGGACGACGCTTGGAGGACTGTACAGACGTCTGAAAGGTGAGTTATTTTCATCTTCCTTCCTTTTCTTTGACTGACCGTACTGAGAGAGAGAGGAAATGGGTACGCGCAGGTTCTGAGATTCGCATCCAACGCGAATCAGACGTCAGGCTGCTGTGCCAGACGACAGGAACGAGTTCCAGACGTCCGGGGTGACCATCGGACGTCTGGGAACTAGGCCAGACGCCCCTGCAAGCTTTTGGATGTCTGAGAGACCACGTAGAGCAAAGGTAACCTCTGATCCACTTTTTTAAGATGTCTGGAATAAGTCCCAGATGTTTGATTTTGCACTATTTCATCATTTTCGACCTGTTTAGGGCCCGTTCGGAGTCCGTTTTCCACATTTCGAGTTGCGTGCTTTTCGGAATTACATCCTCTACTCGTCTACATTAGTTGTATACTATTTTGAGAAACTCCTTGTGTTTGATCCTTGTGATAGGACCCCATTCCGTTGCAGTCTCGGGGGTTGCGGAGGCACGCGGGATTCCCGACCACGCCCCGAGTACTCCTGTTGTAACCGGTAGAGTGGCTTTTATGTTTACTAGTATAATCTATTAAATTATGGAACCATAAATAGAACCTAGGACATTGCATGAATCCTAGGAATGAGAAATAGATTGAATAGTAGATCCTAGGGTGTTGCATGAATCCTAGGGCTGGAAAACTAGATTGTATGATAGATCCTAGAATATGGCATGAATCCTAGGACGGGAAAACTAGTGGAATGTATGAATACTGTAGTCTTGGAAAATGTGGAAAGGAAATAATAGCTACCTGTGAATTGAATTAACAGCTGCCTGCTATGAATAAATAAACGTGATTGAGAACATGGATCGTATGAACGTGAAACTGGAAAGGTGAAACCTGAATGTGCTGAGTTAAAAGAGCTGGAACCCTACGGGGAATTAGGAGTAGAACTCTTGGAAGGTGAATGGAATAGAATTGGGGAAGTGAGCTGGCCCTTGAGTACGGAGTACCAGTGAGAGCGACTGTCCCCCTATTTAGTGCAGAGCGGAGCCAGTCGCCCCAGGGACCCGGGGTTAGGACTTGCCACTTTGTACCGACTTGCTGACCCTCGTGTACGTAGTACCGAGGAGAGCTACTAGTGTAGGGAGGTACTAGCTACCCCACGGGCCCCGGTGTTCTGCTAGCCTCCTACACCGACTTGTAAGGCCCACTGGGCGAACCAGGGTAGTCAGGCGAGGGTGCGCGGACTGTGGAGGGGTAAGGCCCCTGTTTGGTTACTGTGGAGGAGTTGGACCCCTGTTACTGAGAGGGCTCTGCCCTGTACTGGTTCCGTGCTGTGCTTTGGGCGCACCCGTTAACGGAAATGACTAACCGCGGGCCAGTGCGGGTTAGCTACCTGTGCGTTTATCGCGCTTGCCGTAGTCACCGTTACGCCTGTCTGTGACCTTGGGGTGGTTGACTGAGAGTAGGATCACCACGGGGGACTCTCCCGGCCAGGAGAGCACCACGTGCTACTTCTACTGTTCGGAAAAGACTGCAATCAAGATCGTTCCCACGAGGAACATTCGAGATCAAGTGAAGGATCTGAGAGATAGATAAATTTTGAGACAATAGAAAGACGTAAATAAAGGAAGAAAGAAAATTAAAACAGCTACTCTACACTTTACTGTTTCTTTAGTTTAGCTGCCACTCTACTTAGCGTTTTGCTGACATGTTACACTCGTTACTTTTCAGGACCAGGTGTTGAGCAGCCAGGGTCAGCAGCTGCAGAGGATGCTGGGCCGAGTAGGGTCCAGTAGAGTTACCATTGTTCTCTTGTACTACTTTTTTTTAGTTCCACTGTAGTGAGTAGTTCTTGTTTCTGCTGTACTTTTCTTTACCCGCAATTCATATTATGTTATGAATGTTGTTCTACTGTTGTGGTGGTATATACTGTAGTGACTTCTTTCTTTACTGCCGTATTTCCTTAGTGTTAGTTATATTCATGCTGAATGTGGTTTATTTTGCTGCTCTTTTGGTTACTTTCTCATTGGACGACTAGGTCTTGGGATTAGTCGAGTCGATCCGGTTCTCGTGTCTCGTAGGGACTCGGGAATTGAGTCGTTACAAGATGGTATCAGAGCAAGGTCGTCCCGAGAAGTGAATCAACTGACTGCAAAATAACCAATTCACATGTCTATAACTATAGTAGCCACCACAACATATCTTTTGACATGAACTCTTAGACGTTTTCGTTAGGTATCGTTCCGTATTGACGCGTTTCATTTTGTTTCGTGTCTCCATTGTAGGAGATGCCTCGTCGTGGAACTAGGAGGGTGGGCTGCGGGTGTGGTTGAGGTTGGGGCCCAAGGGACAGATGTGTCAGGCTTAGAGTACATACTACCCCTCCTCTTCTCCTGAGCATACCGTCTTCGGACCTCGTCCAACTGATTCGAGAGGTGGTTCGAGAAGAATTTCAGCTTCCACCTATCTCGCCACCCCCTCCTCCCCCTTCCGAGCATATGACAGGGGAGTTGGTGGTGGAACAAGATTTCCGCCGTCACACTAGGCGTGTTAGGAGAACTCAAAGGAGACACGTGGCGTCCGCAGGAGAGCCGTCACATTTTACAGGGCCATCAGTGGCCTTTGGGGGCCCTCAACAGGGGCCAGTTGCCAGCACCGGACCCCCACCCAGTCGACAACAGGGACCCACTGAGGGCGGGAGTCGGGTTCCCCTCTGTTACCAGTGTGGCCAGCCGGGCCACATCAGGAGGGACTGGCCATCTAGGGCAGGAGGTCAGCAGATACTCCCTGCGCAGAGCACTGGAGGGCGTGCAGGAGGCCGCGGTTCCCAGGCGTGAGGAGGATAACAGTCACGAGGAGGGTACCGGCCAGCACCTGCCCGTCCGACGCAGAGTGTGGCTGCTTCGTCCGCACCTAGAGCTGAGGGGCGCATCAACGCCCTGACACACAGGGATGCTAGAGCTTCGGGCTCGGTAGTGGCAGGTATGGTTTCAGTTTCCGGCAGACTCGTTTATACACTTTTCGATTCCGGCGCTACGCACTCGTTTTTCGTAGCCAATTTCACAGTTAGTTTGGGCCAGGATTATATGCTGTTAGAGAATCCGTTAGTAATCAGAGGTCCGAGTGGTCAGTTGTTTGTAGTTGAGGAGGTGTACACGGATTGCGAGGTCAGCGTCGGGGGACATAGCCTGCCAGCTGACCTGATTATGATACAAATGGAGGACTTTGGAGTGATTCTGGGGATAGATTGGCTGTCTGCTTACCACGCCTTGGTAGACTGCTTTGAGAGGAAGATTGTCTTCTCCATGCCGGAGTTGCCTTCTTTCGAGTTTCACGGACAGCCAGTGGACGGAGGCTTCAGGTGCATTTCGGCACTTCGGGCGGCGAGAATTTTGAGCCAGAGGTGTGAGGGCTTCCTAGCTTGTGTGGTGGCAGAGCCCAGCCCTGTGGCAGACTTCCAGAGTATCCCGGTGGTCAGAGAGTACCCTGACGTGTTCCCAGACGAGTTACCAGGACTACCGCCCGAGCGTGAGATCGATCTTGAGATCTCGCTAGTACCAGGGACCAGCCCCATCTCCACCGCGCCATACAGGATGGCACCACTTGAGCTACGAGAGCTCAAGTCTCAGTTGTAGGACCTTTTGGAGAAAGGTTTCGTGAGGCCCAGTGCGTCTCCCTGGGGAGCCCCGGTACTATTTGTGAGGAAGAAGGATGGTACCCTACGCCTTTGGGTGGACTATCGATAGCTGAATAGGGTCACCATCAAGAACAGATATCCGCTGCCGAGGATCGATGACTTGTTTGACCAGTTTAGTGCAGAGCGGAGCCAGCCGCCCCAGGGACCCGAGGTTAGGACTGGACACTTTGTACCGACTTGCTGGCCCTCGTGTACGTAGTACGGAGGAAAGCTACTAGTGTAGGGAGGTACTAGCTACCCCACAGGCCCCGGGGTTCTGCTAGCCTCCTACACCGACTTGTTAGGCCCACTGGGCAAACCAGGGTAGTCAGGCGAGGGTGCGTGGACTGTGGAGGGGCAAGGCCCCTGTTTGGTTACTGTGGAGGGGTTGGACCCCTGTTACTGAGAGGGCTCTGCCCTGTACTGGTTCCGTGCTGTGCTTTGGGCGCACCCGTTAACGGAAACGACTGACCGCGGGCCAGTGCGGGTTAGCTACCTGTGCGTTTATCGCACGTGCCGTAGTCACTGTTACGCCTGTCCGTGACCTTGGGGTGGTTGACTGAGAGTAGGATCACCACGGGGGACTCTCCTGGCCAGGAGAGCACCACGTGCTACTTCTACTGTTCGGAAAAGACTGCAATCAAGATCGTTCCCACGAGGAACATTCGAGATCAAGTGAAGGATCTGAGAGATAGAGAAATTTTGAGACAATAGAATGATGTAAATAAAGGAAGAAAGAAAATTAAAACAACTACTGTACACTTTACTGTTTCTTTAGTTTAGCTGCCACTCTACTCAGCGTTTTGCTGATGTGTTACACTCGTTACTTTTCAGGACCAGGTGTTGAGCAGCCAGGGTCAGCGGCTGTAGAGGACGCTGGGCCGAGTAGGTTCCAGTAGAGTTACCATTGTTCTCTTGTACCACATTTTTTTGGTTCCACTGTAGTGAGTAGTTCTTGTTTCCGCTGCACTTTTCTTTACCCTCAATTCATATTATGTTATGAATGTTGTTCTACTGTTGTGGTAGTATATTCTGTAGTGGCTTCTTTCTTTACTGCCGTATTTCCTTAGTGTTAGTTATATTCATGCTGAATGTGGTTTATTTTGCTGCTCTTTTGGTTACTTCCTCGTTGGACGACTAGGTCTTGGGATTAGTCGAGTCGGTCCGGTTCTCGTGTCTCGTAGGGACTCGGGAATCGGGTCGTTACAACTAGTTAGGTAGGGTATTATGGTGGTGGATGGCCAAGGGAGCTGGAGCTTAGCTAAGCTAAGCTAGCTTAACTAGTAGTAGAGTAGAGGAGGAGGAAATTGGAGCTATGGTTTGAGGAGAGGAGCTGGACAGATGAAGTCTAGAGCTGAACTGGAGCTGACAGTTGCTAAAGAGGGTGGCATGGAGCTACTTTAGTTGGCTTAGCTTTCTAGTTCTTTGCTAGCTGCTAAGCCAAGATAAAGTAAGTTGGCTTTTGTTTAAAGGAGCTGAGGTGAGCTGGGTCTGATGCTCTAAGTCCCCAGGAGCTGGACTTGAGCTTCCTAAGCTAAGATGAAGTTATCTTCAGCTAACTAGAGTTGAGTGAAGCTAGATGTAGCTGGTCCTGAGCTGAGGTGAACTCCAATCAACTCAACTAAGCTAGCTAGAGCTCCTAGTGAACTGATGGGAGCTGAGATGAGGTAGACTCAGCTATGTTGAGCTGGATCTGAGTCGACTTAAGCTAAGGTGAGTTGAGATGAGCTCTCTTAAGCTACCATTCAACTGAGATGAGTTGAATGGAGTTAAGATGAGCTAACCCTAGTTCAAGTGAGCTAGATTCCAACTATGGTGAGCTGGATTAAGCTGAGTTCTAGCTGGTTTGAGCTTCTCCTTGACCAATTGTTTTCCCGAGTGCTAGGATTCTAGGGATTTAACAATCTATTTATCTCTAACACTCACAAAAATATATCAAAAAGACAATAAAAAGTAAAATGCATGCCTAACCTAAGAGCTAGGTTTGTTTTAATGCATAAGAATGATGATAAACTAGCGTTTATCAGTACCAGCTTAAGCGTGATTTCTAAAGAACTTATGTACACCAAAGCAAAAGCAGCGAAAAAAAGATGGGAGTCCGATTGTGTTGTCTAAGCAAGCCAACTCTATCATCCTGAGCAAACTCTTGCAGAAGGTGAAAGATCTTGGCACCCCTTTGATCTCCTATAAGATAGGCAACCTAGAGTTCGATCGAGCTTTATTGGATTTAGGAGCCTCCATAAATCTGATCCACACATCTCTACTTGATCATTTTGAGGAAACTGAGCTCAAACCAATTGAGGTGACTCTATAGCTGGCTAACAAATCAATAAAGTCACCAAGAGGAGTTCTCGAGGATGTTCTAGTTAGGATACGAGATTTCTACTTCTCAGTGGATATCATTGTATTAGACATGGATACTTCTGAAAATCTAAGAGACACCAATTATCTTAAGGAGACCGTTCCTAGTCACAAATAGGGCAAACATCAATTGCGAAGAGGGCTAGATCGAGTTGAAATTTGGGAATAAGACATTAAGGATCGATATCTTTAAGGCCTAGAAAGGAATAAATTGTGGGGCAATCAAAGAAGTCTATGACATAAGTTCCTTGGTTGAGGACTCGATTATAGAGGAAAACCCAATTCTCCCAGAACCTCAACCACAAGAAGATCTTGACCCACAAATCGAGAAGCGCGAACCTAATCCAAAGATAAGTTGGTGGGTGGGATTACACATATGGGGTCACGACCGGTTGTGATGATATTACCATGGGGAAGAACTGACCCTCAAGTACACATGTACCGAGGAGAGCTAACTACCCCATTGTGCGGGAAGGGAGCTGACCTATCCGGGTAGGAACCTGAGATAGGAACGACCTTCCCCCATTGACTCCTCTTGGGCCCACGTGGGCCAACCGAGATAGTTGGGCGAGGGTACGTGAACTAGTTGAGGGATACAACCCCTGTATTGTTCTATGCTGTGCTTTTTAGCGTGTACCCATTAGCAGAAACGATTGACTGTATGCCTGTGCGTTTATCACGTGCGCCGTAATCACCGTTACACCGCAACCATGACCTAGGGGTGGTAGATTGGGTGTAGGACAAGCACGAGGTTCTCCCCCGACCAGGAGAGCATCACGTGCACGCCTTGCATTATGGGAATACCACAACAAGACCATCCCAATAGGGGACATGTGCAATAAAAGGAAAGGTGATCCAACCTTAGGGCTACTAGCGGGAGGAACTAAATAAATTGACGAGAATAAATTAAATAAATGGAAATCGGATGCAACACACATCTTGTTTACTTTTCCTACCTGTATTTAAATACCTTCATGAGTTAATTATCTACTGCCTATTGCTTGTACCCAGGTCAGGAGAGTGAGCAGTCAATTTTACTAGCTGTAGACCGAGCTGGGCTCAGCCACACCTAGCCATAGTCAGGTTTTGCTTGCTATTTTTTCCTGCAGTAGTGAGTATTCTTATATCTTCAGAACTCCTTAGTTCTCTGCTTCACTCCTTTGTCTTATTCTTGATGGCTATGGTGTGAACTCTATTCTATTATTTTGGTATTGATGTTAGTTCTTGGTTTATCCTACTATTTTTCTGTCATTCAAATTATTTTCTTGCTATGGTGCATGTGTGGAAAATGCTATTGTTTTACATTTATTGCTCGTTAGACGACTAGGTCTTGGGGTAGGAATATGGTCAGGCTTGGTTTCCAAGCGGATCCGGGTCGAGTTGTAACATTTTACTAAGTGGATTTCTCATGAAGAGGAACTCATGGAGGAAGTCGGACGAGATACAATGGATGTTGATGAGTCTGTTGTGGATATTGGAGTTGCTGACATCGACGAGATGTTTGATGAAGTGAGAGCGGTAAATGATAATCTAGATGACGAAGAAACTTGCAATAAGTTTTATAATGCTATTAAGGCGACAGATGAACCTACTTCTCCTGAGATCACCTCCAGCTTTAGATTATCATTTCTTCTAAAATTGTTTTAGATGAAGGTTATAAATAAAACGACATTAAAGTTGATGTTTGAGGTGCTTTAATTCATTGGAGAGCTATTAAATAACCCGAAAGGTTTTCCCAAGTCATGGTATGGTGCGAATAAGCAAATTCATGTCCTTGGCTTGGATTGTCAGAAAATTGACGTGTGTCCAATTGATTGCTTGATATATAGAAAGGAATTTGCATGGGTGAGTAGTTGTCTGTAGTGTGGTGTGGGAAGATATAAGGTGAGGAAATCATGAAATACACGTGCCATGAAACAGTTTGAGAAGCTTCTATATTACTTTCCATTGATTCCTAGGCTTTAACACCTTTTTATATCAAGTACAACCTCAAACTGGATGACATGATATCAGGACAACAAGTCACAAGATGAGCACATTCGTCATCGAATAGATTTAGAAGAGTGGAATAATTTTGATAGCACACATTTACCATTTGCAGAGGATACACGTAATGTTAGATTGGGTCATGCAAGCAACAAAGTTAACTCCTTGAAAAACATGTATCTGTCATATACAATTTGGCCAGTCATGAAGGTAACTTACAACTTACCTCCTAGTTGTGTATGCAATCGTCATTTATGATCTTAACCCTCCTAATCCCAAATCCAAAGCAACCAAGGAATGCAATAGATGTTTTACTCCAGCCTTTGATAGATGAACTCAAACTGCCATGGTATAATGGTATTCAAACATATGACGCATAGAGAAAAGAATTATTTTCAATGCATACTGCATTATTGTGGACCATTAACGACTTCCCTGCATATGCAAATATGTCCAGATTGAGTATAAAGGGAAACTTTGTCTATCCGAAATGTATGGATGACACTCATCATTTATGACTACTTGAAAGTAACAAATTCTGTTATTTAGGATACCATAAATTTTTGCTTATTAAGTACAGAAGCTAAACTTCACTGTTTAAGGACAAGTTTAACATTAAAGTCTGTCAGTGTTTAACCAGGAATCCAAAGAATAAGTTAAGCACATATTCAATAAGGTTTTCAAGATATTAAGTCATAGAGAAATTACAACAGCTTAGCAAGATACGATTAGGTCATCTATTAAAAAAAGATCTAACAGCTTTGAAGGATTTGAGATTTAAAAGGAAGAACATTTTGTCCATGGAGCTCTTACATTGAAAAGAGCTGATAATTCTTCACAATCTTTTGAAATTCCACTAGAGGGCGGTGAATAGTGTGGAAATAAAATGGTAAACAATTACAAAATCAAATTCAATGTCACAACCAATCACCACAAGAGACAAGCCATTTTTAGGTGGACATCCAACTCAGGTAAAAACCACCACCTAAGTCTCTCAACTTAGGATTTCCTGATCTATCGAGTAAATCAAATCCATTAAATGTGGGTGGCACAACCTCAATACAACCACATTACTTTAGACCGAGGGTAGTGTACCTCAACCCCTCTTCTTCACGAAGAGAATTTTGTCTCATCAGGAGAAGGGAATTCGCAATGCGAATATTGAATAAAAATAAAGAACAAAATAACCTATAGGGCCTAATAAATAAAGTTAAACTGACTCCTATAGGTATAAATGATCCTTCCATAATGCAGAAACAGATTGGTGTAGAAGCGCAGTATTTCAATGCTCTTGGATGTTTAGTACAGAACTTAGAGAGCAGCTTGGCAAAATCACAATCTCAATATCGCTGCAAGGTGTGTATGAATGGAAAGTAGTAGCTCACTAGAGTATTTTTCTCTTCTCTTCTTGTGTATTGGCTTAGGAGTGTCCTCTTCTATTTGTAGAGGGCTTGAGAACACTCTAGATAGGCTTGGGTAGAAGATATGCCTATTGGAACATTTAAGACTACCATTAGTTGCAACAAATTTCTAGAAAATCAAGTAATACAAATTAGTCGATGCCTAGTCGCCTGGCTAGTACAGGGCTGTTCGACCAAAAGATAATTTTAGTCTGCGCCTCACAACATTGCACCAATGTAAAATAGGTATTCAATAGTTAAACGACTATTAGTTAGCTGGAGGTGAAGTGACCAATCGACTGATGGTCAGCTTGCTACAAAAATATTCTAAGTTAAGAGTTTATGAACTTGGGATTTTCGATAGCCGATCGACACCTACTACAACATTAGCCAACCCTTGTAATAGTATGGGTCGGCTAGTGGTCATCTTTCTATAAAGGTTCTCTTGGGAAATCAAGTCCTAATTAATAGGGCATTTAATGTGTGCAAGTCTTAAGACTTTTAAACGTTGGAACAACCAACGTTCAACTGATGGGATGACAACTAGTCTACTAGCTATATAGTAGCTGGCCAGTGGACAAGGCAGCTGGTTGGCTGTCTAATGAAGAGCTGATCAACCAATAACTAAACTGGCTGGCACCCTACACCTGTTGTGTGTTGTTTTGAGATCTTTAAGGCCTAGGTTTGGATTTCAAGGTTGCTTAACAGATACCTAGGCTGTTTAACCCTATTTTAGTGCTCTTTAACAATATTCTAAGGAAATAAAAAGAGTAACAACAATATTACAATGAATACAAAAAATAGACTAAATCCTATTGTTCTTTCTCTTCAAGCTTCAAGTCTTTAGTTCTAAGCTTTAGCTCTATTTCTCCAACTCCATGCTCCTTGATGCTTTTCCTCATCATCAAGCTCCTCCATCTTCATGGATTAAGAGCTTGAGCTCCTCCAACACCTTCTAATCAATTGCATTAACCT
This sequence comes from Thalassia testudinum, assembly GCA_037157565.1. NCBI lineage: Eukaryota > Viridiplantae > Streptophyta > Magnoliopsida > Alismatales > Hydrocharitaceae > Thalassia > Thalassia testudinum. Next base: position 96,633,925 of record JAZHRO010000002.1, read on the forward strand.
GAGAACTAAACACTCGAGTGCAATTGTTAAATATGACATGTTTTGTTATCATTAAAATCAAGAATCAAAGTGCATTTGCACCAACACCATGATGTGATATACATTGAAAAGAATGTTATGAACAACATCTTGGATATGTTAAACTTAACAAATAGTCCAAAGGATATATTACAGACAAGGAAGGACATAATAATGTTAGGCATTCGTCCTGAGTTACATGTAACTGAAAAAGAAACAAGAGTTGTGAATTTTTGGATGCAATCTATAACTTGAACTATGATCAGAGGTAAAAAAAGTTTGCCTTCCTAAAAGAAATATGGGTGCCAGATGGGTATTTGTCACAACTTTCTTAGGGTGTAAATGAGGCTCACAAGAATATTAGTAGGTTAAAGAGTCATGACTCTCATGTTTACTTGTAAGTTCTATTTCAACTAGCTATTCCTGTAGTGTTGCATGATCCAATAGTAGATTCATTTACATAAATGAACCGATATTTTAAAGCTATTTATTCAAAAACTTTAAATTCTAATAGAGTAGACACTAGTATAAATAAATTGTCATCACATTGTATAAAATGAAATAGAGTTTCCCTTCAACCTTCTTCAACGTTATAGTGCATGATCAATGATTTGGAGAGCTTGTTAATTTAGGGTTTATTCACTATAAAAAAATTATCTTTAGCGACAATTAATAATTGCCATTATAGACCTTCTATTTACTACTATATGTAATTAGCGACACTTAAAATAATTGCCACTTAATTGCCACCTTCATTAGCGTCGCTAAAAGGTTAGCGGCAATTGTACAATCGTCACTAAATCAATGTGTTAGCCTCACATTAATTGCCGCAAATAATGTCACTAATGATCTTCTTTAATGGTAATTTATTTGCCACTATTTCACCACTATTGATTTATATTAGTGGCAATTTAATTGATGCTATTAGTGTTGCTATATATTTCATTTAATGACTTTTTTTATGTCACTAAATTATCACTATTGATTTACTTTAATGACACTTTATTTTGTCATTTAATTACCTCTATTGATATTATTTAGTAGTAATTATTTGTGTCTCTAAATTGCCACTATTGATTTACTTTATTGGAAATGCCACTAAATCATCACTAATTATTTACTTTGATGGCACTTTCTTTTGCTATTTAATTACCATCGTTGATTCAGTTTAATGATGCCCATACCATTTAATTTTATTCTTTACTAAGAAATAAAATTTTTTAACAAGCACAAAACATAATGGCTCGAGCACAAAGTCCTTTTTATTGACTTCCCAATCATCAAAGTACATATTCCCCTCTTAAGGGTAATACAAGAGAAAAGAAAGGAAACATGAAAAAAAAAAAAAATACAATGAGGATCAATTTCAGCAAATCTGATTAAAATATGAAGTGCTTCATCAACCCAACTGAAATCATCTACAAAATCATATTTATCTAACGAACATCTTCAACATTTCCAAATAGTATAGCCTTCAACTTTAGCAGCTGCAAAGAATTTTCAAGTATCATACAAACCATCTTCTTGTTAGCAGCAGCAGCAATGAGATTGACATCAGAAGCAGTAGCATTTTCTAAGGTTGTAAAGGATAACTGTTAAAAGAACAAACAAACATAATCAGTCTATGAATGCTATGATAAGAAGTTCCAAGATATCCAAAACAAATGTAAAGGCTTACCTCAAGAACATCAAATAAGAGATGGATCAACAAAAACTTTTCGAGAGAAATCAGAAGAATACAAGTACAAAAGCAAAAAATAATAATATTTATCACAAGATCAAATAAAGAGATACTACTCAATGATGCTCTTCTTTATAAATTAACAAAAAATATGGAAATTCATTTTAGCACATAAGCTAATTAATGTTGCTTCTTCCTAAAGTTAATACAAGCTACAAAGGAACACCAGATAACAAAAGTTTTATGTAGGACAGTGGTAGTTGTGAACTTCTAGATGCAGTGATACAATTCCATAATTATGGAACTTTACCAAATTTCTAATAGTAGACTTTCTTTATGGGATGCTAATGATAATAAGGAGCAATTGATCCATATGCAATCTGGTGCTCTATCCATTTCTAGAAGGATACACATATAAATTTCAGATCCATATAGAAATATGGTCATTCTTTCATACCCATGCATGCTCACATCTATCATCCATTTCATATTATAAATATACTCATATTTGATGAAAATTTTGCTTAGCATTATTCCTTTGCCCTTTTCTAAAATGATAGAAACAATTGATGTTATCCTGAAAAGAAAAGAAAACGAAAAAAAGAAACAGACTCCGGAGAAGGTGTGGGGCCAATAATTTATGATGCCTAGCAATGTGCTCCTCTTGGTTGATATCCTTGAACTCCTCTTGAAATTCCTCCTAACTTGCAAACTAGAAGAAAACCACCAAAAATAACAAAACTGTCACAAAAACACATGGATGATGAGAATGACGGTGATGAAAGGGTACAATACAAACATACATAGTAGTTATCTCAAATAAGTTTTTCTTCTAAATTTTGAATGACCAATTATCATAAACAGACCTTGCCTACATCAAGGAAATGCATCAGCATTAAAAGCTCATCCAGATTATTTTGAAATCAAGAAAGAATATCAGAACAATTAATAAACTTAACACTGTAACTAATTAGTTTTTCATTAGAAAAGTCTTCTGCATATATACATTAGGGTCATGGAAACATTCAAATATATCCACCACACTTGTAACCATTGAGATCAAATGAAATTGAAGTTATTGAAGTATTGTCATCATAGCATTCATTCATAGCTTTCTAATATCAGATCACATGATTTATGGAGCTTTATTTTAATGGTTAAAAATCTTGTATATTCATGTTGTGTAAATGTGAATAAACAAGATCTACCTTGCAATACTCTTTGAATTGAATATTCAGATCTACTAGCTTTATCCTTTCCATGGAAAGACTTCTCAGTAGGTTTAGAGTTGAGATTATGTTGCAAAAAAGCATGTTTTACTAGGAGGCCTAATGTACCTATGTAGTTACTTGGCATAGGTGTGTTTGGAAAAAACAAGGGTCAAGGATTAAAAAGACTACCCACAACAGTATTCCCTCATAAAAGCCAACCGATTTTGTTTTCTGAGGTGCCATAACCACATTATATCAATCCCACAAGAGTTCACACCCTAGCAACCACCATACAAATCCACATATTCTGAGCATTCTACTGGACAATCTCCATATCAATGCATTAACCTATTCAACCATATGAATTAAGGTGAACTCCAGTTGATGATGCCATCTAATGCAAAAAATGGAAAGCCTCTACAGCAGCAGCCAACACAACCTTGTTTTACCTGGTAAGGTTCCCTCTCAACCTAGCCAATTGTTCAAGCTCTAAATCAGTGTTTTAAAAGTAATGCAATGTAGTATAGCTGATAAATCGCATAGAACACTTAAAATTTATAACTCGAAAGAAATTCCAAGGTCGAACGTAGGGAGCAATATAGCAATTTATCTTAAGAGCACAATTTTAAGCAAGAATATAGCAATGTAATAGCAATTTCGAGCACAAATGATGCAAATATGGATTCAAGAGTCAATGTGGCAAAAAGATTAAGGTAAAAAGGTGATTTGAATCACCAAATTACCCTATTACAATTATACTCAAATAATGCTACAGATCAATAAACCAAATGCCACGTATGATAAGTGCACAGTGCACTCCCTATTAGAGATCAGACGACTAGAACTTTAGTCAGATAGCTTAACCATCTCCTGCTATAGTGCCAAAGAGACACTGTTCTTCTTCTTCCTTTCCTTTCTCTCCTTATGCTCTTTTCTTCTTCTCTCTTTTCTCTTCATGCACAAGGGAGGAAACTCACGAATTTTGGCTAAGTGTCGGGGGCTTTCAAGAGCAAAAGCCCCCCTTTCCCCACGCACTCTCTCTCTCCTATTCTCTCTCTTTCCTGTTCTTCTCTTCTATCTCAAATACCCAATTGATTAGGTAACCAGGTGGGTATTCGGATTCGGATAGGGGACCAGGGCCACCGGGCATGATGGTAGCCGAGGAGTGAGAGCATACACTGAGGGACCCGACCCCTCGTGACGGGGAGAGGGGTGTAAAGAAGAAATTCCTTTTATCTCGCATTGCAGGCTCCTGAAGTAATGATGTGGGACTATCTTTTCCACGTCTTTTCAGCATAGCAACAGATGAAGGGGCTTCCGATTGAAGTCGAAGGTGTGCTCGTGGCATGGAATTAAGGATCTGGGAGTATGCCTGAGAGCCACCTGCGAAGCCTAGGACTGAAATCTGGAGCGTATTTGGTCGAAGGACTGAAGGCGTAGTCAGAGGAGTCAGGGCGGTGGTAGAGCTCCGGTGGAATACCTGAAAGCACGAGAACGGCCTCATGGCCACTTCAAATAGGTTCAGTAGGTGCGCGAGAGTGTAATAAAGTCGATTGTGGTAGTGGCATGCTGTGTATGTAGTCGGAGAGGCTTGACAACCTCGAGGAAGGTGGACGAAGGTGCGTGAGTTGGGTGAGGAGATAGAGAGAGCCAAGCCCTAAATTTCTTTGGGGCTTTTACTTAGTGAAGCAAAGCGATGCTTGTGGATGCGGCGGCGGGCGGAAAGATGATCTGTAGTGGTAGGAATGCTTCGCCGGAGGTACGCTGACGAGATGGAAGACGGAGTCGGAGCGGGTGCGTGAATGGTTGGAATAGAGTTTCGGTAGTACGGTGATGATGAGTTGACAAAGAGGAGTCGAACGAACTAGCTATCGGATGCAAGAGGATGGAGTTGGCACTGGTTGTGGTATGGCTGGCGCCGGAGGAGATGAAAACTCCAATGAGGTAGACGACAACGAAGATGGGGTTAGGAAGCGTCACACGTGTATGTTGAGATGCGGAAGACGATGGGGAAGAAGAACTGGCTGCCTATGGTATGTGGCGGTCGGCGAAGGAGCTGGGGATAGGAGTTCACCGGAGCGAGCTTGGAGCGAGCTGGAGGTAGAGGAAGGAAGAGGATTTTTGGCTTAAAGACTTGCTGAAGAAGGGAATGCCATGGGGGTCCTTTTATAGGCCAGAGGGCAAGCTTTCAAGCTTGGAAACCAAGCTTTGAAAGCTCGCAAATCATGGAATAGGTTTAGGATTTTCAAGAGTTCGCATGAACTCTTGAATGAGATTTGGAAGGCAAGACCTGCCTTAGATTGAAGAGCAACTCCTCAAAAATCTTCCTTCCAAATTTGGAAGGGTTTCGCCGTGACATCAGGGAGAATCTCATGATTGAAGGCCAGAAGTTCATGGGTTCACACAATAATGGTGGCAGGGACATTTCTGTGAAGAAAATGAAGAAGTTAGGGGGTTTTTGTAATAATTTCAAAAATTGAGCGGTTATTTGAGAGAATAAGAGTCAGACTTGGACTAAAATGTAAACTAGGTCGAAATAATCTCATATTAGGCCCAAATTTTGATAAAAACCTAATTTGGACCTAGGGAATCTAATGGTGAAGTTGGATTTTGGTTTTAAACTAGTTTGACCAGGTAATTTATGCAAAAATCCAAATTAAGGCAATAATCTGTCTGTGACTCTGCTTTGGGTCAAAACGGATTTTGATGGTCAATTCAAAAGTACCAAATCCTATAGAATATTTTTCCATGAATTTTAGAGGGTTTAAGTGAATTTTATCCTGACCAGAATCTCAGTTAATTAAGCAGGTCTATTTTTAGGATTTCAGATGTCCATTAATTCTTGAAATGCGTGCAAACCCGTTTCTGTTTGCATGGACCAGCTTATTAGACATTAATGACCATATGACCTTTAATAAACCCCTGAAATTTCCCGTGGTTATTCTGTATTTGTGAAATACAGTTAAAATTGCAGAAATAACCTTGGTTTCTTATCTTCTCAAAACAAAACATTATGCTTATATGATCATCTGATGGTTATGTAAAAGCTTTTATTGACTTTATCAAACCAAATTGAGCTAGTTATGGCTCATGATGGTGTTCCCATCATACCCCCATGCCTAGCTTTTACTAGTTTCTTAGCAAAACTTTATGGACTAAACCAATTATCTAGCTCAGATGAAACTGTCACAATGCCCTACTAAGTCGCATCTCTAAGAATCAGATCTTAATACCAACAATAGGCCTAAAGGTATTCAAGTACTAGCCAAGATCCAGAACTGACTAGCTTTCGCCTCAGTCTGCCGTGAAGGTTTCTAAGGCTCACAGGAACTAACCTAAGGTTTGTTGGACCCAGCGGTTAAAGCACTCGTGCTTGTAATATGGTTAGTCCAGGTTCAGTTTGCCAGTGCATTTTTGTGAGAGAGATGGAAGAATTTTCATTTGTGGAGAGCTTTTCTCTCTCTTTTTCTTTTCATTATATTTTTCCTTAGATCCATCCTCAGATTAGCCCTAAACACATTCTGTATCGGATTCTTGGTCCCCACCATCAATCCTTGTAGGGTCCCTGGCAATCAATGCCTCGAGATATCACTGCCCCTGGCAACCCCCTGAACCCTAGCTATCGACACTTCAGGATAGTGTCGCCCATGGCATTCTGAAGCTAAATCCAGATGCTGGCAATCGACATTTCGTGATAATGCCACCCATGGCATTTGAAGCAGCATAAGGTGCTTACATGCCCTTGGTTGGATATTTAGATATCCTAGGAGACAAGCACCGAGGAGACGGTATGTTATTGCACATATTCGAGGGGAATTTCCTACCTCTTCGCATCGGGAACTCATCCAAATCGACTTGTGTTTTAGAGCCGCTTCTAATCTAGATCTTAGGACGATTTTCAGAACATATTAAATGCCCTTTGATATGATTTTATTATTTAAAGCACACTGAACCAGATTGTGTGTGATTTAGGGTGCTTAAGTTACCGAGTCTCGTAAACTAGAGGTCAGTTAACGAGGCCGAATACTCCCTAAGCCTTAGACCTAATACACAAGCTTTGCATTTTCCTCAACCTCTTGAGGATTAATCTGGATTGTGACAAGTATGTGAATGTTAAATCGAAATCGATCTAAGAGGCCTAAGGTTGGTATTCGCCATTAATCTCTTAAGTTTTAGCCTTTCAGGTCTTAATTCATCATTAGATCAACCTAGAAGGTAGGTAGGTTCCATATTACTTTGAAGGGACTCTATTTTTTTCTTTATCTTTTAGCTCATTTCTTTTTCCTTTTAATTTTCCTTCCTCTTTTTCTCTCAAATGGCTCTTTTTTTTCCTCAACCTCCTTTTCTCATTTTCTTATGTTTTCAAAATAATTTTTTTTTTCATTTTTCTAGTTTTTGGAATACGTAATATATTTTTTTTCTTTTTTTTTTTATGAACCCTTTTTGTGAATTGATTCTCACGACGTTTTGCACTTTAATACCTCCATGCCTACAATTTACAGTGTCCTCATTGTAAATTAGGTGGGTTCGAGTTCAGCTTAGATTGTACATTGGAACAGGGTAAATGGGTGGGTGAATGGGTCGAGATGACTGTTGCGGGTGATTTCAAGCTTTGGTATGAGTACCAGAGGTGCTGTCGGCTATTCTAATGGACGAACCCTAAAGTGCAATATAAGTTCAGCAAAGAGGTGTCAAAAGGGTTTTGGGTTTTTCAAAAGATGACAGGTTGCTTCACGTTAGGCGCTGAATTTAACACCATCAGTCAGGCGTAATCAACTCAAGGAGAATGGAGATCAAAGGATAACGCAGCCAAATTCGCATTAGTAAGTTCGATAAACGGCTTGAGTCGCTGGCCATTCACAATGAAAGGTTCAGAATCAAGGCTGGGTTGACTGATTTCGACAGCTCCATTTCCAAAGACACGTCTCACCAAGAATGGTCTAATCCATTTAGATCTAAGTTTGCCTGGGAAAAGTTTTAGCTTGGCATTAAAGAGTAGGACCTTCTGACCAGGATGAAAAGTTTTTCTAGATATGTGTTTGTCATGAAAGGCTTTCATCAGTTCTTTGTAAATTCGTGAGTTCTCGTATGCGTCATTGCGTAGTTCCTCGATCTTGCTCATTTGAAGCTGACGGTGGGTTCCGACCTTAAGGAGATCTATATTACACTTCCGTACTACCCAATAGGCTTTGTGGTCCACCTTGACGGGAGGTGACATGCCTTCCCGTACATCAATCTGAATGGAGACATACCTAATCAGGTCTTCTGGGCGGTCCTATAAGTCTACAAAACTTCCGGAAGTCAGGCCGGCCAGTCCTTCCTATCAGGCTGAATAGTGACCTGGAGGATTTTCTTGATCTCTCGGTTAGACAGTTCAGCCAATCCATTGGTTTGGGGGTGGTAAGGAGTCGAGATTCGGTGCGACACCCCATACTTGGCCATCAAGGATCTAAACTGTGCATTTGTAAAATGGGTCCTCCACTAGAGATAATGGCACATGGGACACCAAACCGAGAAAAGATGTGCTGATGAATAAACTTGATTACCACCTTGTGATCATTGGTTCAGGTAAGGATAGTTTCGATCTATTTAGACATGTAGTCTACGGCGAAAAGAATGTATTCGAAGTCATCCGATTTAGAGAAGGGTTGTTTGGCGTGTAATTCGCATTTAAAATATTAATTAGTTGTAGTATAGCGCGAAAATACGTCAACAAATAAATTCATAAAACTCCGGTGAGTACCGAGTGGTTCGTAATGAGGCAATCTTGATTTTTGTAGTAGCGTTTCAATAAAACTAATTCTAACTAGATATATATATCTATATATGTATAAAACAGATATCTAGAGAATCAGAATTTTATTGCAATTAGATAAAGTTTTTCACAATAGAAAATCTAATAGAGACATATAGATAGCAGATAGATAGAAAGAGAGAGGGAGAGATAGAGAGTGCGAAGAAAGTGGCAGAGAAACAACGTCGCTTGTGGGATGCTTGTGTGAGTTGCGGCAGCACCTCAGATCCAGAGTGTCAGGATGAAGGTCAGAGCGGAGTTGCAAAGGGACGGAGAGTTGCAGAGAAGGTGGAATATGTCTGGAGTTGATGGAAGAGAGAGATACTTTAACTGGGGGGCCCTGGGCCTTCTTTTGTAGCTATTGTGGAGGGAAAAAAGGGTATTTTATCCCTTAATCTCGTGTAACAACTTCTGCTTGATCAAATTCGTTGATCGGGAGATCACCGGATCAGATTTGGCCTTAAAAAACCTTCAAATTTGTCTCCGTCGTGCGGATTTAATCCCTGGCTGACACGTGGCACCTGTTGCGCCCTTGGATCTCGATCGCATGGCCCTGCTGTTTGGAGCACTGAATCGGGTTTTAAAAATATTGCATTGTAGTACAGCCGAAATAGCGTTCAAAACAGATATAATTTTATTACTCGAAAAGATTTCCGAGGTCGAACACAAGGAGCAAATTGGTATTTAAAAATCAAGATCACATGTAAACTTGAAAGAAATTGCAATAGTAGCAGTGTCAGAGTGCAAAGATATGGAAGTAAAATTTTGATGTAAATCACCAAATACTCCTACAATATCACCAAATGATTCAATATATAAATATGCAATGGAGACTAGAAACTATCGTCTGATCACTTTTCTCCTCTTCTCTATCTTCTCCTTCCTTCTTCTTCTTCTTTGGCTTCAGCCTCTATCTTTGTCTTCATGATTCTTCTCTTTCTCTTCTCTGTCTCTCTCTTTGTGCTTTGGCTTTTCCTTCTTCTTCCTTCTTCCTTTGCCTTCTACCTCTGTCTTCTCCTTCCTTCTTCTTCTTCTACGATTGCTTTTCCCATGCTTCTGCCTTGGCTTCAGCTCCTACCTTTGGCCTTCTTTCTTCTATCTGTGGTTAAGTGTTGGCCTGAAGAACCTTGTAGCAAAACCTACCCTTACCCGCGCGAAACTCTCCTCTCTTTTCTCTCTTAGGACATGCTCTCCCAGAGCCACACAGATAGTCGGGTAATCGGGTTGGGTGCGTACCCGAGACCAAGCCCATCGACGTGCGGTAGTGGGCAAGGAGTGCAGTTGGGTCGAGTCAGGTCAGGTTTGTGGGGCGTGATCGCGAACGAGACCGGGTCGGGTGAGTGGGACCTCACCTAGTTGATCTGAGGTGACAAGGCTATGCCACTTTTTCCTCTTATGCAGGTGTGGGTGGTCTCTCACTTCCGAGGTGGGACTAAATGTCCCACCTTCCTTTTGCGTGCATTTGCAGAGATGGCCTTCGCAATTGCAACAGCTGTAGAGGTCTTCGACTCCAATTGAGGGCTTGAGTGCCTGCGCGAGGGGCTTTTGCGCACTTGGGATAGCAGCACTTGGGCTTGGCGGACCTGGAGCTGCAGCAAGCTTGCTTCAAGCTCCGCAACAATGGCAGAAGGGCGATGAACCTGAAATCACAAGATTGGCCTTGCGACCATGTCAAAATGTTCAGAGAGGGTCTCCGGAGCATGACGAAGATGCTGGGGGTGTTGGTGTGGCTCGGGGGTGTCTGTGCGTGTGTGCCTAAGGCACACTGTGTGCGGATGTGTGGGTGTGTTCGGGGGGTGGTTTGAGTGAGTGGCGCGGTGCGTGGAGTGAGGGGAAAGGATCAGTGAAGTGAGGGGATGCTTATGGGCTTGTCGGCGAGGGTTGGGATGGCCTATGGAGGTGGAGTGGCCTCGCCGGAGTTGGTGGTCGGAGATGGAAGGGATGGAGGTGATGGAGGTGGGCAGTGGTCGATTTTGAAGAGTAAAGGGTGGAGAAGAATGCAGAGGGGAGAGGAAGCTTATTTGGGAGGTGAAGAGACGAAGGGGGCGAGCGGAGGTGTTGGGTCTGGTGTGGCCGATGCTGGAGACGAAGGTGGCTCCAGTGAGTGGAGATCGGTGAGGACGAAGAGAGGGAAGCGCCTGCTGGTACAAGGACGAAGTCAGGGAAGAAGGATCCGCCGCAAGTATGGCAGTCAGACGATGAGGAGGAGAAAGGGAGTTCGCTGGACATCGAGGAACCTATGTCCGTGAAGGGAAGAGAGGAATTAGGGGTGTTCGCGGTCGAATTTGAACGTGGAGTGATCGGAAGGGTCTGGGATCCTTTAAATAGAGTTCTAAAGGTGGTTAGGGCTTGGGAAGCAAGCTTCCCAAGCAAGGAAGTCTCGCCGGAGAAGGAAGTCGTTGAGATACCCATATCTCTCATGCATTTGCATGAGAGAGAGGGAGGGAATCAAATCTCAAATGAGGGTTCAGACGAGAGATAATTTCTCAGAGAATCTCCCTTCCAATTTTGGAAGAGATTCTCTGAGCAATCAGGGAGAACTCTCCTTCCAAAGCTCGCTGGAGTAGGATTCCTCCACTATAATGGTGGAGGGACCTATTTGTGAAAATGATGAAGAAGCTATGGGGTTGTTTGTAAGGGTTTTTGAAAGTTAGGGGTGGAAATGTAATCAATTTGGACCTTTTTGCAAACTAGGTCAAGGCAAACTCATCTTGGGTCCAGATTTTGGTACAAACCTAATTTGGACTTAAGGAATCCAATGATGAAGTTGGATTTTGGGTTTGACCATGTTTGACTAGGAAATTTATGCAAAAATCTAATATATGGCAAATATCTGTCAGTGACCCCATTCTAGGTAAAGATGGGTTCTAATGGATAAATTGAAGGTTATAAACCCTAGAAAATATTTTTTTATGATTTTTAGAGGGTTTAAGTGATTTTTATCCTGACCAGAACCTTGGTTAATCAAGTGGATCTGTTTTAGGGTTTCAAGAAGTCATTTAATTCGCAGGACTTACACAAACTCTTTTCTGTCTGATCCAACCCACTTATTATCGTATTAAGACCATTTGACCTTTATTTAGCCCTTGAGAAAACCCGTTGTTGTACTGCATTGGTAAAATTGTAGTTTTACCCCTAATTTCTTATTTTTCTCTCAGAAAGGTTATGCAATGAATTAGGACCTTCAGTTGGTTATGTAGGAGCATTTATTCTCTCAATTGGATCAAAATGAGCTAGTTAAAGCTCATGATGGTGTTCCCATCACCTGCTTTCTCCTCACATGCCCGCTGCAACAACCTCTCTCCGCGCGCGCACCCGTAAGCCCTTTTCAGCACCTGATCCCGATCGGACGGCTTGAGCGCGCTTGCTTTACATTTCTGATCTTGCAAAATGTGTGGGATCACGCGTCCACCCGCGGTAGGCTCTGATCGCACCACGTGGGTGCGCCTCCACCCTCCGATCAAGCAATTGCACCCACGCCTATGCTCGCACCTAGCACCGCTTCAATTTCGCCCAACACCCAGCTCGAACGCCCGTCCCGCACTTTCGCACATGCATGTCAGCCAATGCGCTACGCGAGCGTTCTAATATACATACTTGTTTGTTTCTAGTCATACTTATCCAGCTGGATAGGCGACATGGCGTGCTTGTGGCTGATGAATGAAGATCTAACAACCCACAGTGTGCGGTGCACCCTTCCTAGATGGGGCGGTGGTGAGGGAGCAGCTATGATGGCACCACGTGATGCCAACATGGCCGTCCATCTTCTTTTCCTTGTATCTGGTGATGTAGACCTCCGATCGAGTTGATTTTTGCATCGTTGGACTACAATTGTCGATCCGGATTCATCCGTGAGATTAGATTCTTCATCTGAGGCTTAGATCTTTGTCCTTTGGTTTTATGATCTCTGTTCTTTTATGGACTGCATAAGGTGCTTTGGTTGTCTGATCGATATGATTTCGGAAGAATTGGACTCCTATCGTCGTACTTATCAGATCTGTCCAGTCTGATCTGACATCCACGGCTTCGAATCATCTGCGATTAAAATCATCTCTCGTTTAGGTCATAAAATGACAATATTATCTATCTGACTAATAAACTAGCTATTGTGCAAATTACGATGCATATGAATGCATTAATCCTAAGTTATGCTAGGTTCTAGCTTAATTCGGGTGATTTAGTTACATGATTTCTATGCAATCACACCCCCATGCCTAAATCTTGCTAGTCCCTAGCAAATGCATGACTAAATGCAGAGTGGTCCTACATGAGTAATTTTTATCAAGAGTTTGACTAGAGGTTTATGTCTTTTGTTTTCATCCAAAGCTTTAGTAATCCAGATAATCGTGAATGTGTTTTGTTGTAGCCTATGCAACGGATCAAAGTAAAAGCCAATCCTCATTTAAAGCTCATACTTGACCCCTAATAAAAATCTATTGGGATAGACAAACTTCTTCCCTTGGGGTTATAGAGTAATATGTGTATCCAGCCCCAACTTTTGGCTTAGGTAGAAGATTTCTTAGTTAAGTAGGTTTGTATTTGGTGGCTCACACTCATTTGGTGCTGCATATAGGCTACTACTTTAGAACCTAGATTTCCAGATTATGAAATAATTCAACTCAGAGAGAGATGAGAAACTGTGCTCTCTTTAATTCCTTTGTACTCATTCTCTCTCTTTCTTTTTCTTTCTCTTTCTTTTTCTTTTTCTTATCTTATTTTTTCTTTTCTTTCTTTTTGAGCTCACAATCTCACCAAATTTATCAGTATATTTGGTGGTCTCTCCTGGCATTAACACTTTGATTAGGTTCTAATAACTCTAAGACTAAGTTAGAATTCCTCAACCTGTATTCAGGCGGCCAGAAATATAGAAAAGTAGGTCAAGGCTGTATTTGGCGGATCGTGAGAGTGATAGGTATTGCTGCCTCATTACACTTGAAATAAATTCTAACTCATAAACTCATTTTTTTTCTATGTATATATATATATATATATATATATATATATATATATATATATATATATATATTCTTTTTCTTCTTTTTTTTCTCGCATCTAAATATCTACTAACGCAACACAATGTACGAACTTTTATTTACGAGGCATTATTCGAGATTATGTGTGTTCAAGAGGATATCGGGTGGCTTTTTTGGTGGAAGTACCTATTCTCGGCACCTGGAAGGGAATGGATAGGACAGTATATTTTTGACCTTGACATTAATACCCTCCTTCAGCTGAGGATTTCATAAAGGACGGTCGTGACCATCCACCTTAGTCCTAATTTTATCAGAACCTGCTCTCTACGTATTTGCCTTATTTGGTGGCTCTCAAGATATTCACACTAAGAATTTATATGCAGAAACTGAAAGTGAAAACTATGCCTAACTCCAAGTATCATGATCTAATTATCTAGATGTTAAGATTCCTCATACTAGTCTTAGAGAACCAGTAGACTTTCTACTCTCACCTCACACTTGTTTGGTGGATCTGTTAGAAGATAGTTTGCGTTTGGTGGATCTGTTAGAAGATAGTTTGCTTGACTCCCTAATTACTATCCAAGGGTTTAGGAGAAGAAGCATTGGTTCTTCTCGACAAACTAAAGATGTTTATCGGTCTTCACAGAGGATCCATTGCAAATTCTACGTGTAAGTGTGAAATTGTATTGGATTCTAAACTCAGGAATCAACTTAAGAATAAATCCCTAATAAAACCTTAATAAAAATACTTTATGCCTAAATGCAATTTTTTTTTTTTTTGACATAAAAAGTAGACTTGCAATGTCCACCCCCTATGCCTATACATTACAATATCCTCATTGAAATGTATGCATGAAAATCAAAATATAATAAGCAAGAGGTGGGGATATCACCTGATTATTCTTGTTAATCTAGGTCCGCATGGATGTAGAGGATGCAGAGCTCCCTGTAATGAATACTGGGTTGCCTCCCAGCCAGCGCTAAGTTTAATATCATTTGCCGGACTTAAACCCAAAAATATGAGTTCAATACCGTGGGTTAAGAGAAGAAGTAATAACAGTTGCAGGGGAATTTAAGATTAGTAGAAAGATATGATCATTTGGTCCCAGAATTAGTGATCCACAAATGCGGACCAGCTGATGATGCAGACCTATCCCAAAAAGTCTTTTTGAGGTGAAATATGGAATAGGGTTATGTGGATGAGGTTCAGGATGCAGAGCTTGTTCGTTAATCCAGTTCTAAAGATCAAGAAGAGGAGGTATAGTGTCTAGATTGAGATCATGATTGAGATTTAGATATGGTTCTGAATCAGAATCATAAGGATCCTCATATCGGTAGTTGATATAAAAAATCATGAGTTCTCCAGGCTTTGGGTCATATGAGGGCAAAGGTAGAGTTTGTGAAATTCATTAAAATTCTCATAAAAAATTTCCTCTTCCTTATCCGAAGTCACTTCTTCCTCAGATTCAAGCCATCCATTTGAACTGGTTGGTTTATAAATTCTTCCCTAGTCCATTATGTGTTGAACTTCTTCTGGGGTTATTTCCTAGTTCATGTCCTTAGATTGTCCACTCTCTTGAACTCCCTCAAACTTTAATAGTTCCTGGGTCTAGGGGTGAGTGTAATGGGGATTCTTTATATTATCATCTAATTCATCATAAGTTACTCCCAGGAGTTTCTCAATCTCACTAATGTCTTGTTCAATTTGGTTTTCCATGGGAGATGGTAGATCAGAATTATCCTCAAGTACATCCCCTTCTTTCCCTTCATGCTAGTCTTGAGCTTTGGCAGGATTTGGATCATCTTTAGTATGAATTGCCAACACTTGTTTAATTGTTCCTACAACCTCAATGGAACCACAATTCACCTTATTCTTTTGGGAAGTTTTAAAGATATTAAGTTGACAATTTTTCCTTCCAGACGTGATGTGCATAATCCTCGTCTCACAGTCGATTAGAGCCTTGGTAGTGGCCAAGAAAGGTCTCCCTAAGAGTATCGGGGTGTGGTTCAGGTTTTCTGATGCCTCCATATCTAGAACAAGGAAGTCCACAAGGTACTAAAAAACCCTCACTTTTATAATCACATTCTGTAGAAGGACTTTCGAAATTTTGGTTGACCTATCAGCGAGCTGAACGGTCACTTCAGTGTGTTGCAAGGGGCCTAAATTCAACTCTTCATATAATTTTATGGGGATTAAGTTGATGGAGGCACCATGGTCCAGTAAGGCTCGATTCAGGATGAATCCATCTATTTCACATTAAATTATGGGGATCCCTGAATCTTTCTTTTTAAGTGGGAGCCTATTTAGGGTGATGGCACTGGCTTGTTTAGAAATCACTACCCTTTTTGATGATTTGGCCTGGCTTTTCGGTATGCATATTTCCTTTAGAAATTTTGCACAGGACGGGATGTTCTTAATAGCCTCAAGGAGTGGTATGTTCACCTAGACTTACTTTAGAATCTCAAGCCACTCCTTGGATTGATCAGTTTTCTTTTCCCTTGGTTTGATCAAGGCTTCAAGAAAAGGTGCTTGAAAAAAATCATGAGTATTCAAATCCTGAGTCTTGTTTTCTAGATTAGTTTGGTCTCGCAGGTCAGATTCAGGCTCCTCAAGATCTTGGAAAGATTTTGATGTAGAAGGATCTTGGATTTGTTTCCCACTTCTCAAAGTGATAGCACAGGCATGTGCATTAGGGTTACAAGGATAAGGTGGGTTCTTCAAAATGGGTTGAGCCTGGGTTGGGTTAGGGTTAACAAAGCCTGGTGGGTGCTGGGGAGCAGGCTGAATTAGGTGTGCTTGTTGCTCCTGTGTGTTGTGCTGATTAACCCTATTGAAGTTTCTTAGGTTTGGGATGGGTTGGGATGGCAACATCCTTTGTTGTCTAGCATCAACTAGCTGGTCTAATCGTCCCATCAATTCTATCCTCAATTGATTCATTTCTTCCTTTTGTCTCAGGTTCATCTCTCTCATTTCTTTGAGGACTAGGCTCAGATTAGTGGGCTAGTTTTCCTGAGTAGGTTATGGCTGGTATGTGCATGGTTGTGTGTACCTACTAGGTTGCCCATAAGTGTTTGGTTTAGTCAAGTTAGGACCCTGGGCGGTTTCTGACTTGACCAAGCAAAGTTAGGATGGTTGTGCCATCCAGGGTTGTAAGTGTTTGAATAAGGCTCATTTCTAGTGTAACCCTGGAGTGCATTCACATCCTCAGGATAACTAGGCATTGGGATACCTAGTTTAGAATTCGAGGGCATCAAGGTCCCTCCATGGTACCCAGAAAGAGATGGGTCCAAGTACAGTTGGCTCATAAGTGGAGCCATGGTTAAGTCATTAATGTTGTGCACTGATTCCTAACCTAATGGGTTGGGGAATTGGTTGTGGGTTAATATAGGCACTCCTTGAGTAGGTATAGGATTTAATCTGGACTATGTACCTAAGGAATTCCCGCCTTTTAGAAGGTTATCTAGTTTCTTATTCAAATTCTCCACATTCTTTCCCACGAGTTTCGCATTATCTAAGCATTGTGCAATTAGCTCTAAATCAGCCAAGTTTGAATTATTGTTAACTTCATAAACTCTGCTCCTTGGTTGATTAGCTTTGTTAAAGGCAAACATTGAGGCATTGTTGAGGGAATTTTCACTCATAATTTTGAACAATTGAAAGGCTCCCTTAGCATCTCAACTCAGGAAATTGCCCCCACATGTTGCATCAACAAAATTCTTCAGATTATCACTCAACCCATAATAAAAAATATGGGCTAAGTGCCACTTTAGAATCCCATGATGAGGGAATTTCCTAGCTAAATCATTGAACCGCTCCCAAGCCTCATGTAGTTGTTCCCTAGGGTTCTGCTTAAAAGTTGTTATGGCACATCTAAGGGCATTAGTTTTTCCTACAGGGAAGAATTTCTTTAGGAATGTGTTTCTCAGGTCTTCCCAAGTTAGGATTGGTCTACCAATTATCCTCAACCAATGTGCAGCTCTATCTTTCAAGGAGAATGGGAACATCTTCATCTTCAGGGTACCTTCATTCATGTTCCTAGGCCCAAAAGTTCTTCCTATGTGCAGGAGCTCTTTAAGGTGGTGGAAGGGGTTATCTGACTCATGGCCATGAAAGTGGGGAATCAAGTTAATGATCTGAGGTTTGAGTTCAAAATCTTCCCCTTCTTGAGCTACCCTAACAATGGGTTCAGGTTGGGCATTAGGAGGGTTATAAAAGTCACGGACGGGTCGGTCTGTCCTTCCGTTTTGGAGTCAAGTGATGTCCTGCACTATGACTTCCATCTGTCGGTCATGATGCTGGCCCTGCTTAGTGATCTGCCTTTGTGAGAGTCATCGGATTCATATTTTGTTCATCGATCTCTTCTTCCTCGAGATGACTAGCCATTGCAGAGGGTTTAGATTCAGAACCTAGATAAATATGTCTTCTCCTAGGATTTCTTTCAAATGGTGGTAGCAAATTAGGATTTTGAGATCTTTTACCTTGCATGCACTAGAAGAATGTATGTAGATGAGAGAGAAAATAGATGAGAGAAACCCCCGCCTGCTCAATGCAATCAATCAAATTGGTCCTTAGAGTGTCAACCCTAATTAGACCTGATCCTGGCTCCCCAAAACATGACTGGGTTAGATCAACCCTTAAATTACTTGGCTGGCCAGAAAGGTGGGACCCCTTAGGACACTCCGCATGGCAAGACACCATTAAAGGTTAACGCGGTTACCGTACTGACCTTTCTTCTCACCAGTGGGTTCAAGTAGACAAGGCCTTGACCTTAACCCAATCTAGTTTCAAGTCCCCAAGTCTATTAGTCCTGCCTAGGGCACGTCTACTCAGTTTTAGGCGTGGGTTTGATGTGCCTTTGGAATATGATGGGTGTTAGGGGGTGTTTGCCCTTAAAGTTGATTTCAGATGTGTGAAGTGCTTAGGCAAACAGGGTTAGCAAGCAATTTCTTATGATGAAGTGAATTTTAAGATTCAAATGCTTGTGCTAAGGCATTTTAGGGTTCACTTGAGTTAATATTTTCAATCAAGGTTTTGATGAGATACACAAGAGCTTTGCAAATCTCAATTTGTTTGATAGATTTCCTTTAAATATGGAAATGCAGGTGTGCTCTATCCTTAATGTGGAACCCTAAGCACAGATAATTCTAGATGATTCTTTTAATTTCAAAATCAGATAAGTGATGTGACCCAGGTAATGCAATCAACTGGACTTCTTGCATCACTAATTAGACACTCAGAAAATATTTTTCAAGAATTTTTAATGCACATTTTCTATTTTTTTCTGATTTAAAGTATACTGGGGGTTTTGTAATCTGTTTTGACCCCCAGTTGGTGAATGGATAATCCGTGCAATTAAACGTACAAGAAATAATTGTTTCATATTTTTCCTAAATTTTTTATTATCTCATAAATTCAGTGCCATAAATTTCAAGTTAATTGGAGTTGTATAGAAATTCATATAATATTTTAAACTTTGAAAAATCAGGAATAATAACTGAATTGATAATAGATTAGTGCATGAATTTTTAAAATCTTTATATAACTTTAATTTGAGCAAAATTTTCATATGTTGTTCCTGACTTTGAAATCTACGTCTAGTAAAAACTTGAGAATTTTTGGAGGTATGGATCTCCAGAAATTGAATTTTTAAGATAAAACCTTATTTCAGCTTGAAAATCAAGAGAGATTTTTTTTTATACGAAAACAAGTTCTAACTATTCCTAGGGTTCAAGCAAATCGTAAATCTAAGTAATCTAACCTACGAGTACTTACCTGAGGTTCAAACCTGCAATTTCTATTATCGTGTTTCATTTGGATTTTTGCGCTTCCTGCACATGCAAATAGAATAGGTTAGACATCTAAAAGAAGCACTATGAAGAAATGCTTCAAAAATATCGCCAACTTGTTCGACGCATAATTTACGTTTAAAATATTAATTAGTTGCAGTATAGCATGAAAACACGTCGATAAATAAATTTATAAAATTTCGGTGAGTATCAGGTTGTCCACAGGGAGGCAATCTCTATTTTTACAGAAACATTTTAATAAAACTAATTCTAACTATATATATATATATGCATATATGTATAAAACAGATATCCAGAGAATTAGAATTTTATTGCAATTAGATAAAGGTTTTCACAATAGAAAATCTAATAGAGACAGATGGATAGCAGATAGATAGAAAGAGAGAGGGAGAGGGAGAGAGAGAGAAGAAAGTGGCAGAGAAACGACGTCGCTTGTGGGATATTTGTGCGAGATGCGGCAGCACCTCAGATCTAGAGTGCGGGGGTGAAGGTCAGAGTGGAGTTGTAGAGGGACGGAGAGTTGCAGAGAAGGTGAAATATGTCTGAAGTTGATGGAAGAGAGAGATACTTCAACTAGGGTGGCCCTGGCCTTCTTTTATAGCTTTTGTGGAGGGAAAAAGGGTATTTTAGCCCTTAATCTTGTGTAACAACTCCTATTTGATCAGATCCATTGATTAGATCCATTGATCGACCCACAGCGTGGGGTGCACCCTTCCTAGATGGGGCGATGGTGAGGGAGTGGCTGTAATGGCGTCACGTGGCACTATCATGGTCGTTCATCTTCTTTTCCTTGTATCTGGTGATGTAGACCTCCGATTGAGTTGATTTTTGTGCCGTTGGACTGCGATCGTTGATCCGAATTCATCCATGCAGTTAGATTCTTCATCTGAGGCTTGAATCTTTGTCCTTTGGCTTTATGATCTCTGTTCTTTTATGGACTGCACAAGGTGCCATGGTTGTCTGATTGAGATGATTTCGAAAGCGTTGAACTCCCGTCATCGTATTGATCAGATTTGTCCGGTCTGGTTTGACATCCGCGGCTTCAAATAATCTGCGATTAAAATCATCTTTCTTTTAGGTCATAAAATGATGATATTATCTAACTAGTAAACTAGCTATTGTGCAAATTACGATGCCTATGAATGCATTAATCCTAAGTTATGTTAGGTTCTAGCTTAATTCAAGTGATTTAGGTTGCATGATTGCTATGCAATCAAGGGTCCCATGAAATCAATCCCCCATATATCAAAGATTTCGCATACGAGAATCGACCGTAAAGGCATCATATCGTGGTGGCTCATGTTGCCCAAGGTCTGGCAACGAGTGCATGCCTTACAATAATTGTATGCATCCTTGAAGATCGTGAGCCAATAAAAGCCGCACTAGAGGAATTTAGCTACATTTTTATGTTCGGAGAAGTGTCCGTCGCTGGCCTAGTCATGGTAGAAGGACAGAATGTTTTGAATTTCCTCTTTTGGGACTCATCGTCTGATGATCTGATGAGCACCAATGCAGAAGGTGTGTGGATCTTCCTAGATGCAGTACTTGGCATCAGAAAGCAACTTGTCCTTCTTGGCCTTCGGCCAATCAAATGGGATCTAATGTGATGCCAAGTAGTTAACCAAATCAGCATACCAGGGAAGTCCTACACTGGTAGTCAAGAGGTGCTCATCAGGAAAGTGTTCTATGATTGGTCCGGAAGGGTCGATAATATTAGAAGGAAGGTGGGATTAGTGATCAGTTACCACGTTCTATTTTTCTGCCTGGTCCCGAATCTCTAGGTCGAATTCTTGCAACAATAAGATCCAGCGGATTAAACGAGGTTTCGCATCCTTCTTTGCGAGGAAGTGCTTCACAGCGGTGTGATCCGAGTATATGAAAACACGGGAACCTAAAAGATAAGATTGAAATTTTTCAAGGCCAAATGCAACAGTTAGTAGCTCTTTTTCAGTAACTATGTAGTTATGCTGAGCCTCGTCAAGTGTCTTGCTAGCGTAGTAGATGACCATGGGTTTCCCTTCTATTTTCTGCCTAAGTATTGCACCCACTAAGTAGTCAGACGCATTGCACATGATCTCAAAGGGTAGAGACCAGTCAGGGGATTGCAGGATTGGTGCTTGAGTAACTCGAGCATGCAGGCTCTAAAATGCATGAGTGCATTCCTCGGTAATTTTGAAAGGGACATCCTTTGAGAGAAGATTAGTCAGGGGGTGCGTGATTTTCGAGAAATCGGGAATGAAACAGCGGTAAAACTGGCGTGCCGCATAAAAGAGCGGATGCCCTTTACCAAGCTAGGCATGGGCAGTTTGGAAATCAAATTAACCTTAGCTCGATTAACCTGGATGTCTTTTTCAGAGATGAGGTGACCCAGGACAATTCCCTCAGGTACCATGAAGTGGCTCTTTTCCCAGGAAAGAACCAGATTTACGTCGATACAACACCTGAGGATTTGGACCAAGTGCTGGGGGCAATCATCAAAAGATTCCCCAAATATTGAGATGTCATCCATGAAGACTTCAAGGTATTCACCTAACATATCTGAGAATATGGCAAGCATGCATCGCTGAAAAGTAGCGGGTGCGTTGCAGAGACCGAACAACATCCTACGGAATGCGTATGTCCCGAAGGGGTAGGTGAAGGTAGTCTTCTCTTAGTCCTCAGGATGGATTGCCACCTGGTTATAACCGGAGTACCCATCCAAGAAGCAAAAGAATCGATTCCCTGCCAATTTCTTGAGTATCTGATTAATAAATGGCAGTGGGAAATGATCCTTGTTCATGGAGGCATTTAGTATTCGATAATCAATACAGACTCCCCAAGAGTTTGCTATACGGGTCGGTATAGTCTCTCCAATTTTAGTCATAATGATGGTGAGTCTTGCCTTTTTGGGCACAACCTGGATTGGACTCACCCAACGACTGTCAGAGATCGAGTAGATGATACCTGCATCTAACCACTTGATGATCTCCTTTTTCACGACATCCTACAGGTTCGGATTTAGGCATCTCTACATTTCATGGGATGTGTTAGTTTCTTTGAAATGGGTTTTAAAATCGTCGCATTGTAGTACTATTCGAATCAGTGAGAAAAACAGATAAGATTTATAACTCGAATATCAAAAATGAAATCCGAGGTCGAACACAGGGAGCAAATAGGAATTCAATCGCTAATCTCAATAAATAATGTAAATGAGCACAAGATTCAAGACAAGTAATATCAAGAAATGAATAACAATTACTCAGAAATGATTATCAATGTAAAGCCCGAGTTGAACAATAATTATGCAGGGCAAAAAGAATCTCAAAGCAAAAACCATGGTGATTTAGATCACCAATTATTCAATTTAAGCATATATGCATTGAGTTCAAATAATGCAACAGTGCCATCAACCATTCAAACTTAGGTACTCAAATATATCAACAGTATCAACCAGGGCACTGTGCTTCTTCTTCAGCCTCTTCTTATTTCTCTATTCTACTTCTGTTCTTTTTCTCTTCTTTTGTCTGCCTCTCTTCTGCCTTGGCTTCTCTTTTCTCTCTTCTTCCTCTCCTCTTTCTTTCCCTTCTATCAAGGCCTTCTTCCTTCTCCTCTTTCTTTCTTCTTCACACAAAGAGGGAGGCAATCCCTCCAGCGGCTAAGTGTCACAGAGAGAAAAACCCCCCTAACCCCGCTCTCTCTTTCTCTTTTTGGGATCCTCTTCCTTGCCTTCCCAAGGCCAAGGTTTGAGTTATCGAGTAAATGAGTGAGCGCACCCGGGACCAGGGCTGCTGGCCGTGAATGGTAGCCGAGGTGTGCTTAGATTAAGCAGGTAATTGGGTGAGCCAAGCTCGCGCGAGCATGTGTCACGGGCGTGGCAGGTGAAGAGGTGCGGGGACCTCCCCCCCTATGTGTTACTTGAGGCAAATAGTTGGAGGCAGAAATCTAATTTATGCGTATGTGCCTCTTCACTAGTTTCCGAGGTGGGACTAAATTTCCCACCTTCCTTGCATAAGCGGCCGCGACGCTCCTTCGTTCAATTTGCATTCAATGTTGGTCAAACGTCCCAATTGACCACTTGGAGAGGTTCGCCTGATGATCCGCACCACCTGGTGCTTTCGCCTGGAGCTCTTGGCTGGGAAGTGAGCTTAAAAGCTTGCTCAAAGCCTCACGGTAATGGCAATGGTGGCGTTGAAAAACACAGCCTTGCGGCCTCGTTAGGTGGTTCAGTAGCTTTGCCATAGCATGACGAATGTGGTGGTGTGCGTGGCATGAGGTGAGAAGCATTGTGGAGGTCAGATGACCTCGGTGAGTCAACGTGGTGAGGGTGGAGTTCGGGGGTGCGTTTGGGTGGATGGAAAGGAGAATAGGTAGAGGGGTTTTGTAGAGGGTGGTGTGGAGAAGGTTGTGAGGTGGTTGGCGAGGCGGATGGAGGTGTGTAGTAGTGGGAATGCCTCGCCGGAGGTTCGGTCGGTAACGGAGAAGATGGGGGTGAATGCTGTGCCGAGGGGATATTTTTGGGATTTTTGGGTATAAAACTAATCTAAGAATCTAAACTTACTAATCTAACCTAATCTAATCTGACGAAACGGGGGAGAGCGGCACCGGTGTTGGTAGGCCAGTGTCGGGGAAGAAGATGCTCTGGTGAAGGTTTAAACGGTGAGGATGAAGGAGATAGAGGCACTCGCTAGTATAGCGCGATGCGGAGGAAGGCAGGGAAGGAGAATCTGCCACCGATATTGCAGTCAAACAAAGGAAGGAGTCGAAGGAGCTTGCCGGACATCGAGGAGCTTCAATCGGATGAGGAGAGATGAAATCAAAGGGGAATCCGGCTGAATTAGAGCGTAGGCTCTTCGGTCGGATCTGGGGGGTCTTTTATTGGTCCTTGGAGGATGTTTTGAGCTTGGGAAGCAAGCTTCCCAAGCTTGGAAAGTTCGTTAGAGATAGAAGTTGAAATATACCCGAATCTCTCATGCATTCGCATGAGAGATTGGAAAGGTTTTAGGGCTTAGGATCTGGCTCAAAAGGAAGAGAATTCCTTGACGAACTTCCCTTTCAAATATGATAGGGATTTGTCAAGAAATTAAGAACATGCCAAAATAAGCTCGCTAGAGTTGTGAGATTAGGATTCATGGTGGTAGGGACCTATTTGAAGAAAATGATGATAAAGATAGGGACCTTTTTATAATAAATTCAAAAGCTAAGGGCCCATGTGAAATAAAGGAAATCAGACTTGGACCAAAATGCAAACTAGGTCGAAACAATCTCAGATTGGGCCCAAATTTTGGTGCAAACCTAATTTGGACCTAAGGAATCCAATGGTGAAGTTGGATTTTGGTTGACCTAGTTTGACTAGGTAATTTGCACAATTACCTAAATTAGGGCAAATGTCTGTCTGAGACT
The DNA here is from genome assembly GCA_037157565.1 of Thalassia testudinum. NCBI lineage: Eukaryota > Viridiplantae > Streptophyta > Magnoliopsida > Alismatales > Hydrocharitaceae > Thalassia > Thalassia testudinum. Next base: position 96,658,789 of record JAZHRO010000002.1, read on the forward strand.
TTGCTTTAGGTCAAGATGGGTTCCAATGGTTGAATTGAAGGTATCAAACCCTAGAGAACATTTTTCTATGATTTTTAAAGGGTTTAGATAAATTTTATCTTGACCAGAACATCAATAGATTAAGCGGGTCTATTTTTAAGCTTTTAGATGTCCATTAATTCATGTAACACATGAAAACCCTTTTTGTTTATTCTAACCCACTTATTAGACTCTTAAGAGCATTTGACCTTTATTCCACCCCTGAGAGAACCCGTGGTTACTCTGTTTTTGTGATAGAGTGGTAAATTTACAGAAATAACCCTGCAATCTTAGTTTCTTCTCAAATCAATGTTTTGTACCCTTAAGACCTTCTGATGGATATGTAGGAGCTTTTATTGACTTAATCAGATCAAACTGAGCTAGTTATGGCTCATGATGGTGTTCTCATCATACCCTCATGCCTAGATTTTGCTAGTCCCTTAGCAAAATCTCATGGAATTAATTCAAATTCTAGACCATGCCTTTTTATGCTCAGATTTATGCTGTGTTCTTTCTTTTGTAGATTAGGTCAGAATGCTATTAATAGGCATAGAGGTGCTAAAGTATCAACCAAGATCTGGACCTAACCAACTCTAGCCACAGTCCACCGCGAAGGTTTCTAAGGCCTACAGGAACTAACCTAAGGTTCATTGAACTTCGTGGTTAAAGCACCCATGCTTAAAATATGTTTAGTCCCGGTTCAGTTTGTAGTGCATTTTTGTAAGAGAGGGACAGAAGAATTTTTTTGTATTTTTGGAGAGTTTTCTCTCTCTTTTCTTTTCTTTATTTCTAGCTTCGAATTGGCTTTACAACATGGTTTGTATCGGATTCCTCGTTTCCACCATCAATCCTCGCAGGGTCCCTTGCTTTCGATGCTTTGAGATAGCACCGCCCATGGCAACCCCCAGAACCCTGGCTTTTGACACTTTGAGATAGTGCCGCCCATGGCGTTCTGAAGCTAAATTCAGGCCCTGGTAATCGACATTTCGGGATAATTCCGCCCATGGCACCTGAACTAGCACAAGGTGCTTACGTGCCCCCAGTAGGATATTTAGATATCTTAGGAGACAAGTGTAGGTTCTTCCCTACGAGGAGGGGTGACGTAATAATTGCGGAAATAAAATATATAAAGCAATCTCAAAAAGACAATCACACAATGTACACAAAAAGTTTTTAGGTGGAAACCCAAATCGGGTGAAAACCACCACCTAACCCTCTCGAGTTAGGATTTTCCGATCAACCTAGTTGATCAAATCCACTAAACGAATCACTTTAAAACGAGGGTGATTCAACCTCAGTACAACCACGCTACAAGTACGAGGGTAGCGTTCCTCAACCCCTTCTCTCCACGAGAAGGATTTTGTGCCACGAAGGAGACGGGAATTCGCAAAGCGAATACCCAACCAAAAGACAAAGGTAAAATAAACAACAAACCTATAGAGCCAACAAAGTAATAAACCTAAGCTTCTATAGGATTTAGGAAACTCCCCTTTGCAAGGAGTACGTCGACGATGACGCGGTGTGTGAGCCACGCGACGGCGCAACTTCGCTCTCGTGAACTACGGCGGGAGAGCGGGTGCGCAACAGCTTGATGCTCTCAAGAGAATGGTGCTTGAGCTTGGAGAGCAAGCGCTAGCTAGGACACAAGAGAGTGGAAAGTGTAATACAAATTGTTTCTTGTGTATCTTGGTCTCTCTAGGTGTGTCTCTTGTGTGTAAAGGCTCCCCTCTATTTATAAAGGCCTTAGGAAGGCTTTGGAAGGCTTAAGAAAGGTTCTATAGCCGTTGGGAACAAAGCCCAAGTGAATCAGCCCGAAATCAGGAACAATCATTGTTCTGACAGGCTTATCAGACGTCTAATTCTAGCATCAGACGTCTGGAAGTTCACAATAAGACGTCTGATTTTGGGCGGGTCTCTCCCTGACTTGGATCAGATCTAAACAGGGTTTTTACGCAAGTCCATCAGACGACATACAGGACATCTGGCACTATGTCTGGATGTCTGGAAACCTACTTTTACTGTGGGAATTGATTTCCAAACGTTGCAACGGCTAGAAAATCTCTGAGAAGAGATTTTGGGTCAGCCGAGGCAAAACGGTCATTTATCAGACGTCTGGAAAGGCCTAAGGACGTCTGATAAGGCTCTAACGGTCATATTCTTGAGTGTTCGCTAAGCCAGCCAACGGTCCACTAATTGGACGTCTGGCAAAGTCATCAGACGTATCCTAAGACGTCTGGTCTAAGGTCTGGACATCTGATTTCATCAGACAGAACTAACTATGTCCAGCCTAACAATTATCAGACGTCTGAAACAACAGTCAGACGTCTTAAAATACATTATCAGACGTCTGATTTGGGAATTAGACGTCTGGAAAGTCTGTTTGAACCCTATATTGGTTTTCTAAGTATTCTACAGAAAACCTAAGTATCCTAGGGTTGTGCCGGTGTTCCTAGGACTACTGTTAGGGTTCTTTGAGGCTCTTTAATATGAAATATCTAAGGAAATAAAGAGCAACAAAAGAAATGAAAAATACAACAAGTACAAAAGAAGGAAATCTATCCTATTCTTCATTTCCTTCCATCTTCAATCTTTCGCTCCACGCGAACCTCCTCTGTTTTCCGTCAAGCTCCTCCAATCCGTCTTGGATGCGAGCTCGAACTCCGTCTAAACACGTCCACATTTGCAATTGACCTGAAATCTAGGACTCAAATTGCAAATGTTAAATAACACGTGTTTTGTTATCATCAAAACAAATGATCGTGGTGCTCTAGCACCAACAACAAGCACAGAGGAGACGGTATGTTATTACGCATCTTCGAGGGGAATTTTCTGCCTCTCCACGTCGGGAACTCTTCCAAATCAACTTGTATTGGTTAGCTGCTCTTAATCTAGGTAGCATTTCAGAATAGAATTAACACATTTACGTGATTTTGATAATTAAGCGCACTGAACCAGACTGTGTGTGGATTAGGGTGCTTAGGTTACCGAGTCCCGCAAACCAGAGGTCAATTAACGAGGCCGAATAATCCTGCCTTAGGCCTAATACTTAAGCTTCGCATTTTCCTCAACCACTTGAGGACTATCTAGATCTTAACAAATACTTGAATTTTTAAGCCTTAAACATAGCTCAAGAGGCCTAAGATTACCGTTCATACTATCCTCTGTGTCTGTTAGCACTTTTTATCTTTTATTTCTTTCTTTTGATTTGGTCTAGAACTAAGTAGATTCCTTACTCTTTTACTAATGACTATCTCTTTTTTATTTCAATTTGTTGCTCCTTTTTGACATTTCAAAATCATCTCCCCTTTTCCTCCTCAAGAATGATATGCACTTTGATCTTTCAAAGTTTCCTCCCTTCTCCATTTTTTAATTTTTTTTTATTTTTTTGGTTTTTTGGAATATGTATTTTTTTCTAAGAACCCTTCTGAACTTTGAATTTTTGTATGTTTGCACTTTAACACTCCTTATGCCTAAGTTTTACAATGTCCTCATTGTAAACGGAGGATATGAAGTAGTTAGGGTTCAAGAATTAGAACGGGGTTATCGGGTGAGCGAACGGGTCGAGATGACTGTTGCGGACGATTTCAAGCTCTGATACGAGTATCAGAGGTGGGATCAATTGTTCTAAAACTAAACTCAGAGTGCAATAGACGTAAAGTACAAAAAGGATAATCAGAAGGATTTCGGATATTTGGAATGGCGGGTTGCCTCCCGTTAAGCACTAAATTTAATACCTTCAGCCAAGTAGAAAATGGCATGGAGAAGGAGTGGTCAAATCAGATGAGTTTTGTAGAACAAGCACCTTATCAATAGCCTAGTTGGTACAACTAGGTGCTTGTTTAGATCAGTAGGCTGATGATGCAACCCAAGCCCAATCAATCTGGCAGGTTGATAGATATGGATCAAAAGATGTGGTGCCCACCAGATGCTATGGAGCTCAAAACGATGTGGAAGTGTATAGCTAGGGTTTGGCTGAATCGGATCAGCCTGATCAGAGTAGGGATCCTCAAATGAAAAAGAATCAGTGGAGGATGTGAGATTCCTACGATGGTGATCAGAGAAGGATGGGGCATGATTTGTAGTCTGATCAAAGTTCGAAACTCGATAAAGATGTGAGGAGAATCATGTCCAACCGACTCATTGAGAGGAGAATCAGAGTAGAAATTGATTCCGGTTGCGGGTTGGGGTTGAAAACGGGTTTGGGAAGGTTCTGCATGTGTAGAAGAGGAGTTTTCTTTCAAATTATTGACCTCAGTGTCAGAATAAAAAAATGGGTTGTGGATGCTGAGGTCGTATAATGGCTTGTAATCATCAGGAAATAACAGTTCTCCAAAATTAGAGTAAGATTCGAAATCATCGGAGAACTTGCGAGAATCATGTTCTGAATCTGATTCAGGATCAGAGGTTCCGCCACATAGTAAATCAAAAGATGTAGAATCTGCAACCAGACTTTGGTCTAGCCTATTCTTAGATTCTGAGCTCAAAAAGGTGTCCCTATTAGACACGGGCTCAGGTTTTTGGCTTGTAAGGAAGACCAATCAAAATCCAACTCTTCCAACTCCTCGGTTTCTGTATCGTAGATTGGCATGTCTTCCGAAAAATCAATTTGTTTCTCTGAGGAGGTTGGAGAGGTGTACTCATCAAATGCGGGCCCTGAATCATAATCCAGATTTGAAATCTGATTTGTTTCGCACGGGGCCTCATAATCATCCCAATAAGGCTCAAATCCAGATTCTAAGTTAAGGGTGTGGGTTGGATCACTAGAATCTAGGTTGGGCTTCTCAGGGATGTCATAATTGTTCTCGAGAGTCACCTTATCAGAATAAGGAGCAGAATTTACACCTTTGAGAGGTTCTGATTCAATCTCATTATCACTGGAGTCTGGGACATCTAAGTTTGGCAAACCAGGGTTTTGTATCTCTAGGGTTGGCTCGAAATCGTGATCTCCTACAATTGGATCCTCCCAACCCTCATCAAGATCAGGAATGCCAATTGCTATGAAATTTGAATCTGAATTTATTTGGACTGGAGATCCACAATTATCATCATTGAACCCGGGATTTGGAAAACTATGTTGATCACTAGCTTCACTCCAAGATGTTTTGTTAGTTTCTAACAGGTATTTATGATCAATTGTTCTATATAACTTATTCAGCAATTCTCCTCATTTTTCTAAAAATTCATAGAGTTGTTTTGGAAGTGAAGGGTTTGACCAACATTGTAGACAATCATTGTTGTGTAATTTCACCAATTCACTGTGTTATGCTAATAAGTGATCCCAGGTTGAACCATGTTTTATTTATGTCCATATCATCGTTATACGGTCCAAAATGTGGTTCACTGATTTTTCTAATTTTTCCTGAATGTCCCTTTTACAATATTCTTTATGGTTTCTAGAGGCATTCTCAACTATCTTTTCTTTCAATCTCATTTGGGACTCAGTTTTTCTAAATAGTCTTCCTATATAGCCAAGCTGCATTTTTGAATCAAAATGGTGGAATCAAGATGTAGAATCAGAACTCAGGTTAGATTGAAATTGATCAGATCTAAAAGAGATTCCCAAGATCTAGTGAGGCTTCTTAGGGTAAAAACCTAATAGCCTTCCTGTGTATGTGCTCTAGTAGAAAGGATGAGGGACTGGATGTGAGATTTGACCCAATCAAGGCACCCAAAGATTTTTGGATGACTAAGGCAGTTTCGAGGCAGATGATGCCTCTGAATCAGAAATTCGTACACCTGAGAATTACCTAGGCAACTAGGAAGGGAGAGCCCCGCAAAGGCCTCTACAGGGTTTCCCCCACCCGACCTTCCTTGTCACCAAGGGTCCTAGTAGCGCTATCCGGCAATGGTTGGGTTTATGTTATTATGGTTTACAATCGTTGCAGTACAAAACAACTACCAGATTACTACAAATTTTTACTTGGAAAAAGTTTTCCCGAGGTCGAACTCAGGGAGCAACTAGAATTCTAGAAATATAAAAATTCTCAATTAGGTTACAAAAATAAGAGAGAGAGAGAGGAGAGAGGGAGCTAGAGTTTCTCTTGGCTTCTTCTTCTTCTCTCCTCCTTTTCTTTCTGTCCTTTTTCTTTCAGCTGATCTCCTTCTCTTCTTTTTCCTGCAGAGTCTTCCTTTCTTCTTCTTCTTTTCTTTTCTTCTTCTGCGGCTGTGGTAATCTTCTTCTTCTCTGACTTCTTCTTCTTCTTCAACCTTCTTCTTCTTTCTGCTTCTTTTCTTCTGTTCTTCTCTTTCTTTCTTTCCTTGCTTGCGGCTTCAGTCTTCTTTCTTCTTTCTCTTTTCTTCTTTTTCTTCTTTGCTTCCTTCTTTCTTTTCTTCCCTTACAGCTCCTCTTCTTTTCTCTTCTTTCTGTTCTAGCCGCTGCCCTTCTGTCGTCTGATGCAGTGGTCAGACGACTTAACTGTAGGTTTGCTACAATGCCTTCCTTCTCTTCTTCTTCTTCTGTTTCTCTCCTTCATTTCTTCTTCTTCAGCTGCCCTGAGCGGCTGAGGCTTCGGCCACTCCCCTTCTTCTTCTTTTCCTTCCTTCCTTCTTCTCCTTCTGTTCCTGCACGCTCACACAAGGGTTAGAGCAAAACCTACCCCTACCCTTCCCCGCGTCTCTCTCTTTCTCAGATTTCTCTCTTATGACCACTCTCCCAGAGCCGGGTAATCGGGTGCGGGTATCGTGCCCGGGACTAGGCCCACCAGTGTGCGATGGTGGACGAGGAGTGCGCAGGTTGGGTAGTTGGATCCTGCCTAGACTCGCGGGGCGTGAGCGCAGGCGAGGGCGAGCGAGCGTGTGGCGCGCAGCGTGCGGGAGAGGGACCTGACCCTTGTGTTCGAAGGCGAATAGCCTTAGGCACTTTTTCAATTTAAGTGTGGGCGCTTGGCCACGCACTTCCGAGGTGGGACTAAAGTCCCACCTCCCAAATTAGCGCCTGCAGTGAGGAAATCGTAGGCAATTGCAGCAGCTCGCGATGCCTTCGCCCCAACTGTAGGCCTGGGTGCCTTCGTAGAGGTAAACCGCGCGACCTGGGGTGTGCACCTGGGCTGGAAAGAGCCTACAGCTACAGGTGGAGGAGCTGTAGCAGCTCAGTAATGGAGGCGAAGAGGCTCTGACCAGAAAGCAAAAATACGGCCTCTTGGCTCAGTCAGAATACGCAGGGAGCTTCGCCGGAGTGTGGCGAATGCAGTGCGGGTGTTGGCGAGGCGCGAGGGCACGTGTGGAGGTAGCCTTAGGTCGGATTGTGTGCGAGACGATGGGTTTGTTCGGGAGGTGGTCGGGCGGTGGTTGGCAGTGAATGGAGATGGGGAACAGATAGAGTGGAGTGTGAGGGAGCTTGTGCGGTGGTCGGCGAGGTGCGGGGGTGTCTATGGACGTGAGATGGTCTCGCCGGAGGGGGTGATCGGAGGTGGAGAGGATGGTCTGGACAGTGGCGGTCGGGTGGTCGACAGGGTAGTTTAAAAGGGGGGAAATGCAAGGGAAATGGAGAGGAAGCTATTTACCTAAGTATTAGACGAAGGGGGAGGGCGGAGCAGCCGGCTCGTACCTGCCAGAGCTGGAGAAGAAGGAGCCCTAGAGGAGGAGTGCGGCGACGAGGAAGCAGGCAAAGGTTGCCGGCGGGTACAGCCCGGCACGGACGATGGAGCAAGGCAAACCCTGCTGTAGGTAGGGAAGCAGAGCGATGAGGAGGAAGAGGAGGAAGTCGCCGGAAGCTTCGGGCCTTCTGACGAAGGAGGAAGGGATGAAAGGGGGGGTTCTCCGTCAAAGAAGACCTTGAAGGAGCCGGCAGGGGGTGCCAGTCCTTATAAAGGGGTTGGCGCAGAGGGAGGGGCGGGCTGGCGACGTGCCAGCCTCGCCGGAGTGAGGTCGGAGATGACACCCATACCTTCCGTGAGTTCGCACGGAAGGTATGGTGATCGGCAGAGGGCATGGGCGGGTCCCTGCAACAGAGGATGTCGTAGGGAACCCCGCTTCTACTTTGCAGGGCGGTAACCCTTCTCTGCGTAGTGCCATGATCCGCGCAAGGTCGCCGGAGCATGGTGCTGCACAGAGTTTGTAGGGAGGACCATTCTGCAAAGAACGATGAAAAGCTGGTGGCCTAAATGCAAGGGTTTCAAAAGATAAGGGTCAAAAAGTTAATGAAGAGGACCAAATTGTAAAGTCGGTCAAGGAGGTCTCTTCTTAGGCTCAAGTTTTTATACATGACCAATTTGAACCTAAGAATTTTAATGGTGAATTTTAATTCTAGGTTGGACCATGTTTGATTGGCCAATTTACGTAAAAACCTAAATTAAGTTATTAATTGGGCATGGTTCTCTTTTTAGGTCAAAATATGTTTCTAAGGCCAAATTGAAGGTTCTAAACCCTAGAGAACATTTTCTATGAATTTTAAAGGGTTTAGTTGATTTTTATCCTGCCTTAAACCTCGTGAATTGAAGTGGATTTATTTTAGGGTTATAGAATGCCATTTAATTCCTGGAAGTTGCAATAAGCCTTATTTAGATCAGATCATTCCACTTTCTTTCTTGTTAAGCTTGTTTGACCTGTGTTTGGACCCTTAATTACCTTGTTTGCAAACTACGTTGGTGAAATTGCAGTTTTACCCCTTATGATTTGTTTTATTCTTAAACTCAGAATTCTCTGAGTTAAGCCTTTCTTTGGGTCATGTAGGAGCTTTTTCTCACATATCAGGGTTAGATTGTGCTAGTTAGGGTTTATGATGAGGTTCTCATCATACCCCCATGCCTAGCTTTTGCTAGTCCCTTAGCAAAATATTAAGGTTTCAACCCTTGTTCTAAACCATGAAGTTCTTAATGATTTCAGATAAGTGCTTTTTCTTTTGCAAACTAGATTAGGTCAGAATGCCTACCATAGGCCTAAAAGGTACTCTAGTACCAACCAAGATCCAGATCTATCTAGCCTCAGCCTCAGTCCTTAACAAAGGTTTTTAAGGCCTACAAGAACTAACCTAAGGTTTATTGGACTTTGTGGTTAAAGCACCTGTGCTTGAGATAATTTTAGACCTAGCTCAGTTCGCAGTGCATTTTGTAAGAAAGAGAGATAGAAGATTTATCTGTTTGGAGAGTTTTCTCTCTCTTTTTCTTTTTACTTCTAGCTTAGGATTGGCTTTTCAACACGATCTGTATCAGATTCCTTGTCCCCATCATCAATCCTCAAGGGTTCCTGGCAGTCGATGCTTCGAGATAGCACCGCCCATGGTAACCCCCAGAACCCTGGCTATTGAGATTTCGAGATAATCCCATCCACGGTGTTCCGTGGCCGAATTCAGACCTTGGCAATTGACATTTCGTGATAATGCCATCCATGGAATCTGAACCAGCAGAGTGCTTACATGCCCTCGGTAGGATATGTAAATATCCTAAGAGACAAGCACCGAGGCGATGATATTTTGTTACGCATCTTCGAGTGAAATTTCCCACCTCTCCGCGCTGGGAACTCGTCCAAATCAACTTGTGTTGATCGGCCGCTCCTACTCTAGGTATTATTTTCAGAATTTTTGTAATGCCACTGCGTGATTTTGATTTTTATGCTTACTGAACCAGGCTGTGTGTAAAGTTTGGGTGCTTAGGTTACTAAGTCCTGTAAACCAAAAGTTAGTTAATGAGGCCAAATACTCCCTAAGTCTTGGACCTACTACTTAAGCTTTTCATTTTCCTCAACCTCTTGAGGAATGTCTAGATCTTAATGGGTACTAAGAGTTTATCTAAGAATGCCTAAGGTTCGCGTTCTTACTAATCTCACTGTGCACTTTCCATTTCTTTTCCTGAATGAGGTCTAGAACTTGGGTTAATTCCTTAATTTCTTACTAATGACTATTACTTTTTTTTCATTTGATGCTCCTTCTTTCCATTTTGTTCCTTTCTCCTCCTCCTTTGTAGAGTCCTCAAAATTTTCTTTCCTCCTCTCATTTTATTATTCTTTTATTTTCAATTTTTTTTTTATTTTTATGGTGTTTCTGGGATATGTGAATTTTTTTGTTTAAAACCTTCTCTTACAAGTTTTTGCACTTTCATACCCCCCTATGCCTAAGATTTGCAATGTCCTCATTGTAACTTAGGGGGTTTTTATTTAGTTCATTCCTTAGGACAGATGTTTTGATGAGTGAATGGGTCAGGGTGACTATTGCGGACGATTTCTAATCTCAAATGCAAGCACCTGAGGTGGAGTCGACTGTCGTAAAGGGTGAACCTTAAGTGCGCAAAGGTATTAGAAAGGGTTTTAGGTTTTCAGAGAGAATGACGGGCTGCCTCCCATTGAGCGTTGAGTTTTACGCCATCGGCTGGGCGTAATAAGCTCAGGGGGAATGGAGGGTAGAGGATGATTCAACCAAATCAGTAGAGGTTACATCAATGAACGGTTTGAGTCTTTGACCATTCACGATGAAAGGTTCGGAATCATGGCTGAGTGGACTGATCTCGACGGCTCCATTTCCAAAAACCTGTCGGACGAAGTGTGGTCCGACCCACTTGGATCGCAGCTTCCCAGGGAAAAGTTTGAGTCGGGCATCGAAGAGTAGAACCTTCTGACTAGGATGAAAGATCTTTCTAGAGATGTGCTTGTCATGGAAGGCTTTAACCCGTTCCTTGTAGATTCACGAGTTCTCGTACGCATCAAGACGTAGTTCATCGATCTCGCTGATTTGAAGCTTTCTGTGGGTTCCAGCCTTAGAAAGATTTAGATTACAATTCCGTACTACCCAATAGGCTTTGTGCTCCAGTTCGACGGGAAGGTGACACGCCTTTCCGTACACCAGTCTATAGGGAGACATGCCTAATTGGGTTTTGTGGGCGGTCCTATAGGCCCACAAGGCTTTTGTAAGTCAGGACGACCAGTCCTTCCTGTCAAGCCGAACAGTGACCTGTAGGATTTTCTTGATCTCCCGATTTGACAGCTCAGCTAGACCATTAGTCTGGGGGTGATAAGGAGTAGAGATTCGGTGAGACACCCCGTATTTGGTCATCAATGATCTGAACTGAGTATTCGTGAAATGAGTTCCCCCGTTTGAGATGATAGCACAAGGAATCCTGAACCGTGATAAGATATTGTGATGAATGAATTTGAGAACGATTTTGTGATCATAGGTTCGGGTCGGTATGACTTTGATCCATTTGGACACATAGTCCACAGCCAGCAGAATGTATTCGAAACCATCCGAAATAGGAAAGGAGCCCATAAAATCAATCCCCCAAACATCAAAGATTTTGCATACGAGAATCGCCTGCTAAGGCATCATGTCACGATGGCTCATGTTGCCCAAAGGTTGGCAATGACTGCATGCCTTGCAGTGATTGTATGCATCCTTGAACAGAGTGGGCCAATAAAAGCCACACTGGAGGATTTTCAATGCGGTTTTGTGCCTAAAGAAATGGCCACCGCATGCCTGGTCATGGCAGAAGGAAAGAATATTATTGACTTCGCCTTCCGGGACACATCTTCGGATGATTTGGTCAGCACCTATGCGGAAGAGGTACGGATCTTCCTAAATGTAATACTTGGCATCAGAGCGCAATTTGTCTTTCTTGGCCTTCGGCCAATCAGACGGGATCTGATGAGATGCCAAGTAGTTTACTATATCAGCAAACCATGGAAATCTAGTACCAATAGTCAGCAGGTGCTCATCAGGGAAATGCTTCGTGATGGGTTCGGAAGGGTTGATAACCTGAGAAGGAAGGCGGGACAAATGGTCAGCTACCATATTTTGTCTTCCCGCCTTGTCGCGAATCTCGAGATCGAATTCTTGCAATAGCAAGATCCATCGGACTAGTCGGGGCTTCGCGTCCTTCTTAGCAAGGAGATGCCTCACAGCTGTGTGATCTGGGTAGATGATGACGTGGGAACCCAGGAGATAAGATTGAATTTTTTCAAGGGCAAATACTACGGCTAGCAGCTCTTTCCCTATAACTGTATAGTTATGTTGAGCCTCGTTAAGTGTCTTGCTAGCATCGTAGATGACCACGGGTTTCCCGTCAACATTCTGCCCCAAAATCACTCCTACAGTGAAATCAGACGCATCGCACATGATCTCAAAGGGTTGAGACCAATCAGGGGATTGTAGGATTGGGGCCTGGGTGACTCGGTCATGGAGGTTCTCAAAGGCTTGAGTGCATTCCTTGGAGATTTCAAAGGGTACATCCTTAGAGAGAAGAGTCGTCAAGGGGCGCGCGATTTTCGAGAAATCAGGAATAAAACGATGGTAAAAATCTGTGTGCCCCAGAAAAGAACGGATGTCCCTGATCGAGCTAGGCATAGGAAGGCGAGAGATTAGATCAACCTTGGCTCGATCCACTTGGATGCCCTTCTCAAAAATCAGATGTCCTAGGACGATCCCTCCAAGCACCATAAAATGGCTCTTTTCCCAAGAAAGAACCAAATTAATGTCGATGCAGTGCCTGAGTATATGAACCAAGTGCTGGAGGCAATCATCAAATGATGCCTCGAAAATTGAAAAGTCATCCATGAAGACTTCCAGATAATCACCTACCATATCAGAGAATATGGCAAGCATGCATCGCTGAAAAGTTGCGGGTGCATTGCAGAGACCGAACGGCATCCTTCGGAATGCATATGTTCCGAAGGGGCAGGTGAACGTGGTCTTCTCTTGGTCCTCAGGATGAATAGCTACCTGGTTATAACCATAGTACCCGTCAAGGAAGCAGAAGAATCGATTTCCCGCTAATTTCTCGAGAATCTGATCAATGAAAGGTAGTGGGAAATGATCCTTCTTCGTGGAGGAATTGAGTCGTCGGTAATCTATGCAGACTCTCCATGAGTTGGCTAATCAGGTAGGTATGACTTCTCCGGTTTCAGTCGTAATGGTGGTGAGCCCTGCCTTTTTAGGCATAACCTGAATGGGACTCACCCAACGACTGTCGGAGATCGGGTAGATGATCCCTGCATCTAACCACTTGATGATCTCCTTTTTCACGACCTCCTGCAGATTGGGGTTTAAACGTCTTTGCATTTCACGGGAAGGTCGTGTGCCCTCTTCTGAATAAATATGATGTGTGCAATAAGAGGGACTTATTCCAGTTAAATCATCGAGAGTCCATCCAATGGCTCTGCGATGTTGCTGGAGAACAGCAATCAAACAGGATTCCTGTTCGGGAGTAAGCTTGGAATTTATATTCACAGGAAGGGTCTAATTAGAACCCAAAAAGATGTATTTCAAATGATTGGGAAGGGGTTTCAGTTCAAGGACGGGGTTATCAGTAGCAGCGAGTGGTTCAGGGTAAATGTGAGGTTCAAGGGTAGGAGTTATGGGTCTGTCTAGATCTGGATTTGACTCCTCTAATTACGGTTCAAGATCTTTCTGTGGTTGATGAGGTATAATCAGGTTATTCTCAAAATGCGTTTCATCAACCAAAGCCCTAATATCACAAATCTGTTCAATGACACCGCAATTGATTCCTTGTTGGGCCTTAAATATATCAATTTTTAGGGTTTGATTTCCAAATTTGAGCTCTATTTGGCCCTCCTCACAGTTGATGTTGGCTCTAGCAGTAGCCAAGAAAGGTCTCCCTAGAATGATCGGTGTATACCTAGGGTTTTCAGGGGCGTCCATGTTCAAGACTATAAAGTCTACTGGGAAATAGAAATCCCGTACTCTTACGATAACAACCTCGAGAATCCCTTTATTTGACATTATAGATTGATCTGCTAATTGTAATGTCACCTCAGTCAGTTTTAGCTTAGATTCTTCTAGGTGGTTAAGTAAGGATGTGGGTATCAGATTTATGGAAGCACCCAAGTCTAGCAATGCTCTGTCGAATTGGGTATCACCTATGTTGCAGGAAATCAGGGGAGTACCAGGATCTTTAGCCTTGGGTGGGAGTCTGCTTAGGATTACAGAGCTGGCTTGCTCTGACAGTACAATTGAACTCCCACTCTTGGTTTGCGGCTTACGCTGAGATGTACACACATTCTTTAAGAATCGTGCGTAAGCCGGTACGTGGCGAATCGCATCCATCAAGGGGATGTTTATTTGGACCTGCTCAAAGAGCTTGACCAGGTCCTCCTCAGGTGCCATGGGCTTGGTTGTCTTCTTTCCCTTGGTCAAGGCCTCGGGAAATGGAACCTTGGTTGGTTCTTCTAGGATAGGTCCAGGTCTTTGATCTGGGACAGGGATAGGAACGTCCTGGATTACTATCCTAGGGTTGGGATCACTACCAGGCTTGGAGTGGTTTGGATAGGGTGGATCTTGGGTTTCCTTACCATTACGGGTCGTTACAGAATTTAGTCCTGCCTGATTTTGGTTAGGGTTGGATAAGATGGGTTGCTGCTGATAACCCGCATAGGAAGTGGAAGCCTTCATGCTGTCGGGTGAAGGAACAGAGGGGACTTGATAAATCATGTGTGCTTGGCCCGGGTTTGGGTTCATAACGCACCGCTAGGTCGGCACGTTATTAGGGTTAAGAAGAGGTTGAGAAGGAAGTGTGCCTAGTTGGCGAGAATTTGCCAACTGGACCAGTTGATTTCGAACCTCTGTAAGTTCGTCCTTGTGTTGTTCTGAATAGCCGCATTCGTTCTTTGAATGTCAGCCACAGTCTGAAGGATGAGGGACATTTGGTCCTGGTTTGGCCCTGGTGAAAAAGTCAGGTTGGGCCGAGGCTGAGGCAGCTGGTAAGGACGAGGGGGTTGTGGACGGGGCTGAAAGGGTGGTCTCTGAGTTTGGGAATTTCCCGCCCACTGAAAGTTGGGATGGTTGCGCCATCCAGGGTTGTAGGTGTTGGAGAATGGATCATTCTGGATGGTGTTGAGGTCCTCGCAGGTCTGAGGAACCTCCAAAGAATCAGAGAATGGGGGAATGGAATTCCCCTGGCTGGTATAGAAAGGATCGGAAGACCCTTCGATCCGAGAATCAGATGGGGGTGGATATGGATCCATCCCAGGAGAAGGTCGGTGGAGAATATTTTGCACAGTCTCCTGTGTGGAAGGAGGCTATGCAAAGGAGCTATGCGCAGAGGTGGCTCGCCGCAAGTGCTGAGTCAGCTCGTCCACCTTCTTCTCAATGATGGAGACCTTGTCCAATTGACTGGGCATCAGTTCCAGGTCGACTGATGAGGATAGGCCCTGTGTCTCGCGTGCTCCCATAAGGTTCGTCGATGCGTGGGTATTCGTCCTGTCGAATAGTCCCATGGAGTCATTATTAATGGAGTTCTCGCACATGCTTTCGAGCATCTCCCACACGGTGTCCACATGTTGACCCATGATATTGCCTCCGCAAGTTGCATTGATGAAAAGCCTGATATCCTCATGAAGTCCCTGGTAAAAAGACTGGACTTGTTCCCATTTAGGAACTCCGTGATGGGGGCACTTTCTCATGAGATCCTGAAAGCGATCCCAAGCCTCATGGAGAGGTTCTCCCGTTTGCTGAGTGAAGTGGGTAATCTGATGGCGCAAGGCATTGGTTCGACCAACGGGAAAGAACTTCAAAAATTTGGACTGAAGTTCTTCCCAATTGTTGATTTGCCGGGTCTGTGTTTGATACCAATGAGCGGCCTTGTCCATAAGGGAGAAGGAGAACATCTTCATGAGGAGAATGTCCCGATTTTGTGCATCTGACCCAAAAGTCTGGGCCAGATGCTTAAGTTGTTTGATGTGCTGGAAGGGGTCTTCAGAATTAAGCCCATGGAATTTGGGTATGGCATGAATTATATTAGGCTTTAATTCAGAATCAGGTCCTCCAGTCGGGATTCTGACTCAAGGCTCAATAGCCACCGCAGCAGGATTATAATGGTCCCGCATCATAGGACGCTACGGTGCGTGCACAAAGTTCTGGAAGAGGTCATTGAGTCGCTGGAGCTGGTGCTCCAGATTATTCTCTTCCTCAACTGGCTGAGCCATTGTGGAAGAAGAAGCTGAGTTGGGTCGGAGACGGAGGAGAGGTCGATGTGAGGTGTTGTTTTCTCAAACAAGGCTACTGAGGCTCGGCCTCGAGGAGAGTGAAGTTCTAAAGGAGGTTTCAAGGACCTC
Organism: Thalassia testudinum; assembly: GCA_037157565.1. Taxonomy (NCBI): domain Eukaryota; kingdom Viridiplantae; phylum Streptophyta; class Magnoliopsida; order Alismatales; family Hydrocharitaceae; genus Thalassia; species Thalassia testudinum. The sequence goes on from JAZHRO010000002.1 coordinate 96,674,800, forward strand.
CTACCAAACATACACTATTGGAAGAGATGAGTTTAGCAGGTGCTGGACCCAATCAAGACACCCAAAATGTTGGGTGACTATAGAGGTGCGGGGCAGATGGACCCCTTGATCAAAAGATCGACCACCTGAGAATTACCTGGGCAGCCAGAGAGGGTGAGTCTCGCGAAGACCCCTACACGGTAGAGCATCCCACGGGTTATAGGGTTTCCCCCACCGGACCTCTCTTGTCACTGAGATTCCAGGTAGACCAGAATGGGGATCTTGACCTCTTAAGTCTACCAATTTTAGTTTAAGATCAGGGTGCTTAAGTTTTCACTTGAACTTTTAGCTTTTTGAGTGTGAAGAGTGACCTAAGTTGAAGGTTGGTTGACCCAAGAGGTCAACTTCACCTATTGATTCCTTTGAGAACTTATTAGGTCTTGTCTTTTAGGGTTCAAGTGTTTTTAGAGAGCCAATTGCTTAGGGTTTTTCTGAATAGGTATTTTCAATCAATGGCTTAGGCACACTTCTTTTGAGATTTCTCAATTCTTGATTAAGGAGTGTGTCTCTAAAACCCTAGTGTTAATTCCTATGTTGGCTCTACTTGGTCCAGTTAACTCCTTGTTGGGTAATTAGGGCTCAGGTAAAAAGGTGTTAGCCCTTGAATACCCTTAATAGTGTGTGCAGGAATAGTGGTTTGAAAATATGCAGCTGTTACTAGGTTTGAAAGACAGGTTATACCTATATTGTTTATTCTTTTCTTTTTCTTCCTCTTTAGAATTTAGGGGTTAATAGTGAGAGGATAGACGTTACCTGTCCTTGGAGTGGTTGTTGTGCGGGTGCTTCTTGATTTTCCTGTACCTGCACACAAAAGAGAAAAGAGATTATTAGAAACTCATAGAGATTTTATAACCTCTAGAATAGCCATTGCTCCCCGGCAACGGCGCCAAGAATAGTAGCGCTACCCGGCAGTGGTTGGGTTTATGTTATTATGGTTTACAATCGTTGCAGTACAAAACAGCTACCAGATTACTACAAATTTTTACTTGGAAAAAGTTTTCCCGAGGTCGAACTCAGGGAGCAACTAGAATTCTAGAAATATAAAAATTCTCAATTAAGCTACAAAAATAAGAGAGAGAGAGAGAGAGAGAGAGAGAGTGGGAGCTAGAGTTTCTCTTGGCTTCTTCTTCTTTTCTCCTCCTTTTCTTTCTGTCCTTCTTTTTCTTTCAGCTGATCTCCTTCTCTTCTTTTTCCTGCAGAGTCTTCCTTTCTTCTTCTTTTCTTTTCTTCTTCTGCGGCTGTGGTAATCTTCTTCTTCTCTGACTTCTTCTTCTTCTTCAACCTTCTTCTTCTTTCTGCTTCTTTTCTTCTGTTCTTCTCTTTCTTTCTTTCCTTGCTTGCGGCTTCAGTCTTCTTTCTTCTTTCTCTTTTCTTCTTCTTTTTCTTCTCTGCTTCCTTCTTTCTTTTCTTCCCTTACAACTCCTCTTCTTTCCTCTTCTTTCTGTTCTGGCCGTTGCCCTTCCGTCGTCTGATGCAGTGGTCAGACGACTTAACTGTAGGTTTGCTATAGTGCCTTCCTTCTCTTCTTCTTCTGTTTCTCTCCTTCGTTTCTTCTTCTTTAGCTGCCCTAAGCGGCTGAGGCTTCGGCCGCTCCCCTTCTTCTTCTTTTCCTTCCTTCCTTCTCCATCTGTTCCTGCATGCTCACACAAGGGTTAGAGCAAAACCTACCCCTACCCTTCCCCACGTCTCTCTCTTTCTCAGATTTCTCTCTTAGGACCGCTCTCCCAGAGCCGGGTAATCGGGTGTGGGTATCGTGCCCGGGGCCATGCCCACCGGCATGCGGTGGTGGGCGAGGAATGTGCGGTTTGGGTAATCGGATCCTGCCCAGACCCGCAGGGCGTGAGCGCGGGTGACGGCGAGCGAGCACGTGGCGCGCAGCGTGTGGGAGAGGGACCTGACCCCTGTGTTCGAAGGCAAATAGCCTTAGGCACCTTTTCAATTTAAGTGCGGGTGCTTGGCCACGCACTTCCGAGGTGGGACTAAAGTCCCACCTCCCAAATTAGCGCCTGCAGCTGAGGAAACCGTAGGCAATTGCAGCAGCTCGCGATGCCTTCGCCCCAACTGTAGGCCTGGGTGCCTTCGCAGAGGTAAACCGCGCGACCTGGGGTGTGCACCTGGGCTGGAAAGCCCTGCAGCTGTAGGTGGAGGAGCTGCAGTAGCTCAGTAATGGCGGCGAAGGGGCTCTGACCTGAAAGCAGAAATACGGCCTCTTGGCCCAGTCAGAATACGTAGGGAGCTTCGCCACAGTGCAACGAATGCATTGCGAGTGTTGGCGAGGCGCGAGGGCGCGTGTGGAGGTAGCCCTAGGTCGGACTGTGTGCGAGACGATGGGTTTGTTCGGGAGGTGGTCGGGCGGTGGTTGGCAGTGAATGGAGATGGGGAATCGATAGAGTGGAGTGTGAGGGAGCTTGTGCGGTGGTCGGCGAGGTGCGGGAGTGTCTGTGGATGTGAGATGGTCTCGCCGGAGGGGGTGATCGGAGGTGGAGAGGATGGTCTGGACAGTGGAGGTCGGGTGGTCGATAGGGTAGTTTAAAAGGGGGGAAATGCAAGGGAAATGGAGAGGAAGCTATTTACCTAAGTATTAGACGAAGGGGGAGGGCAGAGCAGCCGGCTCGTACCTGCCGGAGCTGGAGAAGAAGGAGCCCTGGAGGAGGAGTGTGGCGACGAGGAAGCAGGCAGAGGTTGCCGGCGGGTACAGTCCGACACAAACGATGGAGAAAGGCAAACCCTGCTGCAGGTAGGGCAGTAGAGCGACGAGGAGGAAGAGGAGGAAGTCACCGGAAGTTCGGGCCTTCTGACGGAGGAGGAAGGGATGAAAGGGGGGGTTTTCCGTCAAAGAAGAGCTTGAAGGAGCCGGCAGGGGGTGCCGGTCCTTATAAAGGGGTTGGCATAGAGGGAGGGGCGGGCTGGCGACGTGCCAGCCTCGCCGAAGTGAGGCCGAAGATGACACCCATACCTTCCGCACGTTCGCACGGAAGGTATCGTGGTCGGCAGAGGGCATGGGCAGGTCCCTGCGACAGAGGACGTCGCAGGGAACCCCACTTCTGCTTTACAAGGCGATAACCCTTCTCTGCACAGTGCCATGCTCCGCGCAAGGTCGCCGGAGCATGGTGCTGCGTAGAGTTTGCAGGGAGGACCGTTCTGCAAAGAATGCTAAAAATTTGGGGGCCTAAATGCAATGGTTTCAAAAGATAAGGGTTAAAAAGTAAATGAAGAGGACCAAATTGTAAAGTCAGTCAAGGAGATCTCTTCTTAGGCTCAAGTTTTTATACAAGACCAATTTGAACCTAAGGATTTTAATGGTGAATTTTAATTCTAGGTTGGACCATGTTTGACCAGCCAATTTACGTAAAAACCCAAATTAAGTTATTAATTGGGCATGGTTCTCTTTTTAGGTCAAAATATGTTTCTAAGGCCAAATTGAAGGTTCTAAACCCTAGAGAACATTTTTATATGAATTTTAAAGGGTTTAGTTGATTTTTATCCTGCCTCAAACCTCGTGAATTGAAGTGGATTTGTTTTAGGGTTACAGAATGTCATTTGATTCCTGGAAGTTGCAATAACCCTTATTTAGATCAGATCATCCCACTTTCTTTCTTGTTAAGATTGTTTGACCTATGTTTGGATCCTTAATTACCCTGTTTGCAAACTGTGTTGGTGAAATTGCAGTTTTACCCCTTATGATTTATTTTATTCTTAAACTCAGAATTCTCTGAGTTAAGCCTTTCTTTTGGTCATGTAGGAGCTTTTTCTCACATATCAGGGTTAGATTGTGCTAGTTAGGGTTTATGATGAGGTTCTCATCAGGTCCAGATAGACCGGAATGTATGAACTTAAGTCATTATGTCTACCAATTTTATGTCCTAATTTGTTCCTTGAGTTTCACTTGATTAGAAGTTAATTCAACTTGTGATCTAATTTGGAGGTTGGTTGGCCTACAATGTCGACCAACTTCACCTGACCTGCCCTAAAGATGGCATAATAAAATCTAGGTCAAGACTTAGAAATCATTCTGATTGACTCTCAGGTTATTTGGTCTAAGATTTTAAAGTTCAAGTGAATTTAGAGCATGATTTTAGGGTTTTTTTTATTAGATCTTTTCAACAAGGGCTTGGGTAGCACACAAATGCGGGTGGGTTGTTTCCTTTTGCCTTAGGCAGGAGCTTACTCAAAATGATGGAGTTAGCTTGCTTTGACAATATGCTCGGGTTCCCACCTTTGGTTCGCGGCTTACGCATTGTTGTACATATATCTTTTAGGAATCTCACGTAAGCTGGTGCATGGTGTATCTCATTCATCAAGGGGATGTTTATTTGGACTTGCTCAAAGAGCTTGACCAAGTCCTCCTCAAGAGCCACTGGTTTGGTTTTCTTCTTTCCCTTGGTCAAGGTCTCGGGAAATGGAACCTTAGTTGGTTCCTTTAGAATTGGCTTAGGCTCTTTATCATGGATCAGGGTGTCCTAGATGACCAGTCTAGGCTTAAGATCTACAGTATCAAGCTTGTCGTGGCTAGGAAAAGGCGGGTCTTGTGCCGCTTTGCCACTACGGGTGGTGACGGAGTTTAATCCTGCTTGATTCTGGTTTAGGCTAGGAAGGATAGGTGTTTGCTAAAATCCAGACTAAGAGGTTGAAGCACCCGTCCCATTAGGGGATGGAGCAAAATGGGCCTGATAGACAAAGTGGGCTTGGCCCTGATTTGGATTCATAAGGTGCCTCTGGTTTGGCACGTTATTTGGATTCGGAGGAGGCTAAGAAGGGAGTGCACCTGGCTAGTAGCACTTGCCAGCTGGGCCAATTGATTGCACAGCTCAGAGATCTCTTCTTTATGTTGTTTTTGCATGTCAACCAAGGTCTGGAGAATCAAAGATGTTTGATCTTCCTTAGGTGGTCCATATTGGAAATTTTGATTGGGCCTTGGTTGAGTGGGTTGATAGGGACACGGGTTTTGTAATCAGGGTTGGAATTGAGGTCTTGGATTTGGGTTATTTCCCAACCACGCAAAGTTTGGATGATTACGCCATCCAGGGTTGTAGGTATTACAGAAGGGATTGTTCTAGATGGTGTGGAGATCCTTGAAGGTTTGAGGATTCCCAGAATAATCAATGTACGAGGGTTCAGAGTTCCCCCAACTGCGGTAGGTTGCTTTAGAGTTGCCTCCAAAATCGTAATTAGGTGGGGGTGGATACACATCCATCCCCGGAGAGTGGTAGATATTGTGTGCAGCTTCCCTACTTGAGGGCGGGTGTGTATATGTGCTTTGTGGTGTAGAGGTGGTCTTGTGTGGATGTTAGGTGATGTCATCCACCTTGTTCTCAATGATGGAGACCTTATTTAATTGACTGGCTACCAACTCCAAGTTAATGGATGTGAAAAGGCCTCGAGATTCGTGTACCCCCCGATTGTTTGTTAATGCGTGGGTGGACGTCTGGTCGTACGCACCCAATGACTCATTGTTCAAGGAGTTCTCACACATGTTCTCGAGAATTCCCCAAATCTCGTCTTCATGCTGACCATCATTGCATTGACAAATAGCTTGATGTCATCATGGAGCCCATGGTAAAAGGATTGGACTTGTTCCCACTTTGGGACTCCGTGATGGGGGCATTTGTGCATGAGATCTAGAAAATGATCCCATGCCTCGTGTAGAGATTCTCCCGCTTCTTGGGAGAAGTGCTTGATTTGGTGCCGCATAGCTTTTGTGTGACCAATGGGATAGAATTTTTGTAGGAAGGTGGTTTGAAGTTCTTCCCATGTGTTGATCTCGTGTGGATAAGTTTGAAACCAGTAGGCGGTTTTGTCGGCCAGAGCAAAGAAGATCTTTAAGAGCAAGCCGTCTCAATTCTGCATGTCTGCCCCAAAGGTGTGAGCCAGATGCTATAGATTCTTGATGTGTTGGAAAGGATCCTTGGAGTTTAAGCCATGGAATTTTGGAGTCATGTGAAGCATACTAGGCTTGAGCTCCACCTCGGGTGCTCCCACAGGGATATTGATTCATGGTTCGATCTCTTCTGCCTTGGGATTGTAGTGATCTTGCATTTGAGGATGCGGCGGTGGATTGATGAAGGCACTGATTTGATCTCTAAAATCAAAGAATTTTTGTGGTTCAAAGTTAGGTCGTTCTGGCTGATCCATGGTTGTGATTGGAGGTTCGGGCTTAAAATCAGAGGAAATGTCAATATGATTAGGTTGTTGCACAAACACAAAGGTCGAGGCTTAGCCTTGATGAGAGTGAATAACTAATGGAGGCCTCAAGGGTAGTCTTAAAGACCTCCTCCCAAACTTGCACCGATGGAGAAGATGAGGGATAGAATATCAGACGGTCCCAATCAAGGCACCCAAAGATTTTTGGATGACTATAGAGGTTCGAGGCAGATTCCCCTGGATCAGAAAGTCGTCCACCTAAGAATTTCCTAGGTAGCCAGGAAGGGAGAGTTCCGCAACGACCCCTACACGGTAAAGTGTCCCCACGAGTTATAGGGTTTCCCCCACCTAACCTTCCTTGCCACTGAGGGTCCAGGTAGACCAGAATGGATAACTTGATCTCTTAAGTCTACCAATTTTAAGTTTAGATGAGGTGCTTATGATTCCTCTTGAACTTTAAGATATTTTTGTGCAAGGTAACCTAATTTGAAGATTGGTTGACCCCACAAGGTGGGTCAACTTCATCTGTTTGTCCTTTGAGATTATTAGGTCCCAACCTTTTAAGATTTAAGTGGATATATAGAGCTTGATTTTAGGGTTTGCTTGGTTATGTCAATTCAAGCAAGGCTTTGGGCACACACAAGTTGGGAGAATATATTCTCGATAAAGCAAGTGGAGTCCTCAACCCTAGAATAGAAATCCTATTTTGGCTCTGATTGATCCAATTAGTTTCATCTAAATTTGGTACCTACGCTCAAGCAAGAAGGTGATAGCCCTAGATACCTTAAAACCTAAGTAGGTGAAAAATCGGGGTTAGGGTTTGTCTACAAAAGAATCAAATTAGGAAACTTGTGAGGATTGATTCTAAGAATGAAAAGAAAATTGTCCCTAATTGATTTTCTTCATTTTTTTTATCTCTTCTCCAAACTAGGGACTTTTAAGGAAAAAGGGAATGGAATTTGCCTGCCCCTGGACTGTTTGGTGTGTGGCTGACTCTCCTCAATTGGATTCCTAGACAGATCACAACAAAAAAGATAGAGCAAGTTAGTATCAAATCAGAAATTGCAATCAAGAGAACAAATTGCATATTGCTCCCCAGCAACAACGCCAAAATGTTCAAGCTCTAAATCAGTGTTTTAAAAGTAATCCGTTGTAGTATAACCGATAAATCGTGTAGAACACTTAGAATTTATAGCTCGAAAGAAATTCCGAGGTCGAACGTAGGGAGTAATATAGCAATTTATCTCAAGATCACAAATTTAAGCAAGAATATAGCAATGTAATGGCAATTTCGAGCACAAACGATATAAATATAGATTCAAGAGCCAATGTGGCAAAAAGATTAGGATAAAATGGTGATTTGAATTACCAAATTATCCTATTACAATTATACTCAAATAATGCTACAGTATCAATCAACCAAATGCCACGTATGATATGTGCACAGTGCACTCCCAGTTAGAGATCAGACGGCTGGAACTTTAGTTAGACAGCTTAACCATCTCCTACTACAGTGCCAAAGGGATACTGTTCTTCCTCTTCCTTTCCTTTCTCTCCTTAGGCTCTTTTCTTCTTCTTACTTTTCTCTTCACGCATAAGGGAGGAAACTCATGAATTTTGGCTAAGTGTTGGGGGCTTTCAAGAGCAAAACCCCCCTTTCCCCGCGCACTCTCTCTCTCCTGCTCTTTCTCTTTCCTTTTCTTCTCTTCTCTCTCAGATACCCGATTGATCAGGTAATCGGGTGGGTATTTGGATCCGGACAGGGGACCAGGGCTACCCAAGGAGTGAGAGCGTGCGCTGAGGGACCTGACCCCTTTTGACTGGGTAAGGGGTGTACACAAGAAATTCCTTTTATCTCGCATTGTAGGCTCCTGAAGTAACGATGTGGGACTATCTTTCCCACGTCTTCTCAGCATAGCAGTAGATGAAGGGGCTTCCAATTGAAGTCGAAGGTGCGCTCGTGGCGTGGAATTGAGGATCTAGGAGGATGCCTGAGAGCCACTTGAGAAGCCTGGGACTGAAATCTGGAGCGGATGTGGTCGGAGGACTGAAGGCATAGTCAAATGAGTTAGGACGGTGACGGAGCTCCGGTGGAATACCTGAAAGCACAAGAACGGCCTCATGGTCGCATCAAACAAGTTCAGTAGGTGCGCGAGAGTGCAGCGAAGTCGATGGTGGTGGTGGCGTGCTACGTATGTAGTCGGAGAGGCCTGACAACCTCGAGGAAGGTAGATGGAGGTGCGTGAGTGGGGTGAGGAGATAGAGAGAGCCAAGCCCCAATTTCTTTGGGGCTTTTACTCCGTGAAGCAAGGTGATGCTTGTGGATGCGGTGGCGGGCGGAAAGATGATCGGTGGCGGCAGGAATGCTTTGCCATAGGTATGTCGATGAGATGGAAGACAGAGTCGGAGCGGGTGCGTGAACGGTTGGAACAGAGTTTCGGTAGTACGGTGATGATGAGTTGACAAAGAGGAGTTGAATCAACTAGCTATCAGATGAAGGAGGATGGAGTTGGCGCTGGTTGTGGTATGGTTGGTGCCGGAGGAGATGAAAGCTCTGATGAGGTAGATCGCGATGAAGACTGGGTTAGGAAGCGTCACATGAGTATGTTGAGACTTGGAAGACGATGGGGAAGAAGAACCAGCCGCCTATGGTATGTGGCAGTCGGCAAAGGAGTTGGGGATAGGAGTTCACCGGAGCAAGCTCGGAGTGAGCCGAAGGTAGAGGAAGGAAGAGGATTTTTGGCTTAAAGACATGCTGAAGAAGAAGGGAATGCCATGGGGGTCCTTTTATAGGCCAGAGGGCAAGCTTTCAAGCTTGGAAACCAAGTTTTGAAAGCTTGCAAATCACGAAATAGATTTAGGATTTCCAAGAGTTCACATGAACTCTTGGACGAGATTTAGAAGGCAAGACTTACCTTAGATTGAAGAGCAACTCCTCAAGAATCTTCCTTTCAAGTTTGGAAGGGTTTCGCTGTGAAATCAAGGAGAATCTCATGATGGAAGGTCGACGGTTCGTGGGTTCACATAGTAACAGTAGCAGGGGCATTTCTGTGAAGAAGATGAAGAAGCTAAGGGGGCTTTTGTAATAATTTCAAAAATTGAGGGGTTATTTGAGAGAATAAGAGTCAGACTTGGACTAAATGCAAACTAGGTCGAAATAATCTCAAATTGGGCCCAAATTTTGATACAAACCTAATTTGGATTCAAGGAATCCAATGGTAAAGTTGGATTTTGGTTTTGACCTAGTTTGATTGGGTAATTTATGCAAAAACCTAAATTAGGGCAATAGTCTATTTGTGACTCCATTTTGGGTCAAAAGGGGTTCTGATGGTCAATTCAAAGGTACCAAACCCTATAGAATATTTTTTCATAAATTTTAGAGGGTTTAGGTGAATTTTATCTTGACCAAAATCTCAGTTAATTAAGCGGGTCTATTTCTAGGGTTTCAAATGTCCATTAATTCTTGAAATGCATGAAAACCCATTTCTGTCTGCATCGACCCACTTATTAGACATTAATGACCATATGACCTTTAATAAACCCCTGAAATACCCCATGGTTATTCTGTATTTGTGAAATGCGGTTAAAATTACAGAAATAACCCTAGTTTCTCATCTTCTCAAAACAGAACATTATGCTTATATGACCCTCTGATGGTTATGTAGGAGCTTTTATTAACTTTATTAGACCAAATTAAGCTAGTTATGACTCATGATAGTGTTCCCATCACCAATCATGTTAAGATAATGCCAATTTTCCTGTGCATCACAATCACGTCCATGTTGTTCCACCCTGCGATGCCTTCTCCAGAAACGTTGTTAGGAAAGGTAAAGATAAAGCAAAGAGAATGATATGCAAAAAGAGTTATCTAGCATGCCTTCTCCAAAGTTTTATCAATGCTGAGGTCACAGCTACTCCTCTGTATTATGATAGAGCATGCTATCTGGATATGCAAAAAGAGTGATGGAGTTAATTTATGTTGGGTCCTCCAATATGATATTTATTGGTTAAGCCTGTTGTAAATGACCATCATTGCTCTAGAAAATAAGCATATGAGCTCATTAGAGTACATGGGTCTAGTAACAAGCAAAGGGAGTCTCATCTGCAGTACAAGTTCTGAATATGCTTCTTTATCTAGTTCTACACAACTAACAGGTACATAACCAATAAATAGATCCATGAACCTAATACATACTCCTCAGAAGCTTATTTTCTGATAGCTGCATAACAATGCGCCTGCAGAACTAATAGGTCATGGATTAAGCATATTAGGGTCATACATACCTAATATTAGGGTCATTGTCTGAATATTTAGTTGTATGACCTGTAGTTCTGATAACTTATTAGGTACCTGTTAGTTCTGCATATTCATGAATTGATAGTTCAATATTAGGTATCTTATTGGAACTGCATATTCAGAAGCTTCTAAGGAGTTTATATCAATCCATACACCTAATATGCTATATCAGGACCTAATATGTAGTTACTCTTTTTAAAAAGAGGCTATTGGATGTTATTGGACCATCATATATTCTTAAAAGGATTCAACAGAGTGGTTTTTTCCTAAACAATTGTACACCACTCCTTTCTTCATCCAAAAGTGGAGTCATAAAACTGCCAGAGATTATCATGTTAAGTGGGTTGCACACCCTTGTTCTCAGCACCAACTCTTGGCAACCACATCAAAATAGCCACCAATGTAAAAGTGAGCTAATGGGTAATCTTTCAGGTTCACTAGTGACCCTTTTTGTTTTAATAATATACAACTCTATAAATGACTATTAAACATGCGTGTGGAACCACTTTAGTAACAATAGCTCTCAATCACATTATGCAATTGGCACCTGCATACACCACCATGAGGCTTTTAGAGAAGCAATTAGAGCTTCGTTAAAGGATAATAAAGGTCCATTCTCTGGCTAAATTCTTTGTCATTAGTGAGTTTTTGGGATCAAAGTTTCAAGATCACGAATGACCTCATGCATAGTGGGAATGTGTGATCCATATATTCTTCATCTAAATATGTAACAGGCTAACAGCAAGGATATTTCATTGTCAGAGTGTAGCATAATGTAGAAGTTATGAAAAAGATATGCAAGGGGTAGTTATTTTCAGGGAGGGTTCAGACTGGGGCAAGCACCAAGCAAAGTCAGAAGCTAGGTGGTTATCCCATTGAAAGGGGTCATCCTCTATGGTCTTAATTAAAAATGTTGTGGTTTTCAATTAAATAATCTTGCAACTTTTCCCAAGTTCCAATATAAGAAAATGATAAAGTCACTTCCATTGAAGTAAGCATCACATCTGATCCACCACTTATCCCCCCAAACAACTAAAAACTCACTTATTCTATCCAACTTCCTAGTTGCAACTTATCCCACTGCCAAATGCTGCCTAAGATGTAAGCTTGAGCAATAAATAGCTAGCAGTTCATACTTTAGACATTCCATCATTACAGCTACAATATAACTACTATGAATTTGAATCAGTACTTGTTGTTTTGATAATCTTCTTTGTGTTTCTTAATGTAAGCCCATTTGAGCAACTATGATTTTCCTTTCAAAAAGTCATATCAACAAATATGTTTGATGTGTCAATAGTGAACCCCTTATCAAGTTTAAAGGGGATTTCCTGGGCTTGGAAATAAGTTCTCTATAACAACCAAAACCTCAAACCATTTTTGTGTTTGCTATCACATTAATGCACTTGACATCTTTTCTTTATTTTTTGAAAGGGGATCAATGCACTTAATGCTGTATGGAAGGTTATAATTTATGTGAACAAATTTAACAAGCATTCCTAAAAAATTCCAAAAAAAATGCATTGAGCGAAAATTTTCCTATTCTTGCCACCCAACACTGACTTCCTTCAGGTTAACATATTGATGTGAGGTTAGCATGTTATGATGATAATCAATATCTAGCGCAACCTGCATAGATGAATTTCATTAGAAGCACAATCCAAATAACGCATGAACCATGAAAAATAAACTAAAAGATCCATAGTAGAGCATTATGACAGCTAGAATCCATAATTCTCAAGCCAAAACCATGTGAAAAGAAATATAGGTGCTATGAGAAATAGATACAAAAACATGCTAATACTGGCCCTCAAGTCATCATTGCTTCAACCAATTCATCCAAAAAGTTAAAATTAGTTTGAAATACCAAAGCTCTAGGTTGAAGTTGGTTTATTTTCCTCAATCAAATTCATTTGCTATTTTATCTCAACAAGACTCCATTTGAAGTATTAAAAATGCATGCCAAAATTGATGCAGTAGAAAAAATTGATCCAAGTTCACCATCAACATTATAAATAATAGCAGTAGACAACACTCTTTAAAAATACATAAGAGTCCATTTGACATAAAGCAAAACAGAAGCAAGAAGCACACAAATTTAGCCCTTGAATTTAGTATTATTGTTGAGCAATCAAATAAATTTTCAACTCTAAACTTGCAAGGTTGACCTTGGCTTACCATCTAGTCACCCTAAAAACAAAAACTACAATTCAACATATTTAGGTGGTTCTTATTCACTGTATATTAGGATCAAACCAAAGTTGTGGAGGTAGTTGTAGTAGTGGACTCAAAGCCAACAGCACTTGGATTATGTGATCCAAAACAATCCCTACAATTTTCTAATTTGGAAATCATCATAATAATGAGAATATGTTCTTTGATAGTACTGAAACTCTTTAGAAACAAAATGAATGAGAGGAAAACTAAACTTTTAGGCAGATATCTAGTTTGGATATGTGCCCAAAAATTATTAATGCCAATTAGGGAATTAAAAATCCATTGATAATCATCCTACCCCTCATTTATATTGAAAAGCATGCATATTTTAAACATGAATCTCCTTCATTTCTATTCTAAAAAATAAAATGGAAATCAATAATCAACAACAATTCAATAATCTCCAATTATATTCAAAAATTTTAAATCAATAATACTTCAATCAACCTCTTAAAGTCTGAATTAACCAATGAAGAAGTTCCAATGCCATGCATTGAAAGTAATTCTCTAAAATCCCATCCTACTTCAACTTTAGAGCTCCCTTAAATCAGCCCTTTTAAGCTGTAAGTCTGAAAATTAAAGCCCTTTTAGTTTCATCGAGCTTGCCTACAAGTGGATTTGAGAAGTGGGTGAAATCTGATTTGTATTATCAATCTCCTATTTACTTGCAATTGACTATATTTTTTAATTACCTATGAAGAAGCCACTCTTTAAAAATGTATTGATCTACTTGTGCAAGGATGACAAATCCTTTCCTAAAACAATAGAAGATAAAGATTATGATTATTTAGGGATACAAATACACAGTAAAAACAACTAACAATGGCAAGTAATGCATACCGTAAGAATGATGAATCCAATGTCTTATAACATTGTACCAGGTTGATGGAGGTAATTAATGACATCCTTGATTAGCAAATCCATGTCAAAGACAGCAAGTTATCCTTTGCATTACTAAGCAGTGAGAGTTTTTTCCATGCACAATGCTATTACTATGTTTCTACAACAAGATCGTGTTGCAGTGCTAAGAAAAAGGAAAAACTGATAAAAAAACATGATGGTAGAACCCTAGAATCTCATAGGCAGAGCTATTCTCATAGAAAGAAGAGCAAACAATCTTACCTGGGTTGATGGTGAGATTGGCGAGGGTGCAGTGGGCTGAGGTCAGTGATGAGCGGGAGGTTGAGGAGGGTAATCAATGATGAGGATGGGAATGAGGGTGGGCACTCAAGGGTTTTGGGCAGCAGAGCTTGTGGGGGAAGAGGACCGCGACAAAAGTTGTAATTGGGGGATCGAGTTGGATGGGTCAAGGGCATTGAGGCTGACGGTGAACAGGATTTAGGGAGGGAAGGATCAAGGAGGGGAAGGGGGTGGCGGAGATTGTGGGATGGCGCAATTAAGGCGAGATTTGCGATGGGGAGTCGGAGCAGAGGGGGGTGGTGGAGATCGTTAGATGGATTTAGGTGCAATCGAGGGAGATTCATGAGGGGAAGATTGTGGAGGTGAAGGGGGTAGCGAAGATCATAGGAGGGGCTTGGGATTAATTATTTCTTGATTCATTTATTAATATAAGTTTTTAACATTACTGTCACATTACTTTAATTCCCACCCACATGTTTCTCGACACTAAATGAAATTAGAAGTTTTTTTTTTCTACTTAAAGAGAATAAATTTCGATTTAGTTTTTCTCTCTTTATGTTATTAAAAAAATATCGAAGATGAACTAGTGGCCTCCTTTTACCTACACTAATTTGTCATTTAACAAAAATATTATAATGACATAAGTAAAAATTACTGCTAAATAAATGGCTATAGTGGCAAATATATTTGCCACTAATGCTAATCGCCATTTGATAAAAATATTATAGTGGTATATAAAAAAAATTTGCCGCTAAATCAAAAGAATTAGTGGTAAATGCATTATATGCTACTATGTAATTTGTCGCTAAAAGCTATTTTTTTTGCAGTGATTATTGCTGTAGTAGTATAGTGTCGCAATCCAGACAGATATCATTTTATTTATCTATAATTTTTACTGGTTTTATTTCAGGTCCTTCGCTAGGAGACAGTTATTGATATAAATCACTCACTACAAAAAAAGTAACTTATAATGACGGGTGGATTACAATGACATTCCAAATACGCCGCTCTTGATTTTCCTTAAATGTCACTAATTCTTATTTCCCCCTTTTCTTTTCCTTTTTTCCCCTATTGCTCCCTCGCTTGATTTTTTCTTTTGTGTTCTAAACCCATAAAACCTCTCGCCCCCACTACCCAACCTTCCGCCGCACCTCCTTTGATCACTTGCTGCACTCTGCCCACTCCCCTAACACAACACGTATGCATGATGCCTCTCAACCCCATGCCTCCCCCCCCACCGGTCACACACACACTCTATGCCTCTCACCCTGACATCAGGGCCTCCGATCGTCATTCACTCACCTCGCATGACCTCTCAACAGTAAGGCCTTCGATCGTCGCTCACTCGTTTCCTCCCCTCTTGATCGCTGCTCACATACCTCGACATCAGGGTCTACACCAATCTTTCACTCACCTTGACATTAGAGCCTCCACCAATCTCTATTAACAATCTCTTCATTAGGTCACTCTCTATTAGCGATCTCTTTCTCTTGCCTCTCACTCGCCCTATCCTTTCCATGCGATCGCTCACTCTTTCTCTTCTGCTCTCATTTGCCAAAGCTCGCATCAATGCCAAATCTCGAATCTCAGATCTCTCTCCATTGATCTCTCATTCCTACAATTTGATCAGTGTAGCTTAGGTCTGGGAGCTCAATGCTTGCTCAAACAACGTTCATGATTGGGAGCTCTCATTTGATCTGATCTCTCTTTATCAGATCTGGTTTCTATTGATGTTTCTTTCTTACTCTATCTTTCTTGCAATCTCTCTATAGATTGTGTCTGATTCTCGTTGACCTCTCTTGATCATTGACAACCTTGGTTTAGGGTTAGGTTAGAGTGATTTAGGTCAGGGTAAGGTGCTAGTATTTGATTTAAGATCATGGCTATACGATTAATCCGTTGTTTCTAGGATTTATGTTTTGTATGTAGGGGCTTGTGAATGGAGGTGGATCTTGCATGGGGACATTTGCAACCTCGAGCAGGATCTCATGTCACGTAGATTAAGGTACCAACTGCAAATGCTCTACATTTTCTTTTTTTATTGATTGTTATATTTCTTTAGTATTGAGGTATATATGTTGTATTTTCATAATATACATTTTGGATTTTCATAATAAAGGTTTTTAGGATTGATTTCCCATTTGTGTGAGAAAGTAGTTTCAAATATCCATTAAGAGAGACATATAATAAAGCATCTAAGTGTAATTGGCTACAAGTATGTTGAAACGAGCATTGGCTCCTGATGGAGGTTGTTGTGATGCTACAGTTAGGAGAGGTGGTGTTGCGCACACCATGTGTTTGATGAAATGCTACCGAGTGAATCAAAGTTTATATAGCAATCAAGTTTGATTTTGGGATTTAACAAGTCAATCCCATGGGATTCTTGATTGGAGATGAATTTCATGATATCATTTCTCCTTGGTTTGTTGTGGATAATTTTGGTTTTTAGAGTTCAGTTATGAGGACTAGATCATGCCTCTCTGATTGGTGAGAAATATTCCTTACTTAGGGGATTAGATCTTGCACCCTAGTTGTTTTTGTTTGATGAGTTTTGCAAAAGCTAATCCCTCCTTGAGTCAATTTTTTGCTTCTAGATTTTTAAATTTTTCTTGCTTATTTTCTTGTTTGTTTGTTAAGCACTTGTAACAAGAAAAGTTGATGTAGCATTACCTTTGAAGTATATATATATATATATATATATATATATATATATATATATATATATATATATATATATATATATAGACAAACACACGTAATTTCTTGCATACCACGTATGTACGTAGAACCTCTATGAATGAGACATAGGACATAATAAATAGATAATTTCGAATCACACCTCACTTTTTGCAAGGAGTTTCTCCAATGCCATAGGGAGGTAGGATTTAAGGCATCTATGAGGCTTTGGAGTTGAGAGATGGTGGAAAGGACTACCTCGGGAAGGGTGTCAGCAAGGTAACCAAAGTTGCCCGATTCATTCCTTCAATCCACAGTTGTGCTGACTAGTTTTTTGCCTATCCAATTTTTTACCCAGGGTGTTACAGTAATTACTGTTTAAATAAAAAGGAACTAAAAGAAAGAAATGTTACCGTAGTTCATTAGGTAATATTTTTTGTTTCAATAGCATTTTGTTGAATATTATGCCTTTTTTTTTTTTTTTATCCTTAGGCTATTAACAATGTCAACTCCATCATCGCACCGGCATTGATCGAGAAGGTACTCCATAAAGCATGTGCTTGCTTTTGTTTTAGATTCTAGTAGATTTAGGTAGATTCTGCTGTGCTGATTGCAAATATGTTTACCTTCCGTGTTGTGTAGGACCTAACTAAGCAGGTCGAGATTGATAACTTAATGGTTCAGAAGCTTGATGGAACCAAGAACAAATGGGGTTGGTGCAAGCAGAAGGTATTTAAATGGTCATGTTTTGATTTTTGTTTTTTTTACGTGAACGTAAGCATTCGATTACTTTAACCATTAACTCCCATGATGTTCTCCACTTGTAGGTTGGTGCAAATGCCATCCTTGATGTGTCTCCTGCAATATGTATGGCGGGGGTTGTGGTGAACAAGATCCTCCTTTACAAGGTTTGCTGAACTTGAGGGTTTGCTGCATTTTTTCATTCTTGTGCACCTGTGGTTTGTGAAAGACCTCCAACCATGTTTTTTTTGTTGTTTGCAACACATTGCCAACCTCTCTGGAAACAGGAGTCCCGTGTTGCCTGTTCCAGCCTTTAATGTGATTAATGGAGGGTCACATATAGGAAACAAACTGACTATGCAGGTAATTTTTTTTGGCAGGCTAGACTATAATGAAAGGTAAATTTTTCGAGTAAGCATGACTCACTGTGAATAATTCGTATAGGAAGTCATGATTCTTGGAGCCTCCTCATTCAAGGAGGCTATGTGAATAATGTCCATCTCAGCATGTTTTGTCATTTTGCCAATTGGTTTGTGGATTATAGCAAATTTCCTCCATTTCATAATGTCAGGGTGTCATCAAGAAGAAATATGGTCAGGATGCTACCGATGTTGGTGATGAGGGCGGCTTTGCCCCTAACATTCAGGTTTGCTTCTTGATACTATATGAAAATAAGCTTGTGAAGAATTATGATAGTTTCTTTTTAATGTAACTGCATTGATTTGACTCAAGCCCAACTTTTTTGATGGAAATATGAGAAAACTACTAGTTGTTTTCAAGTAGTAATCAGTTTAATCTACAATCTAAAATGAACTGCTTGCTTATTATCTCTATTCTAACAGAGTAGCACCTTTGTTCACATATGGCATAGCTTTCCTATTTTTCTCAAGTCTTCATTGATAATATCAATGATGGAATTAGAACTGTCACATCCTGTGCCTTTTGTTCTGTAGAATGGTTTTGGCTCTTTTGTTCACCTAAGGCATACCTCTCCTATTTTTCTCAAGTCTTCTAAATAATATCAGTGATGGAATTAGAACTATCATGGCCTGGGCCTTCTGTTCTATAAAAAATAAAAACACTGATGGCCACCTGAAAGCTGAAGCTATGCCCAATGGTAGTGCTTTAGAAGAATAGGAAACTCCGAGGAGGCACCTGAGAGTGACTCTACTGCCGATCTATCAGCTAGGACTAAGCAGATGTCGATAGTAGTTGGTCCGAGCAACTTTGCCTCAAGGAAAAAGAAGAGTAGGAAGAACAAAGATGTTGATTCCAATGGTACATAGTTCCAAGACTTATCCATAGGAACTTTCAGGTTGAGATAGTAACCTAGAGGTCTAATGACTTTTTATCGAAGCAAGAAATTTTACAGTCTATTGCATATATTTATTGTCGTGTATGAAAAAGAACCACCCCCTTTTTTGCTCAAAAGAGAATGAATTTAGAAGCTTAAAGTTCAATCATTGAATTGGAGAGATCTCATAAAAAGGTTTTTTTCTTACTGTTTTTAAAACTCTGCAATAAGGGACTGTCCAATACTAATACTAAAATTTGATATTGGTTTTGATCACTTTGATGCACTTCTAGCCCACAGCAAACTGAAGTTTGCTAGGCTATCTTCCACAAGCTTTTGGAGAATGGATTGCTTACCAAGAATGCCATGTAGCAGGTGATTACGTATATGATTGTATTTGTGATTTTCATCCAGCTCTACTGTTTTGCATCCTCATGATTCCTCAATGACCATTTGGTGGGGGGAGTATGGCCAACTCCAAATTGTAGCTATGAGTATGCCCGGTGAGATCAATGTGAAAACTATGGGAAGCTCTTGAATCCCGCTAAGTTACAGAGATCAAAGTGTAAGGTACTCTTGCATGCCATAAGCTAGGATAGTGATAGGTCCTTTTACCTTCGATGGTAGATGGCACATAGATTGTGAGACTCAAATTTTGTCAATGATCTACATTTCTTCATTCTTTTTTTCAAAATCGATATGCTACACCACTCCAGAGATCAGTGATACTAATCACATGTTTTTGCTTGATAATGGAATTCTTTTCTTCCTTTTTGTAGAAAGATGGTGAGTCATCTAAGCGTAATATGGTTGTACTACTGTTGTAAGACATGTTAGAAGTAGTTACCCGTGAAATGGTCAGTGAGAATCAGTTGGTCAATGTCACAAATTTGTTCTTTTTTTATTGCCAAATTTCTGAGTATCCATGGATCAAGTACTTCTAATATGTTTACAAAGAGTTGGTTGAGTTAGGTCATGGTAACAAGGATGTTGTTCCCCAGAGGCAGCTTTTTGTTGGTACAGATTTAAAGTCAGTTGTGCTATGTAACGAACGCGTGCTTCAGATGTCTTCTAAGACGTCTGGGAGGTGGCCCAGATGTCCGACCAGATGTCTGGAACCACTTCCAGACGTCTGGGAATCGGTTATTGTTGGCATGCGTGATTCGTCTGCGCGCCTGAGTGCGCAGACCTGCGTACGCTCTCTCTCCTTCTCTTTTTCCCTCTCTCCTGAGGCTGCAGACCACCCTGTCCCGCTCTCTCTCTCCTCCTTGCGCGGCCTTAAAAGGCCACGCCCTCCCCCTCACTCCCGTCACCTCCGCCCCCTCCCTCTTCTCCTTCCAGTCGGTGCGCGAGAGCGAGTGCGAGTGAGCGGCGGCGGCGACAGCCGCGGCGGGTGCGGGAGGAGGTGCTGCGCGGGAGGCGTCGGCCGTGAGGGCTCGAGCCTGCCGGGGCAGCGGGAGCCGGCCGGCGGGGGCGCAGCAGACGCGGGGTGGCGCGGCAGGCCTGCTGCAGCTCGAGCAGCAGGCAGAGCACTCTCAGCGCGGCCATGCGTCGCGAGCGGAGGGTGAGTCGTGCCCTAGTTCTGGAAACTTTTCCAGAATCAGACGTCTGGGCTGATAGCCAGACGACGGGCACGACATCTGGAAGACTGTCCAGATGTCTGAAAGGTGAGTTATTTCCGTCTTCTTCCTTTTCTTCGACTGACCGTACTAAGAGAGAGAGGAAATGGGTACGCGTAGGTTTTGAGATTCGCATCCAACACGGATCAGACGTCTTGCTGAAGTGCCAGACGACGGGAACGATTTCCAGACGTCCTGGGTGACAATCGGACGTCTGGGAACTAGGCCAGACGCCCCCACAGGCTTCTGGACGTCTGAGAGACCACGCAGAGCAAGGTAACCCCTGATCCACTTTTTAAGACGTCTGGAATAAGTTCTAGACGTCTGATTTTGCACTGTTTCGTCGTTTTCGACCCGTTTAGGGCCCGTTCGGAGTCCATTTTCCGCGTTTCGAGTTGCGTGCTTTTCGGAATTACATCCTCTACTCATCTACAGTAGCTATGTACTGTTTTGAGAAACTCCGTGTGTTTGATCCTTGTGGTAGGACCCTGTTCCGTTGCAGTCTCGGGGGTTGTGGAGGCACGCGGGATTCCCGACCACGCCCCCAGTTCGCCTGTTGTAACCGGTAGAGTGGCATTTAAGTTTATTAGCATAATCTATTAAATTATGGAACCATAAATAGAACCTAGGACATTGCATGAATCCTAGGAATGAGAAATGAGATTGAATGATAGATCTTAGGGTGTTGCATAAATCCTAGGGCTGAAAAACTAGATTGTATGATAGATCCTAGGGTATGACATGAATCTTAGGATGGGAAAACTAGTGGAATATGTGAACACTGCAGTCTTGAAAATGTGGAAAAGAAATAATAGCTGCCTGTAAATTTATTTAAATAGCTTCCTGTTATGAATAAATGAACATGCTTAAGAATATGGGATGTATGAACATGAAACTGGAAAGGTGAAACCGGAATGCGCTGAGTTAAAGAGCTGGAACCCTACGGGGAATTAGGAGTAGAACTCCTGGAAGGTGAATGGAATAGAATTGGGGAAGTGAGCTGACCCTTGAGTACGGAGTACCAAGGAGAGCGACTGTCCTCCTGTTTAGTGCAGAGCGGAGCCAGCCGTCCCAGGGACCCAGGGTTAGGACTGGCCACTCTGTACCGACTTGCTGGCCCTCGTGTACGTAGTACCGAGGAGAGATACTAGTGTAGGGAGGTACTAGCTACCCCACGGGCCCCGAGGTTCTGCTAGCCTCCTACACCGACTTGTTAGGCCCACTGTTACGAACGCGTGCCCCGGACGTATTTTAAGACGTCTGGGAGGTGGCCCAGACGTCTGACCAGACGTCTGGGATCACATCCAGACGTCTTTCCAGACGTTTGGGATGGTTTACAGACGTCTGAAAAATCGTTATCGTCCACACCCGCGAGTCGTCTGCGCGCCTGCGCGCTCAGACCGCATATTCGTTATTCCCTCTTTTTCTTCTGCGGCTGCAGACGCCTGCCGCGCCTTCTCTCTCTCCTCTCCGCGCGGCCTTAAAAGGGCCACGCCTCCCCTCCCATCTCCACCGTCTCCTTCTTCTTCTCCTTCCCGTGCACGAGAGCGAGCGAGCGCGAGGGCTGCAGCGGCGGCCGCAGTGAGCGCGGAGGAGGCGTGGCGTGTGAGGGCGGAGCTCTGCCGTGAGGGCGAGCTCGCCGGAGCGGCTTGGCTGGCCGGCGGAGGGCGCAGGGGGCGCGGAACGACGCGGAGAGGGACCTGTTGCAGTCTGAGCAGCAGGAGCGCGAGGTGCGACGCGGGCGGCGTCGCGAGCAGAGTCCGGGTCGCGCCCTGATTCTGGAAAAATTTCCAGAATCAGACGTCTGGGTTGATAGGCAGGCGGCGAGGACGACGTCTGGTATCTCATACAGACGTCTGAAAGGTGAGTATTCCATTTTCTTCTTCCTTCCTGTTGACTGACCGTACTGAGGGAGGGAGTTGGCTGTGCGCAGGTTCGCTGATTCACCATCCTTTGCGAATCAAACGTTTGGAAGTTGTACCAGACGGCTGGAGTGACCTCCAGACGTCCGGGGTTACCATCGGACGTCTGGGAGCTAGGACAGACGTCCCCGCAGACTTCTGGACGTCTAGGAAACCACACTGAACATGTAATTCTCTGATCCACTGTTTAAGACGTCTGGAAGAAGTTCCAGACGTCTGATTTTGCACAGTATCGTCTTTTTCAACCAGTTTAGGGCCCGTTCGGGCTCCGTTTTCCGTGATTCGAGTTGCGTTCTTTTCAGAATTAATTCCTCCACCCGTCTACAGTAGCTATACACTGTTTTGAGACACTCCTTGTATTTGATCCTTATGATAGGACCTCGTTCAGTTGCAGTCTTGAGAGTCGCGGAGGCACGCGGGATTCCCGATCACGCCCCCATTACTCCCGTTGTACCTGGTAGAGTGGCTTAAGTTTATTTTTAAAATCTGTTAAAGTATGGAACCATAACTAGAATCTAGGACATTGCATGAATCCTAGGAATGAGAAATGTATGGAATGATAGCTCCTAGGTGATGCATGAATCCTAGGGCTGGAAAACTAGTTGTATGCTAGATCCTAGGATGTGGCATGAATCTTAGGATGGAAAAACTAGTGGAATGTATAATACTGCAGTCTTGGAAAAATGGAAAGGAATATAAAGCTGCCTGTAAATTGAATTAACAGCTGCCTGTTATGAATAAAGAAACATGATTAAGATCATGGATTGTGAGAACGTGAAACTGGAAGGTGAAACATATGATGTTCTGAGATAAAGAGCTGGAACCCTACGGGGAATTAGGAGTGGAACTCCTGGAAAGAAAAAGGAATGGAACTGAGATGTAGTTTGTACTGTCTCTTGGGTACGCAGTACCAAGGGAAGTACATGTACCTGTTTAGTGCAGAGTGGGGCCAGCCGCCCCAGGGACCCGGGGTTAGGATTGGCCGCTCTGTACCGACTTGTTGGCCATCGCGTACGTAGTACCGAGGAGAGCTACTAGTGTTAGGAGAGTACTAGCTACCCCACGGGCCTCGGGGTTCTGCTAGCCTCCTTCACCGACTTGTTAGGCCCACTAGGGCAAACCAGGGTAGTCATGCGAGGGTACGCAGACTGTGGAGGGGCAAGGCCCCGATTTGGTTACTGTGGAGGGGTTGGACCCCTGTTACTGAGAGGGCTCTGCCCTGGTTCCGTGCTGTGCTTTGGGCGCACTCGTTAACGGAAACGACTGACCGCGTGCCAGTGCAGGCTAGCTACCTGTGCGTTTATCGCGCGTGCCGTAGTCACCGTTATGTCTGTCAGTGACCTTGGGGTGGTTGACTGAGGGTAGGATCACCACGGGGGACTCTCTCGGCCAGGAGAGCACCACGTGCTACTTCTACTTTTGGAAAAGACTGCAATCAAGATCGTTCCCACGAGGACATTCGAGATCAAGTAAAGGATCTGAGAAATAAATGAAATAGTGAGAAAATTGAATGATGTGAATAAAGGAAGTAATAGAACATAACAGCTACTGTACACTCTACTGTTGCCTTTAGTTAGTTTGCCACTCTACTTAGCGTTTTGCTGACGTGTTACACTCGTTACCTTTTTCAGGACCAAGTGTTGAGCAGCCAGGGTCGGTGGCTGCAGAGGACGCTGGGCCGAGTAGGGTCCAGTAGAGTTACCACAGTCTCTTGTACCTCTTTTGTTTCTGTTCTAGTGAGTAGTTCTTGTTTCCGCTGTACTTTCTTTACTTGCAGTTTTTGTTATATGATAAATGTTGTTCTACTGTTGTGGTGGTATCTACTGTAGTAGTTTCTTTCCTTACTGCTGTACTTTCTTACTATTAGTTATATTCATGCTGAATGTGGTTTATTTTACTGTCTTTTGGTTACTTCCTCGTTGGACGACTAGGTCTTGGGATTAGTCGAGTCGGTCCGGTTCTCGTGTCTCGTAGGGACTCGGGAACCGGGTCGTTACAAGATGGTATCAGAGTAAGGTCGTCCCGAGAAGTGAATCAATTGACTGGAAAATAACCAATTCACAGGTTTATAACTAGAGTAGCCACCACAACATATCTCTTGACATGAGCTCTTAGAAGTTTCGTTAGGTACCGTCTGTTTTGACGTTTTTCATTTTGTTTCGCATCTCCATTGTAGGAGATGCCTCGTCGTGGAGCTAGGAGGGTGGGCCACGGACGAGGTCGGGGCCCGAGGGACAGATGTGTCGGGCTTGGAGTACATACTACCCCTCCTCTTCTCCTGAACATACCGTCTCCGGACCTCGTCCAACTGATTCGAGAGGTGGTTCGAGAAGAATTTCAGCTTCCACCCACGTCGCCATCCCCTCCCCCTTCCGAGCGTATGACAGGGGAGTTAGTGGTGGAATGAGATTTTCGCCGCCACACTAGGCGCGTTAGGAGGACTCAAAGGAGACATGTGGCATCCGCAGGAGAGCCGTCACGTTGTACAGGGCCATCAGTGGCCTTTGGGGGCCCTCGACAGGAGCCAGTCGCCAGCACCGGACCCCCGCCTAGCCGACAGCAGGGACTCACTGAGGGCGGGAGTCGGGTTCCCCTCTGCTACCAGTGTGGCCAGCCGGGCCACGTCAGGAGGGACTGCCCATCTAGGGTAGGAGGTCAGCAGATACTTCCCGCGTAGAGCGCTGGAGGGCACGTAGGAGGCCGCGGTTCCCAGGCACGAGGAGGAGGACAGCAGTCGCGAGGAGGGTATCGGCCAGCACCTACCCGTCCGACGCAAGAGTGTGGCTGCTTCGTCTGCACCTAGAGCTGAGGGGCGTATCAACGCCCTAACACACAGGGACGCCAGAGCATCGGGATCCGTGGTAGCAGGTATGGTTTCAGTTTCTGGCAGACTCGTTTACACGCTTTTCGATTCCGGCGCTACGCACTCGTTTGTCGCAGCCAGTTTCGCAGTTAGTTTGGACCAGGATTATACACTGTTAGAGAATCCGTTCGTAATCAGAGGTCCGAGTGGTCAGCTGTTTGTAGCTGAGGAGGTGTACACGGGTTGCGAGGTCAGCATCGGGGGACATAGCCTGCCAGCTGACCTGATTATGATACAGATGGAGGACTTTGGAGTGATTCTGGGGATGGATTGGCTGTCCGCTTACCACGCCTTGGTAGACTGTTTTGAGAGGAAGATTGTCTTCTCCATTCCGGAGTTGCCTTCTTTCGAGTTTCACGGGCAGCCAGTGGACGGAGGTTTCAGGTGCATTTCGGCACTTCGGGCGGCGAGACTTTTGAGCCAGGGGTGTGAGGGCTTCCTAGCCTGTGTGGTGGCAGAGCCTAGCCCGGTGGCAGACTTCCAGAGCATCCCAGTGGTCAGAGAGTTCCCCGACGTGTTTCCAGACGAGTTACCAGGACTACCGCCCGAGCGTGAGATCGAGTTTGAGATCTCACTAGTACTAGGGACCAGCCCCATCTCCACCGCGCCATACAGGATGGCACCGCTTAAGCTGCGAGAGCTCAAGTCCCAGTTGCAGGACCTTTTGGAGAAAGGTTTCGTGAGGCCCAGTGCGTCTCCCTGGGGAGCCCCGGTACTGTTTGTGAAGAAGAAGGATGGGACCCTACGCCTTTGTATGGACTACCGACAACTGAATAGGGTCACCATCAAGAACAGATATCCGCTGCCGAGGATCGATGATTTGTTTGACCAGTTGCGGGGTGCCACGGTGTTTTCTAAGATAGACTTGAGGCCTGGATACCACCAGTTGAGGATCAGGGAGACCGACGTCTCCAAGATAGCTTTCCGCACCCGGTACGGACACTACGAGTTTTTGGTCATGCCGTTTGGGCTGACCAATGCCCCCGCTACTTTCATGGACCTGATGAATAGGGTGTTTAGACCGTACTTGGATCAGTTCATGGTGGTTTTCATAGATGATGTGCTCATCTATTCTAGAGATCGAACGCAGCACGGATAGCACTTTCGGATGGTTCTGGACACTCTGAGACGACGCAGGCTGTACGCCAAATACAGCAAGTGCGAGTTCTGGTTGAGGGAGGTGACCTTCTTGGGTCATGTGATATCTGGTGACGGCCTGGCGGTGGACCCCGCCAAGGTTGAGGCAGTGCTCAGGTGGGAGAGACCGTGTTCAGTCACTGAGATTCACAGTTTCCTGGGACTGGCAGGTTACTACAGACGGTTCATCAGGGGATTTTCACAGATTGCGCGTCCTATGACACAGTTGACCCGGAAGGACGTGCCTTTCGCTTGGACAGACGCCTGTGAGGCGTGTTTTCTGGAGCTGAAGGAGAGGTTGACCTCGGCTCCCGTGCTCACCATCCCTGACAGTAGTGGCGGGTTCGTTGTGTACACGGACGCTTCCTTGCAGGGGTTAGGAGGTGTGATCATGCAGAGGGGTCATGTTTTCGCTTACGCTTCGCGGCAACTGAAGCCCCATGAGCATACCTACCCTACCCACGACCTAGAGTTGGCAGCTGTTGTCTTCGCGCTGAAGACCCGGAGGCACTACTTGTACGGTGAGACCTTCGAGATTTTTTACAGATCACAAGAGCCTCAGATATCTTTTTGACCAGAAGGAGCTCAACATGAGACAGAGACGTTGGTTGGAGCTCCTAAAGGACTACGATTGCAGCATCTCCTACCACCCAGGAAAGGCCAATGTGGTGGCTGACGCCTTGAGCCGTAAGACGCCCGCACGCTTGGCCAGTCTACAGTTACAGAGTTGGAGCCTTTTGGAGGAGGTGGGCAGTTGGCGACCTCTAGAGTTACGAGGATACTGTGGGGCAGTGACGGTGACATGGCAGACCAGGCCAGAGCTGATAGACCGTATCATCACAGGACAGATGGCTGATCCGTACTTGCAGCCTTTGCGCGACAGAGTACTACAGGGGACCCAGGGGACTTCTCTTTCACAGACCAGGTGTTACGCTTGAGGGGATGGTTGTGCGTTCCCAGAGACGAGGAGCTGTTGAGAGAGCTCCTGACTGAGGCACACGGTTCCAGATTCACCATACATCCCGGAAACACGAAAATGTACCATGACTTGAGACGCGAGTTTTGGTGGAGAGGGATGAAGCGGGATGTGGGTGAGTTCGTGCAGCAGTGCTTAGTGTGCCAGCAGGTGAAAGCCGAGCATCAGAGGCCTGCAGGGCCGCTTCAGCCGCTTCCAGTGCCAGAGTGGAAGTGGGAGAGCATCACCATGGACTTGGTGGTGGGCTTACCTGTTACCCAGCGGGGACACGACGCAGTCTGGGTAATAGTGGATAGATTGACGAAGACGGCGCGATTCTTGCCGATCCGAGTCACTTTGGGACCAGCACAGTTGGCAGAGAGGTATATCCGTGATGTGGTGCGACTACACGGAGTTCCGCGGGAGATCGTATCCGACCGGGATACCCGCTTTACGTCCCAGTTTTGGGCTGAGTTTCAGCAGGCCTTGGGGACGAGGTTGAGGTTTAGCACGGCTTACCACCCCCAGACGGATGGACAGTCTGAGCGCACGATACAGACACTCGAGGACCTTTTGCGTGCCTGTGTACTGGACTGGAGGGGCTCTTGGGAGGAGCACCTGCCCCTAGCGGAGTTTGCATACAACAACAGTTATCACTCGAGCATCGGCATGGCTCCCTATGAGGCTTTGTACGGACGGAGGTGTACGGCACCCTTGAGTTGGGTTGAGGTGGGGACCAAGTGGGAGGTTGGCCCCAGGTTGATCCGGCAGAGTCAGGAGGTAGTTGAGCAGATCCACAGACGACTTCGCACTGTCAGGAGCAGATAGAAGAACTACGCGGATCGCAGACGCAGAGAGGTGCAGTTCGAGGTTGGGGACCACGTCTTCCTTCGTGTTTCGCCCATGAAGGGCTTACAGCGGTTTGGGGTGAAAGGGAAGCTCGCGCCGAGGTTCGTGGGGCCCTTTGAGGTCCTGGAGCGGGTTGGACCCGTTGCTTACAGACTTGCCCTTCCCCCGCAGCTTTCTGGTGTGCACGACGTGTTCCACGTGTCCAACCTCAGGAAGTACGTAGCCGATTCCAGTCACGTACTGAGTCACGAGAGCGTCGAGGTTAGCGATGACCTGACCTACCCCGAGCGGCCAGTGCAGATCCTAGACCGAGCCGTCCGCAGTTTGAGACGAAAGCAAGTACCCCTGGTAAAGGTTTTGTGGAGGAGCCAGCGGTACGAGGAGGCTACCTGGGAGCCTGAGACGGCAATGCGGGAGCGGTACCCAGAGCTTTTCGCGGGTACGTCTTTTCAGACCGGGTTCGGTCCTCTTTGAGTTTGTTATGGTTATTTGGACGTCTTTTCCCGGACCCTAGTTGGCGCAAGTTTCGGGGACGAAACTTCCTTTGAGTTTGTTATATTGTTACGAACGCGTGCCCCGGACGTATTTTAAGACGTCTGGGAGGTGGCCCAGACGTCTGACCAGACGTCTGGGATCTCATCCAGACGTCTTGCCAGACGTCTGGGATGGTTTACAGACGTCTGAAAAACCGTTATCGTCCACACCCGCGAGTCGTCTGCGCGCCTGCGCGCGCAGACCGCATATTCGTTATTCCCTCTTTTTCTTCTGCGGCTGCAGACGCCTGCCGCGCCTTCTCTCTCTCCTCTCCGCGCGGCCTTAAAAGGGCCACGCCTCCCCTCCCGTCTCCACCGTCTCCTTCTTCTTCTCCTTCCCGTGCACGAGAGCGAGCGAGCGCGAGGGCAGCAGCGGCGGCCGCAGTGAGCGCGGAGGAGGCGCGGCGTGCGAGGGCGGAGCTCTGCCGTGAGGGCGAGCTCGCCGGAGTGGCTTGGCCGTCCGGCGGAGGGCGCAGGGGGCGCGGAACGACGCGGAGAGGGACCTGCTGCAGTCTGTGCAGCAGGAGCGCGAGGTGCGACGCGGGCGGCGTCGCGAGCAGAGTCCGGGTCGCACCCTGATTCTGGAAAAATTTCCAGAATCAGACGTCTGGGTTGATAGGCAGGCGGCGAGGACGACGCCTGGTATCTCATACAGACGTCTGAAAGGTGAGTATTCCATTTTCTTCTTCCTTCCTGTTGACTGACCGTACTGAGGGAGGGAGTTAGCTGCGCGCAGGTTCGCTGATTCGCCATCCTTTGCGAATCAGACGTCTGGAAGTTGTACCAGACGGCTGGAGTGACCTCCAGAGGTCCGGGGTTACCATCGGACGTCTGGGAGCTGGGACAGACGTCCCCGCAGACTTCTGGACGTCTGGGAAACCACACTGAACATGTAATTCTCTGATCCACTGTTTAAGACGTCTGGAAGAAGTTCCAGACGTCTGATTTTGCACAGTATCGTCTTTTTCGACCCGTTTAGGGCCCGCTCGGGCTCCGTTTTCCGCGATTCGATTTGCGTTCTTTTCAGAATTAATTCCTCCACCCGTCTACAGTAGCTATACACTATTTTGAGACACTCCTTGTATTTGATCCTTGTGATAGGACCTCGTTCAGTTGCAGTCTTGAGAGTCGCGGAGGCACGCGGGATTCCCGATCACGCCCCCATTACTCCCGTTGTACCTGGTAGAGTGGCTTAAGTTTATTTTTAAAATCTGTTAAAGTATGGAACCATAACTAGAATCTAGGACATTGCATGAATCCTAGGAATGAGAAATGTATGGAATGATAGCTCCTAGGTGATGCATGAATCCTAGGGCTGGAAAACTAGTTGTATGCTAGATCCTAGGATGTGGCATGAATCTTAGGATGGAAAAACTAGTGGAATGTATAATACTGCAGTCTTGGAAAAATGGAAAGGAATATAAAGCTTCCTGTAAATTGAATTAACAGCTGCCTGTTATGAATAAAGAAACATGATTGAGATCATGGATTGTGAGAATGTGAAACTGGAAGGTGAAACATATGATGTTCTGAGATAAAGAGCTGGAACCCTACGGGGAATTAGGAGTGGAACTCCTGGAAAGAAAAAGGAATGGAACTGAGATGTAGTTTGTACTGTCTCTTGGGTACGCAGTACCAAGGGAAGTACATGTACCTGTTTAGTGCAGAGTGGGGCCAGCCGCCCCAGGGACCCGGGGTTAGGATTGGCCGCTCTGTACCGACTTGTTGGCCATCGTGTACGTAGTACCGAGGAGAGCTACTAGTGTTAGGAGAGTACTAGCTACCCCACGGGCCCCGGGGTTCTGCTAGCCTCCTTCACCGACTTGTTAGGCCCACTAGGGCAAACCAGGGTAGTCATGCGAGGGTACGCGGACTGTGGAGGGGCAAGGCCCCGATTTGGTTACTGTGGAGGGGTTGGACCCCTGTTACTGAGAGGGCTCTGCCCTGGTTCCGTGCTGTGCTTTGGGCGCACTCGTTAACGGAAACGACTGACCGCGTGCCAGTGCAGGCTAGCTACCTGTGCTTTTATCGCGCGTGCCGTAGTCACCGTTATGTCTGTCAGTGACCTTGGGGTGGTTGACTGAGGGTAGGATCACCACGGGGGACTCTCTCGGCCAGGAGAGCACCACGTGCTACTTCTACTTTTGGAAAAGACTGCAATCAAGATCGTTCCCACGAGGACATTCGAGATCAAGTAAAGGATCTGAGAAATAAATGAAATAGTGAGAAAATTGAATGATGTGAATAAAGGAAGTAATAGAACATAACAGCTACTGTACACTCTACTGTTGCCTTTAGTTAGTTTGCCACTCTACTTAGTGTTTTGCTGACGTGTTACACTCGTTACCTTTTTCAGGACCAAGTGTTGAGCAGCCAGGGTCGGTGGCTGCAGAGGACGCTGGGCCGAGTAGGGTCCAGTAGAGTTACCACAGTCTCTTGTACCTCTTTTGTTTCTGTTCTAGTGAGTAGTTCTTGTTTCCGCTGTACTTTCTTTACCTGCAGTTCTTGTTATATGATAAATGTTGTTCTACTGTTGTGGTGGTATCTACTGTAGTAGTTTCTTTCCTTACTGCTGTACTTTCTTGCTGTTAGTTATATTCATGCTGAATGTGGTTTATTTTACTGTCTTTTGGTTACTTCCTCGTTGGACGACTAGGTCTTGGGATTAGTCGAGTCGGTCCGGTTCTCATGTCTCGTAGGGACTCGGGAACCGAGTCGTTACACCCACTGGGGCAAACCAGGGTAGTCAGGCGAGGGTGCGCGGACTGTGGAGAGGTAAGGCCCCTGTTTGGTTACTGTGGAGGGGTTGGACCCCTGTTACTGAGAGGGCTCTACCCTGTACTGGTTCCGTGCTGTGCTTTGGGCGCACCCGTTAACGGAAATGACTGACCGCGTGCTAGTGCGGGTTAGCTACCCGTGCGTTTACCGTGCGTGCCGTAGTCACCGTTACGTCTGTCAGTGACCTTGGGGTGGTTGACTAAGAGTAGGATCACCACGGGGTACTCTCCCGGCCAGGAGAGCACCACGTGCTACTTCTACTGTTCGGAAAAGACTGCAATCAAGATCGTTCCCACGAGGAACATTCGAGATCAAATGAAGGATCTGAGAAATAGATAAATTGTGAAACAATAGAAAGGCGTAAATAAAGGAAGAAAGAAAATTAAAACAGCTACTGTACACTTTACTGTTTCTTTAGTTTACCTGCCACTCTACTCAGTGTTTTGCTGACGTGTTACACTTGTTACCTTTCAAGACCAGGTGTTGAGCAGCCAGGGTCAGTGGCTGCAGAGGACGCTGGGCCGAGTAGGGTCCAGTAGAGTTACCACTGTTCTCTTGTACCTCTTTTTGGTTCCACTGTAGTGAGTAGTTCTTGTTTCCGCTATACTTTTCTTTACCTGCAGTTCATATTAGGCTATGAATGTTGTTCTACTGTTGTGGTAGTACATACTGTAGTGGTTTCTTTCCTTACTGCTGTATTTTCGTACTGTTAGTTATATTCATGCTGAATGTGGTTTATTTTACTGCTCTTTTGGTTACTTCCTCGTTGGACGACCAGGTCTTGGGATTTGTCGAGTCGGTCCGGTTCTCGTGTCTCGTAGGGACTCGGGAATCGGGTCGTTACATGCTATTTGCTCTAATTATGACTGCTCAATAGGAAGAATAGGTATGTAAAATAAACAAACATCACATTATTGGAGCTGGAGAATGTAGATGGTGTGCCAATTATATTTTACTTGGGAAAGATTTTTTTGGGTTTTGTTTTGTAGCCAATTAATTCTTTGATTTGTTAAGAACATCGGGCAACACTTCCATTTGCTAAAAGATGGCGTATCAATTATATTAATTCTTTCATTTGCCAAGCACTTTGCCTTCATCTACTCTTTTTCTTTAGTGGATTGAATTCTTTGATATAGATAGGTAAAGTGTATAGATTTGATGGGTGGGTATCTTTGGATATTGGTGATATTCTTGTAGGTAAGAAAAAATGACGAGCTTGAAATGTTGCCAAAGGTGGCAATATTCAATGTGGCTTTTAGAGAGATCTTGTGTTTTCTTTGCCTTGATTTCTTGTGGTGTCTCAAAGGGTAAGGTGAGGTGTCTATTTAGGTTGTTTTGAGATTATTCATGTTTTAACCACTCTTTGTTTGTGTTATTTAATTAGGTTCATAAAAATGAATAGCATCAGTGATTTAGTGGTAAAATAATACCCTTACACGGTACAGACGCGGGTTCGATTCCCGGCTGGTGTATCTTTTTTTGTTCCAAGTTAGAGAATTCACTTTTTAATCTTTATGCTTCTTGAATTACTTTACTTTAAGCACAGAAATGAGAGGTTACTTAAAAAAATTAGAATTATAAATAATTACGTAACATTAATTTCTTGCATGTTTTACGATAATGATGAAACTTGTAATTTGAATTTTTGAGAAATGTTATGTTCATCCTAGAAAGTTTGGATATTTTTATTAGATTTTATGTCTTTTTTTACTATTTTGTAAAGGTAGATACTTAAAATTTTATTGCAATATTTATTTACTTTCTTTTTATTATCTTTTAAGGAGACTTAATATACTTTTGGCTTATCATAATAAATTTGATTTTTATTAACTCTATCAATTTCCTTCTTTTCATTATAGTTTATGAAAAAGTTACATCTGTGTACCTTATATAACATACAAAAAAGTAGAGTGGATGATACCTAATAATACATTTATATATTAGTATATTAAGAAATTAAGGCAACAATAAAGGAAAAATGTCATTATATGCGTTCATCAAAACTTTATCTTTCTACAGTAATAAAAATATTAACATGTTTTTTCTATTACCAAATATTAGTTTAAATATGGAGTACTCACCTATAGCGACGGTATTGTCGATGTTTAACATTATTAGAGTTGATAGCCTTGATCTATACTAACGGATAAAATCGTTGCCAGTAGCATGAAAGTCAAATTAGACAACCTTAAAAAATTTCACCGTCACTGGAGAGTGAGGTACAACACCGATGGTTTTTACCGTCAGCATTGCCTACAGCGACATCTCTTAAACGAATGCCAAGTTTGACCGTTAGAATAGGCATATGTAGCTATAGCGACGGTGTTCCAGGCCTACATCGACGATTTCTAACCATCGGTGTAGGTAAAAAATGATGTTATGATTCTCTAAGATCCAAAATATGTCTTTTACTTCAAAAATGTTAAGTTTATTTATAAAAGAATGAATTAGAAGCAATATAATCAAAGAATCAATCAATCTAAATCAATTATTTACAAGTTAGATCAAGAAAAATTCAATCAGAAATGCCTTAAAAACATAAACAAACAAGGCAAAAAAAATTAATAAAGATTTACCTATATATAAAATACTTTACATTAAATATATGCATACATACATAACACCTATACACTTAATCTTAATTTACATAACATAGCTTTATAAATACATAATTAACCTATATTTACATAGCTAGCATATATATATATATATATATATGTAATACTAACACCTACAAAAAAATATATATAGTACACACAACACATAACATACATAATGTATAAATATATACACACAACTAGTATATAACACTTAGACCTATGTTATAAGTATATATATTAATAAACCTACGCATATACATAACTAACATACATAGTATATACATAATATATATATATATATATATATATATATATATATATATATATATATATATATATAAATATAATACTAACACTTAACCTATACTTAACACATAACACTAAATATATATATAATATATACACTATACATAACACACATAGAATATATATGTATATATCTTCCTATGCACACATATATAATACACAGTACTTAACACTTAGCCAATTCTTTTATTTTAACATAACACTTAACTCATGGCCCAAAAAGAATGGTAGGCTTTTTGAGTAGATCAACAGCCCAGTGGGCCGGATTAGTCGCTATTAGGCCCACCCCATGGGGAGGACAATGCCACAATTTAGCTTAGATTAGTCCCACATAGGCCTATGCACACACGCACGTGCAGCACATGCTCACCCGAATGCATACACGGGTGCACACGGCATGGTTTTTAAGTAACATGCAAGGCACGTCGTATCATCCGCGTCGATGTCACTAAACGGGACTACATCGGCAATTATTTAAATATGACTTCAGCATCCTAACAACTCATGATGTGGAACTATCTAGAGCACCTTAATTCAGTTGCACCTATGCTACAGTGCATGGTTTATTAGGAAGTTTAGGGCTATAATTAATGGTTAATTAAGGTTTTGATTTACCATTAAATTATATAATCTTAAAGTTGATACATAAGGCTATCTATTGATGTAATTAGATTAAGTTAATTATTCTGATAAATATGTTTTTAAATTATTTAAAGTTAGGTATATTATACAGTTATAATTAAGTCTAATTACTAATGTACACTATAATTTATTATATAAATTACTTAATTAAAGTTTAATTTAGTTAATTTACATATTTACATGATTAATTAAGAATTTTAAATAATTTACTCTGATTTATTAAGGTATTTACATGGTTTATTATACACGTTACATTCTATATATATAAATTAATTATATAATATATACATACTCTTGATAAATATATTTAAAATAAGTTAAAATATATATTATTAGAATATAGTATAAATTAGTATATTACATAGTTAGATTATTAACTTAGGTTAACTTAAATTATTAATATACATCATTAACTCATATATATATATATGTTAATTTTTATAATATATGCTATAAATGCTATATTAATACACACACACCCAAACTATTGTACACACATAATATATATATACATAAGCTATATACATATATAATTTCCATATATAATATATGCATATATAATTATACAATATAACTTAGTATAACTATACATTATAACTTAGCTATATAAAAATTATATATATATATATATATATATATATATATATATGCACATCATTCAAATACATATAACTTACTATATAGTATTAGCTTATGAATATATACATGTATTTACCCTATATACAAGGGGTATTTTAGGATTTTGTAATTTTTTCTTATTTTTATTTTGTTTTTGACTTTTATAAGAAGAGAGAAAAAGGAGAGAAACTAGGAAAGAGGGAAAACACTCATTTTGTGGTTTTTGCTTTTAATTCTTTATTTTTGAACATGAGAAGTCTAGAACTTCTGCAGGTATGTTATCCTGGATAGAGAACTCAAAACTTACATCTAAAAACTCAAACACATAAAATATATTCTAATCTCACTCAAGACACTTTTTATTTACTTATTTATTTACACTCTTTTTGTATCTTTCATATATTCTTTAGGAAAAAGCTGGAAAAATGGCTCAATAAAGATTAAAAATCTATTCGAAGCCTAGAAAATATATCCAAAAATGTTTGAAAGATAGAATCATTCATGAAAAGCTTCCAAATATCAATAAAGACCAGAAGTAAACAGTAGAACATTGTTTAAACATTGGATTTCACATGAATAGTAGTTTAAACCGATATCGGGTCTTCAAATTGCTGACAATGAATTTTACATAGCTTATACAAATTCTTCAATTCAAATTAAGACCAACTAATGGTACAAGAATTCTTGTTTACATCATAATCCTCCAGAATTTCATTTACACTTTCAATGATATCAAAAATCACTCAGATTTGACCTTCTCTTGCTGAGAATGTAAAATCATGTCGTTACTAGCAAAATTCCTTCACTCTGCTCACTACTTAATCCGCATGTATCCACACATGGTCTTAACACTGAAAAATCTAATCAAACTATGTTTATATCAAATACTTCCATTACAAGCTCTGCATTATCCAAAATCCACATAAATTCCATGATAAAAACCTTAGTTAAGCTCATTTAGACAGTGTGACCACAAAAATCGCCCAAGATCATCAGTTCTGATTAGAACTTACTAAATATGTTTGACAGCCTCAGAACTTCACTTTAGGCACTTCTTTAGACTCTAAAATCATCATAAATCACTTTCAAACCTCAATCAAAACATTCATACACAAATTTGATATTTGGAATACAAAATCCACCTCAAACCTAGACTATGAACCTCTACAACCTAGATCTGATTTCAATCAATAAAACCTCATGTCAACTTGTTGCAAATGCTCTCTAAATGATTTAAAACTTAATGCAAGTCAGATCACAAGTTGAAGATCTCTCAAAACCCTAATTGATTCCTCTTATCAAGCTATAGACGGCGTAAAAGAGGAGATCAAATTAGGCATTAAAACTAACTATAATACATTCTCTCACCTTTATTGAAATCCTTCAAACCTTACTCAAGCCTTGAGCAGTGAATTAAAACAAGATTTATCATGAAAACATTGTTGCCCACCTGGGCATTTGATCAGTTGTTGTTGAGGTGATATGATCACCTAGTCTTCCTACACACCATTAGTTGGTGTTCAAGGAGGTTAGGCAACGCTGTTGAATCATTGTGTCGACCTCAATTCCATGCATCGAATTTCATAGGTCCATACTATCCAGAAAATAAGAGAAACAGTGTCAGACCATAGAAATTAGGTGTAAGCTCATCAAACAGTAAAAATCCAATCAAATTAGCTTACACCCATCTAACTAAAACCAATTACACAAATATCAACTCAACTTGATCAATTAAAACCGATTGAAATGAAATTACTTCTCAAATTTCTCACTCAATAGTGAAAATGAAATTGACCAATTGATCAAATTAGCGCAATTCAAATCATGAGGAGGGTCTTTGTGATTCAATGGAATGTATGAAAGGAATGTTTGATGGATCAGCACGCTATAAGATCTGAGAGCTATTGAGCTCTAGACCTTATAGCTTCTCAGATGAAAGAGTTGAATTGGCGATTAAAATGCAAGAAAATAGAGAAGAATGCGATCGTGAGGTGATGTGGGAGATCAATGAATCAAAATGGATAAGTGGATCATCCTCTCTGATCGGAATTGATCAGAAAGGGCGGATCATGGTAGAGAACAGTGGACATTAATCTACTCTAATCTAACATAATTGAACGACTAATTCTAATCTAAACTATCTAGTATAATCTATTCTACTCTAAGAAGAAAGTAGTAAATCTAATTTAGGAAAGAGATTTAAAATCCTAATATCAAGGGATGAAGGGGACCTCTGGGAAACAATAACTGGCGGTCAATGGCGATGAAGGGAAGAAGAAGGACCTCCAGCGAAAGAAGGAGACAGTCAAGGGACAGCAGCTGGCGGCTGAAGATGACGAATCAAGAAAGGAAGCTACTGCTGTCACCAATGACTGAAGAAGGGGAAATAGGAGCTAGAGGGGTGAACAAAGGGACCTACTCATGGGGGTGGGAGCTGGTAAAGCTCGCAGGGGTCACTAGCATAGTCTTTATATAGGCGAGGGAGCTAAGCATGACTGGGTATAGAGGGTTTAGGCCATTGGGTATCTACGGCTAGGTTGAAGGCTGAGGAGCACAAGAGCGGTTTTGGAATGAACTTGAGTTGTGGGATGTGATCTCAGGGAAGGCGTGATGCTGTGACTTTCGAGGATTAAGGGTTGGTGGTAGATCCACCGTTGGACTAGAATGGGGAAGAACAGACGATTCACAGAGCTCAAGTTCTTCGAGCTTGAGCAGCTAAAGAGCTACGCAAGTGAAGATCTAAAGGTGAAATTATAGGGTATACCCCTGATGTATACAAATCTAAGTAGCCTAAAATGTCTATTTATGCATATTCTTAGTGTTGTAGAAGCATCATGCTTTGTAAATGTTGCATAACATGCATCATCATGCATTTAGGTCAAATTATATAAATTGTATAGTAATTTGCTCTTTTTGGTGGCCAGGGCTGGGACGATATTTAATCGTGGCATCGGATTGAAGATCCAACCGTACGAATCTAATCAGGGCTATGATTAGAGTTCAATGACTCCAAGATTGCCCCAATCGGACTTCCGTATTATCAGATGCAGTCCAAGAAAGATCTAAGATCAAGGGGCCAGGTGGTGTAAATCCATACTTTAGATGACAAATTCGATCACACGGATGGGTTCGGATCGATGATTGAAACCTAACGACGCAAAGATCAGTCCAATCCAACATCCGTGGCACCACTTACAAGCAAGAGAAGATGGACAGCCAGGATGGCACCACGTGTGATAACACTACACAAGGGGGTGATAATTAGGTTGAATATGACCCATTTTTAGAATAAAAGGCACAACATAAGTAGAATAGGAGCATTGCATGCATCATGTACCAAGATTGCTTATAAACTGTATTAATGGCCATTTGTGTAAGCATTTGTCAAAGCATGCCTTAGATGAGCAATCAGACTGCACGGATGGATTCAGAACGACGAACAGAGTCCAACAAACTCAAGATCGGCCAAATCAGACATCCGGAGCTCCTACAATGGGCCCAAGAAGTTTTGACCGTTGATCTGGAGATCAACAGCTCAGATTGCGCCACGTTAGTCCCGCCCTCGTGCTCGCCGTGCCTTTAGCCAGCCAAGAACAAATCTCGACCGTCGATCTTCGATCGAACAACCAAGATCCACGTGCCCGCTCGCGGTCGTCGCGACAAAGCGCGGGCGTGGCGCAACGGTTAGCGCGCACGCCCGCACAAACGCGACGTGCGTTCGAGCCACGCGGGGTGGAACTTGAAGGCGGGCGACGGGCGCGGAGAAATTGGCCCACCCGATCAGCAGCGGGCGGCCAGGATCTTGCCACGCGGCGCGATCGCAGCTCACGAGCGTCCACGCGCACGTGCACGCCGGGCGGAGATGCGCGCACACACGCGCTCCCGAGGTGTGATCCCAGCGCAGGCGAGGAAGGCTCTCAACCGTCCGATCTTCAATCGGAAAACTCTCGTTCAGCGGCCGCGGATCGTGCGAGGAGAAGGAACGAGGCAGGAGGCTGATCGGCGTCGAGAGGGCTTCACCGACGCTTTTGGAAGTGGTTTTAGCGACGCTCTGGATGTCTCTAAAGCCCCTTCTTTTAGGAAGCCCTTAACTCTATTTAAACCCCCTCCAACCGCCATTCAAGGCATCCACTCCCCCTTGCAACTACTCTACCCCTCTCTTAGCTAGCTTTAGGTACTCTTGTAATCGCCGGAGACGACGAGTCGCCGACGGAGCCTCCTCCACCGCCGTGGCTGCCTCATCGCTCTCCACACACACACACACACACTCTCTCTCTCTCTCTCTCGTTTAGGCTTTTTATTACTTTTGTTGAAGCATGTATTTAATGTTGTAAGTCATGAACTACAAGTGCATGTTTAATGAAGTTATTTTCCGTTCAATTGCCATTTTAATTTCTGTTCAAGTTGCATGATCAAAACAAAGAGCTTTCTAACCCTAAACCTTCTCTCTCTCTATCTCTCTCTCTCGCTTTTCAAAACCGCACCTTTCGTAAGCAAAACTCCGCACTTTTCGTGACAACAAGTGGTAAAGAAAAAATCCGATTTTCACGCCTCCCTGAGACCGACACTCGGACTCACCTCCGTTTAATTGTTTTAAAATCGACGTTGCAAGTGCGACTATAATGACACTCCTTAACACACATGCACAACGCCACGTTAGTTTTTGGCACCGTGGCCGGGGAGGCAACGGATTTGTTTTATCACCTCCATTCCACATTCATTCTCACATCGTCTAATGCCCTATTTTCCTTTTTACTTGACGGGTGCAGGAATTCGGCTCATGGACGGCGAAGCGAAGCATCCCACGACGGTAGCAAGGGAGTAGGCGCCTCGAGGACCGATAGTAAGTAACCTCTCTCTCATTGTTTGCTTGCGTGAAAAAACTAAAAAAAATTTGTAAAAACTGAAAAAAATTGGTGTGGTGTATGATTGCTTGACCCACATCCTTAACCCATCACCCCACAAAAAAAATGTACACTCTAACATTCTGAATAAATTCTTGGAGTGTTCTTTTCTTTTTCTTGAGTGGTGTTTGCGAAGCCACCATGAGTTGACCTGGGCCGCACCACTCAACCCTAAAATTGACTCATCTAATAGAAGCTGCATGATCATTAGGATGAGTACACTAGGGTTTTAGAGCCTCTACAAAATAAAAGGAAATCTACTTTCATAAAATTGTGTGCAGAACTTGACGTGTCCACTGAAACTTGTTTGAAAACATTAAGACACGTCAACCCTAAAAAGTACTAAAGTAAGGATGAAACACTAAAAGACACCACATCTTAACAAATCCTTACTTGAAAACCATGTTTTGCTAGAAGCACACACCTTGAAAGTGGA
The DNA here is from genome assembly GCA_037157565.1 of Thalassia testudinum. Classification (NCBI taxonomy): domain Eukaryota; kingdom Viridiplantae; phylum Streptophyta; class Magnoliopsida; order Alismatales; family Hydrocharitaceae; genus Thalassia; species Thalassia testudinum. Next base: position 96,715,507 of record JAZHRO010000002.1, read on the forward strand.
AAATTAAGAGGCACCACCCCAATCAACACCTCATCACATCACCCTAAGCACAAGCACTATCCTAGCCCTTTAAAACTGAGTAGACGTGCCCTAGGCAGGACTGAGTTAAGTCTCAAAAGGCGGGGTTTTGTTCGCTAGGCACTTGGCTTTCATTCCCTTGGTAGAATCTGGTGGCTAGGCTGCGGGGCAGTGTCAAACGACTGCGGTTGTGGGGTTTATGGAACCAGAGGCGCAAGCCAAAGGAAGAACCTTCCTTGCAATCCCCTCGTAATCAACTTGGCCAGATTAGCCTTGGGAAGGGGAGTCCAGTGCTTACGGACTTAATCACTCTTTGTGAGATTTCTAGGTCTCCTAAGGAATACACCCTAAGGATTAGGCTTGGGTGCTTGATTGAAACACATTTCTCGCATCTGTCGCCCTCCGCATCCCCTCCTGTTCTTCTCTAGTGTATGCACGGGAGGCGCTCACTGCATCCCGAGTTGTGTGTTTTGGGGTAGGAATCTAGGCGACGTAATTCTGTTGAAAACATGGCTAAACCTAGGGTAGATGAGGCTGAAGATCAACCCCCACCGGAAGCTATGGCCATCATCCAAGCTCAAATCAATGCTAACCATCGACTTCAGCAACAACAAATCCACACCATCATGCAAGCCATACAACGGTTACAGAACTCACAAGAACAACCACCACCACCTTTCCACGACATACCAGGGCAACCACCACTTGATTTACCACCATTTCAGGACCAGCCAAGACCCCTCCGTGATTTCTATAACCCTTCTGCTATTAGAATCGAGCCACACCTTAGGATCCCCGAGGGGGGAGATGATTTTGAGCTAAAATCGAATGTCTTAAGTCTGATCCAGAGCCACTTTCATGGAAGCTCAAATGAGGACCCCTTTCAGCACCTAGAGGATCTCGACCGCATAGCACGAACGGTGAAACCTAGGAACATTAGCCTTGACATTGTTCTAATCAAGATGTTCCCTTTCTCATTAAGAGACAAGGCTTCTCATTGGCTTAGAACCCTAGGTAGACCCATCACCCCCTGGGAAGAACTGAGGCATGTATTTTTAAAGAAATTCTTCCCAATAGGAAAGACCAATGCCCTCAGAAGAGCTATCACTACCTTCACACTCTAGGGTGGGGAACAATTTCATGAGGTGTGGGAAAGATTTAATAAACTTTTGAGGAAATGCCCACACCACGAAGTTCCAAGGTGGCAATTGGCCCAGATCTTCTACCACGGTCTGGACAACAACCTACGGAACTTCGTCGATGCCTCATGCGGGGGAAAATTCCTAAACAAAGACGAGGAGAGCGCGTTTGAGCTCTTTGAGTCAATGAGCGAGAATTCGCTCAACAATGCCTCAATGAACCAATTTAACAGGTCCAGTCAACCCCGTGGCGGGATTTATGAGGTGCAAGCAAATTCTGGATTGGTTGACATGGACATCATTGCCAAAAAGTTGGATCGAGTGGAATTGGAAGACAAAAAGATTGATGAGCTATTGAATCAGACCAGGAACCCCTTGTAGACTTTCTCCCTAGCAAAGGGAGCACATAATGTTGACCTGGTCCAGCCCTTCACCCAACTGAACCTGGAACAACCCCTGACCACGTTCCAGGGAGGGACCTTTGCTCCCTCGACCCTTGATTACTCCCTTCCCTCTTCATCAACATCGGCTATCCTAGAAGATGTGCAAGCCGTCCAAGGATATGCGAAACCTGACCCTTTCTCCAACACTTACAACACCGGCTGGTGTAACCACCCCAACTTTGGTTGGACAAACCAGAAACCACCGCAATTCCAAAACCAGCCCAGGCCAAACCAACAGCCACACTTGCCCCCTATCAGCAAGGACCACCAGTTAGACCCCAATATAACCAGAATAGGGCGGCCCCTCCCCCACAAAACCAAATGGATACCCTAATAAAGATGATGGCTGACATGAACCAGAAACATTAGGAGGAAATGGCCTTGGTAAAGGGACAATTAAGCCAACTCTTGGACTGTAAATAACAAGGATCCCTACCTTCCCAACCACAACCGAACCCGCGAAACATAATTAACAGAGGCCCCAATTCGCAAGGGTTCCAAAGCAACCCCGAGCAGGCTCACATGGTCCAGCCAGCCCTGCAAACACCTCCTGGGTTTGGCGCTTCTTCGTCCTCGTCTTCTCAAGGATCACCCCATGGCCCCAATGCCTCTGCGAATGCGGTGACCTTGAGAAGCAGCACCAAAACCCAGGATCCCAAATGGTCGACTCTCCCTGAGACTATACCTGTTGAAATACCCGACTCAGAAGAGGCACCAACCAAGGACCCAGACATGGAACCAGTCCACATTTAGACACCCTACCCTGAGGCCTTGGAAACAATTAAGAAAAAGAAGAATACTGTGGAAACTGAGGAGCTGCTGAAAATTTTTAAGCAAGTACAGATTAATATTCTGCTCCTAGAAGTCGTCAAACACATCCCTGCTTACGCTAAGTTTTTAAAGGATGCCTGTACACCCAAGCGTATGCCGAGACCTCAAGCACCTAGGAAGGTTGTACTCTCTGAGCAAGCAAGTTTCGTGATATTAAGCAACCTTCCACTCAAGCGAACTGACCCAGGAGCGCCCCTGATTTCCTGCAATATCGGGGACATGACGTTTGATAGAGCGCTCCTGGACCTAGGTGCTTCTATCAACCTAATTCCAACCACCTTGTACCACCAATTTGGTTATGGGGAGCTGACACCAACCCCTGTCACCATCCAGCTGGCTGATAGATCAGTGAAAACCCCGAAGGGGGTTGTCGAAGATGCAATTGTAAGGGTCAAGGACTTCTATTTCCCGGTCAACTTTTTGGTGCTCGACATGGAAGTCCCTGAAAAATTATAGAATGCACCCATAATCTTAGGCAGACCTTTCTTAGCTACGGCTAAAGCAAACATTGATTGCGACGGGATGTATGGAAATTGCCTTCGGGGACAGGAAAATGCAATTGGATATCTTCCGGGAGAGAAAGTCTTTTGATTGTGATTACATTGAGGAACATGATCCCGTGGAAACTTTAATCGAGGAATGCCTCACCCTCAGTTTTATCTCAGACCACCAAACCTGTAGTAACTGTTCTGACCCGTCACCATCATTACCCATGAACCTCTGTAAGGCTGAGTACCATCACATGACACCATTTGAAGAGATCGATGTTGATCAACTACCGCCCTTTCCCTTCCCATCGACTGTGGTCCCACCCGTACCTGAACTTAAACCATTGCCCGAGAATCTCAAGTACGTCTTCTTGGGACCTGATCAGACCTTCTCAGTGATTATTAATTCTCATCTAACCGAGGATCAGGAACTCAGGTTGACTGCGACCCTTTTGGAACATCGGGCTGCCATTGGTTGGACCATTTCGGATTTAAGAGGAATTAGCCCTACCTATTGCACCCACAAGATTTACCTAGAAGACGGGGCCCGACCTTCCCGCTAGATGCAGAGACGTTTAAACCCAAACATGCTGGAGGTCGTTAAAAAAGAAATTATCAAGTGGCTTGACGCCGACATCATCTACCCTATCTCCGATAGCCCCTGGGTGAGCCCCACTCAAGTGGTTCCAAAGAAAGCTGGGCTCACCGTTGTCACCAATGATTGTGGCGAATCCATCCCCACCCGCACCACCACCGCATGGCGGGTGTGTATTGATTATAGGAAGCTTAATAAAGCCACTAAGAAGGACCACTTCCCCTTGCCATTCATTGACCAAATCCTTGAAAGATTGGAAGGGCAGAAGTATTTTTGCTTCCTGGATGGATATTCAGGATATAACTAAGTCGCAATTGCTCCGGAAGATCAGGAAAAGACCACATTCACTTGCCCGTTTGCATTCCGTGGAATGCCGTTCGGGTTATGCAATGCACCCGCGACCTTCCAGCGTTGCATGCTAGCCATTTTTTCAGAAATGGTGGGTGAATACTTAGAGGTCTTTATGGATGATTTCTCTGTGTTCGGGAATTCATTCGACCATTGTTTGAGCAACTTGGAGAAAATCCTGAAACGATGTATCGAGGTTAACTTGGTGTTAAGTTGGGAAAAGAGCCATTTTATGGTTCAAGAAGGAATTGTCCTCGGTCACATCGTTTCGCATAGGGGCATCGAGGTAGATCGAGCTAAGGTTGATTTAATTTCTAAACTTCGTCCACCTAGTTCGGTCCGGCAGATTCGCTCCTTCCTAGGACATGTTGGCTTCTACCGAAGGTTCATCAAAGACTTTTCCAAGCTTTCCAAACCCTTGACCGACCTTCTACCCAACGATGCCATATTCCACATGTCTCCTGATTGCATCTGGGCTTATCACACCCTCCGGGACTTAGTCTCCACCGTACCTGTACTCCGACCCCCAGACTGGTCCCAGGACTTTAAGATTATGTGTGATGCATCAGATTTTGCCATAGGCGCTGTCCTGGGACAAAGGCAAGATAAGAAGCCGGTGGTGATCTATTACGCGAGCAAAACATTAGACGAGGCCCAACGTAATTATATCGTCACAGAGAAAGAGTTGCTAGCTGTAGTATTTGGACTTGAAAAATTCCGCTCATACTTGCTGGGATCCTACATGACTATTTACATTGACCATTCAGCCATCCGGCACCTGTTGGCCAAAAAGGACGCAAAGCCCAGCCTCATCAGATGGATCCTGCTTTTACAGGAATTTAACCTGGAAATCCGAGACAAGGCCGGATCGAAAAATGTGGTGGTTGACCACTTGTCGAGACTTCATTCAGACCACATTGGACCCTCCCTACCTCTATCTGATACCTTCCCTGATGAACACATCCTAGCCGTGCAAGATAAGAAAATGCCATGGTATGCTGACTACGTTAATTACCTGGTTATAGGACAAACCCCGCACAGCTGGTCTAGACAGCAACGGGACAGTTTCTTGGCTGAGGCCAAGCACTATTTCTGGGATGATCCCATGCTGTTTCGCCTCTGTGCTGATCAGATCATCAGAAGGTGTATCCCTGAAGATGAAGTTCAGAGTGTGCTTTCCTTTTGTCATGACCAAGCATGTGGTGGCCACTTCTCTAGAAAGAAAATAGCTGCAAAAGTTTTGCAGTCTGGATTTTACTGGCCGTCCCTATTTAAGGATGCACACATCTTTGCCAAGACTTGCTCATGCTGCCAAACACTGGGGACCATGACCAAGAAAGGTATGATGCCCCTTCAGCCCATTTTGATTGTCGAAATCTTCGACGTTTGGGGTATCGATTTTATGGGCCCCTTTCCACCATCCAATGGCTTCGAGTACCTCCTGGTTTCAGTAGACTATGTTTCCAAATGGATTGAAGCCATCGCCACTCGACGATGCGATTACAAGACTGTCATGGACTTTGTGAAGAAGAACATCTTTTCCCGGTTTAGAATACCCAAGGCCATGATCAGTGATGGTGGAAGCCATTTTATCCATTCCTAATTCCGTGCCCTACATAGAAAATACGGGGTAAACCACCGCATTGCCACCCCATATCATCCACAAACAAATGAGCAGACTGAGGTCTCCAATAGAATCAAGAACATTTCACAGAAGACTGTGAGACCTGACAGGAAAGACTGGTCCACATGACTTGATGATGCCCTGTGGGCATACAGGATTGCTTTCAAGACCCCGATAGGCATGTCGCCTTATCGCCTGGTCTTCGGCAAGGCCTGCCATCTTCCTATCGAATTGGAACACCGAGCTTACTGGGCTGTCAAGCAGTGTAACATGGATCCCCAGTTAGCCGGTGCGCAGAGGACGCTGCAATTATCTGAGCTCGAAGAAATTAGTCGGGACGCCTTGGACAATAGTCGGCTATATAAGGAGAAAATGAAAGCCGTCCACGACCGACTCATTCATAGAAAAACCTTTGAGCCTAACCAACAAGTCTAGCTGTTTGATGCACGCCTAAAACTCTTCCCAGGGAAACTCAGGTCCAAATGGACAGGACCATTTCGGGTGGTTAAGCCCTATTCTAATGGGGCGGTTGAAATCACTGATCTTAACACTGGGCACACTTTTACAGTTAATGGTCAAAGATTGTAGCATTTCCTGGCCCAGGTACCCCCCAAGGAAAGTGTCGCCCTCGTTGAGGGATGACACCAAGCACCTCTCAGCTGGAGGCGTTAAACTTAGCGCTTCCTGGGAGGCAACCCAGAGGATTCAGACTGATCTAGTAGTTTACGTCACTCAGGTACTATCTGTTTGAACCCTTTTGCATCCATGAATCTACCAATGAGAACATTGTCCAACTTAAGCATGGGGGGTGGTAAATTGCATAATCCTGAGCTCAATTAATCAATCTGAATGAATAAATTAATTAAAAAAAAAATTGAATTTAAGAAGAAAACTTAGGCATTTGAAACTTGTCAATAGTAGGAAATAATACAGAAAGAACTTAAACACTTAGACTTTTCAGGCCTTCAGGCTTAATCAGCCCTGGTGTTCGTTAAAATATGGATTTAGCGGCGAATCCTTGCAACCTTAAGCTATTCTAATCCACCTACTAAATAAGGTAATAAGTATACGACTTATTAACTCACCCTCTAACTCAGGAAAACTTTGAGTCTAAGCATCTGCACACCTTTTTGCACAGACTCACTTCTCGAAAATTTTGACAGAAATTGGGTAGCTAATGAACTCTCTAGGGTGGTATGGTTGGCAAGTTATCGTGGGTAACAGCCCATTGGCAGGTTGTCCAGAACCCAGCCATAGGCCATTTCTTTTTCGTTGCCTCTAGGTACATTTGAGATTAGGGAAGTCACCTACAAAAAAACAAAAAGGAACAAGAAGAAAATAAAATAAACCACACTTCACCGCACAAGTATGGCTGGAAAGTGATCGTGGGTAACAGGCCATTGGTCGGTTGTCTAGAGCCTAGCTCAATAATTGCACAAAAAAGACCAAAACACCTAAGGAAGAAGCGGGGAAGTAGTACAAGCCGGGGAGATATACACTGGAAAAATCCTTGTGTTGACCCTAATGTAGGGAGAAAGCTACCAATCTAACAAATACACATTCAGGCAAATTTGTTTCCTTTTCCGGTCACTTAGAGGCGTAGAAACTCGAAGTCTGTCTCAATTACTGTTAAGTGAGTCTATCACAACATTCACACCAAGATGCTTAGCACTTAGGGTTTTGACCGAGTTTTGGGTGGGTTGGGTAGCCATAAAAAGTTACCAACCCACTCTGAATTTCGAAAAAAAATTCTTCTAAAAAAATATATATAACTATACATATGTATAGTTATATATACACTAAAGTAAGGATTCGGGCGATTCGTATTTTGGCACACTCGGGTGCTGTTTAGTCATTGTAGATTAAGATCTGTGTATATTTCCTCTTATTGACAAGTAACGAAGTGCCTAAGCAATTACTTCTTGAATTCTGCAAGGAAATAAAGACTAGAATAAATCTTGCTAGGGACTAGCAAGGAGTAAGCATGGGGGTATGATAACACTACACAAGGGGGTGATAATTAGGTTGAATATGGCCCATCTTTAGAATAAAAGGCACAACATAAGTAGAATAGGAGCATTGCATGCATCATGTACCAAGATTGCTTATAAACTGTATTAATGGCCGTTTGTGTAAGCATTTGTCAAAGCAGGCCTCAGATGAGCAATCGGATCCCACGGATGGATTCAGAACGGCGAACGGAGTCCAACGGACTCAAGATCGGCCAAATCTGACATCCAGAGCTCCTACAATGGGCCCAAGAAGTTCTGACCATTGATCTGGAGATCAACGGCTCAGATTGCGCCACGTCAGCCCCGCCCCAGCGCTCGTCGCGCCTTCAGCCAGTCAAGATCAAATCTCGGCCGTCGATCTTCGCTCGAACGGCCGAGATCCGCGCGCCCGCCCGCGGTTGCCGCGACAAAGCGCGGGCATGGTGCAACGGTTAGCACGCACGCCCGCACCCACGCGATGTGCGTTCGAGCAGCACGGGGTGGAAATTGAAGACGGGCGACAGGCGCGGAGAAATTGGGCTGCCCGTTGCTGGATCTTGCCATGCAGCGCGACCGCAGCTCACGGGCGTCCACGTGCGCGCGCACACCAAGAGGAGACGCGCGCGCCCAAGGCGCGATCCCAGCGCATGCGAGGAAGGCTCTCAGCCGTTCGATCTTTGATCGGACGGCTCTCGTTCAGCGGCTGCGGATCGGGTGAGGAGAAGGAACGAGGCGGGCGGCTGATCGGCATCGAGAGGGCTTCACCGACGCTTTTGGAAGCGATTTTAGCGACGCTCTGGATGTTGCTAAAGCCCCTTCTTCTTTTAGGAAGCCCTTAACTCTATTTAAACCCCCTCCAACCACCATTAAAGGCATCCACTCCCCCTTGCAACTACTCTACCCCTCTCCTAGCTAGCTTTAGGTACTCTTGTAATTGTCGGAGACGACGAGCCACCGACGGAGCCTCCTCCACCACCGTGGCTGCCTCGTCGCTCTCCACACACACACACACACTCTCTCTCTCTCGTTTAAGCTTTTTATTACTTTTGTTGAAGCATGTATTTAATGTTGTAAGTCATGAACTACAAGTGTATGTTTAATGAAGTTATTTTCCGTTCAATTGCCATTTTAATTTCTATTCAAGTTACATGATCAAAACAAAGAGCTTTCTAACCCTAAACCTTCTCTCTCTCGCTTTTCAAAACCGCACCTTTCGCAAGCAAAACTCCGCACTTTCCCTGACAACAAGTGGTAAAGAAAAAATCCGATTTTCACGCCTCCCTGAGACCGACACTCGGACTCACCTCCGTTTAATTATTTTAAAACCGACGTTGCAAGTGCGACTATAACGACACTCCTTTACACACACTCACAATGCCACGTCAGTTTTTGGCGCCATCCCAGCCGCCCAACGTCAGCCCAACTCCTCCGCTCGACTTCTGAAGGCTTAAGCAATGAAAGATCTCAACTGTTGGATGAAGATCCAATGGCCAAGATAAGCTGAGCGCAAATGCATCCATGCGACAAAGAGGGTGGCTTGGCGCATTGGTCTCGTGCCCTTAGGCGAGACAGAGGTCGCAAGTTCAAGTCCAGCGTGCCTCAAATCGATTAAGCGAGCGAAATTCGCCAGTTGAATGACGATCAGGCGGTGGTGAACGAGGCAACATGGTGGCACGAATGAGCGTAGCTTGTGCACGCGCGATCCGACGCGCCGTTGGACGCGCGATCGCACGCGCAGGCGTTAGGCTCGAGATGAAGGCTTGCGTGTGGATGCATCCTAAGCCGTCCAATCTCGCGATCGGACGGCTGAGGTTGATTAAATCGTGGATGAGAGTTGAAGCAAAGGAATAGGAGGAGGCGAGCGGGTGCGAGTGCTACACCCACATTTAACCTTTAGTGACATTTATATCCATCACTAAAGGCTGATGCATTTAAAGTTTTAAACCTTAAATGACCTATTTGCCCCCAACCTCTACACCTATAAAAAGGCCCTACGACCTCCACATTTTTCTCATCCCTTCTTTCACCTCTCTCCCTCTTCTAAGCTCTAAAAAAGCTTATCCTAAACCTAGGATGCTCCTCTAGAATAAAAATCAAAATTTTGTCCACTTCCCACCCCATTTATGGAGCACCCGTGGTCGTCATCTCGCCCCTGTTTCGGAAGTGGATCCCATGACGACGATGCCCTGCCTCGCCCCCTATTCTTCTTGCTTTGTTCTCCCTCCTCCGTCTTCACTCTTCTTCTTCCAGGCATCGCCCCGTCCGGGTCATCCTCCAAGCATCTATTGAAGAGGATAACTTCTCTCTCCCTTCTCTTTACCACTTTCTAGATTAGATTTCCCGCTTTCTAGTTGTAGTTGTAACAACATTATTTTGATTATAAAAGTTGTTCTTTTTCTCTCTCTATATATATCTCTCTTTTCAGTTATTGTGTTTATATTGCAAATAGAGTAGAATGATTGTAATTATCTCATCTTTAAACAAAAATTACAAAAAAATATAATTGCGGATTTCAAATCGACATAGCCTCTCCGTGTTCGACCCGGGACTCCTTTTGAGTTTTGGTAAAACTTATTTGATTATTTGAATTTTCTCGCAAATTACATTACAACGATAGGTTTTCGAAACTCAAATTTTTTTGCGAAGAAATTTTTGATACATCATTTTGGTGCCGTTGCCAGGGAAGCAACGAATCTTGATTTCTTTCTCGCATTTCACTCACTTAATTACTTTCTAACTCTCTTTTATTTCTTCTCTATTGTCTTGTAGGTACTTGATTGCACAACAATTCACATCTCTAATTAGGTCATCTTATGTTATTTCCTAACATTAAGCATTCATATTAGATAGCTATGCGTGCTTCTTGTAAATACTCGCATTTGTGCATTTTATGAAGAGGAAGATAGAGAGTGAGAGATTGAGCATCCATTCATCCATTCCATTCCTTCCATTCCCACCTTATTACCATTTAAATCCCACCACCTATTCCTCTTAATAGCAAGCTACATTAATATCCATGATACTTCAAGTGCATACATGCAAAAACCCCACAAAAGTCCCACATTCCAATGACCTCCCATTGTCACCACCCTCACCCATCACCTATAAAACTACCTTCACCTCACTCCACAGAAGTTGTCGATAGCCATACTTCACCTCACCTTCATCCATTCCTTCCACCTCCATACACCTCAGACACACACACTCACATCCATACACACAACACACACAGCCGACCACTCCTCTCCTGAGCTCTCCTCTCTCCCTCTGTTCCCCTCATTCTCAGTATCCTCTCATGAGTTGAGAGGAACACTGAGAGATGAGGAGACTCTCCCGTGGGTGCAACCACCATGGTGAGGGAGCACTACCACCCAACTCCATCATGAGCAGGTGGGCATGGTGTATTCTTTTGTTTTGTTGTTAATTTTGATTTATTTTGTTTTCATTTTTGTTCACTTTTTCTTTTTTTGGTTTTTTTGGTCATTGCCATTTTCAGAGCTTCAAGCTCTGAAGCTCCTTCTTGCATGCCTGTGCACCCTCCAGCCACCCTCGTGCGCCTCTGCACGTGTCCCTTGCCGGTCCAAGCCCTCCTCCGCGTACCTTCACCACCTTCCCTACGCGTGCACGAGCCGGTCTCACCACGATAGAGTCGGTTGCATTTTTGCCCTTCATTGTAACCACGACCTCACGTGGCTACGGTGCGCAACCGACTCACTTCTCAGTTATCCGGTGGTCACGCCTCTCTCTCTCCTCCTCGCGACCTACTCCAGTCGGTTGCAAGACCCCCAAGCGGCACTTAAGCGCATGCCACACCTTGCCTGCGCACTGTGCGCTGGTCTGTGCACCCTTCCCAACGCCTTAGCGTGCTGCACGCTCCTGCCCTTGTGTGCCTGTGCGGCTCCTCCGTCCCTCTTGCTCCTTCCCGCACAGACACACACACACACACAGACAGACACGCACACACACACTTACACACATACATACACACGCATATATACATACATACATACATATATATATACACATATACATATTTACCTATATATACATACATATGTATACATATATATAGATGTACAAATACATATATATACATACTTATAAGTAGATACTTATACAAATATACTATACATATATATATCTATATATATAGAGAGAGAGATATATACACTTATGTATATATACTTACATATACTTATATATCTATCATATATATACATACATATATACACATCTATATTTCACTTCCTTCTTCACACGTTCACCACATATCTCCCACTCACAATATAGTGCACGTATCCACTTACCGCACATTTTATTGTGGGAAAATTCTCACCAGTTGCATATATTCCCTGATATTCGTGCATAGCAAGCTTTCCACCCACACTTCCACACGTCCGCTTAACACCCGCACGTGGCACGTAGCTAGGTTCATCCTGTCTTTCTAGGCGACGGTTAACCTAGCATTGTGCTACATTTCTATTGAATCCTAGATTCACTATTCACAATCCTATTATCTAGTTAAAGCTATATATACTTATACCTAGATATATATATCTATATCTATATATATGTACATAGATTCTACATATATATAAGCTAAGTATTTCCATTCTCTTCTTCTATTTTGTTGATAAAATAAGACCAAAAAAACCTAAAATAGAAAAGATAACTCTTGTCTTTGCAGGCACACAATCTTACGTGTAGCAAGATTCATTTTGAACTTGATTTTTGACGAATCGCTAAGGACCAACTTTTGGTGGTAGCCAAGAACAAAATTTTTGAGGGTGTGCCTTAAGGACTAGACTATCCAAACAAATTATAAAACCAAGAAAAGTCCAAAAAAATATAATAAGCGAATGGAATTGCTGTGAGTCATAGGAATTGCGTAGAAATAGATTAACCCCAAACCCGCCTCCCTAAGTTCAACCCTGGCCTAAAAGTGACAAACTTAAAATCTGATCTAGCCAGGATAATAAATTTTTGATAAACACGTGTAGATTCGCTTGTAGGTTAACTACTTCCACTATACACAATTTGACTCTAATATCACCATATTAAATAACCCTACCTGCGTTCTAACATGAGTTTTCTGGCGCCATTGCCGGGGAGGCTCTATCTGGAGTTAAGTTTCTATTCTCTTCCTTTGATTTTCTCTTCTTCCACCATTCTCTTCACGGGTGTTTTTGTTTGTTTTTGTGTAGGTGTACCCATTGCAAGGAGGTGACACGCAGAGGAGGTTGGAGACGTGGGCAAATCCTAGGCAGGAGTGAGAGCGGGAAGTGTAACGACCCGATTCCCGAGTCCCTACGAGACACGAGAACCGGATCGACTCGACTAATCCCAAGACCTAGTCGTCCAACGAGGAAGTAACCAAAAGAGCAGTAAAATAAACCACATTCAGCATGAATATAACTAGCAGTAACAAAATACAGCAGTAAGAAAAGGAACTACTACAATATATACCACCACAACAGTAGAACAACAATTATAACATAACATGAAGCTACAAGTAAAGAAGTATAGAGAGTAACAGAACTACTCACTACAGTGGAACAAAAGGGGTACAAAAAGAACTGCGGTAACTCTACTGGACCCTACTCGGCCCAGCGTCCTCTGCAGCCGCTGACCTTGGCTGCTCAACACCTGGTCCTGAAAAGTAACGAGTGTAACACGTCAACGAAACGCTGAGTAGAGTGGCAGCTAAAAATAAAGAAGCAGTAGAGTGTACAGTAGCTGTTATAATTTCTTTCTTCCTTTATTTACGTCTTTCTATTATTTCACAATTTATCTATTTCTTAGATCCTTCACTTGATCTCGAATGTTCCTCGTGGGAACGATCTTGATTGCAGTCTTTTCCGAAAAGTAGAAGTAACACGTGGTGCTCTCCTGGCCGGGAGAGTCCCCTGTGGTGATCCTACTCTCAGTCAACCACCCCAAGGTCACTGACAGACGTAACGGTGACTACGGCACGCGTGATAAACACACGGGTAGCTACCCCGCACTGGCACGCGGTCAGTCATTTCCGTTAACGGGTGCGCCCAAAGCACAGCACGGAACCAGTATAGGGCAGAGCCCTCTCAGTAACAGGGGTCCAACCCCTCCACAGTCCGCGCACCCTCGCCTGACTACCTGGTTTGCCCAGTGGGCCTAACAAGTTGGTGTAGGAGGCTAGCAGAACCCCAGGGCCCGTGGGGTAGCTAGTGCTCTCCCTACACTAGTAGCTCTCCTCGGTACTGCATACGCGAGGGCCAGCAAGTCGGTGTACAGTGGCCAAACCCACCCCGGTCTCGACCTGAGGGCGGCAAGCTCCCCTCTACACTAAGAGGTAATGTGTGCTCTCGTTGGTACCATGTACCCCAGAGACAAGACACTTCCACGTCTTTCTTTTACAGTTCCATCCATTCTCTTTCCAGGAGTTCTACTCCTAATTCCCCGTAGGGTTCCAGCTCTTTTAACTCAGCACATTTAGGTTTCACCGTTCCAATTTTACGTCCATACAACCCATGTTCTCAATCATATTTATTCCTTTTTAACAGGCAGCGATTAAATCAATTTACATGCAGCTATTATTTCCTTTCCACCTTTCCAAGACTGCAATATTTATATACATATCACTAGTTTTCTAGTCCTAGGATTCATGCCGTACCCTAGGATCTATCATTCAATCTAGTTTTCAGTCCTAGGTTTCATGCCATACCCTAGGATCTATCATTCAATCTAGTTTCTCAGTCCTAGGGTTCCTGCAGTGCCCTAGACTCTATTAATTATTCCATAATTGTAACAAATTTGATTAAGTAATTTAAAAGCCACTCTACTAGCTACAACGGGAGTACTGGGGGCGTGGTCGGAAATCCCGTGCGCCTCCGCAACCCCCAAGACTGCAATGGAATGGGGTCCTAACACAAGGATCAAACACAAGGAGTTTCTCAGAATGGTATATAATACTGTAAACGGGTAGAGTAATTTATTCTGGAAAGAACGCAACTCGAAATGCGGAAAACGGACTCCGAACGGGTCCTAAACGGGTCGAAAACAACGAAATTGCCCAAAATCAGATGTCTGGAACCTCTTCCAGACGTCTTAAAATGTGGGTTAGAGCGTACCTTCGTTCTGTGTAGTCCCTCAGACGTCCAGAAGCCTGCGGGGGCATCTGGCTTAGTTCCCAGATGTCCGATGGTCACCCCGGACGTCTAGAAGGCCTTCTCGTCGTCTGGCACTGTGGCCAGACGTCCGATTCACGTGGGATGGCGAGCCTCGCGCCCTCCCGAGCAGAACCTGCACGCACCCACACCTATTCTCAGTACAACGAGTCGCAGACGAAGGTGCAACGGACGGCCGCATGGCCGTACACGCGAAAAAGGAAGAAGATAGAAATATCTTACCGCCCAGACGTCTGGACAGTCCTCCAGACGTCTTCACCGTCGTCTGGTTGGAAGCCCAGACGTCTGATTCTGGAAAAACCTCCAGAATCAGAGCTCGACTCGTTCTCCGCCCGCGACGCACGGCCGCGCCGCGCCCCGTCCGCCTGCTGCTCGAGCTGCAGCAGCCCCTTCGCGACACTCCACGCCCACTGCTCCCCCGCCGGCCGGCTCTAGTTTCCCCGGCAAGCTCGAGCCCTCACGACCGAGCGTCTCCTCCCTCGCGCAACACCTCCTCCCGCACACTTGCCGCGGCCGCTGCTGCCGCCGCTCGCTCGCGCTCTCGCACCGGCTGGGAGAAGAAGGAGAGGAACATGGAGGAGATGAGGGTGAGGGAGAGGGCGAGGGGCCTTTTAAGGCCACGCAGGGAGAGAGAGAGAGAGAGAGAGAGAGAGAGAGACACCGTGCCCTGCAGGAGGAGAGAGGGAAAAAGAGGGAAGAGAGCGGCGGGCGCAGGTCTGCACGTGCTTGCGCGCAGACGCAACCCCGTACGCCGCAAAAATTAAATACCAGACGCCTGGAAAGGGTTCCAGATGTCTGGTCAGACGTCTGGGCCACTTCCCAGACATCTTAAAAAAATGTCTTGAGGCCGCGTTCATAACAGGAAGTCTCCATCACCGCTTGGAGCTTCACTCACATTGCTGAGGAGGTAGGTGTCTTCTTCTTAGCAATTTAGGTCATTTTGTCACATTGAAAAATACGGAAAAAAATTAAAAATTAAAAAAAACCTAGAAAAAACTCTTCTTGGGATTTCTAGGGTGAGTGGATTAAAATCCACTGTTTGATTGGTTTCATCACCACCACCGCCCTTGATTTTCCCACTTTTTCATGCATGAAAAATTCAAGAATCTTGATTCTTGGTTATTTCGTGACGCGAAAGATCCTTGAGGTGGATTTGAAACCAATTGTTCGCTACACATTTTTCAACTCATTATTTCGCATTCGGGATCCAAACTTTGGTTGGGGAGTCTTGGAGTTGATTTGACTCCAACCCTACCACAACCCAAAAACTTGCCTTGATTTGATCCTAGATCTCAACCCCAATATATTCATTTTCATTTTTTTCACATTTTGGTGGTTGAGCCTTGTGTGAATTCTTATTTTGGTGATTGGGAACACTTGAATTGAAATATTTTGGCTCCCTTTCACATTGATTTAAAATTGAATCATTCATCCACACTTAGAAATTTCCAATTAGGAGCTCATTTGCATTGTAGCATGCATTCACTAAACTAAATTGCGGGAGGGTTGTTTGGGCTTAGAGAACTTGTACTTCTTGAAAACCCGGAGATTGGTTGAATTGGTAACTAGCTGAAATCATAAAATCCATACTACCCAAGGTTGTAATCCTGAAAGCCATTCACCATCTAAAACTTCAATTCAGGGAGATTTCCCCGTTGCATGCTTGCTTTACACACTCAAAAATTGACGCACTTGGGCATTACCCATATACAACGCCCTTCACATTCCAAAGCACTTGAATCCTAAGCCTCTTAGTTAAAGCTGATAATAAGTTGACCCCCATTAAGGTTTGGAGGTCTAACTACGTGCGTGTAGTGCCTACGTACTATTACGGGATCCTGCATGCTATTGGTGTCTAAGATTGGGGCAAACGGCCTTTCAATCTATTTCGGTGGTTCCACGGTGCTCGTATTCGGTTTCATAGGTTACAATAGTAGGTGACTTAGATCTTTAGGTCTTAGGTCACCTTGAGTGGTTAGGACCTTGATTGATTTGTCATCAAGTGCACCTATTTGGCATCATTTCTCTTATCCTCTTCTCTCTTCTCATCTCCCCAATTCTTCCGGTGGAAGTGCATGTTTGGGAGGTCACAAAATCCTAAACTTGTTGAATTGTCTGATCACTCTCGAAGGGAAGAATCCAGTGAATCATCCTCCTCCTTTGTAAACATGGCTGCTCTCCAACCCCTGAATCCCAAGGGAGGAAATCGTCCCCCTCCAAATCCACCAGGTGGTGGAGCTGTTGACCCATTAACTTGCCTCCAGGCCCAAATGAAATTGTATACTGAGAAGATTGAATTCATTAGGAAAACCTTGGAGGAAATGCAGAACCCTCCCGAACAGGAGGAGCCCAGGTCTCATAGCTCATATCAGAATCCCATTGCGACAGAGACCCATGGCCATATTCGTGTCCCCGTGGGCAGGGAGGATTTCGAACTAAAACCGAATGTAATTAGCCTAATCAACTTTCACCATGGATTGGCCAATGAAGACCCTCCTCTTCTCTTGGAGGACTTAACCCGCTTAGCTGAAATGATTAAATTAAGAAATATTGGGATGTGTATCGTCCTCATGAAAATGTTCCCATTTTCTTTGCGGGATAAAGCAGCGCAATGGTTGCGCACCATTGGGAAACCTCTCCGAACTTGGGAAGAGATGCTTATGGTGTTTCTCAAAAAATTCTTCCCAATCGGGCGCACCAATGCACTTCGCTGTGCTATTACTTCTTTCACACAACAAAATGGCAAGCAATTTCATAAGGCTTGGGAAAGGTATAATGTCCTCCTCAGGAAATGCCCACACCACGATCTGCCTAAGTGGCATGTAGCCTAGATATTCTATTATGGGCTAAATGAAACTTTGAGGCAGAATGCTGATGCTTCGTGTGGAGGGAATTTCATGAATAAAGGTGAGGATGGAGTGTTCGAACTGTTTGAAAATATGAATGAGAAATCTATGAATAACGCTTCCATGGTTGATTTTAATCGGACCAGCACACCTCGTAGCGAAGCACACGAGATTGATACGGGACCTTCCCACTCATCCATTGACTTAAATGTAATCGCTCAAAAGTTGGATGAAGTCTCCCTCGTTCACAAGAAGCTGGACAAATTTTTGGCCAACCATACTCGTCCTTTGGCTCACACATCGACTCGTTCACCACATCACAAAACCAATCCTTCCCAAGTCAAGATGATATCTAGGAATCCCTCAAGACCTGCACCATCCTTACCAAGTATTGCACTAAGCGACTCAGTAAGTAATGTAGATCTGGCTTCTGCTAGCCAGTATTATGACATGGAGGACCAAGCCTCCATGTACTTGGATGTAGTACCATATGCAGACTCGTCTTCAGAATTTGAAGACGTGTGCGACCTAGGAAACAACCCATATTCTGCTACTTATAACCCAGGGTGGTGCAACCATCCGAATTTTGCATGGTCCAACAACCCTCAGCGCCAAAACCACGCTGGTGAATTAATGTGACCGTCCACTCCCGTCAACCCAAGGGCCTAATATAATCCTTCCACAAATCCGCCGCAAGGCTCTTGTGCATCTCAAAGGGATCACGCATCAAGCCCTCTTGATAAATTGATGCGAATGACGACGGAAATGTCCAAGCACCATGAAGAAAATATGACCTCTCTTTAACACCAATTGGCACAGCAAAATGCTGAGATCAGTCAACTACGCATGACGACTCGATCTCAGGGCACTCTTCCAGTCCAACCTGTTCCAAACCCGTGAAATTTCGTACCTCATGGTCTGCAACCACAGGTACGACCTTCTTAGGGGCAGGTTCATCAAATTTTGCAAGCTCCGAGTACTCCACCGGGATTTCAGGGTAATCCTGCAGCAGCACATCACCCATATGTCCCTATTGTGAACCCTCCTCCGCCTTATGATTCCACTAAACTTGCGATGTCCAATGCGATTACTACGAGGAGTGGTAAACAAACCGTCGATCCGCCTTGACCTGATCATGGCCCATCTTCTTCATCATCCTCTCATCTGGATTGTACACCTCATTCTCGTGAGGACGACACACCCAAATTGGTGTCAAAATCGATCCCAATCCCTGAGGATCTATCGAGGGAGCCAAAAGGCAAGAAAAAGAACGCGCAAACCTTTGATAATCTGCGTGATTTATTCAAGGATGTTGAAATCAAGGTTCCCTTGTTAGAGGCGATCGACCACATCCCTACTATTGCCCATTTCTTTAAAGACTACACTGACCCAGGTGACAGCATAAGAAAACTAAGAATCCGATGGTTCTCTCGCCTCCCGCTAGTTGTGCTATACGTCAAAACTACCACCGAAGCAGAAAGATCCAGGTACCCCTTTCATTTCATGTAGCATGAAAGGCTGCAATTTTGATCATGCCTTGCTAGATTTAGGATCTTCCATTAACCTCGTACCGACCATCTTGTTCTAGAAATTTGCATTAGGAGATCTGAAACCCACCCGTGTTACACTGCAATTGGCAGATCACTCTGTCAAAATCTCGTGGGGTGTGGTGGAAGACGTGGTGGTTAGAGTCAACAGTCTTTGTTTTCCTGTTGACTTTCTTGTATTAGATATGGAAGTTCCTGATTCACCTTCTGATTATCCGATAATCCTCGGTAGACCTTTCTTGGCCATAGTCCACAGCCATATTTATTGTGAATCGAGCTATGTTGAGATTGCCATGGGCTCTGAAAAGCTCAAACTTAATATTTTAAGGCAACCAAGAATTTTGATTACGATTTTATCGAGGTTGACATCTCTGACGATGACATGGCTGTCAGTGCTTGTATTGGATTGGTTGGAACCTATTCAACTTGCAGTGGCATGCCCTTAGAAAATCAAGACCTGACTGACCTATACTGTGACACTTCCCCATCCCTTCCCTTACCCTTATCTCTCCCTGACCAAACCCTTGACGAGGTCCACTCCACCTTTTATGCGTCGTGGTCTGAGTCATATCCGGGCTACTCACATCCGGTTTACCCCCTTGAAGATCAAAGTGCTCTTTCCTGCCAAATCACGTGGAAGCAACATTCCGCACTGGGACCTTGTTCCCAAATGTTGATCTCTGGGGCACTCCTTTCTTGGATCCATCAATCCAAGATGCCCCTCTCCTTGGCCAACCTGAGGGCCAATTTCCATTTCCCCTTATTCCTTCTCTTGATCCTTTTGGGACACTCTTGTCCTAAGGTTTGCCAAATCTTTCACCATCCACCCTTGAGCTTAAATCGCTACCTGACACACTAAAATATGTTTTTCTAGGACCAAATGAAATGCCTTATGTAATTATCAGTTCAAAATTATCCAAGGAGCAAGAGTGCAAGCTTATGAAGGTCCTAATGGAACATAAGGTAGCCATTGGATGGTCTCTATTTGATCTGACTGGCATTAGCCCCTCTTACTGCACTCAATGTATATATACAGAGGAGGAGGCATGACCTTCCCGCGAGATGCAGCAACGTCTCAACCCCAATATGCGAGAGGTCGTTAAGAATGAAATTATCAAGTGGCTTGATGCAGGCATCATTTACCCGATCAGTGATAGCCCCTGGGTGAGCCCAATTCATGTTGTGCCTAAAAAGGCGGGTCTCATCATCCGTGTTAATGACAAAGGCGAATCCATTCCTACATGCACTCCTACATCTTGGAGAGTGTGCGTAGACTATAGGAAACTCAACATTGCTACTAAGAAAGACCATTTTCCATTGCCTTTTATCGACCAAATCCTGGAGCGGTTAGCGAAAAATCAGTTCTTTTGTTTCCTGGATGGATTCTCAGGCTATAACCAGGTGGCTATTGACCCTCGGGACCAAGAGAAAATCATCTTCACTTGTCCTTTTGGCACCTTCGCTTTCAGAAGGAAGCCATTCGGACTCTGTAACGCGCCAGCTACTTTCCAAAGATGAATGCTGGCTATATTCTACAATATGGTGGGTGATTTTCTCGAAGTCTTTATGGATGACTTTTCTGTCTTCAAATTGACTTTTGACGACTGCCTAGCTAACCTGACTCGCATCCTTCGGAGATGTATTGATGTTAACCTCATACTTTCCTGGGAGAAAAATCATTTCATGGTGCATGAAGGTATTGTTCTGGGACATATCATCTCCGAAAGGGGTGTTGAAGTGGACAGAGCTAAGCTTGATGTGATTACTGATTTACTCGTTCCTAGATCTGTCTGGCAAATCTGCTCCTTTCTGTGTCACGTCGATTTTTATAGGAGATTTATCAAGGATTTCTCCAAGATTTCTAGACCTTTGACGCATCTCCTATCCACCAATGCACCCTTAGACATGGGCTTCGATTGTATTCGAGCATTCATGCAATTGCGTGAGGTTGTCACCAAGGCCCTGTTCTCTAACCTCTTGATTGCTCCCTTGACTTTGAGCTGATGTGTGATGCTTTTCACCTAGCTGTCGAAGCCATATTGGGGCAAAGACGCGATAAACATCCCTCCGTAGTGTATTACACCAGTAAAACGCTAGATGAGGCCCAACGTAATTACATGACCACTGAAAAAGAGCTGCTGGTGGTCGTCTTTAGGCTGGAGAAATTTTGTTCATATCTTCTGGGTTCTCATGTTACCATTCTTACAGACCACACGACCATTCGTCATCTCATGTATAAGAAGGATACAAAACCTCGATTGATTAGTTGGATCCTTCTGCTTCAAGAATCTGATCTTGAGATACAAGATAAGGTCGGAACCCAGAATGTTGTTGCAGACCACCTGTCGAGACTAGACCCGGACCAAATTAGACTTACACTACCTTTAAATGAATCTTTTCCTGATGAGCACCTTCTAGAGATTATGTGGCAAGTGGACCTTGGTATGCCGATATCACTAATTACCTTGCTTCTGGATCTCTTCCTCAAGGTTGGCCTAAAATCCATCGTGAATGTCTCATTGCAGAAGCAAAGTATTATTTCTACAATAATCCACTACTTTTTAGAGCAGGTGCTGATAAAATAATTTGTCGCTGTGTTCCTGACAGTGAATTCCCCAGTGTGTTATCCTTTTGCCACAATCAACCCTGTGGAGGCCACTTTTCTGGGAGGAAAATTGCAGCCAAGGTGTTGCAATGCGGATTCTTTTGGCCCTCCCTTCATCAGGATGCACACAATTACGCTAAGCGTTGCACTAGGTGGCAGTCGCTAGGGTCAATGTCACGACGTGACGTGATGCCCTTGCAACCCATCCTATCTGTGGAGATTTTCGACATTTGGGGAATCGATTTTATGGGACCTTTTCCTCCATCCAACGGTTTCAAGTACATCCTTGTTGCCATTGATTGTCTCGAAATGGATTGAGGCCATTCCTGCATGCTGTGCTGACCATGTCATTACAACCAAGTTCATCAAAGACCACATCTTTGCACGCTTTGGGACCCCTCGAGCCATCATTTCAGATGGAGGAAGCCATTTCACTCACGCATCATTTTGGGCACTTTTTAGGAAATACGGAGTCCACCACCATATCGCTTCTCTGTATCATCCTCAAATGTACGACCAGGCTAAGGTTTCAAACTGGCAGACCAATTAAATCTTCCAAAAAACTGTTCGACCTGACCGTAAGGATTGGTCTGACAAGCTGATTGACGCTTTATGGGTGTATCAGATCGCCTTCAAGGCTCCCTTTGGTATGTCTCCATACTGGATTGTTTTTGGGAAGCCTTGTCACTTGCCTGTGGAATTGGAGCACCGTGATTATTGGTCGGTTTGCCAATGTAACCTCGGCCCAGACCTGTGTGGTCGAGAAAGGAAACTCCAACTCCAGGAATTAGAAGAGCTATGTCGTGAAGCCTATGACTCTGCCTTGAACTTTAAACAACGTACCAAGGCCTTTCACAACAGTCGCATTAGGCGGAAGGAATTTGAGCCATCACAGCAAGTTTGGCTTTATAATGCCCAGCTCAATTTTTTTCTTGGAAAACTGAAGTCCAAATGGACTGGTCCTTTCCAGGTCTCAAGACTTTTTCCCAACAAAACCATCGAAATTGAAGATCCCAAATCTGGGAATAAATTTATGGTTAATCGACAGCAGTTGAAACTGTATCTCACTCATGAGCCCCCATTGGTGAGACAGTTGCCCTGCTGGAAGGTAACTAACCTAAGCCTCACTCAGAGTCCAATTAGGGACATTAAATGCAGCGCTCGTTGGAAGGCACCCCAACACCTTTTCATTATTCACTCCACATCACATTTCACTCACTTCACTCACTTTGTTTCACTCTACTTCTAACCACCCACCATCCCCTCACCGATCCACCCTACTTTATACCCTGTACTCACGCTTGCACCTAAACCTTTACCCCTATCTAACCCCTTTTGCATGCATATGAGGACATAGCATTATTTGACATGGGGGGGTGGATAGGCTTCCATAGGCTGGGAATTATATAGGTATTTTGCAAATTCTTAACCATTATACATATCCATCTATAGTATGTATATATATATATCCTAATTAGAAAGATCCCTAAAAATTAAAAATTTTGAAAAATTTCAAAAAAAGTACAAAACACCAAAAGTTCATAAAAAATGGAAAATTGAAAAATTAAAAATGTTTTCAAAAGTACTTAGCTATGATCTGAAAGCTGAAGCAAAAATAAAATAAGTGTTTATGGACATCTAGCCTTTGCTTTGAAAACTTTCCTAGCCATTGAAGCTTGATTCGCTTAGGCTTTGGCTTAATACACTCGAGCAGTGACAAGATAAACCAGGATCTCTCCTAACTTAGGACGCATTCTTGTACCTGAGTCACCAGTACAGGATTCGTTGGTTTGCTTCTACTTGGGAGTCTAAGTAATCATGGTTCACACTACACAGAATCGGGAAAGACAGAATGAACGTAAGATTCAACCCTAGTGTTCATTAGGGAGGGTGGAGCCCTTACCTATGCGTACAGATAGACTCTTTGTCCCAGTTTTTAGTCTTGTATTTAGAAGAAACTCTTTTCATCTAAGTTCTCACCCATCAAATAAGTGTGCTCTACCAAATAAAGTTGTCGGAGACATACTAACATTTATTTGTATTTGAGAAAAAGAGAGAGAGAGAAAAAGTAAAAAAGAAATTATAGAAAAAGACATTCTTTTGAATAAGTTAGTATGTTCTCCTGCGTCCTGCAAATTCCTCTACCAAAAGTTTTTCAGGGTGCATTATAAAGACACTGTTTCTACCAAGTATTCTTGGAGCTAGAATGCAATAAGAGCTGGGTTGAGTCTTTTCTCATTTTTGAGAGTTAATTCAAAGACATGAGCTAAAGTTGGGACCAACCTGAACTTAAAAAGACGTGAAACCCCAGGATTGAATCTTAATGTTCATCTGGTTAGTCCTAATCAATCACTAAGCACAAACCATAACCTCTTAGCTTTCGAGTTTTGCAAAACCCTCTGAGTCTTGGAAATGGTACTTAACGTTTAAATATCAAGAGTCCTTATTAGTCAAGAGATGGTTTATGTTATGTAAGACTTGAGTTCTGGTAGTCTTCTTTACAATTTGCTCTCACAATGTCCAACTGATAAACACAGTAATGCTTCTTCAGAAAAATCTTCAACTTAAGATCACTTCTAAACACCACTACTTTATTAAATAAGTATTTTGTTAGGGACTAGCAAAAGATAAGTATGGGGGTGTGATTGCACAACAATTCATGTCTCTAATTAGGACATCTTATGATATTTCCTAACATTAAGCATTTATATTAGATAGCTATGCATGCTTCTTGTAAATATTCGCATTTGTGCATTTTATGAAGAGGAAGATAGAGAGAGAGATTGAGCATCCATTCATCCATTCTATTCCTTCCATTCCCACCTTATTACCATTTAAATCCCACCACCTATTCCTCCTAATAGCAAGCTACATTAATATCCATGATACTTCAAGTGCATACATGCAAAACCCCACAAAAATCCCACATTCCAACAACCTCCCATTGTTGCCACCCTCACCCATCACCTATAAAACTATCTTCACCTCACTCCACAGAAGTCGTCGGCAGCCATACTTCACCTCACCTTCAGCCGTTCCTTCCACCTCCATACACCTCAGACGCACACACTCACATCCATACACACAACACACACAGCCGACCACTCCTCTCTCCCTCTGTTCCCCTCCTCATTCTCAGTATCCTCTCACGAGTTGAGAGGAACACTGAGAGTAGAGGAGACTCTCCTGTGGGTGCAACCACCATGGTGAGGGAGCACTACCACCCAGCTCCATCATGAATAGGTGGGCGTGGTGTATTCTTTTGTTTTGTTGTTAATTTTGATTTATTTTGTTTTCATTTTTGTTCACTTTTTCTTTTTTTGGTCATAGCCATTTTCAGAGCTTTAAGCTTTGAAGCTCCTTCCCACATGCCTGTGCACCCTCTAGCCACCCTCGTGCACCTCTACACGTGTCCCTTGCCGGTCCAAGCCCTCCTCGGCGCACCTTCACCGCCTTCCCTGCGCGTGCACCAGCCGGTCTCACCACGATAGAGTCGGTTGCATTTTTGCCCCTACATTGTAACCACGACCTCACATGGCTACAGTGCGCAACCGACTCACTCCTCAGTTATCCGGTTGCAAGACCCTCGCACGGCACTTAAGTGCGTGCCACACCATGCCTGTGCACTGTGCGCTGGTCTGCGCACCCTTCCCAATGCCTTAGCGTGCTGCATGCTCCTGCCCTTGTGTGCCTGTGCGGCTCCTTTGTCCCTCTTGCTCCTTCCCGTGCAGACACACACACACTCACTCACACACAGACAGACACGCACACACACAGTTACTCACACACATACATACACACGCATACATACATACATACATACATACATATATATATACATACATATACATATATACCTATATATATACATATGTATACATATATATAGATGTACAAATACATATATATACATACTTATAAGTAGATACTTATACAAATATACTATACATATATATAACTATATATATAGAGGGAGAGATATATACACTTATGTATATATACTTACATATACTTATATATCTATCATATATATACATACATATATACACATCTATATTCCACTTCCTTCTTCACACGTTCACCATATATCTCCCACTCACAATATCGTGCACGTATCCACTTACCGCACATTTTATCGTGGGAAAATTCTCACCAGTTGCATATATTCCCTGACATTCGCGCATACCAAGCTTTCCACCCACACTTCCACACATCCGCTTGACACCCGCATGCGACACGTAGCTAGGTTCATCTCGCCTTTCTAGACAACAGTTAACCTAGCATTGTGCTACATTTCTATTGAATCTTAGATTCAATATTCACTATCCTATTATCTAGTTATAGTTATATATACTTATACCTAGATATATATATCTATATCTATATATATGTGTATAGATTCTACATATATATAAGCTAAGTATTTCCATTCTTTTCTTTTCTTTTGTTGATAAAATAAGACCAAAAAAACCTAAAATAGAAAAGATAACTGTCTTTGCAGGTACACAATCTTACGTGTAGCAAGATTCATTTTGAACCTGATTTTTGGCGAATCCCTAAGGACCAACTTTTGGTGGTAGCCAAGAACAAAATTTTTGAGGGTGTGCCTCAAGGACCAGACTATCCAAACAAATTATAAAACCAAGAAAAGCCCAAAAAAATATAATAAGCGAATGGAATTGATGTGAGTCATAGGAATCGCGCAGAAATAGATTAACCCCAAACCTTCCTCCCTGAGTTCAACCCTGGCCTAAAAGTGACAAACTTAAAATCTGATCTAGCCAGGATAATAAATTTTTGATAAACATGTGTAGATTGGCTTGTAGGTTAACCACTTCCACTACACACAATTTGACTCTAATATCACCATATTAAATAACCCTACCTGCGTTCTAACATGAGTTTTCTGGCGCCGTTGCCGGGGAGGCTCTATCTGGAGTTAAGTTTCTATTCTCTTCCTTTGATTTTCTCTTCTTCCACCCTTCTCTTCACGGGTGTTTTTGTTTATTTTTGTGCAGGTGTACCCATTGCAAGGAGGTGACACGCAAAGGAGGTTGGAGACGTGGGCAAATCCTAGGCAGGAGTGAGAGCGGGAAGTCTCCAGCACCGCTTGGAGCTTCACTCACGTTGCTGAGGAGGTAGGTGTCTTCTTCTTAGCAATTTAGGTCATTTTGTCACATTGAAAAATAGGGAAAAAATTAAAAAATAAAAAAAAACTAGAAAAAACTCTTCTTGGGATTTCTAGGGTGAGTGGATTAAAATCCACTGTTTGATTGGTTTCATCACCACCACCGCCCTTGATTTTCCCACTTTTTCATGCATGAAAAATTCAAGAATCTTGATTCTTGGTTATTTCGTGACGCGAAAGATCCTTGAGGTGGATTTGAAACCAATTGTTCGCTACACATTTTTCAACTCATTATTTCGCATTCGGGATCCAAACTTTGGTTGGGGAGTTTTGGAGTTGATTTGACTCCAACCCTACCACAACCCAAAAACTTGCCTTGATTTGATCCTAGATCTCAACCCCAATATATTCATTTTCATTTTTTTCACATTTTGGTGGTTGAGCCTTGTGTGAATTCTTATTTTGGTGATTGGGAACACTTGAATTGAAATATTTTGGCTCCCTTTCACATTGATTTAAAATTGAATCATTCATCCACACTTAGAAATTTCCAATTAGGAGCTCATTTGCATTGTAGCATGCATTCACTAAACTAAATTGTAGGAGGGTTGTTTGGGCTTAGAGAACTTGTACTTCTTGAAAACCCGGAGATTGGTTGAATTGGTAACTAGCTGAAATCATAAAATCCATACTACCCAAGGTTGTAATCCTGAAAGCCATTCACCATCTAAAACTTCAATTCAGGGAGATTTCCCCGTTGCATGCTTGCTTTACACACTCAAAAATTGACGCACTTGGGCATTACCCATATACAACGCCCTTCACATTCCAAAGCACTTGAATCCTAAGCCTCTTAGTTAAAGATGATAGTAAGTTGACCCCCATTAAGGTTTGGAGGTCTAACTACCAGCGTGTAGTGCCTACGTGCTGTTGCGGGTTCCTGCATGCTATCGGTGTCTAAGATTGGGGCAAACGGCCTTTCAATCTGTTTCGGTGGTTTCGCGGTGCTCGTATTCGGTTTCATAGGTTACAATAGTAGGTAACTTAGATCTTTAGGTCTTAGGTCTCCTTGAGAGGTTAGGACTTTGATTGATTGATTTGTCATCAAGTGCACCTATTTGGCGTCATTTCTCTTATCCTCTTCTCTCTTCTCATCTCCCCAATTCTTCCGGTGGAAGTACATGTTTGGGAGGAGGTCACAAAATCCTGAACTTGTTGAATTGTCTGATCACTCTAGAAGGGAAGAATCCAGTGAATCGTCCTCCTCCTCTGTAAACATGGCTGCTCTCCAACCCCTGAATCCCAAGGGAGGAAATCGCCCCCTCCAAATCCACCAGGTGGTGGAGGAGCCGTTGACCCATTAACTCGCCTCCAGGCCCAAATGAAATTGTATACTGAGCAGATTGAAGCCATTAGGGAAACCTTGGAGGAAATGCAGAACCCTCCTGAACAGGAGGAGCCTAGGTCACTTAGCTCATATCAGAATCCCATTGCGACAGAGACCCATGGCCATATTCGTGTCCCCGTGGGCAGGGAGGATTTTGAACTAAAACCGAATGTAATTAGCCTAATCAACTTTCACCATGGATTGTCCAATGAAGACCCTCCTCTTCTCTTGGAGGACTTAACTCGCTTAGCTGAAACGATTAAATCAAGAAATATTGGGATGTGTATCGTCCTCATGAAAATGTTCCCGTTTTCTTTGCGAGACAAAGCAGCGCAATGGTTCCGCACCATTGGGAAACCTCTCTAAACTTGGGAAGAGATGCTTATAGTGTTTCTCAAGAAATTCTTTCCAATCGGGTGCACCAATGCACTTCGCCGTGCTACATTAATATCCATGATACTTCAAGTGCATACATGCAAAAACCCCACATTCCAGCGGCCTCCCATTGTCGTCACCCTCACCCATCACCTATAAAACTACCTTCACCTCACTCCATAGAAGTCATCAGCATCCATACTTCACCTCACCTTCAGCCATTCCTTCCACCTCCATACACCTCAGACGCACACACTCACATCCATACACACAACACACATAGCTGGCCACTCCTTTCCTGAGCTCTCCTCTCTCCCTCTCTTCCCCTCCTCATTCTCAGTATCCTCTCACGAGTTGAGAGGAACACTGAGAGCAAAGGACACTCTCCCGTGGGTGCAACCACCACAGTGATGGAGCACCACTGCCCAGCTCCATCGTGAGTAGGTCGGCGTGGTGTATTCTCCTGTTTTGTTGTTTGTTTTGATTTATTTTATTTTCATTTTTGTTCTCTCTTTTCTTTTTTGGTTTTTTTTGTCATCTCCATTTTCAGAGCTTCAAGCTTTGAAGCTCCTTCCCACGTGCCCGTGTGCCCTCCAGCCACCCTCGCGCGCCTCTGTGTGCATCCCCTGTTGGTCTAAGCCCTCCTTTGCGCACCTTCACCGCCTTCCCTACATGCGCACCATCCAGTCTCACCGCGATAGAGCCGGTTGCATTTTTGCCCTTACACTGTAACCGCGACCTCACACAGCTATAGTGCGTAACCAGCTCACTTCTCACTTATCTGGTGGCCACGCCGCTCTCTCTCCTCCCCACGACCTGCTCCAGCCGGTTGCAAGACTCCCGTGCGGCACTTAAGTGCACGCCACACCTTGCTTGTGCACTATGCGCTGGTCTGCACGCCCATCCCAGCGCCACAGCATGCTGCACGCCCTTGCCCTTGCGTGCCTGCGCAGCTCCTCTGACCCTCTTGCTCCTTCCCGCACACACACACACACAGATAGACACACACACACTCACTCACACACAGACAGACACGCACACACACACTCACTCACACACATACATACACACGCATATATGCATATATACATACATACATACAAACACACACACACACATACATATTTACCTATATATATACACACACACATATGTATACATATATATAGATGTACATATACATATATATACATACTTATAAGTAGATACTTATACAAATATACTATACATACATACATACATACATACATACATATATATATATATATATATATATATATATAGAGAGAGAGAGAGAGAGAGAGAGAGAGAGAGAGAGAGAGATACACTTATGTATATATACTTATATATACTTATATAGCTATCATATATATACATACATATATACACATCTATATTCCACTTTCTTCTTCACACATTCACCACATATCTCCCACTCACAATACCGTGCACATATCCACTTACCGCACATTTTATCATAGGAAAATTTGCACCAATTGCATATATTCCCCGATATTCGTGCATACCAAGCTTTCCACCCACACTTCCACACTCCTCTTCAAACCTGCATGTGGCACGTAGCTAGGTTAATCCCATCTTTCTAGACGACGATTAACCTAGCATTGTGCTATATTTTTATTGAATCTTAGATTCAATATTCACTATCCTATTTTCTAGTTATAGTTATATATACTTATACTTAGATATATATATATGTATATAGATTCTACATATATATATAAGCTAAATATTTCCATTCTTTTCTTTTATTTTGTTGATAAAGAAAAGACCAAAAAAACCTAAAATCGAAAAGATAACTCTTATCTTTGCAGGTACACAATCTTGCGTGTAGCAAGATTCATTTTGAAACTGATTTTTGGTGAATCACCAAGGACCAACTTTTGGTGGTAGCCAAGAACAAAATTTTTTAGGGTGTGCCTCAAGGACAAGGCTATCCAAATAAATTATAAAATCAAGAAAAACCCAAAAAAATATAATAAGCGAATGGAATTGATGTGAGTCATAGGAATCACGTTGAAATAGATTAACCCCAAACCTGCCTTCCTGAGTTCAACCCTGGCCTAAAAGTGACAAACTTAAAATATGATCTAGCCAGGATAATAAATTTTTGATAAACACATGTAAATTCTCTTGTAGGTTAACCACTTCCACTATACACAATTTGATGCTAATATCACCATATTAAATAACCCTACCCGCGTTCTGACAGTACCCCAATCAAGAATCTTTAAGCGGTAGAAAGGAGTAAAGCGCAGTTGAAGACAATTGTAAGTTTTCCCCCATTCTTTCCCCCTCCATAGATTTCATTCCATCACCTTAATTCAAACCCTAATTAACCAAGGTGCTCTCATAAACCCTAGGATTAGTTTGGTTGTTTTGATTTCCACCTCCACCCACCTCACAGAGGTACACAACCTCTTCTGATTCTTCATACTCAACCGATAACCCAACCTTTGGAACCAATACACACATTCAAACACATAATTGAGTAGAAATCAGATTAGGTAATCATTCGTGTGCCTAACTCAGTGGTGTAGTAAGGCCAATTGTTTGAGTTGTTTGGGCCGCACCACTTCATATAAAAATAACTCATCAAGTAGCTTGCTCATTAGGGTTAACAATTAAGGTCAATACCAGGCACTCCACTTTATTTTGATTTCAAAGGAAAAACATCTTCACTTATATTTGTAAATCTTGGCGCACCGCCTGAATTTGATTGAAATCACCTTAATTCAAACCCTAAAAGCTACTTAAGCAAGATTTAAACTCTAAAAGACACTCATCCAAATAATCTTGCTTGAAAACTCTGGTTGTGCATGCACTCACACTTATTTAATCAATCATTAAGGGTGCGCCCCATTTTAAGAGCCCACCACATTCCAAAAGCACTACTATCTCAGGTATAATCTAGAAGCAAGTAGACGTTGGCCCTAGGACTCATCAATCCATTTCAGGATATTTCTCATACTATGGTGCGAATTTGTGTTGTCTACTTTCTCTAGAAGGTGCTAAGTTGAGTGGCCTGATTGTTAAACGACTTATGTAGCCAAGGGTTTGGCATAATTAGCGGCCTTTGGGACACACTCCCCCTGTCTTGCCATCCCAACTTAACCAGTTTTTGGATTAAGGACAACACAAAATTCGTGTTGTAGTTTGAGTTTATTTTGAAGCATAGGTCCTTAGATTACCCAACTTAAGGACATGCTTTTTTGTTGTGCTGCAGGGTTCTTATCCTCAGTCCTTCCAACCTCTTCCTAGTTTATGCTTGGAAGAAAGTCATTGAATCCTTGCTTGGAAGGACCATTAGACCATTCAAGGAGGCGTAGGTTGAATTTCAATCCAATTGATCCCATGGCAGATTAACCACCTCCTTTGCCTCAAAATCCGCAAGAGATGTTGCAAAGGTAGTTGGAACAAATGCAGCAAATGTAAGAATGGTTCCAGCGAATGCATGGTCAGGGCACTCAGCCCTTGAAGGATTTTTATGATCCTTCAAACTACGAGGAACGTCTCGGTGTCTAGATTGTAGCCGGAGACATAGAAATCAAGCCTCAGGTGTTAAGCCTAATCAAACATTTCCATGGGCTTGGCTCTGAAGACCCGTTTCACCATTTGGAGGACTTGACCACTTTGGTCTAAACCACCAAAGCACGAAACGTGGATGAGGAGCAAATGATCATGTGGCTTTTCCCCCACTCTCTTAGGGATAAGGTCGCACATTGGTACCAGACAACTGGAAGGCTGATCGCAACTTGGAATGGTCTTAAATGGGCTTTCCTAAAGAAATTCTTTCTAGTCAAGCGTACCAATGCATTGAGATAGGCGATTACTACATTCGTCCAACGACCGGGGGAACCGCTTCATGGTGCCTGGGAGCGATTCCAAGATCTATTGCGAAAGTGTCTACACTACGTGGTACCGAAATGACAACTCGTGCAGATCTTTTATCATGGGTTGACTAAGCAACTTCGTAATCATGTGGACGCTTCTTGCGGAGGCAATTTCCTTAGCAAGGATGCAGATAGTGTGCATGAATTATTTGAGGAAATGAGTGAGAATTCCATCAATCATGCTTCCATGGATACTTTTAACCGATCCCAACAACCCAAATCGAATGTTAATGAGGTCTATGACTCTCATTCATTTGATATGGAATTGATTTGTAATAAACTAGATAAGGTAGACCTGGTTACCAAAAGAATGGAAGAGTGGATGGTTGGAAACTCTACAAATACTTCTTGATCCACTCAATCCCAAAACTTGGGAATCCATTCTTCACAAGCTCCTATTGGATGGGAGTTCGTGAATCAACTGGAAGCGGCTCAACCTATGAGCCAACATTACTCAGAACCCCACGGGTTCCAAATTGGGGCCTTTGATCCTAGTTTCTCTGATCTCTCTCCTTCTTTCCCACCATCCTTGCCCTATGAGGATGTGTATGCTGTACAAGAGAATGTTAGGTCCAACCTATATTCTAGCTCTTATAATTTGGGTTGGAGGAACCACCCTAACGTCTCCTGGAAAAATCTGGGGCAACAGACCCAAATCCGACCCAGCAACTATGCACCACAAAGACTAATGGGTCAGGGTCATGTATACACTCAGTTGCCCCCTAATCAGGTCAATCAGCCAACCTATAATGCTCGTCAACCTGTAATGCAAGCTGATTTGAATCGATAGATGGTAGAGATGAAAGGATCCATGCTCCAGCTCATGCAATAAATGAAGACATTGCTAGACAACCCTCACAATATACAGAATCAGGGCAATCAAGCACAGGGCTACGAGAATCAAAGGGTCCTTCTTCTGCTTCTTCATCTAATCTAGGTTATTTGGCGAATCAGGCCCCTCCAATCTTTCCTAACACTCCCCAAGACTCAAACCCATATGCTTCTACAAATTCTATTACCTTGAGGAGTGGACAGCAAACCCAGGACCCAAAATTACCCTCTTTTAGTCAAACCCTTGATTTCATGTGTCATTGGGGATTACATTTTTGATAGGGCACTATTGGATCTAGGTGCATCCATCAACCTAATCCTGACCTCTCTTTATGAAAGGTTTAGGTTAGGTGAACTTAGGCCAGCCTCAGTAACGCCACAGTTAGCGGTCTGTTCGGTCACCACATTGAAAGGAGTTATTGAAGTCGTTATTATCAAGGTCAAGGACTTCTATTTTCTTGTAGATTTCCTAGTCCTTGACATGGATGTACTTGAAGATTTGAGTAACACGCCCATCATCCTAGGGTGCCCATTCCTAGCTACAGCCAAGGCCAACATCAATTGCGAGAGCGGTAGTATGGAGATCATCTTTGGAGACAGGAAATTGACACTTGATATTTTCAAGGCGATAAAAGGATTTGAGGATTGTGGATTTATTGAGGAGCTCGAGGATCATGATTTCAATGTTGAGACGTGTATGCCTATCAATGTATAGGTACTCGAGGACTTGACCAGCACTAGCAAACCTAACCCACAACCCTCCGTGGCAGACTCACCACACCCTGAAGAGGTTGTTGATTTTGTTCACTCCCAACCTCTTCCACTGGACCATCCTGATGAATCTTCATCAGCATCCTCCTTACCCTCCATCCTCAACCCACCCCAGCTCGAACTAAAACCCCTTGCCTATGAGTCTGAAATATCAATTTTTAGGACCTAAGAAAATGCTCCCTGTGATTATAAGTGCAAAACCGACTAAGGAGCAAGAGATGAAATTAATCAAGGCCCTAAAAGAACATAAAGAGGCAATTGGTTGGACCATTCATGACCTTAGGGTGATTGAGCCATCTTATTGCAATCATAGGATTTTTATGGAAGATGGATCCCACCCTTCTCACCAGATGCAGAGAAGATTGAATCTTAATATGCAGGAAGTGGTCAAGAAGGAAATCATTAAGTGTCTCGATGCAGGAATTATTTGTCCAATCTCGGATAGTCCCTGGGTTAGTCCCATGCAAATTATTCCCAAGAAAGCCGGGATTACTGTTGTGACTAACGAGAAAGGAGAATATGTCACAATTCGTTCAACTTCCTCTTGGAGAGTCTGTATCGATTACAGGAAGCTGAACATAACCACGAAAAAGGATCATTTCCCTCTGCTTTTCATTGACCAAATCCTTTAAAGGTTAGTTAGGCAAAAGTATTTCTTTTTCCTAGATAATTACTCAGGATACAACCAAGTCCCTATCCTGAGGACTAGGAAAAGATGACTTTCACCTGTCCATATAGAACCTTTGCATTCCGTAGAATGCCATTTGGGCTTTGCAATGCACCTGTGGCTTTTCAAATGTGTATGCTAGCCATTTTTTCAGACATGGTGGGAGAGTTTATGGAAGTATTCATAGATGATTTCTCCATTTTTGGAGATTTTTTTGATTCTTTCCTGGTTAACCTTGAACTATCCTTAAGAGATGCATTAAAACACGATTGGTCCTTAGCTGGGAAAAGAGTTTCTTCATGACACAAGAAGGCATTGTCTTGTGATTTAAACACTAGTTGTGATGGATACTACTAGCAAATTGAGGAGATTGTTGAGATGAACCTTAGGTACGATCGTAAAGTTCTCCTTTTCAAGTCTGACTACTTTAATGTGCTTAAAGAAGGCCTTTACTTCAAAGTTGACAACAAGTATGATTTTATAAGTTTGAATAAGAATCGTCAAATTCTTCAACCATCCAAACCATTCACTCTAACATGCCAAATATCTCAAGTTCTATGCCCCTGATAATAGCAGAAATAAATGGATCATACTCATCCAAATAATTCCGTGTGGTTATTATGATGTGCAAAAGGATGCCGAACCTGTGTTAGAAGCAGAAGCTTATTAAGAATCACCACAAGAAGGTGAAGTCTATCCAAGTGTAATGGGCATAGATATATAAGGTATAATTGTTTTCTTTTGACATGATGTTCTCACATTAGAGGGCAAATAAAGCTACAATCAAATGGTAAGAAATCAATCACAACTCAATTAATAAACATGAACCCAAATCAAGGGTGGGATCAGGAAGTCAGGAGAGCAAAAGAAAAAAATTACATTTAGTAATGAAAACCAAATAGTGGGGTGGGGTTGTTGAATTGGTGGGATGGCCTCTAACATTAATAATTAGCTAGGTCATTACATGCCTATAGTTTACTTCTAATTGTACTTGTTGTGCTCAGTTTTAATTATGTGTATGAGATGTGGGGTGTGCCCATGGTTTACTTTGCTTTTAATTAATTATGTGCATGAGATGTAAGATGCGCCCACGATTTAGTTTTTCTTGGAATATGTTATCATCTTTATACGAGATTTGGGAAAATATCTATAATATAGAGGAAACTCTACTGACTTGTTTTGTGATTTATAGTATCTTTATTTCTTTTTTGTATATTCATATAAGTA
This sequence comes from Thalassia testudinum, assembly GCA_037157565.1. Classification (NCBI taxonomy): domain Eukaryota; kingdom Viridiplantae; phylum Streptophyta; class Magnoliopsida; order Alismatales; family Hydrocharitaceae; genus Thalassia; species Thalassia testudinum. The sequence goes on from JAZHRO010000002.1 coordinate 96,751,442, forward strand.
ATAAATTTGTTTAATGTGCATGTGAAATTCATGAAGTTCACTCTTAGAAAGAAGGATGATCAGGCCACCTTGGAGGGTAGGCATGACAACCAGCTACCCCACACCCCGCTCCCTTGCACCCAACTGCTACCCATCTAACCCCCCCATAAGCAACCGCCCCACACCCAGCCCCTCCCCACTTGGCCTCCACTTAGCCAGCTCCACTCTTAGTACATCCTTACTCTAGAGCCCAATTATGTCCCTAACCCTAGATTTGGAGTAACCATTGATTTATTAGTCTTAGCATTCTTGCTCAACACTCCCAACACTTTTAAAACAAGGGCAAGAGGGTGGTCACTCCTGTAAAGCTAGAGGTCGAGGTTGAGACCTACAACCCCGAGGCTAAGGACGAGGACAAGGTTGACTCAGAGGTTCAGGAGGATGAAGAGGTAGAGTAGACACCTCAGCAGAAACCTCCACTACAATAATCTGCACCTTTGCCATCAGTTGGAAATCGATGGCAAAGGTGTTTAAACTGACGCAAAAAAGTGACGGCATAACTAGCGTTGTTTTTCATTTTGCCGTCGATTGTAAAGAAAATCTGACGTCAAATTATTGTTGCCCCAATGGACGGATTTTTAGAATCAACGGGATTTTTATTTTCCGTCATTTAGCAAATAAGAGACGGGGATTATATATCACATTTTTCCCGATTAACATGCCACTTTTGGATTTTTCCTGTCATTTAAATGTAAACGACGTCTGTGCCATAGCTTATTAAATAAGCAATGGCCAATAGCAATTTTTTTAAAAAAGTAAAAATTTAAATGACATCATTTTTTCATATTTCCCATTACATATGAAGCGACAACGTTAATATTTCTACCAACGCTTATGCAATAAGTGACGACAAATAACTATATTTGTTAAAAAAAAAATTACCTTTTAACATCATTGGTTGTTGGAAAAATCAACGACAGAGGTTGGAATTTTTTTTTTTAAATTATGAAAATTATGGGAAAGATCTGCTATTCTAAATATAAATTATTTAAAAATTAAAAAGCTTCAAAATACTATTAGACCTAGCGAAACACCTACTTTTATACAAAATGTTGAGAATGAAAACAAGTTTATATTCCACAAAAATAAAGTGGGATATAGAAAAAGTTTCATAATGAAATATTTACATATAAAAGGAAACATGTAATAATAAAGAAAAAAAAAGAAAATATCAAAATACTGTTGTGACAATGCCACTAGCCCTGCCCATGTCATTATCATCTTGTCTGTGGGTGGTGTGATCAAATGAAGACGGATGCTTTACTGTCCCTTCTTCAGAAGAAGAGATAGAAGCTGTTGAATCTTATCATCCATCCTACTCATCTAAGACTGCATGGCATTCAGCTGATTCTTCATCTCTGCATTTCTCTTCTCCCTCTTCTCCTCTCGTCTCTGTAGTGTGCCGATCCTTTGGTTCAGCTGATCAACGACACTAGATAAGACGACCCCTTTCCTCCCATACCAACTGGACAAGGTGTGCGCCCTCCCCATGCTACGAACAAAACCATTGTGGTCTGATGGCATCACTCTTCTAAATGCCTCCTCTAGATCCAGAGGCTGCTGGATGTTGTTGGAGGTCTCATTGTCGGGGGATGCACCAGGTCAACCATTCTCTCCTAAATGTATTAAAATTTATTATTATAATATTTATATATATACAAAGTTATAAAGTTTTTGAATTTAGGAAACTTATTTGTCTCTCCTGGTATGACTTGTGAATCCACTTACATGCAACCTCAACTGCAGCCTTACTATGTGTGACCTCGTAGATATCCATCTTACTCATCTCCCTCCCATCATGCAATGCAAACTAAAATTATGAAAATGACACAATTTTATTAAGATAATCTCTAAAGTAAATAATATTTAAGTGCGAAGTTGTTATAATAAACTTATGTAACAGCTCTTGACTGTCTCAATGCTTCTTTGACCCAAACAATGGGTCTATGCTGGAACTTTGGCCCTATTGGTCTTATTTTTCCATGCTTGCTCATGTAATAAAAGCATATATATATATAAATTACTAAACAAATTGACCCTTTGTTATGAATTTAAGATATATGAAATTAATATAAACATTTAAAGGCAATTACTAACCTCTGCTTTAGGATCCAGCCAATGCTCTCATGCCTTCTTCCAGTATTCAAGCATGGCATCAAGAGGGCAATTCTCTATCGCCTCCTCGGGCGACCTGTCAGAGAAAAATTGAATATTGAATATAAAATGTTAGAAATAATATATGAAATCATGTACATAATAAACATGTAAATGTTTAAAATTTTTTACTTTTCTCTTAATCTCCATCCTCCAATCTCTATGGAGCTTGGCAGCATGCTTAAGGATATACCGGGAGGCATTGGGGTCGTCACCCCAATCGTAACTCAACTACATTCATTTTAGAATATATCAATCTTACATAAAAGTAATTTTAAGATAAAGTTATAGAAGTAATATTTAAGATGCATGAAATTACCTTCAACTATCGAAGAAGTTGCCTCTTCAGCTCTACGGGCACCTTCTTCCAGTCGAAGTAGCAAACTGGCACGATGGACTTCACCATCATGCTTACTGAACTGATGAAGCCCAGGTAATTCTCTGCCTCTCATGTGATTCTAAGCCTAATCGTTATTCTCAAACCCTCGAGGATATACTAGAGATCTAGATTGTTTATCTTCCCTCATCCTCTTTTTACTCTACCTACATAGACATTAATCATATTCATTATATGTATCAAATATATAATAAGTTTTAAAATATAGAAGTAAATTACTTCTTAAAAGTACAGAAGTTCTTACCAGCATTTGTACTCGTCGCGCTCGGGTGCACATGTTCTGGGGACGTACTCTCAACCTCCTCATCCTCCTCCTCTCCCTCCACCTCATCGTTCTCATCCTCGTCATCCTCCTCTGATTCCCACAACTCCGGCTGATACTCTGGATCAGTCGATACTCACTCTGGCTTAGTAGGAGGAATCTTCTTCCCCTGTCCCTTCCCCTTGCATATATGACATCACAAGATCATGCCAGGTCCCCAGGTCGTAGAAAACGTAACTGAGAGGAAGCCTGGTGCCAGGGGGTGGTTGAGCCTGGTGCTCGAGTTGGGTGGATGGTCGTAGAAAATGTAACTGGGGGCTATGTCTAAGAGGGACCCTTCTTATTGGCTCTTCTCTTAAACCCCTTCATCTGCGACAACAAATAAATATCAAAATTAATATAGTTGAAAATAATATATAAAGCATCAATGCAAAATTAAACAGTTATATAAAGTAAATATATAAGGAAACAAATACACAAAGTACAGAAACGTGAAAATATGAAATGCATAAGTAAAATAAAAATGAAACAAAGTGAAGAAATTGTTACTAACTTTAGATATCCACATCTATTGCATTTCAATCTATATGACATTCTTCTGTTAATTCTTGATATGCTTCAACTAGTGCGTCAAAATGATTGCGCAGTACTATTCTTATTGGTATAACCCAACCTTTTTGGCAACATTTGTGCCACTTGACATGCCAATGTGAATGGTTCAGAAGACTGAAGAATTTGACGAACACGATTTAAACTCAAGAAATTATATTTCTTGTTAATTTTGAAACTAGTGCACTCCTTTAAAATATCAAACCAATGACATTTAAATAAGACAACTCTACACTCATATATGAAGCTAATCTCCACAATTTCATTGATTTCACTATACTATCCATTTAAACTGGTGGTAAGATCAAAATCAACAAGTTCGGCTTGTTGTGTAACCTTTCTATCATCAATTTCTTTTACTCTGAATTTGAACCTATTTATTATATACCCAGAGTGGTAATGTGCATAATGTAATGGTGTATTGGTAATTACATCAAAATCTGATATTCATCATGGGTCCCTATCCTCTTTCAATTAATTAACATGAGTTTTGAACCAATCAAAGAAGTTAAAATCAGATGTACTTGAATGAGATAATCATTCAAATTCCTCATAGAATGGATCAAATCTTTGGAATTTGCTATAAAATATATAGATGAGCCCAACATTTGTTAATTTCCAAAATTGACTTGTATTCTGTACGAAGAATCAACCTTCCTCTAATATCAAAAATCCAAAAACATTCTTTATCATTGTCATTGTAGTCCCCCTCGTAGTTCCTTTGAGGTTTATTAAATTGATTGTCTATTTTATTCTTATACATGGAGGTAAAATTTATACACTCCTTCACGAGAAAACCTTCTACAATTGAACCTTTTGGCTTTGCCTTGTTAAAGACAATCTTTTAGCTTTTTCAAAAAATGCTCCATAGGATACATCCTCCTGAATTATATAGGTCCATTGATTCTCGCTTCATTTGCAAGATGCAACGTGAGATGAACCATTACATCGAAGAAGGCTGGGAGAAGAATATGTTCCATCTTACAGAGAATAATAATTATTTGTTTATCCTAGTGGTCCAACATATCATTTTATAGTATCTTTGAATAAACAGCTTTGAAAAATCTACTTATTTCTGTGAATGAATCAACAACTGGCTCAGTAAGATATTTTCTTCTGTGCTTCATTCACACAACGAGAAAGCTGCGATGAAAAACATCTGGCACCCGAATGTCCATTAAGAAGGAGAATAATCTACTCTTCTAATCCTTATTCAAGTTATAAATAGCAGATGAGAAGTACCCATCATCGTCATGAATATGCAGCTCAGGACGTATCCCTAAACTTTTCATGTCTTTTCTTATCTTCACCATGTCCTTTGGATCATCAGTCAGATTTAATACGTTTAAGATGGTCCATCACATTCTTTTCGATATGCATAACATCTAGAGTATGGCATATTGTAAGATTTTTCCAATATGTCAGCTCCATAAAGAAAATGCTTTTCTTTCGAAACCCAAAATTTTTCAAGGTCGTCTGGTCTTGTTTTAATGGTCAACCTAGCTGTATCTCACCCATCTTTTGTAATCTCCCCATGGTAACCAGACTTGATAACTTGCTAGAATTTGTACCAAGTTTATTCTTTGGATTTTTCTTTGAATACAAACACATCCCGACATCAAATTTACCTCTAAACTGTGATGTTCGCCATCTATCTTCAATGGGTAGAAATCTGCAATACCCTAAGTAGCAGAACTTCTTACTTTCCAACAATCTTAGGTGATGAGTATCTTCCATACAAACTAGGCAAGCAAGCTTTCCTTTCGTACTCCAACCTGATAAATTTGTATATGCCGGAAAGTCATTTATAGTCCACAACAGTGCTACATACATATTGTAGAATTCTCTCTTTTTTGCATCATACGTCTTCATGTCGATGTACCACAACTGTTTCAGTTCATCGATCAATGGTTGAAGGTAAACATCTATGTCATTTCCTCATTGTTTTGGACCGAGGATTAATAGGGTCAGCATTATGAATGATGATCTTATACAAAATAGCAATATAAATGATGTTCTTGTACACAACCAGGGAAGTAAGTTATAAGTGACCATTACCATTGGTCATATAGAGTACGACGGGTACATACCCTTAAATGGATTAAATCCGTCCTTGCAAAACTCAATCGTATGTTTCTTGCCTCTAAATAGAATGAATTATTTCTTTCGTCAAATCTCTTCCACTCCTCTGAATCGGTAGGATGATGTATTTTTCAATCTTGAGATTTAGAATCTTGGTGCCATGTCATCCACCGTGTAGTTTTAGTTGATATAAAAATACGTTGAAGCCTAGGTGTCAATGGAAAGTAACGAAGAACCTTCTGAGGTTGTTTTTTCTTAGTTTCCTTTTTACCTCTCTTATATGTCTCATGTCCACATTTGAAATAGTTACTCAAGTTTACGAATTCATTTATGAAAATAATGCAGTCATTCGAACACGTATCGATCTTCTGATAGTCCAAACCAAGCTTGTGAATTTGTTTCCATGCCTCATACCTTGAAGCCAAAAAACCATTGGGGTTATTCAATAGCTCAGCAATAAACTAAAGTATTTCTGACATTAATTTAACACTTGCTCTATTCATAACCATAAGCTGAAACATCCTCAACAGAAATGACAACTTAGACATGCCCGTAACCTCATAAGCAATAGGATTCTCAGTCACCTTAGCATCATCATAGAACGAATCACAACTTCTTAACGGATCTTCCTCATCGATATTTATATCACCTCCTACTCTCATCTCATTCACCATTTCTTGTATTTCTTCACCTCCACTATCAGCAATCTCTTCTTTAATCTCTTCGTCAAGTCTTTTCATTATTTCTAACTTCCTCAGTAAAATCCTCTCCATGAGCTACTTAATTAGTGTAATGCTGCCACCAACCACTACAAATCAAGTGGTCAAGCACAGTGTTAGGTCATGCAAGGAACCATTCAAACATCTGCATGGGCAGAAGATCTTATCGAGTTGTTCTCCTTGCCTAAATATCTTCCTATCATCATGAAAGGCCCAATTTAGGAATGAAATTACTCCATCCTTATATCTGGTGTAATCTAAACCCCTCAATCCAATCCAAGATTTTTCGATGGTTACCTAAAATTTAATGTAAACAAACTACTAATTAGGGAAGGAAAGGAGTGAATGATGTGCATCTTGATTAAGATTTTCACATTATAGCAATCCTTGAAGATTTGATCACAACTTAAGTTTACTTGTTTTATGTAACCTTTGCGAGGTGAAATTTCGGCAGCTTCGCCCCGCACTACTCTAGTAAACTTCCCAATACTGACCTTAACTAGCTTTTCTTTAGCACCCAGTTAAGGGTACCATAGGAAACTAGATAAGATTAGTTACTCTATCGGAGAAGAACAGGAAGAAGCAACCAAAGTTGTGATCAAATCTTCAAGGACCTTCTTTAATTCAGTACTTCACCAAACTAAAGTCGATCGAGACTTATGGCATGCCACAAAGACAATGCATTATGTATGTAAGTGAGGTATACATATACGACTGCATTGTTCGTATAACATGATCATAAGTCCTGACGAGTAAGTAATTTGATACAATTTGACTCGGAGGACTTTTACCTTAGGGGTTAGAATACCCAATGTTTAACCTCGCATGCATTTATTTTTTTTAGTAAGTGTGTGTATCTAAACAATAACAATTTTAAACATTAAAAAAATTCAAAAAAATTCGACAAGGTTTCCTCTTAAAATTTGAAGTTTTTCTATAAACTTACATAACAAAATAATATAACAAATACAAGTGAGCACACCTCACATTAAAAATGCATCAACTTGACGATATTTTGAAGTAATTAGTCGGTCGATAACATCCGATCCTCGTTAATATATAATTGTGTTTTTGGATTGAAATAATGCCATTCAAAAAGGATAACTATATGACAACATCTAAACTAATATTTATAGCATTTCTTTCTTGGGATATCGTCTAATTGTTCATTGATGTTTAAATTAAATTTCTTAAAATATTGTGTTATGCATCTAAATTTTGGAAGATTTTATAGATTTCCTATCTAAATGCTATTCTTTTAATCCATATTGGATTTTAGAAAAACTAGTACATAAACTTCTCATGATTTTTCATAGTTTCTTTTTCTTTAACATTCTTGTATCTATGTATGTATTTATTTATTTACCATCCTAGGCATGCATTGGATTCAACTCAAATTGAACACAAACATTTGCTCCTCTACCATGGATAGATGGTAAATCATTAAGAGCCCTAATGTAATTTTTCAAAGAAACCTTTGCACCTATGATTTCCTAACTGTAAGTAGCCATGATATACATGATACTTCATTTTAACTAATTAGGTGCTTCATAATACAATGAGTAGAGATTTGTTATTGTAAAGATCTCAGCCAGTCATGCAAGTTGAAAGAAATAACCTCATAATATTGGAATTAAATTAAACTATTTGGGTTATTTTCTTTTGAACAGCTTTTTAAAACCTAGGAAAATATACAAATAACGTATCCATATTGGGTTTTCTTTTCAACTTAGGTTTTCATATTTTTATTTTTTATGTTTTCTTTGCATCTTTCTACTCTTGTTTGATCCCCTGTTTTAGTCCTCATGCTTTGCTAATGCATTCTTGTCGAGTTTTATAAATATGTCGTAGTATAGTCAACGAAAATGGATCAACATTTAAATTTATAGTGCTTTCGAGGTCATTCATAGGGAACAAAATTGTGCAATTCAACTGCTAATCAATAATATAAAAAGGAGCACAATATCTAATTCAAAAGAAATAGTGAATATATAAAAGCTCTCCTGGTTTGCTATCGGTGATTCGATAGCATTCTTTTCTTTTTCAAATAATGAATATGACTCTTAATATAGATAATAATTCGAATTCCAAAGAGTCAAAAACAATAGGGTCAAAGGACACAAAAGATGGTTTTTAAACTCACCACACCAAACCTTGTACTTAGGTCTATTCAAGCCAATTGGACGTCCAAAGCAAGCCACAAACATCTTAAAGTCTCAAACCCACATCCTTTATGAAATCAGTTACAAATTCATCCAATGGTTGCACAAATCCTGAGGCCAAAACACATCCTATACACATGCGTTGGGTGTGTATGTGCATGTGTGAATGTGGGGACCTGGCCCCTTGTTCTCTAAGGAAAACATCCAATGGGCATGAATCAATATGTATCAAATTTTAAATCAAGATCCAACAATGTGGGACAAATAGAATGGCTTCTTCTCTCGTGTTGCAGCAGCCTTAACGTGAATGGCCTCCTTGATGGGTGGAGCTTGTCCACCATTAGATCTTCGATCCAAGGGCATAGATGGCCTCCTGGAGTGGTTCTGCATAAGATGAAGGCCTTCTCTTGGAGTTCAACAGCCGGTCGGAGGTACTTAATGTCAACGATGGCACCGATGACATGGAGATCCTATCACAAGAAATAAAGGCTTAAAGCCCCAATTAGAATGTTCAAGAGCTTCTACATGTGAAGTGGAGTGCAGTGGTGGTGGTGATTTAGTGATTAGAGGTCTAAGGTGGCCGAATGGAGGTGGCGATGGAGGTCGTTATGGGTTTCTCCGGTCGGGGTTTTAGGTGAGAAAAGCCTCAATTTCTCGAGGGCTTTTGCTCCCCAAGGTGTAGACGTGCTTGTAGACTGAGTGGCGTGAAGTTTCGTGGTGTGTGGTGGTGTGGCGAGCTTGTCGGAGCATCACCGAAGTTGGGGAAGAAAGGGAGAGAACAAGAAGTGTAGTGGCTAAAACTAAGTGCTAATGACCTAAAATTACTCTAGGAAGCAAGGCGAAGATAAGGACCTAACTAATTGGACGAAAGAAGAGGGTTCCACATTTGACTTGCTTCTCTAGAAGTAGAGAAGATGAAGTATCCGGTGGGGGAAATAGCAACAAGGAAAGGGGAGAATTGACCTAGCTATGGTTGGCTAGAGTCAGGAAGACTTGAGGAGTTTGGTGCATCCAATTTGACCATGGGATGCCCGGAAGAGGGGGATTGAGTTGGGTTGCTATAGTTGAGTTGGAGGTGGCCGACGAAGGGAAGAGAAGATGATTTTTGACCTAAACTCGACTAATTTCAACATGGGAAGATGCCAAGTCTTATATAAAGGTAGAATTGGCCTTCAATTGCAAGGAATTCATGAAATTCATCATGATTTTGGCAAGCTCTTTGGCCGAAAATTTAGAGCATTATTGAACGTGGTTTGATCCACAATAGATCTTGTGATTGAGTTCAATTGATCGGGAATCTTGTCAAGATCAATCCCTCCAAGTTTGGAGGGATTTCATTGGGAATCAAGAGCGAAATCCATGCTTGAAGGATGGCGCATTTGGGTGTGTTCATGGCCTGCACTTTCCTGATTTAGGCATGCAGACGACGATGTTGGAAGGAGCTCTTTGCAAGAAATATTAAAAGCTGGGGGTTCATTTGCAAGAAGAGAATAGAAGATAGGGGGCAAAGTGCAACAAAAGAGATCTGAGAGCTAAAATGCAAACTAGGTCAACTCTAATGGGGCTCAAATTTTGGGTTAACCTAATTTTGACCCAAGGAATATAGTGGTGACCTTAGATTTAGGTTTTGACATAGTTTGACTGGTTAATTTACACAAAAGCCCAAAATAGAAGAGAATCCCATCTAAGTCTATTTTTGCTTAAAATGGGTTCCGATGGTCAATGTGAATGTACCAAACCTCTTAGAAAAATTTTTCAATAATTTTTAAGAGGTTTAGATTACATTTATTCCCACTAGAACACGTTCAATTTAAGTGAGGCTGAAATTAGGATTTTTTTAATAAATTAATTCTTAGATCTTCATAAAACCTTAATTCAATCAGCTTAGGTCAACTTATTGGGAAATTAAGTTCATTTGACCTTGGATTAAGTCCTGATTAAACCCTTAGTTAATATGCAATTATGATTAGGTGCTAAAATGATAGAATTAACCCATTTTCTTATCTTCTCAAATTCAACTCAGAATGGAATTACGATCCTCAGATGATCATTAAGAAGCATTTATCACTTGATTCTGACTAATTTAAGCTAGCCATGATGGATGATGGTGTTACCATCATTCTTTTCCTAGTATTCTAACTTAGGGTAAGATGTTAGTGCCAAGTGGTTTGACTTCCCTAAGAGATGGTAACTATTTCTCCAATACTAGCTTAACCAATTTAAATAATAAAAAAATTTCAAAAAATTTGGATAGAATTTTCTCTTAAATTTTGAAGTTTTTGTATAAACCTGCATATTAAAATAAAAGTGGGCAAGCCGCACATAAAACATAATTTCAATCAAACAAGTGGGTACACCCCACATTCAAAATACAGCACACAAGTAGGTACACCCCACATCCATTCATTTAAATAAAAAGTAATATGTAGGCACATCCCACATCTAGCAAAACCAATAATATCATTCAATTAAATTAAAAACATTAAAATTATATCTCTAATTGCAACAACCTCTAAGTATGTCCGTCACCGATAACCTATAATTTCAAAAATAAAAGGAATTAACTAACACTTTATTATCTTATTAAAATATTATAAATAAATAAATAAAAAGTGTAGCGAGTAAGAATAATATATTTTGAACATGTATGCATGATTAGTTTTAGGTTTAGTATTTCTAGTGTATAAAAAATGCTAGTAGGAGTTTAGGTTTCTTATTTAGTTAGAAATAAAATCTAAACTAAAAACCCAAATAGAATCCTCTCCTTTCAACAATACGAGTTGAACAACCTTAAACTAGTTGTGCTTCTAGAAAGAGATGTCAAGATTTCACAGTGCAGGTGGAAAAGGTATGGATGGCACGTGTTATATAACCTTAATTACATAGTACACTATAGTGAAAAGTAGACATCTTCAAAATCAGAAGCACCAGATATCCCTCACCTTTGGTTCACTTAACAAAACAACTATTCCTCACCCTTCACTAGAGAATGATTACAATTTACCAAAAAAATGACAATGAGATTGAAGAAGATGATACAAAAGAATGAAGTCACAATAATTGATGGGCAAATTGGAGTCGTCTTGCATGGGTTAGGAGAGAATGGACATTGCATGAGGCTTTAGAAGGCTTTGAGTAGGGAAGGAAAGAACTCTAACATGGCAATGTACATTTAGAGAGTCTTGAAAGCTCTCTCAAGAGGATAAGCAGTTGTAATACGAATTCCTTGCTTTCTACAGGATCCCACATACTAGTGAAATGTTACTATCATCACTGCTGTTTGATGTAGTTTCTTCAACCGTACAAATTCTCCAATTGTTTTTCCATGCAACATTGTTACCCCCACTTCTTACAATAATTACAGGCAATCAAAGTGAGCAACATCAAATCATGGAACAACTGATCATATTACCCACATCTCCGCAATCAAATTAAGGGGGCAATAATCACAACAATCATCCTAAAAGATAGGAGATGTGAAAAGTAAAGATGATAATTATGTACAAATTGGAAAAAAACATTGAGAGAATTTCTTACTATAATTAATACACATATAGGCAAGATAGTATTCATATAGCCCATACGCAATGCTTCTATATGTTATTCATTCAGGTGAAAGTGATCTTCCAAGTGGCTTGTGAACCACTATCCTCCTGCAACTTGCAGGGACAAAGGCCTCTCACTTGGAGGTGCTGGAGGGTTGCAGGGAGGAGGAAGAGGAGAGGGTCGAGGAGGAGGAGGGCAGCGTAGAGGAGGGGGTGTTGGAGGTCTACAGGAAGGAGGAAGAGGAGAGGACTGAGGAGGAGGAGGAGGACTTGCAAGCAGGAGGGTGACGGGGAGGAGGAAGAGGATGAAATTTCAAACTAGAGGGGGGTGAATAGTGCAGGATAAAAAATACGTGGAAATAAAAATCAATCCAATCACATAAATACCATTCACCACAGATGATACAAGTATTTTTAGGTGGAAACTCAACCCAGGTAAAAACCACCACCTAAGCCTCTTAGCTTAGGATTTTCCAATCGACCGAGTCGACCAAACCTATCTAAGCATTATAAATATTGTATAACATGCATCAAAAATATTGCATAACATGTATCATCATGCATTTAATTTAATTTGTACAAGTTGTATATTAATTTTGTTATTTCATTGGCTAGGGGATAGGGTGATATCTTTCTAGCCTTCTGATTGAAGATCTGACCCTACGGATGTGATCAGGGTGATGATTAAAGGCTAACACCTCTAAAATCACTCAGATCCTACATCTGTAACATCTTTTACAAGCCACAAAAGATCAAAGGCTAAGGGGTAAGGTTGTGAAAATCCAGACCTCAGACGACAAATCCAACCGCACGGATTAGTTTGGATTGATACTCGCAGCACAATGACGTGAAAATTGATTCAATCCGGCATCCGTGATACCATCTACAAGCATTTGAAGATGAACGGTTCAGATGGCACCATGTGGCACCATCTGAACCATCCACGGCTGCCCAAGGCATTCACCTCACCTCTGAAGGCACATTCAACGAGTGATCTCGACTGTTGGATGAAAATCCAATGGCCAAGGGTGTTCCAAATCGTTTGCTCTGCAGCTTCTCCGAAGGAAGCATCTCAACTGTTGGATGAAGATCCAACAGTCGAGATGAGACCACGTCGCCCCTCTAGCATCTCACAACTTCTCAAAGGTGAATTCATTGTGAAATCTTAGCCGTTGAATCTCAATCCAATGGCCGAGATCATCTTCGCCGCATCACCCTTCCTCAAGGAAGCTCTTCTATCACGCGATCACGACCGTCGATTCACGATCGAATGACCACAATCACTGCACCTTGAGTTACCTTTTTGCCAATCCATGCAAATAGCACAGTGGATAAGTGTGATCGATGATTGCGAACACCATTTGCATGGTAAAAACAGTGAGTTAATGATATTGTTGTTGTAGTATAGCTGTAATGCAAATAGATGTTTTATCATTTTATTTATTTACATAATTTTTATTGGTTTAGTTCAGATCGTTTACTGGGAGACAGTTATTGATATACATCTCTCTATGTTTCAAAAATGTTCTTTTATTCCAAAAATGTCAATTATATGTACAAAATGAATCAATGAATCAAAAATGAATGAATGAGTTAATTATGTACAAACAAATCAATTAACAGCTAGCTAAAATGCCTTAAACATATTTGCAACTAATCAGGCATCAAAAACTAAATAAAATAATTGTATATTAATTATATATACTATACTAGATAATACCTAAGTATAGGAACAAAAATAGTTATTAGTATGTACTATACTAAGTATACTAACATATACTAATACCTTTAGTAATATATTCTATATGTAGAGTGGCATATCTAAGTATTAGTCTAACCTTATAAAACATATGTACTAACTATAAGACAAAAAGAACTATCTTTGCTAACAGATATATATATACCTATAGTGACGGATAAAAATGTCACTAAAGCTTTAACACAAATATATATACACATAAGGTTGAAGAATTTCTATACTCTAACTATGCTATATATATATGTACATATATTCCATATAAATATACATGTACGTATACATTATATACATATATACTAATTATGTACATTTTTATTCTACATATATATATACTACTATACATATATACGTATATATATACATATACACATATATACATACACAACACATTACACACACAACACTTAGCAACACAGCTCATATACACAACACACATAGAGGGCTGAACACTTAGATTTTTTTCTCAACTTGTTTCCTCACTCACACTGAGACTTCACTTAACCAAAACTTAGGTTTGTAATGGGCGAACCGGGCTTTTTGTGACATACACAGCACCCTCACGGGTGGGCTCACACCACTACTAGGCCTAATTCTAGTTTCAATTTAGTGTTTTTCAGAGTATAGTTTCAACTCAGACCTGGCTCTGACCAGACCGAGCACCCAGCCCCAAACCAAAGCTCAGTATACAGTATGCTCAGTGGGTATAGTGTAATGGGTATAAGTGTAGCCGGTGTATGTCAACTGGAGGAGCTATCGGCAACCTTTAATTTACATGGCTGAAGTGGCTTGAAGACCCACGATGTGGGACTATGTTGCGTGCTCATTTAGCACGTCGTAGCGTGCACTAGAGCCAACTTTTGGCCTTGAATTGAGAGCGTGAATTGGTTCCAAATTCCAATTAAAATATAAGGTTGGAAAGCCCTTATATAGGGCTACTCAATTGTATAATTAATTTATAAAAATAAGTTATTTAATTATATATAAAAATTAGTTAAATATAGTGATTCATACACATTAATTTAGGATTTAATTACTTAATTAATTTACAAATTAATAACTTAATAAGTCAATTGACCTTATAATTAGTTAATTTATATAATAAGGTATTTATTAAATTTTTTAAATTTATTTAAGAACTTTTATTTAATTTATATAAATTTATTTACACGTTATAAATAGATATAAATAAATTTAGTTATAAATATTATTATACAGTATAAGTATATTATAAATAAGTTGAAAATAATTAACTATTATATATGACTATACAACATAATTTACTTCAGTAATAAATTAATTTACTAATTTATTTTATTTTAACTTAATAATTTACCTAATTAACTTAATAATCAATTATCTACAATAAATATATAAATAAATCAATGTACGGGTATTATACAGAATATAATAATTATTTAAATATGTATGTACAGCAATAGATATAATATACAAGTTTACATATTTATTTATAATTATTTTAGTTTAAATACATATAATTTACTATAAGTTAATATATAATTATATAATAAAGTTATATATACAATAACTCATCTTAAATACTTATTCAAATATATATATATATATATAACATTTATAAGTTATTTATATACATTATTTACATATATTACAATATTTACATTTAACTTAGTGTTAAGTTATATTTACAAGTATAAAAGTTCTTCTGGATTGCTATCGGTGATTCGATAGCCTTCCTTTTTGTTTCAAAAAAAAGTTATATTTACAAGTATAAAGAGTATATACATGGTATTTTTATGTATTTTTGGGTATTTTCAAGTTTTTATGGTAATGTTATATAATATAGAGATAGGGGAAGAGAGAGAGAAGGTGAGATGAGAGAGAAGTTCTTTTTGTATTTTCAACATGGTTTCTTTATTTAGTTTCAGAGTATATTGAATCGTCTACCGATATGTTCTACCAGCTAGAGGGTTCAGATTACTCTAAAATTTCACACACACCTAAAAATATACCTAATATTACTCAAGACAGATTTATTTTATTTTTTATTTTTATTTATTTACAAACTCACACCAAAGAAGCCTTGAATGAGTTTTCGAAAAATGAACCTAATGTCTTAAGATGCATTCTAATGACTAGAATTGGGGATCAAACATTCAAAAGTCTAGAACACATAAGATGAGAGGTGTTTAAGTATATAAACATGATTTTGACATTTAATTTCATTAAAATCACAAATTAGACTGATAACCACATGAATGTTGCTGACATGAGATTTTCCAACTCAACTACAAGCAATTCCAAATAGATTAAATTCCAATTTCAGTACATGAATGCTTATTCTACACTATTCTAGAAATGTACACAAAGGCAGCCCATTTTAATCTCCAAATTCACCCAAAATCCACATGTAGCACCACATTCTAGACCCTGCTGCTGCTGTCCAATAGGAGCTAATCCAACTGCTATTGTTGTTCTACCATTTCAGTAGCTAATGCTACTATAGCTATGAAATCCCAGCAGCTAATTACTGCTGTTGTTGCTGCAAAAGTGATCAGCAACTCATGCTGTTGCCATTTCGAATCCAACAACTAATGTTGATACTGGTTGTTTACAGAAACCACTTTAGTGAGAACAACTCCACTGATTTGGTGTTCAAAATGGCAAACCTAAGATCTAAAAACTTCTCAAAACGAATTCCATCCGTAAATCCACTGAAAATCAATTTGAAGATCTAAAAACCATTTAAATTAAATCTTGAGCCATAAAATTTCTAGAAAACTTAATTCAATCCATTCTCTTTGTCATAGACAACAAAAGATAATTAGATTGAATTAAATAGTGAATCCACTTCACAATCAATTTAAGATCTCCATTAAAACCTTCAAACACCTCAGTTAAACACCAAATATCATATTCAAGACCTTTTGGATGAAAAGCCAATGTCATTTGGCACTTTTAATTTAGGATCCATTCAGGTGATTTGATCACCATGAGCTTCTAAACACTAGACATCAGTGTTTAGGAACTCAGGCAATCCTGTAGAAACCAAAAGGGTCATGGTTAAGGCCTCATCTCAATGAATTTGAAATTCCTAGGTCTAAACTACCCAAAATAAAGCTTAAATTAAGCAAATGCTCATCTGAACATAAAAATTAATTTAAAACACTTCAAAATCCTTGCATTATACACAATTCAGCTAAACAAAACTCGAAACACTCGATTAAATCTATTACTAATCGTATTGATTCCAAATCTTGTGATTAGGCAAAAAATCCAAATACAAATCAATCGAGCAAATCCGATACAACTGAATCCAGATTGGGGGTCTTTGTGAACAGATAGAGTAAATGGGAGACCCCCAGTGGGTTTGGCACATGTAACAGATTTGAGAACTCGAGAACTCTAGATCTGCTAATGGACCAGGTGGAGGGGTGAATGATGAATTAAAAGTTCGAGGAAATCAATGAATGTGAATTATGAGATGTAGAGGGAGATTAGTGAATTGAAGCAAAGATGGAAAAATACCTCTATGATCTGAATTAATTAGAGAGGACTGATGGTAACACCATCATTGGCCCTAACTAGTAACAATTAGTCAAGTTCAAATGGTAAATGCTCCTACTTGATCATCTGAGGGTCACAATTCCACAATAAACTGATGTATGGAGAAAATAAGGAAATATGGTTAATTCTGTTATTTTAACAGCACATCATAAATGTAGATTAACCACAGGGTCACACCTCCGGCAAGGTCACGTGGCCACTTGCGACCACCAAACTCCTCGACACCAGTTCCAAAAGCTACGCCACACTTCCCCGAACAAAAGCCCTAACTCTATTGGGTTAAACGACCACTCAATCTCTCCATAGAGCACTGTACCTTGTCGTCATCAACTACAACTTCAGACGACCACCTCACCTGCTCATTCATCAAATTCACACCACCAACACATTGCACAAGTTCCAGCGATCCTTCTGAACGTCCAAAGTTGGGCAAATAGGTCGTGTTCATGATTTCAGGTTCATCGTCTCTAGTCGTCATCTCTAGTGCCACTCGACCACCTCCCGACCTTACGCCACCTGACCACCAACTTACAAGGGCGCGGAATTCCTCCATTCAACACATCTGAGCCCACGATTATAGAAGAAACATGAAGCATTAGCCTTGATTAGAAGACATCTATACTTATAGTAGCTAAAGAAGGAGCAAGACATTTGGTCCGACATTGTTAAAAGCTAAAAAAAATTTGGCTTCATAAATTTTTGCTACTATTGCCTTGGTGTCCACGATCACAGGTGGTTGGGTCCCCTACCCTACCCATACGCACACATGCAAGCTCGCTCACATGCACACGTGAGTGCATGCCTGGGTGAGAACCTAGGCATGGGTTTGGACCTCAGGATTCGTGCAGGGGGGATTTTTTGCTCTAAATCAAAGAGGTTACTGCTCTTGATATTTAAGCCATCTGCCTCACGTGCTCGACGTCTGATCTTGATTGAGGACTATTGTGGAAATATTGACTACTTGGTTGACGTGGATAAGTAGTTGTGATTACTATTGTGATATTTGACTTGGCTTGAGATTTTGAGATTACTATTGACCTTGGGATTCATGCTTAATTGTGGATTTAATTGGTAATTCAAATCACCATTTTTATCTTCATTTATTTTCTTTTTATCCCATTGATTATTGAGATACAATTTGCTACTTATTGAATTTTTTAGGATTATTTATTGCATATCTTTTGATTAATTATTGTGGTCATTATTTATTATTGTGACAAGTGATTGAATTCCATACTTGCTTCCTACGAACGACCTTGGAACTTATAGTTTTTCGAGCATTATAAATTAAAATGTCTCATTGATTTTCATCGCTATACTACGACGTGATATTCTCCTAAATACGATGATTTTCGATGCACAAGGGAGAAATTGGATCTAAAGTAAACTACTAATCTATACTAACCATGAGTTGGATTCTAATCTACACTACCTAACACTACTAGCTACTCTAGAAAGCATTTAAACTACCTGGAAAGCTGTAAACCCTAATTTAACAGGAAAAATGGGACTCTCCTGGATCAACAGCCGGCGGCTGAAGAGAATGAAATGGGGGAGATCTCTAATGAGTGAAAATCTTACTAGTGAAGCTTCTGGGATGTCCTCAAGCTTATGTCATCCTTAGCGACGTGGAGGAATTGAGGAAGAAGAACTCCACCTCTGTCACTAATGGAGTTGAGCAAAATGGCAAGAAGAAGCTGGAGAGGAAGAAAGATCAGCTCGAGAGGTGTAGGAGGGGGCTGTGCGAGCTCAAGGATAGTGTTTAAGTAGGCACTTAAGTGGATCAAGTGACCAGTTAGGTGAGGTTAAGCATTTAGGGCTTGGAAGGTGGGGATAACTACAAACACACGTGGGAAGATTTGCATCAAAAGACCACCACTGGACGAGATATGTGATGGTGACACCATCATGGTCCCCAACTATACACTTTTAGTCAGGTTTGAATGATAAAAGCTCCTACCTAATCATCTGAGGATTACAACTTCGCATCATTCTAATTTAAGAAGAAAATAGGGAATCAGGGTTAATTCGGCAATTTTAACATCACATAAAAAATATAGAATAACCACGGGGTCACTAGGGGGTTAATTGAAGGTCAATTGAGCACAAAATCCTAAAAAGTGGGTTGGTATTGACTGAAATAAGGTTTCACGCATTTTGAGGGCAAAAAGCGACTGAAAACCTTAATTATCAACCCTACTTTAATTAAAGAGGTTTTGGTCAAAATAGAATTAATCTAAACCTCCTAACATTCATAGAAAAATTTTCTAAGAGGTTTGGTACCTTTAGTTTTGACCATCTAAACCCTTTTTAACCTAGAATAAACCTTTAGACGGGAATTTGCCCTGATTTGTGCTTCTGTGTAATTTCCCAGTCGAACGTGGTCAAAACTCAAATCCAAGTTCACAATTAGATTTCTTAGGTCTAAATTAGGTTAACACTAAAATTTGAGCCCAAGTAGAGTCCATCTTAACTTAGTTTGCAATTCAGTTCCTAAAATCTTTATTTCTCACATTCAAGCCCCTAAGTTTCAAGTTTCTTACATTTAGCCCCCTAACTTTCCTATCTTCGTTACATTTGGGTCCCTACTGCCATTGATGGTGTGAACGCACCTTCAGCGAGATTCAAGGGAGGATTTCACCCTTAAATTAGATCCAAATCCCTCTAAATTTGGAGGGATTATTCTAGAGATGATTTCCAATCGATTGAACCTCCTCAAGAACCCTAAATCGACCCCTAGATATCAGACGAGCTTGAGATTTCAAGGGAAACTTTTCCATAAAATCGTGGACAAATCAAGCATCTTTCCTTGCTTTAGAGTTTAGTTCAGAGCTATATAAAGAGCCCTCATGTCCTCAGCTTCCTCCTCAACCAAGAACAAGCTGAGAATCCCCTCTTTTCTTCTTCTCCGGCCACCGTTTCTTTGAGCTTCGATGACCTCCTCCATCATCTTCCTCCGACCACCCAATGATCAAATTGGGAGGCTCACCAACTTCCTCTCTGTTTTCCACTCCTCGCCAGCCACAATAAGAGCCCTTTCCTCCCTTGTCGTCACCGTTATCCCTCACCATCAAACTTCATCTTCTTCGTGTCTAGCCGGTCAAAGTCGGACGCCGCCACCTCTCTCGCTCCTCATAAGCTCCCTCACAATCTTCCTCTCCCTCTTTAGAACACTCCTATCCCCTTAGACTCTAGGACCGACCACCGTATCACCCTCAACCCCATCATCTTCCCCACATCCAGCATGAGCTCTAGCGAGCTCGCGCCAGTGCCACACACACGTAAACACACTTCTACCACCTCCACGACCTTTGTTGTGTCGCACTGAGCCAAAGCCCCAAAGAAATATGGGGTTTCTGACTCCCATCCACCTTATCGACCACGCCCATCAACACTCATCCATTCCGACGTCGACAAACCTCCACCAACCACCAAATGCCCACAGATCACCGCCACTACACTCGCCATCCTTCGGCGAAGCTTCTGAGAAAGTCTAATGAGGCTATTTTCATACTTTCAAGTACAATTGAAGCTTGCCACTGCCACCATCTTCCTCGACATCGACCATTCCTCTTTGACCATCATCCAACCAGCAGTTGCTCCCGCTCGACATGATTTCACCTCTTGAAGTTAGCTGTAGCATCAACTGGGCAAGGTATCAGTAGTTGTTGCGCCAATTCCTCAAGGACTTCAGCTGCAACACACAAGGATTTCTTGAAAAGAAGCCCCAAAACATAGTCCCACATCGTAGGGGACAAAATTCGCGCAACGCATAAAAGCAAAACGTGCCTTAGCCTTTCGCCTCAGACATGAGGGTGAGATCCCCTCATCTCACGTGCCTCTCACACCTCACCCGCTACACCATGATGGCGAGTTTGGTCCCTGGTCCGTATACCTGATTACCAGGTACTTTTCACTCGAGTCTAAAATTAAGAGATAGAGAAAGGAAAGAGATCTGAGGAGGAGGGAGGGGGTTTTACACTGTAACACCTTGGGATTCGTGCCCCCCCTCACTTCGTCACTCAACACTTAGCCATTCTTGAGCTCTTTATTGTGGCTTGTGCCATGTGCTGTGTTTAAAAGGCTTGTGCCTTTATGCTTCTGAGGCCTTTGAAGGTTAAGGCATCTGGTGCACAATCTTAACGTCTGATTGGTTGGCCATTGTGCTTGCCTTGGTTCTGTTATTGTGGATTCATTGAGATGACATGGAAATCTGGCGTTAGTGGTTGTAGGTTACTATTCAATTATTTGATTCTGATTAAAGTTTAATTGTAGGGTTAATTTGGTGATTTCAATCGCCATTTTTATCCCTTTCTTTTTGCACTTTTATACCTGACATTCTGAGGTACATTTTTGATATATATTGCATATCATTTTTCCTGCTTGATTCACTTGAAATTATTATTTCTGCTTACTGCGATTAGTGAATTGATTTGCCATATTTGTTCCCTGCGAATGACCTAGGACTCACATTTGATTTTCAAGCTTATAAATTTAAATGTCGATTCGATTTTCATCACTATACTACGACGTGATGTTTTCTTAAACTATGACGATTTTTGACTTAACATTTTGGCACCGTTGCCGGGGAGCAATGCACATTTCATTCACTGATTACAATTCTGATTTGGTACTAACTTGCACCATCTGATTTTCTGTGATTTTGTGAGGTGAATCTGAAGAGCAAACACACAGGCAACCACACTAGGGCAGGTAATCTTATTCCCTCCTTCTTTAAGCCCCTCATCACTTGGAAAATTTGGAAAGGAAATCAATCAAGATCAACTCACTTATTTCATAGTAATCAATCATCTGAGTTGCCTGATTTGATCTAATTTGATTAGAGATCCCTACCCTGATACTTGCACCTATTAGGGACTTAAGGTGCCTTGGGCTACTCACCTTCTTGATTGAACCCTACATACCAATTTCTGGAAAGAATTGGACTTGGAAAATAGAGCCAAATTAGGGTTTCCATATTAGGGTTTCAGGAAGACACACTTGCCTGATTTAAAGAGAATAGATTTCCTGCATCGTGTGTTACATAAGCCTTGGTTGAATTGATCTAATCAAGTGAACCCTAAAATCAGGCTCTAACAAACACTTGAATCACTAAAACTTGGGACCTAATAACTTGTTTTCAAAGCACTTCAAGGTGATCTTGGTTTTTGACCCAACCCATCCTCAACTTTAGGGTAGGTCAGGTGAAGTTGATCCACTTGGTGGGTCAACCAACCTCCAAATTAGGTCACAAATCAAATCAACTCTAAAGTTCAAGTGAAATTCAAAGCACATACTCAAGATTAAAAGTGGTGACTTTGGAGTAAAGCTTGCTCATTCCGATCTACTTGGATTCTCAGTGACAAGGAAGGTTAAGTGGGGGAAACCCTGTAACCCATAGGGACACTCTACCATGTCAGGTTCTTAGCGGGACTTTCCCTTCCTGGCTGCCTAAGTAATTCTTGGGTGGGTGAGTTTCTGATCTAGAGGTATCATTCGCCTTGAACCTCCTTAGTCATCCAAAATTTTTTGGTCCCTCGATTGGGTCCATTACACATTTTGTCCCTCATTTGATTCTCTAGTGCATGTTTGGGATGAGGTCCTTAAGACCAAACTTGAGGCCTCCGTTAGCAGTTCATTCTCGTCAAGGCCAAGCCTCGTCCCACTTGTTTGTGCTACCACCCAATCAGATTGAGATCTCTTCCACATCTGAACCCAACTCTTCATCATCTGCATCCATGGAGAACAACAAAGAAGAGCCCAATGTTCAAAATTAATTGCAATGCCTTACCAATCTATTTCATGCATTCATGGACCCACCACATCATTCACAGATGAGAGATCACTACAATCCCGCTATGGTGGCAATCGAACCCCAGGTGTAGATCCCAGCTAGAGTACATAATATTGAATTGAAGCCGAATATGATTAATGCAATCTCCAAATTCCACGGCTTAAACTCCAAAGATCCTTTCCAGCACATCAAACAGCTAAAACATCTGGCCTAGACCTTTGGACCACTTGTTCAAAATCGGGACATCCTTCTCATGAAGATGTTCTCCTTCTCTCTTATGGATAAGGCTGCCCAATAGTATCAGACTCTGACTCATCTGATCAACACATGGGAGGAACTCCAATCCAAATTCCTGAAGAAATTCTTCCTAGTTGGTCGCACCAATGCATTGAGGCACCAGATCACGTATTTCACGTAAAATGCGAGGGAACCACTTCATGAGGCAAGGGACTGCTTTTTGGATCTCATGTAGAAATGCCCCAATCACGGAGTTCCTAAATGGGAACAAGCTAGTCCTTTTACTAGGGACTCCATGAAGATATTAGGCTATTTGTCAATGCAACCTGTGGTGGAAACATCATGGGTCAGCATGAAGATACCATTTAGGAGATTCTTGAGAACATGTGCGAGAACTCTATAAACAATGAATCTATGGGTGTGTTTGACTAGACGACCACCCGTGCATTGACAAACACACGAGGGGCACACGAAACTCAAGTCCTTTCCGCATCCGTCGATTTGGAGTTAGTGGCCAGTCGCCTGGATAAGGTCTCTTATCATTGAGTAGAAGGTGGAAGAATTGACTTGACATTTACAGAGAGCCACTGCTGCACAGTAGAGCACGTATGCGCAACCGCCCTCAGGTATGGAGGTTGTGCATAACATGAACCACCACTCTTATCAGGGGATGGACCCATATCCACCCCCATCTGATCTCGATTTCGAAGGGAACTCTGGGCCATCCTACTCTAGTTGGGGGAGCTCTGAACCCTCGTACTCTAATTTCTATGGAGTCCTCAGACTTGTGAGGATCTCCACGCAATCCAGAATGATCCATTCTCCAACGCATAAAACCCTGGATGGCGCAATCATCCCAACTTCGCGTGGTTGGGAAATAATCAGAACACGAGATCGCTATTCCAACCCTGACCACAGGCTCCATGCCCAATCTGAATTACCAATCCAAGCCCTCAACAGAAGATCAAATGGATCTGATTTTACAAACCCAGGATGACATTCAAAAGACTAATGCGGCTATGTAGAAATAGCACAAGGATGAGATCACAAAGGTTACAAATCAGCACGCACAGATGGCTAGGTCTCACCGTCCTAGTGCACTCCTGTCTCAACCTCTGTCGAATTCGAATAACGTGACGAACTAGAGGCACGTTATGAACCCAAATTAGGGCCATCCTCACTATATTTATCAGGCCCCTTCTGCTCCATCGCTCGATGGGATGGAGGCTTCCACATCATATTTGGGATATCAGCAGCAACCACCTCTTTTACTAACTTCGAACCAAAACCAAGCTGGCCTCAATGCAGTTACCACAAGTAGTGGCAAATTGACTTAGGATCCACCTTATCCTAGCCACTCTAGACCTGGAAGTTTAGAGCCTAACCCTAGGATCGTTATCCAGGACACACTTATCCCAAATTCATAGCCTGAACCAATCCTAGAGGAACCTATAGAGCTTCCATTTCCTAAGGCCTTGACCAAAGGAAAGAGGAAACCCAAACCCGTGGCAGTTGAGGAAGATTTGGTCAAGCTCTTTGAGCAAGTCCAAATAAACTTCCCTTTATGAATGCGATCCACCATGTATCGACTTACGTGCGATTTTTGAAGGACTTATGTACACCAAATCGTAAATCGCAAAACAAAGACAGGAGTCTAATCATAGTGTCTGAAAAAGCCAGCTCGATCATCCTGAGCAAACTCCTGTAGAAAGTGGAAGATCCTGGCACCCCTTTGATCTCCTGTAAGATCGGTAACCTAGAGTTTGATCCAGCTTTCTTGGATTTATCAGCCTCCATAAACCTGATCCCTACATCCTACTAGATCATTTCAAGGAAATTGAGCTCAAACCGTCTGAGGTGACCTTGCAGGTAGCTGACAGAACAATTAAGTCACCAAGAGGAGTACTCGAGGATGTTCTAGTTCGGATACAAGATTTCTACTTCCCGGTGGACTTCATTGTATTAGACATGGATACTCCTGAAAATTTACGAGATACGCCAATCATTTTAGGGAGATAGTTTCTAGCCACAGTTAGGGTAAATATCAATTGTGAAGAGGGCCAAATCAAATTGAAATTCAGAAACAAGACATCAAAGGATTGAATCTTTCAGGCCTAGAAAGAATAAACTTTGGGGCGATCGAAGAAGTTTGCGACATTAGTTCTTTAGTTGAGGACCCGCTTACAGAGGAAAACCCAATTATCCTAGATCCCTAGCCACAAAAAGATCTTGACCCATAGGTAGAGAAGTCCAGAGTTGATCTAGACCTACCCATAGCTTCCACCTTATCTTCTGAGGCCCACCCCGAACCCCTACTCGCTATTGACAACCCAGTACATGAATTGAAGCCCCTCTCAGATCATCTGAAGTATGTGTTCTTGGGTTCCGATCAAACATTTCCTGTGATTATCAATTCTTGACTCACACTTGATCAGGAAACAAAGCTGATTTCTATCCACCAACAACATCAAAGAGCCATCAGATGGACTCTAGATGACCTGGTTGGGATAAGCCCCTCATATTGCACGCATCGTTTCTACACCGAAGAGGGCTCACGACCATTTCAAGAAATGCAGAGATGACTAAATTCGAATCTTCAAGATGTCGTGAAGAAGGAAATCATCAAGTGGTTAGACGCTGGAATCATATATCCGATCTCTGACAGCCGCTGGGTAAGCCCCATTCAAGTTGTGCCTAAGAAGGCAAGGCTCACTATGATTACAACCGAATCTGGTGTGACCATCCCAACTCGCATTGTGAATTCATGGAAAGTTTGCATAGACTATCGGAAATTGAATGCTTCCACGAAGAAAGATCATTTCCCGCTCCCGTTCATTGATTAGATTCTCGAGAAACTGTCGAGAAATAGGTTTTTCTGTTTCTTGGGTTGGTACTCCAGATATAATCAGGTGGCAATCCATCCCAAAGATCAATAAAAGACCACCTTTACTTGGCCCTATGGTACGTATGCATTCCACAGGATGCCTTTTGGGCTTTGCAACGCACCCACCACCTTTCAGCAGTGCATGCTAGCCATATTCTCCGATATGGTAGGTAAATACCTTGAAGTATTCATGGACGAGTTCTCAATTTTTGGTGAATCTTTTGATGATTGCCTCCTGCACCTAGTTCAAATCCTTCATAGATGCATTGAAGTGAACTTGGTTCTCTCCTAGGAAATGAGCCACTTCATGGTTCTTGAGGGCATCGTGCTTGGACACCTTGTTTCCGAGAGAGGTATCCAAGTTGACTAGGCTAAGGTAAATCTAATTTCCAAATTACATGTGCCTACCTCGGTCAAAGACATCAGATCATTTTTGGAAGTTTATCGCTCTGAAATGGCTTTTAAAATCAATGCGTTGTAGTATAGTTCGAATCAGTGCAAAAAATAAATAATATTTATACTCGAATATCAGAAATGAAGTCTGAGGTCGAACACAGGGAGCAATTGGCAGAAATAATTCTCAAGATTTCAATATAAGCAATGTAAAATAGAACTCCAAACAAGAATGATATATAAATGAAAGTGAATGTTAGATAATGTAAAAAGAATTGGGGTAAAATGGTGATTTGAATCTCCAATTACCCTTAACAATTATCTCAAATATTTCAACAGTACTAAACAATTCAATTCCACGTATGATAAGGGCACAGTGCACTTCAAATGAAGCTTAGACGTCCGCTCAGTTGGTCAGACGGATTATCCTGCTTCTACTTCTTTTGTGAGGCATCCTTCTTCTTCTTCTTCTTCTTCTCTGTGTTTCTTTTCTTCTTTCCTTCTCTTCTTTTCCTTCCTTCTTCTTCTCTTTCTCTGTGCTTCCTCTCTTCTTCTTCCTTAGCTTTCCTTCTGCAACTGCCCTCTTCCTTCCTTCTCTTCTTTACTCATGAGCCTTCTTCTCACTCACAAGGGGAAGGCTTCTTAAATGGGTAAGTGTCAGCCATTAGTCCTGAGAGCAAAACCCCCCTTTTCCCCCGCACGCTATCTCTCCTTCTCTCTCTGGGATCTGCCCTCCCAGGGCCTCGGGTTATCGGGTATTCAGGTAGAGCGCACCTGGGATAAGGCTCACCGACGTGGGTGGTGAGCGAGGAGTGCTTAGGTTAGGCGGGTTATCAAATCGGCTAGACTCGCGTGTAAGGTGTCGCGGGAGAGGCACATGAGGGGCGTGGGGACCTCACCCCCTATGCTTTCTGAGGCAATAAGCCTATAGGACCTTTTATGTGGGTGCGGGTGCTCGTTAGCTTCCAAGGTGGGACTATCCCACCACCTTCTTTTTCGTGTAGCTGCAGTGGGTTGCCTTCGCGAAATTGGAGCAGCAGCAGCAGATGTGGGTGCCAATTGAAGACCTAGAACTCTGCCTAGAACCTCTCCACACAATCTGGGCATATCACCTAGAGCTTGCGCTGCTGGAGAAGGCTTCAAGCTTCGCTCGAAGCTGCTGTAATGGCGGTTGAGGGAGCGAAGACCTAAAAGTCAGAATACAGCCTCACGGCTTTGTCAAATAAGTTCAGGAGCTTCGTCGTAGGATGGCGAGTATGGTGGTGGGTGTGACATGTCGTGAAGGTGGCTGTGGTGGTCGGACGGTGTCAGAGTTGGTGTGCGAAGGTGGGTGTGTTCGGCGAGAAGGTGAAGGGTTTTAAACCCTAAATTTCTTTAGGGCTTTTGGAGGGTGAGTCGTGGTGGAGGTTTTGGACCGGTTGGCGAAGCAGATGGAGTTGTGGAGATGCTTCGCCGGAGATGTGGCCGGAGGCGGAGAAGATGAAGAGTGGGGGAAGTGGTTGGCGGTCATGTATGTGTCGTAAGTGTGAGAGAGAGAAATAGAGTGAAAGAGAGAGCAAGAGAGGGACTTAGCTAGGTGGGAGAGAGGCAGAGGCAGCTAGGTTTGGTCGACTGGCGTCAGAGAAAGAAGATAGAACAGCGAGGTAGCGACGACGAGGTAGACGGAGATACACCCTCCCTTTAGCTGGGGAGGGTCGCGATGAAGAGAGGAGTCGGGCAAGCCAACTAATTTGGTCATTGGATGGCCGAAGGAGGAGGATCAAAGAGGGTCGCCGAAGCAGGGGTTTTGGTGGCCGAAGAAGGAGAATCTAAGGGGGTTGATGCACCAAAACTTTCTGAGGAAATGCGCAAGGCCACAGGGGTCTTTTTATAGGGCTCTAGATGGAGTTCCAAGCTTGGGAAACAAGCTTAGAACCTTCGAGCTTCTCTCCGGTGTAGGATACCCAATCAATCAAACCATTTGCATTAGGATTCAAGAGGAATTTAGGATTCCTAATGTTAGTCGCTCTGAAATGAGTTTTAAAATCATTGCGTTGTAGTATAATATAAATGAGCACAATAAATTACTCAAAAACTAAAATGTAATGTATAACATGAGTATATGAAGAGATAAAAAGAATTCTAGATAAAATATGGTGATTTGGATCACCAATTATTAGCCTAGCACATATATAGTATTTATTGAATATAATCAAATGAAGGAACAAATAATCAGACAACTTAAAGTGTGTTGCTACAGTGCTCGTTTCTTCATCTTCAACTGTTCTTCTTCCTTCCTTTGATTTCTGTCTCTTCTTCTCTTCTCTTCTTTCACGATCCTCCTCTTCCTCTTCTTTCTTTCTACTGTCCAGGCCTTCTTCCTTTCTCTTCAGTTCTTTTGATGCACAGGGGGAAACTTATGAAATTAGCTAAGTGTTAGCCAATCCTTTTCATAGCAAAACACCCTACCCCCGCGCTCTCTCTCTCCTTCTCTCTCTCTGGGTTTCCACCTTTCTTCCACCTTCACAAGGCCATGCACAGTATGGGGTTATTGGGTATGAGTGCATCCAGGTCTAGGGTCACCAGCGTGGTGTAGAAACCGAGGAATAGACAGGGCTTAGGCGGGTAATCAGGTGCACCAGGTCCGCGGGGGAGGTGTCGTGGACGAAGCACAGTGAGGGGCGTGAGGGATCTCACCCCTGTGTTTTTGAGGCAACAAGGCGTATGAAGTTTTGCATCTTATTCGGCTACACTTGCTCTAAAATCCATGATGTGGGACTATCCGTCCCTTGTTCCTCACGCGCACAACCATAGTGAAGGTGGCTTGAATTAGGTCACGGCTGTGCTGCTTCCTTCCAATTGAGAACCTGGAACCTACAGCTGCTGAATCTGCACCGTCTGAGCAGGTCGCCTAGAACTTCAGGTGAAGAACAAACTTTGAAGCTTGCTTCAGAGCTGTGCGTCAATGGAGAAGGGAGGCTAGTACCTGAAATCAGTAGCAAAGCCTCTCGGCCACACCAAACAAGTTCAAAAGGTCTGCCGAAGCACGGCGGACATGGTGGTGTGCACAGTGTGGCGTGGTGGCTGTGGTGGTCGGTCGGAGTCGGGAATGACGACGGAAAGGTGAGTTGTTCGAGGGTGAGTTTGGGTGAGAGAGAGGATGAAATAAGAGAGGGGTTTTGTGTGGGAAGGTGAGGCGGAGGTCTTGAGGTGGTCAGCGAGGCGGATGGAGTGTTGTAGAGATGGAGGCACCTCACCGGAGGTTCAGTCAGAGACGAAGACGATGAGGGTGAACGGCGGAAGCGAGGGGTTGTTTTTGGTGTTTTGGGTAGGAAATTAACCTTGGAACCTAGAGAGACCTAACTACCTATTCTAAGTGGATGAAAGGGGGAGGACGACACTGACTTTGATCGGCTAGTGTTGGGGAAGATGAATTCTCCGGTGGGTGGTAACAGCGACGACGACGGAGATTGGGAGGCGCCTGCTGGTATGGCACGATGTGGAAGAAGCTGAGGGGGAGGAATCCACCGCCGGTATTGCAGTTGGACGATGAGAAAGCTCAGGAGGAGTCGCATAACGTCATGCAGTCTTTCGGTCGAAGAGGAGGGAGGAACGAGGGGGATTTTCGGCCAAAAGCAAGTGAAAGAGTTCGACCGAGCCCTGGGGATCCTTATATAGGGCTCAAGGAGGCATTCCAAGCTTAAAAACCAAGCTTGGAACTTATGCACAAGTAGGAGACCCAATCCTTCAAGCGATTCACATGAGGATTTGGGCAAGAATTGGAGCCCAAGATGCGGCTCAAATTGTAGGGGAATCTCTCAGGAGTTTTCCTTCCAAAATTGGAAGGGATTCTTCAATCAATCAGGGAGAAATCCCTAGTCGAAGGTCATCGGAGTAGGAGTTCCTCCGCGATAATGGTGGAGGGACCTGATTGAAAAGAAGAAGACAAATCTAGGGGGCATTTTGCAAAGAATTCAAAAGTTAGGGGTTAGAATGAGATAGAAAGAGTCTGACTGGACCAAAATGCAAACTTGGTCAAGATGATCTCAGATTTGACCCAAATTTTGGCACAAACCTAATTTGCATTCAAGAAATCAAATGGAGAATTTAGATTTAGGTTTTGACCATGTTTGACTGGATAATTTATGTAAAAACCCAAATTAGGGCAAATGTCAGTTTGAGACTCTATTTTGGGGTCAAGATGGGTTTTGATGGTTAAATTGAAGGTACCAAACCCTAGAGAATATTTTTCCATAAATTTAGAGGGTTTAAATGAATTTTATCCTGACCATAACCTTATTTAATTAAGTAAGTCTATTTTTAGGGTTTTGGAAGTCATTTAATTCTTAAAATACGCGAAAACCCTTTTGTGTCTGTTTTAACCCACTTGTTAGCCTTTTAGGATCATTTGACCCTTAATTAACCCTTGAGAAAACCCGTGATTGTACTACAATTGAGATATTCTATTAAAACTGCAGTTTTACCCCTATTTTCTTATATTTCCCTCAGAATGATTATGCAATGATTTAGGGCTCTCTAGCAGTTATATAGGAGCATTTATTCCTTGACAATGACTAAATTGAGCTAGTTATGGCTCATGATGGTGTTCCTATCATGCCCCCATGCTTACCTTTTGCTAGTCCCTTAGAAAAATCTCATGGAATTAAATTAAATTCTAGACCATATGTTCAGATCTCTGATGTGTGCTTCCTTTTGTAGATTAGATCAGAATGCCGATAGTAGGCCTAGAGGTACTCAAGTACCAACCAAGATCTGGACCTGACCAGCTCTAGCCTCAATCTGCCATGAAGGTTTCTAAGGCCCTCAGGAACTAATTTAAGGTTCA
Organism: Thalassia testudinum; assembly: GCA_037157565.1. Classification (NCBI taxonomy): domain Eukaryota; kingdom Viridiplantae; phylum Streptophyta; class Magnoliopsida; order Alismatales; family Hydrocharitaceae; genus Thalassia; species Thalassia testudinum. The sequence continues at coordinate 96,782,846 of JAZHRO010000002.1, forward strand.
TCGAACTTCGCGATTAAAGCACCCGTGCTTGTAACATATTTTAGCCTAGGTTTAGTTTGCAGTGCATTTTCGTAAGAGAGAGACAGAAGATTTTTTATTTTTGGAGAGTTTTCTCTCTCTTTTCTTTCTTTATTTCTAGCTTCGGATTGGCTTTACAACACGACCTGTATCGGATTCCTAGTTCCCACCATCAATCCTCGCAGGGTCCCTGGCAATCGATGCTTCAAGATAGCACCGCCCATGGCAACCCCAGAACCTTGGCTTTCGAGATTTCAAGATAACCCCAGCCATGGCATTCTATAGCTAAATCCAAACCTTGGCAATTGACATTTCGTGATAATGCCACCCATGGCATCTAAACCAGCACAAGGTGCTTACATGCCCTCGGTAGGATAATTAGATATCCTAGGAGACAAGCACCAAGGAGACGGTATGTTATTGCGCATCTTCGAGGGGAATTTCCCGCCTCTCCACGCTAGAAACTCTTCTAAATCAACTTGTGTTGATCTGCCGCTCCTAATCTAGGTAGCTTTCTTAGAACAGATTTAACGCATTTGCATAATTTTGATAATTAAGCACACTGAACTAGACTGTGTGTGGATTGCGGTGCTTAGGTTACTGAGTCTCGCAAACTAGAGGTCAGTTAACGAGATTAAATAATCCCTAAGCCTTAGACCTAATATTTAAGCTTCGCATTTTCCCCAACCTCTTGAGGACTATCCAGATCTTAATGAATACTTGAATTTTTAAGTCTAAAATTACAGCTCAAGAAGCTTAAGATCAGCGTTCATATTAATCTCTTTTTGTCTCTTAGCACTTTTTGTCTTTCATTTTCTTTATTTTTTATTTGGTCTAGAACTAAGTTGATTCCTTAATATTTTATTAATGACTATCTCTTTTTCCCTTTTCAAATTGTGCTCCTTGTTGTCATTTATATCGCCTCCCCTTTCCCTCATCAAAAATGATATGCAATTAATTCATTCAAAATTTCCTCCCTTCCCCATTTTTTTGTTCTTTTTCAATTTTTTTATTTTTTTGGTTTTTTAGATTATGTATTTTTTTTGTGAGAACCCTTCCAAATTGTGAATTTTTGCATGTTTGCACTTTACCACCCCCTCATACCTAAGTTTTGCAATGTCCTCGTTGTAAAAGAAGGGTATGAAATAGTTTAGGGTTCAGGAATTAGAACAGGATTATTGGGTGGGCAAATGGGTCGAGGTGACTGTTGCGGACGATTTCAAGCCCTAATATGAGTACCAGAGGTGGGTTCAACTGTTCTAAAACTGAACTCAGAGTGTAATAGACATGAAGTACGCAAGGATAATCAGAAGGATCTCAAATGTTTTTGAAATGACGGGTTGCCTCCCATTAAGCGCTAAATTCAATGCCTTCAGCTGAGCAGAAATGGTATGGAGGAGTGGTGAAATCAGATGAATTTTGTAGAACAAGCACCTTGATCAAAAGCCTGGTTGGTCTAACCAGGTGCTTGTTCAGATCAGTAGGCTGACGATGTAGCCCAAACCCAATCAATCTGGCGGGTTGATGTATGTGGATCAAGAGATACGATACCCACCGGATGTGGATCTCAAAAGGATATGGAAATGTATAGCTAGGGGTTGGCTGAGTTGAATCAGCCTGATCAGAGTAGGGATCCTCAAATGAAAATGAATTAATAGAGGATGTAGGAACCCTACGAAAGTGATCAGAGAAGGATGGGGCGTGATTTGTAGTCTGATCAATGTCCGAAACCCGATTGGAATGTGGAGGAGAGTCATCTGCAACCGGCTCATTGAGAGGAGAATCAGAGTAGAAATTGAGTCCGATTGCAGGTCAAGGTTGAAAACGGGTTTGGGAAGGCTCTGCATGTGTTGCAGAAGTGGTGGCTTCAATAAAAATTGTGTGTGAGGGTTCCTCTAGGAAGGATTCCAAGGTGGGTTCATCTAGAGAGTCCTCATAATAGCCATCAAAATCAAAAGTAAATGCCTGAAGAGTGTTTATAGGACCAAGAAAATTTGAGTCAAGGAAAGATTTGAACTCTGGAGTGTAGACACTCTCGGCATTTTTTGTTTCTGATTCCTGATGATCAAAAAGAAATGATTCCATCTCAATGGAATCTGATTTTGAATTAATGATCTCGGGATCAGGGACCTCAGAATCAGAGTCAAAGAATGGACCATGTATGCTGAGGTCGTAAATTGGCTCATAGTCGTCAGGAAACAACAGTTCTCCGAAATCAGAATAAGATTCGAAATCATCTAAGAACCTGCGAGAATCATGTCCTAAATCTGATTTGGGATCAGTGGTTCCACCACAGAATAAATCAAAAGATGTAGAATCAGCAACCTAACTTGGATCTAGCCTATTCTCAGATTCCTAGTTAAAAAAGGTGTCCCTATTAGGTTTAGGCTCAGGTTCTTGGCTTGTATGGAAGACCCAATCAAATCCCAACTATTCCAACTCCTCGGTTTCTACATCGTAGATCGATGTGACTTCTGACAAATTAATTTATGTTTCTAAGGATGTTGGAGAGGTGCATTCATCAAATACAGGCCCAGAATCATAATCCAAATTGAAGCTCTGATTTTCATCATACAGGGCCTTATAATCATCCCAATAAGGCTCAGATCCAGATTCTAGGTTAAGAGTGTGGGTAGGATCACTAGAATCTAGGTTGGGCTCTACAGGGATGTCAGAATTGCTCTCAAGAGTCACCTTATCAGCATAAGGGATGGAATTTACACCCTCGAGAGGTTCTGATTCAATCTTAGTATCACAGGTGTCTGGGAAATCTACGCTTGGTGAACCAGGTTCTTGGTTTTCTAAGGCTGGCTCAAAATCGTGATCACTTGCAATTGGATCCTCCCAACCCGTAGGTGTATCAATCTGTATATAATTTGAATCTAAATTCATTTGGGTTGGGGGTCCATAACCACTATGATCATCAAATTCGGGATTTAGGAGATTGAACTGGTTAATCCAAGATGTCGCAAGGGTGTACTTATGTCTATGATCGATAACACGTTTCAACATCTGCATTACCTTATCTCTTTTTTCCAAGTCATCTTGGTGTACCTCCCATAGTGATGGCTCTAATCTACACAAGATATATTCACCATTATGCCATCTCTCAAGTTCCCAATATTTTGGCATGAGAACATCCCAAGTTGCCTCGTTTTCTAGTTGTGTCAAAATTAGTTGTGCTTGTTCTAAAATGAATGTTGTTGTGTTTGACACATTAACCTGTATATCCTCAAACGGGTCTACTAACATGTTAGGTTGCATTTTTAAATCAAATGGACTCAAAATGTAGAATCAAACTCAGGTTAAATTAAAATTGATCAAATCTGAAAAGAGATTCCCAAGAAAATATGTGTATGTGCTCTAAATAGAAGGGATGAGGGACTGGATGTGAAATTTTGACCCAATCAAGGCACCCAAATATATTTGGATGACTAAAGCAATTTCGAGGTGGATGATGCCTCTAAATCAGAAATTCGCACACCCGAGAATTACCTAGGCAGCTAGGAAGGGAGAGCCCCACAAAGACCCCTACATGGTAAAGCGTCCCAACTGGTTACAGGGTTTCCCCCACCCAACCTTCCTTGTCACTAAGGGTCCAGGTAGACAGGAATGTATGAACTTAAGTCCTTAAGTCTACCACTTTTATGTCCTAATTTATGCCTTGAGTTTCACTTGATTAGAAATTAATTCAACTTGTGACCTAATTTGGAGGTTGGTTGGCTTACAATGTAAACCAACTTCACCTTACCTACCCTAAAGATGACAGAATGAGATCTAGGTCAAGACCTAGAAATCACCCTGATTTGACTCTCAAGTTATTAGGTCCAAGGATTTTAGGGTTCAAGTGAATTTAAAGTCTGATTTTAGGGCTTTTCTTGATTTGGTCTTTTCAACCAAGAGCTTGGGTAGCACACAAACGTGGGTGGGTTTGTTACCTTTTATTTCAGGCAAGTGTGAACTAGAACTCCAAAACCCTAAAAATTGAAACCCTAATTGGCTCTATTTTGCATCCAATATGATCTCAACATGTACACCTTGGACTCAAACAAGAAAGTGAGTAGTTCAAGAAGATTAGAAATTAAGTGTGATCCCTAATAGGCACAGGAAATTTGGGGTAGGATATCTAAACATAATCACTTCAACTCAATGAGACTTGAAAAATTTCCCAAATCAGGAAACTTGCCCTTTAAATGATGATTACTATGAAAAATAAGGCAGGTGATTCCTAATTAATTGTTTCCTTTTTTTTTGTCTTCACAAGATTAGGAGGAAGATTAGGGAAGAATAGAAAAGTTACTTACCCTGGAGTGGTTTATTTGTGTGGAAGATTTTCTCGTGAAGCACCTCGCAAAATCACAAGAAAGTAAACAAGACAAGTCAATGCTCAAATATAATCAAATTATGTAGAGAATAGCGGTGAATTGCATTTTGCTCCCTGGCAACGGTGCCAAAATGTTAGTCGCTCTGAAATGGATTTTAAAATCATCGCGTTGCAGTATAGGTCAAATCAATGCAAAAAACAAATACAATTTATTACTCAAATTTGAAGTCCGAGATAGAACACAGGGAGTAAATTGGAATTCACGCACTAATCTTAATAGATAATATAAATGAGAATAATAAACTACTCAAAAACTAATATGCAATGTATAACATGAGTATATGAAGAGATAAAAAGAATTCTAGACAAAATAATGGTGATTTGGATCACCAATTATTAGCCTAACACATATATATATATAGTATTTACTAAATATAATCAAATGAAGGAACATATAATCAGACACCTTAAAGTGTGTTGCTACAGTGCTCCTTTCTTTATCTTCAACTATTCTTCTTCTTCTTCCTTCCTTTGATTTCTGTCTCTTCTTCTCTTCTCTTCTTTCACGGTCTCCTCCTCCTCCTCTTCTTTCTTTCTACTGCCTAGGCCTTCTTCCTTTTCTCTTCAGTTCTTCTGATGCATAGGGAGAAACTTACAAAATTGGCTAAGTGTTAGCCAATCCTTTTTAAAGCAAAACCCCCTGCCCTCGTGCTCTCTCTCCTTCTCTCTCTCTGGGTTTCCACCTTTCTTCCACCTTCACAAGGCCATGCACAATACCGGGTTATCGAGTATCAGGTATGAGCGCACCCGGGTCCAGGGTCACCGGTGTGGTGTAGTTACCGAGGAGTGGACAGGGCTTACGTGGGTAATCGGGTGCACCAGGCCTGTGGGGGAAGTGTCGCGGACGAGGCACAGTGAGGGGTGTGAGGGACCTCACCCCTGTGTTTCTGAGGCAACAAGGCATATGAAGTTTTGCATCTTATTCGGCTGCACTTGCTCTAAAATCCACGATGTGGGACTATCCGTCCCCCATTCCTCATGCACACAGTCACAGTGAAGATGGCTCGAATTGGGTCACGACTGTGCTGCTTCCTTCCAATTGAGAACCTGGGAACCTACAGCTGCTGAATCTGCACCGTCTGAGCGTGTCGCCTAGAACAAGCTTTGATGCTTGCTTCGAAGTTGTGCGTCAATGGCAGAGGGGGCCTGGTACCTGAAATCAGTAGCAAAGCCTTTCAACCACGTCAAACAAGTTCAAAAGGTCCGTTGAGCACGACGGACATGGTGGTGTGCGCGATGTGGCGTGAAGGTGGTTGTGGTGGTCGATCGGAGTCGGGAATGGCGACAGAAAGGTGGGTTGTTAGGGGGTGAGTTTGGGTGAGCGAGAGGATGAAATAGGAGAGGGGTTTTGTGCGGGAAGGTGAAGCGAAGGTCTTGAGGTGGTCGGCGAGGCGGATGGAGGGTTGTAGCGACGGAGGCACCTTGCTGGAGGTTCGGTCAGAGACGGAGATGATGAGGGTGAATGGCAGTAGTGAGGGGTTGTTTTTGGTGTTTTGGGTAGAAAATTAACCTAAGAACCTAGAGAGAGCTAACTACCTATTCTAAGTGGACGAAAGGGGGAGGACGACACCAGCTTTGATCGGTTGGAGTCGGGGAAGATGAATTCTCCGGTGGGTGCTAACGGCGATGACGACGGAGATTGGAAGGCGCCCGCTGGTATGGCGCGATGCGGAAGAAGCTGAGGGGGTGGAATCCATCGTCGGTATTGCCATTGGACGATGAGAAAGATCAAGAGGAGTCGCTGGACGTCATAGAGTCTTTCGGGGGGAGAGGAGGGAGGAAGGAGGGGGATTTTCAGCTAAAAGCAAGCGTGAGAGTTCGGCCGAGCCCTGGGGATCCTTATATAGGGCTCAAGGAGGCCTTCCAAGCTTAGAAACCAAGCTTGGAAGCTTTGAGCTTATGCACAAGTAGGAGACCCAATCCTTCAAGGGATTCACATGAGGATTTGGGCAAGAATTGGAGCTCAAGATGCGACTCAAATTGTAGGGGAATCTCTCAGGAGTTTCCCTTCCAAAATTGGAAGGGATTCTCCAATCAATCAAGGAGAAATCCCTAGTCGAAGGTTGTTGGAGTAGAATTTCCTTTGTGATAATGGTGGGGGGACCTGATTGCAAAGAAGACACAAAGATAGGGGGCCTTTTGCAAAGAATTCGAAAGTTAGGGGTCTGAATGGGGTAGAAAGAGTCTGATTGGACCAAAATGCAAACTCAGTCAAGATGGTCTAAGATTGAACCCAAATTTTGGTACAAACCTAATTTTAACCCAAGGAATCTAATGGTGAAGTTAGATTTAGGTTTTAACAAAGTTTGACCGAGTGATTTATGCAAAAACCCAAATTAGGGCAAATGTCAGTTTGAGACTATTTTGGGTTAAGATGGGTTCTGATGGTCAAATTGAAGGTACTAAATCCTAGAGAATATTTTTATATAAATTTTAGAGGATTTAGGTGAATTTTATCTTGACTAGAACCTTAGTTAATTAAGCGAGTCTGTTTTTAGGATTTCGGAAGTAATTTAATTCTCAAAACATGCGAAAACCCTTTTCTGTCTGTTCTAACCCACTTGTTAGCCTTTTAGGACCATTTGACCCTTAATTAACCCTTGGGAAAACCCATGATTGTATTGCAATTGAGATATGCTATTAAAACTGTAGTTTTACCCCTATTTTCTTGTATTTCCCTCAAAATGATTTGTAATGATTTAGGGCTCTCTGGCGGTTATGTAGGAGCATTTATTCCTTGACAATGACTAAATTGAGTTAGTTATGGCTCATGATGGTGTTCCCATCATGCGTGCAGCTGCAGTGGGTTGCCTTCGTGGAATTGGAGCAACAACAGCAGATGTGGGTGCCAATTGATGACCTAGAGCTTTGCCTGGAACCTCTCTGCATAATCTGGGCGTATCACTTGGAGCTTGCGCGGCTGGAGAAGGCTTCAAGCTTCGCTCGAAGCTACTGTAATGGAGATTGAGGGAGCGATGACCTGAAAGTCAGAATATGGCCTCTCGGCCTTACCAAATGAGTTCAAGAGCTTCGCTGTAGGATGGTGAGTATGGTGGTGGATGTGGTGGTTGGACAGTGTCGGAGTTCGTGCACGAAGGTGGGTGTGTTCAGCGGGAAGGTAAAGGGTGTTAAACCCTAAATTTCTTTAGGGCTTTTGGAGGGTGAGTCATGGCGGAGGTTTTGGACTGGTTGGCGAAGCGGATGGAGTTGTGGAGCAACGGAGACACTTCGTCGGAGATGTTACCGGAGGCAGAGAAGATGAAGGGCGAGGGAAGTGCTTGGCGGTCGTGTGTGTGCCGTAAGTGAGAGAGAAAGAAATATAGTGAAAGAGAGAGCATGAGAGGGACTTAGCTAGGTGGGAGAGAGGCAGAGATAGCCGTGTTTGGTCGACCGACGTTGTAGAAGGAAGATAGAACGGCGAGGCGGCGACGTTGAGGTAGACGGAGATACTCCCTCCCTTTGGCTGGGGAGGGTAGTGACGAAGATAGGAGTTGGGCAAGCCGACTGTTGTCGACGTTTTGTGTGGGTTTAAAGGATGTCACGTTGTAGTATAACCGACAAAACGTCTAAACAAATATAAAGAATTTTATTACTCGAAGACCGGAGTATCCAAGGTCGAACACGGGGAGCAATCTCAGTACTTTGTAAAACCAAAGAATACAACTGTTTAAATGCAAATATAACTCATTCAAAGAGAGAATTTAAAAAAAAGATTTGGAGGAAAAAAGTAGAATTAGACGTCTGATTTGTGTATCAGACGTCTTAAATGTGAGCTCTCTTTCTCTCTTCTTCGTGGCTCTTCTCCCTTCTTTGCTTCTGGTATCTTTCCTTCTTCTGCCTTGCCTTTCTTCTTCTTCTTTTTCTGCTGATCTCTTTGCAGTCTTCCCTTGTCTTCTTCTTCGTTCTTCTCTGCGAAGAATTCTCCTTTCACTGCTACACAGCCTCTTCTTTCTTCTCTTCCTGTTCTGCAGCCACTAAGTGTTTGCTGCCTGGGACAGTTCTTCCTTCCTGCACACACCACACAGTAGCAAAAACCTACCCCCGTCCCTCTACCCAAGCGTCTCTCTCTTTCTGAAGCAATGCACTCACGGACGCTCTCCCAGAGCCACAAGGATAGTCGGGTCGGGTTCGCACCCGGGACCAGGCGCACCGGCAAGTGGTGATGCGCGAGGAGTGCGTAGGTCTAGGTCGGGTCGGGTCAGCCAGATCCGCGAGGTCAAGCCGCGGACGAGGCGTGTGAGGGCAGTGAGGGACCTCACCCCTGTGCTTACGGAGGCAACTAGCTTAAAGCACGAATACAAGTTATAGTATACCTGAGTGCTGCAATCCCACGATGTGGGACTAAAGGTGCCGCCCTGACTTCACGCGCGCCCGCTGACTCTCGTATGCAATTGCCCAAGCTACTGATTCTGCTGGCGCTACTGGCTGGGCTCTCTCACCTCGCGACACTCGCGTGAGTCTCCTGCATCTGCAGCCTGGGAAGCCTGATGCCTGGAGCTTTGTTGGAGCTTCACCGGAGGTCGTCCATGGCAGCAGTGGCTCAAACACTGTCATACACAAAACGAGCCTCACGGCCCAATCAGATCAGCTAGAGACCTTCGCCGTGGCACGGCGAAGGCGGTGGACGATGCTGCAGGCCGCAGGTCGGCCTGGGCGTGCGTGCCTAGGTCAACCTGTGGCCAGAGATGGTGGGTTGTTCGGGGGGTGATTATGGAGGTCTGGAGTGGCAGTTGTGGGGTGGAGCGAGTTCCTGGTGGTGAGGCGGAGCTCTCGAGGTGGTTGGCGAGCCGGGTGGGGGGGCCTGGAATGGTGGAAGCGGCTCGCCGGAGTGAGGTCGGAGGCGAGGAAGATGGAGGCGGTGAGGTACTGTCGAGGGGTAATCAAGTAAAATAGTTGGGGGAAAAGAGAGAGGAGAGGATGGAGAACGTATCTGTGATTGTCTGGAAGGAAGGAAGGCGGCGGAGAGGACGGCTCGTAACTGCCGTCGTCGGGGAAGAAAGACCCTGAGGGAGGAAGCGGCGACGAAGACGAGGTCAGAAGCGCGCGCGCGGGGTACAGCGCGACGCGGGAGGAAGCGGCGGAGAGGACTCTGCTGCTGGCATGGCAGCAGAGCGACGAGAAGGAGGGGAGGAGGTCGCCGGAGCTTGTGGGTCGTTTGGCTGGAGATGGGAGAGGGAGGAATTTGGAAGGGATCTCCGTCAAAATCAAGCTTGCCTTCTGCGGTAGGGTCTGGGGTGTCTTTTATAGGTGCTGGCCGCACCTACCAGCGCGTGGAGACCGCGCAATTAGGTCTGCCGACTCGCCGGAGTTGGAAGGAAGGTGGATACCCGAATCTCTCGTGCGTTCGCACGAGAGGTTGGGTTCACACCAGCGAATGTAATTGGCTTTACAAGGAAGGGAATTCCTCAGAGAATCCTCCTTCCATTTCTGGGAGGGAATCTCTGAGGGATTAGAGAGCAATCTCTCTCGAAACTTCGCCGGAGCTCGGTTCTGCCCTAGCAATGGCGGCAGGACCGGTTTGCAAAGGAGGCGAAGAACCTAGGGGGCTCTCTGCAAAGGTATTCAAAAGATAAGGACCAATTTATGATTTGGGTGTACTAAATTACAAAGTAGGTCAAGATGGCCTCTCCTTAGGTCCAAATTTTGGTACAAACCTAATTTGGACCTAAGGAATCCAATGGTGAAGTTGGATTTTAGGTTTGACCTCGTTTGACTGGACATTTTGCGTAAAAACCTAAATTAGGTTAATTGAAGAGCTAGGACCCTAATCTAGGTCAAACTAGGTTCCAAAGGCCAAATTAAGTGTTCTAAACCCTAGAGGATGTTTTTCCATGATTTGTAGAGGGTTTACTTGCTTTTTGTTCTGACCGGAACCTTGTTAATTTAAGCGGGTCTGTTTTAGGTTTACCAAGTGTCATTTAGTTCCTAGATTGCACATGAACCCATTTCTGATTAACTCAACCCACTTTTTATCTTATTTGGATCATTTGACCTCTGCTTTGCTTCTGAGAAATCCCATTTATGTACTGCAATGGTAAAATTGCAGTTTTAACCTTTATTTCATGTTTTCTTCTCAGGGCACTTGTTCCTTCAGTTAGGCCTTCTTCCAGGTTATGTAGGAGCTTTTATCTTCTTTATTGGGTCAAAATGAGCTAGTTATGGCTCATGATGAGGCTCTCATCACCGACCAATTTGGTTGTTGGATGGTCAAAGGGGGAGGATAGAAGAGGGTCTTCGGAGCAGGGGTTTTGGTGGCCAGAGAAGGAGAATCTAAGGGGGTTGATGCACCACAACATGCTGAGGAAATGCGCAAGGCCAAGGGGATCTTTTTATAGGGCTCTAGACGGAGTTACAAGCTTAGGAAACAAGCTTAAAACCTCCAAGCTTCTCGCCGGCGTAGGATACCCAATCAATCATACCATTCGCATTAGGATTCTAGAGGAATTTAGGATCCCTAAATGGACTCATTTGGAAGGCAATTACTTGACGAGTTTCCCTTTCAATTTTAAGAGGGATTCGTCAAGAAATCACAGAGATCTTGCCATCTAAAGGTCACTAGAGTTTGTAGGATTAGGATTTCATGCAGTAGGGACCTTTCTGTGAAGATGATGAGAAAGTTAGGGACTAAAATGCAAAGGATTCAAAAGTTAGGGGTAGATATGTAAAATAAAAGAGTCAAACAGGATCAAATTGCAAACTAGGTTAAGATGATCTCAGATTATGCCAAAATTTTGGTACAAACCTAATTTATACCTAAGTAATTTAATGGTGAAGTCCAATTTTGGTTTTTACATAGCTTGACTGGGTAATTTATTCAAAAACCCAAATTAGGGGAAAAGTCTGCCTGTGGCTCTGTTTTAGGTCAAGACGGGTTCTGATGGTCAAATCAAGCATACCAAACCCTAGAGAATAATTTTCTATGAATTTTAGAGGGTTTAGGTGAATTTTATTCTGACCAGAACCTTGGTAGATTAAGCGGGTCTATTTTTAGGGTTTCAGATGTCCATTAATTCTCGTAAAGCATGAGAACCCTTTTCTATCTGTTCTAACCCACTTATTAGACTTTTAAGACCATTTGATCTTTGTTCAACCCCTGAGAAAACTGGTGATTGTACTAGAATTGAGATATGGTGTAAAATTACAGTTTTAACCCTATTTTCTTATCTTTTTCTCAGAATGATTATGAAATGAATTTGGTCTCTCTGGCGGTTATGTAGGAGCATTTAATGACTTAATTAGATCAAATTAAGCTAGTTATGGCTCATGATAGTGTTCCCATCAAGCACGTTGGATTCTATCATCGATTCATATTTGATTTTTCCAAGATCACGCACCCCTTAACAAATCTTCTCTCAAAAGACACACCTTTCGAGATAACGAGTGAGTGCATTCACGCATTTAAAATCCTATGTGACCGAGTCACCCAAGCACCAATCTTGCAATCTCCTGACTAGTCTTAACCCTTCGAGTTCATGTGTGATGCGTCTAACTATGCAGTAGGAGTGGTGCTAGGGTAGAAAATTGACCAAAAATGGTGGTTATATATTACGCCAGCAAGACACTGGACGAGGCTCAATGCAATTACACAATTACAGAGAAAGAGCTACTGGTTGTAGTATTTGGTCTGGAGAAATTTAGATCAAACCTCTTGGGATCCCATGTCATTATTTACTCGGATCACACTGCAGTCAGGCACTTACTTACGAAGAAGGACGCGGAGCCTAGATTAATACATTGGATCTTACTGTTGCAACAATTCGATCTCGAAATCACAACAAAGTGGGAAAGTAGAATGTGGTAGCTGACCATTTTTCCCTAATAAACACTAGTTTATCATCATTCTGATGCATTAAAACAAACCTAGCTCTTAGGATTTTGCTCCGCAAATGGGTTTTTTGGGCTGCATTTAGGCATTAATTAGGTTAGGCATGCATTGCACTTTTTGTTGTATTTTTAATGTGTTTTTGTGAGTGTTAGGGATATACAGATTTCCAGATCCCTAGAACCCTAGCACTCAGGAAGGCAATTGGTGAAGGAGAAGCTCTCACAAGCTAGAACTCAGCTTGATCCAGCTCACCATAACTGGAATTCAACTCACCTGAACTAGGGTTAGCTCATCCTAGCTCCATTCAACTCATCTCAGCTGAATGGCAGCTCAAGAGAGCTTATCTTAGCTTACCCTAGCTCAGGTCAGCTCAGATCCAGCTCAAATTAGTTGAGTCTAGCTCATCTCAACTCCCATTAGTCCACAAGGAGCTCTAGCTAGCTCAGTTGAGTTCACTGGAGTTCCCCCCAGCTCAGGTCCAACTACATCCAGCTCCACTCAACTCCAGCTAGCTGAAGATGACTTCATTTCAGCTCAGGAAGATCAAGTCCATCTCCCGAGGATTCAACTTAGCTCAACTCAGTTGAGCTAAGCTACCTTAGCTACCCCAACCAGCTTGATCCTCCCTGGGAGCACCAGACCCAGCTCACCTCATCTCATTATGGTAGAAGCCAGCTCAATTTAGCTTGGCTTAGCAGCTAGTAAAGAACTAGCAAGCTAAGCCAGCTAGAGTAGCTCTATGCCACCCCCTTCAGCAACTGCCAGCTCCAGACTTCTCCTCCTCGGCTCCTATCTTCAAACCCTAGCTCCAATACCTCTTCCTCTACTCCACTAGCTTAGCTAGGCTCCAGCTCCCTTGGCAAACCACCACCTAAAAACCCTTCCTAACTAGCTCCAGTAACTCAACCCTACCTAAGCTCACCTAAGCTAGCTCCACCCTACTCCAAGTTGGTGCCACCACCATCACCACCTTTCATCCCACCACCTTCAAAAGCCACCTTGAAGGTGGTGCCAACTTTCCCTCCAAAACCACCATAAATCCCCACCATTCATCTCCTTTTGATCCCATCTCCACTATCCACCTCAACACCTTCTAGAAGACCCACAATTGGCGCCAACTTTAGGTGCCTTTTGGCCACTATAACTACCCCCTTAGCATCCCTTAAGTGGCGCCAAGTAACCCTAGCCCTAGGATTAACCTAACTACCCATAACCACCACCTAAACACATCCTAGCCATCCACCTAACCCACGCCTACTACCCCCCTCTCCACCTCTATAAATACCCATCATATTCCACCAAAAAATTCCACCCTTGGCTACAATTTTTCTACCTATATTTCCACCTACATGGAAGGTCAAGAGAAGAAGAAGAAGATTAAGGGGATACTCTGTCCCCTTGGTGCCTTCCCCTCTTCTCTTCTCTTTTGTGCCCACACCAGCCAAGGAAGGAAGCCAGGCATTGGAGGACAACCTAGGGTACACGCCTACCCTAGAAGGTGGAGGATTTGAGGGTGGTACACTACCACCATTGGAGGAGGAATCAAAGGTGGTCCACGCCACCTTAGGAGAAGCCTTTGAAGGTGGAATTCCATCCACCTTGGAGGAGTCAAGCACGCCCCCCTTGGGCTTGCTAGGAGGAGTTCATCAACTTGGAGAAACCTTGCGAGAAGGAGCTCTTTTTTATTGCGGGAGCAGCTGCAATTAGAGTAGAGCCTTGCCATCTTCACCATCATTTTAGAGGATAACTATTTTTATTTTATTTTTGCACTTTTAATTCTAGTAGTTGAAGCATTCCTCTACTAGGTTTTTGTGTAAAATAATTCCTCAATTTTATTAAAGTTACCTTCTTTGCAATTTTGTCGTATTTGATTGCTTTTGCTCTAGAACTTTTCACTCCCTCTCCTTAATTACTCTAGGCCTAGATGTGCCTAGAGTGAGCTTAGGGAGAGGCTCTACTTGTCAACTTAGTAGTAGTATAGTGGATTAGGTGTTAGTTGTTTCCAAGTCTCTCCAATATTCGTGTTGCTGTTATTTCAAAAATCCATAAAAATTATATATTTAAAAAGAACAAAAAGAAAGTTGAGTTTCATTTCTGAGCAAGAGACTTGAATTTCACAAAATATTGCCTCTTTGGACGACCCTAGATATTCCCCTCTCTAGATTACAAATTTTAAAAGTGAACGGATTTATGCGTTGCAGCAACTTAAAACCCTAATCTTAAAAATCGCGTAATTTTCCGCATCAGTCCTGCCTTCCTTCGGTCATTGACCCATCCGGACCTATCGTCGAGCACTTTCCGGATGAGCATCTCTTGGCCATCAATGGACTTCCCTGGTTTGCAAATATCGTGAATTACTTGGTTACGGGGAAAATCCCGCCTGATTGGGTGACCTCCCGGTGAGACAAGCTGATTTCCGATGCCAAGTACTATGTTTGGGAAGATCCATATCTTTTCCACATTAGTAATGACCAAGTGATTCGGAGATGCATTCCTGACGACAAGGCCAATGATGTCATCTAGTTCTATCATGACCAGGACTGCAGTGGCCATTACTCTGGGTGTAAAACCGCAACGAAGATCCTTCAATGTAGGTTCTTTTTGCCCACAATGTTCAAAGACGCACAATCCTATTGTATGGCATGTGCCCATTGTCAGACCCTCAGCAACATGGGCCCGCACGATATGATGCCCTTGAATCAAATCATCATGTGTGAAATCTTTGACATCTGGGGAATTGATTTCATGGGACCCTTTTCAGGATCTAACGACTTCAAGTACATCTTGTTGATTATGTCACGAAATGGATCGAAGTCATCCTTACCAAAACAAATGATCATAAAGGTGTTCTTTGGTTCATTTAGGAGAACATCTTTTCTAGATCTAGGGTTCCAAAGGCCATCATCAGCGATGGCGGGTCTCATTTCGCGAATGTCCACTTCCAGTCTTTGATGAAAATGTACAGGGTGTGGATTTGTATCTCGACTCCTTATCACCCCTAAACTAATGGATTGGCTAAGCTATCCAATCGAGGGATCAAGAAAATCCTTCAGGTCACTGTTTGGCCCGACAGGAAAGATTGGTCCACCCGACCTCGGAAGCCTTGTGGGCCTATAGGACCACCCATAAGACCCAGTTAGGAATGTATCCCTTCATACTCGTGTATAGTGATTGCATAACAATCATAGGCCCTAATTCACCTAAATTAAGGTAGAACCTAGATTAACATGGGCATTCTACATGCATACACATCGTACTTTGCATCCTAGATGATTTATATGTTTTATACATAATAATTTACTATTTGAGAGGTATTAATAATTGTAGGTAATTCAAGGCTACAGATGACCGATACAACCTTATGGATCTGTTTGGAATGACGACGGGAGCCCAACGCTTCCAAGAGCGCATCAATCAAACTCTCGTAGCACCCTAGGGAGTCCATAGAAGAAGCAGGAGCCAAGAGGAAAATTGAAGAATATCCAAACCTGAGATGACAAATTCAACCACATAGATGGATCCGGATCGATGTTTGCAATCCAATGGTGCAGAAATCAACTCAATCAATTCATGTTCAAACATTCTAATTGATATATATACTGCAATTCATTGTCTATGCTATTTAGTAATTATATTTGGAACAAACACATGAGATCAAAACTGCTTCCTACCTCCCTGTGATCGACCGGGACTCACCAGTTCCGTTAATTTATTTGTCAAGACGTATTTCGTACTATACTACAACGCAGTTATCTTTTACGCAATCTACGCCCCAAATAAATTGGCGCTGTTGCCGGGGAGGTACGACGACTTTTGATTTCATCGCTAACATAGTATTTTTGTGTGTATGTACAACGACACGAAGTGGCAAACAAGGCAAAGCAGGCACTGCGAAAATCAAGTGCACACGTTCTTGTTAGAAACTCAGCCAGAAATTAAGTGTCAACTTTAAAATTCAATAGGCATGTTTTTGATGCTCCAAAAATTCTGAAATTTGGACTGGAACTAGATTTTTAAATTATCTTTCTTACACCACCTTTCCCAAGAATAAATTTCTTCTGTGGAATTTTTAAAAATTCGTGGAGTACATACTGATCAGATTGCTTGAAAATAGAACTTTTATGAAGTTTAGAATTCAATTCTGACCAACATAAAAATCTTATTTACTCATGATTTGTGAGGTTTGAAAGATAACCAAATTAGCTTTCATTATCATATTTTTAGAAAATTTTTGGAGCATATTTGATATTTTTTCAACAGAAAAACCAACACGGGGTCTAAATCCCAAATTTGACCCCTAGTTTGTTAAAAATTCATAACTAATTGTTGAAAATAGTAAAAATTTTGGAAAAATACTCTCTGTAAAGCTTATTGAAAAAGGAATCTTCTTACCAAGTTTCAAATCATTTAAATTCCATCTTATTTGAGAGTATACATTTGAATTGTGGTCTTCAATTTGAAAAAAACTTAGAAGTGTATGAGCCAATAGAACCACATAGACTAACTTGAACTCCGACAAGCCCAAGAGTTAGTTGCTAAGGTGAGTCACCTTATGGACTAGCCACCATCTACTAATTGAAGAAACAAGTTAAAATTCATGAAAATATATCAAATAACCTGCATTTGGCTTGAAACTATTGGGTAGTTCCAACTTCTCCTGCAAAACCTGGTGTCTATGCCTGCAAGGTAGTGTCAATTGACCGCGGCTACGGGGTAATGGAACCGGAGGCAAAAGCCGAAAGAAGAACCTTCCTCGTAGTCTCCTCGTAACCAGCCTGGCTGGGTTAGCTTGAGAGGTGGGAATTCCTTGCAGTCGGTCTCTCGCCAAATTTTTTTTAATAACACAAACATCAACGAAAAATCCAGTCATCCGATCTAAAGGACCACTCTGATTAACAAGGCCTTGGCCTTGTTCTGCTTGATTACACCAACCATTTGAGTTGGTGTATGCAAGGAAGAAGGTCGTTAGGACCTAAACTTGTGGGACCTTGGGAGCCGAACCCAAGGCAGCAAAGGCGATTCTCGCCTGACCTCTCTTCTCAACCTTCTTCCACTTGATTAGCTGAGATGGCTAATCTTGGTCCTCGAGTTAGTCAGGACCCTCAGAATCAGGACCCAATGGCTCATCTAGAAGCTAGGGTCGAGGAAATGGAACAGAAATACGAGCAAAGCATTAACAGGATTCTCACAACACTTGACAGGATGCAGCATCCACCACGCAGAGAACAACTGCGAGACTTCTACGATCTGGCAGCAACAATTATGGCACCTCAGATCCAGATTCCTGTAGACGGAGACACATTCGAGTTGAAGCCGAATATCATAAGTTTGATTCAGACTCACTTCCATGGAAACTCGAATGAAGATCCCTTCCAGCACATCGAAGATTTGAGTCAGATTGCAGAGTCAGTTTGACCTAGGAATGTAGATATCGGAATTGTTCTCATGAAGCTTTTTCCTTTTTCTCAAAAGGATAAAGCTGCTTATTGGTTCAAGACTATCGGGAGGCCAATTGGAGCTTGGGAGGAATTACGTCATGAATTTCTCCAAAAGTTCTTCCTGATTGGTTGAACAAATGCTATGAGGCTCGTGGTAACGACCTTTGCCCAAGGCCCTAGAGAGAAGCTACATGACGCCTAGGATAGATTCCACGATCTTCTCAGGAAGTGCCCACACCATGGTGTACCCAAATGGCACCTCGCTCAAGTCTTTTACCATGGGCTAGATGACACACATCGGTACCTAGTCGATGCATCTAGCAGTGAGAATTTCCTCGCGAAGGACGAGAACAGTGCATTTGAACTATTTGAGTCCTTAGCAGAGAACTCGATGAATGCCACCTCAATGAACCAGTTCTAGCAACCTGGACAGCAATGAGTCAGCGTCTACAAAGCTCAACTCAAGTCTGCCCAAGCTGACATGGACATTATCACCAAAAAGTTGGATAAGGTGGATCTACTTGATAAGAAGCTCGATGAATTAATGCGAATAAGATCTGGATCTTCTGGCAGCACTGCTCCATCTTACTCCTGTCAAGAATCCTGAGCCCCCTCTGCTCGTACATATCCGTTCACTCGGGATGTTTTCTCTCCATCTCCACGAGATCCTGTGTACCAGGGACCCGTGAACAATGTAGATCTGGCACTGTACAATTAGGGTTACACACCACATGATGATGCGAGTGCGTATTCTTTTGATGAATTTACATCTGAAACATCTTTGGCCTATGAAGATGTCAATGCTATTCAGGGTTACGGGCGTAACAACCCGTATTCTGAAATGTATAACCCTGGTTGGTGCCAGCATCCCAATTTCTCCTGGTCTGGCAACCCACAGAGATCGAGTCAAGCTCCACACTACCAGATCAGACAATACCGGAATGCACAGAACACGTATCCTAGCCAGCAGCCATTCCCTTCTCAGCAGCAACAAACCCATTCTATTTATCAGCCGCTGCACCAAGCTGCCAACTATCCTCCAAAGCGGGTCGACCCTTTGGAGTCTCTGAAGGAGGAATTGCAGGCATCAATTTGGAAATCTACTTAGGACAACCTACAAATACTGAAGGCAATGGCGGACCAAATTCAGAGTGTACAAAACACGCAAAACCAGATGATGCAGGAGCATAGGTCATAGGGAGCTTTACCCTCCCAATCTATCCCAAACCTGAGATATATGCAGAATCAGGGTGCCCCGCCTAGATTCCAAGCACCACAAGAGTAGGCACACGCTGTTCTGCAAGAACCTCCCGCACCACCTAGTTATGGGCTTGATCAACCACCTTTGTTGCCAAATCCTATGTATTCAAGCCAACCCGCTCCTCTGCCCCTTCATTGACAGCACGCCGATGCAAAAGCTGTCATCCTAAGGAGCGGAAAGACTACACAGAACCAGCTACCTAGGCAAGCGGGTAATGATTTTTCCTGCGCTCTACCGCAAGTTGGCTCACAACCCTCTTCCTCTCACAAGCCATCTTCAATAGATAAAGGAAAGAAGCCCCTAGACCCTGAGATTCCTGTCCCCTTTCCCGTGGCCCTAACGTGAGATTCAGCATGGAAAAAGGATACGTGGAATTTCGAGGACCTACAATCTATGTTTAAGGAAGTTCACATTCAGGTCCCTCTCCTCGAAGCAATAGATCACATCCCTGCTGTTGCTAGGTTCTTCAAGGACTACTGTACTGAGAAGAGGCAACAGAGAATCGAACGATAGGCGAAATTATCTGAGGAAGCCAGCGCTATTATCTTAGCCGACTTACTGCCCAAAAAGAAGGACCCGGGCACACCACTGATTTCCTACTTTTTGCAGGATTCCCCTTTTGATAGGGCCCTTCTTGACTTGGGGTCATCCATCAACCTAACTCCCACCGCATTATTTGATCAATTTTGATTCGGGGAGTTAAAGCTCACCTCAGTCACCATATAGTTGGTTGACCGATCGGTGAAAACGCCAAGGGGGTGGTTGAAAATGTGATCGTGAAAGTCCAAGGATTCTGCTTTCTGTCAGGCCTTTTTGTTCTTGATATGGAGGTTCCTCCTAATCTCTATGATGCACCGATTATTCTAGGTCGCTCATTCTTGGCAACTACTCGCATGAACATCGACTGTGCATCGGGGTGCATGGAGATTGCCCTAG
Organism: Thalassia testudinum; assembly: GCA_037157565.1. Taxonomy (NCBI): domain Eukaryota; kingdom Viridiplantae; phylum Streptophyta; class Magnoliopsida; order Alismatales; family Hydrocharitaceae; genus Thalassia; species Thalassia testudinum. The sequence continues at coordinate 96,802,708 of JAZHRO010000002.1, forward strand.
GGAATGAAATGCTTAGACTAGACATTTTCAGGGCATCAAAGAACTTCGATTGTGATCTAATTGAGGAGGATAGTGAAGATGAAGATTCAGCTTTCTATGGGAACATTGGGCTCCTCTGCAGCAACCCAATAGCATATTCATCTTCACTATCAGGGGTCTTAGATCGCGATCCACACGGGACTAAGACTAATGACATACACATTTCATCCCATGGATCTGGTTGTCATGGGTGTTCATCTGCTTCCAACACCCCTGATCCTAACTATCCTATCCTATCTAACACTGATATCTTAAGACGAGATTACATGACCACTGCGGACAGATTCCCCATTAGTTAGGATCAGCAGATTTCCGCTGTTGTTTCCTCTCCTCCCCTCCATAAACCCTCTCCCCACCCTCCACTACTAGAGTTACACCCCTTACCTGATTCGCTCAAGTACGTGTTTCTGGGAGAAAGTGAGACGTATCCCGTAATTATCAATGCTCACTTGACTCCAGACTAGGAACACCAATTGATTTCCGTTCTACAAGCACATAGGGCTACAATCGGGTGGGGCATTGCTGATCTCCACGGGATTCGCCCCCCATATTGCACTCACCATATCTACATTGATGAAGGAGTGAGACCGTCGAGACAACCTCAGAGGTGCCTAAATCCAAATATGTTGGAGGTTGTCAAGAACGAGATCATTAAAAGGCTAGATGTGGGCATTATCTATCCAATTTCCGATAGCCATTGGGTGAGTCCCATTCAAATTGTTCCCAAAAAGGTAGGACTCACCATGATGAAAAATGAATTGGGCAAATCCATCCCGACCCACACCACGACTTCCTGGCGAGTCTGCATTGATTACAGGAAGCTAAACTCAACTACCGAAAAGGATCATTTTCCTTTACCCTTTATTGATCAGATTTTAGAATGGCTGGCCGGGCATAATTTCTTCTGCTTTGTGGATGGATACTTCGGGTACAATCAAATAGTGATCAACCCAGAAGATCAAGACAAGACGTCTTTTACGTGCCCCTTTGGAACATTCGCTTTTAAGCAGATGCCTTTCGACCTCTGCAACGCATCGGCAACTTTTCAGCGATGCATGATGGCCATCTTTTCAGACATGATCGGGGACTGTGTAGAAGTGTTCATGGATGACTTCTTCGTGTTTGGAGACGATTTTTCGTCTTGTCTTGATAACCTCACAAAGATCCTGAGGAGATGTATAGAAGTTAACCTAGCACTTTCATGGGAAAAAAGCATTTTATGGTGAGGGATGGCATCGTATTAGGTCACAGAATCTCCTCTAATGGACTCGAGGTCGACCGAGCTAAGTCTGAAATCATTTTGCGATTACCTTCGCCTAGCTTGGTCAAGCAAATCAGATCATTTTTAGGGCATGTCGAATTTTATCGAAGATTCATTTAAGATTTCTCGAAAATTGCACATCCATTAGCGAATCTTCTAGTAACCAACATGCCATTTGATTTCGACTCCTCGTGTCTCAGCACTTTCGAGACCTTGTGAAGCGCTGTTTCAAGTGCTCCTATTCTCCAACCTCTCGACTGGTCTCTCGACTTTGAGAAGATGTGTGATGCCTCTGACTTTTCAGTCGGAGCCATTCTTGGCCAGCTTCGAGCGCGCCATCCATTCGTAATATACTACGCTAGCAAAACACTAATGAGGCTCAGCGTAACTATACAATCACTGAGAAAGAATTGCTAGCTGTGGTATTCAGGTTGGAGAAATTCAGGTCATACTTACTCGGGTCTAAAGTTATTATCTACACTGACCATTGCACCCTCTGGCATTTGTTGGCAAAGAAGAACGCCAAACCCCACCTTATCAGATGGATCCTTCTTTGCAAGAGTTTGATGTCGAAATCCGTGACAAAGCCAGAGCCCATATTGTTGTGGCGGATCACTTCTCTCGGCTAGACCTAGACTATATTTCGTACTCCCCGCTAATATCAGACCGATTTCCGGATGAGTCTCTGTTGTCCATCAACTCTATTGAGTTTCCTTGGTATGCTGATATTGCAAACTATCTCGTCACAGGCAGGCTACCTATGGGATTATCTAAGGATCAAAAACTCAAATTTATATCAGAGGCTAAATTCTATTTTTGGGATGACCCACTGCTCTTTCGCATTAGGGCTGATCAGATCATTCGTAGATGCATCTTTGATTCGGAAATCTCTAGTGTGCTATCCTTCTACCACAACAATGCTTGTGGGGGTCATTTCTCAAGCCGAAAGACCGCTGCAAAGATTTTGCAGTCGAGATCTTTCTGGCCAACCATTTTTAGAGATACACATGAGTTTGCCAAGTACTGTAAGCGATGCCAGTCAGTCGGTTCTATGACCCGGAGAGACATGATGCCTCTCCAATCTATTCTCATCGTAGAAGTGTTCAATGTCTGGGGCATTGACTTTATGGGCCCCTTCCCGAACTCGCATGGCTTTGAGTACATACTCCTCGCAGTAGACTATGTCTCAAAGTGGGTAGAAGCTATCCTGGCAAGACAAGCCGATCATAAGACTATTATATCCTTTGTCCGGGAATTCATTTTTGCGAGATTCGGAGTTCCCCATACCTGATAAGCGATGGGGGTAGTCACTTCATCCATGCCCATTTCAAGTCATTATTGAAGAAATACGGGGTGCAGCACCGCATTGTACCCCATATCACCCACAGACCAATGGGCAGGTTGAAGTATCAAACTGTCAAATCAAGCTTATCCTTCAAAAGACGGTTAGACCTGATAGGAAGGATTGGTCCAATCGGTTGATTGATGCACTATGGGCATATCGGATCGCATACAAGGCCTCGCTTGGAATGTTGCCATACCGTATGGTGTATGAAAAGGCCTGTCACCTTCTTATGGAGCTGGAGCATCGTGCCTTTTGGGTAGTGTAGAAGTGTAATTTTAACCTCAAGGTCGGAGGTTATGAAAGGAAGCTCCAGCTCAGTGAGTTAGAGGAAATTAAGCGGGAAGCTTACGTAAATGCAAAAATATACAAAGACAAGACAAAGGCTTTCCATGATCGACACATCCGAAGGAAGGAGTAGGCACCTAACCAGTAGGTTTGGTTATTTGACTCCCAACTCAAATTCTTTGCGAGAAAGCTCGAGTCCAAGTGGACTGGGCCGTTTCTGGTGGTCCACCAGTATCCTAACGGGGCGGTCCAAATTAGAGACCTGAAATCTGGGCATGTTTTTATGGTTAATGGCCAGCGCCTCAAACCATTCTTTGCCTAGGAACCTCCTCCTGCTGACAAAATAATACATCTTCTCGAGGACATGTGACTAACGAGTTGCCCAGCTGGAGGCATTAAATTCAGCACATATACATATATACATACCATATATACATAGCATATTTCATTTTCACATATTGTTTTGCATATTGTGTATGGCATTGCAATGATGGCATGAGCTGAATGACAACTCAGAAGCAGTTTCAGATGATTTCTATACACATACACCCTGCCTTATTCCAATTTCTTTTATTCATGCATGAGGACATGCAAACACTTAGGCATGGGGGGGTAGTCCATAAAAACTAAAAATTTTCTGCCAACAAGTGGCGGATTAGATCATTTTATCAAGAGGTTTTATTAAAGATTTATTCTTCAATAAATTCCTAAGCTTAGAATCCAGTATAACCTCACATCTGCATGTAGAATTTGAATTGGATCCACTGTGAAAATCGATAGACACCTCTAGTTTGTCGAGAAGAAGCATTGCTTCTTCTCTTGAACCATGGACAGCAATCAGGGAGTCAAGTGAACCATCTTCTAGTAGATCCATCAAAACATACGTGAGATGAGAGTAGAGAGTCTACTGGTGCTCTAAGGCTAGTATAAGGAATCTTTAATTCTAAAAAATTGAATAATATTCGGAGTTGGGCATACTTTTCGCACTCAGTTCTTGCGTATTAATTCTGTGAGAAATTCCGTACGAGAGCCACCAAATAAGGCAAAAACATAGAGAGTGGGTTCTGATAAAACTAGGACTGAGGTGGATGGTCACGATCGTCCTCTACGGAATCCTCGGCTGAAGGAGGGTACTGATGTCAAGGTTGTCCTATCCGTTCCCTACCCGGTGCTGAGAGTAGGCACTTCCACCAAATAAGTCACCCGAGATCCTCGTGGTCATCCCCAAAAATCCCAAATAATGCCTCATGAATAAAAGTACGTATGTCGTGTGCATTTTTGCGTTATGTCATGTTGGTAACGACATTATGCCAGTAGATATGATGAAAAAAGAAAGATCATACAAAAGAGGTATTTGCTTGAAAAGGAAAACTGTTATGTTAAGAAGTTTGAGTTATGTAAATCAAAGTGTTTTGAGGCAAAAACACCTACCATCCGCAAGAACCACCAAATACAGCCTTAACCTATTTTTTCTGTATTTCTGATCGCCTGAATATGGGCCGAGGGGTTTGACTTAGTTGTAGGGTTATTAGAACCTAATTAAAGTGTGATGCCATGCAAGACCACCAAATACAGTTGCAAATCTAGTGAGATGTGAGCTCAGGAAGAAAAAGAAAAAGAAAAGAAAAAGAGAGAGAGAGAGAAAAGAAAAAGTACAAAAGATTAAAGAGAGCACAGTTTTCTAGCCTTTCTCTAAGTTAATTTATTCAATAATCTAGAAATCTAGATTCTAAAATATTAGTCTCTATGTAGCACCAGAAGAGAGTGAGCCACCAAACATAAATCCAGTTAACTCAGACATCTTCTACCTAAGTCAAAAGCCGTGGCTAAAATCATAGAATAATTTAAATCCTCGAGAGAAGAGGTTTGCCTATCCCAATAGAATTTTACTAAGGGTCAAGTACAAGCTTTATATGTATATCGACTCTTCGCTTGGATCCGTTGCAAAAGCTACAACATTACATATATTCATGGTTATCTGGATTTTGAATTTTTGCATGAAACAAAAAGAAATAAACCTTTAGTTAAATTCATGATAAAATGTATTTAGTCTTGCACTTGCTAGGGACTAGCAAGATTTAGGCATGAGGGTATGATTGCGCAGCAATCATAGGCCCTAATTCCCCTGAATTAAGGTAGAACCTAGCTTAACATGGGCATTCTACATGCATACACATCGTACTTTGCATCCTAGATGATTTATATGTTTTATACATAATAATGTACTACTCGAGAGGTATTAATAATTGTAGGTAATTCAAGGCTACAGATGACCAATCCAACCTTATGGATCTATTTGGAATGATGACGGGAGTCCAATGCTTCCAAGAGCACATCAATCAGACTCCCGTAGCACCTTAGGGAGTCCGTAGAAGAAGCAGGAGCCAAGGGGCAAATTGAAGAATATCCAGACCTTAGATGACAAATCCAACCATACGATGGATCCGAATCGATGTTTGCAGTCCAACGACTTAGAAATCAACTCAATCGGAGGCCTACATCATCAGATACAAGGAGAAGAAGATGGACGACCACGATGGTGCCACGTTGCACCATCGTAGCCGCCCCTCACTGTGCCCCAATCTTGGAAGGAAAGCCATGGGCCGTTGGATTGTCATCCAACGGTCACGATGCATCCATGCCGCCCGCCTTCAGCCGCTTCATCAGATGAGGATGCGATCCCGACCGTTGGATATCCATCCAACGACTGAGAACGGCCGTGCGAAGATTTGGAAACCTGACATAAACTCATCCGCATCCCATTGGTTAGCACCTTTGCACCTAAGCAACTGACGCGGGTTCGAGGAGCGCCTGACGTGAAATCAGGGAGAGCGACGAGCGTAATTGACCGCAGGATCTTCATCGGGCAGATCAGGCCAGGACACGTGGCTGGCGCAGGGGCGTCAGATGAAGACATGCGTGATAATGCGTGCCTTAGGAGTCAGCTGGGCACAACGCACACTTTTTAAGCCATCCGATAGAGAGATTGAACGGCTGAGAAAGCTTAGGAGTTGAGGCGCGATTAAGCGATGAGCGGCGAGCGTGCGGAGGCAGCAGCGAGCAGCAGACAAGCGGAGGCCGTCAGATGCAAATCCAAGGGCGCACATTGTGCCACGTGTTAGAACCAGATTAAAACTGGGAATAGAGAAGGATTTGGAAGGTTTAATCAAGACCGTTGATCGGCTGACCAACGGATTTGATTAACCTAAAGCTTTTGCACGGAATTAAGGGCTTTAATGCCCTAAATACCCTTTCCAAAAGCTATAAAAAGAGGCTTAAGGGTCCCCTTTGAAGGCATTCCATAGCTTTCTTCTTCTTCCTCCTACAACTCCTCTCCCTTCTTCTTCCCATCTTCTCTACCTTCATCTCTGCATCTCCATCTAAAGCGTCCGTTGGGCCATCGTGGTGCCATCATTGCTACTATCCCCAACCTGTCCAAAAGGCCACCACAAACTACCCGTGGTGCCCTTGTTCTGCTACATAAATAGTTTATGTTTATGTTAGAATTTGTTTAGTTATATGTATTCAATTCATGTTCAAAATCTCTGATTGATATATATACTGCGATTCATTGTCTATGCTATTTAGTAATTATATTTGGAACAAACGCATGTGATCAAAAGTGCTTCCTGCCTCCCTGTGATCGACCGGGGCTCACCAGTTCCGCTAATTTATTTGTCGAGATGTATTTTGCACTATACTACAACGCAGTTATCTTCTACGCGATCTACGCCCCGAACAAAATTAGTATAGATAACTGCATTGTAGTATAGTGCGAAATACGTCTCGACAAATAAATTAACGGATCTGGTGAGTCCCAGTTGATCACATGGAGGCAGAAAGTGCTTTTGATTTCATGCTCTTTTTCTAAATCTAATTACTAAATAGCTTAGACAATAAACTGCAATATATGTATATTAATTAGAGAGTTTGAACATGACCTGCATACATGCAAGGATGACTAAAGAAATTCTAAGCATAAACATAAACTATCTATGTAGCAGAACAAGGGCACCGCCATTGGTTCATGGGGGCCATCTAGAGAGGTTGAGGAGAGCAGCAACGATCCGTCAAGGTGGCTCGACGGACGCTTCATACGAGAAGGCATGTCCCCTCCATGTAAAAATGGAGCACAAAGCCTACTGGGTAGTACGGAAGTGCAATCTAGATCTCATGAAGGCTAGAATCCACCGCCAGTTGCAAATGAGCGAGATCGAGGAACTACTCAATGATGCATACGAGAACTCGCGTATCTATAAAGAGTGGGTCAAAGCCTTTCATGATAGGCACATATCAGGGAAAACTTCCCATCTTGGTCAGAAAGTGTTACTCTTCAATGCCAAGCTTAAGCTCTTCCTAGCAAAGCTAAGATCAAAATGGATCGGATCATTCCTCATTCGATGAATCTTTGGAAATGGAGCTATCGAAATAAGTGAACTCAGCCACGACTCAGAACCATTTGTTGTGAACGGTCAGAGATTCAAACTGTTCCTTGAACTCACCGATTCGAATTTGGCTACAGTATCTTTTGATCTCCATTCTCCCTGAGCGACATTGCGTCCAGCAAATGGCGTTAAAATTAGCGCTTAACAGGAGGCAACCCATCATTTGAAAAACTTGAAACCTTTCTGACCTATGTCTGAACTGAATTCATATTGCACTTTACGATTCGCTCGTTAGAATAGTTGACTCCACCTTTGATACTTGTATCAGAGCTTGATATCGTCTGCAACAATCACCTCAACTTGTTTGCCACCCACCAAACCTGTTCTAATGTACAATCGAAGCTGAACTCAAGCCCACCTAATTTACAATGAGGACAGTAAAAATCTTAGGCATGGGGGGTATTAAAGTGCAAAATGCTGTGAAATTCGATTCATGGAGGGGTTTCACCTGTCCAAAAAAAATGGCAAAAGGAGAAAGGAGAGACCAATTTTGAGCTGAATTGAAAAAATTTTAGGAGAAGAAAAGAAAAGAAAAATAGGAGCACTCATAAAGAAAGAAAATGAGATAGTCCCTATGATTGAGTATGGAACTCACCTAAGTTCTAAGCTGGATCAGATGATGAATTAAGATCTGGAAGGCTAAAACTTAGGAGATTAGTGACGAGTACCGACCTTAAGCCTCTTTGGCCTATTCTAGCACTTAAACACTCACGTATTTGTTAAGATCCGGATTAGTCCTCAAGAGATTGAGAAAAGTGCAAAGCTAATGTATTAAGTTTAAGGCTTAGGTATTATTAGACCCCATTGCCTGCCCTTTGATTTGCAGGACTTGGTAACCTAAGCACCCAAAATTCACACACTAGTCTGGTTTAGTGCACTTAACGAATAAATAATGCCAAAAGTGTCTATTCTGAAAAAGGTTTTCTTGAAGATCTAGCTTCGAAGTGGCTAAAAGACACAAGTTGATTAGATGAGTTCCCAGCGTGGAGAGGTGAAATGAAAAATACTCCCCTCAAAGATGCGTAATAACATATGGTCTCATCAGTGCTTGTCTCCTAAGATATTTAAATATCCTACCGAAGGCATTGAAGCACCTTGTGCTAGTTCAGGTGCCATGGCAGGATCATCCTGAAATGTCGATTGCCAGGGCCTGAATTTAGCTACAAAACGCCATGGGTGGCACTATCTCAAAGTGTTGAAAGCCAGGGTTCTAAGGGTTGCCATGGGCGATGCTATCTCAAAGCATCGAAAGGTAAGGACCCTTCGAGGATTGATGGTGGGGATAAGGAATCCGATACAGATCATGTTTAGGGCTAATTCGATGTTGGATTTAGGGGAATATAAAAAGAAAAGAGAGAAATCTCTCAAAATGAAAATTCCTCTCTATCTTTCTTATCAAAAATGCACTAGCAAACTGAACCTGGACTTATTACAAACACGTACGGGTGCTTTAACCGCTGGGGTCAGCAAACCTCTAGGCAATTTTTTATGGGCCTTAGAAACCTTTGTGGCAGACCCAAGGCTGAGGCTAGTCAAGTCTGGATCTTGGCTGGTACTTGAGTACCTATAGACCTATTGTTGGTATTTTAATCTAATTTATCATATTTGCTCCCTGTAAATGACCTCGAACTCACATTTGTTTTCTTGAGCATTATAAATTTTAAATGTCAATTCGCTTTTGTTGACTATACTACGACGCATATTTTAAACTCGACGAAAGCATGTTAACATTTTGGCGCCGTTGCTAGGGAGCAACGTGCAATTCACCACTAGTCATATTTTTCCTCAGCTGATTACTAACTTGCCCTATCTACTTTGTTGTGTTATTTTAAGGTACATCATTAGAAGATCTTCCACGCAATCAACCACTTCAAGGGCAGGTAAAATTTCTCTTCTTCCCTAATCACCTCCTAATCTGGGGAAGAGAAAAAGGAAGCAAAATCAATTATGATCCACTTGGCTTATTTTTCTAGTAATTATCATTTAAAGGCAAAGAGTTTGCTAATTTGTGAGATTTATGAATAATTGATTGAAGTTAAGACAATTTTATTAGAGATTCCACATCCTGATTTTCTGTGTCTATTAGGGATTTGCACTAAATTTCTCAACATCTTAGACTACTCACTTTCTTGTTTGAGTCCAAGGTGTCATCTTTGAAATCAAATTAGACTTGGAAGTAAAGCCATCTAGGGTTTCCACATTAAGGTTTTGAAGTGTTAGTACACACTTGCCTACAATTAAGAAAATTTATTTTCCTGCATTTGTGTGCTACCCAAGCCCTTGATTGAACTGATCTATCCAAGTGAACCCTAAAATCAAGGCTCCAACTTCACTTGAATCATAAAATTTTGGGACCTAATAACCTGAGAAACAATTTAGGGTGATTTGGGTCTTGACCCAAATTTCATCCTCAACCTTAAGACAAGTCAGGTGAAGTTAGTTCACTTTGTGAACCAACCAATCTACAAATTAGGTCACAATTTGAATCAACTTCTAAATCAAGTGAAATTCAAGGCATAATTAGGGCTAAAACTAGTAGACTTAGGTCTCATTGCATACATTCCGATCTACTTGGAACCTCAATGACAAAGAAGGTCGGGTGGGGCAAACAATGTAACTCGTAGGGACGCTCTACCGTATAAGGGTCTTTGCAGAACTCTCCCTTCCTGGCTACCCAAGTAATTCTTAGGTGTGTGGATTTTTTATCAAAGAAGTCCACTTGCCTCAAAAGACTTAGTCATCAAAAATTTTTGGGTGCCTTAATTGGGTCCAATACACATCCAATCCCTCATCTATTCTGTAGTGCACATACATAGGAGAGGTCCCTAGGTCTGACCTAGAGGCCTCCATTAGAGTTGATCTTTTGGAGAAAATCTTATCTGATCTAATCAATTCAATCTAGACCTAAATTTGATTCTACATCCTGATCCACAACTTGATTTGGAAATACAACCTGACAACATAGGAAAAATGTTCAAGAAACCTTAATCCCGTATGAGCATCAAAGAAAAAATGATCGAAGCTACCCTTAGACATAGGGAAGAATTTGATAGGACCTCAGATCCCTTTAGGAACATTCAGATTAATGTACCAGAAACGACAACCCTCATTATGAACCATGTTGGAATAATGTTTACACAAATGACACATGGTTCAACCCGGGATGCTCTTTTATAAGAATACAATGAATTATGGAGACTATATAACACTGAGTATATACAATGTCAGACAAATCCACCACTTTGGAAAATACACCAGGGTCTCATTGAGAAACGTAGGTATGTGCTAGATATGTTGCAACAAGCCATTGATCAGAAATACCCATATCACCACTCAGACATTAATGGCACATCTTGGAGAATATTGAGGATCAATGTAATTTCCTACAGCCCAAGTACAAAAATGAAGGTTGTTGGACCCCCAACCCAAATGGAACCAGATTTAGATTTTGCGCAGAATGACACACCTGATCATGATATGGGTTAGACGGATCCTGTTACAAGTGTTCCCAACTATGAACCAGCCATAGTTAGCTGTGAAGCTAGTCTATCATGCCTTGATTTACCAAATACCTGTGATGAACCTGACTCAGAATCTCTCGAGGATATAATTCCCACACCTTATCCTATTAAGGTATTCCTCGAGATTGATTCTGACATCTCCATAGAACTAAGTCCAGATTCTAGTGACCCACTTCCTACCCCTAGAAACTAGATCTGAGCCTATCAAGAATGATCATGAGGCCCAATGCTATGAGAACCAGATTTTAGATCTAAATTATAATTTTGGACCTATATTTGATGATCATACCTCTGGAACATGAAGGCTTCATTCATAATAGGGGAAGATGCTAGACAATCTCCACTTGGTATGGATGAAAGGGGTCATCATCATCAGCCGTTGTTGAGCAGCTTCAGACACAAGTGTAGATGCTACAGCGTGAAAATCTGCAAACGCAACAACAACTCCACAATGTTTGTCATGCCCCCGAAACCCAGGCCCCAATGAGGTTAGGATTACTAAGGGTGGCAGCAGAAGAGACACTGGTTTATTAAATTCAGGTTACACAAATCATAGTTGAGCTGCCAATGAGTTCCATTAACTACTAGAAATGGATGACAATGTTGGAGAATGTCACATATATGATGCATCTAATCACAAATTAAACCTCCATCTAGCTAGCATATAAAGCAGAATCCATAGTAAAATCGAAATAGAAAGAGTACTTGCAAAGCACTACCCGGTAACCCAACATCACGATAGTTCCTACTCGTTGATACACGACAACACCTAAAAAGAGGTCAAAAATAGGGATGGGCTAATCGGCCTAGTACGGACAAACAACTTCTATTTTCAATAAAAACAATGTAGTGCGTGGGTTCACTAGCTGACTAGATTGCTAGCCCATACCCAAGAGCTTAGGGTCCAACTCCCAACCCAATTTAACCTCACCAACCACTATTTGACCCCATTAATCATCCCCATTGATTAATGCTACTCGTTTTAATGTATTTACCCTAATGATCAAGGCCCTACTGATGTTCCATTTGGAATGCAACTTAATTAGGGTTATTTAATGTCACAGTAGTGTTAGTAGTATAGTGTTGTGTAACGAGCGCGTACCCCAGACGTCTTTTAAGACGTCTGGGAGGTGGCCCAGACGTCTGTCAAGACGTCTGGGATCACATCCAGACGTCTGACCAGACGTCCGGGATAGTTTACAGACGTCTGACGAACAGTTATACTCGCACGGGATATTCGTCTGCGCGCCTGTGCGCGCAGACCTGCGATCCGCATCTTCTCTGCGGCTGCAGGCGACTGCGGCCGTCTCTCTCCTCCTCTCCGCGCGGCGTTAAAAGGGGGAGGGGGCGCGCCTCCCCTCCCGTCTCCACCATCTTCCTCCTCTCCTGCTGCGGGCGGAGCGAGCGGACGCGAGGGCGCAGCGGCAGCGGCGCAGCAAAGGCGCGGAGGAGCTGCGGCGTGCGGGGGCGGGACTCTGCCGTGAGGGCGAGCTCGCCGGGAGCGGCTTGGCCGGCCGGCGGAGGGCGCAGGGGGCGTAGAGCGTCGCGAAGAGGGACCTGCTGCGGGCGGAGCAGCGGACGCGCGAGGTGCGACGCGGGCGGCGTCGCGAGCGGAGGCCGAGCGAGGTTCTGATTCTGGAAAAATCTCCAGAATCAGACGTCTGGACTGATATCCAGACGGCAAGGTCGACGTCTGTGTGATCATACAGACGTCTGAAAGGTGAGTTCCGCTTTCTCCTTCTTCTTTTGTCGACTGACCGTACTGAAGGAGGAGGGTTGGCTGTGCGCAGGTGTTCGGATTCGTCATCCTTTGCGAATCCGACGTCTGGAAGTTGTACCAGACGGCGGGAGTGACCTCCAGACGTCCGGAGAGACCATCGGACGTCTGGGATCTAGGAGAGACGTCGCCACAGACTTCTGGACGTCCGGGGAACCACGCCGAACAGGTAATTCTCTGATCCACCGTTTAAGACGTCTGGAAGGAGGGACTGCCCATCTAGGGCAGGAGGTCAGCAGATACTTCCCGCGCAGAGCACTGGAGGGCGCGCAGGAGGCCGCGGTTTCCAGGCGCGAGGAGGAGGACCGCAGTCGCGAGGAGGGTACCGGCCAGCACCTACCCGTCCGACGCAGAGTGTGGCTGCTTCGTCCGCACCTAGAGCTGAGGGGCGTATCAACGCCCTAACACACAGGGACGCCAGAGCTTCGGGATCCGTGGTAGCAGGTATGGTTTCAGTTTCTGGCAGACTCGTTTACACGCTTTTCGATTCCGGCGCTACGCACTCGTTTGTCGCAGACAGTTTCGCAGTTAGTTTGGACCAGGATTATACATTGTTAGAGAACCCGTTCGTAATCAGAGGTCCGAGTGGTCAGCTGTTTGTAGCTGAGGAGGTGTACACGGGTTGCGGGGTCAGCATCGGGGGACACAGCCTGCCAGCTGACCTGATTATGATACAGATGGAGGACTTTGGGGTGATCCTGGGGATGGATTGGCTGTCCGCTTACCACGCATTGGTAGACTGCTTTGAGAGGAAGATTGTCTTCTCCATTCCGGAGTTGCCTTCCTTCGAGTTTCACGGGCAGCCAGTGGACGGAGGTTTCAGGTGCATTTCGTCACTTCGGGCGGCGAGACTTTTGAGCCAGGGGTGTGAGGGCTTCTTAGCTTGTGTGGTGGCAGAGCACAGCCCCGTGGCAGACTTCCAGAGCATCCCGGTGGTCAGAGAGTACCCCGACGTGTTTCCAGACGAGTTACCAGGACTACCGCCCGAGCGTGAGATCGAGTTTGAGATCTCACTAGTACCAGGGACCAACCCCATCTCCACCGCGCCATACAGGATGGCACCGCTTGAGCTGCGAGAGCTCAAGTCTCAGTTGCAGGACCTTTTGGAGAAAGGTTTCGTGAGGCCCAGTGCGTCTCCCTGGGGAGCCCCGGTACTGTTTGTGAAGAAGAAGGATGGGACCCTACGCCTTTGTGTGGACTACAGACAGCTGAATAGGGTCACCATCAAGAACCGATATCCGCTGCCGAGGATTGACGATTTGTTTGACCAGTTGCGGGGTGCCACGGTGTTTTCCAAGATCGACTTGAGGTCTGGATACCACCAGTTGAGGATCAGGGAGACCGACGTCTCCAAGACAGCTTTCCGCACCCGGTACGGACACTACGAGTTTTTGGTCATGCCGTTTGGGCTGACCAATGCCCCCGCTGCTTTCATGGACCTGATGAACCGGGTGTTCAGACCGTACTTGGACCAGTTTGTGGTGGTTTTCATAGATGATGTACTCATCTATTCTAGAGATCGGACGCAGCACGGACAGCACTTGCGGATGGTTCTGGACACTCTGAGACGACGCAGGCTGTACGCCAAATACAGCAAGTGCGAGTTCTGGTTGAGGGAGGTGACCTTTTTGGGTCATGTGATCTCTGGAGACGGACTGGCGGTGGATCCCGCCAAGGTCGAGGCAGTGCTCAGGTGGGAGAGACCGCGTTCAGTCACTGAGATTCGCAGTTTCCTGGGACTGGCAGGTTACTATAGACGGTTCATCAGAGGGTTTTCGCAGATTGCACGTCCTATGACACAGTTGACTCGGAAGGATGTGCCTTTCACTTGGACAGACGCCTGTGAGGCGTGTTTTCTAGAGCTGAAGGAGAGGTTGACCTCGGCTCCCGTGCTCACCATTCCTGACAGTAGTGGCGGGTTCGTCGTGTACACGGACGTTTCCTTGCAGGGGTTAGGAGGTGTGCTCATGCAGAGGGGTCACGTGGTCGCTTACGCTTCGCGGCAACTGAAGCCCCATGAGCATACCTACCCTACCCATGACCTAGAGTTGGCAGCTGTTGTCTTCGCGCTGAAGACATGAAGGCACTACTTGTACGGTGAGACCTTCGAGATTTTTACAGATCACAAGAGCCTCAGATATCTTTTTGACCAGAAGGAGCTCAACATGAGACAGAGACGTTGGTTGGAGCTCCTGAAGGACTACGACTGCAGCATCTCCTACCACCCGGGAAAGGCCAATGTGGTGGCTGACGCCTTGAGCCGTAAGGCGCCCGCACGCTTGGCCAGTCTACAGTTACAGAGTTGGAGCCTTTTGGAGGAGGTGGGCAGTTGGCGACCTCTAGAGTTACGAGGATACTGTGGGGCAGTGACGGTGACACGGCAGACCAGACCAGAGTTGATAGACCGCATCATCACGGGACAGATGGCCGATCCGTACTTGCAGTCTTTGCGCGACAGAGTACTGTCAGGGGACCCAGGGGACTTCTCTTTCACAGACCAGGTGTTACGCTTGAGGGGACGGCTGTGCGTCCCCAGAGACGAGGAGCTGTTGAGAGAGCTCCTGACTGAGGCACACGGTTCCAGATTCACCATACATCCCGGAAACACGAAAATGTACCATGACTTGAGACGCGAGTTCTGGTGGAGAGGGATGAAGCGAGATGTGGGTGAGTTCGTGCAGCAGTGCTTAGTGTGCCAGCAGGTGAAAGCCGAGCGTCAGAGGCCTGCAGGGCCGCTTCAGCCGCTTCCAGTGCCAGAGTGGAAGTGGGAGAGCATCACCATGGACTTGGTGGTGGGTTTACCTGTTACCCAGCGAGGACACGACGCGGTCTGGGTAATAGTGGATAGGTTGACGAAGACGGCACGATTCTTGCCGATCCGAGTCACTTTGGGACCAGCACAGTTGGCAGAGAGGTATATCCGTGATGTGGTGCGACTACACGGAGTTCCGCGGGAGATCGTATCCGACCGGGATACCCGCTTTACGTCCCAGTTTTGGGCTGAGTTTCAGCAGGCTTTGGGGACGAGGTTGAGGTTTAGCACGGCTTACCACCCCCAGACGGACGGACAGTCGGAACGCACGATACAGACACTTGAGGATCTTTTGCGTGCCTGTGTACTAGACTGGAGGGGCTCTTGGGAGGAACACCTGCCCCTGGCAGGGTTTGCATACAACAACAGTTATCACTCGAGCATCGGCATGGCTCCCTACGAGGCTCTGTACGGACGGAAATGCACGGCACCCTTGAGTTGGGTTGAGGTGGGGACCAAGTGGGAGGTTGGCCCCAGGTTGATCCGGCAGAGTCAGGAGGTAGTTGAACAGATCCACAGACGACTCCGCACTGTCAGGAGCAGACAGAAGAGCTACGCAGATCGCAGACGCAGAGAGGTGCAGTTCGAGGTTGGGGACCACGTCTTTCTTCGTGTTTCGCCCATGAAGGGCTTACAGCGGTTTGGGGTGAGAGGGAAGCTCGCGCCGAGGTTCGTGGGGCCCTTCGAGGTCCTGGAGCGGGTTGGACCCGTTGCTTACAGACTTGCCCTTCCCCCGCAGCTTTCTGGTGTGCACGACGTGTTCCACGTGTCCAACCTCAGGAAGTACGTAGCCGATCTCAGCCACGTACTGAGTCACGAGAGCGTCGAGGTGAGCGACGACCTGACCTACCCCGAGCGGCCAGTGCAGATCCTAGACCGAGCCGTCCGCAGGTTGAGACGAAAGCAAGTACCCCTGGTAAAGGTTTTGTGGAGGAGCCAGCGGTACGAGGAGGCTACCTGGGAGCCTGAGGCGGCAATGCGGGAGCGGTACCCAGAGCTTTTCGCGGGTACGTCTTTTCGGACCGGCTTCGGTCCTCTTTGAGTTTGTTATGGTTATTTGGACATCCTTTTTCCGCACCCTAGTTGGCGCAAGTTTCGGGGACGAAACTTCCTTTGAGTTTGTTATATTGTAACGAGCGCGTACCCCAGACGTCTTTTAAGACGTCTGGGAGGTGGCCCAGACGTCTGTCAAGACGTCTGGGATCACATCCAGACGTCTGACCAGACGTCCGGGATAGTTTACAGACGTCTGACGAACAGTTATACTCGCACGGGATATTCGTCTGCGCGCCTGTGCGCGCAGACCTGCGATCCGCATCTTCTCTGCGGCTGCAGGCGACTGCGGCCGTCTCTCTCCTCCTCTCCGCGCGGCGTTAAAAGGGGGAGGGGGCGCGCCTCCCCTCCCGTCTCCACCATCTTCCTCCTCTCCTGCTGCGGGCGGAGCGAGCGGACGCGAGGGCGCAGCGGCAGCGGCGCAGCAAAGGCGCGGAGGAGCTGCGGCGTGCGGGGGCGGGACTCTGCCGTGAGGGCGAGCTCGCCGGGAGCGGCTTGGCCGGCCGGCGGAGGGCGCAGGGGGCGTAGAGCGTCGCGAAGAGGGACCTGCTGCGGGCGGAGCAGCGGACGCGCGAGGTGCGACGCGGGCGGCGTCGCGAGCGGAGGCCGAGCGAGGTTCTGATTCTGGAAAAATCTCCAGAATCAGACGTCTGGACTGATATCCAGACGGCAAGGTCGACGTCTGTGTGATCATACAGACGTCTGAAAGGTGAGTTCCGCTTTCTCCTTCTTCTTTTGTCGACTGACCGTACTGAAGGAGGAGGGTTGGCTGTGCGCAGGTGTTCGGATTCGTCATCCTTTGCGAATCCGACGTCTGGAAGTTGTACCAGACGGCGGGAGTGACCTCCAGACGTCCGGAGAGACCATCGGACGTCTGGGATCTAGGAGAGACGTCGCCACAGACTTCTGGACGTCCGGGGAACCACGCCGAACAGGTAATTCTCTGATCCACCGTTTAAGACGTCTGGAAGGAGGGACTGCCCATCTAGGGCAGGAGGTCAGCAGATACTTCCCGCGCAGAGCACTGGAGGGCGCGCAGGAGGCCGCGGTTTCCAGGCGCGAGGAGGAGGACCGCAGTCGCGAGGAGGGTACCGGCCAGCACCTACCCGTCCGACGCAGAGTGTGGCTGCTTCGTCCGCACCTAGAGCTGAGGGGCGTATCAACGCCCTAACACACAGGGACGCCAGAGCTTCGGGATCCGTGGTAGCAGGTATGGTTTCAGTTTCTGGCAGACTCGTTTACACGCTTTTCGATTCCGGCGCTACGCACTCGTTTGTCGCAGACAGTTTCGCAGTTAGTTTGGACCAGGATTATACATTGTTAGAGAACCCGTTCGTAATCAGAGGTCCGAGTGGTCAGCTGTTTGTAGCTGAGGAGGTGTACACGGGTTGCGGGGTCAGCATCGGGGGACACAGCCTGCCAGCTGACCTGATTATGATACAGATGGAGGACTTTGGGGTGATCCTGGGGATGGATTGGCTGTCCGCTTACCACGCATTGGTAGACTGCTTTGAGAGGAAGATTGTCTTCTCCATTCCGGAGTTGCCTTCCTTCGAGTTTCACGGGCAGCCAGTGGACGGAGGTTTCAGGTGCATTTCGTCACTTCGGGCGGCGAGACTTTTGAGCCAGGGGTGTGAGGGCTTCTTAGCTTGTGTGGTGGCAGAGCACAGCCCCGTGGCAGACTTCCAGAGCATCCCGGTGGTCAGAGAGTACCCCGACGTGTTTCCAGACGAGTTACCAGGACTACCGCCCGAGCGTGAGATCGAGTTTGAGATCTCACTAGTACCAGGGACCAACCCCATCTCCACCGCGCCATACAGGATGGCACCGCTTGAGCTGCGAGAGCTCAAGTCTCAGTTGCAGGACCTTTTGGAGAAAGGTTTCGTGAGGCCCAGTGCGTCTCCCTGGGGAGCCCCGGTACTGTTTGTGAAGAAGAAGGATGGGACCCTACGCCTTTGTGTGGACTACAGACAGCTGAATAGGGTCACCATCAAGAACCGATATCCGCTGCCGAGGATTGACGATTTGTTTGACCAGTTGCGGGGTGCCACGGTGTTTTCCAAGATCGACTTGAGGTCTGGATACCACCAGTTGAGGATCAGGGAGACCGACGTCTCCAAGACAGCTTTCCGCACCCGGTACGGACACTACGAGTTTTTGGTCATGCCGTTTGGGCTGACCAATGCCCCCGCTGCTTTCATGGACCTGATGAACCGGGTGTTCAGACCGTACTTGGACCAGTTTGTGGTGGTTTTCATAGATGATGTACTCATCTATTCTAGAGATCGGACGCAGCACGGACAGCACTTGCGGATGGTTCTGGACACTCTGAGACGACGCAGGCTGTACGCCAAATACAGCAAGTGCGAGTTCTGGTTGAGGGAGGTGACCTTTTTGGGTCATGTGATCTCTGGAGACGGACTGGCGGTGGATCCCGCCAAGGTCGAGGCAGTGCTCAGGTGGGAGAGACCGCGTTCAGTCACTGAGATTCGCAGTTTCCTGGGACTGGCAGGTTACTATAGACGGTTCATCAGAGGGTTTTCGCAGATTGCACGTCCTATGACACAGTTGACTCGGAAGGATGTGCCTTTCACTTGGACAGACGCCTGTGAGGCGTGTTTTCTAGAGCTGAAGGAGAGGTTGACCTCGGCTCCCGTGCTCACCATTCCTGACAGTAGTGGCGGGTTCGTCGTGTACACGGACGTTTCCTTGCAGGGGTTAGGAGGTGTGCTCATGCAGAGGGGTCACGTGGTCGCTTACGCTTCGCGGCAACTGAAGCCCCATGAGCATACCTACCCTACCCATGACCTAGAGTTGGCAGCTGTTGTCTTCGCGCTGAAGACATGAAGGCACTACTTGTACGGTGAGACCTTCGAGATTTTTACAGATCACAAGAGCCTCAGATATCTTTTTGACCAGAAGGAGC
The DNA here is from genome assembly GCA_037157565.1 of Thalassia testudinum. NCBI lineage: Eukaryota > Viridiplantae > Streptophyta > Magnoliopsida > Alismatales > Hydrocharitaceae > Thalassia > Thalassia testudinum. The sequence continues at coordinate 96,822,172 of JAZHRO010000002.1, forward strand.
TCAACATGAGACAGAGACGTTGGTTGGAGCTCCTGAAGGACTACGACTGCAGCATCTCCTACCACCCGGGAAAGGCCAATGTGGTGGCTGACGCCTTGAGCCGTAAGGCGCCCGCACGCTTGGCCAGTCTACAGTTACAGAGTTGGAGCCTTTTGGAGGAGGTGGGCAGTTGGCGACCTCTAGAGTTACGAGGATACTGTGGGGCAGTGACGGTGACACGGCAGACCAGACCAGAGTTGATAGACCGCATCATCACGGGACAGATGGCCGATCCGTACTTGCAGTCTTTGCGCGACAGAGTACTGTCAGGGGACCCAGGGGACTTCTCTTTCACAGACCAGGTGTTACGCTTGAGGGGACGGCTGTGCGTCCCCAGAGACGAGGAGCTGTTGAGAGAGCTCCTGACTGAGGCACACGGTTCCAGATTCACCATACATCCCGGAAACACGAAAATGTACCATGACTTGAGACGCGAGTTCTGGTGGAGAGGGATGAAGCGAGATGTGGGTGAGTTCGTGCAGCAGTGCTTAGTGTGCCAGCAGGTGAAAGCCGAGCGTCAGAGGCCTGCAGGGCCGCTTCAGCCGCTTCCAGTGCCAGAGTGGAAGTGGGAGAGCATCACCATGGACTTGGTGGTGGGTTTACCTGTTACCCAGCGAGGACACGACGCGGTCTGGGTAATAGTGGATAGGTTGACGAAGACGGCACGATTCTTGCCGATCCGAGTCACTTTGGGACCAGCACAGTTGGCAGAGAGGTATATCCGTGATGTGGTGCGACTACACGGAGTTCCGCGGGAGATCGTATCCGACCGGGATACCCGCTTTACGTCCCAGTTTTGGGCTGAGTTTCAGCAGGCTTTGGGGACGAGGTTGAGGTTTAGCACGGCTTACCACCCCCAGACGGACGGACAGTCGGAACGCACGATACAGACACTTGAGGATCTTTTGCGTGCCTGTGTACTAGACTGGAGGGGCTCTTGGGAGGAACACCTGCCCCTGGCAGGGTTTGCATACAACAACAGTTATCACTCGAGCATCGGCATGGCTCCCTACGAGGCTCTGTACGGACGGAAATGCACGGCACCCTTGAGTTGGGTTGAGGTGGGGACCAAGTGGGAGGTTGGCCCCAGGTTGATCCGGCAGAGTCAGGAGGTAGTTGAACAGATCCACAGACGACTCCGCACTGTCAGGAGCAGACAGAAGAGCTACGCAGATCGCAGACGCAGAGAGGTGCAGTTCGAGGTTGGGGACCACGTCTTTCTTCGTGTTTCGCCCATGAAGGGCTTACAGCGGTTTGGGGTGAGAGGGAAGCTCGCGCCGAGGTTCGTGGGGCCCTTCGAGGTCCTGGAGCGGGTTGGACCCGTTGCTTACAGACTTGCCCTTCCCCCGCAGCTTTCTGGTGTGCACGACGTGTTCCACGTGTCCAACCTCAGGAAGTACGTAGCCGATCTCAGCCACGTACTGAGTCACGAGAGCGTCGAGGTGAGCGACGACCTGACCTACCCCGAGCGGCCAGTGCAGATCCTAGACCGAGCCGTCCGCAGGTTGAGACGAAAGCAAGTACCCCTGGTAAAGGTTTTGTGGAGGAGCCAGCGGTACGAGGAGGCTACCTGGGAGCCTGAGGCGGCAATGCGGGAGCGGTACCCAGAGCTTTTCGCGGGTACGTCTTTTCGGACCGGCTTCGGTCCTCTTTGAGTTTGTTATGGTTATTTGGACATCCTTTTTCCGCACCCTAGTTGGCGCAAGTTTCGGGGACGAAACTTCCTTTGAGTTTGTTATATTGTAACGAGCGCGTACCCCAGACGTCTTTTAAGACGTCTGGGAGGTGGCCCAGACGTCTGTCAAGACGTCTGGGATCACATCCAGACGTCTGACCAGACGTCCGGGATAGTTTACAGACGTCTGACGAACAGTTATACTCGCACGGGATATTCGTCTGCGCGCCTGTGCGCGCAGACCTGCGATCCGCATCTTCTCTGCGGCTGCAGGCGACTGCGGCCGTCTCTCTCCTCCTCTCCGCGCGGCGTTAAAAGGGGGAGGGGGCGCGCCTCCCCTCCCGTCTCCACCATCTTCCTCCTCTCCTGCTGCGGGCGGAGCGAGCGGACGCGAGGGCGCAGCGGCAGCGGCGCAGCAAAGGCGCGGAGGAGCTGCGGCGTGCGGGGGCGGGACTCTGCCGTGAGGGCGAGCTCGCCGGGAGCGGCTTGGCCGGCCGGCGGAGGGCGCAGGGGGCGCAGAGCGTCGCGAAGAGGGACCTGCTGCGGGCGGAGCAGCGGACGCGCGAGGTGCGACGCGGGCGGCGTCGCGAGCAGAGGCCGAGCGAGGTTCTGATTCTGGAAAAATCTCCAGAATCAGACGTCTGGACTGATATCCAGACGGCAAGGTCGACGTCTGTGTGATCATACAGACGTCTGAAAGGTGAGTTCCGCTTTCTCCTTCTTCTTTTGTCGACTGACCGTACTGAAGGAGGAGGGTTGGCTGTGCGCAGGTGTTCGGATTCGTCATCCTTTGCGAATCCGACGTCTGGAAGTTGTACCAGACGGCGGGAGTGACCTCCAGACGTCCGGAGAGACCATCGGACGTCTGGGATCTAAGAGAGACGTCGCCACAGACTTCTGGACGTCCGGGGAACCACGCCGAACAGGTAATTCTCTGATCCACCGTTTAAGACGTCTGGAAGGAGTTCCAGACGTCTGATTTTGCACAGTATTGTCTTTCTCGACCCGTTTAGGGCCCGTTTGGGCTCCGTTTTCCGCGATTCGAGTTGCGTTCGTTTCAGAATTTATTCCTCTACCCGCCTACAGTAGCTATACACTGTTTTGAGACACTCCTTGTGTTTGATCCTTGTGATAGGACCTCGTTCGGTTGCCGTCTTGAGAGTCGCGGAGGCGCGCGGGATTCCCGACCACGCCCCCACTACTTCCGTTGTACCTGGTAGAGTGGTTTTAAGCATTAATAAAATCTGTTAAAGTATGGAACCATAACTAGAACCTAGGGCATTGCATGAACCCTAGGAATGAGAAATGTATGGAATGATAGCTCCTAGGTGTTGCATAAATCCTAGGGCCGGAAAACTAGATTGTATGATAGATCCTAGGATATGGCATGAATCCTAGGATGGAAAAACTAGTGGAATGTATATTACTGCAGTCTTGGAAAAATGGAAAGGAATATATAAGCTGCCTGTGAAATTAATTAACAGCTGCCTGTTATGAACAAAGAAACATGTTTGAGATCATGGAAATTGAGAACGTGAATCTGGAAAGTGAAACATATGATGTTCTGAGATAAAGGGCTGGAACCCTACGGGGAATTAGGAGTGGAACTCCTGGAAAGAAAAGGAATGGAACTGAGATGTAGTTGTACTGCCTCTTGGGTACGCAGTACCAAGGGAAGTACCTGTACCTGTTTTAGTGCAGAGTGGGGCCAGCCGCCCCAGGGACCCGGGGTTAGGCTTGGCCGCTCTGTACCGACTTGTTGGCCCTCGTGTACGTAGTACCGAGGAGAGCTAGTAGTGTTAGGAGAGTACTAGCTACCCCACGGGCCCCGGGGTTCTGCTAGCCTCCTTCACCGACTTGTTAGGCCCACTAGGGCAAACCAGGGTAGTCAGACGAGGGTGCGCGGACTGTGGAGGGGCAAGGCCCCGGTTTGGTTACTGTGGAGGGGTTGGACCCCTGTTACTGAGAGGGCTCTGCCCTGGTTCCGTGCTGTGCTTTGGGCGCACCCGTTAACGGAAACGACTGACCGCGTGCCAGTACGGGCTAGCTACCTGTGCGTTTATCGCGCGTGCCGTAGTCACCGTTACGTCTGTCAGTGACCTTGGGGTGGTTGACTGAGGGTAGGATCACCACGGGGGACTCTCCCGGCCAGGAGAGCACCACGTGCTACTTCTACTGTTGGAAAAGACTGCAATCAAGATCGTCCCACGAGGACATTCGAGATCAAGTAAAGGATCTGAGAAGTAAATGAAATAGTGAGAAAAATTGAAAGATGTAAATAAAGGAAGTAATAGAACATAACAGCTACTGTCCACTCTACTGTTGCCTTTAGTTAGTTTGCCACTCTACTCAGCGTTTTGCTGACGTGTTACACTCGTTACCTTTTTCAGGACCAGGTGTTGAGCAGCCAGGGTCGGCGGCTGCAGAGGACGCTGGGCCGAGTAGGGTCCAGTAGAGTTGCCACAGTTTTGTACCTTCTTTTGTTTCTGTTCTAGTGAGTAGTTTTGTTTCCGCTGTACCTTCTTTACCTGCAGTTTTTGTTATATGATAAATGTTGTTTTACTGTTGTGGTGGTGCCTACTGTAGTAGTTCTTTCCTTACTGCTGTACTTTTTTTTTACTGTTAGTTATATTCATGCTGAATGTGGTTTATTTTACTGTCTTTTGGTTACTTCCTCGTTGGACGACTGGGTCTTGGGATTAGTCGAGTCGGTCCGGTTCTCGTGTCTCGTAGGGACTCGGGAACCGGGTCGTTACATGTTGCAATCCAAATAGATGTCATTTTATTTATATACAATTTTTACAGATTTTATTTTAGGCCATTCATTGGAAGACAGTAATTGATACACACACTCTCTATGATCCAAAATCAATCTTTTATTTCAAAAATATGAATGTATTTACAAATGAATTATCTAAGATCTATATTATTTATATACAAGAAAACAACCTAGTTTAATTATATACAAGCTAAGCCAATTATAAACAAGATAGAATAAAAAATGGATGTTAGTGCCTTAATGCCTCAAGAATATTTACATATTAGAGGCATAAAAACTATTTCAATGTATGTTAGTTTAGTTTACAATACAATAATATATACATATTAATATCCACTTATTACAACCAAGCTAATTATATACAACAAAGAATAAAGTAATTAATAATTAAAATATTCATCGAAAACTATATGTAACAAAGGTAAGAAAGAAACAAATATAACGTAATCTACTCCTACTCTTATATTTTAAATAATCACCACACACAACTCAGCGGATGAGTACTATTGGGTCATGCTCTAAAGAGCGCCCTAATGTTTGAATTCTATGACTTGAAGCTACTCCATAGGAGTCTTGTTTATACATAGAAAGAAAGCATTAAATGGCATGTGCAGCGCACACTCTTCGGTAAGGGCGAATTGCCTACGGAAGGATTTGCTTTTATATAGTGCAAGTGCTTTCTACGTGACGGATGTGGCACTAAACATAGCGCCTTATTTGCTGCGATCTACGTTAGCTGTAGAAGTGGTTTAGTTAAATAATTAGGATCTTAATTAGTTGTTAATTGATGATCATATTTACAAGTTAAGATCATAAATATTTAATTAATATATATAGGAATACTAATTACATAAGTTTAATTAATTTAATTATAAGTATAAATACATATTTACGTAAGATGTTAAATACTTACATTATAGACTACGTTACTTATGTACAACCTATACACTATGTACATTACATAATTAAGCTATAACTAGGTTAACCTGTCTATTAAATATTTAACTAAGAGTTTTTAAGTTAATTAAATATATATATATAAACTCTATACACACACATATATATAAGTTACATGTTTTTTTTTTTTAACGGTATATAAGTTACATGTTATAAGCTTAATATTATACAATATAAATATGGGTATAAATATGTTTAAAATAAGTTAAAGTATAAGTTATAAATATACACTATAACTTAGCTTCCTATTACATTAGGTTACTAATTTACATTAGATTAACTTACTAATATAAATATTATTAACTTATGATATTATACATATACATTACTTAAATAAGTCATACATATATTAACTTACCTAATGGATAGCTTAAGTTAGGAACTTAAGTTTGTTAGTTATACTTATCAATATGCATAATACATTAATATATACATAAGTTATATACACGTATACATTATATATAGTTTAACTTACATGATATACACATATATATTACTATACAATATAACTTAGGTTATACTTTAGTTAGTTTTAAGTTAGAATGCATACTTTAAATATACATTATAACTTATTTACATATAAATATTATTTATACAATATATATTTAATTTATATACATATATAAATATAAGTTAACCTATTTTACCATATTACATTATATACACTATTTACATAAGATTTTTAAGAATTGTTGTAGTTTTTCTTATTCTTTTATTTTTGAGTTTTTAGTAAGGAAAGAAAGCTAGAGAAAGCTAAGTGAGAGAAATTGACAACTCTTTTTGTGCATTTGTTTCTAAGAATTTTATTTCTAAACTAAAGAACAATCTAAACTTTTACTAACATGTTCTACTAACTAAACACATCAAAATCACACACGTGTTCTAAACATATCAATCTCACTCATTTTTATTTATTTATTTACAGTATTTTTATATTTTTCATAAGTTTTTCAGTAAAAATGCTGGAAAATGGCTATTAAATGATCAAAAATTGATTCCATGCCTTAAAAATCATTCAAAAATGCTCAATCACTAAATTTGGAGAGATTTGATTGAGAAATCAAAGAGATCTAGTCAATCAAAATTGGGTTTGTCTCTACTTTAGGAATCAGGCTAGTTTTAGGTGGCAAGGGGCTTTTTGCGAAGAAGATGATGAAGTTACAGGCCTGTTAGTAAAGAAATGTGGAACCTAGGCGCTCAGATGTGATAAATAGAGATTTTGAGGATAAAAATACAAACTAGGTCAATATGGACTCTTATTGGGCCCAAATTTTGGTGTTAAACTAATTTGGATCCAAAGAATCTAATAGTGAACTTCGATTTAAGTTTTGACCATGTTTGTCTAGATAAATTACATAGAAGCCCAAATCAAGGCAAATTCCTATCTAAATCTTTGTTTTTGGTCAAGATGGGTTCAGATGGTTAAAGTAAAGGTACCAAACTTCTTAGAACATTTTTCAATGATTTTTAGGAGGTTTAAATTGAATTTATCTCTACCATAACCCTTTCAATTTAAGTGCGACTCATAATTAAGGTTTTCAATATTATTTTCATCCTTGAAATGCGTGAAACTTTGATTTAGTTATTCTGAGTCCACTTCTTTGTCTTTTAAGTTCATTTGACCTTGAATTAACCCCTGATCAACCCCTTGACTAATCTGCATTAATGATGAGATGGTAAAACATCAGAATTAGCCTTGTTTTTCTATCTTCTTCTCAAATCAGTTCAGTACGGAAGTATGATCTTCAGACGATCATTTAGAAGCATTTATTATTTGAATCTAACTAAATCAAGTTAGTTATGATGAATGATGGTGTTACTATCATACCCTCATGCCTAACTTTTGCTAGTCCCTAGCAAGATCTTATGGAAGAACTAGATCTCTAGACTATATTTTTGATGTTCAGATGCCTGTATGTGCCACTTCTATAGAAATTAAAATAGAATACCAACAATAGACCTAGAGGTACTCAAGTATCGACCAAGATTTAGACCTAACCAGCCTCAACCTTGGGTCCGCCCCGAAAGTTTCCAAGGCCTGCAAAAATAGCATAGAGGTCCGTTGACCCCAACAGTTAAAGCACCTGTGCGTATTCGTAGTAAGTCCAAGTTCAGTTTGACAGTACATTTTTTATAAGATAGATAGAGAGGGATATTTACATGGAGAGTTTTCTCTCTTTTCTTTTTACATTACCCTAAATCCAACCTCGAATTGGCTCTAAACACGGTCTGTATCAGATTCCTTGTCCCCACCATCAATCCTCGCAAGGTCCCTAGCTTTTCATGCTTCGGGATAGCACCGCCCATGGCAACACCCAGAACTCTGGCTTTTGACACTTTAAGATAGTGTCACCCATGACATTCTATAGCTAACTTCAGGCCCTAGCAATCAACATTTCAGGATAATGCTGCCCATGATGTTCTATAGCTAACTTCAAGCCCTAGCAATCGACATTTTAGGATAATCCCACCCATGGTACCTGAACCAGCACAAGATGCTTACGTGCCCCCGGTAAAATATGTAGATATCCTAAGGGACGATATGTTATAACGCATCTTCGAGGGGAGTATTTTTCACTCCGCCTCTCTGCGTCGAGAACTCATCCAATCAACTTGTATCTTTAAGCTGCTCCTAAGCCAGATCTTCAAGGAAACATTTTCAGAATAGAACACTTTTAGCATTATTCTTCATTAAGCACACTAAACCAAACTCGTGTGTGATTTTTGGGTGCCTACGTTACCAACTGCAAATCGAAGGGCAGGCAACGAGACCGAATAATCCCTAAGCCTTAGACTTAATACATCAGCCTCGCAACTTTCTCAACCTCTCGAGGAATAGTCTAGATCTTAACAAATACATGAGTGTTTAAGCCCTAGAATAGGCCCAAGAGGCCTAAGATCAGTACTCTTTACTTATCTCCTTGTCTTTAGCATTTTGGGACTTAATTCCTTATTTTGATATGGTCTAGAACTTAAGTAGGATCCATAATCAGTTGCTAGGACTGTCAATTGTTTCTGATTTTTCTCCTTTCACATTCTTTGAATTTTCTCCTCTATTTCCTCCTCAAGAAAGATTTTTCATTCAGTCCTCAAAATTTTTCTCCCCTTTCTCCATTTTCTTTATATATATATATATACTTTTTGTGGGAACCCTTCAAAGAATTAAATTTCTCATTTGTTTTACACTTTAATACCCCCATGCTGTAATGTCCTCATTGTAAACCAAGTGGGTGCAAATTCAGCTTAGTTCATAATTTGGAACAAGGTTAAACGGTGGGTGAATGGGTTGGAATGACTATTGCAAATGATTTCAAGCTTTGATTCAAGTATCAAAGGTAGAGTCGACTGTTCTAAAGTTTGAACCCTAATGTGCAATAGGAATGTAGCTCAAAGATGAATCAAAAGGGTCTCGAGTTTTTTTTGAGTGATAGGTTGCCTCCCGTTAAGTCCTAAATTTGATGCCTTCAGCCAAGTAGAAGGTGGTCAAGGAGAAGGGGTGGATGGATTGGTGGAATTTTGTAAGACAAGTATCTTGATGAGTAGTCTGCTTGGTCCAAGCAGGTGCTTGTTCAAATCAATTGGCTGATGATACATACCAAACCCAATCAGTCTAATGGGTTGAGGGATGTGAATCAATAGGTGTGGAGCCCACCAGATGCTTTGTGACTCAAATAGGTGTGGAAATGCATATCGGGGGTTTGCCTGTATTGACCCAACCAGATTAAAGTAGGGGTCCTCAAAAGATAATGGATCTATGACGGAAGTAGGAGCCCTACTGGTGGGATCAGAGGGGGAAAATACATGGTAGTTAGTTTGATCAATGTCCCATTCATTGCCGAATCATGGTGGTGAATCATATGCAACCGGGTCAGAAAGAGGTGAGTCAGAATAGAAATTGATTTTGGTGGCGGGTTGAGGTTGGGATCGATTTCTAAAAGGTTCTAACTCTGTAGTAGGAGGTAGGGCAGCTTCGAGTTCTAAATCATTAGCCTCAAAATCAGAATCAAAAAATGGATCATGGATACTGAGGTCGTAAATCGGCTCGTAATCATCCGGAAACAAGAATTCTCCTAAATCAGAGTATTATTCAAAATCATTGGAGAATTTATGAAAATCATCTCCTAAACTTGATTCAAGATCAAGATTTCTACCACTGAATAAATCAAGATGCCTGGAATTATCAACCTGACATTAGTCTAACCTAGTCTCAACTTCCAAGCTCATTGGGATATTCTTATTATGCATAGGCTCGGGTTCAGGGCATCTAGGGTAGATTCAATGCAATCCCAACTCTTCCAACTCCTTTGATTCTGTATCATAAATCGATTTGACTTCTGAAAAATCAATTTGTTCTTCTGAGGGGTTTGGAGAAGTATAATTATCAAAAATAGGCTCAAGATCATAATTCAAATCTAAAATCTTGTTTTCATCACATTGGGCCTCATGATCATCCCAACTAGGCTCAAATCTATATTCTAGGTAAGGTATAGGAATTGGGTCACTAGAATCTGGACTTGGTTCTATTGCAATGTCAGAATTACTCTCGAGAAATGCCTTAACAGGATAAGGTGTGAGGGTTACATCCTCAAGAGGTTCTAAATTGCACTCATCATAGGTGTTTTGAAAATCTAGGCATGATGGACTAGCTTCACAGCTTTGTATGGTTGGCTCATAATCGAGAACACCTATATCTAGATCTACCCAACCCATAGCTTGATCAGGTCTTTCATTCTACACAAAATCAAAATTCGGTTCCATTTGGGTTGGGGGTCCATAACAACCTCCATTTCCATACCCAGGATTTGGGAAATTGTATTGATCCTCAAAATTGCTCCAAGATGCATCCTTAGTTTATGGGTGGGAATCTAGGTATCTCTCAATAATCGCATTTTCCAACTGATTTATTAGGTCCCCACGTCATCCAAAGTCATCTTGGTACTTTTCTTAAAGTTGTGAATTTGACACATATTGTAAACTCTCAGTGTAATGCAGTCTCTTCAATGCATCAAATGTTCATAAAAGGGTTTCCCAGGTCAAACCACATGCTAGTTGTGTTGCAATCATCTCAATGTGGTGTGAAATGGGGTTTGTCATTTCTGTTTCACTAACCCGAATTCTGCTAAAGGGATCTGAGGTTTTGTTAAATTCTTCACTATTTCTAAGAGCAACCTCATTCATTTTCTCTTTTATGCTCTTACAGGATTTAGGTTTATTGAACATGTTTCCTATGTTGTTAGGTTGCATCTCTAAATCAGGTGGTGGATCAGGATGAGGAATCAAGTTTAGGCCCAGAATGATTTGATCGGATCATATTAGGTTTCACCCACAACATCAACTCTAATGGAGGCCTCTAAATCAGACCTAGGGACCTCTTCCTATGTATGTGCACTAAAGAATACATGGACTGGATTTGTATTGGACCCAATCAAGGCACCCAAAAATTTTGGATGACTACGGCTGTTTGGGGCAAATGGACCTCTTGATCAAGAATCCACACACCCGAGAATTACTTGGGCAGCTGATGTAGACACATCTATGTCACATAAACTGTCTATTATGCGTGTTCTTAGGCATATAATTGCATTCAACATTATAAATATTACATAGCATGCATCATTCTGCATTTAGATTAGTTTGTACAAATTATGGGTTAATTTGCCCTTTTTGTTGCCAGGGGATAAGATGATATTATTTTGGGGTCTCGAATTGAAAATCCAACTATGCAGATCTAATCAGGGCGACGATCGGAATCTAACGCCTCTGAGGTCGCCTTTATTGAACCTCTGTAGAATCATATGTAGACTGAGAAAGATCAAAGGTCAAGAGCCAAGGTGGTACAAATCCATAATCTCAAATGACAAATCCAACCACACGGATGGGTTTAGATCGACAATCGCAGCCCAATGGTACAAAAATCGACCCAATCCAACATCCGTGACACCATCTACAAGCATTGGAAAATGGACGGCCTAGATGGTGCCATGTGGCTCCATCCAAGCCGCCCACAGTCACCATAGCCTCCTCCTTCATCAATGTCAGATTAATCTCACCATTGGATCATCATCAAATCATGGAGAGAATCCACGAGGAAATTCAAGATCTTGACCATTTGCTCTCGCAACGCAGTGGTCGAGCACCTTATCACAAGGGGCAGGTCGTGCGTTCGAAGCACGCTAAGCTTCAAGTCGAGTGCGCAAGCAAGGTGCAATGCAATTGAGACGTTGGATGTGCGATGAACGATGGCGGTGGCGGCAACGTGACACATTCTTAGGAGAGGGATGTACACGCAAGATCTCACGCCCATCCAAATGCGCGATCAGATTTGCCAAGTGCATGATCTGAAGCGTGGGTGGGCATGCAATCTTGACCCTTCGATATTGATCCAATGGCGATCAAAGCAATTACGTTGCCGCTTAACTAATGAAGAGGAAGCGGTAGAGGTGCTATGTCAATCGTTGATGCGTAATTGGAGGGCTAAGAAGCCCATGCGCGCAACGCATGAAGGTTGAGAGGCGTCAACGTGGCCGTTTCTGAGCGCTCCGATCTCCATCGTGCGACCAACATTGCACGCGCATCTTCACTAACGTTTACCTTCAATGAGAAATGCATCCGTCACTAAAGACCCCTATATTAAATTCTAAGCATGTAAATGACCAAACTACCCCCATGACTACACCTATAAAAGGACCACCCCTACCACACATTTGATCATCCCTTCTCTTCTCCTCTCACCTTCTCCAAAGCTCTAAAGAGCTAGTCCCATACCCGAGATGCTCCACTAGAGTCTTAAACATAATTTTTCCATCTTCTCACCTCCATTCGTGGAACACCTGTGGTTGTCCTCTCGTCGCCATTCGGGAAGCGAATTCCGCTATGATGCAGCCCTGTCTCATTCTCTATCCTCCAACTTCATTCTCCCTCGTTCAACATCTCACCACCCTCTTCCGAGCGTTCCGTCAACACGACTCATCCTCCAAGCAGCCGTCGAGGAAGATTTTCCCATCCCGATCTTTTTATCGCTTTCAAGTGTAGATTTTCAGCTTTATAGTTGTAGCAAGTAGATGAAATGAACATGCTCCTATGGTTATGAAATATTGGTTCACACACTCTATCCCTCTCTTTTCCTTATATTATTCTATCTCGCTTCTTTTATTTATTACTTAAGTAGAATAGCTAGTGTAGATTTAATTTGACTAGCTAATCTACTTCATAACAATAATTATAAACACAGATTTTAATCAAACGTTCGCCTCCATGTGTTCGACCCGAGACTCATGAGTTTTGGAAAATTTATCTGATAGCGAATTTTTACACAACTATAACGACGAGTATTTAACTCAATCTTTTACACGTATAAAATCTTGCTCGCAGCAGCCAGGAAGCGAGGGTCCCATAAAGACCCCTACACGGTAGAGCATCCCAATGGGTTACAGGGTTTCCCCCACCCGACCTTCCTTATCACCGCAGTTCCAAGTAGATCGGAATATGTGAATTGAGACCTAAGTCTACCAATTTTAGCCCTAATTGTGCCATGAATTTCACTTGATTTAGAAGTTAATTCAAATTATGACCTAATTTGTAGGTTGATTGATTCACAAAGTGAACCAACTTCACCAGACCTGTCCTAAGTTTGAGGATGAAATTTGGGTCAGAGCACCCAAACCACCCTGAATTAGTTCTCAACAAGTTATTAGGTCTCAAATTTTATCGTTCAAGTGAATTTAGAGCCTTGATTTTAGGGTTCACTTAAGTAGATCAGCTCAAACAAGGGTTTGGGTAGCATACAAATGCAGGAAGATCAATTTCCTTAATTGCAGGTAAGTGTGTACTAACACTTCAAAACCCTAATGTGTAACCCTAATTGGCTCTATTCCAAGTCCAATTTGAATCTAAATATAACACCTTGGACTCAAACTAGAAGATGAGTAGTCTAAGATGTAACAAATTTAGCACGAATACCTAATAGAAGCAGGAAGTATGGATGGGGAATACCTAATCAAATCGCCTCAACTTAAATCTGATTTCATTCAAATTTGCAAATCAGGAAATGCTTTCCCTTTAAATGATAATTACTAGGAAAGTAAGGCAAGCGGACCTAATTAATTTGTTTCTCTTTTTTTATCTTTCTGAGATTGAGATAGGATTAGGGAAGAAGAGAAGATTGTGCCTACCCCTGGAGAGGTTGATTGCACAGAAGATCTTCTCTTGATTCACCTTGCAACAGCAAAACAAAGCAGATAGGGCATGTTAGAAATCAACTCAAGAATCAAGAATGAAATGAATTGTGGTGAATTACACGTTGCTCCCTGACAACGGTGCCAAAATGTTAGAGCACTTCTACCGTGTTTTAGAAAAGAGATGTATCGTAGTATATGCAATAAAAGCGTAATAAAACTTAAATTTGTAATAGCTTGAAAAACATAAGTTCCAAGATCCTTCACAAGGAACAAAATTGGAATTCAATCCACTAATCAATTATAAATGACAAGCACAATAAATAAGTCACAAGAATAATGATATGCAATGAATAATCAATCACAAATATATTCAATAAATAATCAAATTGTATCTCATCTTCAACAGACAAAAATATAATGAAGAGTCTAAAAGGTGGTGGTTGGAACCACCAATTAAGTGTTTAACACCTAGGCTTAATTCTCAACTCAAATCAAACTTCTCAGCTCCTTCTCGTCTCTATTTCTCAGCACTTAGCCAAATAGACAAGCCTTCAAATGTCTATCACAGAATAAACCCTTCACAAATCTGCCTAAGTGTTTTGGCATGGATCCACAGTGCAAAACCCGCCCACTCTCTCACAAAGTCTCCTCTCTCTCTTAGACCCAAATCAGATTCACTGTTCAGACCCAAATCAAATCTGTTCAAACTGGCTTAGCACATAGTAGGGGGCCGATCCGGCTCACATGGCATGTGTGAGCCAGGCCAAGTGCATAGAGGTGTGAGAGGAGGGACGGACCCCTCGTTCATTGGGTAAAAAAGTAGCAAGCGTAATTTGTTAAATACGAATTTCTAAAATACACGCATCCGATGTGGAACTAAGTTCCCAGCTTCTTCCTTCATGTGCGTTGGGCTGTTGTGCCTGATGATGTGCTCAATTGAAGACCTCGATGACTCCTACAGCTAGTTCCGCATCACCTAAAGGTGAAAGCGAGCTCTGAAGTCAACACACAGCGGCGGACGGTGACTGTGTAAGGTGGAGGTCCAGCAATACCTGAGAATCACAAGTAAGGGCTAATTGCCCCAATTAGTACATTTAGGAGGTTTGCCGTGATGTATAGAACACAATGGTGGTGGCGACGTGTTGAATGGAGGTGCGTGGAGTTGAGATGGCATCAGGGATGAATGCGAGTAGTGGGTTTGTTCGACGGGGGGTCTACGATTTTCAAAGCTCCAAATCTCTTTAAGGCTTTTGATCACCAATGCGCAAGGAAGGTTTTGGTGGTGGTGGCGTGTGGTTTGGGCATGTGTGGCGTTTGTATGACCACGTCGAAGGCATAGCCAAAGGCGAAGAAGAAGAAGTGGGAGAAGGGGAACGAGCGATCGAAACCACTAACTAAAGGCTTAAACCTAATCTAAAGAGGGAGAAGAGTAAGAGAACCTAAATTATGGGACGATAAGGGTAGGGATTCGCGCCGGCTTGCCTCGCCGACGTGAAGGGAACGAAGTCTCCAGTGAGGTAGAACAGCATGGACGAAAGCAGAGGAAGCTCCTGCTTTGTCCGGCGAGGAGCAGACGATCATGAGGAAGATATTGGCACTATCAATTTATCAGTTGAGAGGATAGAGGAAGGAGGAGAAGCTCGTCGAAGCTTAGGTCGAAGATAGCCAGAGAAGGAGGATGATGTAGACACATCTATTTAAGTTAAAATGCCTAATCATGCATGTTCCTAGGCTTAGATTTGCATTTCATGTTATAAATATTGCATAGCATGCATTATTCTACATTTAGAGTAGTTGTATATATTTTAGGTTAAATAGGTCCTTTTTATGCTCAGGAGAGGAGAGGATTTATTTTAGGGCCTCGGATGGACGATCAGATCATACAGATTTGATCAGGGCAATGATCGGAGTCTAACACCTCCGAAATTGTCTAGATCGAAGTCCCGTGGCAACATATGAAGTTCGAGGAAGATCAACTTCCAAGAGGGCAATGCGACATCCTTATGGGCCTTGAATGAAAAATATGACCGTACGGATGAATCCAGAGCAATGATCGCAATTCGGCAACCTGGAATCATCTCGATCTGAGCACCGTGGCACCCTCTGCAACAGATAGAAGATGGACGAACCAGATGGCGCCACGTGGTGCCATTTAGGCTGCCCAACACTGGCCAGTAGCAACCGAAAGGCGCCCTCATCATCTTCATCATCAATTCTCAGTCGTTGGATCTTGATCCAACGACTGAGAACGCTCCTCCACCTCGCGCGCTAAGTCATCCCCTCAAGCATTTGGACGTCATGGCGCAGTGGTTAAGCACCCGACCTTCAAGGGAGGGGTGCAGGTTCGAATCCCCGCAGCCCCCCCAATTCGCCAATTGAGTGCAGCGCCAGCAAAGGAATTGAAGGTCGCGGATCTTTAGCGACTGTTGGGCGGATCTTCAGCAACGATTACAGCCATCACTAATTGCCCATGGACGATTTTTGTCTCTCCTCCTCACTATAAAAGGACCTACCTCCCTCCATTCCAAACAATCTCTTCCTTTCTTCCTCTCACCACCTCTAAGATTCTAGAGAGAGCTAATCCCAAGCCTGGGATGCTCCTCTAGAGTAGAAAAGAAAATAATTTTCCCACCTCTTATCCCCATTCATGGAGCATCCCGTGGCCATCTTCTCACCTCCCTTCAGAAAGAAGATCCTCGCCGCGACGCCGTCCTACCCCATCCTCCGTCCTCCAGCTCCATCCTCCTTTGTCCCGTTCCTCACCATCTTCCTTCAGGCAACATCAAAGCGAGTCATCCTCCGAGCAACCGTCGAAGGAGATTCTCTCACCTCTTTCTATCTTTTTCACTTTCGTAGTGTAATCTTTCTAGCTTTCCTAATTGCGGCAAATGTTTGATTCAGAAATATATGTGATTCTATCTCTTTCTCTTTTTATTTTGCAAGTAGATTAGCTAGATTTCATCGACCTGATCTTTTACCTTATTAAAAATACCAAAAAAACTAGAACAGACAAAAGTGACAAAAACAAAGAAAAGCAAAACGTGAATTTTTCAAAACCAAACGTTCGCCTCCCTGTATTCAACCCAGGACTCTTTGAGTTTCAATTATAAATTTTATCTTATAAACGTGTTTTGCGAGCTAGACGATGGGTCCTCCAAACCCCGATTTTTACCATGTGAAACACGCTTCATCATTTTAGCGCCATTGCCGGGGAGGCAACGTTCTTTAATTTTTTCTCCGTGTTTTTCCTCCTTACCTAACTTTTATCTCACTTTTTCTCTGATCTTACTGCGATTGCAGGTACTCATCCAAGGCAGGCCAGAGCGGTTAGATCGGAGAAAAGTGCAGATGAATGTTTTGTAAGTGTACCCCCACCACCCCCACCCTAGTTTTCATTCCATAACCTAATAACTCAAACCCAAATCAACTTAGGTGCTTGCATAAACCCTAGGGTAAATTTTGGTTGTTTGATTGTCACTCCACTCACCTCACCCACCCGCATATATAAAAAAATAAAAAAATATTCTTCTCTTGTGGGATTTAACTAAAAGCTACACACTTAACACCCACAACTTCTTATCCTAAGGCACACAATCACTTTGATTCTACAACTTAACCGGGATCTAACATGTGGACCTGGTACACTTCAACTCAATATACATAAGTGAGTAGAAATCTGAATAGGTTAAACATTCTTGTGTGCCTTAACTAAGTGGTGCAACAAGCCAATTGATTGAGCTGTTTGGGCCACACCACTTAAGATTAAAATTGATTCATCAAGTAGCTTGCCATTTAGGGTTGATTTTTAGGACTGAACCAAGCACTCCACATTTTATTTCTAATTTTTAAAGGAATATATCTACACCAATGCTTTCAAAACTTAGAGTATTCTGCTAAACCTGATTGAACGAACCTAAAGATTAAACCCTAAAAGCTACTAAAAAAGGTTAAACCCTAAAAGACACATTATCAAATAACCTTGTTTGCAAACCCTAGTTGTGCACACACACACATTCAAATTTATCATTAAGGGCATAACACATTTAAAGGGCCCATCACATTCCAAGAGCACAATCATCCCAAGCCTAATTAAAACTGAGTAGATGTTGGCCTTAACGATTGATTCGCTCTTTGGGGCTCAGATTGAGATTATTTTCGATTAATCTTCTTCTGCTGGTCCATCTGATGTCTAGTTAGGAGAGTAGCGTCAAACAATCGTGGTTGGGGGGTATACTAGGAACTGGTGGTGTAATCCAAAGGAGGAACCTTCTCCCCAGCCCCTTCTTCTAACTGGTTGGATTGACCGGATAAAAGTAGACCAAATCGTTTATAATCTCAAGACGAGTCCTGAGAGTCTATAGGTCTTTAGGCTAACTCACCTAAGGACAGGGTTGATTGCTTGTATTGCAGGGCTCCTTTCTTTCTTCTGATTTCCCCTCCTATTCTACCATGTATCCTTCCACATCCTACACTCATTTCCCATCCTACCCTCCTACCACCACTTATACCCAAGATGATTACTAGCCCGACTAGACTTATAATTACCCATCCACTAGTCAGGATAACTTTGATTGAGGATATGATACCAGACCTCAGTGTCCAGGGCCTAACCATAGACAACAAAACTATGACCATTATCCTTCCCACACCTACAATGATTATAGATCTCCATCCTTTGATGACCAAACCAACCCGATCTACAATCAGGAAGGATATAATGATTATAACACCTACCCTCCTCAATATTCTACTGAGTATAGGTCGCCACCATTATTTAAACAACCTAAAATGACCTACTATCAGGGAGGGACCTGAGAACCTCGATATCTTGACTCCCCTAGATTTAACTCAAACCCACCCAAACCTAAACCGAACCATTCAGTTCAGGTGAGCCAGATCCAAGACAAGGTGTGGGCTAACTTGAGGAATACCATACAATCTTTAGAAGCCCAGCCAACACCATGCACTGAAGCATTGGAGCCAATGGTAAAAATGATTAATGAGCTGAATAGCTCTTTATTGGATTTGCTCCAAAATGTTAGGGATAGGGTCCTTGGTGAGTTTCTACTTGGGAAGTTATCAAGGTTGAGGATGAAATTTGTGGTTGCTCTAATCAAATCTTGGGATGATTCTCAAGATGAACCCCTTTCAGGAGAGCTAATGTCTAAACCCGCTCAGGCACCTGTCAGCGGGGATACATTTCTGAGACCGGGGATGACCAGGTTGGGCTAGAGCAACCCAGTGAGGATGAACCGATTGATTCACCCAAGATCCCCGAGCTAGAGATTGAGGAAAAATGTCTCTTTGAACCAGGGAATGACAATCAATTTTGAGACATATATAAATGAGGATCATGAATTCCTTGACTCTGCGGGTGAAGAATCTCGTAGTGAAGACTCACTTGAGCGTAAGGAAGATGATTTTAGTAAGACAAACAAGCTTAAGGAATCTGATGAATCATTTCATAGCCTGATCATTGAAGATTTAGATTCGGTTGGGGCTAACTTGGAAGATTCGAATCCTCATTTACTAGAAGATTCAATCAGTAGCCCCATTCCTCAACCACACCCCAAAGGGATTGATTTTGATTTGGAAATCATTGAACCCAAGTCAATTTTGAGTCAGCCATGATTTCTAGACATGGATAAATCATATGAGTTAAATGATATGCTAGAGGTCCCAGAGCCCAAACACTTTATGTTGGAGGATAGGAAGCGGGAAATAAAAATCTGGGAAGGTACTTTTCATGACTCGGTTCCTGAATCCCTACAGGACACGAGACTGGCCTGACTCGACTGATCCCAAGACCCAGTCGTCCAACAAGAAATAATCAAAAAGTAGGAAAGTAAACCACATTCACTATGCTATGTAACTAACAGTAAAAAGAGTATAAGCAATAAGGAAAGAAAAGCTGCTAACAATACATATTACAACCACAACAGTAAAACAGAAACAAGGTACAGAAGCGTAAAGGTAACAAGAGTCTGAAACTCACTATAACAGAAAGTACTACAACAAGAAAGCTACTGCTTGATAACGAAAATACACGATTTGTTAATTAAGTAATTTAGTATCGTTGCAACGCGTAAATCCGCTTTCACTTTTAAATTTATGTTCTTAGATAGGGGAGTATCTAGGGTCGTCCAAGGAGGCCAAATGTTTGCAAAATTGATTCTCTTGCTTGGAATATAAATCTCAACTTTCTTTTTGATCTTTTTCAATATATCATTTTTATGTTTTTGAAATTAAGGCAACATGCAAAATTGTGGCAGGAAAGTGACTTATACTTCAATTCAATAGACTACTTCTAAAGTGGCAAGTAGAGCCTCTCCCTAAGCTCACTCTAGGCAAGTGGAGGCCTAGAATAATTAGGGAGAGGGAGTGAAGAATGCTAAAAACAAAGCAATTAGAAATGCAACTGAAGAAATTGCCAAGAAGGCAACAAGATTAATGAAAAAGTGTTTTACAAAAAGCCTAGTAGATGAATGCTTCTACTACTAGAAAAATTACAATAAATAAAAGCAAACACAAATCCTCTAGATAGATGGTGAAGAAGAGGGCTTCTTGCTCCAAACTTGGTAGCTCCCAAGCTTGAAAAGAGTCCTTCAACTCCTTCCTTGCTTTGCTCCGCCAAGGTGATGTCCTCCAAGGCAAGCCCTAAGGGGGCGTGCCATAAGCTTCTCTCCAAGGGTGGACATCCACCCTAGGTCCTTCTCCTTTGCCTGGCCATCCTCCTTGAAGTAAAGTCCTCCTCCTTGGCGTGGCCTAAGTTGAAGAGAGTGGGGAGAAGAAGGCACTAAAAGGGCTAGTGATGTGCCCCTTTAATCTTCTTCTCTACTCCTTCTTCTTGGCTGTAGGTGTAGGTGGGTATAGGTAGAGAAATGCACTAATGGAGGATGAAGAAAATGTGGGAAGTTTGGTGGGTATATATAGTGTAGGAAGGGGGGCAAAGGTGACTCTTGGAATGGAGGGTTAAGATGGAGAGATGGAGGTGGTTGGGGATCCTATGGCTAAGGTTAATTGGCGCCAACCCAAGGGACACCTAGGGGGTGGTTATGGGTGGTGCCACCCCTTAATGTTGGCACCAAAATGGCTTCTAGAAGGGGGTCTTAGGTGGCACCAAGAAGGGTTATAGGAGGGGTAGGTGCGTGGCTAGGATGGGTTGTAGGGTTAGGTGTATGGTGGATGTGGGGGTGGATGTTGGCGCCAAAAAGAGGGGTAGTTAGGGTTAGGTTTTGGCACCAAAATTGGTGCCTTTTGGTGGTGATGATGGGGTGAAGAGGTGGCTAGGAGGTGGCGCCAACTTAAGTAGGATAGCTAGCTTAGGTAGGGCTTAAGTTGGTGGAGCTAGCTAGGGTTGAATTTGAAGGTGGTGGATGGCCAAGGAGCTGGTTGCTAGCTAAGCTAAGATAAGCTAAGCTAGCTTAGATAGCTATGGAGTAGAGGAGGAGGTATTGGAGCTAGGGTTTGAAGAGAGGAGCTGAGGAGAAGAAGTCTAGAGTTGAAATTGGAGCTGGCAGCTGCTGAAGAGGCTGGCATGGAGCTACTCTAGCTGGCTTAGCTTGCTAGTTCTTTGCTAGCTGCTAAGCCAAGATAAAGTGAACTGGCTTCTACCATAATGAGCTGAGGTGAGCTGGGTCTGGTGCTCCTGGGGAGGATCAAGCTGGTTGAGGCAGTTAAGGTAGCTTAGCTCAACTGAGTTGAGCTAAGCTGAATCCTCGAGAGCTGAACTTGAGCTTCCTGAGCTGAGATGAGTTCTTCTTCAGTTGGCTGGAGTTGAGTGGAGCTGGATGAAGCTGGGTCTGAGCTGGGGTGAACTCCTGTCAACTCAGCTGAGCTAGCTAGAGCTCCCTATGGACTAGTGGGAGCTGAGATGAGCTAGACCCAGCTAAGTTGAGCTGGATCTGAGCTGACTTGAGCTAGGGTGAGCTAAGATGAACTCTCTTGAGCTGCCATTCAGTTGAGATTAGCTGAATGGAGCTGGGATGAGATAACCCTAGTTCAAGTGAGCTACGTTCCAGCTGTGGTGAGCTGGATCAAGCTGAGTTCCAGCTAGTCTGAGCTTCTCCTTCACCATTTGCCTTCTTGAGTGCTAGGGTTTTAGGGATCTGTATATCTGTTCATCCCTAACACTCACAAAAACATATCAAAAAGTAATAAAAAATGCAATGCATGCCTAACCTAATTTATGCCTAAATGCAGCCCAAAAGCCCGTTTGCACAGTAAAATCCTAAGAGCTAGGTTTGTTTTAATGCATAAGAATGATGATAAACTGGCGTTTATCACTGCTACTGAGCTCTACTGGGCCTAGCACCCTCTGCAGCCGAAGACTTAGGCTGCTCAACACCTGGAACTGAAAAAGGGTTATGAGTAAAAAAGTCAGCGAACACTAAGTAGAGTGGCATCCAACTAACTAAAGCAGTAAAAGTGAACAGGTAACTGTTTATTCCAATTACTTTATTTTTACAAGTTATTCATTTTCACCCATTGGTTTATTTATCAGATCTCTTTCTTGATCTCGAATGTTCCTTGTGGGAACGATCTTGATTGCAGTCTTTTCCGAAGAGTAGAAGGCGCATGTGGTGCTCTCCTCGCCGGGAGAGTCCCCCATGGTGATCCTACACCCAGTCAACCACCTCAAGGTCACGGACAAACGTAGCAGTGACTACGGCACGCGCGATAAGCGCACGGGTAGCTACCTCGCACTGGCACGTGGTCAATCATTTCCGCTAACGGGTACGCTCAAAGTACAGCACGGAACAGTATAGGGCCTAACCCTCTCGGTAACAGGGGTCTAGCCCTTCAGAACCAAACAGGGGTCTCACCCCTCCATGATCCATGCACCCTCTTCTGAGTACCTTGGTTTGCCCAGTGGGCCTAACAAGTCGGTGTAGGGTGGCTAGCTGAACCCCAGGCCCCGTGGGGTGGCTAACTCTCTCCCTACACTAGTAGCTCTCCCCGGTACAGTGTATGCGAGGGCCAAGAAGTCGATGCAGAGTGGCCAATCCTAACCTCGAGTCCCAACCCAAGGGTGGCTAGCTCCGCTCTATACTAAACCGGGGATAGTCGCTCTCTTTGGTACCACGTACTCAAGGACCAGCACACTTCCCTACTCACATTTCCAGGAGCTCTACTCCTAATTCCCCGTTGGGTTCATGCTCATATTTCTCATGCCATTCCATACCAGGTTTCATCATTCACATTTCCATTCTCAGGTTATGCACATGCAGCTCGTATTTCTATCATTCACATTTCCATTTTCAGGTTATACACATGCAGCTCGTATTTCTATCATTTAACATATACAGCAGGTAATATCACAAGTAACTGTTTAACTAGCACAGGTAATTCATATTTCACAGGCAGCTCTTATTCATTAACAGGCAATTGTTATCATTTCTGTTGATTCACTCAAGACTGCAAATCAAACACGCATACAGACATTTCATGTAACTTCTCTTCCTAGGATTCATGCCATATTCTAGATTCTAGTTATTCAATCCACATATGAATTTAGGTTTGTAATTAAATTAGGGAAAGCCACTCTACCAGATAACCCAGGAGTACTGGGGGCTCGAATAGCAGGCTTACGTGCCTCAACAAGCCCCGAAACTGCAACGGAACGAAGTCCTATAACAAGGAACAATCATAATGGAACATTCAGTACAGTATAAAAGGCCTTCTGACGAGTAGAGGAACTCTCAAGGAAAACACCAATAACTTGTTTGCGTAAAACAGACCTCAAACGGACCCTAAATGGGTCAAAAACAGGGTTACAGACCCAAATCAGACGTCTGGCACAAGGTCCAGACGTCTTAAAAGTAAACAGGAACTCACCTCAGGTTCTGCGTCAACCTCAGACGTCCAGAACCTCTTCCCAACCATCTGGACCCAGTTCCATACGTCCGACCTCCTCTCCAGACGTCTGGGAGTGCTTCCAGTCGTCTGGCAAGCTATCCAGACGTCTGAAACTCGTGGGAGGGCGTGTCCCGTGCCTTCCCAAAGCAATCTCTGCATGCGACAGCAAAAATCTCCTATATTTAGCCATGCAAAACATAGCTGCGGAGAGACCTACAAGGCCGTATCCGCAAAGGGAACGTACCTACGCAGAGATCTGCCTTCAGACGTCCGGTGTAGTCACCAGACATCTACCCCAACGTCTAGACGTCACTCTAGATGTCTGATTCTGGGAAAATCTCAGAACCAGAACCTTTTCCTACTCTCCCTCACCACACGCAGCCGTGGTCACGCCTCCTCGCCTGCAGCTCCTGCTGCAGCAGTGTCGGGGACGACTCCCCTGACACTCTCCTCCTCCCACATGCGCCACTCCAACCGTGCACCCACTGGCGAGCTCCCTCGATCTCGCGAGCTCAAGCTCTCCCTCCTCTCCTCACACCGCCTCTCCTCCTCATCGCTGCTCTCGCTCTCTCTCTCTCGCGTGCTCGCTCCTCTCGCTGGGGTGGAGAGGAAGGGGAGAAGGTGTTGGCTGGGTGAAGTGAGGAAGAAAGAAGAGGGGAAAGGGGCCTTTTATAAGGCTCGCTAGGGTTTGGAAACAGGAGAGAAGAGGGAAAAAGAGAGAAGGTACTGTCTGCGCGCAGCACGCCCGCAGACGCGAAGCTCGTACCCAAAAATTTTGATTTCCAGACGTCTGGAAAGGGGTCCAGACGTCTGACCGATAGTTTAGACGTCTTAAAAGTCTCAGGACAGAACGGGTCTTTACATCATAATAAACCTAAAGGAAGTTTCGTCCCCGAAACTTGAGCTAGCTAGGGTGCGGAGAAAGAACTATATACGCATAACAAACTTAAAGAGGACCGAAGCCGGTCCGAAAAGACGTACCCTCAAAAAGCTCTGGGTACTGCTCTCGCATTGCCGCCTCAGGCTCCCAGGTAGCCTCCTTGTACCTCTGGCTCCTCTACAAGACCTTCACCAAGGGTACCTGCTTTCGTCTCAAACTCCGGATGGCTCTGTCTAGTATCTGTATTGGTCGCTCGGGGTAGGTCATGTCATCACCCACCTCGACACTCTCATGGCTCAAAACGTGACTGGGATCGGTGACGTACTTTCTAAGGTTGGACACGTGGAACACGTCGTGCACACTAGAAAGCTGGGGAGGAAGGGCAAGCCTGTAAGTAACGGGTCCTACCCGCTCCAAGATCTCAAAGGGCCCTACAAACCTCGACGCAAGCTTCCCTTTCACCCCAAATCGCTGCAGGCCCTTCATGGGCGAAACGCAAAGAAAGACGTGATCCCCAACCTCGAACTGCACCTCTCTACGCTTCCGATCGGCATAACTCTTCTGTCTGCTCCTGACAGTGCGAAGTCATGTATGAATCTGCTCTATCACCTCCTGACTTTGCCGGATTAGCCTGGCACCAACCTCCCACTTGGTCCCCACCTCAACCCAACTCAGGGGCGCAGTACACCTCCATCCGTACAGAGCCTCATAGGGTGCCATGCCGATACTCGAGTGATAACTATTATTATATGCAAACTCTGCCAGGGGTAAGTGCTCCTCCCAAGAACCCCTCCAATCCAGTACACAGGCATGCAGAAGGTCCTCAAGTGTCTGTATCATGTGCTCTAACTATCCATCCGTCTGGGGTGGTATGCCGTACTGAACCTCAACCGTGTCCCTAAAGCCTGCTGAAACTCAGCCCAAAACTGGGAAGTAAAATAGGTATCCCGATCGGATACAATCTCACACGGAACTCCGTACAGACATACCACGTCACGAATATACCTCTCCACCAACTGCGTTGGTCCCAAGGTTGCTCGGATCGGCAAGAAACGTGTTGTTTTCGTCAATCTGTCTACAATCGCCTAGACTACGTCGTGTCCTCGCTGGGTAATGGGCAAGCCCACCACCAAGTCCATGGTGACGCTCTCCCACTTCCACTCTGGCACAGGAAGTGGCTACAATGGCCCTGCAGGCCTCTGATGCTCGACCTTCACCTGCTGGCACACCAAACACTACTGTACGAACTCACCTACATCCTGCTTCATCCCTCTCCACCAAAAGTCACATCTCAGATCATGGTACATCTTCGTGTTCCAGGGATGTATGGTGAACCTGGACCCGTGTGCCTCAGTCAGGAGCTCTCTCAACAGCTCCTCGTCCCTGGGAACGCATAAACGTCCCCTCATGCGTAGTACCCTGTCTGAAAAAGAGAAGTCTCCTAGGTCCCCTGACAATACTCTGTCTCTCAACGACTGCAGATACAGATCTGTCATCTGTCCTGTGATGATGCGGTCTATTAGCTCTGGTCTCGTCTGTCGTGTCACTATCACTGCCCCACAATGCCCCTGAAACTCTAGGGGTCGCCAATTGCCCAACTCTTCCATAAGTCTCCAACTTTGTGCCTGTAAACTGGCCAAGTGGGCTGGCACCTTCCGGCTCAAGGCGTCAACCACCACGTTGGCCTTCCCTGGATGGTAGGAGATGATGCAATCATAGTCCTTTAGGAGCTCTAACCAACGTCTCTGCCTCATGTTAAGCTCCTTCTAATCAAACAAATACCTAAGGCTCTTATGATCCGTGAATATCTCAAAAGTCTCACCGTAAAGGTAGTGCCTCCATGTCTTCAGCGCATAGACAACAGCTGCCAGCTCTATGTCATGGGTAGGGTAGCTATACTCATGGGGCTTCAGTTGCTGCGAAGCGTAAGCGACAACGTGACCCCGCTGCATGAGCACACCCCCTAACCCCTGCAACAAAGCATCCGTGTAGACAATGAAACTGCCACTGCTATCTGGGATGGTGAACACAGGAGCCGAAGTCAGCCTCTCCTTTAACTCCTGAAAACATGCCTCACAAGCGTCTGTCCAAGTAAAGGGCACGTCCCTCCGGGTCAACCGAGTCATAGGACGCGTAATCTGCGAGAAACCCCTGATAAACCACCGGTAGTAACCTACCAGTCCCAAGAAACTGCGGATCTCT
The DNA here is from genome assembly GCA_037157565.1 of Thalassia testudinum. NCBI lineage: Eukaryota > Viridiplantae > Streptophyta > Magnoliopsida > Alismatales > Hydrocharitaceae > Thalassia > Thalassia testudinum. The sequence goes on from JAZHRO010000002.1 coordinate 96,848,739, forward strand.
GTCACTGTACGTGGCCTCTCCCACCTGAGTACTGCCTCTACCTTGGCTAGATCCACAGCCAAGCCACCCCCTGAAATCACATGACCCAAGAAGGTCACTTGCCTCAACCAAAACTCGCACTTGCTGTATTTGGCATACAGCCTACGTCGTCTCAACGTGTCCAAAACCATCCGCAAGTATTGTCCGTGCTGTGCCTGATCTCGCGAGTAAATGAGCACATCATCAATAAATACCACCACAAACTGATCCAAATACGGTCTGAACACTCGGTTCATCAAATCCATGAAGGCAGCAGGGGTGTTGGTCAGCCTAAACGGCATGACCAAAAACTCGTAGTGCCCGTACTGGGTGCGGAAAGCTGTCTTGGAGACGTCGGTCTCCCTGATACTCAACTAGTGGTAGCCAGATCTCAGATCTATCTTGGAGAATATCGTGGCACCTCACAACTGGTCAAATAGATCATTAATCCTCGACAATGGATACTTGTTCTTGATGGTGACCCTATTCAGCTATCTATAGTCAACAAAAAGGCGTAGGGTACCATCCTTCTTCTTCACAAATAACACCGAGGCTCCCCATGGAGATGCACTAGGCCACACAAAGCCCTTCTCCAACAGGTCCTGCAACTGGGACTTGACCTCTCGTAGCTCAAGTAGTGCCATCCTGTACGGTGCCGTAGAAATGGGGCTGGTCCCCGGTACCAGTGAGATCTCAAATTCAATCTTACGCTCAGGCGGTAGTCCTGGCAGCTCCTCGGGAAAGACGTCGGGGTACTCTCTGACCACCGGGATGCTCTGAAAGTCTGTCACGGGGCTAGGATCTGCCACTACACAAGCCAGGAAGCCCTCACACCCCTGGCCCAAAAGCCTCGCTGCTCAAAGTGTAGAAATGCACTTGAAACCTCCGTCCACCGGCTGTCCATGAAACTCAAAGGAAGGCATCTCCGATATGGAGAAGACAATCTTCCTCTCAAAATAGTCCACCAATGTGTGGTAAGCAAACAGCCAATCCATCCCCAGAATCATGCCAAAGTCCTCCATCGGTATCACAATTAGGTCAGCGGGGAGGTTGTGTCCCCCAATATTGACCTCACAATCTATGTATACTTCTTCAGCTACAAACAGCTGACCACCTGGACCTCTGATCACAAATGGATCCTCTAACAACACACAGTCCTGTCCCAAATTGACAGCAAAACTCGCAACAACAAACGAGTGCATGGCACTAGAATCAAAAAGCACGTAAACTAATCTGTCGGAAACTGTAATCATACTTGCCACCACTCAACCTGATGCTCTAGAGTCTCTGTGTGTCAGGGCGTTGATACGTCCCTCAGCTCTTGGTGAGGAAGAAGCAGCCACACTCTGTGTCGGACGAGTCGCCGCTGGCCAGTACCCTCCCCGCGACTGCTGTCCTCCCCCACGTGCCTGAGAACCACGGCCACCTGCTCGGCCTCCAACGCTCGGTGTGGGGAGCATCTGCTGTGCTCTGGCCTTAGACGGGCAGTCCCTCCTGATGTGGCTTGGCTGGCCACACTGGTAGTAGAGGGGGAGTCGACTCCCTCCCTTGGTAGGTCCCTGCTGACAGCTGGTCCCTGTCGGGGGCCCTCAAAGGCAGCTGACAGCCCCACAAAACAAGATGGCTCTCCTGCAGGTGCTGCGTGCCTCCTCTCTCGCCGGCCCTGTGAGTACTCTGGTTGGTAGGGCCTCTTTCATCCGCTATCAGTGTCTCGTGTGGCCGGGTTGGTCTCCTCATACGTCATAGCTTTCTCTACCACTCTCGAGAACGTGGGCAGCTTCAGGGGTTTGACATACCCCCGAATGGCCAGTCAGATCCCCTCAGTGAACCTCCACATGCACTCCTCCTCAGTAGCCACAGCTGTCACAGCAAAACGTGACAGCTCCAAGAAGCACGTGCAGTACGTGCTAACAATCATCATCCCCTATCAGAGAGTGTGGAACTCCCACCTTCTCTGGTCCTGCCACGTCTGCGGGAAGTACTACTCGCAGAAGGGGGTCACAAACTAGTCCCATGTCGGCTCTGCCCTCTCCTAGCCTCTAACTGCTTTCCACCACCTATGTGCCGTGCTCTCCAGCTAGTACATGGCAAAGGCCATGCGGCACACCGCAGGGGGGTGAAGGGTGTCAAACACCTTCTCGATCTGCTCGAACCAGTCCTCTGCCTCAGATGGGTCCTCATCCCCCTTGAAAGAGGGGGCTTCAGCTTTTGGAACTGTCCGAAAAGCTCGTAGTGCAGCTAGAGCGGGGGAACGGGCACGCCTCCAGGTAGGGAGGGCTCGTGCTCGGAAGTGTCGGAGTGTGGTGGGGGTGGTGGAGGACCACCCCCTCCCCCTCATCCAGCACTGCATCGATCTCATGGTCCCACAGAGGACTCCCCCTCCACGTCCCCAAGGAGAGGCTCAAGTCAGCTCAGATCCAGCTCAACTTAGCTGAGTCTAGCTTACCTCAGTTCCCACTAGTTCACAGGGAGCTCTAGCTAGCTCAGCTAAGTTGACAGGAGTTCACCCCAGCTCAGATCCAGCTACATCCAGCTCCACTCAGCTCCAACCAGCTGAAGAAGAATTCATCCCAGCTCAGGAAGCTCAAGTCCAGCTCCCGGGGATTCAGCTTAGCTCATCTCAGTTGAGCTAAGCTACCTTAGCTGCCTCAACCAGCTTGATTCTCCCTGATAGCACCAGACCTAGCTCACCTTAGCTCATTTTGGTAGAAGCTAGCTCACTTTAGCTTGGCTTAGCAACTAGCAAAGAACTAGCAAGCTAAGCCAGCTAGAGTAGCCCCATGCCAGCCTCTTCAGCAGCAGCCAGCTCCAGCTCCAGCTCCAGACTTCTTATCCTCAGCTCCCTCCTCCAAAACCTAGCTCCAACACCTTCTCCTCTACTCCTCCATTAGCTAAGCTAGCTTAGCTTAGCTTAGCTTAGCTATGCTCCAACTTCCTTGGCTTGTACTACCCCAAAAACCCACCTACCAACTCTACCCAACTAGCTCCACCTAAGCTCCACATAAGCTAACCTACTTGGCACCAACCTAACCTACCCACCACCTCCAAAAGACACCTAAAAGTGGCGCCAAAAACTACCCATAACCACCCCTTAGTGGCGCCACTTTTCCCTCCAAAATCCCCCCTCATCTCCACCACACAATCCCCCTTGAATCCATCTCCACCATCCACCTAACTCCCCTTCTAGAAGACCCCATGTTGGCGCCAACATGGGGGTGTCTCTCCACCACCAAAAGACACCAACACCACCATAACCACCCCTTTAACACCCCTTGGGTTGGCGCCAACTCACCCTAGCCATAGGATCACCAACCACCCTCATCCTTCCATCCTAGCCCTCCATTTCAAGGGGCACCATAGCCCCCCTCCTATTCTATAAAAAGCCACCACCTACCACCATTTTTGGGCATCCTCCCTTAGTATATTTTCTACCTAAACCACCTATACCTATGGCCAAGAAGAAGGAGTAGAGAAGGAGATTAAAGGGGCACATCACCAGCCCTTTTGGTGCCTTCTCCCCACTCTCTTCAACTTGAGCCACGCCAAGGAGGAGGACTCTTCCACTTCAAGGAGGACGGCCAGGCAAGGGAGAAGGACTTAGGGTGGACGTCCACCCTTGGAGAGAAACTTAGGGCACGCCCCCTTAGGGCTTGCCTTGGAGGTCATCACCTTGGCGGAGTTCTACAAGGAAGGAGTTGAAGGATTCTTTTCAAGCTTGGGAGCCACCAACCTTGGAGCAAGAAGCCCTCTTCTTCACCATCTATCTAGAGGATTTGTGTTTTATTTTCTTATTTGCAATTTTCTAGTAGTACAAGCTTTCCTCTACTAGGCCTTTTGTAAAACACTTTATCAATTATCTAGTTGCCTTCTTTGCAATTTTTTTTGTTTGCATTTCTATTAGCTTATTTTCAGCATTCTTCACTCCCTCTCCCTAATTATTCTAGGCCTCCACTTGCCTAGAGTGAGCTTAGGGAGAGGTTCTGCTTGTCACATAAAAGTAGTATTTTAATTCGAAGTGTAAACACTTTTCCCGCCATCAGTTCGCATGTTGCCTTACCTTAGTTTAAAAATTAAAAAAAAATGATATATTGAAAAATACCAAAAAGAAAGTTGAGATTTATATTCCTAGCAAGAGAATCACTATTGCAAACATTTGGCCTCCTTGGACGACCCTAGATACTCCCCTATCTAGGAATATAAATTTAAGAGAGAAAGCGGATTTACGCGTTACAACGACCTAATTAACAAACCGCGTGAAATCGCTATCACTTTTTGGCGCCGTTGCCGGGAAGGCACGGATTTGCATTAACTCATTTTCTCTTGCTTGAAGTGGATCTCATCCCCTTCTCTTTCTTTCTTTTGTGTGTGCAGGAACTACAGCGGGAAAGCGAGAATCTGGAAGCGAGAGCTTAAAGATCCTTTTCTTCCCGCGAAAATTCAGGTTGGTTCCTCTTTCTAGTCACATAATTAATTAAAACTACCAAAAATATATTAAACTTGGCTTTCAGGACCCTAAACACTTAAATGAAGTGGAGTGGTGCATTTTAAAATCATTGTTTGCTTGTATGCTTCTTTAGCACCATTCCATTGCAAGTATTGGTGTTCTGTTTTTCGGGTCTAGATTTCTGTCCAGACTTGAAAAATCGATTCCTAACACCACAGGCCTCCTAAAATCATAAAATTTCATAGAGTGATTCCCAATTAAGCTTGGAACATCTATTCCAAATTTCAGATCAATTGGATTTGGATTTAATTTTTTAAAATTCGTGGATTACAGAGGGGTCACACCCTCTAATCTTCCTATTTTGCTACTGTCCGCGAATTTTCAGAATTTTTATACTCATACAATTTTTGTGAAATTTATCTTGTTGGAATCCCTGTGAAATTTTACATATCATATAAAATCATAAAAATTTTCTGAGGTCGGTGGTAATACTGAAAAGTCTATAATACCCACGGGTATTATTTCTGGACTTTGACACCAGTACAATTAAAAATTCAAAACTATTATCAAACAAATTCCTAAAATCTTACAAAAATATTTTCTGGAATCCTTGTTTGATTTTCTTCAAATTAGTGGTGTTGTTTGACTTGTTTGGACCACTACTTAATTCTGAAAGCTAAAAATAATTCATTGGTAGTTAAATTTCTGTCTCAGGGATAATTGGTTTAGGGTTTCTTCTTTCTCTTTAGAGACTCAATTAAAAGGAAATATACAATCACACATACAACTTGTTTGAAAACTTAAAGAGAAAAACCCTAAAATTCATTTAATTAAATCACATCCTAAAAGACAAAAATATAAAAAAATTGTGTGACAACTTGATTTTCATTGGAGCCACTCTCCAATTCCTGCACACACACAAAAAAATCAAATAACAGGGCAACAACCCAATAAACGCCCTCCACATTCCGTGTGTACTATAGAATCCTAGACCTAATTAAAATTTGTAGCAACTTGACCCCTAAGGCTTTATCAACTTAGGCTTGCTATTTAGGTCTTAAGTTTTCTTTAGTTAATACCAATTCTATCATCTATATCTGGTGTTCAGGCTGAGGGGCCGTGTCAAACGACCAGGCGCGGGTTTGTACAAGCACCTGGGGTTTTCCCTGGGAAACGTTTGGGCCCAAACCTCCCCTTAAGCAACTTGGCTAGATTTGTTGATAGAACGGGTATTCACTATTGACTACTTATTTCCTATATAGACCAAGTCTTAGGTTATTATTAGGGAGTCACAATTAAGTTAGGTCTAGTTTTTGTTTGTTTGAATTGCACACTTTCTCTCATCTCTTTCTCTTCTCCTCCCCTCCCCGTTCTTCCATTTTATGCACGGGCGACGGTCTCAAAATCCGCACTTGGAAGGACCATTTGATTTCGCCCCCCACGTAAAAAGACCACTTTTTCTGTCTTCTCCTAAAAAAATGGAAACACAACAAAATAGGTCCACTGACCCTTCCACGTCTACCTCTAACCCCACCTCTAACCCTAATTCTAACCCTTCCACTCAAAACCCAACCACCAGTAACTTTCCACACTTGGAGCTCCCCAATCTTGAGTTGCCCCACACACAACATCAAGACCCCCTACCTAATCTTTTAAAATTGATGGCCGATCAGATTAATAAATTAAATTCCAATCAACAAACATTGACTAGGAACATCCAAAACCTAGCCAATCCAAGGCCAAACCCACCACTCCGTCAGCAGCCTGTTGTTCCTCTAAAAGATTTCTATGATCCGTCTTATTATGAGGAACGACCAGGGGTGGCCATACCGGAGGGGGACTTTGAGATCAAGCCAGCCGTCCTGAACCTGATTAAACACTTTCATGGCCTTCCTAGGGAAGACCCTTTCAGCCACCTTGAAGAACTAACTCTTCTTGCACAGACAACCCGTTCCCGAAATGTGCAAGAAGACATATGGCTGATGCGGCTTTTTCCATTATCTCTTAAAGATAAGGCCGCTTATTGGTTCAGGACCATTGGCCGACCCATTACAACATGGCCTCAACTCAAGAGTGCCTTCCTCAAGAAATTCTTTCCCATAGGTCGTACCAATTCCTTACGAAGATCTATTACGACCTTTCACCAAAAATCTGGCGAAACTTTCCATGATTCTTGGGAAAGATTTCAGGACCTTTTAAGAAGTTGCCCGCACCACGAGATTCCTTTGTGGCAGCTCGTGCAAATCTTCTATCATGGATTAGAAGATCAAATCCGACAATTTGTCGACGCCTCGTGTGGCGGCAACTTCTTAAATAAAGATGCTGAAAGTGCTTATGATCTATTTGAAGAAATGAGTGAAAACTCATTTAACCAAGCTTCCATGAACACATTTTGCAGAACCCACAACCCGCAGTTTGGTGTTCATGAAATAGGCGCTCAATCTATCCCAGTCGCCCAAGACGATCTTCAAATGATTGCTCAGAAACTCGACCAGATGCATATTAATCAGAAGAAAATTGAGGAAAGACTCGCCACATCAATTCAAGCTCCACGACCACATCTAACCCAACCTAACTTTCCACGAAGAGAAAATTTGCACAATCTCAACACCACTCCTGCTGATTATTCTGAGGTTGCCCATGATTCACTGGGGAATTTCAATTATCCAGATCTTAACCCCACCCAAAATATTTCTGCCATCCAGGAGCCCTTTAAAAATTCTTCCAATTGGAAAAATTACCCGAACTACTCCTGGAACAATCAAATTTCCTCCCAACCATATCATTTTAATGGGTATGGGTCGAATCCAAATTTCCATCCTGGGCAATCCCAACAAGATATCAATGCCCAGATGCTACGGACCCTGCAGGATATGCAAACAAAAATGACGGAAGTAACCCGCAACATCACAAATCTGAACAATCAAATTGGGGTTGCTCCCACGCAAAGACCTGTAGGACATCTTCCGTCCCAACCCATACCCAATCCCAATCACCAAGGGAACCATTATATGGGCAGAAATCCACATTATCCAAATCAGCCTCCTCTTAATCCACCTCAGCAGCCGCCCAGGTTCCTGCAATCACAGGCCCCCCCACCTCCTCCAAATAATAATCCGACTGCACATGCAGTTACCTTGAGGAGTGGGAAAACCACCACTGACCCCGAGCCTTCGCACGAACCTGGTAAGATACATGTGCAAGTTGACTCCCCACCTCCCCATCAGCAAGAAAAAGAACAACAAAAATCTCAAGACAAGATTCCTATCCCTTTCCCACAAGCTCTCTACCCTACCACCAACAAAAGAAAGAAATCTGAGCCCACTACAGAAGAACTCATGGAGCTATTTGGGCAAGTTCATATCAATATTCCTCTCCTAGATGCCATCAAATATATACCTGCCTATGCTAAATTTTTGAAGGAGATTTGTACTCCTAAAAGGCAGGCCAAAAATCTAGGACAGGTGCATCTTTCGGAGACAGTAAGCTCTGTCATACAGAGTAAGCTGCCTCCTAAGATGAAAGATCCGGGGGCGCCTTTAATTTCTGTAATTATTGATGACACTACATTTAATCGTGCCCTCCTTGATCTTGGTGCCTCAGTAAATATTATTCCCACGAGTTTATTCGAAGAATTTCAGATCGGTGAATTAAAACCCGTCGAGGTTACTTTGCAATTAGCCGACCGATCTACAATCAAACCTCGTGGGATTGTCGAGGATGTATTAGTCAAGGTCCAGAATTGTGTCTTCCCTGCAGACTTTCTGGTTCTTGACATTGAGGCACCCGAATCATTACTGGACTCCCCGATAATCCTTGGACGCCCTTTTTTGGCTACTGCAAAGGCAAATATCAATTGCCACACAGGCAAAATGGATATCAACTGTGCAGGCCAAACTATCACCTTAGATATTTTTAAATCCTCCAGGAGATTCCATGATGATAACTTCTTTGAGGACTCAAATACTGAAATTTCTAATATGGTGGAGGAGACAATGTTAATAGATACCCTTACCGACCACAGTTTTTTTGAGGACTCTGATTCAGACTCAGTGGTCGGCGAGATCTGTGATCCGGAAACTTGTCTTGACTCCAAATCTATTCCTGATACCCCCCCTCACCCACCCACTATTCACGCACCTAATTTTTCCACACTAACTCACCATTCCTTCCCCGACCCCTTTCTTACGGACCTGCCACCAACCCCGCCCGAGTTTGGCACCCAACCTGAATTAAAACCATGGCCAGACTCGAGCCACACTTATCAATTTCCATCTCACTTTGATCCCAATGTTATTTCTAATCAATTTTCTAGGGATCTTGACGAAGACACCTTTTTTGCGGGCATCCAAGTGTCCAATTATTTACATGATTTTTCGTCTTTTGTGCATACCTTCACGCCCGGCTGAATGGCGTAAAAGATAGCACTGGATGGGAGGTAACCCATCATTTTCTTGCTTTCCTTTTTTCTTCTTTTTCCAGGTTTTATTCATCCTAAACCTGACCGTTCTTCACTAAGGTGATTCCTTTTCCCTCCTAATGCATGAGGACATGGCATATCTTAAGCATGGGGGGGTGTTTTTAAATTTTTACGATCGATTTAGGATGTTTAAAACCTAAAAACATGCATTTTTCTTTAATTTATTTCCTGCTTGCATATCCAAAAAAAAAAAAAATATTGAAAACTTTTTGAGGAAAAATTTTGAAATCAGGACTAAGGTCGAAAAATTCACTTCTGGTACAATGGGATTTAATCTTTAACAAACTAAGGATGAGGATATGGATCTGATCATTAGAATTCCAGGGTCTATTTTAGACTAGATCAGATATCCTTCTCTAAAATTCCACCTGAACTCATGATAGTTCAGGTGACTTGATCCTATTTTGTAATATGGAAAGTATTTGACTTAGTTTTTGATTCAAAAACCTGCGGTTCTTGAGAAACTTCTTGTGTCAATTTTCACACACAAGCCAACACTTAAAAATAACTAAAAAATTCGAAAAAACTCCCTTGTTTGGATTTAGTAAAAGTCTGAAGCAGATCATTGGTTTGAGTTTCCACCGTCGAGAAGAAGGAAAAAACCTTCTTTGAGGACACGATGTCAACATGTTACCGCCTCGGCGCTGCTCTATATCTATATTTCATATCTTTAGACGGAGCATTAAAGCGCATTTCAGCAGCTCAAGTGTCTTGGACGGTGCTCTACCTATAGCGTCGGAGCAAGAGCTTGAGTTTGCTTGGAGCGCCCCTTTTCACCGCATCGTGTTTTGGGGCTGTGAGCTCCTGGGTGGTGTCATGGACAGTGCTATCCCGAAGTACTGGCGCCAGAGCCCCCTCGAGGAATGGTAATGGGAATGATGATACCGACACATCTGTTGTAAGACTAAGCTAAAAATAAGCATGGGGGAGAAAAAAAAATAATAATAATAATAATAACACGTCCTTATTAAGGTTGGCTTTTCACAAGCACCGACACAAGGTTTTAAAGGAATTTGCAAGTTGCGAATCAGATTCACGAGCCAGAAAAATCCTAAAAACAAACATTTCAAGTCATCTGAATTAACAAGGGGTTAATTTGTGAATTTTCTGAGGATATATTGATCCCTTTCTATCTAATGGTTGGATCCAAAAACAAATCCTGATGTTTATCTTCAACAAATCCCGTATCTCCTGTGTTTTAATCTACCAAGGTCCCTTAATCTCTTTTTCTCCTCAAAAGTCAAAAAAATTAGATTTCCCAAAAATTCCGTTTTCCAAAAAAAATTAATGTTTTGCTAAGAGACTAGCAAAAGATAAGCATGGGGGTGTGATAAACACCAGTTTATCATCATTTTTATGCTTTAAAACTAACCTAGCTCTTAGGATTTTACTCCGCAAACGGGTTTTTGGGCTGCATTTAGGCATAAATTAGGATAGGCATGCATTGCATTTTTTATTGTTGTTTTAATGTGTTTTTGTGAGTGTTAGGGATGTACAGATTCACAGATCCCTAAAACCCTAGCACTCAAGAAGGCAATTGGTGAAGGAGAAGCCCAGACTAGTTGGAACCCAGCTTGATCCAGCTCACCATAGCTGGAACCTAGCTTACTTGAACTAGGGTTAGCTCATCCCAGCTCCATTCAGCTAATCTCAGCTGGATGGCAGCTCAAGAGAGTTCTCCTTAGCTCACCCTAGCTCAAGTCAGCTCAGATTCCAGCTATGGTGAGTTGGATCAAGCTGGGTTCCAACTAGTCTGGGCTTCTCCTTCACCAATTGCCTTCTTGAGTGCTAGGGTTTTAGGGATCTGTGAATCTGTACATCCCTAACACTCACAAAAACACATTAAAACAACAATAAAAAATGCAATGCATGCCTATCCTAATTTATGCCTAAATGCAGCCCAAAAACCCGTTTGCGGAGTAAAATCCTAAGAGCTAGGTTAGTTTTAAATCATAAAAATGATGATAAACTGGTGTTTATCAAGCTCCTCTCATACTATATCTCGTATCAACTGCGTGAGGTTCTTGGCCTGAACGCCCAAGAGGAGTGGCTGGTCAACTAATGCCTTAGGCCCGGCATGTCCACCCCTCTGACCTCATCCACGGCCGCGTCCGCGGCCCGCCTCAAGGACTCCACGTTGAGGCATCTCTTGTAAGGAGACGCAGAAATAGAACAAAAGAAGTCAACTCTAACGGACTTCAGCATGGAAAACTCAGAACAGATGTCAAGCGACACGTTGTGGTGGTTACTATAGTTATATGCACGTGAATTGATTATTCTCAAGCTAGTTGATTCATTTCTCGGAACAACCTTGCTCTAATACCATCTTGTTACGACCCGATTCCCAAATCCCTACAAGATACGAGACCGACCCGACCCGACTGATCCCAAGACCCAATCGTCCAACAAGAAAGAACCAAAAAGCAGGAAAGTAAACCACATTCACTATGCTATGTAACTAACAGTAAAAAGTGTACAAGCAGTAAGGAAAGAAAAGCTACTAATAATACATATTACCACTACAACAGTAAAACAGAAACAAGGTACAGAAACATAAAGGTAACAAGAGTCTGAAATTCACTACAACAGAAAGTACTACAACAAGAAAGCAACTACTACTAGGCTCTACTAGGCCCAACACCCTTTGCAACCGGAGACTCGGGCTGCTCAACACCTGGAACTAAAAAAGGGTTATGAGTAACAAAGTCAGCGAACGCTGAGTAGAGTGGCATTCAACTAACTAAAGCAGTAAAAGTGAATAGGTAACTGTTTATTCCAATTACTTTATTTTTACAAGTTATTCCTTTTCACCCATTGGTTTATTTATCAGGTCTCTTTCTTGATCTCGAATGTTCCTCGTGGGAACGATCTTGATTGCAGTCTTTTCCGAAGAGTAGAAGGCACACGTGGTGCTCTCTTAGCCGAGAGAGTCCCCTGTGGTGATCCTACACCCAGTCAACCACCCCAAGGTCACAGACAAACGTAGTAGTGACTACGACACGTGCGATAAGCTCACGAGTAGCTACCCCGCACTGGCACGCAGTCAGTCGTTTCCGCTAACGGGTACGCTCAAAGTACAACACGGAATAGTATAGAGCCTCGCCCTCTCAGTAACAGGGGTCTAGCCCCTCAAAACCAAACAGGGGTCTCGCCCCTCCACAGTCCGCGCACCCTCGTCTGAGTACCTTGGTTTGCCCAGTGGGCCTAACAAGTCGGTGTAGGGTGGCTAGCTGAACCCCGGGCCCCGTGGGGTGGCTAGCACTCTCCCTACACTAGTAGCTCTCCCCGGTACAGTGTACGCGAGGGCCAAGAAGTCGATGCAGAGTGGCCAATCCTAACCTCGAGTCCCAACCCAAGGGCGGCTAGCTCCGCTCTACACTAAACAGGGGACAGTCGCTCTCCTTGGTACCACGTACTCAAGGGCCAGCACACTTCCCCACTCACATTTCCAGATCCATCCCATTTATTTCTAGGAGCACTACTCCTAATTCCCCGTAGGGTTCATGCTCATATTTCTCATGCCATTCCGTACCAAGTTTCATCATTCACATTTCAATTCTTAGGTTATGCACATGCAACTCGTATTTCTATCATTCACATTTCCATTTTCAGGTTATACACATGCAGCTCGTATTTCTATCATTTAACGCATACAGCAGGTAATGTCACAAGTAACTGTTTAACTAGCACAGGTAATTCATATTTCACAGGCAGCTCTTATTCATTAACATGCAATTGTTATCATTTATGTTTATTCACTCAAGACTGCAAATCAAACACGCATACAGACATTTCAAGTAACTTCTCATCCTAGGATTCATGACATATCCTAGATTCTAGTTATTCAATCCACATATGTAATTAAATTAGGGAAAACCACTCTACATACAACCCAGAAGTATTGGGAGCTCGAACGGCAGGCTCACGTGCCTCAGCAAGCCCCGAACTCGCAACAGAACGAAGTCCTATAACAAGGAACAATCACAATAGAACATTCAGTACAGTATAAAAGGTCTTCTGACAAGTAGAGGAACTCTCAAGGAAAACACCGATAGCTTGTTTGCGTAAAACGGACCCTAAACGAGTCAAAAATAGGGTTACAGACCCAAATCAGATGTCTGGCACAAGGTCCAGACGTCTTAAAAGTAAACAGGAGCTCACCTCAGGTTTTGCATCAACCTTAGACGTCCAGAACCTCTTCTCGACCGTCTGGACCTAGTTCCAAACGTCCAACCTCCTCTCTGGACATCTGGGAGTGCTTCCAGCCGTCTGGTAAGCTATCCAGATGACTGAAACGCGTGGGAGGGCGTGTCCCGCGCCTTCCCGAAGCAATTTCTGCATGTGACAGTAAAAATCTCCTATATTTGGCCATGTAAAACATAGCTTCAGAGCGACCTGCAAGGCCATATCCACAAAGGGAACATACCTACGTGGAGATCTGCCTTCAGACGTTCAGTGTAGTCACCAGACGTTCGCCTCAACGTCTGGACGTCACTCCAGATGTTTGATTCTGGGAAAATCCCAGAACCTCTTCTTGCTCTCCCACGCCGCACGCAGTCACGGCCACGCCTCCTCGCTTGTAGCTCCGGCTCCAGTAGTGTCGTGGACGACTCCCGCACGCGCCGCTCCGACCGTGTGCCCTCCGGCGAGCTCCCTCGAGCTCGCAAGCTCAAGCTCTCCCTCCTCTCCTCACGCCTCCTCTCTTCCTCGTCGCCGCTCTCGCTCTCTCTCTCTCTCTCGCGCTCGCTCCTCTCGTTGGGGTGGAGAGGAAGGGAGAAGGTGCTTGCTGGGTGAAGTGAGGAAGAAAGAAAAGGGGAAGGGGGCCTTTTATAAGGCTCGCTAGGGTTTGGAAATAGGAGAGAAGAGGGAAAAAGAGAGAAGGAGGGTACTGTCTACGCACAGCCCGCGCGCAGGCGCGAAGCTCGTACCCAAAAATTTCGATTTCCAGACGTCTGGAAAGGGGTCCAGATGTCTGACCGACGGTCCAAACATCTTAAAAGGCTCAGGACAGAACGGGAACTATGAGTTTGGATTTAAGGGTTACTGTTTACCTGAAACCACCTACTTTCTAATAGGACCCTTATGATATCTTTCACGTGCAACCCAAGCTCAAAATAATTGATTATCTTTCTGAACTAAACTTTAAGAGGACATCCAAACATATTAAACCATCTTTACCCATTTTCCGACACTTTAGTCATGGGTTGCACACCACCAAACTGCAGACCCGGCCCCATAAATACAATAATCTTCAATTCTGGGTGATTTTCATCCAGAACCTTAAATCCACTCGACCCTGGGGCATGGGTCTGCACCATAATCTGGTCCACATTTGTGGACATTTACTGGCAGGTCCTGTGATCAATATTTTTATTTTGATTCTGACCTGCACTTATGAATTCCTAATTTCTTCTTTGTATGTATATTATGCCTAGCTAAAGGCAAAAAACTTAGCACATGTGTATACTCTCTTCTCTCTGCGAAGCTGACCGGGTTGTCACGAAATTCAGGTGATATTCTGTTTACTCCTGTTGAAGCTATGAGTTGCTACGCTAATGTGTTTGGTTTTGAAAACCTGTCGTTGTAATTTGAAAGCGAAGAACTCGTGTTCAACAAATAAAATTTATACCGGAATAGAAATCCCAGGTCGAACTCAGGGAGGCGGACGTTTGATTTAAAAATACCCGTTTGCTTTATTTGTCGCGAAGTAAATTAATTGACTAGAAACTATCTATCTATTTATAATAAATAGAAAAGAGAGAGAGAAAGAGAGAATATTACAAACAAAAACCAAAAAAAGATGTCGAATGAACATGAAATTCATTATAAAAGGGATTGTTCGTTACACTAAACATTACGACTAGAAAGTGGGAAAAATGATTACACTAGAAAGCAGTAAATCTACTCTAGAAAGCAGTAAATCTACTCTAGAAAATAGTAAAAAGAATGAGGAGAGAGATATCCTCCTCGACGGTCGCTTGGAGGACGAGCCGGACGGGACAACGCCTGGATGACGGAGCAGAACGAAGAAGGACAAGGCGAGAAGAATGGGAACGGGGCAACACGTCATCGTCGTAGCGGGATCTGCTTCCAAAAGGGGGACGAAAATTTGACTTTATCTCGCGAGAAGCATCCCGGGTGTGGGATAAGCTTCTCTTGAGCTTTGGAGAGGGAGAGAAGAGAAGGAAGGGATGAGAATTTCGTGTGGACGGGGTCTCCTTTTATAGTTACAAGGAGTGAGGTCAATTTGGTTGTTTTAATTTGAAAAACATTAAATCAGGGGTCTTTAGTGACAAATAAAACCATCACTGAAGCCCCAACTTAGGCGTAGTGGGGAGAAGCGTGCGCGCCCGCTCGCCTCCCACTCGTGAAACGCGCGTTCATGATCAGCCGATCCTAGCCGTCCGATCGTGAGATTAGACGGCTTAACTCACCCCTCGCCGCGCCTTCCCATCGCGCGCTCCACGTCTGATCTCGCATGAGGCGCGTGCGTGCAATAGCGCGTGGGCACTATCGATCACCCGCAGCCGCTCGATCCTCATCGTGCGGTCGCATGCGCCCGCTTGCCCGCACCCAACCGCAGCATCACGCAAATTCGAACCTACGCCTTAAGGTGACCAAGCGCCTTATCCACTACGCTACGCGCGTGGATGGGCGCGTGGTGCATCTTTGTAGCGCACGATCTGGACCGTTGGATTGAGATCCAACAGTCGAGATCACTTCTTCCTTTGGCTTCAGAGAACGAAGGCGATGGTCTGAGATCCACTCTTAGCCGTTGGATCTTGATCCAACGGCGAAGAGGTGTGGACACTAGAGGCTTTAGAGGTTGAGGGTGGCCGGTTGGGCGATTGAGATGACGCCACATGGCACCATCTTGGCCGTCCATCTTCTGGATGATGTAGATGGTGCCACGATTGTCGGATTGAGTCAATTTTCACGCTGTTAAGCTGCGATCGTCGATCCGAATCCATCCATGCAGTCAGATTTGTCATTTAAAGTGTTGATTCACACCATCTCGGCCCTCGATCTTCTAGGGTTCCTCGATCTCTATTTAATGTTACATATGTCTGATTAGGGCGATCTTGGAGTCGTTGAACTCCAATCGTCACCCTGATCACATCTGTACAGTTACATCTTCGATCCGAGGCCCCGATAAAAAGTTTGCCTTGTCCTTGAACATAAAAGGAGACAATTAACCTCCATTTTATTCAAACTAATCTAATTGCAAGATGATGCGTGTTATGCAATATTTATAGTATGTGATGCAATCCTATGCTTAAAAACATGCATAAATAGACATATTAAGTAGTGTAAACATGTTTACATCATACCCCCATGCCTATCTTTTGCTAGTCCCTAGCAAAAACTACATGCTATTTATAAAAGAATCAGGTTGGATTATTTGGGCATGAGTTATTTTCAATCATTAAGAAAATGTTTACTTAGGATCTGAACTTTCAAAGACACAACAGTGCCCGAGTATCTGCCAAAATGCAGACCGCCTCAAGCCCTCGCCTTATTCAAAGAAAATTTTCTTTTTCTCTTTTTCCTCTTTTCTAATTTTTTTGGATTTTCAAGTTTTAGGGTATAAGAGTGACTTTCTACGGCCATTCAACTCACCCAAGATTTGATGAGAACCCTAAGTTCTAAGCATCTTATTGTGAATGTGATAGACTCATTGACCGGCAGTTAAAACAGACTTCGGATTTCTACGCCTCTAGGTGACCTTAAAAAGAGAACTCTGCCTAAAGATGTATCTTTATAATCGGTAGCTTTCTCCCTACTTTTATTTTTACTGGGTCAACACAAGGGTGAATCAAGTGTATATCTCCCTGGTTTATTCTACTTCTCCGCTTCTTCCTAAGTGTTTTAGGAATTTTCAGTGCATTTATTGAGCTAGGTTCTGGACAACCGGTCGATGAGTTGTTACCACCGACAACTTGTCAGCCATACTTGTGCAGCGAAGTGTAGCTTTTTTTTCTTTTCTCCTTTTTATTTTCTTCTCTTTTTGATTTTCTCTTTTAAGTAGGTGGCTTCTTTGGTCTAAGATTTACCTAAAGGCAGCAAAAAGAGAAAGGTCTAGTGACTGGGCTTTGGACAACCTACCTATGGGATGTTACCCACGATAACTTGCCAGCCATATCACCCTAGAAGGTTCATTAGCTACCCAATTTCCGTTAGAACCGCCGATTAACGAATTAGTGACAAGATAGTGTGTAGATGTTTTAGGCTTAAAGTTCCCTCAAATCAGAGGGTGGGTTAATAAGTCATGTACTTATCACCTAAACTTATTTACTCCAATTACAATAAAATTAAGATGGCGAGGACTCGAAAAACAAATCCACATTTTAGTGGATACACGAGCTGATTAAGTCCAAAGACCTAAAGAGTCTTTGTGTTCAGATCATAATGTAGTATTTCCTAAGAGTGAAAATTTTTTTAAACCCAAGTTCTCTTTCCTAATTCCAATTTTTTTTATATATATAAAAGAAAATAAAACAAATCTATGGAGCTGACGAATAAATTCAGAGATGAATATCCACCCCCATGCCTATCTAATGCAATGTCCTCATTGTATTAAAAAGACATAAAACAGAGTGAAATAGAGTAGAAAGCATCTGAATTGTGTGAATGTCAGGTCCGCTCCAAGATAAAAACTAAAAAGAACTGTATAGGTGCTGAATTTAGTGCATTCAGTTAGGCACATTATACAGAGAAGAGAAATAAAGAATTCATAGGTGCAGGTCAGAATCAAAATAAAAAGATGAAACCTCGAACCTGCCAGCAGATGTCCACGGATGTGGACTAGATTGTGGTGCAAACCCATACCCCATGATTGAGAATATCTAAGGAGGGGAGCGGGTTTGAATCCCCGCAGCCCCCCCAATTGGCCAATTGAGCGCGACGCCAGTAAGGGAATTGAAGGTCGCGGATCTTCAGCAACAATTGGGCGGATCTTCAGCGATGATTGCAACCATCACTAATTTCCCATGGATGATTTTTGTCTCTCCTCCTCACTATAAAAGGACCTACCCCCCTCCATTCCAAACAATCTCTTCCTTTCTTCCTCTCACCACCTCTAAGGCTCTAGAGAGAGCTTGTCCCAAGCCTGGGATGCTTCTCTAGACTAGAAAAGAAAATAGGTCTCCCACCTCTCATCCCCATTCGTGGAGCATCCCGTAGCTGTCTTCTCACCTCCCTTCGGGAAAAAGATCCTCGCAACAATGTCGTCCTGCCCCATCCTCGGTCCTCCGACTCCGTCCTCCTTCATCCCGTTCCTCACCACCTTCCTCCAGGCGACGTTAGAGCGAGTCATCCTTTGAGCAACCGTCGAGGGAGATTCTCTCACCTCTTTCTATCTTTTTCGCTTTAGTAGCGTAATCTTTCCCGCTTTCCTTGTTGTAGCAAACATTTAATTCAGAAATATATTTGATTCTCTCTCTGTCTCTTTTTATTTTCCTGGTAGATTAGCTAGATTTCATCGATCTGATCTCTTGCCCTATTAAAAATACCAAAAAAATTACAAAAGACAAAAGCAACAAAAAACAATAAAAGTGAAATGCGGATTTTTCAAAACCCAACGTTCGCCCCCACGTGTTTGACCCGGGACTCACTTTTCGAGTTTCTGTTATAAATTTTATCTGATAGACGTGTTTTGCGAGCTACGACGATGGGTCCTCCAAATCCCAATTTTTACGATGCAAAACACTCTTCATCAGAGGAGAAGATCGTTCCTTCGCTTAAACCTGGCTGGCAAAACGTTGGAAGTTAAGAGAGCTTATATAGAGGTTGTTGCAACCATGAATTGCTCAAATTTCGTGAGATTCCTCGCAGATTTGGCAACTAAAAATCCAACAAATTCTGAGTTCGCTTCAGCATTCCCCTTTGAGTTAGGTTCTGGGATGTGTTTCAAATGGAAGAGGATTTCTTAGCAATCAATCCCTCCAAATTTAGAGGGATTTGATTCAGAAATCAAAGAGATCTCGCCGGGCAAAGTTGGGTTTGACTCTGTTTTAAGAATCAGGCTAATTTCAGGCGAAAGTTGCTTTTTGTGAAGAAGATAATGAAGTTAGGGAACTGTTGGTAAGGAAATGTGGAACCTAGGTGCTCAGATGTGATGAACAGAGATTTTAAGGGCAGAAATGCAAACTAGGTCAAGATGGATTTTAATTGGGCCCAAATTTTGGTGTTAACCTAATTTGGACCCAAGAAATCCAATGGTGAACTTGGATTTGAGTTTTGACAACTTTTGACTTGATAGATTACACAAAAGAACAAATCAAGGTAAATTCCTGTCTGAATCTCTGTTTTTGGTCGAGATGGGTTCAGATGGTCAAAGTGAAGGTACCGAACCTCTTAGAATATTTTTCAATGATTTTTAGGAGATTTAGATTGAATTTATCCCTATTAGAACCCTTTCAATTTACGTGCGACCCATAATTAGGGTTTTCAGTACTATTTTCATCCTCGAAATGCGTAAAACCTTGATTCAGTTATTCTAAGCCCACTTCTTGATCTTTTAAGTTCAACCTTGAATTAACCCCTAATCAATCCCTTGGTTAATCTGCTTTAATGATGGGATGGTAAAACAAGAAAATTAGCCCTATTTTTCTGTCTTCTTCTCAAATCAGTTCAGTATGGAATTATGATCTTCAAATAATCATTTAGGAGCATTTATCATTTGAATCTAACTAAATCAAGTTAGTTATGATGAATGATGGTGTTACCATCAATCAGCAAGTCTGAAAGCTGGATAGCTTCAGGCCTACTGATGGCAATGGAGGAGGAAGTGATCTGATGATCAAAATTGCGAAGGAATTGATTGAAGATGATCATAAAGTAAGGGGGAAGATTAATGGATCACTATGGATGGGCAAAATCACCTCTCTGGTTTGAATTGAACAAAGAGCTCTGACCAAGGAATTGAGAATAAACAACACTAATCTAGATAATCTAACATAATTAAATGACTAAATCTAATCTAAACTATCTAAACTAAACTAATCTACACTAGGAAAGCATTAAAACCTATTCTAATTAGACGAATGGGACCTGAGGTACTACATATGGTTGTTGCAGCAATGAAAGGGAGGGAGATGCTTCCGGCGATCAAAAGCTCATAGGGAGATGAGCTCTGGGATGCCTTTAGTTGTTACGAGATCCTTAGTGGCATGGATGAAGGGTGGAGGAAGGGAATTGGCCTCTGTCACGGGGCATGGACGATAGGGAATAGGAACTGGAAGGGGACGAGGTGATCAACTCAATAGGGAGGGAGCTGATAAGGGTTGCAAGGCCTCTATGGAGGTGCTTATATAGGTGTAGGAGCTGAAGTGTGATTGGAATTTATAGGTTAGGGTTGTTGGAGATGAAGGGTTGATATGGGATTTGGGATGCACACGATTAAGAAGATTGCATGAGGGCCGCTAGATGTGATCTAGGGAGTAGTGCGAGACCAATGGTACCAGCTGTAGCAAGTTGGTTCAAGATCCACCATTGGATCAAATGGAGAAGAAATGAACGGCTAAAAAGCCTCGAGTTCTTCTTATAAGAGTTGACAAGGAGAAGAATAGTGTCAGGCCTGTTGGTGTAGTTGCACCTTTAGCCCTTAAGTGAAAAGGTGGATATTTTATAGTTTAAACTTATTAGTGATAGGAATCATTACCCACAAGTCCCTGAAAGCTTACATATAAGTTCCTACAACTTTTTGTGTGTATAAAATGTGAAGACTTTATTCAATAGGAAGGACCTTATTATAAAACACTTATTTCGAGGTCCAAATGATGTCAAAATGTAATGAGGTTTTTATGGCAAGCAATTTGAACATATTAGAAATTATTTTCACAATTTATTTGTGAAATTGAGCTCATTTTGGTGTTCAATTTGACAATTGATTCAGCCATTTAGAATCTAGGTACAGAATCTCTTTAATTGTGACCTAATTTTGCATCCTTAACACAAATTTGATGTTTTAGGTCATTTTCCATAAATCCCACACTTAACCCTTTTCTTAAGTTAATTAATAGTGTTTTAACTCAATTCCTAACTTAATTTGAGCATTTTAGCTATGATGAGCCACACCTCATCATGCCATCTGTCACTCCGATCCCTAGGGTGACACTTCAACCCTTCCTATTAAGGGAGATCTTGATGTACCCTTTTTAATGATACATAGGTACTTACGACCCCTCCGTAGCTTTTGGAGAGATTTGAGCACTCATATCCATCATACTTTAATACCAGCTCTAAGCGCTAGAACATTTACACCCAAGGTCTCTGGAAACTATTCCACGCAAGATTCCTCAGGCACTGGTCCAACTAACTCTGCAAGAGAAACTCCTCGTTTCCCCCTTGTGATCCTTGAAAAGCTATTCCACACTAGATTCCTCACGTTTCCCATTGCATGAGATCCCTAAAAAACTATTCCACATGAGATTCTCTGATGATAACACCATCATTATCCGTAAATAACTTGAATTAGTTGAAATAAAGTGACAAATGCTCCTGAATGATCATCAGAGAGCCATAATTCCACTCAGATCCGTTTTGAGGAGAGAACATTAAATAGGGTTAATTCTGCAGTTTTACATCACATCATAATCGTAGAGTAACAGTGGGGTTTGTTAAGGGTTAATTGAAGGTTAAATGAGCATTAAAGTCCAATAAGTGGGTTCACACAAACAGAAATAGGGTTTCACGCATTCCGAGAACCAAAACAATACACAAAACCTTAATTTCAGACTCGCTTAAATTGAAGAGGTTATGGTTAGGATAAAATTCATATAAAGCTCATAAAATTCATATAAAAATATTCTAAGATATTTGGCACCCTTGGTTTAACCGTCTAAACCCATTTTGACCTTGGACAGAGCTTCATACGGGATTTTACCCTTATTTGGGCTTCTATGCAAATTTCCCAGTCAAATGTGGTTAAAACTAAAATCCAACTTCACCATCAGATTCTTTGGATTCAAATTAGATTAAGGACAAAATTTGGGCTTAATCAAAGTTTATCTTGACCTCGTTTGCAATCTAGTCCCTTAAAATTCTATTCTTCACACCTAGGCCCCTAGCTTTATAAATTTCTTGCATTCAGGTCCATAAGTTTCTCATATTATGTACAAATAGGTCCCTATCACCATTCCAGGTGTGAACCTAAGCCCACCAACCTTCAAGACAGGAGATCTTTCTTGATTCGACTCCAAATCCCTTTAAAATTGGGGGGATTACTCATCAGACAATTAGGAATCCAACCAACCCCATTTAAGGGATTGGAATTGATCCTAGAGCTTAGGTGAGCTCAAGGAAATTGAGGACTTCTTTCCTTCGAGACCAAGGTCCAATCAAGCATCCTTCCTTATTTAGAGCTCAATTATGAGCTTTATAAAAGATCCCCGTGTTTCAACCGGACTCCTTAGTCAGGTTCAAGCCAAAATCAAGTCTTCTCCAACTCTGGCCACCTCCGACCTCGACTCCGACAACCCTCTCCCCCATCTTCCTACGGGCTCCCAACCATCAAATCGGGAGTGCCAAACTCTTCCTCACGCTCGTCCGCGCCTGGTGGGCCAAAGTCATGGCTTCCAACCCCTTTCGTCGTGCCATCCACCCCAACCAGAGGTATTCATCTCCCTTGCTTCTGGCAATGCACGCCGACGAGAGTTTCTCCCTCTTTCGTCCAATAGATAGGTCCTCTTTCTTCCTCTCCCTCCTTAGAATCTATTCCACACCCTACTTCCATAGTTCGACAGACGATCGCCTCTCTCCTTCTCCATCTTCTCCAGCTCTGGCCACACCTACAGCATGGCCATTCGCACACTACACACTACCAAACACACAACCACTGCCACCCGAACCTCCCTCTCATCCTAGGGATCAATAGCCCCAACTTTATTGAAGCTTTTGACCACTCGAAACCTCCACCGAACAACCCATCAAACCTTCACCCTTGTTAACTCTGTCTGGCCATCACAAAGCTCCCAACACCTCGCCACCACCATCACCAATTTCCTTGCCTCACGGCGATCATACTGCATTGGTTTAAATGGGTGAAGAGGCCATCTTGTGACTTGCAGGTGTTTGCTGGACGTCTCGCTGCTGCCGTCATCTTTGTCGCCATCGCCCACTGTACTCCATCATCATCCGACCACGCTACTACGCCCATTCAACGCGGACTACCTCCAGGCAATAATCCAAGCTTCCATTTGAGCGAGGATACGCATCAACAACTAGAATCGGAGATAGACTTCAGCTGCTATGAAGTGAAGTGGAGGAGGAGATAGTCCCACATCGTATGTGGGAGGGTTGCAACCACAGTATAAGTGCAATTCGTGAAGAGGCCTTATCACCTCAGTCACACGAGCGTGAGGACCCCTCGCCCATGCGCTATACCACACGCATTCTCACACCTTACCTGCGACCCACATGCATGTGGGCTAGTCCCTATACCCGATTACCTGACTATCCTATATGCAATTTTGAGAAAGGGGAAAGGAGAGAAATTCTAAGGGGGTAGGGGTAGGATTTGCACTGTGCTTCTCGAGATTCGTGACTAAGCACCTTAACACTTAGCGTCTTGAGAGGCATTGTTCTACTTAAGCTCTTATGCTGGTGCCTTGTGTTGTGATCATTTAAGTCATTTGAAGCACCTTGACGACGTGTGATTGAGGCACTTGTTAAGGTACTGTGGGGTCATCTAATACATGTGCTGACATGGATAAGTGGTTGATACCACTGTAGCGATATTTGAGTTAAATTGAGTTGTGAGATATATGCTTAAGCGTGAGATTAATTGGTGATTTAAATCACCACTTTTTAGTTCTCTCTTATTCTTTTATCCCAACATCATTTAATACATTCTTGAGAATATTATTCATTGCATATCTTTTCTAAAAATAATTATTGTGCTCATTGATTTATATTATGATTAGTGTGTGAATTCCATATTTGCTCCTTGCAAATGACCTTGGACTCACTCTTTATTTTCGAGCACTCTTTACAAATTTACATGTTGTAAAAGCGTTTTTGTCGACAAACAACAACGAGCATTTCATAAATCGACGCAAAACACACTCAACATTTTGGCACCGTTGTTGGGGAGCATCGCGTGATGTAAACATGTTTACATTGCATAAGATGTCTATTTATGCATGTTCTTAAGCATAGAATTGCATTGCATACTATAAATATTGCATAACATGCATCATCTTGCATTTAGATTAGTTTGAATAAAATGGAGGTTAATTGTCTCCTTTTATGTCTAGGGACAGGGCAAAATTTTTATCAGGGCCTCGGATCAAAGATCCAACCATACAGATGTGATCAAGGCGACAATTGGAGCTCAACGCCTCCAAGATCACCCTAATCAGACATCTGTAGCATCAAATGGAGACCGGGGAACCCTAGAAGATCAAGGACCAAGATGGTGTGAATCCACACTTCAAATGACAAATCCGACAGCACGGATGGATTCGGATCGACGATCACAGCCTAACAACGTGAAAATCGACTCAATCCGATAACCGTGGCACCACCTACATCATCCAGGAGATGGACAGCCAAGATGGCTCCACGTGGCGCCATCTCGACCGCCCAAACCAGCCCAACTAAGTTCAGAGCCGATCGCACCCTTCTACCGCGCATTGAATCGTGGCCATTGGATCGCCATCCAACAGCCATGGGCAGTCGCTCCTCAACTCAACCACGTGCCCATTTCTCCTCCATAGCGCAGTGGGCGAGAGCGCTTACGCGAGCGAGCGGCACACAATCAAATCGCGAGGAGCGGGTGCGGGCGAACGAGCGCGAGGAGCGTTGGATCACGATCGAGCGGTCATGAGCGCTCAATAGCGATAAAGCGCTATCGCACGTCTGCACGTGACGCGCCATCAGATGCGGGCGTTGCATGCAGAGGAGGCACTGCGAGGTGCGAGATAAGCCGTTCAATCTCACGATCAGACGACTAAGATTGGCAGAACGTGGAGCACGCATTACGCATAGGAGGCGAGCAGGCGCATGAGCGTCGCCCCACTACGCCCACGATGGGGCTTTAGCGACCGTTTTATCCGTCACTAAAGTTCCCTGATTTAATTTTTTCAAATTAAAATGACCAAATTGCCCTCACTCCTTGCAACTATAGAAGGAGGCCCCCTCCACACGAAATTCTCATCCCTTCCTTCTCTTCTCTCCCACTCCAAAGTTCAAGAGAAGCTTGTACCACACCCAGGATGCTTCTTGCGAGATAAAGTCAATTTTTCGTCCCCCTTTCAAAAGCGGATCCCGCGAAGACGACGACGTGCTGCCCCATTCCCGTTCTTCTCGCTTCGTCCTCCTTCATCCTGCTCCATTCCCCGTCTACCAAGCATCATCTTGTCCGACTCGTCCTCCAAGCAAAGGTCGAGGAGGACATTTCTCTCTCCATTCGTTTACCTCTTTCTAGTGCAGATTTACTGCTTTTTAGAATAGATTTACTGCTTTCTAATGTAATCATTTTCCCGCTTTCTAGTTGTAATGTTTAGTGTAATGAACAATCCTTCTGATAATGAATTCCATGTTCCTTCTACATCCCTTTTTGGTTTTTGTTTGTAATATTCTCTCTCTCTCTTCTATTTATTGTAAATAGTTAGATATGTCTAATCAATTAATTCACTTCGTGATAAATAAAACAAACGCGTATTTTTTAAATCAAACGTCCGCCTCCCTGAGTTCGACCTGGGATTTCTATTCCGGTATAAATTTTATTTTTTGAACACAAGTTCTTCACTTTCAAACTACAACAACGGATTTTTCAAAACCAAACACGTTAGCGTAGCAACTCATAGCGTTCAACATTTTGCCATCGTTGCTGGGGAGGCGACGCTAT
The DNA here is from genome assembly GCA_037157565.1 of Thalassia testudinum. Taxonomy (NCBI): domain Eukaryota; kingdom Viridiplantae; phylum Streptophyta; class Magnoliopsida; order Alismatales; family Hydrocharitaceae; genus Thalassia; species Thalassia testudinum. The sequence continues at coordinate 96,874,533 of JAZHRO010000002.1, forward strand.
TTGATTTTTTTTCGCGTTTTGCAACTTACAAATCATTTACTTCACTTCTCTCTTTTCTTATTGTGATTGTAGGTACTTTTTCGAATCGAGCAAAAGCGGTAGATTGGAGTAAAGTGCTGTGGAAGGTTCTGTAAGTTATCCCCCACTTCCCACCCATTTGTTTTCATTTCACCACATAATAACACAAACATCAATCAACCTAGGTGTTCTTATAAACTCTAAGGTTAGTTTTGTTTGTTTGTTTGACATCCATACCCACTTCAACCTCCATAATTAAAAAGAAAAATAAAAAAAATCTCACAGAGGTACACAACCTCATCTGATTTTCAAACTCAATCGGTAAACCGATCTTTGGAGTCGGTACACACATCCAAACACATAATTGAGTAGAAATCAGATTAGGTAATCACTTGTGTGCCTAATTAAGTGGTGCAATAGGCCAATTGTTTGAGTTGATTGGGCTGCACCACTTCAATTAAAATCAACTCATCAAGTAGCTGCCGCTTAGGTTCAACTCTTAGGGATTTACCAGGCACTCCACATTCTTTTAAGGTTTAAAGGAAAACATCTTCACCTACGCTTTCAAAACCTGGTGTGCCAACAAAACTTGTTTGAAAATACCTAAAGTTTAATACTAAAAGCTACTAAGCAAGATTTGAACCCTAAAAGTCACCGCGTCAAAAGTAATCTTGCTTGAAAATCACTGGTTGTGCATGCACACACACATCAATCAATCATTAAGGGCACAACCCAGATAAAGGGACCATCACATTCTAAAGCACATTCAAACCTAGCCCTAAATAAAACAAAGTAGACGTTGGCCTTGAGGATTTGACTCGCTCTTCAGAGCCCAAAATGAGATTATTTTCGATTAATCTATTTCTACTGTTCAATCTGATGTCTAGCTAGGGGAGCAGAATCAAACGATTGCGACTGGGGGGTACACTAGGAACTGGAGGCGCAAGTCGAAGGAAAAACCTTCTCCCCAGTCCCTCCTTCTAACTGGTTGGATTAAACAGACAGAAGTAGATCAAATCATTCCTTTATCTCAAGACGGGTTGTGGGAGTCTGTAGGTCTTTAAGCTAGCCCACTTAAGGATAGGTTTGATTGATTGTATTGTAGGGTGCCTTTCTTCCTCTCGTTTATCATGAATCCTTCCACATATTATACACATTCTCACTCTTTCCCTTTTGTTTTGAATTATCCTCAACATGACGATTATCCCGAATCATACTGTAATCAACCATCAGTTAGTTGGGATAACTCGAATTGGGGATACAGTTCCGAACCTCCATGTTTAGGGTCTAACCCTGAACACTATGATTGTGATTTCTATCCTTCTCAGAGCCACATCGATTATAGATCGTCATTCTTTCATGAACAACCTAATACGATCTACAATCAAGAAGGATACACTGATTCTTACCCATCCTCTGATTACACTGCCTTTAGGTCATCACCACCTTTTGAACAATCTGAAATGACCTATTATCAGGAAGGGTATAACGAATCTCAATTCGTTAACTCCTCTGCATTGATCCCAAACCCGCCCAACCCTGAACCAACTCATTTGGTTCAAGGTAACCAGGTTCAAGATAAGGTTCTAGCTAACTTGAGGAATATCATACAATCTTTAGAAGTTCAGCCAATACCTTGCATTGAAAGATTGGAGCCCCTAATTGAAATGATTGATGATATGAACAAGTATTTATTGGATTGGCTCAGGATGTTAAGGATAAGAACCCGGGTGAGTTTCTACTTATTAAGTTAGCGAAATTGAGGATGAGATTTGTGGTTGCTTTAGTTCAATCGTGGGATGATTCCCCAGATGAACCCCCTTCAGGAAAGCCAATGTTAGAACCCGTTTAGGCATCTGTCGGGGGGACACGCGTTACAAGGCTGACCAAATTGAACTAGAGCAACCAATTAAGGATTATCTGATTTCTTCACCTGAGATCCCTCAGCCAGGGTACGAGGAAACGTATGTCTCCATGGATCAGAAAGTGACAAATGATTTTGGGACATACATTAATGCAGATCTTGATTTCTTTCATTCTGATGGTGAAGATTCAAGTTGCGAAGTCTCACGCGAGTTTACAGAACATGCTTTCTGTGAGACGATTGAGTCTGAGAAATCTGAAAGATCATTTCGTAGCCCAATATCTGAGGAAACTGATCTTATTAGGGCTCACCTTACGGATCCAGAATCGCATTTTCTGAAGGATTCAATCCAATGCCCTAATTGTCAGTTACACCCCATTGAGCTTATCGATGATTCTATTTTTGAGATAACTAGACCCAAGTCAATTCTGATTCAATCACATCTTTTAGACTTGGAAATTTCAGACGAGGTGATTAATATACAAGAGGTCCCAGAATTTGACATTCTAAATGAGGAGAACAGAAGCTAGGAAGTTCTGATTTGGGAAACTAACTCCAGAGGAAGTAGAAGACTGCATCTAAGGGTTCCATTTCATCTGAAACCATCAAACCAAAACCCTTATGACATTTATTCTGAGGATGTTCAACCTAAGCATACATTCATTGATTATCCTTTCGATATCAAATTCTCTGTAACCCAACTTTTTGATCTTGGGTTGCATCCTCATAAATCATAGGCCCGACCCCGCTTGCATACTAATTTTAGGTTTTGGGTAATTTTTATCCAGAACCTAAGATATTCTCGATTATGGGGTATGGGTCTGCACCACAATCTGGTCCACATCTGTGGACCTCTACTGACAGGTCAGAGGTTTCTTCTCTTTATTCTGATTCTGACCTATACCTGTGAATTTTTTATTTATCTTCTTTGTATAGTGTGCCTAGCTGAAGGCACTAAATTCAGCATGTATACAATTCTTTTTAGTTTTCATCTCGGAGCGGACCTGACATTCACGCAATTCAGGTGCTTTCTACGCTATTCCGCTCTATTTTATGTCTTTTTAATACAATGAGGACATTGCATTGGATAGGCATGGGGGGTGGATATTCATCTCTGAATTTATTCGCCAGCTCCGTAGATTTGTTTTATTTTCTTTTATTAAAAAAAATTATGGAATTAGGAAAGAGAACTTGGGTTTAAGAAAATTTTCAATCTTAGGAATACTACATTATGATCTGAACACAAAGACCCTTCAGGTCTTTGGACTTAATCAGCCCGTGTATCCACTAAAATGTGGATTTGTTTTTCGGGTCCTCGCCAACCTGAATTCTACTTTAATTGGAGTAAATAAGTTTGGGTGATAAGTACACGACTTATCAACCCACCCTCTAATTTGAGGGAATTTTGAGTTTTAAGCATCTACACACTATCTTGTCACTGACTCGTTGTTTGGTGATTCTAACGGAAATTGGGTAGCTAATGAACCTTCTAGGGTGATATGGCTAGTAAGTTATTGTGGGTAACAACACATAGGTAGGTTGTCCAGAGCCCAGTCACTGGACCTTTCTCTTTTTGCTACCTTTTGGCAAAACTTGGACCAAGGAAGCCACCTACTTAAAAAAAAAGAGTCAAAAAGAAAAAAAAAAGGAGAAAAGAAAAAAAAATTAATAAGTTACACTTCGCCGCACGAGTATGGCTGGCAAGTTGTCAGTGGTAACAACTCATCGACCGGTTGTCCAGAACCCAGCTCAATAAATGCACTGAAAATTCCCAAAACACTTAGGAAGAAGCGGAGAAGTAGAATAAACTGGGGAGATATACATTGGATTCACCCTTGTGTTGACCCCATAAAAATAAAAGTAGGAAGAAAGCTACCAGTTGTAAAAATACACCTTTAGGCAGAATTCTCTTTTTAAGGTCACCTAGAGGCGTAGAAATTCGAAGTCTGTTTTAACTGTCGATCAACGAGTTTATCACATTCACAATAAGATGCTTAGAACTTAGGGTTCTCATCAAATCTTAGGTGAGTTGAATGACTGTAGAAAGCCACTCTTAAAACCTAAAACTTGAAAATTCACAAAAATTAGAAAAGAGGAAAAAGAGAAAAAGAGGATTTTCTTTGAATAAGGCGAGGGCTTGAGGCGATCTGCATTTTGGCAGATACCCGGGCACTGTTGTGTCTTTGAAAGTTCAGATCCTAAGTAGACATTTTCTTAATGATTGAAAATAACTCATGCCCAAATAATTCAACCTGATTCTTTTATAAATAGCATGTAGTTTTTGCTAGGGACTAGCAAAAGATAGGCATAGGGCTGTGATGTAAACATGTTTACATTGCATAAGATGTCTATTTATGCATGTTCTTAAGCATAGAATTGCATTGCATACTATAAATATTGCATAACATGCATCATCTTCCATTTAGATCAGTTTGAATAAAATGGAGGTTAATTGTCTCCTTTTATATTCAGGGATAGGGCAAAATTTTTATCGGGGCCTCAAATCGAAGATCCAACCGTACAGATGTGATCAGGGCGACGATTGGAGTTCAACGACTCTAAGATCGCCCTAATTAGACATCTGTAGCATCAGATGGAGACCGGGGAACCTTAGAAGATAAAGGGCCAAGATGGTGTAATTCCGCACTTCAAATGACAAATCTGACCTCACGGATGGATTTGGATCGATGATCGTAGCCTAACGGTACGAAAATTGACTCAATCCAACAACCATGGCACCATCTACATCATCCAAAAGATGGATGGCCAAGATGGCACCACGTGGTGCCATCTTGACCGCCCAAACCGACCCAACTGAGTTTAGAGCCAATCGCACCCTTCTACCGTGCATTGAATCATGGCCATTGGATTGCCATCCAACGGCCATGGGCAGTCGCTCCTCAACTCAACCGCACGCCCATTTCTCCTCCACAGTGCAGTGGGCAAGAGCACTTACACGAGCGAGCGGCGTGCGATCGAGTTGTGAGGAGCGGGCGAGCGGGCGCGAGGAGTGTTGGATTGCGATCGAGTGGTCGTGAGAGCTCAATAGCGTCCACGCGCTATCGCATGCCCGCACGTGACGCGCCATCAGACGCGGGTATTGCGAGCAGATGAGGCGTTGCAAGGTGCGAGATAAGCCGTCCGATTGTGGCAGAACGTGGAGCGCACGTTACGCGCGAGAGGCTAGTGGGCGCGTGAGCGCCACCCCACTATGCCCACGATGGGGCTTTAGCGATGGTTTTATCCGTCACTAAAGACCCCTAATTTAATGTTTTTCAATTTAAAATGACCAAATTGCCCTCACTCCTTGCAACTATAAAAGGAGACCCCTCCACACGAAATTCTCATCCCTTCCTTCTCTTCTCTCCCACTCTAAAGCTCAAGAGAAGCTTGTCCCACACCCGGGATGCTTCTTGAGAGATAAAGTCAATTTTTCGTCCCCCTTTCGGAAGCAGATCCCGCGACGACGACGTGTTGCCCCGTTCCCGTTCTTCTCGCTTCATCCTCCTTTGTCCTGCTTCGTTCCCCGTCTTCCGGGCGTCGTCTTGTCTGGTTAGTCCTCCAAGCGACCGTCGAGGAGGATATTTCTCTTTCCATTCTTTTACTGCTTTCTAGACTAGATTTACTGCTTTCCTGTGTAATCATTTTCCCGCTTTCTAGTTGTAATGTTTAATGTAATGAACAATCCTTCTGATAATGAATTCCATGTTCATTCTACATCTCTTTTTGGTTTTTGTTTGTAATATTCTCTCTCTCTCTCATTCTCTCTCTCTCTTCTATTTATTGTAAATAGTTAGATAGTTCTAATCAATTAATTTACTTCGTGACAAATAAAACAAACACGTATTTTTTAAATCAAACGTCCGCCTCCCTGAGTTCGACCCGGGATTTCTATTTCAGTATAAATTTTATTTGTTGAACACGAGTTCTTCGCTTTCACACTACGACGACAGGTTTTTCAAAGCCAAACACGTTAGCGTAGCAACTCATTTCAACAATGCGCAATTCACCTCTAGTCATATTTGATTGGGCTTATTACTAACTTGCCTTATCTATTTTGCTTTGATTTTGCGAGGTACATCACGAGAAGATCTTCCACGTAACCAACCACTCCAGGGGCAGGTAAAATTTTTTCTTCCCTAATCAAACTCCTAATCTTGGGAAGAGAAAAAGGAAACAAATGAATTAGGATCCACTTGCCTTATTTTTCTAGTAACTATCACTTAAAGGAAAAAGTTTTCTAATTTACGAAAAAATTAATTTGATATTTGATTGAAGTGAGACAATTTGATTAGAGATCCCCATCCTGATTTCCTGTACATATTAGGAATTTACGCTTAATTTTCTAAACATCTTAGACTACTCACATTCTTATTTGAGTCCAAGGTGTTACATTGGAGATCAAATTGGACTTGAAATAGATCCAATTGGGGTTTCCACTTTAGGGTTTTGAAGTGCTAGTACACATTTGCCTGAATTAAAGGAAACCGATTTTCCTACATTTGTGTGCTACCCAATCCCTTGGTTGAAAAGATCTATTTAAGAAAACATTAAAATCAAGGCTCTAAATTCACTTGAACCCTAAAATTTGGACCAAATAACCTGAGTGTCAATTAAGGGTGAGTTAGGTCTTGACCTAAATTTCATCCACAATCTTTAGGGCAGGTCAAGTGAGGTTGGCCGACTCTATAGGCTAATCAACCTACAAATTAGGTCACAAATTGTATCAACTTTTAAATTAAGTGAAATTCAAGGCACAAATTAGGGCTAAAATTGATTTTTCGCAAGTCACACTGATTTACGATACAGAAATGGAGGAGTTGGAAGAGTTGGGATTTGATTGAGTCTACCCTAGAAGCTAAGAACCCGAGCCTATGCCTAATAAGGACACCTCATTTAGCTCAGAATTTGAGATTAGGTTAGATCCAACTAAGGTTGTTGATCTTATGCATCATGATTTGTTCTATGGTGGAAATCTCGATTATGAATCAGGTTCAGAAACTGATTTTCACAAATTCTCCGAGATTTCGAATCATACTCTAATTTTGAGAACCTTTGCTTCCAGATGATTACGAGCCAGTTTACAACTTCAGTATCCATGATCCATTCTTTGATTCTGATTCTGAGGTCCCTGATCCCAAGATCATTGGTTCAAATTCCAGTTCTATTGAGTTGGAATCATTCTGTTATGATCTGTAGGAATCAGAAACAGTAAGTGTCGAGAGTGTCCACAATCCAGAGTTTGAATCTTTCAATGACTCAAATTTCCATGATCCTATAAGCACTCCCCAGGCATTCACATTTGATTTGGATGAGCATCATGAAGACCCTCTAGATGAACATATCTTTCAATCATTTCTAGAAGAGCCCACACTGCACTCTGATTTCAAAGAAGCCACACCTCATACAGAGCCTTCCAAAATCCAATCCCAATCCCAACCCGCCACCGGAATCAATTTTTACTCTGACTCACCACTCTCTGATCTGGTTCATATGATTCACCTCCATCTTTTGATCGGGAATCGGACACTGATCAGACCGAGAATCACGTCTTGTCCTTCTCTAATTTCACCTGTAGGGTTCCTACGTTTTCCACAAATCCATTATCTTTTGAGGACCCCTACTCTGATCAAGCTAAGCCGATTAAGACAAACCCGTGATTCGCATTTCCATATCTTTTTGAGCCACAACATCTAATGGGCACCATACCTATTGATTCACATCTATCAACCCACCAGACTGTGACAACCCGAGTCCCACCAACCAACGAGACCCAAGTTGTCTTGTGCTAACAACTAGCACGAAATCCCACAAGATCGCAGTCACCCAACATAAAGTTATAAAACATCCATAACCAGCATTCATTCATAAAGCATTAAATGAAATAAACAAAAGTGATGATAATAAAAGTAAAGTTCTCCTAAAGCAGAAATAAATGAGTCTAATACAACTATCAAGAAAACTGGAAATAAAATCCTACTAGTGTGAAAGAAACTACATTTTCATCTCACTTGATCGGGTTTTAAAAAGGTCGCGTTGTAATATAGCCGAAAAAATGTTCAAAACTAATACAATTTTATTACTCAAATTTTAAAGTCTGAGGTCGAACACAGGGAGAAAATTAGGGTTTAGAAATCAAGATCACAACTTTAGAATTTAAAAGAATATGCAATAAGATCAATGTTATGGTGCAGAAAGATAGGAGTAAATGTAAGACACAAAATACTAAAGGAACCAATGTATGTGAATAAAGCTCAAAATTGGACGTCTGATTTGTGAATCAGACGCCTTAAAATGATTATGCTACAGTGCTTGGCTCTTTCTTTTCTTCTTCTATTCTTCTTTCTCTCTCTCTGCCTTTGTCTTCAATCTTCTTCCTTCTTCCCAATTCTTTGGCTTAGCTTTCCTGCCTTGGCCTTTTTCTTCCTCTATCTTCTCTCTCTCTCTGCCAGCTGCCTTCAGCTTCTTCTTCCTTCAGTTTCTTCCTTCTCTTTTCTTTCTTTGCCCTCCTTGCCTTCCTCTCTTTGGCTTTGGCTTCTTCCTTCTGCTGCAGCCCTTCTCCTTCCTCTTCCTTTGGCTTGGCTTCTCTTCCTATGTAGAGCAAAACCTACCCCCTACCCGCGCGAGCTCTCTTCTCTCTTTTCTCTCTTAGGTTCCGCTCTCCTAGAGCCACACTTCTCAGGCAATTGGGTCGAGAACGTGCCCGGGACCAGGCCCACCGACGTGCGATGGTGGGCGAGGTGTGCTAGTCGAGTCGGGTCGACAAGTCCGCGAGGCGTGGTCACGAACGAGGAAAACGGGTCGGGTGAGAGAGGGACCTCACCCCGTGAGGAGGTGACAAGGCTAATGCAGAAATTCCTTTTATGTGGGTGCGGCACGCCATAACTTTCCGAGGTGGGACTATCTTCCCAACTCCTTCGCACGCACCTTCAGTAGAGGCGTTTCTTCGATTGCAGCTACAGCTATGGCCCTCGACACCAAAATGTTCACGAAGTCTTTCCGTGCAACCTAGGACTGTGACCTAGAGCGAGCACGGCCTGGAGCAGCTTGCAAGCAAGCTTCAAGCCCGGCGTCAATGGCGAAGAGCTCCTGAACCTGAAATCAAGACAACGGCCTCACGGCCACATTAAAAAGCTCAGGGAGCTTCGCCAAGGTGCAACAAGTGTGCAGAGGTGGTTGGTGTGGCATGAGAATGCCTGAGGGAGAGTACCTAGGGCACACTGTCACCATGTGTGTGGGTGTGTTCGAGGGTGCGTTTAGGTGAGTGGCAGAGTGATATGAGTGGGGGGTTATGATCAGTGAGTCGAGGCGGTGCTTATGGACCGGTCAGCGAGGAGGGAGGTGATCTGTGGAGGTTGAGCGAACTCACCGGAGTTGGTGGCCGGAGGTGAAGGGGATGATGGTGGTGGAGTGCAGCAGTAGTAGTTCGAGGGAATAAAGAAGGGGAAAGGGAGTAGAGAGTGAGAGAGACTTATCTAGGAGTGAAGAGACAAAGGGGGAGACAGAGATGGCATCTGGCGCATATTGCCAACGCCAAAGACGAAGGTGCTCAGAGAAGGTGGTCGGCGAGGACGAAGGGGAGGCAGGGGCGTCGGCGGGTGGTATGTAATGTGGACGAGCGTGAGGAAGAGGAACTTGCCATCGGTATTATGGCTAGGCGATGAGGGAGAGTAGGAGAGGCCGCCGGAGCTTGATGAGCTAGTCAGCCGGAGGAGAAGAGACGAAATTGAGGGAGTTCTCCGGCTAATTTCAAGCTTAGGAGATGCGGGGCGATCTGGGGTGTCTTAAATAGGACCTGGAGGTCGATTTTGTGCTTGGAAGCCAAGCTTCCAAGCAAGGTAGGTTCGCTGGCAATGGTAAATCGAAAGAGACCCAAATCTCTCATGCGCTCGCATGGGAGATTGGGTACCAAATAGGGCCTCAAATTGGGTTCACAATGGAGGGGATTTATCAGAGAATCTCCCTTTCAATTTTGAAGGGGATTCTCTGAGAAATCAAGGAGAAATCTCCTTCCAGAGCTCGCTAGAGTAGGATTCCCTCCATTATAATGGCAAAGGGACCTAATTGTAAAGAACGATGAAGAAACTAGGGGGTCAAATGTAAGGGTTTTTGAAAGATAGGGTTAGAAATGTAATTGGGTTAGACTTATTTGTAAAGTGGGTCAAGATGAGTTTCCCTTTGGTCCAAATTTTGGTACAAACTTAATTTGGAGCTAAGAAATCCAATGGTGAGGTTGGAGTTTGGGTTTGACCACGTTTGACTGTAAAATTTACGCAAAACCTAATTTAGGGCAAATATATGTCTGAGACCCCATTCTAGGTCAAAATAGGTTCCAATGACCAAATTGAAGGTTTTAAACCCTAGAGAATATTTTCCTATGATTTTTAGAGGGTTTAGGTGAATTTTATCCTAACCAGAACCTTGTTTAATCAAGTGGGTTTGTTTTAAGGTTACAATAAGTCATTTAATTCCCAGAATTCACACAAACACTTTTCTGTCTGATTCAACCCACTTATTATCTTGTTAAGACCATTTGACCTATGTTTAGCTCTTGAGAAAACCCATTGTTGTACTGCATGGTAAAATTGCAGTTTTACCCCTTGTTTCTTACTTTTATCTCAGAATGATTAATCAGTGAATTAGGACCTACAATTGGTTATGTAGGAGCTTTTGTTCTCTTTTATGGGTCAAGATGGGCTAGTTAGGGCTCATGATGGTGTTCCCATCATACCCCCATGCCTAGCTTTTGCTAGTCCCTTAGCAAAATTTTAAGGTTTTAACTTAGATTCTAGACCATGAGTTCCTTGATGTTCAAGAACTATGATGAGTGCTTTCTTCTTTTGATTAGGTTAGAATGTCGATAGTAAATCTAGAGGTACTCAAGTACCAACCAAGATCCAGACCTAACCAACTCTAGCCTCAGTCTACTGCAAAGGTTTTTAAGTCCTACAGGAACTATCCTAAGGTTCGTTGGATGTTTATCCAGCAAAATCGATGTTTAAAAGATAAAGGATGTTGCGTCATAGTATAGTTGAAATCACCTTGTAAATAAATAAGAATTTTTATTACTCGAATGTTGAGTCCAAGGTCGAACACAGGGAGTGAATGGAATTTATTCACTAATCTCAATCAATGTAATTTGAACACTTAAATCTACTCAAAATCTAATTCAGAATATAATGCAGGAGTTTATGAGTACTAAAATGTAGCAATAAAAGAGAAATTGAGAAGATTGGATAAAAAGTATTTGATTGCTTCTTCTCTTTGACTTGTTCTTCAGCTTCTTCTTTCTTCTTTCTTTTCTTCTTTGGTTCTTCTTTGCCTTAGCTTTCTAATGCTTCCTTCTTCTTCCTTCTCTTCTTTCCTTAGCTTTCCTCTTTCTTCTTTTGCTTCCTTTCCTCTGCATGCTTGCCTTAGCTTCTCTTTCTTTTCTTCTCTGACTTTGGCTTCTTGTGCTTCCTTCTTCTTCCTTGATTTCTCCTTCCTTCTTCTTCCCTTTAGCTTTGGCTCTTCTTTCCCTGACTTCTCTTGCAACTTCCTCTTTCTTCTTCAGTCGTGCCTTCTCTGCTACAGCTTCCTCTACCTTCTTCCTTTCCCTGCACACACGAGTGCAAAACCTACCCCTACCCTCCCCGCGTACACTCTCTCTATTCTCTCTTAGGTTTGCTCTCCCAGAGCCAGCCAATCAGGTATTCGGGTCGAATCACTCACACTCGGGTCCATGCTCACCTGCGTAGGTGGTGCACGAGGAGTGCTGGGTAAACGGGTCAGGCAGCCAGGTCCGCGAAGCGTGGATCACCGACGAGGCAGGTAAGCGGGCAAGGGGACCTCACCCCATGATCTAAGGCGACAAGGGGAAAACACAAAAACAATATAAACCACTCACCTGCGCCCAAAGCCACTCCCTGGCTGGATGTATGCATGAGACAACCCCGCACCTCTTGGGACTTGAGACCAGGAGCGCAGTTGCCTAGAACGAAGGATGAAAGCTCCTTCAAGCTAGCACTAATGGCAGCGGAGGTCGGACCTATGTTTCAAGCAATACGGCCTTGCGGCCTCATTAGAACACATAGGAAGCTTCTTCGTGGCACAACGAAGGTGTCTAGGTGGGTGGCTGGCCGCGGGGCGACCTAGGCATGCGTGCCTAGGTCGCTCTGTGGCCGTTGTGATGGGTATGGTCAGGGGGCACTTGTGGAAGGTATGGTGGTCGATGGAGATGGGAAAAGTGGTTAGTGGATGATGGCAGGGGTTCTAAGGGGTTTGGCGAGGTGGATGGAGGTGTGGAGGTGATGGAGACTCCTCGCCGGTGGTCTGCTGGAGATGGAGACGATGGTGGTGGTCTGCGGTGTTGAGGGGTTGAAAGTAGAAATAAAGAAGGGGGAAATGAAGAGAGGAGATAGGGGAAGAGATCAAACCTACTTAAGGGATGAAGGGAGATAGAAGGGTGGCTGGCATGTACCTACGGCCGTCAGAGAAGAAAGTTCCAGTGGAGGGAGAACGGTGACGACGAAGAGGCTTTTGGCGCGTGCGCAGGTATGGCGCAACGCGGAGGAAGGAGGTGAAGACGACTTTGCCACTGGTATTGTGGCAGACCGATGAGAAGGAGGAGGAGGAATCGCTGGAGCTCACTGGACGCTTTGGCCAGAGGAGAAGGGAAGAAATTGGAGGGTTTTCTCCGATCAAGCCAAGCTGAATCTGAGCGACAAGATCAAGGGGTCGTTTTATAGGTACTGGCAAAGGCTCTTGTACTTAGAAGACAAGCTTCCAAGTGCAAGAATCCTCATCGGAGAAGAAATGTGAGAGATACCCATATCTCTCGTGCATCCGCACGAGAGATTGGGTGCAAATCAGATCTTGGAATTGCGTCCAGATGATAGGGAATTCCTCAGAGAATCTCCCTTTCAAATCTGGGAGGGGATCTCTGAGGAATCAGGGAGAAATCCTCCTCAAATCCTCACCGAAGTAGAAGTTTGTTGTAATGGTGGAGGGACCTAATTGCAAAGAGTGGCGAGGAAGATAGGGGGGTCTTCGCAATGATTTTCAAAAGGTAGGGGCCATAATGTAATTGGGTGGACTGCTTTGCAAAGTAGGTCAAGGTGACCTCCCCTTAGGTCCAAATTTTGATACAAACCTAATTTGGACCTAAAGAATCCAATAGTGAAGTTGGATTTTAGGTATGACCATGTTTGAATAGATATTTTACACAAAAACCCAAATTAGGGCAAATAATTAGTTAGGACCCCTATTTAGGGCAAAATAGGTTTCAAAGGCCAATTTGAAGGTTCTAAACCCTAGAGGATATTTTTCCATAAATTTTAGAAGGTGTAGTTGATTTTTATCCTGACCAGAACCTTGTTGAATTAAGTGAGTTGTTTTAAGGTTACAAAAAGTTATTTAATTCTTAGAGTGCACATGAACCCATTTCTGATTGAATCAACTCACTTTTTATCTTATTAAGATCATTTGACCTATGTTTAGCCCCCAAGAAATCCCGTTGATGTACTGCAATGGTAAAATTATAATTTTACCCTTTGTTTCTTATTTTCTTCTTAGAATAGTTGTTCCTTGAATTAGGCTTTTCTCCAGGTTATGTAGGAGCTTTTGTTCTCTTTTCTAGGTCAAAATGAGCTAGTTAGGGCTCATGATGGTATTCTCATCATTGGACTCCATGGTTAAAGCACTCATGCTTGTAACATATTTTAGCCTCAGTTTAGTTTGTAGTACGTTTTTTGTAAGAGAGAGAGATAGAGGGTTTTTCTTTATTTGGAGAGTTTTCTCTCTCTTTTCTTTTTATTTCTAGCTTCGGATTGGCTTTTCAACACGGTCTGTATCGGATTCCTAGTCCCCATCATCAATCCTCGAAGGATCCCTGGCAATCGATGCTTCGTGATAGCACCGCCCATGGCAAGCCCCAAAACCCTGGCTTTTGAGATTTCGAGATAATCTCGCCCATGGCGTTCTATAGCTAAATCCAGACCCTAGCAAACGACATTTCATGATAATGCCTCCCATGGTATCTGAACTAGCACGAGGTGCTTACATGCCCCCAGTAAGATATGTAAATATCCTAGGAGACAAGCACCGAGGAGACGATATGTTATTGCTCATTTTCGAGGAGAATTTCCCGCCTCTCCGCACAGGGAACTCGTCCAAACCAACTGTGTGTGGATTGGGGTGCTTAGGTTACCGAGTCCCGCAAACCAGAGGTCAGTTAACGGGGCTGAATACTCCCTAAGCCTTAGACCTAACACTTAAGCTTCGCATTTTCCACTATCCAAATCATAGCGAATACTTGAATTTTTAGGCCTAAGAGTCTAGCCAAAGAGGCCTAAAATCAGCGTTCCTACTAATCTCTTTTGTATTTCATTCGCACTTTCATTTTTCTTTTTTTTTCCTTTCATTTTCTTTTTCTTGCTATGGTCTAGAACTCAGTTAATCCTTTAATTTCTTACTAATGACTATCACTTCTTTTTCTTTTCATTTTGTGCTCCTTTTTTGACATTTTTCACTTTTCCCCTTTTTCTCCTCACGATTTGAATGTCCTTAAAATTTTCCCTCCCCTCAGAATTTTTTATTCTTTTTCAAGAATTTTTTTCATTTTTTTGGTATTTTTGTGATATGTGATTTTTTTGTTGAAACCTTTTCTTGTGAGATGATTTTCACGGTGTTTTGCACTTTCATACCCCCCATGCCTATGATTTGCAATGTCCCCATTGTAAATTAGGTGGGTTCAAGTTCAGCTTAGATCATTCATTAGAACAGGTTTTGGGTGGGCGAACGGGTCGAGGTGACTGTTGCGGACGATTTCAAACTCGGGTACAGGTACCTGAGGTGGGGTCAGCCATTCTAATGGATGAACCCTAAAGTGCAATATGAATTCAGCATAGGAATGTGAAGAAAGGTTTCGATTTTTTCAAAAATGACAGGTTGCCTCCCGTTAAGCGCTGAGTTTTACGCCATCGGCTGGGCTCAATGAGCTCAAGGAGAATGGAGGGTAAAGGATATCTCAGCCAAATTTGTATCGATCAGGTCAATGAACGGTTTAAGTCTTTGACCGTTTACAATGAAAGGTTTTGAATCGTTGCTGAGTGGACTGATCTCAATGGCTTCATTTCCAAAGATTCGTCAGACGAGGTAAGGTCTGATCCATTTTGATCGTAGTTTTCTTAGGAACAATTTGAGTTTGGCATCAAAGAGTAGAACTCTTTGACTAGGTTGGAAGATTTTTCTGGATATGTGCTTGTCGTGAAGGCCTTAACCGCTCTTTGTAAAGTCGCAAGTTCTCATATTCGTCGTGGCATAATTCATCAATCTCACTCATTTGAAGCTTTTTTTGGGTTCCTGCCTTAGAAAGATCTTGGTTGCAGTTCCGTACTGCCCAATAGGCATTGTGCTCCAATTCGATGGGGAGGTGACATACCTTCCCGTACACCATTCTGAAGGGAGACATACCTAATTGGGTTTTGTGGGCAGTCCTATAAGCCCACAAAGCTTCCGGAAGTCTGGATGACCAGTCTTTCCTGTCAGGTCGTACAGTAACCTGGAGGATTTTCTTGATCTCCCGATTTGATAGCTGAACTAGACCATTAGTTTGGGGGTGGTAAGGAGTAAGGATTCGATGTGACACCCCGTATTTGGTCATCAGTGACCTGATCTGAGCGTTAGTGAAATGGGTCCCTCCATCAGAGATTATAGCACATGGAATCTCGAACAGCGAAAAGATGTTCTGATGAATGAATTTGATAACCACCTTATGATCATTGGTTCAGGTCAGAATGGCTTCAATCCATTTGGACATGTAGTCAGCAGTGAGTAGAATGTACTCGAAGCCATCCAAAACAGGAAAGGGTCCCATAAAATCAATCCCCCATACGTCGAAGATTTCACATACAAGAATCAACTGTAAGGGCATCATATCACGATGGCTCATGTTGCCTAAGGTCTAACAATGAGTGCATGCCCTACAGTGATTGTATGCGTCTTTAAAAATCGTGGGCCAATAGAAGCCACACTGGAGGACTTTCGTTGCAGTTTTATGACCTGAGAAGTGTCCACCGCATGCCTGGTCATGGCAGAAGGACAGGATGTCCTGAATTTCCACTCCCACGACACATCGTCGAATGATTTGATCAGCACCGATGCAGAAAAGATACGGGTCTTCCCAGAAGTAATACTTGGCATCGGAAAGCAATTTGTCCTTCTTGGCCTTCGACCAATCAGACGAGATCTGATGTGATGCCAGGTAGTTTACTATATCAGCAAACCATAGATGCCCTGTATTGATAATCAGGAGGTGATCATCAGGAAAATGTTCCGTGATGGGTCCAAAAGGGTCAATAATCTCAAAAGGAAGGCGGGACAAGTGATCAACTACCACTTTCTATTTTCCCACTTTGTCGCGAATCTCGAGGTCACTCTTGCAACAGCATGATCCAGTGGATTAATCGAGGTTTCGCATCCTTCTTCGCAAGGAGATGCCTCACAGCTGTGTGATCCGAGTAAATGATAACACGGGAACCCAAGAGATATGATCTGAACTTTTCCAGGCAAATACTACGGCTAGCAGCTCTTTCTCCATAACCGTGTAGTTACGCTGAGCCTCGTTAAGTGTCTTGCTAGCGTAGTAGAAGACCATGGGTTTCCCATCAATTTTCTACCCAAGTACTGCTCCTACAGTGAAATTAGATGCATCGCACATGATCTCAAAGGGTTGAGGCCAATCAAGAGACTATAGGATCAAAGCTTGGGTAACTCGATCATGGAGGATTTCTAATGCTTGAGTGCATTCCTTGGAGATTTCGAAAGGAACATCCTTAGATAGCAGAGTGGTCAAGGGGCATGCGATCTTAGAGAAATCAGGAATGAATCGATGGTAAAAACCGACGTGCTCCAAAAAAGATCGGATGTCCCTGATCGAGCTAGGCATAGGAAGTTTGGAAATTAGATTCACCTTGGCTCGATCGACCTGGATGCCTTTTTCTGAAATGAGATGTCCCAGGATAATTCCTTCAGGCACCATGAAATGGCTCTTTTCCCAGGAAAGAACCAGATTCATGTTAATGCACCACCTAAGGATCTAGACCAAGTGCAGGAGGCAATCGTCAAATGATTCTCCAAATACTGAAAAGTCATCCGTGAAGACTTCCAGATAATCACCTACCATATCTGAGAATATGGCAAGCATGCACCACTGAAAAGTAGCAGGTGCATTGTAGAGATCGAACGGCATCCTTCGGAATACGTACGCCCCGAAGGGGCAGGTGAAAGTGGTCTTTTCTTGGTCCTCAGGATGGATTGCCACTTGGTTATAACCGGAGTACCCGTCCAAAAAGTAGAAGAACCTATTTTCCACTAGTTTCTCGAGGATATGATCAATAAATGGAAGTGGGAAATGATCCTTCTTTGTGGAGGTATTTAGTCTTCTGTAATCAATGCAGACTCTCCACGAATTTGCTACACGGGTTGGTATGATTTCTCCGGTTTCAGTCGTGATCATGGTGAGTCCTACCTTCTTAAGCACAACCTGGATTGGTCTCACCCACCGACTATTTGAGATCGGGTAGATAATCCTTGCATCTAACCACTTGATGATCTCATTTTTCACGACCTCCTGCAGATTAGGATTCAAACGTCTCTGCATTTCACGGGAAGGTCGTGTGCCCTCTTCAGTGTAGATACGGTGTGTGTAGTAGGAAGGGTTGATACCAGTCAAATCATCGAGAGTCCATCCAATGGCTCTTCGATGTTGCTGGAGAATAGTAATCAGATGGGATTCCTGGTCAGGTGTGAGTCTAGAGTTGATAATCACAGGAAACATCTTATTGGAACCCAAAAAGACGTACTTGAGATGGTCGGGAAGAGGCTTAAGTTCCAAGATAGGGCTATTAGCAGCAGCGGGTGGTTCAGGGTGTGTATAAGTAGCAAGGGAAGGAGTTATGGGTGTGTCTAAGTCAAGTTCGAACTCCTCTAATTGTGGGTTTTAATCCTCTTGTGGTTGATTAGAAGTTGTTAGGTTTTCCTCAATATATGGATCATCAACCACAGCCTTGATATCACATATCAGTTCTATAACACCGCAATTAATCCCTTGTTGGGCCTTAAAGATGTCAATCTTTAATGTTTGATTTCCGAATTTCAATTCAATTTCGCCCTTCTCACAATTTATGTTGGCCCTATTAGTGGCCAGAAAGGGTCTCCCTAGTATAATTGGTGTATCCCTTGGGTTTTCTGGAGCATCCATATCCAAGACTACAAAGTCCACCGAGAAATAGAAATCCCGAACCCTAACAATGATGATGAGAGCCTTATCATGAGCCCTAACTATCTCATTTTGATCCAAGAAAGAGAATAAAAGCTCCTAAATAACTTAGAAGAAAGCTTAATTGGAGGGATAAGTGTTCTGAGAAGAAAACATGAAATAAAGGGTAAAACTGTAATTTTACCATTACAGTACATAAATGGGATTTCTCAGTGACAAAACATAGGTCAAATGGTTTAAATAAGATAAAATGTGGGTTGATTCAATCAGAAATGGGTTCATGTGCAATCCAGGAATTAAATGACATCTAGTAACCCTCAAACAGACCTGCTTAATTCAACAAGGTTCTGGTCAGGATAAAAATCAAGTAAATCCTCTAAAATTCATGGAAAAATATCCCCTAGGGTCTAGAACATTCAATTTGGCCTTTGGAGCCTAGTTTGACCTAGATTGGGGTCCTAGCTCATTAATTGACCTAATTTGGGTTTTTATGCAAAATGTCTAGTCAAAAGTGGTCAAACCTAAAATCCAACTTCACCATTAGATTCCTTAGGTCCAAGTTAGGTTTGTACCAAAATTTGGACTTAAGGGGAGGTCATATTGACCTACTTTGCAAATTAGTACACCTAATTACATTTTGACCCTTATCTTTTGAAAATCATTACATAAACCCCCCTAGCTTCCTCACTCTCTTACAAATAGGTCCCTCCACCATTAATGGGGAGGAATCCTTCTCCGACGAGGAAGAGAGGGGGGATACTCCCTGATCCCTCAGAGATCTTCTCCCAGAATTGGAAGGGAGATTCTCTAAGGAATCCCCTTCCATCTGAGCCCAATCACAATCTTTGATTTCTGTCCAATCTCTCGTGCGAACGCATGAAAGATTTGAGATCCCAATTACCTTCCTTCTCAGCGAGACGACGGTGGCTGAAGGCTTGCCCTCCACACACCATAAGCTCGGCTATCACTTATAAAAGGACCCCCGACCCTCTGCGAATCTCTCATACTTGTTTTGGCCGTAGAACCCTCCAAACTTCATCTCTCCTCTCTCCGGCCAAGAAGCCCGCAAGCTTCGGCGATTCTTCCTCCTCCTTCTCGTCGCTCTGCTACCATACCAGCAGCAAAGTTCACTCTGCCTCATCCTCCTGCGTCGCGCCGCACCAAGCACACGCCTCCCTGACCTCCTCCTCGTCGCCGTTATCTCCCTCAGGGTCGTCTTCTCCGACGACGACACAAACGAGTCATCTGTTTCCATTGCCCCCTTTCACTCCCAACAATCCAGATAAGTTCCCCGTCTTCCACTCTTTCATTTTCCTCACTTTATTTCACATAACCGCCCCTCGACTGTCACTATCCACTGCCACCTTCCTCATTTCCGGCCACTCTCTGGCGAGACGCTCCCGTCACTCTGCAGCCCTACACATCTCGCCAACCACCACATAACCTCCGCCATACTCCACTGAATAACCTCCACTCATCCACAGACCCTCTACACCACCACAACTGCCCCCCGACCAAACCCATCCGTCTGGCCACAGAGCGACCTAGGCACGCATGCCTAGGCCACCTCGTGGCCTGCCACCTACCGCCTCACCTTCGCCGTGACACGACGAAGGTCCCCCTGTGGTCTGATTGAGCCGCAAGGCCCTTTTTGTGTTAGGCAAGTTTCGAGCTCCAGCCACGATTAGGGGTGACTCGAGGAGGCTGCACGCTTGCTCCAGGTTGCAAGACTTCAGGATTCCAGGTGCAGCAAACTTGGGGAGGTCTTGCGCATCCACTTGTCCTAGCAAGTGACGCCGCGAGACCTGCAGTTGTGCCAATTGGAGGCACGGTCTGCTGCAGGCGTGTGAGAAAGAGCGGTGAGCATTAGTCCCACCTCGGTAAGTCACAAAGTGCGTGAGTCCTTTATATTGATTTTGTGCTATTACTGTGTTGCCTTGAATACACAGGGGTGAGGTCCCTCCTCACCTATCCACGCACCTCATCCGTGACTTCATTCCGCGGATCTGGTGCCCCGACCCGACTACCCCCCTCCTGAGCACTCCTCGTGCACCACACCCACGCCGGTGCGCCTGGACCCAGGCACGCGACCCGACCCGATAACCCGGCTCTGGGAGAGCGTACCGAAGAGAGATTCTGAGAGAGAGAGAGACGCGCGAGAAGGGTAGGGGAGTAGGTTTTGTTGCGTGGTGCTTGTGTGCAGGAAGTAGGGACTTAGCCGCTGCAAGCGAAGGAGAGAAGAAGGAAGGAAGCTCCGCAGAGGAAAAAGAAAGGCAAGGTAGAAAAGAAGAAGCGAAGCCAAAGTGAAGAGGAACTGAAGAAAGAAGAAGAAAGAGATCAAGGGGCAGACCAAGAAGCAAGAAAACAAAGGAATAAGAGGAAGAAAAAGAAGAAGGCAACAACCTAAGAAGAGGCAAGCCACGACTTGGCCGCAAGAAGAGAATCAAGAAGAGAAGGAAAAAGAAGAGGAGCAGAAGCAGCTAAGGAAGAAAAAGAAAAGAAGCAACCAGAGCTGCAGCAGAGCAAATCACCAACAGAAAAGAAGAATTTGAGAAATACTTTAAGATGTCTGATGCAATATCAGACGTCCATTCTTTTTTTGAGCAATTTCTTTCTACATCATTCTCATGTCACTTCTATTGAACTAGTCATTTCTTCTTATTTAAAAGTTGTGTTCTCAAGTTTTGGAATACTCAGATTGCTCCATGTGTTCGACCTCGAATACTCTGATTTTCAAGTTATAAATTTTTATTTGTTTTCGCGGAAAGTTCGTCTATATTACAATGCAATATTTGTTAAAACACAATCTAGCCGCATTAACAAATGACATCCTCAAGAACTCCTTTAGGTGACTTAATAAATCGATCAGCCAACTGTAATGTCACCTCTATCGGTTTAAGCTCAGATTCCTCAAGATGGTCAAGTAGGGATGTAGGTATTAGGTTTATGGAGGCTCCTAGATCTAATAAAGCCCTGTCAAATTTGGTATCACCAATGGTGCAAAAAATCAGGGGAGTACCTGGGTCTTTTGCCTTCGGTGGGAGTTTGCTCAAAATTACAGACCTGGCTTGCTCTGACAGTACGATTGGACTCCCACTTTTGGTTCGCGACTTGCGCTTAGGTGTACACACGTCTTTCAGAAATCGTGCGTAAGCCGGTATGTGGCGGATCGCATCCATCAAGGGGATGTTTATCTGGACCTATTCAAAGAGCTTGACCAGGTCCTCCTCAAGTGCCACAGGTTTGGTTGTCCTCGTTCCCTTGGTCAAGGCCTCAGGAAATGGAACCTTGGATGGTTCCTCTAGAATAGGTCCAGGTTCTTGATATGGGACAAGGGTGTCCTGGATAACTATCCTAGGGCTTGGGTTAGTATTACCAGGCTGAAAGTGGCTTGGGTAAGGTGGGTCTTGTGTTGCTTTGCCACTACGGGTTATAACAGAATTCAGTCCTGCCTGGTTTTGGTTCGGTGTCGGTAAAATAGGTGGCTGCTGCTGAAATCCTGCATATGATGTCGAAGCTTCCATCCCGTCAGGTGATATAACAAAAGGGGCTTGATAAATCATGTGGGCTTGGCCCGGATTCGAGTTCATAACACGCCTTTGGTTTGACACATTATTCGGATTTGACAGAGGTTGCGAAGTGTGCCAGGTTGGCGGGAATTCGCCATCTGGGCTAGTTGATTGCGAACCTCTGTGATCTCATCCTTATGCTATTTTTGCACAGCCTCATTCGTCTTCTGAATGTCAGCCAGAGTCTAAAGGATAAGAGTCATTTGATCTATTTGAGTCGGCCTAGATTGATAGGTGGGGTTGGACCGAGGCTGAAGCGGCTGATATGGACGAGGAGCTTGTGGATGGGATTGATATGGTGGTCTTTGATTATTTCCCACCCACAAGAAATTGGGATGATTTCTCCATCCAGGGTTATAAGTGTTAGAGAATGGGTCATTCTGGATGGCGTTGAGGTCCTCGCAGGTCTGAGGAACCTCAGGAAAGTCAGAGTACGAGGGTTCAGAGTTCCCCCAACTAGAGTAGGTCGGATCGGAGTTTCCTTCGGTCCTAAAGTCAGATGGGGGTGGATACGAGTCCATCCCCTAAGAAGCTCGGTGATAGATGTTATGCATAGCTTCCCTCCCAGAAGGCGGCTGTGCAAATAGGTTTTGCGTAGAGGTGGCTCACTGCAGATGTTGAGTCAGCTCATTCACCTTCTTCTCAATGATAAAGACCTTGTCCAACTGACTAGCCATCAATTCCAAGTCAACGGATGAGGACAGGCCCTGCATCTCATGTGCTCCCCTTGGATTCGTCGATGCGCGGGCATTCGTCCGGTCAAATAAGCTCACGGAGTCATTATTGATGGAGTTCTCGCACATATTCTCGAGAATCTCCCACACAGTGTCTTCGTGTTGACCCATGATATTTCCTCCATAGGTTGCATTGACGAATAAGCGGATATCTTCACGGAGTCCCTGGTAAAAAGACTGGACTTGTTCCCATTTAGGAACTCCGTGATGGGGGCACTTTCACATGAGATCTAGGAAACAGTCCCATGCTTCATGAAGTGGCTCTCCAGATTGCTGGGTGAAGTGTGTGACCTAGTGTCGTAATGCATTCATCCGACCAGCTGGGAAGAACTTTTTCAGAAACTCGGATTGTAGTTCAACCCATGTGTTGATTGGACATGTTTGAGTCTGATACCAGTGAGCTGCTTTGTCCATGAGAGAGAAGGAGAACATCTTCATGAGAAGAATATCCCGATTTTGGACATCGGACCCGAAGGTTTGGGTCAGATGCTTGAGTTGTTTGATGTGTTGGAAGGGATCCTTAGAATTAAGCCCATGAAACTTTGGAATAGCATGAATATGTTGGGCTTGAGTTCAGAATTAGGACCTCCAGCCAGGATTTGGACTCGAGGTTCGATTGCCACCACAGCAGGATTATAGTGATCTTGCATCATAGGACGCTGTGGTGGGTTTACAAAGGCTTGAAATAAATCATTAAGGTGCTGAAGTTGGTTTTCAAGGTTATTCTCTTCTTCTACTGGTTGTGCCATGATGATGGAAGAAGGAGAATTGGGTTCCGATGAATCAGAGGAGATGTCTATGTGGTGGGGTTGCTGCACAAGCACGGACGTCGAGGCCTGGCCTCGACGGGAGTAATCACTAAAGGAGGCCTCAAGGATGGTCTTAAGGACCTTCTACCGAACATGCACCGATGGTTTGGATGAGAGTAGAATGTGATGGACCCAATCAAGACACCCAAAAATTTGGATGACTGTAGAAGTTCGGGGCGAATGATACCCCTTAGTCAGAAAGCCGTCCACCTAAGAAATACCTGGGCAGCTAGAGAGGGAGAGTCCCGCAGAGACCCCTACACAGTAGAGCACCCCCATGAGTTACAGGGTTTCCCCTACCCGACCTCTCTTGTCACTGATGTTCCAGGTATACCAGAATGGGGGCTTTGAGCTCTTAAGTCTACCAGTTTTATTAAAGAGCAAGGGTGCTTAAGATTTCACTTGAACTTTAGATGTATTGAGTGCAAAAAGTGACCTAATTTCAAGGTTGGTTGACCCAACAAAGGGGGTCAACTTCACCTACTTGTCCTTTGAGAAGTTTTAGGTCCTTTCTTTTAAGATTCAAGTTAGATTAGAGCCTAAATTTTAGGGTTTTTTTGAATAAGTCTCTTCAACCAAGGCTTAGGCATACCTCTTTTTGGAGAGTTGATTCTTGCATATAAAGGTGTGTCTCTAAAATCCTAAATTAAAATCCTTAGTTTGGCTCTAATCTTGGTTCAATTTAGTTTGTCAAAATATGGTATCTAGGGCTCAATCAAGAATGTGGTAGCCCTAGTTACCTTAAATGGGTGCACAAATCAGAATTGTTGTTGAAATCAAATCAGACAACTTGGTGAATTAACTAGGAATGTAAAGCAAGTAGCCCTAATTGATTTTATCCTTTTTTGCCTTTTCAGAGTGAGGGGCTTAAAAGAAAGAGATTAATCAGAAATTACCTGCCCCGGGAGTGTTTGATGTGCGATTATCTTTTGTTGACTCTTCTCCCCTGAAACAACCACAACAAAAAAAAGATATATCAAGTTAGTACCAAATCAGAGTTTGTAATCAAGATTTCTAAATCGCCCGTTGCTCCCCAGCAACGGCGCCAAAATGTTCGCAAAGTCTTTCCGCACAACCTAGGACTGTGACCTGGAGTGGGCACGGCTTGGAGCAGCTTGCAAGCAAGCTTCAAGCCCGACGTCAATGGCGGAGAGCTCCTGGACCTGAAATCAAGACAACGGCCTCGTGGCCACGTTAAAAAGCTCAGGGAGCTTTGCCAAGGTGCGGCAAGTGTGCAAAGGTGGTCGGCATGGCGTGAGAACACCTAAGGGAGAGTACCTAGGGCACACTGTGGCCGTGTGTGTGGGTGTGTTCGGGGGTGCGTTTGGGTGAGTGGCAGAGTGATATGAGTGAGGGGTTATGATCAGTGAGTCGAGGCGGTGCTTATGGACCGGTCGGCGAGGAAGGAGGTGGTCGTGGAGGTGGAGCGAACTCGCCGGAGTTGGTGGCCGGAGGTGAAGGGGATGATGGTGGTGGAGTGCGACAGTAGTCGTTTGAGGGAATAAAGAAGGGGAAAGGGAGTAGAGAGTGAGAGAGACTTATCTAGGAGTGAAGAGACGAAGGGGGAGATGGAGATGGTGTCTGACGCGTATTTCCGACGTCGGAGATGAAGGTGCTCAGAGAAGGTGGTCGACGAGGACGAAGGGGAGGTAGAGACGTCGGCGAGTGCTGCGCGACGCAGACGAGCGTGAGGGAGAGGAACCTCCCACCAGTATTGTGGCTAGGAGACAAGGGAGAGTAGGAGAGGTCACCGGAGCTTGATGAGCGAGTCGTCCGGAGGAGAAGAGACGAAATTGAGGGGGTTCTCCGGCTAATTTCAAGCTTAGGAGATGCAGGGCGATCTGGGGTGTCTTAAATAGGCCCTGGAGGTCGATTTTGTGCTTGGAAGCCAAGCTTCCAAGCAAGGTAGGTTCACCGGAAATGGCAAATCGAAAGAGACACCCAAATCCCTCATGCGCTCGCATGAGAGATTGAGTACCAAATAGGGCCTCAAATTGGGTTCACAATAGAGGGGATTTCTCAGATAATCTCCCTTTCAATTTTGAAGGGGATTCTCAGAGAAATCAAGGAGAAATCTCCTTCTAGAGCTCGCCGGAGTAGAATTCCCTCCACTATAATGGCGGAGGGACCTAATTACAAAGAATGATGAACAAGCTAGGAGGTCAAATGTAAGGGTTTTTGAAAGATAGGGGTAGAAATGTAATTGGGTCGGACTTGTTTGCAAAGTGGGTCAAGATGAGTTCCCCTTTGGTCCAAATTTTGGTACAAACCTAATTTGGACCTAAGAAATCCAATGATGAGGTTGGATTTTGGGTTTGATCACGTGTGACTGGGAAATTTACGAAAAAACCCAATTTAAGGTAAATATATGTCTGAGACCCCATTCTAAGTCAAAATAGGTTTTAATGGCCAAATTGAAGGTTCTAAACCCTAGAGAATATTTTTTTATGATTTTTATAGGATTTAGGTGAATTTTATTCTGACGAGAACCTTGCTTAATCAAGTGAGTCTGTTTTAGGGTTACAATAAGCCATTTAATTTCCAGAATTCACATGAACCCTTTTCTGTCTAATTCAACCCACTTATTATCTTGTTAAGATCATTTGACCTGTGTTTAGCCCTTGAGAAAATCCGTTGTTGTACTGCAATGGTAAAATTACAGTTTTACCCCTTATTTCTTACTTTTATCTCAGAATGATTATTCAGTGAATTAGGACCTCCAGTTGGTTATGTAGGAGCTTTTATTCTCTTTTATGGGTCAAGATGGGCTAGTTAGGGCTCATGATGGTGTTCCCATCACTACAACTATGAGCCACCGGCTCGGTACAAACCATCTCCTCAGGTAAGACCCGGTTTCATGGGGGTCTAACCAACTGCAGCCGCGACACCCAACTGCTCAGTAACACCTGAGTATGGAACCTGAGACAGCGTCAGTGAAAACTGAGTAGAGTAGTGCAAGTAATTCATGTATAAAGTACAGTATATAAAGGAACTATCTGGATAGTTTGTCTATTTATAATGTATTTTATATTCAATCCTTTATATGCAATTTTCCCATGTTCTTATTATTCTCAATTTGTTAATTAATTTCTCGGGCACGAGACGATTTCATGTAACTTCCTGTGGTGCAAGACCAATATAAAACACCTTCCTGGCCGGGAGGGCTGCTTATATCCATCAAGTCGCCATGCTTCGTCACCCTAGGGTCATTGCGGAAAGGGGTGGTAGCTACGTCGTGTAGCGTGAACACGTATAAGCACTGTGTACGCTAAACAACAAGCAGCAAATGTCCCACCCACCAGTCAAAAGAATTGCTCCAACCTCGAGCCCTACAAATCCGCTATCCCAGTTGACCACTAAGCCTAACCAAAGAGTCGTAGAGAGGCCAGCAACTCCCTAAACCAACCCCTGACCTGGTCTAAAAAGACCTAAAGCTACGACCAAAATCCTAGCAAGTAGGGAGGCTGAAACCAATTATCTAATCCTTTTATTCTTTTTGACATATCTGTCGTATTGATCATTTCCAGGTAACTGTATCTCGTATTTTGTTAATTCAAAAAATCCTTAGTAATTTCATATTACTAATTCCAAGCCTTGTAATTATCCACATTATCCTTATCCTTTTACAGGTAGTTTCAATCTAGTAATAGTGGCCCTATGTTACTTAGATGTTTCTGGAAATAGCAAAACTCATTTCACGAAAAGCAGGGTTCATTTCATACATGCGATAACAAGGGTACATTAATCTACATTATTTACATAAAACCTATTATTTCTCATTTAAGTGCCCATAAATCAGATAAAATACTGGAATGTTCCAAACTCAGCAAATAGAAGAATACATGCTGATCAAGGCGGTATACGAAAAAGATAGCTCATGACGGGTCCATAAGTACTCAAAAAATGACTGAATTCAAAGAAGGGTAGAATACTGTACCTAATGCTACCGGAGGGTCACAGTCACTCCAAACCATGTGCACTATGCCTGGGAACAGTCCCCACACCTGCCTCGGGGTTCCTGCACACACCAAAAAGAGAACCTAGTTCAATCAGACCCACGATGGGGTCGGGGACACCAAAGTACATTTCTAATTTTTCAATAAGTAAAACATACTCAAAAGTGAAAATAAATCATACCAACACATAGTACGCGTCGATACAGTTCCAACGATATCTTATTTGTCGAAATTTGAGGTTGGGAAGACCTCGAACCAGATGAAATAGAGCGAGGGGTTCCAGAATCAGACCAAAAGCCCACTCATGTGCTGGTTGATGTGATCGCGCACGCCCAGCCTCACGCACCATGCAGGACTCCGCGGATTGCCATGCACGCCCACCTGCAACTGCCTGATCGCCATGTGTCGCGATCCCGTGAGCCCCCACTTGCGAATGCGTGCGCACTCCCACGCTGCTGCCGCTACGTGTTGCTCACTCGCTGCTCGCCACCACCGCCGCCACATCTTTTCCAGTGGGAACCCTAGGTTTTGCGGAATCGTGCCCGTGTCCCTACGAAATAATTTTTTATTTTGAAGAAAAACTAAGGTTTTTCTTCTCCCTTTCTCTCTTGCTTAGAGACAGTTGAGGATGAATGACAACCCAAAGGACCTAAGGGGTCCTTAAATAGGTTTTAGGGGTGGTTTAGAATAGGTTTATTTGAGTGAAATACCCAAATTGCCCTTAGGGTTGGGTTCACCTTACATTTAGGTCCCTGGTGACTTCGTTTGGGCATAACTTGAGCTATACAACTCGAAATCGTGCGAAACAAACGTCATTGGAAATCTTGTGATTAAAGGAATCCAATGATACCATTATGGCACAATTTTGATATATTTTGACCAAGGGTTGACTTAAAATATGCATTTTTTAGCAATTTAAGGGGTTCTGACACCAGCACCAAACCCTAACCGAGTTTTCAGGTTCGAACTGACCCAAACCACTTTGAAATGACTTGAAACCTAGATTTTGGGACATTATAGATATAACAACCTTGAAGGGAGTTTCGTCCCCAAAACTCGAGCAGACATGGGGGTAAAAGAGAAAATCGGCTAGGTGTATAACAACCTTAAAAAGGAATAACAACCCTAAAGAGACACAACCCAGGGAGTCAAAGACTTACTCATGAAAGCTTTGGGTACTTCTCCATCATTTCTGTCTCTAGTTCCCAAGTCGCTTCTGTTGGTGCTAGAGCACCACGATCATTTGTTTTGATGATAACAAAACACGTGTTATTTAACATTTGCAATTTGAGTCCTAGATTTCAGGTCAATTGCAAATGTGGACGTGTTTAGACGGAGTTCGAGCTCGCATCCAGGACGGATTGGAGGAGCTTGACGGAAAACACAGGAGGTTCGCGTGGAGCGAAAGATTGGAGATGGAAGACAAGAAGAATAGGATAGATTCTTTTTTATCCTTTCATGTATCTCTTGTATTTATTTTCTTGCTCTTTTTGATTCCTTAGAACATTATGTTAAAGAGCCTCAAAGTACCCTAAAAGTAGTCCTAGGAACACCTGCACAACCCTAGGATACTTAGGTTTTCTGTAGAATACTTAGAAAACCAATATAGGGCTCAAACAGCATTTCCAGACGTCTGATAAAGAATTTTAAGACGTCTGACTGTTGTTTCAGACGTCTGATAACTGTTAGGCTGGACTAGTTAGTTCTGTCTGATGAAACCAGACGTCCAGACCTTAGACCAGACGTCTTAGCAGACGTCTGATGACTTTGCCAGACGTCCAATTAGTGGACCGTTGGCTGGCTTAGAAGACACTCAAGAATATGACCGTTAGAGCCTTATCAGACGTCCTTAGGACTTACCAGACGTCTGATAAATGACCGTTTTGCCTCGGCTGACCCAAAATCTCTTCTCAGAGATTTTCTAGCCGTTGCAACGTTTGGAAATCAATTCCCACAGTAAAAGTAGGTTTCCAGACGTCCAGACATAGTACCAGACGTCCTGTATGTCGTCTGATGGACTTGCGTAAAAACCCTGTTTAGATCTGATCCAAGTCAGGGAGAGACCCGCCCAAAATCAGACGTCTGACCTTTTAATCAGACGTCTTATAGTGAACTTCCAGACGTCTGATGCTAGAATTAGACGTCTGATAAGCCTGTCAGAACAATGATTGTTCCTGATTTCGGGCTGATTCACTTGGACTTTGTTCCCAACGGCTATAGAACCCTTCCTAAGCCTTCCTAAGGCCTCTATAAATAGAGGGGAACCCTTGCAACACAAACACACTAAGAGAAACAAGAGACACACCTAAGCAACTTAGTTCCACTCTTTTGTGTCCAATTGAGGCCCTTGCTCTCCAAGCTCTAGTTTCATTCTCTTGAGAGCATCAAGCCTTCGCGCGCCCGCTCTCCCGCTGTTGATAACGAGAGCGACGTAGCGCCATCGCGTGGCACACGCACCGCGTCATCGTCGACGCACTCCTTGCAAAGGGGAGTTTCCTATTTCCTATAGAAGCTAGGTTTAATTTTGTTGGCTCTATAGGACTGTTGTTTTATTTTATCTTTGTATTTTGGTTGGGTATTCGCTTTGCGAATTCCCGTCTCCTTCGTGGGACAAAATCCTTCTCGTGGAGAGAAGGGGTTGAGGAACGCTACCCTCGTACTTGTAGCGTGGTTGTACTGAGGTTGAATCACCCTCGTTCAAAGTGATTCGTTTAGTGGATTTTGATCAACTTGGTTGATCGGAAAATCCTAACTCGAGAGGGTTAGGTGGTGGTTTTCACCCGGTTTGGGTTTCCACCTAAAAATACCTGTGTACATTGTGTGATTGATTTTTGTGAGATTGCTTTATTTTACTTCCGCAATTATTACGTCACCCCTCCTGGTAGGGAACCTTCAATTGGTATCAGAGCAGGTCTTGCTGTTTCGGCGTAACAACCCGGCAAGAGATCAAATGGAGGGAAGCACATCAGCAATCAGGATCTCCGAGGGGCAGTCCACAACCCGTCCGCCGTTCTTCGACGGGAGCAACTACCCCTACTGGAAGTTGCGGATGAAGACGTGGCTTCAAGCCACCGACTTCACAGTCTGGGCCAGGTGCAAGACCCCCTTCGACATCCCAGAGAAACCCGCCAGAGGATACTCGCAGCAGCAGATCCGGGAGCTCTCTCTCAACGCGAAAACAATGAACGCGTTGTATTGCGCGCTCAGCCCGGAGGAGTTCAACAGAATCTCGCAGTGCGCCACCGCATACGAGATTTGGCACACACTCGAGGTAACTCATGAAGGTACCTCTAAGGTAAAAACCTCAAAAATTAATTTACTTTCTCAAGAATTTGAATCTTTTTCAATGAAATCTAACGAGTCTTTAAGTGAGATGAACACTAAGTTCACTCTCATTGTAAATAACTTGAAAGCTTTAGGAAAGACTTTCATCAAGGGGGAGCTTCAAGGGAAGCTTCTTCGTTCCCTTGGACCGGAGTGGGAACAGAAAGTCACCGCCATCGAGGAGGTGAACGAAATGGAGGAGCTCAACATGGAAGATCTCCTAGGCAATCTGATGGCCTACGAGACTAAGTTGAAGCAGAAGAAGAAGGATACACCGGAGCCTAAACCAAAGAAGACTCTCGCCTTCAGAGCCGCGTCGGATAGCGAGGTAAGTTCCGACGACGAAGACTTTAGAATTTTACTTAAAAATTTTTCCAAGTTTTGTAGGGAATTAAAGAAAAAGAAAAAGGAGAAGAAGGAAAGCCCGAGACGTTGCTACCACTGCAACGGGAAAGGGCATCTGCGACCAGAATGCCCTCTTCTCAAAAAGGAGAAAAAGAAGGCGTTCCAAGCCACTTGGGACGATTCAAGCTCGGAGGAAGAAGAAGAAGAAGAAACCGCTTGCTTTGGTTTCATGGCCAGAGGAACCAACAGCGACAGCGAAAGTGGAAGCGACGACAGCGACAACGAGGTAAATCTCGATCTTCAAGAAGCTTTTAATGAACTTTTTGAGATTAGTAAATCACTTAGGGTAGAAAATAAAAGCATGAAGAAGAACCTTAGTTTTCTTAAAAATGAAAATAATAGGTTAGAAAAACAACTTAAGGATCTAGAAGCTAGTCCTAAAAATGATAACCTATTATTAGAAAATCAAGACCTCATCAATGAAAATAATAAATTGATTGAGGAAAATAATAGTCTAAAGTTAGAAATTTCTGATTTAAAGACTAAGATGGATATTATAGAAAAAGAAATCGCATGTCTTAGGGAAAATTCTAACAAATTAATCAACAAAGTAGATAAGTTTTATAGCCCTAAGGTTGAGAAAGGATCTCCATCAAGGAGACCCTCTAACAAATCCGGATCCAAGCCCACTTGGATACCGAAAAAATAATTAGAATCTTGTTTTGTAGGATTCAGGGATAACTACAATACACAGGACTGGACCTACAAGCTCAAGACTGGTCAACTCAAGTTGGGAGAACCAATGAGTAGACCAAGGAGAAGAACAAGAAGACCGACGAGACGGCGAGCAAACAACGGACCCGCCGCACGTCGACCACCAGATTGGAGACCGGCGCCAATGCCCGGGCCTCCAAGCTACGGATGGGAGCCCCATCCGATGTGGCATCCACCACCACCATTCGGGCCATTTTATTGGCCATGGTAGGTGAGGTAAAAATTCTTAACCCTATCTTATTATCATAAGCATTTAGATAGGGGGAGTTAAAAAATGATGAGCTAATTGTCAATTTTTAAGGGGGAGATATAAGGTAGCTAAATTTCCTTTAAAAAGGGGGAGAAAAATAATAACTATCGCATTGTTACAAAAAGGGGGAGAATATTACCTTTGTTAAAATAAACTCATAGAAGAGCATGTTTTAAGGGGGAGTTATAGGAAATATAAAATCAATTAAACCTTTTTGATAATGTCAAAAAGGGGGAGGATTTTTATGCATTATTTACGGTTTTGTCATCATCAAAAAGGGGGAGATTGTTGGTGCTAGAGCACCACGATCATTTGTTTTGATGATAACAAAACACGTGTTATTTAACATTTGCAATTTGAGTCCTAGATTTCAGGTCAATTGCAAATGTGGACGTGTTTAGACGGAGTTCGAGCTCGCATCCAGGATGGATTGGAGGAGCTTGACGGAAAACACAGGAGGTTCGCGTGGAGCGAAAGATTGGAGATGGAAGACAAGAAGAATAGGATAGATTCTTTTTTATCCTTTCATGTATCTCTTGTATTTATTTTCTTGCTCTTTTTGATTCCTTAGAACATTATGTTAAAGAGCCTCAAAGTACCCTAAAAGTAGTCCTAGAAACACCTGCACAACCCTAGGATACTTAGGTTTTCTGTAGAATACTTAGAAAACCAATATAGGGCTCAAACAGCATTTCCAGACGTCTGATAAAGAATTTTAAGACGTCTGACTGTTGTTTCAGACGTCTGATAACTGTTAGGCTGGACTAGTTAGTTCTGTCTGATGAAACCAGACGTCCAGACCTTAGACCAGACGTCTTAGCAGACGTCTGATGACTTTGCCAGACGTCCAATTAGTGGACCGTTGGCTGGCTTAGAAGACACTCAAGAATATGACCGTTAGAGCCTTATCAGACGTCCTTAGGACTTACCAGACGTCTGATAAATGACCGTTTTGCCTCGGCTGACCCAAAATCTCTTCTCAGAGATTTTCTAGCCGTTGCAATGTTTGGAAATCAATTCCCACAGTAAAAGTAGGTTTCCAGACGTCCAGACATAGTACCAGACGTCCTGTATGTCGTCTGATGGACTTGCGTAAAAACCCTGTTTAGATCTGATCCAAGTCAGGGAGAGACCCGCCCAAAATCAGACGTCTGACCTTTTAATCAGACGTCTTATAGTGAACTTCCAGACGTCTGATGCTAGAATTAGACGTCTGATAAGCCTGTCAGAACAATGATTGTTCCTGATTTCGGGCTGATTCACTTGGACTTTGTTCCCAACGGCTATAGAACCCTTCCTAAGCCTTCCTAAGGCCTCTATAAATAGAGGGGAACCCTTGCAACACAAACACACTAAGAGAAACAAGAGACACACCTAAGCAACTTAGTTCCACTCTTTTGTGTCCAATTGAGGCCCTTGCTCTCCAAGCTCTAGTTTCATTCTCTTGAGAGCATCAAGCCTTCGCGCGCCCGCTCTCCCGCTGTTGATAACGAGAGCGACGTAGCGCCATCGCGTGGCACACGCACCGCGTCATCGTCGACGCACTCCTTGCAAAGGGGAGTTTCCTATTTCCTATAGAAGCTAGGTTTAATTTTGTTGGCTCTATAGGACTGTTGTTTTATTTTATCTTTGTATTTTGGTTGGGTATTCGCTTTGCGAATTCCCGTCTCCTTCGTGGGACAAAATCCTTCTCGTGGAGAGAAGGGGTTGAGGAACGCTACCCTCGTACTTGTAGCGTGGTTGTACTGAGGTTGAATCACCCTCGTTCAAAGTGATTCGTTTAGTGGATTTTGATCAACTTGGTTGATCGGAAAATCCTAACTCGAGAGGGTTAGGTGGTGGTTTTCACCCGGTTTGGGTTTCCACCTAAAAATACCTGTGTACATTGTGTGATTGATTTTTGTGAGATTGCTTTATTTTACTTCCGCAATTATTACGTCACCCCTCCTGGTAGGGAACCTTCAATTGGTATCAGAGCAGGTCTTGCTGTTTCGGCGTAACAACCCGGCAAGAGATCAAATGGAGGGAAGCACATCAGCAATCAGGATCTCCGAGGGGCAGTCCACAACCCGTCCGCCGTTCTTCGACGGGAGCAACTACCCCTACTGGAAGTTGCGGATGAAGACGTGGCTTCAAGCCACCGACTTCACAGTCTGGGCCAGGTGCGAGACCCCCTTCGACATCCCAGAGAAACCCGCCAGAGGATACTCGCAGCAGCAGATCCGGGAGCTCTCTCTCAACGCGAAAACAATGAACGCGTTGTATTGCGCGCTCAGCCCGGAGGAGTTCAACAGAATCTCGCAGTGCGCCACCGCATACGAGATTTGGCACACACTCGAGGTAACTCATGAAGGTACCTCTAAGGTAAAAACCTCAAAAATTAATTTACTTTCTCAAGAATTTGAATCTTTTTCAATGAAATCTAACGAGTCTTTAAGTGAGATGAACACTAAGTTCACTCTCATTGTAAATAACTTGAAAGCTTTAGGAAAGACTTTCATCAAGGGGGAGCTTCAAGGGAAGCTTCTTCGTTCCCTTGGACCGGAGTGGGAACAGAAAGTCACCGCCATCGAGGAGGTGAACGAAATGGAGGAGCTCAACATGGAAGATCTCCTAGGCAATCTGATGGCCTACGAGACTAAGTTGAAGCAGAAGAAGAAGGATACACCGGAGCCTAAACCAAAGAAGACTCTCGCCTTCAGAGCCGCGTCGGATAGCGAGGTAAGTTCCGACGACGAAGACTTTAGAATTTTACTTAAAAATTTTTCCAAGTTTTGTAGGGAATTAAAGAAAAAGAAAAAGGAGAAGAAGGAAAGCCCGAGACGTTGCTACCACTGCAACGGGAAAGGGCATCTGCGACCAGAATGCCCTCTTCTCAAAAAGGAGAAAAAGAAGGCGTTCCAAGCCACTTGGGACGATTCAAGCTCGGAGGAAGAAGAAGAAGAAGAAACCGCTTGCTTTGGTTTCATGGCCAGAGGAACCAACAGCGACAGCGAAAGTGGAAGCGACGACAGCGACAACGAGGTAAATCTCGATCTTCAAGAAGCTTTTAATGAACTTTTTGAGATTAGTAAATCACTTAGGGTAGAAAATAAAAGCATGAAGAAGAACCTTAGTTTTCTTAAAAATGAAAATAATAGGTTAGAAAAACAACTTAAGGATCTAGAAGCTAGTCCTAAAAATGATAACCTATTATTAGAAAATCAAGACCTCATCAATGAAAATAATAAATTGATTGAGGAAAATAATAGTCTAAAGTTAGAAATTTCTGATTTAAAGACTAAGATGGATATTATAGAAAAAGAAATCGCATGTCTTAGGGAAAATTCTAACAAATTAATCAACAAAGTAGATAAGTTTTATAGCCCTAAGGTTGAGAAAGGATCTCCATCAAGGAGACCCTCTAACAAATCCGGATCCAAGCCCACTTGGATACCGAAAAAATAATTAGAATCTTGTTTTGTAGGATTCAGGGATAACTACAATACACAGGACTGGACCTACAAGCTCAAGACTGGTCAACTCAAGTTGGGAGAACCAATGAGTAGACCAAGGAGAAGAACAAGAAGACCGACGAGACGGCGAGCAAACAACGGACCCGCCGCACGTCGACCACCAGATTGGAGACCGGCGCCAATGCCCGGGCCTCCAAGCTACGGATGGGAGCCCCATCCGATGTGGCATCCACCACCACCATTCGGGCCATTTTATTGGCCATGGTAGGTGAGGTAAAAATTCTTAACCCTATCTTATTATCATAAGCATTTAGATAGGGGGAGTTAAAAAATGATGAGCTAATTGTCAATTTTTAAGGGGGAGATATAAGGTAGCTAAATTTCCTTTAAAAAGGGGGAGAAAAATAATAACTATCGCATTGTTACAAAAAGGGGGAGAATATTACCTTTGTTAAAATAAACTCATAGAAGAGCATGTTTTAAGGGGGAGTTATAGGAAATATAAAATCAATTAAACCTTTTTGATAATGTCAAAAAGGGGGAGGATTTTTATGCATTATTTACGGTTTTGTCATCATCAAAAAGGGGGAGATTGTTGGTGCTAGAGCACCACGATCATTTGTTTTGATGATAACAAAACACGTGTTATTTAACATTTGCAATTTGAGTCCTAGATTTCAGGTCAATTGCAAATGTGGACGTGTTTAGACGGAGTTCGAGCTCGCATCCAGGATGGATTGGAGGAGCTTGACGGAAAACACAGGAGGTTCGCGTGGAGCGAAAGATTGGAGATGGAAGACAAGAAGAATAGGATAGATTCTTTTTTATCCTTTCATGTATCTCTTGTATTTATTTTCTTGCTCTTTTTGATTCCTTAGAACATTATGTTAAAGAGCCTCAAAGTACCCTAAAAGTAGTCCTAGAAACACCTGCACAACCCTAGGATACTTAGGTTTTCTGTAGAATACTTAGAAAACCAATATAGGGCTCAAACAGCATTTCCAGACGTCTGATAAAGAATTTTAAGACGTCTGACTGTTGTTTCAGACGTCTGATAACTGTTAGGCTGGACTAGTTAGTTCTGTCTGATGAAACCAGACGTCCAGACCTTAGACCAGACGTCTTAGCAGACGTCTGATGACTTTGCCAGACGTCCAATTAGTGGACCGTTGGCTGGCTTAGAAGACACTCAAGAATATGACCGTTAGAGCCTTATCAGACGTCCTTAGGACTTACCAGACGTCTGATAAATGACCGTTTTGCCTCGGCTGACCCAAAATCTCTTCTCAGAGATTTTCTAGCCGTTGCAACGTTTGGAAATCAATTCCCACAGTAAAAGTAGGTTTCCAGACGTCCAGACATAGTACCAGACGTCCTGTATGTCGTCTGATGGACTTGCGTAAAAACCCTGTTTAGATCTGATCCAAGTCAGGGAGAGACCCGCCCAAAATCAGACGTCTGACCTTTTAATCAGACGTCTTATAGTGAACTTCCAGACGTCTGATGCTAGAATTAGACGTCTGATAAGCCTGTCAGAACAATGATTGTTCCTGATTTCGGGCTGATTCACTTGGACTTTGTTCCCAACGGCTATAGAACCCTTCCTAAGCCTTCCTAAGGCCTCTATAAATAGAGGGGAACCCTTGCAACACAAACACACTAAGAGAAACAAGAGACACACCTAAGCAACTTAGTTCCACTCTTTTGTGTCCAATTGAGGCCCTTGCTCTCCAAGCTCTAGTTTCATTCTCTTGAGAGCATCAAGCCTTCGCGCGCCCGCTCTCCCGCTGTTGATAACGAGAGCGACGTAGCGCCATCGCGTGGCACACGCACCGCGTCATCGTCGACGCACTCCTTGCAAAGGGGAGTTTCCTATTTCCTATAGAAGCTAGGTTTAATTTTGTTGGCTCTATAGGACTGTTGTTTTATTTTATCTTTGTATTTTGGTTGGGTATTCGCTTTGCGAATTCCCGTCTCCTTCGTGGGACAAAATCCTTCTCGTGGAGAGAAGGGGTTGAGGAACGCTACCCTCGTACTTGTAGCGTGGTTGTACTGAGGTTGAATCACCCTCGTTCAAAGTGATTCGTTTAGTGGATTTTGATCAACTTGGTTGATCGGAAAATCCTAACTCGAGAGGGTTAGGTGGTGGTTTTCACCCGGTTTGGGTTTCCACCTAAAAATACCTGTGTACATTGTGTGATTGATTTTTGTGAGATTGCTTTATTTTACTTCCGCAATTATTACGTCACCCCTCCTGGTAGGGAACCTTCAATTGGTATCAGAGCAGGTCTTGCTGTTTCGGCGTAACAACCCGGCAAGAGATCAAATGGAGGGAAGCACATCAGCAATCAGGATCTCCGAGGGGCAGTCCACAACCCGTCCGCCGTTCTTCGACGGGAGCAACTACCCCTACTGGAAGTTGCGGATGAAGACGTGGCTTCAAGCCACCGACTTCACAGTCTGGGCCAGGTGCGAGACCCCCTTCGACATCCCAGAGAAACCCGCCAGAGGATACTCGCAGCAGCAGATCCGGGAGCTCTCTCTCAACGCGAAAACAATGAACGCGTTGTATTGCGCGCTCAGCCCGGAGGAGTTCAACAGAATCTCGCAGTGCGCCACCGCATACGAGATTTGGCACACACTCGAGGTAACTCATGAAGGTACCTCTAAGGTAAAAACCTCAAAAATTAATTTACTTTCTCAAGAATTTGAATCTTTTTCAATGAAATCTAACGAGTCTTTAAGTGAGATGAACACTAAGTTCACTCTCATTGTAAATAACTTGAAAGCTTTAGGAAAGACTTTCATCAAGGGGGAGCTTCAAGGGAAGCTTCTTCGTTCCCTTGGACCGGAGTGGGAACAGAAAGTCACCGCCATCGAGGAGGTGAACGAAATGGAGGAGCTCAACATGGAAGATCTCCTAGGCAATCTGATGGCCTACGAGACTAAGTTGAAGCAGAAGAAGAAGGATACACCGGAGCCTAAACCAAAGAAGACTCTCGCCTTCAGAGCCGCGTCGGATAGCGAGGTAAGTTCCGACGACGAAGACTTTAGAATTTTACTTAAAAATTTTTCCAAGTTTTGTAGGGAATTAAAGAAAAAGAAAAAGGAGAAGAAGGAAAGCCCGAGACGTTGCTACCACTGCAACGGGAAAGGGCATCTGCGACCAGAATGCCCTCTTCTCAAAAAGGAGAAAAAGAAGGCGTTCCAAGCCACTTGGGACGATTCAAGCTCGGAGGAAGAAGAAGAAGAAGAAACCGCTTGCTTTGGTTTCATGGCCAGAGGAACCAACAGCGACAGCGAAAGTGGAAGCGACGACAGCGACAACGAGGTAAATCTCGATCTTCAAGAAGCTTTTAATGAACTTTTTGAGATTAGTAAATCACTTAGGGTAGAAAATAAAAGCATGAAGAAGAACCTTAGTTTTCTTAAAAATGAAAATAATAGGTTAGAAAAACAACTTAAGGATCTAGAAGCTAGTCCTAAAAATGATAACCTATTATTAGAAAATCAAGACCTCATCAATGAAAATAATAAATTGATTGAGGAAAATAATAGTCTAAAGTTAGAAATTTCTGATTTAAAGACTAAGATGGATATTATAGAAAAAGAAATCGCATGTCTTAGGGAAAATTCTAACAAATTAATCAACAAAGTAGATAAGTTTTATAGCCCTAAGGTTGAGAAAGGATCTCCATCAAGGAGACCCTCTAACAAATCCGGATCCAAGCCCACTTGGATACCGAAAAAATAATTAGAATCTTGTTTTGTAGGATTCAGGGATAACTACAATACACAGGACTGGACCTACAAGCTCAAGACTGGTCAACTCAAGTTGGGAGAACCAATGAGTAGACCAAGGAGAAGAACAAGAAGACCGACGAGACGGCGAGCAAACAACGGACCCGCCGCACGTCGACCACCAGATTGGAGACCGGCGCCAATGCCCGGGCCTCCAAGCTACGGATGGGAGCCCCATCCGATGTGGCATCCACCACCACCATTCGGGCCATTTTATTGGCCATGGTAGGTGAGGTAAAAATTCTTAACCCTATCTTATTATCATAAGCATTTAG
The DNA here is from genome assembly GCA_037157565.1 of Thalassia testudinum. Taxonomy (NCBI): domain Eukaryota; kingdom Viridiplantae; phylum Streptophyta; class Magnoliopsida; order Alismatales; family Hydrocharitaceae; genus Thalassia; species Thalassia testudinum. The sequence continues at coordinate 96,913,965 of JAZHRO010000002.1, forward strand.
ATAGGGGGAGTTAAAAAATGATGAGCTAATTGTCAATTTTTAAGGGGGAGATATAAGGTAGCTAAATTTCCTTTAAAAAGGGGGAGAAAAATAATAACTATCGCATTGTTACAAAAAGGGGGAGAATATTACCTTTGTTAAAATAAACTCATAGAAGAGCATGTTTTAAGGGGGAGTTATAGGAAATATAAAATCAATTAAACCTTTTTGATAATGTCAAAAAGGGGGAGGATTTTTATGCATTATTTACGGTTTTGTCATCATCAAAAAGGGGGAGATTGTTGGTGCTAGAGCACCACGATCATTTGTTTTGATGATAACAAAACACGTGTTATTTAACATTTGCAATTTGAGTCCTAGATTTCAGGTCAATTGCAAATGTGGACGTGTTTAGACGGAGTTCGAGCTCGCATCCAGGATGGATTGGAGGAGCTTGACGGAAAACACAGGAGGTTCGCGTGGAGCGAAAGATTGGAGATGGAAGACAAGAAGAATAGGATAGATTCTTTTTTATCCTTTCATGTATCTCTTGTATTTATTTTCTTGCTCTTTTTGATTCCTTAGAACATTATGTTAAAGAGCCTCAAAGTACCCTAAAAGTAGTCCTAGAAACACCTGCACAACCCTAGGATACTTAGGTTTTCTGTAGAATACTTAGAAAACCAATATAGGGCTCAAACAGCATTTCCAGACGTCTGATAAAGAATTTTAAGACGTCTGACTGTTGTTTCAGACGTCTGATAACTGTTAGGCTGGACTAGTTAGTTCTGTCTGATGAAACCAGACGTCCAGACCTTAGACCAGACGTCTTAGCAGACGTCTGATGACTTTGCCAGACGTCCAATTAGTGGACCGTTGGCTGGCTTAGAAGACACTCAAGAATATGACCGTTAGAGCCTTATCAGACGTCCTTAGGACTTACCAGACGTCTGATAAATGACCGTTTTGCCTCGGCTGACCCAAAATCTCTTCTCAGAGATTTTCTAGCCGTTGCAACGTTTGGAAATCAATTCCCACAGTAAAAGTAGGTTTCCAGACGTCCAGACATAGTACCAGACGTCCTGTATGTCGTCTGATGGACTTGCGTAAAAACCCTGTTTAGATCTGATCCAAGTCAGGGAGAGACCCGCCCAAAATCAGACGTCTGACCTTTTAATCAGACGTCTTATAGTGAACTTCCAGACGTCTGATGCTAGAATTAGACGTCTGATAAGCCTGTCAGAACAATGATTGTTCCTGATTTCGGGCTGATTCACTTGGACTTTGTTCCCAACGGCTATAGAACCCTTCCTAAGCCTTCCTAAGGCCTCTATAAATAGAGGGGAACCCTTGCAACACAAACACACTAAGAGAAACAAGAGACACACCTAAGCAACTTAGTTCCACTCTTTTGTGTCCAATTGAGGCCCTTGCTCTCCAAGCTCTAGTTTCATTCTCTTGAGAGCATCAAGCCTTCGCGCGCCCGCTCTCCCGCTGTTGATAACGAGAGCGACGTAGCGCCATCGCGTGGCACACGCACCGCGTCATCGTCGACGCACTCCTTGCAAAGGGGAGTTTCCTATTTCCTATAGAAGCTAGGTTTAATTTTGTTGGCTCTATAGGACTGTTGTTTTATTTTATCTTTGTATTTTGGTTGGGTATTCGCTTTGCGAATTCCCGTCTCCTTCGTGGGACAAAATCCTTCTCGTGGAGAGAAGGGGTTGAGGAACGCTACCCTCGTACTTGTAGCGTGGTTGTACTGAGGTTGAATCACCCTCGTTCAAAGTGATTCGTTTAGTGGATTTTGATCAACTTGGTTGATCGGAAAATCCTAACTCGAGAGGGTTAGGTGGTGGTTTTCACCCGGTTTGGGTTTCCACCTAAAAATACCTGTGTACATTGTGTGATTGATTTTTGTGAGATTGCTTTATTTTACTTCCGCAATTATTACGTCACCCCTCCTGGTAGGGAACCTTCAATTGGTATCAGAGCAGGTCTTGCTGTTTCGGCGTAACAACCCGGCAAGAGATCAAATGGAGGGAAGCACATCAGCAATCAGGATCTCCGAGGGGCAGTCCACAACCCGTCCGCCGTTCTTCGACGGGAGCAACTACCCCTACTGGAAGTTGCGGATGAAGACGTGGCTTCAAGCCACCGACTTCACAGTCTGGGCCAGGTGCGAGACCCCCTTCGACATCCCAGAGAAACCCGCCAGAGGATACTCGCAGCAGCAGATCCGGGAGCTCTCTCTCAACGCGAAAACAATGAACGCGTTGTATTGCGCGCTCAGCCCGGAGGAGTTCAACAGAATCTCGCAGTGCGCCACCGCATACGAGATTTGGCACACACTCGAGGTAACTCATGAAGGTACCTCTAAGGTAAAAACCTCAAAAATTAATTTACTTTCTCAAGAATTTGAATCTTTTTCAATGAAATCTAACGAGTCTTTAAGTGAGATGAACACTAAGTTCACTCTCATTGTAAATAACTTGAAAGCTTTAGGAAAGACTTTCATCAAGGGGGAGCTTCAAGGGAAGCTTCTTCGTTCCCTTGGACCGGAGTGGGAACAGAAAGTCACCGCCATCGAGGAGGTGAACGAAATGGAGGAGCTCAACATGGAAGATCTCCTAGGCAATCTGATGGCCTACGAGACTAAGTTGAAGCAGAAGAAGAAGGATACACCGGAGCCTAAACCAAAGAAGACTCTCGCCTTCAGAGCCGCGTCGGATAGCGAGGTAAGTTCCGACGACGAAGACTTTAGAATTTTACTTAAAAATTTTTCCAAGTTTTGTAGGGAATTAAAGAAAAAGAAAAAGGAGAAGAAGGAAAGCCCGAGACGTTGCTACCACTGCAACGGGAAAGGGCATCTGCGACCAGAATGCCCTCTTCTCAAAAAGGAGAAAAAGAAGGCGTTCCAAGCCACTTGGGACGATTCAAGCTCGGAGGAAGAAGAAGAAGAAGAAACCGCTTGCTTTGGTTTCATGGCCAGAGGAACCAACAGCGACAGCGAAAGTGGAAGCGACGACAGCGACAACGAGGTAAATCTCGATCTTCAAGAAGCTTTTAATGAACTTTTTGAGATTAGTAAATCACTTAGGGTAGAAAATAAAAGCATGAAGAAGAACCTTAGTTTTCTTAAAAATGAAAATAATAGGTTAGAAAAACAACTTAAGGATCTAGAAGCTAGTCCTAAAAATGATAACCTATTATTAGAAAATCAAGACCTCATCAATGAAAATAATAAATTGATTGAGGAAAATAATAGTCTAAAGTTAGAAATTTCTGATTTAAAGACTAAGATGGATATTATAGAAAAAGAAATCGCATGTCTTAGGGAAAATTCTAACAAATTAATCAACAAAGTAGATAAGTTTTATAGCCCTAAGGTTGAGAAAGGATCTCCATCAAGGAGACCCTCTAACAAATCCGGATCCAAGCCCACTTGGATACCGAAAAAATAATTAGAATCTTGTTTTGTAGGATTCAGGGATAACTACAATACACAGGACTGGACCTACAAGCTCAAGACTGGTCAACTCAAGTTGGGAGAACCAATGAGTAGACCAAGGAGAAGAACAAGAAGACCGACGAGACGGCGAGCAAACAACGGACCCGCCGCACGTCGACCACCAGATTGGAGACCGGCGCCAATGCCCGGGCCTCCAAGCTACGGATGGGAGCCCCATCCGATGTGGCATCCACCACCACCATTCGGGCCATTTTATTGGCCATGGTAGGTGAGGTAAAAATTCTTAACCCTATCTTATTATCATAAGCATTTAGATAGGGGGAGTTAAAAAATGATGAGCTAATTGTCAATTTTTAAGGGGGAGATATAAGGTAGCTAAATTTCCTTTAAAAAGGGGGAGAAAAATAATAACTATCGCATTGTTACAAAAAGGGGGAGAATATTACCTTTGTTAAAATAAACTCATAGAAGAGCATGTTTTAAGGGGGAGTTATAGGAAATATAAAATCAATTAAACCTTTTTGATAATGTCAAAAAGGGGGAGGATTTTTATGCATTATTTACGGTTTTGTCATCATCAAAAAGGGGGAGATTGTTGGTGCTAGAGCACCACGATCATTTGTTTTGATGATAACAAAACACGTGTTATTTAACATTTGCAATTTGAGTCCTAGATTTCAGGTCAATTGCAAATGTGGACGTGTTTAGACGGAGTTCGAGCTCGCATCCAGGATGGATTGGAGGAGCTTGACGGAAAACACAGGAGGTTCGCGTGGAGCGAAAGATTGGAGATGGAAGACAAGAAGAATAGGATAGATTCTTTTTTATCCTTTCATGTATCTCTTGTATTTATTTTCTTGCTCTTTTTGATTCCTTAGAACATTATGTTAAAGAGCCTCAAAGTACCCTAAAAGTAGTCCTAGAAACACCTGCACAACCCTAGGATACTTAGGTTTTCTGTAGAATACTTAGAAAACCAATATAGGGCTCAAACAGCATTTCCAGACGTCTGATAAAGAATTTTAAGACGTCTGACTGTTGTTTCAGACGTCTGATAACTGTTAGGCTGGACTAGTTAGTTCTGTCTGATGAAACCAGACGTCCAGACCTTAGACCAGACGTCTTAGCAGACGTCTGATGACTTTGCCAGACGTCCAATTAGTGGACCGTTGGCTGGCTTAGAAGACACTCAAGAATATGACCGTTAGAGCCTTATCAGACGTCCTTAGGACTTACCAGACGTCTGATAAATGACCGTTTTGCCTCGGCTGACCCAAAATCTCTTCTCAGAGATTTTCTAGCCGTTGCAACGTTTGGAAATCAATTCCCACAGTAAAAGTAGGTTTCCAGACGTCCAGACATAGTACCAGACGTCCTGTATGTCGTCTGATGGACTTGCGTAAAAACCCTGTTTAGATCTGATCCAAGTCAGGGAGAGACCCGCCCAAAATCAGACGTCTGACCTTTTAATCAGACGTCTTATAGTGAACTTCCAGACGTCTGATGCTAGAATTAGACGTCTGATAAGCCTGTCAGAACAATGATTGTTCCTGATTTCGGGCTGATTCACTTGGACTTTGTTCCCAACGGCTATAGAACCCTTCCTAAGCCTTCCTAAGGCCTCTATAAATAGAGGGGAACCCTTGCAACACAAACACACTAAGAGAAACAAGAGACACACCTAAGCAACTTAGTTCCACTCTTTTGTGTCCAATTGAGGCCCTTGCTCTCCAAGCTCTAGTTTCATTCTCTTGAGAGCATCAAGCCTTCGCGCGCCCGCTCTCCCGCTGTTGATAACGAGAGCGACGTAGCGCCATCGCGTGGCACACGCACCGCGTCATCGTCGACGCACTCCTTGCAAAGGGGAGTTTCCTATTTCCTATAGAAGCTAGGTTTAATTTTGTTGGCTCTATAGGACTGTTGTTTTATTTTATCTTTGTATTTTGGTTGGGTATTCGCTTTGCGAATTCCCGTCTCCTTCGTGGGACAAAATCCTTCTCGTGGAGAGAAGGGGTTGAGGAACGCTACCCTCGTACTTGTAGCGTGGTTGTACTGAGGTTGAATCACCCTCGTTCAAAGTGATTCGTTTAGTGGATTTTGATCAACTTGGTTGATCGGAAAATCCTAACTCGAGAGGGTTAGGTGGTGGTTTTCACCCGGTTTGGGTTTCCACCTAAAAATACCTGTGTACATTGTGTGATTGATTTTTGTGAGATTGCTTTATTTTACTTCCGCAATTATTACGTCACCCCTCCTGGTAGGGAACCTTCAATTGGTATCAGAGCAGGTCTTGCTGTTTCGGCGTAACAACCCGGCAAGAGATCAAATGGAGGGAAGCACATCAGCAATCAGGATCTCCGAGGGGCAGTCCACAACCCGTCCGCCGTTCTTCGACGGGAGCAACTACCCCTACTGGAAGTTGCGGATGAAGACGTGGCTTCAAGCCACCGACTTCACAGTCTGGGCCAGGTGCGAGACCCCCTTCGACATCCCAGAGAAACCCGCCAGAGGATACTCGCAGCAGCAGATCCGGGAGCTCTCTCTCAACGCGAAAACAATGAACGCGTTGTATTGCGCGCTCAGCCCGGAGGAGTTCAACAGAATCTCGCAGTGCGCCACCGCATACGAGATTTGGCACACACTCGAGGTAACTCATGAAGGTACCTCTAAGGTAAAAACCTCAAAAATTAATTTACTTTCTCAAGAATTTGAATCTTTTTCAATGAAATCTAACGAGTCTTTAAGTGAGATGAACACTAAGTTCACTCTCATTGTAAATAACTTGAAAGCTTTAGGAAAGACTTTCATCAAGGGGGAGCTTCAAGGGAAGCTTCTTCGTTCCCTTGGACCGGAGTGGGAACAGAAAGTCACCGCCATCGAGGAGGTGAACGAAATGGAGGAGCTCAACATGGAAGATCTCCTAGGCAATCTGATGGCCTACGAGACTAAGTTGAAGCAGAAGAAGAAGGATACACCGGAGCCTAAACCAAAGAAGACTCTCGCCTTCAGAGCCGCGTCGGATAGCGAGGTAAGTTCCGACGACGAAGACTTTAGAATTTTACTTAAAAATTTTTCCAAGTTTTGTAGGGAATTAAAGAAAAAGAAAAAGGAGAAGAAGGAAAGCCCGAGACGTTGCTACCACTGCAACGGGAAAGGGCATCTGCGACCAGAATGCCCTCTTCTCAAAAAGGAGAAAAAGAAGGCGTTCCAAGCCACTTGGGACGATTCAAGCTCGGAGGAAGAAGAAGAAGAAGAAACCGCTTGCTTTGGTTTCATGGCCAGAGGAACCAACAGCGACAGCGAAAGTGGAAGCGACGACAGCGACAACGAGGTAAATCTCGATCTTCAAGAAGCTTTTAATGAACTTTTTGAGATTAGTAAATCACTTAGGGTAGAAAATAAAAGCATGAAGAAGAACCTTAGTTTTCTTAAAAATGAAAATAATAGGTTAGAAAAACAACTTAAGGATCTAGAAGCTAGTCCTAAAAATGATAACCTATTATTAGAAAATCAAGACCTCATCAATGAAAATAATAAATTGATTGAGGAAAATAATAGTCTAAAGTTAGAAATTTCTGATTTAAAGACTAAGATGGATATTATAGAAAAAGAAATCGCATGTCTTAGGGAAAATTCTAACAAATTAATCAACAAAGTAGATAAGTTTTATAGCCCTAAGGTTGAGAAAGGATCTCCATCAAGGAGACCCTCTAACAAATCCGGATCCAAGCCCACTTGGATACCGAAAAAATAATTAGAATCTTGTTTTGTAGGATTCAGGGATAACTACAATACACAGGACTGGACCTACAAGCTCAAGACTGGTCAACTCAAGTTGGGAGAACCAATGAGTAGACCAAGGAGAAGAACAAGAAGACCGACGAGACGGCGAGCAAACAACGGACCCGCCGCACGTCGACCACCAGATTGGAGACCGGCGCCAATGCCCGGGCCTCCAAGCTACGGATGGGAGCCCCATCCGATGTGGCATCCACCACCACCATTCGGGCCATTTTATTGGCCATGGTAGGTGAGGTAAAAATTCTTAACCCTATCTTATTATCATAAGCATTTAGATAGGGGGAGTTAAAAAATGATGAGCTAATTGTCAATTTTTAAGGGGGAGATATAAGGTAGCTAAATTTCCTTTAAAAAGGGGGAGAAAAATAATAACTATCGCATTGTTACAAAAAGGGGGAGAATATTACCTTTGTTAAAATAAACTCATAGAAGAGCATGTTTTAAGGGGGAGTTATAGGAAATATAAAATCAATTAAACCTTTTTGATAATGTCAAAAAGGGGGAGGATTTTTATGCATTATTTACGGTTTTGTCATCATCAAAAAGGGGGAGATTGTTGGTGCTAGAGCACCACGATCATTTGTTTTGATGATAACAAAACACGTGTTATTTAACATTTGCAATTTGAGTCCTAGATTTCAGGTCAATTGCAAATGTGGACGTGTTTAGACGGAGTTCGAGCTCGCATCCAGGATGGATTGGAGGAGCTTGACGGAAAACACAGGAGGTTCGCGTGGAGCGAAAGATTGGAGATGGAAGACAAGAAGAATAGGATAGATTCTTTTTTATCCTTTCATGTATCTCTTGTATTTATTTTCTTGCTCTTTTTGATTCCTTAGAACATTATGTTAAAGAGCCTCAAAGTACCCTAAAAGTAGTCCTAGAAACACCTGCACAACCCTAGGATACTTAGGTTTTCTGTAGAATACTTAGAAAACCAATATAGGGCTCAAACAGCATTTCCAGACGTCTGATAAAGAATTTTAAGACGTCTGACTGTTGTTTCAGACGTCTGATAACTGTTAGGCTGGACTAGTTAGTTCTGTCTGATGAAACCAGACGTCCAGACCTTAGACCAGACGTCTTAGCAGACGTCTGATGACTTTGCCAGACGTCCAATTAGTGGACCGTTGGCTGGCTTAGAAGACACTCAAGAATATGACCGTTAGAGCCTTATCAGACGTCCTTAGGACTTACCAGACGTCTGATAAATGACCGTTTTGCCTCGGCTGACCCAAAATCTCTTCTCAGAGATTTTCTAGCCGTTGCAATGTTTGGAAATCAATTCCCACAGTAAAAGTAGGTTTCCAGACGTCCAGACATAGTACCAGACGTCCTGTATGTCGTCTGATGGACTTGCGTAAAAACCCTGTTTAGATCTGATCCAAGTCAGGGAGAGACCCGCCCAAAATCAGACGTCTGACCTTTTAATCAGACGTCTTATAGTGAACTTCCAGACGTCTGATGCTAGAATTAGACGTCTGATAAGCCTGTCAGAACAATGATTGTTCCTGATTTCGGGCTGATTCACTTGGACTTTGTTCCCAACGGCTATAGAACCCTTCCTAAGCCTTCCTAAGGCCTCTATAAATAGAGGGGAACCCTTGCAACACAAACACACTAAGAGAAACAAGAGACACACCTAAGCAACTTAGTTCCACTCTTTTGTGTCCAATTGAGGCCCTTGCTCTCCAAGCTCTAGTTTCATTCTCTTGAGAGCATCAAGCCTTCGCGCGCCCGCTCTCCCGCTGTTGATAACGAGAGCGACGTAGCGCCATCGCGTGGCACACGCACCGCGTCATCGTCGACGCACTCCTTGCAAAGGGGAGTTTCCTATTTCCTATAGAAGCTAGGTTTAATTTTGTTGGCTCTATAGGACTGTTGTTTTATTTTATCTTTGTATTTTGGTTGGGTATTCGCTTTGCGAATTCCCGTCTCCTTCGTGGGACAAAATCCTTCTCGTGGAGAGAAGGGGTTGAGGAACGCTACCCTCGTACTTGTAGCGTGGTTGTACTGAGGTTGAATCACCCTCGTTCAAAGTGATTCGTTTAGTGGATTTTGATCAACTTGGTTGATCGGAAAATCCTAACTCGAGAGGGTTAGGTGGTGGTTTTCACCCGGTTTGGGTTTCCACCTAAAAATACCTGTGTACATTGTGTGATTGATTTTTGTGAGATTGCTTTATTTTACTTCCGCAATTATTACGTCACCCCTCCTGGTAGGGAACCTTCAATTGGTATCAGAGCAGGTCTTGCTGTTTCGGCGTAACAACCCGGCAAGAGATCAAATGGAGGGAAGCACATCAGCAATCAGGATCTCCGAGGGGCAGTCCACAACCCGTCCGCCGTTCTTCGACGGGAGCAACTACCCCTACTGGAAGTTGCGGATGAAGACGTGGCTTCAAGCCACCGACTTCACAGTCTGGGCCAGGTGCGAGACCCCCTTCGACATCCCAGAGAAACCCGCCAGAGGATACTCGCAGCAGCAGATCCGGGAGCTCTCTCTCAACGCGAAAACAATGAACGCGTTGTATTGCGCGCTCAGCCCGGAGGAGTTCAACAGAATCTCGCAGTGCGCCACCGCATACGAGATTTGGCACACACTCGAGGTAACTCATGAAGGTACCTCTAAGGTAAAAACCTCAAAAATTAATTTACTTTCTCAAGAATTTGAATCTTTTTCAATGAAATCTAACGAGTCTTTAAGTGAGATGAACACTAAGTTCACTCTCATTGTAAATAACTTGAAAGCTTTAGGAAAGACTTTCATCAAGGGGGAGCTTCAAGGGAAGCTTCTTCGTTCCCTTGGACCGGAGTGGGAACAGAAAGTCACCGCCATCGAGGAGGTGAACGAAATGGAGGAGCTCAACATGGAAGATCTCCTAGGCAATCTGATGGCCTACGAGACTAAGTTGAAGCAGAAGAAGAAGGATACACCGGAGCCTAAACCAAAGAAGACTCTCGCCTTCAGAGCCGCGTCGGATAGCGAGGTAAGTTCCGACGACGAAGACTTTAGAATTTTACTTAAAAATTTTTCCAAGTTTTGTAGGGAATTAAAGAAAAAGAAAAAGGAGAAGAAGGAAAGCCCGAGACGTTGCTACCACTGCAACGGGAAAGGGCATCTGCGACCAGAATGCCCTCTTCTCAAAAAGGAGAAAAAGAAGGCGTTCCAAGCCACTTGGGACGATTCAAGCTCGGAGGAAGAAGAAGAAGAAGAAACCGCTTGCTTTGGTTTCATGGCCAGAGGAACCAACAGCGACAGCGAAAGTGGAAGCGACGACAGCGACAACGAGGTAAATCTCGATCTTCAAGAAGCTTTTAATGAACTTTTTGAGATTAGTAAATCACTTAGGGTAGAAAATAAAAGCATGAAGAAGAACCTTAGTTTTCTTAAAAATGAAAATAATAGGTTAGAAAAACAACTTAAGGATCTAGAAGCTAGTCCTAAAAATGATAACCTATTATTAGAAAATCAAGACCTCATCAATGAAAATAATAAATTGATTGAGGAAAATAATAGTCTAAAGTTAGAAATTTCTTATTTAAAGACTAAGATGGATATTATAGAAAAAGAAATCGCATGTCTTAGGGAAAATTCTAACAAATTAATCAACAAAGTAGATAAGTTTTATAGCCCTAAGGTTGAGAAAGGATCTCCATCAAGGAGACCCTCTAACAAATCCGGATCCAAGCCCACTTGGATACCGAAAAAATAATTAGAATCTTGTTTTGTAGGATTCAGGGATAACTACAATACACAGGACTGGACCTACAAGCTCAAGACTGGTCAACTCAAGTTGGGAGAACCAATGAGTAGACCAAGGAGAAGAACAAGAAGACCGACGAGACGGCGAGCAAACAACGGACCCGCCGCACGTCGACCACCAGATTGGAGACCGGCGCCAATGCCCGGGCCTCCAAGCTACGGATGGGAGCCCCATCCGATGTGGCATCCACCACCACCATTCGGGCCATTTTATTGGCCATGGTAGGTGAGGTAAAAATTCTTAACCCTATCTTATTATCATAAGCATTTAGATAGGGGGAGTTAAAAAATGATGAGCTAATTGTCAATTTTTAAGGGGGAGATATAAGGTAGCTAAATTTCCTTTAAAAAGGGGGAGAAAAATAATAACTATCGCATTGTTACAAAAAGGGGGAGAATATTACCTTTGTTAAAATAAACTCATAGAAGAGCATGTTTTAAGGGGGAGTTATAGGAAATATAAAATCAATTAAACCTTTTTGATAATGTCAAAAAGGGGGAGGATTTTTATGCATTATTTACGGTTTTGTCATCATCAAAAAGGGGGAGATTGTTGGTGCTAGAGCACCACGATCATTTGTTTTGATGATAACAAAACACGTGTTATTTAACATTTGCAATTTGAGTCCTAGATTTCAGGTCAATTGCAAATGTGGACGTGTTTAGACGGAGTTCGAGCTCGCATCCAGGATGGATTGGAGGAGCTTGACGGAAAACACAGGAGGTTCGCGTGGAGCGAAAGATTGGAGATGGAAGACAAGAAGAATAGGATAGATTCTTTTTTATCCTTTCATGTATCTCTTGTATTTATTTTCTTGCTCTTTTTGATTCCTTAGAACATTATGTTAAAGAGCCTCAAAGTACCCTAAAAGTAGTCCTAGAAACACCTGCACAACCCTAGGATACTTAGGTTTTCTGTAGAATACTTAGAAAACCAATATAGGGCTCAAACAGCATTTCCAAACGTCTGATAAAGAATTTTAAGACGTCTGACTGTTGTTTCAGACGTCTGATAACTGTTAGGCTGGACTAGTTAGTTCTGTCTGATGAAACCAGACGTCCAGACCTTAGACCAGACGTCTTAGCAGACGTCTGATGACTTTGCCAGACGTCCAATTAGTGGACCGTTGGCTGGCTTAGAAGACACTCAAGAATATGACCGTTAGAGCCTTATCAGACGTCCTTAGGACTTACCAGACGTCTGATAAATGACCGTTTTGCCTCGGCTGACCCAAAATCTCTTCTCAGAGATTTTCTAGCCGTTGCAATGTTTGGAAATCAATTCCCACAGTAAAAGTAGGTTTCCAGACGTCCAGACATAGTACCAGACATCCTGTATGTCGTCTGATGGACTTGCGTAAAAACCCTGTTTAGATCTGATCCAAGTCAGGGAGAGACCCGCCCAAAATCAGACGTCTGACCTTTTAATCAGACGTCTTATAGTGAACTTCCAGACGTCTGATGCTAGAATTAGACGTCTGATAAGCCTGTCAGAACAATGATTGTTCCTGATTTCGGGCTGATTCACTTGGACTTTGTTCCCAACGGCTATAGAACCCTTCCTAAGCCTTCCTAAGGCCTCTATAAATAGAGGGGAACCCTTGCAACACAAACACACTAAGAGAAACAAGAGACACACCTAAGCAACTTAGTTCCACTCTTTTGTGTCCAATTGAGGCCCTTGCTCTCCAAGCTCTAGTTTCATTCTCTTGAGAGCATCAAGCCTTCGCGCGCCCGCTCTCCCGCTGTTGATAACGAGAGCGACGTAGCGCCATCGCGTGGCACACGCACCGCGTCATCGTCGACGCACTCCTTGCAAAGGGGAGTTTCCTATTTCCTATAGAAGCTAGGTTTAATTTTGTTGGCTCTATAGGACTGTTGTTTTATTTTATCTTTGTATTTTGGTTGGGTATTCGCTTTGCGAATTCCCGTCTCCTTCGTGGGACAAAATCCTTCTCGTGGAGAGAAGGGGTTGAGGAACGCTACCCTCGTACTTGTAGCGTGGTTGTACTGAGGTTGAATCACCCTCGTTCAAAGTGATTCGTTTAGTGGATTTTGATCAACTTGGTTGATCGGAAAATCCTAACTCGAGAGGGTTAGGTGGTGGTTTTCACCCGGTTTGGGTTTCCACCTAAAAATACCTGTGTACATTGTGTGATTGATTTTTGTGAGATTGCTTTATTTTACTTCCGCAATTATTACGTCACCCCTCCTGGTAGGGAACCTTCAATTGGTATCAGAGCAGGTCTTGCTGTTTCGGCGTAACAACCCGGCAAGAGATCAAATGGAGGGAAGCACATCAGCAATCAGGATCTCCGAGGGGCAGTCCACAACCCGTCCGCCGTTCTTCGACGGGAGCAACTACCCCTACTGGAAGTTGCGGATGAAGACGTGGCTTCAAGCCACCGACTTCACAGTCTGGGCCAGGTGCGAGACCCCCTTCGACATCCCAGAGAAACCCGCCAGAGGATACTCGCAGCAGCAGATCCGGGAGCTCTCTCTCAACGCGAAAACAATGAACGCGTTGTATTGCGCGCTCAGCCCGGAGGAGTTCAACAGAATCTCGCAGTGCGCCACCGCATACGAGATTTGGCACACACTCGAGGTAACTCATGAAGGTACCTCTAAGGTAAAAACCTCAAAAATTAATTTACTTTCTCAAGAATTTGAATCTTTTTCAATGAAATCTAACGAGTCTTTAAGTGAGATGAACACTAAGTTCACTCTCATTGTAAATAACTTGAAAGCTTTAGGAAAGACTTTCATCAAGGGGGAGCTTCAAGGGAAGCTTCTTCGTTCCCTTGGACCGGAGTGGGAACAGAAAGTCACCGCCATCGAGGAGGTGAACGAAATGGAGGAGCTCAACATGGAAGATCTCCTAGGCAATCTGATGGCCTACGAGACTAAGTTGAAGCAGAAGAAGAAGGATACACCGGAGCCTAAACCAAAGAAGACTCTCGCCTTCAGAGCCGCGTCGGATAGCGAGGTAAGTTCCGACGACGAAGACTTTAGAATTTTACTTAAAAATTTTTCCAAGTTTTGTAGGGAATTAAAGAAAAAGAAAAAGGAGAAGAAGGAAAGCCCGAGACGTTGCTACCACTGCAACGGGAAAGGGCATCTGCGACCAGAATGCCCTCTTCTCAAAAAGGAGAAAAAGAAGGCGTTCCAAGCCACTTGGGACGATTCAAGCTCGGAGGAAGAAGAAGAAGAAGAAACCGCTTGCTTTGGTTTCATGGCCAGAGGAACCAACAGCGACAGCGAAAGTGGAAGCGACGACAGCGACAACGAGGTAAATCTCGATCTTCAAGAAGCTTTTAATGAACTTTTTGAGATTAGTAAATCACTTAGGGTAGAAAATAAAAGCATGAAGAAGAACCTTAGTTTTCTTAAAAATGAAAATAATAGGTTAGAAAAATAACTTAAGGATCTAGAAGCTAGTCCTAAAAATGATAACCTATTATTAGAAAATCAAGACCTCATCAATGAAAATAATAAATTGATTGAGGAAAATAATAGTCTAAAGTTAGAAATTTCTGATTTAAAGACTAAGATGGATATTATAGAAAAAGAAATCGCATGTCTTAGGGAAAATTCTAACAAATTAATCAACAAAGTAGATAAGTTTTATAGCCCTAAGGTTGAGAAAGGATCTCCATCAAGGAGACCCTCTAACAAATCCGGATCCAAGCCCACTTGGATACCGAAAAAATAATTAGAATCTTGTTTTGTAGGATTCAGGGATAACTACAATACACAGGACTGGACCTACAAGCTCAAGACTGGTCAACTCAAGTTGGGAGAACCAATGAGTAGACCAAGGAGAAGAACAAGAAGACCGACGAGACGGCGAGCAAACAACGGACCCGCCGCACGTCGACCACCAGATTGGAGACCGGCGCCAATGCCCGGGCCTCCAAGCTACGGATGGGAGCCCCATCCGATGTGGCATCCACCACCACCATTCGGGCCATTTTATTGGCCATGGTAGGTGAGGTAAAAATTCTTAACCCTATCTTATTATCATAAGCATTTAGATAGGGGGAGTTAAAAAATGATGAGCTAATTGTCAATTTTTAAGGGGGAGATATAAGGTAGCTAAATTTCCTTTAAAAAGGGGGAGAAAAATAATAACTATCGCATTGTTACAAAAAGGGGGAGAATATTACCTTTGTTAAAATAAACTCATAGAAGAGCATGTTTTAAGGGGGAGTTATAGGAAATATAAAATCAATTAAACCTTTTTGATAATGTCAAAAAGGGGGAGGATTTTTATGCATTATTTACGGTTTTGTCATCATCAAAAAGGGGGAGATTGTTGGTGCTAGAGCACCACGATCATTTGTTTTGATGATAACAAAACACGTGTTATTTAACATTTGCAATTTGAGTCCTAGATTTCAGGTCAATTGCAAATGTGGACGTGTTTAGACGGAGTTCGAGCTCGCATCCAGGATGGATTGGAGGAGCTTGACGGAAAACACAGGAGGTTCGCGTGGAGCGAAAGATTGGAGATGGAAGACAAGAAGAATAGGATAGATTCTTTTTTATCCTTTCATGTATCTCTTGTATTTATTTTCTTGCTCTTTTTGATTCCTTAGAACATTATGTTAAAGAGCCTCAAAGTACCCTAAAAGTAGTCCTAGAAACACCTGCACAACCCTAGGATACTTAGGTTTTCTGTAGAATACTTAGAAAACCAATATAGGGCTCAAACAGCATTTCCAGACGTCTGATAAAGAATTTTAAGACGTCTGACTGTTGTTTCAGACGTCTGATAACTGTTAGGCTGGACTAGTTAGTTCTGTCTGATGAAACCAGACGTCCAGACCTTAGACCAGACGTCTTAGCAGACGTCTGATGACTTTGCCAGACGTCCAATTAGTGGACCGTTGGCTGGCTTAGAAGACACTCAAGAATATGACCGTTAGAGCCTTATCAGACGTCCTTAGGACTTACCAGACGTCTGATAAATGACCGTTTTGCCTCGGCTGACCCAAAATCTCTTCTCAGAGATTTTCTAGCCGTTGCAATGTTTGGAAATCAATTCCCACAGTAAAAGTAGGTTTCCAGACGTCCAGACATAGTACCAGACGTCCTGTATGTCGTCTGATGGACTTGCGTAAAAACCCTGTTTAGATCTGATCCAAGTCAGGGAGAGACCCGCCCAAAATCAGACGTCTGACCTTTTAATCAGACGTCTTATAGTGAACTTCCAGACGTCTGATGCTAGAATTAGACGTCTGATAAGCCTGTCAGAACAATGATTGTTCCTGATTTCGGGCTGATTCACTTGGACTTTGTTCCCAACGGCTATAGAACCCTTCCTAAGCCTTCCTAAGGCCTCTATAAATAGAGGGGAACCCTTGCAACACAAACACACTAAGAGAAACAAGAGACACACCTAAGCAACTTAGTTCCACTCTTTTGTGTCCAATTGAGGCCCTTGCTCTCCAAGCTCTAGTTTCATTCTCTTGAGAGCATCAAGCCTTCGCGCGCCCGCTCTCCCGCTGTTGATAACGAGAGCGACGTAGCGCCATCGCGTGGCACACGCACCGCGTCATCGTCGACGCACTCCTTGCAAAGGGGAGTTTCCTATTTCCTATAGAAGCTAGGTTTAATTTTGTTGGCTCTATAGGACTGTTGTTTTATTTTATCTTTGTATTTTGGTTGGGTATTCGCTTTGCGAATTCCCGTCTCCTTCGTGGGACAAAATCCTTCTCGTGGAGAGAAGGGGTTGAGGAACGCTACCCTCGTACTTGTAGCGTGGTTGTACTGAGGTTGAATCACCCTCGTTCAAAGTGATTCGTTTAGTGGATTTTGATCAACTTGGTTGATCGGAAAATCCTAACTCGAGAGGGTTAGGTGGTGGTTTTCACCCGGTTTGGGTTTCCACCTAAAAATACCTGTGTACATTGTGTGATTGATTTTTGTGAGATTGCTTTATTTTACTTCCGCAATTATTACGTCACCCCTCCTGGTAGGGAACCTTCAATTGGTATCAGAGCAGGTCTTGCTGTTTCGGCGTAACAACCCGGCAAGAGATCAAATGGAGGGAAGCACATCAGCAATCAGGATCTCCGAGGGGCAGTCCACAACCCGTCCGCCGTTCTTCGACGGGAGCAACTACCCCTACTGGAAGTTGCGGATGAAGACGTGGCTTCAAGCCACCGACTTCACAGTCTGGGCCAGGTGCGAGACCCCCTTCGACATCCCAGAGAAACCCGCCAGAGGATACTCGCAGCAGCAGATCCGGGAGCTCTCTCTCAACGCGAAAACAATGAACGCGTTGTATTGCGCGCTCAGCCCGGAGGAGTTCAACAGAATCTCGCAGTGCGCCACCGCATACGAGATTTGGCACACACTCGAGGTAACTCATGAAGGTACCTCTAAGGTAAAAACCTCAAAAATTAATTTACTTTCTCAAGAATTTGAATCTTTTTCAATGAAATCTAACGAGTCTTTAAGTGAGATGAACACTAAGTTCACTCTCATTGTAAATAACTTGAAAGCTTTAGGAAAGACTTTCATCAAGGGGGAGCTTCAAGGGAAGCTTCTTCGTTCCCTTGGACCGGAGTGGGAACAGAAAGTCACCGCCATCGAGGAGGTGAACGAAATGGAGGAGCTCAACATGGAAGATCTCCTAGGCAATCTGATGGCCTACGAGACTAAGTTGAAGCAGAAGAAGAAGGATACACCGGAGCCTAAACCAAAGAAGACTCTCGCCTTCAGAGCCGCGTCGGATAGCGAGGTAAGTTCCGACGACGAAGACTTTAGAATTTTACTTAAAAATTTTTCCAAGTTTTGTAGGGAATTAAAGAAAAAGAAAAAGGAGAAGAAGGAAAGCCCGAGACGTTGCTACCACTGCAACGGGAAAGGGCATCTGCGACCAGAATGCCCTCTTCTCAAAAAGGAGAAAAAGAAGGCGTTCCAAGCCACTTGGGACGATTCAAGCTCGGAGGAAGAAGAAGAAGAAGAAACCGCTTGCTTTGGTTTCATGGCCAGAGGAACCAACAGCGACAGCGAAAGTGGAAGCGACGACAGCGACAACGAGGTAAATCTCGATCTTCAAGAAGCTTTTAATGAACTTTTTGAGATTAGTAAATCACTTAGGGTAGAAAATAAAAGCATGAAGAAGAACCTTAGTTTTCTTAAAAATGAAAATAATAGGTTAGAAAAATAACTTAAGGATCTAGAAGCTAGTCCTAAAAATGATAACCTATTATTAGAAAATCAAGACCTCATCAATGAAAATAATAAATTGATTGAGGAAAATAATAGTCTAAAGTTAGAAATTTCTGATTTAAAGACTAAGATGGATATTATAGAAAAAGAAATCGCATGTCTTAGGGAAAATTCTAACAAATTAATCAACAAAGTAGATAAGTTTTATAGCCCTAAGGTTGAGAAAGGATCTCCATCAAGGAGACCCTCTAACAAATCCGGATCCAAGCCCACTTGGATACCGAAAAAATAATTAGAATCTTGTTTTGTAGGATTCAGGGATAACTACAATACACAGGACTGGACCTACAAGCTCAAGACTGGTCAACTCAAGTTGGGAGAACCAATGAGTAGACCAAGGAGAAGAACAAGAAGACCGACGAGACGGCGAGCAAACAACGGACCCGCCGCACGTCGACCACCAGATTGGAGACCGGCGCCAATGCCCGGGCCTCCAAGCTACGGATGGGAGCCCCATCCGATGTGGCATCCACCACCACCATTCGGGCCATTTTATTGGCCATGGTAGGTGAGGTAAAAATTCTTAACCCTATCTTATTATCATAAGCATTTAGATAGGGGGAGTTAAAAAATGATGAGCTAATTGTCAATTTTTAAGGGGGAGATATAAGGTAGCTAAATTTCCTTTAAAAAGGGGGAGAAAAATAATAACTATCGCATTGTTACAAAAAGGGGGAGAATATTACCTTTGTTAAAATAAACTCATAGAAGAGCATGTTTTAAGGGGGAGTTATAGGAAATATAAAATCAATTAAACCTTTTTGATAATGTCAAAAAGGGGGAGGATTTTTATGCATTATTTACGGTTTTGTCATCATCAAAAAGGGGGAGATTGTTGGTGCTAGAGCACCACGATCATTTGTTTTGATGATAACAAAACACGTGTTATTTAACATTTGCAATTTGAGTCCTAGATTTCAGGTCAATTGCAAATGTGGACGTGTTTAGACGGAGTTCGAGCTCGCATCCAGGATGGATTGGAGGAGCTTGACGGAAAACACAGGAGGTTCGCGTGGAGCGAAAGATTGGAGATGGAAGACAAGAAGAATAGGATAGATTCTTTTTTATCCTTTCATGTATCTCTTGTATTTATTTTCTTGCTCTTTTTGATTCCTTAGAACATTATGTTAAAGAGCCTCAAAGTACCCTAAAAGTAGTCCTAGAAACACCTGCACAACCCTAGGATACTTAGGTTTTCTGTAGAATACTTAGAAAACCAATATAGGGCTCAAACAGCATTTCCAGACGTCTGATAAAGAATTTTAAGACGTCTGACTGTTGTTTCAGACGTCTGATAACTGTTAGGCTGGACTAGTTAGTTCTGTCTGATGAAACCAGACGTCCAGACCTTAGACCAGACGTCTTAGCAGACGTCTGATGACTTTGCCAGACGTCCAATTAGTGGACCGTTGGCTGGCTTAGAAGACACTCAAGAATATGACCGTTAGAGCCTTATCAGACGTCCTTAGGACTTACCAGACGTCTGATAAATGACCGTTTTGCCTCGGCTGACCCAAAATCTCTTCTCAGAGATTTTCTAGCCGTTGCAATGTTTGGAAATCAATTCCCACAGTAAAAGTAGGTTTCCAGACGTCCAGACATAGTACCAGACGTCCTGTATGTCGTCTGATGGACTTGCGTAAAAACCCTGTTTAGATCTGATCCAAGTCAGGGAGAGACCCGCCCAAAATCAGACGTCTGACCTTTTAATCAGACGTCTTATAGTGAACTTCCAGACGTCTGATGCTAGAATTAGACGTCTGATAAGCCTGTCAGAACAATGATTGTTCCTGATTTCGGGCTGATTCACTTGGACTTTGTTCCCAACGGCTATAGAACCCTTCCTAAGCCTTCCTAAGGCCTCTATAAATAGAGGGGAACCCTTGCAACACAAACACACTAAGAGAAACAAGAGACACACCTAAGCAACTTAGTTCCACTCTTTTGTGTCCAATTGAGGCCCTTGCTCTCCAAGCTCTAGTTTCATTCTCTTGAGAGCATCAAGCCTTCGCGCGCCCGCTCTCCCGCTGTTGATAACGAGAGCGACGTAGCGCCATCGCGTGGCACACGCACCGCGTCATCGTCGACGCACTCCTTGCAAAGGGGAGTTTCCTATTTCCTATAGAAGCTAGGTTTAATTTTGTTGGCTCTATAGGACTGTTGTTTTATTTTATCTTTGTATTTTGGTTGGGTATTCGCTTTGCGAATTCCCGTCTCCTTCGTGGGACAAAATCCTTCTCGTGGAGAGAAGGGGTTGAGGAACGCTACCCTCGTACTTGTAGCGTGGTTGTACTGAGGTTGAATCACCCTCGTTCAAAGTGATTCGTTTAGTGGATTTTGATCAACTTGGTTGATCGGAAAATCCTAACTCGAGAGGGTTAGGTGGTGGTTTTCACCCGGTTTGGGTTTCCACCTAAAAATACCTGTGTACATTGTGTGATTGATTTTTGTGAGATTGCTTTATTTTACTTCCGCAATTATTACGTCACCCCTCCTGGTAGGGAACCTTCAATTGGTATCAGAGCAGGTCTTGCTGTTTCGGCGTAACAACCCGGCAAGAGATCAAATGGAGGGAAGCACATCAGCAATCAGGATCTCCGAGGGGCAGTCCACAACCCGTCCGCCGTTCTTCGACGGGAGCAACTACCCCTACTGGAAGTTGCGGATGAAGACGTGGCTTCAAGCCACCGACTTCACAGTCTGGGCCAGGTGCGAGACCCCCTTCGACATCCCAGAGAAACCCGCCAGAGGATACTCGCAGCAGCAGATCCGGGAGCTCTCTCTCAACGCGAAAACAATGAACGCGTTGTATTGCGCGCTCAGCCCGGAGGAGTTCAACAGAATCTCGCAGTGCGCCACCGCATACGAGATTTGGCACACACTCGAGGTAACTCATGAAGGTACCTCTAAGGTAAAAACATCAAAAATTAATTTACTTTCTCAAGAATTTGAATCTTTTTCAATGAAATCTAACGAGTCTTTAAGTGAGATGAACACTAAGTTCACTCTCATTGTAAATAACTTGAAAGCTTTAGGAAAGACTTTCATCAAGGGGGAGCTTCAAGGGAAGCTTCTTCGTTCCCTTGGACCGGAGTGGGAACAGAAAGTCACCGCCATCGAGGAGGTGAACGAAATGGAGGAGCTCAACATGGAAGATCTCCTAGGCAATCTGATGGCCTACGAGACTAAGTTGAAGCAGAAGAAGAAGGATACACCGGAGCCTAAACCAAAGAAGACTCTCGCCTTCAGAGCCGCGTCGGATAGCGAGGTAAGTTCCGACGACGAAGACTTTAGAATTTTACTTAAAAATTTTTCCAAGTTTTGTAGGGAATTAAAGAAAAAGAAAAAGGAGAAGAAGGAAAGCCCGAGACGTTGCTACCACTGCAACGGGAAAGGGCATCTGCGACCAGAATGCCCTCTTCTCAAAAAGGAGAAAAAGAAGGCGTTCCAAGCCACTTGGGACGATTCAAGCTCGGAGGAAGAAGAAGAAGAAGAAACCGCTTGCTTTGGTTTCATGGCCAGAGGAACCAACAGCGACAGCGAAAGTGGAAGCGACGACAGCGACAACGAGGTAAATCTCGATCTTCAAGAAGCTTTTAATGAACTTTTTGAGATTAGTAAATCACTTAGGGTAGAAAATAAAAGCATGAAGAAGAACCTTAGTTTTCTTAAAAATGAAAATAATAGGTTAGAAAAATAACTTAAGGATCTAGAAGCTAGTCCTAAAAATGATAACCTATTATTAGAAAATCAAGACCTCATCAATGAAAATAATAAATTGATTGAGGAAAATAATAGTCTAAAGTTAGAAATTTCTGATTTAAAGACTAAGATGGATATTATAGAAAAAGAAATCGCATGTCTTAGGGAAAATTCTAACAAATTAATCAACAAAGTAGATAAGTTTTATAGCCCTAAGGTTGAGAAAGGATCTCCATCAAGGAGACCCTCTAACAAATCCGGATCCAAGCCCACTTGGATACCGAAAAAATAATTAGAATCTTGTTTTGTAGGATTCAGGGATAACTACAATACACAGGACTGGACCTACAAGCTCAAGACTGGTCAACTCAAGTTGGGAGAACCAATGAGTAGACCAAGGAGAAGAACAAGAAGACCGACGAGACGGCGAGCAAACAACGGACCCGCCGCACGTCGACCACCAGATTGGAGACCGGCGCCAATGCCCGGGCCTCCAAGCTACGGATGGGAGCCCCATCCGATGTGGCATCCACCACCACCATTCGGGCCATTTTATTGGCCATGGTAGGTGAGGTAAAAATTCTTAACCCTATCTTATTATCATAAGCATTTAGATAGGGGGAGTTAAAAAATGATGAGCTAATTGTCAATTTTTAAGGGGGAGATATAAGGTAGCTAAATTTCCTTTAAAAAGGGGGAGAAAAATAATAACTATCGCATTGTTACAAAAAGGGGGAGAATATTACCTTTGTTAAAATAAACTCATAGAAGAGCATGTTTTAAGGGGGAGTTATAGGAAATATAAAATCAATTAAACCTTTTTGATAATGTCAAAAAGGGGGAGGATTTTTATGCATTATTTACGGTTTTGTCATCATCAAAAAGGGGGAGATTGTTGGTGCTAGAGCACCACGATCATTTGTTTTGATGATAACAAAACACGTGTTATTTAACATTTGCAATTTGAGTCCTAGATTTCAGGTCAATTGCAAATGTGGACGTGTTTAGACGGAGTTCGAGCTCGCATCCAGGATGGATTGGAGGAGCTTGACGGAAAACACAGGAGGTTCGCGTGGAGCGAAAGATTGGAGATGGAAGACAAGAAGAATAGGATAGATTCTTTTTTATCCTTTCATGTATCTCTTGTATTTATTTTCTTGCTCTTTTTGATTCCTTAGAACATTATGTTAAAGAGCCTCAAAGTACCCTAAAAGTAGTCCTAGAAACACCTGCACAACCCTAGGATACTTAGGTTTTCTGTAGAATACTTAGAAAACCAATATAGGGCTCAAACAGCATTTCCAAACGTCTGATAAAGAATTTTAAGACGTCTGACTGTTGTTTCAGACGTCTGATAACTGTTAGGCTGGACTAGTTAGTTCTGTCTGATGAAACCAGACGTCCAGACCTTAGACCAGACGTCTTAGCAGACGTCTGATGACTTTGCCAGACGTCCAATTAGTGGACCGTTGGCTGGCTTAGAAGACACTCAAGAATATGACCGTTAGAGCCTTATCAGACGTCCTTAGGACTTACCAGACGTCTGATAAATGACCGTTTTGCCTCGGCTGACCCAAAATCTCTTCTCAGAGATTTTCTAGCCGTTGCAATGTTTGGAAATCAATTCCCACAGTAAAAGTAGGTTTCCAGACGTCCAGACATAGTACCAGACGTCCTGTATGTCGTCTGATGGACTTGCGTAAAAACCCTGTTTAGATCTGATCCAAGTCAGGGAGAGACCCGCCCAAAATCAGACGTCTGACCTTTTAATCAGACGTCTTATAGTGAACTTCCAGACGTCTGATGCTAGAATTAGACGTCTGATAAGCCTGTCAGAACAATGATTGTTCCTGATTTCGGGCTGATTCACTTGGACTTTGTTCCCAACGGCTATAGAACCCTTCCTAAGCCTTCCTAAGGCCTCTATAAATAGAGGGGAACCCTTGCAACACAAACACACTAAGAGAAACAAGAGACACACCTAAGCAACTTAGTTCCACTCTTTTGTGTCCAATTGAGGCCCTTGCTCTCCAAGCTCTAGTTTCATTCTCTTGAGAGCATCAAGCCTTCGCGCGCCCGCTCTCCCGCTGTTGATAACGAGAGCGACGTAGCGCCATCGCGTGGCACACGCACCGCGTCATCGTCGACGCACTCCTTGCAAAGGGGAGTTTCCTATTTCCTATAGAAGCTAGGTTTAATTTTGTTGGCTCTATAGGACTGTTGTTTTATTTTATCTTTGTATTTTGGTTGGGTATTCGCTTTGCGAATTCCCGTCTCCTTCGTGGGACAAAATCCTTCTCGTGGAGAGAAGGGGTTGAGGAACGCTACCCTCGTACTTGTAGCGTGGTTGTACTGAGGTTGAATCACCCTCGTTCAAAGTGATTCGTTTAGTGGATTTTGATCAACTTGGTTGATCGGAAAATCCTAACTCGAGAGGGTTAGGTGGTGGTTTTCACCCGGTTTGGGTTTCCACCTAAAAATACCTGTGTACATTGTGTGATTGATTTTTGTGAGATTGCTTTATTTTACTTCCGCAATTATTACGTCACCCCTCCTGGTAGGGAACCTTCAGCTTCCTCATACTTTTGGCTCCTCCAGAGAACTTTTACTAGAGGGATCTCCTTCTTCCGCAGCCTTCGAATATCGCAATCTAGTATGCACACCAGCTACTCCTGATCAGTCAAGTCCTCCTCTATCCCCATGTTCTAGTAGTTGAAAACATGGTCTGGGTCTGACACGTACTTCCGCAGGCTGGAGATATGGAAGCCACCATGGATGCCAGCTAGCTGAGGTGGCAAAGCGAGTTTGTATGTTGCAGATCCGACCCGCTCTAGTATCTCAAACGGGCCTAGGAACCACAGAGCCATCTTGCCTTTCACTCTGAATCTCTGAATCCCTTTCATTGGTGACACTCTGAGGAACATCGAGTCACCAACCTCGAACTACACATCTCGTCGTCGATGGTCTGCATAGCTCTTCTGCTGGCTCAGTGCAGTAAGGAGTCTCTTCCAAATCTGTTCGATGACCTCCTTACTCTGCCTAATTAATCTGGGACCCACCTCCCACTTCTCACCCACCCCATCCCAAGCAAGAGGAGAGGTGTACTTTCGACCATACAACACCTCATACGAAGCCATGTCAATACTGGCATGATAGTTGTTATTGTAGGTGAACTCCACCAAGGTAGGTGCTCCTCCGAAGAGCCTCTCCATTCTAGTACACAGGACCTCAACAAGTCCTCCAGGGTATGGATGGTCCTCTCGATCTGTCCATCACTCTGCAGGTGGTACGATGTGCTCAAGTTCAGCTATGTCCCCAATGCCTGCTGAAAACTTCCCTAGAACTGGGAAGTGAATCGTGCATCTCTATCTAAAATGATCTCCTTGGGCACACCATATGATCGTACAATCTCTCGCACGTATAACTCTACTAGCTGCGAAGGGCCATAAGTCACCTTGATTGGCAGAAATCGAGCTAACTTCATCAAGCGATCCACAATTACCTAGACAGCGTCGTGTCCCCTCTAAGTCAATGGTAATCCAGTCACAAAGTCCATGGATATACTCTCCCATTCAAACTCGGGGATGGGAAGAGGCTGTAACTAGCTGGCTGGTCTCTGATGCTCAGCCTTCACCTACTGACATACCAGGCATTGCTTCACAAACTCGCCTACAACCTTCCTCATACCACGCCACCAAGAGTCCCTTTTCAGGTCATGGTACATCTTAGTGTTCCCGGGATGGATGATTAGCCTGCTGCAATGAACCTCGGACAACAACTCCTTCCGAAGTGCTTCGTTTCTGGGAACACATAATCTACCACGGAGTCTGAGTACTCTATCCTCAAGGGTGAACTGGCCAGGGTCTCCTGCGAGCATCTAATCCCAAAGAATCCGTAACTCGACATCGTCCATCTGCTGGTCAACTATCCAGGATACCAGATCAGGGCGTGTGCTACATCACCGTCAACTCCCCAAATGTCCTCTCACCTGCAAAGGCTTCCACTGGGGTGCCTTAACCACACTGATCCATCTCTATGCCTGAAGAACTACCAATCTAGCTGGTGGTTTCCTACTGAGGGCGTCTGCCACGACATTCCCCTTCTCGAGGTGATACACTGTCGAGCAGTCGTAATCCTTGAGGAGCTCCATCTAGCGTATCTGTCTCAGGTTCAATTCCTTCTAATCAAAAAGATACTTTAGGCTCTTGTGATCCGTGTGGATCTAGAAGGCCTCCTCGTACAAGTAGTGGCACTAAATCTTCAGGGCGAAGACTATGGCTGCTAACTCCAAATCGTGTGCCAGATAGTTCTTCTCATGAGGCTTCAATTGTTTCGAGGCATAGGCAACCACATGCCCATGCTGCATCACAACATAGCCCAATCCCTAGAGGGAAGCATCTGTGTATACAATAAATCCACCACTGCTGCCGGGAATGATAAGCACTGGGGCTGAAGTTAGCTTCTCCTTGAGCGCTTAGAAACTAGTCTCATACTCACAAGTTCAGAAAAAAGGAGTATCCTTCCTCGTTAACTAGGTTAACAAGAGGATGATCTATGAGAAGCCCTGGATGGTCGCCTATAATAACCCATTAGACCTAGGAAGCTACGAATATCTGTCACCGTCTTGGGTTGCTCCCACCTCAATACTACCCCAACCTTGGAAGGATCTATAGAAATCCCTACACCTGACACAACGTGCCCCAGAAACTCCACCTGGTGCAGCTAGAACTCACACTTGCTGAATTTGGTGTATAGCCGATGCTCCCTCAGTGTCTCTAAGACCATCCGGAGATGTTGCTCATGCTACGCCACGTCGCAGGAATACATGAGGACATCGTCGATGAATACCACAACAAAGCGGTCCAAATAAGGCCTGAAAATTCGGTTCATCAAGTCCATGAACGCAGCAGGTGCGTTCGTCAGTCCAAATGGCATCACCAAGAACTCATAATGACCATAACAAGTCCGAAAGGCAGTCTTCGATACGTCCCTTTCTCTTATTCTGAGCTGGTGGTAGTCTGAATGCAGATCTATCTTGGAGAAGATCGTGGCCCCACGGAGCTGATCGAACAAGTCGTCGATCCGTGGAAGGAGATATCCACTCCTGATGGTTACCTTATTCAACTGCCGATAGTCGATGCAGAGATGCAAGATACCATCCTTCTTCATGAACAACACTGGAGCCCCCCAGGGTGAGGCACTAGGCCAAATGAATCCCTTCGCCAGGAGTTCCTGAAGTGTGTCTTCAACTCCTTCAACTCCACAGGTGCCATCCAATATAAGGTAATCGATATAGGATTAGTCCCCAGAATGAGAGGGATCTCAAACTTGATCTCTCGCTCAAGCGAAAGTCCCGGGAGATCATTGGGGAACACGTCTGTATACTCCCATATGATAAGTAGACTCCCCATCTCCAATTTCTCTCTGGGGGTTGCGAACACATAGGCAAGGTATCCACTGCACCCCCCCTTCAATACCTTGGTAGCCTACAAGGTTGAGATACACTTGATCAGTCTACTCTCGGATCTATCATGATACTCCAATTGAGGTGCTCCAGGAATTGAGAAGCCAACCCTCTTCTCAAAACATTCCATCGATGCATGGTGTCCTGACAACCAATCCATGCCAAGATGGCATCGAAATTCTCCATCTCGACCTTCATCACGTCGACTAACAGAATGTAACCCCCGATGTCCACCTCACAACCTCTGAAAATCGACTTAGCTACCCATAGCTACCCATGACTATCGATTCATCTAGCAATACTGGTTGTTTCTTTAGTTTCGTAGAAAACTCAGGTGATATCAAGGAATGGGAAGCACCAGAGTCAAACAAGATAAACACCACATGCTAGTCAATAGCCACCATACCTGCCACCATGGATGGTGAAGCCTATGCATCCCTCAGAGATAGTGCAAATAATTGTCCTGCGGGTGGGGCTGCAGAGGAACCGGCCACACTCTGAGTAGGACTCTAGCCAAGAGCATTTCCACCTCCAAGGGAACGCTGGGGATCCCCACCACGGATTTGGTACGTCCGAGATGCTCCCCCATTCGGGCCACCCTGTGTCACTATTTTGGTTGGGCAATCCTTCTTAAGGTGGCCCTACTAGCCACACTTATAGCAAGATCTCAGCTCCTGTCCTTATCATGTTCGCCCCATGGTGCCTTGAGTTTGAGTCGGTGCGGCACGATGGGATTGAGTGTACCCCAAAATTGTACTCGGTGACTGCTACTAAGTGGCCGGGGATACAGGTGGTGATGCTCTGCATGGCTGGTACCTCTG
The DNA here is from genome assembly GCA_037157565.1 of Thalassia testudinum. Classification (NCBI taxonomy): domain Eukaryota; kingdom Viridiplantae; phylum Streptophyta; class Magnoliopsida; order Alismatales; family Hydrocharitaceae; genus Thalassia; species Thalassia testudinum. The sequence goes on from JAZHRO010000002.1 coordinate 96,942,208, forward strand.
GTCCTTCTGCTTCTGGAATCTACCATGAAATTCTAACCTTGGAAACCTACCCTGGATCTCCGACCTCTTCCCTAGTTCCCTGCTAAAACTTCTACGGGTCTCAGCATCGCCCTGCTCATACTTTATAGCCTTGTCCACTACCTGGGCAAAGGTGTCCAATGGAAGTCGGTTGACATACTTCTATATCTCCGGTCAGCGTCCCTGAATGAACTTCCAGCATTTGTCTTCCTCTGAAGCTACCACAATCAGCTCAAAGCATGAGAGCTCGATGAAACGAGTCCGATACTCACTGACCGTCATCAAACCCTGCCCCATGTTGTGGAATTTGAGCCTCCTCTGGTCCTGCTAGGTCGTGGGGTAATATTGGTCACTAAAGAGCTCGAGGAAGCAACCCTAGGACACCACCCGGGCGCCCTCCTGCCCACGGATAGACACCCACCAGCGATGAGCTACACTGGTCAGCTAGGAGGTCACAAAGGGTACTCTACAGTCCTCTGGTGGGCAGATTATGTCAAAGGCTTTCTCGATCTGTTGTATCCAATCCTTTACCCTCGTAGGATCTGCATTCCCTTTGAAGGTTGGGGGCTTCAACTTCCTGAACTCGGTGAAGATTTACCGGTACTAATGTAAAGGATCCACCGATTCGTCCTTTGGTGGGGGAGGTCCATGGTTCTCCCTGCACTCAACCCCATAGAGGAATATGCACACTCGAGGCCGAGGGCTACTCTTGATCTGCACCGCCCCCTCCTCTCGCCTATGATGTAGGAGGTAGCCTTTGCTCCAGCAATCTGAAGAAATTCTCTGTAAAGGCCTGAAACTGGGCAGCCAAATCCGAAGCCTGCTGAGGGGGATCCACCTGGCAATCTTCATCTGCCCGACTAGTAGCACTAGCTTTCTTTGATATACATGGAGCCATCTATCTCTACATGGTGAAGAACCCATTGTCAGCAATCACAGGTCTGCAAAATTGTCCAGGATATGCGAAAGTTATCTGAATCGGGTTTTCCATTAATCGGAGAATGAGTTACCCATCATTCAATGCATTTCGAATGTCTGTATGGCTCTTTTAGATTGTTTTACACTAAATGGGGTGACCTTGCTCTGATACCATCTGTGACGACCCGAGTCCCGCCAACCGACGAGACCCGAGTAGTCTTATGCTAACAACTAGTACAAAATCCCACAAGATCATAGTCACCCAACATAAATTTATAAAACATCCATAACCAACATTCATTCATAAAGCATTAAATAAGATAAACAAAAGTGTTGACAATAAAAGTAAAGTTACAACTATCAAGAAATCAGGAAATATAATCCTACTAGTGTGAACGAAGCTACATCTATGAGCCACTGGCTTGGTATGGAACGTTTCCTCAAATAGGACCTAGTTCTGTGGGGGTTTAACTAAATGTAGCCACGACACCTGACTGCTCAGCAACACCTGAGTATGGAACCCGAGACAGCGTCAGTAAAAACTAAATAGAGTAGTACAAGTAACTCAAGTACAAAGTACAATATAAAAAGGCACTATCTTGATAGTTTGTCTGTTTATAATTTATTTTATATCCAGTCCTTTTTATGCAATTTGCCCATGTTCTTATTGTTCTTAATTTGTTAATCAATGTCTCGGGCACGAGACAATTTTGTGTAACTTCCTGTGGTGCAAGATCGATATAAGCCACCCTCCTGGCTAGGAGTGTTGCTTATATCCATCGAGTCGCCATGCTCCATCACCCTGAGGTCATTGCGGAAAGGGGTGGTAGCTACATCGTGTAGTGTGAACACGTACAAGTGATGTGTACGCTGAACTACAGGCAGCCAATGTCCCACCCACCAGCCAAACCCGTAGGGTTCCTACGTTTTCCACAAATTCATTATCTTTTGAGGACCCCTACTTTGATTAGGCTTAGCCGATTCAACCAAACCCGCAATTCGCATTTCCACATCTTTTCGATCCACATAGCATCTGGTGAGCTTCATACCTATTGATTCACATCTATCAACCCACCAAACTGATTGGGTTTGGTCTGCATCATCAGTCTGTTGATCTGAACAAGCACCTGGTTGGACCAACCAGGCTACTCATCAAGGTTCTTGTTCTACAAAATTCCTCCGATTTGACCACCCCTTCTCCTTGACCACCTTTTGCTCCCGTCATTCCAAAAACTCGAGACCCTTCTCATCCTTTAGTGCTATACTCCTACTGTACTTGAGAGTTCAACTTTAGAACAACCAACTCTACCTTTAATACTTGTATCAAAGCTTGAAATCATTCGCAATAGTCATCCCAACCTGTTCACCCACCCTTTGACCCTGCTCTAAACCATTAACCAAGCTGACCTCGTACCCTCCTGGTTTACAATGAGGACATTGCAAAACTTAGGCATGGGGGTCTTATAGTGCAAACAAATGGAAAATCAATTCTTTGAGAGGTTCTCACAAAAAAATACATATTTAAAAAAAAGAGAGAGAATAGGGAGGAAAATTTTGAGAAATGATTGAAAATCTTTCTCGAGGAGGAAAAGAGGAGGAAATACAAAATGTCAAAAAGGAGCAAAAATTGAAAAAATGATAATCAAGGGGAGAAAAATTTTGAGAAATGATTGAAAATCTTTCTTGAGGAGGAAAAGATGAGGAAATACAAAATGTCAAAAAGGACCAAAACTTGAAAAAATGATAGTCATAGCAATTGATTATGGGATTTACTTAAGTTCTAGACCAAATCAAAACAAAGATTAAGTCCTGAAGTGCTAGAGACAAGGAGATTAGTAAGAGTGCTGATCTTAGGCCTCTTTGGCTTATTTTAGGGCTTAAATACTCATGTATTTGTTAAGATTTGGATTAGTCCTCAAGAGGTTGAGGAAAGTGCAAGGCTGATGTAGTAGGTCTAAGGCTTAAGGAGTATTTAGCCCCATTGCCTGCCCTTTGGTTTACGGGACTTGGTAACCTAGGTACCCAAAATCACACACCAGTCAAGTTCAGTGCACTTAATAAAGAAATCATGCCAAAAGTGTCTGTTCTAAAAAGCCATCTCGAAGGTCTAGCTTAGGAGCGGCTCGACAACACAAGTTGATTGGACGAGTTCCTGACACGGAGAGGTGGAATACTCCCCTTGAAGATGCGTATTAACATATCGTCTCCTCAGCGCTTGTTTCCTAAGATATCTAAATATCCTACCGGGGGCATGTAAGCACCTTATGCTGATTCAGGTGCCATGGGCGGGATTATCCCGAAATGTCGATTGCCAGGGCTTGAATTTAACTACAGAACACCATGGGCGACACTCCCGAAGTATCGAAAGCCAAGGTTCTGGGGGTTGCCATGGCCAGTGATATCCCGAAGCATCGATTGCTAGGGACCCTTTGAGGATTGATGGTAGGGACAAAGAATCTAATATAGACCGTGTTTAGGGCCAATTTGAGGCTGGATCTAGGGACATATAAAAAGAAAATAGATAAAACTCTTCAAATGAAATATCCTTCTCTATCTCTCTCTCATCAAAATGCATTGGCAAACTAAACCTAGACTCAATATGTCTAACGCATGGGTACTTTAACCGCTAGGGTCAGCGAACCTCTAGGCAGTTTTTGCGGGCCTTAGAAACCTTCGCGGAAGAACTACGCTGAAGCTGGTCAGGTCTGGATCTTGACTGGTACTTGAGTATCTCTATGCCTATTATTGGCATTCTGATCTAATTTCTAGAGAGTGGCACAAATCAAGCATCTAAACACCAAAAGCATGATCTAGAAATCTAGTTCTTTCCGTAGGATTTTGCTAGGGACTAGCAAAAGTTAGGTCTCCAACCCACATTAATGAGCCCACAGCTCAAGAGGTTAAGGTGCTTAACCTTATGGGTCAACCTTTTTCCAACCTAAACATCTCATTTATTTCCATTTTAGTTTCATTTGGGGTTCCTTCCAAGATCCTCAAACTCAAGTTCTAGACTCTAAACTGAGTCTAATTCAACATTCTTTCGATAACTAGCTTGGATTTAGCTTATTAGACCAGCTTCTTGGTGCTCATGAGAACTTTTTGCGGGAAAAGGGATCGCTTGTGCCTTATTAGACATCCGGCATAAGTGTCAGATGTCCAATAAGGCAAGTTAAGACATCGAACAACTATCCACACATCCAATTACTGTCATCTAGGGAGACCCACCTTCTTATCAGCTTATAGGATGTCCAGGCCACTTCTCTAGACATCCAGAGGCCAATCTGGGCATCCAACCAAAGGTCCAAACATCCATTCATCACTATTTCATCCTTGGAGTTGTAGCCAGCTATAGGTGATCGTCCAATTAACTAGTCAGATGTCTACATCAAGAATATTGGACGTCTTATCATTATATCAGACGTCCATACTGCAAATCAAGACCTTATTTGGGTTCCGACATGCTTTCTTTGCCATACCAACCCATATATAGACACTTCCAATCCCTATAGAACATCATATACCACATTTATTCCAACTATAAACACCTTGAACATCTAGATTCCATGGACTTCATTAAAGATTAAAGCCCCAAATGTAATCCCTATATGCACATCCACTATATTAAAACCCAAACCAAAGCACACACACATTTTCGTTCACATTAGACACATTTAATGCCTAGTCCAACCTCCATTCCGTGGTTTAGCTAAGGTGAAACAAGAAGATTGGTCGAGGAGGAAAGAGTCCCTACCTCAATTCGGATGTAAGCCCTCCTCTCCTTCCTTCAAACCACAACTACACCCATAGCAATAACAACAGCATAGTTGTTGGTCCTCTCCTCCTCTTGCTACCGACAATGAAGTTCTTGGAGGGAGTGGAGAGAGCACATGACAAGAGGTGATGGGGATGAGGATGGTGAAAATGAAATGAGGGATAAATGCTTGGCAAATGTAATGAGATACTTATCTCATTATCAATAAACAAATAGGTAAAATATTAGGTCAAACCTCACACCAACAACCATTTACTAGCAAGGCTACTAACTTAAGTAGCACACATTTAGCCCATTAATGTTTGATGATAACTCCATTTATTCACTCGTATGCAAGAATTCAGACATTTCGGACTCGATTGCACCATGATTTCAACACTTAACTTTAATTAAGGACTTGACTAATTGCATAGATGTCATTAAAAATTTCAAACCCTTACAATGTCAGCTCACAACTGCAAAATGCCACTTGAGCTTACCGAGATGAGCAATAGGTCATGGAGCAGCAAAGAAAGGCAATGGAGCAGCAGAGAATCAAGTGGTGGGAGCTGATGACATTTCTACAAAGTACCAAGTGAGATCACACTTCTACTCACTTCCTAGATCGTAGAGACGATGACTTCAACGGTGGTGGAGCAAGTCATAAGGTAGATGCTGAAGTTTAGTTTTATATATTATGTATCATTACTTATATTTTTGAACATTTCTTAATTAGTTTTAGATTTCCTTAGTTTAATATTGACTACATGTACTTTTTGACATTATAATGTAACTTTCATGTTGTGAATTAATGTTATGAAATTTTATTTCATGTTGTCAATTAATTTTATGGTTTGAATAATTTTCATGAAGAAATATGATAAGCTTGCTTAATTATGTCATAATATGCCTAATTATGCCAATCTTGAGGCTTTAATTGCATTAGAATTAGAACATTTTATATAAATGTATTCATGCATGCATCCTAGAGTTAGGTGTACATAATTAAGCTTAATTTGTGCATAATTATTAACTTAAGATTTAATTCTTTCTTGAAAGTGTACCTGTGCTGAATTAGAAAATAAAATGATCCACTTAACCACGAAATTCTAATATTAATTTCACTGGACCACCTAACTTAGGCTACCTAATCTAGCACACTCAACCACTAATGGTAACGTCATCATTCATCATAACTAGCTTAAATTAGTTGAAATCAAGAGATAAATGTTCCTGAATGATCGCCTGAGGACCATAATTCAACTCTGATCTGTTTTGAGGAGAAGACACTAAAACAAGGTTAATTTTGTTGTTTGAACATCACAACACGAATGCAGATTAACCGTGGGGTTACCCAGGGGTTAATTAAAGGTTAATTGAGTATTAAAGATCAAAAAGTAGGTTCACACTGACAGAAAAAGGATTTCACGCATTTCGAGAACCAAAACAGTACACAAAACCCTAATTATCACCCCACTTGAATTGGAAAGGTTCTGGTCATGATAAAATTCATCTAAACCTCCCAAAATTCATAGAAAAATAGTTCAAGAGGTTTGGTACCTTTGGTTTGATCATTTGAACCCATTTTGACCTAGAATAGAGATTCATATGGGAATTTGCCTTGATTTGGCCTTCTATGCAAGTTACCTAATGAAACGTAGTCAAAACTCAAATTGAAGTTCACCATTAGATTCCTTGGGCCCAAATTAGGTTAAGAAGAAAATTTTGGCCCAATTAGAGTCCATCTAGGCCTAGTTTGCAATTCAGACCCCAAAATCTCTATTTCTCACAACCTAACCCCAAACTTTCAAAGTTTCTTGCAAAAAGGACCCTAGATTTCTCGTCTTCCTTGGAAATAGGTCCCTACTGCCATGATTAGGTCTGAACAGGTGTGAACCCAAACCTGTCGACCTCCAATCAAGGATTCCTCCTTGATTCCTCAACCAAACCCCTCCAAATTTGAAGGGATTGTTCTAAAGGAGTTGCCTAATCTGATGAACCGACTCAAAAACCACGAATCAAATCCTAGAGCTCAAGCGAGCTTGAGGAAATTGAGGAACTCTTTCCTCTGAGACCGTGACCAATTGAGCTTCTTTCTTTATTTAGAGCTTGGGTTTGAGCTCTATAAAGCAACCCAAAATCCCAGTGTTCAATTTAGTCGAGTTTAGGGCCAAAAACCCTTGTTCTTCTCTTCTCTAGCCACCCTCCAGCTCGACTCCGACGACTCTCCTCAACCCCATCCTCAGACCAGCCAATAGCCAAATCGGTTGACTCTTCCTCTTCCTCAGCTTCTTCTGACTCTGCCCGATCAACGTGGAGGCCACCAATTCCCATCGTTGTCGCCATCTCCCTCATCAGAGCCACCTTCGTCTCCGGCACTGGCAAATCAAAGCTGGCACCAATCCCTCCCCCTTTCACCCCAAGTCTAGGTTAAATCTCTTCCTCTCCCTCTCCATATCAATCTTAGCCCCTTATCTCCTCGATACGACCACCAACCACATTGCTACCCCCTCGTCTTCTTTGTGACCGGCGAAGCTCCGGCGAGCTTCGCCCTACCGACACACTCAACCAAACTCCACACCACCTACACCATAAGCTTCCCCATCACTTGTAGGACAAAGACCTCAAGAAATTGAGGGCCTTGACCTATAAGTAGTCCGGCTGACCACCACACCTCCTTACTGTCGTCCCAAACTTTGGTCGACCGCCATACACCACCAATCACCATGCCGACACACCACTACATTCCACACCTCACGAAGGGGCTTTTGAACTGCCTAATTGGGGCTATTAGCCCATATTTTTGTCACCAGGACTTCAACATCGCCACCATCCGCTTCGCCTCCGACCACCCAACTCTGGCAACCATCTACCACGCTACCACCACCATTCGAGGCGAAATTACATCAGGCCATCTTCTGGACCCCCAATTGGTCAAGGCACCTCAAACTGCTCAAATTGGACGAAGCCTCATCAACAACTCCACGCAACAACAACAAAGGAAGCAACAACACTATAATGCCACATCGTGGACACCAAAGTTGAGAAGGCGCATAAAATGGAGTTGTGTGTAGGGCTCGTTGCCTCGACACACGGAGGGGTGAGGTCCCTCCCTCACACGCTCCCTCTCACTCCTCACCCGGGACCCACGCCTGTAGGTTTAGACCCTATGCTCTGATTTGATTACCCGTTACTATGCATACCCGTTTACTCGAATAAGAAAGAGAGAAATCTGAGGGTGGGGGTGGTTTTGCATTGGAATTTGTGCACACGTGTACCTTGGTATTTGTTCGCGTACACCCAATACTTAGTGAGAATTCTGATTATCTGAGGCCTTATGCTTGGGTGTTTAAGTCGTCGAGCTCTCTGTGTTGACATCTGATTCTGATTACTATGGACTTATTTGGCTATTATCTAACGTGGATATTACTAGTTAAGTGGTTCAAGACCACTGTTGAGAAATTGAATTAGTTAATTACATTAAGATATGTGCTTGAATGGTGGATTAAATTGGTGATTCAAATCATCATTTTTAGGATTTTTTGTTATTCTTTTTATCCCATTGTTTCCTAAAATACAATTTTTATTATTAAATATCATTATGAATAGATTTTATTCATTGAATATCTTTATTGTGCTCGTTTATTCTTTATATTTCGACTAGTGTTGTGAATTTCATATTTACTCCCTACGAGCGACTTCGGACTCATTTCTATTTTCGAACACATATAAATTTAAATGCTATATCAATTTTCGTCGCTATACTATGACGCAATCATTTCTTAAACACAACGATTTTTGCTTACAACAACCACTATGATCGTCCACTATACCTCATCAATCCATGGCTACACTGATGAGGTGTGGCTCATCATAATTAAAATGCCTAAGTTAAGCTAGAAACCAAGTCAAAACACTATGAATTAACTCAAGAAAAGGGTTAACTGTGAGATTCATGGAAAATGATTTAAAACACTCAATCTATGCTAAAAATGAAAAACTAAGTCAAATAAGGATATTATATATTGTGATTGCTAAATGGCTAAATCAAAAGACAATTGGACACCAAAGTGAGCTCAAATTCACAATTCAACTATTGGAATAATTTCTAAAAAGTTCAAAATACTAGGCATAAAATTTACATTGCATTTTGACCTCATTAGGACTTTGGAATTAATGTTTTACACTTAGGTCCTTCCTACACATTGAAGTCTTCACATTCTCTTAAAAAGTCATAGGGACCTATGTGTAAGCCTTCAGGGATCTCTTGGTAACAAAACCTATCACTTATGTGTTTGAGTGCAAGTGTTCTAGCATTTCACTTTGTAACGACCCGGTTCCCAAGTCCCTACGAGACACGAGAACCGGACTGACTCGACTAATCCCAAGACCTAGTCGTCCAACGAGGAAGTAACCAAAAGAGCAGTAAAATAAACCACATTCAGCATGAATATAATTAACAGTAAGAAAGTACAGCAGTAAGGAAAGAAACTACTACAGTATATACCACCACAACAGTAGAACAACATTTATCATATAACATGAACTGCAGGTAAAGAAAAGTACAGCGGAAACAAGAACTACTCACTATAACGGAAACAAAGAGGCACAAAAGACAGTGGTAACTCTACTGGACCCTACTTGACCCAGCGTCCTCTGCAGCCACTGACCCTGGCTGCTCAACACCTGGTCCTGAAAAAGGTAACGACTATAACACGTCAGCAAAACGCTGAGTAGAGTGGCAACTAAAACTAAAGACACCAGTAGAGTGTACAGTAGCTCTTATGTTCTATTACTTTCTTTATTCACATCTTTCAATTGTCTCACTATTTCATTTATTCCTCAGATCTCTTACTTGATCTCGAATGTTCCTCGTGGGAATGATCTTGATTGCAGTCTTTTCCAAAAAGTAGAAGTAGCACGTGGTGCTCTCCTGGCCGGGTGAGTCCCCCGTGGTGATCCTACCCTCAGTCAACCACCCCAAGGTCACTGACAGACGTAACGGTGACTACAGCACGCGCGATAAACGCACAGGTAGCTAACCCGTACTGGCACGCGGTCAGTCGTTTCCGTTAACGGGTGCGCCCAAAGCACAGCACGGAACCAGTCCAGGGCAGAGCCCTCTCAGTAACAAGGGTCCAACCCCTCCACAGTAACCAAACCGGGGCCTTGCTCCTCCACAGTCCACGCACCCTCGCCTGACTATCCTGGTTTGCCCCAGCGGGCCCAACAAGTCGGTGTGGGAGGCTAGCAGAACCCCGGGGCCCGTGGGGTAGCTAGTACCTCCCTACACTAGTAGCTCTCCTCGGTACTACGTACGCGAGGGCCAGCAAGTCGGTACAGAGTGGCCAGTCCTAACCCCGGGACCCTGGGGCGGCTGGCTCCGCTCTGTACTAAACAGGGGGACAGTCGCTCTCCTTGGTACTCCGTACTCAAGGGCCAGCTCACTTCCCCAAAACTATTCCATTCACTTTCCAGGAGTTATACTCCTACTTCCCCGTAGGGTTCCATCCTTTTTACTCAAACATCCAGGTTTCACTTTCCAGTTTCACATTCTTACAATCCATGTTCTCAACCACGTTATCTATTCACAATAGGCAGCTGTTAATTCAAATTACAGGCAGGTTTATATCTCTTTCCATTTTCCAAGACTGCAGTATTATACATTCCACTAGTTTTCCCATCCTAGGATTCATGCCATATCCTAGGATCTATCATACAATCTAGTTTTCCAGTCCTAGGATTCATGCAACACCTAGGAGCTATCATTCCATCTATTTCTCATTCCTAGGATTCATGCAATGTCCTAGGTTCTATTTATGGTTTCATAATTTAACAGATTTTATTAATCACTTAAAGCCACTCTACCAGGTACAACAGGAGTAATGGGGGCGTGATCGGGAATCCCGCGTGCCTCCGCGACTCCCAAGACTGCAACTGAACGAGGTCCTATCACAAGGATCAAACACAAGGAGAGTCTCAAAACAGTGTATAGCTACTGTAGACGGGTAGAGGAATTAATTCTGAAAAGAACGCAACTCGAATCGCGGAAAACGGAACCCGAACGGGCCCTAAACGGGTCAAAAACGACGACACTGTGCAAAATCAGACGTCTGGAACTTCCTCCAGACGTCTTAAAAGTGGATCAGAGAATTACCTGTTCAGCATGGTTTCCCAGACGTCCAGAAGTCTGCGGGGACGTCTAGCCTAGATCCCAGACGTCCGATGGTCACCCCGGACGTCTGGAGGTCCCTCCCGCCGTCTGGTACAACAGCCAGACGTCTGATTCGCGTTGGATGGCAAATCACCGAGCTTGCGCACACCCATCTCCCTCCCTCAGTACGGTCAGTCGACAGGAAGGAAGAAGAAGACGGAAAACTCACCTTTCAGACGACAGGAAGATCTACCAGACGTCTCCCTCGCCGTCTGGCTATCAACCCAGACGTCTCCCTCGCCGTCTGGCTATCAACCCAGACGTCTGATTCTGGAAATTTTTCCAGAACAGGGCACCACCCGGCCTCCGCTCGCGACGACGCCCGCGTCGCACCTCGCGCGCCTGCTGCTCAGACCACAGCAGTCCCCCCTCCTCGTCGCTCCACTCCCCCTGCGCCCTTCGCCGGCCGGCCCTAGCAGCCCCGGCGAGCTCGCCCGCACGGCAGAGCGCCGCTCTCGCACGCAGCACCTCCTCCGCGCTCACTGCGGCCGCCGCTATCGCCCTCGCGCTCACTCTCGCGCTCTGGCTGAAGGAGAAGAGAAAGGAGACGGTGGTGACGGAGCGAGGGGAGGCGTGCCCTTTTAAGGCCACGCGGAGAGGAGAGAGAAGGATTCGCGGCAGGGGAATCTGCAGCCGCAGGAGGAAGGAAAGGCGAATATGCGGTCTGCGCACTCAGGCGCGTAGACGACTCGCGCGTGTCGAAAATAACGGATTTCCAGACGTCTGGAAACGATCCCAGACGTCTGGTCAGACGTCTGGACCACCTCCCAGACGTCTTAAAAGACGTCTGGGGCACGCGTTCGTTACAATATAACAAACTCAAAGGAAGTTTCGTCCCCTAAACTTGCGCCAACTAGGGTGTGGGAAAAGACGTCCAATGAACCATAACAAACTCAAAGAGGATCGAAGCCGGTCCGAAAAGACGTACCCGCGAAAAGCTCCGGGTACCGCTCCTGCATTGCCGCCTCAGGCTCCCAGGTAGCCTCCTCGTACCGCTGGCTCCTCCACAAAACCTTTACCAGGGGTACTTGCTTTCGTCTCAAACTGCGGACGGCTCGGTCTAGAATCTGCACTGGCCACTCGAGGTAGGTCAGGTCGTCGCTCACCTCGACGCTCTCGTGACTCAGTACGTGACTGGAATCGGCTACGTACTTCCTGAGGTTGGACACGTGGAATACGTCGTGCACACCAGAAAGCTGTGGGGGAAGGGCAAGTCTGTAAGCAACGGGTCCAACCCACTCCAGGACCTCAAAGGGCCCCACAAACCTCGACGCAAGCTTCCCTCTCACCCCAAACCGCTGTAAGCCCTTCATGGGCGAAACACGAAGGAAGACATGGTCCCCAACCTCAAACTGCACCTCTCTTCGTCTCCGATCCGCGTAGCTCTTCTGTCTGCTCCTGACGGTGCGGAGTCGTCTGTGGATCTGCTCAACTACCTCCTGACTCTACCGGATCAACCTGGGGCCAACCTCCTGAAATTGCACTAGAGGGGGGTGAATAGTGAAATTATATTGTATTGTAATGCAACAAATTCAATCACACAATATACTCAATTATTTTTAGGTGGAAACCCAAGATGGGTGAAAACCACCACCTAAGCCAATCTCTTGACTTAGGATTTTCGATCACAAGGTGATCAATCCACTAACCACACTACTTAAACGAGGGTAGTGTACCTCAATTACAATTCCCACCTCCGATCCCTAAACGGAGGTTTCTTTCTTCAAGATGAAGAGACGGGGACCCGACAGGCCGGATACCCAAAGTACAGAAATTAACAAGTAGAAATAACACCTATAGAGCACCCCAATAATTTAGTTGCCTTCTTATCTACTAAGCATGAAAAGAACTCCCTGATGATTTGCAGAATGGAGCGAGCCGGGAGTATGGATTTGCCCTTTGATCAGAGTATTAGCACAGCACAAGGGCAAGATGGAGCTTAGAGTAGTGAGCAAGAGATTTTTCTAATGGAATTGTATCTCAAGAGGTGTGTCTTGCCAAAGAAGAGTTGTAGTCTATTTATAGGCAAGTTTGGAACCTTCAAGAACACTTGGGAGAGCTCTTCTAGCCGTTGGAGACAAATCCCAAGAGTTTAGGACGAAATCCACACAAAATCAGGGCAATGATGATTCCGACAGCAACATCAGACGTCTAAATATAAGATCAGACGTCTTACAGGACGTCTGATTTTTACTATGGTCGTCTATTATTGCAGGATATCCTTAACGGACTCTATTGGATCAAAAGAAGGACGTCTGATATTATGTCATAAGACGTCTGATGATTTTACTGGACGTCTAATGAATGGTGCATTCGTTCCTGTTATCATCGGATCCAAACAGGGTTCTAGGTTTAGAGGATCAGACGTCGTTACAGACGTCTGAGGACATTACCAGACGTCTGGAATCCAAAATACTCTTCCTTCCTGCTTCTGCCAAAAGATTATGTGGCCGTAGACAGATACGCACAGAAAATCATGGCCAACGGTTCAAAGGCAGACGTCTGTAAGTGTGTCAAGACGTCTAGAAATTGTTTTTGCCGATAAAAAGTCTAACGGTTAGTATGAGGACGTCTGGGTAAATAATCAGACGTCTGTGAACGGTTATCGACGTCTGAAAGTGAAGTCCTTCGACTGATGTTTATGAGGAGATGAACAAAGCCAGAAATATTTGAAATTAGACGTCTGATACATATGTCAGACGTCTTATTATGGAAAATCAGACGTCTGGACTTTTTAATGGACGTCTGATAAAAGTATAAGTGTTGGGTTTTTTTGTTCCTAATTTATCCTAAGTGTAGAGAGCCTAAGTTAGCTATTTATAGGTTATGTTTGGGGGCTCTTTACAATATTTCTAGACTCAAATAACATGAAAATTACAACCTTTGAAAGTTTACATGAAAAAAGCCTAAGACCTAATACTTTTGCTACTCGTCTTCACGCTTTTAATCTCCCGTCTTGGAAAGCTTTTTGAATTCCTGCAAATATGTTACTATAGAGAGAAAACAATATGGTACGCTTTATTTATTATTTCATTTTCTACATTTTGTAAAATCATCAAAATATTATATATGAGTAGTTGAACTAACAATCTCCCCCTTTTTGATGATTTTCAAAATATAGCTGTAGGTTCCTCTTTCCTCCCCCTAAAGGTTGTACTTGATAGCCTTTATCTATTTATTATTCCTTAATTTCTTACCTACATTCTTCTCCCCCTTTTTGAATATCATCATGAAGGGTTGTTAAAAGGGAGTCAAAATCCAAACTACAAGAGTAATATCTACAAAGTAGAGTGCGTGAATAAAATTGCATGTTTAAAAGATGACAAGGCATTAAGGAAAATTGATTAGGAATAGAAATATTTAAGCATGGACTAGCTATTTGTTCCCAAAAATATTAAGTAGAGGGTCAAGGCCTCTTAATACAAACTTAGAATAAAAGACAGAAAAATAGAAGCACTAAAACTATTCTTCTTGATCTTGGCGGCGGCGGCGACGAGCGGGTCCTTGTCCTATCTGCAAATTTTGAACATCTGATCTAAGTTCGTCGATGTCGCGGCGCATGCTTCCCATGTAGGTGTACATCTCGCCGGTTCGACGCAGCAGGAGGGAGATGCCGGAAGAGAGGGAATCTGTGGCTGGATCCCATGCTTCATCAAAGCTCGAGCGGGGAGCTTCTATTTGAAGGGGCCGTGGTTCATGGAAGTCTGGAAAGGGTGGAAGGGGCTCTTCTTCCATGGGTTCGTCGGCGGGCTCAAGATGTTCTCTAAGTATATGCATCTTGGCGGCTGTGGCCCGGTTGTAAGGCTCAATTTTCTTGTCAACTGCTTGGTCAGTTATGGAAATCCGATGGGATGAAAAGATTTTGGATAGAATAGACCCAAACGGAAGTGATGCCCCATGGTCCTCATTCATGACGCGAACAATGAGGCGGCAATAATTGAAAGGAATATGACGAACGGCCGCAAAAAGGAGAGCCTTGTGTTGGCGTGAGATGTAATCAAAACCTCCTGATTTGTTTAGGAGGTCCCACCCAAAAATGCGAGAGAGTAGACGTGGAAGGGGTTTGAGATTTTTGCACGGTAGAGTGCCAAGGTTTTCAGCATATTTTTCCGGGAGAACTAACTCTTGATTGATGATTTCAGGGTCGTATTGCCTCAGTATGTCATTGAAATCATTTCCCTCATTGGGGATGGCTAGAAGGTCAGAGATAGTTTCAGATGTGATGTGTATTTCACGACCAAATAGGCGGGTATGGAGTTCAAGTTCATCGTTGCTGTAGTCCTCAACGATGTTGGCATAAAAGAGACGGCAAAGATCAGGGAACACACCAAGAGTTCCAATGCCGGAGTGGAATTGACGGTCAAAATATTGGAAAAGATGGAGAGTTTGGAAGTGTTCCTGAAGGTTCAAATGGGCAAAATCATTCCAAACAATAAAACGAGGGCATTTAACTTTGGCATTCGCGAAACGACGAAATCGCTGCCTAGCGATGTCACCCCGCAATTGATCTGCCAAATAAGTGGAAGAGGAACTGGAAGATCCCTCAACTTGCTTCCTACGGGGAGGCATATTTGGTGGAATGGGTGGTTAGGTTTAGGAGAAATGAGTGGTGCGTTGAGGATGGAATACCTGCAAAAAAGAAACAACCATTCAACCAAACAACATTCACCCAAAACATAGTTTGAAACACTGTAATCATCATGAAAAAAATATGTGGCAGTATGCCTTGAGGCAATACAACCTGCCATGTAGTTGTGGCAATATACCTTTGGATGCAAGCCACTAAAAAGTCGGCTTGATCCTCATGAGGTAATACCCTTGCCATGGAAGATGCAGCTAGGGCTAAGAGGGTTTTCTTGACCGAGGGTTAGGGCTGACAATGAAATGCACATGTAGGTCAAGTGAATCAAGAAGTGAACTAGATGCTACAAGGCCGTGGGTAAAAGGAGTATGAAAATGCCCTAGGCGTTGAGAGGGTATACCCACGGGAGGAGGGAAGCCTCCAAATGCGCGGTCGAGAGGCAGGGACGACGCGCGCAGAGGAGCAGCAGTTCCGTCAGTCGTCGAAGAGGCGCGACGGTCGTCTGGCTGCGAGCAGAACTTCGCCAGCTGCTGCTGAGGGCCGTCGGGTGTGAGGGAGAGCGGCGCGCAGATCGTGTGGGGTAGGGATTTTGGACAGGAGAGTGGGACCTTTGCGAAGGGGATTTTATATCCCAAGGTCACCGAGCAAGTCTCCCCCTGAAGTTGGGGAGATTTGCATCTCAAACCGTCCAGAGAAAAGCCGCGACGCGCAGATTTTTCCCCGATCAGACGTCTGTCAACGATGTCAGACGTCGGGATTTGGCAGAGGAATTTTTTCCCATTTCAGGGAGACGTCTGTTTTATTCATCAGACGAATAATCAGACGACTAATTCTAATATAGACGTCTGATTTCTGCAGGAATCCTCCCCAGCAAAAAGATTTATTCTCCAGGTTGTCGTCTGATTTCTTACTCAGACGGCAAAGAAGACGTCTAAATTTAATATTAGACGTCCGATTTCTGCAGACAGACCTTCCTGGATTTTCGTTTAAAGTTACAGGGTCGTCCGTTTTTCCTGTCAGACGATTCATACGACGTCTAGCCATATATTCAGACGTCCGACAGGCAGTACATGTTCTGTCTCCGAGATAGACGTCTGTCAACACATTTGGACGACAGTTCAGATGTCTGCGTTTCATACTAGACGTCTGATATTACTGTTTTGTTATATATAAAATCGTCGTCTGTGCCAGATGTTTAGACGACGAATTCTAATGTATAAGACGTCTGATTATTTAATCAGACGTCTGATATTGGACAGAGTGTGCATTTGGATGTTTGAATGAAGGCTTAGAGAAATCAAGGTTCAATCTATGCTCATGACAAAAGAGGTTCCATTAAAACACTAAATTCTTCAAATATCACTTAGCTTACATATGCCTAGTTTCCT
Organism: Thalassia testudinum; assembly: GCA_037157565.1. Lineage (NCBI taxonomy): Eukaryota > Viridiplantae > Streptophyta > Magnoliopsida > Alismatales > Hydrocharitaceae > Thalassia > Thalassia testudinum. The sequence goes on from JAZHRO010000002.1 coordinate 96,959,079, forward strand.
ACGTATATAATTAAAGCGATCATAATTCAAAGGTTTAGTGAAAATATCAGCTAACTGCAGTTCAGTACAAATAAATTCAACTTCGATTTCTCCCTTAAGTACATTGTCTCTTAGGAAGTGATGTCGAACATCAATATGTTTTGTGCGAGAGTGATGTACGGGATTTTTCGAGAGGTTGATAGCACTAGTATTGTCACATAATATTTTTATCTTATTAAATATCAGGTTAAAATCCTTCAAAGTACTTTTCATCCAAAGCACTTGGGAACATGCTAGTGCAGCGGCTATGTATTCAGCTTCTGTAGTTGATAAAGCTACACTAGATTGTTTCTTTGAGAACCAAGAGACTAGTGATTCGCCTAAGAATTGGCACGTCCCACTAGTACTTTTCCTATCAGTGCGGCTACCTGCGTAGTCCGCATCGCTATATGTAACTAAGTTGAATTGTGGACTCCTAGGGTAGAATAAGCCATAATCAGATGTGTCAACTAGATATCTAAATATTCGTTTTACAGCATTTAGGTGTGATTGTTTAGGATTTGATTGAAACCTAGCGCATAAGCAGGTACTAAACAAAATATCAGGTCTACTGGAAGTTAAATATAGTAAAGATCCAATCATGCTACGATAGAGCTTTTGATCTATGGGCGTACCTGATTCGTCCAAGTCTAAGGAAGTTGTGACACTCATAGGAGTGTTCTTCCCTTTACTTTTGTTCATATCAAATCTCTTCAACATCTCCTTTGTGTATTTAGATTGACACACAAAGGTTCCAATCTCGAGCTGAGTGATTTGCAAGCCCAAGAAAAACTTGAGTTCACCCATCAAACTCATTTCGAATTCTTCCTGCATAATTTCTGAAAACTTTCTACACATAGATTCATTAGTAGCACCAAATATAATATCATCTACATATATTTGAACTAATAAAATGTCTTTTCCTTTTCTTTTAATGAATAATGTGGAATCAGCTTCCCCTATAGAGAATTTTGCATTTAACAAGTACTCTTTGAGCCTTTCATACCAAGCTCTAGGAGCTTGCTTTAGACCATATAGTGCCTTGTTTAATTTGTAGACAAAATGAGGCTTATCATGAGACTCAAAACCAGGAGGTTGTTTTACAAAAACTTCCTCCTTAATGAATCCGTTGAGAAACGCGCTCTTAACGTCCATTTGAAAGAGTTTAAAGTCAAGAAAGGCGGCATAAGCAAGAAGCATGCGAATTGATTCGAGTCGAGCTACGGGAGCGTAGGTCTCATCAAAATCAATTCCTTCTTCTTGGTTGTACCCTTGTGCTACCAACCGAGCCTTATTTCGAATAACTATACCGGATTCATTCAACTTGTTCCGGAATACCCATTTGGTACCTATTATCGTTTGCCCTTCAGGCTTAGGTACTAGATCCCAAACTTCATTCCTTTGGAATTGGTTGAGTTCCTCCTGCATGGCCATCATCCAAGTTTCTTCGGAGCATGCTTCCTCGACACTCTTCGGTTCAACTTGAGATACAAAGGCGGAGAGACCAAAGGTGCAACTAAAACGAGATCGGGTTTTAACGCCATCAGAAACACTTCCAATGACTTGACTTTCGGGATGATCCCTTTGATATATCCAATCTTTTGGAAGATTATGGATATTGGAGTTTGGAATGTTAGACACATCAATAGTAGAATCATCTTCATCATCCATATTGACTCGGTCAATGGAGGAATGAGGAGATTCATCGAAGGAGACATGAAGGGTTTCCTCCACTATTAATGTGGTCTTGTTAAAAACCCGATATGCCTTACTACGTGAGGAGTAACCAATAAAGATGGCTTCTTCACCTTTGGCATCAAATTTATCTAAATTAGAGCGGGTATTCAAGACAAAACATCGACATCCAAAAACTTTAAAATAACTAATTTTGGGTATTTTCCCATAGTATAGTTCAAAACAAGTTTTTCGCAATCCGGATCGAATTAAGGTGCGATTTAACACGTAACAAGCCGTGTTGACCGCCTCAGCCCAAAAGTACTTCGGTAACCCCGAGTCTATGAGCAATGTTCGAGCACACTCTTGAAGAGTACGGTTCTTTCTCTCAACCACCCCATTTTGTTGAGGTGTTCGAGGAAAAGAGAACTCATGAGCAATACCATGCTCTTGACAAAAATCATCAAACAAGGAATTTTCAAACTCGCCCCCATGATCACTACGGATACGAGTGATTTGGTAGCCTTTTTCAGTTTGAATTTTCCTACAAAAAATAGAAAAGACAGAAAACACTCTTTCTTTAGATCTCAAGAAGGAGACCCATGAAAACCTCGAAAAATCATCTACAATTACAAGGCAATATTTGCATCCACTGAGGCTCTCATATTTTGTTGGTCCAAATAGATCTAGGTGAAGTAGTTCTAAAGATCTTGATGTGAATATAACTTCTTTGCTTTTAAAACTAGATTTTATAATCTTACCTAATTTACATGAATCACAAACAAGTTCATTTAAAAATTTTCTTTTAGGAAGACCTCGGACTAGTTCATGTTTAGCTAATTTTTGAACCAGCTTCATATGAACATGTCCTAGTCTTTTATGCCATATACTTAACTCATCATTTGCTATAAGACATTCATAAGTGCCATTTTTATCAAATTCTACAACATAAATGTCTTTAAATCTAGTTCCCTTGAGAAGGGTTTCATTGGTTGATGCATGCATAATTTCAAACATTTTAGAAGTAAACACTACTTTAAAACCCTTATCACATATTTGACTTACACTTAAAAGATTATGTTTTAGTCCTTTAACTAGAGAAACATTTGAGATGGGAGAGAGAGGGTTACCTATTTTACCAAGGCCAATAATATGACCCTTGTGGTTGTTGCCAAATGTAACTGTTCCTCCATCCGTAGGTTGGAGGTCCAAAAATAGGCGCTTGTCTCCTGTCATGTGTTTGGAGCATCCGGAGTCCATCACCCATCGGCCTCCTTGGTGGTGGAGGTTTCCTTGTCTTCCTCCTTGTAGACCTTCTTCCTCCTACAAAAGATCTTCGATTGTGACTTGGTGTTTCTATAGGTCTTTCTAATTTGAGTCGTCCATCCTTCATTTTGTATATCCAATTTTTGACATTATGATGTCCTTTCATCCCTACAAAACAAAGTGAGAGTTGTCTTTTCGGTATCCATTGTAAAGTGGATCCGTATTTGTTAGTGTTCTCCTTTAGAGGAGGGTCCCTTTTTGGCTCACTTTGACTAGGCTCATAAAAGCCTAATCCAAATTTACTTGAGGAAGGTTTTTGATGGGCAATGAGTTTGTCCAAGTTATCTTTCCCCTTTGTAAATTTGGCTAGGTCCTCAAGAAGTTGGTTTGACTTTTCTTTGAGATGATTTATCTCTATTTTCATTATATCTAGTTTATCTTCTAATGCCCTAATCTCTACTCTAAGTAAGCCATTTTCATCCTTTTTAAAAGAGTTTGATTTTTCAAGCACATGGATTTTGTCGAGTAATTCTTCTCTATCTAAAAATTTTTGTTCACTCATTGCTGTATACAAATCATTTGTTAATGACTCTTTCTCAATCATTAGATTTTTTATTTGCATATTTAAAGCAGTGGTTTCTTTTGTAAGAATTAGATTCTTTTCTTCAAGATCATTGATTAATCTCTTATTTTCTAACTTTTCTTCTTTTAAAGCCTTGCTTTGGGTTTTAGTTTTCTTAAGATCTATATATAGTGAATCAAAGGCATCTTGTAATTCATCCAAAGAGTAGGGGTTTACCTCAGGTTCCTCAGATTCAGACTCGGAACCATCATTTGTTGCCATTAGTCCTAAGCATGCCGTTTCTTCATTTGTTTCCTCCTCCTCTTCTTCTTCGGAGGTGGAGTCATCCCACGTTGCTTGAAACGCCTTCTTCTTGAATCCTTTTGGTTTGGAGATCTTCTTGTAGTCAGAAGGCTTCTTGGGTTTCTTCTCATCATCCCTTTTGAGTAAGGGACAATCTTTCCTTATGTGACCTCTCTTTTTGCAATTATAGCAAATTAGAGGATCTTCTTCTCTTTTCTTTCCCTTGATCTCTCTTCTATTTCTGAGAAACTTTTTAAACTTTTTAGCTAATAAAACAAATTCTTCGTCATCGGTACTTACCTCATCATCCGAAGTAGCTTTGAAGGCTAAGGTCTTCTTCTTTGGCTCCGATGAGGTTGATTTCTTCTTTTGCTCCATTTTTGATTCGTAAGCCATGAGATTCCCAAGTAGATTTTCCATGTCTAGATCCTCTACTTGGTTGGCTTCTTCTATTGCCGTTACCTTTTGCTCCCACTCAGGTCCAAGGGAACGAAGGAGCTTCCCTTGAAGCTCCCCCTTTATAAATGTCTTTCCTAAAGACTTGAGGTTATTCACGATTAACGTGAATCGGGTGTACATGTCCCCAAGTCTTTCATTCTCCTTCATAGAGAAAGCTTCGAATTCCTGCGATAACAAGTTTATCTTTGAGGATTTAACTTTAGATGTACCTTCGTGAGTAACCTCCAAGGTTCTCCAGATCTCGTGGGCGGTTTCGCATTGGCTGATGCGGTTGAATTCCTCCGAGCTGAGAGCGCAGTAGAGTGAGTTTATTGCCTTGGCATTCAGTCCAAGGTGATGGATTTGCTCCACTGTGTAACCAGTTTCTGGTTTCTCGGGAATGACGTATGCGGATTCGCATTTCTCCCAAATGGAGAAATCGTTGGCTTGAAGCCACATCTTCATTCTCAGCTTCCAGTAGGTGTAGTTGGTTCCTTCGAAGAGTGGTGGTCGAGTGGTGGATTGCCCCTCCAATCTGCTTGTGGAAATTGCCTTCCCCTCCATGTGATCTTTCCGCGGATGTTACTCTTGTAGGCGGAAAACCTGCTCTGATACCAAATGAAATTGCACTAGAGGGGGGGTGAATAGTGAAATTATATTGTATTGTAATGCAACAAATTCAATCACACAATATACTCAATTATTTTTAGGTGGAAACCCAAGATGGGTGAAAACCACCACCTAAGCCAATCTCTTGACTTAGGATTTTCGATCACAAGGTGATCAATCCACTAACCACACTACTTAAACGAGGGTAGTGTACCTCAATTACAATTCCCACCTCCGATCCCTAAACGGAGGTTTCTTTCTTCAAGATGAAGAGACGGGGACCCGACAGGCCGGATACCCAAAGTACAGAAATTAACAAGTAGAAATAACACCTATAGAGCACCCCAATAATTTAGTTGCCTTCTTATCTACTAAGCATGAAAAGAACTCCCTGATGATTTGCAGAATGGAGCGAGCCGGGAGTATGGATTTGCCCTTTGATCAGAGTATTAGCACAGCACAAGGGCAAGATGGAGCTTAGAGTAGTGAGCAAGAGATTTTTCTAATGGAATTGTATCTCAAGAGGTGTGTCTTGCCAAAGAAGAGTTGTAGTCTATTTATAGGAAAGTTTGGAACCTTCAAGAACACTTGGGAGAGCTCTTCTAGCCGTTGGAGACAAATCCCAAGAGTTTAGGACGAAATCCACACAAAATCAGGGCAATGATGATTCCGACAGCAACATCAGACGTCTAAATATAAGATCAGACGTCTTACAGGACGTCTGATTTTTACTATGGTCGTCTATTATTGCAGGATATCCTTAACGGACTCTATTGGATCAAAAGAAGGACGTCTGATATTATGTCATAAGACGTCTGATGATTTTACTGGACGTCTAATGAATGGTGCATTCGTTCCTGTTATCATCGGATCCAAACAGGGTTCTAGGTTTAGAGGATCAGACGTCGTTACAGACGTCTGAGGACATTACCAGACGTCTGGAATCCAAAATACTCTTCCTTCCTGCTTCTGCCAAAAGATTATGTGGCCGTAGACAGATACGCACAGAAAATCATGGCCAACGGTTCAAAGGCAGACGTCTGTAAGTGTGTCAAGACGTCTAGAAATTGTTTTTGCCGATAAAAAGTCTAACGGTTAGTATGAGGACGTCTGGGTAAATAATCAGACGTCTGTGAACGGTTATCGACGTCTGAAAGTGAAGTCCTTCGACTGATGTTTATGAGGAGATGAACAAAGCCAGAAATATTTGAAATTAGACGTCTGATACATATGTCAGACGTCTTATTATGGAAAATCAGACGTCTGGACTTTTTAATGGACGTCTGATAAAAGTATAAGTGTTGGGTTTTTTTGTTTCTAATTTATCCTAAGTGTAGAGAGCCTAAGTTAGCTATTTATAGGTTATGTTTGGGGGCTCTTTACAATATTTCTAGACTCAAATAACATGAAAATTACAACCTTTGAAAGTTTACATGAAAAAAGCCTAAGACCTAATACTTTTGCTACTCGTCTTCACGCTTTTAATCTCCCGTCTTGGAAAGCTTTTTGAATTCCTGCAAATATGTTACTATAGAGAGAAAACAATATGGTACGCTTTATTTATTATTTCATTTTCTACATTTTGTAAAATCATCAAAATATTATATATGAGTAGTTGAACTAACACCTCCCACTTGGTCCCCACCTCAACCCAACTCAAGGGTGCCGTACACTTCCGTCCGTACAGAGCCTCGTAGGGAACCATGCCGATGCTCGAGTGATAACTGTTGTTGTATGCAAACTCTGCCAGGGGTAGGTGCTCCTCCCAAGAGCCCCTCCAGTCCAGTACACAGGCACGCAAAAGGTCCTCAAGTGTCTGTATCGTACGCTCAGACTGTCCGTCCGTCTGGGGGTGGTAAGCCGTGCTAAACCTCAACCTCGTCCCCAAGGCCTGCTGAAACTCAGCCCAAAACTGGGACGTAAAGCGGGTATCCCGGTCGGATACGATCTCCCGTGGAACTCCGTGTAGTCGTACCACATCACGGATATACCTCTCTGCCAACTGTGCTGGTCCCAAAGTGACTCGGATCGGCAAGAATCGCGCCGTCTTCGTCAGTCTATCTACTATTACCCAGACTGCGTCGTGTCCCCGCTGGGTAACAGGTAAGCCCATCACCAAGTCCATGGTGATGCTCTCCCACTTCCACTCTGGCACTGGAAGCGGCTGAAGCGGCCCTGTAGGCCTTTGATGCTCGGCTTTCACCTGCTGGCACACTAAGTACTGTCGCACGAACTCACCCACATCCCGCTTCATCCCTCTCCACTAAAACTCGCGTCTCAAGTCGTGGTACATTTTCGTGTTCCTAGGATGTATGGTGAATCTGGAACCGTGTGCCTCAGTCAGGAGCTCTCTCAACAGCTTCTCGTCTCTGGGAACGCACAACCGTCCCCTCAAACGTAGCACCTGGTCTGTGAAAGAGAAGTCACCTGGATCTCCTGACAGTACTCTGTCGCGCAAAGACTGCAAGTACGGATCGGCCATCTGTCCTGTGATAATGCGATCCATCAACTCTGGCCTAGTCTGCCGTGTCACCGTCACTGCCCCACAATACCCTCGTAACTCTAGAGGTCGCCAACTGCCCACCTCCTCCAAAAGGCTCCAACTCTGTAACTGTAGACTGGCCAAGCGTGCGGGCGCCTTACGGCTCAAGGCGTCAGCCACCACATTGGCCTTTCCCGGGTGGTAAGAGATGCTGCAGTCGTAGTCCTTCAGGAGCTCCAACCAACGTCTCTGTCTCATGTTGAGCTCCTTCTGATCAAAAAGTTATCTGAGGCTCTTGTGATCTGTAAAAATCTCGAAGGTCTCACCGTACAAGTAGTGCCTCCAGGTCTTCAACGCGAAGACAACAGCTGCCAACTCTAGGTCGTGGGTAGGGTAGGTATGCTCATGGGGCTTCAGTTGCCGCGAAGCGTAAGAGACAACGTGACCCCTCTGCATGAGCACACCTCCTAACCCCTTCAAGGAAGCGTTCGTGTACACAACGAACCGGCCACTACTGTCAGGAATGGTGAGCACGGGAGCCGAGGTCAACCTCTCCTTCAGCTCCAGAAAACACGCCTCACAGGCATCTGTCCAAACGAAAGGCACGTCCTTCCGGGTCAACTGTGTCATAGGATGTGCAATCTGTGAAAATCCTCTGATGAACCGTCTGTAGTAGCCAGCTAGTCCCAGGAAACTGCGGATCTCAGTGACTGAACGCGGTCTCTCCCACCTGAGCACTGCCTCGACCTTGGCTGGGTCCACCTCCAGGCCGTCTCCAGAGATCACATGACCCAAGAAGGTCACCTCCCTCAACCAGAACTCGCACTTGCTGTATTTGGCGTACAGCCTGCGTCGCCTCAGAGTGTCCAAAACCATCCGCAAGTGCTGTCCGTGCTGCGTCTGATCTCTACAATAGATGAGTACATCATCTATGAAAACCACCACGAACTGGTCCAAGTACGGTCTAAACACTCGGTTCATCAGGTCCATGAAAGCAGCAGGGGCATTTGTCAGCCCAAACGGCATGACCAAAAACTCGTAGTGTCCGTACTGGGTGCGGAAAGCTGTCTTGGAGACGTCGGTCTCCCTGATCCTCAACAGGTGGTATCCAGACCTCAAGTCTATCTTGGAAAACACCGTGGCACCCCGCAACTGGTCAAATAAATCGTCGATCCTCGGCAGCGGATATCTATTCCTGATGGTGACCCTGTTCAGCTGTCGGTAGTCCACACAAAGACGTAGGGTCCCATCATTCTTCTTCACAAACAGTACAGGGGCTCCCCAAGGAGACACACTGGGCCTCACGAAACCTTTCTCCAGAAGGTCCTGCAGCTGAGACTTGAGCTCTCGCAGCTCAAGCGATGCCATCCTATATGGCACGGTGGAGATGGGGCTGGTCCCTGGTACTAGTGAGATCTCAAACTCGATCTCACGCTCGGGCGGTAGTCCTGGTAACTCGTCTGGAAACACGTCAGGGTACTCTCTGACCACCGGGATGCTCTGGAAGTCTGCCACAGGGCTGGGCTCTGCCACCACACAAGCTAGGAAGCCCTCACACCCCTGGCTCAAAAGTCTCGCCGCCTGAAGTGCCGAAATGCACCTGAAACCTCCGTCCACTGGCTGTCCGTGAAACTCGAAAGAAGGCAACTCCGGAATGGAGAAGACAATCTTCCTCTCAAAACAGTCCACCAAGGCGTGGTAAGCGGACAGCCAATCCATCCCCAGAATCACTCCAAAGTCCTCCATCTGGATCATAATCAGGTCAGCTGGCAGGCTATGTCCTTCGACGCTGACCTCGCAATCCGTGTACACATCCTCAACTATAAACAGCTGACCACTCGGACCTCTGATTACAAACGGATTCTCTAACAGTGTATAATCCTGGTCCAAACTAACTGTGAAACTGGCTGCGACAAACGAGTGCGTAGCGCCGGAATCGAAAAGCGTGTAAGCGAGTCTGCCAGAAACTGAAACCATACCTGCTACCACCGATCCCGAAGCTCTGGCGTCCCTGTGTGTTAGGGCGTTGATACGCCCCTCAGCTCTAGGTGCGGACGAAGCAGCCACACTCTGCGTCGGACGGGTAGGTGCTGGCCGGTACCCTCCTCGCGACTGCTGGCCTGGGAGCCGCGGCCTCCTGCGCGCCCTCCAGTGCTCTGCGCGGGGAGTATCTGCTGACCTCCTGCCCTAGATGGGCAGTCCCTCCTGACGTGGCCCGGCTGGCCACACTGGTAGCAAAGGGGAACCCGACTCCCGCCCTCAGTGGGTCCCTGCTGTCGACTAGGCGGGGGTCTGGTGCTGGCGACTGGCCCCTGTCGAGGGCCCCCAAAGGCCACTGATGGCCCTGCAAAACGTGACGGCTCTCCTGCGAATGCCACGTGTCTCCTTTGAGTTCTCCTTACACGCCTAGTGTGACGGCGGAAATCTCGTTCCACCACCAACTCCCCTGTCGTACGCTCGGAAGGGGGAGGAGGGGGTGGCGATGTGGATGGAAGCTGAAATTCTTCACGAACCACCTCTCGAATTAGTTGGACGAGGTCCGGAGATGGTATGCTTAAGAGAAGAGGAGGGGTAGTATGTACTCCAAGCCCGACACATCTGTCCCTTGGGTCCCGACCTCGGTCGCGCCCGCGGCCCACCCTCCTAGTTCCACGACGAGGCATCTCCTATAAGGAGACGCGAAATAACGAAAATACGTCAGTACGAAACAGTACCTAACAAAAACGTCTAAGAGCTCATGTCAAGAGATATGTTGTGGTGGCTACTCTAGTTATAGACATGTGAATTGGTTATTTTCCAATCAGTTGATTCACTTCTCGGGACGACCTTGCTCTGATACCATCTTGTAATGACCCGATTCCCGAGTCCCTACGAGACACGAGAACCGGACCGACTCGACTAATCCCAAGACCTAGTCGTCCAACGAGGAAGTAACCAAAAGAGCAGTAAAATAAACCACATTCAGCATGAATATAACTAACAGTAAGAAAGTACAGCAGTAAGGAAAGAAACTACTACAGTATATACCACCACAACAGTAGAACAACATTTATCATATAACATGAACTGCAGGTAAAGAAAAGTACAACGGAAACAAGAACTACTCACTATAACGGAAACAAAGAGGTACAAAAGACAGTGGTAACTCTACTAGACCCTACTTGACCGAGCGTCCTCTGCAGCCGCTGACCCTGGCTGCTCAACACCTGGTCCTGAAAAAGGTAACGAGTGTAACACGTCAGCAAAACGCTGAGTAGAGTGGCAACTAAAACTAAAGACAACAGTAGAGTGTACAGTAGCTGTTATGTTTATTACTTTCTTTATTCACATCTTTCAATTGTCTCACTATTTCATTTATTCCTCAGATCTCTTACTTGATCTCGAATGTTCCTCGTGGGAACGATCTTGATTGCAGTCTTTTCCAAAAAGTAGAAGTAGCACGTGGGACTCTCCCGACCAGGAGAGCACCACGTGCTACTTCTACTTTTTGGAAAAGACTGCAATCAAGATCGTTCCCACGAGGAACATTCGAGATCAAGTAAGAGATCTGAGGAATAAATGAAATAGTGAGACAATTGAAAGATGTGAATAAAGAAAGTAATAGAACATAACAGCTACTGTACACTCTACTGTTGTGGTGGTATATACTGTAGTAGTTTCTTTCCTTACTGCTGTACTTTCTTACTGTTAGTTATATTCATGCTGAATGTGATTTATTTTACTGCTCTTTTAGTTACTTCCTCGTTGGACGACTAGGTCTTGAGATTAGTCGAGTCGGTCTGGTTCTCGTGTCTCGTAGGGACCCGGGAACCGAGTCGTTACACACTTTAAGGACCTCATGTGCAATTTACCCAAAACACCTGCAGCTCGCACTGTTCTTCAGCTACTGACTATCATAGAACACAGCCATTTTCGATCGTCCCTTCCTCTTCATCTTGATCATACAATGGATCTTCACCCTACTACCTAGCACCGATGCACCAAGCATCGCACTCTCATCCAGATCACATCTAGTGATCCTCATTCAATCCTATCCTCTCTCGTGCCTTTCAGATCCATCTTTAGTCGTTGATGCTTAGCGTCCTACACCCACTACACCCAGTCAGTTAAGCCTCTACTGCCTATATATACAACCTCACTATGGTTTGCACGAGCTATCAGCTCCCTTCTATTCGTGGCATAAATCGCGTAAAGAAGATGAATACGTCGTAGTATAGCACAAAATACGTCTCGATAGATAAATTTTAATGGAACAAGTAAGTTTAGGTCGAACTAAGGGAGGCAGAAAACGTTTTCGATGTCAAATTGATTTGGATCTAAATACCAACTAGATAATAATCATAATATATATAAAGAGAATGTAGCCATGAGTTTGATCAAATAATTCTATAATTATAGCTTTGTAATGCTAGAACAAGAGTAATTGAATTGCAAAAGGAAACTAGAATATCACTATCTAATCTAGCAGAATAAGGGCACCACGGGCGGTCCGTGGTGGCCTTCTAAAGAGGTTGGGGAGAGCAACGGTGGTCTTCCAAGGTGGCTTGGTGGACACTTCAGAAGGATAGTCGAAGATGGAGAGAGACGGTGAAGAAGCTTTGAAGAGTTGGAGAGGGTTTGGAGTTGTCAGGAGTCAGGAAGAGTTGCCTTTAATTGGGGGGCCTTAGGCCTTCTTTTATAACTTTTATGAAGGGGAAGATGGGCATTTGAGCCCTCCAAACCGTGCAACTACCTTGGTACGATTAGATTCATCAATCGGGAGATCAAAGGACCAAATCACACCTTAAAAACAACTTCCTCGCGCCTTAAACTCTCGGAGCACGCAAGATGCTGACACATGGCATCTTCTCATCACTTGGATCTTCATCACACTGTCCTGCGCTCTCCTCGCATGCCGCTGTGGTTGTTTCTCTCTCCTCGCGCGCCCGCTCACCTTTCAATCACACCTTACGCACTTCAGCAAATCTCAACCGTCTGATCAAAAAGCCACATCCACCGCCTCTTGAAATTCAAACACGCGCACTCACGCGTTCACTCACACATCATCACGCGCGTCTTCATCCAATGTCCCTCCGTGCACCACGCGATGGCAGCTCCACCACCTGATGGTCCTCTGCGCCCGCAACTACCTTGAATCAACGCAGATTGTGAGTCGACCCCGCGTCGTGCACTGTTGGTTGAGCATGCTTGCCAACATGCTACACGGCCAAGTTGTTACGGTTGCCATCGCGTATGCATTTGCCCTCAGCCGTTGGATGGAGATCCAACGGTTGAGGCTTGATCATCTTGATGAAGTGCGGTGAGGCCGGTGACGTGGGTGCATCATGGCCGTTGGATGGCGATCCAATGGCCCACGATGCATGGGGGTTGCCTTTAGGAATTGGGGCGGGTGTGAGGGCCAACTGCGATGGTGCCATGTGGCACCATCGTGGCCATCCATCTTCTCTCTTTTGTAAATGATGATGTAGGCCTCCGATTGAGATAATTCTTGCGCCGTTGGACTGCAATCGCTTAATCGAATCCATTCGTGCGATTCGATTTATCATCTAAGGTCCAGATTTTCTCCTCTTTGCCTATTGGCTCTTGCTCTTCTGCGGATTCCATAGGATGCTACAGGAGTCTGATCGATTTGATCTTGGAAGCATTAGACTCTTGTCGTCATTCTGAGCAAATCCATATGGTTGGATTGGTCATCCGCAACCCTGAATTACCTGCGATTATTAATGCCTCTCAATTAGCGCATAATATAACATTATTATTCACAAATCTAATAAATCAACTATGATGCAAAGTATGATGCAAATGCATGCAAAATGTATAAGTTAAGCTAGGTTCTAACTTAATTCAAGTGGATTAGGGCCTATGATTGCTGCATAATCACCTTCCCCCTAAATTGATCGTCGTCTACACCTCCAGACCCTTTTTCTCTTCTCCGTAGCTGGTGACAGTAGCTACATCCTCCCCAATTCTTCCCTTACTGCTAAGGATCATGTAACTCTTAAGAGAAAGCCCAGAGCTCCCTGATTCTAGAGCTTTCAATCGCTGGAGTCGTCTTCCCCCTTCATCGTTGTAGGTGGCAATCTTAATGATATGCGATCTGGACTACTTGTTATTTAGGTTATTTAATGTCACAATTGTATATGTAGTATAGCATTACAATCCAATTAGATGTCATTTTATTTATGTACAATTTTTACTGGTTTTATTATAGGTCGTTCCTTGGGAGGCAGTTATTGATATACACTCTCCATCTAATCTCCTTATGACACCTCACCTCTTCCTTTCCACCTAAGCCCACAACCACCTAATCTATCTTAAGACCCTTCACATCAACCTTTGGTTTTTCAATCCAAATCTCATGCCAATTTCAAATTAAATCCCAACCCTCCATCTTAAGTTAACCCAATCCAAAACCTCCATCTCAAGTTCATGCCACCATAATTGCAAACCCTAAGCCTATCCCTCCAAATCCAAAACTCACGACCACAACACCCTTCAATCCAAGCCTTTCATTCAACTAACTACAATCAATCTTAGCACTCCATGATGGTCGAGGAACCTAAACCTAACCCTATCCCTTAAGAGTCCACACCACCTATGACCATCTTCGTCTCCATCCCTTCCAAACCTCATCACATCTCTGGCTTCTTCCTCCACTTCATCTTCACATGGACTACATCTCGAAGGCCGTTAGCAAAACTCTCCACCCTTGCTATGCACTCTCTGTACTCTATTCTTCGCCTAATATTCTTGATTCTTTTTCTTTGTTTTTTAGATAACTTTGTAGTACTTGCTTTCAATCTCTTGTAGTTCATGAATTAGTTCTATTGCAATAAAAGTTTATGTTTAGATGCTAGCTTTTTTGCATGATCTCCTCCTTTAATAGTTGTACTTGAGAAGATTATTTATTTGCTTTCTTAGTCTTAGTTAAATCCTATTTTTTTTGCTTTGATTTCTATGCATCAAAAAAAATCCCCCCAAAAAAATTCTGTTCCTGATTGTTGGGTTTACTTGGTGTCCACATTTCATGAAAAAAATTGCTATACATAAAAATTAATTTGTATTTTACATTCGGGTCCATACATTGTCGCAAATTATCCTTGAAATTATTTACTGAATTTATTCTGGCTAGTATAGTCATTAGATTTATGTAAAATTTGGTAGTTATCCTAGTTAGATCATAAAATAGGTTTGGGAATTTGATTAGAATTTTGAGGTGTTTGGAAAATTAGTTTTTGTATCTTTCCTTTAGGTGTCGGTTACAATTTAGTCACTATTCTTATCTTTTGACTTATTAAAAATGTCAAAAGATATGAAAAATCCTAAAAACTATAAAAATAGTAAATAGGACCATTTTAGGAATTAATTAAACCCTCTCCTCCTTGAGAAAACTTGAATTTCCTATTTTAAAGAAAATCTTTTCACAAGTTCGATTGTATAAATTAAAAAGATTACGAAATTTGTGTTGCAACAACGTGTTTATTAATTATGGATTTTGATGATCAAAATATGATTATTATAAATAAATATTAGTTTAATTTCTGTGGAAAAAAACACGAAATCACGATGAGTTTTAAATTATAAGCGTTGTTACTGCTGAGGGCATATTTCTTATAGTTGGTCCTTTATTAACAACTTTTTATTTTGTAGAATCATAGTTAAATTACAATCACAATGGTTTGAAAACCATCGGATATACTCTAACAATCTCTTGGAATTTGTTATTAACAATTTCAATGATGGTTTATGAAACCATCACATTAGCACGAGATATGGTGGTTTGAGAAGAATCGTAGCAATAATGAATTAGTGTCTGATATAAAATCATGGTATATTTATTTATCTATAATGGTTACCAATGGCTTACATGCGACAATTATTTTTTAAAATCATCGTAAAAGATGATCGCAACACTCCTTTCGACGACATCGCAGGTTGACCGTTGTGGCACTTTTAACGACAGTTCTTAACCATTGTGAATAATGGTTTCTCCTACAGTGGTTGTACCGGTACACATAAATTTGTATTGGCATATAAGCGTTGTAGTTGTTGATCAAGTTTGGAATGAGGCCAAAAATGTGTATGCCTCGTCGCATATTTACTTTCCATTTTCACGTGGATCTGAAATTGAGTTGTTACTAATAGCTATATTTTAAAATAAGGCTTATGCTAACCTATCAATATGACCCTTTGGCACTTGTCTCGAGACACAGCAAATAGAGAAAAATAATAAGATCAAGAGGATCACGCTCTTCAATGCTCATTAGCTCTCAACTGTCTCCAAGCGATCACTCTTCATATTGCAACTAAGATTCCTACTCTTGGTAACTTTTCTCTTGATTTATGTTAGAGGGAGGTTCTAGAAATTGTGTACTCAAATTCTATATCCTTGTACTTGTCTTTTATTTTGTTGTCCTAAGCATTTTAGCTAACACCTAGCTCTTATTTTTCCTTACATAATCCATTATTCCTTAGGTTGAGGTGACTTATTAATTACCTTATGCTTGTTGGTGGATAATGATTCTATTAGGAAGAGAGAATCAAGTTTCAAAATCTTAAGTTGGAAGATTTGGGTAAAGGTTTTAACTTTTTGGGTTTTCATTTATTAGTTTTTGTCCCAATTTGTGGTTTATTTTTATTGTATTATTTTTCATACCACACTATTCAACCCCCCTTTCTAGCATGTGCTTAAGATCCTATTGGTTATATATAGGCCTATGTGCCAACATTGTGACTTGAAAAAGTTGACAGCAATGTAGCATGAGCTGAAATGGTTGAGTAGGGCAAAATTGCTGATATACAAAAAAGAAAAGAACCAATGTGTGTGTGCGGCTATATCAGATGCTTGTTGGTTTAATCCTAATTAATTCTTCCCTGTATACCCACCCATCTCAACATTTACTCGTTTTCCATTCCTTTCCCTTATTTATAATTATTACAGCATTATTTGTCAAGCCAACATGCCTAATTAATCATGACTCCCTTTTGAAGTCCCTATTACTAGCATTTTTTATTTTTCCTTAGTGGTCCAAGAGCTCCTATGAAGCTCTATAGGTTGATCACCCTACTTCTTGAGGTCAATATTGGCTTAGGCTCTAGGTTATCCAATCTCTAGGATTATAGCCTTGAAATCATCATCGTTCCTAAGGATGCTTGGTTGTGAACCTCGAGTAGAGTTCTTAATGTGAAGAGACCTTTCTGGTCGGGAAGAATCTCCTCGACCTAGAATCACCCTCGGGATCATCCACTATCCTTCGTAATAAGGTTCTTACCAGGTTGCCGATGGAATCCTAGTTAACCTAGTTTGCATAAAGCCATCTTGACACATAGTTTACTTGTCTGTTCAACCCCAATTTATATTATGAGGATTTTCGATGCTGAGAAACAATCCTACATTTATTTTCCATTGAGCAAATTTTCTCGTGCCATCACAACTCGAATTTTTCTGGAGGTCTAGTCTCTATCACTGGAGACCTCTCCAATTCCTCGATTTATACACAACTGACATTCATGTTGAGGTTTGGTATTTTCTTTAAGGATCCAAATCCATGGTCATTTTAATTCCTATTGCATAGTATGACAAAGGTTCACCTAATTATTCGTGCTATGGGTATGATATGGCTATTTGTATTTTGATCCCACGATTCGAGTCTACCATATTGGTGATCTATTACCTGGCTTCAATTTAATCAGGTGGATCGGAACCAACAAGCAAGAGGTCAACCCTTCCCAAATTTATGGGAGTCTAGATTGGTTTTTCCTCAACTCTTGCATCCTTAGTTTTTCTCATTTCTGTGCCACCCCTAGGTGGCATGGGTATCAAGGTTATGTGTCTAATGGGCACCTATATATGTGTGTGCATTTGGGTCACATTTTATTTTGGATTGAACCTACTTGAGGTCTCGTGTTCAGGAAATACTCACCATACATAAGGATTTCTTTTCCTCAAATAAGGTTGTGTTTTTACGACCTCTTCAAAATTGGGGCAACATGTTATTGCTGCATGCATACACAGAAATTGAATGATGATTCCTTAACAAATGATTTTATTTCTTACTTTGATCCCCTCCACCATTATCTTATTTTTTTGAAATCATTGGTATACTAATAATAATATAAATATAATAATTTTCCAATTGAGAGAATTATATGTTGTTTTTCTTTGAGCACACAATTTTATATTGTATGCCATCTAATTATTTTGTGTGAACTTTCCTATCATGTCTCGCCACCAAATGCACGAATTGTCTCATTTTTCAATTTTTTGTCAAAAGAATTGGAGTTTGCATTTATATTGACTCTTTTCATAAAAATTACAAATTCTTGCTTAAAATGAACTCGACTAGCTGTGCATGCACATCTAATTAAGTCATAATTTTATATAAATCACATATCTAGTAATTGTTATATTTCATGTATTTATTTTGTAAATATAATAATTTTAGATGTTTCTATATATTTTGTGTATAATGATATTTTCTTTATTTTTATATCATAGGAGAGGTAGAAAAGACCTACAGGATGGCCCAACATTAAAGAAAATATTTTTATGGGTCCATTTAAACATTTAAGTCAAGAAAAATCAAGAAATAGACTTGTTTAGGCTAGGTGGTGGAATATTTATAAGATAAAAGGTGAAAATTAGAGTTTTAATGGGATTAGGACCCCTTTATCCCTTTGCTACGAATTTCAAAGAATTTTGAGAGTTTCTAGGGATTTCAAGTATATAAATAAGCCTTATGACCCTAATGGAAGCTAAATTCAATCTTTTACCTCTCCCATTCTTTGAGAGCATCCTTCTAGCATGTTGTAGGTGGCCTTCAGTGGCCTTTGGTGATCTCCATCGTTTCTATGCCTCAATCTTCCACTTCCCATCTTCTCCATCATTGATGAGATGTCACCACTCTCTCCTATTTATTTTTCCTAGTCTTGTTTTTAGATTGGCATTTTAGAATTTAGTTTAGCTTGCAATTTTCAATTTCTAGTTGTAATTTTAATTTACTTTGATATAAATTCATTAATAAATGTATTTTATTTTATTTTCCTCTTTATTTCCTAATCTCTTGCATGTTTATTTCGAAATCTTTACCTAATTTGTTCCATTCCCTCTTACACCAACGTTTGCATATTCTAATTTCAATTCTCAAATTCCGTGCATCCAAAACATTAAAAATATTGCCATTGATTTATTTATATTATATTTAAATACAAACTCATCATAGAAAAAAATTAAAAATTTATTTACATTCCAATTCTGTAATTGTCACGATTTAGTCCTTGTTTTTTCTTTATGAATGTATTGCATGCATCGTAGATGTTGTTTTGGCTTGGAAATTGGTATACTTTTTTTTTTGTTGAAAAGTTCGGTATGTCCATTAATTGTCCTAGGTTTTTTACATTTATAATAAAGTATTTTCACATGAATTACATTTAGATCCTTATTTTATAATTTAATTCCTATCTTTAGATTCATTATATTTCTCTATTATGAAAATACAAAAAAAATATGAATATTCAAAAAAAATACCAAAAATAAGTTAACTTAGGATTGTTGGAAATGACATGGGTGTTTTTCCTCTCTGTGCTACTACTCCAACTCCCATCGGACGTGATCTCGCATTATGATGACAATTTTATTATCTTACAAATTTAGTGATCAACATATCATATGCGCTCATGCTTGCAACCTTACACCCGACTCGCATTTGCATTGTGTGGGCAGGAACCACATTTTTCCATTTCTAGTTGAGTTCGAACCTACGCCAAAAGCCCATACTTAGGTTATGCAATCATCGCCACTCCACCTGATTTATTGCATGCGCAAATAAGGGAGCGGGGGGCCAATCCCCATTGTAGGGGTCGCCTCTCCCCCCCTCCCTTCCTCACCACGTCCCATTCGAGGTAATTATATGTTTCCTCTCTCTAGTTTCGCTTCTACCAATATGCATCCACGGATGCAATATTGTATACAAAGTTACTCGACATCAATATAAGAAGTCTCGTCAATACCAGTGCACCAGGCAGTGATCATAAATGACATCACTATAATAAGTCCTATCCTCATAAATACATTGAACCGCAATGATAAATGGCACTTAAAATGATACACTAAAAAGTCAACCATAAATTGAAGCAGAAGGTGCTTTTTCATTATTTATTAAGGTACTTGAGTTCCGTCATTGAGCAAGACTCACTAAACAAGAAACCTGACAAGTTATGTCATTCAATAACGTTGATTTACAAAAGAATTCGTACTTAATAATATTTCATAAACATCATACGGGACTTGTTCAGAAGTTCTTCTCTATAGTTGGTAAGTACGATTCCACAACTACGGACCGCATTAGTTTACAGCGAATTCTTTGGAGAAAAATAATCAAATATTAATATAATATACAAATAATATATAATAAATTTGAAGTTAATATTAAATACAAAGATAAAAAAACATAATTTTAATTTTTTTTTTATTGCATCAAATATCTTCTTCCACTGAATTATATTTTCCGTCCACACCTCTCCCTAACCTTTCCAAGAAAGAGAGTCTTACCGTCGCTTAAAGTTTGGACTCCGATCGATCCCATAAGGTCGATTGTAGCCCCTCCCACCTTTGAAACTTTCATATCTTCTCCTCAGATCTCTCCTCTTCGGTAAGCAAGCATCTTCCCTGACATGCACAATCGTTAGTGGCTCGTGGCGGTCGTGCATAGATGTGATGGTAAGGTCATGGTGCGGCTTGTTGCAGCGACGAAGGTGGTGATCTGGGGTCGTGCAGGTCGTCGGTCGCTCGTGTGGTGGCCGATGGCAACTGTGTAGCCGTGTAGGTCTCATCAACGATGTTCACAGAAGCTGTGGCGCGACGGCTTACCGACATTCATGAGATCGCTAGTGCAGTGGCATGCTAGCTGTAACGACCTGATTCCTGAGTCCCTACGAGACACGAGAACCGGACCAACTCGACTAATCCCAAGACCTAATCGTCCAACGAGGGAGTAACCAAAGAGCAATAAAATAAACCACATTCAGCATGAATATAACTAGCAGTAACAAAAATACAACAGTAAGAAAAGGAACTACTACAGCATGTACCACCACAACAGTAGAACAACATTTATAACATAACAAGAACTACAAGTAAAGAAAAGTACAGAGAGTAACAAGAACTACTCACTACAGTGGAACAAAAAGGGCACAAAAGAACAGTGGTAACTCTACTGCACCCTACTCGGCCCAGCGTCCTCTGCAGCCGCTGACCCTGGCTGCTCAACACCTGATCCTGAAAAGTAACGAGTGTAACACGTCAGTGAAACGTTGAGTAGAGTGGCAGCTAAACTAAAGAAGCAGTAAAGTGTACAGTAGCTGTTTTATTTTCTTTCTTCCTTTATTTACGCCTTTCTATTATTTCACAATTTATCTATTTCTCAGATCCTTCACTTGATCTCGAATGTTCCTCGTGGGAACGATCTTGATTGCAATCTTTTCCAAAGAGTAGAAGTAACACGTGGTGCTCTCCTGGCCGGGAGAGTCTCCCGTGGTGATCCTACTCTCAGTCAACCACCCCAAGGTCACTGACAGACGTAACGATGACTACGGCACGCGTGGTAAATGCACGGGTAGCTACCCCGCACTGACACACGGTCAATCGTTTCCGTTAACAGATGCGCCCAAAGCACAGCACGGAACCAATATAGGGTAGAGCCCTCTCAGTAACAGGGGTCCAACCGCTCCACAGTAACCAAACAGGGGCCTTACCCCTCCACAGTCCGTGCACCCTCGCCTGACTATCTTGGTTTGCCCAGTGGGCCTAACAAGTAGGTGTAGGTGAGCTAGCAGAACCCTGGGGCCCGTGGGGTAGCTAGTACTCGCTCTACACTAGTAGCTCTCCTCGGTACTGTGTACACAAGGGCCAACAAGTCGGTACAAAGTGGCCAGACCTAACCCCGAGTCCCTGGGGCGGCTGGCTCCGCTCTGCACTAAGCAGGTAACAGGTGCTTCCCCTGGCACTACGTACCCAAGAGACAACACACCTCCACATCTTTCCTTCTCAGTTCCATTTCATTCTCTTTCCAGGAGTTCTACTCCTAACTTCCCGTAGGGTTCCAGCTCTTTTAACTCAGCACATTCAGGTTTCAGTCTTTCAGTTTCACGTTCATACAACCCATATTCTCAATCATGTTCATTTATTCATAATAGGCAGCTGTTAAATCAATTTATAGGCAGCTATTATTTCCTTTCCACAGTTTCCAAGACTGCAATATCTATATTCATTTCACTAGTTTTCCAGTCCTAGGATTCATGCCGTACCCTAGGATCTATCATTCAATACCCTAGGATCTATCATTCAATCTGGTTTCTCATTCCTAGGATTCATGCAATGCCCTAAGTTCTATTAATTGTTCCACAATTATAACAAATTATGTTAATAATTTCTAAAGCCACTCTACCAGCTACAATGGGAGTCCTGGGGGCGTGGTCGGAAATCCCACGTGCCTCCGCAACCCCCGAGACTACAATGGAACGGGGTCCTAACACAAGGATCAAACACAAGGAGTTTATCAGAACAGTATATAATTACTGGAAACGGGTAGAGGATCTTATTCCGAAAAGAACGCAACTCGAAACACGGAAAATAGACTCCGAACGGGCCCTAAACGGGTCAAAAACGACGAAACAGTCCAAAATCAGACGTCTGGAACCTCTTCCAGACGTCTTAAAAGGTGGTTCAGGGGATACCTTCGCTCTGTGTAATCCCTCAGACGTCCAGAAGCCTGCGGGGACGTCTGGCTTAGTTCCCAGACGTCCGATGGTCGACCCGGACGTCTGGAACTCCTCTCCGTCGTCTAGCACTGCTGCTAGACATCTGATTCGCATTGGATGGCGAATCTCAGAACCTGCACGTACCCACTCCTCATGCTCAGTATGAACGGTCGGAGAAAAGGAAGAAGGACGAAAATAACTTACTTGCTAGACGTCTGGACAGTCCTCCAGACGTCTTTACCGTCGTCTGGTTGGAAGCCCAGACGGCTGATTCTGGAAAAACTTCCAGAATCAAAGCTCGACTCGCTCTCCGCCCGCGATGCACGGCCGCGCCGTGCCTCGTCCGCCTGCTGCTCGAGCTGCAGCAGCCCTCCAGCGACGCTCCACGCCCGTGGCTCCCCCGCCGGCTGGCTCTAGCTGCCCCGGCAAGCTCGAGCCTTCACGGTCGGGCGTCTCCTCCCTCGTGCAACACCTCCTACAACTCGCCGCGGCTGCCGCTGCCGCCGCTCGCTCGCGCTCTCGCACCGGCTGGAAGAAGAAGGAAGCGGAGGAGATGAGAGTGAGGGAGAGGGCGAGGGCCTTATAAGGCCACGCGGGGAGAGAGAGAGAGAGAGAGAGCGCAGTCTGCACCTGCAGGAGGAGAGAGGGAAAAAGAGGGGTGGTGCGGCGGTTGCAGGTCTGCGCGCGCTTGCGCGCAGACGCAGCCCCGCACGCCACAAAGAATAAATCCCAGATGTCTGGAAGGGGTTCCAGACATCTGGTCAGACGTCTGGGCCACATCCCAGACGTCTTAAAAAAAATTTTCTTGGAATGCGTTCGTAACACTAGCTCACCAGCGTTCTCGAAGGCCACGAACTTGGTGGCTCGCCGGCGTACGACTACTACGGATGGGTAGCAACGATGACGGTCATGCGCACTATATGGCGGTGCTTGTGGCTGCAGGCAATTTTGCTGTTGCTGGGGTTGTTTCATTTATGGAAGAGATTTGATCTTTCTTTTTCTTTTTTTAATTTGTTGTTTTAGTTTTGTTTGGAGATCACGTGTGACTCCGTACTTATTCCGATAGAATTTCCTGACGCAATTCAGGAGTTGCCTGTTAGTGCTTTGTTGATTTTATGAGCGTATGATCAATTTCCTTCGAAAGATCACGTTTCTTTTTCTTTCTCTTTTATTTTTTATCTTATTATTTTGTATTTTGACGTTCCTCCATCATACAAGACATTTTCTTTCCCTTTCGAGGGTTAAGTATTTCTTATTTTTACTTTGCATCTCTTGTATCATATTCTTCTCCATGGAAATTTAATTTTCACAAAAAAGAAAAAAGTATATAATCAAAATACCATTACCTCACAATCATAAACAAAAAATGCTAATATCTTTATATGATCATAAACAGTTACCTGGACTTCAGAACAACTTATCTGCATGTAAATGAACGCATACAGGTTCATTAGCAATCCCTCTATTTTGAGTAAGGAACTTATTAGTAAATAGTAAAAGTAAAAAACCTTAGATATGAAAAATAAGAACACTCTATGTCATTTAACTCACATAACCATCCATGCTGAGGATCGATATGCACACAAAACTGCCAATGAAAATGTTTTGATACATAAGGAATCAATGAAATATAATTAAATAACTAGTAAAAAGCTTATATATAAAAACTAAATTCACATGCATCAACTTTAAATTATTTTTCCAAAAACTAACTTGGATGGTTGTATTTCATCTTCGTCTTTCAATATTGATTATTTGCCTTTGTTATGGTTGAAAGTGGTAAAAGAGATCATAAAAAGATTTAAAAAAAAAAAATTAAATAACATCAAACATGATAAATGTGTGGTCAATTTCCTCAAAACACGGAAGCGATTAAGAGATAAAGATGATGGTGAAAAAAAAATTGACTTTCATCTATAACGAAATAAATTTTTTAATTATCAATAAAACCGATCAAAAAAAATATAATCATCAAAATCCCAAAATCTTACCTCATTATTTTCTTTCCCAAATTAATATGAGAGCAAACATTCACATTCGCCTTCACCTCAATTGCCACCACCACGGCAACCACTCCACAGCCATTGCTCTACATCTTTCTTTTCCCACTTATCACACTCATTGATCAATCAGGTCATCGTATTCCCTCCCTATTGACTTCCTCACTTGATCGGGTGTGCGTCACCGCCGCTACTCTTGGCCACCACCGCCAACAACCTTATAATTTTTAGAGCTACCGTTGAAGGTAAAAAAAAAAGTACAAAAAAAATTTCTTCCTTTTGACATGCTAGACGTTTCACCTTTAAAGGTGTACTTGCCGTTTGAAAACACCCATTTAATTAAAAAAAAGAAAATATAACGTTGTTTCTTATTTTCAGCACGGCATACTCTTTGTCATTTAAAAATAATAATAAATTTCGCCACTTCTGCCATATTTAAAGTTTATTCATGTGGGCCTTTATTTCTTCAGTAATTCTATTAATTTGATTCTTAAATGATCGGCTACCGTATTTGTATATTCTGTATACTTTCATTAGATACAATACAATAAGTAGATTTTATTGCTTGTTAATTAGAAAAGGGAAAACATATTCACTCCATCTAATCATCTATTATCTTGTTTTTTTTTTTCTATTTAATTTGGACATTAGATTAATTAATGTAACTCTCATACACATATGCATTAACTCCTAAAAATTAATGTTTCCCCTCACACGATTTTATATATAGATTTGCCCGTTCATTATTATCATTGTTTATAAAAAAAAAATTATTACTTTTAATTTTTAGACATTTGTTGAGTATCATAATTTTACCTTTTTTTTTCATTAACAAGTCATTTGCATTCTATTTATTTTGTATATATCAAATTATACGATTTCTAGTAAATTGATTACTGTTGAATTAATTAAAATTAAAAAATTGAATGGAGTTAACTATGAGATATGGTATTAAAAAATTTGATATGTCTTAATCTATGACAATCTATAATATGTTATTGAGAATGTCCCTCCGGAACTTGACGATAACGTCTCTGGTGGAAGTCAAGAAGAGGGAGAAATGGATGAATGATGACAAAAAGGAAAAAAGTCTTACACTCATGTTCATGGAAGACAATCTCATTAAGTTTTTTGAGACGTATGACACTTCACATAAATTATGAAAAGCTTTGAAGGAGAAATATGATAAAACAACAGAAATAAATATACTTCTTCAAAGGTACAACTCTTGCAAAATGAAAGAGGAACAAAGTATCATAAAACACGTTAATAATTTGATTGTAATGACTAAGGATTTATCAATTGCTGGAACTCCAATTCTGGGAAAACTACAAGTGACAACTACACTTAATAGTTTGCCAAGTAGTTTTAATATGGTGACCACCACTGTAACGAGCGTGTGGCGTAGACGTCTTTTAAGACGTCTGGAGGGTTGTCCAGACGTCTTACCAGACGTTTGGGATAGTTTCCAGACGTCTGGAAATCCGTTATTTTCGACACACGCGAGTCGTCTGCGCGCCTGAGCGCGCAGATCGCATATTCGCCTTCTTCCCTCCTGCGGCTGCAGGATTCCCCTGCCGCGAATCCTTCTCTCTCCTCTCCGCGCGACCTTAAAAGGGCACGCCTCCCCTCCCGTCTCCACCGTCTCCTCCTTCAGCCAGTGAGCGTGAGCGTGAGCGCGAGCGCGAGGGCGGCAGTGGCAGCCGCAGTGAGCGCGGAGGAGGTGCAGCGTGCGAGAGCGGAGCTCTGCCGTGAGGGCGAGCTCGCCGGAGCGGCTTGGCCGGCCGGCGGAGGGCGCAGGGGGCCCGGAGCGACGCGGAGAGGGACCTGCTGCGGTCTCAGCAGCAGATGCGCGAGGTACGACGCGGGTGGCGTCGCGAGCGGAGGCCGAATAGCGCCCTGATTCTGGAAAAATTTTCAGAATCAGACGTCTGTGTTGATAGGCAGACGGCGAGGACGACGTCTGGTAGCTCCTACAGACGTCTGAAAGGTGAGTATTCCGCCTTCTTCTTCCTTCCGGTCGACTGACCGTACTAAGGGAGGGAGTTGGCTGTGCGCAGGTTCGCTGATTCGCCATCCTTTGCGAATCAGACGTCTAGAAGTTGTACCAGACTGCGGGAGTGACCTCCAGACGTCCGGGGTGACCATCGGACGTCTGGGAGCTAGGACAGACATCCCCGCAGACTTCTGAACGTCTGGGAAACCACACTGAATAGGTAATTCTCTGATCCACTGTTTAAGACGTCTGGAAGAAGTTCCAGACGTCTGATTTTGCACAGTATCATCTTTTTCGACCCGTTTAGGGCTCGTTCGGGCTCCGTTTTCCACGATTCGAGTTGCGTTCTTTTCAGAATTAATTCCTCTACCCGTCTACAGTAGCTATACACTATTTTGAGACACTCCTTGTGTTTGATCATTGTGATAGGACCTCGTTCAGTTGCAGTCTTGAGAGTCGCGGAGGCACGCGGGATTCCCGATCATGCCCCCATTACTCCCGTTGTACCCGGTAGAGTGGCTTAAGTTTATTATTAAAATCTGTTAAAGTATGGAACCATAACTAGAATCTAGGACATTGCATGAATCCAAGGAATGAGAAATGTATGGAATGATAGCTCCTAGGTGATGCATGAATCCTAAGGCTGGAAAACTAGTTGTATGCTAGATCCTAGGATGTGGCATGAACCCTAGGATGGAAAAACTAGTGGAATGTATAATACTGCAGTCTTGGAAAAATGGAAAGGAATATAAAGCTGCCTGTAAATTGAATTAACAGCTGCCTGTTATGAATAAAGAAACATGATTGAGATCATGGATTGTGAGAACGTGAAACTGGAAAGTAAAACATATGATGTTCTGAGATAAAGAGCTAGAACCCTACGGGGAATTAGGAGTGGAACTCCTGGAAAGAAAAAGGAATGGAACTGAGATGTAGTTTGTACTGTCTCTTGGGTACGCAGTACCAAGGGAAGTACCTGTACCTGTTTAGTGCAGAGTGGGGCCAGCCACCCCAGGGATCCGGGGTTAGGATTGGCCGCTCTGTACCGACTTGTTGGCCCTCGTGTACGTAGTACCGAGGAGAGCTACTAATGTTAGGAGAGTACTAGCTACCCCACGGGCCCCGGGGTTCTGCTAGCCTCCTTCACCGACTTGTTAGGCCCACTAGGGCAAACCAGGGTAGTCAGGCGAGGGTGCGCGGACTGTGGAAGGGCAAGGCCCCGGTTTGGTTACTGTGGAGGGGTTGGACCCCTGTTACTGAGAGGGCTCTGCCCTGGTTCCGTGCTGTGCTTTGGGCACACCCGCTAACGGAAACGACTGACTGCGTGCCAGTGCGGGCTAGCTACCTGTGCGTTTATCGCGCGTGCCGTAGTCACCGTTACGTCTGTCAGTGACCTTGGGGTGGTTGACTGAGGGTAGGATCACCACGGGGGACTCTCCCGGCCAGGAGAGCACCATGTGCTACTTCTACTTTTGGAAAAGACTGCAATCAAGATCGTTCCCACGAGGACATTCAAGATCAAGTAAAGGATCTGAGAAATAAATGAAATAGTGAGAAAATTGAAAGATGTGAATAAAGGAAGTAATAGAACATAACAGCTACTGTACACTCTACTGTTGTCTTTAGTTAGTTTGCCACTCCACTCAGCGTTTTGCTGACGTGTTACACTCGTTACCTTTTTCAGGACCAGGTGTTGAGCAGCTAGGGTCGGCGGCTGCAGAGGACGCTGGGCCGAGTATGGTCCAGTAGAGTTTACCACAGTCTTTTGTACCTCTTTTGTTTCTGTTCTAGTGAGTAGTTTTTGTTTCCGCTGTACTTTCTTTACCTGCAGTTCTTGTTATATGATAAATGTTGTTCTACTGTTGTGGTGGTATCTACTGTAGTAGTTTCTTTCCTTACTGCTGTACTTCCTTACTGTTAGTTATATTCATGCTGAATGTGGTTTATTTTACTGCTCTTTTGGTTACTTCCTCGTTGGACGACTAGGTCTTGGGATTAGTCGAGTCGGTCCGGTTCTCGTGTCTCGTAGGGACTCGGGAACCGGGTCGTTACAACCACTCTTAGTTCCACTCCTTTACTTCAACTTTCTGAGTTGCCAGCGCGGTTGGAGATGGAACAAGAAATCATGGCCAGCCGAAAGAAGCACGAACTAAACTTAGAAGAAGCAAATGCAGCTTTTCGAAAGCCCAAGTATGATGACAATAAATGGCACAATAGGAAAGCATGGCAGAACATGGCATAATTCAAGCCGAATCATGCCCAGAAAAACAAATCATGAGGTTCTTGCCACCAATGTGGTCAATTTGGCCACTTTAGAGCAAATTGTCCAAATAAGGATGGAAATAAAAGCAAGACCTCGGAACACAAATCCACCAACAAAAGAATTTTTATTGGGGTGGTGGAATGCAACAATGTTGTTTCACCCAACTCTAACGATTGGTGGGTGGATTCTGACGCAACCCGACACATTGCAAAAACAAATAAGGGTCTGGAATCTCTATCGAGTTTAAGCCTGGTGAATAACGCATTTATATGGGCAACAATACCTATACAGATGTGGAAGGCATCGGCACCTATCGCCTGGATCTTAAAGACAACGATATGGTCCTGAAGGACGTCCTTTATGCACCTACCATGAGGCAGAACTTGCTTTCTGTTATGGCTCTTATGAAAAATGACTTGGAAGTTCGTCTTTACAATAAGTGTGTTTCTATAGGTAAAGATAAAAAGGTGTTTGCTATGGGCACCTATATTTCAAAACATGATCTTTGCCGTATTTCTGTTATTGACAATGAAATGAATAATGCTAATACCTCTTTTAATTATTACTCTTTGTCTCTTTTATCTGAATGTGACATGTGGCATTTTAGACTTGGACATCCTAATAAGTGTAAAATGGAACGAATCATGAAATTAAATCTTTTTTCGAATATTAAAAAGGAAGAATTATCCCCATGCCAACATTGCTTAGTTGAAAAAATGATTAGAAAATCATTTGGAAAGGGACATAGATTAAATGAATTATTAGGCTTAATATATTCCGGTGTATGTGGACCACTTAGCATGAAAACATTTAATAACAAGGAATATTTTATGATATTTATAGATGATTATTCCAAATATGCCTATGTCTACCTAATATCTCATAAAAATGAAGTTTTATCTTGTTTTAAGAAATATAAGATGGAAGTAGAAAGGCAACTTGGAAGGAATATCAAGGTGTTGAAGACTGATAGAGGTGGGGAATATAATTCAAAAGAATTCGATTTATATTGTGAAGAGTATGGAATAAAAAGGTATACTACAATGCCTTATACACCACAACAAAATGGAGTAGTGGAAAGGAAAAACAGAACATTAATGAATTCTATTAGATGCATGCTATCATATTCTTGTCTCCCGAAAGAATTTTGGGGAGAAGCATTGGTTGCATCTAATTATACTCTAAATAGAATACCCACCAAATCTATCGAAAGTACACCTTATGAATTGTGGACCAGAAGAAAGCCTAATTTAGATCATTTGAGGAAATGGGGTTCGATAGCACATGTATTGATTCTTGGTCAACTTTGAAAGAAATTAGACTTTAAGACTCTAAAATGTAAGTTAATAGGCTATTGTAAAAACTCTTTTGGCTATAGATTCTATCACAAGGAAAATTGGATCATTGAATATAGGGATGCAACATTCCTAGAAAATACAGAGGAAGATAAGAGTCTAGAAGATGAAGATCCCTTATTGGTAATTGATGATAATGATACCCGAGAAAATGAAGGTGAATATATGCCTAAGGTGGAAAATATAAATGAACCCATGGAAATTATAGGCGATCACCAACATGTTTCACCTAACATGGAAGATACACATGAGCCTATGGACTTAGATGAGAATAGCCAACCAGATGTGCCTATTGTTAACAACAAAAGAATAAGAACTAAACCCTCATGGATGAATGATTATCATTTGTATTCTTGTGAGCCTTCATGTTTGTTAGCTGATATAGAAGAGGAAAATGACATGGAACTCATAACATATAATGATGTGATTGAGTCACATGAAAAAGATTTATGGCTTGAAGCCATGAAAGAAGAAATAGATTCTATGAAAAAGAATAATGTTTGGAAATTATGCGATTTACTTGGTGATAGGAAGGCTATAGGATGAAAATGGGTATTTAAGAAAAATATGAGAGTTGGGAACTGTTGAGAAATTTAAGGGTCATTTGGTTGCGAAAGGGTATATACAAAAACTAGGAATTGATTTTCAAGAAACTTATTCATCGGTAGCCAACTTTGCATCTATAAGAATAATATTAGCAATTATGGCATATCTAGATTTGGAATTACATCAAATGGATGTAAAAACATCATTTCTCAATGGAGATTTGCAGGAAGACATATATATGTCTCAACTTGAAGGTTTTCAGGTGATAGAAGAAGAGGATAAAGTGTGCAAGTTTAATAAATCCATCTATGAGTTAAAACAATCTTCTAGACAATGGTATCTCAAATTTCATGACACAATTATCAAAATGGGATTTATCTCAAATAGATTTGACAATTGTGTATATGTCCTGAAAAGTGGGAGTAGTTTTACAATATTGTCTTTGTATGTGGATGATATTTTACTTGCTGGAAATGATATTGGCATGTTAAACAAAATGAAGATTGAACTTAGCTCAAAATTTGAAATGAAAGATATGGGTGAAGCATTCTATGTTCTTGGAATACAAATCTTTAGAAATCAAAAGGATAGAATGCTAAGTATAAATCAAGAAAAATACTTGCATACTATATTAAAACGATTCGGAATGCAAAATTGTAATCCGGCACCTACACCATATGTGTATGGGAAAAGACTAAGTAAGGACCAATGTCCTAGAAAAGGGAAGCAACCTTTGAAAGCACCATATGCCCATGCGGTCGAAAGCCTAATATATGCTATGTTATGCACTAGACCGAACATGGCACATTCAGTAAGCTTAGTTAATAGATATCAAAGTAATCTTGGACCGACTCATTGGGAAGCTGTCAAAAGGATAGTAAAATACTTAAAGGGAACATTGCACCAAAAACTTGTATACCAAGCGGAATATTTGGATGTGCTTGGCTATACAGATGTCGATTTTGGCGGTGCTATATCTTGGGACATTTATTCATCTTTGGAGGGGGTGCTATATCTTAGGGTAGTAAGAAGCAAGGGTGTGTTGCAAGATACACGCAGGAAGTCGAATACATAGCTTGTAGTGCAGCAACTACTCATGTTGTTTGGATGAGAAGATTTTTGATTGATTTAAATCTTGGTTTGATATCTAGTCCTATTTAATTGTATTGTGATAATCGAGCAGCGATTAACCTCATTAATAGCGGCACTAATAGTTCAAAGGGAAAACACATTGAAATATAATATCATTACATTCGAGACATTGTGGAAAGAGGAGAAGTGAAAGTAAGTTATATTCCTACATTAGATATGATTGCTAACCTATGACCAAAGGGGTTCTAGCAGAAATATTCATCAACCACGTTGGCTTGATGGGATTAAGGAATATTTCCATGAATAATGGAGATAAAGGTGATGGGAACACCATCATGAGTCATAACTAGCTCATTTTGATTCAATTAAGTCAGTAAATGCCCCTACATAACTGCCAGAGAGCTATAAGTCACTACAAATCTATTTTGAGAGAAAGATAAGAAAATAGAATTAAAACTACAGTTTTTCCATCATAACTTGAACACAATACACCCATGGGTTTTCTCAGGAGTTGAATGAGATTCAAATGATCATAAAAAGATAACAAGTGGGTAGAATAAGCAGAAAATGGTTTGCACATGTTTTGAGAATTAAATAACTTTTGAAACCCTAAAAACAGACCTACTTAATTAACTGAGGTTCTAGTCAGGATAAAATTTACCTAAATCATCTAAAATTCATAGAAAAATATTCTCTTGGGTTTGAGACCTTCAAATTGACCATCAGAACCCATTTTGGCCTAAAACAGAGTCTCAGACAAACATTTACCCTAATTTGGGTTTTTACATAAATTACCTAGTCAAACACGGTCAAAACCAAAATCCAACTTCACCATTGGATTCCTTAGGTCTAAATTAGGTTTGTATCAAAATTTGGACCCAAGCTGAAATTGTCTTAACCTAGTTTGCAAATTGGTCCTATCTGATTACATTTATGCCCTTAACTTTCAAAATATTTACATATAGAACCCCAACTTTGTTATCATATTCACAACTAGGTCCCTACCGCCATTACTCCTATTCCTACAAGCACCGACAACCTAAAAATGGCAAGAACTCCCTGATTCCTTAACGAATCCCTCTCAAAATTGAAAGGGAAGTTCGTCAAGGAATTCCTTTCCTTTTGAACAGCATCTTGGGCCACAATTCTCGCCCAAATCCTAATGGGAACTCATAGAACAAATGGGTTTCTCACTCCAGTGACATTTCCAAGCTTGGAAGCTTGGCTTCCAAGCTTAAGATCCTTCCTGAGCCCTATAAAAGAAACCCTAGGGCACGGCCATGCTCTTCAACTAGTTTTTGGCCGGAGAAACCCTCTTCTTCTCCATCTCCGGCCACCTTTAGAATTAGCTTCGACGACCCCTCTCTGCCCTCCTCCTCCAGCCGTCCAACCATCAAATTGGACAACCGACACTCCTCCCCTCGTCTTTGTGAACCTCTCCTGCCAACGAGAGGTCCTGCCTCTCCCTTAGGCGACGTTGCCGCCTTGTCGCACCATCCTCCTTCTCCGGCTCCGGTCAACCAACACCAGCACCCTCCATCTCTCTACCACATCTCTAAGTTCCTTTGTCTCTCTCTCTCTATACTTTCTTTTCCCAATCTCACAACACACGCACAACCACAAATCCACCCTCAACACCGTCACCTTCTTCCTCTTCGGCAACGCCTATCCACCACGCCACTGCACAAATAGCGTCACTACCACCCCCATAAGTTCCGCCATCACTCCACGCACAAAAGCCCTAACTTAATTTCACCTATCGCTCATCCAAACTCACCCCCGAACACACCCACTCTCACGCACACAGTCTCACTCTGCCTCGCACACACAAACCTCGCCACGCCTCACAACCACCACCGTCGCACTCGTCGTGGTCCAGGGATCCTTCCTGAGCCTTCTAATGCAGCCAGAAGGCCTTATTGTTGATTTCAGGTACTCGCCCTATCCGCCATTGACGCAACAAGCCTCTAGCTTGCTTGAAGCTCTATCCAGACCTGCAGCTCCAGGTCCTTGACTCCAGACAGAGCAGAGTTGATCCACGAACATACTCACGTGGTCAATTGGAGACATTGACCACCCCTTACGTGCGAATTGGGAAAAAAAAGCAGCAGCAGCGTACGCGAGCAAAGTGGGGACGGATAGTCTCACATCGGAAGTTTACGAGCAGCAGCTGTGACATAAATTGAATTTGTGTCTGGGGCTTATCGCCTCAGACACAAGCGGTGAGGTCCCTCACACCCCTCACGTGTCTCGTCTATGACCTCTCCTCCGCGGACCTGGTACACTTGACCCACCTAAAACCCACACCTCGACTACCACCCACACCAGTAGCCCTGGTTCCGGGTGCATTCTAGGTCCGAAACCCGATTACCCGGTACTGTGGAAGGATCTGGGAGAGCATGACCTAGAGAGAGAGAGAGAGATAGCGCGCGGAGGCAGGGGGTTTTGCTACAGAGAGAAATGGCTGACACTTAGCCGTTTGAAGGACCTTCCCCGTCTGTGTGAAGGAGAACAGAAAAAGAAAAGAAGAGAGGAAGGCTTGAGCAGAAGAGGATAAAGAGAAGGTGCTGCACAGGAAGAGACAGAGAAGAAAAAGAAGAGGAAAGGCCGTAGCTGAAGAAGAAGAGAGACAGAGAAGAGAAAGAGAAAAGAAGAACAGAGATGCTTAAGCAGTTTAAGCCGTCTGATTTACTAATCAAACGATTGGTATGGTTGCATTTCATTTCATATATACATTGAGTTCATTAGCTATCATTGTAAGGAGTATTTGGTGATTTAAATCACCATTTTAGTCCATTATTTTTGCATTCTGACACTTGATCCTAGTGCTACTTTATTCTGAAGAAGTTTTTATTTACAATTTCATTGCTTTCTTGTCTTAAATTGCAATTCTTGAGAACTGAATTCTATATTGCTCCTTATGTTCGATCTCAGAACTTTTTCGAGTAATAAATTTATTTGTTTGAGTGCTATTTTGGCTATACTACAACGAAGATATTTTAAAATATCGATTATCACTTAAACATTTTGGCGTCGTTGCTGGCCAAGTCTCTCCCACCTGAGCACTGCCTTAACCTTGGCTGGGTCCACAGCCAAGCCATCCCCGAAGATCACATGACCCAGGAAGGTCACCTCCCTCAACCAGAACTCGTAGTGTCCGTACCAGGTGTGGAAAGCTATCTTGGAGACATCTGTCTCCTTGATCCTCAACTGGTGGTATCCAGACTTCAAGTCGATCTTGGAGAATACCGTGGCACCTCGCAGCTGATCAAACAAGTCACCAATCCTTGGCAGCGGATACCTGTTCTTGATGGTGACCCTATTCAGCTGTCTGTAGTCCACATAAATGCGTAGGGTACCATCCTTCTTCCTTACGAACAAAATCGGGGCTCCCCAGGGAGACGCACTGGGCCTCACAAAGCCTTTCTCCAGAAGATCCTGCAACTGAGACTTGAGCTTCGCAGCTCAAGTGGTGCCATCCTGTACAGTGCTGTGGAGATGGGGCTGGTCCTCGATATCAGTGAGATCTCAAACTCAATCTCACGCTCGGGCGGTAGTCCTAGCAACTCATCTGGGAACACGTTGGGGTACTCTCTGACCACCGGGATACTCTGGAAGTCTGCCACAGGGCTGGGCTCTGCCACCACACAAGCTAGGAAGCCCTCACACCCCTGGCTCAAAAGTCTCGTCGCCCGAAGTGCAGAAATGCACCTGAAGCCTCCGTCCACTGGCTGCTCGTGGAACTCGAAGGAAGGCAACTCCGGTATGGAGAAGACGATCTTCCTCTCAAAGTAGTCCACCAAGGCGTGGTAAGCGGACAGCCAGTCCATCCCCAGAATTACTCCAAAGTCCTCCATCTGTATCACAATCAGGTTAGCGGGAAGGCTGTGTCCCTTAACACTGACCTCACAACCTGTGTACACCTCCTTAGCTACAAACAGCTGACCACTCGGACCTCTGATCATGAACGGATCCTCTAACAACATACAGTCATGCCCCAAACTAACCGTAAAACTGGCAGTAACAAACGAGTGCGTAGTGCCGAAATCGAAAAGCGTGTAAACAAGTCTACCAGAAACTGAAACCATACCTGCCACCACTGATCCCGAAGCTCTGGCATCCCTGTGTGTCAGGGTGTTAATACACCCCTCAGCCCTAGGTGCGGACGAGGCAGCCACACTCTGCGTCGGACGGGTAGCCACTGGTCGGTACCCTCCCTACGACTACTGTCCTCCTTGCGCCTGGAATCCGTGGCCTCCCACTCGCCCTCCAGTGCTCGGCGCGAGAAGCATCTGCTG
The DNA here is from genome assembly GCA_037157565.1 of Thalassia testudinum. Classification (NCBI taxonomy): domain Eukaryota; kingdom Viridiplantae; phylum Streptophyta; class Magnoliopsida; order Alismatales; family Hydrocharitaceae; genus Thalassia; species Thalassia testudinum. The sequence goes on from JAZHRO010000002.1 coordinate 96,994,738, forward strand.
ACCTCCAGCCCTGAACGGGCAGTCCCTCCTGATGTGGCCCGGCTGGCCACATTGGTAGCAAAGGGAGACTCGACTCCCGCCCTCAGTGGGTCCCTGCTGACGGCTAGGAGGGGGTTCGGTGCTAGCAGCTGGCCCCTGTCGAGGGCCCCCAAAGGCCACTGATGGCCCCGCAAAACGTGATGGCTCTCCTGCGGGTGCCACGTGTCTCCTCTCTCGTCGACCCTGTGAGAAGTCTGGCTGGTAGGGCCACTTCCGCCCGCTGTCAGTGTCGCGTGTGGACAGGTTGGTCTCTTCATACGTCATAGCTGCCTCTACTACCCTCGAGAACGTAGGCAGCTTTAGGGGTTTGACATACCCCCGAATCGCCGGCCGTAGCCCCTCGGTGAACCTCAAAAGGCGCTCCTCCTCAGTAGCCATGGTTGTCGCTACGAAGCGAGATAGCTCCAGGAAATGCGTATGGTACGCGCTCATAGTCATCGTCCCCTGGCGGAGAGTGTGGAACTCCTACCTCCTCTGGTCCTGCCATGTCTAGGGAAAGTACTGCTCGCAGAAGAGGGTGACGAACCGGTCCCAAGTCGGCTCATCCCTCTCCTGTCCCCTGACCGCCCTCCACCACCTGTGTGCTGCGCTCTCTAGCTGGTATGTGGCAAAGGCCACGCGGCACTCCACAGGGGGGCGAAGGGTGTCAAAAACCTTCTCAATCTGCTTGAGCCAACCCTCCGCCTCGGTCGGGTCCTCATCCCCTTTGAAGGAGGGGGGCTTCAGCTTCCGGAACTGTCCGAAAAGCTCAAAGTGGCGCTGAAGTGGAGATGTTGGTGTGCCTCTAGGTAAAGAAGCCTCGTGCTTGGAAGTGCCGGAGGAAGGTGGGGGTGGTGGAGGCCCATCCCCTCCCCCGTGTCCAGCGCCATGTCTGTCGCATGGTCCCAAAAAGGACTCCCCCTCCGCAGCCCCAGGGAGAGGCTCTCGTGGCGGCGGGTGGAGCTCCTCTCGCACGATGTCCCGTATCAGCTAGGCGAGGTCATGGGCTTGAATGCCCGAGAGTAGTGGCTGGTCCACTGAGGCGTCGACCTCAATGTGCCCACCCCTTCGACCTCGTCCTCGACTGCGTCCATGGCCTGCATCGCTACCTCCTCATCGAGGCATCTCCTGCAAGGAGACGCGAACACGGAACAGAAAAGACGTCAATACAAATCGATATCTAACGAAGAAGTCTAAAAAAATATGTCAAAAGATACGTTGTGGTGGCTACTCTAGTTACAAGCACGTGAATTAGTTATTTTCCAGCCAGTTGGTTCACTTCTCGGGACGACCTTACTTTGATACCATCTTATTACGACCCGATTCCCGAATCCCTACGAGACAAGAGAATCAGACCGACTCGACTGATCTCAAGACCCAGTCGTCCAACGAGAAAGTAACCAAAAGAACAGTAACATAAACCACATTCATCATGCATGTAATTAACAGCAACAAAAGTACAGCAGTAAAGAAAAGAACTACTACAATACATACCACCACAACAGTAGAGAATTCAAACAGTACAGAAATATGATGCTTACAATAAAAGAGTACAAGGGTAACAGAATATACTCACTACAACAGAAAAAATGGTACAGCAAGTACAACACAAGTAGAACCGCTGGGCTCTACTAGGCCCAACACCCTTCGCAGCCGCAGGCTCTGGCTGCTCAACACCTGGTCCTGAAAAGGTGACAAAGGTGACACGTCAGCGAAACGCTGAGTAAAGTGGCGACCAGCTAGCTAAGAAAATAATAAACAAGTAGCTGTTGTTTTAATTTCTTTCTTTATTTTACTCTTTCTTGGTTTATTGCTCAGGTCTTTCTCTTGATCTCGAATGTTCCTCGTGGGAATGATCTTGATTGTAGTCTTTTCCGAAAAGTAGAAGTAGCACGTGGTGCTCTCCTGGCTGGGAGAGTCCCCCGTGGTGGTCCTACCCTCAGTCAAGCACCCCAAGGTCGCTGACAGGCGTAACGGTGACTACGGCACGTGCGATAAACACACGGGTAGCTACCCTACACTGGCATACAGTCAGTCGTTTCCGTTAACGGGTGCACCCAAAGCACAGCACGGAACCAGTATAGGGCAGAGCCCTTCTTAGTAACAGGGGTCTAGCCCCTCCACAGTAACCAAGCAGGAGTCTTGTCCCTCCACAGTCCGCGCACCCTCGCCTGACTACCCTGGTTTACCCAGTGGGCCTAACAGGTCGGTGTAGGACGGCTAGCAGAACCCCGGGGCCCATGGGGTGGCTAGCGCTCTCCCTACACTAGTAGCTCTCCCCGGTACTATGTACGCGAGGGCCAAAAGTCGGTACAAAGTGGCCAGACCTAACCCCGGGTCCCTGGGGCAGCTAGCTCCGCTCTGCACTAAATAGGGGGACAGTCGCTCTCCTTGGTACTCCATACTCAAGGGCCAGCTCACTTCCCCAATTCCATTTCATTTACCTTTCAGGAGCTCTACTCCTAATTCCCCGTAGGGTTCACGCTCATATTTCTTTAACCAAGCCAATTTAGGTTTCATCATTTCAGTTTTATTTTCATATAGCCCATGTTCCCAACAGTTAATATCCATTCATATACAAGTAGCTGTTATCCAATTTTAGGCAATTATCATTGTTCTATATACTTTTCCAAGACTGCAATTCATGTATTCACGACATTCGTTTCAGTGTTTCTGTTCCTAGGATTCATGCCACACCGTAGGATCTATCATTCAATCTAGTTTTCCAGTCCTAGGATTCATGCCATACCCTAGGATCTATCATTCAATCTAGTTTACAAGTCCCAGGATTCATGCCATATCCTAGGATCTATCATTCAATTTAGTTTTCAGACCCTAGGATTCATGCCATATCCTAGGATCTATCATTCAATCTAATTTTCAGACCCTAGGATTCATGCCATATCCTAGGATCTATCATTCAATCTAGTTTTTAGACCCTAGGATTCATGCCATACCCTAGGATCTATCATTCAATCTAGTTTTTAGATCCTAGGATTCATGCCATACCCTAGCATCTATTATTTATCTCAAAGATGCATTAATGTTGGTAAATGTCTAAGGGGAGCCACTCTACCCGCAAGACCGGAGGTAGTGGGGGCGTAATCAGCAGGTATGCGTGCCTCCGCAACCCCCAGAGCCGCAATGGGACGAGGTCCTAATACAAGGATCAATCACAAGGAACCACTCAGAACTTGATAAAAATATTTTAAACAAGTAGAGGAACTAATTCTGAGAAGAACGGCATCTCAAATGCGGAAATCGGACTTCGAACGGACCCTAAACGGGTCAAAAATGATAACTCTGACCCAAATCAGATGTCTGGAATACCTTCCAGATGTCTTAAAAGATGGTCCAGGTCATACCTTACTATGAGCTGTTCTTCTGACTTCTAGGATCCCCCTGAACCGTCTGGACCTAGTTCCAAACGTCCGACTATCACTCCGGACGTCTGGAGACTCTCTCCGCCATCTGGTGCTGTGCCTAGACGTCTGATCAGTGTGGGAGGGCGTGTCCTTGTGCCTTCCCTAACGAAACCTGCATGCGTACGCAAATGATCTCAACATGGCAATGAGACAGAACCTTCGGCGGAACGGCATGCATGGCCGCATCCACAAGAAGGAGAAAGATGAGAATATCATACCTTTTAGACATCTGGATCTTCCTCCAGACGTCTCCCGCATCATCTGGACGTAGGTCCAGACGTCTAATTCTAGGAAATTTTCCCAGAATCAGAACCTTCTCGCCTTCTTCCTGCTGCGTGTGGCCGCGCCGTGCTCGTCCGCCTGCTGCCTAAGCTGCAGCATGACGTGCCTTCGTGCGTGTGTGTTAAGAGGTGTCGTTATAGTTGCACTTGATACGTCGGTTTTAAAAGAAGTAAACGGAGGTGAGTCCGAGTGTAGATCTCAGGGAGGCGTGGAAATCGGATTTTGTTTACCACTTGTTGTCACGAAAAAGGCGGAGTTTTGCTTGCGAAAGAGACGGTTTTGAAAAGCGAGAGATAGAGAGAGAGTTTAGGGTTAGAAAGCTCTTGGTTTTGATCATGCACTTTAAACAGAAATTAAAATGGCAACTAAATGGAAAATAATTTCATTAAACATGCATTCATAGTTCATGGTTTACAACATTAAATACATGCTTCAACAAAAGTAAATGAAAGCTTAAAAGAGAGAGAGAGAGAGGTAGAGAGAGAGTGGAGAGCGACGAGGCAGCCACGGCGGTGGAGGAGGCTCCGTCGGTGGCTCGTCGTCTCCGGCGATTACAAGAGTGCCTAAGACTAGCTAGGAGAGGAGTGGAGTAGTTGCAAGTGGGAGAGGATGCCTTGAATGGTGGTAGAAGGGGGTTTAAATAGAGTTAAGGGCTTCCTAAAAGACGAATGTGCTTTAGCGACATCCAGAACGTCGCTAAAACCGCTTCCAGATACGTCGGTGAAGCCCTCCTGCCGCCGGTCAGCCGCCTGCCCCTCTCTCTCTTCAGGCGCGATCCGTGGATGTCGAACGAGAGCCGTCCGATTGAAGATCGAACGGCTGAGATCCTCCCGCGCCTGCGCTAAGATCGCGCTTCGGGCGCGCGTGCGCGCGCGCGTTTCCGCCCGACGTGCGCGCGCGCGTGGGAGGTGGGGCGCTGTCGTCGCGCCGCATGGCGCAATCCTAGCCGCTCGCTGCTGATCGCGCGGCTCAATTTTGCCGCGCCCTTTGCTCGCAATTGATTTCCGCTCCGCGCGATTCGAACGCGCGTCGCCGCGACGCGGGCGTGCGCGCTAACCGTTGCGCCATGCCCGCGCTTTGTCGCGGCGACCGCGGGCGAGCGCGCGGATCTCGGCCGTTTGATCGAAGATCAACGGCCGAGATGCGTCCTTGGCTGGCTTGGGGGCGTACGAGCGGCTGGGGCGGGGCGACGTGGCGCGTTCTGGGCCGTTGATCTCTAGATCAACGGTCAGGATTTCTTGGGCCCATTGTGGGAGCTCCGGATGTCGGATTTGGCCGATCTTGAGTCCGCTAGACTCCGTTCGTCGTCCTGAATCCATCCGTGCGGTCCGATTGCTCATCTGAGGCCTGCTTTGACAAATACTTTACACAAATGGCCATTAATACAGTTTATAAGCAATCTTGGTACTTGATGCATGCAATGCTCCTATTCTACTTTATGTTGTGCCTTTTATTCTAAAGATGGGCCATATTCAACCTAATTACTACCCCCTTGCGTGGTGTTATCACAGCAGCACCGGGGTAACCTCCCCAGCACCACGCTCCCACTATGCTCACCCGTCGGCCGGCCATGGGCAGCTCCAGCGAGTTCGCTCTCTCTTCCTCACGCGCTCTGCCTCTTCTCCCTCTCGCTGCACCTCCTCCTCCCCGCACGCACCTGGCAACAGCTGCTGCCCTCACTCTCTCACTCTCACGCTAACACTGGAAGAAGAAGGAGGAGACGGAGGAGTGGTGGGTGAGGGAGAGGGAAGGGGTAGAGGGTATTTGAAGGCGTCGGGGGAGAGAGAAAAGGAAAGAGGGATCCCTGCAGGTCGGCGGGCTCAGTCTGCGCACGCATGCGTGCAGACTTGCAATCGTACGCCACAAAAATTAAATTCCAGACGTCTGGGAAGGCGTCCAGACATCTGGACCAACTCCCAGACGTCTTAAAAACGTTTGATGTCGTGGGTCTTAACAGATAACAAGTGGGTTAGAACAAGCAGAAAAGGATTTGCACATGTTTTGAGAATTAAATAACTTTTGAAACCCTAAAAATAAACCTGCTTAATTAATTGACATTCTGACCAGGATAAAATTCACCTAAAACATCTAAAATTCATATAAAAATATTCTGTTGGGTTTGAGTCCTTCAAATTGACCATCAGAACCCGTTTTGGCCCAAAATAGAGTTTCAGACAAACATTTACCCTAATTTGGATTTTTACATAAATTACCCAGTTAAACGCAGTCAAAACCAAAATCCAACTTCACCATTGAATTCCTTAGATCCAAATTAGGTTTGTATCAAAATTTGGACCCAAGCGGAAATTGTCTTGACCTAGTTTACAAATTGGTCCTATCTGATTACATTTATGCCCTTAACTTTCAAAATCTTCACATATAGACCCCCAACTTTGTTATCATATTTACAAATAGGTCTCTACCGCCATTACTCCTATTTCTACAAGTACCAACGGCGTAAAAATGGCGAGAACTCCCTGATTCCTTGACGAATCCCTCTCAAAATTGAAAGGGAAGTTTGTTAAGGAATTCCCTTCCTTTTGAATCGCATCTTGGGCCACAATTCTCGCCCAAATCCTAATGGGAACTCATGGAACAAATGGGTTTCCTACTCCGGTGACATTTCCAAGCTTGGAAGCTTGCCTTCTAAGCTTAAGATCCTTCCTGATCCCTATAAAAGAAACCCTAGGGCACGGCCATGCTTTTCAGCTAGTTTTTGACCGGAGAAACCCTCTTCTTCACCATCTCCGGCCACCTTCAGAATTAGCTCCGGTGACCCCTCTCCACCCTTTTATTCCGACCGTCCAACCATCAAATTGGAAGGCCAACACTCCTCCCCTCGTCTTCGCGAACCTCTCTTGCCAATGAGAGGTCGTGCCTCTGCTTCAGTCGACGTCGCTGCCTCGCTGCACCATCCTCCTCCGGCTCCGGTCAACCAACATCGGCACCCTCTGTCTCTCTGCCACGTCCCTAAGTTCCTCTGTCTCTCTCTCACTATACTTTCTTTTCCCAATCTCACAACAAACGCACAACCACAAATCCACCCTCAACACCGTTACCTTCTTCCGCTCCGGCAATGCCTATCCACCATGCCACTGCACGAATTGCACCGCTACACCCCCATAAGCTCCACCATCACTCCACGCACAAAATCCCTAACCTAATTCCACCTATCGCTCATCCAAACTCACCCCCGAACACACCCACTCCCACGCACACAGTCTGACTTCGCCTTACACACACGAACCTCGCCACACCTCACAACCACCACTGTCGCACTCGTCGTGGTCCGGCGATCCTTCCTGAGCCTTCTAACGCGGCCGAAAGGCCTCATTGTTGATTTCAGGTACTCGCCCCCTCCGCCATTGACGCAGCAAGCCTCGAGCTTGATTGAAGCTCTATCCAGACCTACAGCTCCAGGTCCTCGACTCCAGACAGAGCGGAGTTGGTCCAGGAACATACTCACGCGGTCAATTAGAGACATTGACCGCTCCTTACACACAAATTGGGCGAAGGAAGCAACAACAGCGTGCGCGAGCAAAGTGGGGACGGATAGTCCCACATCGAAAGTTTACGAGCAACAGGTGTGACATAAATTGAATTTGTGTCTGGGGTTTATCGCCTTAGACACAATGGGTGAGGTCATTCACACCCCTCACGTGCCTCGTCCGCGACCTCTCCTCCACGGACCTGGTACATCCACCTAAAACCCACACCTCGACTACCACCCACGCCGGTAGCCCTAGTTCCAAGTGTGTTCTAGGTCCGAAACTCGATTACCCGGTACTGTGGAAGGCTCTGGGAGAGCGTGACCCAGAGACAGAAAGAGAGATAGCACGTGGGGGCAGGGGGTTTTGCTACAAAGAGAAATGGCTGACACTTAGTCGTTTGAAGGACCTTCCTCCTCTGTGTGAAGAAGGTGAATAGAGAAAGAAAAAAGAAGAGAGGAAGGCTTGAGCAGAAGAGGATAAAGAGAAGGTGTTGCACAGGAAGAGACAGAGAAGAACAAGAAGAGGAAGGGTCGTAGCTGAAGAAGAAGAGAGATAGAGAAGAGAAAGAGAAAAGAAGAAGAAGAACAGAGACGTTAAGCAGTTTAAGCCATCTGATTTAGTAATCAAACGATTAGTTTGGTCGCATTTCATTTCATATATACATTGAGTTCATTAGCTATCATTGTAAGGAGTATTTGGTGATCTAAATCACCATTTTAGTCCATTATTTTTGCATTCTGACACTTGATCCTAGTGCTACTTTATTCTGAAGCAGTTTTTATTTACAATTTTATTGCTTTCTTGTCTTAAATTGCAATTCTTGATAACTAAATTCCATATTGCTCCCTGTGTTCGACCTCGAAACTTTTTGAGTAATAAATTTATTTGTTTGAGCGCTATTTTGGCTATGCTAATATGAAGATATTTTAAAATACCGATTATCGCTTAAACAAAAGATTCTTCTCATAAATAGTTGGAGTGAAAATATCATAGTAAGATTATAAGTATGAAAGTACGTGCTTGGTCTTCTTGATCAAGTGGGAGATATTGGAAGTGGTCAAAAAGACCACAGAAAAATCCGAAAAGGGGGAAAATAGATCACGTCAAACTTGATGAACGTGAGGTCGATCCCCTCGAAATACGGAGGCAGTTAAGGGGTGGAGATGATGGTGGGAAGGAGTTGGCCTCCATCTATAAAGAGATGGGTTCCCCACCCATCAATAAGATTGATGGTTCTTCTCGAGACTTATCAAATAAAAAATAGACTGTGTTTGAAAAGCCCCTTAAGATGAAATGAGGATGCCCAAAACCATCTTTGGAGGAAACATTCCTCCATACGAGCTTAGGAAAGTTCTGAGCTCAAACCTTGGCAGAGCTATGTAGCTCCAATAGCCCAAGAAGTGCCCTCCTTGTTTGAAAGGAAAAAAATCAAAGTGGGAGGAGATTGATCACGAAGGGAATGATTTACCTTCAAGAAGTTACTATTCTTGTCAACTTGTTAATAAAGAGGGTGAGAGCAAATGATGTAGCTAGATTTTCTTTGAATCACCTAATGGATTTGTCTAAGGAAAATCCATGCATGAATTCTAACTAAGTTGACTCTCCCTATGAGCTCGGCCCTTGAATTGTCCAAGTTGGCAAGCTAAGGCGAAGTAGGCAAAACATTTAAGCACTCCTTCTTGGCATTTGCCTATGCACTCAAATTTGCCAGAAGACCACAGAGTCAGCTAGGATGCACAAGTTGATTACCTTAAGTACAAAGATTTGCTTCTGAGCAAGACCCTTTCTGATAGCACCCCTTCTTACTACTGGAGGATCTATGCTACATCCAAGGAAATCACCTAGGAGCATGGAAAAGGAAACCTGCATAGAGAAAGGTACGAAGAGGGTTGCCTCCAAGAGGAAAATTGATGGTATCTCTCTGGGGAAGTTGAGCCACTTTGCACTAGCGGCTTGCCCTACATTAGATTGCTGGGTACATCTATTAGCTTGCACTTCCTATGCCACCACTTGTACAGGAAAAAGCACCTACCATAGCTACCCAATCTGTGCAGAAAGAGGAGGGCTTGATATTTGAGGAGGAAGATGACAGGGAAGCACACTTCAAAGGATGATCGTCGACCAAACCCAGCTTGTCAATTTGCAATTAAGCAAGCCTATTTAATTAGGAATAACAACTCACTATTTTTCGTTCTTTTACAACGTAATCCTTGGGTCCTAGATATAAAGGACCCACAAGGGCACATTAAAGGGCATGCATGCACATATTAGCTACATGTATGCATTCTTCCATCCTATAAAAGCTAGGGCAAGGCTCTTGATTTGTAAGCAAGACTCATAAAGTGCATTGAGGAGACAATTGTCCCCAAGATGTAGCCCATAACTTTACAAGTGAACCTAGATAAAATCTTTGCTTTCCTATCTTTGTGTGCATGCTTTAGCTCTAGTTTTGATTCATCAGTGAAGGGTTGAGCTGCCCTGTGATTATGGACTAAACTAAGGCGACTTGGAAAACATCGACTCACGCCCCATGAAGAACAGACATTCTTCACTAGCAAGATGCACAAATAATATCACAAATTCAATAAGGAATGATTATGGGAATCTCTCTGCAACAAAATTTTACGTTTTTATGTTTGCTTGACATATAACTGAATTCATAAACTTGTATTATTTAGGATCTACCCTTTTGATTTTCTTATATCCTAGCTAATACTTTTCCTTGCTATCATTCGATATCATATTCATGTTTTGTTTGTTTCCATTAGAAGTACAAGTACATTATTGTCTCATTATTTCTTGATATAAGCACAAACATGCAAGAAAACTAGTCCAAGAGTATTTGATTTCTTTACTTTCATCCCCTATTCTTCCTCATTAATTTAATAGTTCTTTTCCTTCCATTTTCAAAGCACAAGCACCCTTGGAAGGATGGTAAGATCCATGCATGACCCACCCTCCTTTCAAGGATATCTTTGTATTAAACATATTCGAAAATCAATAGTTAGACACTTAATTGAAACCTATCCATTAAATTAGAAATCAATTTTAATTTCACTTTAGCTTGGTATTATCTAGAAGCAAAATGGAAAAAGTCATTCTAGGAGCATAATATAAAGGCTGTATTTGGTTGGGGATTTGAGCAAACACGGGTTAGGATTGAGTTGTGATAAGTTGAGAAAGATTTTATTTAGTGGGTTTGTAAAGATTTAGGGGTTACTAATAATTAGTATGATGTAATGTTAGTGGGTGGGTTGAAGAAGATTTAGTGGGTGTTGATGTGATAGTTAATTATATTTTTTATTAATTTGGAAAGTATAGTTATTGCTAATTATTAGTGATTTTGACATTTTCTTAAAAAAAATGGAAGAGTAGTGGAGATGATTTGCAATGGGTGTTGGTATTTGCTTTGTCTCTCTTGTGCTTAATAAACATAATTTATAGAAAATGTTAGAATAATTTTCATTTGTCACGTGAAATAACTAATACTAAACTTTGCATTCTAGGTTGCACATGGGGTCAAATTGTACACTTCCATTATTGTTGAATTTAATTATTTTCTGTAAACACTTCCATTATTGTTACATTCCATGCTTACTTAACCATTAAGCATGGTGGGCAGCCATCTTAAACCCATCACCACCCTCCACACTTCATCCTAGGTCCACCCATGAACCACTATAGCTACCCACGTAGATAGCTTCTCTAGGACTCTAAAACCTAAGAACGTATCCATTCCTAAAAATCGTCAACCAAAGCCTGTCACCTAAGATTTAATCCCAACCATCTAGACCACATCCAATGGGCCAAATCCCACATTCGCGGCCAGCCACACATAGCTTCTTGAAGAAGTTAAGTGGTCGGACACCCTTTGCTTCCATATCAGCCCTTGGATGTGTATCCAAGGGTCCATCTCACACTTGACTTGTTGATCTTTCATTAGCCCCTGATTAAAATCGTACAACCCACATTTATTTCCTAATTCCATAAATAAACCCAAGCCCCCACAATTCCAAATATGCTTTACTTTATATTACATTAGTCTACTTTAGTGCACCTTAGAGACCAAAACCTAGCAAGCCATCCACTACCTTTCCCTTCCACCATTCTTCTTCACCTTAGTCTTGGAGCTTTCTCCTAGACTAAGGTGAGCCCACACCACCTTTGGAGTGGGTACTTCGAATGCACCTTCACTTTTATTTCTCCACCTCTTCGTCATTGACGTGCGTAAAACGAGATTTGATAAATACGTATCTAGTATAATTGAATCACACAAATCAACTTTTAAAAATTAATATTTCTCAAAATAAAAAGTATTTTGAGATCATCTCTGGAGCAACGAAATGTGTGCAAACCACTATTTAATTAATTACAGTGAACTTGTAATAAAGTTGAATTATTTAAAAGTCACGAGTCCAAAATCGCACTTTAATCTTATGAAATAAGAAGTTAAAATTTAGAATTTAAGTGCGAATAATAAGTGTAAAAAATATTTATTATTATTATTATTTTACCATATTTTAATGCTCAATTAAAAATATTCAAATATCAATGAGAATGAGCACTAAATAATCTCTGATAATAATTTTTTAATATGATAATGCAATAAAACTACTATATATTCAATAATAAAGTCAAATCCTCAACTAATCAAATGGATTTACAAATTAGTCCTTGGATTACACAATCAGACCCTTAAAAATCCTTGCAATTAGGTCCTTTTCTTGAGAACAAGTCCTTGGCCTATCTTCTTCCTTGTCGATGAAGCCTACTAGAGATTAGCCAGACTTCATCTCCCGTCGTTGGATGGTGCCTGTGAAGGGCAGAGGAGGGTCGTTTAGAGGTTGGCAACTTGACACCATGGTCAGATTGTCAATCGGCAGCGGATGCAGCGATGGATGACGTTGCTGACATTGATGAAGATGACAAGGCTTTAGCAAAGCCTTATACATCAAAACACGGCCTCACAACCTAGATCAAATACATTGGAAGCTCCGGTGTGCCACACTGGAGCAAATCCCTATATGTATCGCGGTTGAGGGCAGCCAAATGAAGCTTCACGAAGAAGCTTTTCCCACCATTAATGGTGGCGAATGGAGAGGGCGGGTTGCACGATGGTTCGAGCTACAAAGCTCCAGAAGTGCAGTATGATGCTCCAGAGGTTGTTGGAGCAGAAGCTCCTTTAAGCTTTAATGGCGGACGGTTGGGGGAGCTAACTAGAGATCACGAATAGGAGAGAGAAGCTCCAGAACACTAATTGAGACCTAGAGGAGAAGAAGTCATATACTAATTTGACGAGAGGATGAAGATATACCCATGGCATTGGCAAACTTGATGGGCAACGAAGGAGGAGGAAATTGGAGTCGCGGAAGGGGTTTCAGGAACCCAAGCTTTGTAGGAAGCTTCAATGAGGAGTGGGGAAGATGAGCCACTACTTGGTTGGCGGCGACCAGTTGCGAGGAGTGAAGATCAAGAAGCTCCAAGGCGGTTCGTTAATGGCGCAAAGGAAGGAGAAGAAGATTTTTATGCCCAAAACTTGCACAATCCTAAATAATGGAACACAGCCGTGCTTTATAGAAGATTAGCCGCGCAAAATAAAGCGAAAATCTGTGAGAATGAGCTTGTTTGACAGCCAGGGTGTGTGATCTTTGACCATGATTTCCAAGCTCTATAGAAGGAATCGAACATTGGAAATAGTGTCATTGATTGCAAGTTTGAGCAATGAATCAATTCACCAAAATTGGTGGAGATTCGTTGAGTGGATTCGAAGGAATTCACCTCCAAAATTTGCTCCAAAGCTCGTCAATGGTGCTGCTATAGGTGGTTAGAGGAGGAAGATGCTTGACGTCAGTATGACGTTAGTCAAGGACTGTAATGAGAGAATTTTGGACCAAAATGAGAGGAATTCAAAATTTAAGGACTATTTTGCAAAGTGGATGAAGTCCAAGAAGCCTCAAATTTTTATGTTAGCCTAATTTAGACTCAAAGAATCTATTGGTGACTTTAATTTTGGATTTTGATGAAGTCTGATTGGTTAATTTATTATTTAACCCAAAATGTATCAAATACCTTCTTAGGTCTCTGTTTTAAGTCAAAATAAGTTCCTTTTGTCAAATTGACTGTTCTAAATCTTATAGAATATTTTTAATAATTTTTAGAAGATTTATATTACATTTATTTCCACCATAACCCTTTTAAGTAAAGTGAAACTGAAAATAGGATTTTATTAATTGTAAATTACCCTTTTTTTCATAAAATCCTTAAATAAATTAATGCAAGCCCACTTATTTCAATTTTAAGCTTATTCGACCTTAAATTAATTTTAGGTTTACCCCTTAATTAATCTACACTTATATTTGCTAGTTAAAATAACAGAATTAAGCCATTTTGCATTAATTCCTCTTGATTTGGAGAAGATTGAATTATACCCCTTCAAAATTTAATTAGGTGAATTTATACTAAGAAATTAGACAATTTGAGCTAGATATGAAGGATGATAGTGCTACCATCAGTCATCTCCATATAGTCGCCTTTATATTACTTCATTTTCTATTTCTTCTTAAGTATTCCTCTATTGTTACTTTAGTTTTAATTCTCTAGTTTGTAACTGATCGAGATCTTTAAATTAGGAATCTCGACTCAAATGCAATCACAATAGAATGACTCAAAAAGTTGGTGACCCAGTTGCACCTGGAAAGGTGTATGTCTAGGGGGAGATAGGTACTCCTGCATTTCACTAGTTTTTTGGGTGAACAATACAAGTAGAATTCTCACTCTTTTCTTCTCTTAGATTGCATAAAAAACTATAGCTAGCTCGGCCCAGGTATTTATAGGGCATGGTACCTCTTGATCATGGGTCTTATGGAATTTTCCATGATCCCATGATCTATCCATTAATAAAAATTCAATTTAATAATCGTTAAACAGCTACCAACATTAATACCAACAAAATGGACATGTGTTTCAGCTTCAGTCAACAGGATCCATTAACAAGTTATTGGATCCTTAAGTGCATCGGGTTGCCGAATCAAGTGGGCCCAGTAGGATGTTGGGCTAGTTGGATCCATTGAGATGCCCTCAGCCAAACCCATCAGGATGACGAACAGACAGATCTATCAATATGTCGAGTTGATGGATCTGCTAGGATGCTGGATCGGATCTGCTAGGATGCCAAGTAGTTGGATCCACTGGGATGCCAAAATTTATGGAAAGGGATTTTTCTTTCCTCATCAGTTGCCCCCACTCTCTTTGCAAGCTTAGGCGACAGAGAGAGTAGTAACCTTAAGAAATGAGCCTTGTACGTAAGGTGCCCCCAATGATATGTCGGCTAATTTTAGGCAGTATGATCATTTCTAGGCCTTGCAGAGTTTTTAAGTATTTGGGCAATCAAGGCACCGCTTATGGACATTATTAGGCATATCGCTGCCTATTTTTTAGGATAAATAAGCATGTTGCCACCTGATTTTTCTACCGACTTTAAGAAGCCAAGATCCCAGGTATTCATAAAGTACGATGTAAGCATCACCTTCTGCAAGTGATGGCTAATCACTGCAGGCTTAATTTTTTCGTTTTGCACAGACAAGACTGATAGTAATTACCGTAATGATGAAAAATATCTAACCCAATAATCGAAATAGATTGCGAGGTTTTTGCCGCTTTCAAATCATGGTGTAATCATTATGTTGTTCAGGGGCATTAATTACCCCTCGATACAGTAGGATTTATGAAATTTGAAATATGCACTTGACAGAGTTATAAATAGGGGGTGGTTGGGGGAGTAAATGCCCTTTGCCCTCTTTAATGAGATAGAAACCCTAGCAGTGCTCGAGCCATTCCTGGAGAAGACCACCGTCACTGGAGAAGATACACTTGTTCGTCAACCTTCTTGTCAGCAAAGATGTTCGAAATCGCAGGAAGAGGTAAGTCCACCTCTTCTACGAGGAAGCTTTCTTGTGATACATTGAGACTGTATGCTGCTTACTTAGATTTTCATAGCAATGTCGCCATTCAGGAGTTCCTAACGATGCATGGATTAGGTCAAGTCTGTTTCCATACCTGTAGGTCCGTCACCCATTTGTTCTAAGGGGGAAAATAATTTTTTTATTATTTGTAAATATGCAATAGAAAATGTCCTATGAGTACCATTGAATCCCTTCCTCACTTCATTACTACCAACTTGCGCCCTCGCAACAGAGTCTCAATTGTTGGCCTGTTTTAAATACTTTCATGGTCATTTGCTTTTATCTGGGGATTCATCCCCGAGTAGGACTGTTCTGCCTCATTTTTTGATTGATGCCCCTTAAAGTGAAAAGGGGAAAGCCCCCATCCGGAATGTGAACCCTTTATGGCCGACGCATAAAATATAGCATTACGGACCTGCTGAACAACCTGAAAGGGTAAGATCGTCACTTTTCTTTTCTCCACAATGTGGAGAAATTAGAGGTTCCTAGCATGCGGCAGGATACGTCTGAAAAAGTCTTGCCGCCTGTTGCTCACGAAATTGATCCAGAGGCATAGGTGGATGGTGAAGGAATAATGAACTTTGGGCCTATAGCTCGTTCAGAATTAAGGAGATCAAACGTTTGGGCAGCACTGATGTGGGTGGTGGATTCTTACCCCACTCCAAGCAAGTTAGAGGGTAATGACTTTAGATATTTTATTTGGCATGAATAATGAAATAATGATGTCTTTGACTCTACCTACAACCTTTGGGAGGTTCGCCTAGCTAGATACTCCGAGGAGATGTTCTGGGAGCTCATCCCATGGTACTTGGTAGGGGGAGGTGAAGGAGCACGAGGGGCAGGGCGAAGGTAGTGTATCCATTCGCTACTGCTAAGGGAGGAGAAAAGAGATGGTGGAAGCCTCCAATAGCCCTAAGGGGACTCCTCTCAAGCGGAAGAGAAACCAGCTTGCGAAAGTTACTGTGCAGGCCTCCTCCAGCTCTTCTGGCAGAGCTAAAGAAGAAAGCGCCCCCTCTTACACTCTGGCCACCATGAAGCCGAGAGTGTGGGATCCTGTCATGGTTCCAGTGAGTTAGGCGGGAGGGCGATTTCTAGCACCCTATCTACACCATCTGAGGTTCCTAGTGCCTTTGCACGAGCGACTCAACAGGCAGGGAGGGGAAGCAGATTTTCGGCTGGTGCAATATCTTCAGCTAGCCACAATATATACCAAGAGCCCCTTCTGCTAGCGTATTTGTTGATCCCTGCATCACAGGGAGCTCGGAGATGATTGTTTGGTGCGAATTCATCGTTGTTTAAGAGATGCGTCATAGTATAGGACAAAATCGCTCAAAACAGATAATATTTATAACTCGAATGAAGTTCGAGGCCGTTCGCTGGGAGCAAATATGGAATTCACGTGCTAATCTCAACATATAATGTAAATGAGCACAATTAATTACTCAAAACTAATATTCAATGTATAACATGAGTATGTGAAGGATCTAATGAGGCAAAAAGACATCTAAGGCAAAATAATGTTGATTTGAATCACCAATTATTAGCTTAGATATACATATAATAATTACTTAATCATCTAAATAAATGAATAGTATCAACCATGCAAACTTTAGTGCACAATATACTCCATCAGACGACAGGGCACTCAATCAGACAGCTTAAGTCAACCTTGCTATAGTGCCAAGAGGACACTGTTCTTCTTCTTCCTCTTCTCTTCTTTCTCTGCTCTGCTCTTCTTCCTTCTCTTCTTCTGTCTCTACGTGCTTCCTCTTCTTCAGCCTTCTATCTCGTCTCTTCCTCTTTTGCCTGTTCTCTTCTTTGGCCCTTCTGATGCACAGGGGGGAAACTCTCCTCTGAAATCAACTAAGTGTCGCACAAGTGCTGGCGAGAGCAAAACCCCCTTGCCCCTACACACTCTCTCTCTCTTTCTCCCCTTCCTCTCTCAGGGTTCTTCTCTTTCACGCCCTCCCAGGGCCATGCACAGTATCGGGCTATTGAGTAATCAATCTAGAGCACACCTGGGACCAGAGCTGCCAGCTTGGGGTAACAGCCAAGGTGTGTGCGGGCATAGGCAGGTTAGGTCGGAGCTAGGTCCTTATGGTGCGTGTCATGGACGAGGCAAGTGAAGGGGTGCAGGGGACCTCACCCCCTGTGTGTCGAGGCAAACAACCACTGACACAAAATCAATTTAAGTCACTACGTTTGGTCTTCAGCAAACGATGTGGGACTAAAGTCCTTGTCTTTCCTCACACAGCAGCTATACGTGGACTTGCTTTGAATTGAGGGTGAGGACGCTTCTATCCACTGCAATTGGGGACCTAGATCTCTTCAAGATTTTGAGCCATAACACATGGAGCGGACGCTTGGAGTTAGAGAAACCTGGAGTGAGCTTTAGGCAAGCTTAAAGCTCTTGTGTTAGTGGCATTACAGTCCCTACACTTAAACTGAAAAGATGGCCTCTCGGCCAGTTCAAAACAACTCAGGAAGTGTTGTCGAACGATGACAAATGTAACCGTGGTAGTGCGGTGGTGATTGGCGAAGTGAGGAGGTCTGACAACCTCGGACTGTTGGTGCGGAGGGCGTGGTGTTCGGCAGAGGGTTGGAAGGGGCAATAGACCTAACTAGGTTAGGGCTTTTGCTCCTGGGATCGAGGTGGAGGTGTAGGGATGGATGGCGAGGCGTATGGAGCGGTGTAGCGATGGGAGCGCCTCACCGGAGGAGTGGTCGGAGATGGAGAAGATGAGGGTGGTTGACGTTATCGAGGGGATATTTTTGGTTTTTTGGGTAGGAAACTAACCTAAGGATCTAAAGAAGCTAAACTAACCCTAATATAATGGATAAAGGGGGGAGAACGGCACCGGTGTTGGTAGGCCGGCATCAGGGAAGAAAGCACCCCGGTAGGTAGGACGGCGATGACAAAGGAGAGAGAGTGACGGTGGCTGGTATTATATGACACGGAGGAAGGTGAGGAAGAAGAATCCGCCGCCAGTATTGCGGTTGGACGACGAGGATAGGCAGAGGGAGTTGTCGAAGCTTGAGGAGCCTTTTGGCTGGAATAGGAGGGAGGAAATGAGGGTAGATTCGGCCAAAATCAAGCTTGGGCTGGACGACGTGCACTGGGGGTCCTTTTATAGGTCTCTAGAGGGTGATTAGAGCTTAGGAAGCAAGCTTCCAAAGCTTTGAAGGCCATCGGAGTAGGAAACTCGAAAGATACCCGAATCTCTCATGTGTTCGCATGAGAGATTTAGGTATCTTTCGCATGAGAGATTGGGAAGGTTTTGGGACTTCGGATCTGGCTAAAAAGGAAGATAATTTCTTGACGAATTCCCCTTTCAAGTCTGTGAAGGATTTATCAAGAAATCAAAGAGATCTTGCCAAATGAAGCTTGACGAAGTTGTAGGATTAGGATTCTAGGGTGGCAGGGACATGTTTGAAGAAGAAGATGACAAAGATAGGGATCTTTTTGTAAGGAATTCAAAAGTTAGGGGCATGTTTGGGAGATTAAGAATCAGAATTGGACTAAAATGCAAACTACGTCAAGATGACCCCAGATTGGGCCCAAATTTTGATACAAATCTAATTTGGAATCTGATGGTGAAGTCGGATTTTGATTTTGACTTTGTTTGACTGGGTAATTTATGCAAAAACCTAAATTAGGGCAAAAGTTCGTCAGTGGCTCTATTTAGGTCAAAATAGGTTCTGATGGTCAATTCAAGGATGCCAAAACCTAGATAACATTTTTCTATGATTTTTAGAGGGTTTATGTGAATTTTAACCTGACCAGAACCTCAGTAAATTAAGCAGGTTTGTTTTAAGGTTTCAGATGTCATTTAATTCCTGAAATGTGTGAAAACCCTTTTTTATCTGTACAAACTCACTTGTTAGACATTTAAGACCATTTGACCTTTAATTAACCTCTTAGAAATCCTGTGATTGTTCTGCAATTAAGATATGCTGTTAAAATTGAAGTTTTACCGCTGTTTTACTATATTTCTCTCAAAATAGATTTACAGTGAATTATGTCTCTCTAGCGATTATGTAGGAGCATTTAATGATGGAATATGACTAAATAAAGCTAAATATGGCTGATGATGACATTATCATCAATGATTGATTGGTCCTTTAGTGAGGGAAGGGGCTCTGTCTGGGAGTAGACCTAGGTGGTGGGGGCATTTAGCACCACATTCCCAGGTGGTCCATTGCCACCCCTCAGGGTTTCATCAACACCATGCCCTCAAGATGGTGAAGGGATGGCTGGTAGAGGTGCACCCTTCGCTGACCAGAAGAGGCAGTGATGAGGTGTGGCTCATCATAGCTAAAATGCCCAAGTTAAGCTAGAAACTATGTTAAACACTACTGAATTAACACATGAAATGAGTTAAGTGTGGAAAATAGTGAAAAAGACCTAAAACATCAAATCTATGTTAAAAATGCGAAATTAGGTCATTAAATGAGGTATTCTATTCATTTTTGTAAAATGATGATCCATTTGCAAATTGAATAAGCATTTGAGTCCAAAAGTTCAAATCAAAAGCATATTTAACTTCCTTAATGTTCAATTAAGCTTCAACAAAAACTTGGTTGCATTTGGACATCAGTAGGATCTTGCATTAGTAGTTTTACATTTAGGTCCTTTGTTCACATACATTTATTTACATTAAAATTGTGCCATGGACTGATTTGATAGCCAGCAAGGACCTCTTTGTAAATCCTAGGGACTGCTCTATTTGACTTTCTTGTCACTTATGGGCTTCCGTGCAATTGTTCTACCCCTTCACCCATAAGGGCTTCTCCATAATTCTTCCAATACACCTGATGCCACGAGTCTACTGTAGCGCACGAAGAACACTTTGCATCGCAGCCGTCCATCCTTGATCTCACGATCTTGTGGCTCAGATCCAATTAAACCTTCACACGCTTCGCTGTGTGTGTTCACCACCTTGCCCAGATCTCATCTGACGGCCACGATTTGATTTGAAATCTCGCGCAACCTCGCTAGCCCATCCCCACCGTCGGTGCCCTAGGTATGTGATCACACCTCATGGTGAGTCCATTCACTCCTTGAGCTTACTTAAGCCCCTCCCTGAGCTTGCGTGCAAAGGATCAACTCCCTCCTACATCCCTTGAGTCGGTCATTCATCCACTCCAACTCATCTCTTCATACTGTCTCTATTTCATTGCCATTGGCGGTGAAACCCCCGCCTTCATCTCCGACTTTCCTCATCGCTAAGGACATCGTAGCACCTAAGGGCAACCTAAAACTCCACTGGCGAGTTTTCCATCCGTTGGAGCACCTCCTCCCTTTCTTCTTCCTCTCCATCCACTAGGTGGAGATCCAAAGGTTCCATTCTTCTGTTAGATTAGGATTTTAATCGCTTTCTAGATTAGTTTTAGTATAGTTAGTGTAATTTAGATAAGTAGGATTAGATTAGATAATGGAATTCACTGATTTGTTAGATTAGCTAGGAGTAGAGTAGCCTAGATCCGATCTCGCCCTCTCTGATCAGTTCAGGTCAGACAGGTGTTTTTCCACGACCATTTCGATCCATTAATCTCTCTTATCATCTCATTACTCGCATTTTCTGATTTTCTCAACAATCTAATTTGCAACCCGCCCATCCACTAAGGCCTAATTCAAATATGGGAATTTTGATTTCTAGATCTGAATTAGCATCTAAAACTCACATGGGGGGTCTCCCACTCATTCCGTAAACTCATAATGACCCCTCGATCTGATTTTATTATCTCAAATTGTTCGATTTCTTTCAAATTTGCTTTTAATGCCCAATCTCATGATTTGGAGCTCATTTGGTTTTCATTGGATTCATCGAGCTTTTTGAGGTTTTTAATCGCTAAATTAGGTGTATTTCAATGTATCCAAGGTTTTGGATTTGGTTTTTAGTTTGTGGATGAGCATGCACTTAGTTTAAGCTTTGTTTTGGGTAGTTTGATCAATGATAATTAGTGATACTAATTTGAGATTAAATGAGGACCAACGAATTCTAAGATGATCACTAGATCACCTTGATGACCAATCAATGGTGTTCAAGATGATCAGATGATCAGATTAGTAACGAATTCAAAGTAAATGCCCAAATCAGGGTAACATTGTACTCCCATTTAGGAGATTTATCTCAATTTGAAAGTCAAGGTTTAATTGAGAAATTTGAATTATCTATGTTTGATTTTGAGTCTAGTGGGAAGAGGATTCACTGTTAATCCAATTTATCTCTTTTATTATCTATGATAAAGAGAATGGATTGGATTAAGATGTTTTGAATTTCAAAACTCAAAGATGGATTTTTAGACCTTGATGAAAAAGAGTTTACACTGATTTTAAGGGATTTTAATTGAATTTGAGGATGAAAATATTTTTGATTATAACTAGAGATTTTAGATCTGATTTAATAATGGATTTGATCTTAATTTTGACTCAAGCATCAAACATCAGTAGCAACTGCTGCTAATCACTGCTACTGAAATAGCAGTAGCTGCTGGAGTTTAATAGCAGATAAATTTTAAGACATTTGGTAGCTGGTTTCATCATCTGATTTCAACTGAGATAGTAGATTAGTTGCTAATTTGTTTGTAGCAGTTCAGATTTCAGCAGCTGCTACTACTATGTTTATTGCAACTGCAGCAACCACTATTTTGGCTAGAATGGAGTTTGATCATAGGGGTTTTGGCTGGGTTTTTGAGATGTTTTTGAGCTAACCATGTATTTAGTGTAGAACTTAATTTTTACAAGCATTCATGTACTAAAAGTGACTGAAATCCAACTTGAATTGCTTGCATCTTGTTTAAATTCTTTTGTCTGCTAATGTTTCTTGTGTGAAACTGTCCAAAGGAGAATTTTAATGAAATCTAAGCAAAAAAATCATGATTAACTGCCCATACACCTTTCATGTATTGTGCTAAATGTTTTGATGTGTTTAAACCATCTTGCCAGCCACTAGAACTGTATTCAAGGCCTTAGGTTCCCTTTGAAAACCCTTTTGAAGGCCTAACTTGTGTAAACTTTGTAAATAAACAAAAATATTAAAAAAATTCCAAAAAAATAAAATAAACCTGTCTTGGTCAAGATTAGGTATATTTTTAGATGTATACCAAGTTTCAAGGCATTTTGCAACCCTCGACTTCGTAGAACATACCAGTCGACAATTTAGTATACCTTAGAACTTAATAAAAGAACTTAACATCAAAAACACCAGAAACAACTTTCTCTCTCTCGCATCTCTTTCTTTCTCTCTCATCCCTTATTTCTACTATATATATAATATAAAACCCATAAAAAGCAAAAAACCCCCAAAAACTCCTAAAAACACCATGTATACCAAGGCTTTGAAAGGTATGCTGAAGGAATATGGGGATATTGTCTCTGTCCTCAGACATCAAAAACGTCGAAAGGCCTTGCTGAAGATTCAAGAACTGGATACCAAGGAAGCTATGGCTCAGCTGTCTGAGCTGGACTTTGCTGATAGAAAAAGGTGGCAGGGGGTGGTGGTTGAAGAAGACCTGAAACTGGAGATGGATTGGAGGGAACGATCAAGGCAGCTGTGGCTAAGTGAGGGGGATGCAAACACTAAATTCCTTCACTTGGCTGCCAGTTCTAGGAGAAGAACTAATCTGATCTCTTCAATTGTTAAAGAGGGGCAGAGAATTACCTCCATCTCTGATATCAGAGCTGAGGCTATCAGGTATTTCAAGGAATCTTCAAGAGCTGCAAGTAGGGGCAGTTGGAGGATGGCAGCTAGTGATCTACCCAAAATTACTGAAGCTCAGAGGTCCAGCCTGATTGAACCTATGTCTGAAGCTGAAGTCTTGAAGGCCATTAAGGATCTCAATTGTGAAGGATCGCCTGGTCCTGATGGAATCCAAGTCTTCTTCTACAAAGAATTATGGGACATTGTGGGCACTGAGGTTATGGAAGTGATCAAAGAGTTTGAGAATGGCAATTTTGGCTTTGAAAGAATAAATAGGTCCTATCTATTTCTCTTGCCAAAGACCTCGGGTGCTGAATCTTTTCAGGAGTCTAGACCTATTGCCCTCTCTAACTCTTTGTACTTGGTGATTGGCAAGATCCTGGCCAATAGATTGAGGCCTGTTTTGCAAGATTTAATCCATCCTACTCAATCAGCCTTCCTCCCTGGCAGATCTCTACAAGAATCATTTATCATGGCCCAAGAGATGATTTGTGGTTGGCATAAGAGAAAATGCAAGGCCTTCCTTTCGAAGGTTGACTTTCATAAAGTTTATGACTCCATCAGTTGGCCTTATCTATGGGATGTGCTTAAAAGAAGGGGCTTTCCTTCTACTTGGATCCATTGGGTAAAGAGATGTATCACCACTGCCTCCTTCACCCCCCTGATAAATGGAAAGCCCTGTGGATCATGGATTCAGCCCCAATGTGGTATCAGGCAAGGATGTCCCCTCGC
The DNA here is from genome assembly GCA_037157565.1 of Thalassia testudinum. Classification (NCBI taxonomy): domain Eukaryota; kingdom Viridiplantae; phylum Streptophyta; class Magnoliopsida; order Alismatales; family Hydrocharitaceae; genus Thalassia; species Thalassia testudinum. The sequence goes on from JAZHRO010000002.1 coordinate 97,018,350, forward strand.
TCCCCTAATTTTCAATTTGGCAGTTGACAGCTTGGCTTGGTATGCTTGTAATCTTGCTGAAGCTGGTCTTATTAGAGGATATTCTTTATCATGCAGGAGTAATCTGGCTCCCATTCTTCAGTATGCAGATGATACTATTTTTTTTGTTGAAGGGTCTATGGATGAAGCATTGGCTTTGCATCATATGATTAATATCTTTGGTGAGCCCTCTGGCTTGAGGTTGAATAGGGAGAAGTCTAGTTTGGTCTGCTTTGGCTTACCTGAGGAGGAGCAAGGAGCTTTAGCAGCTATTTTGATGACTCCCCGCATCAGTCTTCCTATCAGATATCTGGGGCTGCCTTTGAGGCGTTCCAGGATGAAGAAGAGTGATTGGAGCTGCCTTTTTGACAAGATCTCAGTGAAATTAGATGGATGGCATAGCAGTTTCCTCTCCAAAGGTGGAAGACTTATCTTGCTCAACTCGGTGATCACCTCCATCCCTATTTTCTACTTTCCATATTTAAAGCACTTAAATCCATTTGGAAAAGGTTGGATGTGATGAGGAAGAGGTTCTTTTGGAAGGGAGCTAAACATGAGGGCAGATTCTTGCAGCCACTCAAATGGGATCAAATTTGTTGTCCAAAAGATAGGGGTGGACTTGGGATTAAATCCCTGAAACATTTTAATGATGCCTTGCTACTTAAATGGGCTGTTAAACTCTTGCAAGGAGATCAGAAGCCGTGGACTATCCTGATCAGAGATAGATATGGTGCATCCAACAGTGTGCTGTTCAGACTTCAGCCCAGCAGTCCTCCATTCTGGAAATCAGTGACAAGGGCATTGGCTGATCACTTCCACCTGCTGCAGCTGACTCTTGGAGATGGCAGATCCTTCAATTTCTGGAAGGAGGGGTGGTCTGGGCTAGGTGTCTTGAAGGAGCTCTATCCAAGAGCTTTTGTTGTAGCATCTGACAAGGATGCCACTATCAGCAGGGTCTGGTCCTGCAGCTGCAGCAGCTAGAATCTGATTGATGAGGATTCCAATAGGAGAGCTACTCGATTGTGGGAAGAAAGGAGGAGGCTAATTTCAGACCTTGAGAGCTTCAGACCTAGGCCTGGAGTGGAGGACAAATACCTTTGGGAGGGGACTTATAGTGTGCAATCTGGCTATAACAGAATGTTGAGCCTTGAATGTGGGTGGAGATGCGACTTCATTGACAAGAAGATCTGGTTGTTAAAAATTCCTCTCAAGGTATAGATATTTCTCTGGCTATGTAGGAGAGGTGAATTGATCACAAGTGATCTGCGACATAGAAGGTTGGGAACTGATCACCATGTTTGTTTTTTGTGTGAGATGAATACTGACAATGTAAATCACCTCTTTTCTTCTTACCTTGTCACTGATGCTATATGGAGAAGGACATGTCAGGAGCCACTACCAGAGTGGGATTCTATCTGGCATGGGTTTGGTGTGAGAGGGAAGCCACATGTACGCATGGCTGCCACTATTTGGTGTGTATGGAAGGCAAGAAATGAGAGACTTTTTCAGGAGAGGCCGGTGTGCTATGAAAGTATTATAAGAGAGTGCTGGTCCCTCATACATTTTTGGGGATCTCTTTTGTAATTTCTCTTACTTGTTTATATAATATACTGCTTCGGATTGCTATCGTAAGACGATAGCTTTCCTTTCTGTTTCAAAAAAAAAACACCATGGATATTATGTATATACTTGTATATATTAATTCAATCTAAGCTATAAGTAAATATTGTATAATATGTATAAAATATCTATAAATAACTTATATATGTATTCTACATAGTAAATTAAGTATTTAGAGTAATTTATTGTGTATATAATTTTATCATATTATTAGATTTTAATTTATATAACTTAAATGTAAAATAACTAAGTAATTATATAAACATATTTAAATGTACATATTTGTATCCAATACTATACATACATATTTATATATGCATTATGAATAATATTATACTAGTAATTTAATTTAATTATATATTTACAGTAAATAATTAGGTTATTAATTTAAATAGGTAATTTATTAAGTTAAAATAAAATAAATTAGTAAATGAAGTTAATACTGAGATAATTTATAGTGTATACTTGTAATAGATTATATTAAGTATTTTCAACTCTTTTAAAGCATATTTATACTGTATTATATTATTTATAGCATATTTATATATATAACTAACTAAAACATGTATTTAAATCTATATAAATTAAAATAAAGCTTCTAACATATAATAAAAATCTATAATAAATAATTTATTATGTATATTAATACTGTACTAAGTTAATTTGACAATCAATTAACTAATTTATATTGTAATTAGCTAATTAAACTCTAATTTAATGTTATAAACTGTAGACTTCACCTAATTTAATTATATAATAAACTGACTTATTTATGTAAAGTAATTACATAATTATGTAGCCCCATATAAGGTCTTTACAATCCCATAATTTATTTTTAATTTAAAATAAATTATGGCCCTCAAAACGAGGGCCAAAGATTGTAAATCAGACAGGCCTGTGTGAGCTTGGCAGTGCCTGAAGGGCACTTGTTTAGCACCATACCGAAAGCGTAGGAGTGGATGAAGTGCTATATATTGTTTTTCTGTCCACGGCTTACCAGTCGTCATGAGCCAGGTGTAGAACATTACACGTTACTCTCCTCTCTGATACTGATATGACATATGCAATATATTTGGGTGCAGCGCATGGGCTGGGGGTCGTGTACTGTGCGTAGGACTGTGTGGGCCCTTAACAAGCATTGAACCGGATTGAAATACACCTAATTAACAATTAGGGTGACCCTAGTAGAGGTCCAGTCCCACCTAGAAATGGGTCCTATGTATCCATCGAAAAGGGCACCCGCCCAGTAAACCAATTTTTGATCTGTTTGAGGACCAAACCAAGCTGGTCTGAACCATCTGTGAGAGAAGAGGAGAGAAAAGGTTGAAATTTCGCTAAGTGTTGAGCCTCCCCCGTGCTTGTGTCTGTGTGTGTGCTGTCTGTGTTGAGTGCGTGAGTTGTGTCTGTGTTGTGTGTGTGTGTATATATGTAAAGTATATGGTGTGTATAATAAGTATATGTATATAAGTAATATATTATATTTAAATAAATAAATTACATATACTATAATGTATACATATATATGCGTATGTAGTGTAAATAGGGTAGGTAAGCTTGTTTAAGCTCTTATATGTAAAAATATAACATTAGAGCTTTAGTGACAGACTCATCCGTTATTGTAGATAGCTATATATGTCAGTAAATATAAGTATTTTACCTTATGTTATGTATATAATTTTACTAAGGTTTTAATGACACTTACATAGGTTACTGTATATGTTTATATATTACTATAGGTATTAGTATGTTATAATGAGTTAGTATAATAAAGATTATTAACTATTTTTGTACCTATACTTAGGTATTATTATTTTAGTTGTAATTAATCAATACATAACTGTTGTATATAGTTTTTGATGCTTGTTTGTGTACATTTATTTTCAAGCATTGTAATGTGCTTTAATTTATTCTTTTGTACATAATTAACCAAATTCTTTTATTCATTGATTCTTTCATTCATTCTTGTAAATAAAATCAACATTTTTGGAATTAAAGAATGTTTTTGGACTTAGAGAGTGATTTATATCAATAACTACCTTCCAGTGAACGACCTGGAATAAACCAGTAAAATTAAGTATATAAATAAATTGACGCAACATCAGTTTGTATTTGTGACATATACTACAATAATGACACTTTAAAATTCCTCTTTAGTGCGAATCGGTCGTCGTGCATCATATTTTTGGTATTGTTGCTGGGAACAAGAACTCATTAATAGTGCTTTCTTATGATGGTTGACGAGTTGCGCATCAGGCAGTTATTAAGACACCTGCAAGATGCCCTTACTTGGGCCACCCCGCCCTCTTAGGGGAGGGTGAATTTGAAACATGTACACTTCTATTGCCACCGTGTGGTAAGTTGTTATTTTGAGTTGAAATTGGCATGGTGTTGTCTAACATTCTTTCTCTTATTGTATAGGTGGAGACTATTGGAAACAAGTTTATTCCTGGGACTATCATGAGTGAAGTAAGTGCGGGAAGCGGCTCCAACAGTCCTAGCGAGGTGGCGGACATGGCAGCGAAATGGGCGGTAACCTCCAAGGGTAAGCAAAGGAACCTTATCCACCAACTAGAGGAGGCCAATGTCTCCCGGCAAAGGGTAGAGAAGACTACTAAGGAGGCTAAGCGGATGCTCAACTCTCAACAACAAGTAATTGGGCAAATAGCCCAACTTCAAAAAGAGTTGAAGGAGGCCCACTTGGGGCGAAGGGCAGCCGAGATTACTACCAAGAAACTCGATGACTCCCTCAACGCAATCCATAAGAAGGACCTCGTGAAGATGAGCAAGGTGGACGAGCAGTTGGAGTCAGCCTGCAGTAATATTGCGTGGGTGAAGGAAGAAGTGCAAGTTCTAAGGACGATCCATTCCTCTACTGTAAAAGAATATGAGAAAGCCTTAGAGGAAGAATGCCTCTGCCTGAGTGCTACCATGGATGCGCTCTCCAAATTTAAGGTGACGCAAGAGGAAGTAGAGGTGGAGGCGAAAAACCTGAAGAAGGAACTTGCTATTGCCAAAAGCTGGCGAAGGATAATGCCCAGCGGGCATTGGAGCTTGAAAGACAACCCCAACTGGACAAAGATCCAAACTCCTTCATGTAATTCTTTGCGACTGACCCCTCTATGGAGGAAAGTCGAACCCTTGTCTCCAACGTGGTAGGGAAATTTACTTTGGTGGGAACTCAAGCCATACTCGAAGGTGAGCACACTGCCATGGGGGACTTCTACACTTGGTCCATTGACAAGTTCAATGCCGAATACGACCGGCAGGTGCAGGAGGATCTTAAGAAAGAAAAGCCCCAGTGTCTCAAACTGAGTGTGAATATGAAGATCCCTTTCTAGAGGATACATAGAAAGCTGGCTCATTCGAGGTTCTGCTAGAAGTAGAAACAGGCGAATGGTCTCCGAGCCAGCACAGCCTAGCTTACGAGGCAAGGACCCCGCCAATCCCTAAGGTCAGCCTCCCAGAGGATGTGGAGTAAACAACTCATCAAGAGTGCCATGGCAATTGCCCTTACTTTTTTCCACCTTTTTTTATTTTTCACTTTTTTTATTGGTCATTGGTGGGAATGACCTTTGGAATTGATGTAGTGAAGGGGATGATAATGTAATCCATTACGATGAATGAGAAAAAAGAAAACTTTTATTGTATTACTACTCATGTGTGATACATTCTTAAATTACTAGAATGACAAGTGTAAGGGACTAGCTAGCCACTAAGCGTTTGCAGTTTGTAATAATCGTTGTCATTATCTTCACAAAATTTATAAGAGCCTTCCTAAAGGGCAGCAAGTTTTTTGCCTAGTTCTGCCAGTTGCGATGCTTCACTTCACCTCAAAACTAAGTCACCCTCATAGAGCTTTCTCTTAAGAACTTGTTTGTTGTAGGCGATAGCTGTCTTCTTTTTGTATTGGGATGTTGATGCTGACACCTCCCTGATCTCATCCACCAAGTCCAATGTTGTGTGCGTGAAATCAGTGTTTAAGATTGATACGTTGCAATACAAACTAAAGTCACTCATCAACAAATACAATTTATTACTCGAATTGAAGCCCGAGGTCAAACAAAGGGAGAAAGTGTTGCATTCACGCGCTAATCTTAACAAATAATATAAATGAGCACAACTAATTACTCAAAAACTAATATGCAATGTATAACATGAGTATATGAAGAAATAAAAAGAACTCTAGACAAAATAATGGTGATTTGGATCACCAATTATTAGCCTAACACATATATAGTATTTACTGAATATAATCAAATGAAGGAATAGATAATCAAACGACTTAAATTGTGTTGCTATAGTGCTCCTTCTTTCTTTTTCTTCTACTATTCTTCTTCTTCTTCCTTGCCTTCTCTTCCTTCCTTTGGTTTCTTCTTTAGCCTCCTCTTCTTCTCACGCATAGGGGGAACAACTTCTCAAATGGCTAAGTGTTAGCTGTTCTTCTCCAAAGCAAAACCCTCCCCTCCCCCACACTCTCTCTCTTTCTCTTCTTCCTCCGCTTCCAAGGATAACCGAGTATTCGAGTTTGGATTAGAGCGTACCCGGGACCAGGGCTGCCTGTAATGGGTAGCAACCGAGGTTTGAGGCTTAGGTGGGTAATCGGATTCGAACCAGGCCCGCATGGAGGTGTCACGGGCGAGGCACGAAGGGACGCGGGGGACCTCACCCCACAAGTGTCTTGAGGCACTTAGGCAGTGTGATAAATCAACTTTATGCGTGCACCCTGACAAGAGGCGATTTTCGCACGTGTTTTGAAAACAGAGATCTCATCGTAGTATAGTGCATGAAAGCGCTCGTCAAAAATAATTTATAAAGATAACGAGACTTGAGTCCCGGTCGTTCGTCTCTAGGAGGAATTTATGGAAATGCAAATTTGAAATCGATCTCACTCACTCTACTTGCTCAAAATAGCATATCGATTTATACTAAATATGTATTGATACATGACATGCTGTTGCCAAAATATTAGAAATTGAAAATATGCAACTTTAATCACACCAAAAAAAGATAATCAGGCACATGGTGATTTTTAACATATATATATATAGATGAGGATAACAGAGTTGCAGAGCATTGGTAACGAAATGCTTGTACAGGGAATGTAAAAACTAACAGCTATCAGAAAACGACTGCATACATGAATCTAAGGAGGGATTATGCATGCATCATTGGGGGAGAATTTAGAGCTACACTATTAAGCAGTAAATAAAGCAGTAAAACTATGAAGAACTATAATCTAATCTATCAAAACTAAGGGCATTCAGAGGTGGGCTTCGATGGCCTTTGACTTGGTTGAGAGGAGAAGGAGGGGCGGCCAATGGTGCTCAGGCTGGCCCTTGGAGAGAGGTTGAGGAGGTCATCCAACATCTTGGCATGGAGATGGTGGTGGCCATGGTGAAGCTACTTGTGAAGGTGGAGTGGAGGTGGAATGAAGCTAACCTAAAATGGAGCCAAGAGTGAATGGGTGCAAATGGCCACCCCTTAGGTCTTTTTATAGACCTAAGGGAAGCTCTCTAGAGAATTATGGAATTCTCTAGAGAGGCCTATGGTGGGAGCTCGTGGGAGAGTGAGAGAGAGAGGATGGATGGTGGTTTTTAGATCCACCAAATGTGGATCTAAAAATTGAATGGCTCTTGGTTGCTAATTTTAGCAACCAAGGCAACAACACATGGTAGAGAGTTCTAGAGAACTATAGGCTAGGTATTTTCGAGTGGATGGTGTGTATGGGTGTGTGTGGGTAGAAACTTAGGTGGCTAGGTTTATTAGGTTAGGTTCTAACGGGTTTAAGTCAAGGTAGGTCTCAAATTAGGGTTGTAAACCCTAATTCACTAATGTAAACTGCAATTAAACTTAATACAAGTTTAATTGGGTGTGTGGAAACCTAATTGAGAGTAAAATAACTCATTTAAGTTAGGTCTAGGTCAATTGGACTCTCATTGAGTCCAATTGGACAGTGTGTGCTGAGATCAGGGTCCAATTGGACTCAAAGAGTCTAATTGAATAGACTAAAGAGATTGACCATGATCCAAGTAAATTAGGTTTAGTGAGGACCTAATTAGGTTTTTGGGGAGGTCTAGAGGTGATGTACTAGGGTTAGGGCACCTTAATTTATGTTCCTAGGGGTTTAGAATTTTGTTTAGGGAGCTAAAGATCCAAGATCAAGGCTTGAATCTCAAAACAGGGTCTGGAGGGCAGTTCTGAACGTCTAATAATAGTGTCAGACGTCTTATAGTGAAAAATCAGAAGTCCAGACTTGTTTTCTGGACATCCAATCAGAGTCAAGAGGGATTCTAGGTTTTGTCTTGGGTATTCTGCAGAAATTGGACATCTGACCAAGTGTCTGGACGTCTAATAACACCGCAGAAGTGGGTTTACGGTGTGCGGGAGTTGGCTAAAGGTTCTGGACGTCCTATAATTCATCTGAACATCCAGATAGAGGCTAGAATTAGGGTTTTAAGGTTTCCTTAGGTGTGGTGACCTAATCTAAGGGTGGCTAAGGCTTGGGGAGGCTTCTAGGTTGTCCTATGGCTAGGATGGACTTAAGTTCTTCACAATTTATTGCTTTATTCCTACTTAATAGAATAGCATATCTTAACTCCCTTACATTATTATCTACTACATCTAATCTAGGTCTTCTTCTCCAACTCTACTCCAACACCAGTTATTCTTTATTTTCAGATCCAGCTTTAGATCCAGCTTCAGATCTAGCTTCTGATCAGCTTATTACCTGTAATTGACATAATGCATTTAATCAGTACATTATAGTATTATTTTATGCATAGCAAAGAAAAAGCAGTAAAGATGCAAGTAATTCTTATGCATGCATGAATTTCCCTAACTTATGCTAAGTGGTAGCCTAATTTAGGTCAATTAAGACCTATGATTACTGCACAATCACACCCTGCCTCAGTGATTTCCGAGGTGGGACTAAAGTCCCACTTTCTTCTTCGTGCGTCTACAGCAGCAGTTCCTTTGTCGAATTCGTGGTTGAGTTGTGGTCAGGTGCTCCAATTGGTGGTCCAAGAGCAGACCTGGGACGATTCTGCAGTAGCTGGAGTCAAGAACTGGGGATGGCAAGACCTGAAGCAAGCTTCAAGCGAGCTTGAACTCGCTCGTTAATGATGGCCGAAGGCATAAACCTGAAACAACAAAGTACAGGCTAAACGCCCCAATCAGATGGCTCAAAAGCTTCGCCGAGGCACGACGAAGGTGGTAGCGGTGGTTTTGTGGCGAGACGAGGCGTGTGGCGGCCTGACGGAGGTGGAGATGGCCGGAGGAAGTGGGTTTGTTCAGTGGGTGTTTTGGGTGGATGGAAAGGCTAATAGATAGAGGGCTTTTGATGAATGGAGTACGATGGAGGTTATCGGCGTGTCAGCGAGGTGGATGGAGGTGTGTAGCATACGTAAGTCCTCGCTAGAGGGATCATCGAAGGTGGGAAGGAAGGTGGCAGGTGGTGTAGTCGAGGGGTCGAAACAAGAGTTAAGAGGGGGAGAATTAATCTATGAGTCTAAAGGAATTATTCTAATCCTAATCTAACGGACAAATGGGGAAGAACGATGCTGGCTTTGATTGGCTGGTGTCGGGGGAGAAGATACTCCGACGAGGGTAGGACAGCGACGATGAGGGGAATTGAGGTAGAATATTGCCCTCTCTTTGACCGGAGAGGCATGCGACGAGGAGAGGAAGGCAATAGGCCGTCCAATTTAACTGTTGGACAGCCAGACGAGGGGAGTGGTGAAGATCACCGGACGTCATGAAGTCTTTCTCAAAACAGGGTCTAGAGGGCAGTTCTGGACGTCTAATAATAGTGTCAGACGTCTTATAGTGAAAAATCAGAAGTCCAGACTTGTTTTCTGGACGTCCAATCAGAGTCAAGAGGGATTCTAGGTTCTGTCTTGGGTATTCTGCAGAAATTGGATGTCTAATAACACTGCAGAAGTGGGTTTAAGGTGTGCAGGAGTTGGCTAAGGGTTTTGGACATCCTATAATTCATCTGGACATCCAGATAGAGGCTAGGGTTTGAAGGTTTTTTAGGATGTGGTGACCTAATCTAAGGGTGGCTAAGGCTTGGGGAGGCTTCTAGGCTGTCCTAGGGCTAGGATGGACCTAAGTTCTTCACAATTTATTACTTTATTCATACTTAATAGAATATCATATCTTAACTCCATCACATTATTATCTACTACATCTAATCTAGGTCTTTCGCTCTAGCTTTGCTGCAACACCAGTTATTCTTTATTCTTCAGATCCAGCTTTAGATCTAGCTTCTGATTATCTTATTACCTGTAATTGACATAATGCACCTAATCAATACATTATAGCATTATTTTATGCATAACTAAAAGAAAGCAGTAAAGATATAAATAATGCTTATGCATGTATGAATTACCCTAACTTATTCTAAGTCCTATCCTAATTTAGGTCAATTAAGACCTATGATTGCTGCGCAATCATACCCCCATTCACAAATCTTGCTAGTCCCTAGCAAATATGAGACTAAATTATTCACAAAAGGGTCCCTAAGGGATTGATTATTTTATCAAGTGTATGCCTAGAGATTTTTCTCCTTTTTGTTTTCATCCTATGCTCTAGAAATCTAGACCTATGATTGCTGCGCAATCATACCCCCATTCATCCTTTTTGTTTTCACCAATGCTATGTAGCTTTTGCAATGGATTCGAGTGAAAAACTAATTCACCTCTAAAGCTTGTACTTGACCCCTAGTAAAATTCTAGCGGGATAGGCGAACTTCTTCCCTTGGGGTATTCAAGATATTCTATGAATTCCACCCGGCTTTAAGCTTAGGTAGAGAATCTTAGAGGGAAAAGATTATATATTTGGTGACTCACTCTCGGCTGGTGCTACATAGAGATTAGTACTATAGAGTCTAGATTCCCAAATTATTACGTAACTCAACTCAGAGAAAGACGAGAAAAACTATGCTCCATTTTGGTTCCTTTGTATTCATTTTCTCTTACTCTCTCTAATTTTTTTTCTTTCTTTTTCTGAGAGCTCACAATCTCACCAGATTCACACATATGACTTATATTTGGTGGTCTTACTTGGCATTAATACTTTAATTGAGTTCCCATAACTCTAACACTAAGTCAGAATTCCTCATCCAGTATTCGGGTGGTCAGAAACACAAGAAAGGTGGGTTAAGGTCATATTTGGTAAATCTCAAATTTATTTGGTGGTATTGTCTCAATGCAACTGAAATAAACACTAAATATTCACTCTTTGTTTCTTTGCTTTTTCTTTTTTTTCTAATTTTTTTCAATTTTTCTTCTTTTTTCGTTAATTTTTTTCTTTTTTTTTCTTCTTTTTTTTTCTTTCAACACAACACAACTAGCACATATCCATGAACTTTATTGAGGAGGTATTATTAGGGATTGGTGGTACTCAAGAGATATTGGGTGGCTTATTTGGAGGAAGTGCCTACTCACGGCATCGGGAGAGATGGATAGGATGGTGTATTTCTGACCCTGACATCAATATCCTCCTTCAGCCGAGGATTCTGTAAAGAATGGTCGTAACCATCCACCTTAGCCCTAGTTTTATGAAAACTTGCTCTCTGCGTATTTGCCTTATTTGGTGGCTCTCAAAATTTCATGCAAAAATGTATACGCGGGATCCAAGAGAGAAAACTTTGCCTAATCTTTGAGTATGATCACCTAATTATCTAAGATTCCATATTTCTTGCACTAATCTTAGAGCACCAGTACACTCTACTCTCATCTCACACTATTTGGTGGATTTTTGAAAGAAAATCTGCCTAACTCCCAAAACACTGTCCAAGGGTTTAGGAAAAGAAGCACTGCTTCTTCTCGACATACTAAAGACGTTTATCAGTCTTCACCGTGAATCTATTGCAAATTCTACGTGTGTGTGAAAAGTTGTACTGGATTCCAGATTACAGGAATCAACTAGAGGATAAAATCCCTAATGCATTCTCTTAATAAGATAATCTTACTCATAGATGCATTATGTATATATGCTATAAACAAGTAATCTCTTATATTCATACTTCATGAAATTTCCCTTTCAGGTTACATTCAGCTTGACCCTAAATTTAGAACAAAAGGTGAGCGGGTGAGTCCAAAGTGGCTATTGCGAACGATTTTTAGCTCCAATGTGAGCATTGGAGGTGGAGTCAGTTGTTCTTTATTTAGGGTCCTAAAGTACCTTTGACATGCAGCTCCGAGGTTTTCCTAAATGTTGGCATAAAAATTTTCAGTTTTGTCGTATCTACCCTCCCCTTCCATGCCTAAGTTCTTGCATGTCCTCATGCATAAATATAGAAGAAAATAAATACAGCAGGGAGTAAATGGATAGAAATTGCCTGGAATTGCTCTTGAAATTTTAACGTTCAGCATCAGCCAACCTAACAATATGCAATATGCAAAAGAAATATGCTTAAAAGAAAAATATGCTATGTATAAAAATGCTTATGTATAGATGATGGTAGAATGTGGGATATGCTATCTATATGTGCTAAGTTTAACTCCTCTAGCTGGGCGAGAACTTACTCAGATATCCTCAATAAGATGAATGAGTTCGTCAGCTGGAGAAGGTTCCTGGGCCGTGAATGGCTTGAGGTGCTGGCCATTTACCGTAGATATATGCCCAGATTTTGGGTCCCTGATTTGGACTACCCCATTAGGATATGGGTGAATCACAACATATGGGCCAGTCCACTTGGACTTGAGCTTCCCTGAAAAAAGTTTCAGCCGCGAATCAAACAACCAGACTTCCTGGTTGGGCATTGTTGAATGTCGGAGTTGCTACGCTAACATGTTTGGTTTTGAAAAACCTGTCGTTGTAGTATGAAAAAGAAGAACTCGTGTTCAACAAATAAAATTTATACCGAAATGGAAATTCCGGATCGAATACAGAGAGGTGGATGTTTGATTTAAAAACAACGCATTTGTTTTTATTTGTCACGAAATAATTCAATTGATTAGAACTATCTAACTACTTACAATAAATAGAAAAGAGAGAGAGAATAAGAGAGAGAAAGAATACTACAAACAAAAACCAAAATGAGATGTAGAATAAACATATAATTTCATCATTAGAACGATTGTTCATTACACTAGAAAGCGGGAAAATGATTACACTAGAAAGAGGTAAATCTACTCTAGAAAGCAGTAAATCTACTCTAGAAAGCATTAAAAGAATGGAAAGAGAAATATCCTCCTCGACAGTCGCTTGGAGGACGAGCCGGACGGGACGACACCTGGACGAAGGAGGACGAAGCAGAAGAACGGGAACGGGGCAGCACGACATCGTCGTTGCGGGATCCACTTCCGAAGGGGGACGAAAAATTGACTTTATCTCGCGAGAAGCATCCCTCGTGTGGGACAAGCTTCTCTTGAGCTTTGAAGAGGTAGAGAAGAGAAGGAAGGGATGAGAATTTCATGTGGAGGGGGTCTCCTTTTATAGTTGCAAGGAGTAGGGGCAATTTGGTCATTACAACTTTAAAAACATTAATTCAGGACCTTTAGTGACGGATAAAACCGTCACTAAAGGTCTGAACGTGAGTGTAGTGGGAGGGGCGTGCACGCCCACTCACTTGCCCACGCGCGCAATGCACGCACACGTTCAGCGAGATCTGACGGCTTAGATCGCGCTACGCCCGCCTCCTCAGCGTGCACCTGATCGCGTGCGATGCCACGTTACCACCGCGCGTGCAATAGCACGTGGGTGCTATCAGACGCGCGCGACCGTTCGATCGCGATCCGACGCTCGCCCGCGCCCCTTTCCTGCTAATGAGAACCTCATCATAAACCTTAACTAGCACAATCTAACCCAGATATGCGAGAGAAAAAGCTCCTACATGACCTAAAGAAAGGCTTAACTCAGAGAATTCTGAGTTTAAGAATAAAATAAATCATAAGGGGTAAAACTGCAATTTCACCAATGCAGTTTACAAACAGGGTAATTAAGGATCCAAACACAGGTCAAACAAGCTTAACAAGAAAGAAAGTGGGATGATCTGATCTAAATAAGGGTTATTGCAACTTCTAGGAATTAAAAGACATTCTGTAACCCAAAAATAAACCCACTTCAATTCACGAGGTTCTAGGTAGGATAAAAATCAACTAAATCCTTTAAAATTCATAGAAAAATATTCTTTAGGGTTTAGAACCTTCAATTTGGCCTTAGAAATCCATTTTGACCTAAAAAGAGAACCATGCCCAATTAATAACTTAATTTGGGTTTTTACACAAATTGGCTGGTCAAACATGGTCCAACCTAGAATTAAAATTCACCATTAAAATCCTTAGGTTTAAATTGGTCATGTATAAAAACTTGAGCCTAAGAAGAGACCTCCTTGACCGACTTTACAATTTGGTCCTCTTCATTTACTTTTTGGCCCTTATCTTTTGAAAACCTTGCATTTAGGCTCCTAACTTTTCATCATTCTTTGCAGAATAGTCCTCCCTGCAACTGCTGCGCAGCGCCATACTCCGGCGACCTTGCGCAGAGCATGGCGCCGCGCAGAGCAGGGTTACCGTCCTACAAAGCAGAAGCGGGCGACACCCGCCCATGCCCTCTGCCGACCACCATACCCTCCGTGCAAACGCGCGGAAGGTATGGGTGTCATCTCCAGCCTTACTTCGTCAAGGCTGGCACGACGCTAGCTCGCCCCTCCTTCTGCGCCAACCCCTTTATAAGAAGCGGCACACCCTACCGGCTCCTGCAAGCTCTTCTTTGACGGAGAACCCCCCCCCCCTTCATCCCTTCCTCCTCCATCAGAAGGCCCGAAGCCTCCGGCGACTTCCTCCTCGTCGCTCTGCTGCCCTACCTGCAGCAGGGTTTGCCTTGCTCCATCGTCCGTGCCGGGCTATACCCGCCGGCACCCTCTGCCTGCTTCCTCGTCGCCGCACTCCTCCTCTAGGGCTCCTTCTCCTGCTCTGGCAGATATGAGCCAGCTGCTCCGCCCTCCCCCTTCATCTAATACTTAGGTAAATATCTTCCTCTCCATTTCCCTTACATTTTCCCTCTCTTAATCTACCTTTTTACTCCACCGCACGCGACTTCCACCTCCGCCTGCTCCGTCTCCGACCACCTTCTCTGGCGAGTCCATCCCACCTGCACAGACCTCCTCACCCCTCGCCGACTACCCCAGAAGCTTCCCCTCACTCCACTCAACCAATCCCCCCTCCCCATTCACTGCCAACCACCGCCCGACCACCTCTCGAACAAACCCATCGTCTCGCACACAGTCTGACCTAGGGCTACCTCCACACGCGCCCTCGCGCCTCGCCAACACTTGCACTGCATTCGCCGCACTCCAGCGAAGCTCCCTACGTATTCTGACTGGGCCAAGAGGCAATATTTCTGCTTTCAAGTTGGAGCCCCTTCGCCGCCATTACTGAGCTACTGCAGCTCCTCCACCTGTAGCTGCAGGCGCTTTCCAGCCCAGGTGCACACCCCAGGTCGCGCGGTTTACCTCTGCGAAGGCACCCAGGCCAACAGTTGGGGCGAAGGCGTAGCGAGTTGCTACAATTTCCTGCGGTTTCCTCAGCTGCAGGCGCTAATTTGGGAGGTGGGACTTTAGTCCCACCTCGGAAGTGCGTGGCCAAGCACCCACACTTAAATTGAAAAAGTGCCTAAGGCTATTCGCATTCGAACACAGGGGTCAGGTCCCTCTCCCGCACGCTGTGCCCCAAGCGCTCGCTCGCCCTCGCCCAATCTCACGCCCCGCAGGTCTGGGCAGGATCCGATTACCCAAACCGCGCACTCCTCGCCCACCACCGCAGGCCGGTGGGCCTGGTCCCGGGCGCGATACCTGCACCCGATTACCCGGCTCTGGGAGAGCGGTCCTAAGGGAGAAATCTGAGAAAGAGAGAGATGCAGGGAAGGGTAGGGGTAGGTTTTTCTCTAACCCTTGTGTGAGCGTGCAGGAACAAAAGGAGAAGGAAGGAAGGAAAAGAAGAAGAAGGGGAGCGGCCGAAGCCTCAGCCGCTCAAGGCAGTTGAAGAAGAAGAAACAAAGGAGAGAAACAGAAGAAGAAGAGAAGGAAGGCACTGTAGCAAACCTACAGTTAGGTCGTCTGACCACTGCATCAGACGACGGAAGGGCAGCGGCCAGAACAGAAAGAAGTGAAAAGAAGAGGAGCTGTAAGGGAAGAAAAGAAAGAAGGAAGCAGAGAAGAAAAAGAAGAAAAGAGAAAGAAGAAAGAAGACTGAAGCCGCAAGCAAGGAAAGAAAGAAAGAGAAGAACAGAAGAAAAGAAGCAGAAAGAAGAAGAAGGCTGAAGAAGAAGTCATGGAAGAAGAAGAAGATTACCACAGCCGCAAAAGAAAAAAGAAAAGAAAGAAGAAGAAAGGAAGACTCTGTAGGAAAAAGAAGAGAAGGAGATCAGCTGAAAGAAAAAGAAGGACAGAAAGAAAAGGAGGAGAGAAGAAGAAGCCAAGAGAAACTCTAGCTCCCTCTCTCTCTCTCTCATTTTTGTAACCTAATTGAGAATTTTTATATTTCTAGAATTCTAGTTGCTCCCTAAGTTCGACCTCGGGAAAACTTTTTCCGAGTAAAAATTTGCAGTAATCTGGTAGCTCTTTTGTACTGCAACGATTGTAAACCATAATAACATAAACCCAACCACTGCAGGATAGCGCTACTACCTGCTCGCTGGGAATCGATCCCGCGCCAGCACCTCACAATAAGACGCTAAACCACTGCGCTACGCTGTCCAAATAGTCGCGCGGATGAAATCAAGCACGTGCATCCACAGCCGTTGCATCTTGATCCAAGGATGGGGAAGGGCGGCTGCGGGGGCTTCAGCGGGAGCGTGCGAACGATTTGGCAGCCGAGATGGCACCACGTGGTGCCATCTTGGCCGTCCATCTTCTGGATGAAGTAGATGGTGCCATGGGTGTCGGATTGACTCGATTTTTGTGTCGTTAGGCTGCGATCATCGATCTGAATCTATCCGTGTGGTCGGATTTGTCGTTTGAAGTGAGGATTTACACCATCTTGGCCCTTGATCTTCTAGGGTTCCACGGTCACTATATGATGCTATAGATGCCTGATTAGGGCGATCTTGGAGTCGTTGAACTCCAATCGTCGCCCTGATCACATCTGTACGGTTGGCTCTTCAATCCGAAGCCCCGATAAAAAGTTTTCCTTGTCCACGCACATAAAAGGAGACAATTAACCTCCATTTTATTCAAACTACTCTAAATGCAAGATGATGCATGTTATGCAATATTTATAGCATGCAATGCAATCCTATGCTTAAGAACATGCATAAATAGACATCTTAAGTAGTGTAAACGTGTTTACATCAGGCGTGAATGTTTTCCTCCGGATGTGGTGGTCATGAAAGGCCTTGGTCTTCTCCTTGTATATCAATGCGTTCTCATAGGCCCCCCGCCGGATCTCTTCTAATTCGTTGAGCTAGAGTTTCCATTCTTGACCTCCTGCATCGAGGTCAAGGTTACATTTTTGCACTGCCCAAAAGGCGCGAAGTTCCAGCTCTATAGGAAAGTGACAGGCCTTGCCATATACCATACGATATGGTGACATTCCTAGTGGGGCCTTGTACGCGGTCCGATATGCCCAGAGTGCATCAACTAATTTATTGGACCAGTCCTTCCTGTTTGGTCTAACCGTCTTTTGGAGAATCAGCTTGATCTAACGGTTAGACACTTCAGCCAGTCCATTGGTCTGTGGGTGATATGGGGTGTCTATACGGTGAAGTAGCCCGTATTTCTTTAATAATGACCTGAAGTGGGCGTGGATGAAGTGGCTTCCCTTGTCGCTAATTAGAGCACGGGGTATTCCGAATCTCGTGAAGATGTATTCCCGTATGAAAGAAATGACGGTCTTATGATCAGCCCGTCTCGCCGGGATGGCCTCGACCCACTTCGAGACATAGTCAACGGCTAGTAATATGTATTCGAAGCCATGCGAGTTCGAAAAATGGCCCATAAAATTGATGCCCCAGACGTCGAACACTTCTACAACCATGATGGGCTGGAATGGCATCATGTCTCTCCTGGTCATAGAATCGACTGACTGGCATCGTTTGCAGTGCTGGGCGTATTTGTGTGTATCTCTGAAAATAGTTGACCAGAAAAATCCCAACTACAAAATTTTTGCAGCGGTTTTTCTTCCCGAGAAATGACGACCACAAGCATCATTGTGGTAAAAAAATAATACACTGGGGATCTCAGAATATGGGATGCATCTTCGAATAATCTGATCCGCTCGAATGTGGAAGAGCAGTGGGTTATCCCAGAGGTAGAATTTGGCCTCCATAGTAAATTTGAGTTTCTGGTCCTTTCATAGGTTCACGGGAATCTTGCCTGTGGCTAGATAGTTTGCGATATCCGTGTACCAGGGGAACTCAACAAAGTGAACTGCCAAAAGGGATTCATCCGAAAATTGGTCGTGGATAGGCAGGGAATAAGGAATGTGGGCTGGGTCTAGTCTGGATAGGTGATCCACCACAACATTCTGCTTTTGACCTTTGGCGCGGATTTCAATATCAAATTCTTGCAATAGAAGGATCCATCTGATGAGCTGGGGTTTGGCATCCTTCTTTGCCAACAAATGCCGGAGGGTGGAGTGGTCAGTGAAGATGATAACTTTCAACCCTAATAAATAATATCTAAATTTCTCCAACCTGAATACTACTGTTAGCAGTTCTTTTTCGGTGACAATATAATTGAGCTAAGCCTCATTCAACATCTTGCTAGCATAGTATATGACAAAAGGTTGTTTCTCCTGACGCTGGCCTAAAACAACACCGACGGTGAAATCAGAAGCATCGCACATCATCTCAAAATCAAGCGACCAATCGGGTGGTTGGAGAATTAGGGAATCGGTGACAGTGCTTCGTAAAGTCTCAAAGGTGCTGAGACACGAGGTGTCGAATTCGAATGGGGCATCGGCAACAAGGAGATTCGTCAAAGGTCGTGCAATTATTGAGAAATCGCGTATAAATCTCTGATAGAAGCCGACGTGACCTAAGAATGATCTGATCTGCTTGACCGAGCTAGGTGGGGATAAGTGGGAAATAATCTCAGATTTAGCTTGATCGACCTCGAGTCCATTTTTAGAGATCCTATGCCCTAGTACTATGCCATCCCTCCCCGTGAAATGGCTTTTCTCCCAGGATAGTACTAGATTTACCTCAATACATCGTTTCAGGATTTTGGTAAGGTTATCAAGACAAGATGCGAAATCATCTCCGAAAATAGAGAAGTCATCCATGAACACCTCCACATAGTCCTCAATCATGTCAGAAAAGATGAGCATCATACAACGCTGAAATGTTGCAGGTGCGCTGTAGAGGCCAAAGGGCATCCGCTTGAAAGCGAATGTTCCAAAGGAGCATGTGAATGTGGTCTTGTCTTGATCTTCTGAGGTAATCGCTACTTGATTATACCCAGAGTATCCATCCAGAAAGCAAAAGAAACTGCATCCAGCTAACTGTTCCAAAATCTGATCAATGAAAGGCAAAGGAAAGTGATCCTTCTGGGTAGCCATGTTAAGTTTCCTATAGTCAATGCAGACCCGCCAAGATGTCGCAGTGCGGGTTGAGATGGATTGGCCTTTATCATTTTTCACTACGGTGAGTCCTGCTTTCTTGGGCACTATCTGGATCGATCTCACCCATTGGCTGTCAGAGATTGGGTATATAATACCTGCATCTAGTCATTTGATGATCTCCTTCTTAACAACCTCTAGCATATTCAGGTTTAGCCGTCTTTGAGGTTGTCTCGAAGGTTTCATCCCCTCATCCATGTAAATGTGATGAGTGCAATACGAGGGGCGAATACCATGGAGATCAGCAATGCTCCACCCCATAGCAGCCCTATGGTCTTGTAGCGTAGAAATCAATTGATTCTCCTGTTCTTGGGTTAAGTGGGCACTAATAATGATTGGGTATATCTCACTTTCGCCCAAGAACACATACCTAAGTGAGTCAAGTAAGGGCTTCAATTCAATCACGGGTGGCTTAGAGTCAGAGATGGGAATAGGAGGAGTAGACTCGAAGGTGGGAATCTGATGATCCAGATGCGTGTGAATTCCTGCTATGAGATAGTCGATTGTGACTGTGCTAACAGTTAGCCGTGGTCACGTCTTCTTGTAACAACAGGGGTAATTCAGTAGTGTGTGGATCAAGATAGCTACATTCAGGGGTGCTGTGGTCAGAAACATGCCCTAAATAATCAGATCCATGGGGAAATATGTGCAGTGCAGTGGTCTCAGTCTCGTGTGGATCGAGGTCCAAGAACCCTGATAGTGCAGACGAATGAGACATTGGGTCGTCACAAAGGAGCCTAATGTTACCGCAGTATGCCGAATCTTCGCCTTCACCATCCTCCTCTATGCGATCACAGTCAAAATTCCTTGATGCCATAAATATGTCAAGTCGAAGTTGCTCATTACCTAGGGCTATCTCCATACACCCGGATGCACAATCAATGTTTGCTCGAGCTGTCGCTAGAAATGGGCGACCCAAAATGATTGGTGCATCTCGGAGATTAGGAGGAACCTCCATATCGAGAATGAAAAAGTCTGCGGGAAAGCAGAATCCATGGACTTTTACAATCACATTCTCAATCACCCCCTCGATGTTTTTACTGATCTATTAGCCAGCTGAATCGTGACCGAGGTAGGCTTTAACTCCCCAAATCAAAATCGATCAAATACGGTAGTGGGAGTTAGGTTATGGACAAACGCAGATCTATAAGGGCCCGATCAAATGGAGAATCCTACAAGAAGTAGGATATGAGTGGGGTACCAAGGTCTTTCTTTTTCGGCGGCAAGTCAGCTAGAATCACGACGCTAGCTTCTTTTGACAGTACCTCCTGTCGTCCAATTCTAGGCTGTCGCTTCGAGGTACAATAGTCTTTGAAGAACCTAGCGACAGGGAGGATGTGATCAATTGCCTCGAGGAGGGGGACTTGAATATGTAGTTCCTTGAACATTGACTTCAGGTCCTCAAAATTCCATGTGTCCTTCCATACTACATTTCGTGTCAGAGCCTCAGGACAAGGGATGGGAATCTCAGGGTCAAGTGGTCACTTACCCTTATCTACCAAAGGTGGCTCCTGAGATGAAGGAGTCGAACCTGCCTGCGGCGAAGGGTGAGAAAAATCAGGACCCACCTGCCTATGTGGTGGGTCGAATGTCTTCCTTCCACACCTCAATGAGACAGCATTTGCATCGGCTTGCTGTCCATGAGGTGGTGGGAGAGCGGAAGGGGCAGAGTATGCGTGGTTCTGCATCAAAGGCAGTTGGCCTTGAGCATAACCAGGTGGTGCAGGAGGCGCTTGTAATATGACATGTGTCTGTCCCTGTGGTGCCTGAAACCTAGGCGGGGTGCCTTAGTTCTGCACATACCAAGGGTTCGGGAAGGGTTGGGAGGGCAAGGCTCCCTGAGTCCTATGCTTCTGCAATAGCTGGTTTTGCATGTTCTGTATAGTCTGTATCGGTCAGCCATCGCCTTCATTATCTGCAAGCTATCCTGCATAGACTTCCTCATCGATTCTTGCAGCTCCTCTTTCAGTGCCTCCAGAGGGTCAGCCCGCTTTGGAGGTTGACTGGCAGCTTGGTGCAGCGGCTGGTATATAGATTGGGGTTGCTGCTGCTGAGATGGGAATGGCTGCTGCCTAGGGTATGTGTTGTGCGCATTCTCGTATTGCCTGGTTTGGAGTATGGATCTTGATGTGGTCTTTGTGAGTTACCAGACCATGAGAAGTTCGGATGTTGGCGCCAACCAGGGTTATACATCTCTGAATACAGGTTTTTACGCCCGTATCCTTAAATAGCACTGACGTCCTCGTAGGCCGAAGACGTCTGAGATGTATATCCATCAAGGGGATACGTATTATAGTCAATGAGTGGTGCGTAACCCAGGTCATATGGTGCCAGATCGGGATTGTTTACGGGATCCTGATATGTAGGATCTCGTAAATAAGGAGAGGATGCATCCCGAGTGAGTAGATTAACTCGAGCAGGGGGGCTCGGGGTGCATAGGAGGGTCTTGGAGCAGTAGAGTTCAGGTCAGATTGACCCTGACTAATTTGGTCAATCTTTTTCTTGATTAGGTTTATTCTATCCAACTGCTTAACGATGATATCCATGTCGGCTCGAATAGACTCGGTGTGAGCCTCATGGACACCAACCCGCTGTCGACCAGGCCGCTGGAACTGGTTCATGGACGCGACATTTATTGAGTTCTCCGCCAAAGATTCGAACAACTCAAATGCGCTATTCTCATCTTTCACGAGGAAATTCCCGCCACTAGATGCATCGGCTAGATACCAATGTGTGTCATCCAGCCCATGGTAAAACATCTGAGCTAGGTACCATCTGGGTATACCATGGTGCGGGCATTTCCGGAGAAGGTCGTGAAATCAGTCCTAAGCGTCATGCAACCTCTCCCTAGCTCCTTGGGAGAAAGTCGTGATCGCACGCCTCGTCGCATTCATTCGACCGATCGGGAAGAACTTCTGTAGGAATTTACGTCGTAATTCCGGCCAGGTTTCAATTGTCTTTCTAATGGTCTTGAACCAATATGAAGCTTTGTCCCATAGAGAAAATGGGAAAAGCTTCATCAAACAGTCCCAAGATCAACATTCCTAGGTCGAATCGTTTCTACGAGTCAACTCAGGTCCTCTAAGTGCTGGAACGGATCTTCACTTGAGTTTCCATAAAAATGACTATTGATCAAACCAATCACATTAGGCTTGAGCTCAAACGCATCTTTGCCTACGGGAATCCTGACTATGGGTGCGACGATCAATGCAGCTGGATCATAGAAATCCCGAAGTTGTTCTCCTCGCGGTGGGTGCTGCATTCTGTCAAGCGTTGTCAAGATACGGTCCATGCTCTGCTGATGCCTCTCCTTTGATTCAAGCACCCGATCCTCCAGACGAGCCATAGGGTCCAGATTACCAGCATCCTGACCCGGTCTAGGTCCAGGTCTAGGATTAGCCATTGCGGCTAAGGGAGTAGAAGAAGTGGGGGGAGAAGATGGTCCTAGCGAGGTGACTCGCCTCCTTGGAAGCGGCTCCAAAGGTCTAACCAGTTGAGGTCTAAGTGACCTCCTTCCTTGAATACACCACCCAACCCCTGGGTTAGTGCAGCCAATCCAGACAAGGCTAAGGCCTCGTCAATCAGATGGCCCTTATGATCGAATGACTAGATTTTTCATTTTAAGTTCGAATTCCTGAAGAAGAATTCATCGTGCAACCGACTGAAAGTGATTCCCGCCTCTCAAGCTAACCCAGCCAGTCTGGTTACGAGGGACTAATGGGAAGGTTCTTTCTTTGTCTTACGCCTCTAGTTCCGTTACCCCTTAGCCGCAGTCGTTTGACACTACCCCACAGACTTAGTCACCAGGTTTAGCAAGAGAGATTGAAAACACCAAGGAGTATGACAACGAATTCGGGTTGATTTCGTGTTTTAAAATTGATTTTAGCCCATTTTTCTTCAGTTGGGGTTTGTGGTGAGTGGCCCACAAGGTGACCAAGCTTACCGGCTAAACACTAAACTTGACTAAGTCTAGTCTAGCCTAAATGTATGGTCTCTAGAGTGTAACCCTAAAGGTGTAACCTAGGGTTCATGCAATTCTAAGATTTTTTCTTTGCGATTTTAGCAGACCAATGAAACACAAATAATTCTCTGGATAAAATTTGAATCCAAACAAACTGCAATTTTGCAAGTAGATTCCTTTTTCAATTATCTTTTTAGATAATATTCTTTTGTGATTTTTACTATTTCAACTGAATTTCTAGGGATTTTTGAATGTCAGGGGGTCAGAACTGGAATTGTGACCCCTGGTCGATTTTTCAAATTGAAATAGTATCACATGATTTTAAAAAATTTGAAAAAAATATGAAAATTAAAGCCAATGAGATCAGCTTTCAAACTCCACCATTTTTAGTCAAAACAGATTCGTGGATTGCTTGGAATTACTTTTTGAATTTTGAAAAATCTCAAATCTGGGTCAGTCTGACCCCCTTACACTTCGCGAATTTTCAAAAATTTTGTACTTGGAATTTTTTCAAATGAACAATGTCGTTTGAAAGGTGGTTTAAAAATGAACGTCAACCTTGAATTTCAGAATTGTTTGCTCATTAATTTTTTGGCAATTGAATTTTTAAATCGAAATTTGAAACCTAGTAGAAAATTAGAGGGTGGTGAAGAAGCTTTTGAAAGGGTGTTTGAATTTGAAATTCAAACTTTCCACCAAGACATTTTTTTTCAAAAACTTTTAATTTTTTTTTTGAAGGAAAAACTTTTTTTCAAAAGAAAAAACTTTTTTCTTTTTTTTTTTAAAGTAAACTAACCTAAGATTCAAATGGAGACCTAATCTAACTACCTAGACCTTTTTTTTCACGAAAATAAATAGGCCTTTTTTTTTCAAATGAAATTACTAGAAGGAAATCTAACCTAGGGTTCAAAAAAAAGGAAAATCCTAATCTAAGAGGAGATGTGCACCTGATGATTTTTCTGTGCTCGATGTGTGCACAGATCCCATTTTTCCTGTTTTCCCGCATATCAAAAGACAAGCAAAGGAAGATTTATCAGTGATAATTCACGAGATCGAAATAAAAAATGACGTTGCCTCCCTAGCAACGGTGCCATTTGACAAGAGGTGATTCTCGTGTGTGTTTTGAAAACAGAGATCTCGTCATAGTATAGTGTGTGAAAATGCTCGTCAAAAATAATTTATAAAGATAACGAGACTTGAGTCCCGGTCGTTCGTCTCTGGGAGACATTTATGGAAATGCAGATTTGAAATCGATCTCACTCACTCTACTTGCTCAAAATAGCATGTCGATTTATACTAAATACGTATTGATACATGACATGCTGTTGCCAGAATATCAAAAATTGAAAATATGCAACTTTAATCACACCAAAAAAAGATAATCAGGCACATGGTGATTTTTAACATATATATATATATATGACGATAACAGAGTTGCAGAGCATTGGTAGCGAAATGCTTGTACAGGGAATGTAAAAACTAACAGCTATCAGAAAACGACCGCATACATGAATCTAAGGAGGGATTATGCATGCATCATTGGGGGAGAATTTAGAGCTACACTATTAAGCAGTAAATAAAACAGTAAAACTATGAAGAACTATAATCTAATCTATCAGAACTAAGGGCATTCAGAGGTGGGCTTCGATGGCCTTTGACTTGGTTGAGAGGAGAAGGAGGGGCGGCCAATGGTGCTTAGGCTGGCCCTTGGAGAGAGGTTGAGGAGGTCATCCAACATCTTGGCGTGGAGATGGTGGTGTCCATGGTGAAGCTACTTGTGAAGGTGGAGTGGAGGTGGAATGAAGCTAAACTAAAATGGAGCCAAGAGTGAATGGGTGCAAATGGCCACCCCTTAGGTCTTTTTATAGACCTAAGGGAAGCTCTCTAGAGAATTATGGAATTCTCTAGAGAGGCCTATGGTGGGAGCTCGTGGGAGAGTGAGAGAGAGAGGATGGATGGTGGTTTTTAGATCCACCAAATGTGGATCTAAAAATTGAATGGCTCTTGGTTGCTAATTTTAGCAACCAAGGCAACAACACATGGTAGAGAGTTCTAGAGAACTATAGGCTAGGTATTTTCGAGTGGATGGTGTGTCTGGGTGTGTGTGGGTAGAAACTTAGGTGGCTAGGTTTATTAGGTTAGGTTCTAACGGGTTTAGGTCAAGGTAGGTCTCAAATTAGGGTTGTAAACCCTAATTCACTAAGGTAAAGTGTAATTAAACTTAATACAAGTTTAATTGGGTGTGTGGAAACCTAATTGAGAGTAAAATAACTCAATTAAGTTAGGTCTAGGTCAATTGGACTCTCATTGAGTCCAATTGGATAGTGTGTGCTGAGATCAGGGTCCAATTGGACTCAAAGAGTCTAATTGAATAGACTAAAGAGATTGACCATGATCCAAGTAAATTAGGTTTAGTGAGGACCTAATTAGGTTTTTGGGGAGGTCTAGAGTTGATGTACTAGGGTTAGGGCACCTTAATTTATGTTCCTAGGGGTGTAGAATTTTGTTTAGGGAGCTAAAGATCCAAGATCAAGGCTTGAATCTCAAAACAGGGTCTGGAGGGCAGTTCTGAACGTCTAATAATAGTGTCAGACGTTATATAGTGAAAAAGCAGAAGTCCAGACTTGTTGTCTGGACGTCCAATCAGAGTCAAGAGGGATTCTAGGTTCTGTCTTGGGTATTCTGTAGAAATTGGACATCTGACCAAGTGTCTGGACGTCTAATAACACCGCAGAAGTGGGTTTACGGTGTGCAGGAGTTGGCTAAAGGTTATGGACATCCTATAATTCATCTGAACATCCAGATAGAGGCTAGAATTAGGGTTTTAAGGTTTCCTTAGGTGTGGTGACCTAATCTAAGGGTGGCTAAGGCTTGGGGAGGCTTCTAGGTTGTCCTATGGCTAGGATGGACCTAAGTTCTTCACAATTTATTGCTTTATTCCTACTTAATAGAATAGCATATCTTAACTCCCTTACATTATTATCTACTACATCTAATCTAGGTCTTCTTCTCCAACTCTACTGCAACACTAGTTATTCTTTATCTTCAGATCCAGCTTTAGATCCAGCTTCAGATCTAGCTTCTGATCAGCTTATTACCTGTAATTGACATAATGCATTTAATCGGTACATTATAGTATTATTTTATGCATAGCTAAAAGAAAGCAGTAAAGATGCAAGTAATTCTTATGCATGCATGAATTTCCCTAACTTATGCTAAGTGGTAGCCTAATTTAGGTCAATTAAGACCTATGATTGTTGCACAATCACACCCTGCTTCAGCGATTTCTGAGGTGGGACTAAAGTCCTACTTTCTTCTTCGTGCGTCTGCAGCAGCAGTTCCTTCGTCGAATTCGTGGTTGAGTTGTGGTCAGGTACTCCAATTGGTGGTCCAAGAGCAGACCTGGGACGATTCCGCAGTAGCTGGAGTCAAGAACTGGGGATGGCAAGACCTGAAGCAAGCTTCAAGCGAGCTTGAACTCACTTGTTAATGGTGGCCGAAGGCATAAACCTGAAACAACAAAGTACAGGCTAAGCGCCCCAATTAGATGGCTCAAAAGCTTCACCGAGGCACGATGAAGGTGGTAGCGGTGGTTTTGTGGCAAGGCGAGGCGTGTGGCGACCTGACGGAGGTGGAGATGGCCGAAGGAAGTGGGTTTGTTCAGTGGGTGGTTCGGGTGGATGGAAAGGCTAATAGATAGAGGGCTTTTGATGAATGGAGTACGATGGAGGTTATGGGCGTGTCAGCGAGGTGGATGGAGGTGTGTAGCATACGTAAGTCCTCGCTAGAGCAGTCATCGAAGGTGGGAACGAAGGTGGCGGGTGGTGTAGTCAACGGGTCGAAACAAGAGTTAAGAGGGGGAGAATTAATCTATGAGTCTAAAGGAATTATTCTAATCCTAATCTAACGGACAAATGGGGAAGAACGATGCTGGCTTTGATTGACTGGTGTCGGGGGAGAAGATACTCCGGCGAGGGTAGAACAGCGACAACGAGGGGAATTGAGGTAGAATATCACCCTCTCTTTGACCGGAGAGGCGTGCGACGAGGAGAGGAAGGCAATAGGCCATCCAATTTTACTGTTGGATAGCCAGACGAGGGGAGTGGTGAAGATCACCGGACGTCATGAAGTCTTTCGGCAAGAGAGGAGGGAGGAAGGAGGGGGATTTTCGGCCAAAAGTGAGCGTGGAAGTTCGGGCAGACCCTGAGGGTCTTTATATAGGCATCATGGGGTCGATTGGAGCTTGGAAGGTTTGTTGAAGTTGGAAACCCAAGAGATACTCAAATCTTGCATGAGAGATTGGGAAGGTTATAGGATTCAAGGTCGAGTATGTTGGAAAGAGAACTCCATAAGGAATCTCCCTTCCAATTTTGGAAGGGATTCGTTGATCAGAGGAGTTCTCTTCAATCAAAGGTCATCGGAGAAGGATTCATTTGCAATAATGGTGGAGGGACCTATTTGCAAAGAGTGACGCAAAGATAGGGACCTATTTGTAAGGATTTTGAAAGTTAGGGGCATGTGTGTGAGAGAAAAGAGTCAGACAGAACCAAATTGCAAACTAGGTCAAGATGATCTCAGATTGAGTCCAAATTTTGGTACAAACCTAATTTGGACCTAAGGAATCAAATGGTGAAGTTGGATTTTGGTTCTGAACTAGTTTGCATAGGTAATTTATGCAAAAACCTAAATTAGGTCAATTGTCTATGACTCTATTTTAGGTCAAATTGGGTTCCAATGATCAAATCAAGCATACCAAACTGACGTGCCTTCGTGCGTGTGTGTTAAGAGGTGTCGTTATAGTTGCACTTGATACGTCGGTTTTAAAAGAAGTAAACGGAGGTGAGTCCGAGTGTCGATCTCAGGGAGGCGTGGAAATCGGATTTTGTTTACCACTTGTTGTCACGAAAAAGGCGGAGTTTTGCTTGCGAAAGAGACGGTTTTGAAAAGCGAGAGATAGAGAGAGTTTAGGGTTAGAAAGCTCTTGGTTTTGATCATGCACTTTAAACAGAAATTAAAATGGCAACTAAATGGAAAATAATTTCATTAAACATGCATTCATAGTTCATGGTTTACAATATTAAATACATGCTTCAACAAAAGTAAATGAAAGCTTAAAAGAGAGAGAGAGAGAGGTAGAGAGAGAGTGGAGAGCGACGAGGCAGCCACGGCGGTGGAGGAGGCTCCGTCGGCGGCTCGTCGTCTCCGGCGATTACAAGAGTGCCTAAGACTAGCTAGGAGAGGAGTGGAGTAGTTGCAAGTGGGAGAGGATGCCTTGAATGGTGGGAGAAGGGGGTTTAAATAGAGTTAAGGGCTTCCTAAAAGAAGAATGTGCTTTAGCGACATCCAGAACGTCGCTAAAACCGCTTCCAGATACGTCGGTGAAGGCCTTCTGCCGCCGGTCAGCCGCCCGCCCCTCTCTCTCTTCAGGCGCGATCCGTGGATGTCGAACGAGAGCCGTCTGATTGATGATCGGACGGCTGAGATCCTCCCGCGCCTGCGCTAGGATCGCGCTTCGGGCGCGCGTGCTCGCGCGCGTTTTCGCCCGGCGTGCGCGCGCGCGTGGGAGGTGGGGCAATGTCGTCGCGCCGCGTGGCGCAATCCTAGCCGCTCGCTTCTGATCACGTGGCTCAATTTTGCCGCGCCCTTCGCCCGCAAGTGATTTCCACTCCGCGCGATTCGAACGCGCGTCGCCGCGACGCGGGCGTGCGCGCTAACCGTTGCGCCACGCCCGCGCTTTGTCGCGGCGACCGCGGGCGAGCGCGCGGATCTCGGCCGTTCGATCGAAGATCAACGGCCGAGATGCATCCTTGGCTGGCTTGGGGGCGTGCGAGCGGCGGGGGCGGGGCGACGTGGCGCGTTCTAGGCCGTTGATCTCCAGATCAACGGTCAGGATTTCTTGGGCCCATTGTGGGAGCTCCGGATGTCGGATTTGGCCGATCTTGAGTCCGTTAGACTCCGTTCGTCGTCCTGAATCCATCCGTGCGGTCCGATTGCTCATCTGAGACCTGCTTTGACAAATGCTTTACACAAATGGCCATTAATACAGTTTATAAGCAATCTTGGTACTTGATGCATGCAATGCTCCTATTCTACTTTATGTTGTGCCTTTTATTCTAAAGATGGGCCATATTCAACCTAATTACTACCCCCTTGCGTGGCGTTATCATACCCCCATGCTTACTCCTTGCTAGTCCCTAGCAAGGTTTATTCTAGCCTTTATTTCTTTGGCGAATTCAAGAAGTAATTGCTTAGGCACTTCGTTACTTGTCAATAAGAGGAACTATACGAAGATCTTAATCTACAAAGACTAAGCAGCGCCCGGGTGTCTGCCAAAATACGAATCGCCCGAATCCTTGCTTTGTATATATAACTATACTTATGTATACGTATATATCTATATATGTCTTTTTAGAATTTTTAGAATTCAGTGTGGGTTGGTAACTTTTTACGGCTACCCAACCCACCCAAAACTCGGTCAAAACCCTAAGTGCTAAGCATCTTGGTGTGAATGTTGTGATAGACTTACTTAACGGTAATTGAGACAGACTTCGAGTTTCTACGCCTCTAGGTGACCGGAAAAGAAAATAAATTTTTGCCTGAAGGTGTATTTGTTCGATTGGTAGCTTTCTCCCTGCGTTCATTTTACTTGGGGTCAACACAAGGATTTTCCAGTGTATATCTCCCCGGCTTGTACTACTTCCCCGCTTCTTCCTTAGGTGTTTTTGGTCTTCTTTTTTTGTGCAATTATTGAGCTGGGCTCTGGACAACCGACCAATGGGCCGTTACCCACGATCACTTGCCAGCCATACTTGTGTGGTGAAGTGTGATTTATTTTCTTTTCTTCTTTTCCCTTTTTTTTTTTTTTTAATTATTATTTTTTTTTACGTAGGTGGCTTCCCTAATCTCAAATGTACTTAGAGGCAGTGAAAAAGAAATGGCCTGTGGCTGGGTTCTGGACAACCTGCCAATGGGCTGTTACCCACGACAACTTGCCAGCCATACCACCCTAGAGAGTTCATTAGCTACCCAATTTCTGTCAAAATCTCCGAGAAGTGAGTCTGTGCAAAAATGTGTGTAGATGCTTAGACTCAAAGTTTTCCTGAGTTAGAGAGTGAGTTGATAAGTCGTATACTTATTACCTTATTTATTAGGTGGATTAGAATAGCTTAAAGTTGCAAGGGTTCGCCGCTAAATCCATATTTTAATGGACACCAGGGCTAATTAAGCCTGAAGGCCTGAAAAGTCTAAGTGTTTAAGTTCTTTTTGTATTATTTCCCACTATTGACAAGTTTCTAATGCCTAAGTTTTTCTTCCTAAATTCATTTTTTTTTTTTTTAATCAATTAATTTATTCATTCAGACTGATTAATTAAGCTCAGGATTATGCAGTTTACCATCCCCCCATGCTTAAGTTGGACAATGTCGTCATTGGCAGATGCATGGATGCAAAAGGGTTCAAAAAGGTAGTACCTGAGTGACGTAAACTACCAGATCAGTCTGAATCCGCTGGGTTGCCTCCCAGGAAGCGCTGAGTTTAATGCCTCCAGCTGGGCGGTGCTTGGTGTCAGCCCTCAACAAGGGTGACACTTTCCTTGGGGGGTACCTGGGCCAGGAAATGCTTCAATCTTTGACCATTGACTGTAAAGGTGTGCCCGGTAGTAAGATCGGCGATTTCGACTGCCCCATTGGAATAGGGCTTGACCACCCGAAATGGTCCTGTCCATTTGGACCTAAGTTTCCCTGGGAAGAGTTTCAGGCGTGCATCAAATAGCCAGACTTGTTGGTTTGGCTCAAAGGTTTTCCTATGAATGAGTCGGTCGTGGACGGCTTTCATTTTCTCCTTATATAGCCGACTATTGTCAAAGGCGTCCCGACGAATTTCTTCAAGCTCAGATAATTGAAGAGTCCTTTGCGCACCAGCTAACTGGGGATCCTTGTTACATTGCTTAACAACCCAGTAAGCCCGGTGTTCCAATTCGACAGGGAGATGGCAAGCTTTGCCAAAGACCAAGCGGTAAGGTGACATGCCTATCGGGGTCTTAAAAGCGGTCCTGTATGCCCACAGGGCATCACCAAGTCGTGTGGACCAGTCTTTCCTGTCAGGTCTCACAGTCTTCTGTAAAATGTTCTTGATTTGTCTGTTTGAGACCTCAATCTGCCCATTTGTTTGTGGATGATATGGGGTGGCAATGCGGTGGTTTACCCCGTATTTTCTAAGTAGGGCACGGAACTGGGAATGGATAAAATGGCTTCCACCATCACTGATCATGGCCTTGGGTATTCCAAACCGGGAAAAGATGTTCTTCTTTACAAAGTCCATGACCGTCTTGTGATCGCATCGTCGGGTGGCGACGGCTTCAATCCATTTGGAAACATAGTCTACCGAGACCAGGATATACTCGAAGCCGTTGGATGGTGGAAAGGGGCCCATAAAATCGATACCCCAAACGTCGAAAATTTCGACAATCAAAATGGGCTGAAGGGGCATCATATCTTTTTTGGTCATTGTCCCTAGTGTTTGGCATCGTGAGCAAGTCTTGGCGAAGATGTGTGCATCCTTGAATAGGGACGGCCAATAAAATCCAGACTGCAAAACTTTTGCAGCTGTTTTCTTGCCAGAGAAATGGCCGCCACACGCTTGGTCATGACAAAAGGAAAGCACACTCTGAACTTCGTCTTCGGGGAGGCACCTCCTGATGATCAGATCAGCACAGAGGAGAAATAGCATGGGATCATCCCAGAAATAGTGCTTGGCCTCAGCCAAGAACCTGTCCCGTTGCTGTCTGGACCAGCTGTGCGGGGTTTGTCCTATAACCAGGTAGTTGACATAGTCAGCATACCATGGCATTTTCTTGTCTTGCACGGCTAGGATGTGTTCATCAGGGAAGGTATCAGATAGAGGTAGGGAGGGTCCAATGTGGTCTGGATGAAGTCTTGACAGGTGGTCAGCCACCACATTTTTCGATCCGGCCTTGTCTTGGATTTCCAGGTCAAATTCCTGCAACAGCAGGATCCATCTGATGAGCCTGGGTTTTGCGTCCTTTTTGGCCAACAGGTGTCGAATGGCTGAATGGTCGGTGTAGATAGTCACGTGGGATCCCAGCAAGTATGATCGGAATTTTTCCAGTCCAAAGACTACAGCAAGCAACTCTTTTTCTGTGACCGTATAATTACGTTGGGCCTCGTCCAACGTTTTGCTCGCGTAGTAGATCACCACGGGCTTCTTGTCTTGCCTTTGTCCTAGGACAGCGCCTATGGCAAAATCTGATGCGTCACACATAATCTCAAAATCCTGGGACCAGTCTGGGGGTTGAAGTACAGGTGCGGTGGAGACTAAGTCCCGGAGGGTATGATAAGCCTGGGTGCAATCAGGAGACATGTGGAAAGTGGCTTCGTTGGCTAGAAGGTCGGTCAAGGGTTTGGAAAGTTTGGAAAAGTCTTTGATGAACCTTCGGTAGAAGCCAACATGTCCTAGGAAAGAGCGAATCTGTCGGACCGAACTAGGTGGAGGAAGCTTGGAAATTAAATCAACCTTAGCTCGATCTACCTCGATGCCCTTATGCGAAACGATGTGTCCGAGGACAATTCCTTCTTGAACCATAAAATGGCTCTTTTCCCAACTTAACACCAAGTTAACCTCGATACATCGTTTCAGGATTTTCTCCAAGTTGCTCAAACAATGGTCGAATGAATTCCCGAATACAGAGAAATCATCCATAAAGACCTCCAAGTATTCACCCACCATTTCTGAAAAAATGGCTAGCATGCAACGCTGAAAGGTCGCGGGTGCGTTGCATAACCCGAACGGCATTCGACGGAATGCAAACGTGCCATACGGGCAAGTGAATGTGGTATTTTCCTGATCTTCTGGAGCAATTGCGACTTGGTTATATCCCGAATATCCATCCAGGAAGCAAAAATACTTCTACCCTGCCAATCTTTCAAGGATTTGGTCAATGAATGGCAAGGGGAAGTGGTCCTTCTTAGTGGCTTCGTTAAGCTTCCTATAATCAATACACACCCGCCATGCGGTGGTGGTGCGGGTGGGAATGGATTCTCCATGATCATTAGTGACAACGGTGAGCCCAGCCTTCTTTGGAACCACTTGAGTGGGGCTCACCCAGGGGCTATCAGAGATAGGGTAGATGATGTCGGCGTCGAGCCACTTGATAATTTCTTTTTTAACGACCTCCCGCATGCTAGGGTTTAACCGTCTCTGCATCTGGCGGGAAGGTCGGGCCCCGTCTTCCAAGTAAATCTTGTGGGTGCAATAGGTGGGGCTAATTCCTCTTAGATCTGAGATGGTCCAACCAATGGCGGCCCGATGTTCTGAAAGAGTTGCAGTCAACCTTAGTTCCTGATCCTTGGTTAGATGGGAATTAATAATCACTGGGAAGGTCTGGCCAGGTCCCAAGAAGACGTACTTGAGATTCTCGGGCAATGGTTTAAGTTCAGGTGCGGGTGGGACCACAGTCGATGGGAATGGAAAGGGCGGTAGTTGGTCAACATCGATTTCTTCAAATGGTGTCATGTGATGATACTCAGCCTTACAGAGGTCCACAGGTAATGATGGTGACGAGTCAGAACTACGGGTTTGGTGGTCTGAGACAGAACTGAGGGTAAGGCATTCCTCGATTAAAGTTTCCACGGGATCATGTTCCTCAATGTAATCACAATCAAAAGACTTTGTTGCCCGGAAGATATCCAATTGCATTTTCCTGTCTCCGAAGGCGATTTCCATACATCCCGTGTCGCAATCGATGTTTGCTTTAGCCGTAGCTAAGAAAGGTCTGCCTAAGATTATGAGTGCATTCTGTAATTTTTTAGGGACTTCCATGTCGAGCACCAAAAAGTCGACTGGGAAATAGAAGTCCTTGACCCGTACAATCACATCCTCGACAACCCCCTTCGGGGTTTTCACTGATCTATCCGCCAGCTGGATGGTGACAGGGGTTGGTGCCAGCTCCCCAAAACCAAATTGGTGGTACAAGGTTGTGGGAATTAGGTTGATAGAAGCACCTAGGTCCAGGAGCGCTCTATCAAATGTCATGTCCCCGATGTTGCAGGAAATCAGGGGTGCTCCTGGGTCAGTTCGTTTGAGTGGAAGGTTGCTTGATATCACGGAACTGGCTTGCTCAGAGAGTACAACCTTCCTAGGTGCTTGAGGTCTCGGCTTACGCTTGGGTGTACAGGCATCCTTTAAGAACTTGGCGTAAGCGGGGATGTGTTTGACAGCTTCTAGAAGCGGAATATTAATCTGTACTTGTTTAAAAATTTCCATCAGCTCCTCAGTTTCCACAGTATTCTTTTTTCTCTTGATTGTTTCCAAGGCCTCAGGATAGGGTGTCTGAATTGGTTCCATGTTTGGGTCCTTGGTTGGTGTTTCTTCTAAGTCGGGTAAAGCCTCGGGGAGAGTCGGCCATTTGGGATCCTGGGTTTTGGTGCCGCTTCTCAAGGTCACCGCATTCGCAGAGGCATTGGGGCCATCGGGTGATCCTTGAGGAGACGAGGATGAAGAAGCGCCAAACCCAGGAGGTGTTTGTGGGGCCGGTTGGACCATATGAGCCTGCCCGGGGTTGCCTTGGAACCCTTGCGAATTGGGGCCTCTGTTAATTATGTTTCGCGGGTTTGGTTGCGGTTGGGAAGGTAGAGATCCTTGCTGTTTATAGTCCAAGAGTTGGCTTAACTGTCCCTTTACCAAGGCCATTTCTTCCTGATGTTTTTGGTTCATGTCAGCCATCATCTTTATTAGGGTGTCCATTTGGTTTTGTGGGGAAGGGGCCGCCCTATTTTGGTTATATTGGGGTCTAACTGGTGGTCCTTGCTGATAGGGGGGCAAGTGTGGCTGTTGGTTTGGCCTGGGCTGGTTTTGGAATTGCGGTAGTTTCTGGTTTGTCCAACCAAAGTTGGGGTGATTACGCCAGCCGGTGTTGTAAGTGTTGGAGAAAGGGTCAGGTTTTGCATATCCTTGGACGGCTTGCACATCTTCTAGAATAGCCGATGTTGATGAAGAAGGAAGGGAGTAATCAAGGGTCGAGGGAGCAAAGGTCCCTCCTTGGAACATGGTTGGGGGTTGTTCCAGGTTTAGTTGGGTGAAGGGTTGGACCAGGTCAACATTATGTGCTCCCTTTGCTAGGGTGAAAGTCTGCAAGGGGTTCCTGGTCTGGTTTAGAAGCTCATCAATCTTCTTGTCCACCAATTCCACTCGATCCAACTTTTTGGCAATGATGTCCATGTCAACCATTCCAGAATTTGCTTACACCTCATAAATCCCACCCCGAGGTTGACTGGACCTGTTAAACTGGTTCATGGAGGCATTGTTGAGCGAATTCTCGCTCATAGACTCAAAGAGCTCAAACGCGCTCTCCTCGTCTTTGTTTAGGAAGTTTCCCCCGCATGAGGCATCGACGAAGTTCCGTAGGTTGCTATCCAGACCGTGGTAGAAGATCTGGGCCAATTGCCACCTTGGAACTTCGTGGTGTGGGCATTTCCTCAAAAGTTCATTGAATCTTTCCCACGCCTCATGAAATTGTTCCCCACCCTGGAGTGTGAAGGTAGTGATAGCTCTTCTGAGGGCATTGGTCTTTCCTATGGGGAAGAATTTCTTTAAAAATGCATGCCTCAGTTCCTCCCAGGTGGTGATGGGTCTACCTAGGGTTCTAAGCCAATGAGAAGCCTTGTCTCTTAATGAGAAAGGGAACATCTTGATTAGAACAATGTCAAGGCTAATGTTCCTAGGTTTTACTGTTCTTGCTATGCGGTCGAGATCTTCTAGGTGCTGAAAGGGGTCTTCATTTGAGCTTCCATGAAAGTGGCTCTGGATTAGACTTAATACATTAGGTTTTAGCTCAAAATCGTCTCCCCCTTCGGGGATCCTAAGGTGTGGCTCGACTCTAATGGCAGAAGGGTTATAGAAATCACGGAGGGGTCTTGGCTGGTCCTGAAATGGTGGTAAATCAAGTGGTGGTTGTGCTGGTATGTCATTGAAAGGTGGTGGTTGTTCTTGCGGGTTCTGTAACCGTTGTATGGCTTGCATGATGGTGTGGATTTGTTGTTGCTGAAGCCGATGGTTAGCATTGATTTGAGCCTGGACGACAGCCATAGCATCTGGTGGGGGTTGATCTTCAGCCTCATCTACCCTAGGTTCAGCCATGTTTTCAACAGAATTACGTCGCCTAGATTCCTGCCCCAAAACACACAATTCGGGATGCAGTGAGCGCCTCCCGTGCATACACTAGAGAAGAACAGGAGGGGATGCGGAGGGCGACAGATGCGAGAAATGTGTTTCAATCAAGCACGCAAGCCTAATCCTTATGGTGTATTCCTTAGGAGACCTAGAAATCTCACAAAGGGTGATTAAGTCCGTAAGCACTGGACTCCCCTTCTCAAGGCTAATCTGGCCAGGTTGATTACGAGGGGATTGCAGGGAAGGTTCTTCCTTTGGCTTGCGCCTCCGGTTCCATAGACCCCACAACCACGGTCGTTTGACACTGCCCCGCAGCCTAGTCACCAGATTCTACCAAGGGAATGAAAGCCAAGTGCCTAGCAGACAAAACCTCACCTTTTGAGACTTAACTCAGTCCTGCCTAGGGCACGTCTACTCAGTTTTAAAGGGCTAGGATAGTGCTTGTGCTTAGGGTGATGTGATGAGGCGTTGATTGGGGTGGTGCCTCTTAATTTTCCACTTTCAAAGTGTGTGCTTCTAGCAAAACATGATTTTCAAGCAAGGATTTGTTAAGATATAGTGCCTTTTAGCGTTTTATCCTTACTTGAGTACTTTTTAGGGTTGACGTGTCTTAATGTTTTCAAACAAGTTTCAGTGGGCACGTCAAGTTCTGCACACAACTTAGTGAAAGTAGATTTCCTTTTATTTTGTAGAGGCTCTAAAATCCTAGTGTACTCATCCTGATAATCGTGCAGCTTCTATTAGATGAGTCAGTTTTAGGGTTGAGTGGTGCGGCCCAGGTCAACTCACGGTGGCTTCGCAAACACCACTCAAGAGAAAGAGAAAAGAACACTCCAAGAATTTATCCAGCATATTAGAGTGTACATTTTTTTGTAGGGTGGTGTGTTAAGAATGTGGGTCAAGCAATCATTTGCCACGCTAATTTTTTTCAGTTTTTATGATTTTTTTAGCTTTTTCACGCAAGCAAACAATGAGAGAGAGAGTACTCACTATCGGTCCTCGAGGCGTCTACTTCCTTGCTACCATAGTGGAATGCGTCGCTTCGCCGTCCATGCGCCAAATTCCTGCAACCGTCAAGTAAAAAGGAAAATAGGGCATTAGACGATATGAGAATGAAGGTGGAATGGAGGTGATAAAACAAATCCGTTGCCTCCCCGGCAACGGCGCCAAAAACTGACGTGCCTTCGTGCGTGTGTGTTAAGAGGTGTCGTTATAGTTGCACTTGATACGTCGGTTTTAAAAGAAGTAAACGGAGGTGAGTCCGAGTGTCGATCTCAGGGAGGCGTGGAAATCGGATTTTGTTTACCACTTGTTGTCACGAAAAAGGCGGAGTTTTGCTTGCGAAAGAGACGATTTTGAAAAGCGAGAGATAGAGAGAGTTTAGGGTTAGAAAGCTCTTGGTTTTGATCATGCACTTTAAACAGAAATTAAAATGGCAACTAAATGGAAAATAATTTCATTAAACATGCATTCATAGTTCATGGTTTACAATATTAAATACATGCTTCAACAAAAGTAAATGAAAGCTTAAAAGAGAGAGAGAGAGAGGTAGAGAGAGAGTGGAGAGCGACGAGGCAGCCACGGCGGTGGAGGAGGCTTCGTCGGCGGCTCGTCGTCTCCGGCGATTACAAGAGTGCCTAAGATTAGCTAGGAGAGGAGTGGAGTAGTTGCAAGTGGGAGAGGATGCCTTGAATGGTGGGAGAAGGGGGCTTAAATAGAGTTAAGGGCCTCCTAAAAGAAGAATGTGCTTTAGCGACATCCAGAACGTCGCTAAAACCGCTTCCAGATACGTCGATGAAGGCCTTCTGCCGCCGGTCAGCCGCCCGCCCCTCTCTCTCTTCAGGCGCGATCCGTGGATGTCGAACGAGAGCCGTCCGATTGATGATCGAACGGCTGAGATCCTCCCGCGCCTGCGCTAGGATCGCGCTTCGGGCGCGCGTGCTCGCGCGCGTTTTCGCCCGGCGTGCGCGCGCGCGTGGGAGGTGGGGCGCTGTCGTCGCGCCGCGTGGCGCAATCCTAGCCTCTCGCTTCTGATCACGCGGCTCAATTTTGCCGCGCCCTTCGCCCGCAAGTGATTTCCGCTCCGCGCGATTCGAACGCGCGTCGCCGCAACACGGGCGTGCGCGCTAACCGTTGCGCCACGCCCGCGCTTTGTCGCGGCGACCGCGGGCGAGCACGCGGATCTCGGCCGTTCGATCGAAGATCAACGGCCGAGATGCGTCCTTGGCTGGCTTGGGGGCGTGCGAGCGGCGGGGGCGGGGTGACGTGGCGCGTTCTAGGCCGTTGATCTCCAGATCAACGGTCAGGATTTCTTGGGCCCATTGTGGGAGCTCCGGATGTCGGATTTGGCCGATCTTGAGTCCGTTAGACTCCGTTCGTCGTCCTGAATCCATCCGTGCGGTCCGATTGCTCATCTGAGGCCTGCTTTGACAAATTCTTTACACAAATGGCCATTAATACAGTTTATAAGCAATCTTGGTACTTGATGCATGCAATGCTCCTATTCTACTTTATGTTGTGCCTTTTATTCTAAAGATGGGCCATATTCAACCTAATTACTACCCCCTTGCGTGGCGTTATCACAAACCTTAAAGAATATTTTTCTATGATTTTTAGGGAGTTTATGTGAATTTTATCCTGACCAGACCTCAGTAGGTTAAGCGGGTATGTTTTTAGGGTTTCAGATGTCATTTAATTCCTGAAATGTGTGAAAACCCATTCCTGTTTACACGGACTCACTTGTTAGGCATTTAAGACCATTTGACCTTTAATTAACCCTTGAGAAATCCCATGATTGTTCTGCAATTGAGATGTGCTGTTAAAACTGCATTTTTACCCCTATTTTACTGTATTTCTCTCAGAATGATTATGCAATGAATTATAGTTCTCTAGCGATTATGTAGGAGCATTTAATGATGGAATATAAATAAATAAAGCTAGATATGGCTAATGATGACGTTATCATCATACCCCCATGCCTAACTTTTGTTAGTCCCTTAGCAAAATCTCACGAAATTAACTCAAATTCTAGACCATGCCTTTTTATGTTCAGATTTCTGATGTGTGCTTTCTTTTATAGATTAGGTTAGAATGCTAACAATAGGCTTAGAGGTACTCAAGTACCAACAAAGATCTGGACCTAACCAGCTTTAGCCTCAGTCTACCGCGAAGGTTTCTAAGCCTACAGGAACTAACCTAAGGTTCGTTGAACTCCACGATTAAAGCACCCATGCTTAAAACATGATTAGTCCCGATTCAATGTGCAGTGCATTTTTGTAAGAGAGAAACAGAAGAATTTTTGCATTTTTTTGGAGAGTTTTCTCTCTCCTTTTCTTCTTTATTTCTAGCTTTGGATTGGCTTTACAACACGTTCTGTATCATATTTTTAGCTCCCACCATCAATCGTCGCAGGGTTTCTAGCTTTCGATGCTTCGAGATAGCACCGTCCATGGCAACCCCCAGAACCAGGGCTTTCGACACTTCGAGATAGTGCCGCCCATGGCATTCTGTAGCTAAATTCAAGCCCTGGCAATCAACATTTCGGGATAATCCCACCCATGGCACCTGAACTAGCACAAGGTGCTTACATGCCCTTAGTAGGATATGTAGATATCCTTAGAGACAAGCACCGAGGAGACGCTATGCTATTGCGCATCTTTGAGGTGAATTTCCCGCCTCTCTTTGCTAGGAACTCATCCAAATCAACTTGTATTGATAAGCCGCTCCTAATCTAGGTGGCTTTTCATAACAGAATTAACGCATTTGCGTGATTTTGATTATTAAACGCACTGAACCAGACTATGTGGATTAGGGTGCTTAGGTTACCGAGTCCCGCAAACCAGAGGTCAGTTAACGAGGCTGAATACTTCCTAAGACTTAGACCTAATACTTAAGCTTCGCATCTTTTTCAACCTCTTGAGGACTATCTAGATCTTAACAGGTACTTGAATTTTTAAGCCAAAAACAAGCCCAAGAGGCCTAAGATCAGCACTCATACTAATCTTTGTATCTCTTAGCACTTTTTGACTTTTATTTCTTTCTTTTGATTTGGTCTAGAACTTAAATAGATTCCATAATCTTTTACTAATGACTATCTCTTTTTATTTTAAATTGTTGCTTCTTTTTGACATTTAAATCACCTCATCTTTTCCTCTTAAGAATGATATTCAATTAATTCTCAAATTTTCCTCCCCTTTCTCCATTTTTTTTGTTCTTTTCTTTTCTTTTCTTTTAAATATGTATTTTTTTGTGAGAATCCTTTAAAACTTTAAATTTTTGTATGTTTGCACTTTAATAACCCCCATGCCTAAATTTTGCAATGTCTTCATTGTAAATCAGAGGGTATGAAATCAGTTTGAGTTTAGGGATTAGAACAGGATAATCGGGTGGGCGAACGGGTCGGGATGACTGTTGCGGGTGATTTTAAGCTCCTGTACGACTACCAAAGGTGGAGTCGATTGTTCTAAAACTGAACTCGAAGTACAATAAATGTGAAGTACAAAAGGATAATCAGAAGGATCTCCGATTTTTTGAATGACGGGTTGCCTCCCGTTAAGTGCTAAATTCAATGCCTTCAACCGAGCAGAAATGGTCATGGAGAAAAAGTGGTCAAATCAGACGAATTTTGTAGAACAAGCACCTTAATCAATAGCCCGGTTGGTCCAACCAGGTGCTTGTTAACAGGCTAATGATGCAGCCCAAACCCAATCAATCTGGTGGGTTGATAGATGTGAATCAATAGATGCAGAACCCACCATATGTTGTGGAGCTCAAGTAGATGTGGAAGTGGGAAACTATGGTTTGGTTGAGTCCAATCAACCTGGTCAGAGTAGGGATCCTCGAAAGAGAATGGATCTGTGGAGGATGTAAGGTCCCTACGAGAGTGATCAGAGAAAGATGGCTTGTAATTTGCAGCTTGATTGATATCCCATACCCGATTAAAAGACGAAGGAGAATCATCTGCAACTGGCTCATCGAGAGGAGAATCAAAGTAGAAATTGAGTTCGGTTGCAGGTTGGGGTTGGAAATGGGTTTTGGAAGGCTCTGTATGCGTAGAAGAGGTGGCATCAATAAAAATTATGTGTGAGGGCTCCTCTAGGAAGGATTCCAAGGTAGGTTCATCTAGAGAGTCCTTATAATGGCCATCAAAACCAAATGTAAATGCCTGAAGAGTGTTTAGAGGGTTATGGAAATCTAAGTCAAGGAAATATTCGAACTCTGGATTACAGACACTCTCGGCAATTACTGTTCCTGATTCCTAAGGATAAAAAAGGAATGATTCCATCGTAGTGGAACCTGATTTTGAATTAATGATCTCGGGATTAGGGACCTCAAAATCAGAGTCAAAGAATGGATCATGTATGTTGAGGTCATAGATTGGCTTAGAGTTGTCAGGAAACAACAGTTCTTCGAAATCAGGGTAAGATTCAAAATCATCAGAGAACTTGCGAGAATCATGTTCTGAATTTGATTCGGGATCAGGGGTTCCACCACAGAATAAATCAAGAGATGTACAATCAACAACCTGACTTGAATCTAGCCTATTCTCAGAATCCAAACTAAAAAAGATATTCTTATTAGGCATGGGTTCGGGTTCTTGGCTCCTAGGATAGACCCAATCGAGTCTCAACTCTTTCAACTTCTCGATTTCTATATCGTAAATTGGCGTGACTTCCGAAAAATCGATCTATGTCTCTGAGGAGCATGAAGAGGTGTAATCATCAAATATAGGCCCGGAATTGTTGTCTAGATTCAAAATCTGATTTCCATCACATGGGACCTTGTAATCATCCTGATAAGGCTTAGATCTAGATTCTAGGTTAAGGGTTTTAGTTGGATAACTAAAATCTAGGTTGGGCTCTGCAAGGATGTCAGAATTGCTCTCGAGAGTCACCTTATCAGAATAAGGGACGGAATTTACACCCTCGAGAGGTTATGATTCAATCTTAGCATCTGGTTGGTGAAATCCTCAACACAGTTAATTAAGTTATTTAGGCTTAATTAATTGCATGAGAAAGTAACTTAGGTTAACTCGAATTATTGTCGTGAGTGTAGTATAGGGTCGAGCTAACCTAACATTTTAGATTTTTAATTCTTTTTAACTGGTTGAGTCTAGGTCGTTCACTAGGAGGCATAACTTAATCTTAATTCACCATTAATTGCTAAGGAATAATTAAGAACTAATTAATTGACTAAATATTAAATTAGAATACTTTAAGCCTATGAACATTGCACATGAATTAGTCAAATTAGCACATGCAACATTCCATGAATAGAGAATATATTTACACATATGATTTGTCATTAAAAATCACATAAACATGTTTATTACATCAAATATGGATAATTACAAAAGATTAAGGCAAGGAAATGCTAAACAAATGATCGCAAATGCCTTATTACATCTTTTAAAGCTCAAAATAATAAAGGAGAATAAGGTATATCAATGATATTACAATCAGACGTCTAAGAAAATAGCAATGGATGTCTTAAAAAAATGGTAATTAGAAGGCTAAAAATAAAGAAAGGCATCTGATTTCTTCTTCCTTTTCTTCTCTCATTCTTTTCTTAAGCTTCTTCAGCCCTCCCTTTCTTCTTTCTTATTTCCTTTCTGCTATTGCTCTTTCTCTCTTTCTTCTCTTCTTCTTCTTTTAATTTTCCTTAAGCATTCTTTGTTCTCTCTTTTATCTTTCTTTATCTTCTTTATTGTGCCTCATGTCCACACTTGGCCAAATTTGCAAGCACTTAACCCATTTAATCTTCAATTTATAAAAATTAATGTTAAATGGGCGACCCAAGCTCGTTTGAGGATACACAGCACCCAATTGGGCAGGACCAAACCCTACTTGAGCTCGGGCCTAGTTCTTTTAATTGGTGGATTTTTTCATATGTTCATCAATGCACAGTCTTCGGCCTCCTAGAACCACACGCCCACTCACGAGCCCACGCAGACACTCATAGGCGCACGCACACACACTCATGCGCAGGAACGTGCATCTCACGCACCCGTGCCCCATATGCACAATTTCATTTCGTGCGTTGCGATGACGACCGAATCTTCCGGTGCAGAAAATCATAATATACCATGTCGTGCGGCCGTGGTTTTTCGATGTGAGACTTTGATTCCTAGATTCTGGTCGATCTTTAAGACTCGATTCCGACCAACTCTGTTCACCAAATTGATCAAGCAAAGGCTCAATCGAGAGCTCTTGATGTACTCTATCAGGAACACGCATCAATTTGATGTGTAGACCATGTTCTGCCCTTCGATTTGAAGGGTGACGGTGAAGCTTCAGTACAGCCATCAGCGGTTGCAAAGGAGACTCTTCAGTTGAGGTCTGGATCACCTTCAGTAGGTGATTTCGCATCTAATAGAGAAGAGAGAAGTCTTATATAGCTTCAGGAATAGGAAGAAGCTCATGAGCTTCACACAGGAGCTTCAGAGCTCCATTTTGAGCTTTGAAAGGCTTGA
Source organism: Thalassia testudinum (assembly GCA_037157565.1). Classification (NCBI taxonomy): domain Eukaryota; kingdom Viridiplantae; phylum Streptophyta; class Magnoliopsida; order Alismatales; family Hydrocharitaceae; genus Thalassia; species Thalassia testudinum. The sequence goes on from JAZHRO010000002.1 coordinate 97,062,169, forward strand.
CAGAGAGAGAAAGACCTCTGGAACAGAATTAAACAATCTCAACAGATTGTTATGCACTAAATTGGGCAGAATTGGGGGTTGAATCTCACCAAGAACTAAATGAACTCAGTAATGGGTTCAAATGAACCCATACTAACTAGTGAATCAAAACACTTAAAATCCTCAATACAACTTATTCTAATCAACTCTAAAACATTCCAGATCATCCCAAAATTCAATTGAAACATTAATTTCGTAGAATTAGTCAGTTAATCCTCGAGTTGGGCCTAGAGTTGACCAAATCAAGCTCGAAATTGACTTTCTATTCTAGGTTTTCTTAGATCAAATTAAGGACTTAGATTGACCTGATTCAACCCCAGGAAGTGATCTAAAACATCACAATTGTATTTTGAAGCTTCTAATGGGTTATCAGACTTCGTCGCCTGAGCACTAAAGTGAGTTTGTTTGTCAAAACAAACCAGAGATTCTCGCAGGAATCAGAGATCAAGAATGGAGTATATAAGCTCTGCTCTTGCTTCAGAACCTAAAACCTAGGCCTGAAACCTAACGGAGAGGTTTCTCCAACTCCACCGGAGATGGAGAAGACAGAGATCAAAATCAAGCTCTAGAAGTTTAAACAACAAGTTAATCACCAAGAAATGATCCTTACACTCTAAAGAGACCATTTGGAGCTCCTCACAGAGCTTTGAGGGCTGATTCTCATATTTGACTCACCGGAGCTCATCGAAGCTCCGGTGAGTCTAGAAATATGTAAATGGAGTTCGAAATTCCACAATTTTAACCACAAACGATTATAGAAGCTTCATGAGGTCACAAGGAACCTCAGTAACTTGGCAATTAACTCAATTAATAATTACATCGATTGATTAGATTTGAATCCAGAAACAAACTTTCTGAGCTCATTAGAACTTAGAACGGTCCCTCTCACTCAATTGATTGAGGAGAATGGATAATTAGCAACCAGCGATGATTTATAGATGGATTATTAGATGGATTAACTCGTCTGAGCTCGCCATAGAAAGCGGCTTAGAGGTTGGCATGGAATTAGGAATTTACTAATTAGGCAATCATTTATCTAATTAGATGCAAGATCAGGGCCCTTAGATTATAGAGAGGTGATGGAGGGCCCCAGCGAAGGTGCTTTAAACTTGGAGACTTCCGCCATGGACAGTGGAGGTCGCCGGTGAGGGTGGCGATGAATTAGGCGCTAAAGTTGATAAAAATGAGGGAAAAACAGTGCTATGAAATCATGATATGGAGAGGAAGGTGATCAGTGATTAAAAATGGCAAAAGAGTGCCCCAGACTAGCTCAAAGAGCTTGCTGGAGCTAAGGAAGATGCCATACAAATTATACTGAACTAAGCTACGCTACATTTACCTAAGCCTAATCCTACTATTACCTGGAAGAAGGAGGTAGAGGAGTCTCCGTTGAAGGTTCTTAATGGAGGATGAAATCAGAAGGGCAGGGGATAGAGCTCCGATGAGAAAGGAAGCGATGAGATAGGGGATGCGATGCTCCAAGGCTTTGTCACAGCCATCCTGAGAGGAAGAGGAGGTGAGAGAGGCGAGTCCCTCGTGCAGAGGAGCTTCGAAGGAGAGGTGAGAGGTCGCTGGAGGTAGCGGAGGAATAGCCTATCATTGGCCACAGTTGGGGAAGAGGGAAAGGGAGCCGACCCTTGAAACCAGAGGGGTCCTAGGGTATTTATAGGTTGCGGCGACAGTGAAGGGGGTTGTATCTGGACGCTAAAAGGTCTAAGTTCAAGGCAACCACCTGCGTCGTCTCTGACGCTGGTGAAGTTATCGCCGAACCCTAATTAGGATTTCAAGATCATCCAGACCATGGGATGAAATGAAGAGGGTGAGTGCAAGCTTCAGAAGTTTGGCGAAGAAGGAAGGATGCCAGATGTGAGGTGATCGTGAGGTGTCTTCACCGCCGCTTGTCAGCCGTTGAAGCGGCTGAAGAAGAAACAAAGAAGAAGAAAAGTGTACAAAGGGACCTGAATGTGATGAAAGCTAAGGACTTAGGTGAAAGGAAAGGACTCAAATGCAAAGAATTCCAAGGCTGGAAATGCAAATAGAGGCCATTTAAGTTAATTTTAATTTAATTCTTTTCCAACTTTTTATATATAATTATAAATTAGCTAAATATTATATTAAAGCCATGTATTCACATTTTTGACCATTTATTTATATTTATTTACTTATTAACTTACTTAAGTTATTAAAGACTTAGGTCTTAAATTATACTTAAGTTAAATAAAGTATTAATTAGGTAACTAATTAATGATATTTCGAGTCCATTTATTAATTAAATTATTAATAATATTAATTAACTTATAATTAGTCATTTTAAACTTATTTTAAGGGCCTTTAATGATTTATCCTTTATCACATAATTAACCCTTATATATGCATATTCCTAGCTAATTAACTAGAGAAACTAGTTAATTAGGGGCAATTAGAAGCCATGATGAGCCTCTCATCAGTATCATAGGTGTTTGGGAAGTCTAAGCTCAGTGAACCAGGCTTTTGATTTTCTAGGGTTGGTTCGAGATCGGGAACACCTGCAATTGGATCCTCCCAACCCTCAATAGGAATGTCAATTGCTATGAAATTTGAATCTGAATTCATCTGGGTTGGGGGTCCGTAACAACTATTATCATCAAACTCGGGATTTGGGAAATTGTGTTGATCTTTAGACTCACTCCAAGATGTTTTATTAACTTCTGATGGGTACTTTTGATCAATGGTTCTATATAACCTATTCAGCAATTCTCCCTGTATTTCTAAAAGTTCCTGGAGTTTTTCTGGAAATGAGGGGCTTGACCACCATTGCAGACACTCATTGTTGTGTAATTTCACTAATTCACTGTGTTCTACTAGTAGATTATCCCGGGTTGCACCGTGGTTCATTTGTGTCCATATTATCCTTGCACGGTTTGCGATGATGTCTGTTATTTTCAGAAAATTTTCCTGAATGTCCCTTTTATAATATTCTTCATGATTTTTGTAAGCATTCTCAATTATCTTTTCTTTCATGCTCATTTGGGACTCAGGTTTCCTAAACAGTCTTCCTATATAGCCAACTTGCATTTTTGAATCAAGTGGTGGAATCAGGATGTAGAATCAAACTCAAGATTAAATTTGAAGTTGATACGATCAAATTAGAAATTCCCAAGAAGATCTAAAGAAGTTTCTTAGGTTAAAAACCTAAGGACCTTCCTGTGTGTGTGCTCTAATAGAAAAGATGAGGGACTGGATGTGAAATTTGACCCAATCAAGGCACCCAAAGATTTTTGGATGACTAAGGTAGTTTCAAGGAGGATGATACATCTAAATCAGAAATTCGCACACCTGAGAAGTACTTGGGTAGCTAGGAAGGGAGAGCCCCACAAAGACCCCTACATAGTAGAGCCTCCCCACGGGTTACAAGGTTTCCTCCACCTGACCTTCCTTGTCACTGTGGTTCCAGGTAGATTGGAATGTATGAACTTAAGACCTTAGGTCTACCAATTTTAAGTCTTAATTTGTGCCTTGAGTTTCACTTGATTGGAAGTTGATTCGACTTGTGACCTAATTTGGAGGTTGGTTGGCCCACAATGTAGGTCAACTTCACCTGACTTGCCCTAAAGATGGCAGAATGAAATCTAGGTCAAGACCTAGAAATCACCCTAAATTGACTCTCAAGTTATTAGGTCCGAGGGTTTTAGGGTTCAAGTGAATTTAGAGCCTGATTTTTAGGGTTTTTGTTGATTAAATTTTTTCAACCAAGGGCCTATGTAGCACACAAATGCGGGAGGGTTATTTCCTTTTATGCAGGCAAGTGTGAACTAGCACTCCAAAACCCTAAAATTGAAACCTTAATTAGCTCTAATCCAAGTCCAGTTGATCTCCAATTGTTCATTTTGGGCTCCAAGCAAGAAGATGTGTCAGCCCAAAGTGATTTAGGAATTAAGCGTGATCCCTAATAGGTACAGGTAATTAAGGATGGGAATCTCTAACAGAATCACCTCAAACTTCAATCAGATATAAAATTTGTTCGCAAATCAGGAAACTTACCTTTTTAAATAATGATTACTATAAAAATAAGGCAAGAGATTCCTAATTGATTGTTTCCTTTTTTGTCTTCCCAAGATTAAGAGGTTGATTAGGGAAGAATAGAAAAGTTACCTTCCCTAGAGTGGCAATTTTGCTCGGAAGATCACATCGTGATACACCTCGCAAAATCACAAGAAATCAAACAAGGCAAGTTAGTGCTCAAATATAATCAAAATATAGCAAGAGAATAGCTGTGAATTGCACGTTGCTCCCCAGCAATGATGCCAAAATGTTGTGCGCGTGAAATCTATGTTCAAGATTGATATGTTGTAGTACAGACCAAAGTCACTCATCAACAAATACAATTTATTACTCGAATTGAAGTCTGAGGTCAAACACAGGGAGCAAGTGTTGCATTCACGCGCTAATCTTAACAAATAATATAAATGAGCACAATTGATTACTCAAAAACTAATATGCAATATATAACATGAGTATATGAAGAAATAAAAAGAACTCTAGACAAAATAATGGTGATTTGGATCACCAATTATTAGCCTAACACATATATAGTATTTACTGAATATAATCAAATGAAGGAACAGATAATCAAACGACTTAAAGTGCGTTGCTACAGTGCTCCTTTCTTTTTCTTCTTCTGTTGTTGTTGTTCTTCTTCTTCTTCCTTGCCTTCTCTTACTTCCTTTGGTTTCTTCTTCAACCTCCTCTTCTTCTCACGCACAGGGGGAACAACTTCTCAAACAACCAAGTGTTAGTCGTTCTTCTCCATAGAAAAACCCTCACCTGCCCCGCACTCTCTCTCTTTCTCTTCTTCCTCCTCTTCCAGGGATAACTGGGTATTCGAGTTTGGATTAGAGCATACCTGGGACCAGGGCTGCCTGCAGTGGGTAGCAACCGAGGTGTGAGGCTTAGGCGGGTAATCGGATTCAGACTAGGCCCATGTGGAAGTGTCACAGGCTGGGCGTGAAGGGGCGTGGGGACCTCACCCCCCAAGTGTCTTGAGGCACTTAGGTTGAGTGATAAATCCACTTTATGCGTGCACCCCACCTCAGTGATTTCCGAGGTGGGACTAAAGTCCCACCTTCTTCTTTGCACATCTGCAGCAGCAGTTCCTTCGTCGAATTCGTGGTTGAGCTGTGGTCAAGTGCTCCAATTGGTGGTCCAAGAGCGGACCTGGGACGATTTCGTAGTAGTTGGAGTGGAGACCTAGGGATGGCAAGACCTGAAGCAAGCTTCAAGCGAGCTTGAACTCGCTCGTTAATGGCAGCCGAAGGCGTAAACTTGAAACAACAAAGTACAGGCTAAACACCCCAATCAGATGGCTCAAAAACTTCGTCGAGGCACAACGAAGGTGGTGGCGGTGGTTTCATGTCGAGGTGAGGTGTGTGGCGGCTTGACGGAGGTGGAGATGGCTGGAGGAAGCGGGTTTGTTCAGTGGGTGTTTTGGGTGGATGGGAAGGCGAATAGATAGAGGGCTTTTGATGAGTGGAGTACAACGAAGGTTATGGGCATGTCAGCGAGGAGGATGGAGGTGTGTGGCATGCAGAAGTCCTCGTCGGAGGGGTCGCCGAAGGTGGGAACGAAGGTGGCGTGTGGTGTAGTCGAGGGGTTGAAACAAGAGTTAAGAGGGGGAGAATTAATCTATGAGTCTAAGGGAATTATTCTAATCCTAATCTAACGGACGAATGGGGGAGAACGACGACGACTTTGATTGGCCGGTGTCAGGGGAGAAGATACTCCAATGAGAGTAGGACGGCGACGACGAGGGGAATTGAGGTAGAATATCGCCCTCTCTTTGACCGGAGAGACGCGCGACGAGGAGAGGACGGCAATAGGCCGTCCAATTTGACTGTTGGACGGCTGGACGAGGAGAGCGGAGAAGATTGTCGAACATCGTGGAGTCTTTCGATTGGAGAAGAGGGAAGAAGGAGGGGGATTTCTGGCCAAAAGCGAGCATGGGATTTCGGGCAGACCTTGGGGTGAAGGTTCCCTTCTAGGAGGGGGTGACGTAAAAATTGCGGAAATAAATATAAACAATATCACAAAATAGGCAATCACACAATGTACACAAAGATTTTTAGGTGGAAACCCAAACCGGGTAAAAACCACCACCTAACCCTCTCGAGTTAGGATTTTCCGATCAACCTAGTTGATCAAATCCACTAACCGAATGACTTTGAACGAGGGTGATTCAACCTCAATACAACCACGCTACAAGTACGAGGGTAGCGTTCCTCAACCCCTTCTCTCCACGAGAAGGATTTTGTCCCACGAAGGAGACGGGAATTCGCAAAGCGAATACCCAACCAAATTACAAAGGTAAAATAAAACAACAAACCTATAGAGCCAACAAAGTAATAAACCTAAGCTTCTATAGGATTTAGGAAACTCCCCTTTGCAAGGAGTGCGTCGACGATGACGCGGGTGCGTGAGCCACGCGACGGCGCAACTTCGCTCTCTTAGACAACGGCGGGAGAGCGGGGTGCGCAACGGCTGGATGCTCTCAAGATGTAGAACTTGAGCTTAGAGAGCAAGAGCTTCTTGGACACAAGAGTGTGAGAGTGTATAGCTAAGTGTGTCTTGTGTCTTTCTTAGTGTATATCTTGTGTGTTTTTGTTTACAAAGGTTCCCCTCTATTTATAGAGGCCTTAGGAAGGCTTTGGAAGGCTTGGAAAAGCTTCCATAGCCGTTGGGTGCAAAGCTCAAGAGAATCAGGCCGAAATCAGGACAATGATTGCATTTGACAGGGTTATCAGACGTCTAACTCTGGCATCAGACGTCTGGAAGGCCACTTTAAGACGTCTGATTCCAAGGTCAGACGTCTGATTCTATGCGGGTTTCTCCCTGACTTGAATCAGATCTAAACAGGGTTTTTGTACAAGTCCATCAGACGACATAGAGGACGTCTGGTACTAAGTCTGGACGTCTGGAAACCTACTTTTACCGTGGGAATTGATTTCCAAACGTTGCAACGGCTAGAAAATCTCTGAGAAGAGATTTTGGGTCAGCCGAGGCAAAACGGTCATTTATCAGACGTCTGTGAAGTCCTATGGACGTCTGATAAGGCTCTAACGGTCATATTCTTGAGTGTCTTCTAAGCCAGCCAACGGTCCACTAACTGGACGTCTGGCAAAGTCATCAGACGTCTCCTAAGACGTCTGGTATAAGGTCTGGACGTCTGAATTCATCAGACAGAACTAACTATGTCCAGCCTAACAGTTATCAGACGTCTGAAACAACAGTCAGACGTCTTAAAATCCTTTATCAGACGTCTGATTCGTGAATTAGACGTCTGGAAAGTCAGTTTTAACCCTATATTGGTTTTCTAAGTGTTCTACAGAAAACCTACGTATCCTAGGGTTGTGCAGGTGTTCCTAGGACTACTGTTAGGGTTCTTTGAGGCTCTTTAACATAATGTCTAAGGAAAATAAAGAGCAAGAAAATAAATACAAGAGATACATGAAAGGATAAAAAAGAATCTATCCTATTCTTCTTGTCTTCCATCTCCAATCTTTCGCTCCACGCGAACCTCCTCTATTTTCCGTCAAGCTCCTCCAATCCATCCTGGATGCGAGCTCGAGTTCCGTCTAAACACGTCTTCATTTGCAATTGACCTGAAATCTAGGACTCAAATTGCAAATGTTAAATAACACGTGTTTTGTTATCATCAAAACAAATGATCGTGGTGCTCTAGCACCAACAATCTCCCCCTTTTTGATGATGACAAAACCGTAAATAATAATGCATAAAAATCCTCCCCCTTTTTGACATTATCAAAAAGGTTTGATTGATTTTATATTTCCTATTACTCCCCCTTAAAACATGCTCTTCTATTTATTTTTAACAAAGGTAATGTCCTCCCCCTTTTTATAACAACAAGATAGCTATTATTTTTCTCCCCCTTACTAAAGGAAATTTAGCTAACTTGTATCTCCCCCTTAAAAATTGACAATAAGCTCATCATTTTTAACTTCCCCTATCTAAATGCTTGTAAAAAGGATAGGGTTAAGAATTTTACCTCACCTACCATGGCCAATAAAATGGCCCGAATGGTGGTGGTGGATGCCACATCAGATGGGGCTCCCATCCGTAGCTTGGAGGCCCGGGCATCGGCGCCGGTCTCCAATCTGGTGGTCGACGTGCGGCGGGTCCGTCGTTTGTTCGCCGTCTCGTCGGTCTTCTTCTTCTCCTCCTTGGTCTACTCATTGGTTCTCCCAACTTAAGTTGACCAGCCTTGAGCTTGTAGGTCCAGTCCTTTATGTTGTAGTCATCCCTGAACCCTACAAAACAAGATTCTAATTTTTTCTTTGGTATCCAAGTGGGCTTGGATCCGTATTTGTTAGAGGGTCTCCTTGATGGAGATCCTTTCTCAACCTTAGGGCTATAAAAATTATCAACTTTGTTGATTAATTTGTTAGAATTTTCCCTAAGACATGCAATTTCTTTTTCTATAATGTTCAATTTAGTCTTTAAATCAGAAATTTCTATTTTTAGACTATCATTTTCCTCAATCAATTTATTATTTTCATTGATGAGGTCTTAATTTTCTAATAATAGGTTATTATCCTTAGGACTAGTTTCTATGTCCTTGAGTTGTTTTTCTAACCTATCATTTTCATTTCTAAGAAAACTAAGGTTCTTTTTAATGCCTTTATTTTCTACCCTAAGTGATTTACTAATCTCAAAAAGTTCATTAAAAGCTTCTTGAAGATCGAGATTTACCTCGTTGTCTGAGTCGCTTTCGCTTTCGCTGTCGCTTCCTCTGGCCATGAAACCGAAGCAAGCGGTTTCTTCTTCTATGGTATTTTCTTCTTCTTCCTCCGAGCTAGAATCGTCCCAAGTGGCTTGGAACGCCTTCTTCTTAGATTTCTTCTCCTTTTCCTTCTTCTTCTCCTTTTTGAGAAGAGGGCATTCTGGTCGCAGATGCCCTTTCCCGTTGCAGTGGTAGCAACGTCTCGGGCTTTCTTTCTTCTCCTTTTTCTCTTTCTTTAATTCCCTACAAAACTTGGAAAAATTTTTAAGTAAAATTCTAAAGTCTTCGTCGTCGGAACTTACCTCGCTATCCGACGCGGCTTTGAAGGCGAGAGTCTTCTTTAGTTTAGGCTCCGGTGTATCCTTCTTCTTTTGCTTCAACTTAGTCTCGTAGGCCATCAGATTGCCTAAGAGATCTTCCATGTTGAGCTCCTCCATTTCGTTTGCCTCCTCGATGGCGGTAACTTTCTGTTCCCACTCCGGTCCAAGGGAACGAAGAAGCTTCCCTTGAAGCTCCCCCTTGATGAAAGTCTTCCCTAAAGCTTTCAAGTTATTTACTATGAGAGTGAACCTAGTGTTCATCTCACTTAAAGTTTCGTTAGATTTCATAGAAAAAGCCTCAAATTCTTGTGAAAGTAAATTGAGTTTAGAAGTTTTTACCTTAGAGGTACCTTCATGAGTTACCTCGAGTGTGTGCCAGATCTCGTATGCGGTGGCGCATTGCGAGATTCTATTGAACTCCTCCGAGCTGAGCGCGCAATACAATGCGTTCATTGTTTTTGCATTGAGAGAGAGTTCCCGAATCTGCTGCTGCGAGTATCCTCCCGCGGGTTTTTCTGGGATGTCGAATGGCGTCTCGCATCTAGCCCAGACCGTGAAGTCGGTGGCTTGAAGCCACGTCTTCATCCGCAGCTTCCAGTAGGGGTAGTTGCTCCCGTCGAAGAACGGCGGACGGGTTGTGGACTGCCCCTCGGAAATCCTGCTTGTGGAACAGCTTCCCTCCATGTGATCTTTCCGCGGATGTTACTCCTGTCGGCGGAAAACCTGCTCTGATACCAATTGAAGGTTCCCTTCTAGGAGGGGGTGACGTAAAAATTGCGGAAATAAATATAAACAATATCACAAAATAGGCAATCACACAATGTACACAAAGATTTTTAGGTGGAAACCCAAACCGGGTAAAAACCACCACCTAACCCTCTCGAGTTAGGATTTTCCGATCAACCTAGTTGATCAAATCCACTAACCGAATGACTTTGAACGAGGGTGATTCAACCTCAATACAACCACGCTACAAGTACGAGGGTAGCGTTCCTCAACCCCTTCTCTCCACGAGAAGGATTTTGTCCCACGAAGGAGACGGGAATTCGCAAAGCGAATACCCAACCAAATTACAAAGGTAAAATAAAACAACAAACCTATAGAGCCAACAAAGTAATAAACCTAAGCTTCTATAGGATTTAGGAAACTCCCCTTTGCAAGGAGTGCGTCGACGATGACGCGGGTGCGTGAGCCACGCGACGACGCAACTTCGCTCTCTTAGACAACGGCGGGAGAGCGGGTGCGCAACGGCTGGATGCTCTCAAGATGTAGAACTTGAGCTTAGAGAGCAAGAGCTTCTTGGACACAAGAGTGTGAGAGTGTATAGCTAAGTGTGTCTTGTGTCTTTCTTAGTGTATATCTTGTGTGTTTTTGTTTACAAAGGTTCCCCTCTATTTATAGAGGCCTTAGGAAGGCTTTGGAAGGCTTGGAAAAGCTTCCATAGCCGTTGGGTGCAAAGCTCAAGAGAATCAGGCCGAAATCAGGACAATGATTGCATTTGACAGGGTTATCAGACGTCTAACTCTGGCATCAGACGTCTGGAAGGCCACTTTAAGACGTCTGATTCCAAGGTCAGACGTCTGATTCTATGCGGGTTTCTCCCTGACTTGAATCAGATCTAAACAGGGTTTTTGTACAAGTCCATCAGACGACATAGAGGACGTCTGGTACTAAGTCTGGACGTCTGGAAACCTACTTTTACCGTGGGAATTGATTTCCAAACGTTGCAACGGCTAGAAAATCTCTGAGAAGAGATTTTGGGTCAGCCGAGGCAAAACGGTCATTTATCAGACGTCTGTGAAGTCCTATGGACGTCTGATAAGGCTCTAACGGTCATATTCTTGAGTGTCTTCTAAGCCAGCCAACGGTCCACTAACTGGACGTCTGGCAAAGTCATCAGACGTCTCCTAAGACGTCTGGTATAAGGTCTGGACGTCTGAATTCATCAGACAGAACTAACTATGTCCAGCCTAACAGTTATCAGACGTCTGAAACAACAGTCAGACGTCTTAAAATCCTTTATCAGACGTCTGATTCGTGAATTAGACGTCTGGAAAGTCAGTTTTAACCCTATATTGGTTTTCTAAGTGTTCTACAGAAAACCTACGTATCCTAGGGTTGTGCAGGTGTTCCTAGGACTACTGTTAGGGTTCTTTGAGGCTCTTTAACATAATGTCTAAGGAAAATAAAGAGCAAGAAAATAAATACAAGAGATACATGAAAGGATAAAAAAGAATCTATCCTATTCTTCTTGTCTTCCATCTCCAATCTTTCGCTCCACGCGAACCTCCTCTATTTTCCGTCAAGCTCCTCCAATCCGTCCTGGATGCGAGCTCGAGTTCCGTCTAAACACGTCTTCATTTGCAATTGACCTGAAATCTAGGACTCAAATTGCAAATGTTAAATAACACGTGTTTTGTTATCATCAAAACAAATGATCGTGGTGCTCTAGCACCAACATGGGGGTCTTTATATCATGGGGTCAGTTGGAGGTTGGAAGCTAAGCTTTCAAGCTTGGAAGGTTCGTCGGAGTTGAAAACTAAAGAGATACCTGAATCTCTTATGCATTTGCAAGAGAGATTGGGAAGGTTCTAGGATTCAAGGTCGAGTGTGTTGGAAAGAGAACTTCATAAGGAATCTCCCTTCCAATTTTGGAAGGGATTTGTTGATCAGAGGAGTTCTCTTCAATCAAAAGTTGCCGGAGAAGGATTCCTTCTCAATAATGGCAAAGGGACCTATTTGCAAAGAGTGACGATAAAGATAGGGGCCTATTTGTAAGGATTTTGAAAGTTAGGGTCATGTGTGTGAGAGAAAAGAGTCAGACAGGACCAAATTGTAAACTAGGTTAAGATGATCTCAGATTGAGTCCAAATTTGGTACAAGCCTAATTTGAACTTAAGGAATTCAATGGCGAAGTTGGATTTTGGTTTTGACCTAGTTTGCATGGGTAATTTATGCAAAAACCTAAATTAGGGTAACTATTTGTCTGAGATTCTAGTTTAGGTCAAATTGAATTTCAATGGTCAAATCAAGCATACCAAACCATAAATAATATTTTTCTATGATTTTTAGAGGGTTTATGTGAATTTTATCCTGACCAAAACCTCAGTAGATTAAGTGGGTCTATTTTTAGGGTTTCAGATGTCATTTAATTCCTGAAATGCGTGAAAACTTGTTCCTGTATGCACAGAATCACTTGTTAGGTATTTAAGATCATTTGACCTTTAATTAGCCCATGACAAATCCCATGATTATTTTTCAATTGGGATGTGATGTTAAAACTGCATTTTTACCCCTATTTTACTGTATTTCTCTCAGAATGATTATGCAATGAATTATGGTCCTCTGGCGGTTATGTAGGAGCATTTAATGATGGAATATGACTAAATAAAGCTAGACATGGCTGATGATGATGTTTTCATCATCCAACGCTAAACGAACTTGATCGTCGTTAGTATGAGGATCATATAGTTAAGATAGATAGGTAGGGAGGACAGTTTCAACTGGCAGGTAGGCTTCCATTCCGTACACCAGACTGAAAGGCACATGACCAATTGATGTCTTTTGGCTAGTTTGATAACCCCATAACACATCCAGCAACTCTTCTACCCACTTGCCTTTTGAAGAATTCAGTCGTCATTTTAATGCAATGATGATGGTGCGATTGCTTACTTCCACTTGCCCATTTGCCTCAAGATGGGCAACAGATGTGAAGCGCAGGCGGATGCCCCAACTGGTACAAAATTCTTTAAACTTTCTAGAGGCAAATTGCATGCCATTGTTAGTGGCAGTGACTCGAAGAATCTCATAGTAAGCAATAATATTCTTTCTTACAAAAGTAATGACCCTGTCAACTGTAGAGCTAGCCATAGCTTCAGCTTCAACCCATTTTGAAAAATAATCTACTAGCACTAGAATAAAACACTTTTGAGCCGATGCAGGCGAAAACAAGCCATCTAGCAAAGGAGTGATTCCTTTCTTAAAATAGGAATCTCAACTCAAATGCAATCACAATAGAATGACTTAAAAAGTTAGTGACCCAATTTCACTTGGAAAGGTGTACGTCTGGGGGGAGATAGGTACTCCTGTATTTTACTAGTTTTTTGGGTGAACAATACAATTAGAATTCTCACTTTTTTCTTATCTTAGATTGCGTAAAAAACTATAGCTAGCTCAGCCTAGGTATTTATAGGTTGTGCTACCTCTTGATCGTGGGTCTTGTGGGATTTCCCACGATCCCATGATCAGTCCATTAATGAAAATTCAATTTAGTAACTATTAAACAACTACCAAAAATAAATATCGGCGCAATGGATGTACGTTTCAACTTTAGTCAACAAGATCCATTGACAAGTTATTGGATCCTTAATTGAACTAGGTTGCCGGATCAAAGTTGGCCTGACAGGATGTCGGGCCCGCCGAATATGTCAAGATGCACTCAGTTAGACCCATCAGGATGATGAGCAACCGGATCTATCAATATGTCAGGTTGATAGATTTGTTAGAATGCCAGATCGGATTTGCTAAGATGCTGAGTAGCCGAATCCATTGGGATGCCAAAGTTTATGGAAAGGGATTTTTCTTCCCTCACCAGTAATAGACTCTTCAATTAGCAACAAAAGTCATTTTAGATTTTCATCATCTTTGTCTCTATTTCCTATTTTCATAATTAGAATTATTTATGTAGTTATTAGACTTGATCTTGATATCACTTTATATTAAAAAGGAAAAAAAATTGCTTTGTAGGAAAGGGTGAATATCTGGTTGCCTTCCTGTAAGACGACCTGAACTCCGATTTATAAACTACGAAATTCATATTTTTGAGTTTAGAAGCAAAAAATTTTCTGAAGTATCTACACAATTTTGTGCTGCAACGAACATGTTTTATGTAATCATCTTCGCATCAGATCAACTGTTGAATTTTCATATTCCACTAGTTAATTTTCATTTATATCTATCATTTTATGTTTTTACTTCTTTACACTAATTGAAAATGAGAATTAACCTGTGTATTCTGATATTCCACCGGTTGAAAATAAGCGCTCATTAGTGTATTGTCATATTCCACCTGCTAATTTTCATTTTAGAGCATTTTTAATGTTATCTCATTTTTCACCGGTTGAAAATAAGAATTCACCAGTGTATTCCCATATTCAACTTGTTGATTTTCATTTTAGACATCATTTTGTGTTTTAACTTCTTTACATCGGTTGAAAATGAGAATTTTCTCATATTCCATCGGTTGACTCTTTTCTTTCCATCTGTATATTTCCTTGTTTCCACCTATCTATTGATGGAACACAAGTTTTATCCTATCAATGTAGCATGCATCATACAAATTTGAATGTTTAGAACGTCTTTGAAATACAAAACAAAGTATGTTTACAATGTATGCATTTATATGTACATCATATACAAGTTTACAAATCAAGTCTAAATGTTTTCTCCAAAAGTGCTCCTATGTTTTAGAACTGAGGTTTCCCTACCAGGAGGGGGTGACGTAATAATGCGGAATTAAAATATAAACAATCTCACAAGATGCAATCACACAAAGTACACAAAGTATTTTTAGGTGGAAACCCAAACCGGGTGAAAACCACCACCTAACCCTCTCGAGTTAGGATTTTCCGATCAACCAAGTTGATCAAAATCCACTAAACCGAATCACTTTAAAACGAGGGTGATTCAACCTCAATTACAACCACGCTACTTAGACAAGGGTAGCGTACCTCAACCCCTTCTCTTCACGAGAAGGATTTTGTCTCGCGAAGGAGATGGGAATTCGCAAAGCGAATACCCAACCAAATAACAAAGATAAAACAAGTAATCCTATAGAGCCAACAAAGTAATATTTAACCTAAGCTTCTATAGGAAATAGGATGCTTTCCTTTGAAAGGAGTGCGTCGACGATGCGGATGCGTGTGCTACGCGACGGCGCAACTTCTCTTTCGTGAACAACGGCGGGAGAGCGGGTGCGCAACAGCTTGATGCTTTCAAGAGAATGGAGCTTGAGCTTGGAGAGCAAGAGCTAGCTAGGACACAAGAGAGTGGAAAGTGTATTACAAAGTGTTTCTTGTGTATCTTAGTATGTTTTTGTGTTGCAAAGGTTCCCCTCTATTTATAGAGGCCTTAGGAAGGCTTTGGAAGGCTTAGGAAAGGTTCTATAGCCGTTGGGTGCAAAGCCCAAGAGAATCAGCCCGAAATCAGGAATAATCATTGCACTGACAGGCTTATCAGACGTCTAATTCTGGCATCAGACGTCTGGAAGTTCACTTTAAGACGTCTGATTTCAAGGTCAAACGTCTGATTTTAGGCGGGTTCCCTCCTGACTTGAATCAGATCTAAACAGGGTTCTTGTGCAAGTCCATCAGACGACATATAGGACGTCTGGCACTATGTCTGGACGTCTGGAAACCTACTTTTTCTGTGGGAATGGATTTCCAAACGTTGCAATGGCTAGAAAATCTCTGAGAAGAGATTTTGGGTCAGCCGAGGCAAAACAATCAATTATCAGACGTCTGGAAAGTCCTATGGACGTCTGATAAGGCTCTAACGGTCACATTCTTGACGGTTTGCTAAGCCAGCCAACGGTCCACTAATTGGACGCCTGGCAAAGTCATCAGACGTCTCCTAAGACGTCTGGTCTAAGGTCTGGACGTCTAATCAGACAGAACTAACTATGTCCAGCCTAATAGTTATCAGACGTCTGAATCAACAGTTAGACGTCTTAAAACACGTTATCAGACGTCTGATTTGGGAATTAGACGTCTGGAAACTCTGTTTAAACCTTATATTGGTTTTCTAAGTTCTCTACAGAAAACCTAAGTATCCTAGGGTTGTGCCGGTGTTCCTAGGACTACTGTTAGGGTACTTTGAGGCTCTTTAACATAATGTTCTAAGGAAATAGAAAGAGCAAGAAAAATAAAGATAAAAGTACATGAAAGGATTAAACAAAATTCTATCATATTCTTCTTGTCCTTCCATCTTCAATCTAGCGCTCCTCGCGAATCTCCTCTATTCTCCATCAAGCTCCTCCAATCCGTCCTGGATGCGAGCTTGAATTCCATCTAAACACAATTACATTTGCAATTGACCTGAAATCTAAGACTCCAAGTGCAAATGTTAAATAACACGTGTTTTGTTATCATCAAAACAAATGATCGTGGTGCTCTAGCACCAACAATCTCCCCCTTTTTGATGATGACAAAACCGTAAATAATAATGCAAAAAAAATCCTCCCCCTTTTTGACATTATCAAAAAGATTTAATAGATTTCCTATAACTCCCCCTTAAAACATGCTCTTCTATAAATTTCTTTTAACAAAGGTGATGTCCTCCCCTTTTTTTCTTTTTATAACAACAAGATAGCTATTATTTTTCTCCCCCTTTCTAAAGGAAATTTAGCTACCTTATATCTCCCCCTTAAAAATTTACAATTAGCTCATAAAATTTTTTAACTCCCTCTATCTAAATGCTAATGATAAAAAGCTAGGGTGAAGAATTTTTACCTCACCTACCATGGCCAATAAAATGGCCCGAATGGTGGTGGTGGATGCCACATCGGATGGGGCTCCCATCCGTAGCTTGGAGGCCCGGGCATTGGCACCGGTCTCCAATCTGGTGGTCGACGTGCGGTGGGTCCGTCGTTTGTTCGCCGTCTCGTCGGTCTTCTTGTTCTCCTCCTTGGTCTACTCCTTGGTTCTCCCAACTCGAGTTGACCAGCCTTGAGTTTGTAGGTCCAGTCCTTTGTGTTGTAATTGTCCCTGAAACCTACAAAACAAGATTCCAAATTTTTCTTCGGTATCCAAGTGAGCTTGGATTCGGATCTGTTAGCGGGTCTCCTTGATGGAGATCCTTTCTCAATCTTAGGGCTATAAAAATTATCTACTTTGTTGATTAATTTGTTAGAGGTTTCCTTAAGACATGCAATTTCTTTTTCTATAGTATGCATCTTAGTCTGTAAGTCAGAAATTTCTAACTTTAAACTATCATTTTCTTCAATCAATTTATTATTTTCATTGATGAATTTATGATTTTCTAATAATGGGTTATTATTTTTAGGATTAGTTTCTATATCCTTAAGTTATTTTTCTAACCTATCATTTTCATTTTTAAGAAAACTAAGGTTCTTTTTAATGTTATTATTTTCTCTTTTTAGTGATTGTCTAACTTCAAAAAGTTCATTAAAAGCTTCTTGTAGATCGAGATTTACCTCGTTGTCGGAGTCGCTTCCGCTTTCGCTGTCGCTATTGCTTCCTCTGGCCATGAAACCAAAGCAAGCGATTTCCTCCTTCTCGAGATCTTCTTCCGAGCTCGTCTCCTCATGAGTGCCTTCCAACCTCCTCCATATCTTGTGGGCGGTGGTGCACTCTTGGATTTGTTCGAATTCCTTCGGACTCAACGCGCAATACAAGACATTCATTGCCTTTGCGTTGAGTGAAAGCTCTCGAATCTGCAGTTGCGAGTAGCCTCCTTGGGGTCGCTTCGGGATCTCGTATGGGGTTTCGCAGCATCCCCATATCTCGAACTCAGTGGCTTGGAGCCACGTCTTCATCCTCAACTTCCAATATCCGAAGTCCCTCCCGTCGAAATAGGGTGGTCGGACGGTGGACTGCCCTTCGGAGACTCTGATTGCGGCTATGCTTCCCTCCATGATCTTCTTGCCGGGTGTTACTCCGATCTTGCAAGAACCTGCTCTGATACCAACTGAAGTTTTCCTACCAGGAGGGGGTGACGTAATAATGCGGAATTAAAATATAAACAATCTCACAAGATGCAATCACACAAAGTACACAAAGTATTTTTAGGTGGAAACCCAAACCGGGTGAAAACCACCACCTAACCCTCTTGAGTTAGGATTTTCCGATCAACCAAGTTGATCAAAATCCACTAAACCGAATCACTTTAAAACGAAGGAGATTCAACCTCAATTACAACCACACTACTTAGACGAGGGTAGCGTACCTCAACCCCTTCTCTTCACGAGAAGGATTTTGTCTCGCGAAGGAGACGGGAATTCGCAAAGCGAATACCCAACCAAATAACAAAAATAAAATAAGTAATCCTATAGAGCCAACAAAGTAATATTTAACCTAAGCTTCTATAGGAAATAGGATGCTTCCCTTTGAAAGGAGTGCGTCGACGACGCCGATTGCGTGTGCCACGCGACGGCGCAACTTCGCTCTCGTGAACAACGGCGGGAGAGCAGGTGCGCAACAGCTTGGTGCTTTCAAGAGAATGGAGCTTGAGCTTGGAGAGCAAGAGCTAGCTAGGACACAAGAGAGTGGAAAGTGTATTACAAAGTGTTTCTTGTGTATCTTGGTATGTTTTTGTGTTGCAAAGGTTCCCCTCTATTTATAGAGGCCTTAGGAAGGCTTTGGAAGGCTTAGGAAATGTTCTATAGCCGTTGGGTGCAAAGCCCAAGAGAATCAGCCCGAAATCAGGAACAATCATTGCACTGACAGGCTTATCAGACGTCTAATTCTGGCATCAGACGTCTGGAAGTTCACTTTAAGACGTCTGATTTCAAGGTCAGACGACTGATTTTGGGCGGGTTCCCTCCTGACATGAATCAGATCTAAACAGGATTCTTGTGCAAGTCCATCAGGCGACATATATGACATCTGGCACTATGTCTGGACGTCTGGAAACCTACTTTTTCTGTGGGAATGGATTTCCAAACGTTGCAATGGCTAGAAAATCTCTGAGAAGAGATTTTGGGTCAGCCGAGGCAAAACGGTCAATTATCAGACGTCTGGAAAGTCTTATGGACGTCTGATAAGGCTCTAACGGTCACATTCTTGACGGTTCGCTAAGCCAGCCAACAGTCCACTAATTGGACGTCTGGCAAAGTCATCAGACGTCTCCTAAGACGTCTGGTCTAAGGTCCGGACGTCTGATCAGACAAAACTAACTATGTCCAGCCTAATAGTTATCAGACGTCTGAATCAACAGTCAGACGTCTTAAAACACTTTATCAGACGTCTGATTTGGGAATTAGACGTCTGGAAACTTTGTTTAAACCCTATATTGATTTTCTAAATTCTCTACAGAAAACCTAAGTATCGTAGGGTTGTGCCGGTGTTCCTAGGACTACTGTTAGGGTACTTTGAGGTTCTTTAACATAATGTTCTAAGGAAATAAAAAGAGCAAGCAAAATAAAGATAAAAGTATATGAAAGGATTAAACAAAATTCTATCCTATTCTTCTTGTCCTTCCATCTTCAATCTAGCGCTCCTCGCGAATCTCCTCTGTTCTCCATCAAGCTCCTCCAATCCATCTTGGATGCGAGCTCGAATTCCGTCTAAACACGTCTACATTTGCAATTGACCTGAAATCTAAGACTCCAAGTGCAAATGTTAAATAACACGTGTTTTGTTATCATCAAAACAAATGATCGTGGCGCTCTAGTACCAACATCATTGTCATATATAGTGCTCTATACTTATGTACATCATTGTCCTTTGTTTGAACCATTGGATCAAGACCACGTAGCAAATAATCTATCCATTGAGCAACATAGATGCTGCAATCGTTGCTTAAACTCCCTTGCTGCAGTGCATCGATGTAGGGGTATTATAACGACCCGGTTCCCGAGTCCCTACGAGACACGAGAACCGGTCTGACTCGACTAATCCCAAGACCTAGTCGTCCAACGAGGAAGTAACCAAAAGAGTAAAATAAACCACATTCAGCATGAATATAACTAACAGTAAGAAAGTATAGCAGTAAGGAAAGAAACTACTACAGTATATACCACCACAACAGTAGAACAACATTTATCATATAACATGAACTGTAGGTAAAGAAAAGTACAGCGGAAATAGGAACTACTCACTATAACGGAAACAAAGAGGTACAAAAGACAGTGGTAACTCTACTGGACCCTACTCGGCCCAGCGTCCTCTGCAGCCGCTGACCCTGGCTGCTCAACACTTGGTCCTGAAAAAAGTAACGATTGTAACACGTCAGCAAAACGCTAAGTAGAGTGGCAACTAAAACTAAGACAACAGTAGAGTGTACAGTAGCTGTGATGTTCTATTACTTTCTTTATTTACATTTTTCAATTGTCTCACTATTTCATTTATTCCCCAGATCTTTTTCTTGATCTCCAATGTTCCTCGTGGGAACGATCTTGATTGCAGTCTTTTCCAAAAAGTAGAAGTAGCACGTGGTGCTCTCCTGGCCGGGAGAGTCCCCCGTGGTGATCCTACCCTCAGTCAACCACCCCAAGGTCACTGACAGACGTAACGGTGACTACGGCACGCGCGATAAACGCACAGGTAGCTAACCCGTACTGGCACGCGGTCAATCGTTTCCGTTAACGGGTGCGCCCAAAGCACAGCACGGAACCAGTCCAGGGCAGAGCCCTCTCAGTAACAAGGGTTCAACCCCTCCACAGTAACCAAACCGGGGCTTTGCCCCTCCACAGTCCGCGCACCCTCGCCTGACTACCCTGGTTTGCCCCAGCGGGCCTAACAAGTCGGTGTGGGAGGCTAGTTGAACCCCGGGGCCCATGGGGTAGCTAGTACCTCCCTACACTAGTAGCTCTCCTCGGTACTACATACGCGAGGGCCAGCAAGTCGTTACAGAGTGGCCAGTCCTAACCCCGAGTCCCTGGGGCGGCTAGCTCCGCTCTGCACTAAACAGGGGGACAGTCGCTCTCCTTGGTACTCCGTACTCAAGGGCCAGCTCACTTCCCCAATACTATTCCATTCACCTTCTAGGAGTTCTACTCCTACTTCCCCGTAGGGTTCCATCCTTTTTACTCAACGTCCAGGTTTCACTTTCCAGTTTCACATTCCTATAATCCATGTCCTCAACCACGTTATTTATTCACAACAGGCAGCTGTTAATTCAAATTACAGGCAGCTTTATATCTCTTTCCATTTTCCAAGACTGCAGTATTATACATTCCACTAGTTTTTCCCATCCTAGGATTCATGCCATATCCTAGGATCTATCATACAATCTAGTTGTCCAGCCCTAGGATTCATGCAACACCTAGGAGCTATCATATATTTCTCATTCCTAGGATTCATGCAACGTCCTAGGTTCTAGTTATGGTTCCATACTTTAACAGATTTTATTAATAACTTAAAGCCACTCTACCAGGTACAACGGGAGTAATGGGGGCGTGATCGGGAATCCCGCGTGCCTCAGCAACTCCCAAGACTGCAACTGAAGGAGGTCCTATCATAAGGATCAAACACAAGGAGTGTCTTAAAACAGTGTATAGCTACTGTAGACGGGTAGAGGAATTAATTCTAAAAAGAACGCAACTCGAATCGCGGAAAACGGAACCCGAACGGGCCCTAAACGGGTAAAAAACGACGACACTGTGCAAAATCAGACGTCTGGAACTTCTTCCAGATGTCTTAAAAAGTGGATCAGAGAATTATCTGTTCAGCGTGGTTTCCCAGACGTCCAGAAGTCTGAGGGGACGTCTGGCCTAGCTCCCAGACGTCCGATGGTCACCCCGGACGTCTGGAGGTCTCTCCCGCCGTCTGGTACAACAGCTAGACGTCTGATTCACGTTGGATGGCGAATCACAGAGCCTGCGCACACCCATCTCCCTCCCTCAGTACGGTCAGTCGACAGGAAGGAAGAAGAAGACGGAAAATCCACCTTTCAGACGACTGTAAGATCTACCAGATGTCTCCCTCGCCGTCTGTCTATCAACCCAGACATCCGATTCTGGAAAATTTTCCAGAACAGGGCACCACCTGGCTTCCGCTCGCGACGCCGCCCACGTTGTACCTCACGCGCCTGCTGCTCAGAGCACAGCAGTCCCCCCTCCGCGTCGCTCCGCGCCCCCTGCGCCCTCCGCCGGCCGGCCCTAGCAGCCCCGGTGAGCTCGCCCTCACGGCAGAGCTCCGCTCTCGCACGCAGCACCTCCTCCGCGCTCACTGCGGCCGCCGCTGCCGCCCTCGCGCTCGCGCTCACGCTCACTGGCTGAAGGAGAAGAGGGAGGAGACGGTGGAGACGCCGGGAGGGAGCGCGTGGCCTTTTAAGGCCGCGCGAGGAGGAGAGAGAGGACGCGGCAGGCGTTTGTAGCCGCAGGGAAAGAGGGAATAATGAATATCTGGTCTGCGCGCTCAGGCGTGCAGACGACTCGCGCGTGTCGAAATTAACGGATTTCCAGACGTCTGGAAGCGATCCTAGACGTCTGCTCAGACGTCTGGATCACCTCCCAGACGTCTTAAAATACGTCTGGGGCACGCGTTCGTTACAGGTATTGTAACGACCCGGTTCCCGAGTCCCTACGAGACACGAGAACCGGACCGACTCGACTAATCCCAAGACCTAGTCGTCCAACGAGGAAGTAACCAAAAGAGCAGTAAAATAAACCACATTCAGCATGAATATAACTAACAGTAAGGAAGTGCAGCAGTAAGGAAAGAAACTACTACAGTAGCTACCACCACAACAGTAGAACAACATTTATCATATAACAAGAACTGCAGGTAAAGAAAGTACAGCGGAAACAAAAACTACTCACTAGAACAGAAACAAAAGAGGTACAAAAGACTGTGATAAACTCTACTGGACCCTACTCGGCCCAGCGTCCTCTGCAGCCGCCGACCCTAGCTGCTCAACCCCTGGTCCTGAAAAAGGTAACGAGTGTAACACGTCAGCAAAACGCTGAGTAGAGTGGCAAACTAACTAAAGGCAACAGTAGAGTGTACAGTAGCTGTTATGTTCTATTACTTCCTTTATTCACATCTTTCAATTTTCTCACTATTTCATTTATTTCTCAGATCCTTTACTTGATCTCGAATGTCCTCGTGGGAACAATCTTGATTGCAGTCTTTTCCAAAAGTAGAAGTAGCACGTGGTGCTCTCCTGGCCGGGAGAGTCCCCCGTGGTGATCCTACCCTCAGTCAACCACCCCAAGGTCACTGACAGACGTAACGGTGACTACGGCACGCGCGATAAACGCACAGGTAGCTAGCCCGCACTGGCATGCGGTCAGTCGTTTCCGTTAACGGGTGCGCCCCAAAGCACAGCACGGAACCAGGGCAGAGCCCTCTCAGTAACAGGGGTCCAACCCCTCCACAGTAACCAAACCGGGGCCTTGCCCCTCCACAGTCCGCGCACCCTCGCCTGACTACCCTGGTTTGCCCTAGTGGGCCTAACAAGTCGGTGAAGGAGGCTAGCAGAACCCCGGGGCCCGTGGGGTAGCTAGTACTCTCCTAACACTAGTAGCTCTCCTCGGTACTACGTACACGGGGGCCAACAAGTCGGTACAGAGCAGCCAATCCTAACCCCGGGTCCCTGGGGTGGCTGGCCCCACTCTGCACTAAACAGGTACGGGTACTTCCCTTGGTACTGCGTACCCAAGAGACAGTACAAACTACATCTCAGTTCCATTCCTTTTTCTTTCCAGGAGTTCCACTCCTAATTCCCCGTAGGGTTCCAGCTCTTTATCTCAGAACATCATATGTTTCACTTTCCAGTTTCACGTTCTCACAATCCATGATCTCAATCATGTTTCTTTATTCATAACAGGCAGCTGTTAATTCAATTTACAGGCCGCTTTATATTCCTTTCCATTTTTCCAAGACTGCAGTATTATACATTCCACCAGTTTTTCCATCCTAGGGTTCATGCCACATCCTAAGATCTAGCATACAACTAGTTTTCCAGCCCTAGGATTCATGCATCACCTAGGAGCTATCATTCCATACATTTCTCATTCCTAGGATTCATGCAATGTCCTAGATTCTAGTTATGGTTCCATACTTTAACATATTTTAATAATAAACTTAAGCCACTCTACCAGGTACAACGGGAGTAATGGGGGCGTGATCGGGAATCCCGTGTGCCTCCGCGACTCTCAAGACTGCAATTGAACGAGGTCCTATCACAAGGATCAAACACAAGGAGTGTCTCAAAACAGTGTATAGCTACTGTGGACGGGTAGAGGAATTAATTCCGAAAAGAACGCAACTCGAATCGCGGAAAACGGAGCCCGAACGGGCCCTAAACGGGTCGAAAAAGACGATACTGTGCAAAATCAGACGTCTGGAACTTCTTCCAGACGTCTTAAACAGTGGATCAGAGAATTACCTGTTCAGTGTGGTTTCCCAGACGTCCAGAAGTCTGCGGGGACGTCTGTCCTAGCTCCCAGACGTCCGATGGTCACCCCGGACGTCTGGAGGTCACTCCCGCCGTCTGGTACAACTTCCAGACGTCCGATTCGCAAAGGATGGCGAATCAGCGAACCTGCGCACAATCAACTCCCTCCCTTAGTACGGTCGGTCGACAGGAAGGGAGAAGAAAGCGGAATACACACCTTTCAGACGTCTGTATGTGCTACCAGACGTCGTCCTCGCCGTCTGCCTATAAATCCAGACGGGCGCTACTCGGCCTCCGCTCGCGACGCCGCCCGCGTCGCGAGCGCGCCTGCTGCTCAGACTGCAGCAGGTCCCTCTCCGTGTCGTTTCGCGCCCCTCGCACCCTCCGCCGGCCGGCCAAGCCGCTCCGGCGAGCTCGCCCTCACGGCAGAGCTCCGCTCCCGCACGCCGCACCTCCTCCGCGCTCACTGCGGCCGCCGCTGCCGCCCTCGCGCTCACGCTCACTGGCTGAAGGAGGAGGAGGAGACGGTGGAGACGGGAGGGGAGGCGCGCCCTTTTAAGGCCGCGCGGAGAGGAGGGAAGGATTCGCGGCAGGGGAATCCTGCAACTGCAGGAGGGGAGAAGGCGAATATGCGGTCTGCGCGCACAGGTGCGCAGACGACTCGCGTGTGTCGAAAATAACGGATTTCCAGACGTCTGGAAACTATCCCAGACGTCTGGTCAAACGTCTGGACAACCCTCCAGACGTCTTAAAATACGTCTGTGCCACACGCTCATTACAGGTATTCTTACCATTGTTTACTATCCATCGCTCTTCTTTTCAACTGTAACTCTTGCATGATATCAAACTATAATTGAAATGATTTATATGGTATTCACTTTATATTTATATTATACAAAAAAAAATGTATAAAAAAATACTTACAATCTTTTGAGTATCTTGGTGTGTCTTGTCGGAGTAATAGTATATGTCACTATTGTAATGGGTCATCTTTTTTTCATCTATGTTGATGAACACAAGTTCCAATGGGCTACTTTCATTGTATTTATTGGTATTGTTGTGTATTGACATGTTTTAAATAATTCTCATGCATTGTTTATGTATGCTTCTATTTATTTCTCCTTTTTGTGATTTACATAAATAAAAAAATTTGTGTTAAGGACAAGTGTTCGTGTTATTGTTCCCTCATGTATGAGTTTGTCTTTCACTACTTCTATGATAGCATCTAGTACCTTCAATTGATGTAGTTTTGAATGTTAGTGAAATATAATCTTATAATTCAATGTAGTAGAAAATTTTTCTATACTTATATTGCCACCTGTGAAGCCACTTGTGAGTAGTACGTTTTGCGTGTCCTTTTGTAGGAAGTAATTGCCCATTTTCCATATTACTTAATTCAAACTTAGTTTTCCTTGTGTCCGTCAATCAATGTTCTCTCTGAATCCCTTAGGTTTTTCAATATTTTTTATCTAAATTTATTATCATCTTGAATATCCTTGGCTTTGGTTTTTGTTGTTCTTTCTTTAAAGGCCTATGTGATTGTTGTTTCTTTGGTTATTTCGGAACGATGACCCTTTGTGTTTGTTCTTCTTCCTTTTTTTTTTGTTGCCTCCTCTTCTATTGGATTTAGAATCCCATCATCTTGTTTTGTTCATTGATTAGGGTTAATTATCTTAAATTATTACACAACAAAATCAATCTAAAACTTGCACTTACTATCATCTATAACGTAGCATCTGGTACTTTTATTTCCTCATTGAGATTCAAACGACCAGCATGCTCATGCTATTTATGTAAAATAGACCGTTAAATTAATGTTTAGTGCTATTTATGTAAAATTGAAATAGACTAGTTGAAAATGAAAGGACATGGGTATAAAAGTGCAAAAGTTAATACATTTTATAATGCGCTAACATGCAAAAGCATTTGTTAGGTACCTCTTTTTGGTGCACCTCTTCTTCATGGTCCACTGCCTCCTCTACATGTTTTTCCTCTTCATGGTGTGCACCCTCCTTTGCATATGCCTCTTCTTCATGGTGCACTTGCTCTTGATGTGCCTCTTCTTCATGATGCAGCTCTACTTCTTTGAGTGCCTTTTCCTCTTCCTGCTTTTCCTCTTAAAATGCAATACATCTGTGGAATGTTTGAGAATGAAAGGAAAATTAGTTAAATTAAAATATGTAAATTATACACCGGTTGAAAATGACTTATAGTTATCTGAAGGGAGAGAACCATCTGGTTGAAATTAAAGGGTACACCAATTGAAAATGACAATACAACGACTAAAAATGATTTATAGCTATTGGAACGGAGAGAATCAACTAGTTGAAATTGAGGATTCAACCGGTTGACTTATAGAAGTTGTACATGAAAATAGAGTTATGTGCTAACCTTCTCTTGCAGCTTATGCTCTTGATCTTGTTTCTCTTCTCTTTTCTCTTCCTTGTTGATTTGAGTTTCTTCTTCTTAGCTTGTTTGTGATGCTCGGATGAATGCACTTATGCCTCCTTGCAGTTTTTGTATTCCTCTTTTTTTATTATCTTTCTCAACCTCTTGTTGTCTTTTTTTGACCTTCTTCATTCCTCTTTCAATTTTTTAAGATAAATCTTTCGCACCTTTATCATCTCATGTTTTGTTCTTTTCCTTCCACATTTTTCTCCTCTCTTTCTTTCCTTAGTGCTCCACTCTTCTATGCTTCTTTCTTTCTTTTTCTTGGGGGTTCTTCTGAGGTTTGTTTTCTTTCCTTTGGTTTTCTCTTGATTTCTCTTTGTTGTTGTTTTTCACCAAATGATTTCTCCCTCAAATGCCTTCTTGTTGTTTCTTTCAATTGGTGATCAATTTCTTTTGCTTGGGCTGTGAAGTTCGGTCGTGGTTATATTTTTTAATCATTGTTTGTGCTTTCTAATTTATGGGCTCTTTGACTTTGAACATTTCCATAGTGTTAATACTATGGTGCAACTTTTTATGTGTTGGGCTTATTCTCTCTTTTTTGCATCTTGTAGCTTTTTAATCTCCATGTGAGAAGCTGTTTACAACTCCAGCCCAATTGTAGGAGTTTATTAACTCCAAATCCTCTACCATATCAAATGGTGATGTTATGATTGCTTGATTTTCATATGGTAGAAGAAATGATCCTATTGTTATGAAGATTAACAATTTGGTCTCCTTTTCGATTTGCTTGTTTCTATCCTTAATGATTTATTTTTTCTATCTTTTCCTTCACCTTTTCTTGGTTAAATTATTATAATTTCTTTGCTATGTGTCTAACCTTTGGCTTCACTGTTTTGAAGTTCTCACTTCATGTGCTAGGTCTCTCATTGGCATTCTTTTTTCTGTTAATTAATGTTAACTCTCTTCCTTCATTCTTCAGTATATCATTTTCTCTAAGTGAATAGCTATTAGTTTGTGCTTTAATTCTTCAAGCTCAAATTCCTTCATGTCAGTGTTGTATGCATTTACAAGTTATTCATATAATTTCTTATTTTTTAATTAGGGGTAAAGTTTTTCTTCTTTGACAAGTTAAGCAAATTAAGGTAATCTTTTTAAACTTCTCTTTGACATCTTCCTTGATGTGCTTTAGTCTTTTCTTAATGGAGAGAAAGGTGCACTTCTGATCAACCTCCTTGGAAAAAGAGAAGATGTGTTAAATGAAGAGAATCAACTAGTTGATACTTGTTTTTAATCGGTGGATTCTCATTTTCAACCAATGGATTCTTTGATTTCAACCGGTTGATTATCATTTTCAATTGATGAATTTAGTAGTTTAATCAAAAGAGTACAACACAAAATATTTGGTTTTTATTGGTTCAACTGATTTATTATTGATTTCAATCCATATATTGATAATTTTAATCAAAATTCAATTAGAATTATTTGAATTTTATTGTTTTTCACCAATTGATTTTAGTTTCCAACTAGTGTATTAAATATTTAACAAAAATGTTAGCATTTATTATTTTTATAAGTTGATTCTAGATTTTATCCAGTGGATCCTCATTTTTCATCAAATAATTTTTTTTTTCAACTAGTGTGTTGAAAATTTTAAGTAAAAGTTGACTAAAAATATTTGAATTTTATTATTTCTATCGTTGATTTTTGATCTTAATATGTGAATTTTTATTTTTAATCACTAAATCTAAAATTCTAGTAAAATATTTAATTTTTTATTATTTAGATCCGTTGATTCTTGATTCATGATTTCTAACTCGTGGATTCTTATTTTTAATAGATTAACTTAAAATTTGAGTAAAATATTTAACTTTTTATTTTTAATTTTAATTCGTAAATTTTTATTTTCATCGATTAACCCAAGATAGAGAGGAGGAAAACGTGGACGGATGTCACTTGGTGGTTGCCTCCAACGAAATGATTGGACGGAGCTCTTTTTTCCAAAGGGACTTTTTGGTAAAACGTTGGAGGTGACGTTTGGTTTGTCGAAACGTTCTTTTATACTTTATTATTTTAAACTTATTTAATAAAATTTAACGTCCATGCGTATTACGCTCACCCGGCCCCCCTCCTCTTCATCCACGTGTTGCATAGTGCGTTTTGCAACTCACGCCCAAAGAACTATTGATTAATGTGGAGAGGAGAAATAGCTCATGTTCTCTCTCTTTTGAGCATTGGAGGGAAAACTTTGTAATTTTTTTCGTATGAATTTTGTTATCGAAAATTTTACGAGGGACAAAGAATCCCAAATTACATCAACGGAGGAATTCGTGATGGTTGGGAGCGATGATTATTTAGAATATAATTAGCGGGATAATTTGAGTAGAAAAATCTCTCATGCCGAGTGAGGAAGAGTTTGGGAATTAGAAAAAGGGAGGAAAAGGAAAAAAAAAAGAAAAGATTAGAACGACGGTGACCCGTGAGGGAGAGATGGATGGGTCCAGTCAGAGTTTGATGAGTGAGGGCAGGCCCCGTCAACGGTGCCCGGTGACCGAGAGAGCAAGGACTTGACGCGACTGCTTGGCAGCACAGCACGGCTCCTCAGACTGAGAGGGCTCCGGTTGGCGCAGGCACCTCTCGCGCTGCCCGTGACCGCCCTTTTCCCGTTGGTCCTCCCACTGCTCAACCGCACTCGCGCGCCATTTAGAATCCCTGCCACCTGCCAGTCCCACCGCAATGACGCTTTTGCTCCCCCCTGCCACACACACATCCACATACCACACACCCCCCCCACCCCCCGCACCACACCGCCCCCTTCTACCCCCCTCCCGTAAACAGAGGGGACACGGGCGTCAATTAACTTGAAATGAACGCTCCCAAGTCGTCCAGACACGCAGTGACATGTCAGAGGGCGCGCAACACCTGGAAGGCTCCACCCTATTGCGCCAGGGAGGGGGGGACTAGTGAAAAATGCGGGCGATCGAAGGCCCCGCCCAAGGGGGGCCTCTTCGACTCTGTGCTATGGACGGTGGTGGTGGTGGCGCTTCTTCGTGGGAGGAGGCGCTCTCGGGCTTCCTCGATCCCTTGCCTCTGGAGCCGGCAGAGGACTCCGCCACCGGATCGGCGGCCCTCCCAGTGCCTCCCACTGCGGCGGCTTCTTCCTCGGTGGAGGGCGATTACTTGGGCTATCACATTCCGGAGGTGTGTATTGGCAACAAATCTGTGTGTGTGTGTGTTTGTTTGTTTGTTTTGTGGAGTGTGTTGACAACATCCTTTGGTTGATGTTGTCATATTTTCGTTTGTCACGTTGATGTGTGTGTATATGATGTGCGTGTGTGTTTTGATCATCATTGCGTTGTTAAGGTTAAAATGGTTAAACAGAGTACGTCGCTGTTGGAATGGTGTATGAAGAATGCATCAGATGTAGATTCTAAGGATGAGCGATTTGATCATTTTTTGAAGGATAATTTTTGTGCGCGATACATTTGAAAGTTGCTTTTCTTTTGAAGAGATAACGGGCAGAGGACTAAAGAAATATGCTCTTACCGTTCTTGCTTTTGGGTATTGGAGGAAGAGATTAAGGATATTTTAGCTGAAAGGCCAACAAGGTCTCCCCCGCCGTGCCCGCTCGTCTTTTCTTTTTAGTTCCTTCTGAGGATATTAGATAACATGGATGCTTTTGTTCTGTTGGCTGTGACCCTCTGAAAAAGAGGTAATTCCTTGTGCAACCGCTTATTTTCAGTTGAGGTTAGTTGTTTTCTGGTTAAGAGTTGCTCCAAGAGGGAAACGACTTTCCGCTTTGTCAAAGTGGTAATATTTACGTGAGTGAAGTGGGTTTGGAAAAATTAAGAGAATGTACCCGTGATACAATTTAGATGGGGGATCTTGATTGGTTTCATTTTATTCTTTTCTATTCAATGGTGGCTAGTTAAGGGTACCGAGGACACATTTTTAAGGTGCTTTTCGCCGAGTATAGTTATAAAGGAGGGTATATCATGATTTATCCAATGTGCTGGTAACAAATGTAAAATTACCTATTTATTACGTTTAAAAAATCTATTTATTCCATTTTACAATGTTTGAGAGGCCATTCTTTGCGGTTACATTTTTAGAAGATATCTTCTGGTCATTTTTGTTTTGCCACTAATTTCTCCATAAAGGAAGAAGAACTTAGCTTACACTAGTCATTGAAGAAAGCAACTTTATTTGGTTGAAATTTAAAAATCGTCCAAAAAAGGAATAAAGGCTTGATTTCGATCAATTATAATGAAGAGAATCATTCCAAATAGGATTTTTCACTCGTAGAAATTAAATACCATGTTGTAGCTCCACGGTCTTGTGCTTTTTAGCAGATTTACATGCGTCTAATTAAGATCCCAAAGGGCTGTATGCATTTGATTTTGGTATATCTATGTTCCTCCAGCTATTCTAGATTATAGGTTTTATTTTACTGTCTGCAGTTCAGAATTTATGATGGTTTGGATTTTAACATTGCCATGTCTATTCATATTTTGATTTCTGAAATCCAAGAAATCAACCAAATTTGACATTCACACATTTTCATGTCATGTTGTAATATTTGCTCTTCTATGCTATGATTTCTTTTTCCTTCCGACTTTTATGTGATTATATACTTAACAATATTTGTCGAAGGATTTTTTTTTTCTTTTTTTAACTGCATGGTCAGGCAATTTTGCTAGAGCTTGATGGGACCGTGGGAAGAGCATAAATTAAGGCCTCGTCTGGTAAAAGTTTAAAGTTTAAGATTGGGTAAGCTTTAAGAAATTGTAACGTTTGGGAATGATGGGGTAAGTGGTGGATTAGTAGGAGGCAGATGTGATGGCATACGTTGTTATTGGTTTTTGCTTGTACTTGTATTGAGAGTGGGTTGAAGGTAGATGTGATGGATGAGTTGAAATGGTGTAAGTAATCTTAGGAATTAATGTGATGGCTACTATTACCTAGCTCTCTTCATTTACTGAAGTAGCTCGCCTTGACATGCAGGATAATAGCTCGTTTTAATACTATGCCAAATGTGGCCTAAGTGTATGTACCATGAAACTCATATATACAGGCTATTCAAATAAGCAAGTGAAATTTAGAGAATGAGCAATGAGGAGAGGCATTCTATTTTGTTATCTCTACCAGATCAAGTCTGCACCAAATTCTTGTTGACTTATGATTCAAAAAAAACAATCTGGTTGATTTAAGTTGCACTTCCACCTCAGTAGAACCCAGATCAGGTACCTTTTCACGAAGAAAACTACAAGCTTTCTTCCTCATTAAAGCAATAACTCACATCCTAGGCCAGGAATTTGACTTCTGTCTTGTGGTTCCTCTGAGAGACCTAAAATCTAAGTAGAAGAGACAAGTCCGTTCTATGAAGAGAACAGGAAAGAATAATTTAGAGTATGAAATCCTAGGTGTCTAGCGTACTTGGTCAACTAAATGCTAAAATAGGGGGACACAACAAGAATTTGAGTGGTTTAGTGATAGTCTACTGGGCAGCATCTTCAATTTGTGTCATAACTTTGTTTCCAGTGGTGAAGATGAAGAATGTAGGCTCCAATTCTTCTGACAAAAATCCAACATTTTGGAGGCCCCTGGGTAGAACAATGCAGACTAAGAAAATCGTAAGGGCTTCTGATAATTGCTTTTCAAGTATGCCTCTTTTGATCTCCTAAATTCATGCTAGACATGTGGTAGTAGTACGTAGGGATGGAACTTTTTGGAGCTTAGAATCTACCCAGTGCTTTGGAAATCATGTAGTAATAGTGTTCCAATCTTCAACTTCTTGCTATTGTTGAAGATCCTTTACATCTATACAAAAATATTCTTCCCTAACCTTACGAACATCTAGGACCTCCATGAACTCTGTTAGGCAAGGAATGTAACCCATTTATCTTGTGTAATGATGCTAGGTTTCTGGATTAATATGTGGCACATCTGAAGGACACTAGACCTGAGGCCCTTGTAAAAATCATTTTACTTGTTTAAGAAAGACATCTGGTCAATACTTGGCTAGCCTGAGTATTCGGGCAAATAAGTTAGTTTCTTGATCGATTAACTAGTTGATATTTATACGGAGTTTTTTGTCATATTATATTCTTGCACAGGGAGTTTGTTTGTATGCTCTTGTAAGCTATCTGATTTTACATAGATTCCTCTAAATAGTTTATATGTATGCATGTTGTGCTACAAAGCTTATTTCTTTTGATAAATACCCCTAAAATTTGGTTTGAATGCGAAATTCACTATTTTTGACGGAAAAGCCAAAAGTAAATCCATTTTCCCTCCCTTTTATTAAGGTATTCAAATTAATGTGAAATTTTCCTTCCATTACCTTAGCCATAAAATTGTCATGATTTTCAACTCTTGCAATGTCTAGATCTCATTGCCAAAATCCTCATTTTTCTATTATTTTCTAAATATTTTTGATTATTATAGGCACTAATATCATAATTAACCTTGAAAGTAGTATAAATTACACCCTGTAATTAATTTATAAGTTTCTAATTGATGGAGGGGTATAAGTGTAAAATTGAGCAACTTTTCGAGGGCATTTATCTAAATATGGAAAATCCAGGGGCATATGTATAACATCAAGCATTTTATATGGATATCTGCATATGAATCCCCTTAAAAATATTGCTTGCAAAGTGCAATTACTTTTTGGAGTGATTTATGAAATATGTTCATGTTAAATATTTAGAACATTGAAGATACAAGATCGATTTATCCTATATGCTATATGTGAGAGTTTGGAACACATGGGGCCCTTCATATGAAGTGCTGACGTAACTTTATATGCTTGGTTTTGTCGTGGAGAATTGGATTGTTCGCCAAATTTATAGCTGCTTTATTATTACGATAAAGCTTTATAGGCATATTAGAAGGTGTACCCATGTTTATCAACATCATCTTTACCCAAAGCATTTTTGCGATCCTAGACGTCGTAGCTTTGTATTCTACCTCTGCACTTAATCTTGTTCAAACATTCTGTTTTTTGCTTCTCCAAATATGGGATTGCCATTTAGGAGAATCGCATCGTGTACCTATCAATTGAAAGTTGTTAGTAAAAGATAATCCTCTACCACGATTTTTCTTCAAGAAACAAACTAGTCACTGCACAAGCTTAAGACGAACATATGTAGGGGCATGCATGAATTGACTAATGACATTTGGAACAGATGTAATGTCAGGTCAGGTCAAGGTAAGATAGATCAGTTTTCCAATGATGTTTTGATATCTATGCTTTTGATGATCATAAAGAGGTTCACCATTTTTTAGACTCAAGTGATGATTAGCTGCAATAGGAGTTGTGTTGTAGTAGGTTTATGTCCAAGCTTTCCAGGGTTTTCCAACAAGTCTAAAATGTATTTTCTTGACATTCCTTGATCTCAAGTTCCTTCGCAAGTCTTCCTTTTAGGTTTTGAATTTCTTTATAAGCATCACCTGGAATTACCATATCATCAATATACACCAAGAAAAGAACAATTTTGTCTCTACAATGTTCTATAAACAAAGTATGATCACCATGTCCTTGCTTGTAGCATTGATTTTTCATGGCGACCCTCCATCTTTTAAATAAGCCTCTGGAGGCTATTTTAAGCCATAAAGGATTTTCCAAGTTTGCAACAGGTCGTGTTGATCATATCTTGTAGGCATATGCATGTAGACTTCCTCTTTGAGATTCCCATTCAAGAATGTGTTCTTAACATCTAGTTGGTACAATGGTCAAGAACACTAAATTGGCAAACCAAGAAGCAGCTGAACTGAGTTCATCTTCGCCTCTAGTGTAAACATCTCTCAATAATCCACTTTATATTTTTGTGTGAACTTTTTTGCCATTAGTTGAGCCTTGTACCTATCCACCTATCCATTTGCCTTAGATGTGATAGCATATACCCACTTGGAGTCTACTATGTGGGTGCTCTTGGGTATATTTATCACTTTCTAAGTACCATCTTTTATTTATGCCTTCATTTCCTCTTGCATTGCAGTCATCCACTGAGGATGAAGTTGTGCCTTTCCGACATTTTTACGAACAAAGGAAGTAGAAAGTGAAGAAAGGAAACACTTGTACAATGGACTAAAGCGAGAAACATATTTACCTATGTTGTATTTGGAGCATTTTGCATATCTTTAAGGTCGCCTAATTTCTCTTCTTTGATGTCTCTAGTCAATAGTACTCCCATTATTTTCATCACTTGTCCTTATAACCTTAACTTCCACCTCGTCAGGTTCAACAATGGGAGTAGGGATATTGTTGGCAGTTGGTGTGAGATTTTTAGATGAGCTAGGAATGGTATCTATGTTGACATTATTCTAAAAAGGGAATGTGGATAGGGTACATCTTATCTATGCTTTTATCATTGTTATTCTCCTTGCTACAAGTATCATTATTTTCTATATCATTACCATTTCACTTCCATCATCATTGTTTATAATGTGTGTGGAAGAAGAGAATAGAATGTCTTATTTGCTAATGGAATCTTAGGCCTCTTTATATAGAGAGGTTTAGGGAGAATTACATAGTAAGCCCTTATGTAAACATAAAAAGACACATGTACCCTTACGTAAGAATTCTAACATTTCCCTTTAAGCTGGAGCATATATATCCAACATGCTCAGTTTGGAACATAGAAAATCATTACGCTTTTGTGGAAGAGCTTTTGTGAAGATGTTTGCAATCTGCCATTCAGACGAAGTATTAGGAGGGCATATCTTCCCAGTGGAAATCATATCTCGAATAGAATGATAGTCCACTTCAATGTGTTTTGCGTGCTTATGGAAGACAGGGTTGGATGTGATAAAGGTGGCAGAGTTATCATAGAACATAGGCACTTGAGTCTTAACTTGAACACCAAGATCCTCTAGAAAATGAACTGATCACATAATCTCACAAGTAGTGTGCGTCATGTCTCTATACTTAACCTCAGCATTGGGTCAGGAGACCACACTGTACTTCTTGCTTCTCCATGTTATTAGATTTTCACCTAGAAATGCGGAATATCTAGTGGTAGATCTTTTATTTTTAACACTATTTGTATAGTTCGCATCAGAATATGGATTTAAATCAGTATGTCCATTGTTCTTCATTTAGTGACCTTTGCCTGGACTCCCTTTCAGATATCAGACGACACCACATGCTAGTTATTGTAGTGAGGACTCCCTATAAATTGGTTGGCTCTATTTACTGCAAAACTTATATCCGATCTAGTGAGTTTTCCAACAATACTCCTATACTTGACCTTGTCTTTAAATGGTGGATCATCTTCCCTTTTGAGCCTTTGCATTAGAAATAAGAGAAGGTTTGGTTCTAGGTAATCCAGTCTCCTTTAGAAGTTCCAGCATATACTTTCTCTGGGAGAGGGTCATGCCACTGGAATTCTTGGCAACTTCAATACCTAAGAAGTACCTCGATCTTCCCAGATCCTGGGTAATAAATGTCTTTTGCAAGAAAGTCTTCATCTCCTATATTCCCTTAGCATCATCTCTAATGAGAATCATATCATCCACATAGACAACAAGTACGATAGTACCAGATTCTCTTTGTTGTATAAAGACAGATTGATCAGAAGTGGACCTGCAGAACCCATATTTTGAATCTCAGAACTGAGCCTCTTAAATCAGGTTGGGGGATTTTGGTTGAGACTAGAGATCACCTTCCAGAGTCTACATATTTGCTTCTCAACCACGAAGTTAGGTGGTTGACCATTGTAGACCTACTCCTAAAGATCATATTATAGGAAGGTATTCTTTATATCAAGTTAGCATAAAAACCTGTTGTAATTCACAGCAAGAGAGAGGATGACTCTGACGAAATTCAGGTGTGTTGCCGGAGAAATGTATTAAAGTAGTCTATCCCATAAGTCTGGATATAGCCCTTAGCCACAAGTTTGGCCTTCAATCTCTTAATTGACCCATCGAGGTTTGTACTCAACAGTGTACACCCATATTCAGTCAACAACCTCGGTATATGTGGGAAGATCTGTCAACTACTACGTGCCATAGGAGATAAGAGCTGCCATCGCCTCCATTTCCTGGTGCCAACTAGGATCCTCTGGGGCAGCATGGTGGTGTCTAGGAATAGCTATGGCTGAAAGTGTTGTGGTGAATTTCTGTAGAGTGGGACTGAGATGATTAGTAGTAGTATAATTTGACATGGGGTGTAAAGTACAATACTCGACTGCCTTCCTAAGAGTAATAGGCGAGTCATCTAGCTGGCCAGAAGGAACACTCGGATTTGATGATAGCAGGGGTGATTGATTATCCACAGGGTCCTCAACCTGCGTAGTGGGCAAAGGAATATACAAAGGTGTTTTTTGGTGATGCTCATAGGTATGGGTGAACTAGTCAATAGAGGATCCTACCTCAAAAAAATAAGGAACACACTTAAGAAACGAGATATCTACAGACACATAGTAACATTTCCCTATAGGATCAAAACACCTGTACCTAAAAACACATACGTAATAGGCAACTTATTAGAGACCCTAAACAAATAAACAAAACACGTGTGGCCAAAATTCCATAGTGCCAGTGTTGCAACAATAACAAAGGAGTATCACCATCAAGCACCGAGGAGAGAAGGCGATTAATCAAGTAGGTGGCAATTAGTATGGCTTTCCCGAAAAATGTTTAGGAACATTAGCAACAAGCATAATGGTTCTCGAAACATCAAGAAGATGGTGCAATTTGTGCTTGGCAACCTTATTTTGCTATGAGGTATGCGCACAAGAAGTTTGGTGTAGGGTATCATTAACAGAAAGAAAATCATCCATATCTTTTTGTATAAACTCTAAAGCATTCTCGTTATGGAAGACTTTGATGTGCGTTGAGTAAAAATTCTGAACTTTATTGAAAAATTTTGGAATAACAATGGCAATTTTAGATCTACCTCTCAACAAAAAGGTCCAAGACAAACAACTAAAGTCATCAATAAAGACAACAAACTACTGATAGATACCGCGGTGATTTATTTGACAAGGATCCCATGCCTCACAATGAACCAAATCAAAAGTAGCAAGACTTTTATTATTTTGTTTGGGATGAAATGAAACTCTGTGATGCTTGTGGAAATGACAAGCCTCACAATCAAAGCTATTTGTAATAGAAGACTTAAGAAACATCTTTCGAAGACAAGAGGAAAGTGGATGACCCAGTCGACGATGTCAGATGACTGGATTAGTGGAAATTGAGGCTGCACTTGCAAAAAGATGAAGTTATCAATGTAGTAGAGACCATCTCACTAAATCTACCCATCAATCATCATCCCTATTCGAGTGTCTTGAAAATAAACAAAGTGCTCGTCAAAGGTCACATGATAGGTAAGTTCCTTGCATAATTGATACACAGATAATAACTCAAAGGAAATTTCACTGCATAATAAGTTTATGACAGCTTAAGCTTGTTAACGAAGTAAACACCACCAACTCTAGTGACAGGCGAGTACGATCCGTTCGCTAGACGGATCGAGGTAATAGTAGGTGCCTTGCGCACAGACAGAAGAACATCTTACTAGTCAGGTGATTGGAAGCACTTGAATTAATCACCTATGTTGAGGATGAGGAAGTGGTGGTCAGATTGGACGAATTGCTAGTAGTAGCCAGTGACGTAGTAGTGTCAAAGGTTCTAAATGTTGATTTTGACACTGATTTGATAAATTTCTAAGTGCACATTTCGAAGGCATGTCGAGACATGTCGTGGAAAAACTTGTATTTCAATGACATATTTTGATGATTTCTATCCCGAAAATAGTCCGTTTCTGAGGCACGTCGAGAACATCTCGAAGGTATGTCGACGCATGCTGATAAACATGGCATCTGTTTATCTTTTTCTCTCTCTTCTTCTCACCTCATCTCCTTCCCTACTATAACCTACCCCTTTACTCCACCAAGAGACCACCTTAAACCTTCTATTCTCTCCTTCGTGTGACCCAACAGAGGCTCTCCACCTCTCCTTCCTCTTCTCTATGAGGTGTGATCTACAGTGCCACCACAATCGAAATAACCAAACCCACTACTTTGACCATCGCAGCAATAGGCAGCAGCTACACCTACACATAGTAGCAGAGCAATAGCCAGTAGGCAGTGGCATGCCTCGAAATAGTCATGTCGACCGACATCATAGAAATAGTCAACATGGTTGAAATCGATATGGTCCTCAAAATATACTGTCAACACCTTTCTATTTCAATACCCTTCCGTATTGATATGGTCTTCCGCCCAAAACCCTCCATTTCGCTATCATGCTGAAGACATCTTGTATTGAATTGATATAATTGTGATAGGAAAATTTGATAAATACTTAAATAACTATCTATCTATCTAACTCTATAATCAAACAATCATAGAGTTAGTTAATCTCCTATAAACTCATGGATTTGCAAATCATTAAAGCCTACAACCAGATCTAAATCTAATGATTGTAGTTTAAATCTAGCTTGGAGAATAAAAAATAAATACTATTTAATTTTAGAGAAGCTAAATTACCTTAAAGTTTTAACAAATAGAGAGAGAAAATACTTGCTATAGTTCTTTTCATTCCAACTAGCTTGCGACAATAGTAATGGGTAGAAATGGGTTATTAAGTTGCCTATGTTAACCTTAAAATACGATAATAGCCTAAAAATTGTACTTAGCATCGTCTATTTCGCTGATATCATCAATCTATTATTTTGATATTTGGCAAAATAGTGATGACATTCTTGCATTTCGACATTACATGTATGTCGATATAACCTCATATTAGAAAAGGCCATATCTTTAGCATGCTATGGGCATGCCGTGGGCATTCAGAACACTGGTAGTGTTAGATGGAGTAGATTGTTTGAGAATATCATCGGGCGGGCATAGTCATACACTGGCTAGAAGTCGGAATTATAGAGATCTCCCCCTGAACCAGAGTAGCAACGGTGGAGCGTCCAAGGTGGTCAAACTTGGCCAAGCATTGCTTCGAAGGGTGGTTTGTTTGCTGATAGTGAATGCAGGTATCATAGATATGACCTTGTCCATGTCCTTGTTCAACACCATATATGTGTCCAGTACCACCAACAAGGCTACCATGCCCTCTTGAAACGGCAAAAGTAGATGCCTTTGCAGTAGGTGCTTGAGAAGTAAAAGTAGATACCACTAATAGGCTAGCGCTAGTGGAGATTTTCTGCAGTCGTGGACATATTGCCTCCAAATCGGGAACTCCAGATCGGGAATCTCGTCTAAAGTCAGAATCTGCTTCGAGGAGATGAGAATCGAGAATTTGAATCATCCAAAAATCTTTAGACCTCCAAGTTTATCTCTGTCGCTCTCGGTGTCATAGTAGGATGATTGGAAAATATTTACCTTCTTAGAGAGTCCTTCCATCTCAGTATAATAGTTAACCAGAGCATGATTTCCCTGAGATGAGGTAGGGTTTTAAATATCGATGGTATGTCGTTGAAATGGCATTTTTTTGGGAATGGCCATACCGACATGGAATAGCTGTTGAGAAGTAGGAATGCTGCTGGCATGTTGATATGCCAATGTTGCTTTACTTGGGCCTGTTGCACGTTGCTGCCTGGGCCTGCTGCCGCTGCACTGCAGCATCGGTCCTCCTTTCCCTTCAAATTTACACTAAGCTTTTATGTTATCCTAAAGTTCAAAACTTGTCCATCTAGTTCTCTATAACTAATGTGCACCCTTTCTTTTTACATCAAACTAAGAACAATAACTTTTTAAAGGTGGACAAAAATGTTCTATTGTATCCCTGAAAGACCAAGACCAAATCACATCATTTTTAATCCC
The DNA here is from genome assembly GCA_037157565.1 of Thalassia testudinum. Lineage (NCBI taxonomy): Eukaryota > Viridiplantae > Streptophyta > Magnoliopsida > Alismatales > Hydrocharitaceae > Thalassia > Thalassia testudinum. The sequence continues at coordinate 97,102,554 of JAZHRO010000002.1, forward strand.
CAAAAATATCCTTCAATCATTCAATGTATCATCGAACAATCATTGAATTGTATAATGTACGAGTTGTGCATTCACACAATATGTCACGTCATCACTGATGAACGTAATAATAGAAAAGTTATAAAATAATAATCGACAAATTCGTTTGCGTATTGACTATTGTAAAAATTCAATAAAGAATAAAATATAATGAATGAAATGATTGTGTCACTGACGTATGTAATCATAAAAATAGGCATGTCCACATCGTGCCTTCGGCATGTCCATCGAAAAATGGGCATTTCTATGGTGTACCTTTGGTATGTCGGCGAAATGCACACTTACAATTTAATCGGCGTGCGCTAAATCGATATTTTGAACCTTAAGTGAGGACTAGATGACGTGGTTAGATTTCTTTACTAGGTTCTCCCAAATCTCTCTAGTGGTTTTCTTGTAAAGTAGATTGGCCACAATATGTGACTTTATGCTATTTATTATCCAATTTATCATCAAAGAGTTGTCCTACTCCCACGGTTCAAACCCAACATCAGTGGCCTTTGAAGGATCCTTCGTGATGATAGAAATATGTTTCTAGCCACTAACAAAAATCTTAATTGCTTGTGGCTAAAGGAGATAGTTTTAGGCACCATTAAGCTTCACAGAGGTGCCCTGGAGCACCAATGAAGCCAAGGAAATCGGCAGCTTGACTTCAATCTAAATGGAAGCAAATAGAGACACTAATCCGATATTTCCTTAAGAATAGGAGGCCATAATGTGTCTTGGGTCATCTTGGAGAGAAGAAACACAACCCAAGACACGAACAGGAGATCCGGGGTCATGATCGAGAGCCTACACCACCACCAAGGAGCGAAGCAAGCATCTAGGTCGTGAGGAAGGCCCCTAACAGACCCTAGGTGGTGTTATAGGAGACATACGTTGTAGCAAGACTTTAACGATGGTAGGGGGCCTTGGGGCAATGCTATAGGGCGATGATGGAACCCCTGGCGACGATATAGGGTAGTGAGATTCTCCAATGGTGTTGTAGGAGCCTTGGGGCTATGTTGCAGGGCAGTGAGGAGGGTCAGCAGTGGTGCCAGGAAGCCTAGCAATGTTGTAGTGGCCTTGGCGGCGTTGCTGAGAGTCGCTGGAGGTTGGTGTGGTGTGTAGTGGCAAGAGAAAGAGAGAGGGTTGTCGTCGTTGAGAAGAAGAGAGAGAAAGAGACAAGAAGTTTCCTTTCTCTTCTTTAGGATTTTGGGTGGAGAAGGGCACTTGAGCTCGAAGGGGTCTAGAACCTACCCTGATACCATGTGGAAGAAGAGAATAGAATGTCTTATTTAGTAATGGAAACCTAGGCCTCTTTATATAGAGAGAGGCTAAGGGAGAATTACATAGTAAGGCTCTTAGGCAAAAATAAAAAGATGCATACACCTTTAAATAAGAATTTCAACAACAGGAATAGGGTTAGGATAAACAACCACATGTTCATTAGTTTTCTTAGGTTGAGGCTCTTATCTACCATTCTAACTCTCATCTCCACCATTAACCATATCGTCAAAAACAAAGATGTCAAACTGAATGTCAAAATCCTCTTCACTTTTACTCTTCCCTTGAAGAGGGTTATTGGCCTAAAAATAAAATTCAATTTCTAGAAAGGTAATGTTTCTTGTAACATTGTTTTCATGTAGATGGATCTAGGCATTTGTAGCCCTTGTGTGCGTTTGAGTAACCCATGAACACCCCTTTGATGCATCTTGAGTTAAATTTAGATTGTCCAAGGTGTAAGATATGCATATAACACGCATAGATGAAAGCCTTCGAACAAAGAGGAAATTGACTTCTTTTTGTAACAAGTTAGGAGATAGGATTCTTTCCATTGAGTACTTCACTTGGCATACGATTAATCAAGTATGCTGTTGGCAGTATTACTTTAGGCTAGTAATTCCTGAGGACTTTTCCTTGGAGTAATAAGGCTCGTGTCACATTCCAAAGATGCACATTTTTCCTCTATGAAATGTCATTTTGCTAAGAGCATGATGTCTTATGTGCAATCCTCTTTTCTTCGAAAAATGTCATTAGAGAGCCCTTAGTGTATTCACGGGCATTGTCTGATATGAAGATTTGAACTCTCGTTTGAACTTAATTCGCGACCATATTAACAAAACTTCGAATGGTACGAGGAATCTCTACTTTACTCTTTATCAAATAAACAAGTATGCATTTAGAGTAGTCATTGATAAACATGACAAAGTATTTGTACCTTGCCTTAAATTTTAACATTTTTAGGTCGCCACGCATTCGAATCAAAGAGCTTTTATGGTTAGACTCAGTAAATGAAACTCTACGATGATTTGCAAATTGATGCACTTCACAATGCATATCTTGCAAATTAATTCTTGCAAAGAGGTCTGGAAATAATCTATGCGAAGCTGAAAAACTAAGGTGCCCAAGCTGTCTGTGCCATAGGAGAAAATCTCAAATCTTAGCAGTGTTTGTCCCCGGAGATTGTAACATAGCTGGAAGGGTTGGGTCAATCTTTTATATGACCCATTACATTTATGTGCAATCCCATTTTCATTTCCTCTTTTAAGACCTCGTAAGACACATCTATTATCATAAAAAATAAGTTTACACTTCTGATCTTACTAACTGAGAGAGATCTGGAATATGAAGGGCATTATTAAGGTGAGCACTGATCAGAAGATGTGTATTACCTTTCTCAACCACCTTTACACAAGAATCATCTACATCTGCGGGATGAAAATTACAAAGACTAGCCATAAGAATAAAAAACTCCAACAAGATAAATAGGACCACTTGCATCCTTCGCTCACCATGGGACTACAACCAGGTGCCACAACTAACGAGACCACCTGCTCTTTTCATAAGGAGGAGAATACAATTAGGTATACAAAACTCATAAATAAAAGGGGATGAAATATACCTTAGTCCAAGATTTTGATTCCAAATGTCACCAACCTTGGAAAGAAAACTTTGCTAATAAGGTTGTGCACTGGTCAACTAGATTTTTTTTCCACTTGACCTGTTGGCATTGCTTGAACTTCTTTTTATAGCCCTCTAGCAAGTCCCAAACATGTAAGGAAGGCCCCAAGCTTCCCTACGTACAAGGCTACCATGAGCATGACCAGCACTACGAACAACACTACCACTACAGGACACCTTATCATGATGCAATCACCATGAACAATGATGTGAAGGCCTCAATGCATTTGTAGAGTCCCACAACTTGCATAACTTGTGGCATCCTTCGACACACGTGTGTTGGGTGTCCCTAATAATTGTGGATCAAAATTTGCTGTGATGCCATGTAGAGGTGAAAGCAAAAAGAATAGAGAAATTAATCGCACATGAATCGAGATTTACATGGAAACCCTCCTTAATGAGAAAGAAAATCATAGGAGCGAGAGTCCTAGACCTTTCTTAATGGAGGCTAGGGATTTTCTTCTATTAGAAAGTAAGAAAAGAGAGGGTGTAGAATATATAGTATCCTGTGTTATATGGATCTACCCCAAGGTCCATGTTGAGTTATGGAAGTATTTGATATTTTCTACTTTCTTGTGGGGTACTTGTATAATTTACCCAGTTCTTTTTCATATAAAAGAGGGGTTAGGGTTTCTTTTGGGGGTTAATGCATTCATTTAGTCTCACATGATATTGGAGTAGTGGTTCTCAGTCGGTATTCTGATATTCCACTAAAAAATCTTCCACAAGATGATTGAATCACCAACTTAGTGGATGTCCACAGTGTCGCCACCACCACCGGTAGGGGCAACGACATTGCAGAAGACAGCGATTGCACTACAACCATCGCTGGACAGACCGACAACGTTGGTTGTGTCGCCATTGGCTTATTTGGTAGGCCCAATGCCACTGCTAGGGGGCCTTCGTTGCCAGCAATGGCCACTGTTGTGAGTGGTCCTTGATCTCTTGGAGTTGGAATCGTGATTTGTGTGAGCTGTCTTCTCTCACGTGTAGTTTGGTTGGTGATGAGTCTTTTCTCACCCTCGATCGACCAATTTGACCTGAAAAGCGGGTTGATTTTAGATTCTATTGGGCTCGTGTGTGCACCCCAAGAAGTTGTGGAGAAGAAAAAGAGGGTCAGGAGCACATAGATGATCGATTTGGGAGCTACTATTCATCTCACAGGAGAGAGATCATTAGATAGGCCCTGTAGTTCCACGAGGGTTGGGCATGTAGATGTGACTCCAAAGATGAAGATTGAGGTGTATTACGCTCTCGTGTTAACAATGAATCTCTTGTCTGAGTCATACTTGCAGAGATCTTGGATGCCTAGTTGTCTTTGATGAGAAGCACTATTACTTCCAAGATCATTAGACATTAGAGATTGTAGGGGGAGGCATAGGGAGAGATGAGTTGTACTACTTAGACACACCCACCTTATTTACTGGAGTGGGGTCCATTACTCGTGATCCATTGTTGTGGCATAGGAGACTCTGGCATCCCTTAATGAATTTGTGATGTTCCTAGAGTTGTCAAATTCCCTGACTCTAGAGTTCGAGGATTGTTAGCTAGGGAAGCACCACAGGAGTAGTTGCCCTCGGAGAGATGATGGATTTAGTATGGTACCCTTTACCATGGTACATTGTGACGTTTGGGGGCCTTCTAGAGCTACCACTCTAGGCGGGTATAGATATTTTGCAATGTTTGTTGATGATTACAGTCGTCTTGGGTTTTTTTGATGAAGGCTCGAAGCGAGATTCCCTCCATTGTGCAGTAGTTTCTTTTGGAGGTGCGAACTTAGTATGGCACCACAGTTCGAGTTTTCTGCAGTGATAATGCACTTGAGTTTATGCATGAGGATTTGTAGGAGGTTTTTTGTTCCTGGGGAATTATTTACCAGACATCATGTGTTTATACTTCCTAGTAGAATGAGATTGCTGAGTGTAAGTTGCGATATCTCCTCGATATTTGTAGTATCTTACTGTCTCACATGAAAGTTTCTGAGGTGATGGCATATTCATAGCAGCATATTTAATCAATTGGGTGCCATGTTATGTGCTTCATGATTAGATTCCATGATTCCATGTCAGACTATATATTTAGGGTGCAGTAGGCCGTGCCCCTACCTTTGAGAGTGTTTGGGTGCATATGCTGTTGAGTTATGGTGTAGTATTGTGAGGGGCTAGTTGTCACTTTTTTTCTTGTTGGACTCATGGTTTTATCTCTCTTGTCACTCTCTATGTAAAGAGATAAGGATTGCTTAATAAAATAAGACTTTTTTTTCTCTTCAACTTGGTTTCAGAGCACCAGGCTGGGGATACCACCAAATAAACCCTAACCCTACCTTAAGCCACACCTCCATCGGATACCATTGGCATCATCGGCGGCAGTGCCAGCGCCCCAATGTTGTCGCAGTAGTAGCAGCACTGCTTAGGGCTGCGGGAGCCATCCCCATGGAATCAGCAGTGCCAGCAGTGTTGCCTTGACTCCAGCAATGTCGCCTTGCCGCCTTCAGGCCTTAGGCGCTGCTTCGTCGCCTCTATAGGCTTGCAGCACTAGTAGACATCGCTTGAGGGCTGTGCGAACCCCTGCAGCGTCGCCTCGCCACCTAGTGCAGCTGTGACTGTCACCTGAGCTCTACTTAACGTGGCTGAGATCGCCTTCAGTTGTTGTAGGGGGATTCTTGAGTGTTGTGGAGAGGGAGATGTGAAGCAAGAACCTCCCTACGGTTGGTATGACCTCCTTGATCTCTTGATCTGATCTGGGGTGTGTATTTCCCATTGTAAATGTTTATTTTGGGGTGTGTATTCCTCAGTGAAGTGTTGGAGTTTTGTTTGTGGATTGTGGGGTGTGTATTCCCAAAGTTGTTGGTGTTTTATTCAGAATTTCAGATCTGCTGGTTGGGCTTATTTGTGTGTTTGAAGCTACCATGTCGGCATTAGATGATTCTAAGGTGTCTTCAGGGTAGAATACAGAGAGCGGGGTGTATAAGAGCCCCTTCTTTGCTCTTATTACAAAATTGGATGAGACCAATTACCTTAGTTGGTCTCAAAACATTTTTTGTTATTGTGGAAGGTTATGATAAGAAGCATGTGCTTCTGGAAGCACCACTTGAGCAGAAAACAAGAAAATATGCACCTTGGAATCGAGATAATGCTATGGTAAGAGCCTGGATCCTGAATAGCGTTATTTCAAGGATTGGTGATGAAGTGATGTACTACAGTTCCGCCAAAGAGATATGGGATGGCTTGAAGTCGGCTTATTCACTTGAGTTGAATTCAACTCAAGTATTTCATATTCACTTTGATTTGTGTCATCTCAAGTAGGAGGAGATGAGTTTGTCTCAGTATTACTTCACTATGAAAGGATTATTAGAGAAATATATAATGCATGCAGATCGATGTGTACTTCGTCTACGTGTAGAGATCACAGGAAGGAGTTTGCAGCTCACATGTTCCTCGCAGGGCTAAGCGATCACTATTCAGCAACTCGTTCACAGATTCTTACTCTCTGAGCTCCCGCCTATTGAGGAAATTTACAGGAGGCTTACTAGGATGTAAATTCAGCCTACTTGTGATGCAGTTGTTACCTTTACATCTTCGGCTCATGCTGCTATTAGCATTCGTGTAGGTCGTGGAAGCTTCTTTCGTAGCAAAGGGAGAGGTCGAACTGACGGTGGTTGCGGCAAGCCTACATGTTCTTACTGTGGCAGGCTTGGCCATGTCGAGGCTAAATGTTGGAATAAGTTGGGCCGTCCTACTATGGCCAACTAGGCTTCTGTTACAGCTTCTCCAGGTGTGAGCACCGAGGCAGTATTTCTTGCAGAAGCAGACTATAATGCTGTTATGTAACGGCTAGCACAGTTGACCCATTAGCAGCGTCAATCCTCCGACATTATAGCTTATGCATCTGCATTAGGTACGAATGGATCATGGTTGATTGATTCAGGTGCATGTGATCGTTTGACAGGAAATTCCTAGTACTTTAGGGGATTACAAAAGACATCCCAAGAACATTCATCTAGTTGGTAGACGATAGACATGCCCCAATCTATGGTAAGGGAGTGGTATCTGTTACACCCTCTATGCATCTTGATGATGTATATTATGTGCTGGACATAAGAATACAACTGCTATCTGTTAGTTTTATTACTAAGTAGTTGAATTGTCGAGTTATTTTTGATGCTGTCGGATGTACTTTTTAGGATCTCATGACGGGGAGGATGATTGGTGGTGGCCATGAGGAGGGGGTGTACATCGGTTAGTTCAGAGTCCAGTTGCTGTAGCCTGTCAGACGAGTACTGCAGGGAGTGCCTTGCAGTGGCACAGAAGACTAGGTCATCCTTCCCTCGACAAACTACGCCATGTCATACCTCACTTGCCTCCTACCATGGAGATTTAGTGTGATGCATGCCATCTGGGGAAGCATCATCGTGCTAGCTTTCCAGCATCTATTGAGTCTATCAGTTCTGCCTATTTTGATTTATTACATTGTGATATCTGGGGTCCTAGCCGTGTAGCAGATCGCCAGAATTTTAGATATTATCTGTTATTTGTGGATGATTTTTCATGCATATTTTGAGTTTTTTGATGAGGAATAAATCTGGCTCATTGGTTCAGCAATTTGTGATGTTTGTAAAAAATCAATTTGGTGTATGTATCAAGAAAATTAGAAGAGATAATGTATTAGAATTCTGTACAAAGAAACTGACTGATTTGCATGGATCACTGGGCATTGTACATCAGACATCATGTTCTCATACATCATAGCAAAATGGGATAGTTGCAAGGAAACACCGTCACATTCTGGATACAGCTAGAGCTTTATTTATCCAGAACAATGTTCCACATAGATACTGGGGTGATGTGATTGTTACTGCTTGTTATCTCATTAACAGGCTTCCTTCTGTGTTACATGAGTAGATTCCATAGAGTATCTTATATTCTGATGCTGATTTATTTCTTCTGCCACCAAAAACCTTTGGGTGTGGCATTTGTACATCTCCTTTGGCTTGGTCGTGGCAGTTAAGTGTATATTTTTGGGATAGTCACGCATACAGAAGGGATACAGGTGTTTTGAGACCATATATCAGAAATATTATGTGAATGCAGATGTGACTTTTCATGAGTCTATCTCTTATTTTTCTACCTCAGGTCATCAGTTGAAAGAGATAGAGGTGGTTGCTCCTATGCCTGTACCTCCTATAGCTTTGGAGGATTTTTTTCAGAGCAGTGGTGTATCTACTACTAATCACACTGTGGGCACTTTCAGACCTGTATCACCTAATGAAAAAACATTTAAGGGTGCTACATATCAGCTGTTAGTCACTTACAGAGACATGACACACCCCCTCGTCTTCAGTTCCTACTGAGCCACCATCATCCTCCTCCGTTTAGGTATGTATTGGGAATACTGATGATTCTTCTACTCATGTGTCTTTAGGGTCCCCTTCTCTGCTCACAGATGAGGATATTTCCATTGCTATCAGGAAGGCTCCGAAATCCTGTGCACTGTATCGTGTTGTTTCTGCAGGTTCTCTTGGGTTCGAGTTTCATGCTGTTACAGCAGCAGTTTCTAGTACGGAGATACCTACTTCCTACCAGCATGCGCTTCTACATCCACATTGGAAGGCGGCTAGGGAAGAGATGTCGGCACTTACTAATAGTGGTACGTGGGAGTTGTTTGCCTTGCCTTCAGGTGCGCACTTAATTGGAGTTAGATGGGTATTTGCCCTGAAATACAACCCTTTTGGTCTATTTCTCGATATAAGGCTTGCCTTGTAGCCAAAGGACTCACCCAGACCTATGGGGTGCATTTCTTTGACACTTTTTCTCCTGTGGCATGACTCTCCACGTCTGTATTTTTATCTCTGTTGCAGCCTATTATGGATGGCATCTTCACCAGCTTGATATCAAAAATACTTTCTTATATGGAGATTTTGAGGAAGAGATGTACATGTAGTAGCCACCTGGTTTTGAGGTTCAGGTAGAGTATGCAAACTTCGTAAGGCTATTTATGGCCTTATCCAGAGCCCTCGAGCCTGATTTCAGCGTTTGTCTGAGGCACTCTCTATGATTGGGATGCAAAGATCTTCATCTGATCATTCTTTCTTTGTTAGGAAGACCAGTACTGGTACAATGGCTTTGTTGGTATATGTTGATGACCTTATTCTTACAGGCGATGATGTAGATGGTATTACTCAAGTGAAGAAGTATTTGGCTCATCAGTTTGTCATGAAGGATCTTGAGAAGGTGAGATATTTTTTGAGCATTGAGATCGCTACGAGCAAGCAAGGCATAGTGATATCTCAGAGGAAGTATGCACTTGATATTCTTTAGGAGAGAGGTATGCTGGAATCCAAGAAAGCCAACATACCTATGGACCCTAAAGTTCATTTATTTGAGGATATAGTGAAGCTAAATGACAAGGTCTATTGGCAGTTTGTTGGAAAGTTATTGTATCTAACCATCACTAGACCAGACATTAGCCTTGCAGTGGGTAAGCTAAGTCAATTCTTAGACAAGCTCATTGATGATCACTACCAGGTGATTATGCAAGTGTTGAAGTATATTAAGGGATGTTCAGGTAGAGGCATTTTATTCTAGAGGAAGAAGGGTCTTATGTCTATGGTAGCTTATTTTAATGCAGATTATGTAGAAGACGTGGCAGACAGGTGGTCTACTACTGGTTTTTGCACATTTGTGGCTGAAAATTTGGTGACCTCGAGAAGCAAGAAACAGAGGGTTGTGTTACGCTCTAGTGTTGATTCTGAATACAAGGCTATGGCTCATATTGCAGTTGAGATGATATAGATCTGATCTTTGCTAAGAGATCTTCATGTTGAAATTCAGGAGCCTATGGAGATGCATTGTGATAATTGGCCTGTGATATATATTGCTAATAATATCATGTTTCATTAGAGGACGAAACATGAGGAAGTTGATTGTCATTATACTAGGAGTCTAATTTAGCAAGATTTACTTCGTATTACGTGTCTTGCTTCTATTGACCAGACGGATGATATTTTTACCAAGTCACTACCTCACCCCAAATATGAGAAGTATAGAAACAAGCTGAGCATGGTGATATATATGCTTCAGCTTGAGGGGGAGTGTTGAGTTACGTTGTAGTATTGTGAGGGGCTAGTTGTCACTTTTTTTTTTCTTGTTGGACTCATGGTGTTATTTCTCCCTTGTTTCTCTCTATATAAAGAGACAGGGACTTCCTAATAAAATAAGACTTCTTTTTCTCTTCAACTTATGCTTGGACTAGAATCATGATAGTTAGGATAAGTTTACTTCCAGTGTGAGGAATTGTGTCTTCTTTGGTTACTCTAGGATGTAGAAGGGCTACAGATGTTATGATCTAGTTCGTAGGAGATATGTTACTGCAGTTATGACCTTCTTTGAGAAGATTTCCTACTTTTTAGAAGGGTAATCTATAGAGGTTGTCGTATAGGAGATATAGATCTATCACAGGACACCATAGTTAGCTTCCAGAGAGATGAGCCTATACAACATACTGCCTCTCCAGACAGGAGCCACTCAAATGGGGATGAGGAGCTTGTGTAGAGGATATCTACTAGCATATGTACTCGTCACCCCATGTCCCAGTACATTGCGATTTCCCATCTGGAGGAGGATAAACAATTTGCCTCAGCGATTACCACTATCGTAGTTCGCAGAGATTTTACTTAGGCCTCTTAGGATCCTAGGTGGAGAGCTGTTATGGATGAGGAGATGTAGGCTTTACAGTCTAGAGAGACGTGGGACCTTGTGCTATGGCCTAAAGATGTTACAGTTGTTGGTTGCTGATGGGTATATACCATGAAGTATAGATCAAATGGGATAGTTGATAGGTACAAGGTCAGACTAGTTGCCAAAGGATTCACCTAAACATGTGCGGTGGATTACTTTGCAACCTTTTCACCTGTTGCTCGAATTATCTCCTTTAGGATTATTCTTTCTGTTACAGTAGATTACAAGTGGCCTTTATATAAAGATCTAGGTGAGGTGTATATGAGACAACCATCAGGGTATGATGCTTATGGGGAGTTTGTGTATTGATTGCGGAAGGCTATCTATGGCCTGAAACAGGGTCCATGAGACTGGTTTGAGAGGCTAAATTTAGAGGTTGGGAAGATAGGGATTTAACGGTCTACTATTGATCACTATTTTTATTTGGATGACAGAGCATGGTGGTTTCTGGAGAGTTGTTATTTTGACAGTCTATTTGGATGACATGATCTTGACCGGTGATGATGTAGATGGGATGGTGCAGATGAAAGCATTTCTATAGTTCACTTTTGTCACCAAAGATTTAGGTGACCTTCGGTACTTTTTGAGGATTGAGGCCATTTGGTAGGGAGCTAGCTTATTTTTATTGTTGAGTGTTATGATGTGTTTTCTCTTTTATCTTTTTTTCTGGGTGTCTATGTAATTAACCTAGCTTGTTCTATTATAAAAGAGAGGCTAAGGTTTCTTTTAAGAGGTAATGCATCACTTTTTCTCAATATGGTATCAGAGTAGCGATCCTAGGTTGGTACTATGATATTCTACTAAACTTACCCAAAAAGATGATCGAATCACTAATCCAAGGGTGATTCGATGGAAGAAGTTGGACCAAATCACAACAGCAGTAGCATCGATGCAGTAGAAAGGTCTCCCACTGCTGCTACCGTCGCTAAGAGGCTTGCTGGCCACGCTGGTAGCATTGTCGGTAGACTCTATGTCGTTGCAGGAGGTGCTGGTTGTTTGCCAACTACCCATTAGGCTGGTATTGGCCTGGTTTCATAGTTGATGATGTGACTTGCTTGTTGAGGCTTCTTTTATGCCTAGTATATGTGATGATGAGTCTTCTCTCATCATTGATGATGAAGGTCCTTTCCTTAAGCACAATGATCCTTTTCTCATGCAAAGATGTGATTGGTGCAAGAAAATGGGTTGTTTCAGATTTGTAGGGGCTTATGTGTGCAGCCCAAGTAGAATTGAAGAAGAAGAGGGTCGAAGGAGCAAGGGTCGTCAATTTTGGTGCTTCTATTCATCTTACAGGAGATATAGAGCAACTGGGGAATCTTACGGTTCCATGTAGCATTAGAGATGTTAGAGTGGCCAATGGAGCTACATCACTAATCACCGTAGTTGGGAGTGTGCTTGATGATCTACCTGAATGTTTCAAAGCAATTCTGGGGAGATGCTATACTTGCTGCAGTGTACTTGATTAATTAGGTGCCTTCTTCCGTGCTTAGAGGACATATTTGTATCAGGTGATTTATCTAGATTGTGTTAGGACATTTGCTTTGTCGTTAAGGATCTTTGGGTGCACTTGTTTTGTACAGGTGTATGGCAATCAGGACAAGTTCTCTCCTTGAGTTGTCAAATGTGTCTTTCTTGGGTATTCTAGGATACAGAAGGGTTATAGATGCTATGATCCTATCCACAGGTGGTACATTGGCATAACAAATGTAGCATTCTTTTAGAAGATCCCATACTTCTCAGAAGAAGGAATGTACATACAGGTTGCCTTAGAGGAGACCCAGGTTTACCATCGGAGAGCGTTGACTGTACCTGACACTACGCCTCTTCTTGCTGTATCAAATGGAGAGTGGCTCAGACACTGAGGAGTAGGTTGTTCAGAGAAGGCCCAATAGTGCATGCACTACTTATTCTATGTCCTAGCACATAGGGGTCTTACATCTTGAGGACGAAGAGAGATAATTTGGCTCGGCTATCACCACTACAGTTATTTCTAAAGATTTTTCTCAGGCCTTATAGGACTCCATGTGGCATGCAACGAAGGATGAAGAGATGCATGCATTATACTTTTGGAACATGGGATTTTGTGTCATGTCCTTTAGATACTATAGTAGTTGACTGTAAATGGGTATATACCATTAAGTATAAAGTTAATGGGACGGTGGACAGGTACAAGGCCAGGTTTGTTGCCAAGGTGTTTATCCAGACATATGGGGTAGACTACCTAGAGACCTTACCCATGGCTTGCATTACTTCTGTAAGGATTATTATCTCAGTTGCAATAGTTCGGCAATGGCCACTATATCAGTTGGATATTAAAAATGCTATTTTGTATGGTACTTTTATCGGAGGAGGTGTACATGCGATAGTTAGCAAGGTACAATGTTTAGGGGAGCTTGTTTGTCTTCTGAGGAAGGTTATCTATGGCTTGAAGCAGAGTCCACGTACCTGGTTTGACAGGTCGAGCTCAGAGATTGAGAAAATTAGGTTCTAGCGATTCAATGTAGATCATTCTATCTTCATCAGGAGGACTAGGTAGGGCAATACTGATCGAGTGGTTGTCCTTATTTCTTATGTAGCTGATATGGTCCTTACTGGTGATGATAAGGATGGGATTATCTAGACAAAGTATTTCTGCAGTCTACGTTTGTTACCAAAGATCTGGGTGATCTTCGATACTTCTTAGGGATAAAAGCAGTTTGATGGGGGATGAGTCTTGCCCTGTCCCAGAGACAGTACATTTTGCAAATTCTTGAGGAGGTTGGATTGCTTGGGTCCAAGCCCTTTGGTATACCAGTAGAGTCTCAGCCTACTCACACTATTGATGAGGATCCATTGTATGAGAATGTTGCCAGATATCACAGCACTATTGGGTGGTCTCCACTTGACCATTACGAGGCCTGACATTAGTTTCACAGTAAGCAGAGCTAGTCAGTATATGCAGATCCCTCGATATAGTCATTGGCATGAGGTGTGCCTTATTTTGAGGTGTCTCAAAGGGACTCCAAGGAAAGGATTGTACTACAGAGACGGAGGAAATCTTGATAGCCTGTTTAGATGCGAACTATGCTGGATCTGCGGATGATGATGATCTACTTCAGGATATGCAGTTTATCTTGGTGGGAATATAGTTTCTTGGAGAAATAAGAAGAAAAATGTGTGGTTCTCTCAAGTGTAGAGGTATAATATTGGGCAATGGTTTAGGCGGCTTGTGGGATTACGTGGATTGTTAGTTTTCTATATGACTTGGGTATTCAGGTTGGTATGCAAGTTCCACTTTTTTGTAACAAGTTTGCAATGTATATTGTTTTGAATATGATCTTTCATGAAAAGACTACACATATTGTTATTTTGTGCATGATGCAGTTTTAACAGGAAATATTATTACTCTCTAGTAGATATCTTTACTAAGCCATTGAAGAAGCGTCTTGGTTTCCTATGTAGCAAGTTGGGCTTCATTGACATATACATCCTAACTTGAGAGGAAGTGTTGAGTATGAGGATGTATTTCCTATTTAATCTTTCTTTTTGGGTGTCTATATGATTAACTCAGTTCTCGTTATTATCAAAGAGAGACTAGGGTTTCTTTTTAGAGGTAATGCATCAGATTTTCTCCACATTTATCTCAGAGATAGTATATTTTACAGATTCCTGAGGTTGGATTTCTTGAATCCAAGTCATTTGGGATACCAGTAGAGCCATAGTTTGGTCACATCGCAGATGAGACAGATACATTGTTTGAGGATGTTACTTGATACCAAAGTATTGTTAGTTGCTTGTTATATTTGACCATTACATGATCTGATATCAATTTTGCTGACAGCCAGTTTATGCTGAATCCACGATATAATCATTGGCACGAGATTTGTACTATAAAGAGAATGGATCTTTTGATCTTCTGCCTTATTAAGATGTTAATTATGCGGGATCTGTAGAGGACAAACGATTTTCATTAGGTCTTGCTATATATTTGGGGGGTAATTTAGTTTCTTAGAGGGGCAAGAATTAGAATGTGGTGGCTTGCTCCAGTGCAGAGGCTTAGGTAGCTTGTGAGATTATGCGAATGGTCAGTTTCCTACAGGACTTGGGGATAAAGGTTGACATGTTTTGCTTTATTTTGACGACAGATTAGCTACCTACGTTACATTAAATCCAGTTTTTCATGAGAAGGCCAAACATATTAAGGTTGATTGTCATTTTATACAGGATGCAATCTTAGATGGAAAGATTAAGTATCTTATACATATCTTTAGAGCTTCATTTAGCAGATATTCTCATTAAACCATTGAAGATGGGCTATTTTTTTCTCAGCAAGTTGGGTTTCATTGACATATATGCTCTAACTTTAAGGGGAGGGTTGGGTTATGGATGTATTTGATATCTTTGGTTTTCCTGTGAGGTACTTGTGTAATTTATCTAGTCCTCTTTCATATGAAGGAGGGGCTATGGTTTCTTTTGGAAGTTAATGCATTCATTTAATTTCACAGTTCATATAAACTCAACATCCTGCAAGTGCTTCACCATGAAGAGCTTTACACTGGGGAGAGGGAGGTGGAGGAATGGGAGTGGGGTTAAAGGGAGGAGGAGAAGGAGGCGAGGGGAGGGGCTAGAGGAGTAGGAGGCAAGGGGAAGTGGTTGGAAGAGGGGATTGGGGCGGGTAAAGGAGGAGTTAGGGGAAGAGTAGGAGGTGAAGGACGAGTAGGACGTGAGGTGAGGGGGCGGGAGGAGTGGGGGAGAAGGGGGGGTGAAGGGGAGGAACATGAGGCGAGGAGAGGGGATTGGAGGAGGTGAGGGGGTCGGGTAGAGGAGTGGGGGATGGAGGAGGACCTGGGGGCGAGGGGAGGGAATAAGAGAAGCAAGGGAGAGGGGAGGGGGGCAAAGGGAAGAGTAGGAGGCAAGGCGAAGGGGATGAAGGAGCAAGAGTACGAGGGGGGAGGAGCTGGGATGAATTAGAGAGGAGGTGATGGGGACCTGAGGAGTTGGGAGGAGTTGTGAAGAGACGATAGCTGGTGGTGGTGGTGGCATTGGTGCTGGAGGGGAGGGGGTGGAAGAAGAGAGGATAAAATAAAATGACTTCTATGTAAAGATTTTTTTTGTTATTTAATTTTAATAGTTTATAAGAGCACCTTAACAAGCAAATGAATATCTATGGAGAGGCATACGCATATATGAAATAGGTAGGGGGTATATATGCCTTTTTTTTTGCATGGTTATATATATATATATATATTCCAAGATAATATGAAAGATTATTCATAAAATTTTACCAAGATAGGAACCTTTCTACGAAAGTACATTAATGTTGCTTTGAAGGTTTGAATATTTGATCTCATGGAAAGAGGTATGTTGCCCATTCTTAGCGGGCCGGGGAGGGGACCTTTGTATAAGAAGAGTTAGACATGAATGAACCCTTGTTCGTTGAGTTGTGCACAAAGGTTATCGGTGTGGACATTAACCGCTACTTGCAATGGCTCTATTGTTGTAAGGGAAGATTTTGAATTGGGAGGATTGTTGTCTTTCTATGGGTATTGGTCTACCTTTCTGGAAGTGGCCAATGAAGGTTTTGCCATGGCTAAGTGATCTCTTTTCTCTGTCTCTAGTTAAGGGCAAGCTTTTAAGGTTTTGTAAGGATGATACTTGGAACTTTGGTCTTTCCTTCATTAGGTTTTATGTTTTAGTGTAGGACAAAGAGCTTGGTGGATCATTGGACCTTTTGTCTTTGGATGTAGTAGTCAGACACCCTATTTCATTTATGGCCTTTCCGATGTAAGAGCTAATGAGTTGGTGTAGTTGCATGAGAAAATTGGTGAATTTTCTTTGGTGCAAGGAAGGAGGATAGATGGCTTTGGGATGGTGGTTAATTCTAAGGAAACAAGGCTTTTGATGCATTGCATTCTCATTGGAAATGAGGCCTTTATTGGAGACTACCATCTCCTATGGGTAGTAAAGTCTCATTGAAAGTGTCAAAAGTATTGGTTATTTAAAGTCTAGTCATCTTAGGTTTGAGTTTGTTAGAGTTATGCAATTTTACATTTTGAGTAGGATTTTTTATGTAACCTTTCAATCCCACATCTCTATGTAAGGGAGATTAGGGACCTAGGTTTATGTTTTGCAATAATATATTTCATTCTCTCTAACATGGTATCGGAGTGGGTTTAGGGAGCCAAAACTCTAATTTCTTTTTCCTCATTTTCTTCATCGTTGGTCGTTGCCAAGCCTTAGTAGGCCCTAAAAAGACTTCGTTGCTTCCTTTGGTCTGTTGGAGGTGTCCGGTGATCGGCCACTAGTGTTACTTAACCCTGGTGGCCCTCCCGTTGGAGTCGCCACCCTCTGATGGCCCTGGGCAATGGTACTACTGCTGTTGTTGCCCTTGTTGCTGCTGTTGCTGCCTTGTGGAAGGCAGCTTGAGGTTTGATAACCCTCAAGGGTTCTGGTTCGTTTTTGTGTGCCCTTGGTGAACCACCCGTTACATTGCTTTAATCACTTTATCTAAATAAGGATTAGATTACTTACAATGCATGAATTGAGTTCCTTAGTACGAGTAGGGTGATGTACTTGGCCTGATTGAATAAACTCGATGTGTATTGGCTTGGAGAACTAAATGGTTTAGATAATTTGATAAACACATCAAGAAATCATCATATGTGATTCGATCATTTGTTTTTGGTCTGAGTTGAGATGGCAACCTTCTTTAGAGGTTGTCGTCTAATTGATGTTCTTGAATGTGGATTTGGAATTGTTATGTTGGTTGGGTCAAAGAGTTGACTTGATGAAATAAGAGATAATTAAAAGTCTATCTCTAATGCTGTCTTGGAGAAGGTGTATCATTTGATCTAAGATAGATGTCATCCATTTGGTAGACTAATAGTAGATGCACCCACCTTAGTGTTGATATTGGAAAGCTAGCTCATGTGGGAGGGAGCATAAAATCTCTTAAAGGGATTACATAAATTTGCTTTATAGTTGTATGTAGCAGGTTGGAGGAATGAGCTCGCTCTGAGTATATTAGAAAAGATACTCTACATGTGGTCGTAGAGTTCTGAGAATATTCAAGCATGAATGAGAAGAAGATAATCCTTTTGGAAAGGACCTGGCCTTCGCTCTTATCCTAATGATACAAAGAGGTATTAAAAATAATATAATCCAAGGAGGGATAACAACCATATAATAGGATTAAACCTTGTTATTAAAATTATCCTCTAGTGGAAAGATTTGTAGGTATTTAGAATACCTAAGGGAGGCATAGACTATAATTTACAAATCCTAAATGCTTCACAATTGTCGTGAGTAAACTAATAGTGATTTTGGTAGATTCTTGAAAAGAAATCAATTATTATTAGAAAGGTTGAATAATATTTGATGTAACATTAATTGGGCCTAAAATGTTGGATCTTGATCCAAAAGGGTTTGTATGGCAATTAAATGTGATTTGGGCACTGAAAGTCAATTAGTTAAATTCTTTAAAGCGTCAGTTGTGTAATTGTTCAAGTAGGAATAGATCCTAATTGTTGGGTTTGATCCAATGCATCATACTATATTAAGATTGAGTTGAACTTCTATAAATATCTCCCAAAGGGAAAGCTTTGAGACCCAATCATCTTTGAACAATCCTTCGATTCTCGCATCAGAGTTCCATCATTGGTAGAGGGAAAGAGATACAAGAGGCACACCATCAAGTTGGCCTTCTCTTCCTGGTTGACCAACGAAGAAGTTGGGCAACCAACTCTGTTGTTGTTGGTTGATTGATTATGTTGGTCAACTAGCGACAAGGACCATGTCTTCTAGGAAGAGACTACCTCATTGTGCATGTCAACCAACACTCCTGTTGGTTGACCAGTTTGTGAAGGGTCGTAAGTTTGTGGTCCTGTTGGTGTTCTTCTATTTGTGTATGGGAAGATTTGAGATGATCGTTGCTTCGAAATTCGAATAGTTCGTTGTTCGAGGACGAAGTTAGGTGCCCTCGTCATTGAGGGTCTCATCCGCTTGTTGAGAAGGTTTTGAGGCCGTGTTGAGGCTTATCTTAGGAAGCACTATCTTGTATGGTGTTCTACGGGTTAGGCTCTTTGCTTTGGAGGTGTAAAGGAAAGGGTTCAATCCGAGGACTACCTTGTATGGTGTTGTTCTACGGGTTAGGCTCTTTGCTTTGGAGGTGTAAAGGAAAGGGTTCAATCCGAGGGCCTCATGGAGGAAATGCATATTAGAGGTTGATGCTACTTGTCCTCACATGGCCATATGGATATGGGATGTGGCAGGAATTAACTAAGTGGATACCACTTCTTTTGAGGCTGTGGTGCGGGTTGGGGGGGGGGGGGGGGGGTTGTGTATAGACAAGCTTGTTCATCTCTGTTCAAAGTTGGAGAGGATTGCTCTTTTTGCCTACCTTTGCATGATTTGGAATGAGAGAAATGGTGTTTCTAGGGGAGAATGACCTTATGTGGAGTGTGATTTCCTGTGCTCATTCTAGATGGTTTTGTAGCGTGACTTCTTGATGAAATTGGGATGACTATTGGTCTCATGGAGTCATCCTTTTACCCTACAATAACAACTAAATCCTTTCCTACACTAAGTGGGGTTTGGCTATATAGATTTTTTGCCTCCACACTGATCGATTTTGAGTCATTTCAGGACTTAAATTAAAGTAATTGAGGTCATACTTAATAGTTTCCTTCTAACACTTGTTTGGTCTTCCTCGTCCCCTCTTAGCAGGTTCAGCTTCTAACTTTTCCCTTCTCCTGACTGGAGCATCTAGTGGCCTTCTTTGTAGATGTCTAAATTATCTTAGGCATTTCTTTCTCATTTTATCCTCTATCGGTGCCACCCTAATCTTTTCTCGAATAATTTCATTTGAAATATGACCCTTTCTTGTATGAGTACATCTCTATTTTAATGTCTTCATTTCTACCACAGCATATTCTGCACATGCCTATAGTTGATAGCTATTTGGTGAGTAAATTATGTTTTAAAATATTATTTAGTTGTAGTATAACACGAAAACATGTCGACAAATAAATTTATAAAAGTCGATGAGTACCGGGTCATTTGGAGGGAGGCAATCATAATTTATGTAGAAGCTTTTCAATAGAACTTGCTCTAAACAAATATTTATATATGTATATATGTATACGAATCAGATATCATGCATTCAGAAGATCATAATTTTTTTGCAATTAGATAGAGTTTTCAAAATAGAGAATGCTACTGGAAACAGATAGATAGAGAGATGGAGAGTGAGAAATAGAGAGAGATAGGAGGCAGAGAGACGATGCTGCTTGTATGATGCTTGTGCGAGATGCAGCAGCACCTCAGATCCAGAGCGTCGGGATGAAGGTCGGAGCAAAGTTGCAGAGGGATGTAGAATCGGGGAGAAGGTGGAAGAGATGTCTGGAGTTGATAGCAGGAGTTGATCTGAGTTCTAGCAGGGGTTGTCTTTCAGTTGGGGTGTCATGGGCCTTCTTTTATAGCTTTGATGAGGGGCAAAGAGGGTATTTTAGCTCTCCATCTTGTGTTAACTACTCTGGTTTGATCAGATCCATTGGTTGGGAGATCAACTGATCAGATCTGGCCTCAAAACAACTTCAAAATCCTTCTCTACGTTCGGATTTAACCTCTTGCTAACACGTGGCACGCTCTGCGTCGTTGGATGGCCATAGAACGCTCCAGATCTCTCCTCGCGTGCACGCTTTGCTTCTTCTCTTCGTCGCTCGCCTTCACTGAGTGCCTCAATGTCAGCCGTCCGATAGAGGGATTGGACTGCTTAAACGCGTGCTCAGCTCTTCTGTTTCAAAGAAGCATGCGGGAAAGCGTGCGTCGGATCCTGCGTTCGTCCACGATCCACTCTTGTTTCGCCACGTGGTTGCATCGCCACACTCTGCTTGACATCTGATGGCCAATAGCGCCTGTGCTCGACGGTTCTTCAATTTCGTGCAAGGCATGGATCAAACGTGCGCCCTTCGCTTCGCAGCGAAGGCGCTATCCAACGCGCTACTCTGACTTGTTTGTTGTGTTTAGGTTTTAAGGTAACTTATTCTCGGCCATTGGATGAAGATCCAACGGTCGGGATCTTCTTTCCTTTGATGAGGTGTGGTTGGATGGGTGATGTGTGCTCGTGCACGTGAGGGTAGCTTTCTCAGATGGGGTGGCGATGAGGGGGCAGCTGTGATGGCGTCACGTGACGCCATCATGGACTTCCATCTTTTCTTTGTATTTGGTGATGTAGATCTTTGATTGAGTTGATTTTTGCGTCGTTAGACTGCGATCGTTGATCCGGATCCATCCGTGCGGTTGGATTCTTCATCTGAGGTTCGGATCTTTGTCCGTTGGCTCTATAATCTTCGTTATTTTATGGACTGCACACGATACTCTAGTTGTCTGATCGAGACGATTTTGGAAGCATTGAACTCTTGTCGTCGTTCTGATTAGATCTGTTTGGTCTGATCTGACATTCGCGGCTTCGAATCATCTGCGATTAAAATCGTCTGTTAGTAGTACATAAAATGACAATATTATCTATACAGCTAATCAAACTAACCATTATGTAAATTATGATGCCTATGAATGTATTATTCGTAAGTTATGCTACAATCTAGCTTAATTCAGGTGTTTTAGGTTGTATGATTGTTGTGCAATCAATAGCCCAACATTGAGAACCATACAGCATGGTTGGTCTTACCGCAGCTCGATAGTACTTTCCTTTGACTTTTAAAAGAACCCTCTCATGACAGAGTAACACCAGATGCACCCCTTCATTTCAACCACCCTACATTAATCAATAAGAGGATTCCTTTTACCTTGCTCTTCAAAAAAAAGAAGAAAAAGAAAAAAAAGCAATGATGCCTTAAACGGTGATAGGTTTTACCTGATTTAATATATTTCTTAAGGTAAATGTTTTTTGGCTTTAGGTGGCAGTATGTCTGGCTACTCTCGCTGAAATTCTCTTTGGTTGTCATCAGACAGCCAAATAGTATTTGGTATAGTTGAACAAATAAAGATTGAGCTCTTGTTAATTGGCTATGGTTTTGTTCTCGAACAAATGAGGTTGATCTCCTCTTAATTGGTGTGGGATTTAAAATGAGCGTCCAATCTACCTCTTTTAACCAGATGAATCACTAATGCAATCTTCCCCATCTTATTCCTGTCCCCTTCGTATCACTTTTTCATTTGAAAAACAAGTATATGTTCAAGGCCATTGAAACAATATCCCGATAAATCTTCAAAAAGTCAGTATAGAAGGGTTTTTAATTTGACGTAATGGTTATTATTAAGTACACGGATAAAAAAATTGTATGGAAAGAAAACCTTGTTAAGTGCTTCCTTCATCTTTAGCATTGTATTATTCTTTGGTACTTTTAGACATGGATTAATACCTTTTTTCCTTTTTCTTATGTCATTCCATGGACTTAGTACTTGTTGAAATACAAATTCAAACATAGAAGAGGATGATGCTTAATGTGGTTGTTGAAGTTGTTATATCAACATGTCAGTATGGAAGTGCTTGATATCGAGTGCCCAAGGTTTCTTTACTCAATCAGAAAGATGGATAAGGGAACTACATGCAGCATAGAGTGTAAAGAAGTGAATGGCCTTGCCTTCCATCTATTTATGTTAGGACAATGATTAGTTTAGTCTTCCTCATATCGCAATCCTTAACCCTTAATCCCGGCAATTGGATTGGGAAAGCACAAGAATAATGGGAAATGGTTGGACTCCATGCACCATATCAATTTCTTGGGAAGGGGAAGGGTATGAATATAACTTATTACATGGGAACAAACTGCCTATAGTTCTATTCATTAACCTGCATTCCCATCTATTTATGTTAGGACACTGATTAGTTTAGTCTTCCTCATATCGCAATCCTTACCCCTCAATCCCAGCAATTGGATTGGGAAAGCACAAGAATAATGGGAAATGGTCGCACTCTATGCACCATATCAATTTCTTGGGAAGGGGAAGGGTATGAATATAACTTGTAACATGGGAACAAACTGCCTATAGGTCTATTCATTAGCCTTCATTGCGTATCTATTCAATGGTGTTCTTGGGAAGACTTCATATAGATTGATTTCTTTAATTTTTACACACATTGATTTCTTTAATTGGGCTAACAAACTTTGCGTCATTTTATATCTAATTATGTCCTGACCCAAGTGTGGCGTTTAGGTTTCAATGCACTTGGGGATCATGGATGTCTACTTTGATGATCCAATATATTTTGACGATTGGAATGAATAGATATCTTCTCTGCAAGCTTTTTATTCATATTCAAGATAACGAATAACCAACTTTATTTTCAATGTATTGACCCCTTGCAACGAATTAGCTTGTGGAAGCATGTGCTCTTATGTCTTAATATTGTTTGATAAAACCACTGAACTTTTGGCAGGATGCCCTTTTCTCTGATGCATCTTGGTTTGATGTGAGTGCTCTCCACTATTGAACTTTTTATAATAAGTTGCATTACTTTCATGTACAATGCAATAATATTATGTTTCTTTTTATCAGAAAAGTTGGACAAACTCTAGATTTTTGCTACAGAAAGAACTTAAAAATAGTGATGTTGGTTCTCTCGGAAGGATGGTCCTCCCAAAGGTTAGCAGTTAACTTACGAATTTATTCCTATCTGACATCCCTCATGGAAACAACAATTAACAAGGGAACTGCATTTTAGAAAGAGGCAGAGGTCCACCTTCCTGCACTTAAATCTCGTGAAGGCGTGCTTATAAGTATGGCTGATATGTTGACTTCACGTGTATGGACTTTCAGATACAGGTATGTTATTGTTTGTTGAGATGTCTGCTTGCTATTTTTATATTATCCTGCATTCTTATCCTCTTGTACAGATGCAAAACCCTGTTTCATTCATTCATCTGAGCCATCCTTTTTTTTATTTTTTCTGTTTCTGCTGATGGTAGTATAGGTCCTTTTTTGTTTTTTTTTTTTTGTGTGTGTGGGGTGTGTGTGTGTGTGTGTGTGTGTATGTGTGTGTGTTGTGGTTGCTTCAGCCAGTGAGTATGGGAACTGTTCGTAAGCAGGAAATGTCGTGGATAACCTTGTGCCGCATGCCATTTTTTTTTAACTTTCCTGGTTGGTATACTTGAGTGAGTACTCCACTCCAACCCCACCAGCCACTGGATGGCAACGTCCCTGCAGTGGGCTCACCTTCCTACAGTAGGCCCTATCTCTGTGTGTATGTGTGTTGGGGGTGGTGGGTGAGTATCCCGAGTAAGGTGGGGGAGTAGAGTATCTGTCCTTTTGAAAGTACTGTTCTTCTGAGAGCCATAACTGATGTTAGATGATTTTGCTATTTGATCCTTGTGGCTCTTCAAGGAAAAAAAAAGGGTCCATGTGTCACATATGAGATGGCTATGATTCCATTTGAATTTGGTAACTCCACATTTTCTTCTATATTTGCATTACTATTTTACTAAACTTGCACCTCACTGGAGGATTCCATGATCCCTTAAATTTAATCATTTTGAGTAGTGAAAACTTAGGAGGCTGATTGGTCGAGGGAGGTCGACGAGATGAGTGACTGAGAGAGAACGAGAGAGAATGGGAGTGATCGGAGGAGGGAGGAGGGGGTGGGGAGCCACCAGGAAAGGGAGAGAGGGGGAAGCCACCTGGAGGACAAGGAGGTGTCACGGCAACAGAGGCACTCAGATGGACGGTGGTGGTGCGGAAGAGAAAGATGCGTTGGAACTTGGGCGAAGGCCTGGTTGTTGTCGGCTGTGGAGGCGGTGTAGAAGGGAGGGGAAGATGCTTTAGGTGTCTTGGTCACGACCATTGGGCTCAGGGCTATTGCGAGCCGTGGTGATGCTGGAGGTGCAGTGGTCTTAGCCACAGAAGCCTACACTGTTGTGACAATCGTGGTTGTGGAAGTGCAAGCCTACCCTCGCCATTGCCGGGAAGGCTGCCGTATGCTGAGGTTGAGGCACTATGGTCGGAGGAGGTGAAGACCTTGCTGGCGGAGGTGTAGGGTGGATTGGTGGGGGAGGTGTTGGAGGGTTGGATAACTCGGGATGAGGTGGAGTTGGGTCGTGATGCCATGTAGGAGGGGGTGAGGATCTTGGTCCTTGACGGGAAGAAGATCTTGGTCCTTAACGGGAAGAAGATCCTGGTCCTCGGCCTCCCCACATCGAGGAGGGAGGAGTTTTGCTTCAAGGAAGTTAGATCGGAGTCGGGAGATGGAGGTGGAGACAGCCTTGCACCCCATGATGGGGCATCTTTGGAGGGCCCACTGGAGAGACCATCGCTTGAGGTGCTCATCGATGGGATCCCTTGGTGGCTTAGATCTATGGTAGTGGTGGAGATGGTGGTGTCCCCCTTTGCTCGGCTCAAGGAGTGCAAGGCGGCGGGCGTCACTGAGCGTCCCATGGTGGCGGTGATCGAACCAAAGATTGGGGCCTCAGTGATGGAGAAGATCCTATTGCGTCTTGGGGGCTCATCCTGGTTGGTGACATGCACTCACCATGAAGGGTGTGGAGAAGCTTTAGCTGCAAGCGTGGCTGTTGCTTTGGTGAGAAGGAAGATGAAATGGCGGGTGGCGAAGGAGTGGAGGGCTCGCTGGGAGGGGAGGTGACCGATTGTTGATGTGGACTCGAACCTCGAAAAGTTGCCACAAATCTCATACGCGTATATGGTGTAGATGAAGATTGCAGCGCATTCGGAGATTTGGGGAACCAAAAAGGAAAACCCAAAGTATAATGAGCGCATGCCCTCCAAGGAACAACTGGGGGTCTGATGTGGGTGGTGGGGGACATACCACGTTTGAAGAGTCTGGGTAGGTGGACCCCCACAACACCCCAAGACCCGGACCTGATAAGGTCTCAGATTTAAATTCGACAATCGGGTCCACTAAGGACCCCTATGTGGACCCGGGTGGAGAGAAACTTACGACACGAACACCACTTGAACCCCTATCTAGAACAGAAGGCTCATCTCCCTCTCTATGCCTTCACGTGAGGTCGATTGGGGGTCGAGCACTGGAGTGATCTGTGGTCAAAGAAGGGGGCTGATACCTGACCTCCCTCGATGCGGAATGCGGACAGGACCTCGTCATGCCCCCTCGGAAGGTGGTCAATGGACGTACGACAACGGAAATGGACGCGATTTTGATGGGAGAGGGAGAGGCTATCTCTTGGTCTTCGGCGAATGGGGTGTGGATTGAGTACCTGTAGACGATTGTGGAATAGCCAGAGAGTTGATTTGATAGGGCTTCCTCGCAACAGCGGTCGGGGAGCATTGCCTAGGCATCCTGAGCAGACATTCGGTCCGAGGATCGGGCAAAGATCCCCTTGACTAGGTGGCGGTTGTGCATGGTGAACGGAGGTCGAGGCGGCACCCTTCAGTATAGGAGGTGGAGATTTTGAGGGATCGGTCGAGGACTACGACTGGTGGTTGATGGTTGGGGCAAGACATTGCAACCCCCACAATAGTCATCGGTGTCGGATTAGTGTGATGAGGTGCTTCGGACTGTGGAGGCAGGAGGCTTTCGGTTGGCTGCGAGGGAGGCTTCTGACAATTCTAGATGAATGGTATACTCACTTGGAATGTCCAAGGTCTCAATGACCCATTGAGGAGAGTGGCGCTGGGGAGCTACATACACTAGTGGAGAGATGTGCTGTTGCAGGAGATGAAGCTATCCGATTGTGATGGTAGGATATGGAGGGAGATCGAGGGCTCGTGGATGGAGGGGTTTCAGACTCCTGAGGCAATTGGCCATCATGTGGGAGGACAGATATTGGGGTGGCGTGAATATGTTTTCTCCATGGAAGATTGCTTTAGAGGAGAACACATCATCTCTGCGAGACTGGAAAAGGAAATTGGGAGGAGCAAGAATGATCGTCACAGGGGTTTACAGGTTAGATGCTCAGGTGAAGGGAGTTATGTGGGAGGAGCTCACATTTGTGGCCGTGGAATGTCATAGAATTCCATGGCTGCTTGGTGGAGATTTCAATACCACTCTGCAGGCGGAGGTCAAACTTGGCGAACGGGGGTGTCAAGATCTTGGGTCAAATCTGTTTGTTCAGTTTGTGGTTACGCATGGCTTCGTAGATCTGATCCCAGCTTCCTGCACATTTACTTGGAGCACCAATGGTCAAATGTGTAGGATTGACAGATTTCTTTCCAACGTGGAAATGGTAGAGGCATTCCTTCTGGCGGATGTGTCTCCATTGGAGAGACCCTTTTAGGAACGTACACCTCTTATGTGGCTGCCCAACGAAGGACTCATTTTGGTATGTACTTCAAATTTGACATATCCTGGCTGAAGGAGGGTTTTCGGAATATGGAGAAGTGGAATTCTATAGAGGTGGAGGGATCAGCTGTGTATCACTCGGCAAAGAAACTAATGCGCTGTGGGATCACTTGAGGGCTTACAGGAGGGAGCTAAAGGCATCTAGGAAAGGCAGGAAAGATGAGGCATTGGTAGAGATTACTAGGATTGACAGGCAGGATGACCAAAACCCTATCTCGGCACAAGATAGAGAACACAGGGTGACGATGACACGGGTGGTGCAGGAGGATAAGAAAGCAAAGGTGGAGTGGAAGATAAGATCAAAATAGAAATGGTTGAAGGAAGGTGATTTCAATACCAAGTTCTTCCACTAAATGACCTCTGCCAGGAGGAGAAACTTGATTGAGAGGATACTGATACACGGGGAGACCTCCGACATGGAGGAGGTTGGATGGGCAGCGGCAGATTATTTGAAAGAATTCACCTGGAGTTGCAACTGGGGGTGTTGGAGGTGGCGGGGGGAGTGTGCAGAGTATCACGGTAGATCAAGCGGTGTGCCTTACGGTTGGCTTCATAGAAGAGGTGAGGAAGGCGGTGTGGGGCCTTAATACGGAAGGGTGCTCTGGCCTAGATGGTTTTCCTATTTTCTTCTTCAAGGAGTTCTGGCCCTTG
The DNA here is from genome assembly GCA_037157565.1 of Thalassia testudinum. NCBI lineage: Eukaryota > Viridiplantae > Streptophyta > Magnoliopsida > Alismatales > Hydrocharitaceae > Thalassia > Thalassia testudinum. Next base: position 97,130,172 of record JAZHRO010000002.1, read on the forward strand.
GTAGGGGCAGAAGTGATGCAGATGGTGGAGTTTACGGTTAGGAACCGAGGTTTCGATAAGATAAATAGATATTACTTGTTCTTGTTGCCTAAGGAGGAGGGTGCAGAGGTAATCCAAGACTCTTGACCGATTGTACTATCGAATGCCGCGTATCTTATTGTCGCTAAAGTCTTATCTAACAGACTCTGGGACCTCCTTGGAGACTTGATCTCTCTTATTCAGACGGCTTTCGTTCCAAGGAGAGGAATCCTGGATGGTTTTGTCATTTCTATGGAGGCTTTGGCTACTTGGAGGGAGAAGAGGAAAGCTTTTCTGTGGAAAGTCGACTTCAGCAAGGCGAACGATTTGGTATAGTGAGATTTTCTATGGGCTTCCTTGGTGAGGAGTGGCTTTCCTATGACCTAGATTGATTGGATGAAGAGGTGTGTAACATCCTTCTTAGTCTTGGTCAATGGGAACTTAGTGGGAGGTTGGGTGCAAACTAGGAGGGGGGTCAGACAGGATTGTCCTCTTGCACCTATGTTGTTCGTGCTTGCGGCGGATGCCCTAGCGAGGACAACACACAGGCCTTGTGCTAGGGGTCTGCTTAGGGGCTTTCTGGTTGGTGAGGACAGGGAGACCATGGTTTTATAGTATGCACATCTTATTTCTGGTTAAGGGAGCCAATCTGGAAGCTAGGAGGATGAGAATCATTCTGGAGCTTTTTGGTGAAGCCTTAGGGCTGCAAATCAATTATCAGAAATTGACCTTTATCCCGATGAATCTGTCTGCCGAGGAGGAGACGATTGGTGGTGAGTTGGGGATGGACGCGGGTTCTCTACCGCTGGTGTATTTGGGACTCCCCCTGTCTAATGGTCGTCTTGGGATGCAAGATTGGATACTCCTACTCGAGAGGATGGAAAGGAGATTAGCAGGCTGGTCTTCCAAATTATTGTCTGAGGGAGGGAGGTTGACTTTGGTGAAGGTAGTTCTGGCATCCATGCCAGCATATTTCCTAGTGGTGTTCAGGATACCGCACCAAATTGAGAAGAATTCGTGGCTAATGAGGGATTCTAGTCTAATGTGGGGTCGGCAGGAAAGGGGATGAGGCTGGTAGCCTAGGAGGTCTGTAGGCCGATACAGCACGGGGGACTAGGAGTTAGGGATGTGGACAAGGTGAACGTGAGTCTCCTTACGAAGTGGATTGCCAGGCTGGTGGGGGGTAGGAATAGGGGTTCTTTGGAGACGTCATGCATTGCTGCTATGACCCCTTTTGTGGGGACCTTTGGAGTTCCCTTGTTCCGGGGCCTCCCATTTTCTCAGAGGTTTAGTGGCGGTGGTGGTAAAGGTGCAGATTTTCTTTTCTCCTGCCTTAGGGGAGGGCGATGCCTTCTGATTCTGGCGAGATGACTAGCAGGGAGTCGGATCTACTCTCAGCGACAGGTTTTCCCGCCTCTTTGGGGGAGTTGTGGACTCGCTGGCCGCATGCGCAGTTATTGGGACGGAGAGTGGTGCCCGACCTTTCGGGGGGGCCTCTCCAACCAGAGGTGTGAGGAGTTGCAGCGATTATTGCAGTAGCTGGAGGGTTGGGTGCTAGAGGAGGGAGGTGACATTTTTAAGAAGAGGGGGAGTTCTCTGTGACGAAGGTCTTTCGCAGATTGGGAAGCGTCTCGGTCAGCTTGGACGTTGACTTCTTAAGAGATTGTAGGTTGCTTTGGATGGCGGAGTGCCCGTTGATGGTAAAGATTTTCTTGTGGTTGGTAAGAGGAGGATAATCATGATGAAACGATGGAGAGTGAGGTTGACCCAAATGGACGATTTGAGATGCCTTCTTTGTGAAGGGGCGGACGAAGACATCTAACATATCTTTTTCCAATGTCCGTTCGTGAAATAGGTTTGGCAGAGGATGGGAATCGACTAGATCGTCCATAGGGACACGATTAGCTTTTAGTCATTCCCTAGAGGAAACACCCATGGTGGAGGGATCACTTTTAGATCCAAGGATAGGGCCAAGGTTTTGGTGGTGTTGTGGGGTGTATGGCTGGGGAGAATTGGGGTGGTGTTTAGGGGTGAGAGATCTTATGTAGAAAATTTTGTTTCGTCTATTTCTTCCCCGGTAAGGAATTTGTGATGTAAGTCAGTTTTTCTGGTAATGGAATGAATATGGGTGATTATCATCTAGATAACCATCCTTTGGCTTTCAAAAAAAAAAAAAAACTCAAAAGGTTGATTTTCATATTCATTACTCAACTAAGTGAAATTGAGGATAATTTACTTTCACAATTATTTTATTGAAATTTCAAAGATGTATATGTTATTTTATTTGGTAATATTTTCAAGAGTACACCCATGAAATGCAAAATCTATAAGACTATATACAGGAAAGTCAAAGAATTAAAGTAAAAGATATTTAGGGGAGTGGACATTTAAGGGTGAGTGAAAAATGGAGAGAGGAATAGTAGACAGTAATGTATGCATAAGAGATGGGAGGTGTGCCAAGCTGGCAATTTAAACAGGCTTGTGGGAAATAATGTTGCATGTAGATTTAGATGAGTTGCTTAAAGTACAACAGCTGGGTAGTTTTAACCCATTACTTTTATGTTATACATCTTCATTTCCCATCCATCTACAATGAATACAGTCAGAAAAAGGAAAAACACTAATGTTTATATGGATCTTTTTAAACTATTTTATATTAGTATGTGTTAAGCATTGCGCAAGGTCTTGTGCGTGGGAAAATGGTCCAAGAGTGGACTGTCCACGTGTGGAATGGGGAAAGCAGCCGGTGGCTGCTTTGAGGAGGCCGACTTTCTTGGAGGGTGGCCGGCTATGTGCAAGAAGAGAGAGAGAGAGAGGAGAGGAGCCTTGAATAAATGTTGGAAAGGTTAATATGACTAAAAGAATTACAAAGAGGGAATGAGAGAACATATCTCACTAATTTAAAAATAAACTTTATCTTCTAAAATAAGAAAGAACTTATATCTAAAAACAAATCAAATCCTAGACTATTTTCTAAACCAGTTATTCTAAAATATCAAATTTGATTCTAAAGAAAAGATCTAAAACTTGGTCCCTTAGACCTGTAGCCGCTGGCCCCTGTTGGGCCTTTTAGATGTTGCCATATGGTCTGTTGGTTGCCATAAAGCCACGTGGCCCTTATTCCCGACAGTATGAATATATATATTACTAATTGCATTTTGATGAAAACAATCATTAACAAAACCCGTAAACATATATTAAATTATTAATAATATGTTACATGTTAAATATCTTACAAGGTTAGAGAGTCATTTGGGTGGGTGGTTGGGCATGGAGTGTGTTGGTGTGTGAAAGAGAGGGAGGGAGGGAGATGGGTGTTGTTGGGGGTCAGCATCTTTGGTATTGTAGATGTTGGGGGTTACGTGGGAGGAGGGGCTTTGCACCCTCTAGTATATAAGAATAGATGGTAAGCTTAAAAATCTACAGAATTGCACCAATTGGCCACCTTGGTTTTTTTTAACTGAAATTCCACGAAGGAACATACCCTGGTTGTTTGCCCAATAATTAAGCCTAAGAAGAGAGGACCTATTTCATCTTTATTGGTAATGGTCATTGTCTATGTGGTGCTCAAATTTTAATTACAAGTTGAACTGAGCAAATGCATTGGACATGAACATTGGTGAATTGAGAGCAGAATTTTCTCTTCTGAAGTGAGATGCGATCCTTTGAGGGATAGGGAGGTGAAAAGAACCTATTCGAATCCTACCTTGATGGTTGAGAGATTGGCCTTCCATCCATAAACCTTGCCACCACGATTCAAATGACAAAGCCAAAAATAAAATACGGGAAACTTGTATATAAGAGCTGAAGTTTTATAATTTAACATATTGATTTAGATGACTCACAATAGTAAAAGGTTGATTGCCTTTCCCATGTTTTAGACATGCACATACAAATATAAATAGATACTTGTATAGCAACAATTGACTGCATTGAACCAGAACCAAATGAGCCTACTTAGCATCAGTTTGATTTCTGAAGGACTTAAAAAAAAGTTTGATTTCTGAAGCAGAATTAGAATGAGCTTGGTAATTGTTTGGATTTTCTCTGCATTTGTGGAACATCAGGAGGTTTTGCACAGGATTTATATTCGAACCTTTTTGTTGAAGATATCATGGTACCAATACCATGAGTTATGCTATCTTTGTAGTCCACGGCTTTGCCATAACCGATATTGCTCCTCCATGTTAGTTTAACATGATCTGACGGGCATCTTTTTCTGCACCCTCTTCTCATTTTGTTCAAACAATATTACAGGTTTTGGCCCAACAACAGAAGCAGAATGTACGTACTTGAAAACATTGGTAAGATCTTTGATAATTCGTACTTTATAAGTAGCTCATATTCTACTGTGTGATATAAAAGTTCCTGTATTTGTTTTGCAACCAGGTGAATTTGTCAAATCACATGGTTTACGATGCGGGGACTTTGTGATGCTATACAAAGATGATTTTCAAGAGAGATATGTATGTTCCAAGTGACAGGATTTAACTCTATTAGAATTCACATAGACCATAGTCTCGCTGAGATTCTGATATTGATGAATACCTGAATGTTGCAGATGATTAGAGCTCAGAAAACTTATTTGGAATCATCAGGAGCTCCAAAAGAGGGTACTCGACAAGTTAGTATGCCGGACTGGATAGCATCTGGAACCGAGACTATGCCGCTGGCAGAAGCTGAAGTCACACCAGCACCTGCTCAAGCAGTGGATTACGGTAGCTGCAATGCACATCTACCCATGTATAGTAATGAAACGAGCTCGGGAATAGGCACCGGTACTCGGGGACTGCTAGATAGGGGGAGAGTGAGTGATGGGGGAGACCTGGAATCATTCTTGAATTTAGATTTCTTGGATGACGGGTTTCTTAATGACTTGTAAGATATTTAATGGGATTGTAGTTGAAATAAGATTTAAGTGGGTCGTTCTCAGTTCTCTTATTGCGTGGCATTTTTTTAAGGCATCATGGTGTCTCTAAAGTTGTGAAATTTTAATTTTCGAGTAAAAATAAATGTTAATAAGCCCTGCCAGTTCAGTCGGGTAGAGCGAAGGCTCTTAACCTTGTGGGTGCCCTTTCTTGTTTTATTTAAACCATGTGTATGTGTTTTTAGTTTTTGCAAAGAAAGATTTTATTGATGGGAGAAATAGATTATATAAACACCAGCATCCTTCATAGGGAGATCCATCTAGAGTGGAACGATAACAAAACAAACGAATCAAAATAGTAGGTGTTCAAACTAATTTGCTTATGAAATTACGAATGGATCATGATATAAAATATCAAACGAAGTTGATTTGTGTGAGTAGGGAAACAAATGAGTACGGCATTGGTGGAAGTCGTGGTAAGTTTAATTTCTTGTGTGATCCATCATCACTTAAGTAACCATGAAAGAGGAAAAAGGATTAAAAAAAAAATACCTTTAAAAATGGTGGGCATCGGATATGATGATGTAGCGTGACCTGAGGTAACCTCCAATAATTGCCTTGAATAATCAATGTTAATGCGTTCAGCTTGGAGGAATCGAAGAGGTCACCAAGAGCCCCAATAGCCTCGATGACAGTGACCACCAAGAGCCCCAATAGCCTTGGCGACAGCGACCACTGAAGGTTAAGACCACCAACGAGATGAGCTCTTCTGCCCCCACAAATTGTATACACCATCGTAGATGATGCACCATGAAGTCGTTGGATGGATGGATGAGGCAGAGAAGTTGCGAGGTGGATGAGGTAGAGAAGTTGCAAGGTGGGATTGTGGGTAGAGAGCGGGAGGAAGGGGAGGGGAGGGGGTGGGGAGCCTCAGCTGGCCTTCCCACCCAATGCTAGGGATTTGTCTGTTGCCTCAAGCGGAGAAAAGAGGGAATAGAGCACCACCCTTTAAACCATGTGTATGTGTTAAGAGGCTTAAAAAGTCGTTCTCACTTGACAAGGGATTGCCCTCTCGAGTAATTTTTGATACACATTTGAGCCCCTTCTGTTTGTTATGCATTCTTATTTGGTAATGTTTTCCTTCAAGGAGTCACAACACGAGCAAATTTAGCTTTTAGGTAGCGGGGCCAAATTACTTTTCACCCCTCAAGTTTTTATATAAACTTTTTCCTAAAAGCAATAATCATGAGCTACAAAATAAATGCAGCCTTTTTTTCTCATATATAAACTAACATCTCCCACTATGAAAATAATAAGAAATGGTGAAAAGTTTGTTGGATCATTGATTCTATAATATGGATTAATATGTATATATAATCACATAGGACTCATATTAAAAGAGATCCATTAAGGCATTAAGGTAATTCATGAACATTGATGTATCATTAAGTTATGGAATTTGTGTAGAAACCTGTAAGGATAATTTCTATTCTATGATGGGTTGAATAGAAATTTACCAAGAATTAATTAGTGCTTACCAATTAATCTAAAGGAGGTTATGGTCCCTAGCTCTCTACACATCATTTTTTTATTCTTCCTCGAAAGAGCCACCCCGTCGGTTTTGAGAGGGAGAAACGAGAAAAGGGCTAATTGATTGGTAGATTACCTCTAGTCATTAGAGATTCAATACTCCATCAGGTTGTGTAGAAGTTAGACGATCATTGTAGTCATCCTTTTGATCTTCAATGCTGTCTTTGCTTTGATCCCAATGGTTACAAGTTCAGGTATACACTAATGAATTCATTGTTTTCACATCCATGATCGTGGAAGATTATATTATCTATCATGATGTTGTAGTTGTCAAAACAACATTTGTAGATACAGTGTATTAAGATCTGATGGTAATACCATCATAGGCCTTAATTAGTCACAATTAGTCAGGTTTAAATGATAAATGCTTTTACTTAATCATCTAAGGGTCACAACTCCGTAATACTTTGATTTGAGAAGAAAACAAGGAAATATAGTTAACCACGGGATCACTGAAGGCTTAATTAAAGGTCAATTGAGCATAAAAGTCTAAAAAGTGAGACTACACTGACTAAAATAAGCTTTCATGCATTTCGAGGGCGAAAATAGTAGGAAAAACCCTAATTATCAACCCCACTTAAATAGAAGAGATTATGGTCATAATAAAATTTATCTAAATCTCCTAAAATTCATAGAAAAATATTCTAAGAGGTTTAGTACAGAGTTTGATCATCTGAATCCATTTTGACTTAGAATAGAGTTGCTGACGGGAATTTGCCTTGATTTGAGCTTCTTTGCAATTTGCCCAGTTAAACTTGGTCAAAACTCAAATCCAAGATCACTATTAGATTCCTTGGGTCCAAATTAGGTTAACATCAATATTTGGGCCCAATCAGAGTCCATATTAACCTAGTTTGCAATTTAGTCCCTAAAATCTATTTTTCTCACTTGAACCCCTAGTTTCAATTTTATTGCAAATAGGTCCCTAATTTTCTCATCATTCTTGCAATTAGGTCCCTATCACCATTGTTGGTGTGAATGCAACTTAGCCGAGATTCGAGAGAGAAGATCTCTCTCAAATCAGATCCAAATCCCTCCAAAATTGGAGGGATTGATCTTGAGGAGTTTCCTGTTCGATCGAACTACCTCAGGAACCCTAAGTCGATCCTTAGAGCTTAGGCGAGCTCGAGAAAATTTGGGAATTTCTTCCCCTAAAACTTCGGTGCAATGAAGCCTATTCCTTGATTTAGAGCTCACATTTGATCTTTATAAATAGCCCTTGTGTTCTTAGCATGCTCCTCAGCTAAGAATGGGTTGAGAACTCTCTTTCTCCTTCTTCGGCCATTGCAACTTGAGCTTCAGCGAGCCCCTTCGCCTCCTTCATCAAGCCGGCCAACGGTCAAATTGACTGACCCAACATTCTCCTTTCTTCTTTGCGACCAGGATCGATCAAAATTTGGTCATTTCTGACCCCTCCTTCCTCATCGACGCCTCGCCGTACTTCTCATCTTCTTTGACTCTGGCCCACCAACACCAGACATCTCCTCCGCCGACTCACCTCCTAAGTGCACCTAAACCCTCTCTCTCCCTCTCTAGAACACTCCTACCCCCTTAGTCTCTAGGACTGACCGCCGTATCGCCTCAATGCCCTCCATCTTCCTCGTCACTGGTACGAGCTTCGAAGAGCTCACACCGGCACCACAGACCACCAAATTCTATGCCATCACCTCCACGAGCTTCCTCTCATCTCCTTCATCAAAACCCCCCAACTAATTTCACAAAATCACCACTCCATCCCACCGAACACCATGCTCGTCTCTCACACTCTTCGACTTCACCACACTGCTACACACACCCTCACACCCTCAAACCACCACCAGTGCACTCGTTGGACATCGACGAAGCTTGTGAACTTATTTGACAGGGCCGCAAGGTTGTTTGTTTATTTTAGACACCTCACCAGATCGTCGCTGCCGCCACCGTCTTCTCTGACTACGTCCGCTCCACTTCGGCCATCATCCAACCTACAACTACCCTCGCTCGTCACGGTTTCATCTCCTGAGGTTGCTTACACCTTCAATCGAGCACAAGCAGCAAAGCCTAGTGCCAATTTGACAAAGCATCTCGCTGCAGTGTCGTGCAAAGGAAGAACATCTAGATAGTCTCACCTTGTGTGGGGAAAACTCAGTGTAGTGCATAAAAGGCAATTGTGCCTTACGCTATTTGCCTCAGCACGCACTAGAGTGAGGTCCCACTTACACATGTGCATACGCACGTGCCCTCGCTCGCGCTCATGCCTTGCGGGTCTGGACTTCGTTTTGTTTACCCAGTATTGTTCACTTGGGTATGGTTTGAGAAAAAGAGAGAGTTGAGGAGGAGGGAGGGGGCTTTTGCATTGTGGAGCATTGGGATTTGTGCCCTTCCCCCTCGCTCAACACTTTGCCGCTGTTGCTTGTCTCTTAGGCTGAACTTGAGCTAAGACTTTGTGCTTCTGAGGATAAGGCATCTGAGGCCTTGTGCATGACTTGGTTCTGTTCTGAGATTACTATTGATTCATTGGGCCTCATGTGGATATCTGGTTCTGATACTGTTGAGTTATTTAATTCTGATACTGCTGAGATTTGTGCTTAAATTCTAGGGTTAATTTGGTGGTTTCAACCACCATTTTTAGCTCTTTCTTTTTATATTTTTATCCATGAAATTTTGAGATACATTTTGCTAAATATTGAATATCATTTTGATTATTGATTTCACCTGCATTATTATTCTTGATAATTGTGATTAGTGGATTGATTTGTCACATTTGCTCCCTGCGAATGACCTCGGACTCACATATATTTTTTGAGCATATAAATTTAAATGTTGTATTGATTTTCGTCGCTATACTACAACATGATCTTTTTACAACGATTTTCGATGCAACAAGATCTGGCATAAACTAGGGTTGATTACTAGATTGTTCAACTTCTGGAAACCAAAATTTTCTTCTCATAATTGCAACTAGTATCAGTGTTGATCATTGGTACTAGTACTAGTTGTTTTGGATTAGGATTTGTAACAAATAACTATCGATATTGATCACCAGTACTGATAATTGTTGGATACAGGACTCTGATATGTGACTATGAGGTACTGAGTGGGTACAGGTTCACTCTGTGGTTTGAACTAGTCTAAAATTGTATGTCACAAGTACCAGTATTGGTCTTCAGTATCGGTACACATTGACTACAGATGGAGGCCAAAGATTCTGGTGCCTCGTCCAGTGCTCAACGTCTATGGTTGGGGTGTTGATCACGTAAAAGATGAACGCATTGTAGTATAGCGTGAAATACGTCTTGAGCAAATAAATTAACGGAACTGGTGAGTCCCAGTCGATTTAGGGAGGCAGAAAGAACTTTTGATCTCATGCGTTTATTCCCAATATAATTACTAAATAGTATAGACATAATATCGTAGTATATATATATATCAATCAGAGAGTTTGAACATGAATTGCATACATCTAACTAAACAAATTCTAACATAAACATAAACTACTTATGTAACAGAATAAGGGCACCACGGGTGGTTCGTGGTGGCCTTCTGGAGAGGTTGGGAAGAGCAGCAACGATTTGTTGGGGTGACCCAATGGACGCTTCAGATGGAGATGCAGAGACGGAGGTAGAGAAGGCAGGAAGAAGAAGAAGAAGAAGGGAGAGGAGTTGTAGAAGGAGGAAGAAGAAGAAAGATAATGAATGCCTTCAAAGGGGACCCTTAGGCCTCTTTTTATAGCTTTTGTGGAGGGCATTTGAGCCCTTAATTTCGTGCAAAGTCTTCAGATTAATCAGATCTGTTGATCGGGAGATCAACGGTCTTGATTAAGCCTTTCAAATCCTTCTTCCATCCATGGTTTGATCTGGTGCTGACATGTGGTGCACTGTGTGCCCTTGGATTTGCATCTGACGGCCTTCGCTCACTTGCCGCTCATCGCTTCACCTGCACGCCCGCCGCACAGTGCTTAAACGTGCCTTAAATCCTAAACCATATCAGCCGTCCAATCTCTCGATCGGACGGCTTAAAAATCGTGCGCAGCGCCCTTTGATTCCTAAGGTGCAAGTTATCACGTGCGTCTTCATCCAACGCTACTGCACTCGCCATGCGTCTGCACCTGATGCACCCTATGAAGATCCTTCGGTTGAATTTCATCCGCGCACGGCCAATTCCCACATCGCGACTTGAACCCATGTTGTGCGTTGGCTGTTAAGCGCACTCTCCGCTGTGCTACGCACGTGGATTTTTGCGGTTTCCATCTCCTGTGCCATCACCCTCGGTTGTTGGATGGAAATCCAACGGTCAAGATCTCGCCCTTGCTTGATGAGGTGGCGGGAGGCGGGTGACGTGGACGCATCACGGCCATTGGATGATGATCCAACGGCCCATGGCTTTCCTTCCCAGATTGGGGTGCGGTGAGGGGCGGCTGCGATGGTGCCACATGGTGCCATTGTGGCCGTCCATCTTCTTCTCATTGTATCTGATGATGTAGGCCTCCGATTGAGTTGATTTCTGTGTCGTTGGATTGTGAACATCGATCCAGATCCATCCGTACGGTTGGATTTTTCATCTAAGGTTTGGATATTCTTCAATTTGCCCCTTGGCTCCTGCTTCTTCTGTGGACTCCCTAGGGTGCTACGGGAGTCTGATTGATGTGCTCTTGGAAGCGTTGGACTCCCGTCGTCATTCCAAATATATCCATAAGGTTGGATTGGTCATCTGCAACCTTGGATTACTTGCAATTATTAATACCTCTCAAATAACACATTATTATGTATAAGACATATAAATCATCTAGGATGCAAAGTACGATGTGTATGCATGCAGAATGTCCATGTTAAGATAGGTTCTACCTTAGTTCAGGAAAATTAGGGCCTATGATTGCTGCGCAACCAGTGTATTGGCACTAACCTTGAGTACCTATATATAATGAGTTTTGGCGTAGTACTTCAGATCCTTAAGTTCAAGCCAGTACTCATGGAGTATTAGTACTCTTCTAGTGGTTTGAAATTGTATGTCACAAGTATCGATATTGGCCTTTAGTATTGGTACATGTTGACTACAGATGGAGGCCAAAGATTCTGGTGCCTCGTCTAGTGCTCAACGTGTACCGGTATTAATCTTGAGTACCAGTATATAATGAGTATTAGCATAGGACTTCAGATCCTTAAGTTCAAGCTAGTACTTATGGAGTATTGGTACTCAAGATGAGTATCGATACTTGTTGAGATCATATGAGTCTTGAGTGGGTTTACAATAATACTCTTCAAGTACCGGCACTCATTTGTGTGTACCGATACACCATAAGTACCATTGATTGTTTAAAACTCAAACAATATGCCAAGTGTATTGGTACTAATTAATGAGTACTTGTTCGATGTGAATTTGCGAAAAGAGATTTTTACATTATCATTATAGTTGCAAAACAAGTCAAATCAACTAAATTTATAAATCAAAATTTGGTAAGTCTTGAGTTATTCGCAGGGAGGTAAATCTAGATTCTTAAAACTTTTCGCACCAATTATTCTATTCTAATGAAAGCACATAAAGAGAGACATGATATTCATTGAATAGTGAACTTTATTGCTAATCTTGAATAGTGTTACACATGAATTCTAGAGGAAAGCTTACAGATAGTATAAAAACAAAGTAATGAGAGAGAGAGAGAGAGAGAGAGAGAGAGAGAGAGAGAGAGAGAGAGAGAGAGAGAGAGAGAGAGAGATTGTAGAGTTGCTTGAGGGATGCTTGTATGAAACTCAACAAAGCTTCAGATCCAGGGCATCGGGAAGAAGACCAGAGAGAGAGATTGAAAAGAGAGGGCATGGACTATGTGGTGGCTATATTTTTCTATCTCAAGGTATATGAGTCCTTTTCCAAAGGGTAGAGGCTAGGTCCTTTTATAGAAAAGTAGGAAGAATTACAGGCCATAGGATTAAATCTAAGGGCTACTGATAGGACACCTAATCTAAGGGTAAGATAGCCCTTGGATTTTTATCTAAGGGTGGCTAGATGGGTGGACTAATGGCTAGCTATGGGGTTGGTTTGGGAGGTTGTATGGCCAGCCATGTGTGGTGGAATGGTGGCCCTTGGATGTGGAATCAGAGGTTGGGTTTTGGTCTTGGAGTTGAGGGGATTTAGGAGAGGATAGAATCCTCTCAACATGGGCACCTATGGAGGGCTCAGGAGGACCATTGGATGTGGGATTAATGGTGGATGAGGAGGTGAGTGTAGCGACAAACTTCCTTGGTGATTAAGGAAGCTTAGTTGCCCATGTGGAGGGGATAAAACCTAATGGTGGCTGTTACGACCCGATTCCCAAATTCCTACAGGACCCGAGACCGACTCGACTCGACTAATCCTAAGACCCAGTCATCCAACAAGAAATAACTGAAAAGCAGGAAAATAAACTACATTCACTATGCAATGTAACTAACAGTAAAAGCGTACAAGTAGTAAAGGAAGTAAAAGCTGCTAGTCAGTACATACCACCACAACAATAGGAAAGTAGAACAAAAGTATAGTAACAGGAACAGTAAACAAAAGTCTGAAACTCACTAGTAGAAAAGAAAGTACAACAATAGTAAGAAAACTACTGCTGGGCTCGACTGGGCCCAGCACCCTCTGTAGCTGGTAACTCGGGCTGCTCAACTCCTGGACCTATACAAGGTTATGTAAAAACGGAGTCAGCGAATGCTGAGTAGAGTGGTAACCAGACTATCTAAAGCAGTAAAAACTAGCATGTAAATTTATCTTTTCCAGTTCTTTATTTTACAATTAATTTCCTTTCACCCCATTGATTTACTTTCAGATTTCTTTCTTGATCTTGCATGTTCCTCATGGGAACGATCTTAATTGCAATCTCTTTCGAAGAGTAGAAGGCACATGTGGTTCTCTCCTGGCCAGGAGAGTCCCCCGTGGTAGTCTTACACCCAGTCAACCACCCCAAGGTCACAGATAGACGTAGCAGTGACTACGGCACGCGCGATAAGCGCACGGGTAGCTACCCCGCACTGGCACGTGGTCAGTTGTTTCCGCTAGCGAGTATGCCCAAAGTACAGCACGGAATAGTATAGGGCCTAGCCCTCTCAGAAATGGGGGTCTAGCCCCTCAAAACCAAACAGGGGTCTCGCCCCTCCACAGTTCGCGCACCCTCGTCTGACTACCTCGGTTTGCTCAGAGGGCCTAACAAGTCGGTGTAGGGTGGCTAGTTGAACCCCGGGCCTCGTGGGGTGGCTAGCTCCCTCCCTACACCAGTATCTCTCCCCGGTACCGTGTACGCAAGGGCCAACAGAAGTCGGCATAGAGTGGCCAATCCTAACCCCGGGTCCCAACCCAAGGGCAGCTAGCTTCGCTCTACACTAAAAAGGGGATAGTCACTCTCCTTGGTACCACGTACTCAAGGGCCAGCACACTTCCCATCCATATTTCCAGGCCTTTCCATTCATCCACAAGAGCTCTACTCCTAACTCCTTGTAGGGTCCATGCTCGTATTCACCATATTATTCCATACCAGGTTTCATCATTCACAATTCCGTTCTCGTATGTTACACATGCAGCTCGTATTTCCACAATTTAACATATGAACAAGCGATATCACAGGTAACTGTTTAGTTATCTCAGGCATTTTATATTCTAACAGGCAGCTTGTATTCATTAACAAGTAGTTGCTAACAATTTAGCTCATTCATTCATAAATATAGTTTCAATCATGCAAGCAAGCAGTTCAACCATTTCTCATCCTAGGGTTCATGCAACATCCTAGGTTTCCAGTTATCTAATTTTCATAGATGCATTCATATTTTATAAGTAAAATAGGAGGATACCACTCTACCAGACAATTCGGGAGTACTAGGGGCCTGAACTGTAGACCCATGTGCCTCTGCGAGCCCTAGACACGCAACAGGTTGAAGTCCTATATCAAGGAACACACCACAATGGAAGATTCAGAACAGTGTATAAAGGTTTCTAATAAGTAGAGGAACCCCCAAGGAAATCACAGGTATTTTGATTGCGTAAAACGGATCTCGGTTGGACCTTAAACGGGTCAAAAACGTGTCTACAGACCCAAATCAGACATCTGGAAACAAGTCCAGACATCTTAAAAGTCATCAGAGACTCACCTCAGGTTCCTGTGATGATCTCAGATGTCCAGGACTCCTCCGCGACCGTTTGGACTCAGTTCCAGATGTCCGACTAGTCCTTCGGTCGTCTGGGAATGTCTCCGATCGTCTGGTCAGCTGTCTAGGTGTCCAAAAATCATGGGAGGGCATGTCGTATGCCTTCCCAAAGCTACTCCTGTGCACAACAGAGCAGTTCGCCACTTTTGGCTAAGCAAATCACACTGCGGTGCGATCCGCATGGCCGTAACCATGAGGAAGATGTACTTTCGTGATACACCCACTTTCAGACGTCTGGTGTCGACTCCAGACGTCCAGCCAGTCGTCCAGAAGGCCCTCCGGACGTATGATACTGGAAAAACTCCAGTACCAGACCGCGCTCCTACACCTCTCGTCGCACTCCACTACGGTTCCTATTACTGCAAAAGGTCAGGGATGACGCCCCGATGTTCTCCTCCTCCCGCACTTGCCGCGGTGGCCGTGAGAACCTTCGACGAGCTTCCACAAAGCTCATGAGCTCGGCCTTCTCCTTCTCTTCACTCTCGTTCCTCCTCCTTGCTCTTGCTCTTGCTCTCTCGCACGTCTTTGCTCACGGTAGTGGAATGGGGAGGTGTGGTGGAGTGGTGGAGTGGAGAGGAGAGGGAAGGGGGCCTCTTATATAGGCGAGGGGTTTAGGGTTCAGCGGGGGAAAAGAAGAGAGGAGAGAGACAGAAAGGTCTGCGCGTTGCTTGTGCGTAGAAGCAAATGCGCGTACAGCTTTTTCAATTTCTAGACATCCGGGAAGGGATCCAGACGTCTGGCCAGACGTCTGACTGGCACTCCATACATCTTAAAAGGCTCAAAACAGAATGGGTCTTTACATTGGCCGGCCATGGGTGTTCTAGAAGGGTCCTAGGGTTGGTTAGGTGTAGGTCTTAATTAGGCTAAGTCAACCTAGACTCTAATAGGTTAAGTCTATGTAGCTAATGTCTAGTCTAAAAAATGTGTATTAGTGTAATTAGGTTAGGAAAAATTTTAACTAAGTTGGGGCAAACCTATTTGGGTTCTATACTAACCTAATTAGGTTGTGGGTCATGAACCTAATTGACTTATACTAAGTCAATTAAGTGAGCTCATGAACCTAAATAGGTTCTTGGGTTAGAGATTGGGGCTAGGATAGGTAGACTAGGTTTCTGGATAGTAGGATAACTCTGTGGATAAGGGATTAGGATCATGGATAGTGTTATCCATGATTTTGGCTTCTGAGCTCACTTATCCAATTTGAGCTATCCTAAGGGTAGGAGTTGGGATAAGGGTATCCTAGGGTTCTAAGGGTAGGGCTAGGTTATCCTAGTCCCTCTCTCTCTTCTTTAATCATGTCTTCATTTCTTCTTTAATCATGTCTTGCTCTTCAACTAGCTCTTAACTCTGTAGCTTTATCTTCCATCCTGCTTTTATTCTGCATGATTCCATGTTATTCTCTACATCTTGTACCTATATTATTCACGAAAGTATAAAATTAGATAATTAGGCATAAAATAAACACAAAGACTAAATATGCATGCATGCTCTAAATGCAGTATTTATAAACCTAATGCATGATTGTACTAAGGAGTTAGCCCTATATTAAGTTAATTAGGGTAATAAATTAGGCTATTATCAGTACTGGTGCAACTTGAATATGAGATGCATATTGGAAGCAAATGGTATCGATATTGATTCCCAGTACTGGTACATGTTATGTTTGGTTCACTTATAATCTAGGTTAGCTATTGGTCTTATCATTTGGCTAAAGGTGGGTTAGTTTAAAATAACCCCAACAAAGTTCACTTGTACGCATTTGTTTATGCATCTTTTAATTCCATGCACTATGCTGATCATGCATCACCGAGCAAGCAAAGCAAGTCAATTTCAAGCACTATAGCATTGATTCTATAACACTGGATATAACAACTATAACTGGTGAATGTTGTAATTGTGAATGCTATCATATTGGTGCTATGACACTTATGATTTAGGATTGTAATGCTATAATCTATTAGTTTCATTTTCTTTTTCTGTTTCTTGATACAAATGGATATGGAGAACTCAATATCTTCCAAGTGGAGCTCTTCCTCCTCCTCCATGCCTCTTCTTTCTCCCTCCTCCTTACTTATCATCTTAGGGAGGTACTTCCTAAGAAGGTATCCCACTCCCACTTTGCTTCTCCTTTTCTCATATGTTTCGCCTGCATGCATTTTGCTCTACGCTTCCATGTTAACGAGCAAAGAACTGAAAAAGAAGGGATGCGTTTGTTGGTAATTTTCTTATCCATGTCCAAAATTTTTAGTATAACATTTTCAAAAGTTTCTTACCCTCAAAATTTAAATAATATTAGAAAAGATTAATACAATTAATAAATATTACTTATGTATAGATAATTCATTGTAGATAATTCAATAGTAATATTGCTGTTTCTTTGAAAAAGTCAAGAGATGATCTTATTCATCTTGTGATGTTTAGAAGGAAAGACAAAAATAGGACTACACCCAAATATTTCTTAATGAAAAGAGGAAAATTTTAAAGGGATATGGATCATGACTTGCAACCTTTAAATGATAAAATACAAAATAATCAGACTAAGAGTTGTAACTTATTATAAGTTAAAGCAAAAATAAAGCTTCAAAAAGAATTTTTATATGTAATTGATTGTAAGAATCCAAAAAGTGTAATTATTTTAAAATTTTATAAAGGTCTTTTGTGTTGGAAACTTTAATTTGCCCAACCTTAGGAATAGTCTTGTGCTAACTCAAAGGCAAGACTTACCAATTTAAAAAAAAAGTTGCTAGCTTCTAGAAGTACCTTTAATCCATGCCCCTCTATTTGTAGTTAGAATGGTATTAGCCTCAATGATACGTTTAAGAGAATGCACCACGAGAAGTGAGGACAATACATAATCATGATTAGACCATCCTCTCAAAAGAGAAAGGACCATCCTAAAAAATGATCAAGATCCTTCTTGTCATGTAGAAACATGGGTACACTTGATAGTTTGAGTACATTGATGATCATATGATTGGAATTATTCTTGCTGAATTGAAAATTGGAACATTGAAGAAATGAGAAGCAATTAGTACTCCTTGCTTCATTTTCCCTGTCAAGATTGCAAAATTTCCCTGTCATGTTAATTCTGTTGGATTGTTGTTGCAACTTCCATAGATGTTATGGAATATGAATATGCTAGGAGGAAGAATGTCTATTGGAAGTGTTTTCTTTTCTACTAGACTTTTCTTGGTAAATTTGGAAATTGGTCATCCCCTACACCCTAGTCTCTTAGATAATGTAAGGATGGGGACTTGAATTACAACCATTTTGATGAGTTGCTACTCATCATAGCTAAATTGCCTAAGTTAAGCTAGAAACTAGGTTAAACACTATCAAATTAACACATAAAAAGGGTTAAGTGTGGGAAATAGAGAAAAAGACCTAAAACATCCATTTTGTGCTAAAACCACATAATTAGATCAATTATTGAGATATTCTTTTAAATAATGTAAAATGGTGATTTAATTGCAAATTGAACGCACAAATGAGCTCAAAATTTCAAATCAAAAGTAAAATTAACTTGTAATATGCTCAATTGAGCTTTAACAAAAACTTGGGTTCATTTGGACATCATTAGGGCCTTGAAATTAGAGTTTCACATTTAGGTGCTTAGTACATTACATTTCATTCACTAGAAAATCTCTAAGGACGTATTTGTAGGTTGCAAGGACCATTTTGTTATAGCTTTTTACCACTTATGGGCTTCTGTGTAAATTATCTATGCCTTCGCTGAGGGGCTTTACCTGCAAATTCACCGAAAGAACCAACCCCACCTGCAGCTTGCGCATGCACTGTAGCATGGGAAGAACATGGGCAATCCTGGTCGTTGTCTCCCTTACCACTTAATCTGTGGCTCGATTTGATTCGAAGCCTCACGCGAATTGGCGCCTGCGGTCACCACCTCACCCAAATCCCATCCTACGGCCCATTTTTGGTTTAAATTTACGCGCGCTCCTCTCCATGAATCCTCATCGTGGATGACCTAAGTGCCTAATTTCACCCTCACGGTGAGGGGAATCACTGTCAAGCTCTACTTAAACACCTCCCCAGATCGCGTGCACGCCATCGACCTCCTCTCCTACTTTCTTGAGGCAATCCCTTCGTCCTCTCTAGTTTCTCCTCTCCACCCGACCCTGTTCTGGCACCATGAGCAAAGGAACTTCATCTTCTCTGACTCTCCTCTCTGCTAAGGACCACATAGCACCTGAGGGCGACCTTGAGTCCCATTAGTGGACTTTCAATCTGTTGGAGATCCTCCCTCCTTCGTCGCTGCAGTCACCAGCTGCAGATCTTCCCAACAGGTCTCATTCTTCCATTTAGAGTAGGATTTACTACTTTCTAGATTAGCTGTAGTGTTAATTAGAGTAGTTTAGCAGTAGAATTTAGATGTAGATTAACTCTGATCTGCTGATGCATGACTGTTAGAGTAAATTAGGAGTAGAGATAGAATAGATCCTGCACCTCCTCTGATCAATTCAGATCAGAGGAGAAGAATCCACCCCCATTCACTGATTATTGACTCCCCCTCATGTCTTCACTTCGCATTTTGATTTTCCTCAGTTTTTGTTTCACAATTCACCCATCCATTAGAGTCAAACCCTCATCTCATTGCTCTCAAGCTTGGAGATGAGGATTTGCACTAAAAAACCATCTAGGGGTCTCTCATCCATCTCAGGTTTTCCACAAGGACCCCTGATCTTGATTTTAACTGGAATCAGTTTGCTTGATATGATTTCAGTTTGGTTTTTTAAAGCAAGATCGCAAGATTTTGATCAAATTGGGTTTTGAATGGGTTTTGATCAAGTGAATCGATATATTTTTGAGCTAAATCAGTCCATGGCTGTGAATCTAAGATAATTTTAATGATGAACTTTTCTTTAGATGAGCCATGGTTGATGTTGTTATGAGTTTGGATTTTGATGGTTTTTCAATGTAAGTTAGAGTCAAGGAGAATCGACTTTGTTGATTCGAGGCTCTACCTAATATTTTTATGTGGATATTACTGTTTGAACTTTTGATTTCTTACTTAAGCGATTCTCAATATCCCTTAAGGTTTCAAACATTTGGGATTCAAGTTAGTAGTTTAATGGATTGATTTGAACCTTTCCTTCATGCTGTCTATAGCATAAGGGAGAGGTCAAATAAGTGATTTCTCTGATTTGAATCAGGGATCAAGGTTTAAAGTTTTCTTGAGTGAGGATTCAGTGTTTTAAAGTGATTTTTATGTGAGAATTCAAGGTCTCATTTGAATCCCAAACTTCACACATTAAAATGCTTCATAGCAGCAACATTTTCATTGGATTAAATTCCAATCTAATTCTATTATCTTTGTTGTCTAAGACAAAGATGATGGATTAGATTTGGTCAATTTAGCAGCTACTGAAATCCCCATTTCAGAGATGCTGGGAATGCATTTCTCTAACCGAACTCCTCATTCAGATTTGCTGATTGGTGTTTAGATGCACTGCAACAGCCATTTTAATGGTTTTAAGCCGTCTGAACTAAGTGTTAGATTCTGCTGTTGCGACTGCAATTGTTGTTGCTGTTGCAGTTGCTGTTGCTGCTACTTTGCTGTTGCTGCAGCTGAACAGTAGCCTGAATTAGATGGGCAGTAGATGTCGGATTTGAGTTAATTGAATAGCTAACATGTTTTATATTTTGTAAAAACATTGTACAAGCTTTCCTGTACTGTAAATGATCTTAACCTAAGTAGAATTGCTTGTAATTTGTGGTTAAATACTCTTTTGTTAGCTATAGATGTATATAACTGCCCATATTTAGAAATTAAACGTAATTAAGTGGAAAATCATGTTTAATCATTTGAACACTTTATATCAAGTTTGCTGAATGTTTTTGACTATATAAACCCTTTGTTTAGTACTTAGAGTTTATTTATAGGTCTTAGGTTCACATCAACAACCCTTCTTATGCTTAGAATGAACTCACCTTGTAAATAAATAAAAATACTATAAAAAATCCAACAAATAAAATAAAGGTGTAGTGAATATGATTAACTATTTCTCTACATATTTGCAAAGTTTCATGATATTTTGAACACTCGGCTTGGTAGAACATACCAGCCGACGGTTCAATCTACCTTAAAACTTAATAAAAGACCTTAACATGTAAAAACACAAAAAACAATCTATTCTCCTCATCTATTTCTTTCTCTCTCATCTCCTACCTCTATAAAGCACACAAAACCTATAAAAATAAGAAAATTCACAAAAACACCTAAAAAATACTATGTATACTAGGTTTATACTTGTAAATATAAGCTATAAAGTAAGCTATGTGTATATATATTGTAAAATAGGTGTATAATAGATATAATTAACTTATATATATATTATATTGTAAGTTACATATTTAAGATTATTAAAACTGTACTTAACTTAATTATATAACTATTTATTATTTATACTAACTTATAAGTACTATAACTTAAGTAAAATTATAAAATCCTGTATATAACTGTATTTACTATTTATACTGCATATTCATATTTATATATGTACCATGTATATTAGAAACCTTGTATCATAATTTAATTATATATATAGAATAAATAATTAATTTACTAAGTTACTAGCTAAGTTATTAGATTAAATTAAAATAAATTAGTAATTTAAGTTATAACTCAACTAACTTATATTGTATATTTATATGATTATATTTTAAATAAATTAAACTAATTTAACTATATTCATAATGTATTATATTATTTATACTTAATTTACTCGAATAACACCCTGAAATCATCTATTTAAATGTAAATAAACCAAAATAAATTGTGTAAAATATAATAAAAATATGTAATAAATACTTTAATATGCATATTACTACTGTAATAGGTCAATTAGACCATTAATTAACGAATTTAACCTGTAATTAAGAAATAAAGTCATTTAACAGTATGAATAAATTGTGAACTTTACCTAATTTATATATATAATAAACATAATTAATTTTGTAAATTAATTGTACAATTATGTAGTACTATGTAATAATTTAATATCACATAATTTATTTTTAATTTATAATAAATTATGGCCCTCAAATCAAGGACCAAAATCACGAAATCAGTATAGTTACGTTGGAATTCCAGCGCTGAGATGCGACACATATAGTGCCACATCGTGTGTGGTAAAGCTCCTAGCGCCACTTAAATTATTTTTGTTATCTACGCCCTTCAGTCGACATGCGTCGGGTGCAAAGAAATCCCTCTCCTTATCCCTTGAGCATGAATGAGAATGGCTTTGGTTTGTGCTGTGATGTGGTATTGGTGTGCGGTGTGTGGCTGGGAGCCATACACTGTGCGAGGGCTTGAGCGAGCCCATTAATGAGCATAAAACATGATTAAGAGGCCTAATTAATGAATTAGGGCGACTCTTAGTAGAGGCCTAGTCCCGCTCGAGAGGGTGTTGTGTATCCCTCGAAAAGGCTGCCCGCCAACTAATAAACCTAATTTTTGAACTAAGTAAAGCATAATGAGGGGATTAAGAACAGAGAATGAGCGAAACTTAAAAACGGCTAAGTGTTGGGATGGAGAGAATGAGAGAGCCGTGATTAGGAAGAGAAAGCAGAACGAAGAAGAATATGTACGTGTATATATATATATATAAGTATACTGTAAATAACAAGTATATGTATATTAAAAGTATACGTAGTATAAGTAATGTTTGAGCTACATATGTATATAAATAACAGTATAGCTTTACTGACAGAATTATCCGTCACTGTAGATAGAATAAGTGTCACCATAGACCCTAGTTTTTTATCTTAGATTTTGTACATAGTTTTGCTGGGGTTTAGCTACGTTTATATCTGTTGCTGTACATATTATATATGTTACTGTATATGTTAATATATTAAGTTAAGTTAGTATAGTATATATTATTACTTATTATTGTATATATATGTAAGTATTAATATTATAAGTTATAAATAGATAGTATATAGTATATATGTAGAGTGTTTGATGCTTGTTTGTATATTTGTGTTTGCAAGCATTTCAATACATTCTTTTGTACATAAATTAGTTTAATTCTTTCATTCATTAATTCATTTATTTATGATTTACATAAAATTGAT
This sequence comes from Thalassia testudinum, assembly GCA_037157565.1. Classification (NCBI taxonomy): domain Eukaryota; kingdom Viridiplantae; phylum Streptophyta; class Magnoliopsida; order Alismatales; family Hydrocharitaceae; genus Thalassia; species Thalassia testudinum. Next base: position 97,152,891 of record JAZHRO010000002.1, read on the forward strand.
CTTTTTGGAATTAAAGAATAATATTGCACTTAGAGAGTGACGTATATCAATAACTGTCTCTCAGTGAACGACCTGGAACAAACTAGTAAAAATTATGTAATTAAATAAAATTGACACGATAGCGGTTTGTATTTGTGACATATACTACAACAACGATGATTTTTACGTGAGCCGTGCTTGATCGTTTCATCACCTTCCTACCATAAATAAAAGTCTTCACAATTCAATCTTACCTTGGCATTTGTAAGGGCTTGAAATTTTATTAAGCCTAATTCAACTAATAAACCTTAATTAGATCACTATGCTTGAGGTTCAATCCCTTTAAGGCTTAGTTTGCTAATATCCTATGAAGGTTATTAATAAACTTTTGTATTGAGGAGAAAAATGAGTGATGGGAATATCATCATGGGTCCTAACTAGCCACATTTAGTCAGATTTGACTGATTAGAGATCTTACATAACCATTTGGAGGTTGTAATTCCATAATATTCTAATTTGAGAAGAGAATGGGAAATCAAGGTTAATTCTGTAATTTAATAGTACATCAGGAACACAAATTGACCACGGGGTCACTCAGGGGTTAAATGAAGTTCAAATGAGCTTAAAATTCTAAAATGTGGGTCAACATTGACAGAAATAGGGTTTCATGCTTTTCAAGAACCACAACACACAAAACCCTAATTTCAGACTCGCTTAAATTAAAGAGGTTTTGGTTAGTATAAAATTCATATAAACCTCCTAAAAATCATAAAAAAATATTCTAAGAGATTTGGTACCCTTGGTTTGACCATCTAAACTCATTTTGACTAAGAACAGAGTCTCAGATGGAATTCTACCCTAATTTGGGCTTCTGTGCAAATTGGCCAATCAAACATGGTCAAAACTGAAATCTAACTTCACCATTAAATGTTTTGGGTGAAAATTAGGTTGGTACCAAAATTTTGACCTAATCAGAGTCCTTGTCTTAGTTTGCAATTTAGCTCTTCAAAACTCTATTTCTTGCATTTAGCTCCTCAGGTTTCGAATTCTTTGTAAATAGCCCCAAAAATTCTCATTATTTTCTTCATTTAGGTCCCTACTGCCATTCGAGGTGGGAATGCACCTCAGTCAAGTTTCATGGAGAGATTTCTCTCTCTAACCAAGACCAAGTCCTTCCAAATTTGGAGGGATTGATCTTGAGGAGATCCCTGATTCGTTGAGCCATCTCAAGAGCCCTAAATGAAATCCTAGAGCTCAGGAAAGCTTGAGGATTTTGGGAAACTCTTTCCCCAAAATTGCAAATCAATCAAGCTTTTTTCCTTTTCTGGAGCTCATCCTTAAGCTCTATATAAGCTTCCCTATGCATAGTCGTTCTTCTTAGCTTGGTTTTGAGGCTTGAAACCCTCATCTCCCTCCTCTCTGGCCAACATCGACCATAGCTTTGGAGACCTCCTATCCTCCTCCCTTCCAGACCTCCAATAGACAAATTGGAGGCCCCAAACTCCTCTTGTCGTTGCGACCAGATCCAACCAAAGACTGGGAGCTCTCCACCTCCATCTCTTCGCTGTTGCCTCGTCGTCAACTCTTCCTTCTCTAGCATTGGCCCATCACAGTCGGATGCCTCGCTCTCCCTCTTTCTTCCTAAGTACTCTCATCCTCTTCCTCTCCTTCTCTTCTAAGTTTCTCCCTATTTAGACTTTAGAATCGATCGCCGAACGCCCCTCAACCTCATCATCTTCCTTACGTATGGCATGAGCTTCGGCGAGCTCGCGCTTGCGTACACCACACCAAATGCAACACCACCACCACCAGAAGTTTCCCCATCACCCTCCTAGCAAAATCCCTTTATAAATTTGAAGCTCCTCTCACACCTTCGCTCCACCGAACACCTCACATCTCTGTTGCTCTTCTCGACACCATTCAACCTCCACAGCTCGCAACTCTCCACGAAATCGCCACCACTACACTCGCCATGCTTTGGTGATCATTATGAGCTTTTTAATTGGGGCTTATAGCTTGTATTCCTGTGTAGGTACCTGACGTGCTCTTGTGTGTGTGTTAAGAAGTGTCGTTATAATCGCACTTGCAACGTCGGTTTTAAAGTAAAGAAACAGAGGTGAGTCCGAGTGTCGGTCTCAGGGAGGCGTGAAAATCGGATTTTGCTTATCACTTGTTGTCATGGAAAGCGTGGAGTTTTGCTTGCGAAAGGTGCGGTTTGAAAAGCGAGAGGGAGAGGGATAAAGAGAGAGAGAGAGATTAGAGTTAGAGTCGTTTCTTTGCTTGATCATGCAACTTAAACAGGAAATCAAGTAAACACTGAACGGAAAGTAACTTCATTAATCATGCAGCTTTAGTTCACAAATTACAACATTAGATACATGCTTAAACATAAGTAAAGGAAAGCTTAAAAGAGAGGAAGAGAGAGAGAGGGGGGAGAGCGACGAGGCAGCCACGGCGGTGGAGGAGGCTCCGTTGGTGGCTCGTCGTTTCCAGCAATTATAAGAGGGCCTAAAGCTAGCTAAGAGAGGGGTAGAGTAGTTGCAAGGGAAGTGAATGCCTTGAATGAGTGTTTGGAGGGGGTTTAAATAGGGAGAAGGGCTTTCTAAAAGAAGAAGGGGCTTTAGCGACATTCGGGACGTCGCTAAAACCATTCCAAAAGCGTCGGTGAAACCCTCCAGCCTGTTGGTCACCCGCCCGCGTCGTTCTTCTTCGCGTTCGATCCGCGGCCGCTGCGTGAGAGCCATCCGATTGATGATCAGACAGCTGAGATCTTCCCTTGGGTGCGTTCGGATCGCACCTCCAGTGCGTGTGTGCGCGGGCATCGTCACCCGACGTGCGCGCGCGTGTGGGTGCTCGCTGTCTGAGGGCGCGCCGCGTGACGCGATCTCGGCCACCCACTGCTGATCGGGGGGCCCAATTTCGTTGCGCGCTCCTTCATCTTCAATTCTTCGCACCGCGTAGCTTGAACCCGCGTCGCGTGCATGCGGGCGTGCGCGCTAACCGTTGCTCCATGCCCACTGCTTTGTCGCGGTGACTACGGGCGGGCGCGCGGTTCTCGCCCGTCCAATCGAAGATCGACGGCCGAGATTTGATCTCAGCTAAAGGAGGAAGTGGTGTGCGGTGAGCAGGGGGAGACATGGCGCAACGAGGGCCGTTGATCATCAGATCAACGGTCAGAACTTCTTGGGCCCATTGTAGGAGCTCCGGATGTCGGATTTGGCCGATCTTGAGTTCGTTGGACTCCCTTCGTCATTCTAAATCCATCCATGCGGTTTGATTGCTCATCTGAGGCCTGCTTTGACAAGTGCTTACACAAATGACCATTAATACAGTTTTATAAGAAATCTTGGTATATGATGCATGCAATGCTCCCATTCTACTTATGTTGTGCCTTTTATTCTTAAGATGGGCCCTATTTAACAGAATTATCACCCCCATGTGCAGTGTTATCAGTACCCTTATCGGAGCACCATCACTGCTACCATCTTCTTTGACGTCGTTCACATCTTTCCGATCGCCATCTGACCAATTGCAGCACGTAATCAAAGCGGCTGCAGTTCTTGAAGCTTCCCAGGCCCTAAACTGGGCGTTGCAACAGCAGCAGTAATCGACCGAGACTCCATCAGCTGCTGCATACGTGAGGAAGCTCCAGAATTAATCCCACCTCGTATACAGTAGACCCTGCGACAACATATAAGACGCAAAACTGCTGAAGGCTTATCGCCTTCTAAAGCACAGGGGTGAGCTCCCTCACACGTTCCTATGCATGCACTCACACACGATCCCTCGCGTGCCCTCGCCCACGCTCACGCCTTGCGGGCCAAGGCTGGATCCGTTTACCCAGTTATTTGGGTTTGACTTGGTTTTGAGGAAGGAAACTTTGAGAGAGAGGAGGGGGGTTTTTGCTGCCTTGGGATTCATGCCCTCCTCTCTCAGCACTTAGCTTATGAGACCCTTGTGTCTCTTTTGTGGTGCTACTGTGCCTTGGCTCCTCTGAGGTTCGAGGCAAGGCCCTTATGCCTTGTGTGGTTCTGTTGGTATTTGGTTAAGGCGTCTGTGTCTTAGTTCTGTCGACTGATTTTGATATTGCCGAGATAATTGATAGGAAGTACAGTTCATTTATTTGAGTTAATTAGAGTTTAACTTGTAGGGTTAATTTGGTGATTCAAACCACCATTTTAACCCCATCTTTTTGTACTCTAATCCCTGGTCTTATTGCAATATTATTTTGATTTATCTTGAGAAATATTTTGACTATATTTGCATATCTTTATTGATAATTGTGATTAGTGATTGAAATTTACCATTTTGCTCCCTGCGAACGACCTCAGACTCACATCGATTGAGTTTTATAAATTTAAGTGTTTGTGCAAATTTCATCCTATGCTACGATGCGTATTTCTTAAAACGACGATTCTCACTCTAAACAATGAGAAGAAAGATTGACTTCCTTTTAACTATAGTTTTTAGGTGGGAGGGTTAATAACCAAATAATCTATGGGGTACTTAAGTCATTATTTGCTTATGAGGGGATCATTTGGTCTCAGTGTAGAAGTTCTCTACCCTTTGCCATCAACTCCACCGACCCCTACCTTCCCTCCTCATCTCCTCATCGTAGAAATAGCAGCAAGAGGGATTTGGAGGCCCTACCTAAGCCTAAACTAATGGTAAAACCCTAATTTAGGCTTAGGTCACCTTCCTTTCTTAACTTTATTTTTTTGGGATCAAGGGAAGATTGAAAGAAGAAAGGAGTGTTGGGAATGTTACTGGTGCATTTAGATTTAATGAGGAGGGGCATGGTTGTTAAAGGACAAAAGGCAGGAAGAGGGGAATCAAACGGGAGGTCTCTTTCTTCAAGCATTTTAGGGAGGTCATCTCTTGGGGGAACAAGCTCCACATCTAGGTAGGGACTTATAACTCCTTGCAATGTTTCTCTTGGTCCATAAGGGTTTAGAGACCATGATTCACCTGTTGGAATGGGTTTTTATGTTTTCATGTAAGATCTCCCCATGCATGTTGATGTTTTTGCCTTCTTGAGGGATTAAATAGTAGCATTGAGAATTAATGGGTGAGTTGGGTTCTCTAAATGATTTTTTATGCTTCAGTTGTTTATTGTGAAGTTAAGAACATGTAGAAATGATTTTGGGGTGTTTGGGATTCTGAGATTGATGTTTAAGCGTTAAACAAGGGTATTTGCTGCCAACCTACTGCTTGTAGGATATTTATAACATTAGGTAAATCATGCCTCATGTTAGATATGTTGAAAAACCTTAAAATAGGACACCCAACATGCATTTGATGTTAGGTCATCATACCTAGCGTTAGATATGCTGAAAAGACCTACAATACGACCCAGCATGCATCTAATGTCAGGTCAAAAATACCTAACGTTAGATGGGCTGAAATGCAAATTTTGGTGAAGAAACTAAGGGAAATAACCCCTAATATTGGTACCTATATCCCTAATGTGCATGATTAGAATGTTATTTGTGGATTATTCATGATTTTATTGGCCTAATTGAAGATCAAGAACTCCTACTCTAGTTAAAGGGGTTTTGCATATGGAATTTAAGGCCTTGAAGGACGTTTAGTGTCTTAACTCTATACAATAATGTTTCGGGGTTTGGATGCTAGGACCCAAAATACAAACCTAATCCCAAAACTAGATCAAGCGTGTCTAGATGAACTCGTTGGCGCTTGTTTAGTGTGAATCGGGTTAGTGTAGCCCAAAAATGAAATATGGGTTTTGGTCAATCCCGATCAACCTTCAGGTAAAAATTGCACATAAGCTGTCATATTTGGTATCATGGGATTTCTTTAGTTGTTAGTTTTCCAACTATTCCTGTTTCGCAAAAATTTGAGTTCTGTAGCAAAAGTTACGCATGAAACATGTTTAAAGAGGGCGTAGGCACAAGTGTTGTATTGGAAAATCGTTGCAAAAAGATTGAGTTTGGAAAACCTGCCATTGTAGCGCAATTCGCGAGAAAATTCTTCAACAAATAAATTTACCGAAACTCAAAAGGAATTCCAGGTCAAACACAGGGAGGCTATGTTTATTCGCAATCCGTAATTATATTTTTTATGTAATTTTAGTTTTAAGATGGGATAATCACAATGAATCGATACTATACTAAAGAGAGAGAGAGAGAACAAAACACTTCTATAACAGAGATATTGTTTTTACAACTAGAAACCTGAAAATATTACAACTAGAAAGCGGTAAATCTACTCTAGAAAGCAATAAAGAGAAGGGAAGTGAGAAATTATCCTCCTCGTCGATTGCTTGGAGGACGAGCTGGAATGGGCGTCGCCTAGGAGACGTAGAGTGGAGATGGAAGACGGAGAATGAAGCAGGAAGAATTGGGGGCGAGGAAGGACGTTGTCGTTACGGGATCCACTTCTAGAATGGGGTAAGAAGACGACCATGGGCGCTCCACGAATGGGGTGAGAAGTGGACAAAATTTTGATTTTAAATCTAAAGGAGCATCTTGGGTTTGGGACAAGCTTCTTTAAAGCTTTATAGAGGGAGAGAGGTGAAGGAAGGGATGAAGAAGGTGTGGGGGTCGTAGGGTCTTTTATAGGTGAAGATTGGAGGGGGAAAATAGGTTATTTCATTGTTAAACATTAAATGCACAGGTCTTTAGTGACGAATTTATTCGTTGCTAAAGCCTAAACGTGGCTAAAGGTCTTGCATGCCCGCGCCTCCTCTCCCTCTCTGTGCACAAAATGCATGCGCATGATCAGATGATCTCAGCTATTTGATTGAGAGATTGGATGACTTAAAGATGCGTTCGCCCGCTCCTCTTCAACGCGCCCAACGCTCGCATGTGCGATCGTGCGTGGGCTTGGGCATCTGATTTCGCATGCACCCGCCCAATTTGGCTGCTCATGCTTCATCCAATGGTCTAATTTGGCTAGTCCATGCCCGCGCTCTTGATTTGAGGTGCGCGGGGCTCGAACCCACGTCCTCCTTTGCGAAACACAAGGAGCAACCAAAGCGCCATCTTCTCGAATGGTCATGGACTTGATTCAACGAGATCGCACCTCAGGTGTTGGATGAAAATCCAATGGCTTTGATCTAGTGATGAAGGTTGCTTTAGAAACTTGAGGGTGCGGTCTTGGTTGGCTTGGGAACCGAGATGGTGCCACGTGGCACCATCTTGGCCGTTCATCTTCTCTAAGTTATAGATGGTGTCACAGATGTCGGATTGGATCGATTTTCCCATTGTTGGGTTGCGATCGTCGATCCGAACCCATTCGTGCGGTTAGATTTGTTATATGAGATATAGATTTGCACCATCTTGGTCCCTTGACCTCTAATCTTTCTTAGACTGCATTTGATGTTACGGAAGTCCAATCGGGGCGATCTTAGAGTCGTTGAATTCCTCTCGTCACCCTGATCAGATCCGTATGGTTGGATCTTCAATCTGAGGCCACAATAAATATTGCCCTGTCCCTGGCCACCAAAAAGAACAAATTACTATACAATTTGTACAATTTGACCTAAATGTACGATGATGCATGTTATGCAATATTTACAATGTATGATGCTTCTATGATACTAGAAACATTCATAAATAAATATTTTAGGCTATTCATATGCATACACATCACACCCCCATGCCTATCTTTTCTAGTCCCTAGCAAAAACTATATGCTATTTATAAAAGAATTAAGATTGGATTTCTTGGGCAAAAGTTATTCTTCAACACTAGGATCAAATTACTGAAGACTTGAACTACAGAGATACAACAACGCCCAGGTGTTCGCCAAAATACAGACTGCCCAAGCCCTCACCTTATTCAAAAGCAGAAGCATTTTTTTTCTTTTTGTTCTTTTCTTTTCTTTTTTTTTGATTTTTAAGTTTAGGGTTTCGAGGCAGCTTTCTACAGCTACTCAACCCACCCAAGACTCAAAGAGAACTCTAAGTATTAAGCATCTTTATGTGTGAAATGTGATAGACTCACTGATCAGCGATTAGAACGGACTTCGGGTTTCTACGCCCCTAGGTGACCTTAAAAAGGAATTCTGCCTAAAGGTGTATCTATGCAACTGGTAGCTTTCTCCTTACTTTAATTTTTATAGGATCAACACAAGGGCAAACCCAGTGTATATTTCTTGCTTATTCTACTTCTCCTTCTTTCTAAGTGTTTTGAATTAAACATGCATTTTTTGTGAGCTGGGTTCTAGACAACCGACTAATGGGTTGTTACCCACGATAACTTGCCAGCCATACTCATGCGGTGAAGTGTGGCTTATTTCTTTCTTCTTTTCTATTTTTTTCTCTTTTTGGATACTTTTCTTTTTCTTTTCTTTCTCTTTTTTTTATTCTTTTTAGTAGGTGGCTTCCCTGATCTAAGATTTACCTAAAGGTAGCAAGAAGAGAATGGTTGTGTGATTGGGCTCTGAACAACCGACCAATGGGGTGTTACCCACGATAACTTACCAGCCATACCACCCTATAAGGTTCATTAGTTGCCCAATTTCCATAAAAACTGCCGAAAAGCGAGTTGGTGCAAATAGTGTGTAGATGCTTGGGCTTGAAGTTACCTTAAATCAGAGGGTGGGTTGATAAGTCGTGTACTTATCACCCCAACTTATTTAATCAAATTAAAATAAATTTAGAATGGTTAGGACTTGATAAACAAATCCACATTTTAGTAGACACCCGGGTTGATTAACCCCGAAGACTTGAAGGGTCTAAGTGTTCAGATACTACTGTATTATTCCATAAGGTTGAAAAATCCTAATGCTCAAGTATTCTTTTCCTAATTCATTTTTTTTTATAAATAAAGAGAAAAATAAGAAGAATTTGCAAGAATTCCACAAAGCTGACAAAATGATTCAGAAATGAGTCCACCCCCCCATGCCTAGCTTATGTAATGTCCTCATTGGAAATAAAAGGCATGGGAAGCAGGGTAGAATGAAGAAAATATCACCTGTATTCCATGATGTTTGGGTTAGCTTTAAGTCAGACTGTACAAGTGCTGAGTTTAATGCCATCAGCTATGCGAAGTCCAGCCAAAGAACTCACATTAAGGTTAAAGCAACCTTGTCCGAGATGAGTTCTGGAATAACATGGTCAACATAAGGTTTCAGACGTTGTTCGTTGACCTTAAAAGAATTACTCGTCTTTTGGTCAGAGATCTCAACGATTCCGTTGGGAATTATTTGATTGATGATGAACGGGCCATCCCACTTTGACCTAAGCTTGCCGGGAAAGAGCTTAAGTCGAGAATCAAAGAGCTAGACCTTTTGGTTCGGCTTAAAGCTCTTGCAGGAAATCAGTTGGTCATGAAGAGCTTTGGTTTGAGCCTTATAGATCTTGGCATTCTCGTATGCATTGTTTCTAAGCTCCTCCAACTTAGATAGTTGGATCTTCCTGGTCTTTCAGGCTAAACTTAAATCAAAGTTGCATTTCTTGATTGCCTAGAATGCCCGATGTTCAATTTTTTCAGGTAAATGGCATGCCTTTCCATACACCAGACAAAATGGTGACATGCTGATAGGTGTCTTGTACGCTGTACGGTAGGCCCAAAGAGCGCCCTCAAGCTTTTGAGTTCAATCTTTTCGATCAGGACTAACTGTCTTTTATAGGATGTTCTTGATCTCCCGATTGAAGATCTTGGCATGTCTATTCGTCTGAGGGTGGTAAGGTGTGGAGATTTTGTGAGTTACCCCATATTTTGCTAGTGAATTATGAAACTGGGCATTTGTGAAGTGAGTACCACCATCGCTGATGATGGCCTTCGGAATCTTGAACCGACTGAAGATATTCTTCTTGACAAAATCAATGACCACCTTGTGGTCATTGGTTCGGGTAGGAATAGCCTCGATCCACTTGGACACATAATCAATAGTAACAAGAATGTACTGGTGTCCAAATAAATAGAGGAAGGGTCCCATGAAATTGATGCCCCAAATGTCGAAGATTTTGATGGGAAGGATTAGGTTTAGAGGCATTATATCTCTCTTGGTTATGCTCCCAAGTGCCTGGCATCGGGAATACGACCTCGAGAATTCCTGGGCATTGACGAGTCATTTTCCTTAAGAATGATTCTCACACAAAGAAATAAGTTGTCGAAGCAGAAATTGAGCGGCGGAAAACCAATCATCAACAATTAAAATTAACCGCTCAATGAGGATCGGGTCGTGTCCACAGGGAGGCAATGGCTATTACAAACTCATGATAATTAAAAATTATTGTTCATGAATGATTTCCTCAAGAAATTGTGTCGAAAATCGCGTAGATATGAGTTTAAATAAAAGTGTAAGTTGAAATTGCATTTAAGCCAAATAGGAGGGGGCTCGATGTAATGTGTACCACAATAAAATAAGAATAAAATTCTCACAATAACACTTAAATGTAAATACGAATTAAGCTTCTCCTACAACAAAATTCTTCCAAGAATTGAATGAAAACTCATTTAGATTAAGGTTAAGAAATTGATTTGCTCAATAAGCTAAACAATGAAGGGGGTTCTCATAAAATCACCATAATAATGAAATCAAAAAAATGAAGTGGCAATGGCATATGATGGTAATAACTAATAGGGGTGGTTCCTGTAGCAAAATAGGGGAAGAGCTTTGCCTTACTCGCATGCGTGGAGGAGACCACGGCTGGAAGCATGAAGCTCACCAAAGGTTGAGTGGGCTGAGGGCTACTCGGCGGTGGTGGCAGCGTGGCGAACGATGGCCGGAGGCGACGGCGGTGAGGAGGAGACGACAGTGGCCTTTGCTATTGGGGGAGCTGGTCGCATGGCCAGGAGAGGTGGTGTTGCTGCAGCAAGCACTTGGGTGTGGCTGCATGGGGAGCCGGCAAAGGAGGTGATGCACACGGCATCCCTGTTGGGCATAGAGCGTGGTCGGGTGCAGGCAGGAGTTGTGCATGGAGGTGGGATGAGGTGGCTGCTGCCCAAGAGAATGCATGCAATGGTCGTACTAAGAGGGTGCACACAAGGACACACACGAGGAGCTGGTGGCATGCGCAAGCGAAGAAAGCGGTGCTGCGTGTTGGAAATGCCAACGTTGGAAGTGGTGGTGGCGTGCGTCGGTTATGTGGGCTGAGAGGTATGTGACATATGGCCGAGTACAGGGGGTACGCGTGGGCGAGAAGGAGGGCAGTGGCGCACTGCTGGTGCTTGTGCGCACAGACGGCCACGCATGTTGTCCGTGGAGATGGCATGGCATTTGAGGTGCTGCTGATGGTCGTTGGTGTTGGGTTTGTTTTCGGTGATGAAAAACAAAGTAAGAAGAGAAGATGAGGGGAAGAAGATGAATAGTCCGTTGAGTTGGGACTTCAGATGTCTGGGAAACTTCCTGGATGTCTTAACTTACGTGAATGGCTGTTGGCGCATGAGTGCGGTGGTGGTTGCTGGTGATGGCGGTGAGGGTGGTGCACGCTGAGGTGCTCACAGTAATGCAAACGAGCTCCAGATGGCGGTGTGGCCTGTCACGCCACACGCCCACGGTGGTGGAGTCTCGTCTCCACAGGTGAGGCCAGTGGTGGTGGAATGGATGAGAGTTGTGCACTCTCTGCACAGTGATGAATTAGGGTGGTGGCCTGTCGAGCACCGTCGTCTCCTCCCCCCTCTTGTAGCTGCAGCCACTTCATTTGAAATCACAAGAGGTGGGAGCAGATCCTCGTGAATGTTGGCAGCTGTTAAAAATCAATGAGCGCAGGAGGAGGAGGCAGAGCGGTTACCTGCTAAAGAGAATAATAATAATAAAAAAATAATTAGGATTATTTATACATAACTCAACTTTTATGTTTATTAAAACAATGTATGTAATGCACCTAATTAATTAACTAATCAAATGCATGCAATTCTAGGTTAATTCTAAATGCATTTAGATATGGATGCCACACATGAATTATGCAATTAAGATAAAAATATGAATTAATTTATTTACATCCAAATGTATACTATCTAAATGTTAAAATTAACTTAATGTCTAAGCACTTAAATACTTAAATAGCCAACAAATATGGGCTAATCAGGCATCCTTGAGTAAAGATGGCCAATAGAATCCAGATTGAAGTATTTTTGAAGCTGTCTTTTTCCTGGAGAAATGTCCACCACACACAGATGCATGGCAGAACTCAAGTATGTTTTGAAACTCATTCTCGGGAACACATCGGCGAATAATCTGATATGAGCCGATGTGATATAGTTTAGGGTCATCCCAGAAGTAATATTTGGCCTCATATTTGAGTCTATCCTGTTGTTGCTTGGTCCAATCCTGGGGGATTTGATTAACAGCCAAATAATTTACTGTCTCCAAACCAAGGGGTTTGGACACCTGAAACTGCCAAAATAGTCTCGTTCGAAAAAGTATCAATAATCGGAATATTCGGACGAGAAGAATCACTTAGGAGCCTCGAAAGATGATCCCCCACCACATTCTGCACCCCGGATTTATCTTTGATTTCAAGATCGAATTCTTGAAGTAGAAGAATCCATCGAATGAGTCAGGGTTTGGCATCCTTTTTTAGTTAAGAGATATCTCAAGGCTGAGTGGTTGGTGAAAATTATGATGTGAGACCCTAAGAGATAAGCCCTGAATTTTTCTAAAATAATTCCTTCTCAGCAATAGTGTAATTCCTCTGGGCCTCGTCCAAAGTTTTGCTTGTGTAGTAGATGACAGAGGGCTTTCTATCGATCTTTTGACCCAAAACAGTCCCGATCGTGTAATCAGAAGTGTTGGTCATGATCTCAAATGGGGCTGTCTAGACCAGTGGTTACAAAATCGGAGCACAAGTGACTGTCGTTTTAAGAAAGTCGAATGCCTTGCGGTATGATTCGTTGAAATCAAACGGCATATCTTTGGCAAGAAAGTTGCTCAAAGGTTGAGCAACCTTGGAGAAATCCTTGATAAACCTCCTATAGAATTCCACATGACCGAGAAATGAGCGGATTTGTTTAACAAATGTGGGAGGAGGAAGTTTGGAAATAGCATCAACCTTAGCTTTGTTGACTTCAATTCCCCGTTCAGAGATTACATGACCCAAGACGATACCTTCTTGTGTCATGAAATGACTCTTTTCCCAGCTAAGGACCAATTTTGTTTTGATATATTTTTTAAGGATCAATTCGAGATTAACCAGGCAAGATTCAAATGAATCTTCGAAAATGGAGAAATTGTCCATGACAACTTCTATAAATTCTCCCACCATATTAGAAAAAATGGCTAGCATACACCTTTGAAAAGTCGTAGGTGCATTGCAAAGCCCAAATGGCATTTTACGGAAAGCAAAGGTTCCGTAGGGATAGGTGAAAGTCATCTTTTCCTAATCCTCGGAATGGATAGGGATTTGATTGTATCCCGAGGTAACCGTCCAGGAAATAGAAGTACTTTTGCCCGGCTAATCTTTCAAGGATTTGATCGATGAAGGGCAAAGGGAAATGATCCTTTTTGGTGGTTGTGTTCACCTTCCTGTAATTGATACAGACTCTCTAGGATGAACCTGAACGAGTTGTGACAGGTTCTCCTTTCTCGTTAGTCATAATGGTAATCCCGACTTTCTTGGGAACAATTTGCACGGGACTTACCCATGGACTATCCGAGATTGGATAGATGATTCCTGTGTCAAGCAACTTAATAATTTCCTTCTTAACCACTTTTCGCATGTTAGGGTTCAATTTCCTTTGTATTTGGCGAGAAGGGAGGGATCCATCTTCCATGAAAATTTTGTGATTGCAGTAAGATGGCTCAATCCCCCTAAGGTCATGGATGGTCCAACCAATTGCCTCTTCATGTTCTTTTAAGACCTCGATTAGTTTTATCTCCTGCTCCTTAGTCAATCTAGAACTGATAATCATAGGGAGCATATTCTTAGGTGCTAAAAATTGATATTTCAAACTCTCAGGCAATGGTTTCAGTTTGAATTGGGGTGAGTTTAAGATGGAAGGTAAGAAGGATGCTGATGAAGATTCATCAGGATGATCGAGAGGAAGGGGTTGAAAGTGAACAAAATCAACAACCTCTTTAGAATGTGGTGGGATTGCCATGGAGGGTTGTGGGTTGGGTTCATCAGTGCATGAGGAACTCTCAATAGCATTTATAGCCATACATGTCTCAATATTCAAATGATCTTCCTTGAGTTCCTCTATAAATCCACAATTCTCAAATTTATTAATCACCTTGAAAATATCCAGTTTCAGTTTTTGATCCCTAAAGGAGATTTCCATGCTACTGCTCTCATAGTTGATATTGACCTTAGTGGTAGCCAAGAATGGATGCCCCAGAAAGATGGGCGTGTTCCTTAAATTCTCAGGTACATCCATGTCAAGGACAAGAAAATCTACAGGAAAATAGAAGTCCTTAACCTTGACAATAACATCCTCAATAACACCTCTTAGATTTGTGACCGAACGGTTCGCTAACTTCAATGTTACTGAAGTTGGCTGAAGTTAACCTAATCCGAACTTCTCGTAAAGAGAAGTCGGAATTAGGTTAATGGATGCACCTAGATCCAAGAGTGTCCGGTCAAAAGTGTAATCTCCGATAACACATGAAATCAAAGGGGCACCTGAATCTCTCTTTTTCGGAGGAAGGTGATGTAGGATAACAGAACTAGCCTGCTCGTAGAGTAGCACCTTCCTTGGAATAGATTCCCTCGGCTTACACTTCTAGGTGCATAAATGCTTTAATAATTTAGCATAAGCCGATATGTGTTTGATAGCATCGAGGAGCGGGATATTAATTTCAATATTCTTGAATATATTCAAGAGCTTCTCGTCACTATCAATAGGCTTCTTCTTCTTGGTTTTAATCAAGGCCTCAGGAAAAGGAACATGAGTTAGATCCTCAAAATCAGGTTCCTGATCCTTGATTTCTTCTTCAGAGTTCTCCTTTCTTTCCTCAGGCTCACCAGGGTTTTCTTGACTAGATCAAGGTAGGTCTGGGTCCTGAGTTGCCTTCCACTCCTTAAAGTAATGGAGTTGGCAGATGCGTAAGGGTTTGGGTCTTGAGGAGGGTTAGGAAAGATCAGAGGGGCTTGATTAGCTAGAAACCCCAGATTTGATGAAGCAGAAGAGGGAAGGACCCTGCTGAACCACCTGAGCATGTGCGTGTGGGTCCCTCTGATTCCTGTACCCTTGGGCTTGATTGCTCGGATTTTGTATGTTGTGTGGGTTGGGTACGGGTTGAGATGGCAGAGATCCAGGCTGATCGATATTAGCAATGAGCCTGGTTTGCAAGTTGTTCAACAAGGTTTTCATTTGTTGCACGGCAAAGACGCCAAAATGTTGTATTGGAAAATCATCGCAAAAAGATTGAGTTTGGAAAACCCGTCATTGTAGCGCAACTTGCGAGAAAATCCGTCAATAAATAAATTTACTGAAACTCAAAAGAAATTCTGAGTCGAACACAGGGAGGCTACATTGATTCACAATCCGTAATTATATTTTTTTATGTAATTTTGGTTTTAAGATGGGATAATCACAATGAATCGATACTATACTAGAGGGGGAGAGAGAGAGAGAGAGAGAACAAAACACTTGTATAACAGAGATATTGTTTTTACAACTAGAAAGCTGGAAATATTACAACTAGAAAGTGGTAAATCTACTTTAGAAAGCAGTAAAGAGAAGGGAGGTGAGAAACTATCCTCCTCGCTGGCTGCTTGGAGGACGAGTCGGAACGGGCGACTCCTAGAAGATGTAGAGCGGAGATGGAAGATGGAGAATGAAGCGGGAAGAATTGGGGGCGAGGAAGTACGTCATCGTCGTAGGATCCACTTTAGAACAGGAGTAAGAAGACAACCATGGGTGCTCCATGAACGGGGTGAGAAGTAGACAAAATTTTGATTTTAACTCTAGAGGAGCATCCCGATTTTGGGACAAGCTTCTTTAGAGCTTTATAGAAGGAGAGAGATGAAGGAAGGGATGAAGAAAATGTGGGGGTCTTAGGGCCTTTTATAGGTGAAGATTGGAGAGGGCAAATAGGTCATTTCATTGTTAAACATTAAATGCACAATTCTTTAGTGACGAATTTATTCGTCGCTAAAGCCTAAACGTGGCTAAAGGTTGTGCAGGCCTGCGCCTCCTTTCGTTCTCTATGCACAAAATGCATGCGCACGATTAGATGATCTCAGCCGTTCGATCGAGAGATCGAATGACTTAAAGATGCGTGCGCCCGCTCCTCTTCAACGTGCCCAACTCCCGCGCATGCGATGCGTGTGGGCTTGGGCGTCTGATTTCACGTGCGCCTGCCCGTGCATCTCCTCACACCATGTCTCGCCCATCTGAGCCGCTCACACTTCATCCAACGGCCTAATTTGGCTGCTTCACACCTGTGTTCTTGATTTGAGGTGCGCAGGGCTCGAACCCAGGTCCTTTGCGAAACACAAGGTGCAACCATTGTGTCATCTTCTTGGATGGTCATGGACTTGATTCAACAAGATTGCGCCTTAATCGTTGGATGAAACCCCAACGGCTTTTATCAAGTGATGAAGGATGCTTTAGAAACTTGAGGGCACGGTTTTGGTTGGTTTGGGCGATCGAGATGGTGCAACATGGCACCATCTTTGCCATCCATTTTCTCTAAGTTGTAGATGGTGCCACATATGTCGGATTGGATCGATTTTCATGCCGTGGGGTTGCGATTGTCAATTCGAACCCACCTGTGCGGTCAGATTTCTCATCTGAGATACAGATTTACACCATCTTGGCCCCTTGACCTCTGTTCTTTCTCGGACTGCACTAATGCTATGGAAGTCCGATTAGGGTGATCTTGGAGT
Organism: Thalassia testudinum; assembly: GCA_037157565.1. Lineage (NCBI taxonomy): Eukaryota > Viridiplantae > Streptophyta > Magnoliopsida > Alismatales > Hydrocharitaceae > Thalassia > Thalassia testudinum. The sequence goes on from JAZHRO010000002.1 coordinate 97,169,614, forward strand.
CGTTGAACTCCTCTCGTCACCTTGATCCAATCTGTATGGTTGAATCTTCAATTCAAAGTCCTAATAAAATATCACCCTGTCCCTGGCCACCAAAAAGAACAAATTACTATACAATTTGTACACTGACTTACATGCACGATGATGCATGTTATGTAATATTTACAATGTATGATGCTTCTATGATACCAAAAACATGCATAAATAGACATTTTAGGCTATTTAGATGCATACACATCAACAAGTAAATCGAAATTGGGAGTTTTAGGGGTCATCTTTGGCACAATATGGGTTTCAAATCATTTTAGAGGTGTTTGAATCATTTCAAACCTATTGGTACCCATCGGGCTTGGGTTGGGTCAGAACATCTTGTAGAATGCGAAAAATGAGCATCTTTGATCAATCCTCTGTTAAAAATACTCAAAAGGGGTCCATGTGGTGTTCTTGGATTCCTTTTGTCATAATCTTTCCAATGATACTTGTTTTGCATGAATTCAATGTATGTATCTCAAGTTACGTCAAAATTAAGTTGAATAGGATTGAGGTGGGGTTGAACCAGTATCATGGGGTTATTTTCATCATTTCAGGGTCCTTAATCAAGTCCTTAAGGAGCACAAATCATGAGAGAAAAGAAAGAAGAGAAGAAAAGAGAGGAGGAGAGAGAGCAGCGGTGTGCAGGCACGTGGGGGGGGAGGCATGCGGTGCCCAGTAGGCACGGGTATGTGAAGCACGATGCTTATGGTGAGGTGTGTGGTACGAGTGCATATCCATGGCATGCAGGCACAGTCGTGCGTGTACATGTGTGGGTGTGTGTACAGGTGTGGATTCCTGTTTCACTTTTTATTTCGTGTTTTGATCCATTCGAGGGTTAAACTGTAAACACCTCTGCTTTGATACACCAAAATAATGTTTATTGCTAGACTAACATTTTGGGACTATCTCGGATTAAATCACCAAAGTGTCTTTCAAGTCAAGAGAAGATAATTGCTGATGTGTGTCTTTTTATCTTTATTTGAGTCTAGGGCATTATTGTAAGGAACCTCAAATAAAACTCAAATATGGATTTTTCACGTATCTTTTCAAAAACCAATCCTTTTAGGGTTATTGATCAACCAAACTAGTTAATTGATCGACCAAATCATCTTGATCGACTAACCAAGTTAATTGACCGATCAAATCAGCTCATTTTAGGAAGTTGAGAAAAATCCTTTTGATCGACCAACCAAGTTAATTGACCGATCAATTAGTGATAGACCAACCACCTTAATTGATCGATCAAATTACCTTTTGATCGACCAATTAACCTTAATTGATCGACCAATTTAATTTCCTATTTAGGCAAAACTTTTAGTATAAATAGAGGTTGTATGCAACCCATTCTTTCAGAACTTTCAAATAGAAATACCATTAAAAAATAGAGCTTCTCGTGCTTACTTCCAAAGGCTTTTGCTCCTCGTTCAAAACGTTCTTCAAAAGCACGATGCCTCGAACCTCTGCGAAAAATCGGTTTGATCCTTTATTAAGGTTCCATAGAAGTTATTCTTGTTATTCTATTTTGTTGTTTTGATTTGCAGATTCCAAGTTTGTTTGGAAGATCCGTAGTTGTTGTTTTTGCTTCTCTTTAGGATAAAAAGGGAAGTGATTGTAAGAGGTTGTGCCACCCTCGTTTAAGTGGTACGGTTTAGTGGATTGACTAGCATTGACTAGTTGGAAAAATCCTAAGCTGGGAGGCTTAGGTAGTGGTTTTCACTCGGATTGGGTTCCCCTATAAATCAGGTGTACTCTGTGCATGAATCTTTGGTGCTTTATTTTTTGATCTATGCATATATTTTATAGCAATACTATTCACCCCTCCCCTTTAGTATTTAGTTGCGATCCACAGGATATTCTACCACTCACATAAACGACGTTTGATTTTCACGTTCTTGGTACTGTTGAAATTGTCTTGACGCGTACTTCACTGTGGTAAATCCTAAACCTAATTTTGAAAACTTTTTTGGATGTGAAAATTATGAAAAAGCTCTTATCATGATTTTGACCCAATTTTTTATATGCCTTAACTCAGAGTCGATCCCAAAAATGCACACAGAGCACGGGGCTTCCTAGGGTAGTATGGAAGAACTTCGGGCATGCATTTTGGAGTCATGGTGACCCTTCAGTGACCATAGGTAGAGTAGTTGCCCCTTTCTTACATGAGATTAATGATTGAATGAAGTGAATCATGTTGAGTTAGATACCCTGTCACATTGCTTACACCCTTCCTCTTGCTGAGCATGAGAGTCCTGCCCCAAATGTTGCTTGTCCATATTCGGGTACTTAAATAATTAATCATTGCTCGTAGTTGTTGATAATATTTATGTCTTGACATTTTGGTTTAATGTGAATTGCCTTAATAGACCAATGAATGCAAGCTCACGTATTGAAAATCTAAGTGGTGGGATTATTGTTATGATTATTATTATTATTGCTTAGTTGTCAAATTAGATAAGAACAATCATGAAATTATTGGTATGGTGATCCTTATTGACATTCAGAAATATTATGAATTTATTTACATAACTAAGAAATTTGAGATTAATGAAGAGATGAGAAGATGTCTGTGATCTTATAATATGGTAAACAAGCTGTTATAATGAAATGAATGATGGAAAACATGCATGCAAACTGGTTTGTGAACTTGAACTCACGAGGATAGTTTGGAAGTCAGTCTTGTATTTGGTATCAACAACACGTTTGACTATATGTGGTATCAATGATGTGACCAGCTATGCTTGTTAGAGACAAAGACTGACATAGAGAGTGAGTTAGCCTCCTTACGACTTTTGGTTAGGTTGTTTGTCTAACCAGGTAGTTAGGTGCAGTGGATACAAGTTACTATTGTGAGGAGTTTATGTTGTTTACCTTTGTACCCTATAGTGGAGATGATTAAGCATGTGCCAGTGTGGGGTACCTCCCTGTGTGCATATTACACAAGTTGTAGTCACCACTTCACCTAGGTTGGGACCTCGTGGTGGTTAACAAGATGATAGAGTGAGTGCGGGCCATCATCTTAGGCAAGGGGGTGAACTATATTTGTCATGCTCCAAATCCCATGCCTCAATTGAGCATAGGATTATTGAGGGTGGCAATAATAGAGGTACTGGTTTATTTAATTTAGGTTGACCCATATCAAAGTTGAGCTATGAAAATGTTCCATTAATCAACAAAATGGAAGAAACACATCAAAATAATGGCACATAAATGATACATCGCAACACAATCAAAATGTCTAATCAAGCTGACATATAAAGCAGGAATCTAGTATAAAACCAGAGCATAAAGGTTACTTGCAAAGCGTCACCCAAAAATTGTTGCACTACGACAATTTTTGCACGTTCTTGACACATGATGACAACACCTGAAAATAGGTCACAAATAGGGATGAGCCAATTGGTCCAGTAGGGACATTATTTTCAATAAACACCACAACAAAGAAGAGTTTTGGTCACGGCTAAAAACTATGACCAAAGAATTAAAAATGGTCACCAATTAGCGTCACTGAAAGTTGTGTGGTGGAAGGATTTTGGTCACGATTCCACCCAAAACCGTGACAAAAAGCTTTTGGTTACGGTTCCACCCAAAATCGTGACCAAAGTCCCCCACCTTGACCAGCTATGGGAGGTTTTGGTCATTGTTAAAAACTGTCACCAAAAGTCTTTGGTCAAGGTTTATGAATTGCGACGAAAAGTCTTTGGTGACGGTTTTTAAATAATTACCAAAGAGTTTTGTTTACGGTTTAAAAACTATCACCAAATAGTTTTGGTCATGATTCATCTACTTACCGGATAAACCAACTCCAACTCTCGAGCCATGCACCTCGCTATCCTAGTTGGTTGTTAAACCTAGCTACGAGTTGTAGGGAGGCCAGAAACTCCCTGATCAGTCCAACTGATCCAAATCCAGACCGATGTTACATCCAAAACACTAGAAAGTAGCAAGGACCGAACTAGTTATCCAATAAATGTATATTTGGACAAATCTGTCAATATTTGGGTTCAATAATTACTCTTCGGATATCTGAATTATTAAAACATCATATCCATGATTCATTGTATTTATCATATGAGTTCCATTGGTCAATTAGAAAAGGTTTCGATACTTGGATTTGCAATGGATAAGAAAAGTCCATCATTTGGACCATCTTTTGTGTAGATAAAGAATGGAAATCAGATCTAAAGTTAGTTATGTGATTATGTACATCAACAAGCTTATAAAAAAGGGAAAGCGAACCATCCATTGGAGATAAGAATGATTCAATTTGGGATGAAGTACCTTCCATTCAACCAAATGATAGACAACAAACATTACTTAACAATCTGTCAAATGCAAAGGTTACATTAATTCAAAAAGATGTAAAAAAAGTGCCAACTCCACTTACCAAGCATAAAACCAATTCAACATCAGGTATATAACAAGTGGCAATCCAAGTGGTAAGCTTTAAGAGTACATTCAAAATTTTCATATACTAATGCACAGGTAATGCTGCATAAGATGCACTTAAGACTTTATTTTGCTCCTTGTAGGTAGACTACATGAAGGAATTCATTTAAAACATGTTTAACAAGCTCCTTATGTTTAACAAGCCAACAAAGTGGAGCTTCAAGATAGCATAAGGGTACCCATACTTTGACACCTTACCATTTGATAGTGGGTCATTTGTCATCCACTGGATAACTATCTACACTTGCAACATACTCGTAGCTGATCACTTTGCAAGAAATACCTGCACTCATGGGCAAATTTATTGCTAACACATTGTTGCACAAGAACACTTGCATCTCATTCCTTTAGAAAGGAGGCCTAGATATAGGAATTTGACATCACTGCAAGTACTTTATATGAATAAACCTTTGCATCATTTTTTGGATGTATGTATATGCACTACAAGAAAAAAGACTTTCCCAGACAATTATTTCCCAAACGTCCAAATAACTATAATATTATCTAAACGTTTACCCAAAATTAACATTAAGTAAAATCTATCGTGACATACTTTTTCGAGACATTTGGTTCAAACATGTTTAAAGGGTATGCCGAATAGGGTGAGACTAAATGTCTCAAAAGGGTATGTCATGATAGAACTTTCCTAACATCTATCTAGATTAAACATCTAGATAGCTATAATCTATCCAGGCATTTAGGAAAATAAACGTCTAGAAGGGTCTTATTTCTTGTAGTGATGGATAACATGAAACCGTATTATCTCCTTTTTGATTGCTAACTATTAGAAATAGCAAGTATATCTAGCCTTTTGTAGAACATTTAACATCAACAGAAGATTTCTCTAAAACAACAAGATCAACACTTGAGATGCATGTATTCCTACATCCTTTTTGTAGTACAAAAGTACAAGGAATGGAGCAAACATGAGATGCCCCCAAAAACATTGCAACCACAAAATGCCTCATATGGTATTCCAGGGATGGGAGGAAAATTAGGTATATGACTCCTTTTCCCAGATTCTTATGTTAAAATACAAGTGCTCCGGCTTTACAACTATGTTCATCATACTCTCCATCATGTCCTAATAAAAAACAACACCTAAAGATGTTAAAAGAATATATTTTACAATATACTTAACATGGAATTATCATGGCATACTAATTGCAGAATCCAAAGTCAATGACAATGAACAACCCTAGATGTTTGAATGGCACATTCTTTTGTAGTCTTCATAGAACTTCATTCCTTCACCTTCATAGAACAGAACTTCAAAGTGGTAATTTCTCTCTTTGATTTCTTTTGACTTCACTACTGACCTTCCTCTTTATAGAGAATCAAGTACACGATCTCTACTTTGCACTTCACCATCATTATTACTCTTAATTGATGTCGACATAATACCAAACTACATGAAAACAAATAGTTGGTAACACACAACTATTCTATGCAAACATACATTAAAAAGTGATAGGTAATCACTAACTTAAGCATTACCATTCATGCTAAGTGTAAAGTTTAGTTACAATGACAATGCATCTATTATAACTGTCTAATGCATTGTTCCCTATATTCAACCAAGAGAAAGCACTTAGCTTGTAAGGCCTCATATATTTCTATAAGATCCTCTAAGCGTCTTTGCACTACTGCATCATTATCTATTATCGACCTGCAAACATTCTTCCTCTATCTCTACAAGATGTACTTCTTAGGTACCAGGTGTAGATAGCCTTGGTAGACAAGTTGTGCAGCAAACATGATGTGCATCAATCGAAGTGATAGGAAGAAGAAAATGGGTGCTTGATGAGGTGGTAAAGGTAGTAGCCTGATCAATGGGTATGTAGTACCTACATATGCAGTGGGTGGTACCTACCCATTTCCATCTTCCCTTCTCTTCCCTCTTTAATGCCTTGATGGTGTTGTCCCTCAATGACTTGTCCACCACCATCATCTCTAGCTAGTGTTTTCTCCATCCCTGAACTTATATTCCATGCATTATGCATCCTTGCCTTAGTTGCCATTGAGTATGTTCCTGGCTTCCACCAATACAATTGGTGAAAGTGACTGGAAGACTTGATAATAAGAAAGTCTAAGACATGGAATGCATGGAAAATGAGATCAAAACCCTTGAGATAATCTTAGTGGTTGAGTTGTGAAGTAATGATGACATGTACTAACCTAATTTATAGGAAGATGAAAATGTGTGATTACCACTTATATGTAGGGAAGAAGTATTATTGCAAAGTTGATGAATGTTGACACAGGTGCAATTGATGTGATGGATGTCTAAATATCACTAACTTGAAGTCAATAAAAGATGGAGGAAGTTATATTGGGGATTAGAGAATGTTTATGGTGGTGAAGAGAAGTGCTCTCTCTATGGAGCTCTTGGTTCTCCTTATAGTAGTGATTTTGGACAAGCACTACTATAAGGAGAACCAGAAGCTCTAGGGTGAGAGAGCTTCTCTTCACTACCATGAACATTCTTTACATTCCTAATATGAATTCCTTTATCTTCCCATCAAGTTTAGGTTAGCGATATTTATACTACTATGACATTAATTGTACACATGTTTGCATTTAATTCATCATCTTTCATTCCCTCTAAAGGCGACTTTTTCCCTAATGTTGTTGTTAAGCAAGACTTTGAGATGGGAATCATTGATATTAAGGACTCCAAGAATGTTTTCTTTCAAAGCACTCTTTTAGCTACAGATGTTTAATGCCTTATAGAAGGTTACCTTACCTATTTATGTTGGATGTACAATTTTTGAATCCATTTGAGAAGGACAAATGAGGAAAGTCTATGTATATAGATTTGTTGCTACTGACTCCCTAGAGGAGGAAGGGCACTATACTTCATTTAGAAAGGAGTTAACTTCTTTAAGCATCAAATTGGTCTTCTTTTCCATTCTAGCTTTCTTGTTGTAAAGATTTAGATATGTTAAATATTTAAGAGCGACAGAGCTTAGGTGAGGATGAGAAGATCATAGAGAAGTTCACTGGAGAAGACTATTGGAGAAAACCACAAGCTAGCAAGAGACCACTGGAGAAGAACGCGATTAGAGGTTTCAAAGAGGATAGAAAAAATCGATAAAGAGGAGAAGGGAGATGTTAGCTCGATTCAAGGGAGCAGAGATGGAGGAGTCCACTAGAGGAGGACATTGCTGAAGGAGTAAATAAAGGAGACGTAGGTGAAGAAAGAGGGAGTAAGCGTAGGTCCAACAATTGACACTAGAGGAGTAGAGGAGAGCTTGATTGTTGTGGTAGAAAATCGTTGCCAAAAGAGTTGAGTTTTGAAAACCCATCGTCGTAGTGTAATTTGTGAGAAAAATCCGTCAACAGATAATTTTAACAGAAACTCAAAAGGAATTCCAGGTTGAACATAAGGAGGCGAACGTTTGATCAAAAGTCGCATTTGATTTATTATTACGAAGCATATTAGCTAGTTGAATTAAATCTATGCTAGCTATTTACTTAAAGAATAATTACTAGAAGAGAGAGAAAGAATGATACAAATAATGACAAAATAGAGATAGAATGAACAGGTATTTCATAACCACAGAATCAAGTTCGTTGCTACTACTCGTTACACTAGAAAGCAAGAAATCTATGCTAGAAAGTACTAAAGAGAAGGTGGAGAGAAGTTATCCTCCTCGACGGCTGTTGGAGGACGAGCCTCGTTGATGGAGTGCCCGAACGAAGGTGGTGAGATGCGGGATGAAGGAGAGCAAAGACGGACAATGGAGGATGGGGCAAGGTGACATCTCAGTGGGATCCTCCTCCTGAACTGCTGTGAGAAGACAACCGCGGGTGCTCCATGAACGAGGATGAGAAGGTGGAAAAATTCTATTTTAAACTCTAATGGAGCATCCCGGGTTTGGGACAAACTCTTAGAGCTTTGGAGGGGGTGAGAGAAGAGAGGAAGGGATGAAGGATATGTAGGGGTCGTAGGGCTATTTATAGGTGAGGTTTGAAGGGGCAAAAAGGTCATTTCATCTTAAAACATTAAATAAGGGGGTCTTTAGTGACGGATATAATTGTCACTAAAGCCCCCACGTTGTTGAACCATGCACTCGAGCCTCCGCCTCTTCTTCCATGCATGCAACGCATACGCATGTTAAAAAATTCTTAGCGGTTCGATTGCGAGATCGGACGGTTGAGGATGCATCTTGACAGTGCCTCATCATCACGAGCGCGTGCGATGGCGCGTTGGATCGCATGTCATTGCATGCGTACGTGATTTGTGCTCATCCCATGTGCCATGTGGCGCTCCTACTGCCACCCATCTTCGATCCAACGGCCGTATTTGGCTGCACACGCGCCCGTGCTTGATTTGAGGCTCGCAGGGGCTCGACCTTGTGACCTCTATCTCGCCTGTGGGTGCGTGACCAATGTGCGTGCGTGGCCATTGGATTAAGATCCAACGGTCCAGATCTGGTGAGTGCTTGAGGAGAGAGAGAGGCAGCGGGCATTCATGGCTGGCTTAGGCGGCTGAGATGGCTCCACATGGCGCCATCTTGGCCCTCCATCTTCTGTCTTGTAGATGGTGCCATGGATGTCGGATTGGACCGATTTTTGTACCATTGGGCTGTGATCGTCGATCCGAACCCATTCGTACACTTGGATTTGTCATCTAAAGTATGGATTTACACCACCTGGCCCCTTGATCTCAGATCTTTCTCGAACTGCATCTGATGCTACGGAAGTCCTATCGGGGTGATCTTGGAGTCGTTGAACTCCAATCGTTGCCTTGATCAAATTCGTATGGTTGGATCTTCAATCCGAGGCCCCAAAATGATATTTCCCTATTTCCTGACCACAAAAAGAGAAAATTAACCTAAACTCTACATAATATATCCAAAATGCATGATGATGCATGTTATGTAATATTTATAATGTATGATGCAACTATACGCCTGCATAAATAGACAGTTTATGTGATATAAACATGTTTACATCATTGATCAATTAGATGATAGGAACAAGTGGGAATGTGAGTGGCAATGTAGGTGTGAGTGGAGTAAGGCTTTTAGAGGGGAAAAGCTTAAGGTGTGGTTTCTCTCGTGTCTTAATTTGTTTCATGCCTAGAGAAACATATGCTATTGATTTTTGTACTAATGGAAAATGAATAAATCATTGCCAATGGGTTATAAACTTTTAGGAAAAGCCTTTATTTTGCCAACCATTACCCTTAAACTTATGCTGATGGTTTTAGGTGGAACCATTTGCATAAGTATCTTCAACAAGGGTTCTTAAATTGCTAAAAACAACCTGTTGCCAAAACCCATTTTTCTAGCAGTGCATCAAATTGGCTACCTATATCTACATATTAGAGGGAAATTAATAGTGTAATGGATTAGGCCCCATCAATCAAATGAACTTGATAAAATTCGAGTTGTTGAGTATGAAATTATTAAACAAAATCGAGGATTGCAGTCACCCAACATGTAGTTATAAAACATCAATAGCTAAATAATCATTCATAAAGCATTAATTTAAATAAAGTGTTGAGCAGAAAAATAAATGAAAATTTATAGGTCCAGAAAAACTGAAAGGAAAGTAATTGAGAGTCTAGGAGTACATTCACTAGAAAATTGGAAAGAAAACTAAGAAACTAAGCAAGGGACTACTATCCTCATGGACTATCGCCTAGCGTCAAGTTAGGTCATGTACCATAAGTACCCAAAGTAGTTGAAATGTCTCTCCCTATTAACCCTCTATTTAGTGGTGAGTGCGGTTAATAAGAGGGTATCGGTATAAGCTTGATGCACGTGACTTGTTGAAACTTGTACGAAACCTATAAACTATACATTGACATTTTACATTCGAGCATTCTAATATATGCAAGCACACCCTAGGGTCTAACATTTCCTTACACTAAGTAGAAATAACCATGTGATAGAAAAATTATGCACATAAATTGATTAGAGTCTTACAGAAAGAGAGAGCTAATATTTACAAATCAAAATGTAACCCTACCACCATAACATCATGAGCATAAAAGTGTTCATATTTACAACTAAGAAGGCTTTAACAGGGCATGAATGAAACACTAAGGCTTCAGAAAGGAACATATACAAAACTATCCATACTTCGTGGCTTATGTGGCTCCATGCAATTCTTGAACCTTGGGTCCATCACAAAGGCGTGGAGTGCATTGCTACAATGCTTAGATCCTTAGACGACATGGTGTTGGGACCTTTGATGTCTTTTATTGAAATTAGGAAACAACATAATTTGTGCCAAGTTGCTTAGTAGGGCACGAATATAGTGGTGTTAAATAAGAAATCAGGTAGTGTCATCCATTTCATTCCTTATTATCCTATCATTAGTTATATTACCCACAACATAATTTATTCTTAGTAATAGAGCACAACTTGGTTGATTATACCTATCAACACCATCTTTGAATCTCTTATTGAGGTATGAGGAAGTATACTCTTCCTTGTATCAGAAATCATCTCTCAAGCCTTATATTGAGGAGATTTGTATGTAGTCGAGGGGTGTTGGGCTTCAGGAATGCCCCCACTTGGCCAGGGTGATGACACTGGATTTGGCTTATACCCCAAAACTACTTGAGATTGACTCTCGCAGGTCACTCGACGAATGTCACCACATCTTTTTTTCTTAGACGAAATCCCCATGAGATTGCCAGGTGTCCTTGTATGGACTTACCTTTTCATATCATCATTTAGGTATGGCCTGTGCATCAAACACAACTTTACAAGCATTTAGTCTCAACTCCCTATCTAAGCTAATCACATGATTCTTTTTGTTGTGATTCCCCACTTATGGTTAATTCCACAAGGTAGATCAGTTATTTATGGCATCTAAATAGCATTTATTAGCTGATTCCTTGTAGAGATATCACCAGGTGCCCTAATGTAGGCTACCCCTCTAGCACTCTTCTAAGCCCTCATGTTTCATTAGGTATGGCCTATACCCTTGGTATGGCTTCATGATCACCTAATCCACATTCATCCATAAGTTCCTTGTTATAGGTTCCATTTGTGGTTCTCTCTCAAGGTAAACATGCCCTAAATGGCACTTACCTAACCTTATGATTGAAATCAAAACCCATATATGGCATGCCCATTGTATTAGACATCTAACACTAGTGCCAGGCATCCAACAACATAATTAGACATCCAACCATGCAGTCAAACTTCTAGTGGACTCATCATGTGATGACTTGAACCCTACCATGCTTATATCAAACTCGTGGAATTCGGGTCACCAAGTACGATAATCAAACTAAACAGGATAGTAGTAACCTGACACATAATCATAAAATATAAACATAGCAAACAAACTAATCATATAGTGTTGCGATAAGGAAAAATAAAGCACAACATGCTATCCACAGTAATGAGGTTCATAATTCTAAAAGTGGAAAAGAAAAAGTACTAAGAGTCTATCTGATACATCTCTTAAAAAATAGAAAGAAAACTAAATACCTAAAAAAAAGGACTCCTAAGGTCACGGACCGTCTACGGGTATTGAACTGGGTCTCGCACAAGTTGCTCTGGACTACTAACCTATACTTAGGTACGAGTCCAAAGTAGATGTCAGCAAATGTTGCATAGAGTAGTACAAATGGAAAAGCGATAAGAAACTAAGAGCATGAGAAATTGGGTACTAGCTTATCTTTATAATTATTTTCTAGTTATTTTTAATTTATCTCAACAATGTGTTGCCCTCGATATTATAGTCATATTTATTCCATATCAATTCCTCAGAAGGCATTAAGGGATCTCGCAGTGATTTCCTGGGAAGTATGACAAGTACATAGCATCATCTTGGTCGAGAGGAAACTTCGCACTTACCTTACATCTTGTTCCATCACCTTGGGGTTCTAGCATAGGTAGTGTGGTGATTAACTATGAACTACATGTGTAGATGTGACTGTTGGATTCGAAATCATGATGTTAATAAGTTTAAGTCATAGTATAGTTGCGAAATTGAATCTAAACAGAAATGTATATAATGAAACTCGAGGTGAGTCTCGATGGATCTCTGGGAGGCGATAAAGTTGCAAAATCAATTTTTGATTTTCCGTTCTATTAAGTACTTGCAATTTAAAACTATCCTAAATCCTAACTAATCTAACCTAAACATTAATCAAGAGTATGATTTTTTTAAAGAAATAGATGCGAGATCAATTTAGTGCAATGAATAATGGAAGGAAATAAACTTGTATTGCTTCAAATAATTCATAATGACAGAAATATTCAGAATAACAACAATAGAGGAATGCTTAATGACAAGAATCAAAATCTACTATGACAGGAATCAAAATCTACTCTAACAGAAATTGATCCCATCGGGAATGCTCGTAGAGCCATCGGCATTGGAGGATGGTGGTGGCTAGGTTTGGTTGCAATGACCTTCCTACACCCCACGGATCAGAGATCGGCACACCCACAACCCATGGTAAGTTTAGGAGTACCAAAAGAAGAAGAAAAACTATACTATTGGCAAGAATTAAATGCAGAGATAAAAAGAACGAGAAGAACTATAATCTAATGGAAAGGAGGGCACCAAAGGTGATCCTGTAAGGGAGGCTTTGGTGGCCTTAGAGTGTAGTTTAGAGAGGAGAGGTGGCCGGCCACCTAAGGTGATGGTGGACAACCCTTAGAGGTGAACAACCCTTAGAGGTGGAGGAGAAGCTATGGAGGTGGAGCTACCTATTGGCTAAGAGGAGGAGGAAGAAGATGGGTTTCAAGTGGTGGCCTTGTGGTGTATTTAAGGAGAAGTAGAGGGGGGGTGCTAAGGTTAGGGTTTGGTGACGCCACCAATGGTGGAGGGTAGGTGTAGACTAGGTTGTGTAAAAGGTGAGGGGGTATTGGTGATGGTTTTGGTAGAGTTGGGTTGGGTTTAATTAGGTTGGGTTAGCCTAGGATCTAACAGGGTTGAGTCTAAATGGTAGGTCCAAGTCTAATTGTGTGTGTGGATGTGTAATTAGATTGGGTTAATCCAATTGAGTGTGTGTTTGGTCCTAACAGGTCTAGGTCAAGTCTAATTTGGTTCTAATGGGCCTAATTAGACTTGTATAGGTTGATTTGTGTCAATTAGGTTCTGGGTGAACCTAATTGGGTTTAGGTGCACCCAATCAAGTAGAAATGCACCCAATTTAGTGTGGGCTAGCTGATTGGGTTTGGTGGAGTCTAATTAAGCTCCCATGAGTCTAATTAGTCTAGGGTTAGCCTAATTAGGTCCAATTAGACCTAATTATTTGGTGGCTGACCCAATTGACTTAGATTGAGTCAATTGATGGTGCTTTGAGCCTAGGTAGGATTCTAGTGTGTGAATTGGTTTGGGGTTAGGAGGGTTAGGAATGTGGATAGTGGATAATAGGAATTTGGATAATACTATCTAGGTTTTGGAGAAAGTGGGCGTAGTTCAGGGTTAGGGATAGAGATATCCTTGGTGAAGAGTGGAAAAACATTTGTACGGACGGTGATTAAAAATAAGAAATCGTTAATTACGGTCTGGGAAATGATAAAGACGTATGTTGGAAACGTAAATTGTGAGTTTGATTTTATTTAGGTCATAGTATAGACACAAAATCTATTTTCAACAATTTTAACAAGACTAGGTGAGTCTTGGTCGATCTCATGGAGGCATGATTTTTGTGAGTTTGATTCTGATTTTTCTTTTCTCTACTCGTTTAAAATCTCACTCCGATGTTTAAAGTACGAATATACGAATCACCGGTCATGTTGTTTATGCGCAAAATGTGTGCATGAGTTAGATAGAGAATAAACGTGAAAGTATGCATCGCGGTGCGCATGATTTCAACTACTCGATGGCGACCAATAGAGAATTCGTTTATCGTTAAATCCTCAATATCTTCCGGAACTAACATTTTATTTGCATGAAAGAAAGACTAAGATCCAAATAGAGATAACAGGCAATCTTTATTAAGAAGAAGAAGCTTGAGAAGAAGAAAGGGTTAGCCATTTCAGGTGACTAGATTTTTCGTTAACGATTTAATTCTTGAAGAAAAATTCATTATAAAATTGACTAAAAGTAATCCCAACTTCTTAAGTTAACCCAGCTAGTCTATTATGAGGGGACTACGGGGAAGGTTCTTCCTTTGGCTTATGTCTTCGGGTCCTTGATACCCCTTAGACATGATCGTTTGGTACTACGTCGTAGACTTGGCATTGGGTTTGGCTAAAGATATTGTGATGACTCAGTAGTTAAATAACAAATGTAGGTTAATTGATATTTTCTTTACAAATTGTTAACCTTTTTCTTCAAGTTGATGTGGTGTTGGGTGAATGGTCAACTAAGTGACTTGACTCACTGACATGGCAATGGACTCAATTGAGTCCAAGGTAGTCAATGTGGTCTCTATTTATGTAAAACCCTAAATATTGGACCTAGGGTTAGGAGTTAATAGGACAGCGTAGCTGGTGCACCCGTCCCCATAAAATCCTCCCTGTGTGGGGTGCCAGGTTCGAATCCCTCGGACTTGCCCATACGCGCATAGGCTTTTGGTGGCGTGTGGTGACAGTCTATGTCCAGCCATCTCTAACTTGGCATCAGAGAGTGGCCATGGCTATGATCATGGAGGTGCTCCATGGCAACGTTTCCAAAAAAAATATTGGACCTAGGGTTCATGCAATGACTAAGCAACTTAGCCAGCAGACCAAGTATTCAGATCAAAAACATTCTCTACGATGTAAATGGAATCCAAATAAAATGTAATTTGGCAGAAAGATTCCTTTTCAAATGAGCTTTCTAGAAAAATTTTTATAAATTTTTTACTATTCTAAGTGATTTAATGTGAATTTTTAACTAACAGAGTGTCGTATAAGGCAGATTGACCCCTTGTTGATTTTTCTCCTTGAAAAAGTCTTAAACCAGATCCAAAATTTTAGGAAAAATATGAGAATTAAATATTACTTTATTATCTTTCAAACCCCACCAATTATAGGTCAATCAGATCTGTGTGTCATTCGAAATCGATTTTTGACAATAAAAAAAATTTGGATCTCAGTCTATTTGATCCCATGCACTTCGTGAATTTTTAAAAATTTCACAATGCAAAATTTTTCAAACAAACAGTGGCGTTGGAAAGATAATTTGAAAATCTATGATCAGCTTGAATTTCAAGATTTTTGGATCATCAAAAACTTAGCAAAAGATTTTTAAATTCATTGAGCAACTCTGGCTGAATTTTAGAAAGTGGTAAAAAGGCTTTTCAAAGTGATTTTGAAAGCAAAGAAGCCTTTTACCAAAATAGAATTTTTTTTTCATATTTTGAGGTTATTTTTTTCATATTTTTTTATTTTTTTTGGAGATTTTTTTTCCAGATTATTTTATGTTTTTTTTTTTAAAAACAAATGACTAACCTAAGAGTCAAATCAAATCCTAAACCTAAGGGATGTGTACCTGAATTCTTGAACTACACTTGATGTATGGGCAGAATCCACTCTTGTGTACCTGCACACAAGAAACAAGTAGAGGAAAATTTGTCAGCATTAATATTGGCAATCAGAAATCGAAAATAGTGTTGCCTCCTTGGCAAGGGTGCCATTTGTTGGAAACATTAATCGAGAGTTTGATTTGATTTAGGTCGTAATATAGACATGAAATTCGCTTTCAACAACAATTTTAATGAGACTGGGTGAGTCCCGATCGATCTTAGGGAGGCATGATTTTTATGAGTTTGATTCTGATTTTTTCTTTTCTCTACTTGTTTAAAATCGCAGTCCGGTGTTTAAGGTATAAATATACGAATTGCCGATCACGTTGTTTACACGTAAAACATGTGCATGAGTTAGAGAATAAATGTGAATGTATGTGTGTCGGTGCGCATGATTTCAACTACTTGATGACGACCAACAGAAAATTCGTTTATCATTAAATCCTCAATAATGTCTTTCGGAACTAACATTTTATTTGCATGAAAGAAAGACTAGGATCCAAATAGAGATAATAGGAAATCTTTATTTCATTGAATCAAGTCATTACATTTAGTTCTAGAGGAATGCTTGTACAATGAATTGGAAACACTAAATCTATGCTAACAGAAAAGAGATGCACGCATGGATCTCAGGGATAATATGCGTGCACTCTAGGAGATAGATAATAATATGCTACTAGCAGAAAATATTGTAAGAATCAAAACATGAAGAATAGTAAAACTACAGGAAAAGTGGGCACCAGATGTGGTCTCTAGTGGTCGTGTGTGGCTTGAGGTGGTAGGAAGGATGGAGGGACGACCAAGGTGGGTGGCTGGCCTCTTGATGAAGGTGGTGGAGATGCTCTTGAACCTTGGACGTGGAAGGTGCTATGGAGGATGGAGCTTGTGAATGAAGATGGAGGTGGAGATGGTGGCTTCCAAGAACAAGTAGATGGATGGGTTGGGCGGCCTCTTGAGGGGTTTTTCTATAGATATGGAGAGCCTTCAAGTGACTGTCCAAGAAGAGTCTAGAAGGGCTCTTAGGTGGAGGCTAAATTGGGAAAGGAGTGGGTCTACTTAGATCCACAATTTGTGGATCTATGAAAATGGATTAAGTAGACTAGGGTTTTAGTGTCTATTTTGAACATGGATATGATTGTGAGAAATCATTTTTCATCATAGTAATTGTGTGTAGAAGCTTTTGAAATTTGTAAATCGGATTGAACTCATAAGATTTTTTTCGAATAAAAATATGGGAGTCTGAGTCATTTGCAGGGAGGCAAATAAATTAAAAATCACTTTTCTGAACTAGATCTAAAACTAAGCAGATTGAATATCAAGGAGAATGATATCTAGAACATGCAACTTAATTAAATACTAAAACTAGGAAGCTTGCAACTTGAAGACAAGTTGAAAAGTAACTACTAGTGCTTTATTGAATATATTAAGAGTTTTGCACAAGTGGAACTGGTAGAATGCTTCTATAAAGAGGAAATTACAACTAAAACAAAGAAATTACAACTAGAACTAGACTAAGAGAAATGTAGAGTAAAGGCTTCGAAGGCGAAGTCTAGAGCGACGGTGTAGACGTAGATGCAAAGGCACACCCACAGAGATCACCGAGGGGAGGAAGATGATGTAGAGGACTAGTTCTAGTTGGTGGATCTTTTTGGAAGTAGCAAGGAATGATTCTAAGGGGGGGTGGCTAGGATGTTTATATAGAGGTCAAGAAGGCTTGTGATTGATTGATCCAAGTTGCCTTGAATCACCAAAATAAAGGGCTAGGATTAGGAATCTAGGAATCAAGGGTTAGGATGAAGGAATAGGTGGATACAATAAGTTAGGAGTTGTTGGAATTGATGGAGGGCTAGGATGGCTTTGAAAGGATAATGGATGGCTGTGGTTCTATTGAATTTTTGGTATTTTTTGTTTCTAATTTCAAGTTTTACATAAAATCAAAGTTAGAGCTCTTGAAACCAGCTTTTCGACGCAACTTGAATCACTCAATTTGGATTTAAAATGAGAAAGTTATGGCTGAAATACTAAAGTTGTGTCATGCTGTTACGAATTTCGAGATTAAGTTTAGGATTAGGAATATGATTTGGTTTTGGGTTTTAAGATAGAGATTTAGGTAGGCAATTTAGTACCCTAGGATTTATATCTAGTGGTGGATAAATTATGGTCTATTTGGACCATCCAAAATAGTATTTATTGGAGGATAAAAGGGATGGCCAACTAAGGTTTGTTGGGTTAGGGTTTAAGACTAGGTTGGGTAGAAAATTAGGGTTGTTTTAGTCAATAATAACTAGCTAATAAAGTTAGAAATCGAGGTGTAGTGGCTAGACATTATATAGGCAAATTAGGCTAGGTTGGGTGGCAATTAGGTTTGGGGAATTAGGCTCCTAATTAATCTAAGTCTGAGGGCTAATTGGATTAGGAAATAGGTTTACCGAACTAGGTCTAGCCCTCTTCTAAGTGAGCTCAGATCAAAAAGTCCCTTAAGTCTTGCTTCGATCAACCTGAAATTTTGTATCCACACATATAAAAATAAACACATCAAGGTACCTGATATAATTACAGGAAAAAATGCACAAAAGCCTAAAAATATGCATCATTTACAAAATATCCTAAAATGGCTAATCTAACCTAATTAAATGCAATCTAACCCAAATTACCCTTAGACTAACATTAGTTAGGCATTAATTATATAAATAAATATGAAAATATCACAACCCCATGCTTATCTTTTGTCAGTCCCTTAGCAAATGCAAGAATGAAAAATGTATGATTCATTCTATTTACAACTCGACCTCCCAAAGGACTGCCTTTTTCTTTTTATCAAGGGTTTGACAAAAGATTTCTTCTTATCCTCTTCCAAAAATTTAGAGATCTAGACAAATGTGAAAATGATGTGATAATAGCCTAAGCAACGGATCCAAGTGAAAAGCTAGCACACACTTAATGTTTGTACTTGAGCCTCGGTAAAAATTCTATTAGTATAGGAAAACTTCTTCCCTCGGGTATAACATAGCAAGTAATCTGTGATTTAACCCTGGCTTTTTGGCTTAGGTAGAAGATATCCGAGTCAAATGGTTTCATATTTGGTGGCTCACACTCATCTGGTGCTACACGTAGCCTAGTACTATAGACTCTAGATCTTTAGATCATCAAACAAGTCAACCTAGAGAGAGGCTTAAAACTATGCTCCCTTTTAGTTCCTTTGCACTCACTTTCTCTCTTTTTCTTCTTTTTTTGTTTTTTTTTCTTTTTGAGCTTTTCTTTAGAGAGCTCACGATCTCACTAGGTTTATAGAAGCACTCAATATTTGGTGGGCTCACATAGCATTAACACCCCAATTATAGTTCTGATAACCCTACAACTAAGTTAGCATCCTTCAGTCGGTATTTGAGAGGTTAGAAATACTGAAAAAGTAGGTAAGGCTTATATTTGGTGCATCGCAGTGGGTATGTTTACCTCAATGAAATCAACACATGAACATAAATATGAACTGGAACACTTTTTTTTTTTTAGAATTTTTTTCTCTTTTTTTCTATATATATTTTTCTCTCTTTTTCTTTTCATTTTCTTCTTTTTTTTTTCATATCTATTAGCATAGTGCGCACAACACAAACTTTTATTTATGAGGCATTATTGGGGAATGATAATGTTCAAGAGGATATTATGTGGCTTATTTGGTGGAAGTGCCTACTCTCAGCTCCAGGAAGGGCTGGATAGGACAAGTGTACTTCTGACCTTTGACACTATTACCCTCCTTCAACTGAGGATTTCATGAAGGATGGTTGTAACTATCCACCATAGTCATAGTTTTATTAGAACTCAACCTTTGAGTATCTGCCTTATTTGGTGGTTCTTAGGAATTTACACCCAATGTTTGCATGCAGGAATTGAGAGCGAAAACTATGCCTAACTCTTAGGTATCATCATTCAATTATCCTAAAATTAAGAGTCCTCACACTAAACTTAGAGCATCGGTAGGCACTCGACTCTCATCTTATAGATGTTTGGTGGATCTAATGAAAGATAGTTTACCTGACTCCCTTACTAATTGTTCAAGGGTTTAGGAAAAGAAACAATGCTTCTCCTCGACAAACTAAAAATGTCTATTGGTTTTCATAAAGGATCCATTACAAAGTCTACATGCGAGTGAAATAAATGTACTGGATTCTAATCTAAGAGGTAATTCAAGAATAAAATCTTCAATAAAACCTCCTTGATAAAAATCTTTTTGAATAAATGCATGAATGCAAGATGTATAAATGCTATGTATAAATAGTTTTTTTGTCTCAAAAACACATACTACTTTTTGTTGACACGACTAATTCAAGAAAAACCACTAAAAACTTATAATTTTGGAGATAAATAAGAATGACTCGAAAATATTATCTACCCCCTCTTATGCCTATTTCATGCAATGTCCTCAATGCATGTAATGACCATAAAAGAAGAATAGATGTTACCTAAAACTCGAGAGTTCTAAAGAAGTTAAAACTCGATCATCTCCAGACCTGAATGAAAATTTCAAAACAAATAACATGATTATCTACAAACGTTGGGTTACCTCCCAACAAGCGCTAAATTTTACGTCTACAGCTAGACTCAGTCAAATCTAGCTTAAGAAGATTCCAGAAGTGTTGTATTTTCAATAAGAGACTCTTGGGAAACATTCTCATAATAAATCTTCATTCTCTATCCATTCACCACAAATTGTTGCCCAGTTTTGGGATCACAGATTTCAACAGCTCCATTAGAAAATTGTCTAACCACAGTGTATGGTTTAATCCATTTAGATCTAAGCTTGCCAGGAAATAGTCTAAGTCAGCATCAAAGAGCCAGACTTTTTGATTAGGTTCAAAAGATTTCCTATTAATGTGCCTGTCATGAAAGGCCTTAGTCTTTTCTTTATAGATCTTAGCACTCACATAGGCCCCTCTTTTGATTTCGTCTAGTTCAATGAATTGGAGTTACCTTTATTGTCTAACCATATCCAAATGAAGATTACACTTCCTGATAGCCTAGTAAGCTTTATGTTCAAGCTCAATAGTTAGATGACAAGATTTACCATAAATTAATTTATAAGGAGACATCCCAATCGGGTTCTTGCAGGCGGTCCTATAAATCCATAAAGCATCATCTAATCTTAGGGACCAATCTTTTCTGTCAGGTCTGACAATCTTTTGGAGTATGTTCTTAATCTCCTAATTTGAGACTCTTGCATGCCCATTAGTTTGGGGATGATAAGGTGCAAGTTTTGTTGCACCCCATATTTACTCAATAATCTTTCCTAACCCTCGCTAAGACCCAAACCCATATGCCTTTGCAAACTTCGTCACCTTGGGAAGTGGAAAGCAAACCTAGGATCCTGAACTACCCTCTTCTAGTAAATCAACTCCTGGTGAGCCTGAGGATGAAATGGAGTAAATCGGAGAAGAAATTAAGGATCAGGACCCCGAATCTAATGACCCTACCCATATCCCATTTCCTGAAGCCTTGTTAAAGGCTAGGAAGAAGAAACCTATAGATAGGAATGAGGAGCTCCTGAATATATTCAAGAGTGTGGAGATCAATATACCGCTCCTCAATGGTATTAAGCATATCCTGGCTTATGCTAAATTTTTGAAGGATTTATGTACTCAAAAGCGTAAGCCAAAGGAACCCACACCGAGGAAGGTGATGCTTTCCGAGCAAGCTAGTTCTGTTCTCCTATATCACCTCCTTCAAAATAAAAGAGATCCAGGTGCCCCTTTAATTTCATGTGTTATTGGGGATTATACTTTTGACTGGGCACTATTAGATTGAGGTGCATCCATTAACCTGATTCTGACTTCTTTCTATGAGAAGTTTGGGTTAAGTGAACTCAGGCCTACCTCAGTAACGCTGCACTTAGCGGATTGTTCGGTCATGATGCGAAATACGCGTGATTTGCAAAGGTAGGTTTTTAATGTCGTTGTAACACACAAATTCGCGTACGCTTTTAAATTTATATCCTAGCTAGAGGAGTATCTAGGGTCGTCCAAGGAGGCAAAAATTGCAATTCAATTCTCTTGCTAAAAATACATCTCAACTTTCTTTTTGGTATTTTAAATATATATGTATTTTTTGTGTTTTGAAATAATACGGGCAAAGTGCGAATTGTAGCAGAAAGTACTAACACCTATAATTACTTAACTAAAACTTAAGAGATAGATATATCTCTTCCTAAGCTCACTCTAGGCAAGTGGAGGCCTAGAGTAATTAGGAAGAAGAGATGAAACAAGTGCTAGAACCAAAACAACAATTGCAATAGAAAGTAAAAAGAAGGCAATTTGATTAACTAGAATTTGTGTTCTTTTTCCAAGACAAGTAGAGGAATGCTTCTACTAGAAATGAAAAAATCTAAAAGCAATAAAAGAAACAAAAATCCTCTTGCAAAAATTGGTGAAGAAGGGAGTCTTCTTGCTCCAAGCCTAGCTGCTCGGCTTGAAAAGAGGGCCTCCTTCTTCTCCTTCCTTGAGAGATCCTCCAAGGTGGATGCTACCACCTTCAACGCTCTCCTCCAAGGGGTGGGCATGCACCACCCTCAAAAGCTCCTCCAAGGTGGCGTAGACCACCTTCAAGATCTCCTCCAAAGATCTTCCTTTCTTGGCTTCTCCTTTGGCTAGCGTGGCTCAAGAGAGAAGGGAAGAGGGGAAGGCACCAAGGGGACAGAATATCCCCTTAATCTTCTTCTTCTTCTTCTCTCTTGGGTGTGGGCTATAGGTAGAATATGAGAGTGAATTTGCTAGCCAAGGATGGTTTGAATGGTGGTGGGTAGTGGTCTTTTTATAGGGTAGGATGAGGGGTTAAGGTGCCTCTTGAAATGGAGGGCTAAGATGGAAGGATGGAGGTGGTTAGATGATCCTAGGGTTAAGGGTTGTTGGTGCCACCTAAGGGGTGTAAGGGGGGTAGTTAGGGTTGGTCAAGAGGCACCTAAAAGTGGTGCCAACCATGGAGAGGTGCCATGGGTTGGCGCCAACTTTGAGGTTTCTAGAAGGTGGGATTATGTGGAGGGTGGAGATGGGTTTATGGGGAGATGTGTGGTGGAGATGAAGGGGATTTTTGGAGGGAAAAGTGGTGCCAACAAGGGGGTAGTTAGGGTGGTTTTGGCACCACTTTTAGGTGTCTTTTGGAGGTGGTGGGTAGGCTAGGTTGGCGCCAAGTAGGTTTAGCTTATGTGGAGCTTAGGTGGAGCTAGTTGGTGGAGTTGTTAGGTAGGGTTTTTGGGTGGTACAAGCCAAGGAAGCTGGAGCATAGCTAAGATAAGATAAGCTAAGCTAAGCTAAGCTAAGCTAGCTTAGCTAATGGAGGAGTAGAGGAGGAGGTGTTGGAGCTAGGGTTTGGAGGGAGGTGCTGGTTCTGAAGAATCTGGAGCTGAAGTGGAGCAGGCAGCTGCTGAAGAGGTCAACATGTGGCTACTCTAGTTGGCTTAGCTTGCTAGTTCTTTGCTAGCTACTAAGCCAAGCTAAAGTGAGCTGGCTTCTGTTGAATGGAGCTGAGGTGAGCTGGGTCTGGTGCTCCCGAGGAGGATTGAGCTGGTTGAGATAGCTAAGGTAGCTTAGCTCAATTAGCTTGAGCTAAGCTGGGTCCCTGGGAGCTGGATTTGAGCTTCCTAAGCTGGGATGAGTTCTTCTGTAGCTGGTTGGAGTTGAGTGGAGCTGGATGTAGCTGGATCTGAGTTGGGGTGGACTCCAGTCAACTCAGCTGAGCTAGCTAGAGCTCCCTATGGACTAGTGGGAGCTGAGATGAGCTAGACTCAGCTAAGTAAGCTGGATCTAAGCTGACCTGAGTTAGGGTGAGCTAAGATGAGCTCTCTTGAGCTACCATTTAGCTGAGATTATCTGAATGGAGCTGGGATGAGCAAACCCTAGTCCACGTGAGCTAGGTTCCAGCTGTGGTGAGCTGGATCAAGCTAAATTTCAGCTAATTTGAGCTCCTTCTTCACCAATTGCCTTCTTGAGTGCTAGGGTTTTAGGGATTTGTATATCCGTTCATCCCTAACACTCACAAAAACACATTAAAACAACAAAAGAAAATGCAATGCATGCCTAACCTAGTTAATGCCTAAATGCAGCCCAAAAACCCATTTGCGGAGTAAAATCCTAAGAGCTAGGTTTGTTTTAGTGCATAAGAATGATGATAAACTGGTGTTTATTAGGTCACCACTCTGAAAGACGTTATTGAGGATGTTATCGTCAAGGTCAAGGATTTCTATTTTCTTATAGATTTTCTAGTCCTTGACATGGATGTACCTGAAGATTTGAGGAACACGCCCATCATTCTGGGGCACTCGTTCCTAGCTACTGCCAAGGCCAACATAAATTATGAGAGTGGTAGTATGGAAATCGCCTTTGGGGACAAGAAACTAGCACTCGATTTTTTTAAGGCAATAAATAAATTCGAGGATTGTGGATTTATTGAGGAACTCGAGGATTCAGATCATAACATTGAACTCTATTTAACGATTAATGCCCTCGAGGATTTCACCAGCACTGACAATCCTGACCCACAATCCTTCGTGGTAGACTTGCCACACCTTGAAGAGGTTGTTGATTTCATTCATTCCCAACCTCTTCTTCTAGATCATCCTGATGAATCTTCATCGATATCTTCCTTACCCTCTACCCTGAACCCGCCCTAGCTTGAACTGAAACCATTACCTGAGAATTTAAAATACGAGTTCTTAGGACCTAAGAATATGCTTCCTACGATTATTAGTGCCGATTTGACTAAGGAGCAAGGATTGAGATTGATTAAGGTCCTTAAGAATAATAAAGTGGGAGAAGGGCCGGAAGCCATGGGCGACAGCCCTAGGGCGATAGGGGAAGAAGCCGCGATGCTGATGGATGGATGACCTGGGGATCTAGAGCCTGGAGATGGAAGGAAAGAAGAGGTTTCATCTCCACTGGAAGATCGGAGGCTGGCATGGGAAGGGATAACAACGGTAGGTGCTGGGGAAATAAGGAAGTTGTTTGTTTCAGGTGTCGACGGTGAGGACATATGGCAGCGGTGTGCTGCCATCGCCTTGTGTGTCTTGCGTGAGGGGGCCATTGCCAATAGAAGGCAGGAGAGGGGAGGGAGCGGGGTGCATCCTAGAGCTGTGAATGGTGTGCTGCCACCGCCGGCACCACCTCCTCCCCCTACCTATGGGGGGCACACCATAGATGTTGAAATTCCTTTGACAGAGGACATCAAAGCGACCAAATTGGTGCTAAGAGGGGCTCTGGTGGGGGAGGTAATGTCTGGAAATTCCTCACTAGTTAAGGTCCAACAACTGGTAAGCTCCCTATCCCTGTCGATTGATGGTTGGAAGATTATGTTCCTCACCCCCACACGTTTTGTGCTTTTTGGATTGGGGAAGTTGGATGTAGAACGCCTACGCTTTCGTTCGAGTGCCTATGAAGGGCTAATGGTGATATGGAGATTAGTCACCCCTTTTGATGGGTCATTTCCTGAGAGGCCACCCCAGAGGGTAGGCTACAAATCAGGGAGATTGGAGATCAGGGGCTTACCTCTACACTTGAGATCAAGAGAGGTAGTGGTGACTGTGATAGCAGGCTTTGTTACACTGGCTGAAGCTGTTGAGGTTGGGTTAATTGAGGGTGATGGTCGGATTCTCAGTGTTTTGGTAGATATATTCAAAGCAGGCTCTATCCCTAAGAGATTAATTCTTCGATGCGGGGGAAGCTCTTGGCTATTACTCCTTTGCTTTACATTGGGTGATAATGCTGGGGTGAAGGATCAGGATAAACCGCCCTCTGTGGAGGTTGTTGGGGGAGGAGGTTGGTGTACAACTGATGGGCATGTTGACTCTTGATGAGGCTTCTGTGCCTAAGAAGCATAAGGACCATCATCATCTTGAGGAAAAGGAGGAAATGGAGGAAGCAACTCCGGTGGAAGTAGCCATGGTTGAGGAAATGGCAACTCCCCAACCTTTGAATGATACAACTGAAGAGCAGGTTCTAAAAGAGATCTCGAATATGCTACTAAGGCTTCAATCCAATTTGCAAGATATGGAAGGTCTGAAATTTGGGGTTGGACCATCTACAAAGGATGGTGTGGGAAGGTCTCCCTACAAGCTTAGGTAGAGGAGAACGTCTAAAGCTATGAGCCTTGATGAAAATACTGTGGCTGCTATTATGAAGGTGAGCAAGGTTCAAAACTCAAACAGGGGGAGTACCCAAAGAGGACGATGAGTGTCCTCACATGGAATGTGCGTGGGTTGCGCGACAAGAGTCAGAGGGCTTCTCTTATGAGATATCTGAGAGAATGCGAGATTGATTGTGCCACACTCCAAGAGACACACATTGAGAATGAGGAGGATAGGGTCTGGAATGACTTGAAAATTGTAGGTGTGACTGAATGTGTGATGATCAATGCATAGGGTAGAGCTGGTGGCATTGCTTTGTGGTGGAAAAAGGCGTGTTTAAACCTGCTGGAAGTACATAGAGCTCAACACTTGGTGACTTGTAAATTCAAAAGGGGTCAAGGGGAGGATGTTGTCTACATTACTGGTGTATATGGATCGAGCCTTGCATCGATGAGGTGTCAACTATGGGAGGACTGGACTGCAAATGCTGAATTCATATAGGGTGCTGCCTGGCTAGTAGGGGGTTTTAATTGTGTGCTGACAGGGAGGGATAGACCAAATGGGGTAGTTGATAGTGCATCCCTTGGTTTCTAGCTGATGGTTCAAACTCTTGACTTAAGTGAGTATCCATCCTCAGGTGTTGAGTTTACTTGGAGAAATGGTAGCGGTCTTATGTCAAAGATTGACAAATTTTTTGAGAATGCCACTCTTCTTGACATGTTTTAGCTATCTGTTGTCTTTGGACTGGAACACCCCTTCTCAGACCACACCCCCTTGGTCTGGGACAGCGAGGAACAGGTGAAAGCAGGCTCCTACTTTAAGCTTAGAAGATCATGGTTGAGCGAACCAGGGTTTCGAGAGATGATTGAGGTGTGGTGGAGAGCTAAACATGTGGAAGGTTCAACCACTATCAAGCTTGCGTTTAAATTGGCTTCTCTTTGCATAATGCTCAAGGAGTATGGGGCTGTGGTGTCTTCTCTAAGGCAACAAAGGCATCTTGAGGCTTTGATGAAAATCCAAGGCTTGGACACTAAGGAGGTAGCAGGACCCTTAACTGATGAAGAACTTGAGGATAGGAGAATGTGGCAAGGAGTGGTGGCGGAGGAGTTAAAGCAAGAGATGAATTGAAGGGAACGATCTAGGCAACTTTGGCTAAAGGAGGGGGATGCCAATACTAAATTTTTCCACCTTGCAGCCAGCTCTCGCAGAAGGGTGAACATAATTTCTTCCATACTCAAGGATGGTCAAAGAATATTCTCAATGCAAGAGATTAGATAGAAGGCCATTAGATTTTACAGGAACTCTTCATGGGTAGCAGAGAGAGGTGTATGGAGGATGGCTGCGAGTGATGCACCTAAGGTCTCAGATGAACAAGCCTCCAACCTGACGGTTGCCATTAATGAGAAAGAAATTGTTGATGCCATTAATGATTTAAATAATAAAGGCTTTCTTAGGCTGGATGACATTAAAGTCTTCTTCTAGAAGGACATGTGGAGCCTGCTTGGCAGTGAAGTGATGAATGTTATCAACAAGTTTGATAGAGGTAATTCAGGTTTGGTTAAGATCAACAGATCCTATCTATTCTTGCTACCAAAGGTTCAAGGTGTAGAACAATTCTCTGATTTCAGACCTATAGCCCTTTCTAACTCTATATATTTGGTGGTGAGTAAGATATTGGCAAACAGATTGAGGTCAGTACTGCAGAACCTAATTCACCCTGTCCAATCAGCCTTCCTTCCCAATAGATCCTTGCAAGAATCTTTTATTATGGCTTAGGAGATGGTGTGTGGTTGGCATAGAAGAAAGTGCAAAGCATTTATGTGGAAAGTGGATTTCTGAAAGGCCTATGACTCTATTTCTTGGCCGTATCTTTGGGAGGTGTTTAAGAGAAGAGGGTTCCCTCAACTCTAGATCCAATGGATGAAAAGATGCATTACAACCACCTCTTTCTCTCCATTGATCAATGGGAGACCTTGTGGGTCTTGATTCAGCCACAGTGTTGTGTTAGGCAAGGCTATCCATTAGCTCCATTGGTTTTCAATCTTGCAGTGGATGGTCTTGCTAGGTATGCTTGCAGACTATCTGAAGCTTGTGTTATTAGAGGTTACTCACTATCTAATAGGAGAGCTATGGCCCCTATAATCCAATATGCAGACGACACCGTCTTCTTTGTGGAGGGGACAACTACTGAAGCCCAAGCACTCGGACACATGGTCAAGATCTTTGGAGATATTTCTAGTCTGAGATTGAACAGGGAGAAGTCCACCTTGATTTGCTTTGGTCTCAATGAGTAGGAGCAAGATGCAATCTCAGCCACTTTGGGGACCCCTTGCTCTAATCTACCTATCAGATACTTGGGGCTACCATTAAGATGTTCAAAATTGAGGAAGTGCGATTGGAATGTACTCTTTGACAAGATTTCCATCAAGTTGGAAGGATGGAACAACAAGTTTCTATCGAAGGGTGGAAGACTCATCTTATTAAATTCTGTTATTACCTTTATCCCAGTCTTTTATTTCTCTCTTTTTAAAGCTCCGAAGTCTATTTGAAAATGCATGGACTTGATGTGAAAGAGGTTCTTTTGGAAGGGGGTGCCACATGAGGGCAGATTCATGCAACCATTGAAATGGCAGCAGCTGTGTTGTCCCAAGGAAGAAGGTGGATTGGGAATTAAAGCACTTAAAGAATTCAATGAGGCCCTATTGATTAAATGGGCGATAAAAATTTTTAGTGGGGAGGGAAAACTATGGGCTGATCTCATCAGAGATGGAAATGGCAGTTCCAATAGTGCACTAAAAAGATTACACCCCTCCAAACCATCCTCATTTTGGCATTTTGTTATTCAGGCTCTCAGTAACAACTGGCAGTTGGTGCAGCTGGTGCTTGGAGATGGTAAGGACTTCAACTTCTGGAAGGAACAGTGGTCTCCGCTGGGCACCTTGAAAGAGACTTACCCGAGGGTTTATTTGGCTATAGCTGACAAGGATGGGCTGGTGAGAAGCTTCTGGTCTGAATCAGACAGTTGCTGGCAGCTGAACAATTCGTTGGCCATCAAGGAGGGAACTCGATTGGGGGAGGAAAGGCAGAAACTAATGGTAGATTTACAAGGCTTTAGACCAAGGCCTGATGTGGTGGACACCTATGCATGAGATGGTAGGTACACAACTCAACACACCTATGGAAAATCATAAATCTTGGCAGTGGTATGGGGAGCGACCACATTGACAAGAAACTATGGCTACTGAAGATCCCCCTCAAAGTGCAATTTCTTTTATGGTTATGTAGAAGAGAAGGGTTGATCACTAGCGACCTTAGGCACAAGAGGATGGGTATTTCTTTACATGAATGTCACCTTTGTGGGATGTAGATCGACAGCCTATCTCACATTTTTTCCTCTTGTTTGGTTACTGACATGGTTTGGAGAAAAAGTTGTTAGGAACCGCTCCCAAGATGGGAGTCTGTGTGGCAGAGCTTTGTGACACCTGGGAAACCACATCTGCATATGGCAGTGACCCTTTGGTGTGTGTGGAGGGCGAGGAATGAGAGGTTATTTCAGGAGAGACCAATGTGCTGTGAGCAAATTGTAAATGAATGCTGATCCCTCATACATAGATGGGGATCTAATTTGTAGTTCTCCTTGCTATTCTTTTATCTTATTAAATAAAATTCCCTCTCGGATTGCTATTGTTACACGATAGCTTTCCTTTCATTTTTCAAAAAAAAAAAAAAGTGGCAATTGGTTGGACCATCCATGACCTTAAGGGGATTGAGCCATCTTACTGCAATCATCGTATTTTTATGGAAGATGGATCCCACCCTTCTCGCGAAATGCAAAGGAAACTAAACCCTAATATGCAAGATGTGGTCAAGAAGGAAGTAATCAAGTGGCTCGATGTAGGCATTATTCATCCAATTTTAGATAGTCCCTGGGTTAGTCCCATCCAGATTATTCCCAAGAAGGTAGGGATAATCGCTGTGACCAATGAGAAAGGGGAATCTTTCACCACCTGTTCAGCTTTCACTTGGAGAGTTTGTATCGATTATAGGAAGCTGAACACAACCACCAAAAAGGACCATTTCCCTTTACCATTCATTAATCAAATCCTTGAAAGGTTAGTCGAGCAAAAGTATTTCTGCTTCCTGGATGGTTATTTGGGATATAACAAAGTCCTTATCCATCCCGAAGACCAGGAAAAGACAACTTGAACCTGTCCCTACGAAACCTTTGCATTCCGTAGGATGCCATTTG
Source organism: Thalassia testudinum (assembly GCA_037157565.1). Taxonomy (NCBI): domain Eukaryota; kingdom Viridiplantae; phylum Streptophyta; class Magnoliopsida; order Alismatales; family Hydrocharitaceae; genus Thalassia; species Thalassia testudinum. Next base: position 97,199,881 of record JAZHRO010000002.1, read on the forward strand.
GGCTTTGCAATGCACTTGCTACTTTTCAAAGGTGTATGCTAGCCATCTTTTTTGACATGGTGGGAGGTTGTCTTGAGGTATTCATGGATGATTTCTCAATTTTCAAAGATTCTTTTGAGTCTTGCCTGGCTAACTTGGAATTGATCCTCAAGAGATGTATCAAAACATGATTGATCCTTAGTTGGGAAAAGAATCACGTCATGACACAAGAAGGCATTGTCTTGGGCCATGTGGCCTCTAATTGAGGCATTGAAGTTGATAAGGCTAAGGTAGATGCTCTCCAAACATCCTCTGTCCATGAAACAAATTAGATCATTCCTTTGTCATGTGGGTTTCTATTGGAGGTTCATTAAGGACTTCTCGAAGGTTGCTCGACCCTTGAGTAACCTTCTGGCCAAAGACATGCTATTCGAGTTTGATGAATTATGTCGTAAGGCATTTGATTTACTGAAAACGATAGTCACCTGCACCCCGGTGTTGCAACCACCTTTCTGGACTGCCCCATTTGAGATTATGGCCAACGCCTCTGATTATGTGGTCGGGGTTGTCTTGGGTTAGAAGATAGATAAAAAACCCTTTGTTATCTACTACGCTAGCAAAACTCTGGACGAGACCTAGAGGAACTAAACCATTACTGAAAAAGAATTGCTAGTTGTAGTTTTCGCTTTGGAAAATTTAGGACTTATCTCTTAGGTTCTCGTGTCATTATCTATACTGACCACTCGACCTTGAAACATCTCTTGGCCAAAAAGGATGCCAAGCCCCGACTCATTTGCCGGATTCTTTTACTTCAAGAATTTGATATTGAAATTAAAGACAAATCTGGGGCATAAAATGTAGTGGTGGATCACTTGTCGAGAATCCTAATTGATTCACCTCATCTAGATATCCTAATTGTTGACACTTTTCCAGATGAGACTATCTTTGTAGTCACAGGCATCCAAACCCCCTGGTCTGCGGATGTCATCAATTATTTTGTCGTTGGTCAAATCCCCTAGGATTGGACCAAGCAACAATGGGATAGACTTATATCTGAGGCCAAATATTATTTTTGGGATGATCTCGAGCTGTACCCCATCGACGTTGACTAGAGTATTTGCCGATGTGTCCCAGAAAGTGAGTTCCAAAGCATACTTGAGTTCTGCCATACATCTGCATGTGGTGGATGATAACACCACGCAAGGGGGTAGTAATTAGGTTGAATATGGCCCATCTTTAGAATAAAAGGCACAACATAAAGTAGAATAGGACCATTGCATGTATCAAGTACCAAGATTGCTTATAAATTGCATTAATGGCCATTTGTGTAAAGCATGTGTCAAAGCAGGCCCCAGATGAGCAATCGGACCACACGGATGGATTCAGAATGACGAACGGAGTCCAACGGACTCAAGATCGGCCAAATCCGACATCCGGAGCTCCCACAATGGGCCCAAGAAATTCTGACCGTTGATCTGGAGATCAACGGCCCAGAAAGCGCCACGTCGCCCCGGCCCCACCGCTCGGACGCCCTCAAGCCATCCAAGGACGAATCTCGACCGTTGATCTTCGATCGAACGGTCGAAATCGGCGTGCTCGCCCGCGGTCGCCGCGACAAAGCGCGGGCGTGGCGCAACGGCTAGCGCGCACGCCCGCATCGCAGCGACGCGCGTTCGAATCGCGCGGAGCGGAAATCAAGCGCGAGCGAAGGGCGCGGCAAAATTGGGCCGCCCGATCAGCAGCGGGCGGCCAGGATTGCGCCACGCGGCGCAATGACAGCTCCCGAGCGCCCACGCGCGCGCGCACGCCGGGCGGAAACGCGCGCGCGCACGCGCGCCCGAGGCGCAATCTCAGCGCGGGCGCGGAAGGATCTCAGCCGTTCGATCTTCGATCGGACGGCTCTCGTTCAACGTCCACGGATCGAGCTTGGAGAGAGAGAGGGGCGGGCAGCTGACCGACGGCAGGAGGGCTTCACCGACGTATCTGGAAGTGGTTTTATCGACGTTCTGGATGTCGCTAAAGCACATTCTTCTTTTAGGAAGCCCTTAACTCTATTTAAACCCCCTTCTACCACCATTCAAGGCATCCTCTCCCACTTGCAACTACTCCACTCCTCTCCTAGCTAGCTTTAGGCACTCTTGTAATCGCCGGAGACGACGAGCCGTCGACGGAGCCTCCTCCACCGCCGTGGCTGCCTCGTCGCTCTCCACTCTCTCTCTACCTCTCTCTCTCTCTCTTTTAAGCTTTCATTTACTTTTGTTGAAGCATGTATTTAATGTTGTAAACCATGAACTATGAATGCATGTTTAATGAAATTATTTTCCATTTAGTTGCCATTTTAATTTCTGTTTAAAGTGCATGATCAAAACCAAGAGCTTTCTAACCCTAAACTCTCTCTCTATCTCTCGCTTTTCAAAATCGTCTCTTTCGCAAGCAAAACTCCGCCTTTTTTGTGACAACAAGTGGTAAACAAAATCCGATTTCCACGCCTCCCTGAGATCGACACTCGGACTCACCTCCGTTTACTTCTTTTAAAACCGACGTATCAAGTGCAACTATAACGACACCTCTTAACACACACGCACAAAGGCACGTCAGTCGACATTTTTATGGGAAAAAGACGGTAGTGAAAATTCTGCAACCTAGGTTCTATTGGTTGCCTTTATTTAAAGATACCCAGGAATTCTCAAGGTTGTGTTCTGATGCTAGGCACTCGGGCATAGCTAAGAGAGGCATGATGCCCATAAACCCAATCCTTCCCGTCGAAATCTTCGACGTTTGAGGCATCGACTTCATGGAACCCTTCCTCCCTTCATTTGGACACCAGTATATTCTGGTTGCCATTGACTATGTGTCCAAGTGGATCAAGGCTCTTCCCACCTGAACCAATGACCACATGGTGGTCATCGATTTTGTGAAGAAAAATATTTTCAGTCAGTTCGGGATTCCTAGGGCCCTCATCAGTGATGGTGGCACCCATTTTACTAATGCCAAATTTAGAAATTTATTGGCAAAATACAGGGTGAATCACAAGATCTCCACACCTTACCACCCCCAGATGAACTGACAGGCCGAGGTCTCCAATTAGGAGATCAAGAATATCCTATAGAAAATGGTTAGGCCTGATAGGAAATTCTGAACCCAAAAGCTTGATGATGCTCCTATCGTATGACGTACAAAATGCCTATCGATATGTCTCCGTTCCTTCTGGTATTTGATAAGGCGTGTCACTTACTTGTAGAAATCGAACACTAGGCATTTTGGGCCATCAAGAAATGCAATTTTGACCTAGAATTAGCTGGAAAGACTAGAAAACTCCAACTATCTGAGTTGGAGGAGCTTAGAAATAATGCTAACGAAAATGCTAGAATCTATAAAGTAAGGACCAAAGCTCTTCATGACCAAATGATTTCCCGTAAGAGCTTTTAACCGAAATAGAAGTTTTGGCTCTTTGATTCTCGACTTAAGCTCTTTCCCGACAAGCTTAGGTCTAAGTGGAACGACCCGCTCATTATTGATCAGATTTTCCCAAATGGAGTTGTTGAGATTTCTGACCCAAAGATGGGAAACTCTTTTAAGGTCAATGGACAACGTCTGAAACCTTATGTTGACCATGATCTTCCTATACTCATTTCAGACAAGGTTGCTTTAACCTTGGCTTGACTTCTGCGGCCAGACTTTGCCTAGTTGACAACAATAAACTCAGCATTTGTATAGTCTATTTTGGAGCTGACTGAATTTTCACGGAATGTAGGTGATATTTTTCTATTTTGCCCATTTTCATGCCTTTATTTTACAAGGAGGACATTTTATTTGATAGGCATGGGGGGTGGATTCTTTATGATTATTTTGTCAACTTTGTAATAGTAGTTCCTGGTTATTTTTCTTAGTAAAAAAAAAGAAGATAGAATTAGGAGAGGAGAACATAGGCATTAGGAATTGTTAACTTTAGGAAATGATATGATAGGACTCGAATACTAAGACTCTTTAGGTCTTTCGGCTTAATTAGCCCAGGTGTCCACTAATGTGTGGACTGTTGACGCGTAAAATTGATGTTTTAAAATACTTTGTCGTAGTATAGTCGAAATCACACGAAAACAAATAAATTTATAACTCGAATGAAATCCGAGGTCGACGCAGGGAGCAAGTGTTGCAATTAATCTCAAAGATCACAATATCACCACAAATATGACAAGTAAGAATAATATATATATGAAAATCAATGTCAAGGTGCAAAAAGAATGGGGTAAAATGGTGATTTAAATCACCAATTACCCTTCTAATTATGCTAACAATAATTCTCAAATAACTGAACAGTAATGATCAACCAAGTATTCCATGTCAGTAAGTAACCAATATAGCCATAGGAACACAGAACCAGCGAAATCAGACGATAGATAAGGTGCTCAGACACCTTAACCAGTAGAGGCTCAAGGTCCTCTCTTCTTCTCTTCAAGCCTCAAGCAGAGGCACAGCACAGAGGCACGAAGAGCCTCCCAACAACTAAGTGTAGAGAGGGCACAATTTAGGGCAAAACCCCCCCTCGCTCTATTAGAAACCCGAATGAATCTAGGCAATCAGACCCACGTGGTGTGGCTGCAGGCGAGGGTACATGCGTTGGAGCGTGTGAGTGGGACCTCACCCCAATGCTCTCGAAGGCAACCGGCTGAGGGCACAAAGATAATTTAAGTCGCATGCGAGCTTCAGCAACCCACGATGTGGGACTAAACCCACGGGTTTCTTTGCACGAAGCTACAAGTGATCTTCTCACTGAATTAGAGTAGCTACAGGCACTGAAGACTTCGATTGGGTGCCTAGGAAGACACTTGGGGGTCGTCCGTGTAGCCTAGGCGTGGATTTGAGGAAGAACATAGCATGAACAAGATGGTCGAGGTCGGAGAAGGAGGGCACAACGGCGAAGCTTCGGTGGTGTACCTAAAAACGACAACACGACCTCGCGACCTTATCAAAATAGCTCAAAAGGTCCACAGGAGCACAGCGAACATAGTAGTGGCAGTTTCATGTGTTTGGTGAAGAGTGGAGGCCTAACGACCTAAGGGAGACGTGCAAATGGAGTTGTGCTTGGTGGGGCGATTAGGATGGTGAACCCCTCAATTTCTTGAGGGCTTTTGTAAGGCGAGTCGAGGCGGAGCTAATGGAGGTGGCGACGATGAGTTTCGTGCAGTGGAGCAGCTGGAAGGTGTCACCGGAGCTTCATTAGAGTGGAAGAAGGAGAGCGTGTCGGGGTGTGTTGCATGGTTGATTGGGAGTGTATGTGAGGGGGAAATGATGTAGGGGAGTAGGTAGAGGGTCTTAGAGGAGAGGGAGAAGTCCGAAGAACTCTGGTCATGGCTTGATTGAAGTCGAAGAAGGAGATGGAGATGGTGAGGCGACGACGGCGAACGAGGCAGAGGAAAACCTCCCTTTGGCCGGAGAGGATCGTGAGGATAAGGGAAAGAAGATAGGTTGTCCAATTTGATGGTTGGATGGTCGGAAGAGGGGAATCGAAGGTGGTCACTGGAGCAGAGGTTTCGGTGGTCAGACGAGGGAAAAGAGGGGTGTTTGGCTTGCTGGACATGAGGAAGATGAAGTCTCCTTCAAGGGGGACGATGGTGAGGAAAGGGGAAGACAACCCTCACTTTAACTGGCGAAGAGTGGAGGAATGTGATGAAGGTAGATGGGCCAATTTGGCTATGGCCGTTGGAGCTAGGTCGGAGAGGGGTTGGAGGCAGGGAATTGAAGAGGTTTTTGGCCCCAGACCTCGCTAAGGAGGTGAGGTTGTTCATGGAGGTCCTTTATAGAGTTGGGTTGAGCTTCAAATCTCGAAAAAGCTTGTGTAAGCTTGCAACTCAAGGAATAAGAGTCTTTGAAATCCTAATGTTCGCATGGTTTGTAGGATTGATTTCAAACCCTAAAAAGATGTTTAATGGATTCCTGATTGCCTAAACTTTCATCCTTCCAATTTTGGAAGGGTTTGGAGTTAAAATGAGAGAGATCTTCTCTCTAGAAGCTCGGATCTTTGGGTTCACACTTGCCATGGCAGTAGGGGCCCAAATGTGAAGGTGATGACAAAAGTAGGTAATAGATTTCAAAAGTTAGGGGTGCACATGTGATAAAAAGAGTCAGACTGAACAAAAATGCAAAATAGGTAAAGGTGATCTTTGATTGAGCCCAAATTTTTATAAAAACCTAATTTTGACCCAAGGAATCTGATGGTGATGTCAAATTTAGGCTTTGACCAAGTCTGACTGGGTAAATTGTGTAAAAACCTAAATTAGGGCAACTGTTTGTCTGAGACTATTTTAGGTCAAAATGGGTTCCAATGGTCAAAGAAAATATACCAAATCTTATAGAATATTTTTTTATGATTTTTAAAAGGTTTAGGTGAATTTTATCTTGATCATAACTTCAGTTAATTAAGTGGGTCAGTTTTTAGGGTTTCAGGTATCATTTAATTCTCAAAATGCGTGAAAACCCATTTCTGTCTGCATAAACCCCCTTATTAGACATTTATGATCATTTGACCTTTAATTAGCCCTTGAAATACCCCGTGGTTATTTTTTATTTGTTGGATGCTGTTAATTTTGCAGAAATAACCTTGTATTCTTCTCTTCTTTTCAAAATAGGACAATATGCCCTTAGGACCTTCTGATGGATATGCAGGAGCATTTATCAACAATTTTAAATCAAATTGCGCTAGTTATGGCTCATGATGGTGTTCCCATCATGGACCTATTTCTCGAGTCCTCACCATATTAATTTTATTTTAATTTGGCTAATAAATTGGGGTGATAAGTATATGACTTATCAACCTGCCCTCTGATTCGAGGGAACTTTAAGTCTAAAGCATCTACACTCTATTTGCACTAACTTAATTCTCGATGATTTTTACGAAAATTAGGTAGCTAATGAACTTTCTAGGGTAGTATGGCTGGCAAGTTATCGTGGGTAACAACCCATTGGTCGGTTGTTTAGAGCTCAGCTACATGATTGATTGGGTAGCAATCATAGGTCCTAATCAACCTGAATAATGTTTGAACCTAGCTTAATTTGTAAATATTGCATTTATATCATGCATATCATACATTGCATCATTTTATATAGAATAAGATGAGATTATCTTGCTATTTAATGTTTTTGTTGCTATTTGTAGGTAATAAAGTGATCCAGGATGTGAGATAGAGTGGAATAAGGCAATAAAGAGAGATGAAGACTGATCCAGACAAGAGTGAGGATGATAGCCTTATCCTTACCCGTAGAAACCCTAAGACAACCTTCCTAAATCCAAAACCACTTCCATTGGGACATCTTGGCCTTAGAACCTATCCATGTTCCTATCCACACTATCCTTATCCCTAACCTCCACTTAGGATAACCTAAACCCACAATCCCAAAACCTAGATAACATTATCCACAGTGTTATCCTACTATCCACATATCCTATCTCATTATCCACACCCTTAGTTATCCTATCCCCAACCCAATTGAACCAGCCCATACCTAATTGGGTGCACTTACAGTTTATTGGGTGCGCCTGAACCCAATTGATCCACCCAAGATCTAATTGACTCATACCTACCCATACAAGTCTAATTAGTCTCAGTAGAACCTAATTAGACTTGACCTAGACCTATTCAAGTTCATACCTATTCGGATTACCTTAGCCTAATCATACACACATCTAATTAGACCTACCCTAGACCTAATTAGGTTCACTTCTCTCCAATTAGACTCACCTAAGCCTAATTAGGTCCGCACCCACTTAATCTAGGTTGACCCAACCTAGATTTACCAAAACTCACAACCTTACTCTACGAAATTTAAACCACACACACTAACACTTTCCTAAACTATCCTCCTAATCTAGATCCACATTTTATGGGCGTCAACTCTAAGGGCCACCAAAAGTGGCGATTGCCATTTTGGGGAGAGAGCCAACTTGCGAGAACTTCCCATATAAGCCAACAAAAAGTTGTCTCACACATCATTCTATTCTCCTCCATTTTCTCAATTGGTGACCACCCTCCCTTCCACCCTCGAAAGGTCGTCCCCTTCCCTCCTCCAAGGTGCTCCTCCTCCTCCAAGCATCACCATGGATGGCTAAGTAAGGAGAAGAAGGCTTCATCAACTTCCTCCTCTTTTCTTCTTGTGGGTGTGATTCTTCTCTCTCCATAGAGGATCCACGCCACCATTTCTTTCTTCATGGATGGCCATAGAGAAGACTCTTCAAGGTCTTCTCAAGGATGGCCTTAGGTAGAGAAACAGTGCAACACCCTCCTCTCTACTCGGGTGCACACACCCTCTCTCCATTCTTCTTCTTAGTGGATAGCCAAGAAGGCTTCTCCATAGCCTCTCTTGGTTGATCCCATTCTTTAGTTGTTTTTCTTTCTTTTCATGTACCCGGATTTATAGCTACTTAATATTTGATGCATGATATTCTTTTGTCTAGTGGTTTTATGTTCGTGCTCTTATTTTCACTTCTTTTGATTTTGATGCATGCCCTCTTAGTTTCCTTAGGAATGTCCACCCTTAGGTTAGTCACACCATGCACAGGCACCATGGCCTCACCTAGATGGACGTAGGTTTTAGGGTTTTGCTTAGGTAGTTCTTGTATTCAAGTTCATTTTCCAAAAATCAAAACGTAAAGAAATCGCAAAAGCAAAGACTGAAAAATTTCGATTAGGTTAGATTTAGGTTAGAAAAGTGAATCCAATTCTAATACTCGTATTTTATGCCTCCCAGAGATGAATGACCGGGACTTAAGTTATACAAGACAAAATCTATGCGAGTTTCATTAAAGAAATAAATATTTTTGATTAACAGGTTTAACACAACTATACTACGAATTCGAAGGCGTATTTCAAATCACGTGCCAAAATCACTTATCAATGACCATTCTCTTTCTACTACCTTTAGGTAAATCTTAGATCAGGGAAGCCATCTACTTAGAAAAAAAATAAAAAAAAGAAAAAGGATAAAAATAAATAAATAAGCCACACTTCACCACACCGATATGGCTGACAAGTTACTGTGGGTTTGACGCCTTAATGGATTGCTGTCCAAAGCCTAGCTCATAAAATACACAAATAATTCCTAAAACACTTAGGGAAGAAGTGGAGAAGTAGAATAAACTGGGGAGATATACACTGGGTTCGCCCTTGTGTTGACCCCATAAAAAATAAAGAAGGAAGAAAGCTATTGATCGGAAAGATAAACCTTTAATAGAAATTCTTCTTAAGGTTACCTAGGGGCGTAGAAACTTGAAGTCAGTTTTGATTGACTTTTAGTGAGTCTATCACTTTTTCATGAGATGCTTAGAATTTAAAGTTCTTTTTGAGTTTTAGGTGGGTTGGGTAGCCGTAGAAAGTTGCCTCGAAACTCCAAACTTAAAAATCCAAAAAAAAAAAGAAAAATCAGAAAAAGTAGAAAAAAGTATCTTCCCTTTTCAAAATAAGGCGAGAACTTGGCCGGTTTGCATTTTGGCAGGCACTCGGGCACTGTTGAGTCTTTGTAATTAGGTCCTTAGTTGAAATGTTCTAGTGTTAATCAACAAATCTTGCCTAAGTAATCAGATCTTGATTCTATTTTATACATAACATTTAGGTTAATTTTGCTAGGGGCTAACAAAAGATAAGCATGGGGGTATGATAGATACGCATTTATTTATGATAAAATGCCTACATATGTTAGTTCCTAAGCTTAACATTGCATTTAGCAATGTGAATAATGCATAACATTCATCATATTGCATTTAGGATGATTTGTGTAATTGGTATATTAATGCTTACATTTTATGTGGCCAGGGGACAATGCAACATCTTTATGGGCTTCAGATGAAAAAACTAATCGTACGTATGGATCCGAAACAACGATCGCGATCCGTCAACGCAAAAATCATCTCAATCTGTCATCTATAGTAGTCCCAACAAAGGAAAGAAGATGGACTGCCTAGATGGTACCATGTGGGGCCATAAAGGCCACCCAACACCGGCCAAAGCCACTACCTTGCCTCAAGAGCACCCTCACCCAGTGATCCCAGCCATTGGATCTCAATCCAATAGCTGAGATCTATCTCAGTTGTGCCCGCTCATCTCTAAAGGGCAAAGCTACGAGAAGATCTTGACCGTTGGATTGAGATCCAATGGTTGAGAGCTCATGGCCATCAGAACATCTGCTTGACCATCCATGGTCGTAGCGCATTGGTCAATGCCCTCACCCATGCACATCGGATGCACGGTTGAAGCCCCACGCGCGGATTTAATCTGCTAAAGTGCATGCGAGTGAAATTGAGTTGTTGATGAGTGATTGAGAATTGAAGAAAGCCGCTATGTGGCTCCATCTGATGGACGCGATTTGCGCACATGAGATCTGACCTGTGATTGTATGCTGGCTGCGAGGCGTGATTCAAAGCGCTGATCCACGCGTGTCATCAGTCATTCATCTTTAATCCAACACTCGAACTTTATTCCTGCGTGATCAGGCACGTGATGGCAGCTGGAGGCACGATTAGAGCCTCTATCCTCAATCTTATGACTGTGGGTCCTCCAACCCACTCCACTGTGTACTCTAGCGAGGCACCATCGAGCACTCCAGTTGTGCAGTCTAGCGTGTGGTCCGACCCGGTACAGTAGGGCAGTGTGTGAATTTCGCACGTAAAGTGTGGTCCAGCAACCTCCAGCACGTACCAGCGCGGTCGAGTGCACGAAATTGCAAGTTTTGGCTGACCCTTGTTCCTTTCCATGCCTATATAAAGCCCTACATGATAAATACACATTTATAATTGATAAAATGCCTACTTATGTTAGTTCCTAAGCTTAAGATTACATTTAGCATTGTTAATAATGCATAACATTCATCATATTACATTTAAGATGTTGTGTACAAATTGCATAGTAATTTATGTATTCTTGTGGCCAGGAGACAGGGCGATACATTCCAAAACTTCAAATGATGAATCCAACCGTATGGATGGGTCGGGATTGACAATCACAGCCCAACGGTGCAAAAATTGGTCCAATCCGATATCCATAGCACTTTCAAGGAGCATTTAAAGATGGAAGGTCTAGATGATGCCATGTGGAATCATCCGACCTACCCAAGGACTACCGTAGGTGCCCTGCCCCCATCATCTTGCCCTTGTATCTCAGCCGTTGGATCAAGATCCAACAGTTTGGGTGCCTCCGCTCCCTCAGTAGCAAAAACATCTGTGAGACACATTCTGGCCTATAGCATAGGGGTGTTTGAGTAGCACTCTCAATGCACACAAGTCAATTTCATCCACTCGGTCGTGATCAAGCGGTGGAGGAGCGACCGTGTTAGTTGCAACGTGCGACCACACGATCTGAGGTGCACAATTGGCGACTGTGATTCAGCCTTGTAGCGCCAGCGATGGATGGGCGTGTGCGCTTGTAGGATTTGAAGGTGCAATCCACGATCTCTCCTTAGCCACGCGATTCAAATCCAACAGCTGGATGTGCACGGGTGTGAAATGCACGATAGTACGCAGCTCCGAGGCAACTCTACCACCCCATAGAGCTTCCAAGCAAGATTCTGGAGCTGTCAAGCTGCCGACAAAGCCCTCTTTCCATCGTTGTGGCTACCTCAATGCCTTCTCTTTCTCGCATTTAGCTTATGATTTTATATAGCTTGCAGCTTATTTGTCTTGAAACATTCCTCTAGTTATTGCTTACAATTGCAAGACCATTTTAAGAAGATTTTGATATCGTAATGCTTGTCTGGTGTTCGTTCTAAGCTAAGTTCTATTTACACCATTTTATGCTTCATCATGTCTTCTTATTATGAGTAGTTAGCCACCATATCCCTCTACGGATTTCTAACCCTACCCTACTCTCTCTCTCTATTCTTCTCGCAAGCAGAGCAAAATAACCATCATGTGGCATTAAAAATGAGTGACAAAATGATTTGGATTTTTGCCTCCTCGAGATCTACACTTGTACTCACCTTTCCATTTCTTCATTAAAATTGACGTTTTATTTGCATGCTACAATGGACAAATTAACCCAACACATTTCTCGACATCACTACACACACCCCCCTTGCCTATCATCTCTACCAAGCTATTCCTCACCTACTCAAGAGCTCGAAGAAGCCTCCCAAGCTCCCAATAGCTCATTCCCAAGCTCTAAGGCCTCCTATTAGTGTAATACTCCCCTACTCCACCAAATATTCAACCTTGCCCTCATCCCCTGATGTGTATACATCTAAGTAGCCCAAAATGTCTATTTATGCTTGTTCTTAGCATCATAGAAGCATAATGCTTTATAAATATTGCATAACATGCATCATCATGCATTTAGGTTAATTTTTATAAATTGTATAGTAATTCGCCTCTTTTTATGGCTAGGGATAGGGCAATATTTATCGGGGCCTCAGATTTAAGATCCAACCATACGGATCTGATCAGGGCGACGATTAGAGTTCAATGACTCCGAGATCGCCTTGATCAGACCTCCAAAGTATCAGATACAGTCTGAGAAAGTTCAGAGGTCAAGGGGCCAGGTGGTGTAAATCCGTACCTCGGATGAAAAATCTAGCTACATGGATGGGTTTGGATCGACGATCGTAGACCAACAGCGTGAAAATTGATCCAATCCAACATCTGTGGCACCACCTACGAGCATATGAAGATGGATGGTTAGGATGGTGCCACGTGGAACCATCCCAACCATCCAAACCTACCTGCGCCCCTCCGCTCAACCTCTGAAGATGAGATCAAGATTCAATCTCAGCTGTTGGATCGAGATCCAACGACAGAGAGTGCTTCCCCCTTAATCCAGAAACTCTACACATAAGGGGGTGTAGCATGTTGGTTGGACACCCCTACGTGAAGAGGAGGGCGCTGGTTCAATGTATGACGCGCCTCAAATTGAAGTGGTGAGCGAGCGCAGGTGAAATTTTCCCATTGGATCGTGATTGAGCGGCCTTGACAGCAGCTATGTGGCGGCATAGATGGAAGTGTAGCGCTAATCGCGTGCGATGATGCACCAACGCATACCCTGTAGGTTCTACAACGGAGGGGGTGAGATTTGCTTGATATATATAAAATAATATGAAAAATTATAATTATAATATGACAAAAGCATGCAATCACAAGTACACAAGTATTTTTAGATGGAAACCCAAACCCAGGTAAAAACCACCACCTAAACCTCTCGGTTTAGGATTTCTCGATCAACCGAGTCGATCAAATCCACTGACAAGTCACTTAAACGAGGGTGACTTAACCTCTTACAACCACGCTACTTAGACAATTGTAGCGTACCTCAAACCCCTCCTCTTCATAAGGAGTATTTTGTCCCACAAAGGAGACAGAAATTCGTAAAGCGAATACCTAACTAAAAATGAAGAAAATAAACAACATGAACCTATAGAGCCACAAAGTATTAGTCTTAAACGTAGCTTCTATAGGCAACGGGTACTTCCCTGAGATGGAAGTGAAGTGCATAGTGAATTGGTGCTCTCAGATGAAGATTGTGTAGATGAGAGAGCAATTGCACTTCTCTAAGTGATTTCCTTCTTTTGGACACAAATAGATATGTAAGTAGTTTCTCAAGGTGTGTGTAACAAAGGAAGGGTCCTCTATTTATTGGTGGCTTAGGAACCCTTAGGAAGGCTATGGAAGCCTTAGGTAGTCGTTGGAAACAAATCCAAGGCAAATCAGGCCAGAATCAGGGCTATTAATGATTCAGACAGGGTTATCAAATGTCTGGATCAATCAACAGACGTTTGAGTCATCGTCTGATTTTATGGTCAAACGTTTGATCTAGAAGGGTGGATCAACTGGACGGTGTAGGATTAGAACAGACATCTCAAGGTTACTTTTAAGATGTCTAGACTTAAGGTTAGACGTTTAATTCTAGATGGGTTTCTTTCTTGTTTTTGTCCAGACCTAAATAGGGTTCTAGGTCTTATTGGTCAGACGACAGGTTGGTCATCTGGCATAAAATCTTGACGTATGGAAATAGGTTTTATTGCAGGAATTGACTTCTCAAGGCTAAACGACTATAATCATTTGATAAAAGGTGATTTGGGCTTAACATCTACTTATCAGATGTCTAGGGATCACAACAGACGTCTAAAAGTGAAAGTAGATTGGGTAAAGAGTTAATCCTCTAAGATTAGCCTGAGAAAGCCAATGGTCCTCTAGTTGGATGTTTGGCAAGTTCATCAGACGTCTTCTAAGATGTTTGGACTAAGGGCTAGTCATCTGAAATCAACAGACAGAAGTCACTAAGTCCAACCTAAGTGTTTGGATGTCTGATCAAACAGTAAGACGTCTTAAAGTCTAAGATCAGACATCTGATTTCCAGATTGGATGTTTGATCAGGCTGTTTGATGCCTATCTTGGCTTTCTATGTTCTCTACGAAAAGCCTAAGTATTCTCGGGTTATGTATGTGTTCCTAGGACTACTGTTAGGTAACTTTGAGGCTTTTTAACAAACATCTAGACAAGATAAAGGGTAAGGAATAAGGATACAAAAACAAAGTACATGAACAGAATAAACTTCTACCCTATTCTTCATCTCCTTCCATCTTCAAGCTCTCGCTCCAAGCGAAGCTCCTTCTCCTCCATCCAGCTCCTCTAATCTGCCATGGATGCGAGCTTGAGCTCCTCCATACTTGAATCCATTTGCATTCTCCTGAAACTTATAAACTCAATGCAAATGTTAAATAACACGTGTTTTGTTATCATCAAAATTAACGACTGTGGTGCCCTTGCACCAACATGCCCAATTTGACGTGGGTGCATGTAACGCTGAAGACAAAGAGGCTTGAGCGCATCTAAGCCATTTGATCTCTCGATTGGATAGCTGGGATCGTGTGGGTGATGAAGAAGTGCTCAACTCTTGAAGATTACACGGCATTGGCGTGGCTCAATCTGAGTTGTGTGATCAGCAATGAGCGGCACCCCTTGCATGCACGCCTACATCAACGTGTGCCTTTAGTGACACTTACATGCGTCACTAAAGGCTGCATATTCATTTCAAAGGCCTTTAAAATGACCTTTTTGCCCTTGTATCTCACCTATATAAAGCTCCTACTCCCTTCACTTTTTCTTCATCCCTTCCATCATATCTCTCCCTCTCTAAGAGCTAAGAACTCAAGTTCTAATGCTTGCTCTAGTGCTCCCAAGCTATGGGAAGCTCTGCTAGAGTTAAAAATAAAAATTTCCACCCTTTATCCCCTTCGCGGAGCTCTCACCAGTCGTCTGATGATAACGTCATCATGAGCCATAACTAGCTTTAATTAATTAGGATTAATTGACAAATGCTCCTACATAATCACCTAAGCCATAACTCACTGAATATCCATTCTGAGAAGAGTGCATTAAATTAGGGTTAATTCTACAGTTTTAACATCATATCATGAATGCAGAATAATCATGGGATTTCCTAAGGGTTAATCTAAGGTCTAATGAGCATTAAAGTCGAATAAAAGGGTCCATGCAGACAGAAATAGGGTTTCACGCATTTCGAGAACTTATACAGCTCCCAAAACCCTAATGATGGGAACACCATCATGAGTCCTAACTAGCTTATTTTGACCTAGAAAAGAGAACAAAAGCTCCTACATAACCAACTGGAGGTCCTAACTCAAGGAAAATCCCTTCTGAAAGAAAAGCAAGAAATAAGGGGTAAAACTGTAATTTTACCATAATAGTGCAAGAATAGGGATTCTCAGGGGATAAACACCAGTCAAATGGTCTTAACAAGATAAAAAGTGGGTTGGTTCAAACAGAAAAGGGTTCATGCGAAATCTGGAATTAAAATGACTTCTTGTAATTCTAAAATAGATCCACTTAATTTAACAAGGTTCTGGTTAGGATAAAATTTACCTAAATCCTTTAAAAATTATGGAAAAATATCCTCTAGGATTTATAACCTTCAAATTGGCCCTTAGACCCTATTTTAACCTAAATAAGGGTCTCAGTCAATTATTTACCCTAAATTAAGTTTTTATGTAAATTTCCCAGTCAAACGTAATCAAACTTAAAATCCAACTTCACCATTGGATTCCTTAGATCCAAATTATCTTTTTACCAAAATTTAGACCTAAGGGGAGTTTACCTTGAGCTACTTTGCAAATCAGTCCAACCCAATTACATTTATACTCCTAACTTTTGAAAACTCTTGCAGACACCCCCTAGCTTCCTTGTCATTTTTTGCAATTAGGTCCCTCCACCATTACAGCGGAGGAAATCCTACTCCGGTGAGGATTTGAGGGAAATATCTCCTTGATTCCTCATAGAATCCCTCTCAAATTTGAAATGTAGATTATCTGAGGAATTCCCATTCATGTGAACCCAATCTTGAGCTCCAATTTCCATCCAATCTCTCATGCGAACGCATGAGAGATTTGGGTCTTTTCCGACCTTCCAAGTTCGGCGAGGTTGCCGTGCTTGGAAGCTTGCCTTCCAAGCACAAGGCCCTCTGCTAGGTGCTATAAAGGGGACCCTAGATCCTTCCGCTCCTCTCAGCTTGATTTGGCCAGAGATAACCCTCAATTTCCTCTCTTCTCCTCCAGCCATACTCCTAGCGAGCTCCGATGACCTTAATCTCATCCTCTCGTCACTCTGCCACAATACCAGTGGCAGAGTTGCCTTTGCCTCTGTCGTCCGCGTCGCGCCATACCTGTGCACGCACCTGCCCCCTCCTCGTCATCGTCGTCCCCCTCCTACTGGGACCTTCGTCTCTGGCGGCGGTAGATACGAGCCATCTGCCATCCCTTCCCCCTTCGTCCTTAAACTAGGTCAGGTACTTCCCCTCTTTCTCCTCTTCCTGTTTCCCCCTCTTTATTTCCTAAAATACCCCTCGACGCTCACAGACCACCACCATCTTCTCCACCTTTGGCGAACCACCGGCGAGGTGCATCGGCCACTCCACGCACCCACCCACCTCGCCAGTCACCTCAAAAGCTTTTCCACATCCCACTGATCATCTTCCCTCTTTCCATTGACTGCCACACACTCCACACACTTCCCCCAAACACACCCATCTCCACAGCCACAGAGTGACCTAGGCACGCATGCCCAGGCCGCCCCACGCCACGCCAACCATCGAGACACCTTTTTCGTGCCACGGCAAAGCTTCCTATGTGTTTTGATGAGGCTGCAAGGCCATGTTGCATGAGTGCAGGTTTAGACCTCCGTTGCCATTGAAGTAGGCACAAAGCTTGTTTGCAAGCTTGTGCTAGGTAGCCTCGCTCCAGGCTCCAGGTCCCAGGAAACGCGAAATCATCTCATGCATAACCTCAGCCAAGTGATTAGCTTTGGAGGGCACTGCATCTACTGCAATTGAGCGTGACATCTACTGCGAGCGTGCGCGAGAAAAAGGTGGGACATTTAGTCCCACCTCGGAAGTTTTGGATGAAGCGGTGTGATATAAATGGAAAAAGTGCAAGGGGCTTAGCGCCTCCTGACACGGGGTGAGGTCCCACTCATCCCACTCATCTCGTCCGCGACCCACACCTCCACGGACTTGGTTCTTGACCCGACTAACCGTGCACTCCTCGCCAACCACCCATGCCGATGGGGCTGGTCCCGGGCACGCTAACCTAACCCGTTTACCCGAGAAGGTCTGGGAGAGCGAGCCTAAGAGAGAAAAGAGAGGAGAGTTCCCGGGGGAGGGTAGGGGTAGGTTTTGCTCTAGGAAGCTACAGTAGAAGCCATAGCAGCTAAGGAAGAGAAGGCTTGATTGAAGAGAAGAAACCAAGGGCGAAGCCAGGGAAGAAAGAAGGAGGAAGCCAAAGGTGAAGCTAAGGAAGAAAGGGCGGCAGCCACAGTAGCTAAGGAAGGAGAAGGCACTGCAAGGCTAAAAGAGGAAGCTGAAGGGCTAAAGGCAAAAGAGAGCTAAAGAGTTGCAGAGAAGCTAAGGAAAGGCAAAGAAGCACGAAGAAGAAAGCAGTTAAGGCTCGCAGGGAAAACAACAGAGAGGAAAGAAAAGAAGAAGAAAGAAGGAAGAAGTCAGAGTAAAAAGAAAGAAGAAAGAGGCCAACAACAAAGGAAAGGAACAGAAGAAAGAAGAAACAGAAGGCAAAAGAAGAAGGAAAAAAAAAGAAGACACTGTAGTGCCACACTTATAAGACGTTTGATTTTATAATCATACGTCCAATTTTTCATCAGATCTCTATTATTTGTGGCTACAATTCTTTTATGCTCTATATTACTCATGCTTTACATTCTGAATTATATTTTGAGTAGTTTTATGTGTTCAAATTGCATCTATTATTGAGATTAGTACGTGAATTCTATTTTCTCTCTGTGTTCGACCTCGGACTTAAACTTTGAGTAATAAAATTTATTTATTTTCAAAGCGATTTCAACTATACTACGACGCATTTATTTTAAACCAGATTTTGCCTTGTAAATACCTAATTTCAAACTCGCTTAAATAACAGAGGTTTCGATCAGGATAAAATTCATCTAAACCTTTTAAAATTCATAGAAAAATATTCCATAAGGTTTGGTACCCTTGATTTGACCTTTGGAACCCATTTTGACCTTAAACAGTCACAGATACAATTCTGCCCATATTTGGATTTTTACGTAAATTGCCCAGTAAAACTTGGTCAAAAATTAAATCCAACTTTATCATCAGATTCCTTGGGTCTAAATTATGTTTGTACCAAAATTTGGGCTCAATCAGAGTCCATCTTGACCTAGTTTGCTTTTTAGTCCAGTCAGACTCTTTCTCTTTCACATATGCCCCTAGCTTTTGAAATCCTTGCAATATGATCCCTAACTTTGTTATCTTCTTTGAAAGTAGGTTCCTACCACCATTTAGGTCAACCAGACCTCCAAGCAAGGTTTGACCTCTATGAATCTTATTCAAATCAACACCAAATCCCACCAAAATTGGTGGGATTGATGTTCACACCTAGGAGAATCATTTAGGATCAATTTTAAGTCCCAAATCTCTGTTGATTGCTCATGCGAACACACAAGAATCATGGGTCTTATTCCTTCAATCCTAAGGCATGAAAACCTTCCTTCTTGATCTAGAGTTCACCCTGGAGCCCCATAAAGCTTCCTTATGCACAACCGCTCCAAATTAGCTCGGTTCAGGCCACACTTCTTCATAATTTCCTCTTTTCGGTCGCCTCCGATCGTAGCTCCATTGAGCTTCTCCAACCTCCATCTTTGCCCTCTGCCACGTAAGATAGGCAGAGGGAAACACTTTCCCTCCTTCCTCCGCTTCTCGCAATACCAGCAGGAGCCACCCTACCCCTTCGTCCTCACCATTCTCCCCCATTGGAGATTTCATCTTCCCCACGTTCGGCCATCACACTAGCGTGGGAATCTTCTTCCTCTTCATCCTATAGCTAGGTCAGTTCCTTCCTCTTATCCTCCTCAATCTCCATAGTTGTTTCTTTCCCTCTTTGGACCGCTATTATGCCCTCAACGCCACCGTCTTCCCCACGTCTGGCGTACCTCTGGCGTGACCATCCGTGCTCTACATTACACCAAACACCCCGCTACCACCTTCATAAGCTCCACCATACCATCGCAATCAAAACTCCTCTTCCTATTTTACATTCCATCCACTCAAATGCCCCACCTATCACTGTCACCTACATGCACCCTCACCAACCTCGCCAGACCTCCACACATCACCCCACGCCACACCACTGCCACCAATGCACTCTCTGCACACCGACAAAGCTTTTGAGAGCATTTGATGTGGCCGTAAGGCCGCTCTTTGTATTTCAAGTCTACTTCGGAGCATCGTCGCCGCCACCTTCTCCAGCTCTGTTCGTCATCTCCAGACCAAGTTCATCCTCGCTGATACCCCCAGGTGCTGTGGAACACTTCCAGGCTCCCCTCTAGGTCCTCAATTGAAGGTGCTTCCTCCTGTAGTTGCATGCGAAAGGAGACAAGATAGTCCCACATCATAGAGCTACCAACGACTGATGCAACTTAAATTGTTTTTGTGATCTTGCCTCCTTGCCTAAGTACACAGGGGTCGGGTCCCCATATGTATGCACACCCGCCTACCCGTTTACCTGCCTGTGCTCACACCTCGCTTGCGATTCACACCTGCAGGACT
Organism: Thalassia testudinum; assembly: GCA_037157565.1. NCBI lineage: Eukaryota > Viridiplantae > Streptophyta > Magnoliopsida > Alismatales > Hydrocharitaceae > Thalassia > Thalassia testudinum. The sequence goes on from JAZHRO010000002.1 coordinate 97,219,926, forward strand.
GGTCCCTGTACATGCTCGTATACCCAACCGGTTACCCAACTAAGCCCGGGTTTGAGAGGAAAAGAAAGAGGATTTATGAGAGAGAGGGGGGAGGGTTTTGCACTTGAGAGCTTGGCCTCGTGCTAAAGAGAAAGTGATCTCTCTCGACACTTAACCTTTGAAGTGTGCCTGTGCATTAAGGAAAGAAAGAGAAGCCTCTGCTTAAGAAAGCTTGAGAGGGAGAAGCCTTATGCTGCTGAGGCTAAGTGTTGAGACACTTAAGCCGTCTGAGGAAGGAAACCAATGTCTGATATTGAGTACTGTAGCATTGAGAATACTATTGACTTATTTGGCTACATGGAATGGTTGGGATATATGCTTAAATAAACTAGAATAATTGATGATTTAAATCACCATTCTTTTGTCTTCTTGATTTCTTTTTATCCCAATGAATGTTTGAGATACTTTTTTTCCTTTTTGAATATATTTCTGAGTATTTGATTCATTGAATATCTTCTATAGCATCTAATTATTGTGCTCATTCATTTTAATTCAAGATTAGTGTTGTGAATTTGTTGAACTTAATTTACGAAGCTACGCTAACGTGTTTGGTTTTGGAAAACCCGTCGTTGTATTCGAGTTCAACAAATAAAATTTATACCGAAATAAGAATTCCGGGTCGAACACAGGGAGGCGAACGTTTGATTTAAAAACTTCGCGTTTCTTTTTATTTTGTCACGAAGAAATTCAATTTAAACTATCTAAGTATCTACAACAAATAAAAGAGAGAGAGGGAGTAAGAGAGAGAAAGAATACTGTACATGGAAATCAAAATGAGATGTAGAATAGACAAGGAATTTATCATAAAAGAGTTCTTTCGTTACAACTAGAAAACATAAAACAATTACTCTAGAAAGCATTAAAAGAATGGAGGGAGAAATGTCCTCCTCGACGATCGCTCGGAGGACGAATAGACTACTCTAGAAAGCAGTAAAAAGAATAGGGAGAGAGAAATCCTCCTCGACGGTCGCTTGGAGGACGAGCCGGACGGGACGACGCCTGGACGAAGGAGAACGAAGCGGGACGAAGGAGGACGAAGCAGAAGAACAGGAACGAAGCAGCACGCCGTCGTCGTCGCGGGATCCACTTCCGAAGGGGGACGAAAATTTGGACTTTATCTCGTGAGAAGCATCCCGGGTGTGGGACAAGCTTCTCTTGAGCTTTGGAGAGGTAGAGAGGAGAAGGAAGGGATGCAAATTTCGTATGGAGGGGGTCTCCTTTTATAGTTGCAAGGAGTGGGGGCAAAATGGACATTACATCTTCAAAATAATAAATAAGGGGTCTTTAGTGACGGATAAAACCGTCGCTAAAGCCCCGCCGTCGCCGCCGCGCCCACGCGCACCCGCTCGGCTGGCCTGCGCGCGTAACGCATACGCACGTCCGCGTCGTCTCAGCTGTCCGATCGCGAGATCGGACGGCTTAGATCGCGTCCGCGCCCGCTGCGTAGCGCGCCCGCCCGCGTGCGATCGAGCGTCCACCAGAGCGTCCAATTGCGCGTCGGCGCTATCGGGCAGCGCGGCCGTTGGATCTTCATCTGATGCTCGTGCGCGCCCGCTCGCCCGCGCCTTCCACCCCCTCACCGCGGCTCGAACCCGCGACCTCCGCTTCGCCGGCAGCTGCGTCGCCGCTGCACTACGCGGGCGAAATGGTCGCGTGGACGTTTTTAAACGCGAGCGACCGCAGCCGTTGGATCGAGATCCAACGGCGGAGAGGAGACGGTGCACGGTCTTCACCAGATGCATGCGTCCGATTGGGCGGCTGAGATGGCGCCACGTGGTGCCATCTTAGCCATCCATCATCTGGAAGTTGTAGATGGTGCCACGGATGTCGGATTGACTCGATTTTTGTGTCGTTGGGCTGCGATCGTCGATCCGAATTCATCCGTGTGGTTGGATTTGCCATCTGAAGTGCGGATTTACACCATCCTGGCCCTTGATCTTCTAGGGTTCCCCGGTCTCTATCTGATGCTACGGATGCCTGATTAGGGCGATCTTGGAGTCGTTGAACTCCAATCGTCGCCCTGATCATATCCATACGGTCGGATCTTTGATCCGAGGCCCCGATAAAATATTTGCCCTGTCCAAGCACATAAAAGGAGACAATTAACCTCCATTTTATTCAAACTACTCTAAATGCAAGATGATGCATGTAATGCAATATTTATATCATGAAATGCAATCCTATGCTTAAGAACATGCATAAATAGACATTTTAAGTAGTGTAAATGTGTTTACATCATACCCCCATGCCTATCTTTTGCTAGTCCCTAGCAAAAACTATATGCTATTTATAAAAGAATTAGGTTAGATTATTTGGACCTGAGTTATTTTCAATCATTAAGAAATTGTCTACTTAAGAACTGAACTTTCAAAGACACAACAGTGCCCGGGTATCAGCCAAAATGCAGACCGCCTCAAGCCTCGCCTTATTCAAAGAAAAATTTCTTTTTCTGTTTTTACTCTCTCTTTTTTTTTTTTTTTTTTGAATTTTCAAATTTTAGGGTTTAAGAGTGGCTTTCTACGGCCATTCAACTCACCCAAGATTTGATGAGAACCCTAAGTTTCAAGCATCTTATTGTGATTGTGATAGACTCGTTGACCGGCAATTAAAACGGACTTCGGATTTCTACGCCTCTAGGTGACCTCAAAAAGAATTCTGCTTAAAGGTGTATCTTTACAACCGGTAGCTTTCTCCCTACTTTTATTTTTTTTATTTTTTTATTTTTAACGGGGTCAACACAAGGGTGAATCCAGTGTATATCTCCCCAGTTTATTCTACTTCTCCGCTTCTTCCTAAGTGTTTTGGGAATTTTTAGTGCATTTTCTGAGCTGGGTTCTGGACAACCGGTCGATGAGCTATTACCACCGACAACTTGCCAGCCATACTCGTGCGGCGAAGTGTGGCTTATTTCTTTTTGTTCTTTTCTCTTTTTTGATTTTTTTTTTCTTTTTTTTTAAGTAGGTGGCTTCCCTGGTCTAAGATTTACCTAAAGGCAGCAAAAAGAGAAAGGTCAGTGACTGGGCTCTGGACAACCTACCTATGGGCTGTTACCCACGATAACTTGCCAGCCATATCACCCTAGAAGGTTCATTAGCTACCCAATTTCCGTTAAAATCGCCAAACAACGAGTCAGTGCAAAGAAAGTGTGTAGATGCTTAAGACTCAAAATTCCCTCACATCAGAGGGCGGGTTGATAAGTCGTGTACTTATCACCCAAACTTATTTACTCCAATTAAAATAAAATTCAAGTTGGCGAGAACTCGAAAAACAAATCCACATTTTAGTGGATATACGGGCTGATTAAGTCCAAAGACCTGAAGGGTCTTTGTGTTCAGAACATAATATAGTATTTCTTAAGATCGAAAATTTTCTTAAACCCAAATTCTCTTTCCTAATTTTGATTTTTTTTTTTTTAAAAAAAATAAAACAAATCTACGGAGCTGACGAATGAATTCAAAGATAAATATCCATCCCCCCATGCCTATCTAATGCAATGTCCTCATTGTATTAAAAAGACATAAAACAGAGTGGAAAAGCGTAGAAAGCACCTGAATTGCGTGGATATCGGGTCCGCTCCGAGATGAAAATGAAAAAGAACTGTATATGTGCTGAGTTTAGTGCCTTCAGCTAGGCACACTATACAAAGAAAAGAAATGAAGAATTCACATGTGCAGGTCAGAATTAGAATAAACAGAAGAATCCTCTGACCTGTCAGCAGAGGTCCACAGATGTGGACCAGATTGTGGTGCAGACCCACACCCCATAATCGAGAATATCTTAGGTTCTGGATAAAAATTACCCAAAACCTAAAATCAGAATGCAAGCAGGGTCGGGCCTGCGATTTGTGAGGATGCAACCCAAGGCCAAAATGTCGGGTTACAGAGAATTGAAGCTCAAAAGGATAATCGTTAAATGTGTGCTTGAGTTTGACATCCTCGAAACAAATGTCGTAAGGGTTCTGATTTGATGGTTTCAGTTTAAAAGGAACCCTTCGACTCAATCTTCCATTTCCTCCAAAATTGACTTCCCAAATCAGAATTTCCCAGCTCCTATCCTCCTCATTCGGCATATCAAATTCCATGACCTCTTGTATATTCATCACCCCGTCTGAAATCTCCAAGTCTAGATGATGTGGCAAAATAAAAATTGACTTGGGTCTAATTATCTCAGAATTAGAATCATCAATAAGCTCAACAGGGTGTAACTGATAATCAGGGCATTGAATTAATTCCTCCAGAAAATGCGATTCTGGATCCGTATCGTGTGCCCTAATAAGATCAGTTTCCTCAGTTATTGGGCTATCAAATGATCTATCAGATTCCTCAGGCCCAATCGTCTCACAAAAATCGTGATCTGAAAACTCGTGTGAGACTTCGCAACTTGAATCTTCACCATCAGGATCCGTATCAATGTATGTCCCAAAATCATTTGTCACTTTGCGTTCCAAGGAGACATACGTTTCCTCGTAACCCGGCTCAGGGATTTCAGGTGAAGAAATCAAATCATCCTTAATTGGTTGTTTTAATTCAATCTGGTCAGCTTCGTAACACTTGCCCCCCCCAACAGGTGCCTGAGCGGGTTCTGTCATTGGCTTTCCTGAAGAGAGTTCATCCTGGGAATTATTCCAAGATTGAATCAAAGCAACCACGAATCTCATCCTCAATTTCGCTAATTTCCCAAGTAGAAACTCACCCGGGTTCTTATCCTTAACATCCTGGAGCCAATCCAACAAAGACTTGTTTAAATCATCAATCATTTCAATCAGGGGCTCCAATCTCTCAATGCAAGGTATTGGCTGAACTTCTAAAGATTGAATGATATTCCTCAAGTTAGCCAGAACCTTATCTTGAACCTGATTAACCTGAACCAAATGAGTTGGTTCAGGGTTGGGCGGGTTTGACATCAATGTAGAGGAATTAACGAATTGAGATTCGTTATACCCATCCTGATAATAGGTCATTTCAGATTGTTCAAAAGATGGAGATGACCTAAAGGCAGTGAAATCAGTGGATGGGTAAGGATCAGTGTATCCTTCTTGATTGTAGATCGCATTAGGTTGTTCATGAAAGGAGGACGATCTATAATCGATGCAACTCTGAGAAGGATAGAATTGAGAATCAAAGTGTTCAGGGTTAGACCCTAAACACGGGGGTCCGGAATTGTATGCCCAATCCGAATTATCCCAACTAACTGATGGTCGATTACAATACGAGTTGGGATAATCGTCATGTTGAGGATAATTTACAACAGGAGGGAAAGAGCGGGAATGCGTGAAATATGTGGAAGGATTCATGAGACACTGAAGGAAGAAAGGTGCCCTGCAATACAAACAATCAAACCTGTCCTTAAATGGGTTAGCCTACAGACCTACAGACTCCCAAAACCCGTCTTGAGATAAAGGAACGATTTGATCTACTTCTGTCTGTTCAATCCAACCAGTTAGAAGGAGGGACTGGGGAGAAGGTTCTTCCTTCGGCTTGCGCCTCCGGTTCCTAGTGTACCCCCCAGCCGCGATCGTTTGACTCTGCTCCCCTAGCTAGACATCAGATTGAACAGTAGAAACAGACTAATCGAAAATAATCTCGTTCTGAGTTCTGAAGAGCGAGTCCAATCCTTAAGGCCAACGTCTACTATGTTTTATTTAGGGCTAGGTTTGAATGTGCTTTGGAATGTGATGGGCCCTTTAAATGGGTTGTGCCCTTAATGATTGATTGCTTTGTGTGTGCGTGCACAACCAGTGGTTTTCAAGCAAGATTATTTTTGATGTGATGAATTTTAAGGTTCAAATCTTGCTTAGTAGCTTTTAGGATTCAACTTTAGGTGTTTTCAATCAAGTTTCATTGGCACACCAGGTTTTGCAAGCACAGGTGAAGATATTTTCCTTTAAAGTTTAAAAAGAATGTGGAGTGCCTGGTAGATCCCTAAGAGTTGAACCTAATTGGCAGCTACTTGATGAGTTGATTTTATTTGAAGTGGTGCGGCCCAAACAACTCAAACAACTGGCCTGATGCACCACCTAATTAGGCACACAAATGATTACCCAATCTGATTTCTACTCGATTATGTGTTTGGATGTGTGTACCGGCTCCTAAGATTGGTTTACCGGTTGAGTTAGAAAATCAGATGAGGTTGTGTACCTCTGTGAGAGATTTTTTTTTTTTTTTTCTTTTTTAATGTGGGGGTTGGAGTGAGTATGGATGTCAAACAACAAAACAATCTAACCTTAGAGTTTATAAGAACACCTAGGTTGATTGATGTTTGAATTATTATGTGATGAAATGAAATCTAATGGGTGGGAGGTGGGGGATAACTTACAAAACCTTCCACAGCACTTTACTCCGATCTACCGCTTTTGCCTGTCTCAAAAGAGTACCTGCAATTACAATAAGAAAGGAAAAAAAAAATGAGGTAAATGATTTGTAAGTTACAAAATGCGAAGAGAAATCAAAGAGCGTTGCCTCCCCGGCAATGGCGCCAAAATGTTGAACGATTATTTACGAAGCTACGCTAATGTGTTTAGTTTTGGAAAACCCGTCGTTGTAGTTCGAAAGCGAAGGATTCGAGTTCAACAAATAAAATTTATACCGAAATAAGAATTCCGGGTCGAACACAGGGAGGCGAACGTTTGATTTAAAAACTTCGCGTTTCTTTTTATTTTGTCACGAAGAAATTCAATTTAAACTATCTAAGTATCTACAACAAATAAAAGAGAGAGAGGGAGTAAGAGAGAGAGAAAGAATACTATACATGGAAATCAAAATGAGATGTAGAATAGACAAGGAATTTATCATAAAAGAGTTCTTTCGTTACAACTAGAAAACATAAAACAATTACTCTAGAAAGCATTAAAAGAATGGAGGGAGAAATGTCCTCCTCGACGATCGCTCGGAGGACGAATAGACTACTCTAGAAAGCAGTAAATCTATACTAGAAAGCAGTAAAAAGAATAGGGAGAGAGAAATCCTCCTCGACGGTCGCTTGGAGGACGAGCCGGACGGGACGACGCCTGGACGAAGGAGAACGAAGCGGGATGAAGGAGGATGAAGCAGAAGAACGGGAACGAAGCAGCACGCCGTCGTCGTCGCGGGATCCACTTCCGAAGGGGGACGAAAATTTGGACTTTATCTCGCGAGAAGCATCCCGGGTGTGGGACAAGCTTCTCTTGAGCTTTGGAGAGGTAGAGAGGAGAAGGAAGGGATGCAAATTTCGTATGGAGGGGGTCTCCTTTTATAGTTGCAAGGAGTGGGGGCAAAATGGACATTACATCTTCAAAATAATAAATAAGGGGTCTTTAGTGACGGATAAAACCGTCGCTAAAGCCCCGCCGTCGCCGTCGCCGCCGCGCCCACGCGCGCCCGCTCGGCTGGCCTGCGCGCGTAACGCATATGCACGTCCACGTCGTCTCAGCCGTCCGATCGCGTCCGCGCCCGCTGCGTAGCGCGCCCGCCCGCGTGCGATCGAGCGTCCACCAGAGAGTCCAATTGCGCGTCGGCGCTATCGGGCGCGCGCGGCCGTTGGATCTTCATCTGACGCTCGTGCGTGCCCGCTCGCCCGCGCCTTCCACCCCCTCACCGCGGCTCGAACCCGCGACCTCCGCTTCGCCCGCAGCTGCGTCGCCGCTGCGCTACGCGGGCGAAATGGTCGTGCGGACGTTTTTAAACGCGAGCGACCGCAGCCGTTGGATCGAGATCCAACGGCGGAGAGGAGACGGTACGCGGTCTTCACCAGATGCATGCGTCCGATTGGGCGGCTGAGATGGTGCCACGTGGCGCCATCTTAGCCGTCCATCTTCTGGAAGTTGTAGATGGTGCCACGGATGTCGGATTGACTCGATTTTTGTGTCGTTGGGCTGCGATCGTCGATCCGAATTCATCCGTGTGGTCGGATTTGCCATCTGAAGTGCGGATTTACACCATCCTGGCCCTTGATCTTCTAGGGTTCCCCGGTCTCTATCTGATGCTACGGATGCCTGATTAGGGCGATCTTGGAGTCGTTGAACTCCAATCGTCGCCCTGATCATATCCATACGGTTGGATCTTTGATCCGAGGCCCCGATAAAATATTTGCCCTGTCCAAGCACATAAAAGGAGACAATTAACCTCCATTTTATTCAAACTACTCTAAATGCAAGATGATGCATGTAATGCAATATTTATATCATGAAATGCAATCCTATGCTTAAGAACATGCATAAATAGACATTTTAAGTAGTGTAAATGTGTTTACATCAGAATTTCATATTTGCACCCTGTGATCGACCTTGGACTCTTTTTCGATTCTGAGTTATCTATTTAATTATTTTCGAGTGATTGAGGCTTTTCTACGATGATTACTACTTAAAACCCCTCGATAGCCTATTAACACTGTCTTCTTACCCCCGTTCTGGAAGTGGTTCCCGCGATGCTGACACCCTGCCTCACCCCTGGTTCTCCTTGATCTGTCCTCCATCCTCCATCTTCGCTCTCCTTCTTCCAGGCGACGTTTGTTCAGCTCGTCCTCCAAGCTACCGTCGAGGAGGATAACTTCTCACCCCCTTCTCTTTATCGTTTTCTAAATTAGATTTCCTGCTTTCTAGTTGTAGCTGTAATGACATTATTTGTTGTATAAAAGTTGTTTCTCTCTCTCTCTTGCTCACTTTCTCTAGTTTTAGTGTTTATATTGCAAGTAGAATAACGATCATTGTGAATGCCTTGTTTATAAACAAAAATTACAAAAAACAATATAACTATAGATTTCAAATCAATGTAGCCTCCCCATATTCGACCTGGGACTCATTTTGAGTTTCGGAAAAAAATTATCTGATTGACAGATTTTTTTGTGAATTGCACTACGACGACAGGTTTTCTAAAATCAAATCATTTTGCTACAAAATTCTGACTCAACATTTTGGCATCGTTATCGGGGAGGTAATGGATCTCGATTTCTTTTCCGCATTCCTTGCACGTATTTTCTTTCTAACTCTCTTGTATTCCTTTCCTATTATCTTGCAGATACTTCAACTAGGAATCTTCAAGCGGTAGAAAGGAGTAAAGTGCAGTTGAAGACAACTGTAAGTGCTCCCCCATTCTTTCCCCCCCATAGACTTCATTCCATCACCCTAATTCAAACCCTAATTAATCTAGGTGTTCTCATAAACCCTAGGATTAGTTTGGTTGCTTTGATTTCCACCTCCACCCACCTCACCCTCCATACATATAAAAAATATTTCTAAAAAAAAAAAAACCACAAGGGTACACAACCTCTTCTGATTCTTCATACTCAACTAGTATCCTGATCTTTGGAACTGGTACACACAACCAAACACATAATTGAGTAGAAATCAGGCTAGGTAACCACTTGTGTGCCTAACTTAGTGGTGCATTAAGGCTAATTATTTGAGTTGTTTGGGTCGCATCACTTCATATAAAAATAACTCATCAAGTAGCTTGCCCATTAGGGTTAACAATTAAGGTCAATACTAGGCACTCCACTTTATCTTGATTTCAAAGGAAAACATCTTCACCCGTGTTTGCAAATCTTGGTGTGCCTCTTAAATTTGATTGAAATCATCCTAATTCAAACTCTAAAAGCTACTTAAGCAAGATTTGAACTCTAAAAGCCACTCATCCAAATAATCTTGCTTGAAAACCCTGCTTGTGCACTCACTCACGCTTATTCAATTAATCATTAAGGGCACAACCCATTTTAAGAGTCCATCACATTCGAAAATCACTACTATCCCAGGCTAAATCTAAAATCAAGTAGACATTGGCCCTAGGACTCATCAGTCCATTTCAGGATATTTCTCATACTGTGGTGCGAATTTATGACATCTACTTTCTCCAGAAGGTGCTAAGTTGGGTGACCTGATTGTCAAATGACTTTAGTAGGTAGGGGTTTGGCATAATTAGCAGCCTTCAGGACATGCTCCCCCTATCTTGCCATCTCAACTTAACTAGCTTATGGATTAAGGGCAACACAAAATTTGTGTTGTGGGTTGAGTCTATTTTGGAGCATAGGTCCTTAGGCTACCCAACTTAAGGATAGGCTTGTATTGTTGTGCTGTAGGTGTTGTTACTGTGAATCGAGGAGATTTAATATGCGTTCATTATAGTACACTCCTAAATCACACAACAAACCCTTAAATTTATAAAACTTAGAATCTAATTAGAATCTGAGGTCGTTCGCAGGGAGCAAATGTAGAATTCACGCATTAATCTTCATTCAGAATAAATGAGCATAGTAAATTAAGCACAATAAAAGATATGTAATGAATACAACTTGTCAAATTGATAGTCAATAACAATCAACAATATCTCAAAGAATGTAGAGACAAAAAGAACAGAGAAAACCTAAAAAGTGGTGATTTAGATCACCATTTAGATCCCTCTAATTAAGCATATCTCATGTATTCAATTTATTCAAATAATTCAACAGTATCTTCAATCAATTCAACTTAGGTACTTAAATGATTCAACAGTACTAGCATCAACCTTTTAGATGACAGGAATAGGGAATCAAATGTCTTAACAGAAACACATCATCAACAAAGCACAAGCTCTCACAAGAGCCTCAGAAGATCTAAGGCACCGCACAGGGCTTTTCTCTTCTTCAGCACACACAAAGGCACTTAGAGGCTAAGTGTGAGAGCCTTTCTATCCCTTCAACTTGTTCCTAAGGGTTGCATAGCAAAACCCTCCCCCCTCCTCCTCACAGATCCTTTCCTTCTTCTCTCAAATAACCAGGTATAGGTTTGGGTAAAGCAGGTAATCGGGTTATGAATAGTGGCTAGACCCACGAGCCGTGTGCATGGGCGAGACGTAAGAAGTATGTGAGCAGGGACTATTTACGTGCGAAATCTGGTTTTAAAATACTTTGTTGTAGTATAGTCAAAAACAAATACAATTTATACTTGAATTTGAAGTCCGATGCTGAATGCAGGGAGAAAGTAGCAATTAATCTCAAGATACCAATTTAAGCACAAGAGAAGAAATTTGTAACAAAACTACAAGCAATAATGACATATAAATGAAGGCAAATGTCAATAGTGCAAAAAGAATAGGGTAAAATGGTGATTTGAATCACCAATTACCCTAATTACACTAATAGCAAGTATTTGAATAGTATTAAGCAAGTTTAATCCACACAAGACAAGTGCACAACGCACTATCAGAGATATCAGACGATAAGGCTCCAAATCAGACGTCTTAAACCCTTAGTTGCTACAATGCAAAGGCACAGCTCTCTTCTTCTTCGGCTGCTTCTCCTTTTATTCTTTCTTTCTTTCTCAGCTCTTCCTCTTTTTATCACATATAAGGGGGCTTCTCATAATGGCTTAAGTGTATAACTCTTTCTCTATAAAGCAAAAACCCCCCTTCTCACTCTCTGTCTCTTTCTCTCAAAGACCCGGGGTTAACCGGGTAATTGGATATACGGTCAGAGGTCCAGACCAACCTGGCGTGGTGTAGCAGGTGAGGGTGCGTATGGTGGTGAGAGGGGACTCGACCCCTGTGTGCCTGGGTGATAAAGCCTATGCACAAAAACAACTTAAGTGCTGTGGCACATTTGAGATCCCACGATGTGGGACTAAAGCACCCCTTGTTGTTTGTGTGCACCTACAGTAAGGAAGTTTCTCCAATTGCAGCAGCTGTAGAGGGAGTGGCCTTCTATTGATCACCTGGGAGGTTGCTTGGGATTACTTCGCGAATGTGGTGGTGGCGGTGGCATGCTGCAAATGTAGTCAGAGAGGCCTGACGACCTTGAGGAAGGCGGACGAAGGTGTGTGAGTTGGGCGGGGAGATAGAGAGAGGTAAGTGATTGCACAGCAATCATAGGCCCTAACTCGCCTGAATTAAGCTAGAACTTAGCTTAACATGAACATTCTGCATGCATACACATCGTATTCTGCATCGTAGTTGATAGATGTGTTTTATGTATTAAACTATGTTATTTGAGAGGTATTAATGATGACAGGTAATCCAGGGCTACAAATGACCAATCCAACCTTATTGATTTGTTTGGAATAACGATGGGAGTTCAACGCATCCAAGATCGCATCAATCAGGCTCCCGTAGCACCCTAGGGAGTCCGTAGAAGAGCAAGTGCCAAGGGGAAAATTGAAGAATATTCAGACCTCAGATGACAAATCCAACCATAAGGATGGATCCGGATCGATGTTCGCAGTCCAATGGTGCAGAAATCAACTTAATTGGAGGCCTACGTCATCAGATATAAAGAGAAGAAGAACGGACGGCCACGATGGCACCACGTAGCACCATCGCAGTTGCCCCGCCTCATAGCGTTGGCTGTTGGATGTTCATATAATGGCCACGAATGTGCCACATCGCCACTCAGAATAGATTAATATAAATATAATTAAGTATATATAACAAAGGCTATGCATAGCGCAATGGCTCGCGCGCACGCCCGCCCGCGTATACGCGGGGCGTAGGTTTGAGCTCGGCGCTGTGCAGAAATTGATGTTGGGTTGCTGGAGGGCACATGCTAGTGCAGATGCGCGATTGGAGGGTGTAGAGCGTGCCACGTGGCGCGCGCAGAGAGTACTGTGAGCGGTACGCGTGATTGTGTGGGTTGTTGCAAGATCTGGAAGGCACAAGAACTGCACGTAGGATTTGAATGGCGTGATGAGTGCGCGTTTAAGCCGTCCGATTGCAAGATCGGACGGCTGAGATGATGGGGCAGAATTTGAAGATGAAATTGCAAATAAGCGGTGCAGGCGCGCGGGAGCCGTGCGATGCTAATCTGAGGGCACAAAGAGCGTCACGTGGCACCACTAGAATATACCGACCAAGAAGAAGGATTTGGGGAAGGATTTGTACGAGAAAAAAAGTTATAAAAGAACCAAAGGCTCCCCTTTGGAAAAGACAACTCTCTCTCATTCTCTTCTTCTTTCTTCTACCTCTCTCTTCTTCTTCTTCTCGTCTTCTCTGCTTCTGTCTGAAAAATCCATTGGGCCACCTTGTTGGATTGTCGTTGCTCTCCTCAGACTCTTCAAAAGGCCACCACGAACCACCCGTGGTGCCCTTGTTTTGTTATATAAGTAGTTTATGTTAATGTTATAATTTGTTTCAATTCCACGTATGCAATTCATAATGTGATATATATATTGTGATTCATTGTCTCTACTATTTACTAATTAGATTTAGAACAAGTGGAGGGTGTAGAGAGTGCCATGTTGCGTGCTTAGAGCGTACTGTGAGCGGTATGTGTGATTACGCGTGTTGTTGCGAGATCTGGAAAGCACGAGAACTGAACATAGGATTTGAATGGCGTGATGAGCGTGCATTTAAGCCGTCCGATTGCCAGATCGGACAACTGAGATGATGAGGCAGAATTTGAAGATGAAAATGTGAAGAAGCGGTGCGGGCACGTGGGAGCCGTGCGATGTTGATCTGAGGGTGCAGAGAGCGCCATGTGGCACCACTAGAATATACCGACCAAGAAGAAGGATTTGGGGAAGGATTTGTATGAGAAAAAAAGTTATAAAAGAACCAAAGGCCCCCCTTTGGAAAAGACAACTCTCTCTCATTCTCTTCTTTTTCTTTCTTCTACCTCCTTCTTCTTCCCGTCTTCTCTGCCTCTGTCTGAAAAATCCATTGGGCCACGCTGTTGGATTGTCGTTGCTCTCCTCAGCCTCTTCAAAAGGTCGCCACGAACCACCCGTGGTGCCCTCGTTCTGTTATATAAGTAGTTTATGTTCATGTTATAATTTGTTTCAATTCCATGTATGCAATTCATAATGTGATATATATATTGTGATTCATTATCTCTACTATTTACTAATTAGATTTAGAAGTGCATGAAATCAAAAGCATTTTTCTGCCTCCCTGTGATCGACCGGGACTCCTACTTCTTTTAATTTTATTTGTCGAGACGTATTTCGCGCTATACTATGACATATTCATCTTTGGGGAAGAATTTGTACGAGAAAAAAAGTTATAAAAGGACCAAAGGCCCCCCTTTGGAAAAGATAACTCTCTCTCATTCTCTTCTTCTTCTTCTTTCTTCTACCTCTTCTTCTTCCCGTCTTCTCTGCCTCCGTCTGAAAAATCCATTGGGCCACCCTGTTGGATTGTCGTTGCTCTCCTCAGCCTCTTCAAAAGGCCACCATGAACCACCTGTGGTGCCCTCGTTCTGTTATATAAGTAGTTTATGTTCATATTATAATTTGTTTCAATTCCATGTATGCAATTCACAATGTGATATATATATATATATATTGTGATTCATTATCTCTACTATTTACTAATTAGATTTAGAACAAGTGCATGAAATCAAAAGTGTTTTTCTGCCTCCCTGTGATCGACTGGGACTCCTAGTTCCTTTAATTTTATTTGTCGAGATGTATTTCGCGCTATACTATGACATATTCATCTTTTACGTGATCTACGCCCGGAACAGTAAACCCCAAATCTCTTTAGGCCTTTTACTCAGTGAGGCAAGGCGATGCTTGCGGATGTAGTGGTGGGCGGAGAGATGGTCTATAGCGGCTGGAATGTCTCGCCAAGGTATGCCAGCGAGGTGGAAGACTGAGGCGTGGACGGCGTAGGAGTGGTCGATTTGAAGCGGTGGTGATACGATGGTGATAAGCAAATGATAGGGAGTCGTTGAGACTAAGTAGTGGATGAAGGGGGGCAGAGAAGGCGTTGGGTCTGGTATGGCCGACACTAGAGACAAAGGTGCTCTGGAGGTGGATAACGATGACGACGGAGGGATAGAGAGCACCTCGCCAGTATTGCGAGGTCCGGAAAGACGTGGGGAAGAAGAATTGACCGCCTATTGTATGTGGCAGCTGACGAAGAGGTCAGAGGTGGGGAGTCATAGGAGTGAGGTGGAGTGAGCCAGAGGTTGGAGGAAGAAGAGGGATTTTTGGCTCTATTTCTCGCCAAGGAGGTAAGGAATGTCATGGGCGAGCTTATAAAGGCCAAGAGCGAGTCTCCAATCTTGGAAACAAGCTTGAAGACCTCAAGAATCTTGGGTTAGGTCTGCAACTTCCAAGAGTTCGCATGACCTCTTGGATTGATTAGGAAAGCCGTGGAATAGCTCAAATGGAAGGAGATCTCTTCAGGAGTCCTTCCATTTTTGGGAGAGTTTTGTTGAAGATTCGAGGAGAAATCATTGATTGAAACTTACCATATATGCACGGAAGCTTCCATGGTAGCAAGGACCTCTTCATGAAGAAGATGAAGAACGTAGGGGGTTTTTGTAATGAATTCAAAAGTTGAGGGGCTATTTGCAAGAAAAAGAGTTAGATCAGGATTGAAATGCAAACTGGGTCAAGATGATCTCAAATTGGACCCAAATTTTGGTACAAACCTAATTTAGACCCAAGGAATCTAATGGTGAAGTTAGATTTTGGTTTTGACCACGTTTGACTGGGAAAATTATGCAGAAACTCAAATTAGGGTAACTTTTTATCTGAGACTCTATTTCAGGTCAAAATGGATTCTGATGATCAAATCAAAGATGCCAAACACTATAGAATATTTTTCTATGAATTTTAGATGATTTAGGTGAATTTTATCCTGACCAAAACCTTAGTTAATTAAGAGGGTCTATTTTTTCGGTTTCAGATGTCCAATAATTCTTGAAATGCATGAAAACCTATTTTAGTCTGCATGGACCCACTTATTAGACATTAATGACCATATGACCTTTAATAAACCTCTGAAATATACCGTGGTTATTCTGTATTTTTGGAATGCTTTTAATTTTCCAGAAATAACCTTGTATTCTTCTCTTCTTTTCAAAACAGGATAATATGCCCTTAGGACATTCTGATGGATATGCAGGAGCATTTATCAACCTTTTTAGGCTAGGTTGAGCTAGTTATGGCTCATGATGGTGTTCCCATCAGGGACCCGACCCTCGGTGTACAAGGCAAAGTTGTGAAAACACCAAATCAATTTAAACTGTGTCGCCCACTTCTCATCTAACGATGTGGCACTAAAGTGCCTCCTTCGTGCGCAGCAGCTGAAGTTGCATCTCTAATTGAAGCAATTTCTGGTGCCGGTTCGTTCAATTGTTGGTGCAGTTATGTTCCTGAGGTGAATCCATAGTACTTGAGCGTGGTTGCAAAGCTGGAGCAGGTTAGATGAGGCGTGACTGAGTTGGAGATGATGGCGGCGATGACGGGCGACGGAGAACACCTGCAAACATGAATACGGGTTCAAAAGCCCCAGTTAAAATGCTTAGGAGCTTCGCTGGAGGACAGCGATGGTGATGGTGGGGTTCTTGTGGCATGTGGATGTGTGTGGAGGGTGTGTGAAGTTGGAGAAGAGGTTGGCGACAGGTAGCGTTCGGTGGGATGAGTGGAGGCGTAATCCCCTGAATTTCTTAAGGGTTTTTGATGGGCGTGGAATGACTGAGGTTGTGGAGGTGTTGCGAGGTCATTTAGAGGTCTGTGGTGTTGGGGCTACCTTGCCAAAGCTCAGCTGGAGTGAAAAAAGATGGTGAGGGAGAGGGCGTTTTGGTGGTTGAAATAGAAGAGGAAGGAGTTGGGGAGATTTAGGAGCATAAGAGGGAGAAGATAGGACCTAAATTAATGGGCGAAAGTGCAAGGAGGGCACCGACTATGATTGGCCAGCGTCGGGGAAGGATTTGGCATCAGTTATGATTAGCTGGCACTGGAGACAAAGAGAACTCCGTTGAGGGGAATCAACGATGATGAAGGGGTAGATGACCTCTGCTTTGGTCAGCGAGAGGCAAAGGAAGGAGAGGAAGGTCGGGGTCGAGCCAATTTGGTTGTTGGTTGACCTAAAGAAGCTATCAAGAAGAGTTACCGGAGTTGAGCCAGTTGGCGGTTGGAGAAGGGAAGAACTGAAGGATTTTAGGCTTAAACTTGACTATGGAGTGCGGTATGAAGAGAGGATCTTCTATAGAGCTTAGATTCGAGCTCTATTAGGAAGAATTCTCGTAAAGGAATAGGATTTCAAGGAGTCTTTGTTTTGGAAAAACTTGAGCTCACCTGGCTTGTAGGATCGATTCCAATCCCTCAAATGGGGTTGGACGAATTCTTGATTGTCTAAACAACAATCCCTCCAATTTTGGAGGGATTAGGAGTCGAATCGAGAGAGATCTCCTCTCTAGAAGGTTAGTGCCTTTGGGTTCATACTTGCCATGGCGGCAGGGACCATTTTGTGAAGAATACAACAAAGTTGAAGGGTTAAACGCAAGAAATTTCAAAAGCTAGGGGCTTATATGTGAAGAATAGAATTTTAAGGGACTAGATTTCAAACTTGGTCAAGATGAATTTTGATTGGGCCCAAATTTTGGTAAAAGCCTAATTTGGACTCAAGGAATCTAATGGTAAATTCAGATTTTATTCTTTACCAAGTTTGACTAGGCAATTTGCGTAGAAACCCAAATTAGGGCAAAAATCTATTTATGACTCTGTTCAAGGTCAAAATAGGTTCAGATGGTCAAAACAAGGATACCAAATCTCAAGGAATATTTTTATATGAATTTTAGAAGGTTTAGATGAATTTTATCCTGATCAAAATCTCTGTAATTTAAGTGGATCTGAAATTAGGGTTTTGGGTGCTGTATTGGTTCTCGAATTGTATAAAACCTCATTTCTGTTTGCATGGACCCACTTATTAGTCTTTAATGCTCATTAGACCTTAGATTAACCCCTGGAAAACCTCATGGTTACTCTGCTTTTATGATATGATGTTAAAATTGCAAAATTAACGCTGTTTTAATGTTCTCTTAGAATGGATATGCAAGGAATTATGGCTCTCAGGCGACTATGAAGGAGCATTTGTCACTTGATCCTAGCTAATTAAAGCTAGTTATGGCTCATGATGATGTTATCATCAGCAGGGTTCTTGTCCCCGGTCCTTCCGACCCCTTGTTTATCCTTGGAAGGAGGTCACTGAATCCTCACTTGGAAGGACCATTGGACTATTCAAGGAGGCGTAGGTTGAATTTTAATCCAATTGATCTCATGGATGATCAATCACCTCCTTTGCCTCAGAATCCTCAAGAGATGCTACAAAGGCAGCTGGAACAAATGCAGCAAATGCAAGAATGGTTCCAGAGAATGAATGGTCAAGGCACTCAGCCCCTGAAGGATTTTTATGATCCTTCAAACTATGGGGAATGTCCCGGTGTCCAGATTCCAGCCGGTGATGTAGAAATCATGCCCCAGGTATTAAGCCTGATCAAACATTTCCATCGGCTTGGCTCTGAAGACCCGTTTCAGCATTTGGAGGACTTGACTACTTTGGTTCAGACTACTAAAGCTCGAAATGTGGATGAGGAGCAAATGATCATGAGGCTTTTCCCCTACTCTCTTAGGGATAAGGCTGCACATTGGTACCGGACTATTGGAAGGTCAATAGCAACTTTGAATGATCTTAAATCAGCTTTCCTAAAGAAATTCTTCCCACTCGAGCATACCAATGCCTTGTGATGGGCAATTACTACTTTCGTCTAGTGGCTGGGGGAACTGCTTTATGGTGCCTGGGAGCGATTCCAGGATTTGTTGCAGAAGTGTCTACACCATGAGGTGCCGACATGACAACTCATGAAGATCTTTTATCACAGGTTGATTGAGGAACTCCGTAACCATGTGGATGCTTGTTGCGGAGGCAATTTCCTCAACAAGGATGTAGATAGTGCACATGAATTATTTGAGGAAATGAGTGAAAATTCTATCAATCATGCCTCCATGGATACTTTCAATAGGTCCCAGCAACCCACATCGAATGTTAATGAGGTCTATGACTCTCATTCATTTGATATGGAACTGATTTGCAATAAACTTGATAAAGTGGACCTAGTTACAAAAAAAATGGAAGAGTGGATGGCCGGAAATTCTGTAAGCACTTCTTGATCCACTCAATCCTAGAATTCAGGATTCCATTCTTCACGAGCTCCTACTAGGCGAGAGTTCGTAATCAAGTGGAAGTGGCAACCTATGAACCAGCATTATTCGAACCCCATGGGTTCCAAACTGGGGCTTTGATCCCAGTTTCTTTGATCCCTCTCCTTCTTTCCCACCATCCTCGCCCTATGAGGATGTGTATGTTGTACAGGAGAATGTTAGGTCCAACCCATATTCTAACTCTTATAATCTGGGTTGGAGGAACCACTCTAATTTCTCCTGGAAAAATCTAGGGCAGCAAACCCAAATCCGACCCAGCAACTATGCATCAAAAGACCAATAGGTCAGGGTCATGTTTACACTCAGCTACTCCCTAACTAGGTCAATTGAATGCTTGTCAATCCGTAGGGTAGGTTGATTTGAATCGTCAGATGGTAGAAATGCAAGGATCAATTCTCCAGCTCATGCAACAAATGAAAACCTTGCTGGATAACTTGCAATCTAGGCTCATTTCTAGCTGGAGAATTGATCCTTCATCCAATCCTGGATATTTAGCTAATCAAGCCCCTCCTATCTTTCCTAACCCTCCCTAAGACCAAATCTGTATACTTTTGCAACTCCATTACTTTGAGGAGTGGAAGGCAAACCCAAGACCCAAAATTACCATCTTCCATTCAATCAAACCCTGGTGAGCCTGAGGAAGGAAAGGAGAACACTGAAGAAGAAATCAAGGCTCAGGAATCTAAATCCAAAGATCTTAATCATGTTCCATTCCCTGAAGCCTTGTTTAAACCCAGGAAGATGAAGCCTGTTGATAGTGACGGGGAGCTCTTGAATATATTCAAGAATGTTGAAATCATTATCTCACTCCTCGATGCTATTAATCACATTCCGGCTTATGCTAAATTCTTGAAGGACTTATGTACTTAGAAGCGTAAGCCGAGAGAATCTGTCCCGAGGAAGGTGATACTCTCTGAGCAGGATAGTTCTGTTATCCTGCATCACCTTCCTCAGAAAAAGAGAGATCCAGGTGCCCCTTTGATTTCATATGTTACCGGGCATTACACCTTTGACTGACACTTTTGGATCTGGGTGCATTCATCAACCTAATTCCGACTTCTCTTTATGAAAAGTTCAGATTAGGTGAACTCAGGCTGATCTCAGTAACGCTACAGTTAGTAGACTTTGGTCACAAACCTGAATGGCATTATTGAGGATGTTATCATCAAGGTTAAGGGCTTCTACTTTCCTATAGATTTCCTTGTCCTTGACATGGACGTACTTGAGACTTACGAAACATGCCCATCATTTTGGGGCATCCATTCCTGACTACCGCTAAGGCCAACATCAATTGTGAAAGTGGTAGTATGGAGATTACCTTTGGGGATAGAAAAATGAAACATGATATTTTCAAGGTGATTAACAAATTTGAGGATTGTGGATTTAGGAACTCGAGGATGATAATTTGAATCTTGAGACTTGTATGGCTTTTACTATTCTTACGAATTCCTCCTACACCAATGAGCCCAACCCACAACCCTCTATGGCAGACCCGCCACATTCTGAAGAGGTTGCTGATTTTGTTCACTTCCAACCTCTTCCTTTAGATCACCCTGATGAATCTTCATCAGCATCCTCCTTACCCTCCATCCTAAACCCACCCCAGCTCGAATTGAAACCATTACCTGAGAGTCTGAAATATGAATTTTTAGGACCTAAGAAAACACTCATTGTGATTATAAGTGCAAAACTAACTAACGAGCAGGAGATGAAACTGATCAAGGTCCTAAGCACATAAGGAGGCAATTGGTTGAACCATCCATGACGTTAGGGGGATTGAGCCATCTTATTGCAATCATCGAATTTTTATGGAAGATGGATCCCACCTTTCTCGCCAGATGTAGAGGAGACTGAACCCTAACATGCGAGAAGTGGTCAAGAAAGAATCATTAAGTGGCTCGACACAGGAATCATTTATCCAATCTCGAATAGTCCCTGGGTTAGTCCCATGCAAATTATTCCTAAGAAAGCCGGGCTTACCGTTGTGACTAACGAGAAAGGAGAATCTGTCACAACTCGTTCAGCTTCCTCTTGGAGAGTCTATATCAATTACAGGAAGCTGAATACAACCATGAAAAAGGATCATTTCCCTTTGCCCTACATCGACTAGATCCTTGAAAGATTAGCCGGGAAAAAGTATTTCTGTTTCTTGCACGGTTACTCGAGATACAATCAAGTCCCTATCCATCCCGAGGATCAGGAAAAGACGACTTTCACCTGTCCCTATGCCATTCGGGCTTTTCAATGCACCTGCGACTTTTCAAAGATGTATGCTTTCCATCTTCTCAGACATGATGGGAGAGTTTATGGAAGTTTTCATGACGATTTCTCCATTTTTGAATATTCGTTTGACTCTTGCCTAGTTGACCTAGAATTGATCCTTAAGAGATGCATCAAAACATAGTTGGTCCTTAGCTAGGAAAAAAGCCACTTCATGACACAAGAAGGCATCATCTTAGGTCATGTAGTCTCTGAGTAGAGAATTGAAGTTGATAAAGCTAAGGTAGATGCTATCTCCAAACTTCCTCCTCCCACATCTGTTAAACAAATCCGATCATTTCTTGGTCATGTGGGATTTTATAGGAGGTTCATCAAGGACTTCTCTAAGGTTGCTCGACCTTTGAGAAACCTTCTGGCCAAAGACATGTCATTCTATTTTGATGAATCATGCTATAAGGCATTTGATTTTCTTAAAATGGTAGTCACTTGTGCTCCGGTGCTGCAGCCACTAGTTTGGATAGCCTAATTTGAGATCATGACCGACACCTTTGATTATGCGATCGGGGCTATTTTGTGTTAGAAAATAGATAGGAAGCCCTCTGTCATCTACTATGCTAGCAACACTCTAGATGAGGCCTAGAGAAACTACATTGTTACAGAAAAAGAATTGCTAGCTGTAGTATTTGCATTGGAAAAATTCAGAGCTTATCTCTTAGGATCTCATGTTATAATCTACATCGACCATTCGGCCATGAGACATCTCTTGGCTAAAAAGGATGCCAAACCCCGGCTTATTCGTTGGATTCTTTTACTTCAAGAATTCGATCTTGAAATTAAAGACAAATCCGGGGCATAAAATGTGATGGTGGATCATCTTTCGAGGCTCCTAATTGATTCTTCTCATTCGAATATTCTGATCACTGATACTTTTCTAGACGAGACTATTCTTGTAGTTTCAGGTGTCCAAACCCCTTAGTTTGCAGGCATGGTAAATTATTTGGTCGTTGGTCAAATCCCCCAGGATTGGAACAAGCAACAATGGGATAGACTTATATCTAAAGCCAAATATTACTTTTCGGATGACCCTGAACTGTACTGCATTGGCTCTGATCAAATTATTCGCTGATGTGTTCCAGAGAATTCCAAAGTATACTCTAGTTTTGCCACGCATTTGCATGTGGTGGACATTTCTCCGGGAAAAAGGCAACTGTAAAAATTTTGCAATGTGGATTTTATTGGCCGTCTTTATTTAAGGATGCCCAGGAATTCTTGAGGTTGTGTTCCCGATGCCAGGCACTTGGGAGCATAGCTAAGGGAGACATGTGCCTCTAAACTTGATTCTTCCCGTTGAAATTTTCGACGTTTGGGGCATCGATTTCATGGGACCCTTCCTCCATTCATTTGGACACCAGTACATTCTTGTAGTTGTCGACTACATGTCTAAGTGGATTAAGGCTATTCCCACCTGAACCAATGTCCACAAAGTGGCCATCAATTTTGTCAAGAAGAATATCTTTAGTCGGTTCGGGATTCTGAGGGCCATCATCAGCGATGGTGGTACTCACTTCACCAATGCCTAGTTTCATAATTTACTGGCAAAATACGGGGTGGGTCACAGAATTTCCACACCTTACCACCCTAGACAAACAGACAGGCCAAGATCTCTAATCAGGAGATCAAGAACATCCTACAGAAAATGGTTAGGCCTGATAGGAAAGACTGGACTCAAAAGCTTGATGATGCTCTTTGGGCCTATCGTACGGCGTACAAAACGTCTATTGACATGTCACCATTTCGTTTGGTGTATGGTAAGGCATGCCATTTACCCATAGAGATTAAACATTGGGCATTCTGGGCAATCAAGAAATGCAACTTTGATTTAAGTTTAGCTGGGAAGACCAAGAAACTCCAACTATCTGAGTTGGAGGAGCTTAGAAATGATTCATATGAGAATGCCAAGATCTATAAGGCTAGGACCAAAGCTCTCCATGACCAGCTGATTTCACGCAAGAACTTTGAGCCGAACCAAAAAGTCTGGCTCTTTGATTCTCGACTTAAGCTCTTTTCTGACAAACTTAGGTTGAAGTGGAATAACTCGTTCATCATTGATTGGATATTCCCAAATGGGACAGTTGAGATTTTTGACCCAAAGACAGGTAATTCTTTTAAGGTCAACGGACAGCGTCTGAAACCTTATGTTGATCGTGTTATTCCGGAACCCATTTCAAACAAGGTTGCTTTAACCTTGATCTGACTTCTTTGGCTGGACCCCACGTAGCTAATGGCATTAAACTCAGCACTTGTACAGTCTGACTCAGAGCTGACTAGAGCATCAAGGAATACAGGTGATATATTTCCATTCTACCCTTTTCTCATGCTTTTTATTTTCAATGAGGACATTGCATAAGTTAGGCATGAGGGGGTGGATTCATTCTTTGAATCATATTGTCAGCTCTGTGGATTTCTTATAAATTTTCCTTATTTTTCCTTTTTATTTTTAAAAAAATTGAATTAGGAAAAGAAAACTTGGGATTTAAAAATTTTTAACCTTAGGAAATAATACAGTAGGACCTGAACACTTAGACCCCTTAGGTCATCAGGCTTAATCAGCCCGGGTGTCCATTAAAATATGGATTTGTTTCTCAAGTCCTTGTCATTTTGAATGTATTTCTTATTGGTTAATAAGTTGGGGTGATAAGTACACGACTTATCAACCCACCCTCTAATTTAAGGGGACTGTAAGTCTAAGAATGCATCTACACACTCTTTGCACTGACTCACTTTTTGGTGATTTTAATGAAAATTAGGTAGCTAATGAACCTTCTAGGGTGGTATGGCCGGCAAGTTGTCGGTGGTAACAACTCATTGGCCGGTTGTCCAGAGCCCAGCCACACGACCATTCTCTTCCTGCTGCCTTTAGGTAAATCTTAGATTAAGGAAGCCACCTACTTAGAAAAAGGAAAAAAAAAGAAAAATATCCAAAAAGAAAATAAAAAGAAATGGAAAAGAAGAAAGGACGAAAGAAATAAGTTACACTTCACCACACGAGTATGGTTGGCAAGTTGTTGGTGGTAGCAGCTTAATGGTCGGTTGTCTAGATCCCAACTCATGAAATGCATATATAATTCCTAAACACTTAGGAAGAAGCGGGGAAGTAGAATAATCTGGGGAGATATACATTGGGTTCGCCTTTGTGTTATCCCCATAAAAATAAAAGTAGGGAGAAAGCTACCGATTGTATAGATACAACTTTAAGTAGAATTTCTTTCAAGGTCACCTAGAGGCGTAGAAACTCGAAGTTTGTTCTAATTGCCGATCAGTGAGTCTATCACATTTACATAAAAAGATACTTAATACTTACAGTTCTCTTCGAGTCTTGGGTAGGTTGGATTGCCGTAGAAAAATGTCTCGAAACCCTAAACTCAAAAATCCAAAAAAAAAAAAAGAAAAGAAGAAAAAGAAAAAGATGCTTTTGCTTTTGAATAAGGCAAGGGCTTGGGCAGTTTGCATTTTGGTAGACACCCAGGCATTGTGTCTCTGTAGTTCAGGTCTTTAGTAGAAATTTCCTAGTGTTGAAAAATAACTATTCCCCAAGTAATTTAATCATAATTCTATTTATAAATAGCATATAGTTTTTGCTAAGGACTAGCAAAAGATAGGCATGGGGGTGTGATGTGTATACATCTAAGTAGTCTAAAATGTCTATTTATTCATGTTCTTAGTATCATAGAAGCATTATGCATTATAAATATTACATAACATGCATCATCATGCATTTAGGTTAATTTGTATAAACTATATAGTAATTCGCCTCTTTTTGTGGCCAGGAATAGGGAAATATTTATCGGGGTCTCGAATTGAAGATTCAACTGTACGAATCTGATTAGGCCGACAATCAGAGTTCAACGACTCCGAGATCGCCCTGATCGAACCTCCGTAGTATCAGATATAGTTTGAGAAAGATCAGAGGTCAAGGGGCCAGGTGGTGTAAATCCGTACCTTGGGTGAAAAATTGACAATCATAGCCTAACTGCGCAAAAATCTATTTAATCCGATTTAGAAGCGCTCAATGCTTGAAGATCAAACGACGTCGACGTGGCTCAATCTATGTTGTGCGATCAGTGATGAGCGATTAGCGGTGCCCCTTGCATGCATGCCTACAGCAATGTTCGCCTATAGTGACGTTTACATGCGTCACTAAAGGCTACATATTCATTTCAAAGGCCTTTAAAATGACCTTTTTACCCTTGTATGTCCCCTATATAAAGCCCCTACGCCCTCCACATTTTCTTCATCCCTTTCATCATCTATCTCCCTCTCTAAGAGCTATGAACTCAAGTTTTAAAGCTCGCTCTAGTGCTCCCAAGCTACGGGAAGCTCCGCTAGAGTTAAAAATAAAATTTTCCACCTCTCATCCCCTTAGCGGAGCTCTCGCCAGCCATCTTCTCACCCCCTTTCTGGAAGTGAATCTTGCGACGTTGACGCTCTACCTTACCCCTGGTTCTTCCCGATCTCTCCTTCGTCCTCCGCCTTCGCTCTCCTTTTTCTAGGTGACATCCATCCGGCTCATCCTCCAAGCTGCCGTCGAGGAGGATAGCTTCTCACCCCCTTCTCTTTATCACTTTCAAGATTGTATTTCTCGCTTTCTAGTTGTAGCTGCAATGACATTATTTTTAGGATAAAAGTTGTTTCTCTCTCTCTAGTTTTAGTGTTTATATTGTAAGTAGAATAGCGATGATTGTGAATGTCTCATTTATAAACAGAAATTACAAAAAAAAACTGTGGATTTCAAATCGATGTAGCCTCCTTGTGTTCGACTTGGGACTCATTTTGAGTTTCTGTAAAAAATTATCTGATTGACAGATTTTCTCACGAATTGCACCACGACGACAGGGTTTTCTAAAATCAAATCTGTTCACTACGAAATTCTGACTCAACACCCCTAAGCATCCATTTAGGTTAAAATGCCTATTTATGCATGTCCTAAGCTTAGATATGCATTCCATATTATAAATATTGCATAGCATGCATCATTCTGCATTTAGAGTAGTCTGTATAAATTTTAGGTTAATTGCATCCTTTATGGCCAGGAGAGGAGATTTAATTTTAGGCCTTGGATTGATGATTCAACCATACAGATGTGATCAGGACAATGATCGGAGACCAACGCCTCCAAAATCGCCTTAATTGAAGTCCCGTAACACCATACACAATCTGAGGAAGATCAATGGCCAAGGGACTAGGTGACACAATTCAAAGCTTTGAACGACAAATCTGATCGCACAGATGGATTCAGGTCAACGATTGCAGCCCAACCATGTGAAAATCGACTCAATTCGACTTCTGTAGCAGCCCTTACAAAGGAAAGAAGATAGACAACCCAGATTGTGCCACATGGCGCTATCCAGGCCGCCCATGGGCGAGCATGCAGCACCGCACACGTGTAACACATGAGTGCACGTAGCGTATGAGAGCGCGTAGCAGTGCGGGCGTGCATCAGCGCAGCGGCAACACATAGCGCGCACGCGGAGGCATACAACAGTGAGCGCCAACGGGCGTGTGTGACACGGGCACATGGTGCTGGACCTTCAGAGATGCTTGCGGTGGACTTCAGCGACATTTATGACTATCACTAAATGTCCTATGTACGAAATGCATCATCTCCACCACTATAATAGGAACCCTACCCCTCCCATTCTTCTTCATCTCTTCCTTTTTCTCCCTCACCACCTTCAAGGCTCTAGAGGGAGCTTGTCTTAAGCCCGAGATGCTCCTCTAGAGAAGAAAATCAAATTTTCCCACCTCTCACCCCCATTCGTGGAGCATCTCATGGTCATCCGCACGCCACTTTGGGAAGTAGATCCTCGCCGCGATGTCGTCCTACCTCATCCTCCTTCCTCTGCCACCGTTCTCCTTCCTCCAGCTTCCCACCATCTTCATCTAGGTGACGTCAGAGGGAGTCGTCCTCCAAGCAATCATTGAGGGGGACTCTCCTTACCTCTATCTATCTTTTACTGCTTTCTAGTGTAGTTTTCCGCTTTCTTACTTGTAGCAAACCCTTTAAGACATATGATTGTTTCTCTCTTTCTCTCTCTTTTTGCAAGTAGATTAGTTAGATAAAGTTTTATCGATCTGATCTTTTGCTTTATAAAAATACAAAAGAATCATAAAAGACAGAAACAACAAAAATAAATAAAAATCGAAAGTGTGGATTTCAAAATCAAACGTTCGCCTCCTTGTGTTCGACCTGGGACTCCCTTGGAGTTTCGGAATAAATTTTATCTGGTAGCGATTTTTGTGACTATGACAACGGGTTCTCTTAGAAACCCTATCTTTTCCTTGCGAAAACACGCTCACCAATCTTCTCGTGATGTACCTCATAAGATCACAGCAAAATAGATAGGGTAAGTTATTGCTCAAATCAATAAGGAAAGATAAGATTAGTGGTGAATTGCACGTTGCTCACCGACAACGGCGCTAAAATGTTTACACAAAATTGTCAAGTATTAAGATATGTATGCGCCGTAGTATAGTCAACAAATTGCACAAAACACTTAAATTTATAAACTCTCAGTTTGGAGTTTGAGGTCGTTCGCAGGGAGCAAATATGGAATTCACGCACTAATCTCAATTCAGAATTAATGAGCACAATTAATTAGTCACAATAGTAGATGTTCAATGAATAAATTGGTCAGGAATCATATTCAAATATAAATCAATGTATCTCAAGGATTCATGGGATAAAAAGAGAGAGAGAAGCAAAACAATGGTGATTTAAATCACCAATTATTTTCTTAATTAAGCATGTATCCCATGTATTCAAGTAATTCAACAGTAACTTTAATCAATTATTCAAATAATGACAGTGTTTTAAACCAAGTTAGACGTTGGATATGTGTATTAGACACCTTAACTATCAGATCATAACACCACAGTAATGTGTACAAGGGCTCATGAGGCACAAGGGTGAACACCCTTCATCAGAGGCTAAGTGTTAGCCTTCAACACGTACCCCAAGGTGTTCCAACGTGAAGCAAAATCCTCGCCCTCCTCACAAATCCTCCTCTCTATTCTCTCAGAATCGGGCTTAATCGGGTCAGAATGCAGGTAATCGGGTCATAGCAGTATCGAGTCCAGGCTCACTGGGTGTGTGGGTTAGCGAGGAGTGAAGGTCATGTGAGTAGGGCATGAGGGACCTCACCCCTCCATCTCGAGGCGATATAACTTAGACATGTAATCAACTTATACGCTGTTAGAGGATTTGTTCTTCACTATGTGGGACTATGTTTCCCACTCTCTCCTCCGTGTAGCTACTAAAGCTCTCCTCCTCAATTGGTGCTCCAGATTAGTTCGTGACTTGCTTCTACAGCACCTGGAAGTGGTAGCGAGTGCTATGGATGCCGGAGGAGCGTGGTTAGTGTCGAGGAAGACGAAGGTGGCGACGAGCAATCGAAGAACCCTGAAATTCACAAACATGGGTGATTGTGTAGCAATCATAGGTCTTAATTGACCTAAATTAGGCTAAGACTTAGCATAAGTTAGGATAATTCATGCATGCATAAGCATTATTTGCATCTTTACTACTTTCTTTTAGCTATGCATAAAATAATGCTATAATGTGCTGATTAGGTGCATTATGTCAATTGTAGGTAATAAGCTGATCAGAAGCTAGATCTGAGGCTAGATCTAAAGCTGGATCTGAAGAATAAAGAATAACTGGAGTTGCAGCAGAGCCGGAGCAGAAGACCTAGAATAAGATGTAGTAGACAATAATGTAAGGGGTTAAGGTATGCTATTATATTAAGTAGGAATAAAGCAGTAAAATATGAAGAACGTAGGACCATCCTAACCCTAGGACAGCCTAGAAGCTTTCCCAAGCCTTGCCACCCTGAGATTAGGTCACCGCACCCTAGGAAACCTTAAAACCCTAATTCTAGCCTCTATCTGGACGTCTAGATGAGTTATAGGATATCCAGAACCCTTAGCCAACTCTCGCACAACTTAAACCCACTTCTGTAGTGTTATTGGACGTCCAGACACTTGGTCAGACGTCCAATTTCTGCAGAATACACAAGACAGAGGCTAGAATCCTTCCTGACTCTGATTAGACGTCTAGAATTGAAGTCTGGACTTCTGATTTTTGAGTATAAGTCATCTGATATTATTATTGGACGTCTGATACTGTTCTCCAGTTCCTATTTTGAGATTCAAGTCTTGATCTTGGATCTCTAGTTTCCTAAACCCAATTCCAACCCCATTGGAACCTAAATTAAGGTACCCTAACCCTAGTACATCACCTCTAGACCTCCCTAAGAACCTAATTAGGTCCTCACTAAACTTAACTGACTTAGATCATTGTCAATTACCATTGCCTAGTCAATTGGACTTATGGGGTCCAATTGTGCTCATATCTCAACCCATACAAGTCCAATTGGACTCAGTGAGAGTCCAATTGACCTAAGCCCAACCTAATTAAGTTATTTCACTCTCAATTAGGTTCAAACCCATTCAATTAAACTTGTGTTAAGTTTAATTGCAATTCCCCTTTAGCAATTAGATTTGCAACCCTAATTTAAGGCCTACACCAACCTAAACCCCTTAGCATCGAACCTATATCACTTAGACACCTAGGGCACGACCACACACACCCATTCATGCACTCCCACACAACCTAGAGTATTCTAGGTTCTTCCAAAGGTGTCATCGCTCTTGGTTGCCAAAATTAGCAACCAAGAGCCATTCAATTCTTAGATCCACTTTTGGTGGATCCAAAAATTATAATGGCCAGCCACTCTTGGAGCTCTCTCTAGAGAGTTCCACACTTCTCTAGAGAGTCTCCCTTAGGTCAATAAAAAGACCTAAGGGGTGGCCATTTGCACCCATCCCATTCTTGGCATTCATTCACACTTAGGTTAGCTACATTCACCTCCATTCCACCTCCACGGGCTACTTCATCATGGCCACTACCATCTCCATGCCAGGATGTTGGATCACCTCTCCAACCTCTCTCCAAGGGCCAACCTAAGCACCATTGGCCGCCCCTCCTACTCCTCTCAACCACTCAAAGGCCATCGGAGGCCACCTCCAAATGCCCTTATTTCTGCTAGATTAGTAGCTAGTTCTTCATAGTTACATGCTTTTATTTACTGCTTAGTAGTATAGCTCTTTACTCTCCCCCAATGACGCATGCAAAATCCCCCCATAGATTCCTGTATGCGATCGTTTTCTGTTAGTTAGATTTATGCTTTCAAGCTTTCCTCTATAAGCTTTCCACTAGTTCCATGTTGCAAACACCCTCTTGAATGAATGAAAGAATTTTCTTTATACATATATCTCCGTGTTGAGAATCACCATGAGCTTATTGAGTGCAATATATTTTGTGTGATTAATGTTGCCTGCTTTTAAGTATTATCTATTGCAACCAGCATGTCGGTACCAAAAGTATTGAGGATCTAACGATTAACGCATTTTCTGTAAACAACCATCACATAACTAGAATCATGTGTACTGAAACTCATACTTTTACATTTGTCATCTATTTAACACATGCGCACGTAATTAGGGTTCATAATAAAAGTGGCCAAACATTGATCCGACGATTTGAAACCAGCGTGCGAATTTAAGCAAGTAGAGAGAAAAAGATCGATTTCAAATTTGTATAAACACCTCCCAGAGACGAGCCACCAGGACTCAAGTCTCGTTATCTTTAGAAAAATCATTTTTTTTACGAACGTTTTAGCGCGACTATACTACGATTTCCGACGACTTTAAAATGAGAGAAAACGGCTTCTGTCAAATGACATCGTTGCCAGGGAGGCAACGTCATTTTTTTGTGATTTCGATCTTTTGAGCTATCATTGACAAATCTTCCTCTACTTGTCTTTGGATGTGCAGGAGAAATAGGAAAAAAATGGGATCTGCACACAACGAGCGCGGAAAAAAAATTCCAGGTGCACATCATATCTACCTTAGTTTAGGTTTTTTTTTTTGAACCCTAGGTTAGATTTGCTTCTAGCAATTTCATTTGAAGGAAGAAAAAAAAAAAAAAGCTTATCATTTTCGTAAAAAGGAAGAAAAAAAAAATCAAAGAGAAAATTCTAGGTAGTTAGATTAGGTCTCTTCTTGAATCCTAGGTTAGTTTTGAAAAAGCAAAAAAAAAAGTGAAAGTTTTTGAAAATCCATTGAAAAAAAAATCCTTCTTGAAAAAAAAATTTTCAAAAGTTTTTGAATTTTTTTTTAGTGGAAAGTTTGAATTTTAAACTCAAACACTTTTTAAAAGCTTTTCCACCATTCTCTGATTTTCGGCCAGATTTCAAAGTCTGTTTTAAAAATTCAATTGCCAAAAAATTAATGAGTAAAAAATTATAAAATTTGGGTTAGACATTCATTTTCAAACCATCTTTCAAACAACACATTCATTTACAAAAAGCAATTCCAGATTTTAGATTTTTCAAACTTTAAAAAGCAATATCGAGGAATCCACAAATATGCTTTGACTAAAAATGGTGGAATTTGAAAGCTGATCTCATTGGCTTTAATTTCCATATTTTTCCTGAATTTTTGAAAATCATTTGGTACTGTTTCAATTTGAAAAACCAACTAGGGGTCAAAATTCCAGATTTGATCCCTTGACATTTAAAAATCTCTACAAATTCGGTTGAAATAGTAAAAATTACAAAAAAAATATTCTATAGAAAGATAATTAAAAAAAAATCTACTTGCCAAATTTCAATTTAATTGGATTCCAATTTTGTTTAGAGAACTAGTTTTATTCTTGTGGTCTACTGAAAAGAAGAACAAAAAATCCTAGAATTGCATGAACACTAGGTTACATCTTTAGGGTTACAATCTAGAGACCACATTTGGGTTAACCTAGACGTAGTCAAGTCTAGTGTTTAGTCGGTGAGCTTGGTCACCTGGTGGGCCACTCACCACAAACCCCAACTGAAGAAAAATGGGCTAAAAATCAAGTCTAAAACACGAAATAAACCCGAATTCAATGTCGTACTACTGGGTGCTTTCAACCTCTTGGCTGGGTTCTCTTGAGAGGTGGGAATCGCTTTCAGTCAATTGTACGATGAATTTTTCTTCAAAAATTCGAACTCAGAACGAAAAAATCTGGTCACCTGATCATAAGGATCATCTGATTGAAAGGGCCTTAGCCTTGTTTGGATTGGCTACATCAACTCAGGGGTTTTGTGGTGTATGCAAGGAAGGAGGTCACTTAGACCTCAACTGGTTGGACCTTGGGAGCCACTCCCAAGGAGGCAAGTCACCTCACCAGAACCATCTTCTCCCCCCACTTCTTCTACTCCTGTAGCCGCAATGGCTAATCCTGGACCTAGACCTAGACCGGGTCAGGATGCTGGTAATCTGGATCGATGGCTTGTCTGGAGGCCCAGGTTGTGGAATCTGAGGAGCGGCATTAGCAGAGCATGGACCGTATTTTGACGACGCTTGACAGAATGCAGCATCCATCGCAAGGAGAAAAACTATGGGATTCCTATGATCCAGCCGCACAGATCGTCACACCTTTAGTCAGGATTCCTGCAGGCGGAGACACATTTGAGCTCAAGCCCAATGTGATCAGTCTGATCAGCACTCACTTCTATGGAAGCTCAAGCGAAGATCCATTCCAGCACTTAGAGGACTTGAGTCGACTCGCAGAAACGATTTGACCCAAGAATATTGATCTTGGAATTATTCTGATGAAGCTTTTCCCATTTTCTCTAAGGGATAAAGCTTCATACTGGTTCAAGACCATTGGGAAGCCAATTGGAACCTGGTCGGAATTATGATGTGAATTCCTGCAAAAGTTCTTCCCAATTGGTTGAACAAACACGATGAGGCACGCAATCACGACTTTCTCCCAAGGAGCTGGGGGAAGTTGCATGAAGCCTGGGACCGATTTCATGACCTTCTCCAGAAATGCCCGCACCATGGTATACCCAGATGGCACTTAGCTCAGATCTTTTACCATGAGCTGGATGACACACATCGGTATCTGGTCGATGCATCTAGTGGTGGGAATTTTCTCGCGAAAGATGAGAACAGTGCATTTGAGTTGTTCGAATCTTTGGTGGAGAACTCGATGAATGCTGTGTCCATGAACCAGTTCCAACAGCCTGGTCAGCAGCGGATTGGTGTCCATGAGGCTCGCACCGAGTCTATTCGAGCCGACATGGATATCATTGCCAAGCAGCTGAATAGAATAAACCTGATCGAGAAAAAGATTGACCAAATTAATCAGGGTCAATCTAACCTGAACTCTGCTTCTCCAAGACCCTCCTATGCACCCCGAGCCCCTCTTGCTCGAGTTAATCTACTCACTCGGGATGCATCTTCTCCTTATTTACGAGATCTTGCATATCAGGATCTCGTAAACAATCCCAATCTGGCACCATATGACCAGGGTTACGTACCACTTGCAAACTATAATATGTAGCCCCTTGATGGATATACATCTCAGATGTTTTCGACTTACGAGGACGTCAGTGCTATTCAAGGATACGGGTGTAACAACCCGTATTCAGAGTCGTATAACCCTGGTTGGCGCCAGCATTCGAACTTCTCCTAGTTTGGTAATTCACAGAGACCACATCAAGATCCACACTACCAGACCAGTCAATACAGGAATGCACAAAACACATACCCTAGGCAGTAGCCATTCCCGTATCAGCAGCAACCCCATTCTATATACCAGTCGCTGCACCAAGCTGCCAGTCACCCTCCAAAGTGGGCTGACCCTCTTGAGGCACTAAAAGAGGAGCTGTAAGAATCGATGAGGAAATATACACAAGATAGCTTGCAGATAATGAAGGCGATGGCTGACCAGATATGGACTATACAGAACGCGCAAAACCAGCTGTTGTAGGAGCATAGGACTCAGGGAGCCTTACCTTCCCAACCCGTCCCGAACCCTCGGTATGTGCAGAACCAAGGCACCTCACCTGGGTTTCAGGAACCATAGGGACAAGCACACGCTATATTACAGGCGCCTCCTGCACCACCTGGTTATGCTCAAGGCTAGTCGTCTTTGATGCAGAACCCTGCATACTATGCTCCTTCCGCTCCCCCACCACCTCATGGACAGCAAGTCGATGCAAATGCTGTCTCATTAAGGAGTGGAAGGAAGACATTCGATCCACCACATAGGCAGGCGGGTTCTGATTTTTCTCACCCTTCGCTGCAGGCGGGTTTGACTCCTTCATCTCAGGAGCCACCTACGGCAGATAAGGGTAAGAGGCCACTTGACCCTGAGATTCCCGTTCCTTTTCTTGAGGCTTTGACACGAAATGTAGTACGGAAAAAGGACGCATGAAATTTTGAGGACCTGAAGTCAATGTTCAAGGAAGTACATATTTAGGTCCCCCTCCTCGAGGCAATAGATCACATCCCCGCTATTGCTAGGTTCTTCAAGGACTATTGTACCCTAAAGCGATAGCCTAGAATTGGATGACAGGTGGTACTATCAAAATAAGCTAGCGCCGTGATTCTAGCTGACTTGCTGCTGAAAAAGAAAGACCCTGGTACCCCACCCATATCATGCTTTTTGCAGGATTCTCCATTTGATCGGGCCCTTTTAGATCTGTGTTCGTCCATCAACCTAACTCTCATTGCCGTATTTGATCGATTTCGATTTGGGGAGCTAAAGCCTGCCTCGATCGCGATTTAGTTGGCTGATAGATTAGTAAAAACACCGAGGGGTTGGTTGAGAACGTGATCGTAAAAGTCCACGAAATCTGCTTTCCCGCAGACTTTTTCATTCTTGATATGGAGGTTCCTCCTAATCTTCGAGATGCACCAATTATTTTGGGTCGCCCATTTCTAGCGACAGCTCGAGCAAACATTGATTGTGCATCCAGGTGTATGGAGATAGCGTAGGTAATGAGTGACTTCGACTTGACATATTCAGGGCATCAAGGAATTTTGACTGTGATTGCATAGAGGAGGATGGTGAAGACGAAGATTCAGCATACTGTGGTAACATTGGGCTCCTTTGTGATGACCCAATGTCTCATTCGTCTGTACTATCAGGGTTCTTGGACCTCGATCCACACTGGACTGAGACCACTACACTGCACATATCCCCCCGAGGATCTGATTGTTTAGGGTGTGTTTCTGACCACAGCACCCCTGAATCTAGCTATCCTGATCTACACACTACTGAATCGCCCCTGTTGTTGCAGGAAGACGTGACCACAGCTAACGGGTTTCCCATTAACGCAGTCACAATCGATTATCTCACAGGAAGCGAATTAGTGGGAATTCACATGCACATGTATCGGCAGATTCCCACCTTCGAGTTTGCTCCTCCTATCCCCATTTCTGACTCTGACCCACCCATGATTGAATTGAATCCCTTACCTGACTCACTTAAGTATGTGTTCCTAGGCGAAAGTGAGACATACCCGGTCATTATTAGTGCCCACTTAACCTAAGAATAGGAGCATCAATTGATTTCTACGCTACAAGACCATAGGGTTGCTATAGGGTGGAGCATTGCTGATCTCCACGATATTTGCCCCTCGTATTGCACTCATCACATTTACACAGATGAGGGGGTGAAACCTTCTAGACAACCTCAAAGACCACTAAATTCGAATATGCTAGAGGTTGTTAAGAAGGAGATCATCAAATGGCTGGATGTAGGTATTTTATACCCAATCTCTGACAGCCAATGGGTGAGTCCGATCCAGATAGTGCCCAAGAAAGCAGGACTCACCGTAGTGAAAAATGATAAAGGCAAATCCATCCTAACCCACACTGCGACATCTTGGCAGGTTTGCATTGACTATAGGAAACTGAACATGGCTACCCAGAGGGATCACTTTCCTTTGCCTTTCATTGATTAGATCTTGGAGCGGTTAGTCGGACATAGTTTCTTTTACTTTCTGGATGGATACTCCGGGTATAATCAAGTAGCGATTAGCCCGGAAGATCAAGACCATGTTCACATGCCCCTTTGGAACATTCGCTTTCAAGTGGATGCCCTTTGTCCTCTGCAACGCACCAGCAACATTTTAGCGTTGTATGATGGCCATCTTCTCTGACATGATTGGGGACTATGTGGAGGTATTCATGGATGACTTCTCCATTTTCGGAGATGATTTCGCATCTTATCTTGATAACCTCACCAAAATCCTGAAACGGTGTATTGAGTTAAAAATAGTACTATCCTGGGAGAAAAGCCATTTCATGGTGAGGGATGGCATAGTACTAGGGCACAGGATCTCTAAAAATGGACTTGAGGTTGATCGAGCTAAATCTGAGATTATTTCCCGCTTACCGCCACCTACTCGGTCAAGCAGATCAGATCATTCTTGGGTCACGTCGGCTTCCATCGGAGATTTATACGTGATTTCTCAAAAATTGCACAACCTTTGACAAATCTCCTTGTTGCCGATGCCCCATTTGAATTCGACACCTCGTGTCTCAGCACCTTCGAGACTTTACGAAGCGCTGTCTGTGATTCCCCAATTCTCCAACCACTCGACTGGTTGCTTGATTTCGAGATGATGTGCGACACTTCTGATTTTACCGTCGGTGCTGTTTTAGGCCAGTGTCGGGAAAAATAACCTTTTGTCATATACTATGCTAGCAAGACGCTGAATGAGGCTCAGCGCAATTACACTGTCATCGAAAAAGAACTGCTAGCAATAGTATTCAGGTTGGAGAAATTCAGATCTTATTTATTAGGGTCCAAAGTTATCATCTTCACTGACCACTCCTCCCTCCGGCATTTGTTGGCAAAGAAGGATGCCAAGCCCCGACTCATTAGATGGATCCTTCTTTTGCAAGAATTTGATATTGAAATCCGCGACAAAGCTGGAAAGAAGAATGTTGGGGCGGATCACCTATCCAGACTAGACCCAGCCTACATTCCTTATTCCCTGCCTATCCGAGACCAATTTCTAGATGAATTCCTTCTGGCAGTTCACTCTGTTGAGTTCCCCTGGTACGCGGATATTGTAAACTATCTTACCGCAGGAAAGATTCTCGTGAACCTATCCAAGGACTAGAAACTTAAATTTACTGCGGAGGCCAAATTCTACCTCTGGGATGACCCACTACTCTTTCGCATTGGAGCGGATCAGATTATTCGAAAATGCATCCTAGATTCTGAGATCCTCTGTGTGTTATCTTTTTTCCACAATGATGCTTGTGGTGGTCATTTCTTGGGACGGAAAATCGCTGCAAAAATTTTGCAGTCGGGATTTTTCTAGCTAACTATTTTCAGAGATACACACGAATATGCCCAACACTGCAAACGATGCCATTCGGTCGGTTCTATGACCAGGAGAGACATGATGCCACTCCAGCCCATCATGGTTGTAGAAGTGTTCGACGTCTGGGGCATCAATTTTATGGGCCCTTTTCCAAACTTGCATGGCTTCGAGTACATATTACTAGCCGTTGACTATGTCTCGAAGTGGGTCGAGGCCATCCCGACGAGATGGGCTGATCATTAGACCGTCATTTCTTTCGTATGGCAATACATCTTTGCGAGATTCGGAATACCCCACGCTCTGATTAGCGACGGGGAAAGCCACTTCATCCACACCCACTTCAGGTCATTATTAAAGAAGTACGGGGTACATCATCGTATAGCCACCCCGTATCACCCGCAGACCAATGAGCAGGCTGAAGTGTCTAACCGTCAGATCAAGCTGATTCTCCAGAAGACGGTTAGACCAGACAGGAAGGACTAGTCCGATAAATTAGTTGATGCACTCTGGG
The DNA here is from genome assembly GCA_037157565.1 of Thalassia testudinum. NCBI lineage: Eukaryota > Viridiplantae > Streptophyta > Magnoliopsida > Alismatales > Hydrocharitaceae > Thalassia > Thalassia testudinum. The sequence continues at coordinate 97,257,814 of JAZHRO010000002.1, forward strand.
CATATCGGACCGCGTACAAGGCCCCACTCGGAATGTCACCATATCATATGGTATATGGCAAGGTCTGTCACCTTCCTGTAGAGCTGGAACACTGCACCTTTTGGGCGGTGAGAAAATGTAACGTTGACCTTGATGCAGGAGATCAAGAACAGAAACTCCAGCTTGGCGAATTAGAAGAGATTCGGCGGGAGGCCTATGAGAATGCATTGATATACAAGGACAAGACCAAGGCCTGTCATGACTGCCACATCCGGAGAAAAACATTCACGCCCAACCAGCAAGTATGGTTGTTTGATTTGCGACTAAAATTCTTTTCAGGGAAGCTCAAGTCCAAGTGGACTGGCCCGAATGTTGTGATTCACCCATATCTTAATGGGGCAGTCCAGATCAGGGACCCAAAATCTGGGCATATATCTACGGTAAATGGGCAGTGCCTCAAGCCATTTTTGGCCCAGGAACCTCCTCCAACTGACGAGACCATTCATCTTTTTTTTTTTTTTTGAAACAGTGAGGAAAGCTATCGTGAAACGATAGCAATCCGGAGGGCAATATATTTCAGATCAAACAAAACATTACAAAATAGATCCCCATCTGTGTATGAGGGACCAGCATTCATTTATAATTTTCTCACATCAACCAGTCTCTCCTGAAAAAACTTTTCATTTCGCGCCCTCCACACACACCACAACCATTCATCTTATTGAGGACGTGTGATTGAATTCTCGCCCAGCTGGAGGCGTTAAACTCAGCACATATAGATAGCATATCCCACATTCCACCATCATCTATACATAACCATTTTTATATATAGCATATTTTCTTTTTGCATATTGCATACTGTCAGGTTGGCCGGTGCTGAACGTTAAAATTTCAGGAGCAATTCCGGGTGATTTCTACTCATTTACTCCCTACTATATTTATTTTCATTTATATTCATGCATGAGGACATGCAAGAGCTTAGGCTTGGGCGGGTAGATACAACAAAACTGAAAATTTTTATGCCAACATTTAGGAAAACCTCAGAGCTGCTTGTAAAATGTACTTTAGGACCCTAAATAAAAGAACAATCGACTCCACCTCCAATGTTCGCATTGGAGCTAAAAATCGTCCGCAACAGTCACTTCCGACTCACCCGCTCACCTTTTGTTCTAAATTTAGGGTCAAGTTGAATGTAACCCGAAAGGGAAAATTTCATGAAGTACGAATATAAGAGGTTACTTGTTTATAGAATATATACATAGTGCATCCATGAATAAGATTATTTTATTAAGAGAATGCATTAGGGATTTTATCCTCTAGTTGATTCCTATAATCTGGAATCCAGTACAACTTTTCACACACACGTAGAATTTGCAATAGATTCACGGTGAAGGCTGATAAATGTCTTTAGTCTGTCGAGAAGAAGTAATGCTTCCTCTATTGAACCCCTAGACAGTGTTTTGGGAGCTAGGTAGATTTTCTTCCAAAAATCCACCAAATAGTGTGAGATGAGAGTAAAGTGTACTGGTGCTCTAAGATTAGTGCAAGGAATCTGAAATCCTAGATAATTAGGTGATGATACTCAGAGATAAGGCATAGTTTCCGCTCTCGGTTCCTGCGTATACATTTTGCGTGAATTTTGAGAGCCACCAATTAAGACAAATACGCGGAGAGTGAGTTCTCATAAAACTAGGCCTAAGGTGGATGGTTACGACCATTCTTTATGGAATCCTCAACTGAAGAAGGGTATTGATGTCAAGGTCAGAAATACATCGTCCTATTCATCTTTCCTGGTGCTGTGAGTTGGCACTTCTACCAAATAAGCCACCCAATGTCTCTTGAATACCACCAATCCCTAATAATGCCTCTTTAATAAAATTCATGAATGTGTTGCTAGATTATGTTGAGTTAGAAAAATTATATATGAAAAAAAAGAATGAAAAAATGAGAAAATGAGAAAAAGAAAAAAAGAAAAAAGAAAAAAAAGAGAAAAAAGGAAAAGAAAAAAAAAGAAAGAAAAGAGAGGAAAAAAAGTTTGTGAATATTTAGTGTTTATTTCATTTGCATTGAGGTAATACCACCAAATAAATTTGAGATCTACTAAATATGGCCTTAACCCACCTTTCTTGTGTTTCTGACCTCCCGAATGCTGGCTGAGGAATTCTGACTTAGTGTTAGAGTTATGGGAACTCAATTAAAGTGTTAATGACAAGTGAGGCCACCAAATATGGATCATACGTGAGAATCTGGTGAGATTGTGAGCTCTAAGAAGAAGAAAAAAAAACAGAGAGAGTAAGAGAGAATGAATACAAAGGAACTAAAAGAGAGAATAGTTTTTCTCATTTTTTTCTGAGTTGAGTTACATAATAATTTGGGAATCTAGAATCTATAGTACTAATCTCTATGTAGCACCAGTTGAGAGTGAGCCACCAAATATATAATCTTTTTCCTCTAAGATTCTCTACCTAAGCTTAAAGCCGAGTGGAATTCATAGAATATCTTAAATACCCCAAGGGAAGAAGTCCGACTATCCTGCTAGAATTTTTACTAGGGGTAAAGTATAGGCTTTAGAGGTGAATTAGTTTTTCACTCGAATCCGTTGCAAAAGCTACATAGTTACACTTCCACGATTGTCTGGATTTCTAGAGCACAGGATGAAAACAAAAAGGAGAAAAATCTCTAGGCATACACTTGATAAAATAATCAATTCCTTAGGGACCCTTCTGTGAATATTTTAGTCTTGCATTTGCTAGAGGCTAGGGACTAGCAAGATTTAGGCATGGGGATATGATTGCACAGCAATCATAGGTCTTAATTGACCTAAATTAGGCTAGGACTTAGCATAACTTAGGATAATTCATGCATGCATAAGCATTATTTGCATCTTTATTGCTTTCTTTTAGCTATGCATAAAATAATGCTATAATGTGCTGATTAGGTGCATTATGTCAATTGCAGGTAATAAGCTGATCAAAAGCTAGATCTGAGGCTAGATCTAAAGCTGGATCTGAGGAATAAAGAATAACTGGAGTTGCAGCAGAGCTGGAGCAGAAGACCTAGAATAAGATGTAGTAGACAATAATGTAAGGGGCTAAGGTATGCTATTCTATTAAGTAGGAATAAAGCAGTAAAATATAAAGAACCTAGGACCATCATAGCCCTAGGACAGCCTAAAAGCTTCCCCAAGCCTTAGCCACCCTGAGATTAGGTCTCCGCACCCTAGGTGACGAGCCGACTTTTTGCTTTGCGTTATAGTATTTAAGTGGTGGAAAAATCGACTAATCAAAAATAACAATAACCACTCATAGAAGAGTGGGTAATGTCCACAGGGAGGCAATTATGCAATAAATTCTTAATTATTTTACATTATTTCAGATAAGTGCGAAATCCCTATTCAAATGTGACATAAAATGTGAAGGAAAGTAGATTCGCAATAACTTAAAAGGATAAGGGTATATGTATAGTTTTCCCTCACTGAAATCTTCAACAAATTTATGATGAATTTATGCAATTTTCATGTGACGTGTACTAGAGAAAATTAGTGCTCAGGTTAAGCCCAAAAATCAATCTTAAAACTAGTGAATATCAATAACATGCAATTATAATGAAATGTGAGTGTTCATATGCAATTCTGCCATAATATAATAATAATAAATAAAAATCAAATTATGTGGCAATGGAAATGAATGTAAATACTAATTGGGTAAAAAACAGAGCATTTTTGCTCTCTCCTCCTCGTGAGAGAGAGAACTGGCGGGGCTTTGGAGAGGCTAAGGAGGATGGCGAGGACGAGGGCTCTCCGATGGTGGCTGCAGCGTCGACGGAGGTGGCTAGAGGTGGCCGGTCGGCGGAGGAGAAGACACCGGCGTGATGGTTCTGTTGAAGGATGAAGGTGCTGGCGGCAGGCAACGTTGGCGTGCGCGCGCTTGAGGTGAGGCGAGTCTACAGAGGCTGGAGCGCATTGGAAGGGAGATGGATGCGCGGAGGTGTGGCTGCAGGCTTGATGCGGTGCGCGCGCCTGCGGGGAGGAGAGGGCGATGCCTGCAGGTTGGGCGCGAAGGCGGACGTGCGGGCACGGCGGTCTGCATATGGGCGAAGTGGGCAACTGCGGGTGCGGCAGTGCCTGTCCAGGCGCCTGCACGGGTGTGCTGAGGCGAGATGGCACTCTACAGGGAGCGCGGGAGAGGTTGGCTACGATGAGGCGTGCGGGCGAGCGGTGCTGCACTTGCCGATGGGCGTGCGTGTGCTTGCGGGCAGAGGCGCTGCAGATGGGTGGCGTCAGCGCTAGCGGGGGCGGGTGGTGAAGGTGGATGAGGCAGCTGCTTGGTGAGGTGTGCTGGCGAGTGCTAGAAGGTGCGAGAGTGGTGCAGGATCGGGAAAGAGGCTTGGCTGGAGCTTGAGGTGGCTTGTGCGTGCGCATGCAGATGGTGCGGCCTTTTGGTGGTGTGGGCAGTGCACGCTTGCGGGTGCAGGGGCGTGGCTGCAGGCGATTGCAGGGGGATGGGCTCGGGTGCTGTGCAGTCTACAGATGCGGGCGCTAGGTGGTGCTAGGGAGAGAGGCGCGTGGTGCAGGCTTGGAGGTGGTGGTGAAGGAGCGGTGCGGGGGCACAGTGCATGCGGCGGAGTTTTTCCCCTCCAGGGGGAAGATGGCTCTCCTCTCCTTTCTTTGCCTCCTCTCTTTAACTCTCCTTTACGCGTGCATGAGTTAAGGGATTTTCAAATCCCTTAACTATTTCTGGCCTCATTTGTCAAGGAAGGGTGGCGGAAGATTAACCCAATGTGCAGGGGGGGTTGCGGCTGTTATCAGATATGTGTTGGGGAAATTTATCCCCCCACCCTTGTTCTTTCTGAATATTATTCCTGCAATCATAAAAACAACAAAATCATTACATATTAAGTTATAGAATGTTATAAACCTAAATCATGATGCATACAAATATTCTACAACTTAATTGCAATTATTAACACACCTAAATGGTATGATTAAAGTTACTTAGGCATAATATTAGTCCATTAAAATGTACTCATCAAATATCCCCATGCCTAAGATTTGCTAGTTGATGGGCGACAGCCGGGTTTTAGTTTGTTATAACGTTGTAGTAAAGCCGGTTATTACCAACATTTCAAATAAAAATTTTTTTACTCGGAAAATAAAAGAGTTCCCGAGGTCGAACTCAGGGAGCAAGTTGTATTCTAGAGATATACATGTTTCTTTTACAAAATAAAGAAAGAGAGAGGGAAAGAATTTGTTGTTCTCTTCGTTTTCTCCTCGTGATGTTCTTCTTTCTTTCTTTCTTCAGAGCTCCTTCTTCTTCTTCTTCGTTCTGCAGAGGTGATGCTCCTCTTCAGATCTCTTTCTTCTTCTTCCTTGGCCTCTCTTCTTCTTTTTCTGCAATTGTGGTGACCCTTTCTCTTTTCCCTTTTCTTCTTTATGGCTGCAGAGCTTCTGCCTTCAGCTACTAAGTCTTCCTTTCTTCTTCTTCTGCTTTGGCCGTTGCTCTTCTTTTCTTTCTTTAGCCTGCCTTCTTTCCTGCTCTGGCTGCTGACCTTCCGTCGTCTGACCCGGTGCTTAGACGACTTAACTATGCATTTGCTACAGTGCAGCTCCTTCTTCTTCCGCGGGTCTTCTTCTTCGCTTGTGCCTGCACACTTCAGAGTTTTTCGTCAGAGGCAAAACCTACTCTACCCTCCCCCCCCCCGCGTCTCTCTTTCTCTCTGAAACCACTCTTGGGAAAGCTCTCCCAGAGCTACCGGGTAATCGGGTTCGGGTCACGCCCGGGTCCAGGCCCACCGGCGTGCGTGGTGGGCGAGCAGTGCAGGTCAGTCTAAGTCGGGTCGGGTCAGGTCCGCGGGCGTGAGCGCGGACGAGACCGGGTAACCGGGCAGGTGTAAGGGGACCTCACCCCGTGTACTGAGGCAGTAAGGCTACTGCACAAAATCAATTTAAACAGTGGAACGGGTGTGAGGCTTACCGATGTGGGACTAAACGCAGACCTTTCCTCGCGTGCGCCTGCTGGGAGACCGCGGCCTGGCTTCTGCAGCTGCGGCTTCGATTTGCATAGGTTGCTGGCTGGCTGCCTTCGCAAGACTCCCCGTACTCCGCAGCAGCTGGAGACCTGGAGTCCTCAAGCCTGGAGCGCGGGAGAAGCTGCTTCAATGTGCGTTAATGGCGGTCGAACCTCAAAACCTGTCGGACACGAATATGGCCTCGCGGCCTGATCAAACCACTAGGGAACCTTCGCCGTGGCACGGCGAAGGTGAGGAGCTGCGCGGCAGGCCGCAAGGTGGTGTCTGGCGGCAGCCCTGGGTCGGACTGCAACCGGAGGAATGGGTTCGTTCGGGGGAGTGTTACGGAGGTGTGGAGCGGCAGTGGAGGGGTGGGGGGTGCTCAGTGTTATGAGGCGGAGGTTCGGTGAGGGTCGGCGAGCCGTGTGGGTTGCTGAGGTGATGGGAGCGGCTCGCCGGAGGGTGGTCGGAGGCGAAGGGGGTGAAGGTGGTCAGGGTCGGTAGAGGGCTTAATTGAATAAATTGAAAGCGGGGAAAGAAAGAGGAGGAGAAGGGGAGTAGCTCTAGCTTACTTGCAGGGACGAAAGGGGAGGAACAGGGCGACAGTCGTATCGACTGTCGCCGGAGAAGACGATGCTCAGGGAAAGGGGCGGCGGCGAGCAGAGAGCCGGAGAGGCGCCAGCTGGGTGCGGCGTGGCGCAGGAAGAGCAGGGGAGGAAGTCTCTGCTGCTGGTATTGCGGCAGAGCAAAGAGGTGGAGGGGGAGGAAACCGCTGGAGCTGGTGAGCGTCTGCCGGAGGAAGAAGAGAAGAAAGTTGGGGATTTTCTCCGTCAGATCCAGGCTGCCCTGGTCGGTGGAGCAACGGGGGGTATTTATAGGGATCAAACAGGGAGGAAGGCGGAGGGAGACGACGTGTCTCCCTCGCCGGAGGATGGTCGGAAACAAGAACCCATACCGTCCGTGCGTTCGCACGGCCGGTATGGTGGGTTACAATGACCAGGGGGGTGTCCCTGCGACGGCTGACGACGCAGGGCACCCCCGGTTTACTTGCCAGGTCCCCCACCTCACCCTGCGCGGCGCCATGCTCCGCGCAAGGTCGCCGGAGCATGGTGCTGGCAGGTTTTGCAGGAGGGACCTGATTGCAAAGAACGAAGGAGAGTTAGGGGCCAAAATGCGAGGGTTCAAAAGTTGAGGGCCAAAGAGTAAATATATGAGGACCAAAGTGTAAAGTCGGTCAAGGAGGTTTCTTCTTAGGCTCAAGTTTTTATACATGACTAATTAGGACCTAAGGAATCTGATGGTGAATTTCATTTTCATATTAAATCTTGTTTGACCGGTCAATTTGCGCAAAAACCCAAATTAAGTTATTAATTGGGCATGGTTCTCAATGTAGGTCAAAATGGGTTCTAAAGGCCAAATTGAAGGTTCTAAACCCTAGAGATTATTTTTCTATGAATTTTAGAGGGTTTATTCTATTTTTACTTTGCCTCGAACCTTGTGAATTGAAGTGGGTTGTTTTAGGGTTACAGATTATCATTTAGTTTCTTGGAAGTGCTGTAGCCCTTGCTAGATCATCTCATCCCACTTTTATTCTTATTAAGCTGCTTTGACCTATGTTTGGGCCCTGAATTACCCTGTATGCAGATTATACTGGTAAAATTGCACTTTTACCCCTTATGACTTATTTTCTTCTCAAACTCAGAATTCTCTGAGTTAAGCCTTTCCTTGAGATATGTAGGAGCTTTTATCCTTTGTATTAGGTCAAAATGAGCTAGTTATGGCTCATGATGAGGTTCTCATCACTAGTCCCTAGCAAAAATAAAAAATAATAGAAGTAATCAAAAGATTTCTTCTTTTCTTATTTCAAAACTTTAGAGATCCAGACAAATGTGAAGTGCTGATAGCCTAGGTAACAGATCCAAATGAAAGAGCCAATTCGCATTGGGAGTTCGTACATGACCCTTGTCAAATATTTCTGTCGAGATAGGCAACTACTTCCCTCGGGGATAATGCAGACGATAATCTGTAATTTGACCCCGGCATTTGGCTTAGGTGGGAGATATCGAGGTGAATGGATTTGTATTTGGTGGCACACACTCATCTGGTGCTACATATAGTCTAGTAGTACAGACTCTAGATCTCTAGACTATTAGACAAGTCAACTTTGAGAGAGGCTACACCATTGTGCTCTCTTGATGTTCCTAGGCACTCTCTCTTTTCTTTCCTTTTGAGATCACGAATCTCACCAGATTTAGAAATTGTACTCACTATTTGGTGGCCTCACATGGCATCCACACTTCACTTAAAGTCTTAATAACTCTACAACTAAGTTAGAGTCCTCAACCAGTATTCGGGCGATCAGAAATACTAAAAGGTAGGTATGGGTCATATTTGGTGGAATGCGAAAGGTGTTTTGTTGCCTCAGAAACAATATTACATTTGAAACTTGGACTCTCTCTCTATTTTTTTTTTTGTAATATAACTATTTCTTCTTTTTCTTCTTTCTATTTCTTCTTTTTCTTCTTTTTTTCTCTCTTCCTTTTTTTTATTTTTTTCTTCTTGTTTTTGTTTCTTTTTCAATTAACACAACATGATACGGACTTTTATTTACAAGGCATTATTAGGGATGATGATGGTCAAGAAGAAGTTGTGTGGCTTATTTAGTGGAAGTGCCTATTCTTGGCACCAGGAAGGAATGGATAGGACTGGCGTATTTTTGACCTTTGACATTATTACCCTCTTTCAGCCGAGGACTCTATGAAGGACGGTCATAACCATCCACCATAGTCATAGCTTTATTAAGACTCAATCTTTGTGTATCTGCCTTATTTGGTGACTCTCAGGAATTCACACACAATACGCACACAGGAATAGAGAGTGAAAACTACGCCTAACTCTGAAGTATCATCATCTAATTATCCAGAACTTAAGAGTCCTTGCACTAGACTTAGAGCACCAGTAATCTCTCTACTTCTTCTCACAAATATGAGGTGGATCTATTAGAAGATAGTATGCCTAACTCCCTATGAACTGTCCAAGGGTTCAGTGGACTACAAATGCTTATTGGTTTTCCTCAAGGATCCATTACCCAGTCTACGTGCATGTGAAATAAATGTACTGGATTCTAAACTTAAGAAATAATTCCATAAGAAAAACCTTCAAAAACAAAGGTATTTTGCTAGGGACTAACCCATTCAACTTAAGAAAAGAGAATTTTTTTTTATCTAACCTAAATGCATGAATACTTCCTAAAATGCAAATGCACTTCCTCATGCCTAAATCCTACAATGTCCTCATTGTAAAATTACAATAGGAGGAGAAAGGAAAAATATCACCTGACACGGTCTGCTGGGTTGCCTCCCAACAAGCGCTGCATTTTCTATCAGCAGCTAGACTAAGAAGGAACCTATAAGTCTGGTTCCAAATAGAAAAGGTTAGGCCCTAAGAATATGCGTAACAGCGTAGGCCTAGAAAATAGGTAACCACGGATGTTGGCGAGCTGATGAAGTAATGTAATTCCAAATGCTCTCTAGAAGAAATGAAAACAGAAAATCTCGTTGGCTACCTGGGGAGGTCTAGGAATAAGAAAGGAAATATGAAAAGAGGCCTCCCGAAACGGAATAAGTGGAGGATAAGAAGGATCCTCCAAAGCAAGACGGGTTTTAAAAGATATAATCATTATTAGTTCAAACCCTTGAATGGCGAGAGTAAAAGTACAAGCATCAATCCATACTCGCCATTCTATCCTAGGATGTACTGGTGTGATATATTCTCCAGAAAGAATGTACATGAACAGAGATCTGAGCCACGGATTGGTTAGGGAGTATAAGGGTTGTTTGTAGTGTTGGAAGGTAATGGTTAAGTCCAATGAGGCCTTAGTTGGTGTTTGGTCCAATTCCAACAATGAATCAGATTGTGTACACTCCCTAACAGTTGTAGACAACTTCAAGTTATCCTGCCTAGCATTAATGATCGGAGTCATATTTGAATCATGGGTAGACTCCAAATTACAACTTTTTGATGGCAGGGTCAAAATGTAAGAATCATTATCATTCAGCTCATCCCCAGATTCGTTTGGTTCACTCAAATATTTGTCGGGGTGTATATGTGATTCATTAGGAGTTGGATCAGTATCCTCAATTATTTCTAAAGGAGGATCAATCTTAATATTTTGGAGGAAGCCTATATCATTAAATTCGTCATTCTTCTCAGGGTATAAATCCTCAATTGACGTGTTTTGTTCCCGAGAGTCTCCCATAGACTTCTCATTATTTTGTTTGTCCTCCTCTAATATCAACTCCTGTTTTGATGGAGGATGACTCTCAAAAGAAAGGAGGAATCTGGATTTAATCATATTATTTCTATCCTCTGGAGGTAAATCCTCAAATGATAAATAATTCTCCTGAGATTCACTCCAGATTTTCAGTCCAGGTTCCTCTGTTGGGTCATCCTCATCCTCTGAATTAGACTCTTCATATCCCTGAGACCAGAATTGATCATCCTTTATTCCCTTAGGGTCACCTTCATTGGGCGCATTTAAATTCTCAGGATGCTGAATGGTAGGTGTTGATTCCCTAAGTAAAGGGTCAGGAGTAGGCTCACTATGGGTAGAATGGGATTTCACCAAATAATTAATAGGGAAAGTGATAGGAATAATACAACCTTGACCCGGGTTGGTAGGGGTAAGGAGAATACTGTCATTGGGGTCAAGGTCCTCAAGAGGTAGCATCTTCCCTTGCTTTTGACTGCAATATAATTTAGGTGGATAATCACTATGATCGTTATCCTCTAGTGGCCGTTTCTCATTTGGAGAATCTAAGTGATGGCTTCCTAAAATTGGATCCCTATTGTCATTAGGTTCCTCAGAATTATTTTCATGATCATGGTTTATTGGGTAGGGATCAGGATTATTGGGAAGCGTGTAGCTAAGTTGTCTTATTTATTCATTTAACTGTTGACTATTCCTCAACATCTCTCCCATTGATTCCATTATTTCCTTTTGCTGTTTTTGCATTGCTATCATAAAAGAGGAGAGGCTACTATTATTAGGTTGGGGAGGATAGTCAATTTCAGGCTCTGGTTGCCTAGGGGTATCGGTCCAACCTTGATACGAAAAATCATGAAGGGTGGGTGGGTTGGGTGCTTGCATGGAAGTAGGGATTTCAGGGCTGGAAAATCCTGCTCCTAGGCTCTGCTCAAAAGTGGGAGTTATCAAGCCAGTACTCCCAGGGAAAGAATGAGAATGATCCCATGAATTGTCAATGTTCCCATCAAAGGATGGATACGCTCGGAGCACGGGATCCTGATTAAAAGATGGGAAGTATTGACTCTGATAATCTGAATGATAGGAGTAAGAGTAATCCATTTCTTTAAGCAAAATAATTTTAACTCTCTTAGGATTTAGCAAAAATTCAGAATATAAGCAGAAAACTTCCTAGAGAGTTCTATTGTCAAAGCAAACGCAAATTCAACGGGATCTGTTTTTAGTAGATTGTAGGTCTTAGAGTTATATGTTTAGTTGGTGGCTAAACAAGTTTTGCAAAAATTACGCTTCCTAGGCCAACCTTCGCAGGTGCCTATAACCTACTCGCAAGGGATGGAAGTCTCGAATCGAGCCCACACGAGGAACCGAGGTAACTTGGTGGATAGGCTTGTTGATTTTCGACTAACTTCCCTTGTGGTGCAAAAGAGGAGAGGTAGAAATTTATCTAGTGACCTTATGTGTGAGGTGCACAGTGTCTCAAGTGTGCAATCATACGATCGTGTTTTTGATTTTTGAAATTCCGCAAACAGGATCCTTTTGCACACAATTTTCAGTCACAGATTTTAAAGTCCAACCTCTTAACAGTCCCTATTTTTTAAAGTGGTCACTGAATTAATTTGATTCAAGCACTTTAGTGGTCTTAGATTTAAGTTCAATGCATATGCATGACAGGTAATTGATGCTCAAGAGAAGACGTACCTTACTCTAGCTTTTTTCGTGCAATGTATGAATGCAATGCAATAAAAATAAACTAGATGCTGCTTATTCAGTCCTATATGATCGTCCTATAGATATGCAGCTTCTAGCAGACAGTTCGATTATTATTTATTTATTTATTTTAATAATAATAGCAAACAGACATAATCTAACTAACTAACCGAAATGCAGTTCAAATAATCCTATAATTTAAATAAATGGGAACACGATCCCGAAAATACGCTCCCGCATACAAGAGCGATAAGAAATAAAGTAGCACTGAGGACACGTTCCCAAAAATACCCAACAAGGGTCCAAAAGACAGAATTTAAATTCTAATGTCTATCTAACTAAATCTAACTAAAACCTACTGACTAAATCAGAAATAAGCTTCTCCATAAGCCTATGTGCATGGGATCAAGGCCCACGTGTTCCTGTTGCCGTCCTCCAGGTGGCTTCAAGGTCCACCAAAAAGATCGTCTCCGCCGTACGCACCCGTCGCATTCGCCGTGTGTTTTTGCACAGAAGAAAATCCACAATTAGTAATTCAGAAAAGCTTTCAAAATAGCATAAAAATAACATAAAATTCCCAAAAAATTAATAGGCATTTTCCTCCCCGGCAACGGCGCCATTTGAAAGAGTGATCTTCGTTTTTGTTGAAATCTTTAACATAAAATGATGTCGTATTTAACTGCGTGGTAGAAAATCGCTTTTCAAAACATTTTAACTTTCAGAATCTAACCACAAATAGTTAGGTCATTTCCACAGGGAGGAATTAGCCTATTTAACTTAATAAATAGTGTCTCGTTTATTTGGGAAACTCAATGGATGTGCATGCTACTTCGTGCTTTTCTTTTTCTCACATAAATGATCATTTTAACCAATTAATCAAGAATGTAGGTGTTATGATGCAAATTCACCATAATATAATATCATGTAAAATAGCAATCTCTATACTGGTAAGCACCGTAAATACTAATTTCTAAAACATAACTTGTTCTCCATAATCCATGCATTCAATCATTCATTTGATATATATATATATATATATATATATATATATATATATATGCAAATAATTCAGATGAAGTAGAAGGAGGACTATGCAATTTCACCACAATAATGTAATGCCTAAAATAAATGAATAGTAAACCTCGCAGTGGCATTTGTTGTAATTTTTAATCCCAACCAAAATAGAGCATGAGGCGGCGGGGCTGTCGCAAGCAAGGGATGTTGGCAAGGATGATGGCTATCCGATGGAGGTGGCGGCGTCGACAGAGACGGCTAGAGGTGGCCGGTTGGTGGAGGAGATGAGGATCGGAGAGGGCTGCTGCTGTAGCCGCGCGCCTGCTATGAAGGTGCTGGCAGTTGTGGCGCACGCCTGCGAGCGTGGGTGGCGAAGGAGGAGCCTGCTGATGGGCGTGCAGGCGCCTGTAGATGGGCGTGCTAAGGCGAGATGGCGCTCTGCAGGGAGCACTGGAGAGGTTGGCTACGGTGAGGTGTGTGGGCGAGCGGTGCTGTGCCTGCCGATGGGCGTGCACACGCTTGCAGGCAGAGGCACTGCAGATGGGTGGCGTCAGCTCTAGCGGGTGCGGGTGGTGAAGGTAGATGAGGTGGCTGCTTGGTGAGGTGCGTTGGCGAGTGCTGGAAGGTGCGAGAGCGCTGCAGGATCAGGAAAGAGGCTTGGCTGGAGCTTGAGGTGGCTTGTGTGTGCACCTGCAGATGGCACGGCCGTCTGATGGTGTGGGTGGTGCACGCTTGCGGGCGCAGGGGCGTGGCTGCAGGAGCTTGCAGGGGGATGGGCGCGGGTGCTATGCGGTCTACAGATGCGGGCGCCAGGTGGTGCTAGGGAGAGAGGTGCGCGGTGCAGGCTTGGAGGCAGTGGTGAAGGAGCGGTGCGGAGGCACAGTGCATGCGGTGGAGTTTTTCCCCGCCAGGGGGAAGATGGCTCTCCTCTCCTTTCTTCGCCTCCTCTCTTTAACTCCTCTCCTTTGTGCATGCGTGAGTTAAGGGATTTTCAAATCCCTCAACTATTTCTGACCTCACTTTTCAAGGAAGGGCGGCGGAAGATTAACCCAATGTGCGGGGGTGGTTGCGGCTGTTATCAGATATGTGTTGGGGAAATTTATCCCCCCACCCTTGTTCTTTCTGAATATTATTCCTGCAATCATAAAAACAACAAAATCATTACATATTAAGTTATAGAATGTTATAAACTTAAATCATGATGCATACAAATATTCTACAACTTAATTGCAGTTATTAACACACCTAAACGATACGATTAAAGTTACTTAGGCATAATATTAGTCCATTAAAGTGGACTCATCACTAGGAAACCTTAAAACCCTAATTCTAGCCTCTATTTGGACGTCCAGATGAGTTATAAGATGTCCAGAACCCTTAGCCAACTCCCACACACCTTAAACCCACTTCTATAGTGTTATTGGACATCCAGACACTTGGTCAGACGTCCAATTTCTGCAGAATACACAAGACAGAACCTAGAATCCTTCCTGACTCTGATTAGATGTCCAGAATTGAAGTCTAAACTTTTGATTTTTGAGTATAGGTCGTCTGATATTATTATTGGATGTCTGATACTGTTCTCTAGTTCCTGTTTTGAGATTCAAGCCTTGATCTTGGATCTCTATCTTCCTAAACCCAATTCCAACCCCATAGGAACCTAAATTAAGGTACCCTAACCCTAGTACATCACCTCTAGACCTCCCTAAGGACCTAATTAGGTCCTCACTAAACCTAACTGACTTAGATCATTGTCAATTACCATTGCCTAGTCAATTGGACTCATAGGGTCCAATTGAGCTCAGATCTCAACCCATACAAGTCCAATTGGACTCAGTGAGAGTCCAATTGACCTAAGCCCAACCTAATTAAGTTATTTCACTCTCAATTAGGTTCACACCCATTCAATTAAACTTGTGTTAAGTTTAATTGCAATTCCCTTTTAGCAATTAGGGTTTGCAACCCTAATTTAAGGCCTACACGGACCTAAACCCCTTAGGATCTAACCTATATCACTTAGACACCTAGGGCACGACCACACACACACACACACCCATTCACGCACTCCCACACAACCTAGGGTATTCTAGGTTCTTCCAAAGGTGGCACCACTCTTGGTTGCCAAAATTAGCAACCAAGAGCCATTCAATTCTTAGATCCACTTTTGGTGGATGTAAACACTACCATGGCCGGCCACTCTTGGAGCTCTCTCTAGAGAGTTCCACACTTCTCTAGAGAGTCTCCCTTATGTCAATAAAAAGACCTAAGGGGTGGCCATTTGCACCCATCCCATTCTTGGCATTCATTCACACTTAGGTTAGCTACATTCACCTCCATTCCACCTCCATGAGCTACTTCATCATGGCCACTACCATCTCCACGCCAAGATGCTGGATCACCTCTCCAACCTCTCTCCAATGGATGGCCTAACCACCATTGGCCTCTCCTCGTGCTCTTCTCAACCACTCAAAGGCCATCGAAGACCACCTTCGATGCCCTTATTTCTGCTAGATTAGTAGCTAGTTCTTCATAGTTACATGCTTTTATTTACTGCTTAGTAGT
Organism: Thalassia testudinum; assembly: GCA_037157565.1. Classification (NCBI taxonomy): domain Eukaryota; kingdom Viridiplantae; phylum Streptophyta; class Magnoliopsida; order Alismatales; family Hydrocharitaceae; genus Thalassia; species Thalassia testudinum. The sequence continues at coordinate 97,273,346 of JAZHRO010000002.1, forward strand.
ATAGCTCTTTACTCTCCCCCAATGACGCATGCAAAATCCTCCCATAGATTCCTGTATGCGATCTTTTCTATTAGTTAGATTTATGATTTCAAGCTTTCCTCTATAAGCTTTCCACTAGTTCCATGTTGCAAACACCCCCCTGAATGAATGAAAGAATTTTCTTTATACATATATCTCCGTGTTGAGAATCATCATGAGCTTATTGAGTGCAATATATTTTGTGTGATTAAAGTTACCTACTTTTAAGTATTACCTATTGCAACCAGCATATCGGTACCAGAAAATATTGAGGATCTAACGATTAACGCATTTTCTATAAACTGCCACCACATAACTAGAATCCTGTGTACTGAAACTCATACTTTTACATTTGTCATCTATTTAACACATGCGCACGTAATTAGGGTTCATAATAAAAGTGGCTAAACATTGATCCGACGATTAGAAACCGGCGTGCGATTTTAAGCAAGTAGAGTGAAAAAGATCGATTTCAAATTTGCATAAATGCCTCCCGGAAACGAACGACTGGGATTCAAGTCTCGTTATCTTTACAAAAATTATTTTTTTTGATGAATGTTTTAGCACGACTATACTATGATCTTTGACGACTTTAAAATGCGTGAAAATGGCTTCTGTCAATGGGCTAAACGCCCCAATCGGTAGGTTCAAGAGCATTGCCATGTTGGATGGAGTGCAACGGTGATGGTATTTTGGTGTATGCATGCGTGTGGAGGGTTGACGGAGTCAATGGTGGTTTGCGAAGGTGGTGGAGTTTGGTGGAGGTTTTGGGTGTGCGAAACCCTCAATTTCTTGAGGAGTTTTGGTGAGGGTGAGGCGGCAGTGCTTTTGGAGGTGAGCAGGGGTGTTTGGTGGTCTATGGTGTTGGGGCGACCATGCTGGAGCGTGACCGGAGTGGAAGAAGATGAAGAAGGAGGTAGTGGATTGGCAGTCGAAATTGGAGACTAAGGAGCTAAACCTAAACTACGGAGAGAGTGGGAAAGTTTGGGATCCTGGCTAATGGTCAAAAGGGAGGGAAAGGCACCAGCTTTGATTGGCCGACACTAGAGAAGGGAAGTCCTCCGGTGAGGGAGCAGCGAAGAAGAAGAGAGCCTGGGATCTCCTGATTTGTCCATCGAGGAACGGAAGAAGGAGATGAAGACGATCCCTCTGCCTATGGTATGTGGCAGAGGGCGACGAAGGGCTTGGAGGAGACTCGCAGGAGCTGCAGCGGAGGTGGCTAGAGAGAGGAATTTGAAGACCTTGAGGCCTAAAATCGAGCTAAGGAGTAAGGCCTTGCGAGGGGGGTTTTCTTATAGAGCTTAAATCTGAGCTTTAGATGAGGAAAGAGCTCTAATTTCTTGGGAATTAGGGCATAAGGTACCCATAAATTTTGTGGGGTTCACATGGTCTTTATGCCATGAATCAGAGCCTAAGATCTTGATAAAATTGATCCTCGTCGTTTAAACACCAATCCCACCAAATTTAGTGGGATTTGGCGATGATCTGATGCCTTTTTGATGTGGTTAAAGGTCGGTTGAAGGTCAGTTTGACCTCCAATGGTGGCAGGAACCACTCTACAAAGAAGATGATGAAGTTAGGGACCTTTCTGCAAATATTTCGAAAGTTAGTTGCTTGATTTAGAAAAATAGAGTTTAAATGGACGGAAATGCAAACTAGGTTAAGATGGACTTTGATTGGATCCAAATTTTGGTACAAACCTAATTTAGACCCAAAGAATCTAGTGGTGAAGTCAGATTTCAGATTTAACTAAGTTTGACTATGTAATTTGCGTAGAGACCCAAATTAGGGTAGAAATCTATCTACGACTATTCAAGGTCAAAATAAGTTTAGATGGTCAAAATAAGGGAACCAAACCTCTTAGAATAATTTTCTATGAATTTTAGGAGGTTTAGATAAATTTTATCTTGACCATAACCTCTTCAATTTAAATGGGTCTGAAATTAGGGTTTTGTGTTCTAATGCGGTTCTCGAAATGCGTGAAACCCCGTTTCTGTTTGTGTGGACCCACTCTTTCTACTTTAATGCTCATTAGATCTTCCATTAACCCCTAGGAAATCCTGTGGTTACTCTTCATTTATGATGTGATGTTAAAACTGCATAATTAACCTTGTTTTAGTGTTTTCTTCTCAGAATGGATTTGCATGGAATTATGGCTCTTAGGTGATTATGTAAGAGCATTTGTCACTTGATTTTGACTAATTAGAGCAAGTTATGGCTAATGATGGTGTTACCATCATACCCTCATGCTTAACTTTTGCTAGTCCTTAGCGAAATCTTATGGAAGGACCTAAATCTTTAGACCATGCTTTTGATGTTCAGATGCTTGATTTGTGCCACTCTAGAAATTAGATTAGAATGCCAACAATAGGCCTAGAGGTACTCAAGTATCAATCAAGATCCATAACTAACTAGCTTCAGCCTGAGTCTAGAATAAAGGTTTCTAAGGCTCGCAAAAATTGCCTAGAGGTTCGTTGACCCTAGTGGTTAAAGCACCCATGCATAGAATGTAGTAAGTATAGGTTAAGTTTGCCAGTGCATTTTTGTAAGAGAGATAGAGAAAGATTTTTCATTTAGAGAGTTTTTTTCTCTTTTCTTTTCATTTTCCCCCAAATCTAGCCTTAGATTGGCCCTAAACATGGTCTGTATCGGATTCTTTGTCCCCATCACCAATCCTCAAAGGGTCCTTGGCTTTCGATGCTTCGGGATAGCACCGCCCATGGCAACCCCCAGAACCCTGGCTTTGGATACTTCAGGTAGTGCCACCCATGGAGTTTTGTGGCTAAATCTGGCCCTGGAAATAGACATTTCGGGATAATCCTACCCATGGCACTTGAACTAGCACAAGGTGCTTACATGCCCCCAGTAGGATATTTAGATATCCTAAGAGACAAGCACCAAGGAGACGATATGTTGTTATGCATCTTCGAAGGGAATTTCCTACCTCTCCATGCCGGGAACTCATCCAATCAACTTGTGTCTTCGAGCTGCTCCTAAGCTAGATTTTTAGGATAGCTTTTCAAAGCATAATACTTTTGGCATTATTTCTTCATTAAGAGCACTGAACCAGACTAGTGTGTGGATTTTGGGTGCTTACGTTACCAAGTCCCGCAAACTAAAGGGCAAGTAATGGTGCTGAATAATCCCTAAGCCTTAGACTTACTACATCAGCCTCGTACTTTCCTCAACTTCTTGAGAACTAATCCGGATCTTAACAAATATGTGAGTGTTTAAACCCTGAAACAAGCCCAAGAGGCCTAAGATCATCACTTATTACTAATCTCCCTATCTCTAGTACTTTAGGACTTAATCTTTGTTTTGATTTGGTCTAGAAGTTGAGTAGATTCCACAATCAATTGCTATAACTATCAATTTTGATTTTGATTTTTGCTCCTTTTTGACATTCTGTGTTTCCTCCTCTTTCCCTCCTCAAGAAAGATTTGCAATTAATTCACAAAATTTCTCCCCCTTTCTCTATTTTTTATTTTTCATTTTTTTTATTTTTTTATTTTTTTTGAATATGTAATTTTTTGTGAGAACCCCTCAGAGAATTGAATTTTCAAATGTTTGCACTTTATCTTGACTAGAACCTCTTTAATTCAAGTGGGTCTGAAATTATGGTTTTGTGTTCTGATGTGGTTCTTGGAACGCATGAAACTCTATTTTTGTCTGTGTGGACCCATTCTTTGGATTTTAATGTTCATTAGACCTTCAATTAACTGCTGGAAAATCTTGTGGTTACTCTGCATTTATGATGTGATGTTAAAACTGTAGAATTAACCTTGTTTTAGTATTTTCTTATCAGAATGGATTTTCATGGAATTATGGCTCTTAAGTGATTATGTAGGAGGATTTGTCACTTGATTTTGACTAATTAAAGCTAGTTATGGCTAATGATGGTGTTACCATCACCTGGTCAAGCGGCCCTCTACCCGAATTCTTCATGCACCTCATCCCTGACGTCCAGCACCTCACCTCCTCTGTCTAAGCCGCTACCAAGCATTGTCATCTCGCCAAACATCCGCTTTGGGAGATTTCCTCTCACCTCCATTTCTTTCATTTTTCTTAGCATATTCTTGCTTAGTGTAATTGTAATAACTACATTTCATCTTAACATATTAGATCTCCTTCATTTCTCTACTCTCTCTATTTATTTTCGCAAGTAGATTAGCTTAGTTAGTTCGCTATTCTGATATTATGTTATTACTTATAAAATACCAAAAAGAAATAAAGTGAAACATGAATTTCAAAGAATCAAACGTCGCCTCCCTGTGTTCGACCCGAAACTCACCTTAAGCTTCGATAAAATTTATTTGGTAGCGATATTTTGCGACTGCGATGATGGGTTCTCCACAACCCTAATTTTCTTACGAATTTTACACTTACCAATCGCACAATCATATTTTCATATTAATTCTAACTTTCTCAGCAACAATTATTACTCCTCCTCTTGACCCATAGTATTGAAGAATATATTTCTTTTGGGTTTTGTTCCGGCAAATGACGTAAAACTTAGCGTTAGCTAGGAGGCAACCTAGTATTCTGTATAAGCACTTAGATCTTTATAAGTTGACTTGGAATAACAAGCTCAGTCAAATGATATCTCCTCTTCTTGCTTATTACATTTTAATTATTCTTCATGCATTTCAATGAGGACATTGTAATGAATAAGCATTGGGGTGTGAAATGTGCACTGACTCATCTTTAAATCCTAGGCCTGCAGATTTAAATGACCTTGCTATGTTTCTAACTCTTAGGACTATTCTTTCTTGTAGGGGAAAGCATTTAGAATGGATGAAGGAGATCTACTCACCTAGAAATATGAGTTGGAGAAGAACAAAAAATATATACAAAAAAATAGATAAAAAAATATATTTTTCCACCAAATAAAAACACCTCACTACATATGGATGCTACCCTTTTCCATTTTTGAATAAAAATATCTTGCTACAAATGGGTGTTTATCCTATAGAAAAAAAAGGAAGAAAAAAAATGGTGAAAAGAATTAGGAGTAAGAGACCTAGAGGTCCCGCTGGGGAAATATACACCCAGTGTGTTGACTGTTGGTGCAAGGTCAACCACGATCCTTAATTTTCATGATAACAAAACTCTTGGTATTTAACATTTGCATTTGAGTTTAAGTTTTCAGGAATAATGCAAATGGAATCAAGTGTGAAGGAGCTCAGGCTCGCATCCATGGCGAATTGGAGGAGGTTGATGGAGGAGAAGAGAAGATGGAGCCTCACATGGAGTAGGAGCTTAGAGATGAAGAATAGGATAGAAGTTTTTTTTTTGTATTTTGTAATAAAAAAATATATTTTATATATTTTTTAATTATTTTATTGTTCCTTGCTCTTTATTTTTAAATTCATTGTTAAAGAGCCCAAAGTGCCACACCTTAGTCCTAAGAACACTATTCCTACACTAGGACACTTAGGCAAATCCTAGAATAGAATTAGAAAATAATTATAGAATTCAGACAGACTAGTCAGACATCTAACCTGATCATCAGACGTCTGATAATGGGCTTAAGACGTCTGATAGTTTGTACAGATGTCCAAATACTTAGGCTGGATTTAGTCTTCTCTTATCTTTACTTTCAAATGATTAGCTCATAGTTCAGATGTCATATAAGATGTCTGAAAACCTTGCCAGATATCCAATTAAAGGATTGTTGGCCTCTCAAACAACATCTTCGAGGATTATCTAATTATCGCATTGATAATTCTTTCTAGATGTCTGTAAAGCCTTCCAGACGTATGAGAAATAGACGTTAGGCTAGATCTAACCCAAATCTACTTTTGTTAGACCCTTATAGTCGTTTGTGCCTTGGGAAATCAATTTCCACAGAGAATCCTCTTTCCAGACGACCATACATTTTGTCAGACGTCTGATCTGTCGTTTGACCAACAAACACTAGAACCTTGTTTTGATATGGTCAAAATAGGAAGAAACCCGTCTTAGAATTAGATGTCTGATATCATGCCCAGACGTCATAAAATGATCAATTAGATGTCCGTCTAGATCCAACTTAGACCAGGATCATCAACCCTTCTGGCGCAGACGTCTGACCTTCATATTAGATGATGACCCAGATGTCTGAAAACCCTGTCAGACTCTTTAATGACCCTGAGTTTGGTGCGATTTTGGACTACTCTCTTGAGCCTTGTTCCCAATGGCTACAAGAGGCTTCCAAAGCCTTCCAAAGCCTTCTAGGCACCTCTATAAATAGAGGAGTACCCTTCCTTGGCAAAACACACCTTGAGAATCCATTTCCACATCTTTTGTGGCCAAGAGATAAGAGAAATCACTAAGAGAAGATCTTGCTCTCTAAGTTCTACATTACAAATTCGAGAGCATTGAAACTTTGTCGAATTTATGCTGAATCTCTTCTGTATTAGGGAAGTCCTTGCCTATAGTAGCATTGTTTCATCCGTACTTTGTGGCTCTATAGGTATTTATTTTTCTCTTTCTTTGGTGGTTGGGTATTCGCTTTGTGAATTCCTATCTCCTTCGCGAGACAAAATACTCGTGCGAAGGAGGGTTTGAGGTACACTACCTTAGTGTAAGTAGCGTGGTTGTAAGAGGTTGAGTCACCCTCATTTTGTGGATTTGATCTACTAGGTAGATCGGGAAATCCTAAACCGAGAGGTTTAGATGGTGGTTTTTACCCGAGTTTACATTTCCACCTAAACATCCTTGTGTTCATTTGTGGGATTGCTTTTGTGAGATTATTGTTTATATTTTCGCATTATTTTCTTATCACGCACATCTCACCCCCATCCGTCAAAACCTACAATTGGTATCGGTGCAGGTTCTTGCATTCATGGAGTCACACCCGGTGAGATCATGGAGGGAAGAATCTTTACCACGAGACACGCGGAGGGGCAGTCTACCATCCGATCGCCCTACTTCGATAGGAGAAACTATGGTTATTGGAATTTGTGGATGAGGATGTGGCTTCAAGCCACAGACTTCACATTATGGGGATGATGCAAACCCCATACGAAGTCTTGACGAGACTTGAAGAACGCTACTCACAATAGCAGACCCGCGAGCTTTCACTCAATGAGAAAGAGATGAATGCGTTATTCTGTGCGTTAAGCCCGGAGGAGTTTAACCAGATCTCGTAGTGCACCACTACATGCGAGTTATGTCATACTCTCGAGGTAACTCATGAAGGACATCAAAGGAAAAAACTTCTAAAATTAATATTTTACCTCAAGAGTTTGAATCCTTTTATATGAAAGCTAATGAACCTTTAAGTGAGATGTACACTAGGTTCACCCTTATAGTGAACAACCTTAAGTCTCTAGGGAAGACCTTTATCGAGGGAGAGCTTCAATCAAAGCTCTTGCACTCCCTTGGACCAGAGTGGGAGTAAAAGGTCACCACCATTGAGGAGGCCAACCAAATAGAGGAGCTCAACATGGAAGACCTCTTAGGAAACCTCATGGCCTATGAAATGAAGTTGAAGCAAAGGAAGGAGACATTAGAGCCAAAGCCAAGGAAGATCCTTGCCTTCAAAGCCACATCGAATAGCGAGGTAAGTTTTGACAGCGAAGGCCTTAGGATTTTGTTTAAAAAATTCTCTAAGTTTTGCATGGATTCAAAGAAGAAGGAGCAAGATAGCCTCGTACGTTGCTATCATTGCAACAAAAAAGGACATCTTCGACCCAAATACCCTCTTCTCAAGAAGGAGAAGAAGAAAAGGAAGGAGAAGAGATACAAGAAGAAAGCATTCCAAGCCACTTGAGATGACTCGACCTTGGAGGAGGAAGAAGAGGAGGATTCGGAGACCAATAACGAAATCGCTTGCGTGGGCTTCATGGCCATTGCGAGTGATAGCGAGGATGAAGATGACAGCAAGAAGGTAAATTCATTTAATGAGTTGCAAGAAGCATTTGAAGAGCTATATGAACTTAGTAAATTACTAAAGATAGAGAATAAAAATTTGAAAAAGGAAACTAGTGTCTTAAAAAATGAATTAGATAATCTTGTTGCTAAAGGGTTAGATCTAAATGCCTTTTTTGATTCAATCAAATGTGAAAAGAATAGTCTTGCTTTAGATAATAGTGAAATAATTTTAGAGAAAACAAAATTGATTGAAGAGAATACATTGCTCAAATATGAAGTCTTTAGCTTGAAAACCAAAATGAGCTTTATGGAAAATGAGGTTGCATGTCTTAATGATAACTCTAATAATTTGATGAGTAAATTAGATACATTTTCTAATGAAAAAGTTAGCACTAGACAAAAAGTTAAGAAAGGCTCTCCTTCAAGGAGACCCGTTAACAAATCTGGATCCAAATTGACTTGGATATAGAAGAGAGAACTTGAATCTTGTTTTGTAGGTTTAAATGAAGATTTTAATGTAAAGGATTGGACCTACAATATGAAGAATGGTCAACTCAAATTGGGAGGACCAAAGAGTAGACCAAGAAAGAAGATAAGAAGACCAATGAGACAACTGGTGGGTGATCGAACTGCTATGTGTCAACCGTTCGATTGGAGATTGACACCGATGCTTGGACCTCCAAACTTCGGATGGGAGCCCCATTAATTTTGGCATCCACCTCAAGGGCCATTTTATTGGCCATGGTAAGTGAGGTAAACCCTTTACCCTATTCTTTTTAATAGCATTTAGATAGGGGGAGTTTTAAAAGTTCATATGCTATTTGTCCATCATTAAGGGGGAGATAGATATATATTTCCTATATGTTGGGACTCTTTTAGGACACTTAGGTAAATCCTAGAATAGAATCAAAAAATCATTATAGAATTCAAACAACCCAGTCAGACATCTAACCAGATCATCAGATGTCTGATAATGGACTTTAAGATGTCAGATAGTTTATACAGACGTCCAAAAACTTAGGATAGGTTTAGTGTTTTCTAATCTTTACTTTTAGACGATTAGGCCAAAGTCTAGATTTCTTACAAGAAGTTTGAGGACCTTGGCAGATGTCCAATTAGAGGATCGTTGGCCTCTCAAACAACATCTTCGAGGATTATCTAATTATCACATTGATATTTCTTTCGAGACATCCGCAGAGCCTTTCAGACATTTGAGAAATAGACGTTAGGCTAAATCTAACCCAAATCTACTTTTGTTAGACCCTTATAGCCATTTGTGCCTCGGGAAATCAATTCCTGCAAAGAATCCTCTTTCCAGACAACCAGACATTTTGTCATACGTCCGATTTGTCGTTTGACCAACAAACACTAGAACATTGTTTCGATCTAGTCAAAATAGGAAGAAACCTGTCTTAGAATTAGACGTCTGATATCATGCACAGACGTTTTAAAATGATCTGTTAGATGTCCGTCTAGATCCAACTCAAACCCAGATCATCAACCCTTCTAGAGTAGATATCCGATCTTCAGATCAGACGATGACCCAGACGTTTGACTATAAGTATAGACGTTCGAAAACCCTGTCAGACTCTTTAATGACCCTAATTTTGGTGGGATTTTGGACCACTCTCTTGAAACTTGTTCCCAACGGCTACAAGAGGCTTCCAAAGCCTTCTAGGCACCTCTATAAATAGAGGAGCACCCTTCCTTGGCAAAACACACCTTGAGAATCCATTTCCACATCGTTTGTGTCCAATAGAAGAGAGAAATTACTAAGAGAAGATCTTGCTCTCCAAGTTCTACATTGCAAATATGAGAGCACCGAAACTTTGTCGAATTCATGCCGAATCTCTTTTGTATTAGGGAAGTCCTTCTTGCCTATAGTAGCATTGTTTCATCCCTACTCTGTGGCTCTATAGGTATTTATTTTTCTCTTTCCTTTGTGGTTGGGTATTCACTTTGTGAATTCTCGTCTCCTTCGTGAGACAAAATACTCCCTGTGGAGAGGAGGGTTTGAGGTACACTAATGATTGCTCAGCAATCATAGGACTTAAATGACCTGAATTAAGTTAGAACTTAGCATAATTGTAGTGTAATCCATGCATAAACAACATACATTGCATCTTTCCTGTTTTATTTAGACATGCATAAAATAATGTTATAATGTATTGATTAGTGCATTATTTAGATTGTAGGCAATAAGAAGCTCAAAAGAAGGCCTGAAGTTGAATCTGAAGCAGGGAAGAAGCCAAAGTGCAGCAGAGCTGGAGCGGAAGTTTGGAATAAAGTTGTAAATAAAATAAGAATGAGGTATACTACGTTACCAAGTGGAATTTTAATGCTTAGATTAAATTATGAAGAACATTAGGACATCCCTGCACTCATCCCTGCACTCATCCCTAGCATTAGGACAACCTTATCCCTATCCCTAGTCTTTAAGATAACCCTATCCATGTCCCTATCCCTAAGCCACCTCCTTATTAGGCTAATTTAGCTGAAAAACAAAAACATGGACAGTGCTATCCAGGCCCTTATCCACATTATCCCAACTCTTATCCCCCTTCTAGGATACCCTTATCGCTAAACTCAATTTCCCCACTTCAGCCAAAACCTAGATAACACTATCTAGATTCCCACTATCCACTATCCCTATACTCAACCCTCTTATCCTTAACCCAATTCCCACCTTAGAATCCCATTTAGATCCCTTGATAGCCCAATTAGCTCAATTGGAGGTAATTGGGTCAGCCTTGTTCTAATTGGGTCCAGATGAACCTGATTAGGCTAACCCCAATCTAATTAGGCTCAAACTAGTCTAATTGGACTCAGCCCCAAACCCAATTACCTAGCCTATATCCAATTGGGTGCATTCCTACTTGATTAGGTGCACCTAAATCCAATTGGGTCTACCCAGGATCCAATTGATCCATCCCTACCTATTCAAGTCTAATTAGGCTCAGTAGAACCTAATTAGGGTTGGACCTGAATCTTATTGATTTAAATCAACCCAACCAAGTCCAATTGGATCTACTTAGTCCAATTGGCTAACCCAAGACCTTTCTAAGAACCTAATTAGGTTCTCACTAAACTCAATTAAACTTAGCCAAGTTTAATTGATCAACCATCTAGTAATAGGTTACACTTAAACCTATTTTTAGACACCTACATAGGACCAACCTAGACCTACCTAGAATTGGACCAAGTTGTCTACTTGACCACCTACCTACGGCTACACTTAGCCACACATTCACATACACACACACACACCCACACACACACATTCACGCACCATCTAGAGTCTTCTCTAGATGGCGCCACCTTTGGTTGCCAAGAATGGCAACCAAGGGAGTCCACTCTTAGATCCACAAAATGTGGAACTAAGAAGACCACTTACCCTCCCATCTTGATGCCATGATGGAGGTTCTTCTAGGAACTCCAGAGTTCTCTAGAGAGACAAGCCAAGGGTCTATTTAAAGACCCCTTGGATAGCCACAGGCTTTCAAATGGCCACAATTTTCATACCAACTTTCAAATGGCACTGTTCATTTGAAAATATTTGAATTGTGGAATTTTAAAAAATTTGTGAATTACAAGGAGGTCAAACTAACTTAGATTTGAAATTTTTCAAAATTTAAAAAGCGATTCCGAATAGCACACAAATCATATTTGACAAAAAATAGTGGGGTTTGAAAGCTTATCAAAGTAGCTTTCATTTCCATATTTTTCCTAAATTTTTGGAATTTATTTGACACTGTTTCAAATTGCAAAATCGACAAGGGGTCAAAATTCCAGATCTAACCCCCTGACATCTAAAAATTCATATTTATTCAGTTGAAATAGTAAAAATTTCAAAAAAATATTCTCTAGAAAGATAATTGAAAAAGAAATCTTCCTGTCAAATTTCAAATCAGCTGGATTTACATTTTGCAGTAGAGAATAATTTGAATTTGAGTACTAGTCTGCAGCACACTTAGAACTTGCATGAACCCTAGGCTCAACTTTTAGGGTTATATTCTAGAGACCACATTGGGCTGACCTAGACTTAATCAAGTCTAGTGGCTAGTCAGTGAGCTTGGTCACCCTGTGGACCACTCACCAAAAACCCCAAGTTGAAGAAAAAGGTTAAGGAAAAACTACCTAAAACATGTTAATTAACTTGAATTCGTTGTCATACTACTGGGTCATCACAACTGCCTTAGCCAAATATGCAGAGCAGAAGCAAACGATTGTGGCTTGGGGGTACTAAGGAACCAGAGGTGAAATCCAAAGGAAGAACCTTCCCCTTAGTCCCCTCGTCCAGATTGGCTGGGTTAGCTTGGGTGGTTGGGATTACTTGCAGTCGGTTGTATGACAAATTTTTCTTCATTAACTAGAATCTTAATGAAAAATTTGGTCACCTGACTCTAAGGACTACTTGATTGATAAGGCCTTAGCCTTGTCTGGCTTGGCTGCACCAACTTAGGGGTTGGTTGGTGTATGCAAGGAAGGAGGTCACTTAGACCTCAACTGGTTGGATCTTGGGAACCAATCCAAAGGAGGCAAAGATGATTCGTCGCATCGCCTGGACCATCCTCTCACCATTATTCTTCTGCTCTCTTAGCTGAGATGGCTAACCCTGGACCCGAACCTGGTCAGGATCTAGCAAATCAGGACTCGATGGCTCGCCTGGAAGCCCAGGTCGTCGAATCAGAGAAACGATATCAGCAGAATATTGACTGAATCTTGATGACATTGGATAGAATGCAGCATCCACCCCGAGGAGAATAGCTACGGAATTTCTACGATCCGGCTGTGCCAATTCTCGCACCTCAAGTCTAGATTCCCGCAAGCGGAGAAGCGTCCGAGTTGAAACCCAATGTAATTAGCTTGATCCAGAATTACTTCTATGGGAACTTGAACGAAGATCCATTCTAGCCTATAGAGGAGCTGAGTCGAATCGTGGAAATGGTTCGACCCAGGAATGTTGACCTGGGAATTGTTCTCATGAAGCTTTTTTTGTTCTCTCTTAAGGACAAAGCTTCATATTGGTTCAAGACCATCAGAAGGCCAATTGGAACCTGGGAGAAATTATGGCGTAAATTCCTGCAGAGTTCTCAATCGGTAGCACAAACGTGATAAGGCACGTGATTACGACTTTCTCCCAAGGACCTGGGGAGAAGCTACATGTTGCCTGGGACTGATTTCATGATCTCCTTAGGAAATGCTCGCACCATGGTGTGCCCAGATGGCACTTGGCTTAGATCTTTTACCATGGACTGGATGACACACATTGGTATTTGGCTGATGCATCTAGTGGTGAGAATTTCCATGCAAAAGACGAGAGCAACGCATTTGAGTTCGAGTCTTTAGTAGAGAATTCTATGAATGTCACGTCAATGAACCAATTCCAACGACCTAGACAGTAACGGGTAGGTATCCACAAGGCTCAGGCTAAATCAGCTCAAGCTGATATAGACATCATCACCAAGTAGCTGGACAAGGTGGATCTGCTAGGTAAGAAGCTCGATGAACTGATTCGAGCTCAACTTGATCTAGTTGAAAATTCTACTACATCTAGATCCTCTTATGCACCTTGAGCCCCTCCTGCTTGAGTTAATCTACTCACTCGGGATGCATCTTCTCCATATTCACAGGATTCCACATATTAGGATCCTGCGAATAACCTCGATTTAGTACCACAAAATTTGGGTTACGCACCGCATGATGATTTTGATGCATTTTCCCTAGATGAATATATGTCTTAGACATCATCGGCCTACAAAGACACCAACACTATTCAGGGATACGGGCGTAATAACCCATACTCGAAGACGTATAACCCTGGTTGGCACCAGCATCAGAACTTCTCTGGGTCTGGTAATTTGCAGAGACCACATCAAGATCCATACTACCTGACTAGGCAATACAAGAATACACAGAGCATGTATCTAAGGTAGCAGCCATTCTCATCCTAGCAGTAGTAATCCCGTTCTATATACTAGCCACTGCAACAAGCTGCCAGTCACCCTCCAAAGTGGGCCAACCCTTTAGAGGCATTAAAAGAGGAGCTGCAGGAATTGATGCGCAAGTCGACACAAGACAACTTGCAGATTATGAAGATGATGGCTGACTAGATACAGAGCATCCAAGATACATAGAACCAATTGTTGCAGGAGCATAGGACTCAGGGAGCCTTGCCCTCCCAACCTGTCCCAAACCCACGATATGTGTAGAACCAGGGCGGCCCACCTAGATTTCAAGCACCACAGGGACAGGCGCACACTATATTATAGGCGCCTCTTGTACCACCTGGTTACACTCAAGGCTAGTTGCCTTTATTGCAGAACCCTAATTACTCAGCCCCTTCCTCTCCTCCACCACCTCACGGACAGCATGCCGATGCGAAAGCTGTTTAATTAAGGAGAGAGAAGAAGACATACGAACCCCCAGTTTGGCAGGCAGGTCCTGATTTTTCATGCCCTTCCCTGCAGGATGGTTTGACTCCATCTCAGGAGCCACCCACGATAGATAAAGGAAAGAGGCCAATTGATCCTGAGATTTCCATCCCTTTTCCTTAGGCTTTGACGTGAAATGTAGCACAGAAAAAGGAGATGCGAAATTTTGAGGACCTGAAATCGATGTTCAAGGAAGTACATATTCAGGTCCCTCTCCTCAAGGCCATCGATCACATTCCCACTGTCGCTAGGTTCTTTAAGGACTATTGTACCCCGAAGCGACAGCAGAAGAATGGATGACAGGTGGTACTATCAAAAGAGGCTAGCGCCATGATTCTAGCCTACTTATCACCTAAGAAGAAAGACCTTGGTACTCCACTCATTTCCTGCTTTTTGCAGGATTCTCCATTTGATGGGGCCCTTCTTGATCTGGGTTCATCTTTCAACCTGACTCCCACTGCCATATATGATCAATTTTGATTTAGGGAGTTAAAACCCACCTCGGTTACTATTCATTTAGTTGATCGATCAGTGAAAACACCGAGGGGGGTGGTTGAGAACGTGATTGTTAAGGTCCGTGGATTCTGCTTTCTTGCGGACTTTTTCATTCTTGATATGGAGGTTCCTCCTAATCTCCATGATGCACTAATTATTTTAGGTGGCCCATTTTTGGCAACAGCCCAAGCAAATATTGACTGTGCATCCGAGTGTATGGAGATTGCCTTAGGAGAGGAACGGCTTAGATTTGATATTCAAGGCATCAAGGAACTTTGATTGTGATCACATCGAGGAGGATGGCAAAGTCGAAGAATCGGTACTTTATGGAAACATTGGGCTCCTTTGTGACGACCCAATGTCTCATTTGTCTTCACTATCAGGGTATCTAGACCTCAATCCACATGGGATTGAGGCCATCGAAATGCACATTTCTTCCCACAGATTCGATTGTTTGGGGTGTTCATCTGACCACAACACCCCTGACTTTGACTATCCTGATCCACATATTACTGAATCACCCTTGCTAATGCAGGAGGGCGTGACTCTGACAAATGGGTTTCCCATTAATGCAGTCATGACTGACTACGTTGCAATTGGTGAATCAGCGAGAATCCCCACATATCAGGATCATCAGATTTCCGCTAGTGATTCTACTTCTCCTACTCCCACTCCCACCTCTGATTTTGACCCACTCGAGATTGAACTGAAACCCTTACCTGACTCACTCAAATATGTGTTTTTGGGTGAAAGTGAGACATACCCAATTATCATTAGTGATCACTTAACCCAAGAATAGGAATATCAATTGATTTCTGTATTACATGTCCATAGGGCTGCTATTAGGTGGAGTATTGTACTCATCACATTTACACAGATGAGGAGGTGAAACCTTCGAGACAACCTCAAAGACAGCTGAACTCGAATATGCTAGAGGTTGTTAAGAAGGAAATCATCAAATGGCTGGATGCGAACATTATATACCTGATCTCCAACAGCCAATGGGTGAGTCCAATCTAGATTGTGCCCAAGAAAGCAGAACTCACCGTAATGAAAAATGATAAGGGCGAATCCATCCCAACCTACACTACAACATCATGGCGGGTTTGCATAGATTATAGGAAACTGAATACGACTACCCAGAAGGATCACTTTCCTTTATCATTCATTGATCAGATCTTAGAACGGTTAGCTGGGCGCAGTTTCTTTTGCTTTTTGGACGGATACTCCGAGAATAATCAGGTAGCAATTAGCCTGGAATATCAAGACAAGACCACATTCACATGTCCCTTTGGAACATTCTCCTTCAAGCGAATGCCCTTCGGCATCTGCAACACATCAGTGACATTTCAGCGTTGCATGATGGCCATTTTCTCTGACATGATTGGGGATTATGTGGAGGTGTTTATAGATGATTTCTCCATTTTTGGAGACGATTTTGCATCTTGTCTTGATAACCTCACTAAGATCCTAAAATGGTGTATTGAAGTAAACCTAGTACTCTCATGGGAGAAAAGCCATTTCATGGTGAGGGATGACATTGTACTAGGACATGTGATCTCAACTAATGGACTCGAGGTTGACCGAGTTAAATCAGAAATTATATCCCGATTACCTTCACTAGCTCGGTTAAACAGACCAAATCGTTTTAGGTCACGTCAGATTTTACTGAAGATTTATATGTGATTTCTCGAAAATCGCACGCCCATTGACAAATCTCTTGGTATTCGATGTTCCATTTGATTTTGATTCCTCGTGTCTCAGTGCTTTCGAGACTTTGTGAAGTGCTATTTCTAATTCTCCAATTCACCAACCACCCGATTGGTTGCTTGACTTCAAGATGATGTGCGACGCATCTGATTTCGTCATCGGGGCCGTTTTAGGCCAATGTTGGGAGTGCCAACCTTTTGTTATATACTATGCTAGTAAGACACTGAATGAGGCTCACTGTATTATACTATCACTGAAAAGGAGCTATTAGCGGTAGTATTTGGGTTGGAGAAATTCCATTCATATTTGTTGGGGTCCAAGGTGATAATTTTCACAGACCACTTCGCCCTGTGGCATTTGTTGGAAAAGAAGGATGCCAAGCCCCGTCTAATCAGATGGATCCTTCTCTTGCAAGAATTCGATGTTGAAATATGTGACAAAACAGTAGCACAAATGTTGTGGCAGATCAGTTATCTAGACTAGACCCAGCCACATTCCATGTTCCCTACCTATTTCAGATCAATTCCCTGATGAATCTCTTTTGACAATTCATTTTGTCAAGTTTCCCTGGTACGTGGATATCGCGAATTATCTTGTCACAGGAAAGATGCCAGCGAATTTATCCAAGGACCAAAAACTCAAATTTATATCGGAAGCCAAATGCTATTTCTGGGATGACCCTTTGCTCTTCCGCATTGGAGCAGATCAGATTATCAGGCGATGCATCCAAGATTCTGAGATCTCTAGTGTGTTATCTTTTGCCATAGTGAAGCCTGTAGAGGTCATTTCTCAGGTCAAAAAACTGCTGCAAAGATTTTGCAGTCGGGATTTTTCTAGCCAACCATCTTCAGAGATGCACATGATTACGCCATATGTTGCAAGCGATGTCGGTCGGCCGATTCTATGACCAAGAGAGACATGATGCCTGTCCAACCTATCTTGGTCGTAGAAGTGTTCAATGTATAGGGCATAGATTTTATGGGCCCTTTCCCGAATTTGCATGGCTTCGAGTACATACTCCTCACCGTTGATTATGTCTCGAAGTGGGTTGAAGTCATCTCGACGAGATGGGCTGATCATAAGATTGTCATTTCTTTCGTACGAGAATACATTTTTGTGAGATTTGGTGTACCCTGCGCCCTAATTAGTGATGGGGGAAGTCCCTTCATCCACGCCCATTTTAGGTCATTATTAAAGAAATACAGGGTACATCGCCGTATAGCTACCCCGTATCACCCGTAGACCAATGGGTAGGCCAAGGTGTCTAACTGTCAAATCAAGCTGATTCTCCAGAAGTCAGTTAGAACAAATAGGAAGGACTGGTCCGATAGATTAATCGATGCACTTTGGGCATATTGGATCGCATATATAGCCCTACTTGGAATATCACCTTATCGTATGGTATATGGTAAGGCCTGTCACCTTCCTGTTGAGCTGGAGCACTGCGCCTTTTGGGCGGTGCAGAATGCAATCTTAACCTCGATGCGGGAGGTAAGGAAATGAAACTCTAGCTTAGTGAATTAGAAGAAATCTGGTGGGAGGCCTATGAGAACACATCAATCTATAAAGACAAAACCAAGGCCTTTCATGATCGCTACATCTAGAGGAAGGACTTCACTCCCAACCAGTGAGTCTGGTTATTCAATTCATGCCTAAAATTCTTTGCGGGGAAACTCAAGTCCAAGTGGGCTGGCCCGTATATCATGATTCACCCCTATTCCAATGGGGCGGTCCAAATCATGGACCCAAAGTTTGGGCATGTTTCTACAGTAAATGGCTAGCACCTCAAGCCATTATAGCCCAGGAATCTCCTCCTACTAACGAAATCATTCATTTTATCGAGGATGTGTGATTGAGTTTTTGCTCAGCTGGAGGCATTAAACTTAGCACTTATAAATAACATTTGATACCTTTCTATACATACATATTTTCTTTTAGCATATTTTTCTATATATTGCATACCGTCAGGTTGACCGATGCTGAATGAAAATTCAAGAGCAATTCCAGGTGATTTCTACCCACTTACTCCCTGTCGTACCTTATTTTCTTTTATATTCATGCATGAGGACATACAAGAACTTAGGCATGGGGGGGTAGATACATCAAAATTGAAATTCTTTTATGCCAACATTTAGGAAAACCTCTAAGTAGCACGTAAATGTACTTTAGGGTCCTAAATTTAAGAATAATCAACGCTTGCTCCGGCGAGCTCCAGTGAGTCAAACCAAGCTCTATAGCCTGTAGAATTTAGTGTGAAGCTCCAGATCAATGATTTGAGGTTTACTGATCATGTTGAGACATTTTATTTGAGATTTTAGTGTCTGGAGTTCCTGTTAGGTCTTCATCTTCTCCAACTTCGGCAGAGTTGGAGATGTCTGACAGTTAGGTTTAAGTCGCATTTAAGAGGTCTAAAAGCTTCAGTATTGTGCCTTGAGTTCATTTATATGATTCAATCACTGAGATAAGCTTTGATTTATCTTGACGAACAAACACCTTTCGAAGCTCAGGTGACGAGCTTGGAACCCTAGGAACCTTAGTTGAAACATCAATCTAAGGGCCTGAATCTGTTCCTATGATTGAAGAGAAGATGTTTAAGGTTTTAATTCCCTTTGAAATAGCCAAACTCAGAAAGTCAAAATTCAAGGCTTTACAGTCAACCCTGAGTCTGATCCTTGGATTCTGGATTCAATTAGACAGATTAAGGAGTTTAATTTGTTGCTGGGATGATTGTGAATGATTTAGATGAGATTTGAGTGAGCTTTGATCAAATTTTTGGTAGAAATTGATTTCTGTCAGTTTGGGTTGATTTTGAACCCAAACTGACGACGGTAGTTTTGTGATGAGATTTGAATGCAAAATCTACCTAGATGGATTTGTAACAACCTCTAGAGGTTGTTTGAATTGATTAATTAGGTTTGTAGCTGTCTATTAGGACCTTTCAGAGTGTGAATTACAGATCTGGAGTTTCCTGAGAAGCTTTTAGCTTCTGCACTTTTCCTAAAGCTCCTGAGAGCTTAATACCTCCAACAGCTGCGGAATTAACCTCTGAATCCCTTTAACACTACATCTGGAAGTTAAAGTCCAGCCTGTAGGACTTAGAGCTGAAAAATCCACTCTGCAGGTCATTTTAGATGTCTAAACACAGGACCTTTGCCCTTCAAATCGAAGAGCTTAACTTCCCCTTTGTATCAAATTGACACTTCAATTGTGTAGAAAAACTCAAGAGCTTTCCAACAAGCTTTTATTTGAGTGGAATGGAGCTCTGAGCTGTCTGGAATCGTCATTTGAAGTCTGGACTGGGTGGGGGAAACTTAGTCTCACCTCGGTGGAACTTGAGCAGCTGCATGGGTATAAAATGTTTTTGTGATATGGGCTCCTCAGTCGACAGTGCATGGTGCAAGGAAACGAATGAGCATGGGGCGTGTGCATGGGCTTGGGAGGCCGTGAGCTGGATGGGCTCGAGACTATGTGAACCGAAAATAAATCAAAATTAAATAAACTAGGCTTGGACCTAGTAGGGTCTGGTCCCACCCTGAGAGGGGTGCTGTATATCCCCGACCGGTCCAAGCCACCAATAAAAAAACCTAATTTTTGGTTTAAATAGATAAACTGGTTCGATTCAGAAAGAAGGTCTGCAAGAATTCTGAAGGAAAGGATGCTAAGGCTCAGAGGAGAAGGAGAAGAAAGAGAGAACTCGTAGAGAGAAAGGAAGGTTGAATAGGCACTAAAGGGAAAAGGCAGAGAAGGAAGAGAAGAAAGAAAGAAAAGAAGACATGTAAAGAGCTTGAGAAAAATTAAAGAAAAAGATTAAGAAATAAGTAAAAAGAAAAGAGAAAGAGAATGAGAAAGGTAAAAGAAGAAGAGAAAGAAAGAGGCTGAAGACAAAGAAGAGAAAGAAATGGTTTAATTTCTTGCATTTTTTAATTCCTTTTGATTTTAATGTTGTAATAAGGCATATTTCTATTAGTAATACTTTCTATTGCCTTATTCTCTTGAAATAAAAAGAAATAAACATGTTTACTTGCTTGTTAAAGAAAATCATTTGTGTAAATGTGTTTTCTTATGGAATTTTGCATATTCTTTTAATATGAAATCATTATGCAAAGTTCATGTTCTTAAAATAAACTTAATTATACTTTCAATGAGTAGCTTAGACTTAATGGTGAATTCTAAATAAGCTATGCCTCCCAGCGAACGACCTGGACCCAACTAGTTAAAAGAAACAAAAATCTAAAATGTTAGGTTAACTTGACCCTATCCTACTCAATCGACACAAATTCAAGTTGACCTAAGTTACTTTCTTCTGCACATAATTAAGTATAATTAACTGTATTGAGAAAGTGATGCATCATGCCGCTGGCACCGACCTCCTTGCACACGACCTCCTCCGTACGTGTGTCCCTCGTGCACCGGACCTCGCAAGAGTGTGCCCGATCGTTGTGTCCTCCATCGCACGACCTCGACCTCCTCGCACGCCCTCCATCCGGCCTCCATTTTGATCGACCAACTTTGGTTCGATCTCGGTACATTCTAAACCTTGAATACACCATCCCTTTGGATTTTTCTTGTGTTTAAAATGTGCTTTGACTTACTCTCACTTTTTTGATCTTATTTTCGTATTTTTTGTTGCAAAATCTTGTAGCATACGTGAGTTTATCAACTGGTTAAAAACCTTTTTTTTCCGGTCTGAGGTCTTTTGGTCAACCAAACCATTTGGTTGATCGACCAATCGTCCGGTTCTTTTTTGGTCTACCAACCAACATTTTTGATTGACCAACCGTGTTTTTTCAGTACCTCACGATGGCACCTAAACATCCTCGAGGCACTTCTAGTCATTATGATGATACTTTCGATCGCTTTTTTATTACTAAGACTGCTCATGATTGATTTTCTTTGTTTTCTAAGTTCTCTCTACATGTCAAATGACCTATTGATTTCACCTATTTAGAGTCTATCTTCCCTGGGATCCGCAAAAAATTTGCATACCATCAGATTTTACATCTATTTAAGCAGAACTTTTATGCGGGTTCCAAGCATAGCCACATTCCTGGTGTTGATCCCTTGTCCAGTCACCTATTTTATGCCAATCTCAAAGATATAGGTGAAGGCTCCAACATCGAGTTGACCTCAAACATCTACGGGATAGAAGTTCTGGTCAATGCAGACGTTGTAACAGAGATTCTTGTTGTCCTTCTATTGGACCTACTTTTCTTAAGTTGATCAGCAGACTCAGTCCGATACTATCAGAGAGACCCTGCTCACTCCCTCTCATTTTGATTTGGGCCATCTTGCCAAGTCAACCTTTTTCCGTCGTTTGCCTCGCTTTCTGAATCGTGTTTTGTTGTGGAACTTTATGTCGAAGTCCACATCTTTTGAAAACTGCCCTGGTATAATGCTGATCACCCTCTGTGCCTTTATGAAGAATAAACGGTTCAATTGGAACCATTTAATTCTTTATCTCATGAGTAAACCACCCAGCGGCTCCTTCCAGTTTGGGACACTTCTGTCTCATATCTTTCTCCATTTTAGTGTACCCATGGACACTAATCATAAATAGTTTATCACTCGTGTCTCCATTTTTGATAAACTCACTTATGCGAAGATGGAGCAGGATAGGGAGCTCGTGATGAGGGTGCACCACAGGAGCAGCAGCAACAGGAGCAGACCACAGTACCTCCTCCTTTCCAGCCTTATGAGCACTTCACTGCGACTTGTCCCCCTCCAGTGAGACCATCACCATCTTTCTACGATTAGGACTAGAGCCTCTTGGACAGACAGATTTCAGGAAGGGACTTTATCACTATTCAAGATGTGACTGCTGGCATTTCTTTGTTGATGCATAGGCAGAGAGAGACAGACATGGTTATGATGAGGCATGGGCATCAAGTATCAGATTACCTGAATGCTCAGAGTCAATTTTTAGATAGACTTGGAGAGTTTGTTCATAACATTCAACAGCAGCTTCACCGACCTCCTCGACCTCATCGTTCGACTACCATGCCTTCTACAGCACCTCCTCCTACTTCATCAGCTTCACTAGCAGTACCACCAGCTAACCAATTGATCACTCCTCGCAGGACATCCAGGCATTCGACACCATGTTCGTCAACTCAGCGACGCGTTTGCCTTGGTCAGCCTGTATCTTCTGAGATATCAGACTCACTGGATCTCGAGCTTGATACCGATCTTCAGAGCACCATGGATGCATTTATGGCATCTTTAGATGATTAGTTGTTATATTTGCTTTCATTTTGGCATGTATCAGTTTATTCTAGACTCTTTTATATGTTATCTTTTCTAGATATTTTGTTATGATGTTGCATGAATATTATCTCCTTCAGTTTTATATTCTCTCAATGCATGATCTTATATTGATGCTTATATTACTTGTTAGGGGGGGGGTTAATTGTGAAATAACCAGCAGCACGTTTACTTTTTGCTGAAACAAAAAGGGGAGATATTATGCAAAGTTATTTTCAAATTCATAATTATAATTTTGTTGTCATAAAAAATGAGGAGAATGTAAGCACCTCTGTTTTGATGCACCAAAATTATGTTTATTGCTAAGATTGGCAGTTCAGGACTATCTTTGATTGAAGCCTCTGTTCAAGACACAAGTTTCGATAGTTGATAATGTGAGTCTTTTTCATTTATTTGAGTCTAGTACTTTATTGTAGGGAACCTTAAATAAAACTCAAATGATTTTTTCGCGTATCTTTTCAAATCTAAATTTTAGGGTTATTGATCGACCAGACTTATTAATTGATCAACCAAAACACTTTGATTGACCAAGCTACTTGACAGATCAAATCAGTCCATTTTAGAAAGTTGAGAAAAATCCTATTGATCGACCAACCAAGCTAATTGATCGACCAACAAGTGATCGACCAACATTCTTAATTGATCGACCAAAGTACTTTTGGATTGACCAATTAACCTGAACTAATTGACCAATTTTATTTCCTATTCAAGCAAAACTTTTTGTATAAATAGAGGTCGTACGCAGCCCATTCATATACAACTTTTAAAGAGAAACACCGTTCAAAAATAGAGCTTCTCATGCTTATTGCAAAAGGCTTTCACATCTTGTTCTTCATACTCTTCGAAAGCACGATGGCTTGAACCTCTGCGAAAAATTGGTTTGATCATTTATTGAGGTTCCATAGAATTCATTTTATTGCTATTCTATTTTGTTGTTTTGATTTACGGATTCTAAGCCTATTTGGAAGATCCGTGGTTGTTGTTTAGAAGGGTTTGTAAGAGGTTGTTCCACCCTTGTTCAAGTGGTGCGAATAGTGGATTGACTAGCTTGTACTAGTCGGAAATATCCTAAGCTAGGAGGCTTAGGTAGTGGTTTTTACCTGGATTGGGTTTCCACTATAAATCAGGTGTACTCTGTGCATGAATCTCTATTGTCTTATTTTTTAATCTGACTTTTATTTTTTAAAGCAATACTATTCACCCCTCCCTCTAGTATTTAGTTGTGATCAACAGGATATTCTCCAACCCTCACAAATCACCATTTTTAAACCTCTCATCTATATTTTTGACCCATTGATTCTGAGATACAATTTGCTACTAATTGAATATCTTTTTGAGTAGATCATTTATTCATTGCATATCATCCTTGTGCTTAATTATTGTGCTAATTTATTTATCATATTTTGACTAGTGTTTGAATTCCATATTTGCGCCCTGCGAACGACCTCGGAACTCATGATTTTTTGAGCACTTAAAAATTTTAATGTTGTTGATTCTATTTTCTTCACTATACTACAATGCATTTTACCCTACTAAACTACGATGATCTTCCACATCAACAGTATCTCGCAAGTAGCTTCGTGATCTCTCTTTCTTTCTCTCTTCCTCTTTCTTTCATTACTATGTTTTTATGCTATTTGTAAGTTTTCCTCTAGAGTTCATGTGTTAAGCCTTTCATGATTAACAGTAAAGAGCATTATTCAATGGAAATCTTGTCTCTCTTTATGTGTTTTTATTAGAGTAGAATAATTGAAAGGTTTTAAGAATTCCCAATTTTCCTTCCCACGAACGACTCAGGACTTACCAAATTCTGAACTATAAATTTATTTGATTTGACATGTTTTGCAACTACAACGATAATGTAAAAATCCCTTTACATAAATTCGCATCGAACAATCTCTGTGTAATCTAATGATACCACGTAGCATAGTCATTTGTCACCATGGCTCCATCAGCATTTGATGGAACAATCTACCTAATCCAATGTTTTCTTGCATTCCAACCACCTATGTGAACTTCATGCTCTGATCTCCAGTCAATGCCCTTCTTGCCTCTAGGGTCAATGGCATGCCTTATCAGTGTCACAATCTGCTGGGGGCATTGGCGACCATTGAACTGCCTCATAACTCAATTTGGGATGTGATGCTCCACTATATGGAAGTGCACCAATGGTACATGGGCATGCCAAATCTCCCGGCTGGCTAAGCAATATTAAGGAAGCTGTGCTATAATATCCTCAGTGTATGGCCTCCAAACAACCTAAAATAAAGTGAAAGTAGGGTGGCATCTTAATTAACATACTTACAAACCTAATGATGTATAAAATGTGAAACAAATTTTGTTACCTGATTGGGAGCCTATATATTGAAAGCATCTCGATATGGATGCACAACATGCGTCCGATGCTCCGTAATCTCGAATGAAGCACCCTAGCGACATGCTAGTGGCCTCCCATTCCATTCTGGTCGATGCTGTACTATAGGAGCGATATGGGGGAATCGCTCCCTCACCCACAACTGTAGTAGGATAAGGCAACCACTGATCTATCTGGTCACATTGCAGGAAACTCTACACAAGTTCCTACATTTCAAGGATATACAATAAGTCTATCTCATAATGTAAATAGTAACTGTGAAGGAAAATAAAAAAAAATTAAATAACCTATATAGGAATGCCAAGCAAGCAGATCCCCAATTTAGCCATCCAACGGCATCAAAATCCTGAAGCAGTGGCAAATATGTAAGTGAAACCAATGTACCAGATTTGTCGGGGAAGATGATTCCTCCTAGCATTTGTAAGATGTACGCTCGTGCGTGCTATTGTACTGTCTCATCATTGGCATCTTCTGGTAACTCTCCAAAATTTTGCCTCAGCCAACATAGGTTGATTTGGGAACCTTTCAAGTTTGGTGACTGACGTCCAAGCAATTGTTGGACAAGGCTAACCAATTTCTACTCATATCACTTGAAACAATAAATTTAAAAATATTAATTAGCATAAATAACATTCCAATATATGTGCTACAATTATTAAAAGCATATTGAAAACAATAGATAGAAAGATTTATTTCTTGGAAGCAGTAGCAGCAAGCGGCATATAGCAATAGCTTGCAACAGCAGCATTTGCTAGTAGGCATATACAAGGTATTGAATCCATTTTGGCTTTGAGGAAGTTGTCTCCATTTTTGTCTGCAAGATTTGATGTGTGGAATTTGTCAACTACAAAAGAAATGTCCTGCTTCTTTTGAAGAATTTGAAAATAAAAATTGTAATCCTTTTTCATTGGTGCACATAGATGTGAGGGGCCTTACAAACACCTAATCAATTGATGGCTATCAATTTTATTGATTACTCTTGTTGCACATTTATCTATTTGATAAAAAATAGAATGGACATACCTTGACACCTTCAAGCTTTATTGCTGAGATGTCAATTTCAAAGTAGAATCAAAGTCGTCCAATTTGATAGATATAGGAATATATAGATGGCAACTAAATGAAGTTTCTTGAAGGTGAGCATTATACAAGGCAGATCATAGTTTTCTCTATAAAATGGAGTGATTGAATGAAGAAGGATGTATCTTCTTGAGGTAATTCGAGCACTATTATTACAAACTAAGTTGAAGTTGTTTTGGCTATTACCTATTTGATAAATAGGATGTCAAGTTGTGTTCTTGGTGGGAAGATCTCAATATCATTCCTTTTTGAGAAGAAGGAATCTTCAACTCTCCCTTCAAAGGTTTTTAGTTTTGTACATTTCACATATATTTTGACTCTTGATCAGACAACTCTTGGCCTAACACTTGATCCTTTTCAAAAGAAGTTTGGCTATAATTATGAAGACAATTTTCAATTTCTGAGTGACGTGGCTTTAAGGGGGAATGGTTCCTCTAGCATGAATCTTGGGTTCTACTATAATAAGCAAGGGAAGAATGAGGAACATGCAGACAAATATGAATCTAATAAAAGCAGGCTTGAAGAAAGTACCAAAAATATATGATATCAAGACGTAATTCTTCCACATTCCTCAACCTAGATCCACATGTCGATCAGGTTGATCATGACTTGACTTTGACCTTTATTCACTAGCACCCACTATTGGTGATGTTATAGAGGTAACGAAGAGAATATTTTTATTCCTTTCAGGTTGGGAGTTATAGAGCACACGTTGTATCCTATTCATAAGTATGTGGCTTTTTCTTGGTTGAGTCCTAATTGTAGATGTTCTTCATTGTGATATCCTTAATCCTAAGAATGAAGAGAATATAGTAGATAGTTGAAGGATGGGATATACAAAATAAGTCTCTAGCATCCACATGCTATATATTGGAGGTATATTGAGCATTGCAAGTATCATTGTGTTTCAGGACAAGTTAGTGATATTATTTTATACTAGACTGATATATTTCCTTGGTGGTTTACTTTAGGGAAAAGGGCTTGTAAACTCCTATCCTATGACACCTTTCATATTGCACAAAAGGCAGTATACCTGTGACAACGTCTACATCAGTAGGTAATCCCATGATGATAGTGACGTCCTCTAGTGTGATCATAATCTCTCCATGATGCATATGAAAGGTATTCATCTCTGGTCGCCATCTCTCCACCAATGTAGTAATTAGGTGCCAATCCAAAGAGTTGAAAGGAAGCTGCAGAACAGAACCTAACCTGGCCCACTCGATATATGGTTGTATCCTCCCGTGAGGTTGATTATGATGTAATACAATCTCACACTTGTGACACCTAAGCCAAGTATTGCCCTACAAGGAACAAAAGAAGAATGGATTAATATGTGCCTAGAATAAAAAGATATAATTAAAGTAGCAATATCATTTACACATAAAGCCCTCCCAAACAAAATGTGAGTGGTGTCCCGACTGACCCCACAAAACATGATTATTGATTGGTCCCAAATCCATCTACACACATGTGATATAATTATAATATGTAAAAAATGGAAATTCATGTAAACAACTATAAGAAAACAACATTCCTAAACATGCATGTAAAATATATGCATTATATAGATTTTATCGTACATTATACATACCAGGAGAATTATGACAATGTTTCCTATTGTGATCAATCCCTCCACATAACCTACATTTATTTAGATTTGTGGGTGCTTTTAGATCTTTACGTTGTCTTTTACTTGGGAACCGTGAAAGATTGGGAACGTCTGCAGGTGTAGATGGATTCTCTGCATTTTGTGCATTTGTTGTCTCAGAAGCAACTATAGTTGTGCAATTACGCTTAGTGTGGCCAAGTCCACCACACTTGCTACAATTATTTTGTTGTGATGTCTCTCTTAGGTCCATCTCATTGTGTATGCATCTTGATTTATGGTTGCCATGTCCACAACTTCCTATTTGCAGCTGGATAGAATCCCCCATCATAGCAACTCAATTCTGCTCCCATGTATAAAAATTTGACATGCAATCATCGACATTGAGATTTCTATGGGCCATTACTATGCAGGCAGGGGAGCATGGGATCCTCCAAGTCTGCCACTTATTACATGAACATGTTCTCAAGTCAAGATTGACTGTCAAGGTCTTGTCACCCTTCATGCTGGACTCCGTTGGTCGCTCACCTATCACAACCTCAAAAATCATTTCATGGTACCATTGAAATACTTCGATCCTATGTCTTCGGGAAACTAATCACCATCTTTCAAGTTCTTCTTGGACCATGTTGTGTAAATTTATCCTCTATTCACGTTAGTTGTAGCCTCAGCTCGACATTCTCTAAAGTACTTAACATAGTTATGAAAGTCTTCTTTAGTAGTACAGCAACATGTAAGGATCTCGCATCTTTCAAGATCGCAATATAGCACTCGCCCACGTTGGATGTCATGTAGCCATAGCTATAACCCCCATTGTAAGCCCGAGTCCACAAATCAAGTGTCAACAAGTGTCAATGAATGCCTAATAGAGGCGTGTTTCACGTGTTTGAAATCGGGGTTACGAGTAACCTGTCGTCGTAGTTGCAAAACTCATGAAAAATATAATTTATACCGAAACTCCAAGGGAGTCCCGGGTCGAACACAGGGAGGCGACGTTTACTTTGTATGAAAACCGCACTTCGATTTGTTTCTTTTTGGTGTTTTAGGGTTTTGTTATTTTTTTATTTTTGAAATAAAATGGCAATTAATCACAGGAGAGAGATGGAATCGAATATGATATATTGCATGAATGTTAATTACAATAATCTAGAAAACATAAAAAGAGGGGGAGGTGAGAAGAAATCTCCCGAAGCGGCTGTTCAGCGAGACGATGGTGCCTGGAGGAAGCTCAGACGAAGGAGTTGGGAAGCAGGACGACAGAGGTGAGATGCGGGAGGATGTCGGGTAGAGGAAAGCTTTAGTGCAGCTCCAGAATGGAGGTGAGAAGGAGGAGATGATTTGCTACTGGAATGGAGGCAGGAGGATGGCTCCAAGGTGACCTATGAATGGGGATGGGAACATGGAGGAGTATTTGGTGGGGCAGAGTTTTGTTACACTAATAGGCACCTTGGGAGCTTGAGAGCAAGCTCTAATAGAGCGTTGGTAGGCTTCTAGAGCTTGGGAGTAGGTGGGAGTAGAGTAGGTAGAGATGGCTTGGAAGGGAGGGGGTGTAGGTCCTTTTATAGTGGATGAAAAGAGGCTAGAATAGGCATGGGACCATTAGTGACTTCCAGGACATCGCTGTAAGTGTCGCTGTAGCTAGCTTACGCACGCAGCTGGCCTTGCTGGCATGCAAATAATTTGCGATGGCTGTAAGTGTTGCTGTATGTCCAACTCAGGCATCGCTATAACCACCTCACGCCTGCCCATGAGATCCAATGTCCCTCCATCATGCGTGCAGATTGCGTGGAGGGCCTACTGGTGTGCACATTGGCATGCGTTGGCGTATGCGCATGGGCTGTTGGTGCGCACTGGCATGCCCGCTGGTGCGTGCTGGCACTACGCTGCCACTGCTACTGCATGCACGCACACCCAATTGACAAAGGGGGGTGCTGCGAGTCTCGAACCTGCGTCTTGCATCTGCGGAGAGGGTGACTCACCGTTTGGCCAAGAAGCGCTTTTGGTCAAGTGTAGAGTGCTGCTAACACGCAGTTTGGGCACCCCTCAGCCGTTGGATTGAGATCCAACGGCTGAGACCCCTCCATGCGGTGGGCTTGGGGATGTGTCGGTTCAAGTGGGGTGGCCTGGATGGTGCCAAGTGGCTTCATCTGGGTTGTCCATATTCTTCTTCTTGTGGAGGGTACTACAGAGCTCCGATCGGGGTGATTCTCATTGTGACGGACTGCGATCGTCGTTCTGAATCCATTCGTACGGTCGGATTCTTCATCTGAAGCCCGTAAAGATGTCACCCTACCTCCTGGCCACATAAAATGATGGAATTAATGTATATAATATACAACTATCCTAAATGCAATGCAATGGATGTTATGAAGTATTTATAACATGATATGCAATGCTAAGCCTAAGAACTATCATAAATAAGCATTTTTTCATGACTTCATGTGTGTTTATCATACCCCCACGCTTATTTTTGCTAGTCCCTAGCAAAATTAGCCTTAATGCTATTTATAAAAGTAGAATTAGGATTCGATCTCTTAAGCATAATTTGTTGGTTATTTTAGGAACTTTCAACCCAAGACCTAGTTACGAAGACTCAACAGTGCCCAGGTGTCTACAAGAATGTAGGTCGTCCAAGCCCTCGCCTTATTTGAGAAGAGAAGGTACAAAAAAATTTTTTCTTGTTTTTTATTTTTTTTTACTTTTGGAGTTTGAGAGTTTTGAGATAACTTTTTACGGCTACCCAATTCACCCAAGACTTGAAAAGGACTCTAAGTGCTAAGCATCTAGTGAAAAGAGTGAAAGACTCACTAGGCTGCCGTTAAAACGGACTTTGGGTTTTTACGACCCTAGGTGACCTTGCCTAGAGGTTTATCTTTTCGAACAGTAGCTTTCTCCCTACTTTTATTTATGGGGTTAACACAAGGGCGAACCCAGTGTATATCTCCCCGGTTTATTCTACTTCCCTGCTTCTTCCCTAAGTGTTTTGGGAATTATTGTGCATTTTTTTGTGAGCTGGGTTCTGGACAACCGGCCAATGGGCTGTTACCTACGACAACTTGCCAGCCATACTCGTGCGGTGAAGTGTGATTTTTTATTATTTATTTTTTCTCCTTTTTCTATTTTTTTTCTTTTTCTCTTTGTTTTTTAAGTAGGTGGCTTCCCTGATATAAGATTTACCTAAAGGCAATACAATGAAAATGATCTTGTGATTGGGCTCTGGACAACCTGTCGATGAGCTGTCACCACCAACAACTTGCCAACCATACCACCCTAAATAGTTCAGTAGTTACCCAATTTAAGAAGAAATCGTCGAAAAGTGAGTCAATGCAAAAAAGTGTGTAGATGCTTAGGCTTAAAGTCCCCCCAAATCAGAGGGTAGGTTGATAAGTCATATACTTATCACCCCAATTTATTTACCAAATTAAAATGAATTTGAATTGACGAGGACTCGAGTCTAACTCCACATTCGAGTGAACACCCGGGCTAATTAAGCCTGAAGACCTGAAGAGTCTAAGTGGCTAGGTCTTATCGTATCATTTCCTAAAGTTAATAACTTTCAAATGGCTAAGTTCTCTTCTCTTGATTCTTCTTTTTTTTATCATTTTGAATTTTCAATTTTTTTATAAGAAACTAAAAGAAATTCTATGGAGTTAACAAAATGATCTTAGGAATTGATTATCCACCCCCTCATGACTAAATGATGCAATGTCCTCATTGTAAAAACAAAGACATGAAAAGGGCGAAGTAAACAAAATTTCACCTGAACATCGTGAGAAATCCGGTCAGCTCCGCAGAGAGCGTGAAACATAAACACGTTATAAATTTAATGCCTTCTGCTATGCATAATATACACACAAAGAAGAAATTAAGAATTCATAAGTGCGGGTCAGAATCAAAATCAAAAGGTTGATCCTGAAACCCGTCAGCAGAAGATGTCTACAGACGTGGACCAAATTATGATGCAGACTCATGCCCCACGTTTGAGTGAATCTAAGGTTTTGGATGAAAATCACCCAGAACCAAAGGTTTTTAAGCTTGTGGGGATGGGCCTGCGATTTTGTGGTGTGCAACCCAGGACCAAAGCGTCGGACAAAGGGTAAAGATGGTTCAATAGGTTCAGATGTCCTCTTAACATTCAGCTTAGAAAAATAATCAGTTATTTCGAGCTTGGGTTGCATGTGAAATATATCGTAAGGGTCTTCATAGAAAGTAGGTGATTTTAGGTCAACTGGAACCCTCAAATCCAAAATCAAAGTTCCCTCAGAATTAGCTTCCCAGATTTTTAATTCCAGCTTCCTATCCTCCGAAATCAATGTTTCCAGGACCTCCGAATCATTGTACACCCCATCTAAAGTACCCAAGTCCAAAAATCATGGCTAAATCAAGATTGACTTGGGCATAATGATCTCAAAAGTCAGCTCTTCGGGGTGCGGATGAGGAATGGGGCTATTGATTGAATCTTCTAGTAAATGAGGATTCGAATCCTCCAAGTTAGCCCCAACCGAATCCAAATCTTCAATGAACAGGCTATCAAATGGTTCATTAGATTCCTCAAGCCCATTTGTCTCACTAAAATCATCTTCCTTATACTCAAGTGAGACTTCACTAAGAGATTCTTTTCCCTCAGAGTCAAAGAATTCATGATCCTTATTTATATATGTCTCAAAATCGATTGTCATTTCCTGGTTCAAAGAGATATATTTTTCCTCGCTCCCTGGCTCGGGGATCTCGGGTGATAAACTCAGTTCATCCTCAAAGGGTTGCTCTAGACCAACCTGGTCATCTCCAATCTCAGAATATGTATCCCCTCCGACAGGCACCTGAGCGGGTTCAGACATTGGCTGTCCTGAAGGGGGTTCATCTTGAGAATCAACCCAAGATTTGACTAGGGCAACCACAAATTTCATCCTCAACCTTGATAATTTCCAAGGAAGAAACTCACCTATGTCCCTATCCCTAACACTTTGGAGCAAATCAAATAGAGAACTATTAAGTTCATCAATCATTTTGATCATAGGATCCAGTGCTTCAGTGCATGGTGTTAACTGAGCTTCTAAAGATTGTATAGTGTTCCTCAAATTAGCCAACACCCTATCCTGGATCCGGTTCACCTGAACCGACTGGTTCGGTTCAGGGTTGGGTGGGTTTGGGTTCAATCTAGGGGATTCAAGATATCAAGGTTCCCGGGTCCCTCCCTGATAGTAGGTCATTTCAGGTTGTTTAAAGGATGGTGGTGACCTATATTCAGTGGAATACTAGGGAAGGTAGGTGTTATAATCATCATATCCTTCTTGGTTGTAGATCAGGCTAGTTTGATCATCAAAGGATCGAGATCTATAATCATTGTAGCTCTGGGAAGGATAGTAATCATAGTCTTGTTGTCCAGGGTTAGGCCCTGGACACTAAGGTCCGGATTTATATCCCCAATCAAAGTTATCTTGGCTAGTGGATGGGTAATTACAAGTCAAGTCATGTTACGACCCAATTCCTGAAACCCTATAGGACACTAGAATCGGACCGACTCGACTGATCCCAAGGCCCAGTCATCCAACGAGAAAGTAACCGAAGAGCAGTAAAATAAATCACATTCTCCATGCAAGTAACTAATAGTAACAAAAGTACAGCAGTAAAGAAAAGAACTACAGTACATACCACCACAATAGTAGAGAATTAAAAACAGGTATAGAAATATGAAGTTTACAATAAAAGAGTACAAAGGTGTAACAGAATATGCACTGCTACAGAAAATGGTACAACAAAAGTACACTTACTGGGCTCTACTAGGCCCAGCACCCTCCGCAGCCGTAGGCTCTAGCTGCTCAACACCTGGACCTGAAAAAGGTGGTAAGTACGACACGTCAGCAAAACACTGAGTAGAGTGGCAACCAGCTAGCTAAGAAAAACAGTAAAGGTAGACAGGTAGTTGTTGTTTTTAATTTCTTTCTTTATTTATCTATTTACTCTTTCTTGGTTTATTTCTTAGATTTTTCTCTTGATCTCGAATGTTCCTCATGGGAACGATCTTGATTGCAGTCTTTTCCGAAAAGTAGAAGTAGCGCGTGGTTCTCTCCTGGTCAAGAGAGTCCCCCGTGGTGGTCCTACCCTCAGTCAACCACCCTAAGGTTGTTGACAGACGTAACGGTGACTACGGCACGCGTGATAATGCACGGGTAGCTACCGCGCACTGGCACGCGGTCAGTCCTTTCCGTTAACGGGTGCACCCAAAGCAGCACGGAACCAGTATAGGGCAGAGCCCTCTCAGTAATAGGGCTCCAGCCCCTCCACAGTAACCAAACAGGGGTCTTGCCCCTCCACAGTCCGTGCACCCTCACCTGACTACTCTGGTTTGCCCAGTGGGCCTAACAAGTCGGTGAAGGACGGCTAGCTGAACCCCGGGGCCCGTGGGGTGGCTAGCTCCCTCCATACACTAGTAGCTCTCCCCGGTACGGTGTACACGAGGGTTAAAAGTCAGTATAAAGTGGCCAGACCTAACCTCGGGTCCCTAGGGTGGCTGGCTCCCCTCTGCACTAAGAGGTAACATGTGCTTTCCTTGGTACTACGTACCCAAGAGACAACAAACTTTCCCATTCACTTTTCCAGTTCCATTCAATTTATTTCCAAGAGTTCCACTCCTAATTCCCTGTAGGGTTCATGCTCATGTTTCTCAGGCCAAGCCACACTAGGTTTCATCATTTCAGGTTTATTTGCATATAGTACGTGTTCCAACATTCAACTTCTTTTCCTTTCCAATTTATATACAAGTAGCTCATATTTAATTTCAACCAATAGAAATTACATGTAACAGTTACTAGCAACAGTACTCTACATTTCACCGGCAGCTGTTATCCAATTACAGACAATTATCACTATTCTATCTACTTATCCAAGACTGCAATTCAGACATTCAAGACATTCGTTTCAGTGTTTCTGTTCCTAGGATTCATGCCACACCCTAAGATCTATCATTCAATCTAGTTTTCAGGTCCTAGGATTCATGCCAGACCCTAGGATCTATCATTCAATCTAGTTTTCAGGTCCTAGGATTCATGCCATACCCTAGGATCTATCATTCATTCTAGTTTTCAGGTCCTAGGATTCATGCCATACCCTAGGATCTATCATTCAATCTAGCTTTTAGGTCCTAGGATTCATGCCATGCCCTAGGATCTATCATTCAATCTAATTTTCAGGTCCTAGGATTCATGCCATACCCTAGGATTTATTGTTTATTTTAGATATGCATTAATGTTTGTAATTATCTAAGGGAAGCCACTCTACCCGCAAAACCAGGAGTAATGGGGGTATGACCGGTAGGTCCACGTGCCTCCGCAACCCCTAAAGCCGCAACAGAACGATGTCCTAACATGAGGATCAATTATAAGGAACCACTCAGAATAGATTAAAAGTATTTCAAACAAGTAGAGAAACTAATTCTGAGAAGAACAGAATCTTAAATGTGGAAATCAGACCTCGAACAGACCCTAGACGGTTCAAAAATGACAACTCTGACTCAAATTAGACATTTGGAACACCTTCCAGACGTCTTAAAAAGTGGTCCAGGTCATACCTCACTCTACGCTGCTCTTCAGACGTCTAGGGATCCTGCTGAATCGTCTGGACCCAGTTCTAGACGTCCAACCATCTCTCCGGACGTCTAGAAGCGCTCTTCGCCGTCTGGTGCCTTGCCCAGACATCTGAACTGCGTGGGAGGGTGTGTCCCCGCGCCTTCCCGAAACGAAGCCTGCACACACAATGAAAACTTCCTCAACACGACACGTCTCAGAACCTCGGCGGAACGGCTTGCATGGCCGCATCCGCAAAAGGAGGTACAGGTGGAATTACGTACCTCTCAGTCATCTGGAGCTCCCTCCAAACGTCGCTCACGTCGTCTGGATGTAGGTCCAGACGTCGGATTCTGGGAAAAATTCCCAGAATCAGAATCTCCTCGTCTTCTTCCCACTGCGCGCGACCTCGCCACGCAACCGCTCGTCCGCTGCTCTGCTGCAGTAGCGTCGGGGAAACCTCCCCGGTACACACTTTGCCTTACACACGTCGGCAGGCCTTGAGCTTCTCCGGCGAGCGCTCTCTTCCTCGCGACACGTGCACTCTCTTCTCTTCCCTCTCACTGTAGTTCTCCTCTCCGCTGTTGCACTCGCTCGCAGCTGCTGCTCGCTCTCACCCTCGCTGAAGGACGACGGGGGATGGAGGGATGTGGGGTGGCGAACGAGGGTGAGGGAAGGGGTATTTGTAGGAGTGGGGGGGGGGAAGCATCTGCAGGTCTGCAAGGAAAAAAGGAAGAGAAGAGGGCGGCAAGGCTCAGTTTGCGTACGGCACGCGCATAGACTTGCGGTCGTACGCACGTAAAAATTCATTTCCAGACGTCTGGACCAACTCCCAGACATCTTAAAGTGTTTTGATGTCATGGTCTTAACAACATAACAAACTCAAAGGAAGTTTCACCCCTGAAACTTGCGCTAACTAGGGTGCGGAAAAAGAACAATATATGCATAACAAACTTAAAGAGGATCGAAGCTGGTCCGAAAGGATGTACCCTCAAAGAGCTCTGGGTACCATTCCCGTATCGCCGCCTCAGGCTCCCAAGCAGCCTCCTTGTACCGCTAGCTCCTCCACAAGACCTTCACCAGGGGTACATGCTTCCGTCTTAAATTTTAGACGGCTCTGACAAGAATCTGCACTGGCCGCTCGGGGTAGGTCAGGTCGTCACCCACCTCGACGCTCTCGTGGCTCAGAACGCGACTGGGATCAGCGACGTATCTCCTGAGGTTGGACATGTGGAACACATCGTGCACACCAGAAAGTTGGGGAGGGAGGGCAAGCCTGTGAGCAATGGGTCCAACCCACTCCAGGACCTCAAAAGGTCCCACGAACCTCGATGCGAGCTTCCTTCTCACCCCAAACCGCTGCAGGCCCTTCATGGGCGAAACGCGATGGAAGACGTGGTCCCCAACCTCAAACTGCACCTCTCTACGTTTCTGGTCTGCATAGCTCCTTTGTCTGCTCCTGACAGTGCGGAGTCACCTGTGAATCTGCTCGATCACCTCCTATCTTTGCCGAACCAGCCTGGGGCCAATCTCCCACTTGGTCCCTACCTTAACCCAACTCAAGGGTGCCATGCCAATGCTCGAGTGATAACCATTATTATAAGCAAATTCTGCCAGGGGCAAGTGCTCCTCCCAAGAGCCCCTCCAGTCCAGTACACAAGCACGCAAAATGTCCTCAAGTGTCTGTATCGTGCATTCAGACTGTCCATTCGTCTGGGGGGTGGTATGCCATACTGAACCTCAATCGTGTCCGCAAGGCCTGTCGAAACTCAGCCCAAAACTGGGATGTAAAACGGGTATCCCGGTCGGATACGATCTCCCATGGAACTCCGTGTAGACGTACCATGTTGTGGATATACCTCTCTGCCAACTGTGCTGGTCCCAAGGTGACTCGGATCGGCAAGAAACGTGCCGTCTTCGTTAATCTGTCAATGATCACCTAGATTGCGTCGTGTCCTCACTGGGTAACGGGCAAGCCGACCACCAAATCCATGGTGATGCTCTCCCACTTCCACTCTAGCACTGGAAGTGGCTGCAATGGCGCTGCAGGCCTCTGATGCTCGGCTTTCACCTGCTGGCACCCTAGACACTGCTGTACAAATTCACCCACATCCCGCTTCATTCCCCTCCACCAAAAGTCGCATCTCAAATCATGGTACATCTTTGTGTTTCCGGGATGTATGGTGAACCTGGAATCGTGTGCCTCAGTTAGGAGCTCTCTCAACAGTTCCTCGTCCCTGGGAACGCACAGGTGTCCCCTCATGCGCAGCACTTGGTCTGTAAAGGAGAAGTCCCCAAGGTCTCCTGACAGCACCCTGTCACGCAATGATTGTAAGTATGGGTCAGCCATCTATCCAGTGATGATGCGGTCTATCAGCTCTGGCCTCGTCTGTCGTGTCACAGTCACTGCCCCACAGTGCCCCGTAACTCTAGGGGTCGCCAACTGCCCATCTCCTCCATGAGGCTTCAACTCTGCACCTGTAAACTGGCCAAGTGGGCGGGCGCCTTCCGGCTCAAGGCGTCAGCCACCACGTTGGCCTTTTCCGGGTGGTACGAAATGCTGTAGTCATAATCCTTCAGGAGCTCCAACCAATGTCTCTGTCTCATGATGAGCTCCTTCTGATCGAATAAGTATCTAAGGCTTTTATGATCTGTGAAAATCTCTAAGGTCTCACCGTACAAGTAGTGCCTCCAAGTCTTTAGCGCGAAGACGATAGCTGCCAGCTCCAGGTCGTGGGTAGGGTAGCTATGTTCATGGGGCTTTAGTTGCCGCGAAGCGTAAGCGACAACGTGACCCCTCTGCATGAGCACACCCCCTAATCCCTGCAAAGAGGCATTTGTGTATACA
This sequence comes from Thalassia testudinum, assembly GCA_037157565.1. Lineage (NCBI taxonomy): Eukaryota > Viridiplantae > Streptophyta > Magnoliopsida > Alismatales > Hydrocharitaceae > Thalassia > Thalassia testudinum. The sequence goes on from JAZHRO010000002.1 coordinate 97,311,594, forward strand.
ACGAACCTGCCACTACTGTCTAGGATGGTGAGCACGGGAACCGAAGTTAGCCTCTCCTTCAGCTCTTGAAAACACGCCTCACAAGCGTCTGTCAAAGTAAAGGGCACGTCCTTCTAGGTCAGCTGTCTCATAGGACGTGAAATCTGCGAGAAGCCCATGATAAATCGCCTGTAGTAGCCTGCCAGTCCCAAGAAACTGCGGATCCCAGTAACAGTATGCGGTCTCTCCCACCTGAGCACTGCCTCAACCTTTGCTGGGTCCACCGCCAAGCCATCCCTGGAGATCACATGGACCATGAAGGTCACTTCCGCCGACCATAACTCACACTTACTGTATTTGGCGTACAGCCTACGTCATTTCAGTGTGTCCAAAACCATCCACAAGTACTGTTTGTGCTGCGTCTGACCTCGAGAGTAGATGAGCACATCACCAATAAATACCACCACGAACTGGTCCAAGTATAGTCTGAACACCCGGTCCATCAAATCCATGAAGGCAGTGGGGGCGTTGGTCAGTCCAAACGGAATGACTAAAAACTCGTAGTGTCCGTACCGGGTGCGGAAAGCTGTCTTGGAGACGTCTGTCTCCCTGATCCTCAACTGGTGGTATCTAAACCTCAAGTCTATCTTGGAGAATACCGTGGCACCTCGCAATTGGTCAACAAGTCGTCAATCCTGGGCAGCGGATACCTGTTCTTGATGGTAACCCTATTCAGCTGTCTGTAGTCCACACAAAGGCGTAGGGTACCATCCTTCTTCTTTATGAACAATACCAGGGCTCCCCACGGAGATGCACTAGGCCTCACAAAGCCCTTTTTCCAGAAGGTCCTGCAACTGAGACTTGAGCTCTCGTAGCTCAAGTGGTGTCATTCTGTACGGTGCTGTAGAGATGGGGCTGGTTCCCGGTACCAGTGAGATCTCAAACTCGATCTCACACTCGGGCGGTAGTCCTGGCAACTCATCTGGGAACACATTGGGGTACTCTCTAACCATTGGGATACTCTGAAAGTCTGCCACAGGACTAGGCTCTGCTACCACACAAGCTAGGAAGCCCTCACACCCCTAGCTCAACAGTCTCACCGCCTGAGGTGTAGAAATGCACCTGAAGCCTTCGTCCATTGCTTGCCCGTGGAACTCAAAAGAAGGCAACTCCGGTATGGATAAGACGATCTTCCTCTCAAAGCAGTCCACCAAGGCGTGGTAAGCAGGTAGCCAGTCCATCTCCAGAATAACACCCAAGTCCCCCCATTGGTATCACGGACAGGTCAGCGGGGGGAGGGGGGGTGGCGTTCCCAACACTGACCCCACAACCTGTACTACCTCCCCAGCTACAAACAGCTGCTGCCTAGGTTTCTGATTTCCACTAAACCCCTAATGGAGTGCTATCGAACTCCAGAGTAGCAAACAACCCATGGGGCAAGAAGGTTCATCGTATTAGAAACAGGAATTACGTACTCCAAAAAGACCAAACCTTGTAACCATACCTGTCGCCGTATAAACTGAAGCTATGATGTCTCCGTGAGTCACGACGTCGCGACACTCCTTGGTACTGGGAGCGAACAAAACAGGTAGGCCCGGGGTAGAGCTAGTGATAGTTGGCCGGTATCCTCCTCATGGCGACTATCCTCCCTCACGCACTTGGAACCCATGACCACCCGACTGGCCCTCAGTGCTCGAAGCGATGAGCATCTGCTATGCTCCAGCCCTAGATGGGCAGTCCCTTCTGAAATGGCCTAGCTGGCTACACTGGTAGCAGAGGGGGACTCGACTCCCTCTCTCAGTAGGTCCCTACTAGCAGCTGGGCAGGGGTCCAATGCTGACAACTGGCCCCAGTTGGGGCTCCCCAGAGGCTACTAATGGCCTAGCAAAGCGCGACGGCTCTCCTGCGAGCGTCACGTGCCTCCCTCGAGCTCTCCTAACCTACCTAGTGTGACGGTGGAAATCTCGTTCCATGATAAACTCCCTTGTAGTACCCTCGAAAGAGAGATGAGGGGGTGGCAAAGTGGGTGGAAGCTGAAATTCTTCTCAAACCACCTCTTGGATCAGATGAACAAGGTCCGGAGATGGTATGCTCAAGAGAAGAGAAGGGGTAGCATGTGCTCCAAGCTCGACATGTCTGTCCCGCGAGCCTCGACCTCGGCTGCGCCTGCGGCCCACCCTCCTGGTTCCACGTCGAGGCATCTCCTGCAAGAAGATGCAACACAAAACAGGAAGACGTCAAATCTAGCCGATACTCAGCAAAAGAACCTCAGAACGGATGTCAAAAGGTACGTTGGGGTGGTTACTCTAGTTACAAGTATGTGAATTGGTTATTTTTCCAGCTAGTTGGTTCACTTCTCGGGACGACCTTGCTCTGATACCATCTTGTTACGACCCGATTCCCGAAACCCTACAAGACACGAGAATCGGACCAATTCGACTAATCCCAAGACCCAGTCGTCCAACGAGAAAGTAACCAAAAAGCAGTAAAATAAACCACATTCTCCATGCAAGTAACTAACAGTAACAAAAGTACAGCAGTAAAGAAAAGAACTACTACAGTATATACCACCACAACAGTAGAGAATTAAAAACAGGTATAGAAATGTGAAGTTTACAATAAAAGAGTACAAAGGTGTAACAGAATACGCACTCCTACAGAAAATGGTACGACAAAAGTACAATTACAGGGCGCTACTAGGCCCAGCACCCTCCGCAGCCGTAGGCTCTGGCTGCTCAACACCTGGACCTAAAAAAGGTGGTAAGTACAACACGTCAGCGAAACGTTGAGTAGAGTGGCAACCAGCTAGCTAAGAAAAACAGCAAAGGTGGGCAGATAGCAGTTATTTTTAATTTCTTTCTTTATTTATCTATTTACTCTTTCTTGGTTTATTTCTCAGATTTTTCTCTTGATCTCGAATGTTCCTCTTGGGAACGATCTTGATTGTAATCTTTTCCGAAAAGTAGAAGTAGCACGTGGTGCTCTCCTGGCCGGGAGAGTCTCCCGTGTAGTCCTACCCTCAGTCAACCACCCCAAGGTCGCTGACAGACGAAACGGTGACTACGGCATGCACGATAAACGCACGGGTAGCTACCCCGTACTGGCACGCAGTTAGTCATTTCCGTTAACGGGTGCGCCCAAAGCAGCATGGAACCAGTATAGGGCAGAGCCCTCTCAGTAACAGGGGTCCAGCCCCTCCACAGTAACCAAACAGGGGTCTTGCCCCTCCAAAGTCCGTGCACCCTCGCCTGACTACCCTGGTTTGCCCAGTGGGCCTAACAAGTCGGTGTAGGACGGTTAGCTGAACCCCGGGGCCCGCGGGGTGGCTAGCTCCCTCCCTACACTAGTAGCTCTCCCCGGTACGGTGTACGCGAGGGCCAAAAGTTGGTACAAAGTGGCCAGACCTAACCCCGGGTCCCTAGGGCGGCTGGCTCCCCTCTGCACTAAGAGGTAACATGTGCTTTCCTTGGTACTACGTACCCAAGAGACAACAAACTTTCCCATTCACTTTTTCAGTTCCATTCCATTTATTTCCAAGAGTTCTACTCCTAATTCCCTGTAGGGTTCATGCTCATGTTTCTCAGGCCAAGCCACACTAGGTTTCATCATTTCAGGTTTATTCACATATAGTACGTGTTCCAACATTCACCTTCTTTTCTTTTCCAATTTATATACAAGTAACTCGTATTTAATTTCAATCAATAGAAATTACATGTAACAGTTACTAGCAACAGTACTCTACATTTCATTGGCAGCTGTTATCCAATTACAGGCAATTATCATTATTCGATCTACTTATCCAAGACTACAATTCACACATTCAAGACATTCGTTTCAGTGTTTCTGTTCCTAAGATTCATGCCGCACCCTAGGATCTATCATTCAATCTAGTTTTCAGGTCCTAGGATTCATGCCATACCTTAGGATCTATCATTCAATCTAGTTTTCAGGTCCTAGGATTCATGCCATGCCCTAGGATCTATCATTCAATCTAGTTTTCAGGTTCTAGGATTCATGCCATACCCTAGGATCTATTATTTATTTCAGATATGCTTTAATGTTTGTAATTAACTAAGGGAAGCCACTCTACCCGCAAAATCGAGAGTAATGGGGGCGTGATTGGCAGGTCCACGTGCCTCCGCAACCCTTAAAGCTGCAACAGAACGAGGTCCTAACACGAGGATCAATCACAAGGAACCACTCAGAACAGGATAAAAGTATTTCAAACAAGTAGAGAAACTAATTCTGAGAAGAATGAAATCTTAAACGTGGAAATCGGACCTCGAACGGACCCTAAACAGTTCAAAAATAATAACTCTGACTCAAATCGGACATCTGGAACACCTTCCATATGTCTTAAAAAGTCGTCCAGGTCATACCTCACTCTGTGCTGCTCCTCAGACATCCAGGGATCCTGTTGAACCGTCTTAACCCAGTTCCAGACGTCCGACCATCTCTCCGGATGTTTGGAGACGCTCTCCACCGTCTGTTGCCTTGCCTAGACGTCTGAACTGCGTGGGAGGGCATGTCCCCGTGCCTTCCCGAAACGAAGCCCGCACGCGCGATGAAAACTTCCTCAACATAAGACGTCTCAGAACCTTAGTGGAACGGCCTACATGGCCGCATCCACAAATGGAGGTACAGGAGGAATTACGTACCTCTCAGTCGTCTGGAGCTCCCTCCAGACGTCGCTCGCGCCATCTGGATGTAGGTTCAGATGCCTGATTCTGGGAAAAATTCCCAGAATCAGAACTTCCTCATCTTCTTCCCATTGCATGCGACCTCGCCGCGTAGCCGCTCGTCCGCTGCTCTGCTGCAGCAGCGTTGGGGAAACCTCCCCGACACACACTCCGCCTTGCGCACACTGGCAAGCCTCGAGCTGCTCCGGCGAGCGCTCTCTCCCTCACAGCACGCGCACTCTCTTCTCTTCCCTCTCGCTGCACTTCTCCTCTCCGTTGCTGCACTCACCCGCAGCTGCTGCTCGCTCTCACTCTCGCTGAAGGACGACGGGGGATGGAGGGATGTGGGGCGGCGAACAAGGGAAAGGGAAGGGGTATTTGTAGGCATGGGGGGGGGGGAGCATCTGCAGGTCTGCGAGGAAAGAAGGAAGAGAAGAGGGAGGCGGGGCTCAGTCTGCGCGCGGCACGCATGCAGACTTGCAGTCGTACGCATGCAAAAATTCATTTCCAGACGTCTGGGAAGGCGTCCAGACGTCTAACCAGACGTCTGGACCAACTTCCAGACGTCTTAAAGTGTTTTGATGTCACGGTCTTAACAAGTCGGGATAGTAATCATCTTAGGGATAAGTGGTGGTAAGAGGGTAGGATTGGAAATGTGTGAAAGGTGTGGAAGGATACATGGTTGAATAGGAGGGAAATCAAAAGAAAGAAAGGAGCCCTGCAATACAATCAACCAAGCTTGTCCTTATGTGGGTAGCCTAAAGACCTATAGACTCCCAGGACCCTTCTTGAAATTATAAATGATTTGGTCTACTTTTATCCAATCAATCCAACCAGTTAGAAGGAGGGACTGGGGAGAAGGTTCTTCCTTTGGCTTACACCTTCGGTTCCTAGTGTACCCCCCAATTGTGGTCGTTTGACACTACTTCCCTAGCTAGACATCAGATGGACCAGCAGAAGCAGATTAATAAAAAAAAATCTCAGTCTGAGCCCTGAAGAGCGAATCAATCCTTAAGGCCAACATCTACTCGATTTTAATTAGGCTTAGGATGATTGTGCTCTTGGAATGTGATGGGCCCTTTAGATGGGTTGTTCCCTTAATAATTGATTCAATGTGTGTGCGTGCACAACCAAGGTTTGCAAACAAGGTGATTTGATGATGTGTCTTTTAGGGTTTAACCTTATTTAGTAGCTTTTAGGGTTTAATCTTTAGGTGTATTCAATCAAGGTTTAGTAGAATACTCCAAGTTTTGAAAACACGGGTAATGATATGTTCCTTTAAAAATAAAAAATAATGTGGAGTACCTGGTTCAGCCCTAAGAATCAACACTGGCAAGTTACTTGCTGGATCAGTTTTAGATTGAGTGGTGCGGCCCAAACAATTCAAGCAATTGGCTTATTGCACCACTTGATTAAGGCACACAAAAAGTCTTAACCTAATTAGATTTCTACTCACTTATTTATGTGTTGAGTTAAGTGTACTGGGTCCACAAGTCAAATCCCAGTTAAGTGGTAGAATCGATATGATTGTGCGCCTTAGGGTGAGAAGTTGTGGATGTTAAGTGTAGCTTTCAGGAAATCCCGCAAGAGAAGAGAATATTTTTTTTCTTTTTTTTCTATATATGCAGGGGTGAGATGAGTGGAGGTGGCAAACAAACAACCAAATCTATCCTAGGGTTTATAAAAAGCACCTAAGGTGATTTGGGTTTGAGTTATTAGTGTGGTGAAATGAAATAGTGGGTGGGGAAGTGGGGGACACTTACAAAGTACTCTACCCGCACTTTACTCCGGTCTACCGCACTTGGATCTCCATGCTAGGGTACCTACAAGATAATAGATCAAAGACAAGAGGGGTTAGTGCTATGTAAATGCAAAGAAGCACAGAAAATAATAAACTAAATTCCGTTGCCTCCCCGGCAACGGCGCCAAAATGATCGAGGGGTGTTTCGCGTGTTTGAAATCGGGGTTACGAGTAACCCATCGTCATAGTTGCAAAACTCGTGATCAAATATAATTTATACAGAAACTCCAAGGGAGTCTCAGGTCGAACACAGAGAGGTGACGTTTACTTTGTATGAAAATCACACTTCGATTTGTTTCTTTTTGGTGTTTTAGGGTTTTGTTATATTTTTTTGTTTTTGAAATAAAATGACAATCAATCACAAGAGAGAGGTGGAATCGAATATGATATATTGCATGAATGTCAATTACAATAATCAAAAAAACATAAAAAGAGGGGGAGGTGAGAAGATATCTCCCGAAGTGGCTGTTCGGCGAGACGACGGCACCTGGTAAAAGCTCGGATGAAGGAGTTGGGAAGCAGGACGATGAAGGTGAGATGCAGGAGGATGTCCAATAGAGGAAAGCTTCAATGTAACTCCAGAATGGAGGTAAGAAGGCAGAGATGATCTGCTACTGGAATGGAGGTGGGAGGACGGCTCCTAGGCGACCTATGAATGGGGATGGGAAGATGGATGAGTATTTGGTGGGGCAGAGTTTTGTTACACTAACAGGCGCCTTGGGAGCTTGAGAGCAAGCTCTGACAGAGCGTTGGTAGGCTTACTAGAGCTTAGGAGTAGGTGGGAGTAGAGTAGGTAGAGATGACTTGGAAGGGAGGGGGTGTAGGTCCTTTTATAGTGGATGAAAAGAGGCTAGAATAGGCATAGGACCATTAGCGACCTCTAGGACATCGCTGTAAGTGTCGTTGTAACCAACTCACACTCACTCACGGACGTAGCTGGCCTTGCTGGCGTGCGAACAATTAGCGACGACTGTAAGCATCCTTGTCGGTCTAGCTCAGGCGTCGCTATAGCCACCTCACGCCTGCCCACGCAATCCAACGTTGTCCCTCTATCATGCGCGAGATTGTATGAAGGGCCTGCTGGAGTGCACGTTGGCATGCGCTGGCGTACGCGTGCACGCGCTGTTGGTGCACACTGGCGCGCTCGCTGGTGCGTGCTGGCGCTGTGATGCCGCTGCTGCTGCATGCATGTGCACCCGATTGATGAAGGGGGGGCGCTGTGAGTCTCGAACCCGCGTCTTGCATCTATGGAGAGGGCAACTCACCATTTGGCCAAGGCGTGCTTTTGGTCAAGTGTAGAGTGCTATTGACGCGCAGTTTGGGCACCCTTCAACAGTTGGATTAAGATCCAACGGCTGAGATCCCTCCATGAGGTGGGCTTGGGGATGTGCCGACTCAGGTGGGGCGGCCTGGATGGTGCCACGTGGTGCCATCTGGGCCGTTCGTATTCTTCTTCTTGTGGAGGGTACTACAGAGCTCCGATTGGGGTGATTCTCGTGATGACGGACTGCGATTATCTCTCTGAATCCATTCATACAGTCGGATTCTTCATCCGAAGCCTGTAAAGATGTCGCCCTGCCTCCTGGCCATGTAAAATGCAGGAATTAATGTACATAATATACAACTATCCTAAATGCCATGCAATGGATGTTATGCAGTATTTATAACATGATATGCAATGCTAGGCTTATGAACTATCATAAATAAGCATTTTATCATGAATTTATGTGTGTTTATCAATGCCTCTAAAACCAACCAAGAGCAGTGTCATCTAATTCATGACGCTTCTCCACATATTGTTGACACTTTAGGTTGTAGGTTTGAAGTGCAGCAGCATACACAAGTTTCTTCAAAGAGTTATTCTTGAACACCTCATTAAAGTTTCTTGCCACATGACGCATACAAAACCTATGAATGACTAATGGAGGAAGCATTCCCACATCTTGATCCCACCAATGTTATTTGAAATAATGCATATAGGGCCCTCCCTACCGTGAACGACGAGATCTTTGACTCGTTTAAGTAACCACGACCAAGTTTCTTCCCTTTTTTCATCAACCAATGAAATGGCACTAGGAACTATGTGATTGTCCCCATCCATGCTACATGCAACCAAAAGCTTATGCTTGTACTTTCTATAAAGATGAGTTCCATCAATACTCATTAGAGGCCTATAGTAAGTGAATGCTTCGATGCACGGTCCGAATGACCAAAATGCTTTCCTTAAGATGACATGTCCATGTCTAGATGGTCTCATATCCCACTTGTAAGCAATCTCAGTCCCAGGTGTTGACTCCTTAATTGCTTGCAATAAATGAATCATTTCATCGTAGGAGTCATCCCAATTCCCATGTACAATCTCCACAGCTTTTTGCCTCGCATCCCACAGTTTCGTTTTGCTAATTTGACAATTCCATTTCTTATCCAAAACAACTTTTAACTGATTGACCCTAAACTTCTTAGGATCATTAACATATTCCACCATGTGTTGCGCCATGAAATTGCAATCTATCTGTGGATAGTCTATGCCTTTTATAGCATCGCATGTATGTGGTCCCTCAATGATGGCTACTGTGAATTTTCCATCAAATTTTCTTAAATGTGCTCTTAGTCTCCATTTGCAATCCTTTTCCTTTTAGCTACATTCAATTGACCAACATTTTTTATCAGACTCACATACAGAGAAGCTGTAATGGTTCTCCACGTGGTATGTCTTCACAACAAACATCAAATCTTCTTTGCTCTTGAAGGTCTTCCTACGACATAATGCTCCACCAGTGTGTACATCGTCAATGCTATCTTCATATTCGATAAATCCTGAACCAATCGAGATGTCGTACACATCTGGCACTTGCATTTCGTTCCTTGCAGGTAAAACAGTGGCATCACCATCTGCCTTAGCATGCACATAATCAACATGTCTTTCCTCATCATTAGATTGTCCATCTACCCTATCATCTGTTTCTTCATCTAAATCAAGCGGATGAGCATTTTTTTCTCACTCAATCTCCAAATCTTCTGCCTAAACAACACAACAATCAATCATTGTAGTGGATGGCTCGGGAGAGAGAGGGTGCACTTCATGATCAATGGTTATGTGTTGAGTGGGGCTAGAGGTAGGTTGTGACTTGTTATGTAAATGACTAGAGACAATAGCAGTAGAGGCATCGGTGTGGACAACGAGTTGCACATTGAGAGCAACAATACTCTTGCATCTCGAAATAATGGAGGTATGCTCGACCTCAGTGGTAAGTGGAGCCTCAGTGGTTGGAATAGAAATACGTTGCACTTTAGTCCCCATCGGAGGATTCAAGGTTGGATCAGAAGTATGATGAGCATGGTTATTAATTGTAGAGCCCACTATACCTCTAGGGTTTATGTTGAGGTTTCAGCCGATCCATGCTTCTCATGCCTTTCAATATGACTAACTTCATTGATCTTGATGTACAACTTTGGTAGATAAGTTTGACACATGTTCTCCACTAGACCAAGTATTCCATTAACATCACCATCATTACCAATCGGAGAAAGGGTATATGTCCATTTTACATTTGGACCACAACTTGTGATGATGGGAAACCTATGCTCTATCTTGAAGTCATGTGTCAAAGGATCAAGATTAAGCCTTCTGATTATCTTATCCTTAAGCTTCTCAAATTCCAACTCATCAGTTGAAACTCTTAGATTATTGTAGAATTTCCTATCATATCCAACACTATCTTCTCCGTCAATGACATTTTCATAAGCATACAACAAGCATAAGATACTACGAACCATTGTACTAAACCTGAAATAATTCAAGAGACATCACTGCCCAAACCAAATTCCTAATCAAAGAAAGTAACATGAATTTACCAACCATAAATAATAAAATATGTGGAAAAAATACAAAAATTCAAAAAATAGTCAGGAAAATCATCAATACATCATTTGAAAGATATGAATTTAATTAAACACAAATATAATCTAAAAGCATATTTTATTAGATCCACATTTAACTCCTTCTTGTAGAGCTAATCAAATCTACATTAATGGTTGACTTTTCACCTAGGTATTCCCTTTAAAAACTAGTAGATACCCTTATAGTCTTGCATAACCCCATTAAACATGAAAATGAAAGCAGTTCGTATAAATTTTTTCCAGTCTATAACAACCTTAAACTACATACCTGATGGACCATCATATTTGGGAAAGAAAGAAAAAAGAGAGGATATCATCTCAATAATTTTTTTAGAGGTTGAAGATTCAACTATTGACACTTTGCTACAACTCATTTTTTGGGATTTTTTTGCCTACCTAGTTTTGACCTAAACATACCTCTCTCTTCTATTGTGAACTAATGGAGAATCTATATGAGTAGTGGCAGTGCATACTGATACGTCATGACAACAACGAGGGGTTTTCTATACGATTCTAACTGCAGGAGAGGGGCACCTCAGAGTAGTGGCAGATGCACAGCAACAAGGGGGTTTTCTCCTACGGTTGTGTGGTTAGCCTTTGGTCGGCAGGGGCTTACGATGACGTGGAGGAGGTGTGGCGACGGTGGTCCTCTCCGATGATGCTCACAACAGCTTGCGAGAGAAGGAGAAGCATTAAGGAGTCGCAACCGCGCAGGGGAGAAAGGGAAGGAGTCTGATAGAATGGGGGGAGGGTGCAAAATACGTTAAGTGGAGTTTGTATCAAAGTCAACTCTTGAGGAATCGACTTTGTTTCTAGTAAGAGTTGACTCTTGAAGAGTCGACATTAATTTAAAGAATTGACTCTTCAAGAGTTGGAGTTGACTTTTCTTAAACCAAAGTCAACTCTTGAAGAGTCACTACAAAAAAATTGTCCAATACTAATAGTGTACCTACACCAACATCAAATATATGCCACTATAGATTCTATAATACGTTGCTAATATTATATGCTAATCCATCGAGCATCTTGAGGGGAAAAAAAAAGTGATGTGGGCAAATATGCCTTTAGATTCTCTACTTTACATCTATTTGATCCTCTCCCATTTCGCACCTCCAACGTTCGACGCCCTCCAACACCTCTACTGTTCCAGTCAACATCCTTCCACCAAGACACTGATCGACACCCTAACGCCTCTACTGAGTCAACACCCTAACACCTCCTCCGAGACATTGACCGTCACTCAGGTTAGTTAAAGCTATCTCTCTCTCTCTCTCTATTCTTGCCCTCGCCAATGATGATAGAAGGTGGAGATATCCCTTTTAGGGTTTTGGATCGATTTCTCACTCAGATTTGATCTCTCGCTCAGATTTTCCATTTAAGGTTTCTAAAATCAGTACTCAATTGATTCTTGTCTTTCTCAATTGTTCTATCGATCTCTCCAAGCTCATCGATCTCTCAAAATCTCTCATTGTCCATCAATTTGATCTCCAAACCGGCTTGTCACGACTTCCCCTGTGAGTGTCTTCCAAAGATTTCTCATGTCTTTTTTGCTTTGGTTCGATTCCTATAGGTGGGTAGATGGATGGCGTTGTGGGAATTGTTCCAGGGTCCTTCTTTATCCATGTTTCCAAGCACTGCATCGTACGGTTATCAAAAAAAAAAACCCGTGCTGCATGAGATGATAGGTGGGAGAAAATAACTTTTTCGTCAACTCTGCTAATAATTAATATTCAAGTTTCATGAGAGATAGGTGGAACTTCGTCCGGCTTCTTAGTTCTAGGAGTTTGTTGAAAATTTTAATTTAAGAAGGTGAAGTTGTCGTAGCATGGACTCGAGTCGAGGGTTACCCATTGATGTTATCTCCATAGTTTAGAACTAGGGAGTAATTTGTAGGATAGGAATTTGGACAGTTATAATACGTTGCTTGTTGTGATAAGGATTCAGTGTAGTCAAATCAAATAAAAATAAAGAGTAGAGAAAGAAAGCAAGGGGGATTTTTTTTTTCGTGCAAAATGGGCTTCTCTATATGGAGCAAAGCGTGGATAGTGTTCTCAGCAATGGAGCAACTACTATATAATTTTCATTTAATTAGATTGAATGTAAATCCTGAATAAGAGGGATTGATGGCCATGCACCAAACCTGAAATTAAAACTCTTTCCTGTTGGCCATGGATGACCTTGCCAAAGCATCAGAGCAATGGTTGCTGGGAATTTCACTTTAGCAAAACAAGATGCAGATGATTTTTGCCATGTGACTCCTGATGTTTGGATTTAAAATTTCCATTTAAGCATTTTGAAATTCACTAACATCGAGGGGTGCCTCTTTCTAGTTGTTTTTTCTTACCACTCAATCCAGAGAAATGGGTAGAATTCAAGCTTACAGAAACTGCAAGGGTTAGCCACAACTTTAAACTATTCAGGTAGGAGTCCTTTTTTGTTGCTTGTAATAGACCTTATTCTTATTTATGTGCAGTGGCTGCCTGTCATCCGGCCATATCTGTCATTTTTGCAGAAGTTCTAATGTTAGGTGTTATAATTATCATTTCAAGAATTTGTGAAGCTTGGATTTGCATCCACAGATACCTTAAAAAACTAAACCTATATCCATTGGCTCAGGGGTTCTTATCCTTGAATAAATGGAAAAATGCTCCATTCCTTATTTTGGGAACGAAATACGAGGACTCATTTTTGAAGAGGAAAATATGAGGACACTTTAATCCCTTCATTTTAAGAAGTCAATTTTGTAATTGGGTGAAGAAGCAAGGGAGTAACTGGCCATATCCTCCTTTACCTCTATATTCGTCAGTAATTTGGTTGATACATTTTAGTGGGGTCCAGTTTGATTATCTGTAGAGTTTATAGCTTATACTGGAAAAAAAGCTGACTTTTATTGCTTATATTCTGTTTAAGAACTTTCCAGCAAAGAGGAGAAAGGTAGTATCTAGTAGTACATGTGGGTTTGAATTCTTTTCCTTACTTTTAGGCTACGTTTAGCCCGTGGAAGGGGGAAAAGCGGTTTTCTTTGGACTTTCCATTTTGGCATCTTTAAAGTAGTATAATATTCTCTTGTGCCTTGCTTATGTATCAACTAGATGGATATTCATGCACATTTCAAAGAGATATGCAACGGAGTGAGGCAGTATTTTCTTGTGCATCTACGTTATTTTGATGATATTATTTTTTTGTGTTGTTTATTACAGGTTTAGATTTGATCCTATTAGGTCTTGATATTGCATCTTGTATCTTGGCAAGGTAGTCTATTTACTTTATGTTTTCACTTCCTTATGGGCCTTGAAATCTTCTTTAACAAAGCAGATTTTGAATCGTTATCACCATGCTCTAGAATCCTTTCCGAATAGTTGTTTACTGCCTCGATGAGGGCTACTAGAAATTTTATGTGGCCTATCTGATCATGGGTACTTGAATAAAATACTTTGAATAATTTTACCTACTTTCTATGAATTAGGATTTGGGATTTCCTTCAATTTTTCCCCATGAGACTGGAGCCTGAATTCTAGGTGACGTTTCAATCCTTCACAAACCTTGCTCCCGTTAGCAGACTTCTTAGATATTCTGGTTAAGGCACAACAAGAAAAGTAGCAAAGATTCCCTTTTTCTTTGTTTTAAAGGGAAAATTCCCCTTTTCTGCAAGGGCAAAGGGTATAAGTAGGCATTAGTTTCAAAATCTTCTAGATGTGTTATGATAGCTCAAACAAACTTTTAATCTCAAAAGTGCCCTTTGGATCTTTTTCTTGTTGGGGTCTTTTTTCTTTCTTGTAAATTACTTCTATTTGTATCTATACGAAAATTCATGAACTTTTGATCACTTTTTTTATATCTTTTTCCATTTGTTTTTGCCATGGGAAGCCATTTCGATTATTAGTAAAAATGCAAGTTTATATGAAATTGCCCTATTTCATAGAAATAGGTTTTTGCCATGGGAAGTTCATATCTTTAGCACAAATTACCATTTTGATTATTATTCGAAATCACTCAAATCATGACTTAGATCTAATCTCTCTCTCTTATATCAAACTCATTCAAATCCCGAGGATGGGATCTCTCTATGATTTGGTCGATTAGGGGTTAGAATCAAACCTATGATCAGATTTGTGCTAAAGATTTGCCACTCAATCTCCCTTGATATTTGTGTTGATTCTTGCAATCGATTAACTTTGTTCTTTTTCTTTCCTTATGTGATTCATGATATTTTGTGCAATGGCTTGTTATTTGAGGCAGATCGCTCATAGCATCATTCACAGTTGTGGAGAAGATCTTGCATGGTAAACACTACATTAGATCTGTTATGGTAGTTTGTTGTTACTACAAGTGCAAGTTTGTGAAGAGTAGATTTGCTTGTGTGACTTGTGACCTTGTGATAGCTGGGCATGTCTAGGTTCACATTATGTAATGAGATTGGAGTGCTGAGTTAGGATTAAAGAGTTAGACACCCCTCCAACCGCCAAAATTGTCACCATTGTTAAAAATTAAAAGGAAAAAATCCTCCCCTCCTAAGTAAAGATTAAGAATAAGAATGCCTTAAATTTAGGCATGGGCAAGATCCATCATTCTTCATCTTCTTTGTCAACCAAAATCTTCCTGCAAGCTCAAAGCACATGAATGAAATCCCAGCAGCTGGAGCAAACTTCATGCAGTTTGGTCCTAATCCTTTGGAGAGACCACCAATACCTTCTTTCTCTAAAATGCTCAATAAGGCATGAAGCATACTCTCATAAACTTGCCTGCCACCTACTGCCTCTCTTTGCATTTGTGTGCGGGCTACCTCAAGAGGATAGATAGCAGTGGTCGAAATGGCCCCTGCAACTGATCCAATTAGTAGAGTCTGAACATTGTTGATATCCTCTTGCCTGAAAACTTTGTTGTATGCCTTTCTTGGTGCATCGTAGGCATAGTAATTAGCGGAAACATATGGTATTACTCATATTATGCTGAAGCGAGGCCCCTGTTCAGCTCCCCTGGCTCTATGTGAGGATGTACCTGTCACCTAGAGTGGAATCCTTGAACTTTTCTTACTGAATCAAAAGGAAAATTGCAATAAAAAAATGCCAATAGGTTCATCTTTCCTGTGCATGTTTCCTTGATAATTAGTCTAGAAAACCCAGGAAAAAAATTTTCTTGTGAATTTCTCCCTAGTTTAGACCAAGTTAGAATTATGGATAGAGTTCGCTGTTTGGTAGCAATTGCTCTTTCCAAAGCTTGGTTACATTCAGAGTTGCATGCCCAACATCAACTCAGGTTACATGCACAATAGCATGTTACCAACATAATTTTTAACGTTGCACAATAGTACATAATTCAGAGTTGCACACATAGAGTTCATTGTGAATTATTTTTTCTAGTTTGGTTACATGCACAATAGCACAAGTACCTAATATGTTCCATTCAGAGTTGCATGTAGGTGCCTTCCTAAAATTTAACGTCATGACACTTTAAATAGGTGTGTCGACTCTGGTTATTATTCTGGACTTGGCAATAAGAGCTCAAGTATCTGATTTGCCTACCCTTTTTTCCTTCTTTCACCCTCTTTTGTTTAACTCTGATTTGTGGTGTTGTTCTTTTTTAGCAGTTACCGATTTGCAAATAATATTATGATATTTGCACTTCCAATGGCAGTTCTTTAGACCAACAAAGCCAAAAAACTAAGATGTTTCATTAACTGTGGCTGTTGGGTATTTTCTTTCCCTTCTTTTTAATTTAATGTCAGATCTGCAAGGAGAATGCGGTTAATTGATCACTGAAGTCGCATTGTTGTGGTCTCTTGCTGTTGTTTTGGCTATATTTTGTGGATTTCAGTGAACCCCAATAGCAACTTTCAAAGTGAACCCAAAATGTGAAATTATTTTCCGATATAGGCAGGAGAACCCCAAAATCCTGGGGCCTAGAGTTGTCTTGCTCCGTTGAAGGACAGGTACTTTTCTCATTTTCAATCATGTTCCTTTTATCTAGATGAAACAAATGACTCCCCTTAAAATAATTAAGGATTTTTGAGTCAGAAAAACCCATTGCATATGCAAGACTCCTACTGGACTACAGAGCCCACTCGATGACTTTGAAAATGTGATAAGAAGCCTCGATAAAGAGCTCTGACCGCTTAGATTCATTTGTCTAAATCCATAAACTTGACAAAACTTTCCTGGTATTTGATCTAAAAGCAAATGACCCAGTTTATCCTTTTCTCTTGAAACTTGAGTCGACATGCTTTGGTTCCAGTTTATCTATACCATAAGGAGCAAAGGGTGTACGTTCTGCATCTTCAATTGTTTGTTTGACATGTATTGCACGAGAATGAGATGGCTAGTGTCTGAGTATTAGATCTGCTATAGACAGACATGCAGCCTCATCTTCAATTGTTTGGAATTTACCTCTTGTCTTTATTTAATAACTAGAAGCTAGCTATTCTGGTGCAAACATGTAGTTTCTATTTATTTAATAACCAAGCATGTAGTACTATATATGATTAATATGGTCAAGTATTGTTTCTATAGTTCTCTATTTCTCGGAATGATTTTATGGTCAAAGTTTGCTTTTGTAATTCCTACAAGCTTGAATTTTATATCTTATGGTCAAGGGGTTATCCCTAAGGCCTAGTTTGTTTGAGTGGGTGTATCCACTTATATAAATCGTGGTATGCATGCACCTTTATTGGTTACAGGTACTGATTTTTGGGAAATATCGATTAAACAGGGGAAATTCTACCAGATTTACGACAAGTTTCAACCCTACGATTAATTTTAAAGAACAACTTTCCTGTAAAGAGCAAAAACAAAAAGATACATGTATAACAAGCATTACCAATCATGTTACCAATCTCAGAACATGTTTTAGATTGGTGGAATGACTAATCTAATCATGCTAGTTCACATTTTAGAATAGCAACCATCATTTTAACTAGACCAATCTAATAATGCATGTTTAGATTTTAGAAGTGCAAGTTTTACATTGGAGGAATGAGTAATCTAATCATGCAAGTTCTAATAGGATATATATTTTAACAAAGAAATAAAAGCAATTCAGCTCTTAGGGTCTCCTTTCTCTTAAAGTTGGGGTATATCCTACCATGTGACAACATTCTATTTTAATGTTCTTTGATACCATGCTTTTGTTTTATATTTTCAACATTCACATTACTATCAAAATGCCATTTGTAACTTCAGGATGAAGTCAAAGTTTCAGATGACATACTGAAAACAACTTAAAAGAATTTGAAAATGGTATGAATACTAAAGCTTTCAAAGTGTCATACTTCCCTGGAGCCACTTGAGATTATTGTTCTTATCGCTCTAGGGACATTTTCAAGGAGACACTTTTGTGGATTCAATGGCTCAAGTAGAAATAACAAAGCCTTCAAAGGTGTCTATTGCGGGTAGGTCCTCATGTTACTTTGGTTTTTGGCTTTGCTACTTTTTTGGAGAGGATTTCTTTTGCTACTTATCTCCTCTCTCATTGATGAATGCAATATTTTCTTTGCACAAGTCAACAAGAGTTGGGATGCAAAGGATGATTCAGGTAAGGATCTAGGAAAAGGTAAATGGTCCAAGGATTTAGACTTTGAAAAGGTAAATGTCATTCAGTAAGGACAATTAGGTGTGTTGGTACTTATGACATTGGTGGCAATGTGGCACCTTAATGCGTGTTTATGAATTATTTGGTGCACATCTTCTCTTTTTGCTGTTTTCATTGATTGGGTGTTTTCCTATTAAAGCAAGGTGAATTTTATTGGGGAACGTGCATCCCAGTGTGAAAGATTAGAACTATGTGGTCTATCATCTTTGAGTTCCTAGTGACTACCAAAGAGTAGTACCATTTACAGTGTCTTTCTATTAGGTTTGTCTAGAACTTACATGCTATGATATTGTGTAGGTTGGCATTTCTATTGTAATCTGGTAGTATTCTTCAAGGGATCTTTGATTTAGACAATTTAAGCTTGTCGTCTGCGATGTAGAATTGTTAGCCTTTTTGGCATCATTATTATTTCAAAATTATTATGAATGACTGGGATTATTCATCTTTTGACAACTTTTAGTTTGTATTATTTTAGGTTCATGAAATATAAATAGTGCTAGTGGTCTAGTGGTAGAATAGTATCCTTCCACGGTACAGACTCAAGTTCAATTCCCGACTGATGCATCCTTTTTTGGTTCCAAGTTGGAGCATTCATTTTTTAATCTTTATGCTTATTAAATTTTATTACCTTAAACACAGAAATGGGAGGTTATTTGAGGATAATAGAATTATAAATAATTATATGACATGAATTTGTTGCTTGTTTAAGGTTTGCTCTTTCGACATAGTCCTTGTGGTCTTCTAAATGGAATCACTTTGAATTATCACGGTTATCTTTGGATTTTTGATAATTCTGATAGCTACTTTGGTTTTCTTCAATTATTGGGATCCATTATTGCACACCCAAAGAGGGCCTACTTTACTAATGAAATGGCTTGTTTTATTTCATAGAAGTACTTTTTCCCTTATTTTGCAGTTTCTTTCCTTTTCTCAAGAGATGAAATGGCTTATTTTTCCCTTGTTTTATTTCAATTTGTGCTCGTCACAGATTGGCGGCACAGGAACAAGAGGACTTTGCTCCTGTGGCAGGTACCTTACGGATTGGCTACCCCTATTTATTCTTTGTTTATTCTGAGTTATATAAAACCTACTAAAATGATTACCTTATGCATGTCCAATTTGCATGATTTTTTATATTAATCCCATCTTAATGATGCTCCTTCAATCTGTATGGGTGAATTTCCCAAAAGCATTTAGTACAAGGACCTCTTGCTGTCCTTTCATCCTAACTTCCTCTATAATAAGAGGTTTGCCATCTCTTTACTATTTCATAGTTTTCCTCATCGCTAAATATAGGATAGTTCTAGAGGTCATGGGTTTGGATTGTGGAAATAGCCTTCCATCACTTGGTGCAATGGCAAAAGTAGTAGAAAGTTCAAGTCGTGGAAGCAACCTTTTACCTAAAGTAGGATAAGGTTGTATCATGCTATAGGCACAATGTGGTATGTCCTTCCTTGGACCCCATGCATAGCAGGAGCTTCATGCATCAGGCTGCCCTTTGTTCTCTCCATACATCATGTCCTCATGTTGGATATGACATGTGGATAGTGGGGTGTTGTAGATGATTCAGTATCAACTAGTAGTCTGTGAATGTCTGAGTGCACTTAAAAAACCTTTTGCAGTAAATGGAGAGACCCTACCATTAATTGATTGTTCATAGTTTGCATGTATAAACATGTTACCATTCTTTTAGCGTCATCTGTTGTAAATAACTAGCATCTGCTTGTAGTTGAGGTTACTTTGTGATGCTCCCTTTCTGTCCTTTTTTATCTAAACCATTACAAACTTGGCATATTTCAGTTATATAAGTATGGTGCAAGCTTCCACTTGAGTTGCATGTAGTCTGTTTTGCGACATATTAATATACATCCGACGCCTTCCACTTTATTTCTCAGGTTATTGCCTTGAATGAGTCAAGTGCTGCTAAAGGGGAGCTCTATATTGATGATGGCAAGAGCTATGATTTTGAGGGTAATCCCAGGAAAGGATTAGTTGGAATCCTTAGAATAAACAAATATTGTAAGCAAGAGTTGGTATTAGATACTTAGGATCTTTAACAGGGTTGTCTCAATTATGTTCAAGTCTGTTGAGTCTAAATCTTTGCTAATGGCATCATTGTATAAAGATAGTGATCAACTTTTATACTAGTTGAAACTTTCTTACAGCCAAGAATCTAAATGAAGGTTTGTACTTTTATACTTCACTTTGATCTTACTCCAAGTTTAAAATAGGATAATAAGCCAATTTCCTAAGAGTATAGATACATTGGTTGCCTCCTTTTTGGTAAAGGTTCACCAACACATTTTGTTAGTTACACTTCCTGTTATGAAATAAAGCAATTATATTACTTGATTAGTGCTTACTATTTTTAAATACAGAGATGTCTATGATGATACATTAGGGATATATTTTTTTTATATTCATCAAGGACTTTCATTGACGGTAACATCAACAGAAACAAACGTTAATGTATGTTGTGTGTAGGGTAATAACTTGTTTATTTATAGTGATAGCTTTACTAACAATTTTTCCGTTGGAAAAAACTTTTGCACTCCATTGACAAAAGCTTTTGTTAGCACTATAGGTCTATACCGACGGTCATAAGCGTTGTTGTTGGCATAATCATAAAATTAGAGGCTTATTAAAACATGATTGTCGCTGTAGCTCTAGGTACAATACCGACGGTAAAAAACTGTCGATGTTGCCTACAGCAACGCCTCTTAAGAGAACACCTTCAATGACCATCGGAATAGCTCTTTGGACCTACAGCAATGGTCATTTTGACCTATACCGACGGTTACTGACCATCGATGTAGGTGCAGAATGTTGTTGTGAGTTGACTTTGACACAGCCCCCATCTTTTTATCTTTTCCCCGACTATAATTAACGATTATTTATTTTTAATCGTCGTTCGTACAAATTTTTTTTGTGGAGAGTGGGGATAAGGATGGTGTGGATAGGAACATGGATAGCACTATCCATGTTTTGGGTTCTAGGTTGAGTTAACCTAATAGGAGGGTGGCTTATGGATAGGAGTAGAGATAAAGCTATCCTAAGAAACTATGGATAGGGATAGGGATATCCTAAGTTCTTTTCCACTTTTTTTGCATTTATTCACACAACGAATCTAGTATATCTCTCTCTTACTCTTTGTCTTCATTCCTCTATTCCATCTTTATTCCAAGCTTTATTCCAAGATCTTGCTCCAGCTTTGCTGTAGCTCCCGCTTCTACCCAGCTTTTATTCACTTCTTATTCATTCTCAGGATATCTCTTGAGCTCCTTATTGTCTACAAATATAATTATACACCAATTAGTATGGAACAATAGCATTATTCTATAAACATCTAGGGACAACAGTTATGATGCAAGATATGTAGCTTACGCATGCATTATTCATAAGTTAAGCTAAATTCTAACTTAATTTAAGTTGATTAAGACCTCTGATTGCTGCACAATTAGTGACCTACGTTGGCTCATAGATAGTCCTCTCCACGGCCTAAGTACGTATTCAATTAAAATATCACTTATATATATAACCGTATACCCATACCTCACTGCCTTGTTGGCCAATAATCCTATCACATATTTGGAGGGAGGCTAGCCCACTCTTTGATTCACCAAACAAGCCAGACCAACTTATCAAAACCATCCAGTTACCCATACTCATTTACTGATTTGATCATATCCAAAACATTCTTTTATCAAAGTGGATAATTGACAATTAAAATTTTCATGTATAAGCCATTCATGCATTATTAATTTATGCAATAGCAAGAGTCATTATAGTATTTTCTTAATCCCATAAATTCGATTTGTTAATTACTTCCATCACATTCTCAATTATATCACATTCTTGGAATTTTTGAACATTTAACCAAGTTTATTTATCTGTATATGCATAACCATCCAATTCATTTAATGAACATCAATGTCTAAATAAGTATTCTAAACATATAGTGTGATCAAGACTTGGTTCCCATATTCGTGGTCTTACACTTTTTATTCTAGTGATTTGCATCTTGTTTAACCACTTCATCAACTTATGATTATTATCAAAAATATGAATCAATTGATCAATTATCCAAGTACCCAGATATATATAAACCAACAACATTCAAGATGGGACCCCTTGTACTCAGCAAAAGGAATGGAATATGCAAATAATATGTGAGACATCAATTTGAAATGTTTACATACAAAATAAGTGCCATAAATAGAAGACATCGAGACTACTCTACCTAATGTCACTGGAGGGTCATGGTGACTTTGAAATGTGTATCTAAGGTCCCTCGCTATTACTTTGGGGACCCACCTATTCCGTATGCACTTTAGGGACTGGATCTACTCCAAGACACATAAATGAATACATCAAACACATAACAGGGACAGGGAAATTTTTATGTAGCAAATAATTCTCAAAAAGAAGTTTAGGGTTTACTAATGTGTAGTTGGTGAAAAGACAATTCCAATGAGTCCTGGATCGTGGAAATCAAACGTTGTTTGACCCTTAAATGGGTCAAAACATCAATAGGTGTGGAATAGGGAACTTGTGCGCATGCATGTTTGCACACCTCACGTGCATGACACGTGCCTCTTATGCATGATGTGTGGGACCCTTCACCGCGTGCGCTCTACTGCTTGTCTCTCCCTCTCCTCCAATGTGCTCTCAATGTGCTTATGATGTGCGTGCCATGAGCATGAAACCCACGCTCATGAGCTAGCCACCAGAGAATGGATTGGCCCCTTTTCCCTCTCTCCTCTCGCCTTCCTTTCTTTCCCTTCTCTCTCTCTTCACGAAGTTTATGTAGCCAACAAGGAGATAAGTGGTGGATTTAAGGGGGATCTATAAATAGGGGTTTAAGCCTTAAACCCCTATTTATAGATCCCCCTATAAACTTAATTAGGTTTAAGGGTCTAAAATAACCCTTGGTTGTGGGTATCATTATGTCTCTTCTCTAATTTTCATATTTTTTGTGTAACTTTTTCTACGGACCTCGGCATTTTATGAAACAACCATCATTAGAAAGCTTGTGATGAGAAAAATCTAATGATACCACACATGATGGCCTTTTGAAAAGGTTTGACTGAGGATTGATTGTAATTACACATTTTTCACATTTTATGAGGTGCTCTGACTCAAACTGACTTTGACAAGTACCAACGAGTTTGAAATGATATGATCATCTATGAAATGACTTAGAATTTGTATTTGACAAAAATGACCCTTGAGACCCCCGATTTCGATTTACGTATGCCTACATCCTCGTTAAACGTGTCATATGTAACTTATGCTTCACAACTCAGATTCTTGTAAAATAGGAACCGTTAGAAAGCTTATTATAACATGAATCCAATGACATAAAATATGACATAATTTGGGCATGTTTCCCAAGGGTTGACCAAGTTTGACCAACATATGCATTTTTCTCGTTTTTGGAGCAGACAAGCTTGATTCGCATCTGACAAGTGTTGACAGGTTTGTTTTAACCTACTTAAACTCAAAATGACTCCAAACATTTGATTTGAGGCCTTACACATCAGAAATCCAACAAACCCATCGGACTTTAAATGGACTCATCAAAAGTCTAACAAACTCATTAGAGTTCCCTTGAAGGGTTTTCCCCATTTTAGAAGGTTCACTACCCTACAATAGACTTCTAACTTAGTCGTCTGAAGTCTAGGGAGAGCCTATCAGACATATGGTCCATGAATCATATGTCCATTGATCATTCCATAACTTTGAATGAGCTTGCAATTAGGGATTTTGGCTTCCAATCTTTAAAATACCCATTTTAAACACTTATAAGTCATAACTTTCAGCTCCTACTCATACTGGGAATGTATAGAAACACAAAATCCCAACTATAATATGTTTCATGATAATCACTAAAATGCTCTTCATAAGTCCTCTTAAGGATACAAAAGTCCCATTAAGACCTAAATCTTTAACATTCACACAGATCTAACCATTTTAAGGGTGCACTCACCCAATGAAACACCACAATATCAAGAAAGGTCAGGAGGTGGAAGATTGGTGAATGATATTCTTAACCCTCCTCCTTGCTCCCTCCCCCCTATGTTCTGGTGTGTGTCGAAGCTCAAGTTGTTAAATAGCACACTAAAATTAAAATCGACTTAATTGACTTGTAATTAGGGTAAGTCGAGTTGAATCTATAGG
This sequence comes from Thalassia testudinum, assembly GCA_037157565.1. NCBI lineage: Eukaryota > Viridiplantae > Streptophyta > Magnoliopsida > Alismatales > Hydrocharitaceae > Thalassia > Thalassia testudinum. The sequence continues at coordinate 97,335,717 of JAZHRO010000002.1, forward strand.
GAGATTATATTGTTGTGTTCTCTAATCAATTATTCAAGCACAAGAATTTTTTTGAGATTTTTGAAAATGTTTTGCAATTTCTTTGGATTTTTATTTAGCAAGTAGGGCGAAAGGACTATTTTGACCCTACTTGCTTTTTATGCAACAAAACTTAGACCTATTGACCCTATAAAAAGTGGAGAATTATCTCAAAAACTAAACTCAATAAGGAAACTAGTGCCACTAATTTCACGAAATTTGGACTTGTAATTAATTCGTTAAAAATTTGACAAGGAAGAAATTTCAGGTTCTATTTTTAGTCTGAACACAAAATAGTGAGTGAATTTTATTTTATTTTTTATAGAACAAGTTAGGCTTTGAATTTGGTACAGTGTTTTCTTACTTGACCCACTACCTACATACAGAATCTCATAATTTTTGGATAGCTACAAAGGATTGCAGGAATTTCAGAAATTAGACTACAAAACTAACCCGAAAACAGTAAACCAAGCGAGATGTGAAATGTGTTGTCATAGGGCTTTCTCAAGGCAATGAATACATGAGGGGTTTTGGGAAATAGAATTGTAACGACCCAGTTCCCGAGTCCCTACGAGACACGCGAATCGGACCGACTCGACTAATCCCAAGACCTAGTCGTCCAATGAGGAAGTAACCAAAAGACAGTAAAATAAACCACATTCAGCATGAATATAACTAACAGTAAGAAAGTACAGCAGTAAGGAAAGAAACTACTACAGTAGGTACCACCACAACAGTAAAACAACATTTATCATATAACAAGAACTGCAGGTAAAGAAGGTACAGCGGAAACAAAAACTACTCACTAGAACAGAAACAAAAGGGGTACAAAAGCTGTGGTAACTCTACTGGACCCTACTCGGCCCAGTGTCCTCTGCAGCCGCCGACCCTGGCTGCTCAACACCTGGTCCTGAAAAAGGTAACGAGTGTAACACGTCAGCAAAACGCTGAGTAGAGTGGCAACTAACTAAAGGCAACAGTAGAGTGTACAGTAGCTGTTATGTTCTATTACTTCCTTTATTCACATCTTTCAATTTTTCTCACTATTTCATTTATTTCTCAGATCCTTTACTTGATCTCGAATGTCCTCGTGGGAACGATCTTGATTGCAGTCTTTTCCAAAAGTAGAAGTAGCACGTGGTGCTCTCCTGGCCGGGAGAGTCCCCCTTGGTGATCCTACCCTCAGTCAACCACCCCAAGGTCACTGACAGACGTAACGGTGACTACGGCACGCGCGATAAACGCACAGGTAGCTAGCCCGCACTGGCACGCGGTCAGTCGTTTCCGTTAACGGGTGCGCCCAAGCACAGCACGGAACCAGGGCAGAGCCCTCTCAGTAACAGGGGTCCAACCCCTCCACAGTAACCAAACCGGGGCCTTGCCCCTCCACAGTCCGCGCACCCTCGCCTGACTACCCTGGTTTGCCCTAGTGGGCCTAACAAGTCGGTGAAGGAGGCTAGCAGAACCCCGGGGCCCGTGGGGTAGCTAGTACTCTCCTAACACTACTAGCTCTCCTCGGTACTACGTACACGAGGGCCAACAAGTCGGTACAGAGCGGCCAAGCCTAACCCCGGGTCCCTGGGGCGGCTGGCCCCACTCTGCACTAAACAGGTACAGGTACTTCCCTTGGTACTGCGTACCCAAGAGACAGTACAACTACATCTCAGTTCCATTCCCTTTTCCTTTCCAGGAGTTCCACTCCTAATTCCCCGTAGGGTTCCAGCTCTTTATCTCATAACATCATATGTTTCACTTTCCAGATTCACGTTCTCAAAATCCATGATCTCAAACATGTTTCTTTATTCATAACAGGCAGCTGTTAATTAAATTTACAGGCAGCTTTATATATTCCTTTCCATTTTTCCAAGACTGCAGTAATATACATTCCACTAGTTTTTCCATCCTAGGATTCATACCATATCCTAGGATCTATCATACAATCTAGTTTTCCGGCCCTAGGATTCATGCAACACCTAGGAGCTATCATTCCATATATTTCTCATTCCTAGGATTCCTGCAATGCCCTAGGTTCTAGTTATGGTTCCATACTTTAACAGATTTTATTAATACTTAAAGCCACTCTACCAGGTACAACGGGAGTAATGGGGGCGTGATCGGGAATCCCGCGTGCCTCCGTGACTCTCAAGACTGCAACCGAACGATGTCCTATCACAAGGATCAAACACAAGGAGTGTCTCAGAACAGTGTATAGCTACTGTAGGCGGGTAGAGGAATTAATTCTGAAACGAACGCAACTCGAATCGCGGAAAACGGAGCCCAAACGGGCCCTAAACGGGTCGAGAAAGACGATACTGTGCAAAATCAGACGTCTGGAACTCATTCTAGACGTCTTAAACGGTGGATCAGAGAATTACCTGTTCAGCTTGGTTCCCCGGACGTCCAGAAGTCTGCAGGGACGTCTTTCCTATACCCCAGACGTCCTATGGTCCACACGGACGTCTGTAGATCACTCCCGCCGTCTGGTACAACTTCCAGACGTCTGATTCGCAAAGGATGGCGAATCAGCGAACCTGCGCACAGCCAACCCCCCTCCCTCAATACGGTCAGTCGACAAGAAGGAAGAAGAAAGCGGAAACTCACCTTTCAGACGTCTGTATGATCTTACAGACGTCGACCTTGCCGTCTGGATATCAACCCAGACGTCTGATTCTGGAAATTTTTCCAGAATCAGAACCCTGCTCGGCCTCCGCTCGCGACGCCGCCCGCGTCGCACCTCGAGCGTCTGCTGCTCAGCCCGCAGCAGGTCCCTCTCCGCGTCGCTCCGCGCCCCCTGCGCCCTCCGCCGGCCGGCCAAGCCGCTCCGGCGAGCTCGCCCTCGCGGCAGAGCCCCGACCTCACACGCCGCACCTCCTCCGCGCTCACTGCGGCTGCCGCTGCCGCCCTCGCGTCCGCTCGCTCTCGCGCACAGGAAGGAGAAGAAGGAGGAGACGGTGGAGACGGGAGGGGACACGCGCCCCCTTTTAACGCCGCGCGGAGAGGAGAGAGAGAAGGCGGCAGGCCGCCTGCAGCCGCAGAGAAAAGAGGGAATATGCGGCCTGCGCGCTCAGGCGCGCAGGCGACTCACGTGTGTCGAAAATAACGGATTCCCAGACGTCTGGAAACGATCCCGGACGTCTGGTCAGACGTCTGGATGTGATCCCAGACGTCTGTTCCGACGTCTGGGCCACCTCCCAGACGTCTTAAAAGGCGTCTGGGGCACGCGTTCGTTACAAGAATCGATATTAGAAAGATAACTTGATAGGATAAATATGGATGGCCACTTCCCATAGGCTTGTCCTATCCTAGATGTATTTGTTAAGGGTATAATCTAACTTGGACTCAAAGGTCCTAGGCTTGGAGTGTCCTATACAAACATGTGCACGTATAAAACAACTCGATTTATTGATGAACCATAACAAGTGTATCTATCTTGTCATGATTAAAGTGAAAATTGATATACTCACTCATCCTATATGTAAAGAATTTAGCCACACAAATATAGAAACAAAGTGCAACATCTCGATAAAAATAAACATCATCATTGTATTGTAAAGATTCAAGAGTTCAATGATAAAATGCGACAATATGGAGTAGAAAGAACCCAAGAAACCCTCAAGATGTGAAGCATGGCATGTCTCCTTGGTGAAGGTGTTGGCGAGACGTAATGAAGAACTTGATGTGAAGTATGTGTCTCTAATCCTTCTCCTACGAGCAAGTCCTCCTCCAAGTGGTGCTCCTCCTCTTGACGTGAAGATGGAGTTGATGATGATGATGGGAGTGTGGAGGAGTTGATGAAGATGGTGGTGGTGGGCTTTGATGGTGGATGGCCTTGAAAGGAAGGTGGTGATGGTGGACGTTGGGTGGATGGAGGCTTAAGGCTTCTAGTTGGTGGAGGCAATGGTGTGCAAGTGAGCAAGAGGCAAGAGGCCAAGGTGGTAGGCATGCATGGCCATTAAAGAAGAAGGGGGGAATGACCATATGTGTTGGCTTCCTTGGTTAGGAAGTTAAGGTTCATGGATTTGGAAAGTAGGATTAGGACATGGGATTAGGAATAGGGCAATTAAGAAAGTGGGATGTTTGTGAGTAACTTGAGAGGATTTGGGACGGTGGAATTGAGTGGATTTGAGAAGCATTGGAAGTGGTTGTGTGGGGTTTGCTTTTGGTGGTGTTGGCATTGAGTTTCAATAGGTGTGAAAGGGGCATGTTCACAATAGGGTGGAATTTAGGAAGGAATCCATTAATTGGTGATTGATTGCATTGATTGATGTAATTAGACTCCAAATAGGAATAAGTAATTTTGCATGTGAATTTCTTGTGGAGGCAATATAGTTGGATGTGGGATATGTTGTCGGGTTAGGGTTGGGTGGAGTGAAGGGTATGAAGGTTAGGTTTTCTCTGGCTCCATTCTGAATTAGCTCCAACTCATTCTGACTCCAATCTAACTTAATCCTAACTTGACCCTAAAAATAAAATAAACACTAATTACAATTCTTCATCACAGATAGGCTCATCAACACATAAATAACCCATAATGCATGCACTATGACCTACATGCAGTTATTTATATAATGAGCTAACCTAATGCATTTATGCATTTATTACCATGAAACTAAAATAATTTAAGCATGACTTAGATAGATAGTTATGTGTTCATCATGCTCCTCTCGTTGATCCTTGGCACAATAGCAACCCCTTTCCTCGTTCTATCCTCCTTCAGATCTCCCTCTTAGTTGGATCCCTAATGGGGCCCCATTGCCCTAAATTACTGTTGTTACTGCCTGAGGAAGAAGAGGGAATGAGAGGTAGTCTGGGAACATCAGTAAAGGAAGTGAGGAGGAGGAGAGGGTTGTGGCTTAGTTGGTGGGTGTTGTGAGAAGGAATTGTAGGAGATAAGAAAGTGAGGTCGGTGGGGATTTTTGCTTTAATAAGGAGGGAAAAAATTCCAATTTTAGCCCTCTACCCACCCATAAGACTAACTTAAATAGAGGTCCCTCCCGTCACTTTCCTCCTATTATTCCCCTTGGGCATTTCATTTGTAAGGGTTTTGAATAGGAGTTAGGACACCCAAGCCGCAGTTAGGGAGAGTTTGGCCTCAACATTCCTTAGAATATTAGTTAGAATTCTAGTAAGGGTTTGGTTACCTATGAAAATAGCCATTAAAATATTTCAAGTCCTTAGGTAGTCACTGTGCTTGAATGCTTTGCTATACCTCTAAGGAATACTTTAGCAAGAGTTGGGTAGAGTAGTGCTAAACGAACAGTAAAGATAACTAAGTTCAAGATGTTGGAATTATGTTCCCTTGGCAATCCAACTTGAGTGGAATCACTCGATCAGTGATTCAGATATGAATGTCTGATCATGGCAACACATTAATGTGGTCAGTTGGGTCCCTCAGTATAAGTTGGAGAATGTATTGTAGTCATGTTGGATATATTGATGACAGGCATCAAAGATCCAAATGGTTTGGATTGAGGATTTTGATAAGTCATCCAAAATCATCATGATATCTAATGATTGTCTCCAGTTTGAGAAAAGATGGCAGTCTTCTCAAGAGACTGTCGGTTGATTGATGCCTTTGATGCATATCTTCTGTATAGGAATGGAGATTCAGGTCTATCATGTAGGTTGAGTTAAGGGGTTGACTCGATGAATTGGAGATGCCAAGGTCCTTTTACCATTTTCATAGAGGAGGCACATCCTATGACCTGTGCTTGAATATGCACATTTGGTGGATTAATGGTTGATGCATCCAACTTAGTGTTAAGACTGGAAAGTTGGTGTGTATATAAAAGCATAAGAGACTCACGATTTCTCGAAGGGATCACACAAATTCACTACTGTACATGTGCATTGTGAATTAGAAGACACATGCTCGCTCTGCATATATTAGGATGTACGAAATTCTATGCATGATCATACGAGTCCTGATTAGACCCATATGTGAAAGAGAAGAAGACGATCCTTTTGGAAAGAAACTGATCTTCATTCTTATCCTAATGATATAAGGAGAATATGAATATATGTAACCCATGGTAGTATGGACAGGGAATCTGGGATTTAATCCTCGTGGTTACATATGCCTTCTAGTATGAAGGATTCATGGGTATTTGAATATTTAAGGCAAGCATCGTTATGTAAATCTTGATTCCTAAATGATTTATTATTGGCGTGATGAAACCAATAATGATTTTGATGGCTTTCTAATTGAAGAGAAATCAAATATTATTTAAGGAAACAAATAGCATTTGATTTGGCATTTAATTGGGTTGAATATGATTTAATCTTAATCCAAAGTGGTTCGGATGTAAATTAAATGCCTTTAGATACTTAAACTGATTGGCCAAATTAATTGGAGAGCCAATGATGTAAAATTCAATTAAAATTTGATCAGAACCATTGGATTTGATCTAATGGTCACAATCATATTAGGAATACAAGGATCCCATATAAATATGCCCCAAGGCAAAGTGGGAAACTTTAATCAATCCTAAAATTTTGTATGCAAAAACCTTCCTTCACCAAGAGAAAGAAAAGAAAAAGAAGCCCTACTGTCATCGCCCTTATTTCTTCTTCTTGGATGACCTAGTTCTTCAGGAGAGGTCTTGATTAGAAGCTAGATGTCCAAGACTTCAATGGGATATCTAAATTCTTTTCTCTTCTGGACATTCTGGTTGAAGGTAGGAAGTCTTGAAAGACTTATGGACCTCTGGTGAAAAGGCTAAACATTTGATCTTCTTTGGCTACAAGTTTTGGAACTACGTGAGCTAATCTTTAGAGGATTTAAGGCAAGCGTTGCCTTGGGATGCGTGAAGGAGTTTGTGATGCACAGTTAGGGTTGAGTGTTCTTAGTGAGAAGGGATTCATCTGCTTGTTGAGAAGAAGGGAGTCCCACAAAGTCAAGACTTATTGTAGTTGACATAACATGTAGGGTGCTATGCTATGCCACCCCATTAAGTATTCCTTGATACTCTTTAGGATCCTGAAATGGGAAGAAACTAGTTCTTCCCACGTGATTCCAGCTTAGGTCATTGTCTTCGATTCTTTCTATTCGATTTTCTGGGCATCGAATTATTAAATTGAATAAAAGAAAATTTTAAACGATCGGATTTTATGCTTCTGCGATGTTGTTGGGGTCAAATCATTTGATCCCAACATAAGAGATGGGTACCGTTTATATATATTTAACCTTTACTCAACCATTATTTGCTATTTATTAGTCGATGGTTATTATGTGTGTTGCCCTTAGCAATACAATCCTCCTTATCCTAGTAACAACTCTGGGCACGAGATGATCTCGATAAGAAATCATGAGAAGTACAATTGATACAAGACACCTTCTTAGCCAAAAGGATAACTCTTATCTATTCCATAACTCGGTCCATCACCTTGGGGTCATTGTGAGGAGAAGTTGTGGCTACATCATGGGGGTTAAACACGTGTTAGTTAGAAATGTTGATCCATAGTTTATCGTTCATCCACTCACCAGTTGAGTAAGGTACAGACTAACTCCAACTCTCAAGTCATGCACTTCACTATCCCAGTTGGTTGTTAAGCCTAACTACGAGTCGCAGGGAGTCCAGCAAGTCCTTAACTAGACTAATTGACTTAAAACTAGATCGGTGTTGTAGCTAAACACTGGTAAGAAATAAGGACTGAACTAGTTATCCACTGTATATAACTCAATAATTTTGTTGCCATCAAGTTTAATAATTTAATTCTCAGATAACTGAATTTTTTACTATCATAATCAAGAGCCCAAGAAGTCCATAAGAAGATATAATTATCACAAGTTGTTATTAATCGATTATCAACCATTTCCAATATTAGGATGTCCATCATTTCACATGAACTAGTTGTTTAATGAGGTTTATGGTTGTTAACTCTCTCAATACAATTAATTAAGTTAATTGTGCTTAATTATGTGCAAAAGAAAGTAACTTAGGTCAACTTAAATTTATGTTGATTAAGTAGTATAGGGTTAAGTTAACCTAACATTTTAGATTTTATTTCTTTTTAACTGGTTGATTCCAGGTCGTTCGCTAGGAAGTATAACTTAATTAAAATTCACCACTAATCCTAAGCTACTTATGGGAATTATAATTAAAATTACTTTAAGAATATGAATTTTGCTTAAGGATTTCCAATTGAAAAATATGCAAAATTCCATAAGGAAAATACATTTACACATATGATTTACTTTTACAAACAAGTAAACATGTTTATTTCTTTTAATTTTTCTTATTTACAAGAGATTAAGGCAATAAAAAGAAATTCCAATGTATATATGCCTTATTACAACATTTAGCTCAAAAAGAAATTAGTAGAATACAAGAAATTAAACCACTATTATTTATTCTTCTTTGTCTTCAGCCTCATCTTTCTTCTCTTCTTCTTCTACCTTTCTCTCTCTCTCTCTCTTTCTTCTCTTTTAATCTTTCTCTTATTCTTTTTGTCTTCAGCTCTCTTGTTTTTATACATCTCTTATTCTCTTTCTTTTCTTTCTTCTTATCATTTGTTCTGCTTGTTACCTTTCTTTAGCTCTTTTGCCTGTCTACCTTATTCAATCTTAACGAGTTATCCCCTTCTTCTCCTTCTCTTCCTTTGCAACTCTTTTGAACCAAACCGGTTTGAATCCTTTGAACCAAAAATTAGGTTTTAAGGTTGGCGGCTTGGACTAGTCGGGGATACACAACACCCCTCTAAAGGTGGGACCAGACCTTACTAAGTCCAAGCCTGGTTTTTATTTGGTTTAGTTTATTCCCGATTTAGCATAGTCTCGAGCCCATCCGGCCCACGGCCTCTTAGGCCCACATGCACACGCCCTCATGGGCCCACACTCGCACGCCCACAGGCGCACACACACCCAGGCACACTCACCGCACGCACCCACACACACACCCATATGCTCATTCTTGCACCCTGTATTGACAATTGAATGGCCCTATTCACTTTTTATTTTTATACTAAGGCGGGCGCTTCAATTTCGCCGATGTGGGACTATATATTCCCCTCCCAGAGCAAGAGTCAACCGAAGGTTCCAGCCGGCACAGAGCTCCAATTTGAGCAAGTGAAGGCTTGTTGGAAAGCTCTAAGGTTGCTCTACACAATTACAGTATCAATTTGATACTCAAAGAAGGTTTAACTCTTCGATTTGAAGGGCGAAAGGGTTTGGGTCGCTACGGCCATATTGGCCTGCAGAATGGCTTTTGACTATAAGGTCTTGCAGAGTGTCTTTTGACCTCCAGATGAGGTGCTAAAGAGATTCAGAAGGTGTTTCCATAGCTGTAGGTGAAGGACAGAAACTCTGAGAAGCTTCAGGAAAGTGAAGAAGCTAAAAAGCTTCGTTAAGGAGCTTCAGAACTTCATTTCAAGTTCTGTTGGGTCCAACAGACAGCTAGAGATATATTTTATCAAATCAAACAACCTCTAAAGGTTGTTAAGGATCTGTCTGGGTAGATTTCTCATTTGAATTTCACTAAAAACTTGGGTTCAAAAATAACCCAAACTGAACAGCAATCAATTTCTTCTATAAAATCGATTAAAGCTCATCCAAATTGATTTTAAATCATTTAAAAACATTCCAAGAACAGATTGGACTCCTCAATTCTTCTAATTAAATCCCAAATCCATATACCAGACTTAAAGTTGACCATTAAGCCTTGAAATTTGACTTTCTAAATTAAATCATTTTAGATGAAATTAATGCCTTAATTAACTTCTCTTTTACCTCAGGAATAGATTCAGACTTTCAGAAGGAAGTTTCAACTTGAATTTCTAGGGTTCCAGGCCTGTCGCCTGAGATCCTAGGTGAGTTTGTTCGACAGAACAAACCAAAGTCTATCTCAGTGATTGACCTATTGGATTGGTCTCAAGGCATCCTTCTGATGCTTCTAGACCTTTCAAATGAAGCTTAACCCTAACTAACAGTCATCTCCAACTCTACCGGAGTTGGAGAAGACAAAGGTCTAGAAGGAGCTCCAAGTCTTAAAACCTCAAATAAATTGCTTCAGAATGATCAGTGACCTTCAAATAAGTAATCTGGAGCTTCATGCACAGTTCTATGGGCTGAAGAGTTCATTTGACTCGTCGAAACTTGTTGGAGCTCCGGTGAGTCCAGAAAAAGGCTAAAAGTGTACAAATGACATTAAAACGTGCCATTGATGATCTGAGAAGCTTCCTGAGGTCACAAGGAACCTCAGGAATACATTAATTTCTTCAATTGACAGTTAAATTGAAAGTTATGCTTTGAATTCCCAGTGAACAGATTTTGAGTTTGATTGGGCTCAGGACTTGTTTTCTCACTCAATTGAGTGAAGAAAATAAGTCAAAAGGAAGTTGCGATGGATTATGTAACGAGCGCGTGCCCCAGACGTCTGTAAAGACGTCTGGGATCACATCCAGACGTCTGACCAGACGTCCGGGATAGTTTACAGACGTCTGGCGAACAGTTATGCTCGCACGGGATATTCGTCTGCGCGCCTGTGCGCGCAGACCTGCGATCCTGCCTCTTTCTCTGCGGCGGCAGGCGACTGCAACCGCCTCTCTCTCCTCTCCGCGCGGCGTTAAAAGGGGGGGGCGCGCCTCCCCTCCCGTCTCCACCATCTTCCTCCTTCTTCTCCTGCCTGTGCGCGAGAGCGAGCGGACGCGAGGGAGCAGCGGCAGCGGCAGCCGTAGTAGGCGCGGAGGAGCTGCGGCGTGCGAGGGCGGGGCTCTGCCGTGAGGGCGAGCTCGCCGGGAGCGGCTTGGCCGGCCGGCGGAGGGCGCAGGGGGCGCAGAGCGTCGCGGAGAGGGACCTGCTGCGGGCGGAGCAGCGGACGCGCGAGGTGCGACGCGGGCGGCGTTGCGAGCGGAGGCCGAGCAAGGTTCTGATTCTGGAAAAATTTCCAGAATCAGACGTCTGGATTGATATCCAGACGGGCAAGGTCGACGTCTGTGAGATCATACATACGTCTGAAAGGTGAGTTTCCGCTTTCCTCTTCTTTTGTTGACTGACCGTACTGAGGGAGGGGGGTTGGCTGTGCGCAGGTGTTCTGATTCGTCATCCTTTGCGAATCAGACGTCTGGAAGTTGTACCAGACGGCGGGAGTGACCTCCAGACGTCCGGAGTGACCATCGGACGTCTGGGATCTAGGAGAGACGTCCCCACAGACTTCTGGACGTCCGGGGAACCAAGCCGAACAGGTAATTCTCTGATCCACCGTTTAAGACGTCTGGAAGGAGTTCCAGACGTCTGATTTTGCACAGTATTGTCTTTCTCGACCCGTTTAGGGCCCGTTTGGGCTCCGTTTTCCGCGATTCGAGTTGCGTTCGTTTCAGAATTTATTCCTCTACCCGCCTACAGTAGCTATACACCGTTTTGAGACACTCCTTGTGTTTGATCCTTGTGACAGGATCCCGTTCAGTTGCAGTCTTGAGAGTCGCGGAGGCGCGCGGGATTCCCGATCACGCCCCCATTACTCCCGTTGTACCTGGTAGAGTGGTTTTAAGTATTAATAAAATCTGTTAAAGTATGGAACCATAACTAGAACCTAGGGCATTGCATGAATCCTAGGAATGAGAAATATATGGAATGATAGCTCCTAGGTGTTGCATGAATCCTAGGGCCGGAAAACTAGATTGTATGATAGATCCTAGGATATGGCATGAATCCTAGGATGGAAAAACTAGTGGAATGTATATTACTGCAGTCTTGGAAAAATGGAAAGGAATATATAAGCTGCCTGTGAAATTAATTAACAGCTGCCTGTTATGAACAAAGAAACATGTTTGAGATCATGGAAATTGAGAACGTGAATCTGGAAAGTGAAACATATGATGTTCTGAGATAAAGAGCTGGAACCCTACGGGGAAATAGGAGTGGAACTCCTGGAAAGAAAAGGAATGGAACTGAGATGTAGTTTGTACTGTCTCTTGGGTACGCAGTACCAAGGGAAGTACCTGTACCTGTTTTAGTGCAGAGTGGGGCCAGCCGCCCCAGGGACCCGGGGTTAGGCTTGGCCGCTCTGTACCGACTTGTTGGCCCTCGTGTACGTAGTACCGAGGAGAGCTAGTAGTGTTAGGAGAGTACTAGCTACCCCACGGGCCCCGGGGTTCTGCTAGCCTCCTTCACCGACTTGTTAGGCCCACTAGGGCAAACCAGGGTAGTCAGGCGAGGGTGCGCAGACTGTGGAGGGGCAAGGCCCCGGTTTGGTTACTGTGGAGGGGTTGGACCCCTGTTACTGAGAGGGCTCTGCCCTGGTTCCGTGCTGTGCTTTGGGCGCACCCGTTAACGGAAACGACTGACCGCGTGCCAGTGTGGGCTAGCTACCTGTGCGTTTATCGCGCGTGCCGTAGTCACCGTTACGTCTGTCAGTGACCTTGGGGTGGTTGACTGAGGGTAGGATCACCACGGGGGACTCTCCCGGCCAGGAGAGCACCACGTGCTACTTCTACTTTTGGAAAAGACTGCAATCAAGATCGTCCCACGAGGACATCCGAGATCAAGTAAAGGATCTGAGAAGTAAATGAAATAGTGAGAAAAATTGAAAGATGTAAATAAAGGAAGTAATAGAACATAACAGCTACTGTACACTCTACTGTTGCCTTTAGTTAGTTTGCCACTCTACTCAGCGTTTTGCTGATGTGTTACACTCGTTACCTTTTTCAGGACCAGGTGTTGAGCAGCCAGGGTCGGCGGCTGCAGAGGACGCTGGGCCGAGTAGGGTCCAGTAGAGTTACCACAGCTTTGTACCTTCTTTTTGTTTCTGTTCTAGTGAGTAGTTTTGTTTCCGCTGTACCTTCTTTACCTGCAGTTTTTGTTATATGATAAATGTTGTTTTACTGTTGTGGTGGTGCCTACTGTAGTAGTTTCTTTCCTTACTGCTGTACTTTCTTACTGTTAGTTATATTCATGCTGAATGTGGTTTATTTTACTGTCTTTTGGTTACTTCCTCGTTGGACGACTGGGTCTTGGGATTAGTCGAGTCGGTCCGGTTCTCGTGTCTCGTAGGGACTCGGGAACCGGGTCGTTACAGATTATAAGTGGTTAATTAGTGATATGAACTCCTCCTAAGCCGCCATTAACAGCGAGCTCAGGAGATTAAATGAAATTAGGTGTTTAAGTTATAGATGGTTATTGTAATGACCCGATTCCCGAGTCCCTACGAGACACGAGAACCGGACCGACTCGACTAAACCCACGACCTGGTCGTCCAACGAGGAAGTAACCAAAAGAGCAGTAAAATAAACCACATTCAACATGAATATAACTAACAGTAAGAAAATACAGCAGTAAGGAAAGAAACCACTACAGTATGTACCACCACAACAGTAGAACAACATTTATAACATAATATGAACTGCAGGTAAAGAAAAGTACAGCGGAAACAAGAACTACTCACTACAGCGGAACCAAAAAGAGGTACAAGAGAACAGTGGTAACTCTACTGGACCCTACTTGGCCCAACGTCCTCTGTAGCCGCTGACCCTGGCTGCTCAACACCTGGTCCTGAAAGGTAACGAGTGTAACACGTCAGCAAAACGCTGAGTAGAGTGGCAACTAAAACTAAAGAAAACAGTAGGCTGTACAGTAGCTGTTATGTTCTGTTACTTTCTTTATTTACGTCTTTCAATTTTCTCACGATTTCATTTATTTCTCAGATCCTTTACTTGATCTCGAATGTTCCTCGTGGGAACGATCTTGATTGCAGTCTTTTCCAAGAAGTAGAAGTAGCACGTGGTGCTTTCCTGACCGGGAGAGTCCCCCACGGTGATCCTACTCTCAGTCAACCACCCCAAGGTCACGATAGACGTAACGGTGACTACGGCACGCGCGATAAACGCACAGGTAGCTAACTCGCACTGGCACGCGGTCAGTCGTTTCCGTTAACGGGTGTGCCTAAAGTACAGCACGGAACCAGTACAGGGCAGAGCCCTCTCAGTAACAGGGGTCCAACCCCTTCACAGTAACCAAACAGGGGCCTTGCCCCTCCACAATCTGCGCACCCTCGCCTGCCTACCCTGGTTTGCCCCAGTGGGCCTAACAAGTCGGTGTAGGAGGCTAGCAGAACCTCGCGGCCCGTGGGGTAGCTAGTACCTCCCTACACTAGTAGCTCTCCTCGGTACTACGTATACGAGGGCCAGCAAGTCGGTATAGAGTGGCCAGTCCTAATCCCGGGTCCCTGGGGTGGCTAGCTCCGCTCTGCACTAAACAGGGGGACAGTCGCTCTCCTTGGTACTCCGTACTCAAGGGCCAGCTCATTTCCCCAATTCTATTCCATTCACTTTCCAGGAGTTCTACTCCTAATTCCCCGTAGGGTTCCAGGTCTTTAACTCAGCGCATTCCGGTTTCACCTTTCCAATTTCACGTTCATACATCCCATATTCTTAATCATGTTCATTTATTCATAACAGGCAGCTATTATTTCTTTTCCACATTTTCAAGACTGCAGTGTTCACATATTCCACTAGTTTTCCCATCCTAGGATTCATGTCATACCCTAGGATCTATCATACAATCTAGTTTTCCAGCCCTAGGATTCATGCAACACCCTAGGATCTACCATTCAATCTATTTCTCATTCCTAGGATTCATTCAATGTCCTAGGTTCTATTTATAGTTTCATAATTTAACAGATTATACTTAAAGCCACTCTACCGGTTACAACAGGCGAACTGGGGACGTGGTCGGGAATCCCGCGTGCCTCCACAACCCCCGAGACTGCAACGGAACGGGGTCCTATCACAAGGATCAACACAAGGAACTTCTCAAAATAGTATACAGCTACTGTAGACAGGTAGAGGATTTAATTCCGAAAAGACGCAACTCGAAACGCAGAAAACGGAACCCGAACGGGCCCTAAACGGGTCGAAGACGACGAAACAGTGCAAAATCAGACGTCTGGAACTTATTCCAGACGTCTTAAAAAGTGGATCAGAGAATTACCTCGCTCTGCGTGGGCTCTTAGACGTCCAGAAGCCTGCGGGGGCGTCTGGCCTAGTTCCCAGACGTCCGATGGTCACCCCGGACGTCTGGAAGTCGTTCCCGTCATCTGGTGCTACAGCCAGACGTCTGATTCGCATTGGATGGCGAATCACCGAACCTGTGCGTACCCATCTCTCTCTCTCAGTACGGTCAGTCGAAGAAAAGGAAGAAGACAGAAATAACTCACCTTTCAGACGTCTGGACAGTCTTCCAGACGTCTTGCCCGTCGTCTGGCTATCAGCCCAGACGTCTGATTCTGGAAAAGTTTCCAGAACCAGGGCGCAACTCGCCCTCCGCTCGCGATGCCCGGCCGCGCTGCGAGTGCTCCGCCTGCTGGTCGAGCTGCAGCAGGCCTCCCGCGTCGCTCTGCGCCCGCTGCGCCCCCGCCGGCCGGATCCCGCTGCCCCGGCAGGCTCGAGCCCTCACGGCCAATGCCTCCTCCCCCGCGCAGCACCTCCTCCAGCACCCGCCGCGGCTGTCGCCGCCGTCGCTCACTCGCGCCCGCTCTCGCGCACCGACTGGAAGGAGAAGAGGAAGGGGGCGGAGGTGACGGGAGTGAGGGGGAGGGCGTGGCCTTTTAAGGCCGCGCGAGGAAGAGAGAGAGAGCATGACAGAGGGCACAGGAGGGAGAGGGAAAAAGAAGAGGCGGAGCAGGTCTGTGCGTGCAGGCACGCAGACGCAACGGTGTGCGTGCAGAAAAATGAATCCCAGACGTCTGGAAGTGATACCAGACGTCTGGTACGACGTCTGGGACACCTCCCAGACGTCTTAAAAGACGTTTGAAAGCACGGTTCGTAACAGTTATTATTTAAATTAAAGTGAAGATAGGGGCCCTTAAGTGATGGTTAGGTGATGGAGGGCCCCAGTGGAGGTGGATTAGGCTCAACTACTTCCGCCATGGATAGCGGAAGAAGTTGGTGAAGGTGGAAGTGGTTTAGGCGAATAGGTGATCCAATTAGTGAATTAAGATGATAGAAATGTTCATGAACGATTAAAGAAGGTGATCGATGATTTAAAAAGATAAAATATTGCTCCAGACAAGCCCAACGAGCTCGCCGGAGCTGAAGAAGATGAATGAGAATCTGACATTACATCTATCTAATCTACCTAACTAACTACTCTAACTAATCTACTTACCTAATCTACTGTTACTTGGACGAAGGGTGTAGAAGATCTCCGTCGATGGTCCTTAATGGAGGAGGAAATCAGAGGGTCAGGGAAGAAGTCCGGCGGGTGTGGCGGAGTGAAGCAGAGGAACTCCAGTGTTAGCGCTGCATCAGAAGACTTGGCTGACATCAGCGGAGATCCAGAGCAAGCAAAGATGGACGGAGGAAGATGGAGGAAGAGGAGGAAGGTCATCGGATTTTAGAGAGAATAGCCAATCGGTTAGCTCAGTGAAGAAGAGGGAAGGGAGCTAACTTGCTAAAATCGAGGGTGTGGAGGGGTATTTATAGGTTGCGGCGGCTGAGGAGGGTGTATCTGGATGGAGAAGAGTTTAGGAGTGAAGTAATCACCGACGTCTTCTCCGACGCCGGTGAAGTTATCTTCAACCCTAAAATGGGATCACAGCTTCATCCAGACCGATGGATGAAAAGGGGATGATGAGCACAAGCTCCAAGAGCTTGGAGAGGAAGGATTGACATCGGATACGCGGTGATCGGTGGGTGAAAGCACCTCCTATCGTCAGTCGTCGAGGAGGTTGAAGAAAGAAAGAAGAAGAAGAAGTTTTCGGGGACTTATTTGTAACGAAAATTGAGGACCTAAGTGAAGAATAAGGACTCGATTGAATAAAACATAAGGGCTGAAATGTAAACTAAGGTTAAAACATAAGGACTGAAATGTAAACTAAGGTTTTCAAGATTTATTTTAATTTAAATCTTTTTCAACTTTTTATATATGATTATAAATAAGACAATTATTATATTTAGACCTTGAATTTACATTTTCAACCTTTTTAGCTTAATTTATTTAATTAAGTAATGTTACTTAAGTTATTACATACTTAGGTATAAATTATACTTAAGTTAGTTAACACATTAATTAGATAAATTACTGATAATATTTTGAGTCCAATTATTAATTAAATTATTAATAATATTAATTGGATAATAATATAGCATTTTAAACTTATTTTAAGGTCCTTTACTATTTTATCCCTTATTTAATAATTAACCCATATATTTACATATTCCTATCTAATTAATTAGGAAGATTAGTTAATTAGGGGTAATTAGAGACCATGATGAGTTTCTCATCAACTTACATTTATTTATTAGGGAAAAATTGGATTTGAATGAAATTTCTACTTATAGTCTTCGATTGGATTCTACAATTATCACACTATTTAGTTATTGAATTATCACAAGAATAAGGTGTTCATGAGAAAAACAATTAAGAATCCTTTAATTCTAGATTAATATGTCAAAATATAGTCAAGCAAAGAGATTTGATATCATTGATTAATTAGTCACGTAATTAATTTTGGGCATTCATGATCACTTAAATATATGTTTAAGTATCCAATATCAAGAGAGGTCGCATTCATCCACAGCGGAGTCATATACTCATCAAGAAGAATAGAGCGTATGCAAAATGACATGATATGAGAATAAGAATCACAAACACAATCCAATAATGAAAAAGGTGACTACTCTACCTCACATCTCCAGGGGGTCACAATGACTCTTAAGTATTGGTTGCTGGCCTAGGGATATTATCTATGTGTCAACGCGATGTGTGCACACTTCGAGGTAGTGTCCCTAGGTTAAATGTACCATAAATGGAGGTTTCATGTGTATCAAAATATGTTTAGGATTTAATTGATAAGAGCAATACTCAAAAGTAGTTTTAGAACTCACCAATGCATAGTACTCGTTAAGACAATTCTGAAAAGTACTTATATGTGAAAAATAAAGTCTAGGAAGGCCTCAAACTGCTAGGAACGGATGAAAGGGGTCTGAATCATTTTGAAGCGGTCAAAACCAATGCTTGAATTAGTCTTACACCCACCTAGACAAGTGTCTAGACATGGTTGGAGTGTTACCTTGCCTATGGATTGTGATTTGACCACTAGATTTGTGCTACGTGGCACGATTTGCGCTTCCTTGTGGAAACTTGTCGATGCATGCGTTTAGGGCTACTCAGCGTGTGGAAAAGCTTGATCACATGCCCTTGCCCACCACCTGTTACCTTCTTGGGGTCCCAACTTTGCTGCTGTTGCAATTTTTGCAGAAAAACCCTCCTTGCTAACTTTAATTGCGAAAGTGGGGCTTGTTCTTCCCTTTCTCTTATTTTCTCTGTTCTTTTCTCTTTCTACTCTCTCTCGAATTGTGTGTGGTTTAGGTAATGATAATGACAATTGATATATTCACATTTAATTACTTAATTCCTACCTAATTATTGATAGTTTGAGGGTGATTTAGGTCATATTGGATTGCATTAGGTTAGATTAGTCATATTGCAGCATTATGTAAATATTGCATTTTTAGGGATTTGATTGTAATTTGTGCTACTACTTATATTTGGTTCCTTGATGAGATTTGTTATATGTTTACAGGCACCAAGTTTGGAATTGATTGGAGCTCTACAATATTGTAGAATTAATTTGAGTTCAATCTTCTATTTGGGGTTGGACCTAATTCCCAAACCCTAACCAAATCAACCCTTGACCTAGCCTAATTAGGAATTCAATTTCCTACACCCATACACCACCTAACCTAGCCCAATTTCCCTTTAGGTTGGTGAATCACCCAAATCGCTTCTCGTAAAAGATGGAGTTTAAATCGTTACAGCGTAACTCAAGTGTTCAACTTTTAAAATTTATAAATCATAACTACAAGGTGTATACAGGTTGTCCAAGGAGGCGAGGCATAACAAATCAAAACTTGAAATGTCTTTTGTTTCTTTTTTTATGTTTTTGATTTTGTTTTTTTTTTTTTGGTCTTTTTGATTTTGAAAGAAATAAAGTGCAAGACAAATTTTTTTGTCACGAAAGAGGAGTATTATGAGTTTGATTTCTTTTCCTACTAAAGCCATAAGGGAGATAGGAAGTGAGCTCAGAAGAAGCTAAGACAAGGTATTTGTAATCACTTTCTACTCACAATCATGCGTCTAAATGCAATACTCAAAATTAGAGGCTCTCAACAAGCATCATCATTTTCATTTATCCAAAATCAAAAAATACAAACTATGAACTAAGTAGGCAAAGGAGAGCTCACAAAAGACTATGATAAAATCTAAAGTAATCTTGAATGCCCATAAGGAAACTAACAGAAGTCTACTGATAGGTCTATGTTAGTGGACTAAATTAGAGCCTAAGTACATTATTATGGGATTGAGAATCTAATTTAAAACATGCATTATATTGATAAAATTATTTAAGCTTTGGAATTATTATTCCCTACATTTTATTAGTCTTTATCCACTTTAAATAATTTAATTAAGTACTTATTTTTGATGTAGGATCACTTTGGGGAACACATTTCTTACAACATCACATCACATCTCAAGTTGGAAGGCCATCTTGGTATTCAATAAAAATCCTTCCTTTATGTGATCATGAAAATCTTTCTAAATATCTCATATTTCTTTTGGAAATAGGCACAATCCCACATTGCACTGGCCCTTCCTAATTCCCTCTCAATTAAGACATGCACTGCCACCTATGTCCTCTTTATCTATTTGTGGCAAATCCCACTCTCTCTTTCCAATTAGGACAGCTGTTCCCTGCTATTTGTGGCCATGCACGCACCTCTGCATGGAAGGGGACGCTACCCTCTCTGGCCAAACGAATTCTCATTTCCCTTATTTCCTTTTTTATCCTTTCCCCCTCTTTTTCTACGTGCATGGAGACACCCACGAAAAAGTCACTGAACATCATTCTCTCTCTCTCCCCGTTAATTTCTCTGCTCTCTATTTTTCTCCTCTCCCTCCTCTCACGTACTCTTTCCCCCCACGTAATCTCTTTTTCTCACCAAAAATATCGCTCAATCTCCCTCTCTCACGCACGCACAACATCAATCACGCAAACTCGGAAATCTTGCTCTCTCTCCTCTCATTTCTCTGCAAAAGACACGCGCACACGCCTCTAGACCCTTCGTTCTTCCTCTTCCTCTCGCTCGAACGCACGCAGGGAACCCCTGCCACCTTCGTTCTCCCTCATGGAATCCATCTCCACCTACAGCTCCTGACGCTACCACGACGCACAGCGCCCCCGGCTCCTCGCTGGACCACCGCCATCCTTTGCATGCACCACAATCGAGCAGAACCGCCAGCGACCACCACATCCTCGACCACAATCCCCGCCTCGACGACGACGTTGCTGAGTCCACCCGCTCGACCCCCCTACGCCTTCCCTCACCGCGACCTCCGCCCGGCGTTGCACCACCGCTCCACTGCGACCATACCACGCCCTCGACGCACCCACTGCGAGCAGCCCCGGCCATGGCTGTGAACGCTCGTCCTCGACACCTCGACCGCGCCAACACCATGACCTCCATCCTCGCCGTCGACAGCAGGCCCTGACCGCGACCGTGGACGTCCACCTCCTTCTCCTCTGGCCTCTGTTGCACCGCTGTACGACCTCGACGCCCCTCCTCGACCACACTCTGACCTTCATTACGCCCGCACAATGTCCTCGACGTGTATGGCTTCACCACCACTTCTCGCCCTTCATGTGAAGCTTCACGTCCACTGACCGTGTGCTCTCTTGCGAGAGCAATCATGCACCGCGATCTCCGTCCGGCCTCACACCACATGAAGCTCCCTAACGTCACCAACTGCAGTCGCCACCGCGTTCCACCATCGACACTTTCTCTACAACCGTGTTTCTCGTGGGAAGCGTGGTGCCAGCACGCTTAGTCCACATCTCGTTTCCGTCATCTACTACGTTTGCCACCGCGATGACTCTTTATCGACTTTGTTTGCCTCGGACGTTACTACACCGCATCCGCAACCGCATATTCTCATCATGACGTACCGCGTTGCTTTTATTTTCCTTTAGTTCATCTATTTTTTTATTATTATAATCATTGTTTATCACTTTTATACTCATGTATTGTTTCTCTATGGAGATGAGATTATTTTATGTGGTTCATTGTTGATTTGAGTTTTATATGGATGAATGAGATGCATATTTAAGTTTAACTGTAGTTTGATGTATCTTATTTAACTGTATTTTTATTTGGAATTTTTCCACCACACCTTATACTATCACAGCATATTATTTTCCAATATTATCTACATAAGCGAAAAATAAGAATTTTTCGACCATCTACTACAACATAAAATGGAAAGCATAAAACACAAAGATGAAGAGTGGCTTATGGAATGAATCTTGGTGAATGTTGATGCTCCTCCTTGTGCACGTCCTCCTCCTCCCTTTTGCTTCTTCCTTGGTGCGGATGAAAGCCCTCCTCCAAGCTTAGGTGTGCACCCCAAGATATCCTCTAAGTAGTGGGTGAGTAGGTGAAGGTGATGGGTGTATGATGGTAGGTTAGGCACTTGAAAGGTGGTCGAATGCTTCTTCTCAAGCCTAGCTGCCTAATGGATGACCTAAGGCTTCTAATCCCTCCCAAGTGTCTTTCTATTCTAGCCAACGCTAAAGGTGTCTCCAATGGTTGGATGAAAGGCTCTTATATCGAAGTGACTTAGGATATTTTCTGGAGCCAAAAAGTGGAGGGAAAATGGAGCCTTGGAAATGGAGTTTGTGGCTATTAAGTGTAAATTGGGGTTTCTATGTATTGGAATGGACAAAGGCATTATGGGGGGAGGGTTCCTAGGTCTAGAAAATGGGATTACAATAATGGGATATGGGGATATGTTTTTTAGACTTAGGAAATAGGAGGATATAATGGGTGGTGTGAAGGTTTTAATGAAAAGGGTGTTGGAATTATGATTTGGGCTTTAATAGTTGTGTTGGAATGGGGTAGCCTCCATTGGGTGACGTGGAGAGTAAATGGGTTGTTCATTAAAATTGTGGAGAGCTCTTAAAGAGGTCCAGGAGGGCGTGTATGCATCAATCTTTTATAGAGTTACTTCAAAGCACATGGAAACATGGATGTGCTTGTAACAAAGCTTGAGCTTAAGTACATTAATTGAAGTGGGGAGCTCATTGAATGTTGGTGCCATTAAATATCATCAATCAATGTAAGAACACAGAATTATACAAATTATGATGCAAGCCTATCTAAAATGCAATTTATGTTAATGCATGCAATATACTCATGAAATCAAACTATGATGAGTGGGGACTTAGCAAATTATAAACATGGGTAATACAAAATGAGATTAGATTAGTTGGCTAGCCACTACACCTTAACTTCTCACCTTAATGACCAGTCATACACTTGAATTAATCAACCTATTAAACCTCCTACCATCCTATTCCTAAATCCCTTCCAACAAACCCAATCTAGCCACCTTTGATCCCTTCCCTCCTACCTTATTTGGCTGGCCTTTAGCACTTAAATAATACCTTTTTGGATGGTGAAATAGTGTCACAAATGCTAACATTTAGATCTAGATCCTAGGGTCCTTATTTACCTACCTAAATAGTCTTAAAACCATACAATAATCCTAAAGTTAGCCCCACTTATGGCCTATTCTAGAAGCTTTTTGGACGACCATAGATAAGTGAGCATAATTATATGTTAACATGTTTAGTTTTGTTGGTTTTAGGTGTTAATTGCATTAGATTTAGGTCATATTATACATAATTGCATATTTGCATGTTAGGTGTAAAAGTGTAATTTTAAGCCTATTTATGTTAATTTGAGGTCTTGCTATGTGTAGGAATCATGTACTCAGGCTCACGAGGAGAATAAGCAGGAATACATGTCACCAAATCTTCATTTGAGAGAAGACCCTTTTCAAGCCTTGGAAACTTTTATCTTAACCCTAGTTAGATCCTACCTATTTCAGCCTCACCCAAAACCCTAATCTTAAGACTTAATTCTAACCCTAAACCAACTTCATTTAGCTCCCTCAACCCATTCCTTAACCCTAGCCTTCATTCTAAACTTAGTCGTAAAAACGTAGCTCACACTCCTAGTGACAATCTCCTAATCCTAGTCCTAATGCTATCTTCTAGAAGCCTCTACCTTATCCACTTGTCATATAATATTTCTGATGTGCATGAATTGAGGGTTGATAAAAATTGCATCATAGTATAACCGAATCGCACAAATCAACTTTTAAATTTATAATTCTCGAAATTGAAATTATTTCGAAGTTGTTCACTAGAAGCAATTCAAATGTGTAGTCACCACTATCAAGGTTTTGCAAAAGCTCAGGAACTAGATTGAATTAATTTAATTCTCTAAACTTCGTATCCAATTATGAAATGTCAAGATTAATCACCCAATTTAATTGAGAAAAAAATATGTTTCAATTATCTAATGCTCAATCAAGAATATCAAATGTGAATGTGAGTTAAGCATTGTTACGACCCGATTCCCGAATCCCTACGTGACACGAGAATCGGACCGACTCGACTGATCCCAAGATCCAGTCGTCCAACGAGAAAGTAACCAAAAGAGTAGTAAAATAAACCACATTCACCATGTATATAACTAGCAGTAACAAAAGTATAGCAGTAAAGAAAATATCTACTACAGTACACACCACCACAACAGTAAAGAAATAAACAGGTACATAAATATGATGCTTACAATAAAAGAGTACAGTGGTAACAGAAAATACTCACTACAACAGAAGGAAAGGTACAGTGGGTACTACACAAGTAAAACTACTGGGCTCTACTAGGCCCAACACCCTCTGCAGCTGCCGGCTCTGGCTGCTCAACACCTGGTCCTGAAAAGGTGACAAAGGTGACACGTCAGCGAAACGCTGAGTAGAGTGGCAACCAATAGCTAAGAAAAATAGTAAGGTGGACAGTAGCTGTTATATTTTTAATCTCTTTCTTTATTTTTCCATTTACTCATTATTGAATTATTCCTCAGATCTTTCTCTTGATCTCGAATGTTCCTCATGGGAACGATTTTGATTGCAGTCTTTTCCGAAAAGTAAAAGTGACACGTGGTGCTCTCCTGGCCGGGAGAGTCCCCCGTGATGGTCCTACCCTCAGTTAACCCCCCCAAGGTCACTAACAAACGTAACGGTGACTACGGCACGTGCAATAAACGCGCGGGTAACTACCCCGCACTGGCACGCGGTCAGTCGTTTCCATTAACAGGTGCGCCCCAAAGCACAGCACGGAACCAGTATAGGGCAGAGCTCTCTCAGTAATAGGGGTCTAGCCCTTCCACAGTAACCAAAAAGGTATCTTGCCCCTCCACAGTCCGTGCACCCTCGCCTGACTACCCTGGTTTGCCCAGTGGGCCTAACAAGTCGATGTAGGAAGGCTAGCAGAACCCCGGGACCTGTAGGGTGGCTAATGCTCTCCCTACACTGGTAGCTCTCCTCAGTACTGTGTACGCAAGGGCCAAAAGTCGGTACAAAGTGGCCATACCTAACCTCGGGTCCCTGGGATGGCTAGCTCCACTCTGCACTAAACAGGGGGACAGTCGCTCTCCTTGGTACTCCGTACTGAAGAGCTAGCTCACTTCCCCAATTCTATTACATTCCCCTCCCAGGAGCTCGACTCCTAATTCCCCGTAGGTTCATGCTCATATTTCTTTCACTAAGCCAATTTAGGTTTCATCATTTCAGCTTTATATTCATATAGCCCATGTTCTCAACAGTTAATATCCATTCATAAACAAGCAACTATTATCCAATTACAGGCAATTATCATTTTTCTTTCTACTTTTCCAAAATCGAATTCGTATATTCACAACTTCGTTTCAGTGTCTTCTGTTACTAGGATTAATGCCACACCCTAGGATCTATCATTCAATCTAGTTTTCCAGTCCTACGATTCATGCCATACCCTAGGATCTATCATTCAATCTAGTTTTCCAGTCCTAGGATTCATGCCATACCCTAGGATCTATCATTCAATCTAGTTTTCCAATCCTATGGTTCATGCCATACCTTAGAATCTATTAATTATATCACAAGTGCATAAATGTTGGTAAATATTTAAAGGGAGCCACTCTACCTACAAAACCGGAGTACTGGGGCGTGATCGGCAAGCCTGCGCGCCTCCGCAACCCCAGAGTAGCAACGGAATGGGGTCCTAACACAAGGATCAAATACAAGGAGCTACTCAGAACAAAATACAGATACTGTAAACAGGCAGAGGAACTAATTCTGAGAAGAATGAAACTTGAAACGCGAAAAACAGACTTCGAACGGACCCCAAACGGGTCAAAAACGACAGGTCTGCTCAAAATCAGACGTCTGGAACATCTTCCAAACGTCTTAAACGATGGCTCAGGTCATACCTTGTTCCTCCGTGGTCCTTTAGACGTCCAAAATCCCGCTGAACCGTTTGGACTTAGTTTCCAGACGTCCAACTGTTACTCTGGACGTCTGGAGACCCTCTCCGCCGTCTGGTGCTGTGCCTAGACGTCCGATCTGTGTGGGAGGGTGTGCCCTTGCGCCTTCTTGAACGAGACCTGCACACATACGCGACCGTCCTCAACATGAAATGAGGCAGAACCCCTCGGCGGAACGGCTGCATGGCCATACACGCGAAAGAAGGGAAGGAAAATATCGTACCTTTCAGACGTTTGGACCTTCCTCCAGACGTCTCTCGCGTCGTCTGGACGTATGTCCAGACGTCTGATTCTGGGAAATTTTCCCAGAATCAGGACCTCCTCGCCCTCCGCCTGCTGCGCACGGCCGTGCCGTGCCACGCTCGCCTGCTGCCTAAGCTGCAGCAGCTCCTCCCCAACGCCACGCTCCTGCTGCGCACCCGCCGGCCGACCCTGGATGCTTCTGTGAGCTCGCACCCTCGCGATCTAGCTCTCTCCCTTTCGCAACAACCCCTCCTCCCCGCGCACTCGCGGTAGCAGCTACTGCTGCCCTCGCCTGCTCACTCTCTCACTAACAAGAAGAAGAAGAAGAAGGCGGTGGAGTGAGGGTGAGGGAGAGGAGAGGGGAGTATTTGAAGGCTGCCGTGGGGAGAGAGAGAAAAAAAGGCTGCGCCTGCAGGGAGGAAAGAAAGAAAAGAGAGGAGGGTGGCTGTTACGAACGCGCGGCTTCAAACTTTTTTACGACATCTGGGAGGTGTCCCAGACGTCTGATCAGATGTCTGGAACCCCTTCCAGACGTCTAGGATTCGGTTATTTTCGGCACGCGTGTTTCGTCTGTGCGCCTGAGCGCGCAGACCTGCGAGCGTCTCTCTCTCTCTTTTTCCCTCTCCCTCCTGCACCCTCTGTCCCGCTCTCTCTCTCCTCCTCACGCAGCCTTAAAAGGCCACGCCCTCCCCCTCACTCCCGTCACCTCCGCCCCCTTTCCTTTTCTCCTTCCAACTGGTGCGCGAGAGCGAGCGCGAGTGAGCGGCGGCAGCGACAGCCGCGGTGAGCGTTGGAGGAGGTGCTGCGCGTGGGAAGAGGCGCTCGGCCGTGAGGGCGAGCTCACCGGGGCTGCTAGGGCCGGCCGGCGGGGGAAGCAGCGGACGCGGGGTGACGTCGGAGGCCTACTGCGGCTCGAGCAGCAGGCGGACGAGTCGCGGCGCAGCCGAGCGTTGTGAGCGGAGGGCGAGTCGCGCCCTGATTTTGGAATTTTCTCCAGAATCAGACGTCTGGGCTTACAACCAGACGGCGGGGAGGACGTCTGGAGGACTGTCCAGATGTCTGAAAGGTGAGTTATTCCGTCTTTCTTCCTCTTCTTCGACTGACCGTACTAAGAGAGAGAGGAAATGGGTACGTGCAGGTTCTGAGATTCGCATCCAACGCGAATCAAACGTCTGGCTACAGTGCCAGACGACGGGAATGACTTCCAGACGTCCGGAGTGACCGTCGGAGTCTAGGAACTAGGCTAGACGCCCCCGCAGGCTTCTGGACGTCTGAGAGACCACGCAGAGCAAAGGTAACCTCTGATCCACTTTTTAAGACGTCTGGAAGAGGTTCCAGACGTCTGATTTTGCACTGTTTTGTCATTTTCGACTCGTTTAGGGCCCGTTCGGAGTCTGTTTTCCGCGTTTCGAGTTGCGTTCTTTTTGGAATTACATCCTCTACCCGTCTACAGTAGTTGTATACTATTTTGAGAAACTCCTTGTGTTTGATCCTTGTGATAGGACCACATTCCGTTGCAGTCTCGGGGGTTGCGGAGGCACGCGGGATTCCCGACCACGCCCCCAGTACTCCTGTTGTAACCGGTAGAGTGGCTTTTAAGTTTATTAGTATAATCTGTTAATTATGGAACCATAAATAGAACGTAGGACATTACATGAATTCTAGGAATGAGAAACTAGAATGAATGGTAGATCCTAGGGTGTTGCATGAATCCTAGGGCTGGAAAACTAGATTGTATGATAGATCCTAGGGTATGGCATGAATCCTAGGATGGGAAGAACTAGTGGAATATATTAATACTGCAGTCTTGGAAATGTGGAAAGGAAATAATAGCTACCTGTAAATTGGTTTAATAGCTGCCTGTTATGAATAAATGAGCATGTCTGGGAATATGGGATGTATGAATGTGAAACTGGGAAGGTGAAACCTGAATGTGCTGAGTTAAAAGAACTAGAACCCTATGGGGAATTAGGAGTGGAACTCCTGGAAAGAGAAAGGAATGGAACTGAGAAAGAAAGACGTGGTAGTGTGCTGTCTCTTGGGTACGTAGTACCAAGGGAAGTACCTGTTCCTCTTTAGTGCAGAGCGGAGCCAGCCGCCCCAGGGACCCGGGGTTAGGACTGGCCACTTTGTACCGACTTGCTGGCCCTCGTGTACGTAGTACCGAGGAGAGCTATTAGTGTAGGGAGGTACTAGCTACCCCACGGGCCCCGGGGTTCTGCTAGCCTCCTACACCGACTTGTTAGGCCCACTGGGCAAACCAGGGTAGTCAGGCGAGGGTGCGCGGACTGTGGAGGGGCAAGGCCCCTGTTTGGTTACTGTGGAGGGGTTGGATCCCTGTTACTGAGAGGGCTCTGCCTTGTACTGGTTCCGTGCTGTTCTTTGGGCACACCCGTTAACGGAAACGACTGACCGCGTGCCAGTGCGGGTTAGCTACCTGTGCGTTTATCGCGCGTGCCGTAGTCACCGTTACGTCTGTCCGTGACCCTGGGGTGGTTTATTGAGAGTAGGATCACCACGGGGTACTCTCCCGGCCAGGAGAGCACCACGTGCTACTTCTACTGTTCGGAAAAGACTGCAATCAAGATCGTTCCCATGAGGAACATTCGAGATCAAGTGAAGGATCTGAGAAATAGATAAATTGTGAGACAATAGAAAGACGTAATTAAAGAAAGTAACAGAACATAACAGCTACTGTACACTCTACTGTTTCTTTTGTTTTGGTTGCCACTCTACTCCACGTTTTGCTGACGTGTTACACTCGTTACCATTCAGGACCAGGTGTTGAGCAGCCAGGGTCAGCGGCTGCAGAGGACGTTGGGCCGAGTAGGGTCCAGTAGAGTTACCACTGTTCTCTTGTACCTCTTTTTGGTTCCACTGTAGTGAGTAGTTCTTGTTACCGCTGTACTTTTCTTTACCTGCAGTTTCATATTATGTTATGAATGTTGTTCTACTATTGTGGTGGTATATACTGTAGTGGTTTCTTTCCTTACTGTTAGTTATATTCATGCTGAATGTGGTTTATTTTACTGCTCTTTTGGTTACTTCCTCGTTGGACGACCAGGTCTTGGGATTAGTCGAGTCGGTCCGGTTCTCGTGTCTCGTAGGGACCCGGGAATCGGGTCGTTACAGCGACAGTTTAGTCTGCGCGTGCATGCACGCAGACGCGATCCCGTACGCTGAAAAAATTAATTTTCAGACATCTAGGAAGGCTTCTAGATGTCTGACCAGACGTTTGGACCAACTCCCAGACGTCTTAAACGGCGTTTGATGCTGGGGTCATAACATAACAAACTCAAAGGAAGTTTCGTCCCCGAAACTTACGCTAACTAGGGTGCGGAAAAGAACAGTATATGCATAGGAAACTCAAAGAGGACCGAAGCCGGTCCGAAAAGACGTACCCTCAAAAAGCTCCTGGTACCTCTCCTGCATCGCCGCCTTAGGCTCCCAGGTAGCCTCCTCGTACCACTGGCTCCTCCACAAAACCTTCACCAGGGGTACTTGCTTCCGTCTCAGACTATGGACGGCTCTGTCGAGAATCTGCACTGGCCGCTCGGGGTAGGTCAGGTCGTCACCTGCCTCGACGCTCTCGTGACTCAGGACGCGACTAGGATCGGCGACGAACTTCTTGAGGTTGGACACGTGGAACACGTCGTGCACACTAGAAAGCTGAGGAGGAAGGGCAAGACTGTAAGCAACGGGTCCAACCCACTTCAGGACCTCAAAGGGTCCCACGAACCTCGACGCGAGCTTCCCTCTCACCCCAAACCGCTGTAGGCCCTTCATGGGTGAAACGCGAAGGAAGACGTGGTCCCCAACCTCAAACTGCACCTCTCTGCGTTTCCGATCTACATAGCTTTTTTGTCTGCTCCTGATAGTGTGGAGTCGCCTGTGAATCTGCTCGACTACCTCCTGACTCTACCGGATCAGCCTGGGGCCAACCTCCCACTTGGTCCCCACCTCAACCCAACTCAAGGGTGCCGTACACCTCCGTCCATACAGAGCCTCGTAGGGTGTCATGCCGATGCTCGAGTGATAACTGTTATTATATGCAAACTCCGCCAGGGGCAAGTGCTCCTCCCAAGAGCCCCTCCAGTCTAGTACACAAGCACGCAAAAGGTCCTCAAGTGTCTGTATCGTGCGCTCAAGCTGTCTGTCCGTCTGGGGGTGGTATGCTGTATTGAAACTCAACCGCGTCCCCAGGGCATGCTGAAACTCAACCCAAAACTGGGATGTAAAGCGGGTATCTCGATCGGATACAATCTCCCACGGAACTCTGTGTGGACGTACCACGTCGCGGATACACCTCTCTGCCAACTATGCTTGTCCCAAGGTGACTCAGATCGGCAAGAAACGCGCCGTCTTTGTCAATATATCAACGATCACCCAGACTGCGTTGTGTCCTCGCTGGGTAACAGGTAAGCCCACCACCAAGTCCATGGTGATGCTCTCCCACTTCCACTCTGGCACTGGAAGTGGCTGTAGCGGCCCTGCAGGCCTCTGATGCTCGGCTTTCACCTGCTGGCACACTAAACACTGCTGCACGAATTCACCCCCATCCCGCTTCATTCCCCTCCACCAAAAGTCACGTCTCAAATCATGGTACATCTTTGTGTTTCCAGGATGTATGGTGAATCTGGAACCGTGTGCCTCAGTCAGGAGCTCTCTCAACAGCTCCTCGTCTCTGGGAACGCACAAACGTCCCCTCATGCTCAGCACCTGGTCTGTAAAAGAGAAGTCCCCAAGGTCTCCTGACAGTATTCTGTCACGTAAGGACTGCAAGTACGGGTCGGCCATCTGCCCTGTGATGATGCAATCTATCAGCTCTGGCTTCATCTGTCGCATCACAGTCACTGTCCCACAGTGCCCCCGTAACTCTAGGGGTCACCAACTGCCCATCTCCTCCAAGAGGCTCCAACTCTGCACCTGTAAACTGGCCAAGTGTGCGGGTGCCTTCCGACTCAAGGCGTCAGCCACCACGTTGGCCTTTCCCAGGTGGTAGGAAATGCTGCAGTCATAGTGCTTCAGGAGCTCCAACCAATGTCTCTGTCTCATGTTGAGCTCCTTCTGATCAAATAGGTATCTGAGGCTCTTATGATCCGTGAAAATCTCGAAGGTCTCATCATACAAGTAGTGCCTCTAGGTCTTCAGCGTGAAGACGACAGCTGCCAGCTCCAGGTCGTGGGTAGGGTAGCTATGCTCATGGGGCTTCAGTTGCCGCGAAGCGTAAGCGACAACGTGACCCCGCTTCATGAGCACACCCCCTAACCCCTGCAAAGAGGCATCCATGTACACAACGAACCCGCCACTACTGTCTGGGATGGTGAACAAGGGAGTCGAAGTCAGCCTCTCCTTTAGCTCCTTTAGCTCACAGGCGTCTGTCCAAGTAAAAGGCACGTCTTTCCGGGTCAGCTGTGTCATAGGATGTGCAATCTGTGAAAAGCCCCTGATAAACCGCCTATAGTAGCTTGCCAGTCCCAAGAAACTACGAATCTCAGTGACCGTACGTGGTCTCTCCCACCTGAGCACTGCCTCGACCTTGGCTGGGTCCACAGCCAAGCCATCCCCAGAGATCACATGACCTAAGAAGGTCACCTCCCTCAACCAGAACTCACACTTGCTGTATTTGGCGTACAACTTACGTCATCTCAGTGTGTCCAAAACCATCCGCAAGTGCTGTCCATGCTGTGTCTGATCCCGAGAATAGATGAGCACATCATCAATGAATACCACCACAAACTGGTCCAAGTACGGTCTAAACACCCGGTTCATCAAGTCCATGAAGGCAACGGGGGCATTGGTCAGCCCAAACGGCATGACCAGAAACTCATAGTGTTCGTACTGGGTGCGGAAAGCTGTCTTGGAGACGTCTGCCTCCTTGATCCTCAACTGGTGGTATCCAGACCTCAAGTCGATCTTGGAGAATACCGTGGCACCTCACATCTGGTCAAACAAGTCATCAATCCTCGGCAGCGGATACCTGTTCTTGATGGTGACCCTCTTCAGCTGTCGGTAGTCCAAACAGAGGCGTAGGGTACCATCCTTCTTCTTTACAAACAATATCGGGGCTCCCCAGGGAGATGCGTTGGGCCTCACAAAGCCCTTCTCCAAAAGATCCTGCAACTGAGACTTGAGCTCTCGCAGCTCAAGTGGTGCCATCCTGTACGGTGCTGTGGAGATGGGGCTGGTCCCTGGTACCAGTGAGAACTCAAACTCGATCTCACGCTCGGGCGGTAGACCTGGCAACTCGTCTGGGAACACGTCGGGGTACTCTCTGACCATCGGCATACTCTGGAAGTCTGCCACAGGGCTGGGCTCTGCCACCACACAAGCTAGGAAGCCCTCACACCCCTAGCTCAAAAGTCTCGCCGCCCGAAGTGCAGAAATGCACCTGAAGACTCTGTCCACTGGCTGCCCGTGGAACTCGAAAGAAGTCAACTCCGGTATGGAGAAGATGATCTTTCTCTCAAAGCAGCCCACCAAGGCGTGGTAAGCGGACAGCCAGTCCATTCCTAGAATTACGCCAAAGTCCTCCATCTGTATCATAATCAGGTCAGCGGGAAGGCTGTGTCCCCCAACACTGACCTCGCAACCCGTGTATATCTCCTCAGCTACAAACAGCTGACCACTCGGACCTCTGATCAAGAACGGATCCTCTAACAGTATACAGTCCTGCCCCAAACTAATCGCGAAACTGGCAGTGACAAATGAGTGCGTAGCATCGGAATTGAAAAGAGTGAAAACGAATATGTCGGAAACTGAAACCATACCTGCCACTACTGATCTTGAAGCTCTAGCATCCCTATGTGTCAGGGCGTTGATACGCCCCTCAGCCCTAGGTGCGGACGAAGCAGCCACACTTTGCGTCGGATGGGTAGCTGCTGGCCGGTACCCTCCCCGTGACTGCTGTCCTCCTCCTCGCGCTTGGAAATCACGGCCTCCTACTCGCCCTCCAGTGCTTGGCGCGGGAAGCATCTGCTGACCTCCTGTCCTAGATGGGCAGTCCCTCCTGATGTGGCCCAGCTGGCCACACTGGTAGCAAAGGGGGACTCGACTCCCGCCCTCAGTGGGTCCCTGCTGTCGGCTGGGTGGGGGTCCGGTGCTGGTAGCTGGCCCCTGTCGAGGGCTCCCAAAGGCCACTGATGGCCCTGCAAAATGTAACGGCTCTCCTGCAGGCGCCACGTGTCTCCTTTCTCGTCGGCCCTGTGAGAAGTCTGGCTGATAGGGCCTCTTCAGCCCGTTGTTAGTATCTCGCGCAGACGGGTTGGTCTCTTCGTATGTCATAGCTGCCTCCACCACCCTCGAGAACGTAGGCAGCTTTAGGGGTTTGACATACCCCCGAATCGCAGGCTGGAGCCCCTCGGTGAACCTCCAAAGGCGCTCCTCCTCAATGGCCACTGTTGTCACTGCGAAGCGAGACAGCTCCAGAAAACGCGTGTGGTACGCACTCACGATTATCGTCCCCTGGCGGAGAGTGTGGAACTCCTGCCTCCTCTGGTCCTGCCATGTCCGGGGAAAGTACTGCTCGCAGAAGAGGGTGACGAACCGGTCCCAAGTCGGCTCGTCCCTCTCCTGCCCCTGACTGCCCTCCACCACCTGTGTGCCACGCTCTCCAGCTGGTACGTGGCAAAGGCCATGCGGCACTCCACCGGGGGGCAAAGGGTGTCAAAAACCTTCTTGATCTGCTCGAGCCAGTCCTCCGCCTCGGTCGGGTCCTCATCCCCCTTGAAGGAGGGGGGCTTCAGCTTCCGGAACTGTCTGAAAAGCTCAAAGTGGCATTGAAGTGGAGATGCTGGTGCACCTCCAGGTAAGGAAGCCTCGTGCTCGGAAGTGTCAGAGGAAGGTGGGGGCTGTGGCAGCCCATCCCCTCCCTCGTGTCCAGCGCCAAGTCCGTCGCGTGGTCCCATAGAGGACTCCCCCTCCGCAGCCCCAGGGAGAGGCGCTCGTGGTGGTGGGTAGAGCTCCTCTTGCACGATGTCCCGTATTAGCTGGGCAAGGTCTTGGGCCTGAATGCCTGGGAACAGTGGCTGGTCTACTGAGGCATCAACTTCAACGCGCCCACCCCTCCGACCTCGTCCTCGGCCGCGCCCACGGCCTGCCTCGCTACCTCCTCGTCGAGGCATCTCCTGCAAGGAGACGCGAACACAGAACAGAAAAAGACGTCAATATGAATCAATATCAAGCGGAGAAGTCTAAGAACAGATGTCAAAAGATACGTTGTGGTGGCTTCTCTAGTTACAGGCACGTGAATTGGTTATTTTCCAGTCAGTTGGTTTACTTCTCGAGGCGACCTTGCTCTGATACCATCTTGTTAAGACCCTATTCCCGAATCCCTACGTGACACGAGAATCAGACCAACTCGACTGATCCCAAGACCCACTAGTCCAACGAGAAAGTAACCAAAAAAGTAGTAAAATAAATCACATTCACCATGTATATAACTAGCAGTAACAAAAGTACAGCAGTAAAAAAAAGATCTACTACAGTACACACCACCACAATAGTAAAGAAATAAATAGGTACATAAACATGATGCTTACAATAAAAGAGTACAGCGGTAACAGAAAATACTCACTACAACAGAAGGAAAGGTACAGTGGGTACTACACAAGTAAAACTACTAGGCTTTACTAGGCCCAGCACCCTTTGCAGTCGTCGGCTCTGGCTGCTCAACACCTGGTCCTGAAAAGGTGACAAAGGTGACACGTCAGCGAAACACTGAGTAGAGTGGCAACCAAAAGCTAAGAAAAATAGTAAGGTGGACAATAGCTGTTATATTTTTAATCTCTTTCTTTATTTTTCCATTTACTCATTATTGAATTATTCCTCAGATCTTTCTCTTGATCTCGAATGTTCCTCGTGGGAACGATCTTGATTGCAGTCTTTTCCGAAAAGTAGAAGTGACACGTGGTGCTCTCCAGTACGGTAGAGTCCCCCGTGGTAGTCCTACCCTCAGTCAACCACCCCAAGGTCACTGACAAACGTAACGGTGACTACGGCACGTGCGATAAATGCATGGGTAACTACCCCGCATTGGCACGCGGTCAGTCGTTTCCATTAACAGGTGCACCCCAAAGCACAGCACGGAACTAGTATAGGGCAGAGCCCTCTCAGTAACAGGGGTCTAGCCCTTCCACAGTAACCAAACAGGGGTCTTGCCCCTCCATAGTCAGCGCACCCTCGCCTGACTACCCTGGTTTGCCCAGTGGGCTTAACAAGTCGGTGTAGGAAGGCTAGCAGAACCCCGGGGCCCGTGGGGTGGCTAGTGCTCCCCCTACACTAGTAGCTCTCCCCGGTACTGTGTACGCGAGGGCCAAAAGTCGGTACAAAGTGGCCAGACCTAACCCCGGGTCCCTGGGGCGGCTAGCTCCGCTCTGTACTAAACAGGGGGACAGTCGCTCTCCTTGGTACTCCGTACTCAAGGGCTAGCTCACTTCCCCAATTCTATTACATTTCCCTCTCAGGAGCTCGACTCCTAATTTCCTGTAGGGTTCATGCTCATATTTCCTTCACTAAGACAATTTAGGTTTCATCATTTCAGCTTTATATTCATATAGCCCATGTTCTCAACAGTTAATATCCATTCATAAACAAGCAACTATTATCCAATTACAGGCAATTATCATTTTTCTTTCTACTTTTCCAAAACTGCAATTCGTATATTCACAACATTCGTTTCGGTGTTTTCTATTCCTAGGATTTATGCCACACCCTAGGATCTATCATTCAATCTAGTTTTCCAGTCCTAGGATTCATGCCATATCCTAGGATCTATCATTCAATCTAGTTTTTCAATCCTAGGGTTCATGCCATACCTTAGAATCTATTAATTATATCACAAGTGCATAAATGTTGGTAAATATTTAAAGGGAGCCACTCTACCTGCAAAATCGGGAGTACTGGGGCATGATCGGCAAGCCTGCGCGCCTCCGCAACCCCAGAGCCGCAACGGAATGGGATCCTAACACAAGGATCAAATAAAAGGAGCTACTCAGAACAGAATACAGATACTGTAAACAGGTAGAAGAACTAATTCTAAGAAGAATGAAACTTGAAACGCGAAAAACAGACTTCGAACGGACCCCAAACGGGTCAAAAACGACAGGTCTGCCCAAAATCAGATGTCTGGAACATCTTCCAGACGTCTTAACGATGGCTCAGGTCATACCTTGTTCCTCCGCGGTCCTTTAGACGTCTAAAATCCTGCTGAACCATCTGGACTTAGTTTCCAGACGTCCGACTGTTACTCTGGACGTCTGGAGACCCTCTCCGCCGTCTGGTGTTGTGCCCAGACGTCCGATCTATGTGGGAGGGTGTGCCCTTGCACCTTCTTGAATGAGACCTGCACACATACACGACCGTCCTCAACATGAAATGAGGCAGAACCCCTCGGCGGAACGGCTGCATGGCCGTACACGCGAAAGAAGGGAAGGAAAATATTGTACCTTTCAGACGTCTGGACCTTCCTCCAGACGTCTCCCGCGTCGTCTGGTCGTATGTCTAGACGTCTGCCCAGAATCAGGACCTCCTTGCCCTCCGCCTGCTGCGCACGGCCATGCCGTGCCACGCTCGCCTGCTGCCTAAGCTGCAGCAGCTCCTCCCCAACGCCACGCTCCTGCTGCGCACCCGTCGGCCGGCCCTGGATGCTTCTTCGAGCTCGCACCCTCGCTATCTAGCTCTCTCCCTTTCGCAGCAACCCCTCCTCCCTACGCACTCACAGCAGCAGCTGCTGCTGCCCTCGCCCGCTCACTCTCTCGCTAACAAGAAGAAGAAGAAGAAGAAGGCGGTGGAGTGAGGGTGAGGGAGAGGAGAGGGGGAGTATTTGAAGGCTACTGTGGGGAGAGAGAGAAAAAGAAGGCTGCGCCTGCAGGGAGGAAAGAAAGAGAAGAAAGGAGGGCGGCGGTTCAGTCTGCGCGTGCATGCGCACAGACGCGAACTCATACGCCGAAAAAATTAATTTCCAGACGTCTAGGAAGGCTTCCTGATGTCTGACCAGACGTTTGGACCAACTCCCAGACGTCTTAAACAGCGTTTGATGCCAGGGTCATAACAAGCATCAAATAATCGATATCAATAAAGTTTGAATAAGATTTAGTAATAAAAATTCACTTAGAATCGAAACTTCAACAAAATGCACAAATACCGCAAATCAGTCCCTAAAAAGACTAATTTTCTCACAGTTAGGTCCTTGAAGTCCAACAATTTGGTCCCTATGATTTTTCTTCTCTTTCAATTCGATCCCTGCTAGCTAGTGGAGGTTACACTTCTATTCTTTGTCAGAGGGGTAGCAGGGGTGAACTCTAGCGAGATAGCTAGGGTAATTTAAGGCCCTTATCAATGCATGGAGACGTTGTATAGCTTTCTTGGAGCTCTAGAAAGCTTTTGGTGAAGCTTGGCGGTTATGAGGGCAATTGGACGGTGAGTGTTGCGGTGACAGTGGAGTCCAGTCAGGTGCAGGAGAGGTTTTACCCCCAACCAAAGGGTTGAGGGGTTTAACTGGACCTTGCTAAAGGTGATGGCGGTGGTGATTGGTTGCGATGAGGCCAGAGGAAGCATGGCAAGTGTGGAGAAGGTGGCGGGCGTGGGTGGTGTTCAGTGGAGGTGATGACGGTGTCGAACCCTTTAGTAGATTGAGGGGTTTTGTTCCCCTCGATCTGTTGAAGGTTCCTCGGTGGTTGGTATGAGGAAGGAGGCATGGGAGTGGTGGTTGGCGATCGCTGGAGCTCCTGCTGGAGGAGAGGAAGATGATGATGAGGATGTAGGAGTTTGGGGTTGAAACCTAAATCTAAGGAGCCTAATCTAGTCTATAGGAAAAGCGGAAGAAGGGGACTACCTAAAGGACAATGAGGAAGGTCAGAGAGCATTCAATGTTGGCCAGCCAAGCACGAGTAAGAAGGCAGTTCCAATGAATGGATTGAAGCAATGAAGGGGTCAGAGGAACCAGCTTTAATGGCAAGAAGCACGGTGAGGGAATGAGGGTGAGATTTGCAGTCTTTGTTGGCGGAGAGACGTGACGATGAAGGAGGGCAGAGGAGCTTGTTAATGGTGAGTGGGAAGAAGAAGAAGAAACGAGGATTCTCGCAAAAAACTTGTAAGCCTCTGCAAGGCTATGATAAGAGGTTTATGTAAATGCGAATTACTCATCAAATCAAGCCATTCTCGCCAGAATTGGATATCAATTTGGTGGGTTTTGCAACCCCAAATTTTCGGCTGAAATGGAGATCGCTCATGCCATTACAGGGCTTGAGATCTAGCTTGCCAAGTTTGCAAAGATTCGGGAATCAATCCTACCAATTATGGTGGGATTTGGTTGCGGGAATCATGACCAAACAACTGCGAATTGAGCTCCATGCGAGGGTAGAGGAGGTCTGCTCATTCCTACCTTGGAGAAGAAGGTTGACGTTAGTGTGACATTAGCCAAGGACCATAAAGAGAGGAATTTGAACCAAATTGCAAGGAATTCAAAAGTTGAGGGTCAAACTGCAGAGTAGATTAAGATGTCCAAAAAGTCAAATTTTTATGATAACTTAAGTTAGACCCAAAGAATCCAATGGTGACTTAAAATTTAGGTTTTGATGAAGCTTGGCTAGTCAATTTATGTTTTGACTCAAAATGTATTGAATATTAACCTTGGTCTTTGTTGTAGGTCAAATTAGATTCATTTTGTAAAATTGATTATTTCAAACCTTG
The DNA here is from genome assembly GCA_037157565.1 of Thalassia testudinum. Lineage (NCBI taxonomy): Eukaryota > Viridiplantae > Streptophyta > Magnoliopsida > Alismatales > Hydrocharitaceae > Thalassia > Thalassia testudinum. Next base: position 97,374,030 of record JAZHRO010000002.1, read on the forward strand.
TAGAATATGTTTCAATGATTTTTAGAAGGTTTAGATTATATTTATTTTAATTAGAATCCTTTGAATCTAAGTGGGGCTTAAATCATGATTTTATTTGAGATTTATCTTTTAATATTAATAGCAACCCTAAATCAATCAATGCAGGCCCACTTTTTTTAACTTTAAGCTTATTTGACCTTCAATCAAATGTAGGTTCACCTCTGAGTTAATCTGCACTTATATTTGCCGTTTAAAATAATATAATTAACCTAATTTACGTTAATTCTTCTTAATTTGGCCAAGATGGAATTATACTCTTCCAATACATTAATTTAGTGAATTTATCCTCGAAAATTAGTCAATTTGAATTAGATAAAGAGGATGATGGTGTTACCATCAATTTCCTCCATATAAAAATGTAAAAAGATATTATTTGCAATTATCTAAATGTAGCAATCAATCAATTTAGTTAGGTTTTAATTACATCACATGGTTTTAGCCAATCAAGATCCTAATCCCAATCCTAATCTTGAAATTCATGACAGCTGGACATACTTTTAGCATTTTGGTCATAACTTTCTTATTTTAAATCCAACTTGAGTGCTTCAAGTTGAATTTGAAAGCTAATTTCAAATTCTACAACTTTTTCTTTTTTGTGTAATGTGAATTTTGAAACATACAAAGGTTGAAAATTGATGACAATTAGGATTCCCACTTTCTTATTTAGATAAATCCTAAACCTAAACCTAAACCTAATTTCCAAATCCTAAACCCTAGCCTTGCCCTCCAAGAACCCTATGGAACTCCAACCCATCCCCTTGTGTTTATAAAAAAAACACATGGCCTTTATTAGTTGCACACAGCTCTCCTTATTCCTTCCTCTTTAGGTCTTCTTCTATCTTCTAGCCTCTTCCACCTCCTTTCTTCTTTTTACCTCCACCTTCTTCTTCCTTCTCCTCCCTCTACCATCTTCTACCTCTACCTTCTAATTAGCTTTTATGTTCCCTTAGTCTCTTAGGAACCCCTTCTCTAGTTAGGATTTCCCTTGTCTCCTTCTTCCACCTCAATTTTTTCATCTTCGGGTTCTACTTTGACTACTTTTCTAACTACTTCTGAAGCTTTCCTTTACCTTTGGGGGCTTGTGGCGGACTTCTCTTTCAACTGTCTCGGGCTTTGTCACATTTGTCATCTCTATGGCTACTTCTCTATTCTCTCTCTCTTTTCTCCTTTCTCTACTTTTTCTTCTTCTTAGCTGTAGTTGTGAACACTTTTGATTAGTAGTAATATATTATTGATTTTACATATCTCGCTCTATTTGATTGCTAGCTAGTTTCTTATTTGCTTTATTATTCCAAAAAATCCCATTTTCACAATCTCTCTTTTCAAAATTTGTTGTAACTATTTCGTACTTCCAAAAATCACCCAATTTTGTCAGTATGTTAGGATACTAGTAATGAGCATTTCTAAAAATTTGGTGCAAAAATCATTTCCTATTAGTTTATAAAATTTGAGGCTCAACAATGGGTCAGAGACAAAATAGAACCTGATTTTTTGGTGTTTTCTGAATTTTAAGAATTTTTATACACATCTTATTGGTGCAAAATAAATTGTAGTTGCTTCCTTATCTTGTCAGGATTCTTAGGAAAAATCAGTAGAAATTTAGGACATCATTTCATATAGTTTAGTCACACATCTTACACCAAGGATCAAATCGACCAGATTACCCTGATCTTAGAGAAAAATCCCCAAAAAGAAGCAAAATATCTCCAAAAATTCAAAAATCATTCCTGCATACTTAGGATTAATTAGGAAGTAACTTAACCAAAATCCTCTAAGATATGACATGGACTCCCATTTACTACGATTTTATTCCATTACGAGTTCAGAAATTTGATTTTGAGCAATCTCATATTCTCGCACTACAACGATAGAGTTAATCTATTGCGGGTTTCGCACATCATCTAATAAGTGCAAAAATCTTCATCATTAATTTCAGATTTGATGGCCTAGACTAATACTTCCTAATCCCTATCCTAATCCTTACCTAAACTTTGTTTAGTTTACCACATCATAGGAATCAATCCTAGCCTTTAGATCTTCATCCAATGGATTAATTCCAACACAAAGTATTCGGCTACATAACCTCAAAACCACCGTAGGTGGGCGGCCATATAGGTGCCTCATCATGGCCCTTCATTTACTCTTTGATCAAATCCTAGTCCTTTGTGAAGATCACCTAAACCTCTATAAATAGAAACCTAAGGCTAGCCCCCTCCATCATTCCTCTTCCTACCTTCCTTCATCATCTTCCTTCTCCTCTAGACGTCCACCATCATTCTGCAATATCCACTTCCCATTGGATTTCTACATCTCCACATATTCAGGGTAAGAAGATTAGAAAGATTCTTCACCGCCTTCTCAATGCTTCTGCACTTGCCTTCTACTCTTGTTTATTGACTTTTCTAGTTAGAGTTCTGATTTAAATTCTATTTGTAGTAATTGTTCTAGTTCTATTTAGATTTTTAGCTCTAGTTCTATTTAGATTTCCAATTCTAGTTCTTAAAGAATTCTTCTAGTAGTTGTACTTGGATTCTTACTTGCAATAAAAATTAGTTCTAGTTCTTCATCATCATCTATCTCTTCTTCTAGTTTCCTTTAATTAGTTACCTTAGTCATAGTTGCTGATAACACCACGCAAGGGGGTAGTAATTAGGTTGAATATGGCCCATATTTAGAATAAAAGGCACAACATAAAGTAGAATAGGAGCGTTGCATGCATCAAGTACCAAGATTGCTTATAAACCGTATTAATGGCCATTTGTGTAAAGTATTTGTCAAAGCAAGCCTCAGATGAGCAATCGGACCGCACGGATGGATTCAGGACGACGAACGGAGTCCAACGGACTCAAGATCAGCCAAATCCGACATCCGGAGCTCCCACAATGGGCCCAAGAAATCCAGAACGTGCCACGTCGCCCCGCCCCCGCCGCTCTCTCGCCCTCAAGCCAGCCAAGAACGAATCTCGGCCGTTGATCTTCGATCGAACGACCGAGATCCACGCGCTCGCCCGCGGTCGCCGCGACAAAGCGCGGGCGTGGCGCAACGGTTAGCGCGCACGCCCGTGTCGCAGCGACGCGCGTTCGAATCGCGCGGAGCGGAAATCAAGCGCGAGCGAAGGGCGCGGCGAAATTGACACGCCCGATCAGCAGCGGGCGGTCAGGATTGCGCCACGCGGCGCGACGACAGCGCCCGAGCGCCCACGCGCACTCGCACGCCGGGCGGAAACGCGGGCGCGCACGTGCGCCCGAAGCGCGATCTCAGCACGGGCGCGGGAGGATCTCAGCCGTCCGATCTTTGATCGGACGGCTCTCGTTCATCATCCACGGATCGCGCTTGGAGAGAGAGAGGGGGCGGGCGGCTGACCGGCGGCAGAAGGCCTTCACCGACGTATCTGGAAGCGGTTTTAGCGACGTTCTGGATGTCGCTAAAGCACATTCTTCTTTTAGGAAGCCCTTAACTCTATTTAAACCCCCTTCTACCACCATTCAAGGCATCCTCTCCCACTTGCAACTACTCCACTCCTCTCCTAGCTAGTCTTAGGCACTCTTGTAATCGCCGGAGACGACGAGCCGCCGACGGAGCCTCCTCCACCGCCGTGGCTGCCTCGTCGCTCTCCACTCTCTCTCTACCTCTCTCTCTCTCTCTTTTAGGCTTTCATTTACTTTTGTTGAAGCATGTATTTAATATTGTAAACCATGAACTATGAATGCATGTTTAATGAAATTATTTTCCATTTAGTTGCCATTTTAATTTCTGTTTAAAGTGCATGATCAAAACCAAGAGCTTTCTAACCCTAAACTCTCTCTATCTCTCGCTTTTCAAAACCGTCTCTTTCGCAAGCAAAACTCCACCTTTTTCGTGACAACAAGTGGTAAACAAAATCCGATTTCCATGCCTCCCTGAGATCGACACTCGGACTCACCTCCGTTTACTTCTTTTAAAACCGACGTATCAAGTGCAACTATAACGACACCTCTTAACACACACGCACGAAGGCACGTTAGTTTTTGGCGCCGTTGCCGGGGAGGCAACGGATTTGTTTTATCACCTCCATTCCACACTCATTCTCACATCGTCTAATGCCCTATTTTGCTTTTTACTTGGTGGTTGCAGGAATTCGGCGCATGGACGGCGAAGCGACGCATCCGGCGGTAGCAAGGGAGTAGGCGCCTCGAGGAACGATAGTGAGTAACCTGTCTCTCATTGTTTGCTTGCATGAAAAAGCTAAAAAAAAAATTGTAAAAACTGCAAAAAAGATTGGCATGGTGTATGATTACTTGACCCACATCCTTAACACATTACCCCACAAAAAAATATACACTCTAACATTCTAAACAAATTCTTGGAGTGCTCTTTTCTTTCTTGACTGGTGTTTGCGAAGCCACCGTGAGTTGACCTGGGCCGCACCACTCAACCCTAAAAACTGACTCATCTAATAGAAGTTGCATGATCATTAGGATGAGTACACTAGGATTTTAGAGCCTCTACAAAATAAAAGGAAATCTACTTTCACTAAGTTGTGTGCAGAACTTGACGTGCCCACTGAAACTTGTTTGAAAACATTAAGACACGTCAACCCTAAAAAGTACTCAAGTAAGGATAAAACACTAAAAGACACTATATCTTAACAAATCCTTGCTTGAAAATCATGTTTTGCTAGAAGCACACACTTTGAAAGTGGAAAATTAAGAGACACCACCCCAATCAACGCCTCATCACATCACCCTAAGCACAAGCACTATCCTAGCCCTTTAAAACTGAGTAGACGTGCCCTAGGCAGGACTGAGTTAAGTCTCAAAAGGTGAGGTTTTGTCTGCTAGGCACTTGGCTTTCATTCCCTTGGTAGAATCTGGTGACTAGGCTGCGGGGCAGTGTCAAACGACCGTGGTTGTGGGGTCTATGGAACCGGAGGCGCAAGCCAAAGGAAGAACCTTCCCTGCAATCCCCTCGTAATCAACTTGGCCAGATTAGCCTTGAGAAGGGGAGTCCAGTGCTTACGGACTTAATCACCCTTTGTGAGATTTCTAGGTCTCCTAAGGAATACACCATAAGGATTAGGCTTGCGTGCTTGATTGAAACACATTTCTCGCATCTGTCGCCCTCCGCATCCCCTCCTGTTCTTCTCTAGTGTATGCACGGGAGGCGCTCACTGCATCCCGAATTGTGTGTTTTGGGGCAGGAATCTAGGCGACGTAATTCTGTTGAAAACATGGCTGAACCTAGGGTAGATGAGGCTGAAGATCAACCCCCACCAGATGCTATGGCTGTCGTCCAGGCTCAAATCAATGCTAACCATCGGCTTCAGCAACAACAAATCCACACCATCATGCAAGCCATACAACGGTTACAGAACCCGCAAGAACAACCACCACCTTTCAATGACATACGAGGACAACCACCACTTGATTTACCACCATTTCAGGACCAGCCAAGACCCCTCCGTGATTTCTATAACCCTTCTGCCATTAGAGTCGAGCCACACCTTAGGATCCCCGAAGGGGGAGACAATTTTGAGCTAAAACCTAATGTATTAAGTCTAATCCAGAGCCACTTTCATGGAAGCTCAAATGAAGACCCCTTTCAGCACCTAGAAGATCTCGACCGCATAGCAAGAACAGTAAAACCTAGGAACATTAGCCTTGACATTGTTCTAATCAAGATGTTCCCTTTCTCATTAAGAGACAAGGCTTCTCATTGGCTTAGAACCCTAGGTAGACCCATCACCACCTGGGAGGAACTGAGGCATGCATTTTTAAAGAAATTCTTCCCCATAGGAAAGACCAATGCCCTCAGAAGAGCTATCACTACCTTCACACTCCAGGGTGGGGAACAATTTCATGAGGCGTGGGAAAGATTCAATGAACTTTTGAGGAAATGCCCACACCACGAAGTTCCAAGGTGGCAATTGGCCCAGATCTTCTACCACGGTCTGGATAGCAACCTACGGAACTTCGTCGATGCCTCATGCGGGGGAAACTTCCTAAACAAAAACGAGGAGAGCGCGTTTGAGCTCTTTGAGTCTATGAGCGAGAATTCGCTCAACAATGCCTCCATGAACCAGTTTAACAGGTCCAGTCAACCCCGTGGTGGGATTTATGAGGTGCAAGCAAATTTTGGAATGGTTGACATGGACATCATTGCCAAAAAGTTAGATCGAGTGGAATTGGTGGACAAGAAGATTGATGAGCTTCTAAACCAGACCAGGAACCCCTTGCAGACTTTCACCCTAGCAAAGGGAGCACATAATGTTGACCTGGTCCAACCCTTCACCCAACTGAACCTGGAACAACCCCCAACCATGTTCCAAGGAGGGACCTTTGCTCCCTCGACCCTTGATTACTCCCTTCCTTCTTCATCAACATCGGCTATTCTAGAAGATGTGCAAGCCGTCCAAGGATATGCAAAACCTGACCCTTTCTCCAACACTTACAACACCGACTGGCGTAATCACCCCAACTTTGGTTGGACAAAGCAGAAACTACCGCAATTCCAAAACCAGCCCAGGCCAAACCAATAGCCACACTTGCCCCCCTATCAGCAAGGACCACCAGTTAGACCCCAATATAACCAAAATAGGGCGACCCCTCCCCCACAAAACCAAATGGACACCCTAATAAAGATGATGGCTGACATGAACCAAAAACATCAGGAAGAAATGGCCTTGGTAAAGGGACAGTTAAGCCAACTCTTGGACTGTAAACAGCAAGGATCTCTACCTTCCCAACCGCAACCAAACCCGTGAAACATAATTAACAGAGGCCCCAATTCGCAAGGGTTCCAAGCCAACCCCGGGCAGGCTCATATGGTCCAGCCGGCCCCACAAACACCTCCTGGGTTTGGCGCTTCTTCATCCTCGTCTTCTCAAGGATCATCCCATGGCCCCAATGCCTCTGCGAATGCGGTGACCTTGAGAAGCGGCACCAAAACCCAGGATCCCAAATGGCCGACTCTCCTCGAGACTTTACCCGACTTAGAAGAAACACCAACCAAGGACCCAAACATGGAACCAATTCAGACACCCTATCCTGAGGCCTTGGAAACAATCAAGAGAAAAAAGAATACTGTGGAAACTGAGGAGCTGATGGAAATTTTTAAACAAGTACAGATTAATATTCCGCTTCTAGAAGCTGTCAAACACATCCCCGCTTACGCCAAGTTCTTAAAGGATGCCTGTACACCCAAGCGTAAGCCGAGACCTCAAGCACCTAGGAAGGTTGTACTCTCTGAGCAAGCCAGTTCCGTGATATCAAGCAACCTTCCACTCAAACGAACTGACCAAGGAGCACCCCTGATTTCCTGCAACATCGGGGACATGACATTTGATAGAGCGCTCCTGGACCTAGGTGCTTCTATCAACCTAATTCCCACAACCTTGTACCACCAATTTGGTTTTGGGGAGCTGGCACCAACCCCTGTCACCATCCAGCTGGCGGATAGATCAGTGAAAACCCCGAAGGGGGTTGTTGAGGACGTGATTGTACGGGTCAAGGACTTCTATTTCCCAGTCGACTTTTTGGTGCTCGACATGGAAGTCCCTGAAAAATTACAGAATGCACCCATAATCTTAGGCAGACCTTTCTTAGCTACGGCTAAAGCAAACATCGATTGCGACACGGGATGTATGGAAATCACCTTCGGAGACAGGAAAATGCAATTGGATATCTTCCGGGCAACAAAGTCTTTTGATTGTGATTACATTGAGGAACATGATCCCGTAGAAACTTTAATCGAGGAATGCCTTACCCTTAGTTCTGTCTCAGACCACCAAACCCGTAGTTCTGACTCGTCACCATCATTACCTGTGGACCTCTGTAAGGCTGAGTATCATCACATGACACCATTTGAAGAAATCGATGTTGATCAACTACCGCCCTTTCCATTCCATTCGACTATGGTCCCACCCGCACCTGAACTTAAACCATTGCCCGAGAATCTCAAGTACGTCTTCTTGGGACCTGGCCAGACCTTCCTAGTGATTATTAATTCCCATCTAACCAAGGATCAGGAACTAAGGTTGACTGCAACTCTTTCAGAACATCGGGCCACCATTGGTTGGACCATCTCAGATCTAAGAGGAATTAGCCCCACCTATTGCACCCACAAGATTTACCTGGAAGACGGGGCCCGACCTTCCCGCCAGATGCAGAGACGGTTAAACCCTAACATGCGGGAGGTCGTTAAAAAAGAAATTATCAAGTGGCTGGACGCCGACATCATCTACCCTATCTCTGATAGCCCCTAGGTGAGCCCCACTCAAGTGGTTCCAAAGAAGGCTGGGCTCACCGTTGTCACTAATGATCATGGCGAATCCATTCCCACCCGCACCACCACCACATGGCGGGTGTGTATTGATTATAGGAAGCTTAATGAAGCCACTAAGAAGGACCAGTTCCCCTTGCCATTCATTGACCAAATCCTTGAAATATTGGCAGGGCAGAAGTATTTTTGCTTCCTGGATGGATATTCAGGATATAACCAAGTCGCAATTGCTCTGGAAGATCAGGAAAAAACCACATTCACTTGCCCGTATGGCACGTTTGCATTCCGTCGAATGCCGTTCGGGTTATGCAACGCACTCGCGACCTTCCAGCGTTGCATGCTAGCCATTTTTTCAGAAATGGTGAGTGAATACTTGGAGGTCTTTATGGATGATTTCTCTGTATTCGGGAATTCATTCGACCATTGTTTGAGCAACTTGGAGAAAATCCTGAAACGATGTATCGAGGTTAACTTGGTGTTAAGTTGGGAAAAGAGCCATTTTATGGTTCAAGAAGGAATTGTCCTCGGACACATCGTTTCGCATAGGGGCATCGAGGTAGATCGAGCTAAGGTTGATTTAATTTCCAAACTTCCTCCACCTAGTTCGGTCCGACAGGTTCGCTCTTTCCTAGGACATGTTGGCTTCTACCGAAGGTTCATCAAAGACTTTTCCAAACTTTCCAAACCCTTGACCGACCTTCTAGCCAACGACGCCACTTTCCACATGTCTCCTGATTGCACCCAGGCTTATCATACCCTCCGGGACTTAGTCTCCACCGCACCTGTACTTCAACCCCCAGACTGGTCCCAGGATTTTGAGATTATGTGTGACGTATCAGATTTTGCCATAGGCGCTGTCCTGGGACAAAGGCAAGATAAGAAGCTCGTGGTGATCTACTACACGAGCAAAACGTTGGACGAGGCCCAACGTAATTATACGGTCACAGAAAAGGAGTTGCTCGCTGTAGTCTTTGGACTGGAAAAATTCCGATCATACTTGCTGGGATCCCATGTGATTATCTACACCGACCATTCAGCCATCCGGCACCTGTTGGCCAAAAAGGACGCAAAACCCAGGCTCATCAGATGGATCCTGCTTTTGCAGGAATTTGACCTGGAAATCCGAGACAAGGCCGGATCGAAAAATGTGGTGGCTGACCACCTGTCAAGACTTCATCCAGACCACATTGGACCCTCCCTACCTCTATCTGATACCTTCCCTGATGAACACATCCTAGCCATGCAAGACAAGAAAATGCCATGGTATGCCGACTATGTCAACTACCTGGTTATAGGACAAACCCCGCACAGCTGGTCCAGACAGCAACGAGACAGGTTCTTGGCTGAGGCCAAGCACTATTTCTGGGATGATCCCATGCTGTTTCGCCTCTGTGCTGATCAGATCATCAGGAGGTGCCTCCCCGAAGACGAAGTTCAGAGTGTGCTTTCCTTTTGTCATGACCAAGCGTGTGGCGGCCATTTCTCTGGCAAGAAAACAGCTGCAAAAGTTTTGCAGTCTGGATTTTATTGGCCGTCCCTATTCAAGGATGCACACATCTTTGCCAAGACTTGCTCACGATGCCAAACACTAGGGACAATGACCAAAAAAGATATGATGCCGCTTCAGCCCATTTTGATTGTCGACATTTTCGACGTTTGGGGTATCGATTTTATGGGCCCCTTTCCACCATCCAACGGCTTCGAGTATATCCTGGTCTCGGTAGACTATGTTTCCAAATGGATTGAAGCCGTCGCCACCCGACGATGCGATCACAAGACGGTCATGGACTTTGTAAAGAAGAACATCTTTTCCCGGTTTGGAATACCCAAGGCCATGATCAGTGATGGTGGAAGCCATTTTATCCATTCCCAGTTCCGTGCCCTACTTAGAAAATACGGGGTAAACCACCGCATTGCCACCCCGTATCATCCACAAACAAATGGGCAGACTGAGGTCTCAAACAGACAAATCAAGAACATTTTACAGAAGACTGTGAGACCTGACAGGAAAGACTGGTCCACACGACTTGATGATGCCCTGTGGGCATACAGGACCGCTTTTAAGACCCTGATAGGCATGTCACCTTACCGCTTGGTCTTTGGCAAAGCTTGCCATCTCCCTGTCGAATTGGAACACCGGGCTTACTGGGCTGTTAAGCAATGTAACATGGATCCCCAGTTAGCTGGTGCGCAAAGGACTCTTCAATTATCTGAGCTTGAAGAAATTCGTCGGGACGCCTTTGACAATAGTCGGCTATATAAGGAGAAAATGAAAGCCGTCCACAACCGACTCATTCATAGGAAAACCTTTGAGCCAAACCAACAAGTCTGGCTATTTGATGCACGTCTGAAACTCTTCCCAGGGAAACTTAGGTCCAAATGGACAAGACCATTTCGGGTGGTCAAGCCCTATTCCAATGGGGCAGTCGAAATCGCCGATCTTAATACCGGGCACACCTTTACAGTCAATGGTCAAAGATTGAAGCATTTCCTGGCCCAGGTATCCCCCAAGGAAAGTGTCACCCTTGTTGAGGGCTGACACCAAGCACCGCCCAGCTGGAGGCGTTAAACTCAGCGCTTCCTGGGAGGCAACCCAGCGGATTCAGACTGATCTGGTAGTTTACGTCACTCAGGTACTATCTTTTTGAACCCTTCTGCATCCATGCATCTGCCAATGAGGACATTATCCAACTTAAGCATGGGGGGATGGTAAACTGCATAATCCTGAGTTTAATTAATCAGTCTGAATGAATAAATTAATTGATTAAAAAAAAAAATTTGAATTTAGGAAGAAAAACTTAGGCATTAGAAACTTGTCAATAGTGGGAAATAATACAAAAAGAACTTAAACACTTAGACTTTTCAGGCCTTCAGGCTTAATTAGCCCTGGTGTCCATTAAAATATGGATTTAGCGGCGAATCCTTGCAACTTTAAGCTATTCTAATCCACCTAATAAATAAGGTAATAAGTATACGACTTATCAACTCACCCTCTAACTCAGGAAAACTTTGAGTCTAAGCATCTACACACATTTTTGCACAGACTCACTTCTCGGAGATTTTGACAGAAATTGGGTAGCTAATGAACTCTCTAGGGTGGTATGGCTGGCAAGTTATCGTGGGTAGCATCCCATTGGCAGGTTGTCCAGAACCTAGCCACAGGCCATTTCTTTTTCGTTGCCTCTGGGTACATTTGAGATTAGGGAAGCCACCTACGAAAAAAAAAAAAAGAAGAAAAGAAAATAAACCACACTTCACCGCACAAGTATGGCTGGCAAGTGATCGTGGGTAACAGCCCATTGGTCGGTTGTCCAGAGCCTAGCTCAATAATTGCACAAAAAAGACCAAAACACCTAAGGACGAAGCGGGGAAGCAGTACAAGCCGGGGAGATATACACTGGAAAATCCTTGTGTTGACCCCAAGTAAAATGAACGTAGGCAGAAAGCTACCAGTTGAACAAATACACCTTCAGGCAAAAATTTATTTTCTTTTCCAGACACCTAGAGGCGTAGAAACTCGAAGTCTGTCTCAATTACTGTTAAGTGAGTCTATCACAACATTCACACCAAGATGCTTAGCACTTAGGGTTTTGATCGAGTTTTGGGTGGGTTGGGTAGCCGTAAAAAGTTACCAACCCACACTGAATTCTGAAAATTCTAAAAAGACATATATAGATATATACGTATACATATGTATAGTTATATATACAAAGCAAGGATTCGGGCGATTTGTATTTTAGAAAACACCCGGGCGCTGCTTAGTCTTTGTAGATTAAGATCTTCGTATATTTCCTCTTATTGACGAGTAATGAAGTGCCGAAACAATTACTTCTTGAATTCTCCAAAGAAATAAAGGCTAGAATAAACCTTGCTAGGGACTATCAAGGAGTAAGCATGGGGGTATGATAACACCACGCAAGGGGGTAGTAATTAGGTTGAATATGGCCCATATTTAGAATAAAAGGCACAACATAAAGGAGAATAGGAGCGTTGCATGCATCAAGTACCAAGATTGCTTATAAACCGTATTAATGGCCATTTGTGTAAAGTATTTATCAAAGCAGGCCTCAGATGAGCAATCGGACCGCACGGATGGATTCAGGACGACGAACGGAGTCCAACGGACTCAAGATCAGCCAAATCCGACATCCGGAGCTCCCACAATGGGCCCAAGAAATCATGACCGTTGATCTGGAGATCAACGGCCCAGAACGCGCCACGTCACCTCGCCCCCGCCGCTCTCTCGCCCTCAAGCCAGCCAAGAACGAATCTTAGCCGTTGATCTTCGATCGAACGGCCGAGATCCGCGCGCTCGCCCGCGGTCGCCGCGACAAAGCGTGGGCGTGGCGCAACGGTTAGCGCGCACGCCTGCGTCGCAGCGACGCGCGTTCGAATCGCGCGGAGCGAAAATCAAGCGCGCGCGAAGGGCGCGGCGAAATTGACCCGCCCGATCAGCAGCGGGCGGTCAGGATTGCGCCACGCGGCGCGACGACAGCGCCCGAGCGCCCACGCGCGCGCGCACGCCGGGCGGAAACGCGGGCGCGCACGCGCGCCCGAAGCGCGATCTCAGCACGAGCGCGGGAGGATCTCAGCCATCCGATCTTCGATCGGATGGCTCTCGTTCATCATCCACGGATCGCGCTTGGAGAGAGAGAGGGGGTGGGCGGCTGACCGGCGGCAGAAGGCCTTCACCGACATATCTGGAAGCGGTTTTAGCGACGTTCTGGATGTCGCTAAAGCACATTCTTCTTTTAGGAAGCCCTTAACTCTATTTAAACCCCCTTCTACCATCATTCAAGGCATCCTCTCCCACTTGCAACTACTCCACTCCTCTCCTAGCTAGTCTTAGGCACTCTTGTAATCGCCGGAGACGACGAGCCGTTGACGGAGCCTCCTCCACCGTCGTGGCTGCCTCGTCGCTCTCCACTCTCTCTCTCTCTTTTAAGCTTTCATTTACTTTTGTTGAAGCATGTATTTAATATTGTAAACCATGAATTATGAATGCATGTTTAATGAAATTATTTTCCATTTAGTTGCCATTTTAATTTCTGTTTAAAGTGCATGATCAAAACCAAGAGCTTTCTAACCCTAAACTCTCTCTATCGCTCGCTTTTCAAAACCATCTCTTTCGCAAGCAAAACTCCACCTTTTTCGTGACAACAAGTGGTAAACAAAATCCGATTTCCACGCCTCCCTGAGATCGACACTCGGACTCACCTCCGTTTACTTCTTTTAAAACCGACGTATCAAGTGCAACTACAACGACACCTCTTAACACACACGCATGAAGGCACGTTAGTTGCTTATTTATTGCTTTCATAGTTAGGTTTCAATTCCCACAAGTTCCCACATTCACTTTTGTAGTTGTAGTTAGTTTCGTATCTCTCGTATTCATTTTTATATTCAAAAATACCAAAAAAAGTACAAAATCCAAAAATAGCAAAAAAATATTTCTCTTAAGCAATTTAAGAATAGTAAACTCTGTTTCACCTCCCTGCAGATGACTTGAACTCCCAATCCATTCTTTGAAAATCATTCGAGTTCAATTTTACAAATTCAAAACTTTTGTGTATTTGCAACTACAACCACACATTCTTATCATATTAGGGTTTGCATGATCAAGTTTCTGGTGCCGTTGCTGAGAAGGATGAATATGAATTTGAGACATTTTTCTTCGAAGACAAGATCTTTGATGAACCCAAATTTGAAAAATTTACACTCGAGGAAAATTTACTTCCTGAAGTAGGTGAAGGACAAGAATTTGATGAACCTTCAATGATTAGCTTCACTTTTACATCAAATATAAAGGAACTTGAAATGGAATCATTTATCTTGGATCTTCATTATACATCTGATGTAACCAAGTTAGATCTTAATCTCGGTGATCCAAAAGACTTGGACTTCAAGGAAAGAAATACATAAGTGATTAAGGAGATAATGGAATTAGAGGATTTTTCGGGAGATAATTTGGAAATTTTAACTATGCCTTTACTTTCAAAACCTTTAAGTCTTTACAAGGACCCTTATGATTTGATCGAATCTGATTCTTGGAAATCCAACTTGGTCCAACCTCTGCACCCTCACTACCATTGGCCACAACACTTTGTATATCACAAATCTTTTCCACTTGGGTTGCACACCTTAGGTCTCAGTTCTGCACCTCATCTCCTTAGCACTAAAAGTCATTGGGTGTGACTTTTCATGATCTATCTATCCTATACCTAACCTAGTGGAGTGGGGCTACACCACCAATTAATTTACCTATTAGGACAGCTCCTACCTGAGCTGCATAGTTATATTATTTACATAATTTATACTTGTGGGGGTTAGTTGATTAATATTGCTTTACTAAATAACTGGCCCATTTGATTGTCTACATTACGTCTGGCTGTCAACGAAAAATTCAAGCACTTGTAGGGAGGCAACCCAATGATGATTTCTGCTAACATAATTGTTGTGATCTTATCTTAGGTGGATCAGTGCATAGATTAAGTTAGAGTAGCTGAAGCTCACAATAGACTCACCAGGTTTTATCATTCATTTCTCCTGCTATCTCAAATATTTTGCTTTATGAATACATTGAGGACAATGCATGAGATAGACATGGGGGGAGGCATAATTTTGTCAAGTTTGGTTGCTTGTGTTTGCTTTGCCATGTTTCCAATGGTTTTGCGCTCCATTTTTGAAAAAAAAGGAAATTAAAAAAAAAATGTGTTTTTAGAGTTCTGAGCTAGGAAAAATAAAAAATTTTGACTTTGATGATTTACCAGTCTTAAGAAACATAAAATCAAAGTCTTTCCGCTTAGACTTTTCAGGTCATACTTTGACTTAATTAGTTCGATTATTTACTAAAATACAGATTTGTTTCCTAAGTCTTTGAGAAGATTTGAAAAAGTTGAAGTATTAAGTTAAAGGGGTAATAAGTATGTGACTTATCTTTCTATCCTCTAGTTTGAACATTTTTTGAAAATTAAGCTAACTACACTTGTACTTCCACATTGCCATTCTTATCATATTAGGGCTTGCGCAGTCAACAACCCAAACCCTAATTAGAGCCATTTATATGTCACTAAGTTGGATTAGGTCTAAGGAAATCTCAAATTTTGATAAAAATACCCTTGGGTGTTGGTTTAATTACATGTCTTACCTGTTTAACTTGTTTTAAGCATAAATTGATCTACACACCTTAGATAATTCTCACAAAGTAAGAACCGTTGAAAACCTTGTGATGAGATGAAAACATGACTATTTCAAATAGCTTTGATTGAGGTTTCATTGAAAATGCAAGTTTCTCACGTTTTATGAGGTGCCTCAACCTGACCCGACATCGATAGATGTTGATAGGTTCGAAACAACGTGATCAACTTTGAAACAACTCAGGACCTGGATTTCAGGTCATTACAAATAGAGTATCTTCAAGTTTAAATACCGAAATAACTAACCTATATTCACTTTTAAAAGATGGAAAAGGAAATTAGCATTAATATTCAAATGTTGATGTGAGTTGGATAAGTAGACGTTTAAATATCATGGTATACTACAACAACATTGCCTAAGGCTTTTTTTTGCATGGTTGAGTTGCAACTGCACTAGTTCTAAGCCGTAGCTGCTTGAATGGATGTTAGTTGGAGTGCCTAAAATATCATCCAAATCCTTAATTGTTGTTATAGTTAATCCAATCACAATCATGGCTTTTTTTTTATGGCCAAGTAGTCATTCTATGGTCGTTGTAGTTGCGGCTAAGCCATAGAAATAAACTAGTTCTAAATGTACATCAAGGAAACATCAAAGTAGCTCATTCATTCTCAACATTATGCTTAAAGTTGAAATAGTTACAGTCCATTTTGATGTTATTTTTGTATTGAATCAGGTTGATCATATTTTGATTCTTGCTTTTTAAAATTTCTATTGACCTGCATCTATGAATTAGGTCGTCATTCGTTTAATTCAACATCTATTAAACTTTAAGATAGGCTTCGTTAATTAAGAGGCTATATTAAAATATTTTTTACCTATTGCAGTGAATTTCCTTCCCATATTAGATGCATAATGAACATTGATCAAGTGAAATTCCCCTTGCTTCATGTGTGCTGCTTGATACTCCCAGTGCTTGCTTGCAACTATGCATCTTTACTTCCTTCTCTATATATTCTTTTATGCATTAACATATTCAGGTTATTTTTGAACTCTTACTAAGAAATATGCCTTATTTTAGTACTTTATGCTTGGTGCTCTACAAATCGTAGTTCTTAATTGTTTATTTTTCTTTATTTTTCAATAAGGCTGCAATTGTAGTATGTAACCCAACTAATTAATGTTATAAACTTATGCATTACACTGCAAAACAAAAGCTCCATAAGTCACGACATATAAGTCAAGGACTTAAACCTTTGTCATTGGTTTAAAATCCTTTCTCATACTTTATTCGTGACTTATATCCCTTAGTAAAAGGAACTTAACTTATAATATAAATCAAGAATTTTTCTTAGATAAATATTTTTTAAGACATATCTATTAAGATAAATTCTTGACATTTGTAAGGTAACATTCTTTTATTGTTGTTAATAATCTTCGACATATTCTCAAGGAGGTTCTTTGAAATATATTTTTAACCTATACTCATTGTTTAAATTTTAAGGTGATGTTTGATTGTTGGATTAAATAGATTTACATCAAATTAAATATTTAACCTATCATTTAATCGACTCCCACTTGCATCAGATTAAGTAAGGTTTAACCAAAGATAAAATTATTTTACTCTCCTACCCAAACACCTAAATTCATTAACTCACTTCGCCATTTATTTCACTCTTCCCACACCACCACCACCAACCCACCCCCAGCCTTACCAAATACATGGGACGTAAGTGTTTGCCCGAACAGGTAAAAACACACTAACTATAAGCTCACATGGAACATCGGGAACGGGTAAACATTTATTCCTTATGTTTACATTACTCGTCGTACATGGGAGGCCAGACTTGTGACGCGCCAAGGACACTCCTCGGATTTCGTGTTGGAAAGACGACTGTCACAGCAATCAATTCACCAAACAACCACATCAGTAGGTGGGGTCCCAGGAGACGTGATGAACCTTTTGATCTCCAGCGCCAATGCCCTCCAACATATGATGCGAACTCCCACCGAAGTTATCGCTTACATGAAAGAAGGGCCCACGTCCATGCCTCGTCCATCGAGTAATATTCCTCGGTAGTGCACTCCCATCCTGCTCGCCTCAACCTTGACATGATATAAGATTTTTCGTTTTTTCAATTTTTGCCAGCCCCTTTAAATATACTTCCAAAGAAAATACGTACCACATGCCCCGATTTGTTTGGTGCCTTTACATGTTTATACACGGTGATCCGATCATAATTGACGCACGCTTGCACTTTGACAATGAACATAAAAGAAAAATGCAGAACATACGAATACGGCTGCCAAAGAGGAAGGTAGGCTCGAGATGTTTCATTGCCGAAGTTTGAGTTTAATTAGTTTATCGAACCTGGCTCGATTAAAAAAAAACTGAGTTCGATGAAAAAAAAAAAAGAAAAGAAAAAAAAAAAAAAAAAATATATATATATATATATATATATATATATATATATATATATATTAAAAATTAATAATATAAAATTTAAGGTATAATTTTTTCAAAATCTTCTCTTTATGTCATTCTTTCTTATCTTTTTCTAATAATACTACTCTTAAAAAACTTTTGATGATTTTTTAAATTTTTAAATTTTATTTTACGTAATTTTTTTGAAATATATATTTTTAGAATTTTAAAGTAATAATATTTATACTTATTAAATTTAATCAAGAGTATTTAAAGGAAATTGACTTCATCGAATATAAGACGCTCGGGCTGGCTTGCTCGAGTCTGATTGGGGTGCTATTGAGTCTGAGCCAAGGTGGACTCGGACGCGTTAGGCTTGTAGATAACCCTGCAAACACAGGCTCACGCTTCGACAATCGAGCCCATTAGAGTCAGAACAAACATGGAACGACGAATTCACGTGCACCGCATGAGCATCTTTTTCTATCGCTCATCATAAAAATCGATCTTCTTGGTTTTTGTGAGAGACGTAAAATCAATGCGAAAGATAATTAATTAATTAGATGGCTTAGGTGGGTTCTGAAATATCCGGAGGAGGTGGGTTATTATTGCGGATGTACGTAGATGGAAACCTGATGGAAGGCAACAGGACCGTCCTGTTGGTGGCGCAGAAATAATGGAAGGGAGGTGTCCAGAACAGGGCAGTGGTTTCCAGGCACTGCTACAGCCGTGCGTTGAATGGCACTGTATCGTGGAAAGGACTGTACCGCTGGCGGTGACATGTCGTCCAGTTCCTGCAGGTCGAGCGTATTTACAGGCCCATAATTATAAAAAGTCCCCACACTAATTCGAACGAGCAAGTGAAAAATTTCTGGCGAACCGTGAATAAAATGTGTGCACCTGATCATGGAAAATGTAGTGGTCCGAGATCAAAGTGAAGTCATCCTGCATGGGATGGGCGGAAGCGGCCAGCTTCATAGACAGGAACTGCAAATGGGTAACCAACAACCCAAATTAATTAAGTCACTCATACATCAAAGTCTGGACATGTTGGCCATGCATTTGGTGCCAATGGTAGATTGATTATTCGAGGAGGTGTATGTATCATGCACTACGTACCTCAACTTGGTTTTGCAAGGATTGCACATAGTTGATGATCTCATCCAGCATTGGAGCCCTTCCTGTCACCTTTTCACGTTATCATGCACATTGCACTTCTTGTTAGGAGAGGTCATTACATAATGCCCCCACTTTTTTTTCTTTTTTTTTTAATTGGAAAATCGCATGTGCAATGGGGAATATAATGGCGGGTGAGCTATTAATCTCACCTTGTCACAGCCAGGAACAAGCCGTTGCAACTTCCTCATCCTCGCATTTATCTTCTCCCTTCTCACCTAAGGAGAGAAGAAATTAGAGGAAATTAAACGTAAGAAACATGAGACGATATGTTTGAAGTTCTCTTGTATGTATAGAGCATATGTACCCTCTCGGCGAGGCTGTGGTTGTCTGTCGCTTGGCCCCTCCTTGCTCTTACACGAACATATCCGATAGGAGCCTCTCCGTTATCCTTTTTCTCAACCTTGCCGCTGCTGCATTTCTCCTGCTTCTTCCTCTTTCCAACCTTAGAGTCCTAATGAGCCACACAAAATTAACCTTACAGTCTGGATTCAAAATCCAAGAGCAGTAAATCTGTAACAAAACCTGAGCCTAATTGCTGAGACATACACAAGAGAGAGACATGCCTTATTCAAACGAAGTTATCACCTTTCTTTTCTTGTCCGTGCATATGTGATTCTCAATGACCCCTTCTTGTTGGAGGTGCACCGAAGCAGCATCAAGCGCAGTGATTCTTTGGTCAGAGCCGAAGAAAGCGTCGGTGATGGCACTGTTATCAAGAGAGCAAGGACTGTCTTGGGTTGCCATAATTGGAGGAGAATAATGGCAGCATTCCCAGCTCTGAGGAGAAATATTGTCGGATGTAGGAAGTCCTCCAAGATGCTGGAAGGCGGTGTGGATCATATCATTGAAGAGGATGGAAGAGTTGTGGGGGTTAAGGAAGGGAGAGCCATACTGATGGTGAGGTGGACAGGCTGCCATCTTTGAGAGTGAAGATGATGGGAAAGATGACGGTGCGAGAGAGACCTAGAGATCGATAGCAATTAAGTTGGCTAGCAAGGTGGGTCTGGCAGATACGCCGCAATGGCTGTTTTTATAAACATACAAAGGAGGTGGATTGTGGACGAGAGGGGTAATTAAGAAGGTTTATCATGTATGTTTGACTGGTCTCCTCACTGATATCTCTTTCCATGCATGTGTGCGTGTTTCACTCTCAATACAATTGAAGATTCAGAGAAAGGTGAGTTTAGTGTCTTTTTATTCATCCGCTGCATGTGAAGAATGGATGGCCAATTTGATGTGCATTCACATTAACTAGCTCGATCATGATGCACCCTTTAGCTTGGGACAAGGTGGGACCAAGCTGTGCGCCAGGAGGCCGAGTAAATTTGGATGAGGGGATAGATTTTGTGGGATAAATTTCTTGTAGAAGGATTATCGTGTATTTCTATTTGGAAGTCAGAAGAGTTATCTTGGTATGTTAATTTGTGACAATTTGAAATGCAGGGGGTTAACTTGGAGGGTTATCGTGTGGAAGTTCGTTGATGGGATAACTAAGGTTCAGAATGGCATTTTTACCTTTTTAGTTATTGTTTTGAAAGTTAGTTAGTTGTTAATGATAGTTGGCTCTAATAAGATAATTATAATTTAATATTTGTAACAAATGTTTTATTTAATGTAAAAAATTTCATTTGTTTTAATTGTAATTAAAGTTGTATTAATTAAAATAAGTTGTCATTATGTATAACTTGATAGGTAATATTTTATTAACAACATATAATCAATTATAGCTATAATTAGGATTACATTTTAGAAACATAATAGTACAAATAAAAATGATCATGTATCCTTTAAAAAGCGAATATTACCCGTAACATTTGTTATATTGCCTTGGTGATATTAAAAAATTATCGATGATATTTGGTTTAAAATTGAAAATCACCGATGATATTTGATTTAGAATTAAATATTATGGGTGATATCTCAAATATCACAATGATATTTGGCTTAGAATTGAAATGTTACATGTTTAAGCCTAAATATTATCGATGCAATTTAGTTCAAAGGAGGCACATGAACTTTTGCGTGAACTTTTTTTGTTAACGTACATTTGTGCCTATAATTATACTAAAGTTAATATTTGACTTAGAACTAAATATCATGGGTGATATTTGGTTAAGAATTAAAATATCACATGCTCAAGCCTAAATGTCATTGGTGCAATTTAGTTCAAAGGGAAGCGCATGAACTTTTACATGAACTTTTGTGTTAACGTACATTTGTGCCTATAATTATACTAAACTTAATTTGAACTAAAGTTGGTTCTTTATTTTAGATGCAAATATTGATTTTCTCAATATTAGAATGGTCATGTAGACCTCTAAAAGAATGGTCAGGGAGCAGAGGACAAATTGGGAATGAGGACCCTCTAACAGAGGGGCATGTGACATCACCCAAGGGTTATGAATTGGGGGGTAATCCCGTGGGGTTTAGTTATCCTACCCCAAAGGTGGGATGGTTTAACCTAGGGTAACCACCCTTATCCCAAGTTAAAAAATCCCATTAACCAAACACGGTCATCCCTTGCTTTTGTGGGGTAACCCTCCTCCCAAACTAGGCCTATTCAACCTTCTCTGTCATAACCCTAGAGGTATTTTATCTTATACCTTACAAATTCATTCAACAAACAAGTTTAAAACTACGGGGTAGGGATATATTTTCTATATATTCACTAAAAGGAAATTGGTAGTTGTCCATAGTTCTTGGTACACAATGGCTTACTACAATAGAGAAGGCCTAATGTGATGTTTAATTAAGCCTAATGATGTTATCTTTGGCGATATCAGTAAATTAATGTGGCCAAAAGGACAAGAGCAGCATGAACTACACTTGTGTTGATGTTTTTTATCAAACGTTGTTAAAAAAACTCAATGAAGATGTTGAAAAAAGAAATGTAGTTAAATTTTCCCCACATAGCACCTTTCCCTCTTAAAATGTCACGAAAACAGGAAAAGGACCTGTTGCACCCTTTCGCCTCACACCCTCGATCCCCTTGAACAAAAACCATTGCACCCTTCCCATCCCCTCCATTGCAAACACAAAAGCCTTGTTGACATTGTCCTCCTCCTTAATCCTAGTTCTCCTCCTACTTGCCCATTGACCTCCTCTTCTACATTGTTGTCAATACCCTTTCCCATCTCTGCCTCACTATATTCTCTTTTCGACAACTTCTACCACTCTCCTCAAGGTGTGTTCTGTCATGCCTCTCAAACCCAGGCCCCCAACGAGGATCGGAGTTTCGAGGGTGGCAACAGAAGAGGAGTTGGTTTATTTAACTTAGATTGTACCAAATAATGTCGAGCTAGTAAAAAGTTCCATTAATTAGCAAAATGGAAGAAACTAGTGGAAAGTAAATGATAAATCTCAGTACAAGCTAAACATGCACCAAGTAGGCATATAAGATAGAAATCCATTGTAAAACCAAAGTATTAAAGTTACCCCTATGAATTGTCTCTTCTGGAATTGTAGAGGCATTCTTAATGCCCCTACAGTGAATCGCTTGAGAGATTTGACTCACCTTCACTACTGATGAGAACCTCATCATGAGCCATAACTAGCTCATTTTGACCTAATACAAAGGATAAAAGCTCCTACATAACTCAAGGAAAGGCTTGACTCAGAGAATTCTGAGTTTAAGAAGAAAACAAGTCATAAGGGGTAAAAATGCAATTTTACCAGTATAATCTGCATACAGGTCCAAACATAGGTCAAACAAACCAAATAAAAAGGAAAGTGAGATGATTTGATAAGGGCTACAGCAATTCCAAGGAACTAAATGATAATCTGTAACCTTAAAACAAACCCACTTCAATTCGCGAGGTTCGAGGCAAAGTAAAAATAGAATAAACCCTCTAAAATTCATAGAAAAATAATCTCTAGGATTTAGAACCTTCAATTTGGCCTTCGGAACCCTTTTTGACCTACATTGAGAACCATGCCCAATTAATAACTTAATTTGGGTTTTTGTGTAAATTGACCAGTCAAAAAAGGTTTAATCTAGAAATAAAATTCACCATCAGATTCCTTAGGTCCTAATTAGTCATGTATAAAAACTTTAGCCTAATAAGAAACCTTTTTGACCAACTTTACACTTTGGTCCTCATATATTTACTTGTTGGCCCTCAACTTTCGAACCCTCACATTTCTGCCCCTAACTCTCCTTCATTCTTTGCATTCAGGTCCCTCCTGCCAAAACCTGACCAGCACCATGCTCCGGCGACCTTGCGCGGAGCATGGCGCCGTGCAGGGTAAGGGGGAGGGTCTGGCAAGACAACCGGGGGTGCCCTGCGTCGTCTGCCGTCGCAGGAACACCCCCTGGTCGCTGCAACCCACCATACCGGTCGTGCGAACGCATGGACGGTATGGGTCTCCATCTACGGCGTCCTCCGGCGAGGGAGACACGTCGTCTCCCTCCGCCCTCCTCTCTGATTCCGCCTCTATAAATACCCCCGTCGCTCCGCCATTCTGAGCAGCTCGGTCCTGACAGAGAAAGACCCCCACTTCCTTTCTTCCCACTCCGACAGGAAGCCCTCCATCTCCGGCGGCCTCTCCTCTTCCTCCTCGTCGCTCTGCCGCACTACCAGCTGCAGGGTTGCCCTCCCTCTCTCTTCCCGCGCCACACCGCACCCAGCTGGCGCCTCTCCGGCCCTCTCCTCGCCGCCGCCCCTTCCCCTGGGCATCTTCTTCTCCGGCGACAGTCGATACGACTGCCGCCTTGCTCCCGCCCCTTTCGTCTCCGTAGCTAGGTCAGAACTTCTCCCCATCTCCCCCTCTTTCTTTTCCTCACTGTCTTTTATTTGATTAAACCCTCGACCGCTCCTGTCCATCGTCACCCCCTTCGTCTCCGGCCAAACTCTGGCGAGACGCCCCCATCGCTCCACAGCCCCATACGCCTCGCCGACCCTCACAGAACCTCCGCCTCCTCACCCTGATCAACCTCCGCCCTTCCACTTCCCGCCACTCGCCCTCTGCAGACCCCCCGAACAAACCCACTTCTCCGCCCGCAGTTTGACCTAGGGCGACCCTCACGCTCCGCCCCACCGCCTGCCAGACCCCCCACCACCTTCGCCGTGCCACGGCGAAGGTTCTCCGCGTATCTGATTAGGCCGAGAGGCCGTTCCTCTGTGGACAGGTATCTCGACCGCCGTCGCCATTGTTGCGTGAAAGGAGTACCTTCAACCTGCAGCTCCAGGTGCGATTCGCCCAGGTCCGACTCCCAGGTTGCGCGGGGCATCTCCGCGAAGCGTCCCAGGCTTGCAGCTGGGGCAAAGGCCTCGCGTGCAACCGCGAACTCCTGCAGCGTCTTCAGCTGCGGGCGCCCAATTGGGGTGGGACATTTAGTCCCACCTCGGAACTTTTTAGAGGAGCGTGCCCGCATAAAGGCAAAAAGTGCCTTAGGTTCGTTGCCTCCTGAGCACGGGGTGAGGTCCCTCTCACTTACCCGCTCGACCCGGCCTCGTCCGCGAACACGCCCCGCGGACCTGGCCCGACCCGACTAAGCCCGACCTGCACTCCTCGCCCACCACGCACGCCGGTGGGCATGGACCCGGGCATGACCCGTACCCGAATACCCGGCAGCTCTGGGAGAGCTTTCCTAAGAGCGACTTCCGTGAGAGAGAAACACGGGGGAGAGTGTAGAATTAGGTTTTGCCCCTCTGATCAAGCTGTGCAAGTGTGCAGGCAGAGAAGAAGAAGAAAGACGCCCGCTGAACAGAGAAGGAGAAGAAGACTGAAGGAAGAAGAGCAGCCAGGGCTGCCCGAAGTAGAGGACTGAGGAAGAAGAACTGAAGCAACACTGTAGCATCCGCGGGTTAAGTCGTCTGATTGGAAAATCAGACGACGTCCTGAAGACAGGTGAAGAAAGAAGAAAAGAAGAGAGACGGAGCAGCCAAGCAGAAGAAGAAGAGAAGCAAGAAGAAAAGAAGAAGAAGAGCACGAAAGGGAGATCTGAAGCAAGAAAAGAAGAACAGGAAGAACAAAAGCTAAAGAGAAGACAAAGAGAAAGAAAGAAGAAAAGAAGAAGAAGCCAAACCTTCATCTCTCTCTCTCTCTTTATTTTTGTAATAGAACATGTATATCTCTAGAATACAACTTGCTCCCTGAGTTCGACCTCGGGAACTCTTTATTTTCCGAGTAAAAAAATTATATATTAGCAAATGATGGCAATAACTATCTGTACTACAACGACTTAAGAAAAGCTAGTTGCTGCCACCGTTTCGCCAGTAGTTGGCGCCGTTGCCGGGGAGCAACGGCTATTCTAGAGGTAAACATTTCTGTTTCTTTTAGTTTCTGATAATCTCCTCTCTTTTGTGCAGCTACAGGAAATCAAGAAGACAAGCAACCGCACGACAACCACTCCGAGGACAGGTAATTTTTCTTCCTCTCGCTATTAACCCCTAAACTCTAAAGAGGAAGAAAAGAAAAGAACAAGCAATATAGGGCTAACCTGTCTTCTATACTCAGTAAACCATCAAAAGTTGCATGTTTTCAACCCATTATTACTGCACACTATTAAGGGTATTTAAGGGCTAACACATTCTTACTTAAGCCCTAATTACCCAACAAAAAGCTAACTGGACCAAGTAGAGCCAACCTAGGATCCAACACTAGGGATTTAGAGACACATTCCTTAAGCAAGAATTGAGAAAACCAAATGAAGTGTGCCCAAGCCCTTGTCTGAAAATACCTATTCAAAGAAAACCTAAAACAATTGGCTCTCTAAACACTTGAACCCTAAAAGACAAGACCCAAAAACTCTCAAAGGAAACAAGAGGTAAAGTTGCCCCCTTGGGTCAACCAACCTTAAATTAGGTCACTCTTTGCACTCAAAGAACTAAAGTTCAAGTGTAACTTTAAGCACTCTAATCTTAACCTAAAATTGGTAGACTTAAGAGGTCAAAATCCTCATTCTGGTCTACCTGGAACCACAGTGACAAGAGAGGTCGGGTGGGGGAAACCCTGTAACCTGTGGGGATGCTCTACCGTGTAGGGGTCTTTGCGGGACTCTCCCTCTCTGGCTGCCCAGGTAATTCTCAGGTGGACGATCTTTCTGATCAAGGGGTCCATCTGCCCCGCACCTCTATAGTCACCCAACACATTTTTGGGTGTCTTGATTGGGTCCAGCACCTTCTAAACTCATCTCTTCCAACAGTGCATGTACGGTAGGAGGTCCTTAAGACCACCCTTAAGACCTCCTTTAGAAATTCACTCTCGTCAAGGCCAAGCCTCGACGCCCGTGTTTGTGCAGCAACCTCCTCACATTATTCTCTCTTCTGATTCAGAACCAAGTTCTTCTTCTTCCCTCATCATGGCTCAGCCAGTTGGGGAAGAAAACAATCTGGAGCACCAGCTCCAGCGACTCAATGACCTCTTCCAAAACTTCGTGCACCCACCACAGCGTCCTATGATGCGGGACCACTACAATCCTGCTGCGGTGGCTATTGAGCCTCGAGTCAGAATCCCGACTGGAGGACCTGATTCTGAATTGAAGCCCAACATGATTCATGCTATACCTAAATTCCATGGGCTTAATTCCGAAGATCCCTTCCAGCACATCAAACAGCTAAAGCATCTGGCCCAAACTTTTGGGTCAGATGCGTAAAATCGGGATATTCTTCTCATGAAGATGTTCTCCTTTTCTTTTATGGACAAGGCCGCCCATTGGTATCAAACTCAGACCCGGCCGATCAACACTTGGGAAGAACTTCAATCCGAGTTTTTGAAGAAGTTTTTTCCCGTTGGTCGGACCAACGCCTTGCGCCATCAGATTACGCACTTCACTCAACAATCAGGAGAACCTCTCCATGAGGCATGGGATCATTTCCAGGATCTCATGAGAAAGTGCCCCCATCACGGACTTCCTAAATGGGAACAAGTCCAGTCTTTTTACCAGGGACTCCGTGAGGACATCCGTCTTTTCGTCAATGCAACCTGCGGAGGAAATATGATGGGTCAACATGAAGACACCGTGTGGGAGATTCTCGAAAACATGTGCGAGAACTCCATCAACAATGACTCCATGGGATTATTCGACAGGACGAATACCCGCGCATCGACGAATCTTAGGGGAGCACATGAGATGCAGGGCCTGTCCGCATCAGTCGACCTGGAATTAATGGCCAGTCGATTGGACAAGGTCTCAATTATCGAAAAGAAGGTGGACGAGCTGACTCAGCATTTGCAGCGAGCCACCTCTGCGCATAACCCTTTCACAAAGCCTCCTTCCACAAGGGAAACTGTGCAAAACATTCTCCATCGACCTTCTCCTAGGATGGACCCATCATCCGAATCTTTGCCCGGTGGTCCTTCCGATTCCTTCTACACCTACCAGGGGAATTCCATTCCCTCTTTCTCTGACTCTCTGGAGGTTCCTCAGACCGGCGAGGACCTCCACGCTATCCAGAACGACCCATTCTCCAACACCTATAACCCTGGATGGCGAAACCATCCTAACTTTCAGTGGGCGGGAAATTCCCAAACCCAAAGATCATCCTTCCAACCCCGCCCACAACCTCCTCGTCCTTACCAGCCGCCTCAGCCTCGGCCCAACCTTACTTACCCATCTGGGCCGAATCAGGATCAAATGTCCCTTATCCTTCAGACCCTGGCTGACATTCAAAGAACGAATGCGGCTATCCAAAAATAACATAAGGACGAACTTACAGAGGTTCGTAACCAATTGACCCAGTTGGCAAACTCTCGCCAGCCAGGTACTCTTCCCTCCCAACCTCTGCCTAATCCTAATAACATGCCAACCCAGCGGCGCGTTATGAACCCAAACCCGGGCCATGCCTATATGATTTATCAGGCCCCCTCTGTTCCTTCACCTAACAGGATAGAGGCCTCCACTTCTTTTGCAGGTTACCAGCAGCAAGCTATCTTACCCAATCCCAACCAAAACCAGGCAGGACTTAATTCCGTAACGACCCGTAGTGGTAAGGAAACCCAAGACCCACCTCATCCGAACCACTCCAAGCCGGGTATTGATCCCAAGCCTAGGACAGTAATCCAGGACGTCCCCACCCCTGTCCCGGATCCACAACCTGGACCTATCCTAGAAGAACCACCTAAGGTCCCGTTTCCCGAGGCCTTGACCAAGGGAAAGAAGACTACCAAACCCGTGGCCCCTGAGGAGGACCTGGTTAAGCTCTTTGAACAGGTCCACATAAACATCCCCTTGATGGATGCAATCCGCCACGTACCAGCTTACGCACGATTTCTAAAGAATATATGTACACCCCAGCGTAAGCCGCGAACCAAGAGAGGGAGCCCAATTGTTCTGTCAGAGCAAGCCAGCTCTGTAATCCTCAGTAGACTCCCACCCAAGGCAAAAGATCCTGGTACTCCCCTGATTTCCTGCAAGATAGGTGGTACCCAATTTGATAGAGCATTGCTAAACTTGGGTGCATCCATAAACCTGATACCCACATCCTTACTTGACCATCTAGAAGAATCTGAGCTAAAACCAACTGAGGTGACATTACAATTAGCAGATCGATCTATAAAGTCACCAAAAGGGATTCTCGAGGATGTTATCGTAAGAGTGCGGGATTTCTATTTCCCAGTGGACTTTATAGTCTTAGATATGGACGCACCTGAGAACCCTAGGGATACACCAATCATTCTAGGGAGACCTTTCTTGGCTACTGCTAGAGCCAACATCAGCTGTGAGGAGGGCCAAATAGAGCTTAAGTTTGGAGATCAAACCCTAAAAATTGATATATTTAAGGCCCAACAAGGAATTAATTGCGGTGTCATCAAACAAATTTGTGACGTCAGGACTTTGGTTGATGAATCACACTTCCAGAATGACTCGATTATGCCTCATCAACCACAGAAGGATCTTGACCCGCAAACAGAGGAGTCAAATCCAGACATACACAACCCAGTAACTCCCACCCTTGAACCTCACATCTACATTGAACCACCCGCTGCTGCTGAAAACCCTATCCTCGAGTTAAAGCCTCTTCCTGCTCACTTGAAATACATCTTTTTGGGTTCTGATCAGACCCTTCCTGTGATTATCAATGCCAACCTCAATCCCGAACAGGAATCCCGTCTGATTACTGTTCTCCAGCAACATCGCAGAGCCATCGGGTGGACTCTCGATGATTTGACTGGAATAAGTCCCTCCTATTGTACTCATCATATCTATTCAGAAGAGGGCACACGACCTTCTCGTGAAATGCAGAGATGCTTAAACCCCAATCTGCAGGAGGTCGTGAAAAAGGAGATCATCAAGTGGTTAGATGCCGGAATTATCTACCCGATCTCCGATAGTCATTGGGTGAGCCCAATTCAGGTCGTGCCCAAGAAGGCAGGACTCACCACTATAACGACTGAGACCGGAGAAATCATTCCTACCCAACTAGCCAACTCATGGAGAGTCTGTATAGATTACCGCCGACTCAATTCCTCCACGAAGAAGGATCATTTCCCACTACCCTTCATTGATCAAATTCTCGAAAAACTTGCGGGAAATAGGTTATGCTTTCTTGATGGGTACTCCGGTTATAACCAGGTGGCAATCCATCCTGAGGACCAAGAAAAGACCATGTTCACCTGCCCCTTCGGAACATACGCTTTCTGAAGGATGCCTTTCGGTCTTTGCAATGCACCCGCTACTTTTCAGCGATGCATGCTTGCCATATTCTCAGATATGGTAGGTGATTATCTGGAAATCTTCATGGATGACTTTTCAGTTTTCGGAGCATCATTCGACGATTGCCTCCAACACTTGGTCCAGATACTCAGGCGGTGCATCGATGTGAATTTGGTTCTTTCCTGGGAAAAGAGCCATTTCATGGTGCCTGAGGGAATTGTCCTGGGACACTCAATTTCGGAAAAAGGCATCCAGGTGGATCGAGCTAAGGTTGATCTGATTTCTCACCTTCCTATGCCTAGCTCGATCAAGGACATCTGATCTTTTTTGGGGCATGTCAGTTTTTATCGATGATTTATCCCTGATTTTTCAAAAATCACGCGCCCCCTGACCACTCTTCTCTCCAAGGATGTACCTTTCGAAATTTCCAAGGAATGCACTCAAGCATTTGAAATCCTACGTGACCGAGTCACCCAAGCCCCGATCTTACAGTCCCCTGATTGGTCTCAACCCTTTGAGATCATGTGCGATGCATCCGACTTCGCTGTAGGAGCGGTTTTGGGGCAGAAAATTGACGGGAAACCTGTGGTCATTTACTACGCCAGCAAAACACTCGATGAGGCTCAGCGTAACTATACGGTTACTGAGAAAGAGCTGCTAGCTGTAGTATTTGCCCTAGAAAAATTCAGATCGTACCTTCTGGGTTCCCGTGTCATCATATACTCGGATCACACAGCTGTGAGGCATCTCCTTGCAAAGAAGGACGCGAAACCTCGATTAATCCGATGGATCTTGCTGTTGCAAGAATTTGACCTTGAGATTCACGACAAAGCGGGAAAGCAAAATGTGGTAGCTGATCACTTGTCCCGTCTTCTTTCTGAATTAATTGACCCTTCCGGACCCATCACTGAGCATTTTCCCGATGAGCACCTGCTGACTATCAGTACTAGCCTTCCATGGTTTGCTAATGTAGTAAATTACTTGGCATCTCATCAGATCCCGTCCGATTGGCCGAAGGCCAAGAAGGACAAATTACGCTCCGATGCCAAGTATTACATTTGGGAAGACCCGTACCTCTTCCGCATAGGTGCTGATCAGATCATTCGAAGATGTGTCCCGGAAGAGGAAATCAGCAATGTCCTCTCTTTCTGCCATGACCAGGCATGCAGTGGCCATTTCGCCGGGAATAAAATCGCATCAAAAGTCCTCCAGTGCGGCTTTTACTGGCCCACACTGTTCAAAGATGCGTACAGTCACTGCAAGGCATGCAGTCGTTGCCAGACTTTAGGCAACATGAGCCATCGCGACATGATGCCTATGCAACCGATTCTAGTATGCGAAATCTTTGATGTTTGGGGGATTGATTTTATGGGCCCCTTTCCTGTTTCGGATGGTTTCGAATACATTCTGCTGGCTGTGGACTACGTGTCCAAATGGATCGAAGCCATACCGGCCCGAACCTGTGATTACAAAGTCGTTCTCAAATTCATTCATCAAAACATTTTCTCAAGATTCAGGATTCCTCGTGCAATAATCTCTAATGGGGGGACCCATTTCACAAATGCTCAGTTTAGGTCACTGATGACCAAATACGGGGTGTCTCACCGAATCTCTACTCCTTATCACCCCCAAACTAATGGTCTAGCTGAGCTGTCTAATCGGGAGATCAAGAAAATCCTGCAAGTCACTGTTCGGCCTGACAGGAAGGACTGGTCGTCCCGACTTCTGGAAGCATTGTGGGCCTATAGGACCGCCCACAAAACCCAATTAAGCATGTCTCCCTTTAGACTGGTGTACGGAAAGGCGTGTCACCTTCCCGTCGAACTAGAGCATAAAGCCTATTGGGCAGTACGGAACTGTAATCTAGATCTTTCCAAGGCTGAAACCCACAGAAAACTCCAAATCAGCGAGATCGATGAATTACACTTAGACGCGTATGAGAACTCCCGAATCTACAAGGAGCGGGTTAAAGCCTTCCATGACAAGCATATCTCAAGAAAGATCTTTCATCCTGGTCAAAAGGTCCTACTCTTTGATGCTCGACTAAAACTCTTCCCAGGAAAACTGAGATCCAAGTGGGTCGGACAATATTTGGTCCGACAAGTTTTTGGAAATGGAGCAATCGAAATCAATAAACTCAGCCACGATTCCGAACCTTTCATCGTGAACGGTCAAAGACTCAAGCCGTTCATTGATGTGACTTCTACTGATTTGGCTGAAGCATCTTATATCCTCCATTCCCCTTGAGCTTATTGCGCCCAGCCGATGGCGTAAAACTCAGCGCTTAACAGGAGGCAACCCGTCATTTTCCTAAAAATCCAAAACCTTTTTCTGACACCTTTTTGCACTTAAGGTTCACCCTTGTAGACAGCTGACCCCACCTCAGATGCTTGCATCTGGGATTAGAAATCGTCCGCAAAATTCAACCTGACCCATTCACTCATCCAAATTTCTGTCTTAAGGAATGAACTAAGTTAAATAAAAACCCCCTAGGTTACAATGAGGACATTGCAAATCTTAGGCATGGGGGGGTATGAAAGTGCAAAACTTGTAAGAAAAGGTTTCAAACAAAAAAATTCACATATGCCAGAAACACCATAAAAATTAAAAATTTTCGAAAAAGAATAAGAGGAAAAGAGGAGAAGGAAATTTTGTGAAGGAGAAGGAGAAAAGAAACAAAATGAAAAAGGAGTACAAAATTATGAGAAAAGGTGATAGTCATTAGTAAGGAACTAAGGAATTAACCTAAGTTCTAGACCTCATTCAAGAAAATAACTGAAAAGTGCATAATGAGATTAGTAAGAACGCAAACCTTAGGCATTCTTGAATAGACTCTTAGTACCCATTAAGATCTGGACACTCCTCAAGAGGTTGAGGAAAATGAAAAGCTGAAGTATTAGGTCTAAGGCTTAGGGAGTATTTGACCTCATTAACTAATTTTTGGTTTACGGGACTTAGTAACCTAAGCACCCTAACCTCACACACAGCCTGGTTCAGTAAGCGTAAAAATCAAAATCACGCAGAAGAGTCGCAAAATTCTGAAAAGTACACCTAGAGTAGGAGCGGTCGATCAACACAAGTTGATTTGGACGAGTTCCCAGCGCAGAGAGGCGGGAAATCCCCTCGAAGATGCGTAACAAAATATCATCTCCTCGGTGCTTGTCTCTTAGGATATTCACATATCCTACTGGGGGCATGTAAGCACTTTGCTGGTTCAGATTCCATGGATGGCATTATCTCGAAGTGTCAATTGCCAGGGTCTGGATTCGGCCACGGAATACCATGGATGGGATTATCTTGAAATCTCAATAGCTAGGGTTCCGGGGGTTGCCATAGGCGGTTTTATCTAGAAGCATCGACTGCCAGGAACCCTTGAGGATTGATGATGGGAGCAAGGAATCTGATACAGACCGTGTTGAAAAGCCAATCCTAAGCTAGAATTAAAAAGAAAAAGAGAGAAAACTCTCCAAACAGAAAAATTTTCTATCCCTCTCTCTTACAAAACACACTGCGAACTGAGCCAGGGCTAAAATCATTTCAAGCACGGGTGCTTTAACCACAAAGTCCAATAAACCTTAGGTTAGTTCTTGTGGGCCTTAAAAACCTTTGCTAAGGACTGAGGCTAAGGCTAGACAGATTTGGATCTTGATTGGTACTAGAGTACCTTTTAGGCCTATGGTCAGCATTCTAACCTAATCTAAGCTCAAATGAAAAAGCACTTATCTGAAGCTATTAAGAACTTCATGGTCTAGAACAAGGGCTGAAACCTTAAGTTTTTGCTAAGGGACTAGCAAAAGCTACGCATGGGGGTATGATGAGAACCTCATCATGAGCCATAACTAGCTCATTTTGACCTAATACAAAGGATAAAAGCTCCTACATAACTCAAGGAAAGGCTTAACTTAGAGAATTTCGAGTTTAAGAAGAAAATAAGTCATAAGGGGTAAAAATGCAATTTTACCAGATAATCTGCATACAGGTCCAAACATAGGTCAAACAAACCAAATAAGAAGGAAAGTGGGATGATCTGATAAGGGCTACAGCAATTCCAAGGAACTAAATGATAATCTGTAACCTTAAAACAAACCCACTTCAATTCGCGAGGTTCGAGGCAAAGTAAAAATATAATAAACCCTCTAAAATTCATAGAAAAATAATCTCTAGGGTTTAGAACCTTCAATTTGGCCTTCGGAACCCTTTTTGACCTACATTGAGAACCATGCCCAATTAATAACTTAATTTGGGTTTTTACGTAAATTGACCGGTCAAACAAGGTTTAATCTAGAAATAAAATTCACCATCAGATTCCTTAGGTCCTAATTAGTCATGTATAAAAACTTGAGCCTAATAAGAAACCTTCTTGACCAACTTTACACTTTGGTCCTCATATATTTACTTGTTGGCCCTCAACTTTCGAACCCTCACATTTCTACCCCTAACTCTCCTTCGTTCTTTGCATTCAGGTCCCTCCTGCCAAAACCTGACCAGCACCATGCTCCGGCGACCTTGCGCGGAGCATGGCGCCGTGCAGGGTAAGGGGGAGGGTCTGGCAAGACAACCGGGGGTGCCCTGCGTCGTCAGCCGTCGCAGGAACACCCCCTGGTCGCTGCAACCCACCATACCGGTCGTGTGAATGCACGGACGATATGGGTCTCCATCTCCGGCGTCCTCCGGCGAGGGAGACACGTCGTCTCCCTCCGCCCTCCTCTCTGATTCCGCCTCTATAAATACCCCCGTCGCTCCGCCGTTCTGAGCAGCTCAGTCCTGACGGAGAAAGACCCCCACTTCCTCTCTTCCCACTCCGACAGGAAGCCCTCCAGCTCCGGCGGCCTCTCCTCTTCCTCCTCGTCGCTCTGCCGCACTACCAGCTGCAGGGTTGCCCTCCCTCGCTCTTCCCGCGCCACGCCGCACCCAGCTGGCGCCTCTCCGGCCCTCTCCTCGCCGCCGCCCCTTCCCCTGGGCATCTTCTTCTCCTGCGACTGTCGATACGACTGCCGCCTTGCTCCCGCCCCTTTCGTCTCCGTAGCTAGGTCAGAACTTCTCCCCATCTCCCCCTCTTTCTTTTCCTCACTGTCTTTTATTTGATTAAACCCTCGACCGCTCCTGTCCACCGTCACCCCCTTCGTCTCCGGCCAAACTCCGGCGAGACGCCCCCATCGCTCCACAGCCCCATACGCCTCGCCGACCCTCACAGAACCTCCGCCTCCTCACCCTGATCAACCTCCGCCCTTCCACTTCCCGCCACTCGCCCTCTGCAGACCCCCCGAACAAACCCACTTCTCGGCCCGCAGTTTGACCTAGGGCGACCCTCACGCTCCGCCCCGCCGCCTGCCAGACCCCCCACCACCTTCGCCGTGCCACGGCGAAGGTTCTTCGCGTATCTGATTAGGCCGAGAGGCCGTTCCTCTGTGGACAGGTATCTCGACCGCCGTCGTCATTGCTGCGTGGAAGGAGCACCTTCAACCTGCAGCTCCAGGTGCGATTCGCCCAAGTCCGACTCCCAGGTTGCGCGGGGCATCTCCGCGAAGCGTCCCAGGCTTGCAGCTGGGGCAAAGGCCTCGCGTGCAACCGCGAACTCCTGCAGCGTCTTCAGCCTCGGAACTTTTCAGAGGAGCTTACCCGCATAAAGGCAAAAAGTGCCTTAGGTTCGTTGCCTCCTGAGCACGGGGTGAGGTCCCTCTCACTTACCCGCTCGACCCGGCCTCGTCCGCGAACACGCCCCGCGGACCTGGCCCGACCCGACTAAGCCCGACCTGCACTCCTCGCCCACCACGCACGCCGGTGGGCATGGACCCGGGCACGACCCGTACCCGAATACCCGGCAGCTCTGGGAGAGCTTTCCTAAGAGCGACTTCCGTGAGAGAGAAACGCGGGGGAGAGGGTAGAATTAGGTTTTTCCCCTCTGATCAAGCTGTGCAAGTGTGCAGGTAGAGAAGAAGAAGAAAGACGCCCGCTGAACAGAGAAGGAGAAGAAGACTGAAGGAAGAAGAGCAGCCAGGGCTACCCG
This sequence comes from Thalassia testudinum, assembly GCA_037157565.1. Taxonomy (NCBI): domain Eukaryota; kingdom Viridiplantae; phylum Streptophyta; class Magnoliopsida; order Alismatales; family Hydrocharitaceae; genus Thalassia; species Thalassia testudinum. The sequence continues at coordinate 97,409,670 of JAZHRO010000002.1, forward strand.
AAGCAGAGGACTGAGGAAGAAGAACTGAAGCAACACTGTAGCATCCGCGGGTTAAGTCGTCTGATTGGAAAATCAGACGACGTCCTGAAGACAGGTGAAGAAAGAAGAAAAGAAGAGAGACGGAGCAGCCAAGCAGAAGAAGAAGAGAAGCAAGAAGAAAAGAAGAAGAAGAGCACGGAAGGGAGATCTGAAGCAAGAAAAGAAGAACAGGAAGAACAAAAGCTAAAGAGAAGACAAAGAGAAAGAAAGAAGAAAAGAAGAAGAAGCCAAACCTTCATCTCTCTCTCTCTCTTTATTTTTGTAATAGAACATGTATATCTCTAGAATACAACTTGCTCCCTGAGTTCGACCTCGGGAACTCTTTATTTTCCGAGTAAAAAAATTATATATTAGCAAATGATGGCAATAACTATCTGTACTACAACGACTTAAGAAAAGCTAGTTGCTGCCACCGTTTCGCCAACTACCTTAGCCTTATCTTCTTTTTTGAGCCTTTCACAGATTCATCCTCTATTGATTCCATTTGCAAAGACATTTTCTTTCATTATTGTCTTGTGGTTCCAGAGGCCCCTAGGATTTGGTGTCTTTGGAAGGATAGTATCTCCATCAAGCTCCTCAGTAATATAATTCAGACTTTAATGGTCCAATGCTCTTTCAGTGGCTCCTTGATTAAAATTTCTGCCATTTATGCCTCCTGTGAGCCTGAGCAGCGTTTACTTCTTTAGGATTTCTTGTCCTACTCCTCAAGCATCAGTCTTATTCCTTGGATTATAGGGGTGATTTCAATTGTGTTCTTCGTGCCTCAGAGAAATCTGGAGGACTTCCTTTTCCCAATCTCTTGCGAATCCTTTCCTCACTTGTATTCATCATTTGGGACTCTTGGAGATGCCTCTGGTGGGCCCTCAATTCTCATGGTGCAATGGTTGACGTGGTAGTTCTCGAAATTATCAAAAACTTGATCATGTGTTTTTGAACTCTGATGCTTGGGATTTTGTCTCCTCGGGATTGTATGCTGAAAGAGTGATATTTGCTTTTGTTGAAAACTTTAACATAAAATGTTGCGTCGTTGTAATATGTCACGTGGTAGAAAATTGCTTTTCAAAATATTTAATATTCAAAAATTAACCATGAAAATAGTTAGTTTGTATCCACAGGGAGGAATTAGCCTATTGAAATCATTATTGATGACTGATCTGTTAGGGATCACCCATGGTTACACATTTAAACTCCTGCAACATTCTCTCCAACACATCTCCTCACTTTATGAAATTAGTTAAGATTAAGAGGGGTTCTCAAGCAAATTCAACCAAATATAATATAAGATAAATAAATAAATAGTGTTTCTCACAATGGCAAAATCCATAATTTTTAATCGAAGAGGAAACATGGGATTTCCCTTCTCTCCTCCTCGTACGCGTGGAGGGTTTGCCGGCCGAGAGTCTGGGCAGAGTAGACATGCGGGAGGAGAGGCTCGCAACGGTGGCAGCAGCACAATCAAAGGTGGCTGGACGGTGGAGGAGAACGCTGGCGACGGTGATGGCAGGTGGCGCTTGCGGGCGTCGTGGAGGACGGCTGGTGGGTGCACGAAGGTCGTGGGTGTGAGATGAGGACGACGGCGAGGTTGATGGTGAGTTTGGCGGCCGGGAAGCTCCCCTACCGGCGATGGGTGTGTTGCGTGCTTTGGGTTCATTTGGTGGAGTTGTAGGTGGCGGTGGAAGGAAGAAGAGGATGAAGAAGAAGATGAAGAAGACGGGGAGTGACCGGCCTACTGTGAGGATGGTACGCGCGGCCGGTGGCTAAGGTCTGAAGGTGCAGTGGGGACGAGGGTCGTGCAAGGTGGCTACGGTGAGGGCTTGAAGTGTAGGTTCTCTAGAGGTTGAAGAAGATGGGGAAACGAAGAAGAAGCTTAGGCGTGAGAGAGGGCGTGGAATGTGGTTTGGCTATGGGTTTTTGTGGTCGGGTGAGGGCGGCTGATGGTGGTGCATGTTGTCACCATGCACTATGGCAGACGAGGGAAGTAGGTTCTCTTTAGGTCACAGTGCACGCAGATCTCCGCAGTGCTCGCTAGTTCCACGGTGGAGATGGAGAAGGTGGATCCCTCCTAGGGGCAGAGAAGGAAGACCTCGCTAGATCCCCCAGCTGTAGCTCTTATCCCTCTCCAGATCCACAACCTCCACCTCTCCCTTCGTAGGTGCATAACTGCTTGATTTAAATGCCAGCGGAGGGAGCAACGGTAATGGGTAATTATAAGTATACCCCTCATTCAAGTGCTAATCACATTCACGCCTAGTTACATTTCTTTCTACCTGCACATATCAAATAAGAAGCATAAAAGTATGTATTAGAATGCAAAGCAGACACAAAAATATTCGTAAGCTAAGCTTAATTAATACTTTAGCTTAATCCATTAAACCACAAGGAAACGTACTCCATATGTACTTAAGCCAAATAAATGTCCAATAAATGAGACTTATCAAATGCCCCAATGCCTAAGTTTTGCTAGTCCCTAGCAAAAAGTGAAAAACAATGGAAGTAACCAAAATATTTCTTCTTTTCTTATTTCAAAAATTTAGAGATCCAGACAAATGTGAAGTGATAGTAGCCTAGGTAATGGATCCAAGTGAAAATAACCAACTTACATTTGCCGTTCGTACTTACCTTTGGTAAAACTTCTATTAGGATAGGCAACTTCTTCCCTCGGGGATAAAGCAGAAAATAATCTGTAGTTTGACCCCAACTTTTTGGCTTAGGTAGGAGAAACTGAGTTGAATGGATTAATATTTGGTAGCTCACACTCATCTGGTGCTACATGTAGTCTAATACTGCAGACTCTAGATCTCTAGATTATTAAACAAGTCAACCCAGAGATAGGCCAAACACTGTGCTCTCTTTGCATTCCCTTGTGCTCACTCACTCTCTCCTTTCCTTTTCTCTTTCTTCCATCTTTCTTTTCTAAGATCACATATCTTACCAGATTTTTGTAAATGTACTCAATATTTGGTAGCCTCACATGGCATTCACACGTCAATGAAAATCCTAATAACTCTGCAACTAAGCTAGAAGTCCTCAGCTAGTATTTAGACGATCAGAAATACTGAAAATAGGTATGGGCCATATTTGTTGGATCGTAATGAGTGTTTTTATTGTTGCTTTTAAAATATTGACAAAAAGTGACATGAAGATAAAACTCCAAACTTTGACTCTCTTTTTTCTCTTTTTAGTTTTCTCCTTCTTTTTCTCTTTTTTTTTATAAATATTTTTCCTCTTTTTTTCTATTTTTTTCTCTTTTTTTTATAAAAATTAACATAATAAGACGTAGACTTTTATTCATGAGGCATTATTAGAGATGATAATGGTCAAGAGGATATTATGTGGCTTATTTGGTAGAAGTGCCTACTTTCGGCATCGGGAAAGAATGGATAGGACAAGTGTATTTTTTACCTTTAACACTATTATCCTACTTCATCCGAGAACTCTATGAAGGACGGTCATAACCATACACCATAGTCATAGTTTTATCAAGACTCAATCTCTGTATATCTGCCTTATTTGGTGACTCTCAGGAATTCATACAATGTACGCATACAGGAATAAAGAGCGAAAACTATGCCTAAATCTGAGGTATCCTCATCTAATAGCCCAGAACTTAAGAGTCCTTACACTAGACTTAGCGCACCAGTAATCTCTCTACTTTCTTCTCACAAATATGAGGTAGATCTAATATAAGATAGTATGCCTGACTCCCTTTTAACTGTCCACGGGTCCAGTAGACTAAACATGCTTATTGATTTTCTACAAAGATCCATTACCCAGTCTACGTGTAAGTGAATGTAACTGTACTGGATTCTTAACTTAAGAAATAATTCAAGACGAAAAACTTCAATGGCACTTCCTTGATAAATTTTTTGCTAGGAACTAACCATTTTAGCTCAAGAAAATAAATGATTTTTTTTTTGTCTAATACACTATCCTAAATGTATGCAATTATTTATAAATGCTATAAACATCCTTAGGTTATACCCCCCATGCCTAAGATTGATAATGTCCTCATTGGAAAAATAAAGACACAGAAGAATATCACCTGAGGAGGAGAGTGGGAGAAGCTAAGGCTCCTCAAGCCGAAGTGCATTCAAAATCTGGCCATCTGAAAGAGTAATATAAGGTTTAAGTCATTGGAAATTTACCTTAAAGCTCGCATTAGAAGTAGGGTTTCAAATTTTTACAGCTCCATGAGGGAAGGTATTGATAACAACGTACGGCCCAGCCCAGCAAGACTTGAGCTTTCCTGGAAATAATTTAAGTCTGGAATTGAAAAGTCAGACCCACTGGTTGGGCTCAAATGTCTTTCTAATGATGTGCTTATCATGGAAGACCTTTTTACGTTGCTTATAAGCTTGAGAAGTTTCATAGGCTTCATTATGAAGCTCCTCAAGCTCACTTAACTCCAGCATACGTGTCTTTCCTGCTTTATCCAGATTCAAGTTAACGTTTTTAATAGCCCAATAGGCTTTGTGTTGGATTTCAACGGGAATATGGCACGCCTTTTCGTAGACAAGCCAGAAAGGAGACATGCCCAAAAGAGTTTTATACGCTGTTCTGTAGGCTCAAAGAGCATCATTTAGTTTTTTAGACCAATCCTTACGGTCGGGCCTGACAGTTTTTTCTAAATTCATTTAATCTCCTTATTAGACACTTTAACTTGTCCACTCGTTTGGGGATGGTAAGGTGTGGCTATCATGTGGTTGACTCCCAAATTTTGGAGTATTCTTGTGAAGTGTACGTTCTTAAAGTGAGGTCCTCCATCACTTATGATCATCCTTGGGCACCCGTACTGAGAAATGATATTAGCCTTAACAAAACCCAAGACCAGGGAATGGTCATTGGTTCACGTGGGTATGGCTTCTATCCATTTCGATACATAGTCCACAGCTACAAGGATGTACTCATATCCGAATGATATAGGAAAGGGACCCATGAAGTTGATTCCGCAAATATCAAAGATCTCAATAGGGAGGATAGGTTGCTGAAGCATCTGATCCCTTTCTTCGATGGTTCCCATCTGCTGGCAATGTAGACATGCACCCACATATGTATGTGCATCTCGGAATAAGGTGGGCCACCAAAAGCCAGACTAAAGAACCTTATGGGAAATCTTTTTTCCACTAAAATGTCCCCCATAGTAGAGGTCATGGCAGAAACTCAGAAACACTCCTTTGTTCTTCGTTAGGGACATAACGGTAGAAAAGCTTATCAGGGCCTATTCTAAAAAGCTTGGGTTCCTTCTAGTGATAAAATTTAGTGTCAGTGAGAAACCTATCTCGATTCTGCTTGTCCCAAGTACTGGGGGTAATGCTTGTGACCAGATAGTTCACTATGTCAGCGAACCAAGGAGTTTTAGCCTCCACTGCCATCAGCGACTCATCAGGGAAAGTCTCTTGGATACAGCCAGCAGGGTTTGATGCCTCAATAGGGATCCTAGACAGATGATCTGCTACCACATTCTCAACTCCTTTCTTATCTTTAATTTCCAGGTCAAACTCCTGGAGTAGCAAAATACAACGAATTAAGCGAGGTTTGGTGTCCTTTTTAGCAAGAAGATGCTTTAAAGCTAAATGATCAGTGAACACCACAACCTTGGATCCCAAAAAGATAAGACCGAAACTTTTCCAAAGCAAACACTACAGCAAGAAGCTCCTTTTCAGTGTTCGTATAGTTTTGCTGAGGATTCGTAAGGGTCTTGCTGGCATAATGCAGCACATGAGGTTTGCCATCAACCCTTTGACCTAAGACCGGTGCCACTGCAAAATCAGATGCATCGTACATTAGCTAAAATGGGAGGGTCCAATCTGGTGCTTGGAGAATCGACGCAGTAATAAGGGCTTTATTCAAGACTTGGAAAGCCTTGCCACATTTATCATCAAAATCGAAGGAGACATCCTTCGCTAATAGATCGCAGAGTGGCTTAGAGATTTTACTAAAATCTCTAATCAAGTGCCTATAAAATCCAGCATGGCTAAGAAAAGATCTAACTTGATGAATATTGGTGGGCGATGGAAGCTTAGAGATGGAATAAATTTTTGCAGTATCCACCTCTAATCCTCTCTCGGAAACTACATGCCCTAACACAATGCTCTGCTGGACCATAAAGTGGCATTTCTCCTAGCTAAGCACCAGCTTTGCCTCTTCACAACGAGTTAAGACTTTATTAAGGTGCGAAAGGCATAGGTCAAACGACGAGCCATAAATAGAGAAGCCATCCATGAAAATCTCAACTAACTCGTTGATCATATCAGAAAATATAGCCATCATACATCGTTGGAAAGTGCCAGGAGCATTACATAACCCGAATGGCATTCGGCGGAACGCAAATGTACCATACAGATTCGTGAAGGTAGTACGCTCCTGATCGTCAGGAAAGACGACTATCTGATTATACTTAGAGTACCCGTCAAGGAAACAAAAGTATTTGCTCCCCGCTAGTCATTCCAAAATCTGATCGATAAACGATAAGGAGAAATGATCTTTCTGGGTAGCCGTGTTTAAATGACGGTAATCAATGCAGACCCTCAAACTAGTTGAGGGTCTAGTGGTTACCAACTCTCCTTGGTTGTTCTCTTCCACAGTGATTCCTACCTTTTTGGGCACCACATGAATAGGATTGACCCATTTACTATCTGAAATGGGATAGATAATCCCTGCATCCAGCCATTTCAGAATTTCCTTTTTAATAACCTCCCGCATATTGGGGTTGAGCCTTCTCTACATGTCTCAGAAGGGTTTCACAAACTCGTCCGTGTATATATGATGCATGCAAAGGGAGGGATCAACACCCTTAATATCAGCAATTGACTAGGCAATTGCTTCCTTATGCCTTTGTAAACACTCAAGCAGAGCTCCCTCCTGCAATTAAGATAATGCAGACGAGATAATAACGAGGAGCGTGTCATTAGGGCCAAGGAAAGCATACTTCAAAGTGCTCGGGAGGGGTTTCAACTCCAACTCAGGAGCCTTTTGGATCGAGAGTTTAAGTTGAGATGTCCCCACCTTAGGTAGCGGATCTACCTTCACGATCTAAGGTGGGGACAGAGACTCTGTGTGTATCCCCATCAACTCTTCAAATTCGAGTATTTCCCCTTCAATTTCTTTACTAATCGGAGATATGACCTTTTGGAGGGGATCTCTACATAGGAGTGCTGGAGTAGTCTCCTCAATTATTTCATCAACAACCTCAATCTGAGAACAATCTTCAAATTCAGATTGCTTGTAAGTATCAAAAACATTCAACTGGATCTTCTTGTTTCCAAAGCCCATTTTAAGTGCCCCTGATCTACAATTGATAGAGGCGTTGGCTGTGGCTAGGAAGGGGCATCCCAGAATAATGGACGGCTTAGTGGGCTTATTCGATGGGTCAGTATTTAGCATAAGAAAGTCAGCAGGGAAGAAGAAGTCCTCCACTCTCACCAGGACATATGTCTTAAGCGATCTGTCTGCAACCTGGAGGATGACTGGACTAGGCTTTAACTCACCTCCTCTCAAAAGATCGTAGATAGAACTCGGTAAAATATTCACCCCCGCACCCAAATCGAGCAGAGCCTCGTCAATGTGTTGGCTACCTATAACCACTAAAATATTCGAGGCCCCTGGGTCTTTCATTTTGGGGGGTGTTCCATGTTGGAGAACCGAGCTAACATGGTCAGGCAGGATGACCTTAGCTTGGATCTGTCGCCTAGATTGGCGCTTCTAGGTGCACAGGTCCTTTAGAAACTTGGCATAGGATGGGATCTCTTTGATAGCTTCCAATAGAGGCAAGTTAATCTAGACTTACCTAAAAGTGTCCATAATCTCCTTTGTCCTAACCTTGGCTCTAGGCCAACCAACAGAAGATTCCCCAGGAGCAGATAGGGCACCCTTGGCTTCTGGGTGGAGGGGTCGTCATGGCGGGAGAGGGGTGGCGGACTGACGACATCCTTAGGGTGGGTGGTTTCAAGCGAGGGAGAGCAGTGTGGCTCTTCCTCGGTGGAGATGGAAGTTGGGTCAAGTGTAGGAGGGAAATCCTGAGACGTGACCGTAGGAGTGTTATTAGGCTTGTCGATTTTCTTTCCACTCCTTAGCACCATCACAGCTTGGGAGTGCTCCCTGAATATGACCCCCTTGCCCTTTGGGTTCTCCTCAGAAGAGCTACCTAACTTCCCCGGATTACGCTGCCTAACTGGCTCAGTAAGATGACCATTTTGGGATTGCATATCAGTAATCATCTTATTCTGAGATTGGATGACCATATTTTGATGCTCATGCATCGCTTTCATCATGGCTTTAAGTTCATCCATCTTAGAGGGCTTATTCTGAGGAGGGTTTTCATAGGATGGCTGGTGTATGGGTTGGGGAGTGATGAGAACCTTGTCACAAACCCTAAACTAGCACCATTTAACCCTGATTTGCAAGAAAAAGCTCCTACATAACCTTAGAAAGGCTTGGCTCAGAGAGATTCTGAGTTTGCAAAGAAAACATAAATTGAGGGGTAAAAATGCAATTTCACCAATCCAATCTGAAAACAGGGTAACTCAGGGTCCAAACATAGGTCAAAACAACCTAATAAGAAGAAAAGTGGGATGAAATGACTCAACAAGGGCTATAGCAACTTCGAAGAATTAAATGACATCCTATAACCTTAAAAACAAACCCACCTAAATACACGAGGTTCGAGGCAGAGAAAAAATCAACTAAACCCTCTAAAATTCATAGAAAAATAATATCTAGGGCTTAGAACCTTCAATTTGGCCTTAGAAACCTATTTTGACCTACATTGAGAACCATGCCCAATTAACAACTTAATTTGGGTTTTTGCGTAAATTGACCTGTCAAAAAAGGTTTAACCTAGAAATAAAATTCACCATCATAATCCTTAGGTCCTAATTAGTCATGTATAAAAACTTGAGCCTAAGAAGAAACCTTCTTGACCAACTTTACACTTTGGTCCTCATATATTTACTTTTTGGCCCTCAACTTTTCAACCCTCACATTTTGGCCCCTAACTCTCCTTCGTTCTTTGTGTTCAGGTCCCTCCTGCAAAACCTGACCAGCACCATGCTCCGGCAACCTTGTGCGGAGCATGGCGCCGCGCAGGGTGAGGGAGGGAGCCTGCCAGGTCAAATGGGGGTGCCCTGCGTCGTCAGCCGTCGTAGGAACACCCCCCTGATGGCTGCAACCACCCATACCGGCCGTGCGAACGCACGGACGGCATGGGTATCCTTCCTCCGGCGTCCTCCGGCGAGGGAGACACGTCGTCTCCCTCCGCCCTCCTCTCTGGTTCTGCCCCTATAAATACCCCCGTCGCTCCGCCGTTCTTCCCAGCTCGGATCTAACGGAGAAAACCCCCACAACTTTCCTCTCTTCCCACTCCGGCAGAAGCCCTCCAGCTCCGGCGATTCCTCCTCCTCCTCTTCGCTCTGCCGCAATACCAGCAGCAGAGACTTCTTCCTGATTCTCCTCCGCGTCGCGCAATACCGGCGTGCGCTGCCTCTGCCCCGTCCTCACCGTCGCCCCTTCCTCTGGGCAGTTTCTTCTCCGGCTGCAGTCGATACGGCTGTCACCTGCTCCAGCCCCTCCTCGTCCTGCTAAGTAGGTATAACTTCTCCTCTTCCTCCCCTCTTCCTTTTCCTCACTTTAAACCTTTACTGTCGCCCTCGATTCCGACCAATCACCCTCACCTTCTCCACCTCCGGCCACACTCCGGCGACCCGCTCCCATCACTCCAGCAACCCACACGACTCGCCGACCACCGCAGAACCTTCTCCTCCTCACCCTGATCAACCTCCGCCCTTCCACTTCCCACCAATCACCCTCTGCAGACCCACCAGTCAAACCCATCTCCCAACTTGCAGTTTGACCTAGGGCGGCCCTTAGGCTCCACCCCGCCACCTGCAGACCCCCCGACCACCTTCGCCATGTCACCGCGAAGGTCCTCAGCATATCTGATTAGGCCGAGAGGCCGTGCTGTTGTGGACAGGTGTTGCGCCCGCCATCGCCATTGCTGAGCAGCGAAGCTCCTTCGACCTGCTGCTCCAGGCGCGCCACGCCCAGATCAGGCTCCCAGGCTGCGCGGGGTATCTTCGCGAAGAGTCCCAGGCTGCAGCTGGGGCGAAGCCCTCGCGTGAAGCGTCGACTGCCCGCTGCTTCCTCCGCGCGGGCGCCCAAATTGGGGTGAGACATTTAGTCCCACCTCGGAAACTCGCAGAGGCGCGCGGGCGCTTAAAGGCAAAAAGTGCCTTAAGCTCTTCGCCTCAGCTCACGGGGTGAGGTCCCCTTCACCCACCCGATTACCCGGCCTCGTCCGCGCTCACGCCCCGCGAACCTGGCCCCGACCCGATTAGCCCGACCTACACTCCTCGCCCACCACCGCACGCCGGTGGGCCTGGACCCGGGCGCGACCCGCGTACCCGATTAACCGATTGCTCTGGGAGAGCTTTCCTAAGAGCGAATTCTGAGAGAGAGAGACGTGGGGGGGAGGGTAGAGTAGGTTTTGCCCTCTGACGAAAACCTTGAAGTGTGTAGGCACAGGTGAAGAAGAAGAAGAAGAGAACACAAAGAAGAAGAAGACAGAAGCTAAGGGAGACACTGTAGCAGCAGCGGTTTAAGTCGTCTGATTGCAAAATCAGACGACATCTTGAAGGCAAGGAAGAAGAAGAAAAGAAGAAGCAGGACCGCGGCAAAGAAGAGGAAAGACAAGAAAGAAGAAAAAGAAGAAGAAGAAGATCTGAAGAAAAAGAAAGAAGAAGAAGAAGAAGAGCACGAGAGGAAGATCTGAAGAACAGAAGAGAGAAGACAAGAAGAACAGGAAGAGAAGAAAGAAGAGACAAAGAGGAAGAAAGAAGAGAAGAAGAAGAAGCCACCAAATTTTTCATCTCTCTCTCTCTCTCTCTTTATTTTTGTAATAAGAATTTGTACTTCTAGAATACGACTTGCTCCCTGAGTTCGACCTCGGGAACTCTTTTATTTTCGAGTAAAAAAAAATATCTGTAATGATGGCAATAACTAGCTGTACTACAACACTATAACAAAACCTAGTTAACGTCACGGCCATCATCAGGGAGGTAGGGGTCTTGTATTCCCTGAGTTAGAAGCATCACCTTGCTTCCATGAGAAGTTTGGATGGTTCCGCTACCCCGGATTATAGGTATTAGAATATAGGTTATTACGAGGAGGTGGGCAAAAACCTTGGGCCGTGTTCAGGTCGGCTTGAATAAACTCAGGGAATTGATTTACCTGGTGGCACTCTGCAGTGGCGTGCATTGTGTTTTGGCAAATGGGGCATTCACTTGAAGCCTGAAAGATAGAGGCTGCTTGTGGGTTCATGCCGGGGTTTGCTAAAAGCCTATCAAAGTTTTTGTTCAACAATTGAATCTGATAAGCCAAATCCTGAGTAGCCTTGGCTTCATGGGCCTCTATCTTCCTCTGCAAAATTGATGGTTTTCTTTCTTGATAGGCAGAGGACATATGTATGGAATTGTCACTTAATGTTTCAAATAATGCCCAGGCTTCATCCTCAGTTTTGGTCATGAAGGTTCCTGCACAGGCTGCATCGATGGTTTGCCTGTGCCTTTTAGATAATCCATTATAGAACCTTTCGACCAACTGCCATCTTGGCACCTGATGGTGGGGGCATAACTTAAGAAGGTCATTAAAGCGCTCCCAAGTCTCATGAAATTGCTCCCCTTCTTGCTGAGTAAAACCCATAATCTCTCTTCTGTAATGGCTGGTCTTACTCATAGGAAAATACTTTTTCAAGAATTCTCCCTTAAGGGTGGCCCAATCATTTACCCTTGCATCGAGGGTATAACACCAGTGCTTGGCCTTATTCTTTAGGGAGAATGGAAATAGAGTCCTTGTCAACGCTTCATCAGTAAAGCCCTGGAGTTTCATCGTGGAACATACCTAGGTGAATTCATCAAGATGCCTATAGGGATCCTCCCTAGCAGTACCATAAAGAAATGGGAGCAAAGATATGGTGCTGCTCTTGATTTCATATAAATTATCCACTCTAGGTCTTCGGATAGGTAGGGCTTGATAAGTTGTAAGGAGGAAATAGTCTCTTAAGGTTCTCTGATTTTCCCCAACCCTAATCTCTTCTTCAGGTCTTTCATCAGCCAATTTTCTTCTTTCTTGGTTAGCTTTCTTTATAATTCTCTCAGGCTCAGGGTTGAAGAGAAGACTATTTCTAAGAGAGCGCCTACCAAGCATACACCAAGCAAACACAAGGTAAGAGGTCTTTTATTGATTTAAAGTTCTTTAAGTCCTCTTCTAACTCTTCAACTTGGCCAAATATAGTCAAGGCAATTTTTCTCCATTCCCACATAAGTGGTATAAGAGAAATGAGGCACTTGAAAATTTTTGGTCAATGACTATTAAGAAGGTTGAGGTTACTTTTAGTCTTTTTTGGGTGATCAATCAAGTTGTCAAACAATTATGCACCCTAAATTTACCTTTGAGTGCCCTAAAGATGTACACTTTGCTGCAATGATATTCTTAGATGCTCAAGTAAAAAGGTATTCCAAGGATGGAACAAAGGGATGCAAGTAGGATGAACCCTTCCTTTGAGGCGATGCGTTAGCGGTGCCTCTTAACTACCCTTGAATTCCTTTAAGGGGTGTCCCCCTCCTTAGAGTATCAAATCACTCAGGCAAATGTTAATACCACTGTTTCAAAGTGAGATAGGAGGGTTTGCATCGATAAAGAGATCGATGCCTATAGCCTTAAGGGTCTAAGTCCTAGTGCAGTGCCTATAGTGCGTGATCAGTGTAGGAAGTGTGCATTACACTGTGAAAAGCGATTTTTCTTTTGAAAATCGCAGTCACGTTATTCAAACACTTCCTGTATATTTTCCTTTCTTTTCAAGAAGTAAAGTGACCACTTGATTAACCTTTTCAAATCAGTTTAAGTGGTCTTCTTTAACTATGTCCATATGCAATGCATGTGCAGATAACTGATGTAGTAAGATAAGAAATGCGTACCTTGCTCCAGCACTCTTCTATGCAAAAATGCACGCAATGTAGTAAGAAAATCTCGATGCTGCTCAAGCAATCCTAGATGGTCGTCCTATGGATATGCAGCTTCTAGCAAGCAGATCAGATTTATTTTCTTTCCTTTTTTTCTTTAAATAATAATAAGCAAACAAACCTAATCTAACTAACTAACCAACATGTAGTTCAAACAATTCGAATAATCCTATAATCTAAATAAAATGGGAACACGCTCCCAAAATTACCCAACATGGGTCTATAAGACAAAAATTAAATGTCTAAGCTCTATCTAGCCTTATCTAAGTAGAAACAAATCTCCAGTTGCCAATCCTCCTTCCACACGCGTGGGATCAAGGCCCACGTGCTCCTATTGCTGCCCTCTAGGTGGCATCAAGGTCCACCAAAAATATCCCCTCCATCGTGCGCTCCTATCGCGTTCATTCATTTTTGCAATGCAAGAAGAAATAAGGTCAGCAATTCAAAAAATATTCATTAATAGCATGAAAATAATATAAATTTCCTAAAAAAATTAATAGGCTTATTTCCTCCCTGGCAACGGCGCCATTTGAAAGAGCGATATTCATTTTCATTGAAAACTTTAACATAAAATGTTGCGTCGTTGTAGTATGTCACGTGGTCGAAAATCGCTTTTCAAAATATAGAATATTCAAAAACTAATCACGAAAATAGTTAGGTCATATCCATAGGGAGGAATTAGCCTATTAAAATCATTATTGATGACTAATCTGTTCGAGATCACCCATAGTTACACATTTAAACTCTTGCAACATTCTCTCCAACACATCTCCTCACTTTATGCAATTAATTGAGATTAGGAGAGGTTCTCACACAAATTCAACCAAATATAATATAAGATAAATAAATGAATAGTGTTTTTCACAATGGCAAATCCATAATTTTTAATCGGAGAGGAAACATGGGATTTCCCTTCTCTCCTCCATGTGCGCTGGAGGAGGGTTCGCTGGCCGAGAATCTGGGTAGAGTAGACGTGTGGGAGGAGAGGCTCACAACGGTGGTAGCGACACAACCGGAGGTGGCCAGACGTGGCCGGACGGCGGAGGAGAATGTCGGCGATGGTGACGGCAAGTGGCACTTGCGAGCATCATGGAGGGTGGCTGGTGGGTGCACGAAGGTCGTGGGTGCAAGATGAGGACGACGGCGAGGTTGACGGTGAGTTTGGCGGCCAGGAAGCTCCCCTACCGGCGGTGGGTGTGCTACGTGCTTTGGGTTCGTTTGGTGGAGTTGCAGGTGGTGATGGAAGGAAGAAGAGGACGAAGAAGAAGAAGATGAAGACGATGGGTAGTGACCGGCCTACTGTGGGGTTGGTGCATGCGGCCGATGGCTAAGGTCTGAAGGTGCGGTGGGGATGAGGGTCATGCGAGGTGGCTACGGTGAGGGCTTGAAGCGTGGGTTCTCTAGAGGTTGAAGAAGATGGGGAACCGAAGAAGAAGCTTAGGCGTGAGAGAGGGTGTGGAATGTGGTTTGGCTATGGGTTTTTGTGGTCGGGTGAGGACGGCTGATGGTGGTGCATGTTGTCACCATGCACTACGACAAACGAGGGAAGTGGGTTCTCTTTAGGTCATGGTGCACGCAGATCTCCACAATGCTTGCTGGTTCCACGGTGGAGGAGATGGAGAAGGTGGATCCCTCCCAGGGGCGAAGAAGGAAGACCTCGCTAGATCCCCCAGCCGTAGCTCTTATCCCTCTCCAGATCCACAACCTCCACCTCTCCCTTCGCAAGTGCATAACTGCTTGATTTGAATGCTAGAGAGAGCAACGGTAATGGGTAATTATAGGTATACCCCTCATTCAAGTGCTAATCACATTCACGTCCAGTTACATTTCTTTCTACCTACAAATATCAAATAAGAAGCATAAAAGTATGTATTAGAATGCAAAGCAGACACAAAAATATTCATAAGCTAAGCTTAATTAATACTTAGCTTAATCCATTAAACCATAAGGAAATGTACTCCATATGTACTTAAGCCAAATAAATGTCCAATAAATTGGACTTATCATATGCATCCAGATCTAACTTCGACCATGCCCCTATGATTCTTTCCTCTTTTACTAGTCCGGTTGCCCACCCACATCCTTTTCGTTTTCAAAATATGTGGCTTAGGGACAAGTCTTTTCGGCATTTGGTGCAGAATGTCTGGCAAAATACCAATGTTAATCACCAACTAGATCTGATCTCTATTTTCTATTCTAAGTTGTCCGCTCTCAAAAGGGTTTTGAAGGTGTGGAATAGAATGACTTTTGGAGATATTTGGGATATTGTTAAAGGCTTTGAGACTCGTTATGAGGATATTGATTCTAGACTCGCATCTTGTTGGGATGACGACCTTGCTGCTGAGCTCAGTGATACCCAAATTGAACTCGATGATGCTCTTGCCAAGCTTAATGATTTTCTCCTTTAGAAAGCTAAGATAGATTAGATTAAAGATGGGGAAAGGAATACCAAGTTTTTCTATTCTACCATCAGAAAGTGTTTTACTAAAAGGAATAGATCCTCTCTTTCCAAAGTGGTTGGTGGTGGGTGTTGGGACACTGTGTCCTCCAAAGCATCTAACTTCTTTAGGGATCTTCTGACTTTGGAAAGCCCCTTGGTTTCCTTTCCGTTGCTAATGGTGGTCCCGCATATTCTCTTTATAGAAGATCCTGAGCTCCTCACCTATATCCCTGATTCTGCCGAAATTTTCAAGATGATTTCTAACATGCCTGTCAATCTCACTCCTGGTCCTAATGGTTTTAATGTTGAGTTCTACATTAACTTTTGGGACCTTATCAAAGATGACTTAGTCTAAGATATTTCTCATTTCTTTACTCATAACCAAGCCCCTCAATCTTTAAATTGTACCTTTATCTTGCTTAGCCCCAAGAAGCCCAATGTCCAAGACATCTTTGAGGTTCAACCAATCAGCCTCTGTAACGTCCTCTACAAAATTGTCTCTAGCATCGTGGCAAGCAGGCTCTCATCTCTCCTTCCCAAAATCATTTTCCTTGAGCAAGCCAGGTTTGTTAAAGGAAGATCCCTATTTGACCATGTTGCGACTGCTTTTGAGCTTACCCAACGAATTAATTGAAAGGTCTTTGGGTCGAATATTATTGTCTAGCTTGATTTGCATAAGGCTTATGATAGGGTTGAGTGGAACATCTTGTATCAAATACTTCGAAAGTTTGGATTCTCCTCCTCCATTTCCCTCATCAAATCTTTTGTGGAGCATGAAGGATCTTTTGTCCTCATTGATGGAGTCTTTGGTCCTTTCTTTCAGGTATCTCAGGGTCTTCGCTAAGGAGATCCAATCTCCCCAATGCTCTTTGACATTTTCATGGAACCTTTCATTAGAGGTATCAAAGAGCTAGCGTTCCATGGAAAAGTTAAACCCTTCTCTATCAAGAGTGGTATCCTGCCGCCTCTTAGCCTTCTTTATGCTAACGATTTGTCCTCTTTCTCAATGGGAACTTGCAATCCATCGTCAATCTTTCTAAGTTCCTCCATCTTTTTCAAGAATCTTTGGGGCAACATATTAGTAAAACCAAAATCCAATGCTTCATTAGTAAGCACTTCCCCTCTGCCAGGATTTCTAGGGACCTACAACTTCTTGACATCCAACTAGGATCCTTCCCCTTTCAATATTTGGGATGTTCGACATTTCCTGGGAGAGCCAAAAATGTGCATTTCTCTCATATCATTGATAAGAGCCAATCTAAACTTGCGGGATGGAAAGCAAACCTTCTCTCTTTTGCACCCAGACTGATGCTTATCAAATGTGTTGTTTCTTCTATTCCAATTCATATTCTCTCTATTCTGGATGTGCCGAACTCCATCCTTAGGAAGTTGGATTCTATTCTCGCTACCTTCTTCTGGGGTGATATTGATTTGGAAAAACATCATCATTAGATTTCTTGGAAACAAATTGCCCAACCTTTGGATGTGGGAGGTTTGGGGATCCATAATCTCAATCTGTTTGTGATTGCTCTCATAATGAAGTGGGTTTGGAACATTTTCTTCTCTAATTGTCCTTGTTCCAACCTTATGACTTTGTTGTATGGTAAGTCTCCTCCTGTCACTCGTACTCTTCTTGCTAGAGTCAGACATCTTTGGGAAGCTATTCTTCTATGAAACCATTGATTCGATAGGAGGTTCATGAAGGGAAAATCGATTTTTGGATGGTTCTTTGGGTTGGGGATGCTGCTTTATGTGATTTTCTTCCTAGTCCTCCTTCCCTGGCCCCAACTCCTATCAATTCCATCATTGACAATTTCCTTAACTACCCTCTTTCTGTTTATCTCCCGCATTATATTTGCTCTAAATCTTTGAGACTACTCTGGACGACAACAAAGATGTGCCTATCTAGATTCCCAATTCTATGGGGAATTTCATGGTTGCCTCTACTTATCTTAATTTTTTCAAGAACTCTCCTGTTAATTTAGCTGCCAAGGACTTGTGGAGCCTTAAGCTACCGCTGAGATTGTCCATCCTAACTTGGAGGATTCTTCTTGCTAAACTTCCCACGGATGACAACATCATTAGGCTGGGATTCTACCATCCGTCCAAATGCATGTGTTGCTTTCATTCTCCCCAGATCGAAACGATTCCTCAATTATTCTCTAATAGTGAACTTGTTCATATCATTTCTAGTTGGATGTTTTCGGAGAGTGGAATTAGGCTTATCAGTCCCAATCTCTTTTGTTGGAGAATGGGTACTCCTGCTAAGTATTACCAAAGTTGTATTTACAAAGCCTTATTTGCTTCATCTGGTATAGTGTTTGGACCATCAGAAATAAGTTACGGAATGACCAGCTATCTATTAATCGCATCAACTCTTGTCTGGTGCATAAGAGGATTACTTTTGACATTGGTGTGTGGCTTTATAAGATGAAACCTACTAATTTTGTAGTGAATTGGATTTTTCCCTCTAATGGCTTGAAGATTAATTCTACTATCCATCGTAGGGGTTCTTTCTTGCATATGGGTTGGGTTTTGCGCGACTAGAATGGTGATTTCATGAAAGGTGCTTCTTGCAGGGCCCCCAACATGTCCAAGGAGAAAGCACTTATTAGGACGTTTATTTATTCTCTCTCCATTGTTGATGGGATGTCCATGCTACATTTAGAATCTGACTCCATGTTGCTACACTATTGATGGGATGGAAAGGTTTCTATTCCTTGGATGCTCAAACAGGATTTCAACTTATTGAAGGCTTACCAACGATGGATCAGTTCATTCTCATGTATCTTGCATGCAGCCAATGCTCTTACCTTGTATTTTACAGATTTGGCTTTTGTAGACTGGAAGGTTCTTTCCGACCCTATGCAGCTGGTTCCTAGAGGTAAGGGTCTTATTAGACTTGACTGCCTCCAATTTCCTTATGTTATTTCCTCAGTCTGATGTTTGTGTTGCTTTGGTTGTGTTTTCTGTACTAGGCCACGAGTCATGGTCCTTTTTGTTTGTACTTGGAAGGTTTTGGTTTGGTCCCCCTGCCACTTCCTTTGCCTCCTGGGAGTGGGGGATGAATAAGATCTACTCCTTTTTCTAAAAAAAAAAAAAGTATAAAAGTTACCTACCAAGCAGCATGTGACAGATTGATAAACGTCAGTTTATCATCATTCTTATACATTAAAACAAACCTAGCTCTTAGGATTTTGCTCCGCAAACGGATTTTTGGGCTGCATTTAGGCATTAATTAGGTTAGGCATGCATTGCACTTTTTGTTGTATTTTTAATGTGTTTTTATGAGTGTTAGGGATATACAAATTGCCAAATCCCTAGAACCCTAGCACTTAGAAAGGCAACTGGTGAAGGAGAAGCTCTCACCAGCTAGATCTCAGCTTGATCCAACTCACCATAGTTGGAATTCAGCTCACCTGAACTAGAGTCAGCTCATCCTAGCTCCATTCAGCTCATCTTAGTTGAATGGAAGCACAAGAGAGCTCATCTTAGCTTACTGTAGCTCAAGTCAGCTCAGATCCAACTCAACTTAGCTGAGTCTAGCTCATCTCAGCTCCCATTAGTCCACAAGGAGCTCTAACTAGCTCAGCTGAGTTGACTGGAGTTCATCCCAGCTCAGGTCCAGCTACATTCAGCTCCACTCAACTCTAGCAAGCTGAAGATGACTTCATTTCAGCTTAGGAAGCTCAAGTCCAACTCCCAAGGATTCAGTTTAGTTCAACTCAGTCGAGCTAAGCTACCTTAGCTACCCCAACCAGCTTGACCCCCCCCTGGAAGCATCAGACCCAGCTTACCTCAGCTCAGTATGGTAGAACCCAGCTCACTTTAGCTTGGCTTAGCAGTTAGCAAAGTACTAGCAAGCTAAGCCAGTTAGAGTAGCTCCATGCCACCCTCTTCAGTTGCTGCCAGCTCTAGTTCAAGCTCCAGACTTCTCCCCCTCAGCTCCTCTCTTAAAACCCTAGCTCACATTACCTCCTCCTCTACTCCACTACTAGCTAAGTTAGCTTAGCTTAGCTTAGCTTAGCTAGACTCCAACTCCCTTTGCCATTCACCACCTACAACTTAACCCTAACTAGCTCCACCAAGTAAGCCCACCTAAGCTTCCACCTAAGCTACCCTACTCCACCTCAACTTGGCACCAACAAGACACACCTCTTCAACCCACACCATCACCAAAAGACACAATGAAAATGGTGCCAAAAACCACCTCCAACCACCTTAGTTTTTGGCGCCAACTCTCCCTTCATCCCAACCATCCATCTAACACCTAAACCCATCCTAACCCTTCCTAACTTGGCGCTAAAAATGACCTTCTAGAAGACACCCAAGTTGGGGCCAATTTGTGGTGTCTCTCCACCACCAAAAGCCACCAACATCATCATAACTACCCCCCTCCCAACCCTTTATTTGGCGCCAACTAACCTTAGCCCTAGGATCAACCTAACTACCCATAACCACCACCTAAACACATCCTAGCCGTCCATCTAACCCACGCCTACTACCCCCCTCTCCACCTCTATAAATACCCATCATATTCCACCAAAAAAATTCACCCTTGGCTACAATTTTTCTACCTATATTTCCACCTATATAGACGGTCAAGAGAAGAAGAAGAAGATTAAGGGGATACTCTGTCCCCTTGGTGCCTTCCTCTCTTCTCTTCTCTCTTGTGCCCATGCCAGCCAAGGAAAGAAGCCAGGCATTGGAGGACAACCTAGGGTACACACCTACCCTAGGAAGTGGAGGATTTGAGGGTGGTACACTACCACCCTTGAAGGAGGAATCAAAGGTGGTCCACGCCACCTTAGGAGAAGCCTTTGAAGGAGGAATTCCATCCACCTTGGAGGAGTCAAGCACACCCCCCTTGGGCTTTCTAGGAGGAGACTATCTCTGGTTCAAGAAAAAGAGAAGGAGGACCCTTTTTAACTGCGGGAGCAGCCGCAGTTGGAGCAAGGAGCATTCCCTCTTCACCATCATCATCCAGGATTTGTGTTTTAATTTTTGTAGTAGAAGGTTTCCTCTACTTTTGTAAAACAGAAATCCACTTAATATTAAGTTGCTTTTTCTACTTGGTGTAGCTTCTTCTTACTTTAGTTTTTTTTCTTTAGCACTTTCACTCCCTCTTCTCAATTATCCTAGGCCTCCACGTGCCTAGGGTGAGCTTGAGAAGAGGTCTTTCTTGTCACCTAGTAGTTAAATTAGATTTAGTCTTTTTCTACCACCATCTTATGATTGCCCCTTTATTTCAAAAACCTAAAAAAATACATATATATTTGAAAAGACCAAAAAGAAAGGTGATTTCTGCATTTCCAAGTAAGCGATTGATTTATCAAATAGTTGCCTCCTTGGACGACCCTAGATACTCCCCTATCTAGGTTACAAATTTTAAAAGCGAACAGATTTACACATTGTAGTGACTTAAACCTTAATCTTAAAAATCGCATAATTCTCCTGTCATAGATCCGACACAACAATAAATTCCCACCCATCAGCGACTCACAACAGCAATAATCTTGAAATTAGGTCACAAAGTAAGGATGAGGCAATCAACTCAGTAGGAAACAAACAACTACTATATCTTAACAAACACAGGGTAGTGTACAATTTCATTAGTTGACTAGATCCCTAACCCAACCCAACACTCTAGGTTTCGACTCTCGAACCCGATTAAACCTTACTAACCATCGTGGTTTAATCCCATTAAGCATGTTGCCCCTATACTTCATGATTTGATATTGTGTAATTTATTCTCTCACTCACCTCAGTGATTCGATTATGGGAATCACCTTTTTCTACTAGAGGAGATTAAGAAGCATCCTTTCCTTGGATCCTAGCTTGGTAGTCTTTCCTTGATCAAGGGAGAGGTTAGTAGGTTTAGAAACCCTCAAGAAAGGCATGCTCATTTTCGACATATTGAGAACATTGCTAACCTTAAGCAGAAGAGTCGGGCCCCTTAAGAGCTACCTAGGCCTATACCTTGCGACAACGAAGTGCAAGCTTGATTTGCATCTGATAAATGCCAGTTTATCATCATTCTTATGCATTAAAACAAACCTAGCTCTTAGGATTTTGCTCCGCAAATGGATTTTTGGGTTGCATTTAGTCAACAATTAGGTTAGACATGCATTGCATTTTTTATTGTGTTTTTGATGTGTTGTGTGAGTGGTAGGGATAAACAAATTGTTAGATCCCTAGAACCCTAGCACTCAGGAAGGCAACTGGAGAAGAAGAAGCTCAAACTAGCTAGAACTCAGCTAGATCCAGCTCACCATAGTTGGAATCCAGCTCACTTGAACTAGGGTTAGCTCATCCTAGCTCCATTTAGCTCATCTCAGTTGAATGACAGATCAAGAGAGCTCACCTTAGCTCACGTTAGCTCAAGTTAGCTCAGATCTAGCTCAACTTAGCTGAGTCTAGCTCATCTCAGCTCCCATCAGTTCATTGGGAGTTCTAGCTAGCTCAGCTAAGTTGACTAGAGTTCACCTCAGCTCAGGACCAACTACATCTAGCTCCACTCAACTCCAGCCAAAAGTGTAGTTATGGTGGCACCAACCAACTCCTCTCTTGGCACTAAAACACCTCCTTCTAGAAGCCAAAAGTGGTGCCACTTTTAGGTGTCCTTTGGCCACCATAACTACACCCTTAGCATCTCTTTAGGTGGCGCCAAATAGCACCCTCCACTGGATCATTATAACCACCCTTAACCACCTTGTAAGCCCATCCTAGCCCTACATGTGTCCACGCCAACCCCTCCCCTCCTGAACCTTATATATACCCCCCTTAACCACCATCATAACTCATCCTCCATTAGTGTAAATTCCACCCTACATCCACCCTACTCATAGCCAAGGAAGAAGAAGAAGAGAAGAAGATTAAGGGGGCATCCTACTCGCCCCCTGGTGCCTTCTTCCCCTTCTCTCTTCTTCCTTGTGCCACGCCAAGGAGGAGGAGCATTCCATTCAAGGAGGACAGCCAGGAAATGGAGGAGACTTGAAGGTGGTGCCATCCACCTTGGAGGAGAATAGGACACGCCCCCTCTTTGTGGGCTTGCCTAGGAAGACAACACCACCTTGAAGGAGCTATTGAAGGAAGGAGTTGGAGAGCCCCTTTTCAAGCCCACGAGCCACTAAGCTTGTAGTAAGGAGCCTCCCCTCTTCACCATTTTTCAAAGGATTAGTGTTTCTTTATTTTGTACTATAAATTCTAGTAGTAGAAGCTTTCCTCTACTAGGGTTTTGTGTAAAACACTTTTTGCTCATCTATTAAAGTTGCCTTTTCTTATTAGTTTTTTTTCATTTGCTTTCCTTGTTCTTAGCACTTTTCACTCTCTTCCCCTAATTACTCTAGTCCTCCACGTGCCTAGAGTGAGCTTAGGGAGAGGTTATTTTTGTCACTATAAGGTTAGCTTGTAGGTGTTAGCATCTTTCCTACCAACAATTCGCATATTCGCCGTTATTTCAAAACCATAAAAATTATATATTCAAAAACACCAAAAAGAAAGTTGATTTCCATTTTGAAGCAAGAGATTCGATTTTGCAAACATATTACCTCCTTGGATAACCCTAGATACTTCCCTATCTAGGTTTTATAAATTTAAGAGTTGATCGATTTTACGCGTTATAATGACGTATTTTACAAATCACGTAAAATCTGTATCAGCATCTAGCAAGGTGCAGTCATAAATCGATCTAGATCATCACAGGGTTGGATAGAATTTTCAGGTCATACTAATGCTCCTGCTAGGAGCACAGTCTCCAAGTGTGCCTTCTCAATCCGTCGTTGTTATGACCTGGTTCCTTGATCCCTACAGGACCTGAGACTGGCTCACCTCGACTAATCCCAAGATCTAGTCGTCCAACAAGAAATAACCAAAAGTAGGAAAATAAACCACATCCACACATGCAATATAATGAAGCAGAAGAAAAGAATGAAGCAGTAAAGAAGGTAGAACAACGGTCTCAAAACGTAGTACATGCCACTACAACAATAACAGAAAATGTAAAGGAAACAGAAAGTAATCGGAACAATAAACTATATGTCCATTACTCACTACAACAGTAGAGAAAATGAAAGTGTTGAAAGAATGACTACGGCTGGGCTCGGATGGGCCCAACACCCTCTGCAGCTGGAAACTCAGGTTGCTTAACTCCTGGTCCTGAACAGTGTTATGAAAAGACAGAGTCAGCGAATGCTGAATAGAGTGGTCTTTATATTATTTAACTGCAAGTACAGTAAAAACAACAACAAGTTTATTTCTGATTTCTATTTATCTCATTTATGCATTTTTGGTTCATCTATTTCTCAAAGTATCTATGTATTTCTTGATCTTGCATGTTCCTCATGGGAACGATCTTGATTGCAGTCTTTTCCATAGAGTAGAAGGTACTCATGGTGCTCTCTTGGCCGGGAGAGTCCCCCCGTGGTAGTCCTACACCCAGTCAACCACCCCGAGGTCATTGTCGAGATGTAGCGGTGACTACGGCATGTGTGATAAGCGCACGGACAGCTACCCCGCACTGACACGCGGTCAGTCATTTCTGCTAGCGGGTATGCCCAAAGTACAACACGGAATAGTATAGGGCCTTGCCCTCTCAGAATAGGGGTCTCGCCCCTCTACAGTCCGCGTACCATTGTCTGACTACCCCGGTTTGCCTAAAAGGCCTAACAAAGTCGATGTAGGGTGGCTAGCTGAACCCCAGGCCCGGTGGGGTGGCTAGCTCCCTCCATACACTAGTAGCATGCTTCGGTACCATGCACGCGAGAACCAACAGGAGTCGGTGCAGTGTGGCCAATCCTAACCCCGGGTCTCAACCTAAGAGAGGCTAGCTCGGCTCTACACTAAAAAGGGACAGTTGCTTTCCTTGGTACCTCGTACACAAGGGCCAGCACACTTTCCATCTACATTCCAGATTCTATTTATCCACAGGAGTTCTACTCCTAATTCCCCGTAGGGTTCATGCTCATATTCATCTCATTTATCCAGATCCAGATCTCATGTTTCATAATTCGTTCCTCATCCATATACAGGCAGCTCGTGTTTTTATTAGTCAGTTCTCAATCATAACATGCAACTTGTGATTTCACAGTTCAATTTCTCATTTACATACAGGCAGCTCGTATTTTAACATGCATCTCGTAATTATATTAAAGGCATTTGCTAGTAATTTATTTTAACCATGCATTCAAGTAAATAGTACAACTCAAACAGGCTCATTTATTTCTACCCTAGGGTTCATTCCATATCCTAGAGTTCAATCCGACCATTCCAACCAAGTACATTCTTATTTAAATATTAACAACTAAGTTAAACCACTCTACCGGGTATCACAGGAGGAATAGGAGCCTGTGTCGCAGATCTCATCGTCTCCGCGGGTCCCGAACACGTCACTGGGTAGTAACCTGTACCAGCGACCAATGTACATTAGATGAGCTCAAAATAGTAAATACTCAACACGAATACGTAGAGGAACTTGAGTAGAAAACAACGATACTTCGTTTGCGGAAATCCGATTCTGTTTGGGCCTTAAACAGGCCAAAAACGTGGTTAATGACCAAAATCAGACGTCTGGGACTGGTCCCAGATGTCTTAAAAGATGTTAGAACTCACCTTACCCTTCCTGTGGTTGATTTAGACGTCCAGACTCCCTCTGCGGCCATTTGGGAGCACTTCCAGAAGTCGGACAAGGTCTCCGGTTGTTTGGAAGCACCTTCGGACATCTGGCAACGTGATCAGACATCCAAAAGTACTTGGGAAAGTGCACCACGTGCCTTCCCAAATCCTGCACCTATGTACGAACACTCGCAGACACAACGGTTAGCCGACATCCCCTGTGCTGCGATATGCATGGTGTAGGAAGATACGTACCTTGCGATATACGTGCTTTCAGACGTCCGGCCTCAGCTCCGGACGTCCAGGTGCCTCGCCAATCGTTTGGATTTCACTCCAGACGTCTGATACTGGAAACTTCCAATATCAAAACTTCCTCGCAGCTCGCCCCGCTCGCACCTCTGCCTGCAGCAACAGCTCAGCAATTGTAGGCTCTTGAGCAGCACCTCACCAACGTCCTCCTCGCGTACGCGCCTGCCGCTGGCCATGCGAGCTCCGTCGAGCTCTCGAAGGCCCTCCGACCTTCCACTCTCTCTTCCTTCCTCTCTCTTGCTCTCCCTCGCTCACCCCCCTCTCGCCACTCTCGTCTAGCCTACCCACAGCCGCATAGGAGGCGCTGGAGGTGGTGGTGACTGGTGGTGAGGGGATGAGAAGGAGGGGAGGGGTTTAAATAGGGGGGAAATAGGGTTTGTGGGGCGAGGGTGTGGGGAGAGAGAAACCTCTGCACGTCGCCCACGCGCAGAGAGCAAAGTACAGTACGAAAAATCTCACTTTCAGACATCTGGGCACGTGTCCAGGTGTCTGGACAGACGTCTGACTGAAACTCCAGACGTCTTATCTAGCTAAAAATTTAATGGGTCATTACAGTCATCGAACGAGATTTCAACCAACCCATCATGGTATCCTGGTGACTTTCGTACACACGAGCGCCTAGTGAGCCTCTAGCTACAAGTATTAAGTACCCTAGCATCTTTCATTGCACATGCGGGTGCCTATCGAGCATAGAGCCACCAGTACCTTTGCATCAAGTCAGATTCTAATACATCGAGTACTTATACCAATGATAGCTCAGGGCCTGTAGCTACCGCATCGACTCGGGTCTCTTACGTGAGCAATGAACCCATGGTTCACCAAGTCCAAGGGTGCAATCTTACGAGCCCACCTATTCAACCTAAATGTTCCTTAGTCCTTATTTCCCCTGTAGGTACTGGATCGGGCATCCCTAAAGACCTATTGGATCGGCTGAGGTCTTACCCAAAACCTTAGGATCCAAGCATTCCATTTTTTAGACTCTAACTGAGTCATTGGTGCCATCATGTAGGGTTCAAGTTGTTATTTAGTCAATTCAGGTTGCTTTTATTCCACTTAGAGAGTTTCAAGCTCAATTAAAGACTCTCTAAATTATCTAGGGTTTAACTACAACTTAACCATTCCCCTGCCTATTAGACCCCCAACTAGGTTCCAGATTAGGCTTAATCATTCCTTAGGACTCTTAGTGTCGGAAACCCTAATTTTAGTTCAACCGGTAGTTCCAATAGATTACCTAACGTTAGGGACCTTCCAACCACCACCTAACATTAGGTCAAGCTGCAAGTCAGTTCCAAAACTGCAAAATCATAATTCCAAGTCCCAAATCACACACTTAACTCATCCAAATCTCATGAAATTTTGATTACAAGCTACCACACATGTAAGGAGCATATTGAAGCAAAGAAATCCCCAACCAAACATTAGCTCAACTGCTCACTGTAAAAATTACCACAAATATAACCCACCATAGGATGAAAGCATCATAAACATCACCCAAAATATCACATTGCAAACACCAATTTAAATCCAAAACATGCCCTTACAACTCCTAATCATAAAAAATCAAGAGGAGGTAACCAAGAGGGGGAAATCCCTACCTCAAGAGATGGAGCTTCTCTTCCTTTCTCTTATTCTTTTCCATTCACAAGAGGCAACAATAGCAGCTACAACGAAAACAGTAGCAGTGGCCTCCTCTCTGACAATGGTGGTGGCAGCGACAGTTGGTGAGGTGGTTGGTTGGTAGTGGGAGGAGGAGAGGGGATCCTGGTGTGGAGGAGCTCTTCTCCAACGATGGACATGAGGAAGCTTGCAATGGAAGACAAAAATGAGATTTTGCTTTCATTTTTTATTCTCCTTAACCTTATATAAGGCGTAGAAAAATTATGGGAAGGTCCTTCCACCCCAACTTGATATTAATAAAGAGTTCACCAAATTTAGTTTCCTTACAAGTTGCTCCTCATCTTTTATTTTTTAAACTTTTGTTAATAATTAAAGAGGTTAATGATGAAACTAAATTCGTATCTTATAATTATTTATTTTTAATGTAACTTCATAGCTTAATACAAGTAATTAGCATAATTTAGGTCTAATAACTTAATTGGCATCTTCCCATATAAAGAATGTAAACAATGCTAAATAGTGTATATTTACATATTATTACGTGACTATATTATCTATGTAGGTGATATAGGACAACTAATGCATGATGCGGAGAAGTTTAATTCCCTAATTTTAACGACTATGATCTCAATTAGACATTAGCTAGGGTCTAATTTCCATTATATGCTAGCTTAACCCACCTAATTTTATATCACCCAATTAACTATTTCTTAAATACTAAATCCCATTTGATTTTTTAAATCCTATCTTCCCATTGCCGCTGTGACCCTCATTCAACTGCTCTTCCCCTACATAACCACTACAGCCCACAAATCCCTTCCACATTCTCGTAACCAACCCTCTCCCTCGTCTTTCTTTTTCTTCCATCTCCTCCCTTGTCAAAGAACTCAAGCAACACTCACCCCTCTTACCTCTCTTCTCCTCATTCCTCTCCTTGCTCCTGTCCTCCTCTAACATCAACCACCATCGACGCATAGCTGCATGCCACCGGAGCTTCGCCACCTCTTTATCTCTTCGACGATCTCTCTCTCTCTCGCTCTGTTTCTCCTTCCGCCTCCCTTTCACCTTTTCTTCTTCCTTGTGCCAAAACAACTAACCACCACCACCATCCAGTCATTACCATCGCCGGCCATCACCACCATTGTACACCACCTCAACCAGCCTTCCCAAAAGCTATTGACTTCCCTCCTCTCTTATCTTCCCCTCCTAAACTTTCTTCTCTTTTTCCTCCACTGTTTAACTACCTACCAACAGCCACCATCGTCCAACTCCTCCACCGCTAGGCATAGCCACTGTCGTCACCTGTGTCGTCCCTCCTTTTCCTTCTCTTCTTTCTCATCGACGCTCACCACAACCACCACCGTCAACCCACAGCCAACCACCTTTCTTCCTCTCACTCTTCCTTCCCTCCCTTTCTTCTCCTTAGTCGTCAACCATAATGACCACCACCTTGAACCTAACATCTTCCACCACAAAATACTCACAACCTTCTTCCTCTACTTCGTCGTTACAACACCAATTAACTCCTCTCTACGTCCTTGTCTACTCAATTTGATCGACTGTGGCCTATGCCTCTCCAATTTCGAAGCGGAAACCCTCTTCTATTCCTTTTATCTTCCCCTGTTTCTCCTCTATTTTCTTTTCTTTCCCTTCCCCCCTACATGACAACCACCACTTCCACCTCCGACTACCCAACACCCACGTCAGACTCTTTTCTCTCTTCCTCCTCTCCTTTGCCGCTGTCTCACTCTCTTTCTCTCCTCCTCAACCAACCAGCCACCAACACTATTGGCCAACACCAACACCTCTCCTATTGTCCTCTCCATGCAACCACCACCCCCAATTGCTAAGTATTACTACAGGGGAATGGTGGTGCCCCTTCCACCCCCAAAATCCCATGATGAAATCCAGTCGTCTGCTCCTCCGCTTTCTCTCACTCCACCGGTTAATCCCATCCAAACAAAAAGCACATCGCCTCCTCCATCTCGTCCTCCCCTTCTTCCCATCACCACCACCACCGCCTCTTCTCTTCTCTTCTCTCCTCTCCTCGTAACAATCACTCTTGCCTTTGTTGCCGTCCTCATCGCCCTTCGCCGATCTCTCGTCATCCCCACCCACCACCCCCCACCCTCCCCACATCACCGCCTCCCTCACCGACGACAAGAAGACCCGAACCCCAAGAACCACATCGATCTCCACCTTGACGACGCCTCCTCCCTCCTCGAACTGAAGGCCAAGTTCGACCACTACCCCAACACCATCTCTACCATTGACCACCTGCTCGCCCTCCACATGACGGCCTCGACCTCCCCTTCCTTCGCGACCCCTCCTCTGCTACTCTGACACTGAGGAGCTCTTGGAAAGTTTGAAAAGGACGCACACATACATGAGGAACTTTGATGACAACGTGGTGGTGGCCATGGAGGTGCTTAAACAAATGGAGGAGCCCAAGAAAGCCAGTGCCTTGAGGAGTTGACTGGAGATTCACATTTAGTTTAGATAGGTGAGAATTTGATGGAGCTTGTTTTCGTTTCCACCTTCTTATCATGCAAGCTTGTTAGTTTTGGTTGTATAGTGCTTAATATGAGTTGAATGGTGTTTAATTCTTTTGTTCAAGCAAGAATATGAGTTTTGAAGTTTCCTGTTTGGAAAACAAAAATAGTGGCATTCTTGTTGTAGTCTAATTACTAGTGAAAATGCTCACGCTTTGCTGCGAGAGAGGAACAACTTAATTTGATGTATTTTGTAGTTGACTAATGTCAATGTTAAGTAAAATATGAAATGAACTAAGTAACTCTTGATCCTCACTTTACTATTGGACATCACATGATGGGAAGTCAGAATTATATGAAACTCAATTTAATATTTCTCAACATCAATTTGTTTACTTACATTAGTAACTTCGCTCCTATCTCTAGTTTATTACTTCAGTAGAGTACAACATTCACCTCAAAATATTCCCCATAAAGAAATGTATAACGTAGATGATGCAAGATTCTTGTTGCTTATTTTAATATTCTACATAATATTTTTTTATGGTAATAAGAGAGTAAAAAGTCTCAATAAATTAACCCTAAACAAAATAATATGCACTTCACTGCATAGGGAAGGTTTCTATAAATGCAACAGATGATTAATATACTATGACCATATTCTTCAAATTGAAATGGAAAATCAAACCATAATCATTATAGTAAAATTGAAGGTGCCTAAATATGCACCAAAAAGGTGGTTTCTACAATAAAGTAATATGCATCTCTACATTTGCTTTTATGGACAAAAGTCCAAGCATAAGGGAACTCCCAGTTCCTACCAATCAACACTTCCTTAGATAGACTCGCACAAGATAGGGTAAGGGTATGGTATGTGTAAGATATCATATGCATATGTCATTACATAAACATAGGTATATTACATATGTAATATTTATTTGTGCAATTGTTTGTTGTTCTTGGGTGTTTGCTGTGTGTTCAACATGTGTGTGTGTGTGTGTGTGTTTTCATGGAATTAAGCCTAAATAGGGGAGGAATGGAAGAAGTGAGGAGGGGAGGAAAAAGAAGGGAAGGAAGGGGAGGTGGAGGTGAGGATTGGGAGAGGAGAGTCGCAACGACGGCCTCAATGGCTGTTGAAGGTGGTGGGTGTTGTTGTCGGGTTGGATAGGGGAGGAATAGGGGAGACCGAAGGAAGAGGGAGAGGAAGAGGGAGGCTTATTACCTGTAGGTGAAGCAGAGGAAAAGGGTATAACTGGTAGTGATAGAGGAAAGGGGCACAACTGGTGGTGAGGCGAGAGTTGCGAGACAAATGGGAGGTCATAGGGGGAAGGGGAGAGTGGTGGAGGTGGTAATGATGGGTTCTTGGGGCCACGTATGTAATATTTATGACTATGAAATGAACTCATCTTATGTGCAATAAATTTTTTAATTTGTGAAAATTAGGGACTACTAGCATTATTGATATGGATCGCATCATAGAAATGCAGAAATTGATAATTTCAGGATTTGTACTTCAGATATAGACATATTTTTCCGATTTATGAAAATTACCCAAGATCTCTGTAGCAGCAATAGATGGTGTCATTCATGTAGGGTTTAGGAAATATTTTTGAAGATAGTTCTCTATACAGTACCTTTCAAAAAAAAAAAAATCTCCATACAGTAATTTCCGTGATGCACTCCGGACTTTCTGGACTTGTCTGTCTAATCTAAATGCACTAAAATGTAGATAAACATAGATCACTTGCCACTTCAAATGGCCTATTCCATGGGAGGCCTTAATGGACCTATAGAATTTTGTCCAAGATATTTGGATCACCATGATGCAATTTGACTCAAAAAGATTTTTTTTTACTACGATCTAAAAGCTATGGATGGAATTTTCAACAATGCACTTGCTGTCATGAATTTGATTTTCAAGAAACACACTTACTATAAAAAGCATGTATAGCAATATGGATATTCCTTAGCCTAGTAAACAACATTTCCATGTCATACTCATTAAAATGGAAATAGGTAGCGGAGTGAAGCATATATATATCTCAAATTATGAGCCCGAAACTGGATTATGGTTGCATTGAAAAAGGAGGGAAAACCAAAAGCAAAAGAAACATATATTAAGTTACACCACACTCACGCAAGCAAAATCTTTAGTGAATGTGGCTGTAGAAGTGTTAGCTGATCCTTAGGTACCATAGCAAAAGGACTTTAGGGATGTCAATGTTTGTCAAACTTAATCCCAAAGATCAAATATTTCCCATTAAAATCATCTCCAAATGACAATTAGAGATAATTTTTTCCGTCCTCGAAAGTTGTATAGATGGCAAAATCCATCCCTAAAAAATTTAATGCCATGTCATAAACGTATTTTTGTGTCCAATCTATTGTCACTAATTTTCCGTCCTTGAGTTGTGGAGATGGAAAATCCATCCCCAAAAGTTTTAGTGACCCTCATTTAGGGGACGGAGTGTTGGGAACAGATTTTCCGTCACCCGCCCTAGAATGTCTCCAAAGCTTGTAAATCCATCTTAGTAGATCGTCACTAGAACCTTATTTTGTTGTAGTGAGACTTGGGGGCAAGGGAGGGGTTGAGTCCCCCACTTTATAGGCGAGGAGAGAGGTCAAGGAAGGGGAGGGAAAGGCGATGGAAGGGGAGAAGATCGAGAGAGATGTAGAGAGGAGCTGATGTGGGTGGGTCTCGAGGTAACCCCAAACTTATGTTCTGGGTGACCAAAGTCTAATGAGAATTCAGGATGGCCTCATTACGACTCCACCATTTGATTGCTCAAATGGGATTTTTCTCTCCATCGATTACATTCTTTATGAATATGGTTTGCTTATCATCCATCAACCCATCCACCCACCTCTTGGATTTCTTGAGTGTGTGCGTAAAGGGTTTAAAGCTGACTTTATGGACGGAGGTAGGCTGAAAGGGGAGGTGGCGGAAGATGATGAAGAAGAAGCTCTTGCAGCAGACAGAAGTTTGAATCATCGAGCGAACTTTGTATAATAGGAGCAGAGATGATGACTTTATGGAAATTGTCCCATCGATGAGGCACGTGTTGTATAAGGAATAGGATACATGGCACATGGCGAGGAAGAAGAGAGATCGGAGAAGGGTTTCGTCAGATGGGGCAGGGCAGGGGATAATTTTTCTCATTCGGATTTGGGGTAGGGAAGGGGAATGTAAGAGAGGGAGGAAAGTGGGGGAGGTGTTGGCAGGAGGGGGAAGTAGACAAGGCTTTCCTTGGATGGAGGTTTTGGGGAAGATGATTTTGTTGGATTTGGGGGTGATCTTCGGATTTGGTGGGAGGAATGGAAATGTGAGAGATGGAGGAATAAGGGGACATGTGTCAATAGAAGGGGGAAGCAACCTGGTCCTTATGAGGTTGTTATTTTTGCTCGTGCTCGTCCTCCCCTTTCCCCTCATCCACCTGGTGCTGTTGCTGCTATTGCTTGCTTTGTATGAGCGTGCTCTTTAATCTAGTGATTATTTAGGGGAAGCAGGTGATGGTAATGCCATCATTCCTTAAAACTAACTTTAATTAGTTGGAATCAAGAGATAAATACTCTTAAATGATTGCCTAAGGACTATAATTCTACTCTGATATGTTTTGAGGAGAAGACAATAATATATGGTTAATTCTATTATTTTAACAGCACATCACAAATGCAGATTAGCCACAGGGTCACCCAAGGGTTAATTAAAGGTCAATTGAGCATAAAAGATCAAAAAGTGGGTTTACACTGACTGAATCAGGGTTTTATGCATTTCAAGGATCAAAACAGGACTAAAAACCTTAATTATCAACCCTACTTAAATTGAAGAGGTTTTGGTCAGGATAAAATTAATCTAAACCTCCTGAAATTCATAGAAAAATATTCTAAGAGGTTTGGTGTCTTTGGTTTGACCATCTGAACCCATTTTAACATAGAACAGAGGGTCGGATGGGAATTTACCTTGATTTGGGCTTCTGTGTAATTTACCCAGTCAAACGTAGTCATAAATCAAATCCAACTTCACCATCAGATTCCTTGAGTTCAAATTAGGTTAACACCAAAATTTGGGATCAATCAGAGTCTATTTTGACCTAGTTTGCAATTTAGTTCCTAAAGTCCCTATTTCTTACACTCAAGCTCCTAGGTTTCAAGTTTCTTTCGAATGGCTCCCTAACTTTCTCATATTTCTTGCATTTTGGTCCCCACCGCCATTAGAGGTGTGAACAAAACCTCAACCCAAACTGCGCGAACTCAATCTTGGCTTTCTCTCATTTCTTGATCAAATCTCTCCAAATTTGGAGGGATTGATCAAGAAGAGGTTCCCTTTCCATTGAAATTGATCTCAAATTCTAACTCGCACCATAGAACCCTAGTGAGTTTTGAGAATTAGGGAATAAAAGATGCTAATTTTGACTCCAATTCACAAATTCTTCTAATTTTAGAGCACGATCGAGCTCTATATAAGCTCGTGCACATCCCAGCATCAATTTGAGCCTGGTTTCGGCCATAATCCACTCTTCCCTTCTTTCTCTGGCCACCTCTGCCGCAGCTTCGGCAGTCCTCTTGCCCTCCCTCGTCTGTGCATCCAATGGTCAAATTGGAAGCACCGTCTTCTTCCAACGACAGTCAACCAAAGCCCCGTCCTGTTCGACCTATTCTTCGTTGCCAATCCTCTCATCGGAGGCTTCGTCTCTCCCACGTCCGACAAGCCACGCCGACGTGGATTTCTCCCCTATTCATCTAATAGCTAGGTCCTTTCCCTCCCTCTCTCTCCATAGGTTAGATTTAGGCACTTAAAACCCCAATTCCACTGACAACTCGCCCTTCTCCTACTTCATCTTCTCCGCCTCCGGCCACGCCTCTGGCGTGGTCGCCCGACTACCACACATCACCAAATGAAAAACCACCGACACCCTCGCCTTCCTTGAGCCTCAGAGATCAAATGCCGTTAATCTATTGAGAGCTTTTATCTCTGTAGAACTCGGTCGGACAACCCATCTCACGAATGCCTCCGCCATCACTATTCGGCCACCATGACACTGCAACCACCTCGCCACCACCGTCGTTGAACTCCTTTACTCACGGTGACTCTTGTGAACCTACTAATTGGGGAATTTATCTTGTATTTTGATGATTAGGAACTTGCCGCCGTCGACAACAACTCCGCCTTCGTCTGCCACCAGTTGTCCATTACGCACGTCAACAACACCCTTGTTGCATGCGAGCTAACCTCGTGAAGCCATCTGTACCATCAATCAAAGCAAAAGGGGTCGCAATTGCGTTAATTTGATGAAGACATCCACAGTAGCTCGCAAGCGAAGAGAGTCTTCTCTTTAGTCCCATATTGTGGGAATGTGTTTTTGAAATGCGTATATAACGCATTTGTGCTGAAGGCACGTTGCCTTAATATAAGGGGGTGAGGTCCCCTCCTCACCTGACCCACGCACACCTCGCCCACCGTCGCACGTCAGTGGACCTGGTCCTTATGCTCGGATCCGATTACCTGTTACTATACACACCCATATACCTGGTTCTGGATTGAGGAGAGAGGAAATGACTTTGAGGAGGGTGGGGGGTGGTTTTGCACTGTGAATCCTTGGGGTGCGTGCACGCACACCCAACACTTAGGCATTTCAGAGGTTGTGCCTTGTGCTGCTGTGCTTTGAACGTTTAAGGCATCTAACCTTGTGTCTGACGTCTGACTTTGGCTTGGCTCTGATCACTGTGGAGACATTTGATTCTATTCTGATGTGGATATTATTGGTTAAGTGGTTCAAGACCACTGTTGAGAAATTTGGCTGTGAATTGAGATATTGAGTATCCTTGGGATATGTGCTTAATTGTGGGAATTAATTGGTGATTCAAATCATAATTTTTAGGGTTTTATTCTTCTTTTCATCCTAGTGATTTTTGAGATATATTTTCGGCTTATTGAATACATTTTAGATTGGTATTCATTGCATATTTCTATCATGAATTCTTGTGCTCATTATTTATCATTGCGACTAGTGTTTTGAATTCCACATTTGCTCCCTGCAAACAACCTCGGGATTCACGATTATTTTTCGAGCACTTATAAATTTTAAATGTTGTGATTTTTGTTACTATACTATGACTTGTTTTACTCACACTAAACTACGACGATTTTCGACGCAATAGAGGGGTATAAGGAAGAAGCTCGTGTGGTGTGGATTGAAGAGGGGACAAAATGCGAAAAGAAGTGAGGAATTGGTGCAACATGGCAAGGAAGAGCGGATGGCCCATGGGAGAAGGTGGGGATTGATGGTCATATGATGGGGAAGTGGAGAAAAGGAGACGAGAAGAAAAAGATACGTACTTGAGTAGGTGGGGGTTGATAGTGGTACAATGGGGAAGTGGACAAAGCAAAGAGAGAGGAGACAAGGAGAAGGGGGTGCTGACATGTGGTGAAAGGAGGTGCACCGTACCCTCTTTTAGTTATATTATAGATGTTATTTGTTTAGTAGAAACATAATTTAATCATGGAATGAAGTTATATTATATATGCCACTATCGAGTAGTAGAGTTGACACTGTGGAGAGAAATTTCTTAGAATTAAACCATATCACTAAACTCGAAAGGGTTACTAGGTTTTAATTAGAGGCATGGAAAAAACTTCTTGCGGGTGAGTCATAGTTATAAGAACTCTATCATGAACTAAGACAGTGAAAGTAACCTGAAAAAATGATCTTTTTTTTTTAAGAAAACTTGAAAAGGTGATGATAAAGCTTTGGCCCTAATAATGGATACAAAATTTATTTTGTTTTTTTTTTCCTTGGTTTGTTGATTTCTTTCCCATATGTTGAGGAATTTCATTAAAGATTTTAGATTTTTGAGTAAAATCCCCTTTGTCCTATCCAATGCCATGTTTGATTTCTAAGGTGGTGGTTGGTGGGTGATGCTTCCTCCACTAAAAAGCATGCCTTTTATATTTGAATTATAATGCTTTATTATATCGAGCTTGCTAAGTGCTAGGTAGTGCTACATGAGAGCAAATAGTAGGATATCCCATCTTCATGGGATCCTTTTTCTTTAGTATAGTGAGTGCCAGAAAAGTTCTTTGCAATTTCTTAGGCACTCTATTTCTTCTTCCTCCAACTCTTGTTTTTTATAGAATTATCTTTGTTGCATGTAACTTAGAGGTTACATGTTCAAGTCATGGAAACAACCTGAAAGTGGTCTCACCCTTTGGGCTTTGCAGATGGCAGGAGCTCCATGCTCTCAGTTGCCATTTCCTTAATCATCTTTTGATGGACATATGAGCTTTGGAAGTATTTTTGAATTCGGTACCTAGTTATTTTTAAAAGGTTTAGGTAGGAGTGCATGGACTTTCATCTCACGTGTCTCCCAAAGTGATGAAAGATAGAAGAACTCATCTTTTTCCTTACTACCTTCCTTGTGTGTGCATAAGATTGGACCTGCTTGATCTAGAAAATGAATAATTAGTTTTTAACATTTCGAGGAATCCTTTATCCATGGTCATTAATTATTTTCAAGCTTTTAACATTAAAATTGGTCCTTCTATCACATATGACTTGATCATTTAACTTGTTTTCCCTCTTATTAAGCTGGTTTTGAAAACCAAATAATCATTATAGTTTACAATTTAAAACATCAACAAAAACCTTGCATGAATAATGTAAATGGAGTTTGAGCCAAGCTACTTGATTGCCTAGTAGTTGAAGAGCAATTGTATTGACCTGGGGTGAGATGGAGGGCGAGAGAGAGTGAGAGCGAGAGCGAGCACCGGGGCAGAGGGTCGTTGGTGGATGTGGGCGTGGATTTTTGGGGCAGAAAGCGAAGGGAGGAGTTCGGTGTGGAGCGGAGGATGGAGAGGGTTACCTTGGGGGTGGAGAGGGCGGTGGAGGCGGGATCGGTGACTGGCGCTGGTCGGTTGTGGTGGGTCGGAGCAAGGCCAAGCAAGGTTGGGCCGCTCGAAGGATGGTCATGTGGAGTCCCGGAGGAGCGGCTGGGCGGGAGAGGTGTTACAAATGTCTCGGCAGTGACCACCAGATCCAGGAGTGCAGAAAGCCCTGGTGGTGTTGGAGGTGTGGAGGACTTGGTCATAAAAGTGGTGGTTGCCGGAGGGGGGCCGAGATGAGAAGGGTGAAGGTTCTACCATCGCCGTCGCCGAAAGGACTACCGAAGGCGGAGGTGGAGGCCCCCTGGTCGGAAGGCCTTAGGGCTCTGAGGAAGTTGGTGGAGGAGAGTATTATGGGAGTGGTGTTGGAGGGAGGGGTCTCGAAGGTGACGGTGGAAGCTTCTTTGGGTGAGGCGGCGAGGAGGGGCGGGGTCGAGGTCTTGCAGGTGGCAGAGGGGGTGTTCGTAGCTATAGGGCTCTTGGTAGAGAGGCGGAGGGAACTGTTCATGGAGTTCTCTGTCGAGGGAGGGAGGTGGTGGTGGAGATGCTCCTCACCACACGATGGGGCTCTACGGGAACGTCCACCGGAGAAGACGGAGTTGGATATCGCCATTGCTGGAGTTTCGTGGTGGCTGCGCTCGGTCGAGGTGGTGGAGGCGATCGTAGCGCCGTTCGCTCGAGTTAGGAGTTGCGGGGCGCTAGGGCAGGCGGAGGGACCGATCATAGCGCGGGTCGAGCTGAATGCTGGAGCGAGGTTGATCGAAAGGGTCCTGCTACGGCTTGGAGGCTCGTCGTGGATGGTGGAGTGCTTGCGTTGGAAAGGAGGGCTGCTCGCGGCGGCTAGAGCTGCGGGCTCGGCGATGGGGAAGACGAGGTGGCGCATGGTTGCCGATGGGAGACAAAAGGTTGCTGACGTGGACTCGAGGCTCGAGGGTTTCGTAGGGTCCACGTGGGGGAAACCCGAGGGGGGTGCGGTTGTCGAGCATGACCTGGTCTCGACCCTCGAGAGATCTGCGAAGATCTTGCGAGGGATAGCCGGAGATCACGGGGCTGCTGACGCCTTGGAAGCGGAGGGGCTGAAGGGTGGTTCTGCGGGGCGACGTGGCAAAGCCGATGGCGCGGGGTTTTTAAACCCTAGCAATGCGTCACCTGTTGGGACGAGAGGCAACGGTGGTGGAATGAGCTCGGATCCGAATCCGGATCCGCAATCCAGGTCCGAAGCTTTAGTTCGGCTGATGGAGAAGTGGGAGTCCCTTGTTGAGGGCGATGACTCCTCGGGTGGCCCCGCATAGCTCTTGGGGTCACTGGAGGAGGTGTCGTGCTCGATGCGAGGCATGGGAGAGAGCTGGGAGATGGTGCCGCACGTGCAAGGGGAGGAGGTTTGGCCCCTTCCGAGGGAGGCTGGACCGGTGGGGATGAGGGGAGCTGACCCTCTATTGGTGGCGACAAACAAGGTGACTCCCCAGCGTGGGGACTTATCGGAACAACGGGAGGCGTCCCTGAGGCAGCAGCAGATGTATGGGAACCCCTTGAGGGGAGGTGACCCAGTGGCGATCCTTTTAGCAGGATGGGCACTGCTCTTGGCGAGCGGGGGGTGAGGGGGTGGCCTGTGCTACCGGAGGAGGTGGTCCTATCGTGGCAGGCAGAAACCACGGATGGTGGTGGACAGTCGTGGGGGAGCTCCGTAGAGCCTAAGGTCAAGGGAGGCGTGAAACGGGGTGGACGAGGAGGTGCGCAAGGTGGCGGAGGCCGGTAGCTTCAGGCAAAGCCATGAGGGAGATCACCTCGTCACTTAGATGAATGGGGTGCTCACCTGGAACGTGCGGGGCCTCAATGACTCGACGAGGAAGGCCATCTTGGGGAGGTACATCAGACAGTGGAGGGTGGATATTGTTTTGCTACAGGAGACCAAGCTGGCTAATTGTGGTGATCAAGTTTGGAGGGAGGTCGGAGGCTCTTGGACGAAGGGATTTCGGTCTCTTGCCGTGAATGGTCGGTCAGGAGGACTGATCCTTAGGTGGAGGGAGGATGTCTTTGCTTTGGTGGATGTCAGATGTGGGGAACATACCATTTTGGCGACCTTGATCAGGAAGATAAGAGGTGCCAGGTTGAAGGTTACAAGGGTGTACGGTCCTACAAATGCCCAGGCAAGGAGGGCCTTGTGGGAAGAGCTCACGGCAGTGGCAGCACAGTCCATTGGGAGCCCCTGGTTGCTGGGAGGGGACTTCAATGTGACTCTGAAGGTGGAGGAGAGACCAGCTGGTCGGGAGAGGCAGGATCCAGGGTCAGACCTTTTTGTGGACTTTGTTGAGACCCATAGGCTTGTGGACTGGTCCTCGGCATCCTGTGCTTACACATGGAGGAATAACAGTGGCCAGAAATCCCAGATTGATAGCTTTCTGTCCAATGTGGAGCTGGTGGAGGCGTTTCCTTGTGGCGGATGTCCGTGCCCTGGAGAGGCTGTTCTCGGATCACACCCCTCTGTTGTGGTGGCCGAATGAGGGGGTGTAGTTTGGCACATATTTTAAATTTGACAGATCGTGGTTGATGGTTGAGGGGTTCAAGGCTTCAGTGGAGGAGAGATGGAATTCGATGGAGGTGGAGGGTTCGGCAACCCTTTTTCTGGTGAAGCTCACCTTGCTGCGCGACTATCTCAAGCATGCTAGACGAGAGATCAAGGCATCTAACAGGGGTAGGAAGGAGGAGGCGTTGGTAGAAATTAGTAGAATTGACAGACAGGAGGACTGGGCTCCCATTTCCCCCGAGGACATGGAGATCAGGGCAAGGATGGCAAAGGTGATTGAAGAGGACATACGGATGGAGTTGGAATGCAAGGTGAAGTCCAGGCAGAGATGGTTGAAAGAAGGGGACTCCAATATCAGGTTCTTCCACCAGATGGCTTCTGCCAGGAGGAGAAACTGGATAGACAAGTTGGTGATTGACGGGAATGCTTTCTCGGGAAGGGAGGAGGTGGGGCAGGCGGCGGTGGATTATTTCAAAGAGTTCACTGGGAGACAACCTAGGGGATGCTGGAGATGGAGGGGGGAGGATACACAACATATATCAGAGGCTCAGGCGGAGAGTCTTATGGCTGGTTTTTCAGAGGAGGAGGTGAGGCAGGCGGTATGAGGCCTCAATGTGGAGGGATGCCCTGGCCCGGACGGGTTCCCTGTTTTCTTCTTCCAAGAGTTTTGGCATCTGGTTAGTCCAGACGTGATATGGGTGGTGGACGAGTTCGCTTCTGGAAACAGAGGTTTTGATTGGTTGAACAAATATTACCTGTTTCTGCTGCCTAAGAAGGAAGGGGCTGAGGCCATTTAGGACTTTAGACCGATTGCCCTGTCTAATGCAGTCTACCTCGTTGTGGCAAAGGTCCTGGCTAACAGGTTGAGGGACGTCCTGGGGGACTTGGTGTCCCCTGTTCAGACAGCTTTTGTGCCTGGAAGAGGAATTTTGGATGGCTTCGTGATTGCGATGGAAGCCTTGGCAGCATGGAGAAGGGAGAAGAAGCAGGCCTTTTTATGGAAGGTGGACTTCAGCAAGGCGTACGACTCAGTTCAATGGGACTTCCTGTGGGTGTCTCTATGGAGGAGGGGCTTCCCGACGACTTGGATTGACTGGATGAAGAGATGTGTGATGACAACATCCTTTTCAGTCCTTATCAATGGGAACCCAGCGGGAGGCTGGGTCCAGCCTAGAAGAGGGGTACGGCAGGGGTGTCCCCTTGCACCCATGCTTTTTGTCCTAGCGACAGATGCACTTACACGGGCGGCACACAGAGCTTGCAGTAGGGGGCTGTTCATAGGCTTCGCAGTGGGAGGAGGCAGAGAGGTGGTGGTCTTGCAGTACGCGGATGACATGCTCCTCTTAGTTGAAGGATCCATGTTGGAATCAAGGAGGGTGAGGATCCTGCTAGAGCTCTTTGGTGAGGCGTCAGGGCTACGGATCAACTATCAGAAATTGAGCTTTGTCCAAATCAATGTCTGCCATGGAAGCAATGAGGGTGGGTGATGTGTTGGAGACTGAGAGGGGAACCTTGCCTTTGGTATATCTCGGCCTAACCCTATCGGATCATCGGCTCAGGTTGCAGGACTGGCTCCCGTTGCTAGAAATGATGGAGGGACGGCTGGTAAGGTGGTCTTCCATGCTGTTGTCCAGGGGCGGGCGTTTGACCTTGGTGAAGGCAGTCCTGACATCCATGTCGTCTTACTTCTTGTTGGTGTTCCGGTTGCCACGCCAGATTGAGAGGAAGGTCTCTAGACTGATGAGAGATTTCCTCTGGTCTACTACAGGGGTGGCAGGCAGGGGGGCGAGGCTGGTTGCTTGGGAAGAGGTGTGCAAACCTACATAAGAGGGGGGACTCAGGGTCAGGAATGTGGGTAGAATGAACATCAGCCTCCTCGCAAAATGGATTGCAAGGTTGATAGGACACGAACATGGACTCCTTGGAGATGTTATGCAGCGGTGTTACGGTGACTTCCTGGCATGGGAGCCCCTCTATTCCCCCCCTATGGAGTGTCCTTCCTCAGAGGCCTAGCAACGGTGGTTGGGAGAGTGCATGGCTTCTTTGACTCGGTGCTTAGTGTGGGGGACTCCTTCCGCTTCTGGCAGGATGACTGGTAGGGGGTGGCTCTACCCTGGGGGAGAGGTTCCCTTGGTTACTGAGTAGTGTCGTGGATGCGTCGGCAAAGGTTCGAGATTGCTAAGACGGATCTTGGTGCCCCATCTTCCGGGAGGGCCTCTCGGAGTAGTGCAATAAGGACTTCCAGCGGCTGCTGCAGGAGTTGGTGGGCTAGGCCTCGGGCGAAGGCCCCGACGGTTTTTACTGGGAGGAGGGTGATTTTTCAGTTGCAGAGGTGTACCGCAAGCTAAGGTCCAGTGGGACCCCCTCGTACGTGGACTTCATACAGGACTGTAGGCTAATTTGGACGGCGAAGTGTTCCCTGAAGGTGTAGATTTTTGCCTTGCTGGTTAGAAGGGAACGGATCATGACGAAGCAGTGGAGAGCTAGATGGGTCCAGACAAGCGACCTAGCATGCCCCCTTTGTGGGGGGGGGGGTGGGTGTTGAGGATGTCCAACATCTTTTGTTTCAGTGTCCGTTCGTAGTGCAAGTTTGGCAGGAGATGGGGATTAGCTGGATCTCCCACCAAGATGCCGCTAGCTTCTGGTCCTCCTTTTGTAGGGGAAGTGTAGGCAGCGGAGTTTTCACCTTCCGCTCTAAGTATGATCGGGCAAAGGCCCTGGCGATTTTGTGGGGGGTGTGGTTGGGGAGGAACGGGGTGGTGTTTAGGGGGGAGAGGTCTTATGTTGAGAACTTTGTCTCATCTATCTCCTCCTAGATTGGTTTTTGGAGGAATATTTTGTAAACTCCTGATGTAATTTTATTTTGATGTGGAATGAATTTGGGTGGTTATCTATGGGATAACTGCCCTTTGCCTTTTCAAAAAAAAAATTAATATTGACCTTTGAAAGGAAGCAAGTGGTTTATGTTGTAGCTGAATAAACTAACTTTTTGAAAGAATGCTCTCAAATTTTATCGTGTCACAAACCGATCGAATTCATTTAATGATTTAACACACTTGCATCCGATTGAATTCATGATTCAGCACATTCAGGTTGGTGCTTGTTGGTGTTAATTGAGATGATGATGTAGGTTTTAAAAGGAAGCTTCTGGAATGATTTTATGTGTAATGTGGGTGTTAATGACATGTGAGTTTTGTTCTATTAAATTGCAATTTTAGTTTGAAAATTTATACTTTCTGCAATTCTTATAGGTTGGATGGGTTCGTGAAGTTTTTGGATAGTCATTTAGAATTTCTGATGCTTTCCTGGTGAAAATTTTAGAATTTCAGAAGCAGAACCTAGAGCTGAAATGAATTTCTGAAGCAATTCAGAATTAATCTCTTTCATATGAATATTTCTCGTGATTAATTATGAATATTTCTCGTGCTTAATTATGAGAATATTTATGTTTCCCACGGTTTCTGTTTGACCAGTTTGCATTGTCTGTTTATAGGAATGAAAGTCTACTTATTGTTACTGATAATTAGATGATTGAAGTTGAAAAGGATGCCAAGACAAACAGGGACCCAGTGGTTTCTAAGATCCTTTATATTAGTTTGTTCTCATAGTGAAAGCATTCAAGTTTTGCTTTTTTTTTTTTTTTTTTTGTGGTGAAAATCCAAATTGCAATCATTTGTTGAAGGAGAGAGAGACATGATGAATGAGCAAATAGTGGTGTTGTAAGACGAGGTGCATCTTTAGAATTTCGTAGTTTGTCTATGATTTCTATTGACCACTAACTCCATCCATATGAATACAGTACTAGAAGCATTGGATTGGAAATTGCTGCTTGAAGAGGACACAAACATGGTTCAGGTTTGTCATCTACTTGTTCAACTAGACCACTCTTTTTCTACGCATCCTTTCTTTTTCTTTTTTATATAAGAGAAGCAGAGGCATTGCATGGAGGCAATGAATAACTTGATATAGTGTCTTGTGAAGTGATGCTGAGTAGGGACTAGTTCATGTGTATGGTGGAAGAAGAAAACTTGCTTTCTTCCATTTCTACTCCAATTTAGTCCATTGGTTTAGTCTGCTTTGGAAACAATTTTTGGTGTTGTAGCCTGTACCAGTTACCATCTCAAGCTTACATCAGTTAGAATTTGGTTAGAATGCTAATATGATTATATAAGTTTCCCAACAAGCTATGGTAGATATGTATTTTCAAGATGAGTAGGGAAAGTCTAAACCTAGTGGAGTTCTTGGTCCCTTCTGCATGCTGATGCAAGATGTCACATTTAGCCACATAAATCATCTCATTTTTTTTGAAATTTTCCCTTTTTTTGCAACAGT
This sequence comes from Thalassia testudinum, assembly GCA_037157565.1. NCBI lineage: Eukaryota > Viridiplantae > Streptophyta > Magnoliopsida > Alismatales > Hydrocharitaceae > Thalassia > Thalassia testudinum. The sequence goes on from JAZHRO010000002.1 coordinate 97,453,927, forward strand.
TTCACATTGACAATGGCAGTTTTTGGAAAGACTATGCTCATGCAATAATTTCGCACACGCATTTGCATCCCTTGGAATCCTAACAATATTAACAATTTATTAATGTAGAAAAAAACTGCCATTGTTATGTCTTTGTCAGACATATGAAGTTGGAAATGTGGTTGTGTTGCTTTAACGTCTTCCTTTAGCCTGTTAGGCAAATAGTGTTGGCTCTTTAAATCTAATATATATGCCACGTAGACAATCATCAGTAGCACTTATTGTAGTCTGACATAGTTGTCACTCTTGTTTTGTAACAAGGGTTTGATTAGGCCCATTCAGAAGAGCTTTGCATTGATCAAGAAGATTCCATTTGTCAAACACCAATATTGACAGGAGACATCCATTGTTTATGGTTACATACAGAGCTAACAATCAACAGTGCTTTTCCTCCTCCCATATGTTCATATGGGTGCTTCCATCTATTTGCCTAAGTACACCCACTCCTGCTTTTGTAGTGGGACTCCACCAGATGTTTGAATTTACCTTTGGCCAAGCTGTTTTCAATCAAAATCAACATTACAGCAGGAATGTGGCATTGGCTTTACATCTGTTGGATATTTCTCATTTATGTACCTTATATAATATAAATTTTTATATGATTTAGGTTCTTGATATTTGTATTTTTTCAGATTTTCATAGGCTCAACTATTAGACCAGGATACTGTCATTAAAGAAAAAGTTAAAAGCAAAAACTCAATCTTTGGCAAACATTGTTCCCATATAATTTTGTATAATGCAATCTCTAGCAAATTCTCTATTATATCTGTTGATGCGAGGGAAATTTTGGAGTTAGAAGTATCTTTTTTCTTTTGTTTCCTACCTTCTGTTTGTTGTTTAGCTTGCAACCATCTAGCATGTTATTTATTTATTTTTTTTCTATTGGTAGGTAAAGACTGGTATGCTTCCTTTTGCTGGGGTCATGAAGGTTTTGTTCCACAAATTAAAAGAGTATCCCGTTCAAGGTTAGTTTACCAATAGCATCAAGTTGCTGAGGAGTGTTGATTTTTTTTTTTTGGCTGTTAAAATCCATAACAAAAGATGCACATCAAGTTCATGAACAAAATAGGTAGCAAGTTCACCTCTCCTGCAAATGCCCTAGAAGCAAATGAGAAAAGAAAAGGAAAAAACAAAATGGATTAGAAATTTACATGGGAGTTCTGAACACCAATTCATGATCGTGACTCGCCATAAACGGGGTAAAATAATATGACCATTAGATACTCAAATAAGTGATTACCAATAGGTAGCAAGCAAGCAAGTTCAAAATCAACACCCAAATTTGAGCATATAACCGCATCCTATGCATGCCTTGTGTTCAACAACCAGTTTGCAGCATTAATTTATAATAATGACTAATCAGAAGATTTTTTATTCAGAGATATGTTGCATATATAGAAATGAATGTGAGGGAACACTCTCATGGAGAATGATGCAGTCTTGAGAAATAAGGTAATTGAAACTAGTGGCCAATTAGAAGGGTCATGCGTTTTTTTACTACATCACTTCTAGACAACATCTGTAAGTGGCATCTCAGCCATAACAGTTCATCATAAGATTATTTGCACATAACTCAATCAAAGAGATTGAACTATACATAATTCAGGGCCTGGTTGCTTTCCGGATAGAATCTACTTACAATAAGAAAATTCATATCAAATTTCCCTTTAGGTTTGCAGGAAAGTAATTTGAATCCAATGATGCAATTTTGACATTTTAAGAGTTACCTGCTTCCAAAACATTCTATGATGATAAAATAATCTTGGTTGTAGAGGAATTTAAAGGAGATCAAATCAGACGATGAATGATTGAATGAGCTTAGAAGATGCTACGACTGCTACTGCTAGCACGAAGATGGAGTATTTGATTTGATTAACATATATAGATATTGTGTTTGTCCAATTTCCTGTTTCATGTTATTTTCTTTTTGGTTATGTGGTTTGGCTGATCAATGCTATTGGAGTCATTCAGCAGCATGATTTATTCAGCAGCATGATTAGACTTTTGGCAAATTGGGAGAGAGGGAAAGGATGTTACAATTGTTACTTTCTCAAAAATGGTTGGGTGTGCTCTAAAGGTCAGTGGATGTTAAGATCTTTTACTAGTGCTTCGCACGTTCATTACTTGTGTTCTTAATGGTTCGGTTTCAGCTTGCACTTAGAACTGAGTTTGAGAAAAAGATACTAATTAAATTTTTTTAGATGAACTGTTGCTGTTATATTTTATTATTTAGATGGTCATTTCTGATTTTATAGAAAATTTGATCTTCCCGACCTTTGTTTTCAACATTTGGTTTCTGATTTTAGTTGGTCATTGCTGCTGGTGCTGGTAAGATGGCTTGTATGATACTTGAATATTCCAACAGATATTCATTGCTGTTAGGAGTTAGAGCTATTGCTACTGCCACTAATATTTTGAAGAAGATTAAAGATGATTTTAGTTGGGTCGAATGTTGATGAAGTGCTTTATATTTTAGTTAGATTTACTGGAATTGATCTTTATTGTATTTTTTTCTGTATTTTTCTTTCTTTTTTTCTCTTGTATTACCGTTAAGAGGAAAATATATACTTTGATGATTTGAGAAGTCAATAAAAATGACTCTAAGTGAACTTTATTATTTGATGATTAATAAATTTAGGGTTGGTGGGGTCTCTATATTTTGGGGTTGTTAAAAAAATTTATTTCTTAGTAAAGAATATAATTAAGTGGTATGGTAGGGCATCATTAAAGTGAATCAGCAGTAGCAATTAAATGGCAAAGGAAAGCATCATTAGAGGAAATCATTAATGACGATTTAGAGGCATATCAAAGTGTCATCAAAGTAATTCAATAGTGGTGATTCAAAGACAAATAATTAATGTTAAATAATATCAATAGGGGCAATTAAATGGTAATATCAAGTATCACTAAATAAATCAATAGTGGCAATTTAGTGATATAAATAAGTCATTAAATGAAATATATAGCGATATTAATAGCGTCAATTAAATTGCTACTAATATAAATCAATAGCGTTAAAGTAATGGTAAATAAATTGTCATTAAAGAACTTCATTAGTGATATTATTTGTGGCAATTAAAGTGACATTGATACATTAATTTAGCAATAATTATATAATTGTCGCTAATATTTTAGTAATGCCAACGAAATCATCAATTAAGTAGTAATTATTTTAAGTGTCGTTAATTACATATAATGGTAAATATAAGGCTTATAGTGGTAAATATTAAATGTCATTAAAGATTACTTTTTTTTGTAGTGCATCTCTTCTGTGTCAATGCCACTGGTAGCTGCCCCATCTTCGCCGTAGCTACTATTCTCCTTAGCTCTCTTCGGCTCTTCCTCAACATTCGCAACTAAATGGATTTCCATGAGTTGAAACAATAGTCATTAGGTCATGCGGTATACAAATTTGTATTTAATAAATTTTAATTTTTTGTTTTCTTGTTTAGTTAAATCAAAGTTGTTTTAAAAAGTTAATCATGGATGCTATTTTTGTTTTTAATTTTGGTTTAGTTTTGTATGTTGAAATTATGTTTAAAACCTCACCAGTTTTATTTTTGGTGATTTTTTCTAGTTTGATAGTTAAATGTATGTTTAAAAATACATTGAGTAGTTGCATATCATTTCTAAATGCAAAATCTATCATCTTAAAATTTTGAAGTTTATGTCTTTGTATCTTAATGATAATATTTGCTAGCATGTTTCATGCATTAAAATATGTTCTTGACAAATATTTGTATTCGATCTTTAAAGTTGATGTTAGATAATAATAATAATCTTTTAATTAGATTTGGTAGCTTCATATTTGTATAGTTAAATAACCTAATTAGAAATTATTTGGGCCTCCCAACGAAATAACTCAGACTCACCCATACTCTCGTAGTTCAATATAATTTCTAAACTTGTTGCTTTAATCACGCTACAATGATACAATTTTAACTATGGCAATTTGAGGACGTTAGTTACTCATTTACTAATGCCCTTAGTTCTTCATTAGGGTAATAATTTAAGTTTTGAATTAGCTCATTAAACACGTTAAATATCGAAGCCCTTACACCCTACCCTCAAAAGAATTTTGTCCTTGAAATTAGTTAAGGCAGTTGAGTGTAAGCTTGGATGATTACACATCTGTGGACAACTTTAGCCAAATAATACCAAAGCAGGGCAAAAGAATAAGGTGTGGATGCCAAAAGAACATAGCATTCCTTACATACTTCCATAACCATTACAACATATTGGATACCCCCTAGGGTTACAAAAGGACACAAAAGAGGGAGTTCACATCAAAGTCAAGACATCAAAAGACTAGAGCTATCCTAATGAGTGAGATTTGTATGCTAAAATATTGAGTTTGAAACTCATTGTTGTAGTTGTGTAAAAATCATCTGTCAAATAAAATTTATACCTAAAATTCTGGTAAGTCCCGGGTTGAACACGTAGAGGTAAACACTTGATTAAAATTTTTTTCACAAAGCAGATTAGTTGGTTGAAATTAATCTACACTAGCTATTCTACTTAAAGAATAAATAATAGAACAGAGAGAGAATAATACAGAGAGAAAGAGAGAGTGAACCAATACTTCATAGTCAAACGTTCATTACAACTAATTTCTACAATTAAAAGTTGGAAATCTACACTAAAAAGCGGTAAAAAGAGAGGGATGAGAAAATCCTCCTCGACGGCTGCTTGGAGGACGAGCCACGTTGACGAAACTCCTGGACGATGGGGATGAGATGCTAGACGAGGGAAAATGAAGTTGGACGAGGGAGAACAAAGTTGGAGGATGGAGAATGAAGTAGGGTGACGTCGCAGTGGGATCTGCTTCTCAAATGGTGGCAAGAAGATAATCATGGGATGCTCTACGAAAGAGGTGAGAAGGTGGAAAATTATTTTACTTTAAGTCTAATGGAGCATCCTAGGTATGGGACCAGCTAGTAGAACTTTGGAGGAGGTGAGACGAGAAGAGAAGGGATGAAGAATAAGGAGGGGATGTAGAACCTTTATATAGTTGAAGATATAAGGGTAAAAGGGTCATTTTAACTTTCAAAAATTAACTCTGCTGCCTTTAATGATGGATACATGCATCACTATAGACGCACGTTGCTAAAGCTCGTGTGGAACATGAGCCATCCATCACCAATTGCATGGTCCATGCACTGCCACGTTGCCATCCACTCACCTTCAGCCATTTAAGCCTTTGATCATGTACAATCGATCTCAGCCATCCGATCGCACAATCGGATGGCTTAGATCCACGTGCGCCGCTTCATCTTTACCCGTACGCGTGCCCGCATGCGATGGTGCATATGATTGCACAGCATCGCGTGCATGTGCATGCTCCATCCGGAGCTCGATGTTGCATCATGCATCGCCTCCACAGCTGTTGGATGGGCATTGCACGGTCCAAGTGAGCACGCGCACCCGCGCTGCTTGATTTGAGGCGGACGGGGCTCGAACCCTCGTCGCTCTCTTCGCGAAAGCACGCTTTACCGCTGCGCTACGAGGTCGATTGAGGTGAGTTCTTGATTTAAGGCTTGATTGCTCTTGAATCCAACGGTCGAGATCTTCTCTTAGCCTTTGCCTCTACGGTCTGATGGGCGTGGCTGGGACACATCTCAGCCATTGGATGGAGATCCAACGAGATTGATCGTGCGAGTGATAAGGAGGTGCTGCGGACGGTAATGGGGGGCTGTGATGGCGCCGTGTGGTGCTATCATGCGATCCATCTTCTTTGCTTTGTAAGCGGTTCCATGGTTATCAGATTGAACCGATTTCATGCCGTTGGGCTGTGATCATTGATCCGAACCCATCCGTGCAGTAGGATTTGTTATCTGAGATATATATTTACGCCACCTTGACCTTTGATCTTTTTCAAACTGTATATGATGATACGGAAATCCGATCGGGGTGATCTTAGAGGCGTTGGACACCGATCATGGCCCTGATCAAATTTGTATGGTTGGATCTTCAATTTGAGGCCTTGAAATGATATCGCTCTGTCCTCTAGCTACAAAAAGAATAAATTAACCTATAATTTGTACAAACTAATCTAAATGCATGATAATGTATGTATGCAATATTTATAATGCATGATACTTCTATAGACCTAGGAACATGCATAAATAGGTATTTTAGGTCAATTAGATGTGTGCACATCATATCCCGAGCCCACCAACCAAGCTAAACATCTGGGTTGTCATCCATTATAGGAGCAGCTATCACCTCCTTTCCTTTAGCTATAGTAGGTCTCTTGTCCTAGTTCACAAAAGTAGTTAGGATTTCTCGTGCATCCAGTATATTGGCTCCCAGCCCAACATCGTCTCTGCCTTGGCCTCTTGCAGTCCAGGTTGCCACTTGTCCCCCCATGGGACAATCCCGCTTTAGATGTCCAGGTTGCTTGCATTTAAAGCACAACTTTGGAGCATTGCATGGCCTCACGTGATTCTTTCCATAGTTAACACAACTCTTCTTCTTATAAAGTTGACTCGTAGCATATGGGGTGCTATCCACATCAAAACTCTTCTCTACTGTTTGAGAGTTCGTCATCATCAAGTCGTATCGCTGGAATTGGTGATTGTTCCTGCAAGTAGGTCCTCCTGTCCTATGATGTGATTGCTGGGTCTGTCCTTGCTACTAAATCATCGCCATCATCCTCTCAACTACCATGGCTTTCTTGGTGACCTCAATTAGACCAGTTAATTGCATTCCGATTCTGCTCATGGCTTCTAGCAGGTTCTTCATTATCCCTTGCATTAGCTTCATTGTGCCCTGTAGTTGGCCTATAGCTGTAGCAGGATTCATGGGGTTCTGAATACGACTTTGGGTATGCTTTCTTCTCGAAGGCACCTTGCAATACATCGAAGAAATCAAATGTACCATCACCACTCGACCACAACTGGAATTCGGTTACAACCCTATACCAGCCACAGTGAACACACTTTGTATAAAGTGCATGCTTTGATACCACCGAAGGTTGTCACACCCTAAAAACCCAAGCCCCCAATGAGGGTCAAAGTTTCAGGGTTTACAATAGAAGAGGCGCTGTGATGAGATCACATGTGTGGGCTAATTCATTACATAAATGCCTAAATATTATGATAATGTCTACATTTATAAAGCATACTTTGATACACAAATAGATTAGTGCTTGCATATTTTACTTGCATTTATAGAAGATAGATATATATTCTAGGGGCATGCCTGCATTATATACATCATTTTATTTTTTTCTTGTAAATAACCCTTTTCCTTTTTTTTTCCACCTGCAAGACCCACCGATCGCAACGGGACCGCCTCCTCCTCGCCGGCCTCAATAGATCGCCCACCCAAATCAGTCAAGTCCCATGCAGCAGCCTCAACTGGCTCGGGATCTTCGGCCATCCATTGGAGAGTCGGTGACGATTTCTTTAAAAAAGGAGTCCTGTGCGCAAAAGGGGCTCATCTCCTTCCCCCTGGCGGGGCTCTTCTCCTTGGCCGCCATTGTGGATGTAGCGTGCACCGTGATCAGGAGCGTGCACTGTGGGACCTTGGCGAGCTTCTTCACAACCTTCTCCACGCACCCACCTCCGCCCTTCGCCTGCCGTGGTGTGCGCGGTGACAGAGTGCACACCATCACCGCCACCGACACCATCCGGCACCACCATGGGCAAAGAACCTCCCGCGCGCCGCCACACCCACAGTGCACCACCGTTCCCTTGCGCATCCTCGCGTGCGCACAACACCACCACAACCACCATCACGCCATAGCCGCGCGCGTACTGCGCGCACACCACCACATCGGCCAAACTCACTCCGCCCCTGCTTCTTCGTCTTCTTCTTCCACTTCTTCCTTTCCACGCACTTGCTGCAACTTCCCCAAAAGGAACCCATCACCGGCGTCGCCCCCTTCCACGCAGTCGCCACTCTCGAGGACGAAACTTCGTTCCGTCAATGCCATCGACCTCGCCTCACCCTCACGAGGCCGGGCACACCTCTAGCCGCCCTCCACGACACCCGCAAGCGCCACTTGTCGTCGCCGTTGCCGGCGTTCCCCTTCGCCGTCCGACCATGTCTGGCCACCTTCGGTCGTGCCGCTACCACTGTTGCGAGCCTTTCCTCCTGCACGTCTCCTCCACCTAGACTCGCAGCAGGTGAACCCCTCCTCCAAACGTACGAGCGGGGGAAACCTTTCCCCTGCTTCTCTACAGTGCATGCCATATTAAAAATTACATTGCAGATACACTATTCTTTTATTTTTCTGATTTAATATATTAAGGTAGAATTGCATGGACATCCCTCTTGGTTATCTGAATTACTTTGAGTTGCATGCTTCTCATAAAGAATATAGAATATGAGTTGTTGATTATATGATTGGGCTTTGCTCTGGAAGAGATAAATATTAACACGTTTTGACCTGTACCAATGTCAAGATTCTTCTATTCCTATAGTGGTGATTTTGCATATGCACACCTGTATTCTTGATTAATTATTTAAATCAAGAATTTATGTTGAAAACAAGTACACCAGTTAGTATGTGCACGCGTTGAGTTTCCCAAATAAATGAGACACCATTCACTAGTTTAATAGGTTAATTTCTCCTAGTGGAGACGACCTAACTATTTTCGTGGTTAGATTTTGAATATTAAATGCTTTGAAAAATGATTTTCTACCACGCAACGAACTATAACGACACGTCATTTTATGTTAAAATTTTTATCTAAAACGAAGATCACTCTTTCACGCTGGTTTATTTAATTCAAGTTGCACTAAACAAAGTCAAGTTATCAAAGAGTTCCATTAATTAGCAAAATGGAAGAAAGCATGGGAAAGATGGCACATAAATGATAAATCTCAGCACAAGGTAAACATGTGCCAAGCATTCATATAAGACAGAAATCCATTGTAAAACCAAAGCATAAAAGTTACCTGCCAGGCAACACTCGACAAATCAGGTGCTGCAACAAATTTTCGCCCATCAATGACTCATGACAGCTATAACCTTGAAAATAGGTCACAAAGTAGAGATGAGCCCATCGACTCAGTAGAAAACAAACAACTACGATATCTCAACAAACACAAGGTAGTGTACACTTTCACTAGTCAACTAGATTGCTAGACCAACCCAACACTCCAGGTTTCAACTCCAGAACCCAGTTAAACCTTGCTAAACATCGTGGTCCAATCTCACTAAGCGTGGTGCCCTTTTACCTAATGATTTGGTATTATGTAATTTATTCTCTCACTCGCCTTAGTGATCTGATTTTGAGAATCATTTGTCTTTTCCAGAGGAGATTGAGATGTGATAAACACTAGTTTATCATCATTCTTAACCTAATATTACACTTATTTCCTAGGATTTATGCATTTGCATTGCTGTATTAGGCTGCATTCAGGCACTTACATGCATTTAGGGTTTAGGCATGCATTGTTAGGTGTTCTCTTCATTTTATGTATTTATACACTTATATTGTTTATCAGGGATGAGGATAAATTGAAAATCAAATGAACCCTGATAATGTGAAAGGTAGAAATACCAAAAAGAAGATAGAAGCCTTAAGTAGCTGTATCCAGCTCACCTTAGTTGGATTCTAACTCATCATTAGCTCTTCCCAGCTCATGACAGCTTAACCTATTGAGCTTAGCTACTAGTCTTGAACTAGCTAGATAAGCTAGCTGAAGATTCATCAATCAGTTGCATTCTAGCTCAGGACAGCTCATCTCTAGCTCAAGAAGTTCAATTTAGCTTAACTCCTTCAAGCTTAGCTACTAGTTGTGAACTAGCTAGCTAAGGAGTCTTCAAGCAACTTAGCACCAACTCACCTCAGCTCCAAGCAAGTCGAAGTTAGCTCCTTTTAGTTGAACCCTACTCTGCTTGGCTACTAGTAGAGAACTAGCTAACTGAGCTAGCTGCTGAATTCATAGGAAGCTTTTCATCAAATATCCTCAGCTCTAGAAAAGTTCAAGATAGCTCAAGGTAGCTCTTCCTAGCTACTCCTAGCTCCTACTAGCTACTAGCTTAGCTTGCTAAGCTAGCTAAGCTAGCTCCTACCCTACTCCTACTCCACTTCACATGGTTGGCCACTCATGTCCTAAATACCACCTCCACCTTCTCCTATTTTTGGTGCCAACATGGTGTAACCACCACCACCTTCACACCTCTTCAAAGGTGGCACCACCCATGCATTTCTCCAACCCACAACCACTACCATAATTACCCTATAATTGGCGCCAAAAATACCAATTGCAACCTCTCATGTAGCGTCAACACTCCATCTCCCTCCATCACATAACCACCACCATATAATCCTATCCTAGCACTCCAAAATCCCACACCAACATTTACCCTAACCACACCAAAAAATGGCACCAACCCTACTTAATCCTACTACTCTACACCCTTCCATATGGCACCAAAACACCTCTACCATTCATTCCTTAACCACCATCACAACACCATATCCCAACCCTAACCCCCATTCTTGGCGCCAACTTAAGGTCCTTAATCACCATGGTTGGCACCATTTTTGGCATTAACCACCACCTTCTCCATCCTATAAATATACTCCCTACTACCACATTAAAACCATCCTTAATTACCCATTTTCTCCACCATAACACACCATCATTTGAAGGAAGAAGTGGTATGGAATCAAGAGGGATGCCCCATTCCCTTTTGGTATCTATATCTACTTCAACCTACCATGGAGAGGAGTAAGGATCATCGTCACCATCTTGGAGGATGGTTAGGCAAGGAGGAAGAGAAAGGTAGATGTCTACAAGCCTAGGAGCACTCTAGAGCACTTCATCTAAGGAGAAGAGTAAGGGAAAATTCTCTCCAAGTGCAGGAGCAACTGCATTTGGAGCAATGACCATCTCGGGCTTCATTTAGAGGATTCTTCTATCTCCTTATATTTCTTTTTTGTATTAGCTATTTGTAAAAAGCATTCCTCTACATTTGGAGGTTACTTGTGTAGGAATCTTCCAAACAAGTGAGCCCTCCATTTGTGACATTAGTATCTTTATTTATAGCAATACAAAGTCACTTTCCTTTAAATTTTGTTCCATTTTTACTTCTTAGATTCTAGTAATTTTTGTTGCACACTCCACCTTTCTAATTATCTTAGGTGCACCTGCGTAGGGTGAGTTTAGAAAGGTAGGACTTTCTTTATCTTGCTTAGACATATTTCGCACTTCGTTGCCCAAGTTTTTGAAAACCCAAAAAATCACAAACCCTAAAAACAACAAAAAGAGGATTTGAGAAAGCGAGAGAGAGTATCATCTTGATAACTAAAAATTATCCTCCTTGGATGACCTTAGATACTCCTACTATCTAGGTTTTACAAATTTAAACGTTGTGCCGATTTACGTGTTACAACGACCTAAAAATCAGATTTACAAATCATCCATTTTCTCATATCACTTTTTGGCACCGTTGTCAAGGAGGCACATGTTAATTATTTTTTCACTCTCTCTTGCTTATTTGAATCTTCACTAGTTTTGTTTTGTGTTTTGAGTAGGTGTGAATTGAAGCAGAAGTAGGAATTTGGATTAACTTTTGGAGCGGAAGCTTCAAGTTTATTTTCTTCCCGTGATTATCAGGTAAGTACCTAGCCAAAATCCGTCTCAAAATCCTAAGAAAATCTCAAAAATCCCTAAAATATCAAAACTTACAAAAACAAGAAATATTTGAGGTGGTAGAACCTTAAAATTGAGTTGTTTGACTGTTTGCTTCATTTGTCTATGACCTACTTTACATTGGTTCTTAATTTTTGAAAATCTAGACTTTTGTCTTGACTTTCAAAAATCATGTTCGGGCACTAATGATAACATCATCATGAGTCATTAATAGCTTTAATTAGTCAAAATCAATTGACAAATGCTCCAACATAGTCGCCTAAGAGTCATAATTCCTTGTATATACTTTATGAGAGAAGAACACTAAATCAGGGTTAATTCTCCAGTTTTAACAGCATATCATGAAAGAAAAGTAACCACAGGATTTGCCAAGGGTTAATCTAAGTTCTAATGAGCACTAAAGTCTAGTAAGTGGGTCTATACAGACAGAAAAAAGTTTTCACGCATTTCGAGAATCAATTCATAACCTAAAATCCTAATTTCAAACCTACTTAAATAACAGAGGTTCTAGTTAAGATAAAATTAATCTAAACCTTCTAAATTTTATAGAAAAATATTCCTTGAGGTTTTGTATCCTTGATTTGACCACTGAAACCTATTTTGATCTTAAATAGAGTCATAGATAGAGTTCTGCCCTAATTTGGGTTTCTATGCAAATTTTTCAGTTAAACTTGGTCAAAACTCAAATCCAATTTCTCCATCAGATTCCTTGGATCCAAATTAGGTTTGTACCAAAATTTGGGCCCAATCAGAGTCTATCTTGACCCAGTTTGCATTTTAGTCCCTTAAAACTCTATTTTTCACATCCAAGCCCTTAACTTTCGAAAATCCTTGCATACCAGTCCCTAGCTTTGTCATCTTCTTCGCAGAATAGCCCCTACCGCCAGGAGGTCAATCGACCTCCAGGCTGGCTTTGACTGCATCCAATCCCACTCAAATCATCATCGAATTCCACCAAATTTGGTAGGATATTCACACTATGAAGAATCCATTGAAACAGATCTTGGCTCTTGAATCACATGGATTAGGTCATGTAAATCCACAAAAATTCGTGGGTTTCTTTGACCTATTCCCCAATCAATCATGGTTGTTTCCTAGTTTAGAACTTGCTCGAAAGCTTTATAAAAGCTTCCCCTTTACGAAACCAAGCTCCTTAGCTTGGTTCAGGCCTCAATTCTTCAAATATTCCTCTCTTCGATCGCCTCCGCCATAGCTCTGGTGAGTCTCCTCCAACCTCCTTTGTCGCCCTCTGCCAGGCAGAGGGATCGTCTTCATCTCCTTCCGTTCCTCGATGGAAAAATCAGGAGCTTCTAGGTCCTCTTCTTCTTTGCCGTTCCATCACCGGAGGACTTCTCTTCTTCGGCGTCGGCCAATCACAGCTGGCGCCCTCCTAGCCCTTTCGTCCCTTAGTTTAGGTCGCAATCTATTCCTCTCCCTCTCTTGAATCTCCCCACTTCTTCTTCTTCTTATATTTCAACCGCTGTTCACCGATCTCCCCCTTCGTCTTCCTCCGCTCTGGCAGAGCACCGGCAAGGTCTCCACACCACCACAGACCTCCATTCAACCCGTTACCAGTCCCATAAGCTCCGCCACACCTTAGTGAGTAAATCCCCTCAAGAAATTGAGGGGATTGTTCATCCAAATCACCTATCGAACATGCCCTCCACCTCACACCTACCCCGAGGTCGCTAGGCCTCCACACACACACTCCCACACCATGCGACCACTGCCATCACCTTCACCATCACTTGACGAAGCTCTTGAGCGTTTTAATCAGGAATTTTAAGCTTGTATTCGTGAAGTGCAGGTTCACTATTCGCCGCTGTTGCCGTCATCTTCCCCGACCACGTCCGCTTGTCTCCACCTGCTAGATGCCCAATTGAAGCATGCAATCAACGTGGCTCCAAGTCTCGAAGGTTTCCAGGACTTGAATTGCAAGCCCCAGTGCCAGCAGTTGCTTCAATTAACAAAGGCTTCATCAGCTGCACTCGCACGAAGGAAGGCACTTTAGTGCCACATTGTGAAGCTACAAGCACACGCAGGCACATAAATTAATTTTGTGTTGGTAGCTGTTCGCCCAATAACACAGGGGGTCGGGTCCCCCACGCACGTGCCTCCTCATGCTCTCACACCTCGCCCGTGCACACGCACGCGGGTATGGCCACTTACTAGGATCTGATAGCTCGATACTTTAACCCGATTACACTCGAGTTTGAGAGAGAAGAAAAAGGAGAGTTCTGTGAGAAGGGGAGGGTTTTTTTGTGTAGCCCTTTGCCTTGGCATGTGTTGAAGGATGGCTAACACTTAGCCGTGTGCTTGAAGGCATGTGAGAGAAGCCTTAGGCTTTGAAAGGCTTGAGAAGAAGAAAAGAAAGCTTTGTGCTTTGTTGAGGTTCTGTGCTCCTATTAAGTCGTCTGATTCATATGGGCAACGTCTGATCTTTGATGCTGGCACTGTTGAATTATTTAAGTACCTAAGTTAACATTGATTAATTGATTAAAGGTGCTGTTAGATTATTTAAGTAATTTGAGTATGGGATATATGCTTAATTAAGATAAATAATTGGTGATTCAAATCAACATTATTTTATCTTTTTATTCTTTTTGTCTCATGATTCTTTACATTTGAATATCAATTAGAGAAATCCATTTATTGCATATCTGTTGTTATGCACAATTTATTGTGCTTATCTATTCTGAATAAAGATTAATGTATGAATTTCATATTTGCTCATTGCGAATGATCTCGGACTCTATTTTTTGAATCTGAGTTTATAAATTTAAATGATTTGAGCGATTTTGCCCTATACTACGATGCATTTCTTAAACAACGATGATTTCGCCCGAACGGGCACAAAGAGGATTCCTAAAATCTTCAAACTCTACCAATAGAAGCCCCTTGAGTCAGGAATGTAAGTTCCAAATATTCGAAGATTTGGTTGAGTAGAAAAAATTAGAAAATTTGGGGATGACAAAGGGGTTAATCCTTAATTTCCTACTATTTTCTTACTGTTCCTAAATTTTATAAAGTTTTCTACTAATTAGATTTGGATAGAAGTTATATTTTTGGAATCCTTGGGAAATTCTCTATTACATATAAAATTTTCAAAAATTTCTGAGGTTGTTGGAGGGTTCTGCAGAATCAATTTTCCAAATTTATCTTTTTTGGATTTTGACACCAATGTAGAAAAAAGTCTCAACAAAATATCAAGCAAGTTTCAAAAATCCCAAAAAAGTCATTTTTAGAATCCTTGTTTGATTTCCTTTCTAGTGGTAGTGTTGTTTGTCTTGCTTGGATCACCACGTAAAAAGATATTTTAGAAATTGGACTTCACTAACTCCAAAACTTACTTGTAATTATTGTCTAGCATCTCAAACCTTGTTTAAACATTTAAAAGAAGAAAATCTTAAAACCCATATTGGTCTCCAATGAAAGAGCACAAGATACAAGGGTCAATGGTGAAGACGGAATTCGAAACAGACGTATGTAGCAAATAGTGTGCAAGGAAAATGAAATAAGAGGAAATGTTGCGTTGCTTTCGTCGAGTTTTAAGAAATACACATTGTAGTACAGTCAACAAAAGTAATACAACATTTAAATTTATAAACTTGAAAACACAAGTGAGTTTGAGGTCGTTCGGAGGGAGGAAATTAGACAATTTAATCACTAGTCACAATTATCAAGAAAAATATGCATGCAAAATCAAAATGATGCTCAATATATATTAGGAGAATATCTCAAAATGTCAGGTATAAGAGTGAAAAAAGATTAGGTTAAAAATGGTGGTTTGAACCACCAAATTTAACCTACAATTAAGCTCTAATTAATATCTCAAATAAATCAACTACTAATACCAAATTCCATGTTAGCAGATGTATTAACAATAACCAATCAATTAAGCACCAAATCAGACAACAGAGGCAAGGCACAGGCGCCTTAACTTCAAGGCCTTAGAGGACCTAAGGTACAGCAGCAGCAGCTCATAGAGGCACTGATGGGAACATCATCATGAGCCATAACTAACTCAATTTGATCTGATTGAGCTATTAAATGCTCCTACATAACCATCAGATGGCCACAATTCAGTGCAAATCCTTTCAGAGAAGAAAATAAGAAAACATGATTATTTCTACAAATTTACCATTTTATCACAAAAATATTATAACCACGGGTTTTCTCAGGGGTTGAACATAGGCCAAATGTGCTTTAGAGTCTATTAAGAGGGTTCATACAGAACAAAATGGGTTTTCACGAGTTACAGGAATTAATGAACATCTGAAATCCTAAAAATAGATCGCTTAATTGATCGAGGTTCTGGTAAGGATAAAATTCACTTAAACCCTCTAAAATTTATAGAAAAGTGTCCTCTAGGGCTTAGAGTCTTCAATTTGACCAACAGAACTCGTCTTGACCTAAAATAGAACCACAGACAGAGTTTTGCCCTAATTTGAGTAACAGTACAATTTCTCTAGTTAAACACGGCCAAAACCTAAATTTAACTTCACCATTGGATTCGTTAGGTCCAAATTAGGTTCATACCAAAATTTGGGCCCAATCTGAGGTCATAGTGACCAAGTTTGCATTTTGATCCTGTTTAGCTATTTTGTCTCACACTCGTGCCCCTAACTTTCAAAAAATCTGCATTTGGGTCCCTAACTTTTATCATCTTCTTTACAAGCTGATCCCTGCCGCCATTGGTGTGAACACACCAAGCTCCAGCAAGATTCGAGCGGAGATTTCTCGCTCAATTCTCAATCAAACCTTCCCAAAATTTAACCGGAGATTTTTTGTGGAATTCCCTTCCACCCAAAGGTCATGAGAACCTTTCAAAGGTTCAGATATCCTATTTCACGAGGACCTTCCGAGCTTGGAAGCCTCTTTCCAAGCTTGGAAAGGCCTCCTATGGCCTATATAAGCACGCCCAATGCCTCACCGTGCTTCTCAGCAAGTCTTGGCAAGTCAACAACCCCTAAATCACCTCATCCGACCACCAACGACCATTGCTCCGGTGACCTCCTTCGATCCCCTTCCTCCAGCCATCCAACAACCAAATTGGTTGGCCCTCTTGATTCTCCTCTTCGTCACGATCCTCCCCAACCAAAGGGAGGACATCCTCTACCTACATCACCGTTGCCGCTCCATCGCTCTCTCCGTCTTCTCCAACGCCAGTTGACCAAAACCAGTTGCCTCTGCCTCTCTCCCACCTAGCTAAGTCCTTCTATCGCTTTCTCTCTTCCTCTATTTCTTTTTCCTGCACTTATGACACACGCACGACCACCAACCACTCCCCCCGCACTTCATCTTCTTCACGGCCGCGGAACTCAGGTGAACCTGCGCCATTGCCACATCGCATCAAAATTCACACCACCTTGTTCAAAACCTTTGCCGCAACTCTAGAAGCAAAAGCCCTAACCTAATTAGGACTATTGCTCACGCATTCGTCTCCCTGAGCATACCCACCTCCATGCACCTTCACACATACGCATGCACATTCACACACACGCACATTCACGCACACATTAGGACTATTGTGACCTCGCCACGCACATTCACACACACGCACGCCAAACTGATGCCACCGTCACACTTGTCGGTCCTTGACAATCCTCCTGAGCGCTTTAACTAAGGCTTATAGCCCATATTTCTATCTTAGGTATCTTCATCGGAGATCCTCTCCCGCACAGTTTTCTCCGCCTTCGGTTACTGCCCTCCAGTCGAGTTCTTCCTCGCTTCCACGCCCAGGTGATGCGAAGGACTCCCAGGATCATCTCCAGGTAGCCAATTGGAGCCATTAGCCATCCCTTCAATGCCAATCGCAAGCCCCAGCTGCTGAAGAGTGTACCCGGAGGAAGCCGGCGCCTTTAGTACCACATCGGCAATTCTTGAAGCTCGCACAGCGCATAAATTGAAAAAGTGCCACAGGCTATTCACCTCAGCACGCGCAGGGGGTGAGGTCCCCGCACACATGCACATACGCATGCCCTCGCCCGCTCTCACGCCTCGTGGGTTTAGGCTCGATCTGTTTAGCCGGATACCCGAGTTTGGTTTGGTTTGATGGTTCTAAGAGAGGAAGAAGAGAAAATGAGAGGAGAGGGGGGTGGGGGGTTTCCTCTGCCGCCCTCCTCTCAACACTTGTAAGATCTGAGAGAGGCCTTTGCCTTTGCTGCCGTGCTGAGCCCTGTGCTGTGCCTTCTTTGGAGCTTAAGAAGGTAGAAGAAGAGAAGGAAGAGAAAAAGAGAAGAGAAAAGGAAGAAAAAAGAAGAGGAGCTGAAAAGAAGAAGAGAGAAAGAGAAGAAAGAATGAGCTGAAGAGGAAGAAGAAGAAGAGGAATACCTTGAGCAGGATAAGCCGTGTGACCAGCTGAGTAGATGTCTGAGCTTTCATTCATATTTGTTTGAAATTCTATTGATTATATATTTGCGTTGAATTGCAATCTTGAGAAGCATTTTTGCCAATTGCTCCCTGTGTTTGACCTCGGACTTTCATTCGAGTAATAAATTCTATTTGTTTTTCACGTTGATTTGATCTATACTACACGCATTGATTTTAAAACTTATTTCAGAGCGACTAACATTTTGGCGCCGTTGCTGGGGAGCAACGCGCAACTTAGATCTCTTGATTGCAATATCAGATTTGGTACTAACTTGCTATATCTCTTTTGACTTTGATCTATTTTAGGGATTCATTGAAGAAAGATCAGCCGCACATCAGCCACTCCAGGGGTAGGTAAAGCACAAATCCAATCTCTTCTAAGCCCCTGATTTTGAAAAAGCTAAAAATGGATAAAATCAATTAGGGCTACTTGCATTTTATTCTTAGATTAATCATCAAGTTGCCTGATTTGATACAGTCTTCTTAGACATCATTCAAACCCTGATTGTGCACCTACCTAGGGTTTAAGATATCTCGGGCTATCACCTTCTTGCTTGAACCCTAGGTACCATATTTTTGACAAATTAAATTGGACCAATCAAGAGCCAATTAGGGTTTCTTGTTTAGAGTTTTAGAGACACACCTGCTTAATCAAGAATTAACCTTCCAAATAGTGTGTGCTTAATCCTTGGTTGAATTGATCTATTCAAGCAAATCCTAAAATCAGGATCTTAATCTCATTTGAACACTAAAAGAGGGACTAAATTTCTCAAAGGACAAAACAGGTGAAGTTGTCCCACCTTGTTGCGTTAACCAATCTTCAAATTAGGTTACTTTGCATAAAAACATCTTAAAGTTCAAGTGAAATCATAAGCACCATTGCTCTTAACTTAAAACTGGTAGACTTAAGAAGTCAAGTCCCCATTCTGGTCTACCTAGATCCTCAGTAACAAGAGAGGTCGGGTGGGGGAAACCCTGTAACTTGTGAGGGCGCTCTACCGTGTAGGGGTCTTCGTGGGACTCTCCCTCTCTGGTTGCCCAGGTAATTCTCAGGTGGACGACTTTTTGACTAAGGGGTATCATTCGCCCTAAACCTCTGTAGTCATCCAAAATTTTTGGGTGTCTTGATTGGGTCCATCACATTCTATCTCTCATCTACTCCATCGGTGCATGTTTGGGAGGAAGTCTCTAAGACCATCCTTGAGGCCTCCATTAGCTATTCATTCCCATCGAGGCCAAACCTTGACCACCCTATGTGTAACAACCCAACCAGATCGATATCTCTTCTGATTCATCTAAACCTATCTCCCCTTCATCCATCATTATGGGGTAACCAGCAGAAGAAAACAATCTTGAAAATCAGCTTCAGCACCTCAATGATCTATTCCAAGCCTTTATGAACCCACCACAGCATCCTATGATACGAGATCATTACAATCCCACTGCGGTGGCAATCGAACCTCGAGTCCAAATCCCTGCTGGAGGCCCTGATACTGAACTCAAGCCCAACATAATTCATGTTATTCCTAGATTCCATGGGTATAATTCCGAGGATCCTTTCCAGTATATCAAGCAACTCAAGCATCTGGCCCAGACCTTCGGGTCAGAAGCTCAAAATCGGGATATCTTACTCATGAAAATGTTCTCTCTCATGAACAAGGCTGCTCATTGGTACCAAACCTAAACGCATCCAATCAACACATGGGTGGAACTACAATCTGAGATTCTAAAAAAGTTCTTCCCTTTTGGTCGGACAAATGCTCTACGACACCAGATCACGCATTTTACACAGCAAGCAGGATAACCACTTCACGAGGTATGGGATCATTTTTTGGATCTCATGTGAAAGTGCCCCCACCACGGAGTTCCTAAATGGGAATAAGTCCAGTCTTTTTACCAGGGACTCTGTGAGGATATTCGATTATTCGTCAATGCGACCTGTGGAGGAAACATCATGGGTCAACATGAAGACACAGTGTGGGAGATTCTCGAGAACATGTGCAAGAACTCCATCAATAATGAATCCATGTGCATGTTCAATAGGACGAATGCCCGTGCACTGACGAATCCAAGGATAGCACATGAGATGCAGGGCCTATCCTCTTCCATCAACTTGGAATTGATAGCCAGTCGCCTAGACAGGGTCACTATTATTGAGAAGAAGGTGGATGAGCTAACTCGATATCTGTAGCAAGCCACCTATGCACAAAACCCATTCACGCAACTGCCCTCTGGCAGGGAGGCTATGCATAACATCTACCATCGATCTTCTCAAGGGATGGACCCGTATCCACCCTCATCTAATTCAGGGTTAGGAGGAAACTCTGGACCTGCCAATTCTAGTTGGGGGAACTCTGAACCCTCGAATTCTGACTTTCCTAAGGCTCCTCAGACCTGCGAGGACTTCAAAGTCATTCAGAATGATCCATTCTCAAACATCTACAACCCTGGATGGCGTAATCATCCTAATTTCACGTGGTCAGGGAACAACCAAAATTAGAGACCTTACTATCAGCCTCGACCACAAGCTTCTCATCCATATCAGCCGCCTTAGCCTCGGTCCAACCCAACTTATTAATTCGGGTCAACTCACGAAGATCAGATGACTCTTATCCTTCAGACTTTGGCTGACATTCAGAAAATGAATGCGGCTATGCAAAAACAGCACAAAGATGAGATCATAGATGTTCACAATCACCTCGCTCAGATGGCAAATCCTCACCTGCCTAGTGCCCTTCCTTCGTAGCCTCTTCCAAACCCAAATAACGTGCCGAACTAGAGGCTCGTTATAAACCCAAATCAGGGCCAAGCTCACTTTGTTTATCAGGCCCCTTCTGCTCCATCACCTGATGAGATAGAGGCTTCGACATCATACACAGGTTATTAGCAGCAATCACCTCTTTTGCCCACACCAACCCAGAACCAAGCAGGACTAAATTCTGTTACTACCCGTAGTGGCAAAGCAACACAAGACCCACCTTATCCAAGTCACTTTTAGCCTGGTAATGCAACCCCAAACCCTAGGATAGTCATCCAGGATACCCCTATCCCAGATCAAGAATCTGGACACATTCTAGAGGAACTTGCAAAAGTTCCATTTCCGGAGGCCGTGACCAAAGGGAAAAGGAAACCTCAACCCATGACACTTGAGGAAGACTTGGTCAAGCTTTTTGAACAGGTCCAAATAAGCATCCCCTTGATGGATGCAATATGCCATGTACTGACTTACGCACGATTCTTGAAAGACGTGTGTACACTCAAGCGTAAGCCACGAATTAAAAGCAGGAACCCAATCGTACACTCAAGCTAGCTCTGTCATTTTGAGCAAACTCCTACCTAAGGCAAAAGATCCAGGCACCCCTCTGATCTCTTGTGCTATCGATGATATACAGTTTGACTGAGCCTTATTGGACCTAAGAGCTTCCATAAATTTGATACCCACATCCCTACTAGACTACTTTGAGGATCTGAACTTAAATCGACAGAGATGACTTTGCAATTAGCCGATCAATCTATTAAGTCACCAAAAGGAATTCACAAGGATGTCATAGTTAGGATACATGATTTCTATTTTCCTGTGGATTTCATTGTCTTAGACATGGATGCTCTTGAGAACTTGAAGAATACACCGATCATATTAGAAGACCTTTTCGGCCACAGCTAGGGCCAATATTAATTATGAAGAGGGACAAATTGAATTAAAATTTGGGAGCAAGACACTAAAGATCGACATTTTTAAGGCCCAACAAGGAATTAATTGTAGGGTAATAGAACATATTTGTGATATCAAGGTTGTGGTTGACGACCTATGTATCGAGGAAAACCCGAATATTTTTTATCAACCACAAGATAATCAAAACCTGCAATTTGAGGAGCCTGAACCTAACCTAGACACACCCATAGCTCCTTCCTTTGCTCCCGACACCCACCCTGAACCATATGTTGCTGCCTATAACCCAGTTATGGAATTAAAGCCTCTTCCTGATCATCTGAAATATGTCTTTTTGGGTTCCAATTAGACGTTTCCTGTGATTATCAACTCCTAACTCACACCTAATCAGGAAACACGCCTAATTTCTATTCTCCAGCAGCATCGAAGAGCCATTGGATAGACTCTCAATGATCTGACTAGCATCAGCCCCTCATACTGCACACATCACATCTATACTGAAGAGTTCTCACGACCATCCCGTGAAATGCAGAGATGCTTAAATCCAAATCTGCAGGATGCCGTGAAAAAGGAGATCATCAAGTGGTTAGATGCAAGGATCATCTACCCAATTTTCGACAGTCGGTGGGTGAGTCCAATCCAAGTGGTGCCTAACAAGGCAGGGCTCACCGTAATCATGACTAAAATCGGAGAAACCATACCAACCCGTATAGCAAACTCATGGAGAGTCTGCATTGATTACAAAAGACTTAATTCCTCCACGAAGAAGGATCATTTCCCACTACCGTTCATTGATCAGATACTAGAGAAACTAGCAGGAAATCGATTCTTCTGCTTTTTGGACAAGTACTCCAGTTATAACCAGGTGGCAATCCATCTTGAGGACCAAGAGAAGACTACCTTCACCTGCCCCTTCGAGATGTACACATTCCGGAGGATGCCATTCGATCTTTGCAATGCACCCGCTACTTTTCAGTGGTGCATGCTTGCTATATTCTCAAATATGGTTGGTGAATACCTTGAAGTCTTCATGGATGACTTCTCGGTATTTGGGGAATCTTTTGACGATTACCTCCTGCACTTGGTCCAAATCCTCAGGCGATGCATCCACGTGAACTTGGTTCTTTCCTAAGAAAAGAGCCACTTCATGATACCTGAGGGAATTGTCCTAGGATATCTCATCTCTGAAAAAGGCATCCAGGCTGATCGAGCCAAGGTGAATCCAATTTCCAAACTCGCTACGCCTAGCTCGGTCAAAGACATCCGATCTTTTCTGGGGCACGCCAATTTTTACCATTGATTCATTCCTGATTTTTTGAAAATCGTGTGCCCCCTGACTAATCTTCTATCTAAGGATGTCCCCTTCGAAATTATGGAGGAGTGCACTTAGGCATTTGAGATCCTACGTGATCGAGTTACTTAAGCACTTATCTTGCAGTCCCCTAATTGGTCTCAACCCTTTGAGATCATGTGCGATGCATTTGATTATGCTGTAGGTGCGATACTTGGGCAGAAAATAAATGGGGAACCCGTGGTCATCTACTACGCTAGCAAGACACTTGACAGGACTTAGCGTAACTACATAGTTATCGAGAAAGAGCTGCTAGCCGTCGTATTTAGCCTGGAAAAATTCAGATCTTATCTTTTGGGTTCCCGTGTTATCATATACTCAGATCACACTGCAGTGAGGCACCTCCTTGCGAAGAAGGATCCAAAACCTCAACTAATCCGATGGATCTTGCTGTTGCAAGAATTCGATCTCGAGATTCGCGATAAAGTGGGAAAATAGAATGTGATAGCTAACCATTTATCCCGTCTTCCTTCTTCCATCATCGACTCGTCTGGTCCAGTCACCAAGCATTTTTCGGATGAGCACCTACTAGCCATTTACAGTCTCCCATGGTTTGCTGATATTGTAAACTACTTGGTTACGGGGAAAGTTCTGCCAGATTAGGCAACTTTCAGGCAGGACAAATTGATTGCCGAGGCCAAGTACTATATTTGGGAGGAACCATATCTCTTTCACATTAACAATGATCAGGTGATCCGGAGATGCATTCTTGATGACAAGGTCAATGACGTTATTTCATTTTGTCATGACCAGGCCTGCGGTGGCCATTTCTCTGGACATAAAACTGCAACGAAATTTCTCCAGTGTGGGTTCTTTTAGCCCACTTTGTTCAAAGACGCATAGATGTATTGTAGGGCATGCACTCGTTGTCAGACCCTCTACAACATGGGCCTGCGGGATATGATGCCCTTGAACCCGATTATTGTGTGTGAAATCTTTGACATATGGGGAATCGATTTCGTGCGACCCTTTCCCATATCTAACAACTTCGAGTACATTCTACTCGCTGTTGGTTATGTCTCTAATTGGATTGAAGCCATCCCCACGAGAACTAGTGATTATAAAGTTATGTTTCGATTTATCCAGGAGAACATCTTTACCATATTTGGGGTTCCTAAGGCCATAATTAGCGATGGCGGGTCTCATTTCAACAATGTGCACTTCCAATCCCTGATGAAAAAGTGTGGGGTGTCGCATTGTATCTCGACTCCTTACCACCCCTAGACTAATGGACTGGCAGAACTGTCGAATCAAGAGATTAAGAAGATCCTTCAGGTCACTGTTCAGCTTGATAGGAAGGATTGGTCTACTCGCTTTCTGGAAGCATTGTGGGCCTATAGAACTGCCCACATGGCCTAATTAGGCATTTCTCCCTTCATATTAGTGTACGAAAAGGCTTGTCACCTTCCCGTCGAGATGGAGCACAAGACCTATTGGGCAGTACAGAAGTGCAATCTGGATCTGATGAAGGCTGGAATACACCGCCGGTTGCAATTGAGCGAGATTGAGTAACTACGTAATGATGCGTATGAGAACTCGCGTATCTACCAAGAGCGGGTCAAAGCCTTCCATGACAGGCACATTGTACGAAAATCTTTTTACCCTGGTCAAAAAGTTCTACTCTTTGATGCCAAACTCAAACTGTTCCCAGGAAAACTCATATCAAAATGGATTAGACCATTCTTGGTGAGATGAATCTTTAGAAATGGAGCCATTAAAATTAGTAAACTCAGCCTTGATTCTGAACCTTTTGTCGTGAACAGTCAGAGACTTAAACCGTTTGTCGAACTCACTGACTCAAACTTGGCTGAGGTATCTTTTGTGCTCCATTCTCTCTGAGCTCATTGTGCCCAACTAATGGTATTAAACTCAGTGCTTAACGTGAGGCAACTCGTCATCTTTTTGAAAAACTCGAAACCCTTCTTGCCACATCTTATACTGAACTCATATTGCACTTTAGGGTTCGTCCATTAGAACAACTGACTCCACCTCTGGTACCCATACCCGAGCTTGAAATCATCCGCAACAGTCACCCCGACCAGTCCAACCACCCAAAACCTATTCCAATGTATAATCTAAGCTGAATTCAAACTCACCTAATTTACAATGAGGACATTGCAAATCGTAGGCATGGGGGGGTATTAAAGTGCAAAAACACTGTGAGCATTAAATGCTCAACTAACTCAATTTGATCAGATTGAGTCATTAAATGCTCTTATATAACCATCAGAAGGGCATAATTCATTGCAAATCCATTCAGAGAAGAAAATAAGAAAACATGGTTATTTCTACAAATGTACCATTCTATCACAAAAATAGAATAACCACGGGTTTTCTTAGGGGTTGAACATAGGTCAAATGTGCTTTAGAGTCTATTAAGAGGGTTCATACAAAACAAAACAGGTTTTCACGCGTTACAGGAATTAATAGACATCTGAAACCCTAAAAAAAACCCGCTTAATTGACTGAGGCTTCGGTCAGGATAAAATTCACCTAAACCCTCTAAAATTCATAGAAAAATATTATCTAGGGTTTAGTGTCTTCAATTTGACCCTCAGAACCCGTTTTGACCTAAAATAGAGCCACAGATATGCTTTTGCCCCAATTTGGGTAATAGTGCAATTTCTCCAGTCAAACGTGGTTAAAACCTAAATCTAACTTCACCATTGGCTTCATTAGGTCCAAATTAGGTTTATACCAAAATGCCCAATCTGAGGTCATATTGACTAAGTTTGCATTTTGGTCCTGTCTGGCTATTTTGTCTCACACCCGTGCCCCTAACTTTCAAAAAATTTACATTTGGGTCCCTAACTTTTGTCATCTTCTTTACAAGCTGGTCCCTGCCGCCATTGGTGTGAACACATCGAGCTCCGGCGAGATTCAAGCGGAGATTTCTCGCTCAATTCTCACTCAAACCTTCCCAAAATTTAACTGGAGATTCTTTGTGGAATTTCCTTCCACATGAGACCTGTCTTGAGCTCCAATTCATTCCGAAAAGGTCATATGAACCCTTCAAAGGTTTAGATATCCTATTTCGCGTGGACCTTCCGAGCGTGGAAGCTTCTTTCTAAGCTTGGAAAGGCCTCCTATGGCCTATATAAGCACGCCCAATGCCTCACCGTGCTTCTCAACAAGTCCTGGCAAGTCAACAACCCCTAAATCACCTCATCCGGCCACCAACGATTGTTGCTCCGGTGACCTCCTTCGATCCCCTTCCTCCAGCCGTCCAACGACCAAATTGGTCGGCCCTCTCGATTCTCCTTTTCGTCGCGATCCTCCCTGACCAAAGGGAGGTCGTGCCTCTACCTGCATCACCGTTGCCACTCCACCGCTCTCTCCTTCTCCAGCACTGGTCGACCAAAACCGGCTGCCTCCGCCTCTCTCCCACCTAGCTAAGTCCTATCTCTTTCTCTCTTCCTCTATTTCTTTTTCCCACACTTATGAGACACGCACGACCACCAACCACTCCCCCCGCACTTCATCTTCTTCACGGCCGGTGGAACTCCGATGAACCCGTGTCATTGCCACATCGCATCAAATTTCACACCACCACCTTCAAAACCTCTACCGCGACTTTAGAAGCAAAAGCCCTAACCTAATTAGGACTATTGCTCACGCATTCATCTCCCTGAGCACACCCACCTCTATGCACCTTCTTCGACCTTGCCACGCACATTCACACACATGCATGCCAAACCGATGCCACCCTCGCACTCGTCGGTCCTTGATAACACCACGCAAGGGGGTAGTAATTAGGTTGAATATGGCCCATCTTTAGAATAAAAGGCACAACATAAAGTAGAATAGGAGCATTGCATGCATCAAGTACCAAGATTGCTTATAAACTGTATTAATGGCCATTTGTGTAAAGCATTTGTCAAAGCAGGCCTCAGATGAGCAATCGGACCGCACGGATGGATTCAGGACGACGAACGGAGTCTAACGGACTAAAAATCGGCCAAATCCGACATCCGGAGCTCCCACAATGGGCCCAAGAAATCCTGACCGTTGATCTGGAGATCAACGGCCTGGAACGCGCCACGTCGCCCCGCCCCCGCCGCCCGCACGCCCCCAAGCCAGCCAAGGACGCATCTCGGCGGTTGATCTTCGATCGAACGGCCGAGATCCGCGCGCTCGCCCGCGGTCGCCGCGACAAAGCGCGGGCGTGGCGCAACGGTTAGCGCGCACGCCCGCGTTGCGGCGACGCGCGTTCGATTCGCGCGGAGCAAAAATCGTCTGCGGGCGAAGGGCGCGGCAAAATTGAGCCGCGCGATCAGAAGCGAGCGGCTAGGATCGCGCCACGCGGCGCGACGACAGCGCCCCACCTCCCACGCGCGCGCGCACGCCGGGCGGAAACGCGCGCGCGCACGCACGCCCGAAGCGCGATCCTAGCGCAGGCGCGGGAGGATCTCAGCCGTCCGATCATCAGTCGGACGGCTCTCGTTCGACGTCCACGGATCGCGCCTGAAGAGAGAAAGGGGCGGGCGGCTGACCGGCGGCAGCAGACCTTCACCGACGTATATGGAAGCGGTTTTAGCGACGTTCTGGATGTCGCTAAAGGACATTCTTCTTTTAGGAAGCCCTTAACTCTATTTAAACCCCCTTCTACCACCATTCAAGGCATGCTCTCCCACTTGCAACTACTCCACTCCTCTCCTAGCTAGTCTTAGGCACTCTTGTAATCGCCGGAGACGACGAGCCGCCGACGGAGCCTCCTCCACCGCCGTGGCTGCCTCGTCGCTCTCCACTCTCTCTCTACCTCTCTCTCTCTCTTTTAAAGCTTTCATTTACTTTTGTTGAAGCATGTATTTAATATTGTAAACCATGAACTATGGATGCATGTTTAATGAAATTATTTTTCATTTAGTTGCCTTTTTAATTTCTGTTTAAAGTGCATGATCAAAACCAAAGAGCTTTCTAACCCTAAACTCTCTCTATCTCTCGCTTTTCAAAACCGTTTCTTTCGCAAGCAAAACTCCGCCTTTTTCGTGACAACAAGTGGTAAACAAAATCCGATTTCCACGCCTCCCTGAGATCGACACTCGGACTCACCTCCGTTTACTTCTTTTAAAACCGACGTATCAAGTGCAACTATAACGACACCTCTTAACACACACGCACGAAGGCACGTCAGTTTTTGGCGCCGTTGCCGGGGAGGCAACGGATTTGTTTTATCACCTCCATTCCACCTTCATTCTCATATCGTCTAATGCCCTATTTTCCTTTTTACTTGACGGATGCAGGAATTCGGCGCATGGACGGCGAAGCGATGCATTCCACTATGGTAGCAAGGAAGTAGACGCCTCGAGGACCGATAGTGAGTACTCTCTCTCTCTCATTGTTTGCTTGCGTGAAAAATCTAAAAAAAATCATAAAAACTGAAAAAATTGGCGTGGTGAATGATTACTTGACCCACATTCTTAACACATCACCCTACAAAAAAATGTACACTCTAATATGCTGGATAAATTCTTGGAGTGCTCTTTTCTCTTTCTCTTGGGTGGTGTTTGCGAAGCCACCGTGAGTTGACCTGGGCCGCACCACTCAACCCTAAAACTGACTCATCTAATAGAAGCTGCACGATCTTTAGGATGAGTACACTAGGGTTTTTAGAGCCTCTACAAAATAAAAGGAAATCTACTTTCACTAAGTTGTGTGCAGAACTTGACGTGCCCACTGAAACTTGTTTGAAAAAATTAAGACACGTCAACCCTAAAAAGTACTTAAGTAAGGATGAAACACTAAAAAGACACTATATCTTAACAAATCCTTGCTTGAAAATCATGTTTTGCTAGAAGCACACACTTTGAAAGTAGAACATTAAGAGGCACCACCCCAATCAACGCCTCATCACATCACCCTAAGCACAAGCACTATCCTAGCCCTTTAAAACTGAGTAGACGTGCCCTAGGCAGGACTGAGTTAAGTCTCAAAAGGTGAGGTTTTGTCTGCTAGGCACTTGGCTTTCATTCCCTTGGTAGAATCTGGTGACTAGGCTGCGGGGCAGTGTCAAACGACCGTGGTTGTGGGGTCTATGGAACCGGAGGCGCAAGCCAAAGGAAGAACCTTCCCTGCAATCCCCTCGTAATCAACCTGGCCAGATTAGCCTTGGGAAGGGGAGTCCAGTGTTTACGGACTTAATCAACCTTTGTGAGATTTCTAGGTCTCCTAAGGAATACACCATAAGGATTAGGCTTGTTTGTTTGATTGAGTGCACAACTCTCTCTCATCTGTTCTTCCCGCATCCCTCCATTTCTTCCATGGATTTCAATGCCTATCCATCTTACCCAAATTACCCCCAACAGGATTTGTATGCTAACCCAAGTAGACCATACCCACAGCCGACTTGGGCTAACCAACCACCAAGTTGGGGATGCAACCTGGAATATCCCTCTTGGCCCAACTATGACCAAACCACACCAACCTCTTATTGGAATACACCCAACGTAGCCACCCAAGGGTACGATTCAAATCATGGGGCTCCATATCTCGATTGTCCTCACGATGCCTCCTCATTTAGGTCCGACCCGCTCTACTGTGATAGGACCTACACTTTAGGAGAACACCAAGAACCCTACCCATCTCAAGATAATAACCAAGAAAGGTCATCTGAATTCAACAACCTTGCCTACTTGACCTTTGGATTAGAAGGAGTTCTAGACAAATGGAAATCAGAAAATGATCAGAAATCTAGGCAAGCCCAGGATCATCAACCTCTGATTTGGTCCCCTGATGTAGAATCTGACTGGGAGGAAGACTTAGAACCTCAACTATTCTGGAGTAGGACCAAACAGAGAATGGTTCCTCTTGAAGAACTGGACCCTGAACATGACAGAATAGAGGACCCACCCAAGAACCTAAACACCAATATGGATTCTGATCCACAACCTCAACCATACTCTCTTAACCTGGATTTCAAGGAGGAAATCCAAAGGACACCAAATGACACCATGTCAATTCTTGATAACCTCCAGTTAGAACTACACAGACAGAATCAAGAATTGGTTAAAGGGCAACATGCCATGTTGGAGTTGTTCCAACAATTGGGGGAAGATGGCCAAAGAAAGCTGTTGCATACAACGCCATTCATGGAATTCATAAAGCAAGGACCTACCATGATCAATTGGACTACACCTAGTCATCCTGATTTGGTTCAGTCCACCATTGATACCCCTCAGGAGTTGGATAGCTCAGTGGATAAGGAAAGTAAGGATTCCTTGGAGCACAATTTGGGGAGCATTGAGAACAAACATCAGGAGGAAACTGAGAAGGTGAGGGGAGAGACCTTGGAATCTGAATCTAATCAGCTCAAGACAAGTAATCCGGTGGGAGTAGCAGCCAACGTCGGAAATGGAGAATGGAGTTACAATTTCAAAGAAATTGATTATGAATTGGTTAGAATCCCCATCACAAATTTGGAGGAGGGCCGAGAGAAAGAATATGATCTAGAGGATGAAATTGACCCTACCTCTAATGCAACCCCAAACAGTGAATCTAATACAAAGGAGGTTGAAGAAAATATTCTTGAGATCAAGGGCTTGGAGGGAATGAGCAATGAAATCATAGTTGCAGAAGAGATGGATTCGTCTTTGAAGAGAAGACTGATGCTTGGTTGTAGGGCTCAGTATGAAACTCTGGACTTTGTTACTTGCCCTACCAGAATAAAGATCCCGCAACCCGAATGCACTAGAATTGATACACTTTCGATGGATTACAATTTTATGGGGACACAAGCTGAATATAAGACCTACATCTTTAGTGTTTGGCATGTCATATTTGAGGTGCGTTCGTCCACAGCAACTTGTTTGCATGCCCACAAACTAAGAGAGGATCTGACACGGGCATGCATGATATATCTGTTACAGAATTCCCGCCCCTTAGGAACGGGACTCCACCACAACCTTATCCGCATCTGTGGACTTCTGATTTTGGGTCTGGTTAATTTTGAACATACCTTCTTGACCCAAGTCATTCCCGTTTGTGCACCGCCCAGCTGGAGGCGTTAAACTCAGCGCTTCCTGGGAGGCAACCCAGCGGATTCAGACTGATCTGGTAGTTTACGTCACTCAGGTACTATCTTTTTGAACCCTTCTGCATCCATGCATCTGCCAATGAGGACATTGTCCAACTTAAGCATGGGGGGGATGGTAAATTGCATAATCCTGAGTTTAATTAATCAGTCTGAATGAATAAATTAATTGATTAAAAAAAAAAAAAACTTGAATTTAGGAAGAAAAACTTAGGCATTAGAAACTTGCCAATAGTGGGAAATAATACAAAAAGAACTTAAACGCTTAGACTTTTCAGGCCTCCAGGCTTAATCAGCCCTAGTGTCCATTAAAATATGGATTTAGCGGCGAATCCTTGCTACTTTAAGCTATTCTAATCCACCTAATAAATAAGGTGATAAGTATACGACTTATCAACTCATCCTCTAACTCAGGAAAACTTTGAGTCTAAGCATCTGCACACATTTCTGCACATACTCACTTCTCGGAGATTTTGACAGAAATTGGGTAGCTAATGAACTCTCTAGGGTGGTATGGCTGGCAAGTTGTCGTGGGTAACAGCCCATTGGCAGGTTGTCCAGAACCCAGCCACAGGCCATTTCTTTTTCACTGCCTCTAGGTACATTTGAGATTAGGGAAGCCACCTACGTAAAAAAAATAATAATTAAAAAAAAAAAAAAAAAAAAGAGAAGAAGAAAAGAAAATAAACCACACTTCACCGCACAAGTATGGCTGGCAAGTGATCGTGGGTAACAGCCCATTGGTCGGTTGTCCAGAGCCCAGCTCAATAATTGCACAAAAAAAGAAGACCAAAAACACCTAAGGAAGAAGTGGGGAAGTAGTACAAGCTGGGGAGATATACACTGGAAAATCCTTGTGTTGACCCCAAGTAAAATGAACGCAGGGAGAAAGCTACCAATCGAACAAATACACCTTCAGGCAAAAATTTATTTTCTTTTCCGGTCACCTAGAGGCGTAGAAACTCGAAGTCTGTCTCAATTACCGTTAAGTAAGTCTATCACAACATTCACACCAAGATGCTTAGCACTTAGGGTTTTGACCGAGTTTTGGGTGGGTTGGGTAGCCGTAAAAAGTTACCAACCCACACTGAATTCTAAAAATTCTAAAAAGACATATATAGATATATACGTATACATAAGTATAGTTATATATACAAAGCAAGGATTCGGGCGATTCGTATTTTGGCAGACACCCGGGCGCTGCTTAGTCTTTGTAGATTAAGATCTTCGTATAGTTCCTCTTATTAACAAGTAACGAAGTGCCTAAGCAATTACTTCTTGAATTCGCCAAAGAATAAAGGCTAGAATAAACCTTGCTAGGGACTAGCAAGGAGTAAGCATGGGGGTATGATAACACCACGCAAGGGGGTAGTAATTAGGTTGAATATGGCCCATCTTTAGAATAAAAGGCACAACATAAAGTAGAATAGGAGCATTGCATGCATCAAGTACCAAGATTGCTTATAAACTGTATTAATGGCCATTTGTGTAAAGCATTTGTCAAAGCAGGCCTCAGATGAGCAATCGGACCGCACGGATGGATTCAGGACGACGAACGGAGTCTAACGGACTAAAAATCGGCCAAATCCGACATCCGGAGCTCCCACAATGGGCCCAAGAAATCCTGACCGTTGATCTGGAGATCAACGGCCTGGAACGCGCCACGTCGCCCCGCCCCCGCCGCCCGCACGCCCCCAAGCCAGCCAAGGATGCATCTCGGCGGTTGATCTTCGATCGAACGGCCGAGATCCGCGCGCTCGCCCGCGGTCGCCGCGACAAAGCGCGGGCGTGGCGCAACGGTTAGCGCGCACGCCCGCGTTGCGGCGACGCGCGTTCGATTCGCGCGGAGCAAAAATCGTCTGCGGGCGAAGGGCGCGGCAAAATTGAGCCGCGCGATCAGAAGCGAGCGGCTAGGATCGCGCCACGCGGCGCGACGACAGCGCCCCACCTCCCACGCGCGCGCGCACGCCGGGCGGAAACGCGCGCGCGCACGCACGCCCGAAGCGCGATCCTAGCGCAGGCGCGGGAGGATCTCAGCCGTCCGATCATCAATCGGACGGCTCTCGTTCGACGTCCACGGATCGCGCCTGAAGAGAGAAAGGGGCGGGCGGCTGACCGGCGGCAGCAGACCTTCACCGACGTATATGGAAGCGGTTTTAGCGACGTTCTGGATGTCGCTAAAGGACATTCTTCTTTTAGGAAGCCCTTAACTCTATTTAAACCCCCTTCTACCACCATTCAAGGCATGCTCTCCCACTTGCAACTACTCCACTCCTCTCCTAGCTAGTCTTAGGCACTCTTGTAATCGCCGGAGACGACGAGCCGCCGACGGAGCCTCCTCCACCGCCGTGGCTGCCTCGTCGCTCTCCACTCTCTCTCTACCTCTCTCTCTCTCTTTTAAAGCTTTCATTTACTTTTGTTGAAGCATGTATTTAATATTGTAAACCATGAACTATGGATGCATGTTTAATGAAATTATTTTTCATTTAGTTGCCTTTTTAATTTCTGTTTAAAGTGCATGATCAAAACCAAAGAGCTTTCTAACCCTAAACTCTCTCTATCTCTCGCTTTTCAAAACCGTTTCTTTCGCAAGCAAAACTCCGCCTTTTTCGTGACAACAAGTGGTAAACAAAATCCGATTTTCACGCCTCCCTGAGATCGACACTCGGACTCACCTCCGTTTACTTCTTTTAAAACCGACGTATCAAGTGCAACTATAACGACACCTCTTAACACACACGCACGAAGGCACGTCAGTCCTCGGCGATCCTCCTGAATGCTTTAACTAGGGCTTATAGCCCGTATTTCTATCTCAGGTATCTTCATCGGAGCTCCACCGCTGCACAGTTTTCTTCGCCTTCGGTTGTTGCCCTCCAGCCGAGTTCTTCCTCGCTTCCACGCCCAGGTGACGCGGAAGACTCCTAGGAACATCTCTAGGCAGCCAATTGGAGCCATCAGCCATCCCTTCGATGCCAATCGCAAGCCCCAGCTGTTGAAGAGTGCACGTGGAAGAAGCGGGTGTCATTAGTCCCACATCGGCAATTCCTGAAGCCCGCACAGCGCATAAATTGAAAAAGTGCCATAGGCTAGTCGCCTTAGCACACACAGGGGGTGAAGTCCCAGCGTGCACGCGCATACGCATGCCCTCACCCACTCTCACGCCTCGTGGGTCTGGGCTCGGTCCGTTTAGCCGGATACCCGGGTTTGGTTTGGTCTGCTGGTTCTGAGAGAGGAAGAAAAGAAAAAGAGAGGAGAGGGGGGGTTGCTCTGCCACCCTCCTCTCAATACTTGTGAGATCTGAGAGAGGCCTTTGCCTTTGTTGGCGTGCTGAGCCCTATGCTGTGCCTTCTCTGGAGCTTAAGAAGGTAGAAGAAGAGAAGGAAGAGAAAAAGAGAAGAGAAAAAGAAGAAAAAAGAAGAGGAGCTGAAAAGAAGAAGAGAGAAAGAGAAGAAATAAGGAGCTGAAGAGGAAGAAGAAGAGGAGAAATACCTTGAGCAAGATAAGCCATGTGACCAGCTGA
Organism: Thalassia testudinum; assembly: GCA_037157565.1. Taxonomy (NCBI): domain Eukaryota; kingdom Viridiplantae; phylum Streptophyta; class Magnoliopsida; order Alismatales; family Hydrocharitaceae; genus Thalassia; species Thalassia testudinum. The sequence goes on from JAZHRO010000002.1 coordinate 97,488,524, forward strand.
GCAAACGTCTAAGCTTTCATTTGAAGTGCACTGTGCACTTATCATACGTGGAATTGAATTGCTTAATACTGTTGAAATATTTGAGATAATTGTTAGGGGTAATTGGTGATTCAAATCACCATTTTACCACATTCCTTTTGCATTATCTAACATTCACTTTCATTCATTTTTGCTTGGAATTCTTTTGATTATATATTTGCGTTGAATTGCAATCTTGAGAAGCATTTTTGCCAATTTCTCCTTGTATTTGACCTCGAACTTTCATTTGAGTAATAAATTCTATTTGTTTTTTGCGCTGATTTGATCTATACTAGACACATTGATTTTAAAACCCATTTCAGAGCGACTAACAGGAATAAGGGCCTCATAAACCACAGATTAGTCAAATGTTAAGTGCAGGAGAGGAGGCACAAATCCCGAGGCAACAGTAATGCAAGAACCCGCACTTCCCTCTCAGATTCCCTTTCTCAGAACCAAGTCAGACCTGGGTAACCGGGTAAGCAGATCTAGCCCAGGCCTTCGGGCATATTCACGGGAGAGGGCATATGAGCGAGCACGTGTATAACGCATGTGTTGGGGTGTGCATAGGGTCCTCACCCTGTGCTCTCAGAGGCGATAAGCAAATGGCACAAAATCCTTTTATTTCCTGTCGCAATCCTTTACGACCTCGATGTGGGACTAACCCACTGCCTCCTTTGCTTCCTGACCATCGCGAAACGCAGTTGTGTAAATCGCTCGTTGTAGCACGTTTTACAACGTCAATTTTAATAGAAGAATCTGACGTGAGTTCGAGTGTCGAACATGAGGCAAAGTATTGAATCCACTAATCATTTTCGTGTCACAAAAATATGTCAATTTGTTCACTTGCAAAATGAATAGAGAAAGAGATAGAGATAGAGAGAGAGAGAGAAAGCGAGTGGGAGATAGGGTTAGAAAATCACAATAACTTGTTGCAAAGACAAGATATCAAAAACATATTCAATTGATTATCAAATGTCATGTTCAACCAAATATATATGAATGCTTGAATATAAGGAATAACTACAACAATCAAAGGATTAAAACTAAATGTAAGGTGGTGGATGGTGTCGAGATAGCCATGATGGTGGAGGGACTTCTGTTACGACCCGATTCCCGAATCCCTACGAGACACGAGCGGATCCTCTAACAGCATACAGTCTTGCCCTAAACTAACCGCGAAACTGGCAGCGACAAACGAGTGCGTAGCGTCGAAATCGAAAAGCATGAAAATGAGTCTGTCGGAAACTGAAACCATACCTGCCACCACTGATCCTGAAGCTCTGGCATCCCTGTGTATCAGGGTGTTGATACTCCCCTTAGCCCTAGGTGCAGACGAAGCAGCCACACTCTGCATCGGACGGGTAGCTGCTGGCCAGTACCCTCCCCGTGACTGCTGTCCTCCTCCTCGCGCCTCGAAACCGCGGCATCCTGCTCGCCCTCCAGTGCTCGGCGCAGGAAGCATCTACTGACCTCTTGCCCTAGACAGGCAGTCCCTCCTGATCTGGCCCAGCTGGCCACACTGGTAGCAGAGGGGGACTCAACTCCCACCCTCAGTGGGTCCCTGCTGTCGGCTGGGCGGGGGTCCGGTGCTAGCAGCTGGCCCCTGTCGAGGGCCCCCAAAGGCCGCTGATGGCCCTGCAAAACGTGACCGCTCTCCTGCGGGCGCCACGTGTCTCCTCTCTCGTCGCCCTGTGAGAAGTCTGGCTGATAGGGCCTCTTCCGCCCACTGTCAGTATCTCGTGCAGACGGGTTGGTCTCTTCATTTGTCATAGCTGCCTCCACCACCCTTGAGAACGTAGGCAACTTCAGGGGTTTGACATACCCCCGAATCACAGGCCGGAGCCCCTTGGTGAACCTCCAAAGGCGCTCCTCCTTAGTGGCCACTGCTATCGCTGCGAAGCGAGACAGCTCTAGAAAACGTGTGCTGTACACGCTCACGGTCATTGTCCCCTGGCAGAGAGTGGAACTCCCGCCTCCACTGGTCCTACCAAGTCTGGGGAAAGTACTGCTCGCAGAAGAGGGTGACGAACTGGTCCCAAGTCGGCTCGTCCCTCTCCTGTCCCCTAACCGCCCTCCACCACCTGTGCACTGTGCTCTCCAGCTGGTACGTGGCAAAGGCCACGCAGCACTCCACCGGGGGGCGAAGGGTGTCGAAAACTTTCTTGATCTGCTCGAGCCAGTCCTCTGCCTCGGTCGGGTCCTCATCCCCCTTGAAGGAGGGGGGCTTCAGCTTCCGAAACTGTCCGAAAAGCTCAAACTGGCGCTGAAGTGGAGATGCTGGTGCACCTCCAGGTAAGGAAGCCTCGTGCTCGGAAGTGCCGGAGGAACGTGGGGGCGGTGGCGGCCCATCCCCTCCCCCGCGTCCAGCGCCAAGTCCGTCGCGTGGTCCCATAGAGGAATCCCCCTCCGCAGCTCCAGGGAGAGGCACTCGTGGCGGCGAGTGGAGCTCCTCTCGCACGATGTCCCGTATCAGCTGGACAAGGTCCTGGGCCTGAATGCCCGGGAGCAGTGGCTGGTCCACTGAGGCATCGACCTCAACACGCCCACCCCTCCGACCTCGTCCTCGGCCGCGCCTGCGACCCGCCTCGCTACCTCCTTGTTGAGGCATCTCCTGCAAGGAGACACGAACACGAAACAGAAAAAGACGTCAATAGGAATCGATATCAAGTGGAGAAGTCTAAGAACAGATGTCAAAAGATACGTTGTGGTGGCTACTCTAGTTACAGGCACGTGAATTGGTTATTTTCCAGCCAGTTAGTTCACTTCTCGGGATGACCTTGCTCTGATACCATCTTGTTACGACCCGATTCCCGAATCCCTACGAGACACGAGAATCGGACTGACTCGACTGATCCCAAGACCCAGTCGTTCAACGAGAAAGTAACCAAAAGAGCAGTAAAATAAATCACATTCACCATGTATATAATTAGCAGTAACAAAAGTATAGCAGTAAAGAAAAGAACTACTACAGTACACACCACCACAATAGTAAAGAAATAAACAGGTACATAAACATGATGCTTACAATAAAATGGTACAGTGGTAACAAAAAATACTCACTACAACAGAAGGAAAGGTACAGTGGGTACTACACAAGTAAAACTTCTGGGCTCTACTATGCCCAGCACCCTCTGCAGCCGCCGGCTTTGGCTGCTCAACACCTGGTCCTGAAAAGGTGACAAAGGTGATACGTCAGCGAAACGCTGAGTAGAGTGGCAACCAAAAGCTAAGAAAAACAGTAAGGTGGACAGTAGCTGTTATATTTTAATCTTTATTTTTCCATTTACTCATTATTGAATTATTCCTCAGATCTTTCTCCTGATCTCAAGTGTTCCTCGTGGGAACGATCTTGATTGCAGTCTTTTCCGAAAAGTAGAAGTAACACGTGCTGCTCTCCTGGTCGGGAGAGTCCCCCGTGGTGGTCCTACCCTCAGTCAGCCACCTCAAGGTCGCTGACAGACGTAACGGTGACTACGGCATACGCGATAAACACACGGGTAGCTACCCCACACTGGCACGCGGTCAGTCATTTTCGTTAACGGGTGCGCCCCAAAGCACAGCACGGAACCGGTATAGGGCAGAACCCTCTCAGTAACAGGGGTCCAGCCCCTCCACAATAACCAAACAGGGGTCTTGCCCCTTCACAGTCCGCGCACCCTCGCCTTACTACCCTGGTTTGTCCAGTGGGCCTAACAAGTCGGTGGAGGGCTAGCAGAACCCCGGGGCCCGTAGGGTGGCTAGTGCTCTCCCTACACTAGTAGCTCTCCTCGGTACTGTGTACGCAAGGGCCAAAAGTCGGTACAAAGTGGCTGGATTTAACCTTGGGTCCCTAAGGCAGCTAGCTCCGCTCTGCACTAAACAGGGGGACAGTCGCTCTCCTTGGTACTCCGTACTCAAGGGCCAACTCACTTTTCCAATTCTATTCCTTTCACCTCTCAGGAGTTCTACTCCTAATTCCCCGTAGGGTTCATGCTCATATTTCTTTAACTAAGCCAATTTAGGTTTCATCATTTCAGCTCTATTCTCATATAGCCCATGTTCTCAACAGTTAATATCCATTCATAAATAAGCAACTATTATCCAATTACAGGCAATTATCATTTTTCTTTCTACTTTTTCAAAACTGCAATTTGTATATCCACAACATTTGTTTCGGTGTTTTCTGTTCCTAGGATTCATGCCACACCCTAGGATCTTTCATTCAATCTAGTTTTTCAGTCCTAGGATTCATGCCATACCCTAGGATCTATCATTCAATCTAGTTTTCCAGTCCTAGGATTCATGCCATACCCTAGGATCTATCATTCAATCTAGTTTTCCAGTCCTAGGATTCATGCCATACCCTAGGATCTATCATTCAATCTAGCTTTCCAATCCTAGGGTTCATGCCATACCATAGAATCTATTAATTATATCACAAGTGCATAAATGTTAGTAAATATTTAAAGGGAGCCACTCTACTCGCAAAATCGGGAGTACTGGGGGCGTGATTGGCAAGCCCGCGTGCCTTTGCAACCCCCAGATCCGTAATGGAACGGGATCCTAACACAAGGATCAAATACAAGGAGCTACTCAGAATAGGATACAAATACTGTAAACAGGTAGAGGAACTAATTCTGAGAAGAACGAAACTTAAAACGTGGAAAACAGACTTCGAACGGATCTCAAACGGGTCAAAAATGACAAGTCTGCCCAAAATCAGACGTCTGGAACATCTTCCAGACATCTTAAACGATGGCTCAGGTCATACCTTGATACTGCGCGGTCCTTTAGATGTCCAGAAAACCGCTGAACCATCTGGACTTAGTTTTCAGACATCCGACTATCACTCCGGACGTCTGGAGACCCTCTCCGTCATTTGGTGCTGTGCCCAGACATCCGATCTGTGTGGGAGGGCATGTCCTTGCGCCTTCCCGAACGAGACCTGCACGCACACGCGACCGTCAACACGAAATGAGACCGAACCCTTTGGCGGAACGGCTGCATGGCCGTACATGCGAAAGAAAAAGGGAAGGAAAATATCGTACCTTTCAGACGTCTGGACCTTCCTCTAGATATCTCCCACGTCGTGTGGACGTAGGTTCAGACGTCTGATTCTGGGAAATTTTCTCAGAATCAGGACCTCCTCGCCCTCCGCCTACTGCGCACGGCCATGCCACGCCGCGCTCGCCTGCTGCCTGAGCTGCAGCAGCTCCTCCCTAGCGCCACGCTCCTGCTGCGCACCCGCCGGCTAGCCCTGGCTGCTCCGGGGAGCTCGCACCCTCTCGCTCTAACCCTTCTCCCTCTCGCTGCAACTCCACCCCGCGCACTCACGGCAGCAGCTGCTGCTGCCCTCGCCCGCTCACTCTCATGCTAACAGGAAGAAGAAGAAGGCGGTGGAGTGAGGGTGAGGGAGAGGAGAGGGGGAGTATTTGAAGGCTGTTGTGGGGAGAGAGAGAGAAAGAAGGTTGTGCCTGCAGGGAGGAAAGAAAGAGAAGAAAGGAGGGTGACGGTTCAGTCTGCGTGCGCATGCGCGCAGACGCGAACCCGTACATCGAAAAAATTAATTTCCAGACGTCTGGGAAGGCTTCCAGATGTCTGACCAGACGTCTGGACCAACTCCCAGATGTCTTAAATGGTGTTTGATGCCGGGGTCATAACAACTTCTGTTGGCGGCTCGGCATCTTCACAACCTTTCTTGGGACCTCTATGGAGTGCTGGAATTGCTTAGTTACAAATGGCAGGGGTAGGTCCCTTTTTATAGTTGAGGAGAGGGCTAAAATTCATCCTCAGGTCAATAACGACATTCAAAACATCGCTATAGACCCGCCGCAAGCGTCGCCCTAGCTCCCACCCTCGCGCCTTCAACACACGCACAACTACCATCTATGCGATTCGCATGTGTGCCACTTAAGCCATCCAATCCTTGATCGGAAGGCTAGGATCGCATCTCGCCCGCTGCCTCAGATCGTGCTTCATGTTCGTCGAATTGGGTGTGCTTGAGCAAGTGATCGTGCGCATTTCACGCGGAGGGCTGGATGGCACTCAATGCACCCATTTCTTGATCGTTCGATCACAATCAAATGGTCCAATTTGAATTGGCTCACCATGGAGGGCAAGGCAGGATTTGATCCCTCGCCACTTGCTTATGAGTGGCTTGCTTGCCCGCTGTGCTGCAAGCACAATTGGTCGCGAAGACGATGAGGTGCTGGAGTGGTGGCGACAGTTGAATGAAGATCGTACGGTGGTGAACATGTGATTAAGGATCAACTGAAGTGCGATGGAGAGAGGAAGCGGGTGCCACATGTTGCATTTGGGGTTGTTGATTAGTAGATCAACGATTAGAACTTCTCAGGCTTATTGTGGGAGCTACGGAGGTCGTATCGAGGTGATTTCGAGTCCATTGGACTCCGTTCGTCGATCCGGATCCATCTGTACAGTCCGATTGCTCATCTGAGACCTGTTTCAATATGGACTTGTACACTGATTAGCCCATAGTTGTGGGCTATTTAAGTATCTAAATGTCTAGACATTAAATTAATTTTAACATTTAGATAGCATACATTAGGATGTAAATAAATTTATTCATATTTTTAGCTTAAGTACGTAATTCATGCATTTAGAATTAACCTAGGGTTGCATACATTTAATTAGTTAATTAATTAGGTGAACTATTTTAATTAACATAGAAGTTAAGGAGTTATGTATAAATAACCCTAATTATTTTATTCGTTTATTCTTTTTCTCTTTTGCACTGGTAAATCCTCCAGCTCCGCCTCCTCCTGCGCATCACATTCATGCTACGGCGTTTTGAATTTCAAATTAGTGTGGCCGTGGCTACAAAAGGAGAAGGAAAAGCTGCCGTTGAGAGGAGGCCACCACCCTTTGTTCCTCACTGTGCTTAGAGGACCTTGCTCCTCTTCCATTCCATACCACCGACCTCACTGCGGCAGAACGACTCACCACCGTGGGTGTGTGGGGTGACAGCCCACACCGCCAAAGAGTCTCTGCAACTCCTCACCTCAGCCATCAACTCACACTAGCCTCTGTGCACCCACCTCCAGCACACCCACCTTCAGTGCACGCGCCATCTGCCACCACTCCATCAGACACCACCACGCGTCCTCACTTCATTTCCAGCCATCAGACCCTACCCACCGTGTGCAATCTGCCTGCGTGCATGCCAGTTGCTCAATGCACTTTCACCTTCACCACGTCTACGCGCCCTTGCAGCTTGCAGAGCGCCCTCCAGCAACACCTGCAACCTTCCAGCACCCCCCCCGGCTCCATCAGACCACGCCCAAGCCTCCTCACCTACACCAGAACCTCCAGCAGTGCTTGCAACCCACCGTGTGCTCTCACATCACCTCTAGTGCACACGCCAACACCGCGTGCCTTCATGCCCACGTGCCAACAGCCTGTGCTCCAGCACCCACGCCCGCGCACCCCTTGCGGCCTGCAGAGCCGTGCCTCCACGCGCCCACGCTCCTTCGCCCTCAGCATCCCCCACTCAGAACACTCTAGCACACCTGCGCCCACGCTCCAGTGCCTCCCTGCAGCACCTGCAGCCGGTGCTACCAGCACACCCACGTGCGCCAAAGCGGCCTACAGAGCGCCAGCACGCCCACGCGCCCACGCCTCTACGCGCCTGCAGCGAGCGTGGCCAGCAGCAGGCTCCTCCACCGCCGTCACCCCTTTCCTCCGGTAGGCTAGCTTCGGCCATCTCACGATGCACCACCGCCACCACCGCAAAGGCCTCACTTTAGCCGACCTCTTGTAGGAGTAGCTCCTCGAATGAGCCTCTCTCTCATGCGTAAGGAGAGAGGTAGAATCCTATGATTTTACTTTAATTAATAATTACATTTGAATGCCATTGCCATGAAAATGAATTTTGATTTATGATTATTTTATTGTGGTGAAATTGTGACTTCATACTCATGCTTTCTTATAATTGCGTGGCTTTTGTTATTCACATGTTCAACATTGGTTTTGGATTAAAATGAGAACAAATTTTCTCTGATGCATGTCAATTGGAAATTACATAGATCCATTACATATTTATTGAATATTTCAGTAAGGAAAAATTGCACATATACCCTTGCATTTTTGAGTTATTGTGTATCTTCTTTTCATTGCATTTCATGTCAGATTTGACTCATGATTTCGCACTTGATTGAACGAATACGAGAAAAATATTCGTGATTTTATTGCACCATTGCCTCCCTGTGGACACGACCGACTCTTCTGTGAGTGGTTTAATTTTAATTGTAATTGTTTTGTTAAGCGATTTTCCACCACTTTGTTACTAAAATGAAAAATCATCTTAATCACATTATTCGAAAGCGAAAATCATCTTATCATACACAAGGTCATTAAACATTGATTTTAGTCAACTTAAATGTAAAGAATACGTAATATGCATGCAATGCTCCCAAGTCTATTATAATATATCATTATTGCACATGTACCCTCGAAATTGACTCTAATTGATAATATTAACACAAATAATTATAGTCATCGTACTCCCATGCCCACCTTTTGCTAGTCCCTAGCAAGGTTTAACCTAAATGCTATTTATAAAATAGAATTAGGAATTGATTACTTGGGTAGAAGTTGCTTGTTAACATGAAGAAATTTCTACTAAGAACCTAACTTGCAGAGACTCAACAGTGCCTGGGTTACTTGCTAAAATGTAGATCGCTCGAGTCCTCACCTTATTCTATATAGAAGCAACTATATATATATATATATTTCCTTTTCATATTTTCTAATTTTTTGGATTTTTGGAGTTGAGGATTTCGGGATAACTTTTTACAGCTATCTAATCCACCCAAGACTCGAAAATGACTCTTAGTACTAAGCATCTTATTGTGAAAGTGATAGACTCACTCAATGGTAATTAAAACGGACTTCGATTTTCTATGCCCCTAGGTGACCCAAAAGAGAAAATGTTGCCTAAAAATGTATCTATCTGACCAGTAGCTTTCTCCCTACTTTTTATTTTTGTGGGGTCAACACAAGGGCGAACCTAATATATATCTCCCAGGATTATGCTACTTCCCCGCTTCTTCCTTAAGATTTTGAAATTCTTGTGCAGTGTATTGTTGGGTTCGTAGAGCACGTATTTGATCAGAGATGCATCATAGTACAGTTGCGAAATACGATTAACAAAAATAATTTCTAAGATAACGAGACTTAAATCCCTGTCGTTCATCTCTGGGAGGTGTTCTGGAAATGCAAATCCAAATTCGATCTCGCTTGCTCTATTCGTTCAAAATCGCATGTCAATTTGTACTAAATACGTATTGATACACGACATGCTATTATCAGAATATCAGAAATTGAAAGCATGCAACTTTAATCACACCAAAACATGATAATCAGGCACATGGTGATTTTCAACATATAAATATATATAAATATTTTCATTGAGGCATGATGGTGGTACAACACAGGTAGCAGAATGCTTGTACAGGAAAATTTAAATCTAGCTAGTAGAAAGCAACTGCATACATGAATCTATGGGGGGATTATGCATGCATCATTGGGGGAGAATATGAAGCTACACTACTAAGCAGTAAATAAAGCATTAAATCTATGAAGAATTATAATCTAGTCTAGCAGAACTAAGGGCATTCAGAGGTGGGCTCTGACGGCCTTTGAATAGGTGAGAAGAGAAAGAGGGGCGGCCAATGGTGCTTAGGCTGGCCCTTGGAGAGGTTGGAGAAGTTGATCCTAGTCTAAGCTTGGCGTGGAGGTGGTGGCATCATGGTGGAGCTCGTGAACATGGAGGTGGAGGTGGTGATGGCTTATGGAAGGTGGAGGAGCTATGCTAAAAGACCAAGATGGACCAAATGGCCACCCCTTAGGTCTTTTTATAGACCTAAGGAAAGCTCTCTAGAGAGTTAAGGAATTCTCTAGAGAGGCCTATGGTGGGAGCTCGTGGGAGAGTGAGAGAGAGGATGGATGGTGGTTTTTATATCCACATTTGGTGGATCTAAAAATTGAATGCATCTTGGTTGCTATTTTTAGCAACCAAGACAACAACACATGGTAGAGAGTTATAGGGAACTCTAGGCTAGTATTTTCATGTAGATGGTGTGTGTGTGTGTGTGTGGGTTAAAACCTAGGTGGCTACGTTGATTAGGTTAGGTTCTAGTGGGTTTAAGTCAATGTAGGTCTCAAATTAGGGTTGTAAACCCTAATTCATAAAAGTAAAATGCAATTAAACTTGATACAAGTTTAATTGGATGTGTGAAACCCTAATTGAGAGTAAAACAACTCAATTAAGTTAGGCATAGGTCAATTGGACTCTCACTGAATCAAATTGGAATGTGTATGCTGAGATCAGGGCTCAATTAGACTCAATGAGTTCAATTGAATAGGTTGATGGAATTGACTAAGATTAAAATCAATTAGGTTTAGTGAGGACCTAATTAGGTCCCTAGGGGGGTCTAGAGGTGATATACTAGGGTTGGGGCACCTTAATTTAGATTCCTCAGGGGTTAGAATTGGGTTTAGGGAGCTAGAGATCTAAGATCCAGGCTTGAATCTCAAAATAGGGTCTGGAGGGCAATTCTGGACGTCTAATAAAGTTATCAGACGCCTTATAATGAAAGATTAGAAGTCCAGACATATTGTCTGGACGTCCAATCAGAGTTAGGAGGGATTCTAGGTTCTATCTTAGGTATTCTGTAGAAATTGGACGTCTGACCAAGTGTCTGGACATCCAATAACACTGCAGAAGTGGGTTTAAGGTGTGCGAGAGTTGGCTAAGGGTTCTGGACATCCTATAACTCATTTGGACATCCAGATAGAGGCTGGAATTTAGATTTTAAGGTTTCCTAGGGTGCGGTGACCTAATCTAAGGCTGGCTAAGGCTTGGGGAAGCTTCTAGGCTATCCTAGGGCTAGGATGGACCTAAGTTCTTCACAATTTGTTGCTTTGTTCCTACTTAATAGAATAGCATACCTTAACTCCCTTATATTATTATCTACTACATCTAATCTAGGTCTTCTGCTCCAGCTCTACTGCAACGCCAGTTATTCTTTATTCTTCAGATCCAGCTTTAAATCCAGCTTCAGATTTAGTTTCTGATTAGTTTATTACCTGCAATTGACATAATGCACCCAATCAGTACATTATAGCATTATTTTATGCATAGCTAAAAGAAAGCATTAAAGGTACTAGTAATGTTTATGCATGCATGAATTACCCTAACTTATGCTAAATCATAACCTAATTTATGTCAATTAAGACCTATGATTGCTGCGCAATCATACCCCCATGCCTAAATCTTGCTAGTCCCTAGCAAATGCGAAATTAAATTATTCACAGAAGGGTCCCTAAGGGATTGATTATTTTATCAAGTGTATGCCTAGAGATTTTTCTCCTTTTTGTTTTCATCCTATGCTCTAGAAATCCAGACAATCATAAAAGTATAGCTATGTAGCTTTTGCAATGGATTCGAGTGAAAAACTAATTCACCTCTAAAGCCTGTACTTGACCCGTAGTAAAAATTCTAGTGAGATAAGCTGACTTCTTCCCTCGGAGCATTCAAGATATTCTATAAATTCCACCCGACTTTAAGCTTAGGTAGAGAATCATAGAGGGAAAAGATTATATATTTGGTGGCTCACTCTCGACTAGTTCTACATAGAGATTAGTACTATGGAATCTAGATTCCCAAATTATTAAGTAACTCAACTCAGAGAAAGATGAGAAAAATTATGCTCTCTTTTGGTTCCTTTGTATTCATTCTCTCTTTTTCTTTTTCTTTTCATTTCTTTCTTTTTCTTAAAGCTCACAATCTCACCAGATTCACACATATGACCTGTATTTGGTGGTCTCACTTGACATTAACACTTTAAATAAGTTCCCATAACTCTAACACTAAGTCAAAATTTCTCAGCCAATATTCAGGCAGTCAAAAACACTAGAAAGGTGTGTTAAGGCCATATTTGGTGGATCTCAAATTTATTTGGTGATATTGCCTCAATGCAACTGAAATAAACACTAAATATTCACTTTTTTTTTCTTTGCTTTCTCTTTTTCAATTTTTCTTTTTTTTCATCATTTTTTTCTTTTTTTATGTAATTTATTTTTTTCAACACAACACAAGTAGCACACATCCATGAACTTTATTGAGGAGGCATTATTAAGGATTGGTGGTACTCAAAAAACATTGGGTGACTTATTTAGTGGAAGTGCCTGCTTAAGGCATCGGAAGAGACGTGTAGGATAGTGTATTTCTGACCTTGATATCAATACCCTCCTTCAGCCGAGGATTCCGTGAAGAATGGTCGTAACCATCCACCTTAGCCCTAGTTTTATGAAAACTTGTTCTCCGCGTAATTACCTTATTTGGTGGCTCTCAAAATTTCTCACAAAAATGTATACGCAGGAACCAAGAGCAAAAACTATGCCTAATCTTTGAGTATCATGACCTAATTATCTAGGATTCCAGATTCCTTGCACTAATCTTAGAGCACCAGTGCACTCTACTCTCATCTTACACTAATCTTAGAGCACCACTAATCTTTGGTGGATTTTTGGAAGAAAATCTTCCTAACTCCAAAAACACTGTGTACGGGTTCAGGCGAAGAAGCACTGCTTCTTCTCGACAGACTAAAGACGTTTATCAGCCTTCACCATGAATTCATTGCAAATTCTACGTGTGTGTGAACAATTGTACTGGATTCCAGATTACAGGAATCAACTAGAGGATAAAATCCCTAATGCATTCTCTTAATGAGATAATCTTATTCATGGATGCACTATGTATATATGCTATAAACAAGTAACCTCTTATATTTGTACTTCATGAAATTTCCCTTTCGGTTACATTCAGCTTAACCCTAAATTTAGAACAAGAGGTGAGCGGGTGAGTCGAAAGTGGCTATTGCAGACGATTTTTAGCTCCAATGTGAGCCTTGGAGGTGGAGTCGATTGTTCTTTTATTTAGGGTCCTAAAGTATGTTTGACATGCAGCTCCAGGGTTTTCCTAAATGTTGGCATAAAAATTTTCAGTTTTGTCGTATCTACCCCCCTATGCCTAAGTTCTTGCATGTCCTCATGCATGAATATAAAAGAAAATAAATACAGCAGTGAGTAAATGGGTAGAGATCACCTGGAATTGCTCTTGAAATTTTAACATCCAGCATCGGCCAAACTGACAGTATGCAATATGCAAGAGAAATATGCTTAAAAGAAAAATATGCTATGTATAAAAATGGTTATGTATAGATGATAGTAGAATGTGGGATATGCTATCTATACGTGCTAAGTTTAATGCCTCCAGCTGGGCGAGAACTTACTCAGATATCCTTGATAAGATGAATGAGTTCGTCAGCCAGAGGAGGTTCCTGGGCCGTGAATGGCTTGAGGCGTTGGCCATTTACCATAGATACATACCCAGATTTTGGGTCCCTGATTTGGATCACCCCATTAGGATATGGGTGAATCACAACATATGGGCCAGTCCACTTGGACTTGAGCTTCCCTGAAAAAAGTTTCAGTTGCGAATCAAACAACCAAACTTGCTGGTTGGGCATGAATGCTTTCCTCCGGGTGTGGCTGTCATGAAAGGCCATGGTCGTGTCCTTCTATATCAATGCATTCTTAAAGGCCTCTCGTCGGATTTCTTCTAATTCGTTGAGCTGGAGCTTCCGTTCTTGACCTCCTGCATCGAGGTCAAGGTTACATTTTCGCACCGCCCAAAAGGCACAGTGCTCCATATCTATAGGAAGGTGACAGGCATTGCCATATACCATACGATATGGTGACATTCCGAGTGGGGCCTTGTACATGGTTCGATTCGCCTAGAGTGCATCAACTAATTTATCGGATCAGTCCTTCCTGTCTGGTCTAACCGTCTTCTAGAGAATCAGCTTGATCTGACGGTTAGATACTTCAGCCTGTCCATTGGTCTGCAGGTGATACGGGGTGTCTATACAGTGATGTACCCCGTATTTCTTTAATAATGACCTGAAGTGGGCATGGATGAAGTGGCTTTCCCTGTCGCTAATCAGAGCACGGGGTATTCCGAATCTCGCAAAGATGTATTCCCATACGAAAGAAATGACGGTCTTATGATCAGCCTGTCTTGCCGGGATGGCCTCGACCCACTTCGAGACATAGTCAACAACTAGTAATATGTACTCGAAGCCATGCAAGTTCGGAAAAAGGGCCCATAAAATCGATGCCCCAGACGTCAAACACTTCTACAACCATGATGGGTTGGAGTGACATTATGTCTCTCCTGGTCATAGAACTGATCGACCGGCATCGTTTACAGTGCTGGGCGTATTTGTGTTTATCTCTGAAAATAGTTGGCCAGAAAAATCCTGACTGCAAAATTTTTGCAGCGGTTCTCCGTCCCGAGAAATGACCACCACAAGCATCTTTGTGGCAAAAGGATAACACACTGGGGATCTTAGAATTTGGGATGCATCTTCGAATAATTTGATCTGCTCCAATGCGGAAGAGCAGTGGGTCATCCTAGAGGTAGAATTTGGCCTTCGCAGTAAATTTGAGTTTCTCGTCCTTGGATAGGTTCGCGGGAATCTTGCCTGCGGCAAGATAGTTTGCGATATCCACGTACCAGGGGAACTTAATAGAGTGAATTGCCTAAAGGGATTCATCCGGAAATTGGTCATGGATAGGCAAGGAATAAGGAATGTGGGCTGGGTCTAGTCTGGATAGGTAATTCGCCACAACATTTTGCTTTTCGGCTTTATCACGGATTTCAAAATCAAATTCTTGCAATAGAAGGATCCATCTGATGAGCTGGGGTTTGGCATCCTTCTTTGCCAATAAATGCTAGAGGGCAGAGTGGTCAGTGAAGATGATAACTTTGGACCCTAATAGATAAGATCTGAATTTCTCCAACTTGAATACTACTGCTGGCAGTTCTTTTTCGGTGACAGTATAAATGAGCTGAGCCTCATTCAGCGTCTTGCTAGTATAGTATATGACAAAAGGTTGTTTCTCCCAACGCTGGCCTAAAACAGCATCGACGGTGAAATCATAAGCGTCGCACATCATCTCGAAATCAAGTGACCAGTCGGGTGGTTGGAGAATTGGGGAATCAGAGACAGTGCTTCGTAAAGCCTCGAAGGTGCTGAGACACAAGGTGTCGAATTTGAATGGGACATCGGCAACAAGGAGATTCATCAAAGGTTGCGTAATTTTCTAGAAATTACGTATAAATCTCCGATAGAAGCCGACGTGACCCAAGAATGATCTAATCTGCTTGACCGAGCTAGGTAGCAGTAAGTGGGAAATAATCTCAGATTTAGCTCAATTGACCTCGAGTCCATTTTTAGAGATCCTGTGCCCTAGTACTATGCCATCCCTCATCATGAAATGACTTTCCTCCCAGGATAGTACTAAGTTTACCTCAATACATGGTTTCAAGATATTGGTGAGGTTATCAAGACAAGATGCGAAATCATCTCCGAAAATGGAGAAGTCATCCATGAACACCTCAACATAGTCCCCAATCATGTCAGAGAAGATGGTCATCATACAACACTGAATTGTTGCTGGTGCGTTGCAGAGGCCAAAGGGCATCCGCT
Organism: Thalassia testudinum; assembly: GCA_037157565.1. Taxonomy (NCBI): domain Eukaryota; kingdom Viridiplantae; phylum Streptophyta; class Magnoliopsida; order Alismatales; family Hydrocharitaceae; genus Thalassia; species Thalassia testudinum. Next base: position 97,504,102 of record JAZHRO010000002.1, read on the forward strand.
TGAAAGTGAATGTTTCAAAGGGGCATGTGAATGTGGTCTTGTCTTGATCTTCCGGGCTAATCGCTACTTGATTATACTTGGAGCATCCATCCAAAAAGCAAAAGAAACTACATCCGGCTAACCATTCCAAGATCTGATCAATGAAAGGAAAAGGAAAGTGATCCTTCTATGTAGCCAAGTTCAGTTTCTTATAGTCAATGCAGACCCGCCATGATGTCGCAGTGTGGGTTGGAATGGATTCGCCTTGATCATTTTTCACTACAGTGAGTCTTGCTTTCATGGGTACTATTTGGATCGGACTCACCCATTGGCTGTCAAAGATTGGGTATACAATACCTGCATCCAGCCATTTGATGATCTCCTTCTTAACAACCTCTAGCATATTCGGGTTTAGCCGTCTTTGAGGTTGTCTTGAAGGTTTCACCCCCTCATCCGTGTAAATGTGATGGGTGCAATATAAGGGGCGAATACCGTGAAGATTAGCAATGCTCCACCCTATAGCAACCCTATGGTCTTATAAAATTGAAATCAGTTGATGCTCCTATTCTTGGGCTAAGTGAGCACTAATAATGACCGAGTATGTCTCACTTTCACCCAAGAACACATACTTAAGTGAGTCAGGTAAGGGCTTCAATTCAAGCACGGGTGGATCATAGTCAGAAATGGGAATAGGAGGAGCAGACTCGAAGGTGGGAATTTGATGATCTGGATGCGTGTGAATTCCTGTTGATTTGTTACCTATGAGATAATCAGTTGTGACTGCGTTAATGGGAAACCCGTTAGCTGTGGTCACATCTTCCTATAACGACAGGGGAGATCTAGTAGTGTACGGATCATGATAGCTAGATTCAGGTGTGCTGTGGTCAGAAACACACCCTAAACAATCAGATCCTCAGGGAGATATGTGCAGTGCAGTGGTCTTAGTCTCGTGTGGATCGAGATCCAAGAATCCTAATAGTGCAGACGAATGAGGCATTGGGTCGTCATAAAGGAGCCCAATGTTACCATAGTATGCCGAATCTTCGTCTTCACCATCCTCCTCTATACGATCATAGCCAAAATTCCTTGATGCCCTGAATATGTCAAGTAGAAGTCGCTCATTATCTAGGGCTATCTCCATACACCCGAATGCACAATCAATGTTTGCTTGGGCTGTCGCTAGAAACGAGCGATCCAAAATGATTGGTGCATCTTGGAGATTAGGGAGAACCTCCATATCGAGAACGAAAAAGTCTATGAGAAAGCAGAATCCACGGACTTTTACGATCACGTTCTCAACCATCCCCCTCGGTGTTTTTACTGATCTATCAGCCAATTGAATCGTGACCGAGGTTGGCTTTAACTCCCCAAATCGAAATCGATCAAATATGGCAGTGGGAGTTAGGTAAATGGGCAAACCCAGATCTAGAAGGGCCCGATCAAATGGAGAATCTTGCAAGAAGTAGGATATGAGTGGGGTACCAGGGTCTTTCTTTTTCGGTGGTAAGTCGGCTAGAATCATGGCACTAGCCTTTTTTGGCAATACCGCCTATCGTCCAATTCTAGGTTGTCGCTTTAGGGTACAATAGTCCTTGAAGAACCTAGCGACAGTGGGGATATGATCAATTGCTTGAGGAGAGGGACTTGAATATGTACTTCCTTGAACATTGACTTCAGGTCCTCAAAATTTCGTGTCCTCACGTACTACATTTCGCATTGGAGCCTCGGGAAAAGGGACGGGAATCTTAGGGTAAAGTGGCCTCTTACCCTTATCTACCATAGGTGGCTCCTGAGATGAAGGAGTCGAACCCACCTGCGGCAAAGGGTGAGAAAAATCAGGACCTGCCTGCCTATGTGGTGGGTCGAATGTCTTCCTTCCACTCCTCAATGAGACAGCATTTGCATCGGCTTGTTGTCCGTGAGGTGGTGGGGGAGCGGAAGGGGCAGAGTATGCGGGGTTCTGCATCAAAGGCGGCTGGCCTTGAGCATAACCAGGTGGTGTAGGAGGCGCCTGTAATATGGCGTGTACTTGTCCCTATGGTGTCTGAAACCTAGGCGAGTGCCTTGGTTCTACACATACCGAGGGTTCGGGACAGGTTGGGAGGGAAAGGCTCTTTGAGTCCTATACTCCTGCAACAGCTAGTTTTGCGTGTTTTGTATAGTCCGTATCTGGTCAGCCATCACCTTCATTATGTGCAAGCTATCCTACATAGACTTCCTCATCGATTCTTGCAGCTCCTCTTTCAGTGCCTCCAGAGGGTTAACCCACTTTAGAGGGTGACTGGCAGCTTGGTACAATGGCTGGTATATAGAACGGGGTTGCTGCTATTGAGACGGAATGGCTGTTGCCTAGGGTATTTTTTTGCGCATTCCCGTATTGCCTGGTCTGATAGTGTAGGTCTTGATGTGGTCTCTGTGAGTTACCAGACCAGGAGAAGTTCGGATGCTAGCACCAACCAGGGTTATACATCTCTGAGTACGGGTTATTACACCCGTATCCTTGAATAGCACTAACATCTTCGTAGGCCGAAGACGTCTGAGACGTATATCCATCAAGGGGATATGTATTATAGTCAGCGGGTGGTGCGTAACCTGGTCATATGGTGCCAGATCGGGATTGTTTACAAGTTCCTGATATGCAGGATCTCATAAATAAGGAGAGGATGCATCCCAAGTGAGTAGGTTAACTCGAGCAGGAGGGGCTCGGGGTGCATAGGAGGGTCTTGGAACAGTAGAGTTCAGGTCAAATTGACCCTGACTAATTTGGTCAATCTTTTTTTCGAACAGGTTCATTCTATCTAGCTGCTTGACGATGATATCCATGTCGGCTCGAATAGACTCAATGTGAGCCTCATGGACACAACCTGCTGCTAACCAGGCCACTGGAACTGGTTCATGGACGTGGCATTCATCGAGTTCTCCACCAAAGATTCGAACAACTCAAATGCGTTATTCTCGTCTTTCGCAAGGAAATTCTCGCCACTAGATGCATCAGCAAGATACCGGTGTGTGTCATCCAGCCCATGGTAAAAGATCTGAGCTAGGTGTCATCTGGATACACCATGGTGTGGGCATTTCCGAAGAATGTCGTCAAATCAATCCCAGGCATCATGCAACTTCTCCCCAGCTCCTTGGGAGAAAGTTGTGATCACACGCTTCATCGCGTTCGTTCGACCGATCGGGAAGAACTTTTGTAGGAATTTACGTAGTAATTCTGACCAAGTTCCAATTGGCTTCTCGATGGTCTTGAACCAGTACGAAGCTTTGTCCCTCGGAGAAAATGGGAAAAGCTTCATCAGAACAATCCCATGATCAACATTCCTGGGTCGAACTGTTTCTGCAAGTCGACTTAGGTTCTCTAAGTGCTAGAATGGATCTTCGTTTGAGTTTCCATAGAAATGACTATTGATCAAACTAATCACATTAGGTTTGAGCTCAAACACATCTCTGCCTACGGGGATTCGGACTAAGGGTGCGACGATCGGTGCAACTAGATCATAGAAATCCTGAAGTTGTTCTCCTCGCGGTGGATGCTGCATTCTGTCAAGCGTTGTCAAGATATGGTCCAAGCTCTACTGATGCCGCTCCTCTAATTCAACAATTCGGGCCTCCAGACGAGCCATCGGGTCCAGATTACCTACATCCTGACTAGGTCTAGGTCCAGGTCCAGGATTAGGGTTAGCCATCTCGGCTAAGGGAGTAGAAGAAGTGGGGGGAGAAGAGGGTCCTGGCAAGGTGACTCGCCTCCTTGGGAGAAACTCCCAAGGTCCAACCAGTCGAGGTCTAAGTGAGCTCCTTGCATACACCACCCAACCCTTAGGTTGGTGTAGCTAAGCCAGACAAGGCTAAGGCCCTGTCAATCAGATGGTCCTTATGATCGAATGACCAGAATTTTCATTTTAAGTTCGAATTCCTGAAGAGAAATTCATTGTGCAACCGTTACCCTCGAGCCGCAGTCATTTGACACTGCCCCGCAGACTTAGTCACCAGGTTTGGCAAGAGAGGTTGAAGTCATCCAGTAGTACGACAATGAATTCGGGTTTGCTTACATGTTTTAAAATTAATTTCAACCTGTTTTTCTTTAGTTGGGGTTTGTGGTGAGTGGCCCACAAGGTGACCAAGCTCACCGGCTAAACACTAGACTTGACTAAGTCTAGGTTAACCCAAATGTGGTCTCTAGAATGTAACCCTAAAGGTATAACCTAGGATTCATGTAATTCTAGGTTTTTTTTTTCCTTTTCAGCAGATCACGAAATAAAAGTACTTCTCTAGCGAAAATTGGAACCTAAAGAAGTTAAAATTTGACAAGTACATTCCTTTTTCAATTGTCTTTTCAGAAATATATATATTTTTTAATTTTTTCTATTTCAACCAAATTTCTAGAGAATTTTAAATGTCAGGGGGTCAGATCTAGAATTTTGACCCTTTATTGATTTTCTTCTTTGAAATAGTATCAAATGACCTTAAAAAATTTGGGAAAATATGAAATTAAAGCCATTAAGATTATCTTTCAAATCCCACCATTTTTAGTCAAAACAGATTTGCAGATTGCTTAAAATTGCTTTTTTAATTTTGAAAATTTTCAAATTTGGGTTTGTCTGACCCCTTTGCACTTCGCAAATTTTTAAAACTTTTGTACTTAGAATTTTTTCAAATGAACGATGTCGTCTGAAAGGTGGTTTAAAAATGAAGGTCTAGCCCAAATCTTAGAATTTTTTGCTCATTAATTTTTTGGCAATTGAATATTTAAATCAAAATTTGAAGCCTGGCCGAAAATCAGAGGGTGGTGGGGAAGCTTTTGAAAAGGTGTTTGAATTTGAAATTCAAACTTTACACCAAACTCATTTTTTTTTAAGAAATATTTTTTTTTCAAAAGATTTTCAAATTTTCTTTTTTTTCTTATTTTTTTTCAGAATTAACTAATCCTAGGATTCAAAGAAGGAAACCTATTCTAATTACCTTTTTGTTATTTTTTTTTCACGAAAATAAATAGGCTTTTTTTTTCAAATGAAATTGCTAGAAGGAAATCTAACCTAAGGTTCAAATCAAACCTAGACTAAGAAATATATGATGTGCACCTGGTATTTTTTTTCCGCGCTCGTATGCGTAGATCCCGTTTTTCCCCATTTTCCTGCACATCAAAAGACAAACAGAGGGAGATTTGTTAATGATAATTCTAGAGATCGAAATAAAAAATGACGTTGCCTCCACAGCAACGGTGCCATTTGTTGGGTTCGTAGAGTGCATATTTGATCAAAAATGCGTCATAGTACAGTTGCGAAATACGATCAACAAAAAAAATTTCTAAGATAATGAGGCTTGAGTCCCAGTCGTTCATCTCTGGGAGGCATTTTGGAAATGCAAATTCAAATTCGATCTCGTTCGCTCTACTCGTTCAAAATCACATGTTGATTTGTACTAAATACGTATTAATACATAACATGCTGTTACCAGAATATCAGAAATTGAAAGCATGCAACTTTAATCACACCAAAAGATGATAATCAGACACATGGTGATTTTCAACATATAAATATATAAATATTTTCATTGAGGCATGATGGTGGTTACAGCATAGGTAGCAGAATGCTTGTAGAGGGAAATTTAAATCTAGCTAACAGAAAATGACTACATACATGAATCCATGGGGGGGATTATGCATGCATCATTGGGGGAGAATATGAAGCTACACTACTAAGCAGTAAATAAAGTATTAAATCTATGAAGAACTATAATCTAGTCTAGCAGAACTAAGGGCATTTAGAGGTGAGCTCCGATGGCCTTTGAATGGGTGAGAAGAGAAAGAGGGGCGACCAATAGTGCTTAGGCCGGCCCTTGGAGAGGTTGGAGAAGTTGATCCTGGTCTAGGCTTGGCGTGGAGGTGGTAGCATCATAGTGGAGCTTGTGAACATGGAGGTGGAGGTGGTGATGGCATATGGAAGGTAGAGCTATGCTAAAAGACCAAGATGGACCAAATGGCCACCCCTTAGGTCTTTTTATAGACCTAAGGAAAGCTCTCTAGAGAGTTAAGGAATTCTCTAGAGAGGCCTATGGTGGGAGCTCGTGGGAGAGTAAGAGAGAGGATGGATAGTGGTTTTTAAATCCACATTTAGTGGATCTAAAAATTGAATGCGTCTTGGTTGCTATTTTTAGCAACCAAGGCAACAACACATGGTAGAGAGTTATAGAGAACTCTAGGCTAGGTATTTTCATATAGATGATGTGTATGAGTCGAAACCTAGGTGGCTAGGTTGATTAGGTTAGGTTCTAGTGGGTTTAAGTCAATTCATTAAGGTAAAATGCAATTAAACTTGACACAAGTTTAATTGGATGTGTGAAACCCTAATTGAGAGTAAAACAACTCAATTAAGTTAGGTATAGGCCAATTGGACTCTCACTGAATCCAATTGGACTCAATGAGTCCAATTGAATAGGCCGATGGAATTGACTAAGATTAAAGTCAATTAGGTTTAGTGAGGACCTAATTAGGTCCTTAGGGAGGTCTAGAGGTGATGTACTAGAGTTAGGGCACCTTAATTTTGGTTCCTAAGGGGTTAGAATTAGGTTTAGGGAGCTAGAGATCCAAGATCAAAGCTTGAATCTCAAAACAGGGTCTGGAGGGCAGCTCTGGACGTCCAATAAAGTTATCAAACATCTTATAATGAAAAATCAGAAGTCCATACTTATTGTCTTGACGTCCAATCAGATTCAGGGGGGATTCTAGGTTCTGTCTTGGGTATTCTGCAGAAATTGGACGTTTGTCCAAGTGTCTAGATGTTCGATAACATTGTAGCAGTGGGTTTAAGATGTGCGGGAGTTGGCCAAGGGTTCTGGACATCCTATAACTCATCTGGACGTCCATATAGAGGCTAGAATTAGGGTTTTAAGGTTTTCTAGGGTGAGGTGACCTAATCTTAGGGTGGCTAAAACTTGGGGAAGCTTATAGGTTGTCCTAGGGCTAGGATGGGCCTAAGTTCTTCATAATTTATTGCTTTATTCCTACTTAATATAATAGCTTACCTTAACTCCCTTACATTATTATCTACTACATCTAATCTTGGTCTTCCGCTCCAGCTCTATTGCAACACCAGTTATTCTTTATTCTTTAGATGTAGCTTTAGATCCAACTTCAAATATAGCTTCTAATTAGCTTACTTCCTGCAATTGACATAATGTACCTAATCATTACATTATGGCATTATTTTATGCATAACTAAAAGAAAGCAGTAAAGGTGCTAGTAATGCTTATGCATGCATGAATTACCCTAACTTATGTTAAGTCCTAGCCTAATTTAGGTCAATTAAGACCTATGATTGCTACGCAATCATGTATGAATTAGGATCTGGACGACTGGCCAATGGGTTGTTACCCACGACAACTTGCCAGCCATATTCGTGCAGTGAAGTGTAGCTTATGTGTTTTTTTTTCTATTCTCCTTTTCTATTTTCCTATTTCTTTTTTTTCTTTTAAGTTGGTGGCTTTCTTGACCTAAGATTTACCTAAAGGCAGTAGTAAAAGAGAATGATCCTATGGCTGGCTCTGGACAACCGGCAAATGGATTGTTACCCACGACAACTTGCTAGCCATACCACCCTAGAAGGTTCATTAGCTATCCAATTTCCATTAGAACCACCGATGAGTGAGTCAGTGCAAAACGTGTGTAGATGCTTAGACTAAACATCCTCCTAGATCAGAGAGCAGGTTGATAAGTCATATACTTATCACTCTACTTTATTGACCAGATTAATATACATTATGGTGGCGAGGACTCGAGACCAAGTCCACATTTTAATGAACACCCAGACTGATTAAGTTCGAAGACCTGAAGAGTCTACGCGTTGAGGTCCCTAACATATCATTTCCTAAAGTTGACAAGCTTCTAATACCTAAGTTTTCTTTTCCTAATTTTTTTTTAAATAAAAAGAAGATAATTCAAGCTGACAATATGTACTCAGAACATACAAATTACCACCCCCCCATGCCTAAGTTGGACAATATTCTCATTGGAAAATAAATGTATGCAAAGGAGTGAGGAAAGAAATTACCTGGGTTTCAACAGCTAATCTGGTCAACTTGAATCCTCTGGGTTGCCTCCTAGGAAACTCTGAGTTTATTGCCACATGCTAAGCTTAGTACCTTTAGCTAGGTGAAGACTTAATCAGGTGGCTCAATACTTGCAGAAGATAGGGTTATCAAAACTAATATGAAAATGTGGTCGTCTGCTCCAAGAATCATTGGTTCACAACTGCGGACTAGCTGATGGTGTATCCCTACACCAAAGAGCCTCTCTAGAGCAAACTGTGGAATAGGGACAAAGAATGGAGGGTAATCGGAATGCGAGTCATGATGCCAATTATGTTCATTGATTATGTTCCAAAGTTCAATGAGAGGTTGCTGAGGAAGTGGGTTAATATGAAAATCAACATGCAAGTCAGCAATAGAGTCTAGATCATAGGGTTCTTCATAATTAATATCGACAATCATGCTCTCCCTAGGCCCTGTATTATATGAGGGTACATGTGAGATTTGCAGCTTTGTAAAGAGGCCACTAAATCCTCATCAGAAATCATCCTGTCCTCATCGGTACTAATCTCATATTCATCAGAATCTATCTCAGTCTTTGACATCCATTAGATTGACTAGGATTATGAGTAAATCCCTAATTCATTCTACTCAATATTTAACCCTCATATGTATCAGACTCTTCATCACTAGGTGGCATTTCCGTTTCCCTACTTAAATCTTCAAAGGTATCCCCCAATAATTGAAAATTAGAGTCAAGATGAAAGAATGCAAACTCAAGGTTTCCTTCATCACCTTGGTAGGTGGGAGGAGAAAAATGTGACTCATGAGATGTCAGAGTGAAAATGGATTCGCTTCTCAGAGGATGTGACTTGGGCTGAGCAATCGTGTCAACTTCAGATTTATCAAGGCCATGTGATTATCATAATCCTTAGGAAAAATCATCTCTGTACTGCCCAAGTGTGCCTAACTAGAGATGTCCAAGTCAATAATCTCATGGTATCCAACCTGCCTTTGCTCAAATTCCCCCATATTATTTGGGACATCCAAATCTTAATTGTCCTAGGAATCCTTTCCTTGAAAAGGCTTATGACTGATTGGATGCTCAGAATGAAAGTTTTGCATTTCAGGGCTTCCCACGTAAGTGGATTTCCTTAATTCCAGTGGGTGCTTCCCAAGATTGGTAATCAATGTTGGAGGTATTAACCTTTTTCTCATCACTTTCATAAATAGGGCAGTTTAAAGCTGGTTGAGTTTGGTAGTCCTCTAAGGAATTCACTATCAAGCATTCTTCAACCAGGGTATCCACGGGATCGCATTCATCGACCCAACCGCATTTGAAAGACTTGGTTGCCTTGAAGATTTTCAATTGCATTTTCTTATCTCCAAAGGCAATTTCCATACATCTCGTGTCGCAGTCAATGTTAGCCTTGGCCGTAGCTAAAAAGGGTCTGCCTAGGATGATGGGCGTGCTTTGTGATTGTTCAGGGACTTCCATGTCAGGGACTAAGAAGTCAACCAGGAAGTAGAAGTCTTTAACCCAAACAATTACATCCTTGACTACCCCTTTCGGGGTTTTCACAGATTGGTTAGCTAGTTGGATAGTCACAAATGTAGGCTTTAGTTCTCCAAATCCAAATTGGTGATAAAGGGTAGTTGGGATTAAGCTAATTGAAGCACCTAAGTCCAGGAGTGCTCTGTCAAAAGTCATGTCACCAATATTACATGATATCAGAGGCACTTCAAGGTCAGTTCTTTTAGGAGGTAGGCTACTCAATATCACTAAATTAGCTTTTTCTGAGAGCACTACCTTCCTAGGTGCTTGGGTTCTTGGCTTACGCTTGGGTGTGCAAACATCCTTCAAAAGCTTTACGTAAGCTGAGATATGCTTGATCACATTGAGGAGAGGTATATTGATCTGAACTTGCTTGAAAATTTCTAACAACTCCTCGTTCTCAGCCACATTTTTCTTCTTTACTTTGTCCAAGGCTTCAGGGTATGAGATTTGGGTTTGAACTGGGTCAAGCTCCTGATCCTTGGGTTCCTCCCGCTCGTCCTCAAAATCAAGCATCTCGGATAGAGAAGTCATGGGAGGGGTTGGCCATTTGGGGTCCTGGAATTGAGTGCTGCTTCTCAAGGTAACCGCATTAGCTGAGGCATTGGAACCAGGGCTAGGTCTTTGAGAAGAAGAAGAGGCAGCAAACCCAGGAGGTGTCTGTGGGGCTTGTTGAATCATATGAGCTTGCCCCTAATTTGGTCGGAACCCTTGAGGATTGTGTTCTTTATTCATTACATTCCTCGGGTTCGGTTGTGGATGAGAAGGAAGGGATCCTTGTTGTTTGTTATCCAACAGCTGACTCAATTGTCCCTTCACTAATGCCATTTTCTCTTGATGTTTCTGATTCATATCAGTCATCCTTTTAATCAGGGTGTCCATTTGATTTTGCTACGTAGGAGCCACCCAATTCTGGTTATATGGTAGTCAGGTTGGTGGACCAAGCTGATAGGAGGGAGGGTTTTGCCTAGGTTGATTCTAAAACTTGTTCAATTTTTTATTCGACCAGGGAAAGATTGGGTGGTTGCACCATCCAGGGTTGTAACTGTTGGAGAAAGGGTCAGGCTAAGAATATCCCTGGATGGCATGGGCATCTTCAAAGGTAAAAGGTGCTGAAGGGGAGGGAAAGGAATAATCAGAGTTTGAGGGAGAAAAGGTCCTTCCCTGGAACATGGTCAGGGGTTGTTCCAGGTGCATTTGGTTCATAGATTGAACCAAATCCACATTATGTGCTCCCTTCACTAGGGAGAAGGTCTGTAATGGGGTTTGGGATTGATTCAATACCTTGTCAATCTTCTTATCCACCAACACAACCTGATCCAATTTCTTGGCTATAATGTCCTTATCAACCATTCCAGAATTAGTTTGTACCTCATAAATCCCACCACGGGGTTAACTGGATCGATTAAATTGGGTCATGGAGGCGTTATTAAGTGAGTTCTCTCTCATTGACTTAAAGAGCTCGAATGCACTTTCCTCGTCCTTATTCAGAAAATTGCCTCTGCATGAGGCATCCATGAAATTCCTAAGGTTGCTGTGTTGAACAGGGCTTTTCAGGAGTTTAAGATATGGTTCGTTGTAGTAAAATCTCCTTAATAACTCTCTCAACAAATAATATTTTTAACTCGAATATCTAAAAATGAAGTCTGAGGTCGAACACAGGGAGTAAATTGGAATTCGCGTGCTAATCTTCAAGTAAAATATAAATGAGCACAATGAATGAAGCATAATAAATATATTTCAATGAATAATTACTACTCAAATCTGATATTCAATAAGAACATGAGTATTTCAAGAGGCAAAAAGATGTTTAAGATAAAATAATGGTGATTTAGATTACCAATTATTAGTCTTAATTAAGCATATATCAATTACTCAAATGAATCAAATAAATGAACAGTGATCAGACATCTGCTTTGGTAATTAGACGACTTAAATGTCTCCTGCTACAGTGCTTTTCCTCTTCTCTTCTTCTTCTGCTCTCTTCAGCCTCTACCTCTTCTTCTCTGGCACGACCCCTCTCTTCTTCTTCTGCCTTTCCTTTCCTCTTCATGCATAAGGGAAGCCAAAGCCTTCTTTGTCTTAAGCTTTCCTTAAGGCTAAGTGTTGGGCATCTACGTAGAGGTGCAAAACCCACCCCTCCCTTGCTATCTCTCTCTTTCCTTCCTCTCCTCTACACTCAAATATCCGGGTTAATCAGGTATTCGGGTATGAGCAGTATCGGGTCTAGGGCTACCAGCAGTGGGTAGTAGTCAAGGAGTGTATAGGTTAGGCAGGTCGGGTCATGTGCAGGTGAAGGGGCCTTACCCCGTGTGTCTTTGAGGCGAACATCTCAAAACACAAAATCACTTTATTTGGCTGCAATGGCTTCTATGTGTTGGTGCTAAAGCACCACGATCATTTGTTTTGATGATAACAAAACACGTGTTATTTAACATTTGCAATTTGAGTCCTAGATTTCAGGTCAATTGCAAATGTGGACGTGTTTAGATGGAGTTCGAGCTCGCATCCAGGACGGATTGGAGGAGCTTGACGGAAAACAGAGGAGGTTCGCGTGGAGCGAAAGATTGAAGATGGAAGGAAATGAAGAATAGGATAGATTTCCTTCTTTTGTACTTGTTGTATTTTTTCGTTTCTTTTGTTGCTCTTTATTTCCTTAGATATTTCATGTTAAAGAGCCTCAAAAAATCCTAACAGTAGTCCTAGGAACACCGGCACAACCCTAGGATATTTAGGTTTTCTGTAGAATACTTAGAAAACCAATATAGGGTTCAAACAGCACTTCCAGACGTCTAATTCCCAAATCAGACTTCTGATAAAGCATTTTAAGACGTCTGACTGTTGTTTCAGACGTCTGATAACTGTTAGGCTGGACGTAGCTAGTTCTGTCTGATGAAATCAGACGTCCAGACCTTAGTACAGACGTCTGATGACTTTGCCAGACGTCCAATTAGTGGACCGTTGGCTGGCTTAGCAAACAGTGAAGAATATGACCGTTAGAGCCTTATCAGACGTCCTTAGGTCTTTCCAGACGTCTGATAAATGACCGTTTTGCCTCGGCTGACCCAAAATCTCTTCTCAGAGATTTTCTAGCCGTTGCAACGTTTGGAAATCAATTCCCACAGTAAAAGTAGGTTTCCAGACGTCCATACATAGTGCCAGACGTCCTGTATGTCGTCTGATGGACTTGCACAAAAATCCTGTTTAGATCTGATTCAAGTCAGGGAGAAACCCGCATAGAATCAGACGTCTGACCTTGAAATCAGACGTCTTAAAGTGGCCTTCCAGACGTCTGATGCCAGAGTTAGACGTCTGATAACCCTGTCAAATGTAATCATTGTCCTAATTTCGGCATGATTCTCTTGGACTTTGTTCCCAACAGCTATGGAAGCTTTTCTAAGCCTTCCAAAGCCTTCCTAAGGCCTCTATAAATAGAGGGGAGCCTTTTCACACCTAGATACACACTTAGAAACACTTAGAGACACAAGATACACACCAAGAGACACCTTGTAATACACTCTCACACTCTTGTGTCCAAGAAGCTCTTGCTCTCTAAGCTCAAGTTCTACATCTTGAGAGCATCATTCCCTTCGCGCACCCGCTCTCCCGCCGTTGTCTACGAGAGCAACATTGCGCCGTTGCGTGGCTTACGCACCCGCGTCATCGTCGACGCACTCCTTGCAAAGGGGAGTTTCCTTATTCCTATAGAAGCTAGGTTTATAATTACTTTGTTGGCTCTATAGGACTTGTTTCTTTTATCTTTGTTATTTTGGTTGGGTATTCGCTTTGCGAATTCCCGTCTCCTTTGTGGGGCAAAATCCTTCTCGTGGAGAGAAGGGGTTGAGGAACGCTACCCTCGTACTTGTAGCGTGGTTGTACTGAGGTTGAATCACCCTCGTTTTAAAGTGATTCGGTTAGTGGATTTGATCAACTAGGTTGATCGGAAAATCCTAACTCGAGAGGGTTAGGTGGTGGTTTTCACCCGGTTTGGGTTTCCACCTAAAAATTACTTGTGTACTTGTGCGATTGATTTTTTGTGAGATTGCTTTATATATTATTTCCGCAATTATTACGTCACCCCTCTTCGTAGGGAAGAACCTTCACTATGTTTCCAAGGTAGGACTAATCCCACACCTTCTTGCTCGTGTGCGCCTGCAGTGAGGCTTCCTCGATCAATTGGCATATCGGCTGTGAAGATGCCTCCAATTGAGGTAGCAAGAGTGGATGGGGTCTTCGATTGAGGACCTGGAGAGGGCCCTGGGAGACTCCTGCGTCACCTGGAGGCAGCACTTGGGGCATTCGTAGCTTGGAGCTTGAAGAACAAGGTGGCGGTAATGGTGGTGACGACAGTGCGACAACGAAACCTGAGAATCATCAACACGGCCTCTCGACCACATTAAAAGAGTCCACGAGCATTGCCGGAGGTTGTGGAGTGTGATGGCGGTGATTGCATGGCGTGAGAGCATGTGTAGTGGTCGGTCTGTGACGGAGATGAAAGTGCGAAGGTGCTTTGTTCAGTGTGGATCTAGAGGGGCGAGTAGCCCTAAATAGGAGAGGGCTTTTGTTTGTGGTGGAACGGCGGAGCTTTTGGGAGTGTTGGTGAGGTGTTATGTGCGGTGGAGTGATGGGAAGGCCTCCCCAGAGGAGTGGTCAGAGCAAAGGAAGATAGAGGTGAACGACGACATTGAGGGTTGTTTTGGTTTTTGGATAAAGGGAATTAACCTAATAATCTAAAGGAACCTAACTAACCCTAAATCTAACAGATCAAAGGGAGGATTCTGTGCTGGTTTTGGCAGGCCGACGACAGAGAAGATGAAATCTCCGGTGGGGGACGGCGAGGAGGAATGAGGTCTGGGAGCCTTCTCTTTGGCCGGCGAGAGGCGGAGGAAGGTGTGGAAGATGATGGGCCACTTGATTTGACCATCTAATGGCCAGAATAAGGAGGTCGAAGAAGCTCGCCCGAGCTAGGATGGAGAGGGGCTGGAGGTAGGGAATTGAAGAGGTTTTTGGCCCCAAACCTTGCTAAGGAGGTGAGGCAGTCGATGGGGATCTTTTATAAGCCATAGGAGAGCATTTCAAGCTTGGAAACCAAGCTTGAAAGCTTGGGATTCATGCACAAAAGAGAAACCCTCGAGTTCAAATGATTTACATGAGCTTTTGGGAAGGAGTTAGGATTCATGGCTGGTCTTAATTAGAAGAGAATTCCTCAATGAATCTCTGGTTCAAATTTGGGATTATTTGGTTAAGAAAAGAGCGAGAAAATCTCGCTCGAATCTTGCCGGTGAGCTATAGCTATTCCTAACGGTGGCAAGGACCTAGATGTGAAGGTGATGACAAAGTTAGGGGGGTCTCTGCAATATATTTTGAATGCTAGGGATTTAAGTGAGAGAAGAATCAGACTGGACCAAAATGCAAACACGGTAAAGATGATCTCTAATTGGGCCCAAATTTTGGCACAAACCTAATTTATACCAAAGGAATTTGATGGTGAAATCATATTTAGGTTTTTACCAAGTTTGAATGGGTAATTTGCGTAGAAATCCAAATTATGACAACTTCCTGTTTGATACTCTATTTTAGGTCAAAATGGGTTTCAATGGTCAAATCAAAGGTACCAAATCGTATAGAATATTTTTCTATGATTTTTAGAAGGTTTAGGTGAATTTTATCCTGACCAAAACCTTAGTTATTTAAGTGGGTCTGTTTTTAGGGTTTTAGATGTCCATTAATTCTCAAAACACATGAACACCCGTTTTGTTCTGCATGAACCCACTTATTAGAGATTTATGACCATTTGACATTTAATTAACCCCTGAAAAACCTCGTGATTATTCTACATTTAGGATATTCTGTTAGAATTGCATATTTACCCCTATTTTAATGTTAATCTCTCAAAAGGATATGCAATGAGTTATGATATGCTAGCGGTTATGTAGGAGCATTTATCGATGGATTATGACTAATTAAATCTAGATATGGCGGATGATGACTAGGGATGAAAATGGGTCGGGTTCGAGTCTGGTTTGGCTAACCCATACCTATACTCATTTACAAAATCCATACCCATACCCTACCTATTTACCTATCGGGTAGAAAAATTCAAACCCATACCCATACCAATCTACCCATCGGATACCCATTTATAAATTGATCTTGCAATCAAATCATGTTAAATTAGAGTCAAAAAGGAAAAATCTATAACACAAAATTGTTTATTTTTAGCAAGCTCTTAACATATTATTACAAAAAGAGCCTTTAAAGGGGAATACATCAAAAATAAAAATACAAAGAAATACTATATAAAAGTACATTTCAAACAAAAAATCCCCCTCTCCAAAATAAATGTTTAATGGAAGCTTCAGAAGCATTCTCAACCTTCAAAATCATGGAGGAAATCATGAAAAGGATTAAGGTTGGGGGAATGGGGGACTTAGGGTAAGACTAATATATATCTCAGGTAAATGGAAATTTTATTTGGGCATTCAGGTAGGGTAATTGGGTATAGATTTATACCCATACCCATACCCAAACCCATGATCGGGTTCGGGTCAGGTTTTACCCATTCTTTATGGGTTGGGTTTACCGAAACTTGCATCCCTAATGATGACATTATCATCATGCTGTCCAAACCATGATAGAAAATCTAGGCCAATTGCCACCTTAGAACCTCATGGTGTGGGCATTTCCTCAATAATTCATTAAATCTTTCCCGCGCTTCATGAAATTTCTCTCCACTTTGTAGGGTAAACGTAGTGATGTCTCTCCTAATGGCATCAATCTTTCCTATGGGGAAAAGCTTCTTAAGAAAAACATGCCTTAATTCCTCCCAAGTGGAGATGGGTCTCCCTAAAGTCCTAAGCCAATGAGATGCTTTATCTCTTAGGGAGAATGGGAACATCTTAATTAGCACAATATCTAAATGGATGTTCTTAGGTTTCATGGTCCGAGCAATCCGATCAAGGTCCTCTAAGTGTTGGAAAGGGTCCTCATTTGGGCTCCCATGGAAATGGCTTTGAATCAAGCTAAGGACATTGGGTTTTAGCTCAAAATCATCTCCTCCTTTGAGGACCCTAAGGTATGGCTCTACACAGATGGCAGACGGATCGTAAAAGTCACGGAGCGACCTTGGTTGGCCCTCAGGGGGTGGTGGGTTAGGTGGGGGTTGGTTCCCTTGCGGCTTCTGCCCTTGAGGGTTCTGTAGTCGGTGTATGGCCTGCATGATGGTGTGAATCTATTGTTGCTGAAGGTGGTGGTTGGCGATAATCTGAGCCTGAATCATGTCATGGCATCGGGTTGAGGTTGGTCCTCAACCTCCTCAACTCGTGGGTCGGCCATGTCCTCAATCCTACTCTTTGAGAAATCAAGTTTTCTCCTAGTTTCTCTATCTAAAGCAACCAATTCAAGATGAAGTGATCGCCTTCCATGCATACATTGGAGAAGAACCAGGAGAGATGCGAAGGGAAACAGATGCGAGAAGTGTGTGCACAATTAAGCAAACAAATCTAAGCCCTACAGTGTATACCTAGGCTACTTACGCTTCAGAAGTTGATTCCGACCACACGGTGAATGCAGTGTTGTCCTTACACCCGAAGGTGGTAGAGTTGGGAAGGTGAAGCAGGGGGAGCATGTCCCAAAGGCCACTAATTATACCAAACCCTGGCTTGCTTAAGTCGTTTGACAATCTGGCCTCCCAACTCAGCACCTTTTGGAGCAAGCAGACGTCACTAATTCACTATGCGTTCAAGAAAATACCCTGAAACGAACTCAATGAGTCCTAAGGCCAACATCTACTTAATTGTTAGGGCTAGGTCAGTGCCTGTGCTTAAGGATTAAGTGAAGGGCATTAGGGCGGTTAATGTCCTTAAAATTTCAGTTTAAGCCGTGTGCACAATTGAGTGCAAGGACCCAATGCCAAAACAAGTATTCTTTAACAAGCAAGATTAAGATGTGAGATTTTGCTTTAATGGATTTTAAAATTTCACTTGTTTACGCATTCAAACATGACACAAATAAATGTATAGTCACACGGTTGGTGAAGATTGATTTTCTTTATGGCCTTTTGTGTGACTATAAAGTTAAAAACTTACTAGTGTGGAAGATCCTAGGGTGTGTAGCTTCTACTCAATGAATTTTTTTTTAAGATTCTATTAAGAAGGGTCCAATCAAAACAAGCAATGACCCTATCTTAACCGAAATCGAATGATCTTTTCAACAAAATTAATTTCAAAATTTTTTTAAGGATGATAGACTACTCAAATTCACATTTTTTCAAGAGGGGGTCAATCTGTCCAGAACTTCTAGATTAGTGCGCAAGTTTAAGATTTTGATCACAATAGGAAATAATCAATTTCAAATACAAAAATGGTCTTCAAATGAAGTGTAGAGAATTTCAAGAGCATTCCAGAAATATGAATCTCTCACAAATCCAAGTTGCATGGAGTTTGCAGCAGCAAGAACAACCTACAGATCTCCAGAACTCAGGATAACCTTGCACACTTCTAGTTGCGAATTTCTCACATCCAAACCACAAAGATTTTGGCAATGAAATTTGACATGGAGTTAGACTATTGAAAGGAGCACCTCTGAGATTTTTCTCAAAATTTTTAGAGGTGCTAAGGGTCCTTTAATCGTGTCCTCAACCCAAATCCAGAAAATGATTTTGTGGAGTTAATGAGTTCAAGACTTAATGGTGGTGTTTTCTTTAACAAACAAATGAGAGGTTTTCTTTATAACATGTTAATCAAGATTTTGTCATGTTTTAAGGAAATTGCGCTGTAGCATAGTCGACAAATAGCTCTCAGACAGATAAAATTTATAACTAAGAATCTACAATGAAGTCTAAGGTCGAACACAAGGAGCAAATGTGAAATTAACAACATTAATCGCATTTAGAATAAATGAGCACAAATAATTAAGCATTCAAATATATATTCAATGAATAATAACCTGTCACATTAGTTATTCAATGAAATCCAATGTATCTAAAGACAAAAAAAATGGAGAGAATCTAAAAGGTAGTGATTTGAATCACAAATTTAATCCTTTAATTAAGCATGCATTCAATATTTCAATTCAACCTTAACAATAGTACTTAAATAATGCAACAGTATCTCAAATAATGCTCAATCAGATGATAAATGTATCAATCAGATGACTTAAGCACACAAGGCTCTTCAAAGCCTTTCTCTTTTATTCTTCTTCAACTTCTTTCCTTCTCTTCTTCTTCTCAGGCCTTCCCTTCACAGCACAGGGGAGCCAAGGCCTTCAACGACTAAGTGTCTCATAGGAGCACAAGATCAAGAGAGCAAAACCCTTCCCTTCCCTCTCACAATTTCCTCTTCTTTCTTCTCTCTCAGACCCCAGGCGTATAGTCGGATCCGGGTATTCGGGTCGAGAGCATGGACCAGGGTCACCAGCGTGTGTAGTGACCGAGGTGTGCGTAATAGGTCGGGTTAATGGGTGAGATGGGTGTGAGGGACCTGACCCCTCGTCTTATTGAGCGAAGAGCTCAAGGCAAACAATCAACTTATGTGCTGCGTTGAGTCTGAGATCCCATAATGTGGGACTAAAGCACCCGCTCTTTCTTTGCGCATGGCAATAGCAGGGGCTTCTCTAATTGAGGTCACTGCTGAGGGTAAGGCTTCCAATTGAAGCCCTAGGATGATGTCTGGAGGAGTTTCGTGTGACCTGGAGGTGCAGGCGAGGAAGAATGTGCTGAAGCTGGGCACTCAAGGTTGCGCGAAGAAGCTTCGCTAATGGTGGTGAAGGTCGAGTACCTGCAAAGATGAAAACAACCTTACGACCATGTTAGGAAGCGCTTAGAAGCTTCGTTGCCACACGACGAGGGCAGTGGTGGCAGTGGCGAGCTGCCAAGGTGGTCATAAGGGGATGGCGAGGTGGACTGTGAAGGCGAAGGTGGAGGTGTTCAGGGAGACGATGGAGGTGGTAATCCCCTCAATTTCTTGAGGGGTTTGGTGTGGGTGGATGAGGTAAGGTTATGGAGTTGCTGGCGAGTCGAACGATGGTTTGTGGTGGTGTGGAGGACTCGTCGGAGGTGTGGCCGAAGAGGAGGTAGATGACGGGTGAACGGCGGAGTCGTGGGTTGAATGGAGGGTTTAAAGGGATGAAAAGAAAGTAGGCGGACAAGGAAACCTAACTAAGATAACCTAACCAGAAGCAAGGGGTAGGGTGGCATTGAGTTTGATTGGCCAGTTCCGTGGAAGGTGACATCTCCAGTGGGAGAAGTGGTGACAACGAAGGGGTATGGGTGGCACTCGCTGGTATTGCGATGCGCGGAGGAACTTGAGGAAGATGCTCCTACCGACTATTATCTGTGGCAGCAGGCGAAGAGGTCAGACGGAGAAGGTCACTGGAGCTCGTGGAGCATTGGACTAGAAAGGAGGGAAGAATGGTAGATTCCGGCCATGACCAAGCTAAGGGGGTGAGGCTTGCATCGAGGGTATTTTTATAGGGCTTAGGGGGCGTTCCATGATTGGAAACCACGCTTGGAAGCTTAGAGATTTTGCACCATTGGGATACCCATATCTTCCATGCGTTCGCATGGAAGATTGGGAAGGAAATAGGATTCATGGCCGGTCTCATTTGGAAGAGAATTCCTCAAGGAATCTTTGGTTCAATTTTGGGATTATTTGATTGAGAATCGAGCGAGAAATCCGCTTAAATCTTAGTGGTGGAGCTTCTTCTCACACCAGTGGTAGAAGGGACCTATTTACAAAGGTGATGAGAAACCTAGGGACCTGTCAGCAAGAATTTCAAAAGCTAGGGGCTATGTGAGAAAGAAAGAGTCTGACTAAACTGAAATGCAAACTAGGTCAAGATGATCTCTGATTGGGCCTAAATTTTGGTTAAACCTAATTTGGATCCAAAGAATCTGATAGTGAAGTGAAATTTTTGTTTCGACCAATTTTGACTGGGAAATTTACGTAGAAACCCAAATTAGGGCAACTTCCTATCTAAAACTCTATTTTAGGTCACAATGGATTCCAATGGTCAAATCAAGGATACCAAATCTTATGGAATATTTTTCTATGAATTTTAGAAGGTTTAGATAAATTTTATATTGACCAGAAGCTTTATTATTTAAGCAGGTCTGAAATTAGGATTTTGGGAGCTGTGTAAGTTCTCGAAGTGGGCGAAAACCCGTTTCTTTCTACACGGACCCTTTTATTAGACATTAATGAACATTTGACCTTTAGTTAACCCTTGGGAAATCCCATGATTATTCTACATTCATAATATGCTGTTAAAACTACAGATTTATCCCTATTTTATGTACTCTTCTCAAAAAGGATATGCAATGAATTATGACTCTTCGGTGATTATGTAGGACCATTTGTCAATTGATTATACTAATTAAAGCTAGTTATGGCTAATGATGTTGTTATCATCATAACACCACCTTTTTTTTAAGTTCTAAGATGACGAGTTACCTTTAGATTGTGGGAAGACAAGATTGAACCTTTGGATTGATGGCAGTCTTCTTCATGTGCTCCCTTCAACCCAACCTGATTCGTTTTCCTCTAATTGCCACTACAAGCGCTTATTGCAACCACAAAAAAAGAGAGAAGAGCAAGTTAGATAACACGAAATTTCCAAGAAAATGAAAGCGAATAAAAGATTTGTTGCCTCCCTGGCAACGACACCAAAAACTGACTGCTAATCGCTTTCGTGTCACAAAAATATGTTGGTTTGTTCACTTGCAAAATAAATAAAGAAAGGGAGAGAGATAGGGAGAGAAAGAGAGGGAGAGAGGGTTAGAAAATCACAATAACTCATTGCAAAATCAAAAGCATATTCAATTGATTATCAACTGTCATGTTCAACCAAATATAGATGAATGCTTGAATATAAGGAATAATTGCAACTATCAAAGAATTAAACTAAATGTAAGGCAGTGGATGGCATTGAGACAGCCACGACGATGGAAGGACTTCCGTCGGTGGCTCGGCATCTTCACAACCTTGCTTGGGAGCTCTATGGAATGGTGGAATTGCTTAGGTACAAATGGGAGGGCTAGGTCGCTTTTTATAGTTGAGGAGAGGGCTAAAATTCATTCTCGGGTCAATAGTGACATTCAAAACGTCACTATAGACTTGCCGCAAGGGTCGCCCTTGCCACCGCCCTCGCACCTTCAATGCATGCACAACTGCCATCCATGCGATCCACGTGTGTGCCACTTAAGTTGTTCGATCCTTGATAGGATGGATAGGATTGCAAGTCGCTCGCTGCATCAGATCATGCCCCACGCACTTTGGATTGGGCATGCTCGAGCACGTGATCACGTGTGTTTTGCGAGGAGGGTTGGATGGCGCTCAATGCACCCATTTCTTGATCGTTCAATCACAATCGATTGGTCCAATTTCAATTGGTGTGCCATGGAGGGTGAGGCGGGATTCGATCCCTTGCTGCTTGCTTGCAAGTGGCTTGCCCGTCCGCTGTGCTATGAGCACGATTGGTCGTGAATACGACGAGGTGCTGGAGTAGTGGCGACAGTCGGATCATAATCATGCAGTGGTGAACGCGCGATGAAGGATCAGCTGAAGAGCAACGGAGAGAGGAAGCGGGTGCCATGTGTAGCATTTAGGGTCCTTGATCAGTAGATCAATAGTCAGAACTTCTCGAGCTTATTATGGGAGCTACGAAGGTCGAATCAGGGTGATTTTGAGTCCGTTGGACTCCATTTGTCGATCCGGATCCATCTGTACGGTCCAATTGCTCATCTGAGACCTGCTTCAATATGGACTTGTACATAAGGTCGTTAAACATTGATTTTAAGCAAATTAAATGTAAAGATCACGCAATATGCATGCAATGCTCCCAAGCCCATTACAATATGTCATTATTACACAAGTACCCTTGAAATTGACTCTAATTGATAATATTAACACTAATAATTGTAGTCATCACTTCCCGCACGCATAGCCACTGAATGTCGTGAGGAATTGAGGCCGTAGTTGATACCTCTTGCTTCAATTGCAACCCTGGAGAGCTTCAGGACCTGAGACTGTGTTGATTGCAAGCTGCAGCAGGTCGTTTGAAGGTCGAAGGAAGGTGAGAGATGCCAGAGAAGATGGTGGCGGCGACGGTGCTTCGGTGATGTTACCTGAAACAAGAATACAGGCTATAAGCCCAAGTTAAAATGCTCAAGATGATCACTGGAGCATGGTGAATGTAGTGGTGGTCATGGATTGATTTGAGGGTGAGTATGGGTAAGTAATGAAGTCAGAGAAGGTGTAGTTATGGTGGTTTGTTCGATGGGGTGTAGCGGTGCGTGTCTCGTGAAATTGGTAGAGGGGTTTTGCTAGTAGAATCACAGCAGAGCTTTTGGGAGTCTTCGTGAGTGGATTGGCGATCTGTGGTAGTCACACGGCTTCGCTGGAGCTTCACCAGTGCTAGGGAAGATGGAGGTGGTGCGGTCTGTTCGGCAGTCGAAAGTAAGGTCAAAGTAGGTAGAAATGAAGAAGAAAGGGAGAGAGAGATTGAGGGAGGTTAGGTGTTGAGACAAAGAAGGAGACGATCAGCTTTGATTGGCTAACAACATAAAAGGTGAAGTTGACGGCGATATAAGGGCAAGGAAAGAGAGGTAGAGAGCACCTGGTCTTTGGCTGGACTTGGTCGCGATGAAAAGGGGAGGAACTTGGTGCCTCCAATTTGGCTGTTGGAGGTACGGAAGAGGGGAGGATAGAGGGTCACCAGAGTTGCGGTCAAGGATGGTCAAAGAGGAAGAAGAGGGTTTCAGGTGTCAAACCAAGCTTAAATCCACGCTAGGAACTAGGGGAGTATTTATAGAGCTCACCAACGAGCTCTAAAATAAGGAATATGCTTGATTCATCCAAGTTTTTAGGAAAAGAGGTCCCCTGATTTTCTCGAGCTTGCTTGAGCTCTATGGACCGAGTTGGAGTCCCCAAGGCAGTTCAAAAGATTTGGGGACTCCTCTAGATTCATCCCTCAAAATTTGGAGGGGATTAGCTTTAATTGGAGGGAGGAATCCTCCCTTGAATCCAACTGCAGATGCATTCCCACCACCAATGACAAGAGGGACAAAATGCAAGGAAGATGAGAAAGATAGGGGGTTAAGTGCAAGAATTTTGAAAGTTAAGGGTCTGATTGTAAGAAATAGAGATTTTGGGGACTGAACTACAAAATAGGTCAAGATGGACTCTAATTGGGTCCAAATTTGGGTGCTAACCTAATTTGGACCCATAGAATCTAATGGTGTACTTGGATTTCAGTTTTGACCATGTTTGACTGGGCAATTTGCTCACAATCCCAAATCAGGGCAAAATCCCATCTGAAACTCTATTCTAGGTCAAAATTGGTTCAAATGGTCAAACCAAGGGTACCAAACCTCTGAGAATATTTTTCTATGAATTATAGGGGTTTAACTGAACTTTATCCTAACCATAACCTCTTCAATTTAAGCGGGGCTATTAATTAGGGTTTTATGCTCTGATTTGGTTCTCAAAATGTGTGAAACCCTATTTCTATCAATGTGGACCCACTTCTTAGTCTTTAATGCTCAATTGACCTTTGAGTAACCCCTGGGTGATCCCGTGGTTACTTTGCATTAATGATGTGATGTTAAAATTAAAGATTTAGCCTTGTTCTATTTCTTTCTCCTCAAAATAGATCTGAGTGAAATTACTGCCCTCAGGCGATCATTCAGAAGTATTTATCTCTTGATTATAACTAATTCAAGCTAATTATGGCAAATAATGGTGTTACAATCAGGAAAATAAAAGAAAAAGAGATGAGAGAGAGAGTGTGTAAAGAGAGAGAGATAAAAAATCAGAACAAAAAAAAAACAAAGAGCATAACTGTTCACTGTGGCTAATACTTGTCTAAACATCCTAAGAAAATCTCAAAAAATCTTTAAAATATCAAAACTTACAAAAATTAAAAAACAAATTAGGAGGTGGAATCCTAAAATTGAGTTGTTTGCTTATTTGCTTCATTTCTCCACCACCTACTTTATAATGGTGCTTCATTTTTTAAACTCCAAAATTCTATCTTGACTTTTAAAAATCATGTTTGGGCACGAGGAGGCTTCCTAAATCTTCAAACTCCAGCAATAGAAGCCCCCTTGAGTCAGGAACGTAAGTTCCAAATTTCATAAGATTTGGTTGAGTAGAAAAAATTAGAAAATTTAAGGGTTATAAAGGGGTCAAACCTTAATTTCTTACTATTTTCTTACTGTTCTCAAATTTTATAAAGTTTTCTACTCATTAGGTTTGGACAGAAGTTATATTTTTGGAATCCTTGAGAAATTCTCTATTACATATAAAAGTTTTAAAAAAATTTTAGCTTGTTGGTGGGTTTTGTTGAATCAATTTTTCGAATATATCTTTTTGGATTTTGACACCAATGTGGAAAAAAATCTCAACAAAATATCAAACAAGTTTCAAAAATACCAAAAAAATCAATTTTAGAATCCATGTTTGATTTCCTTTCCAGTGGTGGTGCTGTTTGTTTTGCTTGTACCACCACATGAAAAGATATTTTAAAAATTGGACTTCACCAACTCCGAAACTTGTTTGCAAATATTGTATGGCATCTCAAACCTTGTTTAAACATTTAGAAGAGAAAATCTTAAAACACATATTGTCTCTAATGAAAGAGTACAAGATGACGAGGTCGATGACGGAGATGGAATTCAAAATTGTAACGACCCGATTCCCGAGTCCCTACGAGACACGAGAACCGGACCGACTCGACTAATCCCAAGACCTAGTCGTCCAACGAGGAAGTAACCAAAAGAGCAGTAAAATAAACCACATTCAGCATGAATATAACTAACAGTAAGAAAGTACAGCAGTAAGGAAAGAAACTACTACAGTAGATACCACCACAACAGTAGAACAACATTTATCATATAACACGAACAGCAGGTAAAGAAAGTACAGCGGAAATAAGAACTACTCACTATAACAGAAACAAAAGAGGTACAAAAGACTGTGGTAAACTCTACTGGACCCTACTCGGCCCAGCGTCCTCTGCAGCCGCTGACCCTGGCTGCTCAACACCTGGTCCTGAAAAAGGTAACGAGAGTAACACGTCAGCAAAACGCTGAGTAGAGTGGCAACTAAAACTAACACAACAGTAGAGAGTACAGTAGCTGTTATGTTCTATTACTTTCTTTATTTACATTTTTCAATTGTCTCACTATTTCATTTATTCCTCAGATCTTTTACTTGATCTCGAATGTTCCTCGTGGGAACGATCTTGATTGCAGTCTTTTCCAAAAAGTAGAAGTAGCACGTGGTGCTCTCCTGGCCGGGAGAGTCCCCCGTGGTGATCCTACCCTCAGTCAACCACCCCAAGGTCTCTGACAGGCGTAACGGTGACTACGGCACGCGCGATAAATGCACAGGTAGCTAACCCGTACTGGCACGCAGTCAGTCGTTTCCGTTAACGGGTGCGCCCAAAGCACAGCACGGAACCAGTACAGGGCAGAGCCCTCTCAGTAACACGGGGTCCAACCCCTCCACAGTAACCAAACCGGGGCCTTGCCCCTCCACAGTCCGCGCACCCTCGCCTGACTACCCTGGTTTGCCCCAGTGGGCCTGACAAGTCGGTGAAGGAGGCTAGCAGAACCCCGGGGCCCGTGGGGTAGCTAGTACTCTCCTAACACTAGTAGCTCTCCTCGGTACTACGTACACGAGGGTCAGCAAGTCGGTACAGAGCGGCCAATCCTAACCCCGGGTCCCTGGGGTGGCTGGCCCCACTCTGCACTAAACAGGTACAGGTACTTCCCTTGGTACTGCGTACCCAAGAGACAGTACGAACAACATCTCAGTTCCATTCCTTTCTCTTTCCAGGAGTTCCACTCCTAATTCCCCGTAGGGTTCCATCCTTTTAACTCAAACATCCAGGTTTCACTTTCCAGTTTCACATTCTTACAATCCATGTTCTCACCCACGTTTCTTTATTCATAACAGGCAGCTGTTAATTCAATTTACAGGCAACTTTATATTCCTTTTCATTTTTCCAAGAATGCAGTATTATACATTCCGCTAGTTTTCCATCCTAGGATTCATGCCATATCCTAGGATCTATCATACAATCTAATTTTCCAGCCCTAGGATTCAAGCAACACCTAGGAGCTATCATTCCATACATTTCTCATTCCTAGGATTCATGCAATGTCCTAGATTCTAGTTAAGGTTCCATACTTTAACAGATTTTAATAACTTAAGCCACTCTACCAGGTACAACGGGAGTAATGGGGCGTGATCGGAAATCCCGCGTGCCTCCGCGACTCCCAAGACTGCAACTGAACGAGGTCCTATCACAAGGATCAAACACAAGGAGTGTCTCAAAACAGTGTATAGCTACTGTAGACGGGTAGAGGAATTAATTCTGAAAAGAGCGCAACTCGAATTGCGGAAAACGGAGCCCAAACAGGCCCTAAATAGGTCGAAAAAGATGATACTGGGCAAAATAAGACATCTAGAACTTCTTCCAGACATCTTAAACAGTGGATCAGAGAATTACCTGTTCAGCGTGGTTTCCCAGACGTCCAGAAGTCTGCGGGGACGTCTGGCCTAGCTCCCAGACGTCCGATGGTCACCCCGGACGTCTGGAGGTCACTCCCGCCGTCTGGTACAACTTCCAGACGTCTGATTCGCAAAGGATGGCGAATCAGTGAACCTGCGCACAGCCAACTGCCTCCCTCAATACTGTCAGTCGACAGGAAGGAAGAAGAAGGCGGAATACTCACCTTTCAGACGTCTGTATGAGCTTCCAGACGTCTCCCTCGCCGTCTGACTATCAACCCAGACGTCTGATTCTGGAAATTTTTCCAGAATCAGGGCGCTACTCGGCCTCCGCTCGCGACGCCGCCCGTGCCGTACCTCCCGCGTCTGCTGCTCAGACCGCAGCAGGTCCCTCTCCGCGTCGCTCCGCTCTCGCACGCCGCACCTCCTCTGCGCTCACTGCGGCCGCCGCTGCCGCGCTCACGCTCACTGGCTGAAGGACAAGAAGGAGGAGACGGTGGAGACGGGAGGGGAGGTGTGGCCTTTTAAGGCCGCGCGAGGAGGAGGGAGAGAGAGCGCGGTAGGTCTGCAGCCGCAAAGAGAGAGGGAAAAAGAGAGAGAGGGGAATCGTAGGTCTGCGCGCACAGGCACGCAGACGAAACTTTCGTGCAAAAAAAACTATTTTCCAGACGTCTGGAAACGATCCCAGACGTCTGGTCCGACGTCTGGGTCACCTCCCAAACGTCTCAAAAGACGTCTGGAGCACGCGTTCGTAACAAAAACTGACGTACATGGCAAATAGTGTGCAAGGAAAATAAAATAAGAGGAAAATAAAAGAAAAAGGGATGACAGAGAGAGAGAGCCGTACAGAGAGAGACCGAAAATCAGAAGAAAAAAACCCAAAGAGCAAAAATGTTCACTATGGCCAAAACCTGCCCCAACTTCCTAAGAAAATCTCAAAAAATCTTTAAAATATCAAAACTTATAAAAACAAGAAAAATTTGGGGTGGTGGAACCCTAAAATTGAGTTTTTTGTTTGTTTGCTTCATTTCTCCATCACCTACTTTACATTGGTGCTTCATTTTTGAAAATCTAGACTTCTATCTTGAATTTCAAAAATCAAGTTTGGGCACAAGGAGGCTTCCTAAAATCTTCAAACTCTACCAATAGAAGCCCCCTTGGGTCAGGAATGTAAGTTCCAAATTTTAGAAGATTTGGTAGAGTAAGAAAAATTAGAAAATTTTGGTATTACAAAGGGGTCAAACCTTTATTTCTGACTATTTTCTTGCTATTATAGAAGTTTATAAAGTTTTCTACTCATCAGATTTGGACAGAAGTTATATTTCTGGAATCGTTGAGAAATTCTCCATGACATATAAAATTTTCAAAAATTTCTGTGGTTGTTGGAGGGTTCTGCAGAATCAATTTTCGAAATTTATCTGTTCTGGATTTTGACACCAGTGTAGAAAATAACTCAACAAAATACCAGACAAGTTTCAAAAATCCCCAAAAAAATCATTTTTGGAATGCTTGTTTGATTTCCTTTCTAGTGGTGATGTTGTTTGTCTTGCTTGGACCACCACATAATAGATATTTTAAAAATTAAACTTCACTAACTCCAAAATTTGTTTGCAATTATTGTGGCATCTCAAATCTTGTTTAAACATTTAAAAAGAGAAAATCTTAAAACACGTATTGGTCTCTAATTAAAGAGCACAAGATGAGAAGGTCGATGGTGAAGGCAGAATTAAGAGATGGAAAATAATGTGCAAGGAATTTGGGGTGGTGGAACCCTAGCAAGAGAAAATAAAAGAAAAAGAGATGAGAGAGAGAGAGAGAGCCGTAGAGAGAGAGAGAGACCAAAAATCGAAAAAAAAAAAACACAAAGAGCACAAATGTTCACTGTGGCCAAAACCCATTCCAAAATCCTAAGAAAATCTCAAAAAATCTTTAAAATGTCGAAACTTACAAAAACAAGAAAATTTTGGGGTGGTGGAACCCTAAAATTGAGTTGTTTGCTTGTTTGCTTCATTTCTCCACCACCTACTTTACATTGGTGCTTCGTTTTTGAAAGTCCAGACATCTGTCTTGACTTTCAAAAATCAAGTTCGAGCATAAGGAGGATTCCTAAAAGCTTCAAAGTCTGCCAATAGAAGTCCCCTTGAGTTAGGAACATAAGTTCCAAATTTCAGAAGATTTGGTTGAGTAGGAAAAATTAGAAAATTCATGGATTACAAAGGGATCAATCCTTAATTTCTCACTATTTTCTTGTTGTTCTCGAATTTTATAAAGTTTTCTACTCATCAGATTTGGACAGAAGTTATATTTCTGGAATCCTTGAGAAATTCTCTATTACATATAAAATTTTCAAAAATTCTTGAGATTGTTGGAGGGTTCTGCAGAATTAATTTTTTGAACTATCTTTTCTGAATTTTTACACCACTGTAGAAAAAAATCTTAACAAAATATCAAACAAGTTTTAAAAATCCCAAAAAAATCATTTTTAGAATCCTTGTTTGATTTCCTCACAAGAAAGACATCAACTCCCGAAAGTGCTAATTTTGCTACTCAATTTGGTAATTCTGTAACTCCATTTGTTGAGTATGTTGCTCCATTGGACGAGTGGCTTGCTCCAATTGAGAGGTCACAACATTCAGCTGCTTCTTCCTCTCCACATCTCGGCATTCTAATGCCTCAACCTTCTTGCTAATATGGTCAACGACTACTGATGATGAAGAGGACCCTTTCCTTCTATATATACCAGCTTAAGACTGTATACTCCTTCCTCTGCTACGGACGAAGCCTTCGTGCTTCGATGGCATCACAATTCTGAATGCCTCCTTTGTTATCATAGGAGGTTGCTTTTTATCGATCGTGAAGTTATTGTCAGTAACGGCAAATGATTGGATTAACTCCTTCAGACAACACTAAATATAATTCAAATTTATCTAAATGTTATCATATGAAAGTAATAAATTTAACATTAAATTTTCTCATGTAGCTTACATGTCTCTCCTGGTATGTTTCATGGATCCATGCATGACTACCTGATAGATAAATATTTAATAAAGATAATTTACCTATTTTATCCTAAGTACTTAGCTAGCTTAGTGCATATAGGCTGTACATATTGCATTATAATCATGCATGCATAATTAGGTTATATAAGTGTTTTATGTTTAATTGGCATCTAAGTAAGGTGTTTTGAATAATGCAGGAATAAGAGGTGAAGCTAAAGTAGCCTAGAATAACCTTATGGAACTAATGAAGCATGGAGTGAAGTGAAGCTCAAAGAAATAACAAGGAAGGAAGGAGGAAAAGAGGACACATGTCAACCTTTAAATCCTCTCTACCTTTAGCATCCTAAGACAACCTACACAAATAAACCTTATCCTAGGCCTACCAATTTTTAGAAACCAAAACCTAGTTAATCCTAACCCTAGGCCAACACCACATCCACACAGATGGCCGACCATAGGACATATCCATTTAAGCATGGCCGAACATGCATGCTTAGCCGCTAAGCATCTTGGCTGGCGACACCATCCCCTCATCCACCATCAAATCAACATCTAAGGGCCCTCCCTTAATCCCCATAGACGACCACTAGTTAGCTTCCCCAAGACTCCACCTAAAAGGCATATTGACCGCACTAATACGGGTTTCAAAAATATGATCTAAAATTCGTTCTAATTCAACTAGCAAGTGGCAAAACATGCAACCAAAATAAGAGAAAATGACCACTCAATTGAGAGCGGATTGTGTCCACAGGGAGGCACGCTCCTGTTAAAATCTGCAAAAATCGAGAAACCAATGTTCACAAGTTATCAGCTGAAGAAATTGAGCCGAAATATGCTTTTAGATTAAGAAAACAATAAGAGATCATTATGAAATAGTATTTATATAAAAGAAGAGGGAGTTCAATGCAATGTCTACTGTAATAAAATAACAATAAATATTTTTTGCCATTGGCAAATGATGATAATTATTAACAGGATAAGTTTATTTTGAGGAGCTCCCACTCATGAAAGATAGGAAGCCCGGGGACGAGATAGCCAGTGGAAGGAGCTTGGCCGAGGTTGCACCCGATGGTGGTGGTGGCAAGGAGCGGGACAGCCGGAGGTGGCTGCACGGTGCAAATGAAGGTGGTGGGTGGTGATAGCTATTTGCTACTAGGGCGGAGGTGTGGGCTGGAGGTGGAGCACGCGTAGCCGGCGTGGTATGTGCGGCGAAGGACGGCGCCGGTGGGGCGCTCGCAATGAGGGGCGATGCTGCTAAGTGCGGTGGCGATGAAAAGGGGGCGGCACACTGGGTCACGGGAGCGACTGTTGGCCACGTGTACGGGGACAGTGGCATATGCGGAGGGGCTGTGCGACGCGAGGAATGGCGTGGCACAGGGTAGTGGTGAGCTGCAGGTGATGGGTTGCTGTTGATCCAGGGGAAGAAGATGGCGGGCAAATAGTAACATGTAAAGGAAAATAAAAATGAATAGAAAATAAAAAGGAAGAAAAAGAATTTCTTCGCCTGGTCGACAAGGCACATGCTCACGGCTAGTGACCGAACTCACCGACTTGGCGTGGCAGCCTTTCACCCCGTCGGCCCACGATTGGTGATGCTTGGCCTAGAGACACGATGGTGGGTGAGGCATGGTGATAAAGCGAGCGAAGAAGCACGATGATGGCGGTGAAGAAGCACGGTGATGCAAGGACTCTGATTGGCGATGTGGGCTGTCACACCACATGCCCATAGTGGTGTAGCTTGCTGTCTCGGTTGAGGCCGACGATGGTGGAGCAAAGTAGAGCTTGACTCTCTGCATAGTGGTGAATAGGGGTAAAGGCCTCTCGAGCATGGCAACCTCCTCCTCCCCTTTATAGCTGCAATAAGCTAATTTGAATGGAGTAGGAGGCGCGTCGAGGCCATTAAGGCTAGATCTGCTCCTTCCGGCTCTTTGATTGCTTGGGAGTGATGGTGCTTGGCTGGCTGGCTAATCGCACTGAAGAGTGAATGTCTACAATTGTTATTCCAGTGCGATTCCATTGGAGAGAAGAAAAGAGTAAATAATTAATTAAAGGGTTATTTATATACGATACTCTAAAAGAAATGCTATTACTAATGCATTTATGCAACCTACTTCTATTACATGCTATCATATTTACATTTACTTGTAATATATGAACTATGCATATTAGTTAGTATATCACTTAGTGCTTACTATGTACATTATGAAATGTGTTAATCAATCATATATATGAATTAATTATTTACATTCTAATGCATACTTTATATATACAGGCATGAATTGAATGTCTAGACATTTAAGTACAAAAACAACCCACAAATGTGGGCTCATCACATATCCTCTTCATAAAACCCTCAACCACAGACCAATACCTAAGACCTAATCCATACCACCCAAACCTATATCTAGGGTTCTAATTAGTCGAGGTTGGACACCCACAAGAATTTCTATGGCTGGCTCGCCTAAGCCTTTTAACCATCCTTAGATGCCCATCCAAGGGCCTACATTTACCTTGATTTGTTGGACCAACCATAACCCGTAGATATAATGCTACGGCCTGCATCTATGCCCTACTTCTATAAAAGAACCCCAACACCTACCACTTTAGAAGCAATTCCTCTTCCACTAACTCTACCCATATTCTACCACCAAATCCAAGCATTCCTAAGTAGAATAATTAGGCTAGTCATACCCTCCCTTAGGATTTCTACTAGTGTAGCCTCCACCTCCATCAACCATTCTTATACTTTCCCTTCCTATTACTAGTCCACGCCACTTCTAGTCCTCCTTCGAATCTCCTCATGCACTTTGCCCCGACACTGCCGTGACTCCACTCCACATCATCTCCACCTATACTCTACTTCTTGCTCAACATTTGTGTTCTAATTTTTCTTATCTTTGCTTTTCTGTATTAGCAAGAACTAGCGCTCGTAATCATTTGTTGACCAGTGAAATAGAAAAACATCATTTGTCTAGCTCTCTATTTGTATTTTTATTGTAATTAATTTAGATCATATTTCCTTTCACCTATTCGAAAAATTTTAAAAATAATTTGCATATTTGAAAACAACAAAAAAAAATGCAAGCGAATTCCTTGTATTTATCTTCCTTTGTTCGACTTGAACTATCAATTCGATTATATTTTTAATTATTAGAGGTTTTGTGCACTACAACGAATGACGTTTAAAACACATGTTGAATCCATCTATTACTACCATCTTTATATTTACTATGAGTTTGCTCATAAACTCCAACCCAGTCAAGCTCAATGCCTTCGTGTGGATTTGCTTAAAAATTTAGTAAAGAAATTAATATATCGTAATCTCCAACATATGTCTTTTTAATGTAAATGATAAATGTATATACTTACGTATCTAATTTTTATTGCATTTATGCTCATTTGACCCAAGCAATGGACTTGTGGAAGAATTTTAGCCCTAGTGGCCTTGTTATTCTTGGATTACTGCTACAAGAAAGAAATATTTTAATTTGTAAATAATTATATAAGTGTAACGACCCGATTCCCGAGTCCCTAGGAGACACGAGAACCGGACCGACTCGACTAATCTCAAAACTTCGTCGTCCAACGAGGAAGTAACCAAAAGAGCAGTAAAATAAACCACATTCAGCATGAATATAACTAACAGTAAGAAAATACAGCAGTAAGGAAAGAAACCACTACAGTATGTACCACAACAACAGTAGAACAACATTCATAACATAATATGAAACTGCAGGTAAAGAAGAGTACAGCGGTAACAAGAACTACTCACTACAGTGGAACCAAAAAGAGGTACAAGAGAACAGTGGTAACTCTACTGGACCCTACTCGGCCCAGCGTCCTCTGCAGCCGCTGACCCTGGCTACTCAACACCTGGTCCTGAAAGGTAACGAGTGTAACACGTCAGCAAAACGCTGAGTAGAGTGGCAACTAAAACAAAAGAAACAATAGAGTGTACAGTAGCTGTTATGTTCTGTTACTTTCTTTAATTACGTCTTTCTATTGTCTCACAATTTATCTATTTCTCAGATCCTTCACTTGATCTCGAATGTTCCTCGTGGGAAAGATCTTGATTGCAATCTTTGCCGAACAGTAGAAGTAGCACGTGGTGCTCTCCTAGCCGGGAGAGTCCCCCGCGGTGATCCTACTCTCAGTAAACCACCCCAAGATCACGGACAGGCGTAACGGTGACTACGGCACGCGCGATAAATGCACAGGTAGCTAACCCGTACTAGCACGCGGTCAGTCATTTCCGTTAACGGGTGCGCTCAAAGCACAGCACGGAACCAGTACAGGGCAGAGCCCTCTCAGTAACAGGAGTCCAACCCCTCCACAGTAACCAAACAGGGGCCTTGCCCCTCCACAGTCCGCGCACCCTCGCCTGACTACCCTGGTTTGCCCAGTGGGCCTAACAAGTCGGTGTAGGAGGCTAGTAGAACCCCGGGGCCCGTGGGGTAGCTAGTACCTCCCTACACTAGTAGCTCTCCTCGGTACTACGTACACGAGGGCCAGCAAGTCGGTACAAAGTGGCCAGTCCTAACCCCGGGTCCCTGGGGCGGCTGGCTCCGCTCTGCACTAAACAGGTATAGGTACTTCCCTTGGTACTACGTACCCAAGAGACAGCACACTACCACGTCTTTCTTTCTCAGTTCCATTCCTTTCTCTTTCTAGGAGATCCACTCCTAATTCCCCATAGGGTTCCAGTTCTTTTAACTCAGCACATTCAAGTTTCACCTTCCCAGTTTCACATTCATACATCCCATATTCCTAGACATGCTCATTTATTCATAACAGGCGGCTGTTAAACCAATTTACAGGTAGCTATTATTTCCTTTCCACATTTTCCAAGACTGCAGTTATTCATACATTCCACTAGTTCTTCCCATCCTAGGATTCATGCCATACCCTAGGATCTATCATACAATCTAGTTTTCCAGCCCTAGGATTCATGCAACACCCTAGGATCTACCATTCATTCTAGTTTCTCATTCCTAGGATTCATTCAATGTCCTAGGTTCTATTTATGGTTCCATAATTAACATATTATACTAATAAACTTAAAAGCCACTCTACCGGTTACAACAGGAGTACTAGGGGCATGGTCGGGAATCCCGCGTGCCTCCGCAAACCCCGAGACTACAACGGAATGGGGTCCTATCACAAGGATCAAACACAAGAAGTTTCTCAAAATTGTATACAACTAATGTAGACGGGTAGAGGGTGTAATTCCGAAAAGCACGCAACTCGAAACGCGGAAAACGGACTCCGAACGGGCCCTAAACGGGTCGAAAACGACGAAACAGTGTAAAATCAGACGTCTTAAAAAATGGATCAGAGGTTACCTTCGCTCTGCGTGGTCTCTCAGACGTCCAGAAGCCTGCGGGGGCGTCTGGCCTAGTTCCCAGACGTCCGATGGTCACCCCGGACGTCTGGAAGTCATTCCCGTCGTCTGGCACTGCAGCCAGACGTCTAATTCGCGTTGGATGCAAATCTCAGAACCTGCGCGTACCCATTTCCTCTCTCTCTTAATACGGTCAGTCGAAGAAGAGGAAGAAAGATGGAATAACTCACCTTTCAGACGTCTGGACAGTCCTCCAGACGTCCTCCCCGCCGTCTGGTTGTTAGCCCAGACGTTTGATTCTGGAGAATATTCCAGAATCAGGGTGCGACTCGCCCTCCGCTCGCGACGCTTGCCTGCGCCGCGACTCGTCCGCCTACTGCTCGAGCCGCAGCAGGCCTCCCGCGTCACCCCGCATCCGCTGCTTCCCCCGCCGGCCGGCCCTAGCAGCCCCGGCGAGCTCTCCCTCACGGCCGAGCGCCTCTTCCCACGCGCAGCACCTCCTCCCACGCTCACCGCGGCTGTCGCTGCCGCTGCTCACTCGCGCTCGCTCTCGCGCACCGGCTGGAAGGAGAAGAGGAAGGGCGGAGGTGACGGGAGTGAGGGGGAGGGCGTGGCCTTTTAAGGCCGCGTGAGGAGGAGAGAGAGAGCGGGACAGAGGGCGCAGGAGGGAGAGGGAAAAAGAGAGAGAGAGATGCTCGCAGGTCCGCGCGCTCAGGCACGCAGACGAAACACGTGTGCCGAAAATAACCGAATCCCAGACATCTGGAAAGGGTTCCAAACGTCTGATCAGACATTTGGGACACCTCCCAGACGTCTTAAAAACGTCTGAAGCCGCACGTTCGTAACAATAAGTTTATTAATTTATATTTAACAATAAGTTATTGTTAAATATAAATTAATAAACACATAAATATTTATATACCTCCGTCAATGGGTTTCTCTAATGCTCACATGCTTCTCTCCAGATGTCAGGCTGCATGATAGGAGGCATATTCCTCAATGCATTCTCATGTGGCTTATTATTATAATATTATTTATAAAAAAATATTAACAACACTTTAACCATTTTTGTATAGAAAATCCTAACATTAAAATTTTTCTTACATTTTCATCTTTTCCCAATCTTGGCTAATGACCACATGATCATCTACAAAATTCATGCTTAATTTATGTTAGTTTCATAACAATAATTGCATAATTGCATTAGATTAGGACCTTATACATCTTTGTGCATTTAGATAAGATTGCATAAATTACGAGTTAATCTTGTGTCACTAAGTTTGTTTTATCAAATGCTTAATAAGCTATTGGCTTCAATGTAGGGAGGAGGGATGTAAGTAAAAATACATACAAAATTGTGAAATCATATTATTATTATCTAAGGCATAACATTAGCATCCCACCTTAATCCTAATTTCCCTCTCTCTCCCTTTTCCAAGTTAATTCCCATGTCCCTTGGGTCCTCTGACGTGCTCGAATTACTATAATTAAAATTGCATCGTTGTAGCATGAGTAAAGCATTATATTTAAAATTTATATCGAACTGTAAATAGGTGGGTGTGTCCAAGTCGTTTCACTGGAAGGTTCTAAAATAATTTCTAATTTGGTTAATTAGGATAATACCTATGATTTGAGATGAAAATAAAAACAACTTGAGACTTGAAACCTATGTACTACCTAATGTTACACTAATTAGGTTTATATGACAATAGATATGGTGAAAGATATAATAATTTTATATTAACTTAACAACTATTTAAAGAAAGGAGCTTAGCAATCTAAAATCGTACAAATATAATTTTTTATTCATTTTTATAAGCACTAACTTGACTAGTAACAAATTTAACAAAAACTAAGTTATGCATTTATATAAAAGTTAAACTTAGATTTCTATTCAACAAAACTACAATTAAACACACATTTAACTACCAATCTAAAGGAAACAAATAAAACATGAGAAGTTTGCTAATTAATGCACACAAACTTTAGTTAGAAATTAAAAACATACGATACAATTAAAGAGATTTGTAGTTTTCAAACAAGAATTTGACTAAATTAAACAAGAGGCAACTTAGAACGCACTATTATTGCCATTACTATTAAAACTAAAGCATGCCATTGCTGTTGCAACTAAAGAATGAAATGAAATGAAGAAGAGAAAGGAGCTCTCATGGGAGAGGACGTTGTGGAGGAGCCGAAGTCACAGTGGATGCGACTGCAGGTGATCGTTCAACGAAGAGGATGAGTTGAGGAGGTCGACACTACCATGGTGAAGGCGGTGGTGGCAGAGGTAACTGCGGTGGTTGTGGCCAATGGAGGGGAGAGATAGAGAGAGAGTGAGTGACAAAGGAGAAGAGAAGTGGCTGAGGAGGGAGGGTCGATAGGTGGTTGCTGCTGTCATTGAGGGGAAACAAAGAGGGTTAGCGTGAGAGAGCAAAAGAGGAAAGATAGAGGAGAAGTGTTGGCCATTAGTGGTGGAGTTGGTGGGCTGTTGGAGGTGGTTGGTGGTTGAAGCGTGAAAATAAAGGGGAAACAGAGGAGAAATAGGGCTATTACGGAGGGTGGATTCGAGAGCAAAATTGGAGGTGCGTGATCCGTAATCAGGCAAATCGAGTTGACGATGTTGTAGATGAGGAAGTGGGGAGGGATTGAGAGGTGATTTCAGTTTGAATGGCGATGGAGGTTATGCGTATTGGGAGGTGGAAGATGTCGGGTTCAATGGAGGGGGTGGCGGTGGCTGATGGTGAAGGAAGGAGGAGAATAGAAGGAGCGTGAGGGGAAGGTGGTTGGCTGTGGCTGGCGGTCGTGGTAAGCGTCGACGAAGTTGAGGAAGAGAAGAAGGAGGGCCAGTGGTGGAGGATTTGTGGTAGTCGACGGTGGTGATGGTGGTCGGTTGGTGATGTTGGGTGTAGTGGTGGGAGATTAATGCAGGGAAAGAGAAAGAGAAGAAGAGAGAGGAGGAGGTTGAGGAAGGAGAGGATTAGAGAGGAAGGGAGGAGATAGAGAAGGACAAGAGGGAGGGCCGGCGTTGGCTGTGGCTGATGGTAGTCGTGTTGAGCATCAACGAAGTAGAGGAAGAGAAGGAGGGCCAACGGTGGAGGAGTTGTGGCAGTCGGCGGTGGTGATGGTGGTCGGTTGATGATGTTAGGTGTGGTGGTAGGAGATTAACGTAGGGAAAGATAAGGAGGAGAAGAGAGGGGAGGAAGTTGAGGATTAGAGAGGAAGGGAGGAAATAGAGAAGGGCAAGAGGGAGGGTTGGCGTTGTTGGTTGTGGCTGGTGGTAGTGGAGGACGAGCAGCTGTTGGGTGGTGGCGGGAGGTGAGAGAGAAAAGAGTAGAGGAAGGAGAATTTAAGGGAGAGAGATTGTGTGTGTGTGTGTGTGAGAGAGAGAGAGAGGGTGCGGCTCTGGCGGCGTGGAGCTGCTGGTGGTGGTTGGCCAGAGGTGGTAGACGAAGAAGAGGACAGGGGGAACGTTTGTCGCCTGAGTTCTCCCGTTGCAGGCTTGCGGGAGAAGTAGAGGGATGAGGGGGGTGTGCAGTTACGAGAGAGTAGAGAGAGTGGGGAGGTTGTGTAGTCGTGCGAGAAGTTGCAGGAGTCATCACTGTAGTGGTTTGGTGAATTAAAAATGGGTAAGATAAGGTGTTGGCGGGAATGAAAGAGATAATTAAAAATATTAAAATGAAATTAGAATGGGGTTAAAATGGAGGTGGGTTAACTTGTTTAAGGATATAGTTACCTTAACTAAGTAAGATCAAACCTATTTACAAGATTAGATCTGACCTTAATTAATTAATTTAGCTAAAGTCTAAAGTTATAGTAGCTAGGAATAAAAAATAGCTTTCTCGTTGCCACACATATTTATCAATAAGGCTTCAAATGACCTATAATACTTGCATATGTAAAATGATTATGTAACAAAATGTACATATGCGTGAATTAGCAATAATTAAACCATCTACATGTAAACATACTAATTTAGTTCTTAGCCTAATTATTATGCTAATTGCATACATTAAGCTATGAAATTACATTAAAAGAAAATTATACCATGCGAATATAGTTTCATCATACCCCCTAACTTATATTTTTCTAGTCCCTATCAGAACCTCAAAAGTAAAGCAGACTACAATAAAGAAAATGTGAAGTCAAGACCCACTTAAGATTTTTTTAGAGGAAAAAGGACTGCTACCATTAACAGTAGCAATCCATCAATTTATTACGGTAGAGATTACATAGTAGAGAGCCACAAATGGCCTAACATAGATGCATCATTACATATCTTCTCTGACCACCCACAACCCTCATTAAATAAAACATCATTTCTAGCACTCCATATACACCACAGAGCAGCCGTCATATTAGCTCTAAAGGTGGATGGGTTGAGGAGAACAACCCACAACCCATCCCACATGGGGAGGGGTGAACCACAACATCTCTTCCACAACTCTGCTGTGACCAAACAAGAGCTCATCAGGTGTTTGATGTCATCTTCAGCAAACCTGCATAGGGGCACATGGTAGGGGGCATTCATCAACCTTACATGCAGGGAGCCAGTGGCAAGGCCACCTCTACGAGCAAGCCACAAAAACATTTGGATCTTCAGAGGTATCCTCATCTTCCAAATGGACACACAGAGGGGCATGTGGGGGTCATCAGTATCAGGGTCAATGTTGCATCGAAAATTGTCATAGTTTAGGATTGTACCGCATCGTAGTATAGCGACGAAAATGAAATCGACATTTAAATTTGTAAAGCTTGAAAAATCGTGCATTCCGAGATCGTTCGCAGGGAATAAATATGGAATTTAAGCCACTAATCAAAATAATAGAAAGATGATCACCATAATCAATTAACAATAATGATATGCAATGAATAATTAATCCTTTAAAAATATATTCAATAAGAATCAAAAGTGTATCTCAATACTCAAATGACAAAAAGATAATTGAGCCTAAAAAGTGATGGTTGAAACCATTAATTAAGCCCCACAATTAGGCATAAATCTCAAGTCAATTTCTCAACAGTAGCCAATATCAAACTCTTAAATTTTCCCTCTTCAATTGAGCATCTAGGTAGCTTCAAGGCATCCATCTGCAGTTGTGTGAAGTGGTGTTGGGATTGGAGACTGATGGAGGGTGGCAAACGGTGGCAGCAATGGGAGGAGGTCCGACGAACCCTGAAATGAGTAAATACGGGCTCTAAGGCCCAATTAAAATGCTCCTGCGCTCCTCTGTGAAGTGAGGAAGATGACAATGGTGGTTTAAGAGTGTTTGGGTGTGTGTGGAGGCCCGTCAGCGACAGTGAGGGTGGAGTTTGATGGGTTTGTTTGGAGAGGAGTGTGGGTGAGTGTAGCACCCAATAAACATGGGGCTTTTACTTTATGGAGTGAGAGGAAGGTAGTGGTGGTGGTGGTTGTGTGTTTCATGGTCGGTGGCATTCGAATGAAGCTTTCTGGAGCTTCGCTAGATGTGAAGAAGACAGAGAGGACGAGAGTGATTCAGTGGTTGAATTGGGGTGTTAAGGGTCTAATTCTCAACTAGAGAGTAAGGGGGAGAGAGGGGACCTAATTTCGTGGATGAAGGGGAAGGAAATCCTTGCCGACATGGCTTATCGGAGCTGAGGACGAAGAACCCTCTAGTGGGGGAGAATGATGCGACGAAGGGGTTTGGAAGCCCTAGCTTTGGCCCACCAGGCGTGAACGAGCTTGAAGAAGATGTGATGCTCTCAATTTGATGGTTGAGAGGCCATAGGAGGATGGAGGAGGAGGTCGCTAGAGTCGAGGTCGAAGGCGACTGGAGTTGGAGAAGTCATGATTTTGGCCTAAACCTGACTGCCCAACACGTGGGAAGTTCGAGGAACTTAAATAGAGTTTGGTTGGAGCTTAATTAGAAAGAATTTTAGAGGTCACAAGTAGGAAATAGGGTTCTTTCCTATTTGTAATTCCACGGTCGATGGAGCTTCTCAAGCTCCAATCTGGGCAAGCACTCATGTCCACATTATGGAGAATCCCTTAATGAACGATCCCTCCAAATTTGGAGGGATTTGGACTTAAAACAAGGGAGATCTTTACGGTCAAAGGTTGATTGACCATGGATTTAGGAGTTACATGCACCGGGGACCTCTTCATGAAGAAGATGACAAAGCTAGGGGTATTTGTAATAAACTTGAAACATAGGGGTCTAGATGTGAGAAATAGAGCTTTTAGGGTCTAAAATTCAAACTAGGTCAAGATAGGGTCTGATTGGGCCCAAAGTTTGGTATTAATCTAATTTGGACCCAAGGAATCTAATGGTGAACTTGGATTTGAGTTTTGACTATGTTTGACTGGGTAAATTGCACAGAAGCCCAAATTAGGGCAAATTCCTGTCTGAATCTCTATTCTTTGTCAAAATGGGCTCAGATGGTCAAACCAAAGGTACCGAACCTCTTAAAATATTTTTCAATGATTTTTAGGAGGCTTAGATCGAATTTATATCAACCAGAACCCTTTCAATTTAAGTGAGGTCGATTATTAGGGTTTTTAGTCCTATTTTAGTCCTTGAAATGCGTGAAACCCTGGTTCAGTCAATATGAGTCCACTTCTTGATCTTTAAAGTTCATTTGACCTTTAATTAACTCCTAAGCAACCTGGTGGTTAATCTGTATTTGTGACGTGCTATTAAAACAACAGAATTAACCATGTTTTCTTGTTTTCTTCTCAAATCAGATCATTGTGGAATTATAATCCTGAGGCGATCATTTAGGAGTATTTATCATTTGATTTTGATTAATTCAAGTTAGTTATGATGAATTACGGTGTTACCATCAGTCAACATCTACTCATATGCCTTCTTGGGGGAATAAAGACCTACACGCCAGGAGAAGCCATCCACGCCTCCAATTGGTCTAAAGGCCTGGATCGCCTCCTCCATACGATAAAACTCCTCATGCATTTGATTGAAATAGTGACCATTTAATATTCCAACAATCATCAATAGGGTCAACGACCTCATAAGCCTGTGGGAATAGAGATCTGAAGTCGCACAAGATGGATCGATTATCACTCTGAAATATGAAATTAGAGCCATCACCAACTGTAGGTGTAAAGAAATCCCATCTCTCAGTGATATCCTTAGAAACAGAAGCCCAGAATGGAGAGGCCTTAGCAGGTTGAACCCCATCTACAGGTGATAGGAACACCATCATGAGCCATAATTATCTCATTTTGAACCAAGTAAGTCAGTAAATGCTCTTACATAACTGCCAGAGAGTCATTTCACTGCATAATCGTTCCGAGGGGACAATAAGAAAACTAGGGTTAAAACTGTAATTTTACAATCATATCATGAATGCAGTACAACCACGAGTTTTCCTAGGGGTTAATTAAGGGTCAAATGGTCCTAAAAGGTTAACAAGTGGGTTAGAACAATCAGAAAAGGATTTGCACATGTTCTAAGAATTAAATGACTTTTGAAATCCTAAAAATAGACCTGCTTAATTAACTAAGGTTTTGGTCAAGATAAAATTCACCTAAACCTTCTAAAATTCATAGAAAAATATTCTCTAGGACTTATAACCTTCAATTTGACCAACAGAACCCGTTTTGACCCAGAATAGAGTATCAGATAGACATTTGCCCTAATTTAGGTTTTTGCATAAATTACCCAGTCAAACGTGGTCTAAATCAAAATCTAACTTCACCATTGAATTACTTAGGTCAAAATTAGGTTTTTGCCAAAATTTGGACCCAAGATGAGTTTGTCTTGACCTAGTTTGCAACTTGGTGCTATCTGATTACATTTTTGCCCTTAACTTTCAAAATCTTTTCAAACAAACCTCTAACTTTTCATCATTCTCACAAAAGAGTCCCTACCACCATTAAACCTATTCCTACTTGCTTCAGTGACCTTCATTTGGAAAGAACTTCTTGATTTCTTGACGAATCTCTTTCAAATTTGAAAGGGAAGTTCGTCAAGAAATTCCCTTCCTTTTGATACAAATCCCACGCCCCAAAACCTTCCCAATCTCTCATGCGAGCGCATGGGAGATTTGGGTATCAAGGAATTTCCCAACTCTGGCAAGCCTTCCAAGCTTGGGAAGCTTGCTTCCCAAGCTCAAAACTTCTCCCTGAGGTCTATAAAAGAACCTCCTGATTAGACCGCTCTCCCTACTCTCGAAATCGACCAAGATTCCCCCCAATTCCTTTCTCTCTCTCTCGGTCGAAAGCTCCTCGACATCCAGCGAGCTCCTCCGTCCTTCATCCTCCATTTGCAATGCCAGCAACGGAGTTATCTTCCTCATTCCTTCCCGCGTCAAGCCGTACAAGTCGACTCCCTAATCTCCTTCTTCCTTACCGTTCCCTCTCTCCGGAGCTGTTCACTTCTCCGACGCCGACAACACCATAACCGAGGCCTTCTCCTTCCCACTTCGTCTGTTACTACATTCAACTACTCCCTAACCTCTTCATCACACCAACACTCTCGACCACGCCTCTGCGACTCCATCGTCTACCGCTCTGGCCACACCTCCAACGAGGTACATCTCGCCCCACACACCACCAAACCCCTCGCCGACTACCTCAAAACCTCCGCCACACCTTTCCGCTCATTTCCCCTCTTTCAATTTCCCATTCCATCCACTCACACCACCCCCCAAACAAAATGATGCATCACTTTACTCAACTCAGTAATTAAGTTAATTTTACTTAATTAAGAGTAGAAAAAGTCACTTAGGTTAACTCGAAATTGTGTCGATTGTGTAGTATAAGGTCGAATTAACCTAACATTTTATAAATTTTTACTGGTTGAGTCCAGGTCATTCGCTGGGAGATATAATTCTTTCTAAATTCACCAATTATCTTTTATTTTCTTTATAAGTTTAGGAGGTATAATTAAGTTAATTATAAAGCATGAATTTTGACAAAATATTTGATTAAAATGAAGTAATATGCAAAATCCCATAAGAGAACATATTTACTCAAAATGATATACTTTATTAACAAGTAAACATGTTAGTTTTTCAATTTTATTTTAAAGAAACTAAGGCAATAAGA
Source organism: Thalassia testudinum (assembly GCA_037157565.1). Lineage (NCBI taxonomy): Eukaryota > Viridiplantae > Streptophyta > Magnoliopsida > Alismatales > Hydrocharitaceae > Thalassia > Thalassia testudinum. The sequence continues at coordinate 97,548,546 of JAZHRO010000002.1, forward strand.
GTTCTTTTATTAAAACATGCCTTGTTACAACATTTAAAAATGAAAAGGAATTTAAAGTGATACAAGAAAAAAAACTTCATTTCTTTATTTCTTAAGCCTCTTTTCTTCTTCTTCTTTCTTTCTCTCTTTTCCTTTTATTAAAACCTTTATCTTTTACTCTCTCTCTCTAGTTCTTTTCTTTTTCTTCTCTTCTGCTCCTGCCTCTTCTTTTCTCTTCCCTTAGCTTTCTTCTTAGTCCCCTTAGTAGTGCCTATTCTCTTCCTTCTTTCCTTAGCCTTCAGTTCTTCACTTAACCTTAGCTCTTTCCTTTGATCCTTCAGTTGAACCGGGTTTATTTTCCTTTTCAACCAAAATTATTTTATTTGCAGCGAGGTCCTTTCAAGGATACACAACACCCTGAGACCAGGGTGGGACCAAACTGATGTAAACACGTTCACACTACTTATGATGTCTATTTATGCATGTTCTTAAGCATAGGATTGCATTGCATGCTATAAATACTGCATAACATGCATCATCTTGCATTTAGAGTAGTTTGAATAAAATGGAGGTTAATTATCTTATTTTATGTGCTTGGACAGGGCAAACCTTTTATCGGGGCCTCGAATCCAACCGAACAACTATGATCAGGGAGACAATTGAAGTTCAACGACTGCAAGATCGCCCTAATCAGGTATCTGTAGCATCAGATAGTGACCAGGGAACCCTAGAAGATCAAGGGCCAAGATGGTGTTAATCTACACTTCAAACGACAAATCTGACCGCACGGATGGATTCGGATCAACGATCGCAGCTTAACAGCGCAAAAATCGACTCAATCCGACAACCGTGGCACCATCTACATCATCCAGAAGATGGATGGCCAAGATGGCACCACGTGGCGCCATCTCAGCCGTCCAACCGGCCCTCAAGCACCGCCGCACCTTCTCTTCTTCAATCAGAGCACCACTTCTGGGCCGTTGGATCTTGATCCAACGGCTGTGGATGCGCGCGCTTGAAAACGTTCGCGCAGCCATTTGGACGACGCAGGGCAGCGGTTCAGCGCCTTATTGCGAGGCGCTGGCACAGGTTCGAGTCGCAGCGAACGGGATTTGGAGTGGGGGTGTGCCTTCAATCGACCGTCAGATCGCAATCCAACGGTCGCGCACGCTCGATAACGCCGACGCGCTATCTCACGCCCGCGCCTCACGCAGGATTGTACGCGAGCGGGCGCACGTTGAGGAGTGGGGAAGGTGCATCTTAAGCCGTCCGATCTCGCAATCGGACGGCTGAGATTCAGCGAACATGCGCAAGCAGGTGAGCGAACGTGCGCGCGCCGCCCACTACCCCCACGTTCAGACCTTTAGCGACGGTTTTATCCGTCACTAAAGGTCCTGAATTAATATTTTTAAAGATGTAATGACCAATTTGCCCCCACTCTTTGAAACTATAAAAAGAGACCCCCTCCACACGAAATTCTCATCCCTTCCTTCTCTTCTCTCCCTCTCCAAAGCTCAAGAGAGGCTTGTCCCACGCCCGGGATGCTTCTCGCGAGATAAAGTTAAATTTTCGTCCCCCTTCGGAAGTGGATCACGCGACGACGACGATGTGCTGCCCCATTCCCGTTCTTCTGCTTCGTCCTCCTTCATCCTGCTTCGTCCTCCTTCATCCAGGCGTCGTCCCGTCCGACTCGTCCTCCAAGCGACCATCGAGGAGGATATTTCTCTCCCCATTCTTTTTAATGATTTCTAGAGTAGATTTACTGCTTTCTAGAATAAATTTACTGCTTTCTAGTGTAATCATTTTCCCGCTTTCTAGTCATAATATTTAGTGTAATGAACAATCCCTTTTGATAATGAATTCTATGTGCATTCTATATCTCTTTTGATTTTTTGTATTATTCTCTCTCTCTTATTCTCTCTCTCTCTTATATATTGTAAGTAGTTCTAATCAATTGAATTATTTCATGACAAATAAATGCGTAGTTTTTAAATCAAATGTCCACCTCCCTGTGTTCGACCCGGAATTTCAATTTCGGTATAAATTTTATTTGTTGAACACGAGTTCTTTTCTTTCAAACTACAATGACAGGTTTTTCAAAACCAAACACGTTAGCGTAGCAACTCGTACATCCAACAAAGACCCTACTTGGTCCTTGCCTGATTTCAATTAGGTTCGATTTTGGTTTATTTTTCAGTTCATAGTTTCGAGCCACTCCAGCTCAACCGGCCTCCCAAGCCTCCCCCTCCTAGGGCCACACTTGCTCACGCCCACTCGGGTGCACACCTGTAGGCACACATGCCCGCACACACACACACACACACACACACATGCTCAGAAGATCAGATGCTTAGTTCGCGCCTAGCGCTTGATGGCTGGCATGGCTACTGCACAAATTAGTTTTATTCCAAGGCACCCGCTCGTGAACTATCGATGTGGGACTATGTTCCCCCTTCCAGACCCAACTTCAATCAATGATATCTTCCTACTCAGAGCTCCAAATCAAGTGATTCAAGGCTTGTTGGAAAGCTCTAAGATTGATCTATAAGATTGCAGGGTCAATTTAAAGATAAGAGGATGTTCTTATCTGCAATTTGAAGAGTGAAATCCAGGGGTTCCTACTGGTTTTTATTGCTTAGAAATGGTTTTAATGTTAACAGAGTCCTCAGATGGAATTATCTCTCTTATTTAAAGGTCTGAATAGTTTATACAAATGATTCTGCATCTGCTGGAGTGAGTCTTGAAGCTTTTAAAGCATCAGGCAACACAGAGAAGCTTGAAGCTTCTCTGAAAGCTTCGGAGAACAAAATTTCATATTTAGAAATGTGCAACAGACGCTTAAGAACATTTCTAACTGATTAAAACAGATTCTAAGGGTTGAAATTGACTTATCTGGGTAGGATTTAAGATTGAATCTCAACAAAATGGCACTGTCATCAGTGTGGGTTCGAAAATAACCCAAACTGACAGGGTTTGAACTTTCACCAAATCATTCACCTGAGCTTAGTTTAATCACTCTAAAACTTTCCAATAGAATCTCATAATCAATTTAAACTCCTCAATACCTCAATTCATGCTCAGAACTCCATAATCAGACTCATGTTTGACTATTAAGGCTTAAAATTTGACTTTCTTTTCAAAGCCTTCTCCCAAGAAATTAAAACCTCAAATAGAGTCTCTTCATCATCAAGAACTTATCCAACCTTTAAAACAGATGGTTAAACCCTAGAAATTAGGATTTCAGGCTCGCCGCCTGACCTTCAAAATCACTTTGTTCGTCAGAAGAATCTAAGAGTTGTTACAGTAGAATGAGGTCATGAACAGCTTCAGTGCATTGCACTGAAGCTTCTAGGTTCCTTAAATACTTCTCAGATCTCTCTGTCAGACTTCTCGAACTCTGCCAAAGTTGGAGAAGATGAACTGCAATTTACATCTCTAGTGGTTAAAATTCCAACAAAATGACCTCGAATTAATCAGTGATTGCACTTATATCATTCTGGAGCTTTTCACTAAGTTTCACAAGATGAAGAACAAAAATGACTCGTCGGAGCTCGCCGAAGCTCCAGTGAGTCCAGAAAATGAATAAATTGTGTACAGGTTGGTAAAATGTGCCATTTTTTATCTAAAAAAGGTTCCTGAGGTTGTAAGGAACCTCAAGAACTCAATTAATTCTCTATTATCTCATTATAGTAAAGATTTGACAATAAAATTGAATATTTCATAAATCTGGATTGGATTAAGCTCAGGACTTGTTTTACCACTCAATTGAGTGGTTTAAACGAGTCAACAAGTATTTATAATCATAAATATATATAATTAAGGATTTGAACTGCCCCTGAGCTGCCATTGACAGTGAGCTCAGGAGCTTAATTCAAATTGGGCGTTTAAGTTATATTTAGTAATTATACATATTAAAGTGTCGATTAGGGTTCTTAAGTAATGAATAGATGATGGAAGACCCTATGAAGGTGGATCTAAGCCCAGCTTCTGTCGCCATGGACAGCGACAGTAGTTGGTGGAGGTGAAGTTGATTTAGGCGATTAAGTGATCAATTAAGTGTTTAAGTGGTTTAGAAATGATCGTGGACGAAAGAATAAGGTGATCAACGATTTCAAAAGATGAAATTAAGTCTCTGGCGAGCTCAAGGAGCTCGCCGGAGTTAGAGAAGATGAACACTGAAATTCTAAAATTACTTTAATCTAACTAACTATCTAACTAACTAAGCTAACCTACTCCTACTCCTACTCCTACTCCTAATCTATTGTTACCTGGACGAAGGGGTCAATAGGGTTCCGCCGAAGGTTCATAGCAGACGACGAATTCAGAGGGTGTAGAGGAAGGTCTCCGGTGGGCAGATTTGAGGTGAAGCAGAGGATTCCTTTGGTCAGCGCCTGTGTCCAGAGACGTGGCAGACCACGACGGATCTCCTCGGCTGATCAGAATGGATGGAGGAAGTCAGAAAGTGAGATGGAAAGTCGCCGGAGTTTTGGACGAATAGCCTATCGAAGTCGGCTGCAGCGTTAGAAGAGGGAAGGGAGCCAACTTGAGTGAAATCGGAGGGGTGAGGGGGTATTTATAGTAGTTGGCGATGAAGAAAGTGGCAAGGTCTGGCCGAAGAAAGAGCTTAAGGAGCTTAACCTCCGGCGTCGTCTCCGATGACGGTGAGGTTATCTCCCACTGAAAATTAGGATTTCCGGTTAATCCAGACCAATGGATGAAGAGGAGGTGGTGAGCGCAAGCTGCAAGAGCTTGGATAAAGAAGAGTGATGTCGGCAGGGCGGTGATCGTGTGGTGGCGTGACTCTTCGTCGCCAGCCGTCCATTTAGCTAAAGAAGAAGATGAAAAGGGACTTAAATGTAATAAAAATTAAGGACCTGTGTGAGAAATAAGGACCCAATTACAATAAATTTTAAGGACCAAAATGTAAACCTAGGTTTTGAAGGTTTATTTTAACGTAAATCTTTTTCAACCTTTTATATATGTTAGTAAATAAGGTAAATATTATATTTTCACCTTGAATTTACATTTTTGATCTTTTTAGGTTAATTTATTAGATTAAGAAAAATTACTTAAGTTATTATATACTTAGGTTTACATTATGTTTAAGTTACTTAACTTATTAATTAAGGAACGATTAATAGGATTTCGAGTCCAATTATTATCTAGATTATTAAAAATTTTAATTGAATGATAAAATGTCATTTTAAACTTATTTTAAGGTTCTTTACTAAATATCCCTTATTCTATAATTAACCCTTATATATTCATAATCTTAGCTAATTAACTAGGAAGACTAATTAATTAGGGGTAATTAGAGATCATGATGAGTCTCTCATCACAAACCCATCACCAACCACCTTCTCTGAGTCTGTCCTACTAGCAACGCACCCCATCCTCCACGAAACCACCGCCATTACGTTCGCCAACGACCGGCGAACCTTCTGAGGTGTTTTGACGTGGTCGAAAGGCCTTATTCTCTATTTCAGGTTCCAAGCCAGAGCTCCACTGTCGCACTATCTTCTCCAGTAGTGTTCGTGGTGTTCTAACCACAAAGTCCCAAGGTGACACTCTTAGGCAGTGCAGACTACCTCCAGGAACATCCCTAGGTGGTCAACTGAGAGCATTGACCGCTCCAAGGACGCCAATTGAAGGCCACCTACTACTGCTGTTCGCACGAAGAACAAGCATGGCATTAATGCCACATCATGAACAGATGCCCGTGCGACCACGTATAAGTTGAATTTGTCAAGTGGGCTTATTGCCTCCAAACACGGGGTGAGGTCCCTCTCACCTACGCACACCTCTGCCTCGTCCGTGATCGCTGCCCGCGGACTTGGTCAGACCCGTTAACCAGCCTAAGCCTCACTCCTCACTCACCACCACCTGCGAGTGAGCCTAGACCTGGGTACGCTAGGTCCGATAACCCAATTACCTCTGTGGCTCTGGGAGAGCAGATCCTAAACAGAGAAAGAAAGAAGGAGAGCTTGCGTGGGTAGGGGGAGGGTTTTTGCTCTTGGTGAGAACTAGCTAACACTTAGCCAAATTCTGAAGCTTCCCCTGCTATGTGAAGAAAGCCAGAGAAAGAAGGGCTGAAGGAAGAAGAGTTGTAGAGACAGGGAAGGAAAGTAAGAGGAGAACAAGGGTCGTACCTAAAAGAAGAAGAGAGGCAGAGAAGAGAGAGAAAAGAAGAGAGGCAAAGAAGAAAGAAGAAGAACAAAGAGGCTTGAACAATTTAAACCGTCTGATTAGTAAATCAGATGATTGGTTGTTACATTTCATACATATATACATTGAATTCATTAGATATCATTGTAAGGAGTATTTAATGGTCTAAATCATCATTTTACTCCATTATTTTTAAATTCTGACACTTGATCCTAGTGCTACTTTATTCTGAAATAGTTTTTGTTTACAATTTCATAGTTTCTTATCTTAAATTGCAATTTTGAGAACTGAATTCCATATTGCCCCTGTGTTCGACCTCGAAACTTTTTCGAGTAATATATTTATTTGTTTGAGCGCTATTTTGGTTATACTGCAACACGACAATTTTAAAACATCGATTTAGTGACTCGAACATTTTGGCGCCATTGCCAGGGAGCAACGGGCAATTTAGAACTCTTGATTGCAATTCCTGATTGGGATTCTAACTTGTTATATCTCTTTTGCAGTGGTTTGTTTCAGGGGGGGATACATTCTGAGAAAATCAACTGCACATTAAACACGCCAAGGGTAGGTAAGGTCTAACTACTCTTTCTCTTAAGCCCCTGATTCTGAAAAGGTTAAAAGGAAAAAAATCAATTAGGGCCACTTGCATTTTATCCTTAGATAATTCATCAAGTTGCTTGATTTAATACATTCTATTTACACAACAAATCCTGATCTGTGCACCCACTTGAAGCTTAAGGTTTCTAGGGCTATCACATTCTTGTTTGAGCCCTAGGTACCACATTTTTGACAAATTAAATTAGACCAAATTAGAGTCAATTAAGGATTCCAGTTTAGGATTTTAGAGACACATTTTCTTAATCAAGAAATTATCTCTCCAAAATAATGTTTGGCTAGACCTTGATTGAAGTGATTTATTCAAGCAAAACCCTAAAATCAGGCTCTTAAATTCATTTGAACACTAAAAGAGGAACCTAAATTTTTAAGGACAAACAGGTGAAGTTGACCCACCTTGTTGGTCAACCAATCTGCAAATTAGGTCACTTTTGCACTCAACACATCTTAAAAGTTCAAGTGAAATCCTAAGCACCCTTGCTCTTAATTAAAACTGGTAGACTTAAGAAGTCAAGTCCCCATTCTAGTTTACCTGGAACATCAGTGACAAGAGAGGTTGGTTGGGGGAAGCCCTGTAACCCGTGGGGGTGCTCTATCGTGTAGGGGTCTTTGCGGAACACTCCCTCTCTGGCTGCCTAGGTAATTCTCAGGTGGACGGCTTTCTGACTAAGGGGTTTCATCCACCCTGAACCTCTATATTCAGCCAAAATTTTTTGGGTGTCTTGATTGGGTCCTTCACATTCTACCTCTCAACTACTTCATCGATGCATGTTCAAGAGGAGGTCTCTAAGACCATCCTTGAGGCCTCCTTTAGCTATTCATTCATTTCGAGGCCAAGCCTCGACCTCCTTGTTTGTCCAACAACACAATCCTATTGATATCTCTTCCGATTCATCTAAACCTGATTCTCCTTCATCCATCATCATGGCACAACCCATAGAAGAAAATAATCTTGAAAATCAACTTCAGTGCCTCAATGATCTATTCCAAGCCTTTGTGAACCCACGGCAGCATCCAATGATGCGAGATCACTACAATCCCGCTGTGGTGGCAATCGAACCTCAAGTACAAATCCTCGCTGGAGGTCCTGACACTGAACTCAATCCCAACATGATTCATGCCATTCCCAAATTCCATGGGCATAATTCTAAAGATCCTTTCCAGCATATTAAACAACTCAAGCATCTGACCCAGACCTTCGAGTTAGAAGCTCAAAATCGGAATGTCCTACTCATGAAAATGTTCTCCTTCTCTCTCATGGATAAAGCTGCTCACTGGTACCAAACCCAAACGTGTCCAATCAACACCTGGGTGGAACTTCAATCTGAGCTTTCGAGAAAGTTCTTCCCTGTTGGTCGGACAAATGTTTTATGACACCAGATCACACATTTTACACAACAAGTAGGAGAACCACTTCACGAGACATGGGATCATTTTTTGGATCTCATGTGAAAGTGCCCCTATCATGGAGTTCCTAAATGGGAACAAGTTTAGTCTTTTTACCAGGTACTCCTTAAGGATATTAGATTATTCGTCAATGCGACCTGCGAAGGAAACATCATGGGTCAACACGAAGACATCGTGTGGGAGATTCTCGAGAATATGTGCGGGAACTCCATCAATAATGAATCCATGGGCATGTCCGACCGGATGAATGCCCTTGCATTGACGAATCCAAAGGGAGCACATGAGACGTAGGGCCTATCCTCTTCCATCAACTTGAAACTGATGGCTAGTCATCTGGACAAGGTCTCTATTATTGAGAAGAAGGTAGATGAGCTAACTCGACATTTGCAACGAGCCACCTCTGCACAAAACCCATTCATGCAACCACCCTCTAGCAGGGAGGCTGTGCACAACATCTATCATCGATCTTCTCAGAGGATGGACTCATATCCACCCCCATCTGATTCTGGTTTCGGAGGAAACTCTAGACCCACCTACTCTAGTTGGGGGAGCTCTGAACCCTTGTATTCTGATTTTCCCGAGGTTCCTCAGACCTGTGAGGACCTCAACACCATTCAGAATGATCCATTCTCAAACACTTACAACCCTGGATGGAGTAATCATCCCAATTTCACATGGTCAAGCAATAATCAAAATTAAAGACCTCAATATCAGCCCCGACCACAAGCTCCTCATCCATATCAGCTGCCTCAGCCTCAACCTAACCCAACTTATCAATCTAGGCTGACTCATATAGATCAAATGACTCTTATCCTTCAAACTCTGGCTGACATTCAGAAAACTAATGCGACTATACAAAAACAGCACAGAGACAAGATCACAGAGGTTTGCAATCAACTTGCCCAGATGACAAATCCTCACCAACCTGGTGCACTTCCTTCACAACCTCTGCCTGATCCGAATAACGTGCCGAAACAGAGGCGCATTATAAACCCAAACCCGGGCCAAGCTCACTTTATTTATTAGGCCCCTTCTACTCCATCACCCAACGGGATGGAGGCTTCGACATCATATACGGGTTACCAACAGCAAGCACCTCTTCTACCCACACCAAACTAGAACCAGGCAGGATTGAATTTTGTTACTACCCGCACTAGCAAAACAACACAAGACCCACCTTATCCAAGCCACTCCCAGCCTGGTAATACAAATTCTAACCCTAGGATAGTCATCGAGGATACCCCTGTCCCAGATCAAGAACCTGGACCCATTCTAGAGGAACCATCTAAGGTTCCATTTCCTGAGGCCTTGACCAAAGGAAAAAGGATAACCACAATAGTGGCACCTGAGGAGGACTTGGTTAAGCTCTTTGAATAGGTCCATATAAACATCCCCTTGATGGATGTGATACGCCACATACCAGCTTACGCACGATTTCTGAAAGACATATGTACACCTAAGCGTAAGCCGCTAACCAAAGACGAATTCGATCGTACTGTCAGAGAAAGCCAACTCTGTCATTTTGAGCAAACTCCCACCTAAGGCAAAGGACCCAGGCACCCCTCTGATCTCCTATGAAATCGGTGATATACGATTTGACCGAGCTTTATTAGACTTAGGAGCCTCCATAAATTTGATACCTACATCCCTACTAGACTACTTCGAGGAATCTGAACTTAAATCGACTAAAGTGACTTTACAACTAGCCGACCGATCAATTAAGTCACCAAAAGGAATTCTCGAGGATGTCATAGTTAAGGTATGTGATTTCTATTTTCTAGTAGATTTTACCGTCTTAGACATGGATGCTCCTGACAATGTGAACAATACACGGATCATACTAGGAAGACCCTTCCTGGCCACTGCTAGGGCCATTATCAATTGTAAGGAGGGATAAATTGAATTAAAATTTGGGAGCAAGACACTAAAGATCGATATCTTTAAGGCCCAACAAGGAATTAATTGTGGAGTCATAGAACAGATTTGCGATATCAAAGCTGTGGTTGACAACTTTATCGAGGAAAAATTAACTATTTCTGATCAATCACAGGAGGATCAAAACCCACAATTAGAGGAGCCCGAACTCAACCTAGACACACCCATAGCTCCTTCCTTTGCTCCCAACACCCACACTGAACCACCCGCTGCTGCTGAGAACCCAGTTTTGGAATTAAAGCCTCTTCCCGATCATCTCAAATACGTCTTTTTGGGTTCCAATCAGACGTTTCCTGTGATTATCAACTCACGACTCACACCTAATCAGGAAACACACCTGATTTCTATTCTCTAGCAACATCGAAGAGCCATTGGATGGACTCTCAATGATCTCACTGGTATCAGCCCTTCATATTGCACACATCACATCTACACTGAAGAGGGCTCACGATCATCCCATGAAATGCAAAGACTCTTGAATCCAAATATGTAGGATGTCGTGAAAAAGGAGATTATCAAGTGGTTAGATGTAGGGATCATCTACCTGATCTCCAACAGTCAGTGGGTGAGCCCAATCCAATTGTGCCTAAAAAGTTAGGACTCACCGTCATTACGACTGAAACCGGAGAAACCATACCGACCCATATAGCAAACTCGTGGAGAGTCTGCATTGATTACAGAAGACTCAATTCCTCCATGAAGAAGGATCATTTCCTACTACTGTTCATTGATCAAATTCTCAAGAAACTAGTGGGAAACCAATTCTTCTGCTTTTGGATGGGTACTCCAGTTACAATCAAGTTGCAATCCATCCCGAGGACCAAGAGAAGACCACCTTCACCTGCCCCTTCGAAATTTATGCATTTCGAAGGATGTCGTTCGGTCTCTACAATGCACCTGCTACTTTTCAACGGTACATTCTTGCCATATTCTTAGATATGGTAGGTGAATACCTTGAAGTCTTCATGGATGACTTCTCGATATTCGATGAATCATTTAACGATTTCCTCTTGCACTTAGTCCAGATCCTTAGGCGATGCATCGATGTGCATTTGGTTCTTTCCTGGGAAAAGAGCCACTTCATGGTACCTGAGGGAATTGTCCTGGGACATCTTATCTCTGAAAAGGGCATCCAGGTTGATCGAGCCAAGGTGAATCTGATTTCCAAACTCCCTATGCCTAGCTCGGTCAAAGACATTTGATCCTTCCAAGGGCATGTCGATTTTTACCTTCGTTTCAATCTTGATTTCTCAAAAATCGCATGCCCCCTGACTAATCTATTATTTAAGGATGTCCCCTTTGAAATCACCGAGAAGTGTACTCAGGCATTTGAAATCCTGCGTGATCGAGTTACCCTTTGAGATCATGTGTAATGCATCTGATTACGCTGTAGGTGCGGTACTTGGGCAGAAAATAGATGGGAAACCTGTGGTCATTTACTACACTATCAAGACACTTAACGAGGCTCAGTATAACTACACAGTTACTGAGAAAGAGCTGTTTGCCATAGTATTTGCCCTTTGAAAGTTCAGATCGTATCTTTTGGGTTCCCATGTAATCATTTACTTAGATCACACTACTGTGAGGCACCTCCTTGCGAAGAAGGATACAAAACCTCAGCTAATCCACTAGATCTTGCTATTGCAAGAGTTTGACCTCGAGATTCACGACAAGGCGGGAAAACAGAATGTGGTAGCTGACCACTTATTCTGCCTTCCTTCTAACATCATCAACCCTTCTGGACCCATTACTGAATATTTTCTTGATGAGCACCTCCTGACTATCAGTTCGGGACTTCCATGGTTTGCTGATCTAGTAAACTATTTGGCATCACATCAGATCCCATCCGATTGGCCAAAAGCCAAGAATAAAATACTTTTCGATGCCAAGTACTACTTTTGGGAAGACCCGTATCTCTTCTGCATTGGTGTTGATCAAATCATCAGACAATGTGTTCCAAAAGCAGAAATTCAGGAATTTTATCCTTCTGCCATGACCAAGCCTATGATGGACACTTCTCTGATCACAAAACCACGGCAAAAGCCCTCCAGTGCTTCTTCTATTGGCCCATGATTTTCAAAGACGCATACAATCACTGTAAGGCATGCACTCGTTGCCAGACCTTAGGCAACATGAGCCACCGCGATATAATGACTTTACAGCCAATTCTCGTATGTGAAATCTTCGATATTTGGAGGATTGACTTTATGGGATCCTTTCCTATTTCGGACGGCTTCGAATACATTCTTCTCTCTATTGACTACGTGTCGAAATGGATTGAAGCCATTCTGACTCGAACCAATGATCATAAGGTGATTATCAAATTCATTCATCAGAACATCTTTTCTCAATTTGGGATTCCACGTGCCATAATCTCCGATGGAGGAACCCATTTCATGAATGCTCAGTTCAGATCACTAATGACCAAGTACGAGGTGTCACATGGAATCTCGACTCCTTATCACCCCCAAACTAACTGTCTAGCAGAGTTATCAAATCAGGAGATCAAGAAAATTCTCCAGGTCAATGTTTGACCTGACAGGAAAGATTGGTTATCCCAACTTTCAGAAGCTTTGTGTGCTTATAGGACCGCCCACAAAACCCAATTAGGCATGTCTCCCTTCAGATTGGTGTACGAGAAGGAGTGTCACCTCCCCGTCGAATTGGAGTACAAAGGCTACTGGGTAGTACAAAATTGCAATCTCGATCTTTCTAAGGCAGGAACCCACAGAAAGTTTCAAATGAGTGAGATCGATGAACTACGCCATGATGCGTATGAGAATTTGCAAATTTACAAAGAACGGGTTAAGGCCTTTCATGACAAGCACATATCCAGAAAGATCCTTTTCCCTGGCCAAAGAGTCCTACTCTTTGATGCCAAACTCAAATTATTCCCAGGAAAACTCAGATCAAAATGGATTGGACCATACCTTGTCCGACAAATCTTTGGAAATGGAGCTGTTGAAATCAGTCAACTCAGCCACGATTCAGAACCTTTTGTCGTGAACGGTCAGAGACTCAAACCGTTCATTGAACTCACCGATGCAAACTTGGCTGAGGTATCTTTTACCCTCCATTCTCCCTGAGCTGATTGCGCCTAACTGATGGTGTTAAACTCAGCGCATAACAGGAGACAACCCATCATTTTGAAAAACCCGAAACCCTTCCTAACACATCTTATGCTGAACTCATATTGCACTTTGGGGTTCATCCATTAGAGCAGCCTACACCTCTGGTACTCGTACCTGAGCTTGAAATCGTCCGTAACAGCCACCCTGACCTACCCACCCATCCAAAACCTGTTCTAATGTACGATCTAAGCTAAACTCAAACCCACCTAATTTACAATGAGGGCATTGCAAATTGTAGGCATGGGGGGTATTAAAATGCAAAATGCTATGAAAATCACTTCACAAGAAAGGGTTTCATCAAAAAAATCACATATTCCGAAAAACCAAAAAAAATAATAAAAAAATTTAAAAAAGAACAAAAATGGAAGGAGGAAATTTTGAATTGATATCATTTGAGGAGAAAAGGGGAGGAGAAAAAAATGTCAAAAAGGAGCACAATTTGAAAAGAAAAGAAAAAGAGATAGTCATTAGTAAAAGATTAAGGAATTGACTCAGTTCCAAACCAAATCAAAAAGAAAGAAAATGAAAGACAAAATGTGCTAAAGAAACAAAAAGTGATTAGTAGGAACACTGATCTTGGGCCTCTTGGGCTGCAATCTTAGGCTTAAAAATTCAAGTATCCACTAAGATATGGATAGTCTTCAAGAGGTCGAGGAAAATGCGAAGCTTAAGTAATAGGTCTAAGGCTTGGGAATTATTCGACCTCATTAACTGACCTCTAGTTTATGGGACTCGGCAACTTAAGCACCCCAATTCACACACAGTCTGGTTCAATGAGCCTAAGTATCAAAATCATGCAAATGCATTAAATCTGTTTGAAAAGGTTACCTAGATTAGGAGCGGCTGATCAACACAAGTTGATTTGGATGAATTCCCAGCATGGAGAGACGGGAAATTTTCCTCGAAGATGCACAATAACATATTGTCTCCTCGATACTTGTCTCCTAGGATATCTAAATATCCTACTAGGGGCATGTAAGCACCTTGTGTTGGTTCAGATGCCATGGGCGGTATTATCACAAAATGTCGACTACCAGGGTCTGGATTTAGCTGCAGAATGCCATGGGCGGGATTATCTCGAAATCTCGAAAGCCAGGGTTCTAGGGGTTGCCATGGGCGGTGCTATCTCGAAGCATTGATTGCCAGGAACCCTACAAGGATTGATGGTGGGAACTAGGAATCCGATACAAACCGTGTTGTAAGGCTAATACGAAGCTAGAAATAAAAAGAAAAGAGAGAGAAAACTCTCCAAAAATAAAGAAAAGTTCTGTCTCTCTCTTACAAAAACACACTGCAAACTGAACCTAGGCTAAATCTTGCTACAAGCATGGGTGCTTTAACCGTGGAGTTCAACGAACCGTAGGTTAGTTCCTGTGGGCCCTAGAATCTTCGCAGCGGACTGAGGCTAGAGCTGGTCAGGTCTGGATCTTGGTTGGTACTTGAGTACCTCTAGACCTACTATCAGCATTCTAACCTAATCTACAAAAGAAAGCACACGTCAAAGTTTTAAGCATAGAAGGGCATATGGTCTAGAATCAAAGTTAATACCTTGAAATTTTGCTAAGGGACTAGCAAAAGCTAGGCATGGGGTTATGCTGGGAACACCATCATGAGCCATAATTACCACATTTTGGTCTAATTAAGTCAGTAAATGCTCATACATAACTGTCAGAGAGTCATATTTCACTGCATAATCATTCTGAGGGAAAAATAAGAAAACTAGGGTTAAAACTGTAATTTTACCATCATATCATGAATGCAGTACAACCACGAGTTTTCCTAGGGGTTAATTAAGGGCCAAATGGTCCTGAAAGGCTAACAAGTGGGTTAGAACAATCAGAAAAGGGTTTGCACATGTTCTAAGAATTAAATGACTTTTGAAACCCTAAACATAGACTCGCTTAATTAACTAAGGTTTTGGTTAAGATAAAATTCATCTAAACCTTCTAAAATTCATAGAAAAATATTCTCTAGGGTTTGGAACCTTCAATTTGATCATTATAACCCATTTTGACCTAAAACAAAGTATCAGATAGTCATTTGCCTTAATTTGGGTTTTTGCATAAATTACCTAGTCAAACATGATCAAAATAAAAATCCAACTTCACCATTTAATTACTTAGGTTCAAATTAGGTTTGTACCAAAATTTGGACTCAAGATGAGTTCATCTCGACCTAGTTTGCAACTTGGTCCTGTCTGATTACATTTATGCCCTTAACTTTCAAAATCTTTTCAAACAGACCCTTAACTTTGTCGTCGTTCTCACAAAAAAGTCCCTACCGCCATTAAACCTATTTCTACTTGCTCCGACAACCTTCATTTGGACAGAACTCCTTGATTTCTTGACGAATCCCTTTCAAATTTGAAAAGGAAGTTCGTCAAGAAATTCCCTTCCTTTTGAGATAAATCCCATGCCCCAAAACCTTCCCAATCTCTCATGCGAACGCATGAGATATTTGGGTATTAAGGAATTTCCCAACTTCGGCAAGCCATCGAAGATTGGAAAGCTTGCTTCCCAAGCTCAAAACTTCTCCCTGAGGTCTATAAAAGAACCTCCTCATCAGATCGTTCTCCCTACGCTCGAAATCGACCAAGATTCCCCCCAATTCCTCTCTCTCTCTTGGCCAAAATCTCCTCGACGTATGGCAAGCTCCTCGATCCTTCATCCTCCATTTGCAATACCAGCAACGGAGTTATCTTCCTCGTTCCTTCCCACGTCGAGCCATACCAGCCGGCGCCCTAATCTCCTTCCTCATCGTTCCCTCTCTCTGAAGTTGTTCTCTTTTTCGGTGCCGGCAACACCACAACCAATGCCTTCTCCTTCCCACTTTGTTCGTTACTACATTCAACTGCTCCCTAACCTCTTCCTCATCACACCAACACTCTCGACACACCGTTTTGACCTCGACCACGCCTCTACGACTCCATCATCTACCGCTCCGGCCACACCTCCGACGAGGTACATCTCGCACCACACACCACCAAACCCCTCGCCGACTACCTCAAAACCTCCGCCACACCTCTCTACTCATTTCCCCTCTCTTAATTTCCCATTCCATCCACTCACACCACCCCCCGAACAAACCCATCACCAACCACCTTCTCCAAGTCCATCCTACCTCCAATGCACCCCATCCTCCACAAAACCACTACCATTATGATCACCAACAACCAGCGAACCTTCTGAGGTGTTTTGACATGGCCAAAATGCCTTATTCTCTATTTCAAGTTCCAGGCCAGAGCTCCGCCGCTGCATTGTCTTCCCTGGCAGTGTTCGTGGTGTTCTAACCACGAAGTCTCCAGGTGACACTCTCAGGCAGTGCAGACTACCTCCAGGAACATCCCCAGGTGGTCAATTGAGAGCATTGACCACTCCAAGGATGCCAATTGAAGACCACCTACTACTACTTTTCGTGTGAAGAACAAGCGTGGCATTAGTGCTACATCGTGAACAGAGCCCACGCAACCACGCATAAGTTGAATTTGTCAAGTGGGCTTATTACCACCAAACATGGGGTGAGGTCTCTCTCACCCATGCACACCTGTGCCTCGTCCATGACCTCTGCCTGCGGACCTGGCCAGACCTGTTAACCTGCCTAAGCCTCACTCCTCGCTTACCACCCACTGCAGTTGAGCCTGGACCCGAGTACGCTAGGTTCGATAACCCGATCACCCTTGTGGCTCTGGGAGAGCGGATCCTCAAAAGAGAAAGAGAGAAGGAGAGCCTGCGCGGGTAGGGGGAGGGTTTTTGCTCTTGGTGAGAACTGGTTAACAGTTAGCCAAATTCTGAAGCTTCCCCTGCTGTGTGAAGAAAGCCAGAGAAAGAAGGGCAAAAGGAAGGAGAGTTGCAGAGACAGAGAAGGAAAGTAAAAGGAGAACAAGGGTCGTAGCTGAAAGAAGAGTGGCAGAGAAGAGAAAAAGAAAAGAAGAGAGGCAAAGAAGAAAGAAGAAGAAGAACAAAGAGGCTTGAACAGTTTAAGTCGTCTAATTAATAAATTAGATGATTGGTTTGATTGCATTTCATACATATATACATTGAGTTCATTAGTTACCATTGTAAGGAGTATTTGATGATCTAAATCACCAATTTACTCCATAATTTTTGCATTCTGACACTTGATCCTAGTGCTACTTTATTCTGAAATAGTTTTTTTTCACAATTTCATAGTTTTCTTGTCTTAAATTGCAATTTTGAGAACTGAATTCCATATTGCTCCCTGTGTTCGACCTCGGAACTTTTTTCGAGTAATAAATTTATTTGTTTGAGTGCTATTTTGGCTATACTACAACGTGACAATTTTAAAACACCAATTTAGCGACTCGAACAGTAGGTGAAGCATTGGAGCCATACGAGTCCTTGATAACATCTTGCCATATACTATCCAACATCCCCTCTAAGGAATTATGACTCCCCACTTTAGTAATAAGGCATCTCCAAACTCTCTTAGCGATCTAACTCCCCGATTGCCCTTCTTCTTAAGCATACAAATAGTCTTTCATTTAATAGGTTGTAAGAACCGCCCCTCATTCGTAGGGCCTCTCTAGAAGAATCTCTTGTAAATTAATCCATTCATTTCATAACATTTTTTGGTGGATGAAACATAAATAGATAAAATACGAGAATTGCAGAGATGACAGAATTAAGGAGAATGAACCTCCCACCCTTAGATGATAATATGCCACATCAACAAGCCAACCATCCATAAATCTTCTCAAAATGACCAGTCCAGACTACACTTTTCACTTTTCTGCCAAGCAATGGAAGACTCAAGTATCTAATAGGCAGACTCCCCATAGGAGTTTGCAAGATTTGTGCCAACTCCTCCTTTATGTTATTGGCCAAACCAAAGCAAATGAGAGTTCATTTGGACCCATTAACTCTAAGACCAGAAATCCCCCCAAATATATCCACAATATACCTTACACATTTTGCCTCTTTGGCACCCCCCTCAATAAAAAATATTATATTATCTGCATACTGGAGAATAGGGGTCAATGCCTGTCTAGAGGATAAAGTGTACCCATGCATCAGAGATCTAGAGCATGCTTGAAAGGTAAAGTGAGACAACATGTTTCCACAATCGGGAAGATAAGTGGAGCCACAGGACATCCTTGTCGCACCCCTTTCTGAGGCTGGATCCAAGTTCTCATTAGTTTACCATTTATAAGCGGAGAAAAATATGTGGTGGTTGAACAAGCAATTTTCACTTTGAAATAATTTTCGCACACAAAAAATAGGTTGTCGAAGTAGAAACTGGGCAGTGGAAAATCTATCATCAACAATTAAGATAAACTACTCACAGGAGAGTAGGTTGTGTCTACAGGAAGCAATGACCAATAAATCCACTAATATTTTCAATGCATCATTCAAATATGTTGTACGAGGCTAATATGATGCAAAATCAATTTGTCGATAAGTTTTAGCATCAAATGAGATCAAGAATGGCTTGAATGAGCACCAATATGAAATATATAAAATTAGGAGGGTTTGAGAAACAATTATCAAGCAATATAAAATATTATCTCAAAAAATCAAAATCCTTCAACCGTGTTCCTTTCACTTAATGCCCCCTCTCCCTTAGAAAAATAGGGGAGGCGGTTCTCGCATGTCCTTGCATGCACCGAGAGAGCAACAGCCGTCAAGCTTGGCTGGATGAGATTGGCCAGAGGAGAGCGACGCTCTGTTGGTGGTGCAACGGCGTGTGGTGGGTGGAGCTGGCCGTAGAAGACGAAAAGGGGTGGCGGCGATGGTGTTCTGTTATTGCTGCTTGGAGCCTCATGTGGTCGAGGAGGGGTTGCACGAAGATCAGGTGGCACACAAGGGTGCGGCAGAGGTGGCTGGAGGTTGTCAACGTGTGAAGAGGGTCGTTGATGGCTAAGGAGAAAGTGGGTTGCATTGGGTTCCTTGTCTTTAGTGCAGTAGGTGGAGAAGGAGGAAGAAGAAGGAGAGGAGGTCGGGCGTGCGCACGAGCTGGCGGTGCACAAGGGTGTGGAGAGAGGCCTACTGTGTGCAGGTGGGCATGGGCACGATCGTTGGCGGTGGGTGCGGGTGGGCATGCAGGCAGCTGTGAGTGCGAGGGCATGGAGGAGGCTAGCCGTGCATTGTAAGTCAGTGTGCGTGGCTCTGTTGAGGAGGAGAAGATGGCACGGCCTTACGTCTGAGAGGATGGAGAGGTGGAGGTCATTGTCGTTAGGGGTTCACAGTCGTGGGCAAGGAGGCACAGTGGTGCAGCAAAGGTTGAAGACGAAGTAGAAGAAGTCGAGGTGATGCTGGAGCTGAGGCGGAGAGGGTGCGGCCATGGTGGTTGTGTGGTCATGGAGAGGGAGGCACACAGGGGTTGTCAGTGCAGAGGCTCGCGGTGGCGTGCTTGGTTGTGGTTGATTGTAGTCGTGGTGACGAAGGAGTTACAGTTGTGGTTCTCTGTCGGGTATGTAGGGAAGGAGATGATGGTGGAGGCCATCCTTGCACTTGTTAATAAAGGAATGAGAGAGAATCACAGAGAGAATATCGGGGAGAGAGAAAGAGAAGAATAACGAAGGAAATTAGACAAGAGTTCATGACATTGATTGGATTTTGTCAAATATATGAGATCACTCATTTCTTTCTTTAAATAAATTTGTTAAGAATTATCAAAAGGAAACAAGCTTCAAAAGACAATCTATGTTAATTTTCTTGGGAAATTAAATGTCATGATGGCAATCTAAAATTGGACTCCAAAAATTAATCTTGCATAAAAAATAATTAATCAATTAACGTAAATGAAATGTAGGAAATCCAAGGCTTAATTAATTTGATCAACATAATGCATGCTCTAAATTAAATTCATGTCCCAATAATATTGCACTTAAACACATGCCTAAGTTTTGCCGGTCTCAAGCAAAATTATATGGATTAGACCAGGTCTCTAGGCCAAATTTTATCGTTAGTATGCCTTGTCGTGCCACACCTCTAGAGACAAGATTGAAATACCAACTATAAGCCTAAAGGTAGTCAAGTAGCAGCCAAGATACGGACTTGACCAGGCTCAGCCTTGGGTCCGCTGCAAAAGTTTCTAAGACTCGCAAAAACTACCCAGAGGGTCCTTGACCCCAATGGTTGAAGCACTCGTGCGCACGTGCCCCCAGTAGGATATTTAGATATCCTAGGAGACAAGCACCGAGGTGATGGTATATTATAACACATCTTTGAGGGGAGTATTTTTATTCATCCTCTTCACGTCAAGAACTTATCCAATCAACTTGTGTCTTCGAGCTGCTCCTAAGTCAAATTTTCGAGAAAACATTTTCAGAATAGATACTTTTTGGCATTATTCTTCAGTATGCGCACTAAACCATACTGGTGTGTGATTTTTTGGGTGCCTAGGTTACCAAGTCCCGCAAACCAGAGGGTAGGCAACGGGGCCGAATACTCCCTAATCCTTAGATTTAATACATCAGCCACACAACTCACTCAACCTCTTAAGGAATAGTCTAGATCTTAACAAATATGTGAGTATTTAATCTCTAAAATAGACCCAGTAGGCCTAAAGTCAGTATCCCTCACTTATCTCCTCTTTAGTACTTCAGGACTTAATTCATCATCCAATCCAGCCCAAAACTTGAGTAACTCTTCCATAATTAAATGTTGGGACTAATAGGATTTTTTGTTTGTCTATTAACCTTCTTTCAATAATTTTTGCACTTCGGCTCGCAAGTATTTTATCTCCCTCCTCTTGTCCCCCTTTCATCTGTCTCTATTTTTTCTCTCTTTTTTTGATGCAATAAAAGTCCTAACTACATTCATGCAAAAATATGTATAAATACTATGTACAACCTCAGGTTATATCCCCCCATGCCCATATCTAACAATGTCCTCATTGGAAAGCAAATGTAAGGAAAGATATTACTTGAGGTAGAGTGTTTGGAGCTAAGGCTCCTCCAATCTATAGATGTCCAATACCTGGCCACTAGAAAGAGTGACATACGATTTCAAACATTGACCATTTACCTTGAAAGTATCACCAGATGAGGGATTTTGTATCTCAACCACACCAAGCAGGAACACCTACGTGACAGTGTATGGTCCATCCCAATGGGACTTTAGTTTCCCAGGGAATAGCTTGAGTTTAGAATTGAATAGCGATAACGCTACATTTTATGATAATAATTCTACCAAACGGGGTTTGTCTTAAGAATAAAATGCACAGATAACACATAGTAAATAGGCATGAGAGCATTACATGAATAGCACATTGAGATTGCTCATAATGCACTGTTAATGGCCATTTGTACAAGTTCATGTCAAAACAGGCCTTAGATGAGCAATCGGACCACACGGATGGATTCAGAATGACGAACGGAGTCCAACGGACTCAAAATCGACCAAATCCGACATCCGGAGCTCCCGCAATTGACCCAAGAAGTTTTGGACAGCGCGCCACGTGGTGCCCGATCTGCAACCACCAGGCCACGCCAGCTTCCTCCATCAAGTCACAGGACGATTTGAACCGTCCGATCGAAGAACCATCCTCACCTGCGTGCCTTCGCACCTCAGCATGAAGATCCGACCGTTGGATTTCCATCTAACGATCGGAAACAGCTGAGCACAGATGCGCGTCCGCGACCAACCACGCAACACAGCACAACGATCGCACCCCCGCTACACACGTAAAAGGCGCGCATTCAAAGTGCCTGCAGCAGCTCGAGCGCAGAATTCATCTGCGCAACCAAATTAGATTGCCTGATCGCCATCGAGCGGCCACAATAGCACTACGTGGCACAATCAGGAGCATTCGGCCAAACGTGTGTGATGACATGCGAACAGTGCGCACCTCAGCAGCGATCCGCAAGCGCGCCCTCCGCGAGATCTCAGCCGTCCAATAGAAGATTGGACGACTCACAACGCGAGCACATGGATCAGGTGGAAGTAGAACGAGCACGAGCGTAGGACCGGTGGGCAGGGGCCTACACCGACAATTTTGGCTTGGATTTAGTGACATCCCGGACGTCGCTAAAGGCCCTTCTTCATTTAGAAAGCCCTTCTTCCTATATAAACCCCTTCCAACCACCCATGTAAAGCATTCAATACACTTACAAGTGCTCTACCCCACTCCTAACCACCATTAGCACACTTTTGTAATCACCGAAGTCGACGAGCTGCCGACAAATCCGTCCTCTACCGTCGTGGCCGCCTCACTGTCTCCTTTCTCTTTCCCTCTCTCTCTAGCTTAGTTTCACTTTACTTGTGCTTAAGCATTTATCTAGTGTTGTAATTGTAAAACTTGAGTTGCATGTTAAATATAGTACTGATGTTGTTTTCATATTGATCTAAGTGAATGTCATGACTTAAAAGAACTCTAACCCTACTTTCTCTCTCTCTTACTCGCTTTTCTCTCGCATTTTCTTGCGCAAGCAAAATCCTGCCATTTCCATGACAACTAAGTGACAGAAAAACCCAATTTTACACCTCCCTATGTATGACACTCAAACTCAAATTCATTTCTATATTTAAAATCGACGTAGCGAATGCGAGCTACAACGACACTCTTAAGCAAACGCGTTCGTAGCACGTCAAATAGCCAGACCAGTTGGTTGGGCTCGAAGGTTTTGCAGAGGATGTGTTTATTGTGAAAGACCTTCGTTTACTCTTTATAAGCCTGGGCTATCTCATAAGCCTCATTCCTCAATTCTTCAAGCTTAATCGATTCTAATAAGTGCACTTTACCTACATTCTCGAGATCCATGTTGACAGTCTTAATAGCCCAATAAGCTCCATGCTCAATCTCAACAAGCCATGGTGGACAACCTCCACATTACCATCAAGATCCATGTTGCCATGGTGGACAACCTTCCACTGGGTCTAAGTTGCACCCACATCACCATCTTGTTTCTCTTCATTCACACGTTGCACTGTTTGTGAAACACACACCAGAACATGGAGAAGCCATGAACTTCCTCCACATCGGAGGACCACCTTGTCAATGAAAGGGCCACCATGCCTAAGGTCTACCTCCATCGAGACCTTACACCCATCACCTTTCTAAAGACCCAAGACTGTTGCATTCTTCAAAGAAGAAAATCCGGCCACCACCTGTTGAACGACGGCATTTGATCTGAGGTACAAGAGCAGACCCTGGATCTCAACCACTCCTTGCCTCCGGAATACCCACTGAGGAGGATGTTCAACAAGGGTCCCATTAAAGGGTGAGACCAACCTCCACATCACACACAATTCATTCAATGTAGACATGCAGAATTTAAGCCTTTCAACATCATTCACGCATATGCCATACACCAAAAACCTCGATTGGTTGATAGTCATGATCTTCCACATATAGGTGGAGAGAGATAAAGAACTCACCAACCTCTATATCTCATCGATATCGGTGACGTTGGCCATCACTTCACCAATGAGAGCATCGTAGTGGATGCACTCAGTCGCCGCAACCATTGGAGCCATAGGAACTTCCACGTCAAGGCAAGAAGAAAGAGGAGGCATTGAGGTTTATCAGAAGCCCTAATGTGGGCTATCTTCCTACGGGCTACATCAAGCAGCAGTGGGGGTCCTCCATCAGATCTCCATGCATGGGCACGACATCGACAATGGAGTTGTGTATGCCCAAGTCCTTCACACGCCAGACACACCACGCCATTTCTACACGATGCCGCTGGATGCCTACGCTCCCTAAATCGATAGCAAATAGGCTCTCGCCTCCTCCCTCCTGCCGCCCCTCCATGCCGACCATTATCCCCACGCCCTGGGCCAATCCTCAAAGACTCTCCCACAAGGAGGTTGTCACCCTCTCCCATTCTCTTTCCCATGAGCCATATGTGATTTGTTTTTGTTACCAACTTAAGTTGTACAACTTTAGATTTAAATAAGCTTAATAGATCCTCAATGATAAATCAAGATAAAGCACTCTTATTATCCCAAGGTTTGAATGTTACAAGTGAATTTCTAAGGAATTTACAATTAACCAAAGTTTAGAAAAGAGCTGGAAATAAATCAAGTACTCGTGCATGTGAACTAAATAAGTTTACAAGACAAACTGAAAGAAATCAAGTTTGTAGAGTCTAAATTTATTAGTCTAATTAATTTCCACAATCACCTTGGATTCTTTCTTAGTACACCTTGGGTTAGTACTCATCAACTCCCAACACACATCTTGCGTTCATCAAGCTTTCTACGTGACCCATGTAGCAAGCCTTACATCTATAACTCCCAAACCAGTTCGCCTTAGGGTGCCGAGTGATGAAGCACTCCAAAGGACTTGTTAGCTCTAGTCACGAAGGCTTACAAATCCCAAGACATTCATTAAGTTTATTTTAATGGTGTTGAGTATTGGACTAAGATTAAAATTAGGTTTTCCCTACTTCTTATTCTTTTCTTCACAATATATATACAAGGCCTCTCATTAAGAATGGTGTAAGGGAGAGGAATTTACATGATTTTGATTTTTTTTTCTACTACTTCTTTTCTCTCTTTTTATTACTCTTTTTTTTTCTTTTTTTTTAAGAACCTAATTCTTCTCTTTAATCACAGTCAATAAGTTAGTGCATTTATTCCAATTTCCAGGAGGTTGATGAGAGCTTCCCAAAAGTGATTCAAAAACCCTCCTAAGTGAAGTGGAGAGAGAGATTTAAGATTTGTGACTTTAAGAAACCAAACTCCTAAGAACATTTGTGTTTAATAACTTATCAGTATGAATAGTGAATATAAAAGAATACTTAGATTTCAAACTCTTCTAAACAAATGGTTGAAAGTAAATCCTATTTACTCTTCACTCTTCAACTTAATACCAAGAAGTAACAAGACTCAATTTCCTAACAAATGTCAAAATCCTAAATCTTAATTGATCACCTTGGCAATAAGTCTAAGACCTAAAGAGACACTAAGTTAAACCTAAGTGTACTTAATTCCTAAGGTAATAACTCATGGTTAAAGGGGTGTTTTCATCATCCTTCAAAAACAAAACAAAAACTAATGGAAAAACATGACTAAATGCATACTACATGCAAACTTTGAAAACTTTTTTTTTCTTTTATATGCAAAAGAAAAGATAATGCATGCAAGTTTTGAAAATTTTCAGCTAAATTTAACAACTGCAAACTTACACATGCACATCAAAAACAAATACTATTCGAACAATAAAGGGAAAGAAAGCACATTTTCCCACCACCCAACTTAAATGACATTATCCTCAGTGGCATAAAAATAATGAAAGGAAGCAAGTAGTTTAGATAGATACAACCTGATGTAGAGAAGCACTTGTGATGGTAAGCCAGCAAGCTAACCTAACCTAGCTACAAAACTAAAAATAGATTAAAAAAAACTTTATTTATTTACAAGATCTAAGGAAAGGTTAAATAACCTTATTTATATACAAAATTAAACCTAGCTTTCGATTATCTACAAACTAAGAAAAAGAAAACCTTTATAAAAAAAACTCAGCCCATGGATTCACCATGATTGAGTCTTTTTATGTCAAATCCTCAGGACATAATAAAATCATGAGAAGTCTCACAAAGCTACTGATCGACGATCTGGAGAGCTAGTTAATTAGGGTTAATTAATTATGTCATAGTACAGTGCCACGATCCAAACAGATATCAATTTATTTATAGATAATTTTCACTGGTTTTATTCTAAGTCATTCACTGGGAGACAGCTATTGATATACATGACTCTCTATTATTAGAAAATCATCTTTTATTCCAAAAATGTTAATTTTATTTATAACTGAATGAATAATGAATGAAAGAATCAAAAAATGAACTAATCTAAGTCAGTTATGTATAACAATGAATGAATTATGTTAATGGCAATGCCTCAAAGATAGACATAGGTATAAAGGCATTAAAAATTAATCTAAACTAATCTAGGTTAATTATGTACAATACTATCTAAGTAATGGCTTGATGTAGACACAAAAGGAATATATATACAATTGTATTATTTACTATACTAACATATATATACTATGTACACTAACATCTATAAACGCCACTAAAGAGCCTTAAAAACACTTATATATAAAATAAGACAAAAAGGATATATATAATACTTAACACATATACTCTATGTATATATATATACATACATATATACTATACTACTAGTATATATATATATACAACTGTATATTTATGTACAGCTAATTACTTAGTCTATTTACACTTAACACAACTCACGCACATAGCTATTAACACAACTCATGCATACACGCTAACACTATATAACACTTAGTCATAATTTAGCCCTCAACTTAATCTAATTAACCTACACTTAACAAAAAATTATTGGTTAGCGGGCTCAACCCTTCGCAGGATCAACAGCCAAAAGGGGTCGAATCAACCACTACTAAACTTGGGCCCTAGTGTTTAATTAATGTATTTTAGCATAGTTTTGGGCTAATAGCTGCCTACGTAAATCGCTTGGCCCAGCCGGGCTCCCAACCCTTCATCTCTCTCTTTCTCAAGGCATAGCATGGTCAGAAGAATGGTATTAGGGATCTGGCCCCCATACTTGGAAGGGAGGCTTACCTGCACAAATCCTTAAATATAGCTAAAGCTACTCATCAACTGATGATGTGGCACTAGCCTGATCGCCAAAATGTCACACGGCTACGTGGTTCTACGTGATTTATTCTAACTTTTAGGGGTTAAATTAAGTATTAAATAATTATTTATTTTACAATTAAATTATATATCATGTAGCTTATACATAGGACTACTTATTGGTATAGTTTATTTACATTAATTAAATTTATAAATATATTTAAAAAATTGTTAAAGTTAAGTAAAAATACATGTTTCATTTCATGTTTATTTCTTAAAGTATAAATTAGTAAATTAATGGTACAATTGACTTATAAATTAGTTGATTTACATTATTAACTAATTATTACAGATTTTTAATTTATTTTTATTAATTTATTTCTATTTATACACATTTAAATACATGGTTTACATATATATACATATATATATATACAATTTAAATACTGTTTTACAATATAAATAAGTTATAAATATACTGAAAATACTCTAAACTATAATATACAAGTATACAACATAATTTATTTTAATATTTTATTAATTTACTAATTCAAATTATATTAACTTACTAATATACCTAATTAACTTATAAATATAATTATATAGAATATATAGGTAATAAATAATTATAGAAGTAGAGTACTATATATTATAATTACTTTAAGTTATATCTATAGTTATAAATATGATTATAAGTACATACTTAGCTATTTGTATTTACATAAGGATTATGTACATATAATACAAATAAATATATACATAATTATATTATTATAATATATACTGTATAACTTCATGAAAATACCTACATAAGTAAATAAAATACATATATAAGTTATTTATATACCTTATATACATATAAGTTATTATATACACCTAATTTAAACTTATATACAAGTATAAATACTATATACAAAGGTATTTTTATGGAATTTTGAGGTTTCTCATATTTTTATTTTATTTTTGTATTTTATAGAGATAAGGGAAGAGGAGGGAAAGATGAGAAGAAGAGAAGAAACACACTTTTTGGTATTTTTATATTATTTTTCTTTATTTCTAAGCTAGAGAAGACTAAGCTTCTACTGATATGTTCTCCTAGCTAACAAACTCAAAACCTAAATCTAACTCAACACACACCTAAAACTAAACCTAAGTTAACTCAAGACATCTTTATTTTATGTATTTACATTTATCTTTTATTTTTCATGGTATTTACAATTTGGGCAAAATGATGGCTTTATAAAGGTTCGAAGAAGAATTCTAAAGCCTTAAAATCCATTCTCAACTGCTGGAATTGATGGATAAAACAATACAAACTTCCAGAGATCATTAGATATCAGAATCTGACATACAAACATGCTTTAATCATTGAATCATACATAGCTACTCAATTTAGACAGTTATCATATTGTTCAATTGTTGACAAAGGATCTTAGAATATATTTAGAAAGCTTTCAGATCAAATTACAATTCAGCAATCATACATGAATGCTTGTTACAAGTAGTTGTCACACAAAACCAAATTAGAAATCCACATACAAGATCAAAATCTAGTTAAGACTCTTAACTTCATCACTCAAAAGAGTTCTCAGACAATGGAATTGCTGTTGCTGTTAAAAATAGTTTTAAATCCAGATGGGGTCTGATCTACTTGATCCAACACATGCCTGATCATCTAGAAAATCAATTTATACAACTTCCATTCCAGAACTCATCACCATTCTTAGTTTAATCAAAATTCTTTCAAAATTCCATTCAATCATTAACCACTAAATTAACTAAAGAAAAATCTCAGATCTAATCAAAGCTCCAAACGATCTTGAAATCATTTCAACTTATCATGTAAGCATTAAAAACTCATTTTAGAACTCTCACAATGCATCAGTCATCAATAAAAACTCTTTGGACTCCTAATCAATCCATAAACCTAAAACCTAGAACCAAGGCTCTCGAACAAAGTTCAAATCATTTAAAGATTAACTTAAGTTGCCGCAAATGTTCATTGGAAGGTATGGAATTCTCTACATATCATATCACAGCTCTAAGAATCTCAGAAACCCTAACTGATCCCTCTTCCTTCACTATAGATATCTAGGAAGATAGAATCAAATTAGGCATTAAAAGTACTTAAAAATCAACTCCAGACCTTCGTTATGAATCTTCAAACATAATCCAACTCTTTAATGGCAGATTAAATTCATTTGAAATATGATTGAGCTATCTCCTACCAGGCCTCTTGATAAGTGATGTTGTAGTGAACTAGTCACTTTATATTCCTGTATGCCATTGATTGGTGTACAAGTATCTATTGAGATCCTATAAAAACCATCAAGTCATTGCTTTGGTCTCAAAGTAATGCAACTGATTTTCATAGGCCTCAGCTCACTCAGGTAGTGAACAATAATGGGAACTGAATTGAAATTAGGCGCGAGTGAATTATGCTATAAAAATCCAATCAAAATATCTCAATTCCATCGCATCAAATCCAATTCACAAATATTAGCTTAATTCACTTGATTAAATCAATAAAACCAAATTGAAACCCAAATCTTCTGATCAGGCATTAAAATCAAATCAGCAATAATCAAGTGAATCAAACTCAATGTCAACCTGTGCGAGGGTCATTATGATCTAGTGAAGTGTATGGGATAGCCCTCAAGTGGAATTAAATGCACTTCAAATCTAGAAGCTATAACACTTTAGATCTAAAGTGGCTCAAGTGAGTGAGGTGAATTGCGATTAAAATGTCATGAAAGTGAGTGAAAGTGATTGTGATATGAAGGGGGAGACTAATGAATTGAAGTGAGTGCATGGATTCATCTCCTCTGGTATGAATTAATCAGAGGAGGTGGATGGGTGAAATTCTAACTCTACTCTAATCTAAAGAAATTAGACACTGAATTACGATCTCTATTATCTAATCTACTCTAAATCTATCTAGAAAGCGAGTAAATCTAACTAACAAAGCATTAAAATCCTAATCTAATAGAGGAACGGGGCCTTCGAGGAGAACTGCAGTTGGTGGCTGAAGCGAAGAAGAGGGAGGATCTCTAGCGATGAAAAGCTTTCTAGTGAAGCTTCTAGGTTGCATTCAGGCATACGTCATCCCTAACGGTAAGGAGTGAATCGAGGAAGACAAGCTCCACCTCTGTCATAGGTAGAATCGAATGAAGAGGAAAGGAGAAGCTAAAGAAGATGAATGGCCAACCTGGGGAAGTAGAAGGGGGTGGTGGGGTGTCATAGGACACCTGAGGAGGTGCTTATATATGTAATGGGAGGCTTGGTGACCTAGGATCATAGGTTTTAGATGAAAGGAATCAATGGCTAAGGAAAGGGCTGAGGAGTGTGGGAAGTTTTGGGATTAAAACTAGTCGTAGGATGTGATCTACCTTAAGGTGTGAATCAGGGTACATCGAGGCTAGCAGGTGAGGTGAAGGTCCACTATAGATCATATGAGGAGAAGGATGAATGGATGAGATGGCTTGAGTTCTTCATGAGAAGAACAACTGAGGAGTTGCTTTCGTAAGCCTTTTGGAGAAATTGTAGGAAAGGCCCTTGAGGTTGAAATGGTAGAAGATTTATAAAGTAAGCCCATAAGTGGTTAAGAATAAATACAGATAGGCCCCTACAATTTGTAAGAAGGTCCCTGGGTTGTTTTAGCTTTATAAAATGTGAAGGATATGTATATGCATGAGGGACCTAAGTGCAAAATCTTGATTTCAAGGCATTAACAAGTTCAAAACCTTATGAAACTTTTATGGAAACTTAATTGAACATTTTAGAAAATAATCCCATAGTTGATTGGTGAATTTGTGCTCATTTGATGTTCAATTGGCATTCAGATCATCATTTATATTATAGGTGCAGAATTTCTTTAATATGACCTAATTATGCATTTTTGACACAAATTGTGTTTTAGATCTTTTTCCATAAATCCCACACCCAACCCATTTCTTATGTTAATTTGATAGTATTTAACCTAGTTTCTAGCTTAACTTGAGCATTTTAGCTATGATGGGCTACACCTCATCATCTCTTCTCTCATGATGAAATCTTGGTATAGTGACATAGATTAGCATTCTGAGATAATCTTACAAGGTCTCACAAAGCTACACACCTTAGAGCTAACTCAAGTAATGCTAACTCTAGACTTTTTATGAGTAATAGCTAACATCTTAAGGAATAGGCTTCGTTGTACTACACTCTATCCTCAAGAGGTAACTAATACCCATATCAGGCTCAAAGTCACTATCCTACTAAAGTACACATAAGTTGACTCAAAAGAAAAAAGGCCAACTAAATAATCG
Source organism: Thalassia testudinum (assembly GCA_037157565.1). NCBI lineage: Eukaryota > Viridiplantae > Streptophyta > Magnoliopsida > Alismatales > Hydrocharitaceae > Thalassia > Thalassia testudinum. The sequence continues at coordinate 97,579,625 of JAZHRO010000002.1, forward strand.
AAATGTGGAGCATCACAGTGCTACGCTTCCCACATTTCTTCGAAATGCTAACAAGCCCTATGGTTTTGATAACACCAAAGCTTCTAGTGAACTCGATGTGGAGTCTCATAATGCTAGTCTTCCCACATGAGTCCAAGATCACTACCATTTCACAATGCTATCTTTCGATCCCTGCAAAGCTGGTCTCAGATTTTGAGAATCAACCTAACTTTAGGAAATAAATAAAAACTACCTAAAAGAAATAACAAATTTTTATTATGTACAATTGCTTTTTATTTTTTCATTGTTTTGTGTTTTTCTTTTTGTCAATTTTTATTATATACAATTTTTATTTTTTGATTTTTTTTAAAGTTTCTTTATTTACATCGTTGGGTTGCCTCCCAACCAAAGCTAAGTTTAATGCCTTCAACCGGTTGCTACGAGGGTGATGTCATATCTATCAAAGTATTGATTAACTAAACCATGCATGCATTTTCTAGCATGGTGCACTGTCTCATGTATTATTAATAATTATTTGTTCATCTTATTTGCTGGAAATGATGGGAGGCGAGATTTGGAAGCCTTGCATAAAAGAAATTCCCAGGAGGAGTAGCCTTCCCAATAATTTTCCCATTTCATGTTTGCTAGGCCCAACTTATTGAGGAGGGTGGTCAACCACTCTTCATTTGGTGTGCCAACATCAAGCCTTCCCTCTTAATTCGTGATTTCCCTTCCAAGATTGGGATCCACTTATTATGGTAGGCATTTGAATTGCCTTGGAGAGTTGCCAAAAATGGGGGAATAAGATCCACATTTCAATGGATCTTTGAATAATCATTGAGGATCTCCCATTTAAGGAGGTTGGCTCCCTCTCCACGTACACCCATCTCCTCTCCTCCCACACATTATCACCACCGCAACGTTGCCATCACTGCCAGGCCGGAGAGCAGAAGAAGCACTGCAGTACATCGCATACATGCTGTACACCATTGTGTATCACGGCGTACACCACATTGTCGAGGTCTCCTTCACGCTCCCCATCTTCTTTGGCTTGCGTGGTGACATCATATGAGGCTCCATACCACGTCTCCAACCATTACCATGCTTCCACACTGCCAAGGGGGTCAACTCCCCCTTTAGTTTGCCTCTTCTCCTCTGTCCTTATTTTATTTCAATACCTTTGTGAACCTCTGTACTCAAATGTTGAGATTTAATAAAAATACTATGATGTTTTATGCCTTCTCTGAGGATGACAACCTGTGCTATACATGGTTTTTATTTAGCTAAATGTTTTGATGCATTTTACTCGCTGCCTCAATGAGCTATGTAATTTTTTTCTATAGTGTAGTCTAGTAATCAATTAGGCTTATCACATAGTTGCAAGGGACAAAGTTCTTGGAGCTAGAAGGTGGACTACAAACATGGTACATTATTAAAAGCTTTAGATGGCATTGTGGAGCATAAAAGTTGAATTTTGTATCCCTAACATACGCATAAAAGTTCATGTCCCCAATATAAATGTGTTCTTGACTATATATAGAAGTTCGTGTCTATCATTAACAAATGATTATTTATACCCCTTACCTCCACGTAGGAATTCATATCTCCTACATCGTTATGTTGTCTCCTATGTGCAAATAAATGTGTAATCCAGAGTTATGTCTTGCTTTGTAATTCACCTTAGTTAGTTTGCATTTGGATGTTATTGGTTGTTTTTCTTTTAGAGGTAAAATAACTATATTATGCTATATTAACATGTACAAAAAAGGGGTCAATCACTCCTACAACAAAATGGAGAGGGAAAACATAGATAAGGTCTCCAAACAACAGCAAGGAGGACCACACCCAATCGAATGAAAACCTCAAACGAAACCCCAGTTACCTAAAACATCTTTGAATTTGGTGATGTTATTGGTTAATTTCTTAAAGAAGCAAGACAATGTTTTGCATTTAGCAGTGATTTATTTGTTTAAATTTGTATTGCATCATAATCTAATCAATTGCTCCACGAATATGAGGGAAATGGAGGAAATTAATCCTTTTCCATCATCATAATCATTTTTCAACCATAGAGAAAAGATTCACATGTGTATAAATTCAGTAGGAGGTGGAGATTCATGGTGAACAAGACAAAAGCTAGTAGAAAGATTTGCTAGGGTGGATTTCTTTAAGTTTGGAATTTTGATTGTTCCTAAAAAGCATATAAGAGAACATAAAACATAACATCCCAAATTACCTAAGATTGTTGTCCTTGATCGCAATTGTGCAAAGCATCATCTACCTCACTCCAAACCCTAGTTTTCCACCTTGTCATCACCACTCCCTATTGATGCAAATGCGCTACGATCATTGATTTTTATGATAACAAAACACTTGTTATTTAACATTTGCATTTGAGATTAAGATTTCAGGTTAAATGCAAATGGAAGGAAGCTCAAGCATAAGGTCCATGGAGATGGAGGAGCTTGATGGCAAGAGCAAAAGCATTAAGGAGCATGGAGTTGGAGCTTTGGAATCAAAGCTTGGAGTTAAAGCTTGAAAGTGAAGAGAAGAATATAATAGATTATATTTTACATTCTATGTATTTGTTATGTGCTCTTTTATTTTCTTAGATATTGATCAGCAAGAAAATCATTGCGAAAAGTTTGAGTTTGGAAAACTCAAGTAGTAAAATTTGCAAAAAATCCACTAACAAATAAATTTAACCAAAACTCTAGCGAGTCCCGGGTCGAACACAGGGAGGCGAATGTTTGATTAAAAATCACATTTGAAATTATTGTTATAAAGCAGAATAGTTGGTTGAAATTAATCTACGCAAGCTAAACTACTTAAATAATAAATAATAGAAGACAAAGAGAGAATATACAAAGAAAGAGAAAATTAGAGAGAGAATGAACAAATATTACATTTAAATATTCTAGAGCCTATTACAACTACTTAAAGAAAATAAAACTACATTAGAAAGCAATAAAAAGATAGGGGTGAGAAAATCCTCCTCGATGGCCACTTGGAGGACGAGCCGTGTTGACGGAGTGCCTAGAAGAGGCTGGTGAGATCCTGGATGAGGGAGAATAGGGCTGGAGGATGGAGGATGAAGTAGGGTGGTGTCGCAACGAGATCCGATTCCTAACTAGGGTTGAGGAGACAACCACGGGTGCCTACGAACGGGGGTGAGAAGATGGACCAAATTATTTTATTCTAGCTTTAGTGGAGCATCCCAAGTATGGGACCAGCTCTTAGAGCTTGGGAGAGGGTAAGAGAGAAGAGAGGAATGGATGATAAAATATGTGGTAGGGGTAGGCTATTTATAGGTGTAGTCGTAGGGGTAATTTGGCCATTTAAAAGCTTGGATTTAGTGTTGGGGCCTTTAGTGATGGATGCGTCCATTGCTGTAGGTGAGAGTTGCTGAAGAGCACGTCAACATCAGCCATGCGATGAAAATCCCATGCTCCTCAAGCGACCACATCATGCGCTCCTTGCCTTCAAACATTTCTCAATGCACGAAGGGTCGCGTGTTCTCGAACGGTCCAGATCCATCCTCGCCACTCCTTCAGATTACATGCTTGGTGCATCAGATCATGCATGGATGAAGGCTACTCATCCGTGCTGCCACATGGCTGCCACCACTGCCGCTCGCCCGCTACCGTCTTCAGCGGATTTAATCCGCTAGTGCAGATTCGAACCCGTGTCGCTCCTTGAAGATAAGGCCTTGGACTAATGCGCCACCATCCCCTTTTTGTCACATTTTTGTTTAAAGGTTGCAGCACTCTCAACCATTGGATCTTGATCCAATGGTTGAGATCTCGCGAGCATGGATGAAGAAGAAGGAAACCAGTGGTTGTGGGCGGCTTGGATGGCACCACGTGGCGCCATCTAGGCTGCCTATCTTTTATCACTCATAGGTGGTGCCACGGTTGTCGAATTGAACCGATTTTCATGCCATTGGTCTGCAATCATCAATCCGAATGCATCCATGCAGTTGGATTTGTCATATGAGGTATGGATTTTACACCACCTTAGCCTCTGATCTTCCTCGAACTACATTTGATGCTATAAAATTCCGATCGTCACTTTGATCAAATCTGCACGGTTGGATCTTCAATCTGAGGCCCTTATAAATATCGCCCTATCCCCTGACTGCAAAAAGGGTAAATTAACCTATAATTTAAACAAACAAATCTAAATGCATGATAATTCTTGTTATGTGAATATTTATAATGCATAATGCTTCTATGATACTTGGAATATGTATAAATAGACATTTTAGGCCAAATATATGTGTGCACATCAAATACTTGTGAAAGAGTGTAACGACCCGGTTCCCGAGTCCCTACGAGACACGAGAACCGGACCGACTCGACTAATCCCAAGACCTAGTCGTCCAACGAGGAAGTAACCAAAAGAGCAGTAAAATAAACCACATTCAGCATGAATATAACTAACAGTAAGAAAATACAGCAGTAAGGGAAGAAACTACTACAGTAGATACCACCACAACAGTAGAACAACATTTATCATATAACATGAACTGCAGGTAAAGAAAAGTACAGCGGAAACAAGAACTACTCACTATAACGGAAACAAAAGAGGTACAAAAGACTGTGGTAAACTCTACTGGACCCTACTCGGCCCAGCGTCCTCTGCAGCCGCTGACCCTGGCTGCTCAACACCTGGTCCTGAAAAAGGTAACGAGTGTAACACGTCAGCAAAATGCTGAGTAGAGTGGCAACTAAAACTAAAGACAACAGTAGAGTGTACAGTAGCTGTTATGTTCTATTACTTTCTTTATTTACATCTTTCAATTGTCTCACTATTTCATTTATTTCTCAGATCTTTTACTTGATCTCGAATGTTCCTCGTGGGAACGATCTTGATTGCAGTCTTTTCCAAAAAGTAGAAGTAGCACGTGGTGCTCTCCTGGCCGGGAGAGTCCCCCGTGGTGATCCTACCCTCAGTCAACCACCCCAAGGTCACTGACAGACGTAACGGTGACTACGGCACGCGCGATAAACGCACAGGTAGCTAACCCGTACCGGCACGCGGTCAGTCGTTTCCGTTAACGGATGCGCCCAAAGCACAGCACGGAACCAGTACAGGGCAGAGCCCTCTCAGTAACAGGGGTCCAACCCCTCCACAGTCCGCGCACCCTCGCCTGACTACCCTGGTTTGCCCCAGCGGGCCTAACAAGTCGGTGTGGGAGGCTAGCAGAACCCCGGGGCCCGTGGGGTAGCTAGTACCTCCCTACACTACTAGCTCTCCTCAGTACTACGTACACGAGGGCTAGCAAGTCGGTACAGAGTGGCTAGTCCTAACCCCGGGTCCCTGGGGCGGCTGGCTCCACTCTGCACTAAATAGGGGGGACAGTCGCTCTCCTTGGTACTCCGTACTCAAGGGCCAGCTCACTTCCCCAAAACTATTCCATTCACTTTCCAGGAGTTCTACTCCTACTTCCCCGTAGGGTTCCATCCTTTTTACTCAAACATCCAGGTTTCACTTTCCAGTTTCACATTCTTACAATCCATGTTCTCAACCACGTTATCTATTCACAACAGGCAGCTGTTAATTCAAATTACAGGCAGCTTTATATCTCTTTCCATTTTCCAAGACTGCAGTATTATACATTCCACTAGTTTTCCCATCCTAGGATTCATGCCATATCCTAGGATCTATCATACAATCTAGTTTTCCAGTCCTAGGATTCATGCAACACCTAGGAGCTATCATTCCATCTATTTCTCATTCTTAGGATTCATGCAATGTCCTAGGTTCTATTTATGGTTTCATAATTTAACAGATTTTATTAATAACTTAAAGCCACTCTACCAGGTACAACGGGAGTAATGGGGGCATGATCGGGAATCCCGCGTGCCTCCGCGACTCCTAAGACTGCAACTGAATGAGGTCCTATCACAAGGATCAAACACAAGGAAAGTCTCAAAACAGTGTATAGCTACTGTAGACGGGTAGAGGAATTAATTCTGAAAAGAACGCAACTCGAATCGCGGAAAACGAAGCCCGAACGGGCCCTAAATGGGTCGAAAACGACGACACTGTGTAAAATCAGACGTCTGGAACTTCTTCCAGACGTCTTAAAATGTGGATCAGAGAATTACTTGCTCAGCGTGGTTTCCCAGATGTCCAGAAGTCTGCGGGGACGTCTGGCCTAGCTCACAGACGTCCGATGGTCACCCCGGACGTCTGGAGGTCACTCCCGCCGTCTGGTACAACTTCCAGACGTCTGATTCGCAAAGGATGGCGAATCAGCGAGCCTGCGCACAGCCAACTCCCTCCCTCAGTACGGTCAGTCGACAGGAAGGAAGAAGAAAGTGGAATACTCACCTTTCAGACGTCTGTATGATCTTCCAGACGTCTCCCTCGCTGTCTGTCTATAAACCCAGACGTCTGATTCTGGAAATTTTTCCAGAACTGGGCACCGCTCGGCCTCCGCTCGCGACGCCGCCCGCGTCGCACCTCGCGCGTCTGCTGCTCAGACCGCAGCAGGTCCCTCTCCGCGTCGTTCCTCACCTCCTGCGCCCTCCGCCGGCCGGCCAAGCCGCTCCGGCGAGCTCGCCCTCACGGCAGCGCTCCGCCCTCGCACGCCGCACCTCCTCCGCGCTCATTGTGGCCGCCGCTGCCGCCCTCGCGCTTGCTCGCTCTCGCGCACAGGAAGGAGAAGAGGAAGGGGACGGTGGAGATGACAGGAGGGGAGGTGTGGCCTTTTAAGGCCGCGTGAGGAGGAGGGAGAGAGAGCGCGGCAGGTCTGCAGCCGCAGAGAGAGAGGGAAAAAGAGAGAGAGAGAGGAATCGCGGGTCTGCGCGCACAGGCGCGCTGACGAATCTCTCGTGCGAAAAAAACTATTTTACAGACGTCTGGAAATGATCCTAGACGTCTGGTCAGACGTCTGGATGTGCTCCCAGACGTCTTGTCAGACGTCTGGGCCACCTCCCAGACGTCTTAAAAGACGTCTAGGGCACGCGTTCTTTATAAAGAGTCCAAAATATAACAACCTTGATCTCAGCCACACTTGCTAAACCTTACGACACTTAGGCAAAATATAGAGTTAAGTGAAAAAGCCAAAATAGTGAACAGACAGCCAAATCAAACATTCAGAACATGTATCAGACATCTGATGTTCCATTTTAAGACATCCAATCCCTAGTTCCAGACGACTAATAACCAGCACCTGGAAACCCAAGTCTAGTGCAATGATACTCAAACATCTCTATCTTGTGTTAAATGTTCGTAGCTTTTTCAAGACATCCGATGACCATCTTAGATGTCCAATAATGGACTATTTGGTTTAACCTAACCCAGATCTTGTTATGTCAGAACATAATCCTCTCACGACCTTTAAAGAAATATTTTATTAATGTTTCCAGACGTCCAGAACCCTTACCAGACGTCCAATAAAGAGACGATAGATCTATTCTGACCCAAACCTTTTTTGTCAAACTTATCATGATCATTAGATTATTAGAAAATCGATTCTCGAGAATGACCACCAACATCAGACGTCCAATAAGCTCACTAGACATCCTACAGATGTCTAATATTTAGGAACAAGAACCCTGCAGAAGATCCAACACATCAGGAACGATTCTAGGAACCACATATCCCATTACTAGACGCCTGATCATATTGCCAGATGTCTTATATCTCAATATTAGATGTCTAATCTTTTGACAAAAGAATCCTGCACAAGATCCAATCAAATCCAGGAAGACCACCTTCCAGATTTAGATGTCCAATATTAACTTCAAACGTCCAATAGACCCTTATCAGATGTCCGATAAATTAATTAGACATCTGATCATGTAATTATTTCCCTCCATTCATTGGATTTCAATCAAATCTTATGGGATTTGTTTCCAACGGATAGGAAGCCTCTCCCAAGCCCTCTTAAACCTTCCTAAGCCTTCTATAAATAATCAAGAGCCTTTCCTTTGTAAAAGATACCCAAGAAATAATTCTTCCACCATATACACATTGCAAGAAGATCAAACAAGAAAAAATTAGTCCTTGCTTTCCAAGCCCTTCAAGCCAAATCCAAGAGCATCGATTTGTTGCGCACTCATGCTAATCAACTTCCAGCATAAGAGAAGTGCTCTTAGCCTATAGGAGCTTAGTGCTAAATTTATATTTTTTGGCTATATAGGTCTTGTATTGTGTTTTATTTTATTGAGTATTAAGTTTGCAAATTCCCATCTCCTTTAGAGACGAAATACTCATCGTGGAGAAGAGCGGTTGTTGAGGTACACTACCCTCAGTTCAAAGTAGTATGGCTATAATTGAGGTTGTGTCACCCTCATTTAAGTGGTACATTAGTGGTTTGATTTACTTGGTATATCAGAAAATCCTAAGTTTGGATGACTTAAGTGATAGTTTTTACCCGAGTTGGGTTTCCACGTAAAAATATTTTTCTCATTGTGGTAAATACTTGTGTAATTATTGCATTTGTATTAAATTTTTATACCACACTATTCACACCCCCTCCCCCTCTAGTGCATACTTACACACCCAAATAGCCTCGTGCACTAGTAAGGAACCCCCCCCCACCCTCCCAAGCAATTGATGAACATAACAATATTTGGTTATATCATGCTTAATTTATGTTAGTTCGTAGCAATAATTGTATCATTGCATTAGAATTAATGCATTTTGTAGATAGTTGCATTTATTTAGGAATACATGCATATTTAGCTCATAATATATAATTAAGCTCAATAATGTAGTTACTAATCATTCACAACTACAAAAAGTGCAATTTGCAACAATTTCTTAGCGACGGTTAGAAAGTCGTTGCTAATGGGCATTTTAGGGACGGTTATCTAACGAACCATTGCCTAAAATCGCCTCCCTCCTCCTCCCAACCAAAATTAACTCAGGGTAAGATTTAGAGACAATTTTAGAAATAACTGTTGCTAATGATTGCTGGGGAGTGCAGGTTTTTTGTGCACCATATGTGAATTATTTATGGGTTGGCAACGATTTTTTTGAAACTGTTGCCAAATGTCCATGCAAAAATTTTGATGTCCACAGAAAATATAATTAAATTCAATTGATGATGGTTATGGCTAAAATCGTCTCTAAGTGTGCCCTCATGATGTCATTTGGCGATGGTGTTGGCAACGGTTTCAAAAAAATTGTCATTGATCTTGAGATATTTTGCCAAGGCCACTCAGCCTTCTTTTCTTCTCCCTTTCTTCTTCTCCTATGTGTGTGCCTCCTCCGTAGCCACCGTTGACCTCCTCCATAGCCTCTCCACGTCGTCGAGTTTGTCTGTGACGTCAACCGCATAGTCGTCGCCCCCCCTCACCCTTGAGCTCCTTCACACCCCCACCACACCACCGGTATTGCCTCCTTATACTCCTTCACCTCGACCTTGTCACGTCGCTACCCCCTACACCGCCCCGTAGCCCCACCATGCTGCCCCACGACCTACAGGAGCCCCTGCGCTGTCGCCCCCCATCCACGCCACCGCCTGCTCCCACCCTCCCGCACTGGCCCACCGCCATAGAGCCTCCTCCCCGTCCCGCAACACCCCCTTCCCTCCTTTCCCCCCCGCATTGCCACCACCCCTAAGGCCCCCTTCTCTCCACCCATCCCCTGCCATTTTTTTAAAGTTAGATTTATTCATTATTAAATATTGCATGTAAATTATTCAATTTTGTATCTAATATATTTTTTTATGAAATTTGTATGTAATTAAATAAAGTTTGTTTCTTGTTACAAATTATTTCATGTAATTATGTTATGCTTAAAAGTAAATTTGCCTATTAGATTATGTTATTTTTGTTCTTTAATTTGAAAGTGGGGTGTTCCCACAATTTTAAATTATTAATGTTGAATTTATTATGTTACATGTAGAGTGTGCCCACATGTTGTGCATGATTTATTGTATTTTTGTAGGAAATGTGAATATGTAATATTATAGAGGAAACTCTGCCGAAATTTATTCGACTTTGAGTTTACCTTCTAGGTTTAGGGTTTAGAATGTTGGGTTTAAGTTTTCAATTGACGATGGAATTAGATTTTAAGTTTAAAGTGTTGGGTTACAGGTTTTGATTTTAGGGTTTAAAGTGTTAGGTTTAGGGTTTTGAGTATGGATTTTAGGATTTAGCGTATTTCATTTTGGGTTTCGATTTAGGCATTTTGAGTTTAGAGTTTAGGGTTTTAGATTTAGAATTTAGGGTGTTAGGTTTTGGCTTTTGGTTTCAGGTTTTAGGGTATTCAGTTTAAAGTATAGGGTTATGGATTTAAAGTGTTTGATTTTTTATTTAGGTTTTATGCTTTTGAGTTTAGAGTTTAGGGTTGGGTGTTGGGTTTTGGGTTTAGGTTTTGGGGTTTTGAGTTTAGAGTTTAGGGTTGGGTGTCGAGTTTTGGGTTTAGGTTTTAGGGTTTTGAATTTACAGTTTATAGATTAGGGTCTTGGATTTACGATTTAGGGTGTTCAATTTTATGGTTTAGGCTTTAGGATTTTGAGTTTCGCTATAAAGGTGTTTGATTTATTGTGTAAGACTTATATTTTAAGGGACTTGTTTAATGTTTAGGGTTTAAGATAGAGTTTAGTGCTTAGGGGTTAGGGTTTAGTGTTTAGGGTTTAAGGTGACAATTTTTGTAGATGAAGTTTGTAATAAAGAAAGTAATTTAAAAATAAAATTTTTTATCATTAGTTTTTTGTATTATATCATTTACTCTCACACATTTGCACAAATTTAGAAGCACTTCATGACATGGAATAGGAATTATAACCCCTAGGTAATAAGTTATGGGAGGGATATAATTATGTTAAAATACTAGCCTGTCGAGACTTATGATCATGTTATACAAACAATGCAAAGTGTGTAAACCTCACTTATATGCACACTGCATTGTCTTTATGATATGCCATAAGTGTCGTCGTCCTTAGTTCAAAGAAGTTCTGAGCTAAGGGGGGTCTTTGAAGATTTGATCACAATTCAACTTAGGATTACTTAACATGTAACTAGTGTGTAAGGAAATTTTGGACATATTTTCTTGCTCTTCTCCGGTATACCAACTAATTTTAACTTCTTTTCTAAAGTACCCTTTAGTGGAAGTTATTAGGAACATAGTTAAGATTAGTCGTAGGGGGTATGCTGGAGAAATACGAGGAGATGCTGTGAAAATTTCTTCACACACTAGTTGATGTAACAAGTAACGTTGTGATCAAATCTTTGAGGATGGACTATCAAGTGAAAATCTTCTTTAAAATACAAATACCTTTCATATATTCGCTTCTAACTTGCATGTTGTTTGTGAAAACATTTTAGGTTAACATGGACAAGTCTTGGATTGGTTTGCGGAATTTAACTTACCCTAAATATAAGAGTGGAGTGATCTCATTCTTGGATTGGTCCTTCCATGAATATAGAAAACAATACAAATGTGAAGAATTTTTACAGAAAATATTCTGTCCGTGTAGAAAGTGTTTCAATGGATTCGTCCAGGATAAGAACACAGTTCTAGAGTATGTGATAAGTAATGGTTGGTGACAGCATTACACGAAGTAAACTATACATGGAGAGGAGCCAGCATAGGATGACTGTTACGACCTGGTTCTCGAATCCCTACAGGACACGAGACCGAACCAACTCGAATGATCCCAAGACCTAGTCATCCAATGAGAAAGTAACCAAAAAGCAGTAAAATAAACCACATTTACCATGTAAGAAACTAACAGTAACAAAAGTACAGCAGTAAAGAAGTAAACTACTATAGTACACACCACCACAACAGTAGAAAATTAAAAGAGGTACAGGAATATAAAGTGCAAAATGAAAGAGTACAAAATATAAGGGTACAAGGAGCTACTCACTACTACAAATGAGTACAAAAAACTACGACTACTGGGCTCTACTGGGCCCAGCACCCTCTGCAGCTGTATGCTTTGACTGCTCAACACCTGGACCTGAAAAAGGTTATGAGTACAAAACATCAGCGAACGCTGAGTAGAGTGGCAACCAACTACTAAAGCAATAAAGGTGGACAGGTAGCTGTTGTTTTTAATTTCTTTCTTTCTTTAACTAATTATTCTTTCTTTCACCACTTAATTTAATTATCAAGTCTCTTTCTTGATCTTGAATGTTCCTCATGGGAACGATCTTGATTACAGTCTTTTCCGAAGAGTAGAAGTAGTACGTGGGGCTCTCCTTGCCGGGAGAGTTCCCCGTGGTGGTCCTACACCCAATCAACCACCTTAAGGTCACAAACAGACGTAGCGGTGACTACGGCACGCGCAATAAACGCACGGGTAGCTACCCCACACTGGTATGCGGTTGATCATTTTCATTAGCAGGTGCGCCCAGAACATAGCACGGAACCAGTATAGGGCATAGCCCTCTCAGTAACAGGGGTCTAGCCCCTAAGAACCAAACAGGGGTCTCGCCCCTCCACAGTCCGCGCACCCTCGCCTGACTACCCTGGTTTGCCTAATGGGCCTACCAAGTCGGTGTAAGGCGGCTAGCTAAACCCCGAGCCCTGTGGGGTGGCTAGCTCTCTCCCTACACTAGTAGCTCTCCCCGGTACTGTGTACGCGAGGGCCAAGAAGTTGATACAGAGTGGCCAATCCTAACCCCGGGTCCCAACCCAAGGGCGGCTAGCTCCACTCTACACTAAACAGGGGAACAGTCACTCTCCTTGGTACTCCGTACTCAAGGACCAGCTCACTTCCCCACTCACATTCCTAGTTCCATTCCATTTATTTCCAGGAGCTCTACTCCTAATTCCCCGTAGGGTTCATGCTCATATTTCTCAGGCCAAGCCATACCAGGTTTCATCATTTCTATTTTCATTCTCAGGTTATACACATGCAATTTACTCTATTTCATATTCAGTTTATTCACAGATAGCTCGTGTTTCCAACATTCACCTTTCCATTTTCAAGGTATATACATGTAGCTCATATTACGTCATTTCACGGGTATGACAGAAAGGTTACACTCAACAGTTAACTAACACAAGTACTATATATTTCGCAGGTAACTGTTATTCTTTTACAGGCAATTGTTGTCATTCTATCTACTCATTCAAGACTGCACTTCATTCATCCAATACAGACAATCCAGTATTTCTAGTCCTAGGATTCATGTCATATCCTAGGTTCTAATCATTCATTCCACACATGCAATTAGGTTGTAATTAAATTAAAGGGAAGCCACTCTACCAGTAAACCCAGGAGTAGTGGGGGCTTGATCGGCAGGTCCACGTGCCTCAGCAAACCCCAAACCCACAATGGAATGAGGTCCTATCACAAGGATCATTCACAAGAGACTACTTAGAACAGTATAGAAAGTATTCCAACAAGTAGAGGAATTCATACAGGAGACAACGGTATCTTAAATGCGAAAATCGGACCTCAAACGAACCCTAAACGGGTCAAAAATAGGGATTCTGACTTAAATCAGACGTTTGGAACACCTCCCAGACGTCTAAAAAGAATCCAGTAATGTACCTAAGCCTCTGCGTCAATTCTCAGATGTCCAGGAACTCCGCTGGACAGTTTGGACCCAGTTCCAGACGTCCGACCACCTCTTCGGATGCCTGAAAGCGCTTCCCGTCGTCTGGTGCCACTCCCAGAAGTCTGAAATGCATGGGAAGACGTGTCTTGCGCCTTCCTGAAGCGAATCCTGCACGCATCAACGAAAAATCTTCTCAATAAGGCACGAAACAGTGCCTCGGTGGAACGGCCTGCATGGCCGTATCCGCAAAGAAGGTGTACATCTCGAAGCTTACCTCTCAGTCGTCTGGAACCTCCTCCGGATGTCGTCTACGTCGTATCGACGTCGACCCAGACATCTGATTATGGGAAAAACCCAGAACCAGAACCTGCCTTCGCCTTCTCGCGCCGCACTCGCTCACCTGCTGCTCCGACTACAGTAGTGTCAGGGAGGACCTCCCTGACGCACCTCTCCGCCTCGTGCACGCACCGACCGGCCATGAGCTCTCCGGCAAGCTCCCATGCGAGCTAGCGATCCTTCTCTCCTCTCCTTCTCAAGCTACTCCTCCTCTCCTCTCACGCCGCTCCTCTGCGTCGTTCGTCGCCCGGCTACTCTCGCTGGAGGGTAGAGGAAGGTGGTGGCTGGGAGTGGGGTGGTGTGAGGGAGAGGAGGGGGGTTTATATAAGGCGTGGGTTAGGGTTTGTGTCGGGCGAGAGGAGAGAGAAGGAGAAGAAAACGAGGGTCGCGTACTGTCTGCACACAGCACGCGCGCAGACATGAGGACGTACACAAAAATTTCAATTTTCAGACGTCCGGGAATGAGTCCAGACGTCTTGCAAGATGTCTGGCCCTCAATCCAGAGTCTGACCTAAAGTACGGATGTCTTAAAAAGGCTTAATGACACGGGTCTTAACAATGACACACATAATACAATGGAAGTGGATGAGTCTAATGGCGAGGAAGATGATGATAATCAAATCGATAAGATGATGCATGAGATGAGAGGCTGATCCTAATATTAAAAATGATGAGGAAGCACTCAATAGCTGTAATCAATTTTATGATATGATGATGGCAGCTGAGGAGCCTATCGCGCCTAGAATAAGTTCCTTGTCAAGGCTGTCCTTCTTGTTAAATTATTTCTGATGAAAGTTATGAATAGAGCTACAACGAAAATGATGTCGAAGGTGCTTTGGTTTATACAAGAGTTGTTAAATAATCCCAACAGTGTGCCAAAGTCTTGGTATGAAGCCAAGAAGCAAATTCGCGTACTTGGTATGAATTGTGAGAAGATTCACGCATGTCCCAATGACTATGTGTTATATAAAAGTGAGTATGCTAGCTTGACTTCCTGCTCGGAATGTGGTAAGAAAAGATATAAATGAGAGATGAAACAAGCTAGAAAGGTTCTTCGTTACTTTCCATTAATTCCAAGGTTGCAACAACTATTTTTTTCTAGTAGGACTGCAACGTCAATGAGGTGGCATCATGAAAATAAGTTAGGAGATGGCCTTGTTCGCCATCCAACTGATTCAGAGGAGTCAAAAAGCTTTGACAACAAACATTTATCTATTGCAGTGGATTCACGTAATGTCAGATTGGGACTTGCAAGTGACGAATTTAATCCATTTAAGAACATGTATCCATCATACTCTATCTAGCCAGTCATGATTGTTACTTATAACTTACCTCCCTAACTATGCATGCGATTCTCATTTATGATATTGACCCTCTTAATTGTAGGTCCTAATCAAGAAAATGCAATTGATGTCTATTTGCAGCAGTTAGTAGATGAATTGAAACAACTATGGCACGACGGTGTTCAGATGTATGATGCAAAGAATAAAGAATTCTTTAAGATGTACAAGGCTTTTCTCTGGACCATTAATGACTTCCTAGTGTATGTGAATCTTTCTAGATGGAGTACGAAAGGGAAGTTTGCCTGCCTAATATGTATGGAAGATACACATCATTTGTGTCTGCCTGAAAGTAATAAATTTGGATATTTAGGGCACCGCAGATTTCTTCCAATTGAGCACAGATGGTGGGGTGCACAATTTAAGGATAGATTTGATGGTATAATTTGTCAAAATTCTAGTAGGAATCCGAGAAATAAGTTGCGAACAAATTCCATTCGACTGTCAAGGTCTAAAGTAATGGAAAAATTACAAAAGCTTGCCAACGTATGACTCGGTCGCCCCTTTAGGAAAGATCTAACAGCATTAAAGGACTTTGGTTTTGAGAAGAACAGCATCTTCTTCATGGATCTTCCATATTAGAAAGATCTTATAATACGTCGCAATCTTAATGTCATGCATATTGAGAAAAATGTCATAGACAACATCTTAGACATGTTGAATTTAATAGAGAATCCCAAAAACACGTTAAGATCGAGAAATGACATGAAGAAACAGGTATCCATCTTGTGCTACATGCCATCGACGGAGAAGAAATGCCACCAGCAATGTACAATCTACAAGGACAAAGGGATAAGATATGCTCTTTTTTTAAAGGAATTTGAGTCTTAGACGGGTTTTCTTCACAGCTCTTGCGTTGTGTGAACGAAGTTCAAAAGAAGATCAGTGGATTGAAAAGTAATGATTCACATGTTTACATGCAATTTTGCTTCCGTTAGCTATTCGTGGAGTGTTGCCAGATCCAATGTTTTATCCATTCATGGGATGAGCCGATTTTGTAAAGTCGTTTGCTCAAAGACTTTGAACTGTGAAAGTTTACAATGATCAAATTGTAATTACACTCTGCAAAATGAAACAAAATTTTCCCTCGACTTTCTTCGACGTCATGGTGCATCTAACGCTACATCTTGCAAATGAAGTAAGAGTTGGTGAATCTGTACAGTATAGATGGATGTATCTAATTGAGCGATTTCTAAAGAAGCTAAAAGATTACATTTTAAATAAAGCTAAGCTAGAGGGGTCAATCGTCAAGGGTTACCTTTTAGAAGAATGCATAAACTTCTTTGCTATGTACATGGACAATGTCGACAATAGGTTTAATCGACTGGAGAGGAATTTTGATAGGGGATACAACGAAACAAATGATGATTCTCTAATAATTTTTGACACGAGGGGAGAGTTGATCTTGCACATAGAATACAGAATGATCGATTTAATGGATCAATAGTTAGCTCACTTGTATATCTTGAGCAGATTCCCGATGTCAATCATTTTCTTGATGAATTTAAACAATCTTCACTTAATGCCATTCAAGAGTTGCAGTTTCGTGATTGGTTTAAGCAGTGTGTGTATCATATGAAAGAAAACAAGGACCCACGTTTGGTGGATAACTTCGATGTAGTAAGCAAGAATCCATTGAGTTATGGACATTGTCATTTTGGTTACATAATTAACGGATTCAGGTTCGGAATAAAGTCAATCGATGATGCAAAGGCATCACAACAGGTTGGAGTTCTTATCACTTGCGATATTGGAATGGGTTGTCATGGCTACTACGAGCAAATCATTAAAATTGTGGAGTTAAGTTTCAAATACGATCACAGGGTGATTTTATTTAAGTGTGATTGGTTTGATGTTTTTAATGAAGGGATTGGTTTCAAAAAATATAATAAACATGATTTTATCAGTTTAAATAAGAATCGTCGAATTCTTCAAATAGCTAAACCATTCACACTAGCCTGCCAAGTATCACAAGTTTTTTATGTGCTCGATAATAGCAGAAATGGGTAGATCAGACCAATAAAAATCATGCCTCATGATTTCTTGGATGAAAAAAAAGATAATGAAAATTTTCTTACATCTGAAGCATATCAAGAACTTCCAGTGGAAGCAGAAATAGGTCTTAGTGCAATAGATATTGATGTTTAAGGTATAAGAATATTTATTTTCTAATGAACTCAACATCATTTAGTTACTTTTTTTAACGCAATTGTTTATATTTTTTTCTTTTATCATATACATTTTCCAATATATGTTTACTTAATTCTATTTTTATTTATGTACAGAAGAGGCCACGGAAGAAGTTAGCTACCAGGGGTAGACCGCCACCTACCCATGAGGTTAGGGAGGAGGCACAGCCTCAACCTTTTGTTTCCCAGTCTCCTCCCAATACCCATTATGCCTAGATTCCCTCCCACTATCTCCAGTACCTACCTCCACATATTGTAGCCCAGTACGGTCACCTTTTTCGTAGAGGTCAGTCACCACTCGTTCCTTTCCCATCACCAAGCCCAGATACCCATGATGTTGAGGTGAATCCTCAACATGAGACCCATCTTGAGGAGTTCCTAGGGCAGCAGGGGGTTGTGGATGAGGAGGTACAATAGCTGTTTGACCAGCCAGATATTCAGGCTGGCATGTCGCAAGAGCCTGTTACTCAGACAGGCACCAGTTCTGGTAAGATTTTAAAATAATTTTATTTAAAATCTTACTATATTTAATTTCTCTGATTTAATCTTTTAAAATATGTTGTTTCATGTTTTCAGCTAGGAAAAATAAGAAAGGTCTGACACGAAATGCGGAACTCGACAGGCTACCTAAGGGCACCAAGATTGTGGTGACCATTACTACAGCTGGGGAAGCGAAGAACTACCCTAGCTTTACAAGTCAGTTAGCCATGATTGCTAAGGCAACCATGCCACTTTCCTACTTTGACTAAAAGAGGGTTGCCAAGGAGTTGAAGGCATCCATTATTCGGGACTTATAGGTATAAATTTGAAATTCATTCATTCACATTTATAACAATTATAATCAATTTATATATTATTGAATACAGGGCACTTTTATTGGGGCGATAATTCCAATGTGCCCAAGGCTATCATGCAGCATTAAGGCAGGATACATCATGGATGGAAAGAGGAGACGAAGAGTATGGTATGAAATTCTTTTAGATTCTAAATTTATTTAATTATTTATATATAATCAAAACGTTCTAATAAAAATTTGTAAAATTATTTTAATTTTTTAACAATAAGCCGTATGAAGAGGCATCGAGAAACATGCCTCCTATGATTGCACCTCCCATTTGGAGTGAGTGTTGCGAGCACTAGAGGGATCCAGCAGTAGAGGTAAATAAATAGTTTCAAATTTTATTTTCAATTTCAATTCATAACAAATAATTACATAGTCATTTAGTAATAAAATTTATATTTCTTACAGGAGTAAATCAGGAAAAGCAAGGCCAATAGGGCCCAAGCTCCTACCCAAATGCACTACTTGGGTCGAATGAGTATTGACTCATTAATGGACAGATATTTAAGTTTATTAATTTAGTATTTCAAATAAAATTAAAAAATTTTATTTAATTAGAAGAAGATGAAAATATTACTTCATTTTTAGGCGAAGGCACATAAGGGTACTTAGTTAGATCAAGTGGAAGTCTATGGGTAGACTCATAGTAAAGAAACATTCGACGACCCACGTGCATGGATATATCCGACATACCAAGAGACACATGTAAATAATTAAAAGTCAGTTATATTAATTTCAATTATATAAAAATTAATTGCAAATATATATATATATATATATTTATATTTATAGGGTCGTATGATGGATTTGATCCATCCTCCTGAGGTTGTGGACGAGAACTCTTAGATTGTTCCGCAAACCCCTCTAACACCAAAAGAGGCCTTCAGGACCGTGATGCCTCCAAAGCACGGAGGCTTCATCCGTAGCGGTGGGAGGAGTGCGATGACTCCTCCTAGTATGGTAGGAAAGGATCCTCCTCGTCCATCCATAACGACAGTCTACGCATCGAGGTTCTGACCTTATAGCGTTGAGATGTGGAGCGAGAGAAAAGGTTGGAGGAGGTCACTGCCCAACTACAAGTTGCTACTCGTAGGATGGAGCTTTAGGAGGGGTTGTTAGAGTGGCATAACAAGCAATGGGAGGAAGTCTTGTCCTATCTCTAAGGGGGGGTGGTGATGGTGGACCTAATCATTCGTCGTTCCACATTCCAAGGCGTGGGGACAATGATGATGGTGGTTTTGGGGTTGTTGGAATAGGTGTCATAGGATAATGTGTGTGTTTATATTTTTCCTATTTTTATTATTGTTGTAATATTTGAACCTTGTTTTTTAGTATCTCTTATTTGCTATATATAATTCTAAAATTCATTATTTTAAAAAAAAATTAAAGTATTATTAGCAACAGTTTTTTCGTAAATCGTTATAAATTACATTCGACGACCATTTTATAACCATCACTATAAGTCCATTAGGTTTGGCGTGAGTTAGCCCATCTCTTTCGGCGACTGTTATTCACAATTGGTCACGATTTTTTAAACCGTTGCTAATAAGAATAAAGGATGATTTTAACGAAAAATCACCCTTAAAAGTACGTACTTTTTTGGCGCATAATATAGGTTCCCGCCAAGAACATTGGCGACGGTCAAACTGAAAACCGTTAGTAATTTCTTTTAGCGACGGTTTTATAACCATCACCAAAATGTACTTCCATGTTTGCCCGTGAGGGCTAAGAAGGCAGAGATAGGAGATTGTAACTGTTGCCAAATTAAAACAGTGACGCGACAAATCGCGATGGTGTGTAGAGATGGTTGATAGGTTATTGGCGACGATTTATAACCTTCGCAAAACCTGCATACTATTGTAGTGTTTGTTTACTTTTCTATGCAGGTATTGAAATAATGAATATCATTATTTTCTGAGTCTTAATTAATTTGCAAAATAATGGTAGGGAGTAATATGGAGCGTAGATGCAAATGAAGCAATCTAATAGTCCACAATCCTCACTACCTTGAAGATAGTACCAAGAAATGCTCTCTCTGTAAAAATAAAGGCAATTGGTTTAAGATCTAAGGGCAAAGATTAGTTCTAGGAAAGCATAATTCAAAGGAAGTTGTTGGATCAATGATCTTCTTATCCTTTTCTTTTTCGATGTGGATTATCCTTTTGGAAGTATTTTTCATGTGGGAATGATCCCACTAATCCTACATTCCACGAAAATTATCCACTCCACCATAAAAACCCCAGGCCAACTCCACCATAACCCTAACTGTCCACCAAACATCTAACCATGTGCACCCACCTGCCCACTATAGCCCCAGCCATAACCCTCCCTTCCATCGATCACCACCATTCACCATCATCCTTGTGGAGGAATTGTTGTGAAGAAGATCTCTGGACGTAGAGCTTGCAACACCACATCTTCACTTGCTTCCTCGACATCCTTGTCGAGAAGACATGCCTTAGATGTGCCTCTCTCAAGGCTACATTCAAGTAATTCTATCATAGAGTTTTCTATTTTTCATCTTCTTTTTGGAACCATTGTAGACATTATTGAGTGTAATGATTGCATTATACTTTTCTAAGATGAATTGCATTCTTACTGCTTATATGAGAAGCTAAATATTTTACACATGGGGTGAAGGGATAGGCTAGTGATTGGGCACAAATGCAAGATTAGATAGGTGCCACCATTGAGGGTTGTCAGGAAATTGAGTTGTTTTACACCCACAAGTTTTTGTCTAGGATAGTCAAGGCCTACGAACTAGGATTTCAAGTTAGATTATACCCTTAATGGGAGTGCATTGGATAAGGTAAGCCTAGGGTGAGCAACTCTCGCATTTAAGATGTCTTTTTATCATTAAAATAACTAGTCTATTACCCAAAACAGCATGCAAAGCATTTCTTTTGGTAGAACCTTTACTTACAATAACCCAAATCCCTTTTCATCTCTTCACCTTCTATCTAGAGTCTTATGTTCTATTTAGAAAGTTTATTTATTATGGAAGAACATAAAATTTCATAGCCTAATTCATTATACAAAATAAGATAAAATTCACACATTAGTTTGGGGTCGAACTTCTTAATAGAACTTGAAAACTCAGTATTTCCAGACTTTTAGTTCTTTTTATAAATCTCCAAGTGATGTTAAACAAGTTTTGTTTATTTTCGTGCTAAATTAGGTTTCTTGGATAAATTAGTTAGATTTTTTTGTCACAAATAAAATTAGGTTTAACGTGTCTCTTTTAAGTGAGGTTAGAGCAATCTTCTCCTCTACTTGAAAAAGAAAATAACCAAACAAATAGAAAAGTGTTTCTGAAAACAACCCTATGGATTCGACCCTACTACCTCTTTCTACATCCTTGTAAGTCGGAAAAATAAATGGGTGTGCTTTTTAAGGACTTAACAAGACAAACACCGGCAATCATCTATCGTACCACAATGTTGTGGCTCCTATCACCAGCATCATCAACCTACCTTTTCTCCTATTAGTCTGATCTCTCACATTGGTGTGCCATGCATGTTTTGAGCTTCATGCCTTCCTCCATTGATGTGTCTCGCAAACTACAGAATGACCTATCTAGCTTGGGAATGCACCTATTGATTTACAACTCCATGCTTTTTTAAGTTCGTCATCTGGATTCTATTCAATCCCTTTCTATACCAATTGTTCTCCCATCCCTTGTAGAACTAACCCTTGAGCTCCGTTGGCACATAATGCATTTAGCAAGACTTATCTCGATAGGGCTATAGCAACATTTTTCTTGACATTTGTTTAACATCGAGATAAACCTACACCTATGTTTAGTGGACATTTGTTAACATCTAGATAAACCAAATTTGTTTTAGTGGCAATCTCGTGTTGATGTATACTCAACGCATTAGGTCAATAATGGTCAGTTTGAGGCTTGGGTGACTAAGCTGCCTCCTTTGTTGTTGTCTTGCTCAAGAACTAAGCTATTAGGGCAAGGGGTCACACGATTACCTCGATGCTCTACAACTGCATGTCTTCAGCCAAAGTTTCTCCAAATGTTTGGCTATCAGCGAGTCATGGCTTCATATTTTTCCTAGCATTGCAGTTGGAGGATCATTTGACTTGAGTTATCTGGATTGAAGACAATGGTCACCAGTCCTATTTTCCTCAAGCTTGGCCAGATTTGTTCTGGTTTCTGGGGGCTGCACCAGAAACCAAGTACACCACAATCAAGTTCTACACTAGTCTCTCTGCTGGTTCTCTCATCTCTGACAAATTAACCATCAATGTCATCTTTGTAGCACAAATCGTCATCTAAACATCAAGCAAGGTTAGGAAATCAATCGATTCAGATGTGTTCTTTTGTTTTTACTTCTTGTGTTGTAGTGTTAATTGGTATCCTTTTTGTGCTTCGTCAATTTGAGCTGTTGAATTCCCTGACTTTGGGGTCTTTGTTTTTCCTCCTTCAAGGAGGCATGGCATGCATTTACCCCCCTCGTACATTTCAAGGCTACGTTTTGATGTGATTGACTTCTTCCTTTTTAATGAATGATAACTTTCAAAACGATAATATCCTTGTATATGGTGAATTTTAAAGTCTATTCTTAAGATCCAACCGAATGGTGTACGTTCTTGAATTATATGTATATCAAAATCTTATTAACATAATTTTGCAAAAAAAAAAAAAAAAAAAATCTTATTAACGTAAATAGCTTTTCATCTTTAAATGCAAAAAGGACTGCACAAATTTACTATTCAAATGTCAAAACCGGGGTTTGGAATATTTTTGCCTATCGAAAAGACGTAGTACCTACCTACTTCAGAATTGTAACGGAGCCTAAATTCCACCAAATAATTTTTTTGCAAACTTAGTGTAGTCACGTATGATAATACCTCAATTTAAGAATTTACTAAACGGAGACTTAAGAAATATATATGTATTTCGATCTAAAATTCCCATTTGCAAAGGTCGTAGCTAGGGGACACAATAAAACCGTTAGACTGATAGAAGATGAATCCTGATGAGGTTGGAGATATAGGTACTTCTGGAAACTCGATAGGCATATGCCAAATAGTTACACTTATATGGAAGAGCATGAATGGGAAAATAGTTAGTACGTTAGGTATGCTCGCACCTTAGAAGAACGACAAGATAATTATTATAGTGATAAAATTTTCGTGGCACACATTCAAACCCCTAGCTCATTTGTGGGCGATTACTGCTAGCATGAGTGAATTTGGTGTACCACTTAGATCCCAATGTCGACACCGACCATCACCACGTGAGACAATACATTTAGAGCCTAAATGCTAGCAAGGTCGTAAATATGAACTCTGATTTAATCATAAGAATTTTCTAGTTAATCTCTAAATAAAAGAAAAGTAGTTAACTATAACGGGGTAAGTCCATATCTTCCTGTTAGGATCACCTTCAGATCTTACTGTCTACGCGTTTGGATATATACTAGCGTCTGAAAATGTTTGAAAAGCAGGATGTAGTATGCCTATGGTAGATTATAACATCTTTTTTCATTTCTCCCGATCTATCCGGAAAGGATAGTGCTAAACTCGTGGTAAAGTCTCAAAATAAGGAATAAAGTTGCATTCTCTATCAACCATGTTGCACTTGGTTGGTATGCTATAATTATAATCTTCCATAAGCCACATAAATCCATACAATTATGATAAGACTCTAGTTTGGAAGCATAATAGTTCATGAAAAAATTTACGCATCATCTAAAATGTGGATATCACCGATGATATTTATTTTATTGCATGGGTGATATTAAAAAATCATTGATAATATTTTAAATATTATCAGTAACATTTGATTTAAAATTAAAATATTCAAATATCACATATAATATTTAATTTAAAATCAAAATATCACTTATGACCGGTGCAAATTAAGTCAAAGGGGAACACATGCAAGTTGTATTCATGTTAGACTTAAAAATGAATAAAAGAACTAAAAGCCACTATTAAGAAAAACATGAGAATGGAAAAAGAATCACATGATCAACTGCAACATGGTTTCATATTTCAATATTAGATTATAATTTCCTCGTTGTCCACTGTATCGAAGATTTTTTTTCAATTGTGTGTAAATAACATTCTAGATATATCTATCTCAATGTCTCACCTTGATTTTGAAGTTCTAATAATAGTGAATCTTGTTCAATAAATTAGAAAGAAATACTAACATTGGCAAATGTCCTTTTATTTCTATAGCACAAATAAGAAGAGGGGTTTTGAAATTTCAAATCATCCATTCAAATTGGATAAATATTAGGATAATGCAAATGATTTATTATTATTTGTTGAACCATGGGAAATAGTATGTTTTAGTGGAGTTGATTAATTATGTTTTCCATTTAAAGTTAGATTTCTTTAATTTATTTATTTATTTATTTATTTATTTGTTTCCTTGATGTGTGGAATCATGAGAATTATGTGATTTTTGTCATCAACATTAGCGTGGGCACCATAGGATAAGCAATGATGAGCACCATTTCAGTTTTAATTGTTTAGACATGTTCATGTTACAAGATATTATCATCCAAGGTGGGCACATGCCCACGTTGAATTTTTGTGTTAAACATAAATCTGTGCATTACAATAAGTGCTTAGGCAAAGCATGATTCCTTTTTATTCATTCATCCCTGACAGCTGATAAGAGGCAGAGCATGAAAAAGCTCCATAATTATATGCCTCCAACATCTTTTTCTTTTAGAGCAAAAGGATAAAGCCATCTGTGTATTTCATTTTACAAGGCCGAGAGCGCCCAAATTATACCTGCATGCACGCTCTCAAATCTGGAGCAGCATCAATCATATCAAAAGTCTATCCCTTGCAGAAGTACAATTTTTGCCGAGGAAGAAAAGCCTCCAGCATTCTTGATAAAGGTGGGTTGTAGACGCCAGAGAATGATCAAAGCTATCTTTCTTACGAAAATATACGTTATAATATATTTTACAACATGCGATCAGATTTAATCGATTAAAAATTAAGTAAATTAAATTATATTAATTGAAAATAATTTTTAATTAATTAAAAATTAAAATATATTATTTAAAAATTAAAACACATCTATTTGAAAATAAAAATATTACCTTTCTATGGTAAATAATATATAAATTAATTTTTATTTAAAAAATAATTTTTCATCTATAAAAAATAATTTTTACAAATAAAAAATTAAAATATACTAATTAAAATCATCACTCTTATAATGCGTCACAACTTACATTTATTTGATTTTTTATTACACCAAAAGTACATGGGAAGGGATCGACCAAATTATTACATTTTTAACGATCCGAATCACCTTCCATTTCTGTGTGAAAGGGAAAATCTAATAATCTCTTTCCTCGTCATTTCAAAATTGCATTTTTCTGAAAGTCTAAGTTTAGTTGCTCAAGTCCTTTTCCCCCACCCTCACAATCGAGAATAGCTGTACCTCCACTGCTCTGCTGGGCCCCGAGGCCAATTGGGGTCCCTCTGACCATCGGATGGCCTTCTCTTCCTCGCAGAATCTTCTCTCCATCGTTGGCACTACTTGGTTGACATGCATGGTGATCGGTGGTGCTGGGAGGTCGTACGGCGATGCGATGGTCGTGGTGGCTCAAGGCTAGGGAAGGCGAAGAAATGCTTGTTGAGGTCGAGGCTGGAGAGTGAGGGCCTTCCTTGCTCGACGTGTCGTTGTCGACATGTGTCGCATGTGGCAACACTCTGGCGAGGGCTTGTCATTTCCTCCTGACTTGCTGTGCAATCTTGAGTGCAGGCATGTGGTCAGCTTCCGACGTGCAGGCATCGACGTGCGGAGGAGCTCTGGCGACTGGCAGCGGCTTACGAAAGCGTCTGCCATCCATGGGTGGTCTCCAACATGTGGTGAAATTCTGACGTGCTACTGTAGTGGAGGACGGGACTGCATGTCCATTCGATGGTCAGCGTTCGACATAGGAGGTTCTCCGTCGATGTGGATGTAATTGGTCTTTTTTTTTTTGTTGGAGACTGTACGAGACTTTGGATCTCATATGATCAGGTTTTCTAACTCAGGTCAGGAATCGTTTTCGACCTTTTGGTCGATTTAATTTGATTCACTCGGTGCATTCTTCAAAATTCGTCTCGTTGGCATCTTACTGCATTCATGAGCACAGAATCGACCTTCTTCGAGAGATTAGCTGATTCCTGATATCAAAACACATCTTTCTTTTTCTTTTTCTTTTATGTTTTGTCTTCTTTTTGTGTTTACTTTCTCCCGCTTCTACGGGAAAGCAACCTCTCTCTCGTTGAATATGTTAAGGTTTTCTCTCTTTCTTCCTCCTCTATGACGCATCTTTATGTATCGAATTTTTTACTTTAATGAGAGTGATTTATCTTTTAAAAAATGATTGCATTTCGATCTCTCAAAAAATAGGTTAAGGAAGGTGCTACTTTACGAAGAAGGTATTCTTGCACAAATTTGTGAAAGAAACGGTTTTTAACCCCCACGTTTCATGATGTGTGTTTCCTCCGAAATCCATACTTCTCTTTCCTTGATGCGGTTGCCATATCCTTTAAATCGAAATACTAAAAGCGTCAACAACGATGGGCGGATCAAGTTTTATAAGGGTCCTATGAGAGAAAGATCCTTCGGGGGCTATGACACGATCTATATATACGATGATTTCGCATGAACTGAGCCCTGTTAAGTTACCGTTTATTTATGCTTTTTTTGGATTTTGTTTCTTCGGCCGAGTGCATTTCTGTCCCCCCCCATTCGTTTTCCTTTTTCTCTTTTACCTTTTTTTAATTTTACTTACACACAGTAAATCTAGTTCAAATTTTAAAACATACGGTATATTTTTATTTTCGATTAATATTTTTAATTTTTTAAAGATAAAAAATTAAGATATATCAGATAACATATTTTTTCACATATGATACATTAATTATATTTTATATTTATAAGATGATTAATTTTTAAACTTTCAAATATTAAAACTTATTTAAAACGTAAGGTTGACCATCGCTATGACACAATTAAAACGATTAAGCATCTTAGATATTCTCGGGAGTTTTTGTTGTCTCCGTGGATCGTATAGGAGCCCGTCGCCCAAAAACTTCAATTCTCCAATTTAGCTTGAAGAGGATTTGTTTGAAGTTCCTTGCAGTGTTTGGCCTTTTGGTTCTCGCTTAATCCTTCTAGAACCGACATTTGAATTCTGATTTTCCCTGTTTTTTCGGTTCTATTTAGTTAATTGCGACTGTCAACAGCTTGGGCTCGTTTGCTCCTTGAGGAAGCGTACTGATGAAATATATTGAACCCAAATCCATTGCGAGGCAATGTATTTTTTGTTTCCCATGGAAAAATATATAAGAAAGGAGAAAATGTATAACACGGTGACATATTTTGTAACATACAAATATAATATATCAATAAAATAATTTTATATTGATATAAAATAATATTTAAATAATTTTACGGAAATAATTTACACTTTATTATATTACAAAATACATCAATTTTTATATTTTTTAACCATATCCAGAAGAAAAATACAGAGACAACATGTCATCTAACAATTATACCCAGAAAGAGTTACAAAAGAAGCGAAATAATAGAAACGAGAAATGCAACCGAGACAAAAGGAAGTGAACCAAACAAAACGAATAAAGCAAAACAAAACGTAACAAAGAAATTCATAATGAAACCAGAAAACTACTAAAAGTACGGTGAAGGGAAGAAAAACCACTAAAATTGACTAGCACAAGCAAACTCAGAAATAAGAAATCTAAAACAAATTGAAACAATACAGCAGGGACTTTGAAAATACAAACAAGTAGCAAAACTGAGACAAAAGACACTCGAAAGAAAAAGAGCAGGGCAGTGAATACGAATTATCAAGGGAAATAGGCCCTTGATTCCAAAGAAGGAAATGAAAAGAGAGGGTGCCAAAAGAAAACCCCATGCTCGGGAACACCTATGCAAGCATTGGAAAAGAAGCTATGCAAATCGAGTAAAACACTCTTATCACCAAAAAAAGGCCCCAACACCTTAAGAAAGGGTGGGAGGGAAGGGCAGAGAGTGAAGGGTTAAGGATCAAAATTTAGGTGAGGATCAAGCCAAATAGAGGTTGGAAAACAATCAATAGATAAAGCATGGATTCAAGTAAAGGGTTATATAATGATTTCATTTAGGAGGGGAAAGAAGTTGAGATTTGAGTTTACGTCTAGTATTAGGGAAAGGGATTAGAGATCGGGGGAAGGCATTAAGGGAAGGGTAGAGTCCAAGAGGAGCTAATGGATCGGAAGGCTAGAGGAAGGAGGGCAAGAAGAGGAAAAGAGAGAACAACAAAAAAAGTCAAGGGAGGAGGGTTGAGGGTAAACAATGAAGCAAAGCATACCTATGGAAAAAAGGATTATTGCAATGGGATAAAGAAAAGGTACATTTTCACTAGAGCTCTTGAAGTAGAGAGGAGCTTGAGCAATGTTGCATGAAGTTCTAGATATAGTGGAACCCATCCAACAATGTTGAGGATAGTTGACAACAAGAAATGTTGGATGGAAAAGCATCC
The DNA here is from genome assembly GCA_037157565.1 of Thalassia testudinum. NCBI lineage: Eukaryota > Viridiplantae > Streptophyta > Magnoliopsida > Alismatales > Hydrocharitaceae > Thalassia > Thalassia testudinum. Next base: position 97,608,317 of record JAZHRO010000002.1, read on the forward strand.
TATTTCCACATTATGTTTTTGGTGGAGAGCTTGCCAGAATGAGTGGAATGTCTATATAAGTGAAGTTTAAATGCAGATATATGCTCTAGCATCAACATGTCAGTAATACAATAGCATATTAATGCTTCATAGCATTTAAGTTACAATAAAGATTAAGAGTGGAAAAAAGAGTTGCATAAAGTGACTATATATTATATCCTAGTATCTTTTGACTGAGATAGTGAAACACAAATAACAACGTCAACGATGGTAATGATATAAGAAGGTTCAATGGAGGTCGAGCATCATTACCCCTAACTGTGTTTTTCTTAGAGAGCTTGTGAGATTAGTAATGTGCTGTTTCAAAGAGAGAATTTTGAATCCAATTAGATGTTGGCATCAACATGTTAATATACAATAGCATGGTAGTCGTACCATAGCATGGCAATGCTACAACAAAAAGAGAATGGAAGGAGGGTTGCCAAAAGAAAGAACTATATAATAATACACTTTACGGTGCCATCAATTCATCAAATTCCACACATTAGGGATGTGATTGCAATAAATCATGCAACATATGACAATCGATGCCATTATTGCAAATCAAAGTCCATTGGAGTCCATGACATTAATCAAGTGTTTGTTTTGAAATGTTAAAAGGGGTTAACAAAGGTTGTTAACCCTCTGATTTCATTGAAAAGGGGGTTTTACACTTAGTTACAAAGAAAAGCATGATGGTGTAAGACTCCATCAACGAACACCCTTTCCCCTTTAAAGATCAAACCATTCCTCTCTAACCAAATACACTATAGAAGAATGAAGGTGCTCCTAATGGTGTCACCATCAGCGAGGGTCTTGTGCAAACTAGACTAAAAATCTTGATGGGAGGAGGTTGTAACAGACCAGTCACCAACACCTAACCAAATAGAGGGGGCTAAGGAGCGAGTGAAAAAGAGATGATTTACATCTTCAACCTCCTCACCACAAAAAGGGCAAGCCACATCTGCAACCAGTGCCCAGTGACTACTGTAAGAACAAGCGACTAGCCGTCTTTTCCTCAACAGCCATAAAAACTTCATTTTTAGGGGGATCCTGTGCTTCCAGAGTTTTCTGCAATCTGAAGCCAAGCTTTGATCTGTCAAAGAACCTCCTTCCATATATTTGAGGTATGCCTTCCCAACACAGCAGGGGCCATACCTCAAGCTTCAACTATCATTGCCAATTCCAGGCTGAAGATCATGCAGAGTTTGCAAGAGAAGGGCTAGTTCCTCAGCCCTGAAACCGAGGGAGACAGGAAGGGCAGGCAACTAGCACCCATTTGAAAAACAGTCTGCCAAAGAAGCAGAAGGATCTACAGCAAGAGCAACCAGCCGAGGGTAGATATCTACTATGATCCCTATCCGAGACCAATCATGGGACAAAGATCTGAACTTGGTACCATCTCCCAAACAACTTCTACAGTGAGGCCTAACTTTTTTAAGAATTTTCTACAAACTCAACCAGAAGGCAAAAGCACCACTGATTATTAGTCACTTGTCATCCCAACCGATGGAGTCACCATAAGACACAACAATGATTCTCTTCTAGAGGGGAAGGTTAGGACCCATCACACATAGCACCCACTTGGTGAGTAAGGTGTTATTCATAATTCTCAAAACAAGCACCCCAAGGCCACCATCTCCTTTTGGCCTGCACACCTCTTCCCAAGAGATTAGGGAGAGGAAGGCATGACCATTGAAGCAATGACTTTCAAGTATATATCTAGGTCTTTTTTTCTCCTTTGTAAGCTTTCATTGCTTTTCATCCATCAGAATCCACCAATCAAAAGACTCTTGGTGAGATTGATTTAGTGTTCCACATGATCCATAGGAACGGATGTTATCACATGAGTGATAATCAAATGGGTTACCCGTACAAGTACCAAAACCATTGTACTTTTGCCATGTTGATCTACCATAAGACAGGCACATGCAAACACCATGATAGTGATCAAGAGCCTGAGGATTTCAATCCTAGTATTGGCATATTATAGCTAAGATATACTCCTCTAGACGTTCAATACCATGTGCTCCAAAAAACATGATGCCAGTGTTATGCATAACACATACTGCTTCCTTACGCTGTGAAATTCTTATTTCCAATAGGTTTTGTTATCATGTTATTATTTGTTATTTGTACGATTTTGAAGCTTTTAGCCCCTCAAGGGCACTATTGTACTTTTACTCTTTGTTTGATCTCTCTATGTAAGAGAGCCTATGATTTTCAATAAGAAATCAAGTCATCTATTCCACCTCTTTTTGGATTCTATTCCACCTCTGATAGAGAAAAGAAGGGAAAGCAAAATACTGAATAACATGGCGACACATTTATACAAAACTTCTACCCCGAGCACACGCAACGGAGCCATAGACAGGAAATCCAATCCACAAAAGAATTTGACTTATGGACAGCAGCAAGTCGAACGGGAAGTGGTGTTTCCAGTGGCGAACGGGTGAGTAACGCGTAAGAACCTACCCTTGGGAGGGGGACAACAACCGGAAACGGTTGCTAATACCCCGTAGGTTGAGGAGCAAAAGGAGGAATCCGTCCGAGGAGGGGCTCACGTCTGATTAGCTAGTTGGTGAGGCAATGGCTTACCAAGGTACTTGAACCCTACTTTGACAAGAATACGCCAGAAATCGAATGCTTGATTCCTGACCAAAGAAGATGGTTTAGAGCCTATAGTTCCTTATTATTATATAATCATGGGTCTTTCCGTTCGAAAATTCCAATTTGTTATTAGGATACCGATCCTAGACCGTAGCTCTAGGTATCCCACCCCCAAGGCCTCCGAAATCCTAACCACCAAATCTCTCTCTCTCTCTCTCTCTCTCTCTCTCTCTACGTGCCATGCCCCACATCCACTCAGCGATAGTGGCGATCATGCGGCCCAGCACCTTCAGCGAAGCCTGTAGCGCCTCCAGCTGACGATCGTGCAGCCTGTAGTGCCTCCAGCAGCGGCAATCGCACAATAGCGAGGCTTGGTGACGCTGGAGTAGGTGTGGCAGCAACCTGAACCACCGCCTGACAATGCAAGCAGTTGGCGACGCTCCTATAGCACACTCAGCGACGCCTCAACCCTCGTGCACACAATCAGCAACAACTTTGAGGGGTTTGTAGCCCTATTCTAAGAGCTACATCCCTCGTAGTCGCAAGGAGAGGGAGCCTAGGTCCCCTTGGGGCTATGTTGGGTGTTCTCCCTTCACCCAGATTAGGCCAACGCCTGTCCAAGGGGGCTTTCCGTCAAGATGCTGGTATGAAACTGTATGTTTTCAGATATTTTGATGTTCTCTTGGTCATAGAAGGTTGATTGTAGCCTCCAGATTGTAAAGATGGCTTCAGAAGATCAGTCCAAGGTGCCGTCGGGCTCTCTTTCGGACACCTAGGTACTTAAAAGTTTGTTCTTCGGTCCCGTCATCAAGTTAGATGAGACCAACTACCCGCAGTAGTCCCAGACCTTCCTCATGACTGTCAAGGGTCATGGGAAGAGTCACATTCTTACGAATCCGGAGCCTACAAACAAGACTGGCACAAACACCAACTGGGAAAGAGATAATGCCATGGTCTGTGCATGACTCATGCAGACAGTCATTCCCTGAATAGGGGATGAGATCATGTATTATGCCATAGCGAAGATGTGGGAGTCCTTGCGTGAGACTTACTCACATGCCAAGAACTCCGCACAGGTTTTCAGGTCTTTTATGACCTCTTCTACTTGCATCAGGAAAGACATACGTTGTCATAGTACTACTCCCTCATGAAGGGGATGCTGGAGAGACACCACTCCTATCTGCCGAGATGCTCCTGTGAGTCCTGGAGGAGTTTTAGGAGACAGTTGGCAGTCTCCCTTTTCTTGATAAGCTTCGGACCTGAGTATACGACAGCTAGAGATCAGACCCTCACTGTTCCAGAGCTTCCTACCATGGAGGAGGCTTAAAGTAGACTCAACATAGTAGCAGTGCACACTCTTGCACTTGCTCTGGTACTCAGATGTCCACACTAGCTGCGATCCTTAGACGTGGCAGGGGTGCTCCTCCCCCTGCACGTGATCATGGACACAGACGCTCTTCTGGTACATGCACTAGGACTCTATGTACCTGCTGTGGCAGACCACTCTGAGGCTACATGTTGGCAGAAACATGGAAGGCCGCATGTGGCCAATCAAGCGACTGAGATCACTGATGGCGCTCTCCCCAATCCTGATGTTAGCTCCCTTACCACAGAGATTGAGACCTTATGGCAACAGTTTGCTCAGTTGACTCAATCTTAGGCATCCTCTTCTTAGCCTCCAGATACTGCAATTATTGTCACCTCCTCTGAGGCACTTTTTCTTTTGAAAAAGGAAATGATAGTTATCCAGAGTGATAACTACCCAAATATATAAATTATAGATTCAACAGCCACCGCCAATACAAATGGCAGACCCCAAGGTCCCCCAGTCACAAGGATCCACTCCAAAGATTAAACAAAGAAATAACAGACTCAACAAAATTCTCCACATAAAGTCTCTGGCCTCTGAAGACCATAGCATTCCTGCCCAACCAAATGCCCCATAACACCACCAACGGTCTGGCCCTCTCCTTTGTACAGAAGACAATCTGTCCAACATCACCTCCTCCACTTCTGAAGCTGTGCCAAAAATCTTCAAAAGATTGACATTCCCACCACCCCGCTCCTACTCGGCTCCATATCTGCACCACAAACGGGCAAGTGAAAAAAAGGTGGTCTATCTCCTCCCCACCTCCACACAAAGGGCAAACCTTACTCTCTCCAGGAGCCCATTTCTCCCTCCAAACCTTGGTCACAAGCCTTCTCCTAAGTAGCCAGACAAAAATCTTGACCTTTAAAGGACACGCGACCTTCCAAATCTATCTGCAGTCCCTCATCAGATCCAGCTCAACCATGGAATCTCCAATGGACAATCTCCTGTAAGCAGCCCCTACCGAGAAATCACCTTCATCCCAACCAAACATATCCGTACCAGATGTCGGTTGCAGCCCTTCTAACTCTTCAAGCAAAACCTGAAAATCATGAGTTCTCACATCTGAAAGGTTTCCTACAAAGCGCGGGCACCACCCACCTTCCCACACCTCGGCCGCAGATGCCTCTTTGTTCTAGGACAAAGCAAACAATCTCTGATATCTTCTAACAAGCACACCTTGTCCCATCCAATCATCCTGCCAAAATCTGAAAATCTCCCTCGTTCCCACCACAGGAACAAAACAGTTCTACACCTTAGGAGCTACCACCAACAGACCTTTCAAAAAATGAGAAGCATCCCTCGGCGGAGATATCAGGAGATCCCACCGCACCAGGCCACCATGAGCCGTCCCGAACACCTTGCCCACCAAGTTCTCCCTACATTCCAAGAGGCTTCTCACCCATTTTGCCAACAGGCTGTCATTAGACCTCCCTAGGTCCCTCACCCCGAGTCCCCCCTCTTCCACCAGCCTGCAGACCTCCTCCCATGCAACCAACCTGTCACCCAGTCCACTCGTCCCCTGGTTGGACCAGAAAAAATTCCTCATAAGTCTCTCTATCTTCCCTACAACCCGTCAAGGCATCTTCAGGACAGAAGTGAAATACGATGACATTGCTGCCAGAACCACCTTGAGCAAGACCAACCTTCCACCCCTTGATAGAAGCCTGGACGCTCACCCTTCCAGTCTCCCCTCAATCTTTCACCAGAATCTTGCCATCCGTCAATGGTAAACCCAGATATCTGATCGGAAGCTTCACCTGCTCTATGCCAAGACCCAAGCTACACCCCCTTGCCTCCGCCTCAGTCAAATTGAAGGTGACAAAATCAGATTTAGACAGGTTGATCTACAATCCCGAAGCCTCACCAAACAAGAAGAGTAGAATCCGCATTCTCCTAACTTCCACTTCCCCACCTTCAATGAAGAAAATCGTATCATCCGCATACTGTAGTAACGGGATACTCGTCCCATCTCTCAAGGAGAAACCCCTCACCAAGTTCCTCTCACACGACCTCTTAGCCGCCCTCGCAAGAGCATCCGCTGCAATCACAAAAAGCATCGAGGCCAAAGGACACCCTTACCTCACCCCCCTCCTCGGCTGAATCCAACCCCCTACCGGGTTTCCATTGATAAGAACCGAGAAAGACGTCGTGGTGACACATCTCTTCATCCAGTCAATCCACATCAGCGGGAAACCCCTCTTTACCAAGGACGCCCAAAGAAACAACCACTGAACCGAGTCGTAAGCCTTACTGAAATCAACTTTCCATAGGAAGGCCTTCTCTTCCAGGACGATAGGATCTCCGAGGCCAACACATAACCTTCCAAAATGTTTCTGCCGAGGACAAAAGCCATCTGCACCGGGTCTATAATCCCAACCAGCATCCCCCTCAATCTATTCGCTAGAAGCTTTGCCACAATCAGGTAGATAGCATTCGAGAGGGCTATCGGTCTGTACTCCTGGATCTCAGCACCCTCCTTTTTCGACAGCAGGAACGTGTAGAACTTATTCAGCCTATTGAAACCCAAATTTCCAGCTTTAAACTCTTACACAACCTGCATCACATCCTCCACCACCGGCCAGAACTCTTTATAGAAGGCAACCAGAAAACCATCCGGCCCCGGACAACCATCAGCGTTCAGCCCCCAGATTGCCTTGCAGACCTCATCCTCCTCAAATGGACCCGTCAAGAAATTAGCTTCTATCTCCCCGATCCGCGGTACCTCAAACCCCAACCATCTCCATCTTCCCCCCCGTCTTTTCCCAGTAAACTCTCTGAAGTACCTAGCATCTCTTCCCACAAACTCCTCCCCATCCACCACCAACCTGTCAATCCAGTTCCTCCTTCCTGATGCAACCATATGGAAAAATCGAGTGTTGGAATCGCCTTCCTTTAACCACCTCTGCCTGGACTTCATTTTCCACTCCATCTCCACCTTTCGGTCTTCCTCTTGTATCACCTGTATCTGCCTTGCTATGCAAACCCTGTCAACATCAAAAAGGAGACCAACATCCTCCACCATGTCCAACTGTGCAATCTCACCAAGAGCCTCCTCTCTCTTCCCACGTTCCTCCCTAATCTGCCTCATACGGATCTTCAAGAAAGATCTCAAATCCCGCAGCTTAGCTTCCAACCTGACAGCCGCCGAACCATCCACATGAACCGACCTCCACCGCTCTTCTACCAACCCCCTGAACTCTTCTTCCAGGAGCCACGCCCTGTCAAACTTAAAATACGTACCATGCCTCCATTCCTCGTTCGACGCCCACAACAAGGGAGTGTGATCCGAGAACGACCGCTCCAAGGGTCTAACCTCCGCCATCGAGAACAACTCTGCCATCACCGTTGAAGCAAAAAATCTGTTGATCTGGGATCGTTGTCCTCCAGAACTCTAAGTGAAAAGACAGGATGAAGGTGGCATGTCAACCAGCCCCTGCTCCGCAACAAAGCCCGCAAATGCCTCAGAGCCTTGGTCTATTCCTCCACGGCCATCTGGTCTATCCTCTGCCAGCAAAGTGACATTAAAATCACCACCTATCAACCAAGGTATCCCCTGAAATGCTGTCGCAACCTGACTCAGATCTTCCCACAAAACATGCCTCCTTCAACCCTCCGTTGGACCGTAAATCGAAGAAAAGAACATACACGTATTATTCTGGTGCCTCTAAAGCCTGACAGTGACAACATAGGACCCAACCAACGAGTCCAACAAGGAGAAATCATCCTTCCACCCCACAACAATTCCACCTGCACTTCCAACCGCATCCAGGGCCAAGAACCCCCCAAAATCACCTCCCTCCACAGCCTCCCATCACAGCTCCCCCACTTCGTCTCCTAGAGAAAGATCACATCAGGCCCCCATCTTTGAACATACCCCTGCAGAGTCGCCCGCCTCGATGGGTCATTCAGACCCCTCACATTCCACGACAGGACCTTAGTCGTGTAAAGCCCCGGGAAACTCCTTGTGTCAACCGCCTAAACCCCATCTCCGCAACCACCTCATCCACCTCTCCCTCCATCAACACACACCGACCAGGCGAGCTCCCCTCACAGTCGCCCCCCGATCCACCCTGCCCCGCAGTCCCCCCCCCCCCCCCCCCCCCCGTCTGCATCCAGCGCCTGTGTCTCCCCCTGCGTCAAGATCTCCCCCACAGGCAGCCCAACCGCCGCGTCAGCCCCTCGTGCCTTCACCGCTTCCTCCAAAGCCCCAGCGCCGCCACTAGCTCCCACCACCTGCTGTCCCTCCACAACCGCAGACCCCCAGAACAGCCTTCGCCCTATCTTCGCCCCCAGCCAGGTCCACCGTTGGCACCTCGCCTTGTCCTCCGGAAGGCGGAGCGACGCCCAGCTCCACCCGCCTCCGACACTGGCTCTCCCCAATCACGCTCCCAGTCGAAGCCTTCGCAGTGCGCCCCCTTCGGTAGGACCACCGCGGCCTGTAAGTGAGCCGCTATCGCCCTAGCAACCTCGGCTCCCGTCGCCGCTCGTACCCCACCTCACCTACCACACCGCGCCCCACCGCCCAGTTCGGTCTGTCAGGAATGTGTCGCGAGCCTCCAGCCACAGCTCCCTGTCCGCCAGCTTCAATGGTCTAAAATCTCAGATCTGCCCGTGAGGAGTGACTCGAATCGATATCTCCACCAATGCCATCGTCCCCCGTAATCGGGTCAAGCCCGCCCGACCCGGGTCCGTCATGGTCGCACCCCACTAATCCCAGGGCCACCTCAGCATCATGGTCGCACCCGTAAACAGCAGTCACCCCCCTTCAGTGCCGCAGACTCCTCCATCAACCCCTCCGCAAGACCCGCACCGGGCTCCAACATCCCCGCCCTTTCACCTGCCTCAAATTGCGCCACGGGGATCGTAACCGCCGCACCATCCTCGCCGCGACCCTCAAGCTTCCCGAAAGCAGCCCGCCCCTCCACTCGCCCGCCACCTCCGCCGCCAAGCACCGCTGCCACACCGCCAACCACTGCCTCAACGAAGGAGCTAGGTCTCGCGGGGATCATCCTCTCCACAAGCTAGCCAGGAGGAGCTCTCCCATCTGAGGATCATCCTCTCCACAAGCTGCCGCCTCGACCTCATCCCCACCCACACTCCGAATCGCGACAAGTCCACCGACCTCAGGCCCACGCCTTCGCAACTCCGGAGCCTCGCAAAAGGGGCAACCACCGCCGCCGCCACCTCCACCGTGTGGAGGAAGAGGGGAACCCCCTCAATCAACATCTTCTGTCTCGCGCCAGCCGGCGATCGCTCTGCCAACGCGCCATCCGACCTCACCGGTCAGCGACACCGCACACCCCGGCCACATCGCAACACCTTGAAGGCTAGACGCTGCAGCTCCTCCCGACCAAGCCCCAGCAGCACCAAACACCCACTCCCGAGGGAAGCCACCCTAAAGGACCTCCTGCCATTCCCCAAGAAGGCGGCGACCGCCCTTCTTAGAGCTCCAACATCCACCTCCCCCTCCAGCACCACCACCACCAGAGCCGACGCCAGCCTCCCTTCCAACGCCCCGATCTCCTCTGACCATGGCGCCTCAACCTCCACGAAAGGTGCCCCCTCCGAGGGGATGGAGGCGTCCCCTCCCTCCTCGAAGAGACCCCGCCACCCGACCCACGGAGCTTGCAACCCGACCTCCGATGCCCCAGACCGCCACAGCGCAGGCACCTCACTGAGTCTCTGCAGTCCGCCGCCACATGCCCCCTCCCGAGGCATTTGAAGCACCTCACCGACTCCGCTCCCCTCCGCGACCTCACCATCATCCATTCAGAGCCGCCTCTCCCCACCCCACCCGCCAGTCGCCCCGCAAACCCCCACTCGCTCTCCCTCTCGCTCATGTTTTCCTCCTCTGAGGCACTTGCGACTAATATGACGTCACTCTTATCCCCTAGTGATTGGTTGATTGATTCTGGTGCGTCCAAACACCTATGTGGCGACAGATCTTTCTCTCAGTTAGAGCCAGTCACTCCAGCCAAGACTGTACAGGTGGCAGACGGGATACATTCGCCACTTGTTGACAAAGGAGATATGCCTTTATCTCCTACTTTACGGCTAACAGATGTTTTCGATGTGCCTAACTTTCCAGTGAGTTTGTTTGTTAGCAGTATTACTAGAGATCTGAACTATCAGGTTATATTTAATGCGTCTTCTTGTATCTTGCAAGATAAGTTCACTGGGAAAACGATTGGTGGAGGGCGTGAGAAACAGGGGGTGTATCGTCTAAGTCATACCGTTGTTGCTACTTCTGCTACCCAAGGCCTTTCTTCTGCTGGATCTCCTCTCCAGTGGCATCACCACCTTAGCCACTCGCCTATTGATCACCTCAGATATGTTTTGCCGCAGATACCTTCCACTACTACTCTCACCTGTGATGCTTGTCAACTGGGCAAGTACCACAAGGCTAGTTTTCCCAGTTCTACTTTAGTTTCTTCTATTGCTACATTTGATTTGATTCATATGGATGTTTAGGGTCCCAGTCGTACTCCCAATCGACTTGGAAACAGATATTATCTTGTTTTAGTGGATGATTTTCCCCGTGTTTCCTGGATGTTTCTCTTGAAAAATAAGTCCGATGTATAAATTAGAAAATTTTGTTAAAAAAATAAAAACTCAGTATTCTTGTTTGGTGAAACGTTTTCGGTCTGATAATGCCTTAAAGTTTTGTACTACTCGATTGTGCACTTTCTTTTCTAATTGCGGCATTATCTATAAGACCACGTGCCCCTACACCTCGCAGTAGAATAGTGTTGCTGAGAGGAAACTTCGCCATATTCTTGATGTTGCTTGTGTACATTGTTGATTCATCATTCGATCCCCTCTCTTTACTGGGGGTGACGCTGTTTTGATTGTTTTCTAATCAATACGATGACTAATGCTGCTTTACATATGTATCCTGATAGACCCCTGTTGCATGTCACCCCTCGGACTTTTAGTCGTGTTGGCTTTGTCTACCTATTGGGGCCAGGTCGGGATAAACTAGCACCAAGAGCAATTAAATGTGTTTTTCTTGGAAATACTCGGACGCAAAAAGGGTATCGATGCTTTCATCTGATTACTTCTCAGCATTTTATTTCAGCGGATATTATCTTTCATGAGGCGATACCCTTCCTTTTTACTTTTGTTGCTGAGATGCCTTCTGAGGGTGATATGATGCCACTCATTCGCTTCGAGAGTTTCCCCGACATTCCTGTCCCTACTACACCACCACTACCACCACCTACTACGATGTCCTTTCCTCGTTTGACTGAGCCACTTCAGACATATATCCGCCCTCATATTACTTTTGAGGGCCCCCCACCCTCGCCTTTACCAATGGATTCTCAAGTAAGTCCTTTAGACACTGATGTTTGTTTGCGATGTGCTGATCACAAGGACAGGACACAAAATATGGTAGGTGATGATCTAGATCTTCCGATAGCCATTCGGAAAAGACCACAGGCTTGCACTACGTACCCCACGGCCGAGACACTTGCTACTGACAGCTTAGCCCCCCAGTTTGCAGGATTTACTCAGGCATTGGCTGCTAATCAGATTCCAGCAACTCATTGTGAGGTCATGCTTAATTCGAAGTGGCAGGCAGCAATGGAGGATGAGATAGCAGCACTTAGAAGCCATGGGACTTAGGAGCTTACTCCACTTTCAGATGGTGCTACACTTGTTGGTTGTCGATGGGTGTTCGCTATGAAGTTCAACCCAGATGAAGGTATTGCCAGATATAAAGCACGCCTCATAGTAAAGAGGTTCACCCAGACCTATGGAGTGGACTTCTTTAATACCTTTTCACCAATTGCCAGACTTCCTACAATACGAGTGTTGGTTGCATTGGCAGTTCAGCTAAATTGGTCTTTGTATTAGTTGGATGTGAATAATGCCTTCCTCTATGGTGATCTCCAAGAGAGTCTACATGCAGCAGCCACCTAGCTTTGAGGCTAAGGGGGAGTGTGTGCCGACTACGAAAGGCCATCTACGGCCTTAAGCAGAGCCTCAAAGCCTAATTCCAGAGGTTATCACAAGTTGTGGAGCTAGCTGGATTCAGGAGATCGACAACTGATTTCTCTCTTTGTCAGGAGGACTAGACGAGGTATTGTAGTACTTCTTGTTTATATTGATGACTTAATTGTCATAGGAGATGATGAACAGGGTGTTGTTGACATTAAACGCATTCTAGCAGAGCAGTTTCTCATGAAAAATTTGGGGGCTTTATGATATTTTCTTGGTATTGAGATTGCTCGCAGCAAAAAGGGCGTACTCCTATCCTAAAGGAAGTATGCATTGAGCATCTTACTGGTAGGTATGCCTGGGGCCAAGGAGGCCAACATTCTTACGGACCCCAAGATGCCACTTTATGATGAGGATGCACCGTTGGTGGATAGCAGACAGTACAGGCAGCTTGTGGGCAAGTTGCTATATCTCATTGTCACAAGACCCGATATCTCCTTTGCGGTAAGGATATTGAGTCAGTTCGTAGCCAAACCAACATTGCAACACTGGGATGCAATATTGATGGTGCTCCGGTACCTCAAGAAGGCCCCTAGGAAGGGTCTCCTCTTCTTCCAGGGGTCTTCTATGATCTTGGTTAAGTATTCTGATGCAGACTATGCTGGATGTCATGTGGACTACAAAGCCACTACTAGGTTCTACACCTTTCTGGCAAGGAGTTTGATCACGTGGAGAAGTAAGAAACAGGGTATAGTTGCGAGGTCGAGTGCTGGGTCTAATAACTGTTGAGATGATGTGGATCAGGCCCCTACTCACTAACTTGCAGATACAGTTCTCTAGCCCAATGGAGATACGGTGTGATAACAGAGTAGCCATCTTTATTGCCAACAACCCAACATTTCACGAGAGAACAAAGTATGTTGAGGTTGATTGCCATTAGACCAGTGACATCATTCAGAAGGAGTTATTATATACCACACCAGTCACATCTAACGAGCAAATTGCAAATGTTTTTACCTAACCTTTAGCCAGATCCTTATTTGATTCATGTGTATCCAAGCTAAACATAATAGATATCTATACTCTAATTTGAGGGGGAGTGTTAGCACATGTTATCATTTGTTGTTTGTATGATTTTTTAGCTTTTAGCCCCTTAGGGACACTATTGTACTTTTACCATTTTTTTGGTCTCTATATATAAGAAAACCTAGAGTTTTCAATAAGAAATCAAGTCATTTTATCCAATTATTTTGGACAAAAAAGAAAGATAGTTTAGCAATGAATTTTAATCTTTTAGTTTATCCCCGCCTTTCCTTGCCCCTCCAAAGCTGGAGTGACAATGGGAAGAGGTGAGGAGCGTGGCTTGTAGATTTTGAGGTATCTAGTATTGTGGTTGTTATAATTAGAGGTCTTTTCATGATTGATGCCAAAGAATTGGAGCATCATAACATTGAGGTCAAGTCAACCATTCGTGATACAGTAATGGTATCTTCTATATACAAACTTAGTAGATGGTGATGTGTTGATCGATAGGATTTGCTCTCATTGCTGCTTAGCAGTATTTTGATGGTTGAGGACAAAAGTGCCCAGAGGGAAGAGGCAAGCGAGGTAAATGACGACATGCAACCAGTAAATATGGGAAATATGAGTGCATACGCAAACTTGGATCTTCACAAGGATACAACAATTTTGTATACGAGTTATGGCTAATTATGTATAATTAAAAAAAAGTTGATATAAACTTCCAAAACCTTTCATAATTCTTACAATATTACTCTCATCTCCACCTAAGAACTACATAGGATACAATACCTCTCAATTGATGGATTTCTCATCACTAACTTCTAAGTCGCAAATAACCATATTAAGTCAAAAGAAAAGTAGAGGTGGAGGAAATCCTACTCTAAAGAGAAGCGAGGATCAAAGGTACAAAGTCCCCTCCTACATCAACACAACTATATCAACACAAAACAATTTAGAGTTGCCTAAATTTCCTCATATTTCCAAGTTTAAATAGCCTTGTCTAAAAAATAAATAAAACAAGCTTGAAAATTATAAATAAAACTCAAAAGATAGCCCTAGGTACAATCTCCTGTTTCACCACTCATCTTTTGCCCCTTCTACTACCCTTAATCTCCTCCATCCCTGTTATGATCTAAGTTTCTGATCCACAATTATCCCTGGCTCAGAAAACAAAATATATATACCTACAAAAAATAATAGTTTTGTACTAATATACCTCAAACATAAAACAAATGCAACTTAACATACAACCAACAGTGAAGATACAAGGATCCAGAAGTCGTATGTGCAGGATTAAGCAAATAGCGATGATACAGCTCTCTAGTCACAAAATGACAATGATACAGGTGAGGTCCAACTTACAAAGGACCAAGAGTTCCTTTATACCATGCTTCACGAGAACAAGAAAAGAATAGGAACTTTGATTTCAATGGCAACAATGCATTGATAGTGAATTCCTCAGAAACAGCACTCTTCCAGAAGACAGCAGCAACATAATGCAGCCAACCTGAAAAGGCCGAGAGACCAAATGTGAAGCATCACAGTCCAGATTTCCAAAGTATCAATGAGGAATCGACAGAAAGTAACAGCATTAGAAGGTAAATGAATAGCATCTCTCTGTTATTCCGTTCAACTTCCAATATTGTGACTCTGCACACTTCCTCCAGTGGGGATCACCTATCTCATCATCATCTTCAACCCCATCACTACGACACCAACCTCATTCAACACTGATGTGGAGGTGACACTTGTATATTTGGTGGCTTCCACATATTCGCATGAAGAGGTGCAGACAGGTACTCTGATTTAGATGATAATCTCCTACTCATTTTTTATTTGTCCAAACATTTCAACAATATACCAATCTTACAAAAATAGAATTTCACTCTGTTCACTGAAATATCTTGCTCTGTAATAACAAGCAAGTCCATAATACTTTTCCAATATAGTTGGTAGACCTTGCCCAAGAAATGGATACATAAAATGGAAAGATTAGGATAGATCTAATACCAATATAGACTACCTATTTCTATTGTTGTGCTTACTCAAATTGACTTCCTCTAGAAAGCGAACATTTGAAGTGGCCCACAATTTACTTGGATTTCGTGTTATGCTGGATGTACTTTTCCACAAGGATACCACTTTCTGAGATGAAAGCCGTCATGGTTTCTTGCCCCAAGTGTGTTGGATCAATGAATATGCTTGACAGTAGTTACCTTCAATTTTTCTCCAAAGACTTACAAATACTTTGAATACTTGCAGCAACCTTTCACGCCAGAAGTTATCCATTTACTCCATTATCAACCAAAAAAAAAAAAGACTGACTCCAGCCAACAAGATATGAAAGCACACCCATAATCAAAACCCATGAACAACAGCAGCTACCTTCCAACTTTCAAATCGCAACAGAGTATGAGACTTGCACATTGGCAAGCTATATAGCTTTCTAATTCCTCCCACCAACCAAGGCCTTCAATTCTTAGCCAGGTCGCTGCTGCCATGATGACAACCACCTCATCTTCAAACTACATAAAACCCCACAGATAGATACATTTTCTCCTCTAAATCACATGCCTTTGCCCCTCAATCTGTACCTTGATTGGAATACCAATTTTACCTTTCAAAAAAAAAAAAAAGGAACGATTGTTATGTTAGACCAATTCCATGTACAAGTAGGTTCTTGCCTTTGTGCATAGCCAATCCCAAGCTCAGATTATAGGAAAGGATTGCACCAAAAATACCCAACAGCTAGCATAAGATTCCATACATGAAAGACTTGGTATTAGTTTTATGGTTACCTTCGACTCATTAGCTTAATTCAGACCTGGAAAAAATCTGGTCTCAAATTTTTCTCATGCTAATACTGCATCTCCACCATGGATCTTCTTGCTGGCCTCGCAAGGGTCTATGATCACACCTCAATTTGCAGCTAAATAAAAATAAAGCCTCCCAATTTTCTAGCACATCATATTCCCTAACAAGTCCTTTAATGTTTAGAGCACAAATTCCTCCCAAGTCTACCAAGTAGACCATATAATTTTCAAAGCCTTCCCTAGTTAATCTTGTTTTTAACACATTGTAAGGAACAAGCAGCTTCCCAAATGCAGGTCAGCAACCATGATGGTTTTGGCAGTGCTCCTAGAGAAAAGGGAACGACAAATGTGTTGTTGCCGTCGAGCCTGTGATGACCTCCAAAACTTCAGCGGCACCTACAGAAATGTTGCAAAAATCAGCTGACAAGGCCAATTACTTTAGCCAAGTAATCCTAGTCACACGCCACCCCCCTCCCCCCAACCCAAGTACCAATACTAGGTCCAATGGTTGGCCTAGTTGCCCGACTATAAGGCTGATTTCTACATGTAAGTCTATTACTAGATCCCACAGAAATTACAATGATTAGAAACTTTGAACTTATGATACTTATTTCCTTTAAGCTTATGGTTAGTAACTTATTTTCATTACCTTGAGTTACAAAATGGTTAAACTTTATGTGATAGTATATTTTCCTTATTGAAATCTTGAATTTTGCAAGTAAATAACTCTTATTAATGAAATATTTATATATTAAAAAATAACCCCGACCGAGTACTCCCTAATTACTCTCGGGCATACCATATACTCCTTAGTCAGTAACTTGCCGAACTAAATACTGATTATTGACTTTCACAACACCGACCGCCAGCAAATGTATCTTCAATAACACAAGCTACATTATAAGGAACAGGCAACTTCCCCAATTTTGAATGCAGGTTAACACTCACAATATTTTGGGAGCCACTTCCTAGAAAGAAAAGAAAAGAAAATTTATCACATAAAAAATCGAGCGCATTGCCTTGCAGTGGACAGCAAACTTCTAGAGGCAACTGCTGATAATGTCTCTTCAACAAAAATTCCATTGCATCTAGTGGCTAAACACTAGCATGCCACTGTCTACATTGAACCCAAATAAATTCAGCAAAACATCTGATAGAAATAAGCACAACCCTGTAAATCATATGTGCCAAATTGGTAGACGTGAGTTTAGGGGTTTCAACTTCCTTAAACCTCCCAAGAGAAAACACAATCACTTCAACAACTTCTCCATAGTGTTTGTGCAAAAGTATCCTTCCAGATAAATATTGAAGGAAGCACGGAGCCAAAGATCCCCTATGCCACTATCCCTGATATTTAGCACCACTGATACCCCCAAGACCCATCCAACAAAAAAACCCACCCAATTGAGAAGACGAGATAGAAGGCAAGGCAATTTTCACCAATCTCACAAAACTCCCATGTGGAGGTGGAGAATGCATCATCTCATCTAGTGATGGAAGATGACAAGGAAAAATCACCAAGGATCTTCCACTCCCCATGTAACATCCCAACGATGTCCTCCAAGTTAGAAGTTTGATGCAACAAAAACCCAATGTGAGACTTCCTCCAGCAACTGTCATGATTGCTAATGAAACACAGAACTCCATAAGAGAGTGGGGAATCCATCTTCCATCTTCCCTCATTCACTCTGATCATTCTTACCCTCACCTTCAAGGTTCCTAGTGGAAGCAATTGTGCAATCACTTTGGCCATCATTAAGTATATTATACATGAAGTTAAGAGGTACAGTTATGATCTACTTGCTAACAAGAAATCCTTTTTGTCATGTACTAACTAGAAACTTGTATGGGAAATCCAAGAAAGCCAATATTTGTTTATCCAGCAACTGGAACTCCCAGATAGATCATAGAAGTGGGAGGTTATAAGAACCATTAACTTATAGGCCATTGACATACACAACCACATTGATGAGCATGTGCATTTACGTTTCCTTGCATTCATTTTATGGATTCCTGCAAGCATTTTCATGCCATAAATGTGTAGACAGCAGTTGTTTTCTTCCTATTACAGATGTGATTGCAATCTTAATTTCTACAATTGAATAAGAGGCCATTGATAAACAGTGAAAAATTACACTTTGGAAGGAGAAATGCAAATTGTTGAGTACTAGTACCTTGTGTATGGTTGTTTTATGTTTTTACTACTTACGCTTTGTCTAAGAGCATGTTTGTAATTGTCTCTAGTCCTCTATATAATGAGGATTAGGTCTAAGCTAATGAATTAGATTCCTCACTTTTCCCAACATGGTATCAGAACATCGGTCCTAGTTTGGTATTTAAGACCTTGATTCTCATACCTCTTTTTCTCTGCTAAATAATAAAAAAAAATACAAAAGAAGACAAAACCCTAATTTTTTAATCCTAGAAACAAGAAAACAAGGGTTTTTGACTTCAATAAGAAGCAAAATCACCAAAGCATCCACTAGTGGCCCTCCTTCAACAACTGTACCACTACCATACACCCTTGTCAAACACTAGCAGCCGTCACCAACCAAATCCGATGACAACTCCACCCAACACCACCTCAGTCAACCCTTTTGGGCTGACTGCAACCACCAGTGCCGCCCACCGACCACTATCGATGCCTGGGGGTGGCCGCCAAGGGAGCCTTTGCCAGTTGAACCACTCTGGTGGCCACCGGCTAATCCCTTGTTGCCAGTGGATGGTTTTTCCCTCCAACAAGAGCATTTTTTGCTCATGGTTAATGTGATATCCACCTCATAGGTCATTTTCATACCATAGGATCAATTTTTTAGGAGTTTTTCAATGGTTTAGAAGTTCCAATTTGTGCAAAGGATGGCCTCTCTAGACTTGTCTAAAGTGACATTGGAATTGATGGAGAGGGGGACCTATAAGAACATGTTCTTTGATTCAATTTTCAAGCTTGATGGAGCCACCCGGTGGTCACAGACATTCATGATGGGTTTTAAAAGACATGGAAAAGAGTACATTCTCATCAAAGCAGAACCCAGGGCAAAGTTGGGCAAGTATGTGATATGGAAAATGGACAACGCCATGATGATTATTTGGATGATGGACAATGTTATTCCCAACATTGGGGATAAAATTATATACTATAAACTAGCAAAGGAGATGTAGGACTATCTCAGAGAGTCGCACTTGCATGAGAGCTTTGATCATGTTGCCATGCCTGCTCTAACTAGTGATGCATGACTCAAATTGGCTTGTAGACTCAGAGATGTCACACCATTTCTGTGGTGACCGACAGATTTAGTCGCCTTCAATTAGTCCTTCCAAGACGGGCGGTTTAGGTAGCTGATAGCAGACATTTCTCACAGCACTGATCAGGGAGAAGTGATGGTTACCCCTACAATGCAACTTTCAGATGTTCTCCATGTTCCTGACTTTCCTATCAACTTGCTTTCCATCAACATAACCACAAAGGAGCTACATTGTCGAGCTATTTTTGATGCTCACTTGTACATTTCAAGATATTTTAACTAGGAAGATCATTGGAGGTCACAAAGGAGTATATAAGTTACTCCAGTCTCTGTTTATTGCCCATGCCACCACTCCTACATCTATTCTTACATCCTCTACGTCTACTTTTCATTGGCACGTACACATAGGTCATCTTCTTTTTAAGCTCCATCATGTCATTCCTCATATTTCTCTTAGAGCCAAGATTTAATGCGAGGCATGTCATTTAGGGGAGCATCACCAGAGCATATTCTGTTCTAGTCATACTCAAATCACTTAGTCCCTTTTTTAGCTTATTCATATAGATGTGTAGGGTCCTAGTAGGGTCCCTAATAGGATGGGATGCCACTTATTTGCTGATAGGCAATGACTACTCTCTCTTTACTTGGGTGTTTTTGCTGAAGCAAAAGTCTAGTGTGGGAATGATTATTAGAAATTCTACTTTAAAGATGATAGTTTAGGACTACTACTAAGATTGTTCGTTTCGATAATGCCTTGGAATTCCACATCACCTTTCTTCGTGAGTTCAAGTCTCAAGGGATATTGCATCAAACCACTTGCCCTCATACCTCACAGTAGAATGGTTTTGCTGAACACAAACACCACCACATTCTCGATATAGCCAAAACCTTGCTAATCCACAATGTTTCGTCCACATATTGGGGAGATGCAGTTCTAGCTGCTTGTTATCTCATTAATCGCGTGCCATCCTCCATTCTTGATGCGTAAATCTTAATCTAGCTCTTATATAATGACGGAGATTTGTTTTTTGTTCAGCCTTGTGTATTTGGATGTAAGACTTTGTTCACCTTTGTAGTCCTGACAGGGATAAGTTGAAACCCAGAGTACTAAAGTGTGTTTTCTTGGGATATAATAGATCACAGAAAGGGTATCGATGTTATGATCTTCCATAGATGTCATTATGTCAATGTAGATGTGACATTCTTTTAAGTTGATTCCATTCTTCACAACAAGCTTGCATGTTAATGTGGTTCCTAACATAGTTCCTATGTCGATTACTCCTACTCTATTGGAGGAAATTCCAATCACTTACTCTCCAAACACTCAGTGTCGTGACATCTTGGAAGAGTCTAGTTCTCAGCAACACACATCTGAACCCACAACCTTTGGTCCTTAAGGTGCATATTGATTTAAACGACACCAATGATATGACGATAAATGATACATCAAATACCCAGACATCAGATAACTTAGCTCAAGTTGAGCAGGAAGTTGATGGTGATGATAATGATACTAGAGCAGACTTGAACTAGCTAGTAGCCTTGAGAAAGGTACGTTGTACCTGCACCATACATCCTATTCATCTCTGATGTAAAAATCGGTCTACTCGATTGAGTACTCGGCTAAGTAATCCTAGTCGCACCCCTCTCCGACTGAATAAGCTATATACGGTACTATAGTTGGCAACACCGACTACTCGACCAAGTAGTCGGTGTAGTCAGTCGAGTAATAGGCCGTTTTTTGCATAGAGGTTAGTATGAATGGATACATTTAGATATTATTTTCCTAGGTAAAGTTAACCCACCACTTGCCCTAACACCCTTCGCGCCTCCCACCCCTTTCATTTGAAACCTACACGCAACCTAATAGGTGACGCCCTCCTCCAAACAGTCAAAGCTTCTCCCTATAGGTGATGCCACGACAGCCCCCTACTCCGACCTGACAGAGCATCGCCCCGTACTTCACGATTCCACATGATCTCCCCTTCCTCTCCCTCTCTGATCATTGCCTTGCCCTTCAACCCTTTCACTTTCACCGACGCCACTGCTGCTACTGCTTCAAGCACCACACCATTGCCAATGCCCTGCTACTTCGGCCTAATACTGTTGCTAGTACTGCAGCTACTGCTACTACTCTCCCTCTTTGGTCCTTGCCTTGGTTGTGTGTGTGTATATTTATTTATTAAAAAAATGCCTGACCAAGTACTCCCTGACTACTATCCCGCATACCGTATACTCCTTTGTCAGTGGCCTGATCGACTGAATACTGACTACCGACTTTTACAACACTATTCATCCCATTTCCAAGCATGTCTTGGGCCTTCTTTCAAGCAATTCTCTCTGACACTATTAGCGATGTGGGTTCCTACGTCTCATCATTAGGGCATTACTTAATCAACAGTGAAAACAAGCTATAGAAGAGGAGATATTGGCTCTTACTTGTCATGGTACCTGAGAGCTTACTGACCCACCATCTAATGCAAAGTGGTAGGATCTAAGTGGGTCTTCACCATAAAGTACAATCTTGATGGATCTATTGCAAGATACAATGCTACGCTAGTTGCCAAGGATTTCACCCAAACATATGAGGTAGATTTTTTTCACATCTTTTCACCTATAGCACAACTCCCCACCGTTAGATCTTGATTTCAGTGACAGTTCAATGAGATTGGCCCTAACTAGATGCGAAGAACGCCTTTCTCTATGATGCTCTACAAGAGGTGACCTACATGCAAAAACCCCCAAGTCTTGAGTCTCAAGAGAAGTGCCAAAAGGTATGTCACCTTCGCAAGGCAATACATGGCCTGCAACAGAGTCCTATAACATGGTTCCAGAAGCTATCCAAGGTGGTTGAGACTCATGGTTTTCATAGATCTTCTATTGATCACTCCTTGTTTGTGCAACAAACACCTTAAGGGATAATTGTGATGCTTGTCTACGTCAATGATATTATATTTACTAGTGATGACACTCAAGGAATTTATGATTTGAAGAAATGTCTTATGGAGAATTTTGTAATCAAGGACTTAGGTCCTATCAGGTACTTCCTTGGAATCAAAGTTAAGGTGCAGTATTGTATTAAAGGAAGTATACTATAAATCAACTTCAAGAGATAAGTATGTTGAGAGCTAAGCCTGTGTATATTCCTATGGATCCTAACATGCATCTTTATGATGTAAGGTCAGAACCTGCAGATACCTGTCAATATCGATGTCATATTAGAAAACTCTTATTTTTTTCTATCACAAAACTAGATATTTTCTTGGTTGTTGGTAGGCTAAGTCAGTTCATGGACAAGCCCACTAAGGCACATTTAGGTGAAGCTATGATGGTGCTACGATATTTAAAATCTTCTCCTGAGAAGTGGTTGTTGTTCACAAACAGTTCTACATTTAATATTGTGTGTAATGTAGATTAAGCAGGTTGCCCTATGGATAGAAAGTCCACAATCGATTTTTACACTTATGTTGTTGGCAATTTACTCACATAGAAAAGTAAAAGACAAATCCTGATCTCTAAATCTAGAGTAGAGTTAAGAGTATAGAGGAATGACCCAAACAGCAACAGAGATGATTTTTTTTTGAAAAAGAAGAAGATGATTACCGGAGGTCAATAATCATCTAAAATAAATTAATTCAAAATAAAAAGGAACGAACTTACATATGTAACAGCCAAAATTCAAGCAAAGATGCCTCCCAAACAATGTTTTCAGCCCACACATGTTCCCCCCTAAAAGCTACCCAATTCATTGCAACCAAATGCACTACAATTTGGTCTTTTTTTAAAGGGGGAAGGGTGGTTATCCGATTGATAACCACTTGATACATATATTAATAAAGGCCCAAGAAAGGGACCAAGATTACATAGTTGAGGCCCAGAAATTCACTAAGGTAGAAATACAAGTGAAATTCTCAATATAGGGGTGTTGCCCTTTAAAAATACTTGCATTCCTCCCCAACCAAATGCCTCAAAGTACTGCAAGGACAAGGGCCTTCTCCTTCGTCCGGAAGGTGTTTGGGCCTTCTGCATGGTTCCCAAATCTAAAATGCACCACAAAATGGCAAAGGCTTTTACCCAACCAACCATATTAACGTGTATAGTACTCCGGGAAGAAACCCAAAAATCACTCATGTTGGTTTGGTTGACACTCTGCAGCAAGAATTCCCCCAAGACTTGTCTTGAAAAAGAACACGACCAAAAAAGATGATCAATATCCCCCGCCCCTTACATGCATAAAGAGCATGTCACTACATTGTCATTGCTCCAAGCTCTTCTTAAGGCTCTTGTTACCAACTTTCCTCATCTCAGAAGCCACGGAAATAATTTAATTTTCAAGGGAATCTTTACTTTCTAAAGAGTTGCATAGTCCAATTCTAACTCACCAACCTGTTGCATTTCTTTAGTCACTTTTTAAAAGCTTCGGTTGCTGTAAAATAGCCATCAACCCAGACCAAGGCATGCAGAATTCAGATGTGGGTTTTCATCATAAATCATCATCAATAACATCTGAAGTGCAGATGTTCTCACCTTTGAGAGAAAAGACTAAATACTTACGATCCAAGAATTTGACGATGTCCCAATAATGCTTTCAGAGATGATGTGCATACGTTTCGTTTGATCTTACACATTTCTATTTATTCTACTATGATGATGAGATGTGACAATAAGACAGCTGCATATACTGCAAATAATCTCATGTTCCATGAGCGAACAAAGCATGTTGAAGAAGATTGCCACTATACTTGAGAATTGATTCAATATCGGCTTATCCGTACAACTCATGTTTCCTCAAAGAATAAATAGCTGATGTTTTTACTAAAGAACTTCCGCGAACTTCATTCAACAGATGTTCCAAGCTGAGCATGATTGACATCTACGCTCCATCTTGAAAGAGAGTGTTTCTTTTGAGAGTATCTTGAAGCAAAGTGTTGAGTACTAGTACCTTGTGTTAGGTTGTATTTTTTGCTATTTATGCTTTCTCTGAGGGAAAGTTTATAATTATTCCCAATCCTCTATATTAATGAGTATTAAGGCTAAGTTAGTGCAATAAATTGCTCATTTTTCTCAACACTTTTTTTATACAAGAAAAAGGATTACATGAGGTCAATAATCATCCCCTTCCTTGATAACAGAAAGTAGACAAAAGTACAAATACCTTCCACATGGAAGACCGCAAGCCCCTTAAAACACTCTACATCCCTAAGAAAATTCATTACACCCTTTCTCCCTTGAAAATTTTTGAAGAGGGGTTAACAAAGTTTGTTAACACCTTGAATCTTCATTATCAGTTGCAGAATTTAAGCACACATCTCTACAGAGTGCACTAAAATTATATAGAACACCCTCCACCAAGGTTCTTTCCCACCTAAAAGTAACCTCACCACACTCAAGCGAAATACACCAGAGAAGGATAAAAACCCTCCTAATAGTGTCCCCATCTACCAAGGTCCCATGTAGACTCACCCAAAAGTTGGAGCAAGAAATAAAGTCAATGGACTAATTAGAGCTCGTTTCCCAGCAACGCTTCATAAATGGGCAAGAAAATTAATTAAAACCTTCAACACCACCCCCACAAAGAACACAAGTGGCATCTGTCTTAGGCACCCATCTTCTATAGACATGGCTAATCAACCTCTTATCTCCTTAACAACCAAATGAAAAACTTTACCTCCAAAGGATTTTGCACCTCTAGATTTGCATACAATCTAGTGCCATGTTGTGATCTATATGAGGTAAGGACTCCATGAACTTGGTATGCTTCCCGAATAGAGAATTGGCCATCCATCCAAACCTAGCCACGTTAACCTTAGGCAGGAGCAATGTCGTGCAAGGTCTACATCAAGAGGATAAGCTCATCCATTCTAGCTTCTGAGAGTGACTATAGCAAGGGAGGCACCCAAAACCCATTATCAAAATATACTAAAACTATGGTCAAATGATTTCCAGACAAGGATGCCAGCCTAGGGTGTATTTTGACAATAATTTTGACAGGGGACCAAGTGTGAGTCTAGAATAAAAAATCGAAAC
Organism: Thalassia testudinum; assembly: GCA_037157565.1. Taxonomy (NCBI): domain Eukaryota; kingdom Viridiplantae; phylum Streptophyta; class Magnoliopsida; order Alismatales; family Hydrocharitaceae; genus Thalassia; species Thalassia testudinum. The sequence continues at coordinate 97,633,363 of JAZHRO010000002.1, forward strand.
CACTACCCAAGAGGCTCCTATAATGTCATTGAACCTTTCTTACAAGCTTCTGTAAGCCATCCAAAATTGTAAGGCACCTGCAACATCTGTTCTCATAGCATCCCAATCGATAGTGTCACCATAAGATTCACAAAGGACTCCCATCCAAAGTGGGAAATCAAGCCCCATAAGGCAAGGGACCCATGTGGTGAGCAAAGTATCATGACATTCATTAGTTGGAGGTTTAAGACCTTCAAACCACCTACCTCCTTCGATTTACACACCACATCCCAAGAAGCTACAGGAACTACACTGTCACCATTGCCAAAAGCCACGAGGGTCTCCTAACGAAGTAAATTCTCTTGAGGACCAAAGTAAGCAATTGAAATAGACAAACATAGTAGCTAGGAAATGCAAAAAGGACCGGGGAAAGGAGTAAAAATCTACCCCCCTTCTTTGGAAAGTAGAGAAGGGGCCACCTTTGTAAACATTTCTCCAACCACTCAATATGAGGATCCGAACCTTGGTGCAAATACAAGCAAAGGATAGCGAAAAACCTAGATACTTGAAAAGCATCTACAAGTACTACACCCTTAAAATTTGCTCACATCGCATAGCCCTCTCGTTTAACATACCAAAAGGGAGGAATCTTGAATTCTCTTTGAAATTTTTGGAGAGGCGATAGGGCTACAAATTAATTTTTCCAAATCGATTTTTGTTTCATTTCATATGCCCACCCAAGGGGCTAGTGGTTGTAGTGCAAAGTTACACATTGAGAAGGGATCATTACCAATTTCTTATCTAGGACTACCGCTATTTGATATCTTTACAAGAATTGAGGCCTTTGATTGAAAGGTTGGAGAGGAGGCTAGCAAGTTGGACCTCTAAGGTCCTATCTAAGGGAGGAAGACTAGTTTTGTTGAAGGTTGTGTTAGCTTCAATGCCCTCTTATTTTACATTTGTTTTACAGATCCCATAAAATATTGAAAAGATCTCTACCTTGATGAGAGATTTCTTTTGGACCAATTATGGCTCAGCAGGCAAAAGAGTCAGGATGGTCTCTTGGGAGAATGTCTATAAGCCTTTCAATGGAGGATTGGAAGTCAAAGATCTAAGGCAAATGAATGATAGTCTTATAGTCTTCTGACAAAATGGATTGCAAGGTTGTTGGGCTGCAGATAGGATCTGGTTGGGAGGGTTGTTGAGGCCTGCTACGGAACCTCTAAGAGTTGGGACTTGTAGGAGACACCTCAGGTTAGAGCTTCTCATCCCCTTAACGGCTTGTCTTTGGTAATGCCTAAGGTGTAGAATTCCTTCTCCCCTGTGGTAGGCATGGTCGATTCTTTTCTGTTTTGGCTACATGATTGGATGGGGCATGCAAAACTTAGGGATCAGTTCCCTAGATTATTTACGTGGGTTGCTGACCAACAAGCGAAGGTCATTAATTGCTAGGAGGGTTCTTGGAGTCCCACTTTTGTAGGAAACTTTTTTGACCAGAGGATTCAAGAACTCCAATTGTTATGGCAAGAGCTAGAAGGGTACCATCCAAAAGGTAGCATAGACACTTTCATGTGAGATGGAGAGTTCACTGTTAGGAAGGCTTATGGAAGGCTGGGCAATTAGGAACATTTATAGATGTTGATTTTCTTAGGGATCGTAGACAGATTTAGTTGGCATCATGTTCTTTGAAGACAAAGATCTTTGCGTAGCTGTTTAGAAGAGGAAGACTGATGACAAGAGTTTGGAGAGCTAGATAGATGGCAGAGACCAACAAGACGTGTCCACTTTGCCAGACGAAGGATGAAGACATTTAGCACTTGTTCTTTGGATGCACGTTCTCTGCACATGTGTGGAGCCATTTCTACTTTCCCTGGATAATGCACACTAGTCAAGCTAATTTTTGGAGTTCTTTTAGAAGTAGGAATTGTGCAAGAGGACCAAACACCTTCAGGGCAAAGAAAAGGTAAATGTCCTGGCGGTGCTTTAGGGCATTTGGCTTAGAAGAAACACAGCTATTTTTAAATGGCAACATCCCTCCCTTGAAAACTTTATTTCTTGTATTTCTACGATAGTTAATTTTTGGACAACTACGTAAACACTTTGCTTGGCCTTTAATTAATATATTTTTTGGGTGGTTATCAACTGGATAACTACCATTTCTCTTTTCAAAAAAAAATCTCAAATAACAATTTAGTGCACATAATAACTAGTTGGTTACCAATGAGACATATTAAGCACTTCCTAGAAACTAATACGCCAAACTACTAAAAGTTCACAATACATAAAAGTAAAATATGAAAATTGGCTTATGGGAAATCAAAGACAATTAAAGAATCTAACACAGGGTTACCTCTAATATCTTACTACCTTTTAGCACCCTATACTTCTATTATCATTGCCTTGTTTTGATGCTTCATTAAGCTCTTTGGAGCATTTAGTCCCATGTTTGGCTTTTGACCAGGTTCTTAGCTCTTCCTCAGAGTTGGACATCAATGTAGTACTTCTTGATCCACCATAGTATGGTAGGACTCAACACATAGCTAAATATTTTTATTTTTTTCTCCATATTTTTTCTTATGCTCCAATGACGTGTTTCCACCTTGTGCAAACCTTGTTCCAAGTTACACTATAGACTTCTACACTTGTATTTTGTTTCCTTTCTATGTCCTTGGATATTACATTGAAATTAAAATGTTGCTCTGGTTATTACTTGGTTGTGGTGCATGAACATTTATTGTTAAACAATGTATTACAATTAAAGGTTCTGCAACAGATTGCAATTCAACCTTTTAAGGTCAGACCCTTGAGGGTTGGATCATTACATGCCCATTCATCTGTCCAAATCTAAAGGCATCACCATGTCCTAATATTAAAGGAGAGGACCTGTTAATCTAAGGCACTGCAGCACACACACCCTTCCAAACATTCAAAGAACCTGTAAGGACAATCATCCTTATCTACCAAATGAAGGTATTACATTAACATAATGAAGCATCCAAGTCCATAAGTCATCTCGAATCTCCCTCAACTTCCCGACCCTCTTCATCAATATTGCCTTATTGAATGATCTCAAGTGAATTACACCTAGGACACCCTATTTATGTGACCTGCAAACCACTTCCCAAGAGACTAGATGCACAAAAGATATCATGTGTTGGACACCCTTCCACAAGAATCGCTTCCTAACTATATCAATCTTCAATTGGATCCTTCTCCGCTTCCTAGATGTAAAATGTGGATGGCAGTAGCAAACTCTAGACAAACAACCCTTCCTCCCATAACTTTGACCTCCCATCCTTCAACCTCTTCTCTTAGTTCTCGATCATCGATGCCTTAGTGCATCTAGTCTTCAGTGGAAGCCCCTAAATAATCAAAATGACAAGGCAAAAAGACTATTGAGAGCAAGGGAACATTCCTCCACCTCCTCCATCATCATGTTAAGGGGAATGAAGGCTGATTTTGGCATGTTTAATTTGCATGCTTGAGAATTACCCAAACAATCTCACTAACTAAAATTCTCAAATTTGCCCCAACAAGGGTATCTTTTTCAACCAAGCCACTATACAATCAGTTATTGCTCTCAATAACTCATTTTTTTTGTTATTTTTCTCATGGCACAAGATCATATTACAAAGCCAACCAAAGAATGTCATTTTTTCTTCCCCAAAACCATAATGACCATGGACACTCCTAAGCTTTTGTTCCGATACCATATGCATCTCCATCCAAGAAAATATCCGTGCTATCCATTGAGGTACCTAATCAATGCCCTCCTAGTATTTCTTTTTAATCCAACCACTACAATAAATATCTTCTAATTTTACGTGTAAGAAATTTAAACATTAAAAATATATATATTAGATTCACAAGAAAAACTTAATCATGTAAGATTTATATATTTACATGTCATATTTAAGGTGAACAAGAAATGACGACATATTAGCAATAAAAAGGCAAAGAAATATCTTGCTATAGTCAAGAATATTCTGGGCAAAAATTGGTTGATTACTTTTCTAAGTGATGTCACTTGATTATTCAAGCATGTTGAATATGATTTCCCAATATACTCGACCTAATAAGTCAACACTTGCAACACTACTCTTAATCCGATTCTAATACCTTCTTAGCAAGTCTCTACCTACGATAATACCAACCCATCCAACTTTTTCACGTCTTGCGTGCTATAAGCCTATAACTTTAAACTAGTTCTTATTAATTTCCTTTGCCTTTTTTGTCCCGATCATTCGTGCAATTACAAGATGGGAATCTTCTTCCTAATAATCATATTCACAACCTCCATGAGCTTGTTACAGAAAGTTCTCGTATCAATACTATGAAATTCGATAAAGCGTGGAGGCCTTGGTGTGCTCTGAGACAGTCCAGGATGGGACTATTTCCACATGAAACTGTGTGTGTGAGAGAGAGAGAGAGAGAGCTGGCAGTAGAGAAAGGAGAGGAGTTGGAGAGGATTTGAATAATTATTGCATTCAACTCAACTTGGAAAGGTTACATTGGTTCTCTTTCATAAAGAGAACATATCCCAATCCTCTAAAACAAGAAACAAACTCAATCAAATATCTAAAAACAATAAAGAACACATCCTCCTACCAATTGATTTCTTGGTATCCAAACATACTAAAATTAGAAACTTGGACTCTAAGCAAAACTAGACTTCAACCCTAAGGCCACCAACTAAGGCTAGCACCCCCTGGACTGACAGGACCAACTGCTACATGGCACTGCCATGTAGCATATTCCTTTTTCTTGATTCCTAACACTCCCCCTCAAGTCGTGATGCGAGAGGCAGCAAAGATTTGGTAAAGTTACTACACCGTTCTTCTCTGAAGAGTTGAGGATGGTCTTCGTGGCTCTTCTTCTACACTCGAGAGTTAAGTCCTTTATCTCAACATTTCCCGATGCGTTAGAGGATTCCACGTGCCTCCTTGAAGAGTATGGCACCTTGCTTGTGAGCTGGAAAAAACCCTCGGCTTTTCTTCAAACCAAGGTCACCAAGATAAAGTGAAGTCCATGCAGTCATGGTGAATGTCGTTCACTCATTTGATACTTTTGGATTGTTTGGCGCCCTTTGTTCGAAAAAAACGTCATCTTTTGGAGAATAAAAGATCGGATATAAAGGCACAATATGAACTGAAATACCTTTAAATAAACCTCCTCCTCAAGCTTCTTTTTCTTGGTTCCATCCTTATTTTCCGACGCTTCCTCGAGGAGAATATTAAGCTTGTCTTGGCCTCCAACGAATATCTTGAATACGCGAGCCCATAAGACGTAGGTGGAAGCACCTTGAAGCTTGATGGATGTTCCTTAAACAATCACTTTGCCTTCTCCTATCAACAACACGACTTCGATGGCCTCTAATCCACGATCCTCCTCCTACTTAGCGTAAGGCACTGGATGTCACGAGGAAGAGGATTCATCAAGAATCCCCACATGAATCCTTGGGCTTTGCATAAGGCGCCAAGATCTTTCAAGGAATTCATAGCATGAATTCTCACGTTGGAGGAAAAACCATGCATGTGTGGCCTGGATTGTTGACGCAAGAAGCCATGCACAAGTGATCTTGTGCGTGAATCCTCCTCCCGATCTCTCCAAAATGTGCACACCAAGAGCCTAGATCATTGGCTCTGATACCATGTGAAATTCGGTGAATCGTGGAGGCATTGGCATGCTTTGAGACAGTCTACAATGGGACTATTTCCACGTGAAATAGTGAGAGAGAGAGAGAGAGAGTTGGCGGTAGAGAGAGGAGGGGAGTTGGAGAGGATTTGGAATAATTATTGCATTCAACTCAACTTGGAAAGATTACATTGGTTCTCTTTTATAGAGAGAACATATCCCCATCCTCTAAAATAGGAAATAAACTAAATCAAATCTCTAGAAACAATAAAGAACATGTCCTACCAAATTGATTTCTTAGTATCCTAACATACTAAAAATAGAAACTTAGACTCTAGGCAAGACTAGACTTGACCCTAAGGCCACCAACTAGGGCTAATGCCCCCTGGACTAACTGGATTGGCTGTCACATAACACTACCACGTGACATATTCCTTTTTCTTGGTTCCCAACAAACACCAATCGAATTTTCCTTTTCAGAAAAAAAAAAAGAAAACTTAGGTGGAGTGGCTTCCTAAGCCAAAACATTTGCACTCAATGATGCATTCGACTTATGGTGAACCAGCTTCTGTTCACATGTATCTCTCATCTATGTACACTATCACTTTCTAAACTAAACCTAAGGAATCTTGCCAAAGAGCATCACATTGATAGGGGGACTCCTTGAAAAGACCAAAATATGATCTATAATTTACAACTAGAAGTTCAAATTGAAATTTTACACCAACACTCAACCACCTAAAGCAACCTTATTTTACCAAGGCTAGGGATCAATAAAGAGATAAAAACTCTTTATAGGAGAAATTACCATTCAAATATTTTATTATAATAAAAAATTTTCTCATAATTCTTTTCCAAAAAAAAAAAATATCTCATAATGTCTATGTGGAGAATAGGGTGCCACATGGCAATGCCACGTGGTAGGTCAATTGGGCTACGTAGTAGTGCCACATGGCAGGTGTTGGTCCACCAAAGGGCGTTGGCTTTAAGGGGTTTAGTGGTTTGCTTGGAGTCCAAGTCTTTGATTTTTTAGTATAGTAATATGTCATTTAGGTAAACAGTTGAGAGGATTTGATGTTTTCTATTTTTAGAAGATTTAATTGAGTTTATTTCTTGTTTTAATATTAGGATTTGCTTTCTTTAAATAAAAAGAACCCATATATGTTATTTTTGAGTTAATGTAATATTAATTCCAATCACATCAACAACTCCCTCTCCCTCTCTTCTTCTCTCTATGGCCAACTGCACCTCTCCTCTCTCTTTGTTTGCATGCACTTGCAGCAGCCTGCTGCTACCTTTCTCCTCCACATGGAAGAGCCTCCACACTCCCCTAGCACCCAAATCCTCACAGTCTATTTCATATTTTAGATATCTGTGCTTTCTCCTCATGCATTGAAGGAAACAGGTCATTAAGAGGCATCCATGTGTTAAACACGAAATTATTTTGGCTATGAAGTATACAACAACCAACAACAACAACCAAGCTTTTTCCCACACTAAGTGGGGTCGGCTATATGGATTCTTTGCCTCCACACAAATCGATTTTCAGCCATTTTAGGACTTAAATTAAAGTAATTGAGGTCATACTTAATAGTTTCATTCCAACACTTGTTTGGTCTTCCTCGCTCCCTCTTAGCGGGTTCAGCCTCCAACTTCTCACATCTCCTAACTAGAGCATCTAGTGGCCTTCTTTATAAATGTCCAAACCATCTTAGACGGACCTATCTCATTTTATCCTTTATCGGTGTCACCCTAACCTATTTCTAATAAATTCATTTGAAATACGGTCCTTTCTTGTATGACCACACATCCATCTTAACATCTTCATTTCTACCACAGACATCTTCTGTACATGCCTATAGTTTATAGCCCAGCATTCAGAACCGTACAACATGGCTGGTCTTAACACAGCTCGATAGTATTTTCCTTTGACTTTTAAAGGAACCCTCTTATCACAGAGAACACCAGAAGCACCCCTCCATTTCAACCACCCTGCATTAATTCTATGTGTAACATTTCCATCAATTCCACCATCATGTTGGAAAATGGATCCTAAGTACTTAAAAATATCTTTCATTGGAATGCACTCTTCTCCAATTTTTACATCAATCCCTTCATTGTTCCCTCAACTACTAAACTTACATTCCATATACTCAATCTTCGTCCTACTTATGCGTAATCCTTTATCTTCCAGAGCTTCTCTCCAAAGCTCAAGTTTTCTGTTCACTCCATCTCTTGTCTCATCAACCAACATAATGTCATCAGCAAAAATCATACACCAAGCCACCTCAACTTGGATATGCTTCGTCAACTCATCCATAACCAAGGCAAAAAGATAAGGACTTAAAGTCGAACCTTGATGCAGACCAATGGTGATATCAAAGTAGTCTGTCAAATCATCCTTAGTCTTTACACAAGCTGCAGCTACATAGTACATATCCTTTATGAGGTTGATATATATAATTGGCACTTGTCTCTTCTCCAAAATTCTCCAGAAGATATTTCTTGGGACAGAATCATAGGCATTCTCTGAATCAATAAAAACCATATGTAAATCCTTTTTGTTCACTTTGTATGTCTCCATCATACGTCTCAAGAGGTGTATTGCCTCAATAGTAGACCTGCCTGGCATAAAGTCAAATTGATTTTCAGTTACCATAGAGACTTGCCTCACCCTTCTTTCAATTATTCTTTCCCAAAGTTTCATCGTATGACTCATCAACTTAATACCTCTATAGTTGGAATAGTCTTGTATATCACCCTTGTTCTTGTATAAAGGTACCACAAAACTTTTCCTCCATTCCTCTGACATCTTCTTACCTCTCCACACAGTATTAAATAAATTTGTGAGCCAAGTTATACCCCGTTCTCCCATCATTCTCCAGACGTCTATAGGAATATCATCAGGCCCAACAACCCTCTCACTTTTTATCATCTTCAGAGCATCCTCTACTTCTTTCTTTTGTATCCTTCGATAACATGATCGATTCACATACTCTTCTGAGTTAACTAACTCCCCTAAGATAATATCATTCTTTTGTTTTTCATTAAATAGCTTATGAAAATATCTTTTCCATCTTGTCTTTATATCTTCACTAGCTATAAGCATCCTTCCTTCTTCATCCTTGATGCATCTTACATGCGTAAGGTCCTTTGCTTTCCTCTCTCTTGCTTTATCTAACTTAAAAATATCTTTTTCACCTTCTTTAGAATCAAGTTTCTTATAAAAATACTCTCAAGCTTTTGCTTTTGCTTCACTAACAATTTTCTTTACTTCTTTCTTTACTCTTTTATAGTTTTCCATATTTTCATCGGTCTTATCTCGATATAAGGCTTTAAAACATGCTCTTTTAATTTTAAGCTTCTTCTGCACTTTCTCACTCCACCACCAAGCCTCCTTTTGTCCTGGAACACCTCCTTTAGACACACCTAACAGCTCCTTTGCCACCTTCCTAATACAGTTTGCCATATTTAACCACATTTCATCAGCACTACCATCAAGATCCCAAGTCTTCTGTTGCATCATCTTCTCTTTAAATCTCACTTGCTCTTTCTTAAAATTCCACCATTTAATTCTCAAATTCTTAGACACTAATTTTCTCTTCTTTGCCTTCTTCAAATGAACATCCAACACCAAAAGACGATGTTGAGCAGTTAAACTCTCCTCTGGAATAATCTTGCAATCCTTACAAGATAAACGATCCCTTCTCAAAGCAAAGTAATCGATCTGCGTTCTTGTTAAGTCACTTTTATAGGTAATCAAATGCTCTTCCCGTTTTTTGAAGAAAGTATTTGCTATGAAAAGATCATAAGCCATAGCAAAATCAAGGAACGTCTTCCCTTCTTCATTCCTAACACCAAAACCATGATTTCCATGTACTCCTGCATACTCTAAAGCATCTTTTCCCACATGCCCATTTAAATCTCCACCCAAGCAAATCATTTCTGTCTGTGGGATTCCTTGAATTATCATATCAAGCTCTCCCCAAAATTTGTTCTTTATTCTTTCCTCTAGACCAACTTGAGGCGCATAAACTGAAATGACATTCAAAATCTCTTCTTCCAAGATTAATTTTATCAAAATAATTCGATCACCCAATCTCTTAACCTCAACCACACTCTCCTTCAAATCCTTATGAATTATAATACCCACACCATTTTTACCTTTGTCCCTTCCTGAATACCAAAGTTTGAAACATGTTCTCTCGATTTCCTTTGCTTTTTCACTAACCCACTTAGTCTCTTGAAGGTAAAGAATTTGAATCATTCTCCTTACCATTGTATCCACAATCTCCATGAGCTTGCTGGTCAAGGTACCAATATTCCAACTACCGAATCTCAGCATTCTTTGTGACACACTTCAATGACTAAGTGGTGGAACTAGCTTTTTTACTCGCATGCATTCCTCATGCGAAAACCCTTGCTCATCTTGGACTACATCCGGGCGGCGATGTAGCGGAACTAACTTCTTTACTCGCATTCGTTCCTCATGCAAGAACCCTTGCTCATTTTAGACTACATCCGAGCGGCGATGTAACGGAACTAACTTCTTTACTCGCATGCGTTCCTCATGCGAGAACCCTTGCTCATTTATCACTACAATTGGGCGTCAATGCAGCGCGTCGCAAGTAGGGAACACCCCAACGAAATCAGAGTGTTTGCTAGAATCCATGTTTAAAGATCCGACAAATTTTACGCTGGCTGTCGGCAACCTAATGCAACCCTCCTCCTTTACCCGGACTTGGGACCGGCAATGAAAAGACACACGAACCTCAACATAGGCAAAATTTTTGACTACGAAGTATATTTAAACAAAATCAGTGGTAGAATGTGAGACCACAATATCAACATATACTATCTTGTAAGTCCTTAATCCCCTCTGTTAAGGGGCAGTAATTGTCCTAGTTATATACATAATTAAGGCACTTACCATGAAGCAAAAAGGGTTACAGGCATACAACCTATTTGCATACAATCTCACTTTCGATGTACACCTTTATAAACCTTGGGTTAGCACATGCAACTTTATTACTAAACAAGTTTGTATAAACCACTGCTACATTCAATTAAGGGCTCATTTTGGAGGAGTTAACATGCTTCAGCAGATAATACTTTCACTCAGACAATATTAGATATAAAAATTGTATAGATTTTACTCAAACCATGTTTTAGAACTCTATACATGGCTACCAAAATATAGTTGGAAACATCCAAACATTCTAAAGTAAAACCATGCCTTATTCTTTAAACTTGACTAAGTGCACAAAGTCTAAGACATGGTTTAATGGCATACCTGAACACGCCTAAACATCTACAGGGAATAATGACATGAAAGATAACCGAACATAGCAAAGATGCACTCCATTATGACAAGCAAATAAAAAGCATTTAGATCAGTGTTGAACATTGCTTCAAGCTCCTAGTGGACTAGACAATTTCCAATTGTAACACCTCATTTGTAATTCTAGTAATATCCAATCCCTCTGTTGAGTAGATTCAAGCTAAGGCCTAAGCTAGCTGTGTACGTTCTCCAAGCATGCAATTTTCCCAACACTTCTCATGAGCTTGCATTGCACATGTGCGCATGCCCAATTTCCTAAGAACGAATTCCATGTCCGATCCCCAGCAAGGGAATGGTACACTGAATGCCATGCAACCCCTACAGCGGACACCCTACATAGTACGAGGTCAAATCGCAACATTGCCATACTTCCACTACAATGGAGTGAGAAGTCGTCATGGAAACGGCCCCTCAACAGATGGTCAACGCGTTACGAATCGGATCCTTCACGCAAAACACAAACAACAGCAAAGAGCCAACGGAAATCAGCAAGTACAAGAGTAAGAAAAAATCTCAATGATGTAAGGAAAATGAATCCGTACCCTCCCTTGAGGAAGGAGAGGCAGTAGTCATCCTGATTGTCCCAGTGGTGGTGGTGGTGTTGGTTACAGTCATAGTTATAGTAGGGAGGGGGAGGGGGAGGGGGAGGGCCCGGGGGCGGTGCGTGGCATCCGTCGCTGAAGTACGCCTGGTATCCCTGGGGAGGGCTACCGTACGGCGGCGGGTACCCGGTGGGTGGAGGGGGAGCGGGCGGGGCGTACGGAGCGGCAGGGGCGTACGGCGCCGAAGGGGCGTAGGGATCGGATGAGGGCCGCGGAGGGTACGGATTGGGGTACCCTGCAGAGATCGAGAAAGAGAGAGAGAGAGAGAGAGAGAGAGAGATGTCAGAATCGGAGAAAACATGGAAAATAGGAGGGGTGGAGGATCGGCGAGGGGGAAGATTGGGAAAGCGAGGGATGGGGTTTCTCGCCTGGAGGTGGGTATGATTCCGGTGGGATCTGCTGATAGGCCATTGGGAGAGGAGGAGGAGGAGGAGGAGGACGAGGACGAGGAAACGGAGGAGGGAGAAGAAACAGGTCTCTCTTCTACAGGTCGGGCTAGGTGGAGGCCGCGTGATCTTAGGTGGTTTGTTTGCGCAAATGGGAACGTTTGGGATATTATTATCCTTAAATAGGGTGCCTTTGTCATTAGTTCCAAATTATCTAACCTGCAGTCGATGAGTGCCCGCCGTACTAACAATGCTCATAAATACTCAAATGAATGCGTACTAACGATGGTTTGGATGTGTACCATATTAAGATATTTAATTTGAAAGAGTTAATTGAAAATGAGACTTTCTATCAATTATAAATATAAAATACATCTTAATTGATCACCTCTAACGGTAAAAAATAAAATAATAAAATGTTGGGATGATGGTTAACATAAAAATGGTGGTCATTAGAATCATTTCATCTAAAAAATATGGTACCATGTAGTATTATAAAAACAAAAGAAAGAGTTTATTGATCAAGGAATAAAAAATTTTTAAAAATTAATTGTGGAGATAAATATAGGTACGTATAATTTATTATAGAATCTTGTAATTATAAAATTAGCATTCTGTAACAAATAAAGCATACATTTTGTAATAACTAACATGTATTTTATAACAGAAATATGTGTATGTTGTAACTAAACAGAAATATGAGTATGTTGCAACTGATATAAACACACGAAATATGTAAACAAAAATTATAATACAAAAGTTATGATTGTATTATAAAGTTACATTACATGCGTACTTATAATACAAAATGTTATTATATATTTTGGTTATAAAATTATAATACAAAATCGAGTTATATGCACACTTGTAATATAAATTTTCCTATATGTTGGTGTTAGAGTACCACAATCGTTTATTTTGATGATAATAAAATACGTGTCATTTAACATTTGCACTTGAAGTCTTAGATTTCAAGTTAATTACAAATGGAGACGTGGTTAAGACAGAGTTTGAGCTCGCATCCATGGCGGATTGGAGGAGCTTGATGGAGGACAAAGGAGCTTCACAAGGAGCGATAGCTTGAAGAAGAAAGGAGATGAAGAATAGGATAGACATCCTTTCCTTTATACTATGTATTTTTGTTTCTTTTGTTGCTCTTTATTTTTGTTTCTTAGATTCATGTTAAAGAGCCTCAAAGAACCTTAATAGTAGTCCTAGGAACACGTGCACAACTCTAAGATACTTAGGTTTTCTGTAGAGAACTTAGAAAACCAAAATAGGGTTCAGACAGCCTTTTCAGACATCTAATCTGAGTTTCAGACGTCTGATAAAAACTTTTAAGACGTCTAACTATTGACTCAGACATCCGATTATTTAGGCTGGACTTAGTTAATTCTGTCTGATGAAATCAGACATCCAGACATTAGCCTAGACATCTTAGGAGGCATCTGATATGTGACCGTTTTCCCTCGACTGACCCAAAATCGCCTTTGGCAGATCATGTAGCCGTTACCCTTCTTGGGAATCTATTCCCGCAGAACAAATAGGTTTCCAGATGTCCAGACCTTGTGCCAGACGTCCTGTGTGTTATCTGATGAACTTTCACAAGAACCCTATTTCGATCTAATTCAAGTCAGGAAGGAAACCCGCCTAAAATCAGACGTCTGACTTGGTTCCCAGACGTCTTAAACGGGTTTTCCAGACGTCTGATGCCAGGACTAGACGTCTGATGACCCTGTCAGAATCATGATTAATTCTGACTTCGGCCTGATTCTTTTGGGCCTTGCACCCAACAGCTATGGAAGCCTTCGAAGGCCTTCCAAAGCCTTCCTAGGGCCTCTGTAAATAGAGGAGAACCCTTGCCACTCAAAGACACACCAAGCAGCATACTTTCCACTCTTTTGTGTCAAAAAGAAGAAGAAGATCAAATAGAAGAAAGCTCTTGCTTTCCAAGCCTTGTTCTACACCTAGAGAGCTTGACTCCTGTTGCGCACCCGCTCTCCCTCCGTGATTACGAGAGCGACGAAGCTCTACCATGTGGTTCACGCACCCGCATCGTCACATTGACGCACTTCCACCAAAAGGGAAGTTTCCTAACTCCTATAGAAGCTAGGATTAAATATTTGAGGCTCTATAGGATTGTTGTACTTTAAATTATCTTTGGTGGGCATTTGCTTTGCGAATTCCCATCTCCTTCGTGAGACAAATTCCTTCTTGTGAAGAGAAGGGGCTTTGAGGTACGCTACCCTCGTATAAAGTAGCGTGGTTGTAATTGAGGTTGTACTACCCTCGTTTAAGTAGTATGTTAGTGGATTTGATCAATTTGGTTGATCGAAAAATCCTAACTCGAGAGGGTTAGGTGGTGGTTTTCACCCAGTTTGAGTTTTCACCTAAAAATATTTGTGCCTATTGTGTAATTGTTATTTTGTGAGATTGTTATATTTTTAATTCTGCATTTTTTACGTCATGCTGATCTCACCCCCTCCGAGTAAGGAAATCTACAATTAGTATCAAAGTAGGTTCCGCATTTTCAACATTACACATCGGCGAGGATCCGATGGAGGGGAGTAGTTCTATGACGAGGATTCTGGAGGGGCAGTCTACCACTAGACTGCCATTCTTTGACGGGAACAACTACCCATACTGGAAGCTACGGATGAAGACTTGGCTACAAGCCAATGACTTCACGATTTGGGCCAGATGCGAGATGTCGTTTGACATCCCAGATAAACCCGCGGGAGGCTACTCGCAACAACAAATCTAGGAGCTCTCCCTCAACGTAAAGACAATGAACGCATTGTATTGCACTTTAAGTCTGAAGGAGTTTAACAGAATCTTGCAATGCGCCACCGCATACGAGATTTGGCACACAGTCGAGATAACTCACGAAGGTACCTCAAAGGTAAAGACTTCTAAAATAAATTTACTTTCTCAAGAGTTTGAATTTTTTTCTATGAAGTCTAACGAATCTTTAAGTGAGATGAACACTAGGTTCACTCTCATAGTAAATAGTTTAAAAGCGTTAGGTAAGACCTTCATCAAGGGGGAGCTTCAGGGGAAGCTTCTTCGTTCCCTTGGACCGAAATGAGAGCAGAAGGTTACCGCCATCAAGGAGGCGAACGAGATAGAGGAGCTCAACATGGAAGATCTCCTAGGCAATTTAATGGCCTACGAGACAAAGCTGAAGCAGAAGAAGGATACACCAGAGCCAAAACCAAAGAAGACCCTAGCATTCAGTGTGGCATCAGATAGCGAGGTAAGTTCCAATAACGAAGACTTTAAGTTTTTACTTAAAAAGTTTTCCAAGTTTTATAGGGAATCAAAGAAAGAAAAGGAGAAGAAGGAAAGCCCGAAACGTTGCTACCACTGCAACGAGAAAGGGCATCTACGACCAGAATGCCCACTTCTCAAGAAGGAGAAGAAGAAGGAAAAGGAGAAGAAGTCTAAGAAGAAGGCGTTCCAAGCAACGTGGGACGACTCAAGCTCGGAGGAAGAAGAAGGGAATCCCCAGGAAGAAATAGCCTGCATGGGCTTCATGGTGATAGAGGGTGACAGCGAAAGCGACTCCGATAATAAGATACATTTCGATTTACAAGATGCTTTTGATAAGCTATTTGAACTTAGTAAATCACTTAAGGTAGAAAATAAAAGTATTAAAAAGAACCTTATCCTTCTTAAAAATGAAAATAAAATGTTAGAAAAATAACTTAAGGATCTAGAAGCTAGTCCTAAGCATAATAACTTGTTATTTGAAAATAAATATTTAATTAATGAAAATACTAAATTGATTGAGGAAAATGTTAGTCTAAAATTAGAAATTTCTGATTAAAGACTAAGATGAATATTATAAAAAAAGAAATCACATGTCTTAGGGAAAATTTCAACAAATTAATCAACAAAATAGATAATTTGCATAACCCTAAGATTGAGAAAGGATCTCTGTCAAGGAGACCTACTAACAGATCTGGATCCAAGCTCACTTGGATACCGACTAAAAAATTGGAATCTTGTTTTGTAGATTTCAAGGGTGACTATAATATAAGAGATTAGACCTACAAGATCAAGAACGGTCAACTCGAGTTGGGAGGACCAAAGAGTAGACCAAGAAGGACAAGAAGACCGACGAGACGACGAATAACCGAACAACCCGCCGCATGTCGACCGCCAGACTGGAGACCGGCACCAATGCCCGGGCCTCCAAACTACGGATGGGAGTCCCATCCTATATGGCATCCACCACCTCCATTTGGGCCATTTTATTGGCCATGGTAGGTGAGGTAAAATCCTTTATCCTATCCTTTTATCATTAGCATATAGATAGGGGGAGTTAATATTATGAGCTAATTGTCAATCATTAAGGGGGAGATGTAAGTTAGCTATATTTCCTTTAGAAAGGGGAAGAAAAATAATAGCTATCTTGTTGTTACAAAAAGGGGGAGGACATTACTTTTGTTAAAAGAAATTCAACCCAATTATAGAAGAGCATGTTTTAAGGGGGAGTTATAGAAAATTTAAAAATAATTAAACCTTTTTGATAATGTCAAAAAGGGGGAGGATTTTATGCATTATTTTTTATGATTTTGTCATCATCAAAAAGGGGGAGATTGTTGGTGCTAGAGCACTACGATCGTTTATTTTGATGATAACAAAACACGTGTCATTTAACATTTGCACTTGAAGTCTTAGATTTCAGGTTAATTACAAATGAAGACGTGGTTAAGACGGAGTTCGAGCTCGCATCCATGGCGGATTGGAGGAGCTTGATGGAGGACAAAGGAGCTTCACAAGGAGCGATAGCTTGAAGAAGGAAGGAGATAAAGAATAGGATAGACATCCTTTCCTTTGTACTATGTATTTTTGTTTCTTTTGTTGCTCTTTATTTTTGTTTCTTAGATTTATGTTAAAGAGCCTCAAAGAACCTTAATAGTAGTCCTAGGAACACTTGCACAACTCTAGGATACTTAGGTTTTTTGTAGAGAACTTAGAAAACCAAAATAGGGTTCAGACAGTCTTTTCAGACATCTAATCTGAGTTTCAGACGTCTGATAAAAACTTTTAAGACGTCTAACTGTTGACTCAGACATCCGATTATTTAAGCTGGACTTAGTTCTGTCTGATGAAATTAGACATCCAGACATTAGTCCAGACGTCTTAGGAGGCATCTGATATGTAACCGTTTTGCCTCAACTGACCTAAAATCGCCTTTGGCAGATCATGTAGCTGTTACCCTTCTTGGGAATCTATTCCCGCAGAACAAATAGGTTTCCAGATGTCCAGGCCTTGTGCCAGACGTCCTGTGTGTCATCTGATGAACTTTCACAAGAAGCCTGTTTCGATCTGATTCAAGTCAGGAAGGAAACCCGCCTAAAATTAGATGTCTGATTTAGTTCCCAGACGTCTTAAATGGGTTTTCCAAACATCTGATGCCAGGACCAGACGTCTGATGACCCTGTCAAAATCATGATTAATTCTGACTTTGGCCTGATTCTTTTGGGCCTTGCACCCAACAGCTATGGAAGCCTTCGAAGGCCTTCCAAAGCCTTCCTAGGGCCTCTATAAATAGAGGAGAACCGTTGCCACTTAAAGACACACCAAGCAACATACTTTCCACTCTTTTGTGTCAAAAAGAAGAAGATCAAATAGAAGAAAGCTCTTGCTCTCCAAGCCTTGTTCTACACCTAGAGAGCTTGACACCTGTTTCACACCCGCTCTCCCTCCATGATTACGAGAGTGACGAAGTGCTACCGCGTGGTTCACGCACTCGCGTCGTCACATTGACGCACTTCTATCAAAAGGGAAGTTTCCTAACTCCTATAGAAGCTAGGATTAAATATTTGAAGCTCTATAGGATTGTTGTACTTTAAATTATCTTTGGTTGGGTATTTGCTTTGCGAATTCTCATCTCCTTCGTGAGACAAATTCCTTCTTGTGAAGAGAAAGGGCTTTGAGGTACGCTACCCTCGTATAAAGTAGCGTGGTTGTAATTGAGGTTGTATTACCCTCATTTAAGTAGTATGTTAGTGGACTTGATCAACTTGGTTGATCGGAAAATCCTAACTTGAGAGGGTTAGGTGGTGGTTTTCACCTTATTTGGGTTTCCACCTAAAAATATTTATGCCTATTGTGTGATTGTTATTTTGTGAGATTGTTATATTTTTAATTCTACATTTTTTACGTCACGCTGATCTCACCCCCTCTGAGTAAGGAAATCTACACTATACACTTCAATTATTAGAATTGTAATACAAAAATGTACCATACACTTCAATTATGAACATTGTAATACAAAATCGTGTACGTGCACACTTCTAATACGAAATTACGTTGTACACTTTGATTATAAAATTATAATACGAAATTACGTTGTACACTTTGATTATAAAATTATAATACAAAATTACATTGCATGCACATTTATAACATAAAATTATGTTATACACTTTAGTTATCAAAATTGTAATGCAAAATTAATTTACATGCACACTTGTAATATAGATTGGTCTATACACTTTTGTTACGAAAATTATATTACAAAATTATGTTACATAGATACTTATAATGCCAAAATATGTTGTATACTTCAGTTATGAAAATTTTTAATATAAAAATACGTTACATGTATATTTGTAATACAAGAAATGAGACTTCTATTTTAGTTATGAAAATTATAATATAAAAATTACGCTATATGCATACTTGTAATACATAAAATGTGAAGAATTTGCTGTTAAGTAAAAATAAAAATAAGTTGTGACAAATAAATAAAGTAATGAAAATTAAAAACATCAGATAATTTCAATTTTCATACTCAAAAATATCAAAAATGAATACAATAATATTGATTGATACAATTTCATATATATCATTGTGGTTTCAAAAACCACTAAATAAAAATATTCGATGGTATCACCAAATAAACAAACGATCAAATAAATGAAATTTTATATTTTTTAAAGGATTTATGATCACATATATATATATATAAGGAGAGAGAGAGCATAAATGACTTTGTTTTGAAAGAGTATAGAGCATAAGTGATAAAACACGAAATTGCTAAGGGTGATCAAACTATACCCTAGGTGGAGAGGAGATGTGGGGGAGAGTCTGATCCTCCGGAACCAAAACAAAATCATAACTTTCGGGAATAAAGAATGACAACCAAAAGAGATGTATAACAGTGGCCTCCATTAAGAAACGTATACAGCCATCTTCTTTGGCTTGTGTCCTTTAAATACTTCTAATTCCATTATATATCTTCCTACCCAACGTTGCTTCATTTTCTTGTGACAACATTAGTATTGAAATTGCTTTTGATTTTACAGTTAGGACCTTGTGATAAATGTCCTTCCTAACCAGAGCCTTAGACATATGGCATGTCATATTAAAGGTGACAGGTCTTGATACATCTATTAGCTACTAAGTGAGATGCTAGCACCATATGGCGGAGGACTTTCTGTTTGTTCGTTATCGCGGTGATACTTAAGTTGATTACCTCGAGCTTCCATTGCCTACATCCTCTACGATTCTCCCAGCAAATCAATGATCGAGAAAGAATTAGTTCAGATCCGAAGAAAAGAATGATAAACTCTTGCTGATATTTGGAATCTTTGGATTCCCGATCAAACATAAAAAATGATGGGATTTTGTGTGGTTTCATTGAACAGCTATATATCCTTTAAGGTGAGCTTAGTCTTTTTTCTTCCTCCTTGAACTTATACTCATTCGTTGCCTCCATGCATTCGTTTTCCATCTAGGTGACAATAGGGAGCTAGAACCTTGACAATGGTGGCAATGACATGTATTACGAGGAGGGCTGGTGGACTACGCTAGTAGACTCAATTTCATAGAAAAATTATGATGAATGGCTCTATATGTTGATAGAAGTTATTGTAGTGCTTCTTACTATGCACATGATGGTTTAGTACCTTGTTGCATTAGTGGACTATAATTGATAAAACTCTATGATAGTAATTGTAGAATTTCCTTTCTACATGATTAATTAGTTTAAATTGTAAGAGAAATTGAAAAAAGATTCTTGGGTGCCTTATGGTTGATGAATTGCCACCTAAATTTCTAATCCTTTGGTGTGAGGGATTTGGGTCACGATAGGTTGGAGTCAGTATCAGAGTACTCAAGAACTTTCATATGCCATAGGGTGAAATGTCAATATCTAAAGCTAATGCATGTGTTTGCCAACACTGAATATTGATGGGGATCTAAGAAGCCAGATTAGGATACTGCACTAGGTTGTTCTTGAAATGAAAGTTGTTATCCTAAAGCCGAGAACTCCTAAAGGGGAGGACACATGGGGTAGCGAAGGTGCCATCCAAAGGAGGATGAAAGTCACCAATAGGACTACTACCCCAACACCAACAACTATCATCTTTTAGTACCCCAAAATAGTTGTTGAAATTATATGCCCTTAACGAGCATACCTGTGTGACCTTATTATTAATTATGCCTTAATTAAGGGGTTATGAGGGTATAAACAAAAATTAACCCTCTAATAAGTATAATGATTTTGATTACTAAGGCTACGAAATTAAAGGCCTAAGGACTCTTAATAAAGGCTTGACAAACCTTTGGGGTGAAGGACTTGAAAGTAGAAAGACAAGGTTGTTGTAAGGTGAAGTTAAGGAAGAAGAAGGAGAGGGACCGCCTAAAAATTTTCCCTTCTTATCTTGGACTCCCACATATCACTCCACAGGGCTTGAATAATCGACACCTCCCCCTTGTCAAAGAGAGAGAAAGAAAGAGAGAGAAGGAAACGAGCCTTCTTTTCTTTAGCAATGACCTTGAGAGCTCCATCAACCGAGCAATAGGATCTCCAGCAAGTGCAAGGGGCCCAGAGAAGGATCGCTAGGTGCTGGAAGTGCAAAACACCCTCCCTCTTGCCAACCAATCTCAGTATTGATCAAGGTAAGCTCGCTAATAGAATATTAATGGGATGGATAATTGAGATGTTAGGTTCATAAGTTAAAGATGAGCTCCAGAACATGATTCCCATAAAAGAGCTTTAGAACATGATCCTTGTAACAAAGCTCTAATCCTTGATGCATTGATTATTTCTTTGTATTAGGTGATTGCTGGAGCTCAGGTGAGAAGGAAGGAAGGGAGCTCTAGGAACTGAGAAGGAAGAGAAGTGTAATGAGATCAACAAGTAGGGCAATAATATTTTTTTTTAGGTTAGTTAGGGAACTTTAGATGTATGTAACTAAGGTGTACCATAAGGATGTTAACAATGAAACCTACAAGCAGCATGAATGTGTTTCTACATGCATGGTATTAGTATGCTTGAGGGAAATTCCAAGCATTGATCAAGTTTCAAGTGCCTTGAATTATGTTCAAGAAGGGTTTAGATTGTGTTTCATCTTTTTCCTAGTCCCTATATGAGTAGGAATGAGTGAGGAGAGGGTAGTAAGTGGTGCAAGGAGGGAAGCTTCAGACATGCTCCAAGCAACATCTAATCATGGATTAGACATTTGATCCTTGGAAGGGCAGACGTCTGATTAGGCCATTAGATGTCTGATTACCCAAGTCCCAGACATTTGAGATCTAAGTTAGACGTCAGTTGTAGGGGAGTCATCACCTGGAGTTAGGAGTGACAATCCAGGCAATGTTTGATCTTGAATTAGACGTCTAATGGACAAATATAGGATGTCTGATGATCAGTTGGAAGCAGTGGCTGGGGAACACTTCTAGGGGACATCTAATCTCAGGGTCAAGATAACTTATTAAGTGGTACAGACATCTAAATGAATGATCGCATATCTAGAGTAGGTCATAGATGTATGACAAGAAAGCCAAACATCTGATAAGTCAATTTTAGGAGGCTTGGTTCCATACAGTCCAAGGGGACATTTGAACCCAAAGTCTGGAGGACTTATTGGGTAGTTTAGGACATCTGATGAGGGTATGAGACATCTGATAAGAAGGATAGGCCTTGGATGGGTTCTAATATTCTAAGGCTCTAGGAGGGTCATTCTGGACTTGCCTATCTTGTGAAGTTAACCACAAGGGGAACCTACAATGACAACTCATGTAGATTGGGGCATTATGAGATTGTACTTGCGGTACAAGGCCACACTCAAGGGAATACTAGAGACTCGAGAGAGTGCCCATAAAGGCATCCATGAGGAATTATCTAACTCAGGCTACATATGCCTTGAATGACTATCTTCACTTGTGGGAAAACACCGTGAAATACTCATGGGTTTAGAATGGACTAGATGACAGGAGGTTGAACCTTTGTTATTACGAGACAGGGTGACCCTGGAAGTTGTGTCTAAGGTACAGGCCATGCCCATAGGATGGGAACATGGTGCTCACCTATCGGATAAGGTAGTAATCCGACCATGCTATTCTTGGGTGACTTCTAGACTCGAGTTTAAGGGATTGAGTTGCCGAAGGCCATGGTAGCCCAACCTCGAATCTTGATAAAGGAGTACGCATACAATATGTACCTTAAGTGAATACAAGGGATGATTACCACTAGAGTTGACGAACTAGGTCAATGCTCAGAGAGATCTATGGGGTCATAATAGATCTATGAGGGGAGAAGGGTAGCTGTGACGACCTAAACCCCACCAAGAAAATTAGAACGGTGGAAATGCGGGTCATCAAGTACAACAATCAAATCAAAATAGGATCGCAGTCACCCAACACATAATCATAAAATATACCAAACTAACTAATCATATTGCATTGAGATAAAGAAAATATATCATGAATGTTATCCACAGCAATTATTACATAATTCTAAGGATGGAAAGAAACTGGTATTAGAAGATTGTCCGCTACTTAACCAAGAAAATAGGAAAGAGAATGGACGACAAGAACTCTAGATGTCACAGATCATCTCTGGGAACTAAATCTAGTCCTGCACTTGTTGCTCCGCATACAGCCACTCCCAACTGCTCAACAATACCTAAGTACGGAGTCCAGAGTAGTTGTTAGCAAACGCAGAGTAGAGTTGTGCAAGTAAAGAAACAAGACAGAACAAAAATAACATACATAATTATGCAAGAAAAGAGGTTACTCATTTATCTTAACAATGTATGGTCTTCAATATTGCAACCGCATTTGTTCCATATCAATTTCTTGGAAGGCACGAGGAGATCTTACTACTATTTCCTGAGAATCAAGATGCCTATGGGGTGCCCTCTTGGCCAAGAGGAAACTCCACACTCACCCTACATCTTGTTCTATCACTCCGAGGTCCTAGCGTAGGTAGTGTGGTGGTTGCATACTATGAACTATATATATGTGTAGACGTGACCTACGCTGGTTCATAGATAGCCCTCTCCATAACTTGGGTACGTATTCAGCCAAATATTATATATACACGAGCCCACGTACCCCTACCATGCTACCCGGTTAGCTAATTAGCCTGTCACAGAGTCATAGGGAGGCTAGCCTACTCCCTGATCCACCCACAAAAAAACCTCAGCCAAACTATAACATTTAGATGTTCATTTTAAACTCTCAAATCATTATATCAGAGCATTCCTTATCATAGAAGTAACTGTAAATCACCAAATTTCATGTATAAACTCTCAATCGTATAGTGCATTCACAATTTATTCCTTTAATCTAATGAACTAAGTAATATATTATCTCTTTAATTCCTCACTTTAATGACCTGTTTATTGCTTTTTGAAGAGCCACAATTTAATTATCCAAAATCATATATTGACACTGCTTTCCATAGGTAAAGCATAAATTCTAGTTAGTTGGTTTTCGTCAACATAGGTTTCATTATTCCATTCTAACATCTCTTTCAATTATTTATAGTATCCACAAGAGAAAATAATTAATCGGTCAATAAATTCATGCACTTCAAGACTCAACAATAATAAGGAATGTGCATAAACTAAGGTTATAAGAAATAAAATTGAAATAACACCTATTATTGAACAGGAGATCTACTATTCTACCTAATGTCACCGGGGGTAACGGTGACTCCAGAGTGTTTGCTCGTGGTCCCTTGCCACCACTCTAAGGACCTACGTATTTTGTATGCACTCTAGGAATGTATGTAGTTCATGGAGAGATGATTCCAACGAATCCTGGAAGGCGAGAAACAGGCATCCTTTGACCCCCTAACAGGTCAAAACACAAAACGGTTGCAAAAATGGATGCCCTGCATGTGCATGCCTGCATACACCTCAAGGTCTGCACTTGTTGACGTTGGCATGGATGTCAGCATAGCTACTGATGCACTTTTTTTCCTTGCTCTCCTCCTTTCTCTTTCCCGTGCCTACCCCTCTCTCTCTCTTCCCTGCTCTCCTTTCTCTTCCCACGCTTATTCTTCTCTCTCTTCCCCGCTCTTCACATGCGAGCGCATGATCTTCCATGAATTTTTTATTTTTTTTTCTAGCGCATGAGGTGCCCTCCCTCTTTCTCTTTTCTCTCCTTAGACTCGATCTCCCTCTCTTTTGATCCCTCATCTTTCTCTTGCATCTCACTTTCTCCCCCCCTCCCTCGCTCTTTCGATGTGTGTCAGACGAACACCCCTCCCCCTCTATTTATATATAGTGATCACCAAACCGACTTTGTTATAGGGTCAAAAGAACTCAATATCCCTTATTATTATTATTATTTTAATTATTAAAATCCCTCTACATAGTTTAATATTTTATATGTAACTTTTACTACAAAACTTGAATTTTCATGAAATGGAAGTCATTAAAAAGCTTGTGATGAGAGGGACTCAACAGTACTAATTTCTACGTAATTTGGGCATGGTTTCCAAGAGTTGATCAAGTTTAACCAAAAAGTGCAAGTTTCCCATTTTCGAAGTGTACAATCCTGATTCATGGGACAAGCATCGACGGGTTTGTCTCAGCATAATAAACAAGTGGGTTTGAGACTTTACATTAGTCATAATAAACAAGTTGCGAAAGGAAATCCCTGGGCTAAACAAAAATATACATACATATACACCTCTACCTATACTAATAAAACACTAGATTGAAGCCCTACTATGCCACTTGGCTCGCTCCTACATTACATTCCCTTTTTCAAGATAGAATGGAAGGGGTTGAGTGTTCTGTGTCACCTTCAGATCAGGGCATTGCAGCGTCACACCTAGAACCTGAGGGATAGGTTGTAGGTAGCCAAGACTTTAGTGCAAGTGTCTAAAAGATTTGAGGCCTACTTCATGGAGTTGGGGTAGGAGGAGCCATTCAGAATGTGCACCAAGGAATTGCTAGGCTGTCGCATGACATTGCAAACTTTTTGGAGGACTGGGGTATTACTTAATGGCATGATGGGTAACTATCTTTCTTTTTGTTTTTAGCGAGTAGGTAACTTCACTCTCTTACTTTTCTCACTTATTGTTGGGGAGATCACCTTTTGTTATATGTGCATTTGTGATCCATTTTAACTTTTGAAATTACTAAACTTTTTGAACTACATATACTAATGTAGTTTATAGTGGCTTGTAAATATAACTGTGGTGGTGAATGATGGTGTTAATAGTGGTATGTATATGTTTTATTTGGATGTATGTCGTGTGTGCAAAATCATATAGGTGTAGGTACATGTTATTACAAGTGATCTACGAGTTTGCAGGTCGAGTTAGAAATCTGAGGCATCAAACAACCTAAATGAAAATCACTTAATCAATAATTGTGATCTAAATGTCAAATCTTGTCTACACAGTAGTGTGGTTAGTTGAGACCCTCAATACAATTGGGAGAAAGTACTATAGCCAAGTTGAAAATACCAGTGACAAATATGAAAGATCTAAATTATTTTGATTGAGGATTTTGATAAATCACTAAGAATCATCATGATATCCAACTAATTGTCTCTAATTTGAGAAGAGATGGAAATCTTCTTGAGACTATTGCTTGAAGGATGCCCTTGATGCACGTCCTCTACATTAGAATAGAGATTGTGCATTGTCCTAAGTTGAGTCAAAGGGTTGAATTGACAAGATAATGACATAGGAAGTCCTTCCTTTATCACTATCACGGAGGAGGCATATCCTTAGACTTTATATAGATATGTCTCTATGTTTGAATATACACATTTGGTAAATTGATGGTTGATGCACCCACTACGAGGTTGAGACTAGAAAGTTGGTGTGAATATGAGTGAAGAGGAGACACTTGATTTCTTGAAGGGATCACATAGATCTACTAGGTGTATATAGTGGATTGGAAAACATGATCTCACTTTATGTATATTAGGATGTACAAATTCCATGCATAGCCATATGGGTCCTAATCAGACCCATACATGAAAGAGAAGATATTTCTTTGGAAAGGAGATGGTCTTTGTTTTCATCCAAATAATACAAAGAGGATATGAATATGTGTAACCCTTAATAGGGAGGATAGTGAACTTAGGAATTTAATCTCAAGGTTACATAAGTCTTTCAATGTGAGGGATCCATAGTATTGGGAATACCTAAAAGAGGCATAGCACCATAAATCTAGACTTTGAACACTTTACTATTGGCATAATGAAACCAATATTGATTTCATTCCCTCACTAAAGAAGAAAAAAGGCCTATAAGTAGGCTATTTTCTATTACGAGGAGGGTGTCTTGCCTTTTGATGGCTTGGCTTCTCCCTCACTCCCATGTAGTGGTTAGCCTCTAGAGTCTTGTCCTTCCATTGTAGGTGTGTATTAGAGGGGGGGTGAATAGTGTGGAAAAAATAATGCAAGATAATTTACCAAAATAAAATTAATCTCACAAAAATATTCACCACGATGACACAAGGATTTTTAGGTGGAATCCCCAAGAGTAAAAACCACCACTTAAGTCTTCCTAACTTAGGATTTTCCCGATCTACTGAGTAGATCAAATCCACTAACATTTCACTTAAACGAGGGTTATACAACCTCAATACAATCCACACTACTTTAATTTAGGGTAGTGTACCTCAAACACCTCTTCTTTACGAAGAATATTTTGTCTCACAAAGAAGGCGGGAATTTGCCACGCGAATACTCAACCAAAAAAATAATAATAATAAAAATAATAAAAACCTATAGAGCCCAGATATAAGATTCAACCTAAGCTTCTATAGGCCAAGGGTACTTCCCTGAGATGGAAGTGAATAGAAATGAATGCATAGTGGGTCAGTGCTCTCATAAGTGTAGTATGAAGCTTGGAGAGCAATGAAGTTTTTCTTCTTTGATCTCGTACTAAATGTGTAAAATGATGGAAAGTATTATCTCAAGGGTGTATGGAACAAATGAGAGGTCCTCCTCTATTTATAGAGGCCTTAGGAACCTTCAAGAAGGCTTGGGAGAAGGTTCCTAGTCATTGGGATCAATTCTAAAAAGAATTAGGCCAAAATCAGGGTCATAATTAAGTTTGACAGCATAATCAGATGCCTAAAAAATAGGTTAGACATTTGGTCAGATGACTAATGTAAATTCTAGGCATTTAATTTTATAGGGTTAGTTTCCTGAAATTGATTGGATTCAAATAGGGATCTTGACAACAAGGGTCAGACATTTGGCAATGATTTTTAAGACGTTTGGGAAAAATATTAGACATCTAATAAGTGTGGATTTGATTCCTGGAAATGACAAGATCGAAACAAGATTCTAGTGTATATATGTCAGATGTCTGATTGGATGTCTGACTAAGGGTTTGGATGTCTGACTAAGGGTTTGGATGTCTGATGATAAAGGTAGTTTCCTTGGAATGGAGTTCCGACAAGCTAACGACTATATTTGGTCTGACAAGATCCAACATCTCTTTATCTAACATCTGGAAGGCTATATAGACGTCTGAGAATAATATTAAAATACTCTGAGTTGGTTCTCGAGGTTATTGGTTTGGCAGAGGCTAACGGTGCTATTATTGGTCGTTGGTCAAGGTCATTAGACATTTGACTAGATGTCTGAAAATAGGTCAGGATGTTTGAAAAGAAAGATCACAGACTTTGATTTTCCAGGTTAGGTTATTGGACGTTTGGTTAAAGATCAGACAACTTAAAAGATACTATCAAACGTCTAGTAAAGATATTGAACGTCTGATAAGGCTATCTAATTATGATTTTGACTTTTTATCGTAACTCATGTTTTTACCTAAGTGTCTTAGTAAAGGATAAGTGTTCCTAGGAGTAAGGGAGTTATATTTTGGGCTCTTTATAAAGAATCTAAAGAAATGAAAAGAGCAACAACATCATAACAAATACAACAATAATTTCTAAGTCCTATTCTTCTTCTTCTTCAAGGTTTAAGATTAAAGCTCCGTCTTCACGCTCCTTGATGCTTTTGCTCCTAAGACAAGCTTCTCCATTCCTCCATGGACTTGAGTTGGACACTTGTTTCCATTTGTATATTATCTTGAAACCTCAGACTCAAGTGCAAATGTTAAATCTCAAGTATTTTGTTATCATCAAAATCAATGATTGTGGTGCGCTTGCACCAACATCCAGAACTTCTCATCATCTTAAGAAAAGGGGAAGAGTTGGGTTGTAAGGACATTGACTAGACTACTCTTTCTTTATTATGTCTCGTCTTTCCAATAGTCACAGACCGATGTACGCCCTTTGGTTGATTGGTGGATCTATAGGCCAAAATGAGAGTCAGACACAACCACCACTCCAGCCTACCTTTCTCCGATTAGTATTACCTCCTCAGCCTTGTGCATGTAGGAGGAGATCTAAAAGAAGGGGTCAACAAGGGAACTACTACTAAACCAACAAGCCAAAAATGTGGGTAGGTCATCTGAAATTCACGAACCTTAGCTTTACTAAACCCAATCTGCGAAGATTCTTCCTTTTCATATATGCAATTCCCCTCTATCGGTAAGCATTTATTATTTCCTTAAATGAGAATTTGAAATAATAATGTGTTTTTTAAACCCCCCCCCCCCCCCCAACTTTCTTATTTACTTTCATATTTATATTTTTTATTTTGATTCAAATGGATTGAACAATTGCACTTATATTGTAAGAAGAGGAATGACTTGCTATTCATTTTTCTGTTGGTCAATATTCAGATTATGCCAAAAAGTTTTTGCATGTATAAATCAAGATAAGAGAAAGGTTAAAAAGAAAGTTCCTTCTCTACCTCGATATGATTCTGCTTACAAGAATTAAATATTATTTAAGAGTTAGATGATATTTAATTAGACCAAAAGAGTTTGATCTTGATTCAAAAGGATTTAGATATTAATTAAATGTAATTTGGATATTAAAATCCAATTGGTGCATTAATTAAAATGGCCCACGTGAAAATATCCAAGTAGAAATTATTCCCAACCATTGAATTTGATCTAATGGTCCTAATCATATTAGGAATTTCTAGATTGCTATAAATATCTCTCGAAGACTTGGAGAAAAACCTAACCTATCATTTGTGCAACAAATTCTACTTTCTACGTGAGAAAGAGAAAAAAAGGAAGAGAATTGTTGTAATCCTCATCTTCTTCTTGATATTTGTTAATTTTTTTCCTACCATGGAAGAAGCCTTACAAGGCCATTAGTCTTCCAACAACATGGGAATTCTTCCAACAATTATATTGTTGGTCTTCCAATGACCACAATAGACTTTCACCAAGAGTTGGTGCATGTACTTGCAAGTGGCAATCACTCTTTATGGCCTTCCAAATAGGGTTGCACATGGAGAAGGAGGAGAAGGTTGTCTTCAGTGATCGTCAAGGGTTCGTGCTCACTTTAAATTGAGTGTCCTCGACACTGAGGGTCTCATATGCTCACAGTGAAGAGGGGGAGTCTTGATTGTAAGAGGCATAACACATATAGTTCTCTACTATATATGCCCCTAAAGGTATAATTTTTATACTTATAGGGATCCCATATTAGGAAGAAACTATTTCTTCCCATATACTTATAGTTAGATTGCTTCCTTCATATTCTTTTTAATTTGTTGAGCATCAAAGTGAATTGAATTAAAGTTTTAAATAATCATTTTATCACGCTTTCATAATGCCGTGATGAATCGTTTGTCAATAGAGACACTAGAGAACATGGACTTACCCCTCCCTAGTGGAGATGAAAGTCATCATTTACTTGAGGAAATATTTGAGAAATTTTGGAAATTAAAGCTACCCATTTTTAGGGGAAAGTGATCCAACCGTGGTAGAAGGTTGACTTCAATAAATGGAGAAGCTATTCTCCATGCATTAAGTGCCATAAGAGTGTAAGGTCCATCTGACTCTGTATCAACTAGAAGGAGAAGTTGAAAGGTGGTGGAGATCTGCCAAGGCATACATGGGAAGAAACCCTAACTAGCAGAGATTTATTCAATCATTATCCTCTAAGCTATCACTATCAAAACAAGATGGAATTTCTAAATTTTTATCAAGGAGGAATAACGATAACTAAATACAAGATCAAATTTATAGAGTTGTCCTGCTTCGCTCTACGGGCAATGTGTACTAAGGAGGAAAAGAAGTAGCAATTTTAGCAAAAAATTGCACTCTATGATCTAGGAGAAGATTAGTATTCTATGTTTGCCTTCCTTGGTTGATGTAGTGAATCAAGCCTTAATTGTAGAATGGGAGATAAATAGAAAGCATCCACTTGAACCAAAGAATCAATAATTCAAGAAGCGGCCCTTCTTTAATCAAAATCAAGGAAAAGGGTAAAGTAGAGGAAGATCATCATCCTCAAGGGAAGACAGCCAATCCATAGCCTATACTATCATAGATCTAGTGCTCAATACCAATGTTCATAGTTGTAAGGCTTGTAGAAGTTGTTGAAAGTCACTTCCAAGAGAGTGCTAGTTGCCTCGATTGTGTTATAGATATGGACAACCCATATACTATTGGATGATTATTCACAAGCAAAGGAAGCTTCTAGTGCCATGGGACCTACGAAGGAAACAACAAGGTAAATGATTGAGGCCCTTAGAATAGGAACCTCGACTCAAACAAATAGTCACAGAGAACATACGCAAGAGGTTTGATGACCTGGTTCCACCAAAAGGAGGTGTACGTTTGGGTGGAGGACGATGCTCCTAAATTTCAATAATAGTTTAGTGGTACAAACTCTCTATCATTCTCTTCTCTCTCTAATTGCGTAACCCCTAAAAGTTAGTCCATCCCCAGTATTTATAGGGTGAACTTCCTTTTGATGCGGGCTTCTTTTTTGTTCCTACAATCTCGTGATTTGTCTATTAATAACATATGATGAAGTAATCGATAGGCGATCGTTAGAATAAATGTTGGTGCCATACTTGCATGATTCCTTTCTGATCATTACAGTCGGCCTACCAATTGGTTATTGTGTGAATTGGGAATAATCTATCAACCCGCTGAGTATACTGACCCGGGTGTAAAGACCCATCACACTTTTATCCTTTTAAGATGTATGGAGTCTTAGTTAGACGTCTGAACCCTTTCTCGGACGTCTAAAAATGAAATTTTTGTACGCACACTGCTCCCTGCACGCGGGCGGCGCACAGAACCTTCTTCCCCTCTCTCCTTTCCCTTCTTTCCCCGAACCCTAAAACTCCCCCACGCCATCTATTTAAACCCCACCCCTCCTCTCCTCTCCACTCCACACACCACCACCATCACCTTCAAAGCTTGTGGGAGTGGTGAGAGGAGGCAAGCGAGGGAGAGCAAGAGGGAGAAGAAGGCGAGTACGAGAGGAGGAGGAGGCCGAGGTCGGAGATCCTCAGTGGAAGCTTGGCGGAGCTCACACGGCCACCGTAGGCACATGCAGGAGGAGGAGAGAACTCGGGGAGGCAACCTCCCGACCATCTGCAGCAGCTGGAGTTGCGACGGCGTGAGGCGAAGCGCAGTGGAGAGCGTTGGGAGGAGGTTCTGGTACAGGAAGATTTCCAGTATCAGATGTCTGGAGTGGAGTCCAGACTGCTGACGGAGCACCTAGACGTCTGAAGTTAAGGCCAGACGTCTGAAAGCTCATTTATCGCGAAGGTACGTTCTTTTTCACGGTTACAGCCATGCAGGCCTCACTGCAGATGCATGTTTGGTCTGATTTGGGGGCTGCGGTTGTCGTACGCAGGAGCAGCCTTGGGAAGGAGCACAAAACACTTTCCCACGCACTTTTGGACGTCTAATTAGATCACCAGATGTCCAGAGGTGTTTTTAGACGACCAGAGGCGTTGTCCAACGTCTGGAACTGCCTTCATACGATTGTAGAGGAGGCCTAGATGTCTGAGGACATTGCAGAGACTTAAGGTAAGGTTCTGGTACCTTTTAAGACATCTAGGCTTATTCCCAGATGTCTGATTTTGAACAGTAGGCATGTTTTTTACCCGTTTGGGATCCAATCGGGGTTCGTTTTACACAAACGAAGTACTTGTAGTTTCCTTGTGAGTTTCTCTACATACTAGAGACCTTTGTACACTGTTCTGAACCCTCCTTTTGTGATGTATTCCCTGACATAGGGTTTCAACCTACTACGTGTTTGGGGCTCGTAGAGACGCTTGGGTCTGCGGTTTGAGCCCCCATTATTCCCGAATTATCTGGTACAGTGGTTAATTCTGTTAATGATATTTAAATAAGAATGTGCTTATGGAAATAGACAATGGAACCCTAGGATGTGGCATGAACCCTAGGATAGAGAAATGAACGAACCGTTTGTGCTGTATAATGTACTTGCATGCATGATTGAGCTAAACTGTTAGCAATTGCTTGTATTATAATTATGAGCTGCCTGTAAATTATGAACAATTACCTGTGAAATCACCAGTTGCATGTATCAAATTATGGAAACAAGAGCTTCCTGTTTATGAACGAGAAATGAATTGTGAATGGTGAAATCTTGATTAGAATAAATGGGGTGAACTTGAGCATGAACCCTACAGGGAATTAGGAGTAGAACTCCTGTGGTTAGATGGAAACCTAGAATGTAGATGGGAAGTGTGCTGGCCCTTGAGTACGTGGTACCAAGGAGAGTGACTATCCCCTTTTCGTGTAGAGCGGAGCTAGCCGCCCTTGGGTTGAGACCCAGGGTTAGGATTGGCCACTCTACATCGACACCTGTTGGCCCTCGTGTACGCGGTACCGAGGCGAGCTACTAGTGTAGGGAGAGAGCTAGCCACCCCATGGGGCCTGGGGTTAAGCTAGACACCCTACATCGACTTGTTAGGCTCTCTGGGCAAACTGGGGTAGTCAGACGAGGGTGCACGGACTGTGGAGGGGCGAGACCCTTGTTTGGTTCTGAGGGGCGAGACCCCTGTTCTGAGAAGGTCAAGGCCCTATACTGTTCCGTGCTATACTTTGGGCGTACCCGCTAGCGGAAATGACTAACCGCATGTCAGTGCAGGGTAGCTACCCGTGCGCTTATCACACGTGTCGTAGTCACCGCTACGTTTGGATAGTGACCTTGGGGTGGTTGATTGGGTGTAGGACTACCACGAGGGACTCTCCCGACAAGGAGAGCACCACGTGTACCTTCTACTCTACGGAAAAGACTACAATCAAGATCGTTCCCACGAGGAACTTGCAAGATCAAAAATATCTGGATGCTTGAGTAAAATGGGTGAAAAGGAAATACACATAAAAAAAATAAATAGAAAAGAGAATTAAACTTGTTGCTTTTACTATTTTAGATAGTATAAATACCACTCCACTCAGCGTTCGCTGACTCTGTCTTTTCATAATACTATTCAGGACCAGGAGTTGAGCAGCCCAAGCTTCTGGCTACGGAGCGTGTTGGGCCCAGTCGAGCCCAACCGTATTTTTTAGCACTTCCTTGTTGTTCCTTTACTGTTGTAGTAAGTATTAGACTTCTAGTTACTGTCTGTCTCTACTGTTTACTTCCATTTCCGTTGTTTTGTTGTTGTGGTGGTATGTAATGGAACAGCAGATTTACTTTCCTTTACTGCTTTGTACGTTTCTTCTTCTTAGTTATATCGCATATGCGAATGTGGTTTACTTTCCTACTTTTTGGTTATTTCTTGTTGGACGATTGGGTCTTGGGATTAGTCAAGGCGAGCTAGTCTCAGGTCCAGTAGGGATCTGGAAATCGGGTCGTAACACCAGGTAAGCGGATCTACCTAGAAGTGTCGGACTTCTATAATCTACCGGGTAGCTAGATTCTTTGCACAACCTGACTTGTGAGGTGATTTTTCTCCCCTCATTAGTTGCCCCCACTCTTTTTTCCCAAGTCATCAGCAGGGAGAGTAATGTGTTTTCTCTTTCTTCTTTCTTCTTTTTACCATAACCGCAGAAATCGACAATTGGTATTTAGTTGGTGAGCTCATCAACTAAGGAGTATATGATGGCAACACCATCATCCTTCATAACTAGTCTAATTTAACTAGGTTCTAAGGTTAAATTCACTTTGTTAACAAACAAAAGGGTATAACTTAATGATATGAAGAGTTGGGAGGAATGACATTGAAATCAGTTAATTATGTTATTTTAACAGATTAATACAAATGCAGATTAACTAAAGGGTCAACTACACTAAATTGAAGGTCATGTGAGCTCAAATTTTGAATAAGTAGGCTTGCATTAACTGATTAAGGGTTTCTATTTAGATTGAAGGCTAAATATCAAATAAAAAAGCCTAATTTCAACCTCACTTAAATTAAAAGGGTTCGAACAAAAATAAATGTAATCCAAATCTTCTAAAAATCATTAAAAAATATTCCATAAGGTTTGGATTAATCAATTTTACAATCGCAACCCTTTTTGACCTCAAATAGGGACTTAGGCGGGTTTTTGATACATTTTGGGTCTAAATATAAATTAACCATGAAAATATCATCAAAACCTAAAATTGAAGTCACCACTAATTTTCTCATGTCCAAATTAGGTTACCTTAAAAATTTGGGCTCATTCTGACTACATCTTGGCCAAGTTTATAGTGTGGCCCTTAAAAATCCATTTTCTTGCATACGGCCCCCTAATTTCTTCATCTTCTTCACCTTTTGGTCCCTGCTAGTAGCAGCAACATCTTCTCTTTGGCTGCGACTTCGGCCATTGATTGCAATCGATTCACGAGATAGAATCTTTCCAAAATTGGCAGGATGATACACCTATCATTCCTGCACATCCTTGCACTTTTTCCAGCTCATTTCACCAACTAGGAAAGCCGTGATCCTCAACTGAAGTTGTCACTGGAGCACGTTTTTGTCATGATATCTCAGCCCTGATTGGGCCGAAATCTCGCCTCCTTCTCCACGGCCGAGATCCTTTAAAGCAAGGCCATTCCCTTGCGATTGGATTCGTGCAAAAATTTGGTGTGATTACCACCCTTTCCTCTCTTGTCACGCCATTATCACGCACCTTAGAGCTTCTCCATCCATCTTCCTCACTGCGTCTCCTTGCCAACCAAGGACACGGCCCTCTTCCTCTTTCTCTCACCGTCCTCCTTGCTAAAGAAGGCAATTCCTATCTCCATCATCGCTCCAAACTCCCTCGCTGGATTTCTCCTTCTCCCCCAAGTCCGGCCAGCCACACCGGCCTCCTCCTCTCCACATCCTTGCCGCATAGGTATCTCTTTTCCTTCACCTCACCCTCTAGATCATTCTACACTATTTCCTTGTAGGAAATGACCAACGTAGCTCCCTCCCCGTGGGCATCTTCTTTACGGCCGGCCACGCTCTGACGTCTTCTCCGATGGCACTCCCACCTTGCTCCACACCAACTCACGCACCGCCGACCACCTTACGAGCTTCAACGACAAGAGGAGCAAAAGCCGTCTCCGTATCGAGTCGATTGCTCGCCAAGGCACCTCGCCGAACGCACCCCTCCGCCGTCATCTTCATCGACTCAGGCTGCCCTCCTCCGACCTCCTCACAACAAATTGACGTCGCCATCACCTCCAGTAGGTCTCACCGAAGCTTGACGACACCTTGGTCTCAAGCTTCGACGCATCCATCGTTGGGACCTCCGCTACCCTCGAACCCATCCTCTCCATCCACGGCCCATCCATCGCCGCCTCTGATCACCAATCCAAGGGGACTATCAAGTCAATCGACCTCCAGCGACCATCCTCAACCATTCCCGGGCCCATCCAATGGCTAGAGCTTGTTGTCGATCTCCCTCCGAAGCCTTTCCATTAGCGGCCTATAGAAGAAGAAAGAAGAAGAAGGAGAAGAGAGGTAGGGACCTTGTTGAAAGAGAAAATATTCTGCAGAGACTAAAGTGCAATTTCATAGGGACCTAAATGTGATACTTCAGGGACCAATTTGCAATTTTTGTTAATTGACTCTCATCTTGATTCTAAATAAGTTTTTTACTGCAATTACCTGCTCAAACATTCTTGATAATTGAGTATTTAGTTCTTAATTACTTTCACACTTGATTGTATTATATTATTAAGTAATAAAGAATTTTTTCGCACAAGGAGATTAAGGGAAATTTAAAGAATTCATATCTTGGCCCTTTACTCTAATTTTCATTTTTTGAGTTTGATTATCATTTTATCTAATATAAATTCTTTAAATCAAACTCCTATGCGTAAAACTTGTAAAGAGATGTGATAGTCAAAAGTGGCGCATCAGCTTGCTCCCCGAGACGACCTCGGAATACTTTTATTTCGAGGTTTATAAATTTTAAGTGTTCATCTCTCTTTAATAAACTATATTATGATGAGTGTTTTATAAATACAATCGAAGCGACTTAATAGTATACGGTATGTGGGTGATTAACCAAGGATTAATCAGTGTAGTATTTTTTAATACTTAAATTTTTAAATATAATTATATATATCATTATACGTATTAAGTATATATATATGAATTGAAATATCATATATATATTAATATATATATATTTTTTGATATACATATTCTCTTAATATAGCTTCTAACAAATAGCTATCAATATCACAACACATAAAATAAGACAAATAAAGTAAGATTGGTACATCATAAATATAAAGGAGACAAGTTGGGGTAAAGGAGATAAGAAGAGGGACTCAGGATCAAGGGTGTTGCTTAGGGATGAGGCTTTCATGTGTTGGGAACTTGGGATAATGGGAGAACTCGGGTTTAGTTGGGTGCATTTAGGTGTTAGGTTTAGTCGGGTTTTGGTTTGGGGGTGCATTGCACATGCATCAAAGCTAAAAAAAGATGAAACCTTAAAACTTACCCGACCAATTAAGATAATCGGTCGATGAATCAGGTGGACCGATTATAAGGCTGAATATAGGTACTTGGTTCATTTTTTGACCGCATATGATTATGCGGCTGATTAATTGGCCACATAGAGCGATTTTTGCACCCTTACTTTTTACTTTGTATGTAGCATGCCCTTGATGATGAGCCAGATGATATTCAAATGGTTCCATCATTGAACGAAGCCTAAGCTACTCGATGGCGGGTAATTAACAGCCAAACAATTTTACGGATAGGTCAAGGCCTATTTATTAGTGGATCATGTAGGCAGGTAGAATGTTTCCTGTATATCAATAAGCAAGTATTTGGGAGAACAAGGCACCACGTATTTAATTTATAGGTGTGTCGTTGCCAATTTGTTGAGGAAAGAATAGACGTGTCACCGCCTGATTTTCCCGTTGGCCTTAAGAAGCCATTTTCCCAGGCATTTAATTGTATGATGTAAGCACTGTCTTTTACCAGTGATGGCCAATCACTGCAGGGGTAATTTGTTGCTTTATGTGGATAAGACATGCATTAATTATCATAATTATGATAACATCGCATCCTGATATTCTGGATGGATTATAGGGTCTGTGCTTGTCATTCAAATCGTGCCATAATGATTACATGCACAGTGGCATTAATTGCACCTGGTAATTAGCGGGATTCAATAACATAGGAATCCGTGCATATCATTGGCTTATAAATAGGGGGTAGTTGTTGGTGCAAGGGCACCATGATCGTTAATTTTGATGATAACAAAACACTTGATATTTGACATTTGCTTTTGAGTTCAAGATTTCAGGTCAATTACAAAGGGATACAAGTGCGAAGAGCTCGCGTCCATGGTGGATTGGAGGAGCTCGTTGGAGGAGAAGGGCTTCGCTTGGAGTGAGAGCTTGAAGACAAGAAGAATATGATAGATTTCTATTTGTCTTGTAGTCTGTGCTTTGTATCTTTTGTTCTTTGCTCTTTATTTTCCTAGATTACTTGTTAAAGAGTCCCAAAGTAACAAAACAGTAGTCCTAGGAACATTTACGCAACCCTAGGATACTTAGACTTTCGTAGTTAACTTAGAAAATCAAAGTAGGCATCAGATAGCCTGATCAGACGTCCAATCTAGACATCAGACGTCTGATCCTTGACTTTAAGATGTCTGACTGTTTGATTAGACATCCAAAAATACTTAGGTTGGAAACCACTCTCTGTCTACCATTTTTGGACATTCAACCCTTAGTCCAGACATCTTAGCAGGCATCTGATGACATTGCCAGACGTCCAATTAGTGGAACGTTGGCTTAGAAATCTAATCATTGAGAAATAACCCTTAATATTCTATCAGACGCCTGTAGAGGACCTTAGACGTCTAATATATAGATGTTTGCCCTCGATCAAGCCAAAATCACCTCTCATTAGTAATCTAGCCGATTGTGTCTCAGAAAATCCATTCCTACAGTAATCTAGGTTTCCAGATGTCCAGACCTAGTGTCAGACGTCCAATAAGTCGTCTGACCGACTTACACAAGAACCCTGTTTAGGTCTGAACCAAGTTAGTAAGGAAACCCGTCTAGGATTAGATGTCTGATTTACTTTCCAAATGTCTTAAAAGTAGTTTTCAGATGTCTGATACTTTTCCCAGACGTCTGATAACACTGTCAGAATCATTAATGACCCTGATTCCGGCCTGTTTTACCTTGGGTTCATCCCCAATGGCTACCTAAGGCTTCCACAGCCTTCTTAAGAGTTCCTAAGCCTTCTATAAATAGAGGGGGAGCCCTCTTTTGTTAGATACACCAAGACACACCAAGAAATACTACTTTCCACCATATTTGTGTCTTAAAGAAGTAGAAGTTCTAGCTCTCAAAAGCCATCGTCTTCATCTTGAGATCTTCTTTCTCGTCGTTCACCCACTCTCCTGCCTATGATAACGAGAGCGATGTCGTGCCATTACGTGGTTCACGCATCCGTTTTGCAAAGTCAACACACTTCAACCAAAGAGAAGATCCTTTACCTATAGTAGCTAGATTTAATTATTCACTTTTTGGCTTTATAGGATTATTGTAGTTTCATTGCCTTTGGTTGGGTATTTGCTTTGGGAATTTCTGTCTCCATCGAGAGACTAAATACTCTTCGTGAAGAGGAGGGGTTTGAGGCACGCTTCTCTCATTCAAAGTAGTGTTGGTTGTAAGAGGTTGAACTACCCTCGTTCAAGTAGTTCAGATAGTGGATTTGATCGACTCGATTGATCGGGAAATCCTAAGTCAAGAGGCTTAGGTGGTAGTTTTTACTTGGGTTTGGGTTTCCACCTAAAAATCTGTTGTGCACTTGTGATTGTTGCTTTTTATGAGATTGTTTAGTATGTTTCCGCACATTTTCCACATTACGCATATCTCACCCCCTCCCATAGGGAATTATAGTAGTTGGGTAGTAAATGACCCTACCCTACGTTTCTGTTGTGAGGGAGAAAAACCCTAAACATTGTAATGCCACCGTCCCAGGAGGAGCGACCTCGTCGGAGAAAAAGGATAGTCCTTCCTTGTTGAAGTTCCTTACTCTTTGAGAGGATGTCAGGCATCTTCGGGAAAGGTGAGACATCCTCCTCCACGCTTTCCCTCTAACGAGACATTTGGGTTGTATACCTTCAAATCAGTCTTTGGTAGTCAACCTGCTATTCAAGGGTTTTTGAGGGAACATGGACTTGGAGACGTCCAATTCCAGGTACCAGGGTTTTAACCTACTTGTGTTCCCTGGATGGAGGGGACTTTTTTCTCATTTGTAAATATACCATTGAAAATGTCCTTAGGGTTCCTTTGAACCCTTTTTTGACATCTTTTCTTTCATACTATCGTCTTGAACCTTCCCAACTTAGCCTCAATTATTGGCTGATTTTGAACATTTTTACTGTTCTTTGCTTCCACTTGGGCATCCACCCTTAAATGGGGCTTTTCCACCTCCTTTTCGGACTGATGCCCTAAAAGTGAATAGGAGCAAGCCACCTTCTAGGACCTACACTTTATACAGTAGGTAGACTAGGTATAGAATAATCGACCTGTCGGATAGTTTAAAGGGACACGACCATCATTTTTTCCTTCTCCATAATGTGGAGAAGTTAGAAGTCCTCAACTCTTGGCAAAATTTGCCTGAGAAAGACCTTCCACTTGGCCCTCACAAGCTTGACCCAGCTGTGGAGGCGGATGTGGGGAAAATAAAGGATTTTGGGCCCATAGCCCGCTCTGAGTTGAGGAGGTTAGACGTGTGGTTGGCACTCACGTGGGTGGTAGATTCCTACCCCACGCCATGTAAGCTATGGGGAAAGGACTTTGACCATCTTTACCTTTATTTGACGTTAACCACGGTGTTTTTGCTATTGCAGCTTTTGGGCAGTTGGCTAGGCCAGACACTTTTAGGTGGTATTCGGGGAGCTCCCATGGGACTAGGGGGATACAGGGAAGCGTGAGTCTCAAGGGGAGGGTGAAAGCAGCCACCCCCCTGTCGTCAGGAGAGTAAGAGAAGGGAGAGGGAGGAGGCTTCGACTAGTCCTGAGGAGGTGCCCCTCAAACGAAAGAGGAGACAAACAGGGGCTGTGCATATCTCCTTTGATTTTGAGGGGGAGGGTGGTGAGGAAAGTGTCCCCTCCTTGTCTTCCCACCAACCAACCTCGGCGGGAGTAGCAGGTGCATAAGTCCCTACTGAATGGGATGAAAGGAGCTAGGCAAGATTCCCACCTACTTTGGCCGGCACCCCCACCGCATTTGCCTGTGTGGTCGAGCAAGTGGCCACGAGGAGAAGTTTCACGGTTGGCAGTGTATTTGAGCCACCGCAAACCACACCTAGAGCCTCTGGAGCTAGCGCCCCTGCTAGTTCTTAGGATGTGGGTGGATCCATAGCTTTTATGTATAGGGTTGCAAGCTTTGCCCAAACCATGTTTCAGGTGGCACCCCCAAGTTGGGATCTTGCCACCACTTTGCAGACCGCTATATCTGGCAGTCCATCTCCTATTCCCGGGAGTTCATCAACACCTCAGGCCTGGGGGTAGGGGGCTCCATGGGCGTCGACCCAACCTTGGTTGACCTCAAAAGGCAGGTGCTCTGGCACCTGCAAGATGCTGTGACATGGGTTAACCCTCCAAGAGGGAGGGTTAATATGAAGCATATCTACTTTTACTATCTTCGGATGGTAAGTTGCTCTGCAAAACGTGTGTCCTCCATGTTACCTTCCCCAATATATTACAACAATTCCTACCCTTGTTGCTGTGTAGGTGGATACTCTAGGGCTGAAGTTCATCCTAACTCTATTATGATCAAATCCCTTTCCAAGCCCAGCTTCACCACCCCTAGCGAGGTGGTGGACATGGCGGCAAAATGGGCAAGGGTAGAGCAGAGGAATTTTATCCACCTGCTGGAAGAGGCCAACGTCGCCCGTCGGAAGGCGGAGGAGGCTAAGGAGGCAACAAAGAGTCTAAACTATTTTGGGGATCTTTGATGTGCATACATCTAAATAGCCAAAAATGTCTATTAATGCATGTTCTTAGTACCATATTAACATCATGCATTGTAAATATTGCATAACACGTATAATCACGCATTTTGGTCAAATTGTATAAATTGTATAGTAATTGTCTCCTTTTATAGCCAGGGACAGGGTGACTTTTAATCAGGGCTTCAGATGGAAGATCCAACCGTACGGATCTGATTAGGGAGACGACAGGAGTTTAACGACTCCAAGATTGTCCTGATCGAACATCCTTAGCACCAGATATAGTCTGAGGAAGCCCAGAGATCAAGGGCCAAGATGGTGCCAATCCGCACTTCAGACAACAAATCTGATCGCACGGATGGGTTTGGATCGACGATCGCAGCCTAACGACGTGAAAATCTGTCCAATCCGACATCTGTGGCACCATCAACAACACAAAGAAGATGGACGGTTAGGATAGTGCCAAGTGGTACCATCCTAACCACTTGCACCTGACTGCCCCCCCTCCGCTCAACTTTTGAAGGATCGCCTGATGTGAGATCTTGGCTGTTGGATGAAGATCCAACGGCCAAGATTAGCTACGTGCAAAAGCAGCGCCGTGCCTCAAACTGCTGCATAGCACAGCGGTTAAGGCGCTATGCGTGCGAAGCGCGCGTGTTCGAGCCACCGTGAAGTGCCTCTTCTCACGTGGACACGCGGGATCTTGACTGCACGATCAGCTGCGAACAGCCCAGATCGTCTAATCGGGCGCACACGCAATCGGACGCCCCACCTCACGCCTGATGTCATGCGTGGGTGCGTGAAGTTGAAGCAGGTGAGGAGAGATCTGAGTCGTCCAATCTTGCGATCGGACAGTTACGATTGCTTGAACGTGCGCTTACGTTAGGTGCGCGGGAGAGGAGGAGGCGTGCGCACACATCTCCCACGACAGGTCTTTAGTGACAAATAAATCCGTCACTAAAGACTTGATTTTAATGTTTTTGAATATGGAATGACCAAATTGCTCCCAATCCTTGCAACTATAAAAGGAGACCCCTACCCTATGAAATTATCATCCCTTCCTTCACCTCTCTCCCTCTCCAAAGCTCAAGAGAAGCTTGTCCCACACCCGGGATGCTCCTCTAGAGCCAAATCTAAAGTTTTCTCGCCCCCGTTCCGGAAGTGGATCCTGCGATGACGATGATGTGCTGCCTCATTCCTGCTTCTTCCTACTTCATCCTCCTTCTTCCCGCTCCGTCCTCTGTCTTCCAGGCGTCGCTCTGTTTGGCTCATACTCCAAGCAGTTGTCAAGGAGGATATCATCTCTCTCTCTTCTTTTTATCGCTTTCTAGAATAGAATTTCCCACTTTCTAGCTGTAATCACTTCCCGCTTTCTAGTTGTAAAAATAGTATTATTATATCAAGTGATTGTTCTCTCTCTCTATCTCTCTCTCACTCTTATTGTTTATATCAATTCCATTGTAATTATCTTGCTTTTAAACAAAAATACCAAAAAAATATAATCGTGGATTTTAGATTGACGTAGCCTCCCTGTGTTCGACCCGGAATTTCTTTACAAATTTCGATTAAATTTATCTATTGACGGATTGCTTTGCAAATCGAACTATAACGATGGGTTTTCAAAATCCAATTCTAATTGCATAGTTTTCCGCTTTCAACAATCTCCCTGGCCACTTCAGCCACACTTGCAAGGAGTCGGATATCGCTAGACTTGAGCTGAGAACGATCGGTAAGATGGTTGCCAAGCTCAATGACTCCCTTGGAAAGATCCATGAGAAGGATCTTTTGAAGATAGGGGAGCTCAATGACAAACTTGAAAGGGCTGTCACCAACTTGTCGTGGCTGAAGGAGGAGGTGTAGGTGTTCAAGATGTGCCGCTCTTCTACCCTAGAGGAGTACGAGAGATGCCTTGAGGAAGAGCACCTCAGCCTAAGCAACATTATGGACGACCTCGCCAAGGCTAGGGAGGAGCAGGAGAAAGTGGAGGTGGAGGCTCGGGAGATGAGGTGGGAACTCCTCTTAGCCCACCGACTTGCTGAGGAAGGGGCTAGAAAGATTCAGGAGCTGGAAAGTGCTTTCGTACTCAAGAAGAATCCTAACAATGTGATGGAATTGTTTGCACTTAATCCTTCCATGCAGACCAGTTGAGACCTCGTCTCTATTGAGGCTGGGAAATATACCTTGGTGGTAGCATAGTTCCTTTTAGAGGGTGGGCATACATTGACACAGGAGCTTTGTGGTTGGTCTATTGACCAATTGAATGCCGAGTATGTACGCTAGAAGGAGGAGAGTCTCATAGCAGATAAGGCTCCCATCTCCCCTCCCAGGGACCAGGCTGACAGTTTGGCTCCTGAAGAGGGGTCGGACAAGACTAGCCCTGCCAGAGCCCTGTGTGCTACTGTTTAGCGAGCGAGATCAATGTTTTAAAATCGATGCGTCATAGTATAGTTGAAATTGCTCAAAAACAAATAGATTTTATTACTCGAAGTTTTAAGTTCGAGGTCGAACAAAGGGAGCAAATTGGGGTTTAAAAATCAAGAGCACAACTTTGGAAAATTGAATATAATTTTGTCCATGAAAATCAGAGTTGTAATACAAAAATACAGAATGTCAATGTATATAAAGAGAGTACAAAAATGAACATCTGATTTTGTGAATCATACATTTTAAACTTGGCTGCTACAGTGCTGCTTCACTTCTCTTTTTCTCTTCTCTGATCTCTGTCTCTGGCTGGCTTTCTTCCTTCTTCTTTTCTTCTCTGTTCTTTTCATGCCTTAGCCTTCTTTCTGCCTTTAGCTTCTCTAGCCTTTGCCTTTGGCTTCTTCTTCTTTCTTTTTCTTCAGCCCTTCAGCCTTCAGCTTCTTCCTCTTCAGTCCTTGGCTTCGTCTTCTTCTCCTTACTTGCGAGAGCAAAACCTACCCCTCTACCTGCCCACGATCTCTCTTAGGCTTGCTCTCCCAGAGCCGCTTCTCAGGTAAACGGGTCGAGTACGCACCCGGGACCATGCCCACCGGTGTGCAGTGGTGGGCGAGGAGTGTAGGGTCAGGTATACAGGTCGCACCAGGTTCGCGGGGATTGGGTCACAGACGAGGTGGTGAGAGGGTGAGTGGGACCTCACCCCGTGGTCAGGAGGCGAAAAGCCTTAT
Organism: Thalassia testudinum; assembly: GCA_037157565.1. Lineage (NCBI taxonomy): Eukaryota > Viridiplantae > Streptophyta > Magnoliopsida > Alismatales > Hydrocharitaceae > Thalassia > Thalassia testudinum. Next base: position 97,677,947 of record JAZHRO010000002.1, read on the forward strand.
TCACTTTTTCCTCTTATTCCGCTACGCCTGCTCAACAGCTTCCGAGGTGGGACTAAACATCCCACCTTCCTTCGCGTGCGTCCGCAGCAGGAAGCTTCCTTGATTGCAACGGCTACTTCGGTCTTTAGTGCCAATTGCTTGGCTGAAGCTATGCGCGAGAGGATTTCGCCCAACCTGGGACTCTTAGCCTAGAGCGAGGAGACCTGGAACGAGCTTGCAAGCTAGCAGCTTGCGTGTGTTAATGGCAGCGAGGACTCCAAACTTGTCAACATGAAAATGTCCTCGCGGACTCGTCAAAAAGCTCAGAAAGCTTCGTTGAGACACGACGAACGTAGTGAGGGGATCGGTGTGGCGTGGGGTGGCCGAAGAGTGCGTTCCTAGGGCACCCTGTGTGTGTGAGAGTGGGTGTGTTCAGGGGGTGTTTTGGGGGCGTGGCGTGGTGAGTGGAGTGAGGGTTTAGGATCAGTGAGGTGTTGCGGTGCTTATGGGGTGGTTGGCGAGGAAGATGGAGGTGTGGAGCGGTGGGGACACCTCGCCAGAGGTCTGGCCGGAGATGAAGAAAGTGAGGGTGATAGCGTGCGTCGAGGGACGTTTGCAAGAATAAAAGAGAGAAAAATGATTAGAAACGAGAGAGGACTTAACTGGATATAGAGAGATGAAGGGGGAGGCAGAGATGGCGGCCGGCTCATATTACCGTCGCCGGAGATGAAGCACTCACTGGGGGGAGGATGGCGACGATGAAGGGGCTGCAGGGGCGTCGGCAGGTGCGGCTCGATGCTAACGAACAGGAGGAAGAGAACCCTGCCACTGGTATTGTGGCTAGGTGAAGAGGAAAAGAGAGGGAAGTCGTCGGAGCTTGCTGAGTCACTGGCCGGAGGGGGAAGAGACGAATTAGAGGGATTCTCAGGCCAATTTCAAGCTTGAAAGATGCGGGGTGATATGGGTGTGCTTTAATAGGCCTTGGAGGAAGGATTTATGCTTGCAACTTCCAAGCATGGCAGGCTTGCCGGAGATGGAAGGTTGAAGGAGACCCGAATCTCTCATGCATTCGCATGAGAGATTGGGTGCCAAATAGAGCTTCTGATTGTGTTCAAAATGGAGGAGATTTCTTAGAGAATCTCCCTTTCAATTTTGAAGGGGATTCTCTGAGAAATCAGAGAGATCTTGTCTTTAGTTTCTCGCCGGAGTAGGATTCCCTCCACTATAATGGAGGAGGAACCTAATTGCAAAGAATGAAGACAAAGATAGGGGGGTTTCTACAGAAGTTTTCAAAAGTTAGGGGTAGAAATGTAATGGGCTGGACCTATTTGCAAAGTAGGTCAAGGTGAATTCCCATTAGGTCCAAATTTTGATACAAACCTAATTTGGACCTAAGGAATCCAATGGTGAAGTTGGAGTTTGGGTTTGATCACGTTTGATTGGGCAATTTACGTAAAGACCCAATTTAGAGTAAATATTTGTCTGAGACCTTAATTTAGGTCAAAATTGGTTCTAAGGGCCAAATTGAAGGTTCTAAGCCCTAGAGGATTTTTTTATATGATTTTTAGAGGGTTTAGGTGAATTTTATTCTGATTGAAACCATGTTAAATTAAGTGGGTCTATTTTAAGGTTATAAGAAGTCATTTAATTCCTAGAATTCACATGAACCCTTTTCTGTTTGAACCAACCCACTTTTTATCTTGTTAGGACCATTTGACCTGTGTTTAGCCCACGAGAAATTCCATTGTCGTATAGAAATGGTAAAATTGCAGTCTTACCCCTTGTTTCTTACTTTTTTCTCAGAATGGTTATTCATTGAGTTAAGACCTCAAGTTGGTTATGTAGGAGCTTTTGTTCTCTTTTCTAGGTCAAAATGAGCTAGTTAGGGCTCATGATAGTGTTCCCATCAGCTACCGAAGATGGTGACTAGCCTTCTGGCCACCATAGCCTTGCTTATGAGGTTGCCTCAACTCCACCAACTCCTAAGGTCAACCTTCCCGATGACAGGTAATGAAGCCTCAATTGGATAGTGTAGTTGTTTTCCCTTTTCTTTAATTTTTCACTTTTTTATGGGTCATTTGATGGGAATGACCCTTATGTAGATTCTTCCCTACCAGGACGGGGGTGACGTAATAAAATGCAGAATAGAATATAAACAATCTCACAAAATACAATCACACAAAGTACACAAAGATTTTTAGGTGGAAACCCAAATCGGGTGAAAACCACCACCTAACCCTCTCGAGTTAGGATTTTCCGATCAACCAAGTTGATCAAAATCCACTAAACGAATCACTTTAAACGAGGGTGATTCAACCTCAATTACAACCACACTACAAGTGCGAGGGTAGCGTTCCTCAACCCCTTCTCTTCACGAGAAGGATTTTGTCCCTCGAAGGAGACGGGAATTCGCAAAGCGAATACCCAACCAAATAACAAAGATAAAATAACAAATAATCCTATAGAGCCAACAAAGTAATTTTTAACCTAAGCTTCTATAGGAATTAGGAAACTCCCCTTTGCAAGGAGTGCGTCGGATCGATGACGCGGGTGCGATGGCGCAACGTCGCTCTCGTGAACTACGGCGGGAGAGCGGATGTGCAAATGCTTGATGCTCTCTAGATGAAGAATTAGAGCTTGGAGAGCAAAAGCTTTTCTTCTTGGGATCAAGAGACACAAAATGGTGTGAAAATGTATTACTTGGTGTGTGTGTGCAAGAGGTTCCCCTCTATTTATAGAGGCCTTAGGAAGGCTTTGGAAGGCTTTGGAAAGCTTCCATAGCCGTTGGGAGCAAAGCCCAAGAGAATCAGGCCGAAATCAGGAACAATGATTGCACTGACAGGCTTATCAGACATCTGATCCTGGCATTAGACGTCTGGAAGATCACTTTAAGACGTCTGGGAAAGACATCAGATGTCTGATTTTAGGCGGGTTTCTTCCTGACTTGGATCAGATCTAAATAGGGTTCTAGTGCAAGTCCATCAGACGATATACAAGACGTCTGGCACTATGTCTGGACGTCTGGAAACCAACTTTTTCGTGGGAATGGATTTCCAAGAGAGTGCAACAGCTAGAAAATCTCTGAGAAGAGATTTTGGGTCAGCCGAGGCAAAACAGTCATCTATCAGACGTTTGGAAAGGCCTAAGGACGTTTGATAAGGCTCTAACAGTCATATCCTTGAGTATTTGTTGAGCCAGCCAACGGTCCACTAATTGGACGTCTGGCAAAGTCATCAGACGTCTTCTAAGACGTCTGGTCTAAGGTCTGGACGTCTGATTCCATCAGACAGAACTAACTAAGTCCAGCCGACATGTTATCGGACGTATGAATCAATAGTCAGACGTCTTAAAATACATTATCTGACATCTGATTTGGGAATTAGACGTCTGGAAATTCTGTTTGAACCCTATATTGGTTTTCTAAGTTTTCTACAGAAAACCTAAGTATCCTAGGGTTGTGCGGGTGTTCTTAGGACTACTGTTAGGGTATTTTGAGGCTCTTTAACATAATGTTCTAAGGAAATAAAGAGCAAGAAAATAATGACAAAAGTACATGAAAGGAATAAAATGAAATTCTATCCTATTCTTCTTGTCCTTCCATCTTCAATATATCGCTCCTCATGAATCTCCTCTATTCTCCATCAAGCTCCTCCAATCCGTCCTGGATGCGAGCTCGAACTTCGTCTAATCACGTCTCTATTTGCAATTTGCCTGAAATCTAAGACTTCAAGTGTAAATGTTAAATGACACGTGTTTTGTTATCATCAAAACAAATGATCGTGGTGCTCTAGCACCAACACCTTGTAGATAGTGGTGCTGATGTAACCTTGCCAATCATTAGTGAAAATGAAAGAATTTTTCTATGCATCAATGTTTATTTACAATACATCCTTAAGTTGCTGGCGTGCCATGTGCGAGGGATTGGCCTGCCGCTAAGTGTTTGCAACTTATAGTAATCAGCATTATTATCTTTACATATTTTGTAAGGTCCTTTCTAGTTGGTATCCAACTTGCCTCCTGACTCTACCGGCTGAGATGCCCCGCTACGACGCAACACCAAGTTCCCTTCAATGAATTTTCTCTTCTTGACCCTCCTGTCATAGGAGGTTGCCGTATTTTCTTTGTACATGGCTGCTACCTTTGACGCTTTCTCCCTAACGTCATCTATCAAGTCTAGTGCTAGGCGGACTTGGTCTTCATTAGTGTGTGTGTTGTCAACGTTTCTGTGCGGATTTAAAGGCATATTACGTTGCAGTAGAACCGACAAAACGTTTAAACAAATAATTTTATTACTCGAACAACTAGAGTATCCGAGGTCGAACACAGGGAGCAAACTCAGTACTTTGTAAAACCCAAGAATACAACTGTTAAATCAAATATAATTGATTCAAAGAGTTTTTAAGAAAGATGTAAAAAAAATAGAATTAGACGTCTGATTTATGTATCAGACGTCTTAAATGTGATCTTTCTTTCTCTTTTTCTTCTTCTGCTTTGCCTTTCGGATCTCTTTGCAATCTTCCCTTGTCCTTCTTCTTCTTCTCCTGCGAAGACTTCTTTCTTTCTTCTTCTTCTATCTTGCTTCTCCTTTCTTCGTTGCCTTCTTCTTCTTCTTTGTCTTGCTTCTCCTTCTTCTGCAGCGGCCAAGTCCTTCTCCTGCAATCAGCCTGCCTGCACAGGGAACAAAACCTAACCCTTCTCCCTCTACCCGCGCGTGTCTCTCTCTCAAGCAATTCACTCTAACCGCTCTACCAGAGCCACAGTATCAATCGGGTCGGATCGTACCCGGGACCAGGCGCACCTGCAGGTGTGTGATGCGCGAGGAGTGCGTAGGTCTAGGTCGGGTCGGATCCGCCAGGTCCGCGTGGTCAGGCCGCGGACGAGGCGGGTGGGGTCAGTGAGGGACCTCACCCCTGTGCTTACTGAGGCGATAAGAATAAAGCGTAAAAACAACTTATATGGTACCTGCCGGTTGCAATCCCACGATGTGGGACTATCTGGTCTCGCCTTCACGCGCGCCTGCAGAAACCTCGTCGTGCGATTGCCCCGCAGCTGCTGGCTCTGCTAGCGCTCCTCGGCTGGATTCGTTCACCTCGCGACACTTGCGTTAGTATGCAGCACCTGTAGTCTGGAAGACCGGGTGCCTGGAGCCTCGCGGGAGCTTCATCAGAGGTCGTCCATGGCGGCAGCAGCTCGAATCCTGTCGTACACAAAACGCGCCTCTCGGCCAAATCAGAATAGATAGAGACCTTCGCCGTGGCACGGCGAAGGCGGTGGGCAGTGCAGCAGGCCGCAGGTCGGCCTAGGCGTGCGTGCCTAGGTCAACCTGTGGCCGGAGATGGTGGGTTGGTCGGGGGGTGGTTGTGGAGGGCTGGAGTGGCAGTGGGAGGGTGGAGTGTGTTCCTGGAGGTGAGGCGGAGCTTTCGAGGTGGTTGGCGAGCCGTGTGGAGGGCTGGAGTGGTGTGGGCGGCTCGCCGGAGTGCGGTCGGAGGTGAAGACGATGGAGGTGGTTAGCGTCTGTCGAAGGTCGATCAAGGGAGATAACAGGGGGAAAAGAGAGAGGAGAGGATGGAGAGCATATCTGGGGTTGTCTGGAGTGAAGGGAGGCAGTGGAGAGGACGGCTCGTGACTGCCGTCGTCGGGGAAGAAAGACCCTGGGGGAGGAAGCGGCGACGAAGATGAGGTCAGGAGCTTGCGCGCAGGGTACAGCGCGCCGCGGGAGGAAGAGGCGGAGAGGACTCTGCTGCTGGTATGGCAGCAGAGTGACGAGAAGGAGGGAAAGCGGTCGCCGGAGCTTGTGGGTCGTTTGGCCGGAGATGGGAGAGAAGAAATTTGGAGGGGATCTCCGTCAAAATCAAGCTTAAGATGAGTGGCCGGGTCCGAGGGGTGTTTTATAGGTGCTGGCCGCTCCTATCAGAGTGTGAAAGACGCGCAATTAGGTCAGCCGGTTCGCCGGAGTTGGAAGGAAGAAAGATACCCACATCTCTCGTGCGTTCGCACGAGAGATTGGGTTCACGCCAGCGAATTTGATTGGCTTTAGAAGGAAGGGAATTCCTCAGAGAATCTCCCTTCCATTTCTGGGAGAGAATCTCTGAGGAATTAGAGAGCCATCTCTCTCGAAACTTCGTCGGAGCTCGGTTCTGCCCTAGCAATGGCGGCAGGACCGGTTTGCAAAGAAGGCGAGGAACCTAGGGGGCTCTCTGCAAGGATATTCAAAAGATAGGGACCTCTTTGTGATTTGGGTGTACTAACTTGCAAAGTAGGTCAAGATGACCTCCCCTTAGGTCCAAATTTTGGTACAAACCTAATTTGGCCCTAAAGAATCCAATGGTGAAGTTGGATTTTAGGTTTGACCTCGTTTGACTGGACATTTTGCGTAAAAACCCAAATTAGGTTAATTGAAGAGCTAAGACCCTAATCTAGGTCAAACTAGGTTCCAAAGGCCAAATTAAGTGTTCTAAACCCCAGAGGATGTTTTTCTATGATTTTTAGAGGGTTTGCTTGATATTTATTCTGACTGAAACCTTGTTAATTTAAGCGGGTCTGTTTTAGGGTTACCAAGTGTCATTTAATTCTTAGATTGCACATAAACCCATTTCTGATTAATTCAACCCACTTTGGACTATTTGACCTATGTTTTGCTTCTGAGAAATCCCGTTCATGTACTGCAATGGTAAAATTGCAGTTTTAACCTTTATTTCATGTTTTCTTCTCAGAGCACTTGTTCCTTCAGTTAAGCCTTCTTCTAGGTTATGTAGGAGCTTTTATCTTCTTTATTAGGTCAAAATGAGCTAGTTATGGCTCATGATGAGGCTCTCATCATACCCCCATGCCTAGCTTTTGCTAGTCCCTTAGCAAAATTTCAAAGTTTTAACTTCCATTCTAGACCCAAAGTGTCCTTAGTTATGATAAGTGCTTCTTTTGTGATTAGGTAGGAATGCCGACAATAGGCCTAGAGGTACTCAAGTACCAACCAAAATCTGGACCTGTTCTGCTTTAGCCTCAATCCTTCGCAAAGGTTTCTACGGCCCACAAAAACTATCCTAGGGTTTGTTGGACTCTGCGGTTAAAGCACCCGTGCTTGAGACATTTTTAGCCTACGCTCAGTTTGCAGTGCGTTTTTTTTTTTTGTAAGAGAGAGATAGAGGATTTATTTGTTTGGAGAGCTTTTCTCTCTCTTTTCTTTTTATTTCTAGCTTCGGATTAGCTTCTCAACACGGTCTGTATCGGATTCCTCGTCCCCATCATCAATCCTTAAGGGTCCCTGGCTTTCGAGATAATCCCGCCCATGGCGTTCCGTGGCCGAATTCAGACCCTGGCGATCGACATTTCGTGATAATGCCACCCATGGTATCTGAACCAGCAGAGTGCTTACATGCCCCCAGTAGGATATTTAAATATCCTAAGAGACAAGCACCGAGGAGACGATATGTTGTTACGCATCTTCGAGGGGAATTTCCCGCCTCTCCGCGCTGGGAACTTGTCCAAATCAACTTGTGTTGATTGGCCGCTCCTAATCTAGGTGACTTTTTCAGAATATTAAACGCTCTTGCGTGTTTTGAATATTTATGCGCACTGAACCAGACTGTGTGTGAATTTGGGTGCTTAGGTTACCGAATCCCGCAAACCGGAGGTCAGTTAACGAGGCCGAATACTTCCTAAGCCTTAGACCTAATACTTAAGCTTCGCATTTTCCTCAACCTCTTGAGGATTGTCCAGATTTTAACGGATACGTGAATTTTTAAGCTAAAAATCTAGCCCAAGAGGCCTAAGACCAGCGTTCCCGCTAATCTCTTGTTATATCTCCGTAGCATTTTTCTTTTCTTTTTCTTGACTCGGTCTAGAACTTCAGTTAACCCCTTAATCTTTTACTAATGACTTTTTCTTTTTCTTTTCCTTTTGTGCTCCTTTCTTTATTTTTGCTCTTTTTGTCATTTTTCTTTCTTTTCCTCCTCTCATTTGTATGACCCTGAATTGTTCCTCCCCTCTATCAAGTCCTTTTTTTTTTTTTTTTTAAATGAAACCCTTTCTTGATATGAATTTTCTGACATTTTGCACTTTCATACCCCCCCATGCCTAAGATTTGCAATGTCCCCATTGTAAATTAGGTGGGTTCGAATTCAGCTTAGTTCATGTATTAGGACAGGTGTGTGGTGAGTGAATGGGTCGAAGCGACTTGTTGCGAACGATTTCTAATCTTGAGTAGGTATACCTGAGGTGAAGTCGGCTGTTCTAATGGATGAACCCTAAAGTGCAATATGAGTTCCGCATAGCGATGTCAAAAACGGTTTCAGGTTTTTCAAAGAATGACGGGTTGCCTCCCGTTAAGCGCTGAGTTTTACGCCATCGGCTGGGCGTAATGAGCTCAAGAGGAAAGGAGGGTAAAGGATGACTCAGTCAAATCTATATCGGTCATGTCAATGAACGGCTTGAGTCTCTGCCCATTCACGACAAATGGTTCAGAATCGTGGCTGAGTGGGCTGATTTCAATAGCTCCATTTCCGAAGATTTGGCGGACTAGGTAGGGTCCGACCCATTTGGATCTTAGCTTTCCTGGGAATAGTTTAAGTCGAGCATCAAAGAGTAAAACTTTTTGACCAGGATGAAAGACCTTTCTAGAAATGTGTTTGTCGTGAAAAGCTTTAACCCGTTCTTTGTAAATTCGCGAGTTCTCATATGCGTCGTGGCGTAATTCATCGATCTCGCTCATTTGAAATCTTCTGTGGGTTCCAGCCTTAGAAAGGTCGAGATTACAGGTCCGTACTGCCCAATAGGCTTTATGCTCCAATTCGACGGGGAGGTGACATGCCTTCCCGTACACTAGTCTGAAGGGAGACATTCCTAATTGGGTCTTGTGGGCGGTCCTATAGGCCCACAATGCTTCCGGAAGCCGAGAAGACCAATCTTTTCTATCAGGTCGAACAGTAACCTGAAGGATCTTCTTGATCTCTCGGTTAGATAGCTCAGCTAGACCATTAGTTTGGGGGTGGTAAGGAGTAGAGATTCGGTGTGACACCCCGTATTTAATCATCAGTGACCTGAACTGAGCGTTTGTAAAATGGGTCCCTCCGTCGGAAATTATAGCACGCGGAATCCCGAACCTTGAGAAAATGTTTTGATGAAGGAATTTTATAACGACTTTATGATTGTTGGTTCGGGTCGGAATGGCTTCTATCCACTTGGAAACATAATCAACTGCGAGTAAAATGTATTCGAAGCCATCCGAGGTAGGAAAGGGTCCCATGAAATCAATCCCCCAAATATCAAAAATTTCGCATACCAAGATCGGCTGTAGAGGCATCATGTCTCTATGGCTCATGTTGCCTAGAGTCTGGCAACGGGAACATGCCTTACAGTGATTGTATGCATCTTTGAAAATTGTGGGCCAGTAGAAACCACACTGGAGGACTTTCGATGCGGTTTTATGTCCCGAAAAATGTCCACCGCATGCCTGGTCATGGCAAAATGAGAGTATGTCTTTGATTTCCACTTCCGTGACGCATCGTCGGATTATCTGATCAGCACCAATGCGGAAGAGATACGGGTCTTCCCATAGGTAATACTTGGCATCGGAACGCAATTTGTCCTTTTTGGCCTTCGACCAATCGGGCGGAATCTGATGTGATGCCAGGTAATTAACAATATTGGCGAACCATGGAAGACTTGTACTGATAGTCAGGAGGTGCTCATCAGGAAAATGTTCTGTAATAGGTCCGGACGGATCAATAATTTCAGGAGGAAGGCGGGATAAATGATCAGCTACCACATTGTGCTTTCCCGCCTTGTCGCGAATCTCGATGTCAAATTCTTGCAACAGCAAGATCCAGCGGATTAATCGAGGTTTCGCGTCCTTCTTGGCCAGGAGATGCCTCACAGCTGTGTGATCCGAGTATATGATAACACGGGAACCCAGAAGGTATGATCTGAATTTTTCCAGGGCAAATACTACGGCCAGCAGCTCTTTCTCAGTAACCGTATAGTTACGCTGAGCCTCATCCAGTGTTTTGTGGCGTAGTAAATGACCACAGGTTTCCCGTCAATTTTCTGTCCCAAAATCGCTCCTACAGCGAAGTCAGATGCATCGCACATGATCTCAAAGGGTTGAGACCAATCAGGGGACTGTAGGATTGGGGCTTGGGTGACTCGGTCACGTAAGATCTCAAATGCTTGAGTGCATTCCTTGGAAATTCCGAAAGGCACATCCTTGGAAAGCAGATTGGTCAGGGGGCGCGCGATTTTGGAGAAATCAGGGATGAATCGACGGTAGAAACCGACGTGCCCCAAAAAAGATCGGATGTCCTTAATCGAGCTAGGCATAGGGAGCTTGGAAATCAGGTTAACCTTAGCTCGATCCACTTGGATGCCTTTCTCTGAGATTAAATGTCCCAGGACAATTCCCTCAGGCACCATGAAATGGCTCTTTTCCCAGGAAAGAACCAAATTCACCTCGATGCACCGCCTGAGTATATGGACCAAGTGTTGGAGGCAATCGTCAAATGATTGTCCAAAAACTGAAAAGTCATCCATGAAGACTTCCAGATGGTCACCTACCATATCTGAGAATATGGCAAGCATGCACCGCTGAAAAGTTGCAGGTGCATTGCAGAGACCGAACGGCATCCTTCGAAACGCGTACGTCCCGAAGGGGCAGGTGAATGTGGTCTTTTCTTGGTCCTCTGGATGGATTGCCACCTGATTGTAACCGGAGTACCCGTCAAGAAAGCAGAAGAATCTATTTCCCGCTAGTTTCTCGAGGATCTGATCAATAAACGGTAGCGGGAAATGATCCTTCTTCGTGGAGGAATTTAGTCTTCTGTAATCAATGCAGACTCTCCACGAATTAGCTATTTGGGTAGGAATGACTTCCCCGGTTTCAGTCGTGATGATGGTAAGTCCTGCCTTCTTAGGTACCACTTGTGTTGGACTCACCCAACGACTGTCGGAGATCGGGTAGATGATCCCTGCATCTAACCACTTAATGATCTCCTTTTTCACAACCTCCTGTAGGTTAGGGTTTAGTCGCCTTTGCATTTCTCTTGAAGGTCGTGAGCCTTCTTCTGTATAGATTCGATGCGTGCAGTATGAAGGGCTTATACCAGTCAAATCATCTAGAGTCCATCCAATGGCTCTACGATGTTGCTGGAGAACAGAAATCAAACGGAGTTCCTGGTCAGGTGTGAGTCGAGAATTGATAATCACAGGAAACGTTTGATTTGAATCCAAAAAGACATATTTTAGATGTTCAGGAAGGGGCTTGAGTTCCATGACAGGATTGTCAGCAGCAGCGGGTGGTTCAGGGTTTGTATCGGGAGCAATGGTAGGAGTCATAGGTGTGTCTAGATTGTGTTCGCACTCCTCTGTTAGCGATTTTTGATTTTCTAGTGGTTGATCAGGAATAATCAGGTTGTCCTCTATGTGCAGTTCATCAACCACGGCTTTGACATCACAAATTTCCTCTATAACCCCGCAATTAATCCCTTGTTGGGCTTTGAAAATGTCGATCTTCAGATTTTGATTCCCAAATTTTAATTCTATCTGGCCCTCTTCGCAGTTTATATTGGCCCTAGCAGTGGCCAGAAAGGGTCTCCCTAATATGATTGGTGTGTCCCTTGGGTTCTTAGGTGCATCCATGTCCAGTACTATGAAGTCCACTGGGAAATAAAAATCTCGTACCCTAACAATGACATCCTCGAGTATTCCTTTGGGTGACTTGATGGATCGATCAGCTAACTGCAATGTCACCTCAGTGGGTTTAAGTTCAGATTCTTCAAGGTGGTCAAGGAGGGATGTAGGTATTAAATTTATGGAGGCACCTAGGTCTAGTAGGGCTCTATCAAGTTGGGTTTCACCAATTTTACAAGAAATCAAGGGGGTTCCTGGGTCTTTAGCCTTGGGTGGGAGTTTGCTCAGGATGACAGAGCTGGCTTGCTCCGACAGTATGATCGGATTCCCATCCTTGGTTCGCGGCTTACGTTTAGGTGTACATATGTCTTTCAAGAATCTTGCATAAGCCGGTATGTGGCGGATTGCATCCATCAACGGGATGTTTATCTGGACCTGTTCAAAGAGCTTGACCAGATCCTCCTCAGGAGCCACAGGTTTGGTTGTCCTTTTTCCTTTGGTCAAGGCCTCAGGAAATGGGATCCTAGCTGGTTCCTCTAGTATAGGTCCAGGTTCTTGATCTGGGACAGTAGTATCTTGGATGACTACCCTAGGGTCTTGGTGATTATCAGGCTTGGAGTGGTTCAGATAATGTGGGTCTTGTGTTGTTTTACCACTACGTGTTGTTACAGAGTTTAATCCAGCCTGACTTTGGTTTGGGTTAGGTAGGAGAGGTGGCTGCTGCTGAAATTCTGCATAAGATGTAGAAGCCTCCATCCTGTCTGGTGAGGGAGTAGCAGGGGCCTGATAAATCAAATGTGCGTGGCCTGGATTTGGATTCATAATGCGCCTCTGGGTCGGCAAATTATTTGGGTTGGGCAGAGGTTGCGAAGGAAGGGTGCCAGGTTGGCGAGAATTTGCCATCTGGGCCAGTTGGTTGCGAACCTCTGTGATCTCGTCCTTGTGCTGTTTTTGCATTGCCGCATTCGTCTTTTGAATGTCAGCCAGCGTTTGAAGGATAAGAGTCAGTTGATCCTGATTTTGCCCAGATTGGTAGGTGGGATTGGGCCGAGGCTGAGGCGGCTGATATGGACGAGGAGCTTGTGGGCGGGGTTGATATGGTGGTTTTTGAGAGTTTCCCGCCCACTGAAAGTTAGGATGATTTCGCCATCCAGGGTTGTAGGTATTGGAGTATGGGTCGTTCTGGATGGCGTTGAGGTCCTCGCAGTTCTGAGAAACCTCAGGAAAGTCAGAATACGAGGGTTCAGAGTTCCCCCAACTCGAGTAGACGGGATCGGAGGTTACTCCGGTCTGGGAGGTAGACGGGGGTGGATAGGGGCCCATCCCCTTGGCAGGTTGGTGATAGATGTTTTGCACTGTTTCCCTTGCCAGAGGAGGTCGTGCAAAAGAGTTTTGTGCAGAGGTGGCTTGCTGCAAATGTCGAGTTAGCTCGTCCACCTTCTTTTCTATGATAGAGACCTTGTCCAACCGACTGGCCATCAATTCCAGGTCAACAGAAGTGGACAGGTCCTGCGTCTCATGTGTCCCTCTTAGATTCGTCGATGCGCGGGCATTCGTCCTGTCGAATAAGCCCAAGGAGTCATTGTTTATGGAGTTCTCGCACATGTTTTCAAGAATCTCCCACACCGTGTCCTCATGTTGGCCCATGATGTTTCCTCCACATGTTGCATTGACGATTAGACGAATATCCTCACGGAGTCCCTGGTAAAAAGACTGGACTTGTTCCCACTTAGGAACTCCGTGATGGGGACACTTTCGCATGAGATCTAGGAATCGATCCCAAGCTTCGTGAAGAGGTTCTCCCTGTTGTTGAGTGAAATGAGTGATCTGGTGGTGCAAGGCATTCGTCCGGCCAACAGGGAAGAATTTTTTCAAAAATTCGGACTGTAATTCCTCCCAAGTGTTGATCGGGCGGGTCTGAGTCTGATACCAGTGCGCGGCCTTGTCCAAGAGGGAGAACGAAAACATTTTCATGAGTAGGATATCCCGGTTTTGTACATCTGACCCGAAAGTCTGGGCCAGATGCTTGAGTTGTTTAATGTGTTGGAATGGATCCTCAGAGTTAAGCCCATGGAACTTTGGTATGGCATGAATCATATTGGGCTTTAGATCAGAATCGGGTCCTCCAATTGGGATTCGTACTCGGGGTTCAATTGCCACCGCAGCGGGATTATAGTGATCTCGCATCATAGGTCGCTGTGGTGGGTTTACAAAGTTCTGAAAGAGATCGTTCAAGCGTTGAAGTTGGTGTTCAAGGTTATTCTCCTCTTCAATGGGTTGTGCCATGATGGGAGAAGAAGGAGAATCAGGGTCTGAATCAGATGAAAGATTTATGTGGTGGGGTTGCTGCACAAACAAGGGCGTCGAGGCTTGGCCTCGGCGAGAATGAATTTCTAGAGGAGGTCTTAAAGGTGGTCTTAAGGACCTCCTACCAAACATGCACCGGAAGATGTGATGAAATTAGAAGGTGCTGGACCCAATCAAGACACCCAAGAATTGTTGGGTGACTATAGAGGTTCGGGGCAGATGGACCCCTGGATCAGAAGATCGTCCACCTGAGAAATACCTGGGCAGCCAGAGAGGGAGAGTCCCGCAAAGACCCCTACACGATAGAGCGTCCCCACGGGTTACAGGGTTTCCCCCACCCGACCTCTCTTGTCACTGCGGTTCCAGGTAGACCAGAATGGGGATCTTGACCTCTTAAGTCTACCTTTTTTTTTTATTTTAAGATCAAGGTGCTTAATGTTCCACTTGAACTTTTAAGTATTTTGAGTGCAAAAAGTGACCTAATATTAAGGTTGGTTGACTCGAGGGATCAACTTCACCTCTTGTTCCTTTGAGAGCTTTTAGGTCCTTCCTTTTATGATTCAAATGGATTATCAGCCTGATTTGCTTAGGGTTCCTCTTGTATAAATATTTTCAAACACGGTTTAGGCACACTTCTTTTTGGAAAGTTTGTTTCTTTGTTTTAGAGAAGATGTGTCTCTAAAAACCCTAGCTTTGCAATCCTAACTTGGCTCTAATGGGTCCAATTTAGTTGCCTTAGAATTTAGCACCTAGGGCTCAATCAAGAAAGTTTTAGCCCTAGTTGCCTTAGTTGGATGACAGACAAAAATATGTTGAAATGAAAATCAGGCAACTTGATGAGTTACTAAATATAAGACAGGTAGCCCTAAGTTGACTTCTCCCCTTTTTTTTTCTTTTTTTTTTTTTTAGATTGTGAGAGGGTTAAGGGAGAGGGCTTATGGAGATTACCTGCTCCAGTCAGTTATGCAGTTGCTATTCTTTCCTTTTTGTTTTGCTTTCCCTGATTGAACACAACAAAAGAGAAGTTAAGTCAGATATTAAATAGAAAAGTTGTACTCAAAAGCTTTACAAGTGCCCGCTGCTCCCCGGCAACGGCGCCAAAATGTTGTCAACGTTTCTGTGCGGATTTAAAGGCGTATTACGTTGCAGTAGAACCGACAAAATGTTTAAACAAATAATTTTATTACTCGAACAACTAGAGTATCCGAGGTCGAACACAGGGAGCAAACTCAGTACTTTGTAAAACCCAAGAATACAACTGTTAAATGCAAATATAATTGATTCAAAGAGTTTTTAAGAAAGATGTAAAAAAAATAGAATTAGACGTCTGATTTATGTATCAGACGTCTTAAATGTGATCTTTCTTTCTCTTTTTCTTCTTCTGCTTTGCCTTTCGGATCTCTTTGCAATCTTCCCTTGTCCTTCTTCTTCTTCTCCTGCGAAGACTTCTTTCTTTCTTCTTCTTCTGTCTTGCTTCTCCTTTCTTCGTTGCCTTCTTCTTCTTCTTTGTCTTGCTTCTCCTTCTTCTGCAGCGGCCAAGTCCTTCTCCTGCAATCAGCCTGCCTGCACAGGGAACAAAACCTAACCCTTCTCCCTCTACCCGCGCGTGTCTCTCTCTCAAGCAATTCACTCTAACCGCTCTACCAGAGCCACAGTATCAATCGGGTCGGATCGTACCCGGGACCAGGCGCACCTGCAGGTGTGTGATGCGCGAGGAGTGCGTAGGTCTAGGTCGGGTCGGATCCGCCAGGTCCGCGTGGTCAGGCCGCGGACGAGGCGGGTGGGGTCAGTGAGGGACCTCACCCCTGTGCTTACTGAGGCGATAAGAATAAAGCGTAAAAACAACTTATACGGTACCTGCCGGTTGCAATCCCACGATGTGGGACTATCTGGTCTCGCCTTCACGCGCGCCTGCAGAAACCTCGTCGTGCGATTGCCCCGCAGCTGCTGGCTCTGCTAGCGCTTCTCGGTTGGATTCGTTCACCTCGCGACACTTGCGTTAGTATGCAGCACCTGTAGTCTGGAAGACCGGGTGCCTGGAGCCTCGCGGGAGCTTCATCAGAGGTCGTCCATGGCGGCAGCAGCTCGAATCCTGTCGTACACAAAACGCGCCTCTCGGCCAAATCAGAATAGATAGAGACCTTCGCCGTGGCACGGCGAAGGCGGTGGGCAGTGCAGCAGGCCGCAGGTCGGCCTAGGCGTGCGTGCCTAGGTCAACCTGTGGCCGGAGATGGTGGGTTGGTCGGGGGGTGGTTGTGGAGGGCTGGAGTGGCAGTGGGAGGGTGGAGTGTGTTCCTGGAGGTGAGGCGGAGCTTTTGAGGTGGTTGGCGAGCCGTGTGGAGGGCTGGAGTGGTGTGGGCGGCTCGCCGGAGTGCGGTCGGAGGTGAAGACGATGGAGGTGGTTAGCGTCTGTCGAAGGTCGATCAAGGGAGATAACAGGGGGAAAAGAGAGAGGAGAGGATGGAGAGCGTATCTGGGGTTGTCTGGAGTGAAGGGAGGCAGTGGAGAGGATGGCTCGTGACTGCCGTCGTCGGGGAAGAAAGACCCTGGGGGAGGAAGCGGCGACGAAGATGAGGTCAGGAGCTTGCGCGCAGGGTACAGCGCGCCGCGGGAGGAAGAGGCGGAGAGGACTCTGCTGCTGGTATGGCAGCAGAGTGACGAGAAGGAGGGAAAGCGGTCGCCGGAGCTTGTGGGTCGTTTGGCCGGAGATGGGAGAGAAGAAATTTGGAGGGGATCTCCGTCAAAATCAAGCTTAAGATGAGTGGCCGGGTCCGAGGGGTGTTTTATAGGTGCTGGCCGCTCCTATCAGAGTGTGAAAGACGCGCAATTAGGTCAGCCGGTTCGCCGGAGTTGGAAGGAAGAAAGATACCCACATCTCTCGTGCGTTCGCACGAGAGATTGGGTTCACGCCAGCGAATTTGATTGGCTTTAGAAGGAAGGGAATTCCTCAGAGAATCTCCCTTCCATTTCTGGGAGAGAATCTCTGAGGAATTAGAGAGCCATCTCTCTCGAAACTTCGTCGGAGCTCGGTTCTGCCCTAGCAATGGCGGCAGGACCGGTTTGCAAAGAAGGCGAGGAACCTAGGGGGCTCTCTGCAAGGATATTCAAAAGATAGGGACCTCTTTGTGATTTGGGTGTACTAACTTGCAAAGTAGGTCAAGATGACCTCCCCTTAGGTCCAAATTTTGGTACAAACCTAATTTGGCCCTAAAGAATCCAATGGTGAAGTTGGATTTTAGGTTTGACCTCGTTTGACTGGACATTTTGCGTAAAAACCTAAATTAGGTTAATTGAAGAGCTAAGACCCTAATCTAGGTCAAACTAGGTTCCAAAGGCCAAATTAAGTGTTCTAAACCCCAGAGGATATTTTTCTATGATTTTTAGAGGGTTTGCTTGATTTTTATTCTGACTGAAACCTTGTTAATTTAAGCGGGTCTGTTTTAGGGTTACCAAGTGTCATTTAATTCTTAGATTGCACATAAACCCATTTCTGATTAATTCAACCCACTTTGGACTATTTGACCTATGTTTTGCTTCTGAGAAATCCCGTTCATGTACTGCAATGGTAAAATTGCAGTTTTAACCTTTATTTCATGTTTTCTTCTCAGAGCACTTGTTCTTTCAGTTAAGCCTTCTTCTAGGTTATGTAGGAGCTTTTATCTTCTTTATTAGGTCAAAATGAGCTAGTTATGGCTCATGATGAGGCTCTCATCAGTGTGGATCATACAACTAGGAATGGTATGTGGGGAGGACTGTCTCAACTAGCTACCGGGCCTCCATACTGTATACCAGACTAAAGGGTGTGTGGTTGGTTGAAGTCTGCTGACTTGTGCGATATCCCCATAAGATGTTCGGTAGTTCATGCACCCACTTTCCTTTTTCCGAATCTAAATGTCTTTTAAGTGCGGAGATGATCGTACTATTGGATACCTCCGCCAATCCATTTTCTTGGGGGTGGGCAACGGATGTAAAACACAGGTGGATGCCCCAGCTTGTACAAAATCTTCAAATTTTTTGGAAGCAAATTGTGTATCATTATTGGTAACATTGGCTTTTGGACATCCACAACAAGTGAATGTTTTTCCGTACAAATGTTACAACCCTATCAGCTATCAGGCTAGCCATGGCCTCTGCCTCAATCCACTTTGAAAAATAATCTACCACCACCAAGATGAAACATTTTTGAGCTGGCACTGGCAGGAAAGGATCGACAAAGGCCATTCCGTACTTGGAAAAGGGGATTGGGGACATTATCGACACCATTTTCCTAGGTGGGAGATGATGGACTAGGGCAAATATTTAGCATTTATCACATTTGCACTTGAATTCTTGGCATTGTCGCTTCATCTGGGGCCAAAAATAACCTGTTAGAAACAAGCGGGCTATCAAGGCTTTGTATCCTTCGTGATCGCCATAAATGCCACTTTATGCCTCTTGGATTGCTTAAGATGCTTCTGCTGAGGTGAGGCAATGTAATAAAGGGGTTGAATATCCCCTTTTGTATACTTGCTCGCCTATTAATGTGTAATGTGAGGCCTTCAGCTGGAAGGCATTTGGGTGAGGCTCTTCGGGAGGTAACTCGACTGTTTTTAGAATGTTATTATTAAAGTCATCCAATAGATAGCTAAATTGATCACCGACGCTTATGGAGGAAGCACTGAAGGTTTACTTAATGCCTGCAAGAGTATATCATCCTCCTGTCCTACCGGAATGGCGTATGCTAGGTGGGCCAGGGCGTCCGCTAGCGGGTTGTCGGACAGGGGTATCCACTTGATCATGGCAGTCGTGAAATTTAACTTCTTTTTTACTTGCTCTATGTAGAGGGTCATATTAGGGTCCCTGGCCTGGTACTCACCATTGATTTGGTTGGCTACGAATTGTGAGTCCATGTGGACTTCTAAGCACGAGGTTCCCATGGATTCGCCACTCTGAGGCCAGCTAACAAGGCCTCGTACTCTGCAACATTGTTGGAGGTGGGAAGGGCTAACTTGATGGCATACTTATGAGTAGTGATATCAGGAGTAGTCAAGGCTATTCTGACGTCGACCTTTGCCATTATGGAGGATTCATCAACGTACAACTTTCATGGCAAAGTGGTGGGAGGGCCCAGATTCTTGAACTCTGTCACAAAATCTGCTAAGACTTGGCCTTTAATGGACTTCCATGGTTGATATTTTATATCGAACTCCGCCAGCTCCATGGCTCATTTCATTTGTTGGGTTGACCCAGTTAGCCTGTAAAGCATCTGGCGCAAGTGGTAATCCGTGAGTACAACTATTGTGTGGGCCTGGAAGTATGGGCAGCGTTTTTTGGTGAAAGCTACCAAGGTGAGGCTAAGCTTCTCTATCACGATGTATTTTGCTTCCACCCCTTGGCACAAAATAAATCAGCTACTGTATTCCATTGCATTCACATAATAATACGACGCTAATGGTAGTCATTGAGGCCGTCAAATAAAGGAACAGGGTTTCCCCACCCTTGGGAGCTGTGAGGATGGGAGGCTTTTGAAGGGAATTCTTGACCTCTTGAGGGCTGATGGCACTGAGGGATCAAATGTGCTACCATGTATCCTCTCCCCTTCTTGTCACATTCGAAAAAGGGGATACACTTGTCTAAAGATCGAGACAAGAAGCGGCCTAGAGCCGTCATCTTGCCGACTAATGACTAGATTCCCTTCAAATTAGCCAGGGGCTTTAGAGCCATAATTGCTTGAATTTTGTTGGGATTGGCTTCTATCCCTTGGTTAGAGATCATGAAGCCTAGGGACCTTCCCAAGGATATGCCAAATGCACACTTCTTAGGATTTTAGGTGGAGGGGGGTGTCCCTTAAGACTTGGAACACTTGGGCTAAATTTCCCAAGTGTTGGGAGAAATTAACCCTTTGATAAGCATATCATTAATATACACTTCAAATGACTTTCCAATTAAATGAGCAAACACCAAATTTACAAGGTGTTGATAAGTAACTCCAGCATTTTTCTAGTCAAAGGACATGACTCTATACTGAAATAGATCCCTACTCGTTACAAACGATGTACGAGGTTGATCAGCCAGAGCTACGCTTATCTGGTGATAACCACCAGAAGCATCAAGGAAAGACATGTGATATTGCCTGCTACAAGAATCCACGAGGGCATCAATCTTCAGCAGGGGAAACTCATTCTTTGGGCAAGTTTCGTTTACATTTGTGAAGTCAATGCACATCCTTCATTTTCCATTTGACTTTTTTACCATTACAATATTAGATAGCCATTTCGGGTAAACTGACTGCTCAATGAAGCCCGCCTCCAATAGCTTGTCTACTTCTGCAGTGGCCACCTATCTTTGCTCAGCCGACTTATGCCATTGGGCTTGCTTGATTGCTCGAGAGCCCGGCTGTATGTTGAGTCCATGCTCAATCAATGATGGATCCACTCCCAGCAGGTCATTGGCTGACCATGCAAAAATGTCCACATTGGCTCTCAATAAGAGAAGTAGCTCGTGGATTTCAGATGTAGGCAACTCAACTCCTATCTGGACCAATTTATTAGTTGCATCAGGGTATAACTGAATAGACATGGTTGAGGAACCAGGCTTCATTTACTATGTAGGCGGCTGAGTAGGGGGTTCGTCCTCCTGCAGGGCGTGGATTGAACTTCTCTTCTTCCCCCATTTATGAGGTTTGGGGGGCCTTCTCTCCATCGAGTGCTCAAGCTCAATGCGTAGCAATTCCTGATCGGTAGACTGGTCCCCATGGACAATCTCGATTCCATGTGGGGAGTGGAAGAGTATGAATTGGAAATACTAGGAGGGGATTGCCTGGAAAGCGTGAGTCATGGGGTGACCAATGTTGCCATCAAAAGTTGCCATATGCCCCACTACTATAAAGGTGGTTGTCCTGTTGAGGTGTTTATCTCCATCACATATCGACATCGGCAGGATGATTTCTCCTCTTGGCATTACTTTGTGGTTCCCAAACCCTACTACCGACAGGGTTGGTGAGGAAAGATGTTCCTCACTGAGACCCAACTGTGTGAGGGTCTTAAGGAATAGGACATCCACGATGCTACCCTCGTCTACAATGAGATGGGGTTGTTGCCGCCTAGTTAGGAGAAGTGTTATTAACAATGGATCCATATGATCTGTTGAATTTAGTAAGGAGGAGAAGGGCCTTGAGACTACTTGCCTGACGGAACTCCTCTCTCCCCATTGCAAAGTGGGTTACACCTCTCGGATGGCCCCTATAGGTGTAGGGGAGGCCCCTTGATAACTCTGCATTCAATGATGATAATTTCGTCAACCAGGGTTTATCTTGAGGATATATGTGCACTAATAACACACCATAATGGGCATGGTAGCATTACATGCATCGCGAATTAAGATTGCTTATAAATCAATGTTTAATGGCCATATGTACAAGTGCATGTTGAAACAGGCCTCAGATGAGCAATCAGACCGCATGGATGGATTCAAATCGATGAATGGAGTCCAACAGACTTGAAATCACTTAAATCCGACATCCAGAGCTCCCTTGACCAGCCCAAGAAGTTCTGGTCGTTGATCATCAGATCAACGGCCCACAAGCGGCAATGTAGCACCATTCGCCGCGCCCGCACCCATGCTATAGCCACGCTCGTCTCACAAGATGCATCTCGGTCATCCAATCATCCATTAGACAGCTGAGCGTTCATGAAAAACAACAACAAAGCGCGAGAGTAGCGTAATGGTTAGCGCCTCAAATCCATGCGTGCAGACGCGCGTTCGAGCTGGGGTAAGGGTTAAATTGGCAGCAGAGATGCGCATGAAGGAAATTCAATCGTAGATGATGGCCCGGACGGTGCGGATGGCAGTTACGTGACGCTCTAGATGCGCACCATCGCCCACGCGTGCTCAAGGTGAGATTCAAGGTAGCGCTCAAGGCTCGATTGCAGCTGTCTGATCTTCCATCGGATGACCCATACTACGCGCCCAGGCGAAGATGCGCGCGATCCACAGTGCACGCCCACGCAAACTCTCAACCGTCCGATCATCCATCGAATGAACTACATGGAATGCACACGGATCACGTGGGGGAAGGAAGCATGCCCGCACTTGGACTGGTGAGCGAGGGGCTTCACCGACGTTTCTGGAATGGGTTTGGCGATGTCCCAGATGTCACTAAAACCCTTAGTTTGGAAACCCCTTCTTCTCTATATAAACCTCCTCAACCACCACATTCAAGGGCATTGAATTCACACACACTCTCCATGCAACACTAGCCTTCTCCTAGCTCCACCAAACACTCCATACCAGCCCCGGAGTTATCAAGCCACTGACGGAGCCTCTCTCCACCACCGTGGATGCCTTGCCTCCTCCTCGCACTCTCCTCACTTAAGTTTTATGTTGCACTTGTTTAAGCTTTCATCTATTGTTGTAGTTGTAAACAAACTCTAATCGCATGCTATATGTTGATGATGTTTCATATATCATAGCTCACATCCTCTTAGAATTATTGTCAAGTTTTAAACACGATCTCTAACCCTACTCTCTCTCTCTCTCTCTCTTGTTTTCTCACAAGCAAGCAAACCAAACATTCCTATGACAACTAAAGCAACAAACTAATCTGATTTCACGCTTCCTCATGTTTGACACTTGGACTCACCAAATTACACATCTTAAATTAAAACTGACGTCTCAAACGCATACTACAATGGCATAATTAAACAAATGCGTTCCGCGCGCGTCAGTTTTTGGCGTCGTTGCTGAGGAGGCAATGGATTTCTTTTGTCGCTTTTATCCCGCATTTGTATTCACATCTTCTAACTCATTTTGCTCTCTCTACTTGATTGGTTGTAGGAACTTGACGCTTGGGTGACGGAGGAGCGCGATCCAAGACAGTGGATCAAGAGTGAAGTGCTGTGAAGACGGTTGTGAGTATTACTCCACCCATTGATTGTTTTATTGCCTAAATATATATATATATATATATAAACCTAAAATTGGTGTGGTGAATGGCTACTTGACCCACATTCCAAACTCATCACCCAACCAAAAGAAAAAGATACACTCTAACATTCTTGAAGAGATAATCTTTTTGGAGTGTTCTTCTTTCTTTTGAGTGGTGTTTGTGAAGCCACCATGACTTGACTTGGGTTGCACCACTCACCATAATTAAAATCAACTCACCTGGTAGAATTGCATGAACACTAGGGTGAATACACTAGAGTTGTTTTTCTAGGGCCACATCATTCTAAAGGGAATTGACTTTCGCCCGTTGTGTGCAAAACCTTATGTGCCCACTTGAACCTTGTTTGAAAACATTAAGGAACTTCAACCCTAAAAAGCATTAAAGCAAGGACAAATCCTTAAAAGACACCACATCCTAAAATCCTTGCTTGAAAACCATGTTTTGTTAAGTGCACACACACGCTCAAATCAGTTAACTAAGAGGCACAACCCCAAACAATGCCTTATCACATATCCTGGGCACAAGCACTAACCTAGCCCTCATTAAAATGGAGTAGACATGCCCTAGGCAGGACTAGTCTAAGTCTTGAAGGTGTGATTAGGTTTGCTAGGCACTTGGCTTTCATTCCCTTTGTAGAATCTGGTGTCTAGGCTGCGAGGAAGTGTCCAACGACCGTGGTTGTAAGGTCTGTGGAACCGGCAGCGAAAGTGGTTAATTTTCTCAACACAGTTAATTAAGTTAATTATGCTTAATTATGTGCAAGAGAAAGTAATTTAGGTCAACTTGAATTTATGTTAATTGAGTAGTATAGGGTCAAGCTAACCTAACATTTTAGATTTTAATTTTTTAACTGGTTGAGTCCAGGTTGTTCACTGGGAGGCATAACTTAACTTAATTTCACCATTAAATCCCAAGCTTTTTACTTAATTAATGAGAATTATAATTAAATTTACTTTAAGAATATGAATCTTGCATAAGGATTTCCAATTGAAAGATATGCAAAATTCCATAAGAAAAACATATTTACACATATGATTTGTTATTACTAGCAAGTAAACATGTTTATTTCACTATTTTCTTCTTATTTACAAGAGATTAAGGCTAGAAAAGAAGAAATTCAAATGACCATGTGCCTTATTACATCATTTATGCTCAAAAGAAATTGTATTAGAGTAAAATACAAAAATTAGACGTCTTAAAAAATTGGGTTTTAAACTCAGTCGTCTAAAATTTAACTTTTCATCCTCAGCCTTCATTCTTTCTTCTCTTCTCATTCTACCTTCTCTCTCTCTCTCTCTCTCTCTCTCTCTCTCTCTCTCTCTCTCTCTCTCTCTTTTCTCTCTTTACCTTTCTGTCTCGAGCAAGCTCTTCTTTAAACATCTCTTCTTCTCTTTCTTTCCTCTTATCATTTTCTGTCTGTTTACCTTTCCTTTGTTTTTTTATTCAGCCTCACAAGCTCTTCTCCTTTTCCTTCACCCTTCAACTGTACACTTGAATCGCAACTGAACTGAATCGAACCTATGAACTGAACCAAAAATTTGATTTTATGGTTGGCAGCTTGGACTGGTCGGGGATACACGCACCCCTATTAGGGTGGGACTAGACCCTACTGGGTCCGAGCCTAGTTTGTATTAGGTTTGGTTTATTTCCAGTTCAGCATAGTCTCCAGCCTCCCAGGCCCACATGCACACGTCCGCTCACGGGCCCACGCTCGCACGCCCACAGGCACACACACACTTGGGCACGTGCACTGCACGCACCCACACACACACATATGCTCATTGTGCGCCCAGCGCTGATGACCGAACAACCCTATGCACTTTTTTGTTTTATTCCCAGATGCGTGTTCCAATTTAACCGATGTGGGACTATGTTATTCCCTTCCAGGCCAAACTTCAATTGAAGATTCCGGCCAGCTCAAAGCTCGAAATAGAGCAAGTAAAGGGTCGCTGGAAAGCTCTAAGGATGCTCTACAAGTTTGCAACATCAATTTGATACTCAGAAAAGGTCTTGCCCTTCGATTTGAAGGGTGAAAAGGAAGGATTCTCATGGCCATTCTGGCCTGCAGTGTGTCTTCTTCAGGTCTAAGGACCTGCAGTGCAATTCTTTGACCTAAGATAAGGTCTTGAATAGTTCAGTAGGTGTTTCCACACCTATTGAAGAAGGGAAAAGACTTTGAAGAGCTTCAGGAAAGCAAAGAAGCTCAAGAGCTTCGCTAAGGAGCTTTAGAGCTCCATTTTTCATTCTGTTTAGCCCAATAGGAAGCTAAAGATCATTTTCATCAGCTCGAACAACCTCTGAAGGTTGTTAAGGATCTATCTAAGCAAAATTCGCATTTGAATTTCATCAGAAATGCATTGACATCAGTTTGGGTTCAAAAATAACCCAAACTGCACAGCAATTTGATTCTTCTAAAATACAGATAAAAAATCATCCAAATTGAATTTGATCTATCTAAAATCATCCCAGGAATAATTTGAATTCATCAATTTCTCTAACTAAATCCTAAATCAACAGATCAGACCTATTGTTGACCACTGAACCTCGAGATTGGACTTTCTAAACCAGACCTTTTTAGATCAAATTAAAGCTCTATATCAATTCTGAACAATTTCAAGAATGTGCTCAGATCATTAAAATTGAGTTTTGATAAAAAAATTAAGCTTTTAGATTTGTCACCTGCAATTCTGAGGTGGTTTGTTCGACAAAACAAATCACAGCTTCTATAAGAGATCAGAGGATTAAGATGAATTCTATAAGCCTCAATCTTGCTTCTGAACTTCTTAAAACATCCTAAACCCTAATGGAGACACCTCTCCAACTCCATCGGAGTTGGAGAAGACAACAGTCTATATCTAGCTCCAGACTTCAAATCACCAAAATAACCATCAAAATAGAATCCCTAGACTTCAAATAATTAATCTAAAGCTTCTCAAGAAGTTCCTTAGGCTGAAGATTGTTTTTGACTCACCGGAGCTCTGGTGAGTCCAGGAAAAGGCTATACATGTGTAAAAGTTGTCAAAATAGGCCAAGGAAGCTCTGAAAGTTCTCCTGAGGTCACAAGGAACCTCAAGAACTCATTAATTCATTCAATTAATGATTAAACTAAACGATATGCAATGAATTGGCAGTGAGCGTAATCTGAGTTTGCTCGAACTCAGGACATGTTCTCTCACTCAATTGAGTGGAGAGATCAAGTCAGTAGGAGGTGGCGATGATGTACAGGTGGTTAATTAGCTGGAGGAACTCCTCCTGAGCCGCCATTAACAGCGAGCTCAGGAGGGTGTATGAAATTTAGGTGTTTATTATATAGGTGATTATTACTCAAATTAAAGTGAAGATAAGGGCCCTTAAGTGATGATTAAGTGGTGGAAGGCCCAGTGGAGGTGAATTACCCTCAGATACTTCCGCCATGGACAGCGGAAGTAGCTGGTGATGGTGTAGATGGTTTAGACGAATAGGTGTTCAAATTAGGGAATTAAAATGTTAGAGATGATCATGGGAGATTAAGGAAAGTGTTCAGTGATATAAAAAGACAAAAGAGTGCTCCAGTCAAGCTCAATGAGCTCGCCAGAGTTGAGGAAGATGACTAGAAATCTGACCTTAAGTCTAACTAATCTACCTAACTAACTACTCTAATTAAACTACTTGCCTAACCTATTGTTACCTGGACGAAGGGGGCAAAAGATCTCCGTCGAAGGTCCTTAACGGAGGAGGAAATCAGAAGGGCGGAGAAAGAAATCCGGCGGGTGTAGGCGAAGCGTAGCGGAGGAAGTCCAGCGTCGGCACTGCGTCAAAAGACTCAGCGGACGCCAGCAGAGATCCAGAGCAAAGGAAGATGAATAGAGGAAGACAGAGGAAGCAGAGGAAGGTCGTCGGATTTTGGAGTGAATAGCCTATCTGCTAGCTTAGTGGGAGAAGAGGGAAGGGAGCTAACTACCTAAAATCGAGGAGGTGAAGGGGTATTTATAGGTTGTGACAGCTGAGGAGGAGGATGAATCTGGACGGAGAAAGATCTAGGAGTGAAGTAACCACCGGCATCTTCTCTGACGCTGGTGAGGTTAACTTCAAGCCTAAAATAGGATTGCAGCTTCATCCAGACTGATGGATGAAAAGAGGATGGTGAGCACAAGCTCCAGGAGCTTGGAAGGGAAAGGAGGATGTCGGATTTGCGGTGATCGGCAGGTGTAACACCTCCTGTCGTCAGCCGTCGAAAAGGCTGAAGAAGGAATGAAGAAGTTTTCAGGGACTTTCCTGTAATGAAAGCTAAGGACCTAGGTGAAGAATAAGGACTCAATTGAAATAAAACTTAGGGACTAAAATGTAAACTAAGGTTTTCAAGGTTTATTTTAATTTAAATCTTTTTCAACTTTTTATATATGATTATAAATAAGATAATTATTATATTTAAACCTTGGATTTACATTTTTGACCTTTTTAGCTTAATTTATTTAATTAAGGTTACTTAAGTTATTACATACTTAGGTATAAATTATACTTAAGTTAATTAACACATTAATTAGATAAATTATTGATGATATTTCGAGTCCATTTATTAATTAAATTATTAATAATATTAATTGGATAATAATATAGCATTTTAAACTTATTTTAAGGTTCTTTAATATTTTATCCCTTATTTAATAATTAACCCATATATTTACATATTCATAGCTAATTAACTAGGAGGACTAGTTAATTAGGGGTAATTAGAGACCATGATGAGCTTCTCATCGGAAAGCCAAAGGAAGAACCTTCCCTTCAATCCCCTTGTAATCAAGTTGGCTAGATTAACATCGGGAAGGGTGGTTAAGTGCTTACAGATCTGATCATTCCCTTTGAGGCTTCTAGGTCACCTAAGGTATACACTATAAGGACTAGACTTGCTTGCTTGTTTGTGCACACACTTCTCGCACCTGTCTCTCTCCGCATCCCTCCCCATTCTTCTCTAGTGTATGCACGGGAGATGATCACTGCATCCTGAGCTATTTGTTTTAGATAGGGAAATCAGGAGGAGACTTAATTTTACAAGGGAAATGGTTGAACCAAGAATTGATAAGGTTGAGGACCAAGCTCAACCTAATGTTATGGCCATCATTCTGGCCCAGATCTCTGCCAACCACCAACTTCAACAACAATAGATCCAAACCATCATGCAAGCCATACACCGATTGCAAAACCCTTAGGGGCAACCCCCACTGAACCCACCTAACCCACCACAACCTCCTGAGGGCCAACCTAGGCCTCTCTGTGATTTTTACAATCCATCTGCTATTCGGATAGAGCCACATCTTAGGGTCCCCGAAGGGAGATGATTTTGAGCTAAAACCTAATGTCCTAAGCTTAATTCAGAGCCACTTTCGTGGGAGCTCAAATGAGGACCCCTTTCAACACCTTGAGGACCTAGATCGGATCGCTCGAACTTTGAAACCCAGGAACATCAGCTTAGACATTGTTTTGATTAAGATGTTCCTTTTCTCCCTAAAAGACAAAGCATCTCACTGGCTTAGAACCTTAGGGAGACCCATCTCCACTTGGGAGGAACTGAGGCATGCATTCTTGAAGAAATTTTTCCTCATAGGTAAAACCAATGACCTTAGAAGAGCCATTACCACATTTACACTACAAGGCAGGGAACAATTCCATGAGGCGTGGGAAAGATTTAATGAATTGTTGAGGAAATGCCCACACCATGAGGTTCCAAGGTGGCAATTGGCCCAGATCTTCTACCATGGTCTGGATAGCAACCTTAGGAACTTTGTTGCTGCCTCATGTGGAGGCAACCTTTTGAACAATGATGAAGAGAGCGCGTTCGAACTCTTTGAGTCAATGAGTGAAAATTCGCTCAACAATGCCTCCATGACCCAATTTAATCGATCTAGTCAACCTCGTGGTGCGATCTATGAAGTGAAAGCCAATTCTGGAATGATTGACATGGACATTATAGCCAAAAAGTTGGATCAAGTTGAGTTGGTGGACAAAAAGATTGATGAGCTGTTAAACCAATGAACCAAATACACCTGGAACAACCCTTGACCATGTTCCAGGGAGGGACCTTTGCTCCCTCAAACCCTGATTACTCCCTCCCCTCCCCCTTGGCACCTTCTATCTTTGAAGATGTCCAAGCCATCCAAGGTTACTCCAAACCTGACCCCTTCTCCAACACCTACAACGCCAGATGGCGTAATCACCCGAATTTCGCCTTGATGAACCAATTCCAGAACCAAACCAGGCCAAACCCCCCTCCTATTAGCAAGGTCTACCGGTTAGACCACCCTATAATCAGAATAGGGTGGTCCCTCCCCCATAAAACCAAATGGACACGCTGATAAAAATGATGGCTGATATGAATCAGAAACATTAGGAGGAAATGGCATTAGTGAAGGGACAGTTGAGCCAGCTATTGGATTGCAAACAACAGGGATCCCTTCCTTCTCAACCACAACCGAACCCGCGAAATGTGACCAAAAGAGGCACCAATTCTCAAGGGTTCCAAGCCAATCCTGGACATGCCCACATGGTCCAGCAAGCCCCATAAACACCCCTTGGGTTTGGTGCTTCTTCTTCCTCTTCTTCTCAAGGATCTACCCATTGTCTCAATGCCTTGGCCAATGCGGTTACCTTGAGAAGCGGCACTAAAACACAGGACCCCAAATGGCCGACCCCTCTCGTGACCTCACTTCCTGAGATACTCTCTGAGGATGAGCGGGAGGAACCCAAGGACCTGGAGACTGACTCGATTCAAACCCAAACACCATACCCTGAGGCCTTGGAGAAAAGGAAGAAAAAGAAAGTTGTAGTTGAGAATGAGGAGTTGTTGGAGTTTTCAAGCAAGTCTAGATTAATATTCTGCTCCTCGAAGCAATCAAGCATATCCTGGCTTACTCTAAGTTCTTGAAGGATGTCTGTACATCGAAGCGTAAGCTGAGAACCCAAGCACCTAGGAAGGTAGTGCTCTCAGAATAAGCTACTTCAGTGATATTGAGTAGTCTACCTCCCAAACGAACTGACCTAGGAGCATCCCTGATTTTTTGTAATATCGGGGACATGACATTTGATAGAGCACTCTTGGACTTAGGTGCCTCAATCAACCTAATCCTAACTACCTTTTATCACTAGTTTGGATTTGGGGAATTGAAACCCACACCTGTGACTATCCAATTGGCTGATAGATTTATGAAAACCCCGAAGGGGGTAGTTGAGGACGTAATTGTTTGGGTCAAGGACTTCTACTTCCAGGTCGACTTTTTGGTCCTCGACATGGAAGTCCCCGAACAGCTACAAAGCACACCCATCATCCTATACAGACCCTTCTCAGCTACGGCTAAGGCGAACATTGATTGAGACACAAGATGCATGGAAATCGCCTTTGGAGAAAAGAAGATGCAATTGGATATCTTCAGGGTGGCTAAGTCTTTTGATTGTGGCTGGGTTGAGGGGCACGATCCTGTGGAACCTCTGGTTGAGGAATGCCTCACTCTTAGCTCTTTAGCAGTCCATCTGACTCAACCAGTTGATGACTACCCTGACCCACTCCAGCTTGTGGAGGTTGACTTATGTAGAGCTGATTACCTTCAACAACCTCCATTTGAGGAGATTGATGTTGATTAACTCCCACCTTTCCCCTACCCATCAAATGTTGTCCCACCTACACCCGAACTAAAGCCTTTGCCCGATAATCTCAAGTATGTCTTGCTAGGACCTGACTAGACCTTCCCTATGATTATCAATGCCCACTTAACTAAGGATCAAGACCTTAGGTTGACTGCAACCCTTTCTAAACATTGGGTAGCCATTGGATGGATAATTTCTGACCTAAGGGAAATTAGCCCTACCTATTGCACTCACAAGATCTATTTGGAAGATGGGGCTCGACCTTCTCGCCAGATGCAAAGGTGATTGAACCTGAATATGCAAGAGGTCGTTAAAAAAGAAATAATCAAGTGGCTTGACGCAGATATCATTTACCCGATTTCCAATAGCCCCTGGGTGAAACCCACTCAAGTGGTACCCAAGAAAGTCGGGCTCACAGTGGTCACTAATGACCAAGGCGAATCCATCCCCACCTGCACTGCTACCGCATGTTTGGTATGCATCAACTATAGGAAGCTTAATGAGGCCACCAAGAAAGATCATTTACCTCTGCCATTCATTGACTAGATTCTTGAGCGATTGGCAGGGCAGAAATATTTTTGCTTCCTGGATGGATATTCAGGATACAACCAAGTTGCTATTGCACTAGAGGATCAAGGGAAGACCACATTCACTTGCCCGTATGGCACGTTCGCATTCCGTTATATGCCATTCGGGTTATGCAATGCACCCACGACCTTTCAGCGTTGCATGCTAGCCATTTTTTTAGAGATGGTGGGTGAATAACTGGAGGTTTTTATAGATGATTTCTCCATGTTTGGGAACTCATTCGACCATTGTCTTAGCAACTTGGAGAAGATCTTGAAGCGATGTATCGAGGTCAACCTAGTTTTAAGCTAGGAAAAGAGCCATTTCATGGTCCAGGAAGGGATTATCCTCGGTTACATCGTCTCGCATAGGGGCATCGAAGTGGATCGAGCTAAGGTTGATTTAATTTCCAAACTTCCACCCCTAGCTCGGTCAAGCAAATCCGATCATTCGTAGGACATGTTGGCTTCTATAGAAGGTTCATTAAGGATTTTTCCAAACTTTCTAAACCCTTAACTGACCTTCTAGCCAATGACGCCCTTTTTCACATGACACTTGATTGCATCAAGGCTTACAACACTCTTAGGGAAACAATCTCCACTGCACCTGCTTTACAACCCCTAGACTGGCACCAGGACTTTGAGATAATGTGCGATGCATCAGATTTTGCCATTGGCGTAGTCTTAGGGCAAAGAAGAGAGAAGAAACTCATGGTGATCTACTACGCGAGCAAAATATTGGATGAGGCTCAACAGAATTACATCGTCACAGAAAAAGAATTGCTCGCCGTAGTCTTTGGATTAGAAAAGTTCTGATCATACCTTTTGGGATCCCATGTGACGGTTTACACTGACCACTTAGTTATCCAGCATTTGTTGGCCAAAAAGGACACTAAACCTAGGCTCATCCAATGGATCTTGCTCTTGCAGTAATTTGACCTGGAAATACTTGACAAAGTTGGGTCCAAAAATGTCGTAGCCGATCACCTGTCCAGACTTCACCCGGACCACATCGGATCCTCATTACCTTTGATTGACACTTTCTCTAATGAACAACTTCTAGCCATGCAAGGAAGAAAGCTACCTTGGTATGTAGACTTAGTCAACTATCTAGTGGTAGGACAGCCTCCGCACGGCTGGTCCAGACAACAACGAGATAAGTTCTTGGCTGAAGCCAAGCACTATTTCTGGGATGATCCTATGCTGTTTAGACTCTGTGCTGGCCATATCATTAGGAGGTGTATTCCTGAAGAGGAAGTCCAAAGTGTGCTGTCCTTTTATCACGACCAAGCCTGTGGTGGCCACTTTTCTAGGAAGCAAACGGCTGCAAAGGTTTTGCAGTCTGGATTTTACTAGCCATCCTTATTCAAGGATGCACAAAGTTTCACCAAGACTTGCTCTCGGTGCTAGACATTAGGGATTATGACTAGAAAGGATATGATGCCCCGCCAGCCCATTCTAATTGTTGAAATTTTTGATGTTTGGGGCATCGATTTTATGGGTCCCTTCCTGCCATCCAATGGCTACAAGTATATATTAGGCTTAGTGGACTATGTCTCAAAGTGGATCGAAGTCGTAGCCACCCAAAGATGTGACAATAAGGCTGTTATGGACTTTGTTAACCAGAACATCTTCTCTCGATTTGGGATACCGAAAGCCATGATCAATGATGGTGGGAATCACTTTATTTATGCCCAATTCCATGCCCTACTTAGAAAATATGGGGTTACTGTTGGATGCGGAAAACTACGCATTCGTAGTTGGATTCGAAAACTCGTCATTATAGTTCGAGTCACGAAGAAATCCGTACAACAGATAAAATTTATACCAAAAAATCCGTTAAGAAGTTTCGGGTCGAACACAGGGAGGCTATGTCGATCTCAAAATTTGTAGTTGTTTTTTTTTTATATTTTTGTTTAAAAGGCGAAATAATCACAATGGAATTGATATAAACAATAAGAGAGAGAGAACAATCACTTGATATTTAAATAATGTTTTACAACTAAGAAAGCAGGAAATGATTACACTAGAAAGTGGGAAACTGTTACTACTAGAAAGCAGGAAAATTCTACTCTAGAAAGAGGAAAAAGAAGATAGAGAGAAGTTATCCTCCTCAACGAATGCTTGGAGGACGAGCCTGATGGAGGCGACGCTTGGAAGACGGAGGACGAGGAGGGAAGGAGGACGAAGTCGGAAGAATGGGAATGAGGTAGCACGTCGTCGTCATCGCGGGATCCACTTTTGGAACGGGGGCGAAAACTTGGTTTTAGCTCTTGAGGAGCATCCCGGGTGTAGGACAAGCTTCTCTTAAGCTTTGGAGAGGAAGCGAGGAGAAGGAAGGGATGAGAAATATGTGGGGGTCGTAGGGCCTTTTATAGGTGAAGATTGAAAAGGGTACAAAGGTCATTTCGCATAAAAACATTAATTCAGGACCTTTAGTGATGGATTTATCTGTCACTAAAGGCCTGAACGTGGCTGAAGAACCACACGCATGCTTGCCTCTTAGCCTTCAGCTGCCTCAACGCCTGCGCATGATCTTGTCTTATTAGTCGTTTGATCTCTCGATCGGATGGCTCAGATCGCTTCTTGCCAGCGCTTCCTTGCCTACCTAACGCTTGATCGCGCATTTGATTGCACGTGAAGCGGGGCGTCTGATCCCGTGTACGCTTGATTGGGTGATCAGCGTTGTCCGCAGCCGATTGAGTGATTGTGATGGCGCGCCTGCAAGCGAGAAGGGGACGCTGCTCTGTGATTCAAACCCTCGTCTCTTGCCTACGCAGCGCCTTAATCACTGCGCTACACGTGCAGTTGAGGCGCGTTGGTGATTTTGTGCACGATTAATCTCGACCGTTGGATCTTCATCTGACGGTTGAGATCAGGCATTGATTATGCTTTCAGATGAGGAGAGGTGCTGGATGAGCGATGATGTGGCACATTCTTGGCGTTGGATGGGCATCCAATGGCAGAGATTCGTCAAGCGAGTGAAGAAGAAGAGTTGTGGCCGATGCTAGGCGACTTTGATAGCGCCACATGGCGCCATCATGGCCGTCCATTTTCGTTGAATTGTAGATGGTGCTACGGATGTTGGATTGGACCAATTTTTACACCGTTAGGTTGCGATCATCTATCCGGACCCATCCGTGTGGTCGAATTTGTCGTCTGAAGTGTGGATTGACACCATCTTGGCCTTTGATCTTTGACCTTCCTCAAATTATATTAGATGCTATGGAAGTCCGATCAGGGAGATCTTGGAGTCGTTGAACTCCAATCGTCGCCCTGATCAGACTCGTAGGGTTGGATCTTTGATCAGAGGTCCTGATTAAAAGTCGCCTTGTTACCTGACTACAAAAAGAGAAAATTAACTTAACTTTTACACAACCTAAGCTAAATGCAGGATGATGCTTGTTATGCAATATTTATAATGTATGATGAAACTATAATACTAAGAACATGCATAAATAGACATTTTAGGCTATTCAGATGCATACGCATCACACCCCCATGCCTATCTTTTGCTAGTCCCTAGCAAAAACTGCATGCTATTTATAAAAGAATTAGGTTGAATTACTCGGGCACAAATCATTTTCAACATTAAGAAATTATTACTTATGACCTAAACTTTCAAAGACACAATAGTGCTTGGGTATCTGCCAAAATGTAGATCGCCTCAAGCCCTCGCCTTATTCAAAGAAAGATCTATTTTCTCTTTTTCTTCTTTTCTAATTTTTTTGGATTTTTTGAGTTCAGGGTTACAGAGTGTCTTTCTACGACCACTCAACCCGCCCAAGGCTCGATAAGAACCCTAAGTTCTAAGCATCTTTTTGTGAAAGTGATAGACTTGTTGATCGACAATCAGAATAAACTTTGGGTTTCTACGCATCTAGGTGACCTTAAAAAGAGTTCTTCCTAAAGGTGTATCTATACGACTGGTAGCTTTCTCCCTACTTTTATTTTTATGGGGTCAACACAAGGGTGAATCCAGTGTATATCTCCCCGGCTTATTCTACTTCTCTGCTTCTTCCTAAGTGTTTTAGGAATTTTTATGTGCATTTCTTGAGCTGGGATTTGGACAACCGGTTGATGAGCTATTACCACCGACAACTTGCCAGCCATACTCATGCAGCGAAGTGTGGCTTATTTCTTTTGTTTCTTTTTCTTTCTTTTCTCCTTTTTCTTTTTTTTTTCTTTTTGCTTTCGTTTTGAACTTTTTTTTTTAAGTAGGTGGCTTCCCTGGTCTAAGATTTACTTAAAGGCAGCAAGAAGAGAGTGATCCTATGACTGGGCTCTGGACAACCTACCTATGGGCTGTTACCCACGATAACTTGCCAGCCATATCACCCTAGAAGGTTCATTAGCTACCCAATTTCCATTAAAATTGTCGAACAATGAGTCAGTGACGAATAGTGTGTAGATGCTTAGACTTAAAGTTCCCTTAAATCAGAGGGTGGGTTGATAAGTCGTGTACTTATCACCCAAACTTATTTATTCAAGTTAAAATAGAATTCAGGATGGTGAGGACTCGATGAACAAATCCACATTTTAGTGGATACTCTGGCTGATTAAGCCCAAAGGCCTGAAGGGTCTTAGTGTTCAGATCCTATTGTATTATTTCCTAAGATTGAAAGGTCCTAATGTCCAAGTATTCATTCCTAATTCAAAATTTTTTTAAAGAGAAAAATAAGTAGAATTTACAAGAATTCCATAGAGCTGACAAAATGATTCAGAAATGAATCCACCCCCCCATGCCTAGCAGATGCAATGTCTGCATTGAGAATAAAAGACATGAAAGGAAGGGTAGAATGCAGAAGATATCACCTAAATATGAAGCTTGGGTCAGCTCTGAGTTAGACTGTACAATTGCTGAGTTTAATGCCGTCAACTAGGCCTAGTCCAACCAAAGAAGTCACAACATAGCTAGAGCAATCGTGTTTGAGATGGTTTCTGGACCAGTACGATCAATAATATGCTTCAGACGTTGATCGTTGACTTTGAATGAATTACCCATCTTCGGGTCAGAGATCTGAACAGCCTCGTTTGGAAATATCTAATCGATAATGAACGGGCCATTCCATTTCAACCTAAGTTTGCCAGGAAAGAGCTTAAGTCGAGAATCAAAGAGCCAGACTTTCTGGTTCGGCTCAAAGTCTTGTAGGAAATCAATTGGTCATGAAGAGCTTTGGTTAGAGCCTTATAAATCTTGGCATTCTAATGCGCGTCATTTCTAAGCTCCTCCAACTCAGATAGTTTGAGTTTCCTGGTCTTCCTAGCTAAACTCAGATCGAGATTACATTGCTTGATTGCCCAGAATGCCCTATGTTCAATTTCTATGGGTAAATGGCACGCCTTTCCATACACTAGATGAAACGGAGGCATGCCGATGGCATTTTATACACCATACGGTAGGCCCAAAGAGCGTCCTCAAGCTTTTGAGTCCAATCTTTGTGATTAGGCCTAACCATTTTCTGCAGAATATTCTTGATCTCCCGATTGGAGATCTCGGCCTGTCCATTCGTCTGGGGATGGTAAGGTGTGGAGATTCTGTGGTTAACCCCATATTTTGCCAGCAAATTACGGAACTGGGCATTAGTGAAATGAGTGCCACCATCGCTAATGATGGCCCTCGGAATCTCGAACTGGCTGAAGATGTTCTTCTTGACAAAATTGATGACCACCTTGTGGTCATTGGTTCGGGTGGGAATATTCTCGATCCACTTGGACACATAATCAATAGCAACGAGAATGTACTGATGTCCAAATGAAGGGAGGAAGGGTCCCATGAAATCGATGCCCCAAATGTTGAAGATTTCAATGAGAAGAATCGGGTTTAGAGGCATCATATCTCTCTTAGTTATGCTCCTAAGTGCCTGGCATCGGGAACATGACCTCGAGAAATCCTAGGCATCCTTGAATAAAGATGGCCAATAGAATCCAGATTGCAAAATTTTTGCAGTCGTCTTTTTCCCGGAGAAGTGTCCACCATACGCAGGTGCATGGCAGAACTAGAGTATACTTTTGAATTCGTTCTCCAGAATGCATCGGTGAGGAATCTAATCAGAGCCGATGCGGTACAGTTCAGGGTCCTCCTAGAAGTAATATTTGGCCTCAGATTTGAGTCTATCCCATTGTTGCTTGATCCAATCCTAGGGGATTTGAGCAACGGCCACATAATTAACGATGTCAGCAAACCACGAGGTTTGGACACCTGAAACTGTAAGGATGGTCTCGTTTGGAAAAGTATCAGCAATCAGAATGTCCAGATGAGAAGAACCACTCAGAAGTCTCGACAGATGATCTGCCACCACATTCTGTACCCCAGATTTATCCTTGATTTCAAGATCAAATTCTTGAAGCAGAAGAATCCATCGAATAAGCCAGGGTTTGGCATCCTTTTTGGCTAAGAGATGTCTCAAGGTTGAGTGGTCGGTATAAATGATGACGTGAGACCCTAAGAGATAAGCCCTAAATTTCTCCAAAGCAAACACTACAGCTAGTAATTCCTTCTCAGTAACAGTGTAGTTCCTCTGGGCCTCGTCCAGAGTTTTACTAGTGTAGTAGATGATAGAGGGCTTCCTGTCAATCTTCTGACCCAAAATAGCTTCGACCGCGTAATCAGAAGCATCGATCATGATCTCAAATGGGGCTGTCCAAACCGGTGGTTGCAACATCGGAGCATAAGTGATTGCCGTTTTAAGAAAATAAAATGCCTTATGGCATGATTCGTCGAAATCAAACGGTGATTCTTTGGCAAGAAGATTGCTTAAAGGATGAGCAACCTTCGAAAAGTCTTTGATGAATCTCCTATAGAATCCCACATGACCGAGAAATGATCGAATTTGTTTGATAGATGTGGGAGGAGGAAGTTTAGCGATAGCATCAACCTTAGCATTGTCCACTTTGATTCCTCGTTCAGAGATTACATGACCCAAGACGATACCTTCTTGTGTCATGAAATGACTCTTCTCCCAGCTAAGGACTAGTCTTGTTTTGGTGCATCGTTTAAGGATCATTTCAAGATTAGCTAGACAAGAGTCAAACGATTCCCCAAAAATAGAGAAATCGTCCATGAAAACTTCCATAAACTCTCCCACCATGTCAGAGAATATGGCTAGCATACACCTTTGAAAAGTCATAGGTGCATTGCATAAGCCGAATGGCATCCTATGGAAAGCAAAGGTTCCATAGGGATAGGTGAAAGTCATTTTTTCCTAATCCTCAGGATGGATAGGGACTTGGTTGTTTCTCGAATAGCCATCAAGAAAACGGAAGTACTTCTACCCAGCTAGTCTTTCAAGGATTTGATCGATAAAGGGCAAAGGGAAATGATCCTTCTTCGTGGCTGTGTTCAGGTTTCTGTAATCAATACAAACTCTCCAAGAGGAAACTGAACGAGTTGTGATAGATTCTCCTTTCTCGTTAGTCACAACGGTAATCCCGGCTTTCTTGGGAACAATTTGCACTGGACTTACTCAAGGACTATCAAAGATCAGATAAATGATTTCTGCATCGAGCCACTTGGTAATCTCCGTCTTGACCACTTCTCACATATTCGGGTTTAATCTCCTTTGTAGCTGGTGAGAAGGGTGGGATCCATCTTCCAAAAATATTTTGTGATTGCAATAAGATGGCTCGATCCTTCTAAGGTCATGAATGGTCCAACCAATTGCCTCCTTGTGTTCCTTTAGGACCTTAATCAGTTTAATCTCCTGCTCCTTTGTTAATTTAGCATTGATAATCACAGGGAGCATCTTATGTGGTCCTAAAAATTAACATTTCAGATTCTCAGGCAATGGTTTCAGTTCAAGCTAGAGCAGTTTGATGATTGAAGGTAAGGAAGATGCTGATGAAGACTCATTGTTAACGAGGTGAGATCGTGGTTTTAAAAGATGTTCGTTGTAGTATAAACGAAATCGCCTTGAAAACAAATGAGAATTTATTATTACTCGAAAACCTGAGTGTTCGAGGTTGAACACAGGGAGCAAATGGAATTTATTCACTAATCTCAATAATGTAATTCAAACACTTAAATTTACTCAAAATCTAATTCAAATTAGAATGCATGAGTTATGAAAATGTAGCAAAAGAAGAATTGGACGTCTAATTCTATAATCAGACGTCTTAAAAAGATATGTTTCTTCTCTAGCTCTCTTTCTTCTCTTTTTGCCTTCTCCTTTCTGCTTCTCTTCTTTCTTTTCTTCTTCTGTTCTTTGGCTTTCTTCCTTCTCTTCTTCCTTGACTTTCTCTTCTTTGACTTTGGCCTTCTATTTCTTTCTGCCTTCTCCTGCCCTTCTTCTTTCCTTTGGCTTCTTCTTCCTTTCCTCTGCCTTAGCCATGCCTCTCTTCTTCAGCTTCTTCCTTGATTCCTCCTGCCTTCTTCTACCTTGTCTTTCCTTCTTCTCTTTTGACTTCTCTTCTTTGCTGCACCTTCTTTCTTCTGCTTCTTTGCTTTGACTTGCTTCTACCTCAGCTTCCTTTCTTCCTTCCTTCTTCTTCTTTTGCTTCTTCTGCGGCCACAGCTTCCTTCCCTGATTGGCCTTAGCTTCAACTGCGCCTTCCTCTTCCTTCTTCTCTTCCCTGCACAGTGAAGAGCAAAACCTATCCCCTACCCTCCCCCGCGTCACTCTCTCTACTACTCTCGTTGGTTCGCTCTCCCAGAGCCAGGTAATCGGATCGGATTTCGTGTGCCCGGGTCCAGGTGCATCGACGTGGGTGTGGTGCGAGAGGAGTGTAGGGTATATAACCTAAATCAGACCTAATCATCTCTTTACAAAATTTTTAACCTGGCCTACTTGATTTTATCTTGGTCACTTTTAGGTCCAGGGTTGAACTCAGGGAAGTGGGGTTACAAGTCAAGTTTTTACGCCTTTCCTACAATGAATCTCTTCCGTTCATTTATTGTGTTTTTGGTGTTTTTCTATTTATATTTTTTCTGGTAATTCTTGTGTTTGAGGCACACCCTCAAAATTGGGTTCTTGGCTTTGAGCCAAATTAGGGTTCCAAAATGGGTCTTGCTATTCGCAAGATGGAGTACCTGCAAGTCAAGGATTATCTTTTCTCTTTTATATATTTTTTTTTATCTTTTTACTGGCATGCAAGAGAAATAGAAATAAAGTAAATATAGTATAGATATATATGTATATACTATATATGTATAAAGGGGTGGGGGTGGAGGCAGAGATGAAGTGTAGCACGGTGTCGAGTTGGTCGTCGTCTAGAAAGATGCAACCAACAGGACGAGGTGCTGCATGGAGTGTAAGGTGGATGGCGGAAGATGTGTGTGACCACGCTTTTTGTATGCGTGTATCAGGGAATATCAGCAACTGGTGCAGATATTCCCACAATACCATGTATGGTAAGTAATGTGAAAATATATATATATATGTGTGTGTATATGTAAATATATCTATATGTATATATGGTTATAAATATATAGGTATATATGCAGTTATATGTATATATATATGTATATATGTATATATATATAGGTATGTAACTATATGTATATATATATATATATATGTGTATGTATGTATATGATACTATATAGATGTATATATATATATGTGTATGTATATAGTAATATATGTATATATAGATATATGTAGATAAATATATATATATATATATATATATATATATATATATATATATATATATATATATATATATGTATATAAGTATATGTATATATGTAGATATATATGTATATATATATAATATATATATATATCTATGTATGTATGTATATAGACTAATACATAGTTATATAAGTACTAATATATGTATAGATATATGTATATATATGTGTATATATATATATATATATAAATATATGTATATATATCAATATATATATGTATACGTATATATATATGTATATAACACTATATAAGTGAGAGTGTGTGTGCGAGAGTGTGTGTGTGTATGTGTGTTTGCAGAGAAAGAGGGAGAGTGTGCTGTGAGAGAGAGAGAGAGAGAGGGAGAGAGAGCGCTTGCTGTGTAAAGGAGGCGAGTTTAAGTCGTTCGTGCGCTCAGGGCGTCGTTTGAGGCTTCAAGCTCGCACGCAGGTGCATATGCGCACAGAGAAGTGCGCGCTGGAGGGTGATGGGCGTGGAGAGGACTGCAGCACACTGCGCTGCGTGAAGGGCGCACGCAGAGGCACACGGGCAAAGGGAGCAGGCGCTGGCAGAGGACCGCACGCAGACGCGTGGGTGGGCACTGGAGCGGGATGCGAGGCGAGATGCACGCGCGGGCGAAGGTCGGTTGCGGCGCGCCGGGTGACCGGATAAGTGAGAAGCTTACCGGTCACCCCACTGTAGCCACAGTGTTCCGCAGACTAGCATGGACAGTGGCTACAGTGTATGGCCGAGCCGCTCGATCGCCTGCTATAGGTGTTGTGAGTGCGGACGGCTTGGCGAGCGCGCAGAAGAGTGGCACCGCTGCTGGCTTGCGGCGAGGTGGTTCACGATAGAGCGTGCGGAGAGGGCTGCTGGTGTGCGTGGTGGAGGGTGACTTGCTGCTTACGCGGTGGCTTGCGGGTGTTGGCTGGGGTGTGCGGTGAAGCTTGGCCGGCTGCTGCAGTGGCATGCGGTGGTCGATTGCAGGCGGACAGGCAAGTGCAGTGCGAAGAAGCGGGAGGTGAGGACGCCTGCAGGCGCGCGCTGGAGGTGAGGGTGACCTGCAGGCATGCTCGGAAAGGGCTGGGGCGGCTGCTGAAGTGGCTTTAAACAAAAGAAATAGGGAATACCACCACGCCCACCGGCTCTTTGATGAGCTGGGTGGTGGTGGTCTCACGGTGGTGGGTGTGCACCACCGTGAGGTACTCTTGCTCGCAGAGTGTCTCCTTAGAGGAGGAGGGCCTGCATATGGAGGGAGAGGGAGGAGGTGGCCTGGAGGAGCTGCAGTGTGCTTTATTTCATGGGGAGGACCAGGCTCTTTGCAAAGGAAGAAGCTGCCCTCTTTTTAAGGAAGAGGAAAGCATGCACAGCCATGCCCTGGCTGTGCATGGCTCATGCATGGCTTGGCAGGGAGAGGTGCATGCGGCTGCAGGGCTGGCAAGGAGAGGGGGAGCAGGACATGGCGCGAAGAAGAAGAGGTTGTTCCATTCCGCCGCGGGAAGAGTTTCAAAAATCAAAAAGAAATAAAAAATGAAGATGGAAATTTTGTGAAGCAGCACTTAAGGAAAACGTGAATTGCGAGTCCATTTTATTTACTCTCCTCCCCTCTCAATTAAATGCATGCATGCA
Organism: Thalassia testudinum; assembly: GCA_037157565.1. NCBI lineage: Eukaryota > Viridiplantae > Streptophyta > Magnoliopsida > Alismatales > Hydrocharitaceae > Thalassia > Thalassia testudinum. The sequence goes on from JAZHRO010000002.1 coordinate 97,720,201, forward strand.
TGTATTTTCACAAATGCGACTGTGGAAACCTAATATGCACTGGTAATGCTAGGAAATAGCACAAGATGACACAATTGCAGGTGTATTTTTGCGGTGCAATCATACCCCCATGCCTATCTTTTGCTAATCCCTAGCAAAACCTTTTTTGTATTGTATTTAGAAATGATCTTTAGCTGAAGGTTTTTTTTTTTTTTTGAGGCAACATAGGTGTGTTTATTGTTGGATATTGTGAGAACCAATTGTAGAGAAGACTACCAGTACTTTAAGTCTCACATGACATAGATCATCTCTCGACTAACTAGGACTCTTGATATTTAAACCTTAAGTATGATTTCTAGGACCCAGGGGGTTTTTGCCGTACTTGAGAGCTCAAGAGGTTATGGCTTATGCTTAGTGAAGAATCAAGACTGACCAGATGAACATTAAGACTCAAGCCCAGGGTTTCACGAATTTTTAAGTACAGGTTGGTCCCAGTTTCAGCTCATGTCTTTGGATTGACCCATAAAAAGATGATGGAAAATCAACTCCCATTTTCTGACATTTGTGGCTCGAAGAAAATAGGGTATTTGTACTTTTCCCTGAAGAACTTCTTGTAGGGCGAAGACTTTACAGACATTTGTGAGATATACTGACTTATTTGCATCTTTCTCTCTATTTTGTTTTGTTTTTTTTTAAACACGTGTCAGTATATCTCTTACAACATTATTTGGAGGAGCACACTTTTCTTTTTGGTGGAAAGAGTTTCTCCTAAACACAAGACTAAAACCTGGGATAAAAAGTCTACCTGCGCGCACAGGTAAGGACTCCAACTTCCCTAATGAACACTAGGGTTGGATCTTATGTTCACCTGTTCTTTCCTGATATGTGTAGTGTGAACCAAGTTTACTTAAGCTCCTGAGTAGAAGCAAACCAACGAATCCTGTACTAGTGTCTCAGGTACAAGAATACGTCCTTAGTTAGGAGAGATTCCGATCTATCTTGTCAATGCTCAAGTGAATTAAGCCGAGCCTGAGCAAATCAAGCTTCTGTGGCCTGGAAAGTCTTCAGAACAGAGGTTGAATATCCATAAATACTTATTATATTTTTGTTTCAGCCTTCAGATCATTACTAAACACCCTTTATTATTATTATATATATATATATTTTTTTTTCTTTTTCTTTTTCTTACATATTTATAAATAGGTGGAAACTATATGATACCATAAAATACCCAGATCCTATGGATGCCTATCCACCCCCCCATGCAAAACAATGCTATGTCCTCATATGCATGCAGGGAAAGGTAGAGAAAGGATGAAAGATCGGGTAACGAGAGCTGAGGTGCAGGGTATTATGGTGTCAGACCCGAATAGGTTGTTAATATGGTGATTTTATCATTGAAGTGTGTATAGTGGTTAACCTAAATCGGACCTAACCATCTTTTTACAAAAAATTTTTACCTGGTCTACTTGATTTTATCTTGGTCACTTTTAGGCCTAGGGTCGAACTTAGGGAAGTGGGGTTACAGGTCAAGTTTCTACGCCTTTCCTACAACGAATCTCTTCCATTCGTTTATTGTGTTTTTGGTATTTTTTTCTATTTAGATTTTTTTTTCTGGTAATCTTTGTCCTTGAGGCACACCCTCAAAATTAAGTTCTTGGCTTTGAGCCAAAACAGGGTTCCAAAACGGGTCTTGCTATTCGCAAGACGGAGTACCTGCAAGTTAAGGATTATCTTTTCTCTTTTATATATTTTTTTATCTTTTTATGGGCATGCAAGAGAAATAGAAATAAAGTAAATATAGTATAGATATATATGTATATACTATATATGTATAAAGGGGTGGGGGTGGAGGCAGAGATGGTGTGTAGCACGGTGTTGAGTCAGTCGTCGTCTAGAAAGACGCAACCAACAGGACGAAGTGCCTCATGTAAGGTGTAGGATGGATGGTGGAAGATGAATGCGGACTCACTTTTTTTTTGTACGCGTGTATCGGGGAATATCAGCAACTGGTGTAGATATTCCCGCGATACCACGTATGGTAAGTAATGTGAATATATATATATATATATATATATGTATGTATATATGTAAATATATCTATATGTATATATGGTTATAAATATATAGGTATATATACATGTATATATATATAGGTGTATATATATATATATATGTATGTAGCTATATATGTATATGTATATATATATATAGGTATGTAAATATATATATAAGTATATGTATAGATAGATATATGTATAGATATATATATTTATATGTATATATTTATATGTATATGTATGTATATGATACTATATAGATGTATATGTATATATATATGTATATATGTATATAGTAATATATGTACATATAGATATATGTAGCTAGATATGTATATATATGTATATATGTATATATAGTTATATAGATATAAATGTATATATGTATGTATGTATATATATATATATATGTATAAGTATATGTATATATATGTATGTATAAGTATATGTATATATATGTATGTATAAGTATATGTGTATATATATGTATATATATATATATATAAGTATATAGATGTATGTATATATATATATATATGTATACTAATACTTAGTTATATAAATACTACTAGATATAAGTATATATATATATGTATATGTATATAAATATATGTATATATATCAATATATATATATATATATATATATATATATATATATATATATGTATGTATGTATGTATGTATATAATAGTGTATAGGTGTGTGTGTGTGTGTGGAAGTGTGAGTGTATGTGTGTGCAAGAATCGGTAAAGAGATAGGGAGAGAGTGTTGTGAGAGAGAGTGAGAGATGCCGCGCTGCTGGAGGTGAGGGAGGCGAGTTAAGACGTCTGCAGCTTCAGAGCGCCGTCTGGAGGCCACGCGTGCACAGGTGCATATGCGCGCAGAGGACGTGCGTTGGAGGGAGTGGTGCGGAGAGGAGGGGCCGCAGCGCACAGTGCTGTGCGGAGATGCATACGCGGGCGAAGGAAGTGGGTGACGTGGGCGCACGCGGGTGGGCGGGCGAAGGCAGGCATATGCGGGCTGGTAGATGCGCGTGCGGGCGCTGGCAGAACGCAAGGCGAGACGTGTGTGCGGGCGAAAGGTGGTAGTGGCACGCTGGGTGACCGGTTAAGTGAGAAGCTCACCGGTCACCCCACTGTAGCCACAGTGTTCCGCAGACTGGCGTGAACAGTGGCTACAGTGTAAGGCCGCACCGCGCAACCGGGAGCGGGCAGTGCTGTGAGTACGGACAGCTCGGCGCGCGCGGTGGAGTGGATTCGGCTGGTGGCTTGCGGGAGGAAGGTTGCAACAGAGCACGCGGAGAGGGCTGCTGGCGTGCGCGGTGGAGGGCGAGGGCAATCTGCTGCTTGCGCGGAGGCTTGCGGGTGCTGCTGAGGTGCTTGGCTGGCCGCTGCAGAGGCGTGCAGTGGCCGGTTGCGGGCGGAAGAGAGAGAGCGATAGAGCGAAGAAGCGGGAGGCGATGGTGCCTGCAGGTGTGAGCTGGAGGTGAGGGTGCCTGCAGGCACGTGCGGAAGGGGCTGGGGCTACTGCTGCTGCTGTGCTGCTGCTGCCGCCTTGCCGCTATTGCTGCTGCTGAGCTTCGAGCTTCAGACCTTGAAGCCTACGGCAATGGCTGAAGGTCTTCAAATGGTGAACCAAGAAAAGAGCCACCACGCCCACCGACTCTTTGAAGAGCTGGGCGGTGGTGGTCTCACTGTGGTGGGTGTGCACCACAGTGAGGGCTCCTATCCGTCGGGTGTCTCCGAGGAGGGCCGACGTGTGGAGGGAGAGGGAGGAGAGGACGGTGGCCTGGAAGGAGAAGATGAGTTGGCTTTTTGTGTGGAAGGACCAGGCTGTTTGAAGAAGAAGACGCCTTGTATTTATAGAAGAAGAAATCCATGCACAACCATGCCTTGGCTGTGCATGGCTTATGCACGGCTCATGGCAGGGAGAGGTAGCCGCAGGGAAGGGTCTGAGCAGGAAGAGGTGATGGAGAGCAGGGAATGGCTCGAAGGAGAAGAAGTTGCTATGCAGCTGCGGGAAGAGTGATTACAAAATCAAATGAAATAAAAAATAAAAAATAAAAAGATGGTGAATTTGCAAAGATGCACTTAAGGAAAAATGTTAATTGCAAGGACACTTATTTTATTCTCCTCCCCTCTCAATTAAATGCATGCATGCGTGTATTTTTACAATGCGACTATGGAGACCTAATATGCATTGGTAATGCTAGGAAATAGCACAAGATGGCACAATTGCAAGTGTATTTTTGCGATGCAATCAGGTATACAGTAGGGTGGTAGGGTGGGTGGATGGTGGGTGGTGAAGTGAAAAGTGAAGTGATCGTGATAGTGGCGTGAAAAGAGATGGTGGGTGGTGAAAGGTCTGGCATTTCCTGGGACGAGAGTGTCCTAGGTGGATTAGAAAACAAGTCAGGAGGAAGAAATTGGCCCTCAGATTGACCAAGAAGAGGGGCTTCTTGGATAGATGGATCCAGAAGGGAATAGCCCTAGTGAGTAAGATGTGGGCTCAAGGTCCCAGTGTGGAGTTGCAAATCCGCCTGATTTGGCGGGAAAGAAAGGGCAATCCGATCTTCAAGAGTGTGGACCGACGGTGAGTAGCCCGGATATGACTTAGACCACGAGGTTTGGGAAGCGGAGAAAACCTTGTCAGAAGTCTGGCCAGGAGAAGGTATGGGAATAGGGAGGGATGGGGGAAAGTCACAATATGTGTTGATCAGGTAGTCGTCAGTGTTTACAGGTAATCTGCAGCAGTCAGAATAAGTCCCAATTAGTCCGATATACGTGCTGACAGCCATGTCCTCGTCAGATGTGTCATCCTCGATACAATCGCAATCAAAGTTCTTGGCTGCCTTGAAGATGTTAAGCTTGAGCTTTTCAGATCCAACGGCAATCTCAATACAGCCTAACTCGCAGTCGATAAGGGCACGGGCTGTGGCCAAGAAAGGTCGACCAAGGATGATCGGACAATCAGAAAGTGAGCTAGGAACTTCCATATCTAAAATAAGAAAGTCAACAGGAAAATAGAGACTGTTGACCCTAACCACCACGTCTTCCACCACACCCTTTGGGATTTTGACAGAATGATCTGCCAACTGTAACGTGACAGGGGTGGGTTTCAGATTTCCCAAGGAGAATTTTTCAAGCATGATGGTCGGTATAATATTTATGGAAGATCCTAGATCAAGCAGGGCATGGTTAAAACTGCAGCCTTGGATGCTATAGGAAATAAGCGGTGTGCCTGGATCTTTCTGCTTCGGTGGTAGGTTTGACAGTATAGCACAACTCGCATGAGGTGAGAGAACCACCGGATTCTTAGTTTTCTTTGACTGTCGCCTGGGTGTTGTGTAGTCTTCGAAAAATCGGGCGACAGTAGGTATGTGGTCGATAGCCTCGAGCAGGGGTACCTTGATTTCTACATCCCTGAACAAATTACGCAGGTTATCAAAGGCCTGCGTATCTTTCTTTTTGCCTTTTGGCTCCCTCAGTAGAGCCTCAGGGAATGGAACTGATTCTGGCACCAATTTGGGTGTATCATCCTCTCGCGAATGCGGTGCGCATCCTGAATGAGAGGGTGATGAAGAAGACGAGCCAGGATCAGGTCGAGGTGGATCGACAGTCTGCTTGCCGCTCCTCGTAGTGATAGCATTGGATGTTGCGGGTCCAGTGGGATCATACGGCGGAGGAGGGTTTGCAATAGGGACATAAGAGTGCGGTGCTGTAGCGGGATTAGCCTGAAATCTCGGTGGAATGCTCGGAGCCTGCAGAATCTGATTAACCTACCCCTGAGAAGGTTGTACCTGTGGTTGAGGACCACGGGGTACGAAATTTCGTGGGTGTGGAACAGGTTGGGCGGGAAGAGTGCCCTGAGATCGAGTTGTCATGCGTAGTTGACTGATCTCAGCATTCTGCTGCACCAATTGGTGCTAAAGAGAGGTCATGTTCTCTTCATGGCGCTTTGACATTTCCGTCATCATTCGCATCAATTTATCAAGAGGACTTGATGCAAGTTCTGTTTGCGGTATGCAAGGGACTGATGGCAGATTCACCATAGGATTAGACTGGGCCCTTGGGATGACGGGTGCATACGATCTCATTGGTCCACCAGCGAGGTTTTGGCGCTGCGGGTTGTTGGACCATGCGAAATTCGGATGATTTCACTACCCTGGGTTATAAGTGCTAGAGAACGGGTTGTTCCCCAGGGTGCAAGCGTCTTCTATGCCAGAAGACGTGTCCGCATGTAAATACGCTTCCGAGCACACGGAGGCTTGGTCCTCCGTGTTGAAATATTGGCTCGCAGAAGCCAGTTCCACATGACTTACCTAGTCGCTCGGCGCGACACTCGGTAAGGAAGGTCTTACGAGGTTTCTCAGGATAAGCTTGGTGTTGGAAGAATTGGGATTGTGGCGAAGTGGTGAGGTGGGGGTGTTTGCCATAGAACGGGCGGGGTTGGCTAGAAGCTCTTCCAGCTTCTTATGCACGACGGAGACTTCATCCAATTTCTGTGTGATAAGGCTTAGATCAGTGGATGAATGGGAGGGTCCCGTGTCAACTTCGTGGACATTTCGGGGTAGGCTGGTAGGATTAAAGGCGACAATGGAGGCATTGTTCATTGAGTTTTCACTCATATTTTCAAACAATTCAAATGCTCGATTCTCGTCTTTATTCATAAAGTTCCCTCCGCAGGAAGCGTCTGCAATCTGCTTCAAAGTCTCATTTAGCCCATAGTAGAAAATCTGGGCTATATGCCACTTAGGCAGACCGTGGTGCAGACACTTCCTGAGGAGGTCGTTATACCTCTCCCATGCCTCATGAAATTGTTCACCGTTTTGTTGTGTAAATGAAGTGATAGCACGGCGAAGCGCATTTGTTCGCCCGATTGGGAAGAACTTCTTGAGAAACGCTGTTTGTATCTCTTCCCAAGAGTGGATGGTTCTCCCAAGGGTGCGTAACCACTGCGATGCTTTATCCCGCAATGAAAACTGAAACATTTTCATGACTATAGGTAACCTGATATTTCTTGGTTTAATTGTTTCAGCTAATCGGGTTAGGTCTTCCAAGTGGAGAAAAGGATCTTTACTTGCAAGATAATGGAAGTGAAAATTTATTAGGCCAATTATGTTAGGTTTCAGTTCAAAGTCGTACCCGCCCATGGGGACCCGAATTTGACCTATGGTCTCTGTAGCAGTGGGATTCTGATAAGAGCTAAGAGGCCTAGGCTCCTCCCATTCGGGAGGGTTCTGCATTTCCTCCAATGTTTCCCTAATGGCCTCAATTCGTTCATTATACATTTCCATTTGGGCTTGGAGGCGGGTTATGGGATCTAAGGTTCCACCACTTGGTGGGTTCTGAGGGCAGTTTCCTCCCTCGGGACTTGGGGGTGGGCGTGCAGCCATGTTTGTGGAGGAGGAGGACGATTCGGCTCCTTTTATAAAATTATTAGGCAATTCAAACAGTTCAGGGTTTTGTGACCTCCTCCCAAACATGCACTACCGCAGGAAGAATTGGGGAGATGAGAAGGGAAAAGAGATGAGAGAAATGACGCCGCAAAGGTACACTTGATGACAAATCAATACAATCAATTTCCTAACCTCTATAGTGTGCCCTTAGACCTAAAGATCTAAGTTACCTACTATCACGAACTACGGAACCGAATGTGAGTACCGCGGAACCATCAGGCCAGATTGAAAGGCCGTTTGCCCCAGTCTTAGACACCCAATAGCACACGGGAACCCTCACCAGCACGTAGATGCTACACGCAGGTAGTTAGACCTCCAATCCTTAATAAGGGTCAAGTTGCTACCAGTTTTAGTTAGAGGTTTAGGATCAAGTGCTTTTGGAATGTGACGGGTGTTGTTTATGGGTAATGCCCAAGTGATTGATTTTCAGAGTGTGTAAAACAAGCATGCAACGGGGAAATCTCCCTGAATTGAAGTTTTAATTGGTGAATGATTTTTAGAGTTCAGCCTTAAGTAGTATGGATTTTAGGATTTCGCTGAATTACCAATTCAACCAATCTCTGGGTTTTTGAGAGAATACAGGTTTTCTTCTAAGCCCAACAAACCCTTCTTCAATGTCAATTGGTTAATGCATGCTAAAATGCAATGGGCTTCCCTAAATGGAAATTTCTAAGTGTGGATGCACAAATCAGTTTTAAATTAGTGTGAAAGGGAGCCAAAGCACTTCAATTCAAGTGCTCCCAATCACCAAAAAGATGTCCACACAAGGCTCAACCAGAAGATAAAGAAAATCGATTTGTTGGGGTTGAAGTATTCGGGATCGAATCTTAGGCAAGTTGAAAAGTTGTGGTGGGGTTGGAATCAACTCAATTCCAAGTCTCCCCACAAAAAATGTGATCCCGAATTTGCAGATAAATGAGGCAAAGAGGGGTGCAATCAATCTTTTTATTTTCCTCAAAGAATACTTCACACGGCAAAAAATTCAAGAATCATGATTCTTGGATTTTCGCTATGCGAAGTAAGGTGGGAAATCCCGGGGCGGTGGGAGTAAAGGCAATCAATCAAACAAGTGAATTTTAATCCACTTACCCCAAGAGATCCCAAGAAGATTTTCTAGTTTTTAGTTTTTTTTTATTAAGGTGACAAGTTAACCTAGGTTGCTAAGAAAGAAAGACCTACTTATTTGATAGCGTGTGCGAAGCTCCAATGCGGTGTCGGCATCTTCACGCTCTCATTCCCACCTTGGATCTGCCCACGTCTCCGACTTCGTCTGCCTGTCTTCTCCTTGCAATAGGTTTAACTGCACACCAAAAACAAAAAACACCCGTGAAGAGAGAAGAGAAAAAATGAAAGGAATGGAATAGAAACTTACTTGAAGGCGCACTTTCTCGGCAACGGCGCCAGAAAAGATGTTGGTCGGGCTCAGATAGGTGTGTTAATATGGTGATTTTATGGTTGAAGTGTGTATAGTGGTTAACCTAAATCGGACCTAACCATCTCTTTACAAAATTTTTAACCTAGCCTACTTGATTTTATCTTGGTCACTTTTAGGCCCAGGGTCGAACCTAGGGAAGTGGGGTTACAAGTCAAGTTTCTACGCCTTTCCTACAACGAATCTCTTCCGTTCGTTTATTGTGTTTTTGGTGTTTTTCTATTTAGATTTTTTCTAGTAATTCTTGTCCTTGAGGCACACCCTTAAAATTGGGTTCTTGGCTTTGAGGCAAATCAGGGTTCCAAAATAGGTCTTGCTATTCGCAAGATGGAGTACCTGAAGTCAAGGATTATCTTTTCTCTTTTATATATATTTTTTTATCCTTTTACTGGCATGCAAGAGAAATAGAAATAAAGTAAATATAGTATAGATATATATGTATATACTATATATGTATAAAGGGGTGGGGGTGGAGGCGGAGATGGAGTGTAGCACGGTGTCGAGTCGGTCGTTGTCTAGAAAGACGCAACCAACAGGTCGAGGAGCCACGTGGAGTGTAAGGTGGATGGCGGAAGATGTGTGTGACCACGCTTTTTGTACGTGTGTATCAGGGATATCAGCAACTGGTACAGATATTCCAGCAATGCCACGTATGGTAAGTAATGTGAAAATATATATATATATGTATATATGTAAATATATCTATATGTATATATGGTTATAAATTTATAGGTATATATGTAGTTATATGTATATATATATGTATATATATATATGTATAGATATATATATATATATATGTATATGTATGTATATGATACTATATAGATGTATATATATATATGTGTGTATGTATATATTAATATATGTATATATGATATATGTCGATAAATATATATATATAAGTATATAGATATATGTATATATATATATGTATGTATACTAATACTTAGTTATATAAATACTACTATTTATATAGATATAAGTATATATATATATGTATATATATCAATATATATATGTATACGTATATATATATATATATGTATATAACACTATAAAAGTGAGAGAGTGTGTGTGTATGTGTGTTTGCAGAGAGAGAGGGAGAGTGTGCTGTGAGAGAGAGAGCGCCTGCTGTGTGAAGGAGGCAAGTTTAAGTCGTTCGTGCTCGCAGGGGTTCGTCTGAGGCTTCAAGCTTGCGCGCAGGCGTGTATGCATGCAGAGAAGTGCGTGCTGGAGGGTGATGGGTGCGGAGAGGACCGCAGCGCACTACGCTGCGCGAAGGGAGCACGCAGAGGCACGCGGGCGAAGGGAGCGGGCGCTGGCAGAGGATCGCACGCAGACGCGTGGGCGGGCACTGGAGCAGGACGCGGGGTGAGACGCGCACTCGGGCGAAGGCCGGTTGCGGCGCGTCGGGTGACTGGATAAGTGAGAAGCTTACCGGTCACCTCACTATAGTCACAGTGTTCCGTAGACTGGCGTGAACAGTGGCTACAGTGTATGGCCGAGCCGTGAGACCGCCTGCTGTAGGTGCTGTGAGTGCTGACGGCTCGGCGCACGCGCGGAAGAGTGGCACCACTTCTGGCTTGCGACGAGGTGGTTCGCGATAGAGCGTGCGGAGAGGGCTGCTGGCATGCGCGGTGGAGGGCGAGGGCGACCTGCTGCTTGCGCGGTGGCTTGCGGGTGTTGGCTGGGGTGCGCGGTGAAGCTTGGCCGGCCGCTGCAGTGGCGTGTGGTGACCGATTGCAGGCGGATAGGCAAGTGCAGTGTGAAGAAGCGGGAGGTGAGGACGCCTGCAGGCGCACGCTGGAGGTGAGGGCAGCCTGCAGGCGTGCGTGGAAAGGGCTGGGGCGGCTGCTGCTGCGTTGCTGTTGCTGCCGCCTTGCTGCTGCTACTGCGTGCGGAGCTTTGAGCTTCAAAGCTTGAAGCTCTTGCTCCAATGGCTGAAGTGGCTTCAAATGAAAAAAACAAGGAATACCACCACGCCCACCGGCTCTTTGATGAGCTGGGCGGTGGTGGTCTCACAGTGGTGGGTGTGCACCACCGTGAGGTACTCCTGCTCGCAGAGTGTCTCCTCAGAGGAGGAGGGCCTGCGTATGGAGGGAGAGGGAGGAGATGGCCTGGAGGAGCTGCAGTGTGCTTTATTTCATGGGGAGGACCAGGCTCTTTGCAAAGGAAGAAGCTGCCCTCTTTTTAAAGAAGAGGAAAGCATGCACAGCCATGCCCTGGCTGTGCATGGCTCATGCATGGCTTGGCAGGGAGAGGTGCATGCGGCTGCAGGGCTGGCAAGGAGAGGGGGAGCAGGACATGGCACGAAGAAGAAGAGGTTGTTCCATTCCGCTGCGGGAAGAGTTTCAAAAATAAAAAAGAAATAAAAAATGAAGATGGAAATTTTGCGAAGCAGCACTTAAGGAAAACGTGAATTGCGAGGCCATTTTATTTACTCTCCTCCCCTCTCAATTAAATGCATGCATGTATTTTCACAAATGCGACTATGGAAACCTAATATGCACTGGTAATGCTAGGAAATAGCACAAGATGACACAATTGCAGGTGTATTTTTGTGGTGCAATTAGTATACGGGTCGGGTACCAGGTCCGCGTGGGTGTGCATCGCGGATAAGGCGGGGGCGTGGGCGAGGGACCTCACCTTGTGTTGTTTGAGGTGATAAGCTAAAAACATAAATTCAATATAAACCACTCATCGCGCTCTTGAGTTCATGAGGTGGGACTAAAAGTCCCACTTGCTTCTTCACGCACACTTGAAGGAGACCTTCGCCCAATTGCCGCTGCTGGGTCGCTTTCTAAGCCAATCTCTTGGCTGGATGTGTTTGCACACTCAACCCGCGCCTTCTGGGACTCTGATGCCTGGAGCATACGACCTGGAGTAAAGCTTGTGAGCTCCATGCTTCTGCTTCAATGGTGGAAAGGGGGGTCGACCTGAAGTTCATGAATACGGCCTTGCGACCTTGTTAAACCAGATGGGGAGCTTCGCCGTGGAATGGCTGGCCGCGAGGCGACCTAGGTGTGCGTGCCTAGGTCGCTCTATGGCCGTGTTTATGGGTGTGTTCGGTGGGTGTGTGTGGAGGTGTTGGCGGTCAATGGAAGGGCGGATGATGCTCAGTGGGTGATAGAGGAGGTGATGAGGGGTCTGGCCAGGCATGTGGAGGTGCTGAGCGGTGGAAGCGCCTTCATCGATGGTCGGCTGGAGATGGAGAAGGTGGTGGTGGTCTGCCGTGTCGAGGGGTCGAAGGTGCAAATTAAGAGGGGGGAAATGAAGAGGGGGGAGAGAGAAAGATTTCTAACCTAACTACGTGGACGAAGGGAGAGAGGAGGCGGCTAGCCATACCTGCCACCGCTGGAGAAGAAGATACCAATAGAGGGGTGACGGCGATGACGACGGGGCTGGAGGCACGAACGCGGGTATTGCGTAATGCGGAGGAAGGTGGTGAAGACAGCTCTACCACTGGTATTGTGGCAGAGCGACAAGAAAGAGGAGGACTCGCTGAAGCTTGCTGGACACCTGGCCAGAGGAGAAGGGAGGAAATTGGGGTGGTTCTCTGGCCAAGTCAAGCTAAATCGGTGTGGCCGAAGGTGGTGGTCCTTTTATAGGTGCTGGCAGGGGTTCTTGTGCTTGCAAGGCAAGCTTCCAAGCATAAAAGTCCTCACCGGAGTAGGATTTCAGGGGGATACCCACATCTTTCATGCATTTTCATGAGAGATTTGATGCAAATCAAATCTTGCAATCATGCTCAGATGGAAGGGAATTCCTCAGAGAATCTCATTTTCAAATCTGGGAGGAGATCTCTGAGGAATCAGGGAGTAATGCCCCTCCATTCCTCGTTGGAGTAGGACTTTTCCGCTTTAATGGTGGATGACCTAGTTTTGAGAGTGGCGAGGAAGTTAGGGGGGTCTGTGCAATGATTTTCAAAAGATAGGGATCAAAATGTAATTGGGTGGACTATTTTGCAAAGTAGGTCAAGATGACCTCCCCTTAGGTCCAAATTTTGGTACATACCTAATTTGGACCTAAGAAATCAAATGGTGAAGTTGGATTTTTGGTTTGATTACGTTTAAATGGATATTTTACACAAAAATCCAAATTAGGTCAAATAATGAGCTAAGACCCCACTCTAGGTCAAAATAGGTTCCAAAGGCTAAATTGAAGGTTCTAAACCCTAGGAGATATTTTTCCATGAATTTTATAGGATTTAGTTGATTTTTATCCTGATCAAAACCTTATTGAATTATGTGAGTCTGCTTTTGGGTTGCAAGATGCCATTTAATTCTTAGATTGCATATGAACCCATTTATGACTGAACCAACTCACTTTTTATCTTATTTAGACCATTTGACCTATGTTTTGCCTCTGAGAAATAAAGTTGATGCAATGCAATGGTAAAATTACAGTTTTAACCTTTGTTTCATGTTTTCTTCTCAAAACATTTCTTCCTTGAATTAGGCCCTTCTTTAGGTTATGAAGGAGCTTTTATTCTCTTTCTAGGTCAAAATGAGCTAGTTAGGGCTCATGATGAGGTTCTCATCATACCCCCATGCCTAGCTTTTGCTAGTCCCTTAGTAAAATTTCAAGGTTTTAACTTTTGTTCTAGACGCTGAGTTTCTTTCATCAGTTATGAATAGTGTGTTTTCTTTTTCTTTTGGTTAGGTTAGATTGCTGACATCAGGCCTAGAGGTATTCAAGTACCAACCAAGATTTGAACCTGACCAGCTTTAGCCTCAGTCTTCCGCAAAAGTTTTTAAGGCCTACAGAAACTATCTTAGGGTTCGTTGGACTCCGCGGTTAAAGCATCCATGCTTGAGACATATTTAGCCTTGGTTCAGTTTGCAGTGCGTTTTTGTAAGAGAGAGATAGAGGATTTATTTGTTTGGAGAGTTTTCTCTCTCTTTTCTTTTTATTTCTAGCTTCGGATTTGCTTCTCAACACGGTCTGTATCTAATTCCTCGTCCCCATCACCAATCCTCAAAGGTCCCTAGAAATCGATGCTTCGTGATAGCACTGCCCATGGCAACCCCCAGAACCTTGGCTTTCGAGATTTTGAGATAATCTCGCCCATGGTGTTCCGTGGCCAAATCCAGACCCTGGTAATCGACATTTTGTGATAATGCCGTCCATGGTATCTGAACTAGCAGAGTGCTTACATGCCCTCGGTAGGATATTTAAACATCCTAAGAGACAAGCACTGAGGAGATGATATGTTGTTAAGAATCTTCGAGGGGAATTTCTCACCTCTCTGCATCGGGAACTCATCCAAATCAACTTATGTTGATCGGCTGCTCCTATTCTAGGAAACCTTTTCAGAACATTTAAATGCTTTTGCATGATTTTGATAGTTATGCACACCGAACCAGACTGTGTGTGGGTTGGGGTGCTTAGGTTACCGAATCCCGCAAATTGAAGGTCAGTTAACGAGGCCGAATACTCCTTAAGCCTTAGACCTAATACTTAAGCTTTGCATTTTCCCCAACCTCTTGAGGATTATCTAGATCTTAGCAGATACTTGAATTTTTAAGCCTAAGAGTCTAGCCCAAAAGGCCTAAGATCAGCGTTCTTGCTAATCTCTTTCTTGTATCTCATTAGCACTTTTTTTTCTTCTTTCTCTTTTTTCTTGATGTGGTCTAGAACTTCGGTTAATTCCTTAATCTCTTACTAATGACTATCTCTTTTTTCTTTTTCATTTTGTGCTCCTTTTTGTCTTTTGCTCTTTTTCTCCTCATGATTTATTGTCTTCTTTTTATATAATTTTCTATTTTTTTGGTGTTTTTGACATATGTGATTTTTTTTGTGAGAATCCTTCTGACTCTCTTGGTTTTGTATGTATGCACTTTACCACCCCCCATGCCTAAGTTTTGCAATGTCCTCATTGTAAACGGAGGGTGTGAAATAGTGTTGAGTTCAGGGGCTTAGAATAGGATAAATCGGGTGGGCGAATGGGTCGGGAAGTGATTGATGCCGACGATTTCAAGCTCTGGTACCTGTACTAGAGGTGGGATCGACTGTATAAGGCTGAACTCAAGGTGCAATAGACGTGGAGTACAGACAGATAATCAGACGAATCTCGAGTTTTTGGAATGACGGGTTGCCTTCTGTTAAGCACTAAATTCAACGCCTTCAGCCGAGCGGAAAATGGGATGGAGAGGGAGTGGTCAAATCAGCGGAGTTTTGTAAAACAAACACCTTGATTAAGAGCCTAGTTGGTCTAACTAGGTGCTTGTTAAGATCAACAGGCTGATGATGCAGCCCAAACCCAATCAGTCTAGTGGGTTGATAGATATAGATCAACAAATGTGGAACCCACCAAATGCAATAGAGCTCGGATGGATGTGGAATTGTAAATTCAGGTTTAGGCTGAGTCGAATCAGCCTAGTCAGAGTAGGGATCTGAAAAATAATCAGTGAATGGTGCGGAAACCCTACAGGGGTGATCAGAGAATGATGGAGCATGTTGTTCAGTCTGATAGATGCCCGATACCCGGTATATGTGTGGAGTTGAATCATCTGCAAACGGCTCAATGAGAGGGGAATCAGAATAGAAATCGAGTTCGGTTGTGGGTCGGGGTTGAAAACGGGGTTTGATTGGTTCAGTATATGTGGAAGAGGTTGCTTCAATGAGAATTGTGTATGAGGGATCTTTTAGAAAGAAATGACAGGTGGTCTCATGTAGAGAGTCCTCATAGTAGCTATCAAAATCAAAAGTGAATGCTTAAAGAGGGTCGATAGGATGAGGGAAATCTGAATCGAGAAAAGATTCGAACTCTGGGTTGCAATCACTCTTGGCATTTTTTGGTTTTGATTCCTGAGGATCGAAAAGAAATGATTCCATGCCATTGGAACCTGAACTTAAATCAGTGATCTCAGGAACCGGGACCTCAGAGTCGAAGTCGGAGAATGAGTCATGTGAGCTGAGGTCGTAGATTGACTTGTCGAATTCATGAAGCAGATTTTCTCCGAAATCATGGTCAGATTCGAAATCGTCGAAGATGTTGCGAAAATCACATTCTAAATAAGATTCAAGATCATGAGTTCCACCATAGAATAAATGACATGATGTGGATTCAGTAGCCTGATTGGGGTCTAGCCTAAATGTCAATTTTGAGCTTAAAAAAGTGTTCTTATTTATTCTAAGCTCAAGTTTCAAGTTGGTAGGACAGACCCAATTGAAACCCCAAGTCCAACTCCTTGGCTTCTGTATCGTAGATTGGCGTGACTTCTGAAAAGTCAATTTGTCTCGCTGAGGATGTTGGCGAGGGTTATTCATCAAATAGAGGCCCAAAATCATATTCTTCATTGAAAATTTGATTTTCTTAATACGGGGCCTCGTAATCTTCCCAATAGGTTTCAGATCCAGATTCTAGGCTTGGGATGTGGGTTAAATCACTAGGATCTAGGTCCGAATTACTTTCGAGGGTCACCTTATCAGAATAAGGGGCGGAATTTACACCCTCGAGAGGTTCAGTTCTACTCTCATCGTTGCAGGAGTTTTGGAATTCTAAGCTTGGTGATTCATGGTCTAGGGTTGGCTCAACATTGTGTTCTCCTGCAATTTCCCAACCTAATTCAATATCAGGCATGTTGCATTCTATCTGGGTTGGGCATTCACAACCTCTTTGTGCCTCAAGCTCGATATCTGGGAAATCAGATTGATCCTCGATATTGTTCCAAGATGGTTCATCCTCTGTTTGTGGCATATACGGGTATTTCTGGTCGATAATTTATTTTAATAATCTCATTATCTCTTCTCATTTTTCAAGATCATCTTGGTGTTGTTCCCAAAGTATAGGATTTGTCATGCATTGGATGTATTCAAGGTTGTGCAACTTTTCTATCTCAATATATCTTGTGATGAGAATGTCTTGGGTTGATCCGTTGGTGGCTTCGGTCAATAACACTTGGGCACAGGTTATGATGAAGGTTGTGGTTATTGGTACACTAACCTGAATGTTTTCTACTGGTGTTTAGGTTTTGTCTTCTTTTTCATAGAATTTTAGGGCATCCTCAATCATCCTATCTGTCATGGATCTCCGGGATTCAGGTTTCTTGAATGGTAGCTTAAGTGGTTGGGCTGCATATTTGGATTAGGTGGTGGAATCAAGATGTAGAATCAGAGTTTGAATCAAGATGTAGAATCAAGTTGTGAAGTAAATAGATCTGAATAAAGAGTCCCACTGAAAATGTATGTGTGTGCTCTAAAGAAATGAGATGAGGGACTGGAGGTGTTTTTGGCCCAATGAAGGCATCCAAAGATGTTTGGATGACTATGGAGGTTCAGGGCGGATGATACCCCTAGATCAAAAGGTCATCCACCTGAGAATTACCTGGGCAGTCAGAGAGGGAGAGTCCCGTGAAAGAGTCAACTTTCCGCTTTGCGTTGTAGTATTTAAGTGGTGGAAAAATTGACTAATCAAAAATAAAAATAACCACTCATAGAAGAGTGGGTCGTGTCCATAGGGAGGCAATTATGCAATAAACTCTCGATTATTTTATATTCTTTTGGTAAAGTGCGAAATCTTTATTCAAATCTGACATAACATGCGATGGAAAGTAGATTCACAATAACTTAAAAAGATAAGGGTATATGTGTAGTTTTCCCTCACTGAAATCTTCAATAAATATATGATGATTTTATGTAATTTTCACTTGACATATATTAGAGAAAATTAGTGCACAGGTTAAGCTCAAATCCAATCTTGAAATAGGTGAATATCATTAATGTGCAATTATCAGAGAATGAGTGTGCATGCACAATTTTGCCACAATATAATAATAATAAATAAAAATCAAATTATGGTGGCAATGTAATTTTTAATATCGGAGGAAATAGAGCATTTGCTCTCTCTCCTCCTCCCGAGAGAGAGAGCACCGGCGGGCGGTGGACTCGCTAGGGAGGTTGGCGAGGATGAGGGCTATCCGATGGAGGCCACAGCGTCGACGGAGATGGCCGGGGTGGCTGGCCGGCGGAGGAGATGAGGACCGGAGGAGGCTGTCTGCTGTAGCCGCACGCCTGCTGTGAAGGTGCTGGAGGTTGAGGAGCTTACCTGTGGGCACGGGTGGCGGTGTGGAGCAGTGCCTGCGGGCACCTGCAGGGGTGAGGGTACGCCTGGCTGCCTGAAGGAGGGGGCGCGGGTGAGGCGGTCTGCAGATGCGCCTACAGGATGGACACGAAGGCAGGCGCTGGAGGTTGAGGCACGCTGGGGTGTCTGCGGGTCACTCTGCAGTGGAGAGCGCTGGAGGAGGAGGAACACGTGTGCTAGAGTAGGTGTGTGAGCGGGCGTCAGCGCACTGCAGTAGGGCATGGGTGAGGGCAGTACGGTGTAGAGGCGATGGCGCACTGGGGAGAGGGTGCGCGCCTGCGGCATAAAGCGGGCGGTGGAGATGCTGCGGCACGGTGCAGCACCTATGGGGGTTGAAGGTGCTGGCGAGGCAAGCTAAGCGGGCGCGCCTGCAGTGAAGGGGCGCGGGCTTGGCAGTGGTGAAGGCAGGCGCTGAGGGGCGAAGGCCGTGCCTGCAGGAGGGTGGAAGGGCACTGTGGTGTGCGCGGTGCCTGTGTCTGCAAGAGGGCTGAAGCAGGCAGAGGTGAGGGCGCGGCTGAGGTGCGTGGTGGGGAACCTGCAGAAGGGCGTGCGCCTGCAGGGTGGGGCGTGCGCTGGTCACAGTGCACGCTTGGGGTTACCCTCTCTCTTTGGATGATCTTCTCTCCTCTTTCTCCGCCTCCTCTTTTAACTCCTCCTGGTTTGCGCCTGTGAGAGTTAAGGGATTTTCAAATCCCTTAACTATTTCTGGCCGGCGGCTGTTGAGGGTGCCCGGAGGATGGGGAAAAGAACATCCGCCGGTTATTTGAGAGGGTAATTTACCCTTTTCTCCTCATTCTTTTGCCAATTATTTTTCCTGCACATAAAAAGAACATATTAAGTTATAGAATAGATGTAAACCTAAATTATGATGCATGCAAACATTCCATAACTTAATATAGTTATTAACAAACCTAAAAGATACAATTAAAGTTACTTAGGCGTAATATTAGTCCATTAAAATGGACTCATCAAATACTCCCATGCCTAAGATTTGCTAGTCCCTAGCAAAAATGAAAAATAATAGAAGTAATAAGAAGATTTCTTCTTTTCTTACTTTAAAACTTTAGAAATCCAGACAAATGTGAAGTGTTGATAGCGTAGGTAGTAGATCCAAGTGAAAGAGCCAATTCACATTGGAAGTTCGTACTTCACCCTTGGTAAATATTACTGTCGGGATAGGCAACTACTTCCCTCGGGGATAAAGCAGAGGATAATCTGTAATTTGACCCTGGCGTTTGGCTTAGGTAGGCGATATCGAGTTGAATGGATTTGTATTTGGTGGCACACACAGTCATTTGGTGCTACAAATAGTGTAGTACTGCAGACTCTAGATCTCTAGACTATTAGAAAAGTCAACTCTGAGAGAGGCTACACAATTGTGCTCTCTTGATGTTCCTGGGCACTCTCTCTTTTCTTTCTTTCTGAGATCACGAATCTCGCCAGATTTATACATTATACTCATTATTTGGTGGCCTCACATGGCATCCGCACTTCAATTAAAGTCCTAATAACTCTACAACCAAGTTAGAGTCCTCAACCAGTATTCGGTCGATCAGAAATACTAAAAGGTAGGTATGGGTCATATTTGGTGGAACATGATAGGTGTTCTGATGCCTCAGAAATAATGTTACATTATAACTTGGACTTGTTTTTTTTGTAATACAAATATTTCTTCTTTTTCTGTTTCTTCTTTTTTCTTCTTCTTTTCTTTTCTCCTTCTCTTTTTTCTTTTTTATAATATAACTCAACATAATACGACACAGACTTTTATTTATGAGTCATTATTCGAGATGATGATCATCAAGAGGATATTGTGTAGCTTATTTGGTGGAAGTGCCTATTCTCGGCACTGGGAAGGAATGGATAGGACAGGCGTATTTCTGACCTTTGACACTAATACCCTCCTTCAGCCGAGGACTCTATGAAGTGTTGGTGCTAGAGCACCATGATCATTTGTTTTGATGATAACAAAACACGTGTTATTTAACATTTTCACTTGGAGTCTTAGATTTCAGGTCAATTGCAAATGTAGACGTGTTTAGACGGAATTCGAGCTCGCATCCATGACGGATTGGAGGAGCTTGATGGAGAACAGAGGGGATTCGCGAGGAGCGATAGATTGAAGATGGAAGGACAAGAAGAATAGGATAGAATTCCATTTTATTCCTTTCATGTACATTTGTCGTTATTTTCTTGCTCTTTATTTCCTTAGAAAATTATGTTAAAGAGCCTCAAAGTACCCTAACAGTAGTCCTAAGAACACCGGCACAACCCTAGGATACTTAGGTTTTCTATAGAGAACTTAGAAAACCAATATAGGGTTTAAACAGCATTTCCAGACGTCTAATTCCAAAATCAGACATCTGATAAAGTGTTTTAAGACGTCTGACTGTTGATTCAGACGTCTGATAACTATTAGGCTAGACATAGTTAGTTCTGTCTGATGAAATCAGACGTCCAGACCTTAGACCAGACGTCTTAGGAGACGTCTGATGACTTTGCTAGACGTCCAATTAGTGGACCGTTGGCTGGCTTAGCGAACACTCAAGAATGCGACCGTTAGAGCCTTATCAGACGTCCATAGGACTTTCCAGACGTTTAATAATTGACCATTTTGCCTCGGCTGACCCAAAATCTCTTCTCAGAGATTTTCTAGCCGTTGCAACGTTTGGAAATCCATTCCCACAGAAAAAGTAGGTTTCCAGACGTCTAGACATAGTGCCAGACGTCCTATATGTCGTTTGATGGACTTGCACAAGAACCCTGTTTAGATCTGATTCAAGTTAGGAAGAGACCCGCCCAAAATCAGACGTCTGACCTTGAAATCAGACGCCTTAAAGTGAACTTCCAGACGTCTGATTCCAGAATTAGACGTCTGATAAGCCTGTCAGAGCAATGATTGTTCCTGATTTCGGGCTGATTCTCTTGGGCTTTGTACCCAACGGCTATAGAACCTTTCCTAAGCCTTCTAAAGCCTTCCTAAGGCCTCTATAAATAGAGGGGAACCTTTGCAACACAAAAGGACACCTAGAGACACCAAGATACACAAGAAACACTTGGTAATACACTTTCCACTCTCTTGTGTCCTAGCTAGCTCTTGCTCTCCAAGCTCAAGCTCCATTCTCTTGAGAGCATCAAGCTGTTGCACACCCGCTCTCCCGCCGTTATTCACGAGAGCGACGTTGCACCGTCGCGTGGCACACGCATCCGTGTCGTCGACGCACTCCTTTCAAAGGGAAGCATCCTATTTCCTATAGAAGCTTAGGTTAAATATTACTTTGTTGGCTCTATAGGATTACTTGTTTTATCTTTGTTATTTGGTTGGGTATTCGCTTTGCGAATTCCCGTCTCCTTCGCGAGACAAAATCCTTCTCGTGAAGAGAAGGGGTTGAGGTACGCTACCCTCGTCTAAGTAGCGTGGTTGTAATTGAGGTTGAATCACCCTCGTTCTAAAGTGATTCGGTTTAGTGGATTTTGATCAACTTGGTTGATCGGAAAATCCTAACTCGAGAGGGTTAGGTGGTGGTTTTCACCCGGTTTGGGTTTCCACCTAAAAATACTTTGTGTACTTTGTGTGATTGCATCTTGTGAGATTGTTTATATTTCAATTTCGCATTTTTTACGTTACGCTGATCTCACCCCCTCCTAGTAGGAATCTACATGAAGGACGGTCGTAACCATCCACCATAGTTATAGCTTTATTAAGACTCAATCTTCGTGTATCTGCCTTATTTGGTGACTCTCAGGAATTCACACAAAATACGCACACAGGAACAGAGAGTGAAAACTACGCCTAACTCTGAAGTATCATCATCTAATTATCCAAAACTTAAGAGTCTTTGCACTAGACTTAGCGCACCAGTAATCTCTCTACTTTCTTCTCACAAATATGAGGTGGATCTACTAGAAGATAGTATGCTTGACTCCCTATGAACTGTCCAAGGGTTTAGTAGACCACAAATGCTTATTGATTTTATTCAAGGATCTATTACCAAGTCTATGTGCACGTGAAATAAATGTACTGGATTCTAAACTTAAGAAATAATTTTAAGGAGAAAAACCTTCAATGACAAAGGTATTTTGCTAGGGCTAACCCAATCAGATCAAGAAAAGAATTTTTTTTTTATATATATATAAATATGTATGCAAATATGTACAAATGCTATAAACATTCTCAGGTTATACCCCCCCATGCCTAAGACTGACAATGTCCTCATTGGAAAAATATAGACATAGAAGAATATCACCTGAGGAGGAGAGTGGGAGGAGCTAAGCTCCTCAAGCCGAAGTTCATCCAAAACCTGGCCATCTAAAAAAGTAATATACGGTTTAAGTCGCTGGCCATTTACTTTAAAGCTCGCACCTAAAATAGGGTTCCTAATCTCTACAGCTCCATGAGGGAAAGTATTGATAACAACGTATGGCCCATCCCAGTGGGACTTGAGCTTTCCAGGAAATAATTTAAGTCTAGAATTGAAAAGCCAGACCCACTGGTTAGGTTCAAAAGTCTTTCTAATGATGTGCTTGTCATGGAAGACTTTTGTACGTTGCTTGTAAGCTTGAGAAGTTTCATAAGCTTCATTATGAAGCTCCTCAAGCTCACTTAATTCTAACATACGTGCCTTTCCCGCTTTATCCAGATTCAAGTTAACATTTTTAATAGCCGAATAAGCTTTATGTTGGATTTCAACCGGAAGGTGGCATGCTTTTCTGTAGACAAGACGGAAAGGAGACATGCCCAAGGGAGTCTTATACGCAGTTCTGTAGGCCCAAAGAGCATCATTTAGTTTTTTAGACCAATCCTTCCGATCAGGCCTGATAGTTTTTTCTAAAATTCGCTTAATCTCCCTATTGGACACTTCAACTTGTCTACTCGTTTAGGGACGATAAGGTGTGGTTATCATGTGGTTGACTCCCAAATTTTGGAGTAGTCTTGTGAAGTGTACATTCTTAAAGTGAGGTCCTCCATCACTTATGATCGTGCTTGGGTACCCATACCGAGAAATGATATTAGCCTTAACAAAGCCCAAGACCACGGAATGGTCATTGGTTCGCGTGGGTATGGCTTCTATCCATTTTGATACATAGTCAACAGCCACAAGGATGCATTCATATCCGAAGGACACAGAAAAGGGACCCATAAAGTCAATGCCCCAAATATCAAAGATTTCAACAGGGAGGATAGGTTGTTGGGGCATCTCATCCCTTTTTCCAATGGTTCCCGTTTGCTGGCAACGTAGACATGCGCCCACATACGTATGTGCATCTCAGAATAATGTGGGCCACCAAAAACCAGACTGAAGAACCTTATGGGCAGTCTTCTTCCCACTAAAATGTCCCCCACAGTGGAGGTCATGACAGAAACTCAGAACACTTCTTTGTTCTTCATTAGGGACGCAACGGCGAAACAGCTGGTCAGGGCCTATTCTAAAAAGCTCGGGTTCCTCCCAGTGATAAAATTTAGCATTGGTGAGAAACCTGTCTCGCTTCTGCTTGTCCCACGTACTGGGGGTAATGCCCGTGACCAGATAGTTCACTATGTCAGCGAACCAAGGAGTTTTAGCTTCCACGGCCATTAGAGACTCATCAGGGAAGTCTCTTGAATATCGCCAGCAGGGTTTGATGCCTCAATAGGGATCCTAGACAAATGGTCTGCTACCACATTCTCAACTCCTTTCTTGTCTTTAATTTCCAAGTCAAATTCTTGGAGTAGCAGAATCCAATGAATTAGGCGAGGTTTGGTGTCCTTTTTAGCTAGAAGATGCTTAAGGGCTGAATGATCAGTGAACACCACAACCTTGGGTCCCAAAAGATAAGACCGAAACTTTTCCAAAGCAAATACTACAACAAGTAATTCTTTTTCAGTGACCGTGTAGTTTTGCTGAGGATTCGTAAGGGTCTTGCTGGCATAATGCAGCACATGAGGTTTGCCATCAGCCCTTTGACCTAAGATCGCTCCCACTGCAAAATCAGAAGCATCACACATAAGCTCAAACATGAGGGTCCAATCTGGTGCTTGGAGAATCAGCGCGGTAATGAGGGCTTTCTTCAAAACTTGGAAAGCCTTGCCACATCTATCATCAAAATCGAAGGAGACATCCTTCGCTAACAGGTCGCAGAGTGGCTTAGAGATTTTACTGAAATCTCTAATGAAGCGCCAATAAAATCCAGCATGGCCAAGGAAAGATCTAACTTGATGAACATTGGTGGGCAATGGAAGCTTAGAGATGGAATCGATTTTTGCGGTGTCCACCTCTAATCCTCTCTCGGAAACTATATGCCCTAACACAATGCCCTGCTGGACCATAAAGTGGCTTTTCTCCCAGCTAAGCACCAGCTTTGCCTCTTCGCAACGGGTTAAGACTTTATCAAGGTGAGAAAGGCATAGGTCAAACGACGAGCCATAAATGGAGAAGTCATCCATGAAAATTTCAACGAACTCGTCGATCATATCAGAAAAGATAGCCATCATACAACGTTGAAAAGTGGCAGGAGCATTACATAACCCGAATGGCATTCGGCGGAACGCAAAAGTGCCATAAGGACTCGTGATGGTGGTATGCTCCTGATCATCAGGAAAAATGGCTATCTGATTGTACCCAGAGTACCCGTCAAGAAAACAAAAGTACTTGTTCCCCGCCAATCGTTCCAGAATTTGATCGATAAACGGTAAGGGGAAATGGTCTTTCTGGGTAGCCGTGTTTAAATGGTGGTAATCAATGCAGACCCTCCAACCAGTTGAGGGTCTAGTGGTCACCAGTTCACCTTGGTCATTTTCTTCCACAGTGATCCCTACCTTTTTCGAAACTACGTGAATAGGATTGACCCATTTACTATATGACATGGGATAGATAATCCCTGCATCCAGCCATTTCAGAATCTCCTTTTTAACAACCTCCCGCATATTTGGATTGAGCCTTCTCTGCATATCTCGGAAAGGCTTCATGGACTCGTCCGTGTATATATGATGCATGCAAAGAGAGGGATCAACACCCTTAATATCAGTAATTGTCCAGGAAATTGCTTCCTTGTGCCTTTGTAAACACTCAAGCAGAGCTCCCTCCTGCAATTCAGATAATGCAGACGAGATAATAACGGGGAGTGTGTTATTAGGGCCAAGGAAAGCATATTTCAATGTGCTCGGGAGGGGTTTCAACTCCAATTCAAGAGCCTTTTGGATTGAGGGTTTTAGTTGAGATGTCCCCGCCTCAGGCAACGGATCTACCTTCACAGTCCAGGGTAGGGATAGAGACTCAGTGTGTATCCCCAGCAACTCTTCTAGTTTGGGCATTTTCCTTTCAGTTTCTTTAATAATCGAGGGATGGTCTTGAGATATGACCCTTTGAAGGGGATCTCTACATAAGAGTGCTGAAGTAGTCTCTTCAATTATTTCATCAACGACCTCAATCTGAGAACAATCTTCAAATCCGGGTTGCTTGTAATTATCAAAAACATTCAACCGGATCTTCTTGTTCCCAATGCCCATTTTAAGTGCCCAAATCTACAATTTATAGAGGCATTGGCTGTGGCCAAGAAGGGGCATCCTAGAATAATGGATGGCTTTGTGGGCTTATTAGATGGGTCAGTATCAAGTACCAACAAGTCAACGGGGAAGAAGAAATCCTCCACTCTCACAAGGACATCTTCTAACAATCCCCGCGGTGTCTTAAGTGATCTGTCTGCAACCTGGAGGATTACTGGACTAGGCTTCAGCTTTCCTCCTCCCAAAAGGTCGTAGACAGAGCTTGGTAGAATGTTTACCCCTGCACCTAGATCGAGCAGAGCCTCGTCAATGTGTTGGTTACCTATAACCACTGAAATATATGGGGCCCCTGGGTCTTTCATTTTGGGGGGTGTTCCATGCTGAAGAACCAAGTTAACATGGTCAGGTAGGATGACCTTGGTTTGGACCTGTTTCCTAGATCGGCGCTTCTGGGTGCACAGGTCCTTCAGAAACTTGTCATAGGACGGAATTTGTTTAATCGCTTCCAACAAAGGCAAGTTAATCTGGACTTGCCTAAAAGTATCCATAATCTCTTCCGTCCTATCCTTGGCTCCAGACGAGCCAACAGAAGATTCCCTAGGAGCAGATAGGCGCTCTGGATAGGGCACCCTCGGCTTCTGGGTAAAGGGGTCATCATGGCGGGAAAGGGGTGGTGGAAGGACGACATCCTCATTGTGGGTGATTTTGTGCGAGGGAGAGTGGTGTGGCTCTTCCTCTGGTGAGATGGAAGTCGAGTCAGGTGTGGAAGGGGAATTCTGAGATGTAACTGTAAGAGTGTTATCAGGCTTGTCAATCTTTTTTCCACTCCTCAACACCGTCACTGCTTGGGCATGCTCCCTGAATACAACCCCCTTGCCCTTAGGGTTCTCTTCAAAAGAGCTAGGCAGCTTCCCCGGATCACGTTGCCTAACTGCCTTAGTAAGATGACCAATTTGGGATTGCATATCAGTAATCATCTTATTTTGAGATTAGATAACCATATTCTGATGCTCTTGCATTGCTTTCATCATGGCCTTCAGTTCATCCATCTCAGAGGGCTTATTTAGAGGAGGATTTTCATACAAAGGTTGGTATGTGGGTTGGGGAGGTAAGGGTCTAGTATTCCCTGAGTTAGAAGCATCACCTTGCTTCCAAGAGAAGTTTGGATGGTTCCGCCACCCTGGATTATAAGTGTTGGAGTAAGGGTTATTGCGAGGGGGGCGGAAACCTTGGGCCGCGTTAAAGTCGGCCTGAATCAACTCAGGGAATTGGTTTTCCTGATGGCACTCCGCAGTGGCATGCATTGTGCTTTGGCAAATGGAGCATTCTCTTGAAGACTGAACAATAGAGGCTACTTACGGGTTCATGCCGGGGTTTGCTAAAAGGCTATCAAAGTTTTTATTCAATAGTTGAATCTGATAAGCCAAATCCTGAGAAGCCTCAGCTTCATGGGCCTCTATCTTCCTCTGCAAGATTGATGGTTTTCTTTCTTGATAGGCAGAGGACAGATGTATGGAGTTGTCACTTAATGTTTCAAATAATGCTCAGGCTTCATCCTTAGTTTTGGTCATGAAGGTTCCTGCACAGGCTACATCAATGGTTTGCCTATGCCTTTCAGATAATCCATTATAGAACCTTTCGACCAACTGCCATCTTGGCACTTGATGGTGGGGGCATAACCTAAGAAGGTCATTAAAGTGCTCCCAAGTCTTATGAAATTGCTCCCCTTCCTGTTGAGTAAAACCCATAATCTCTCTTCTGTAATGGTTGGTTTTACTCATAGGAAAATATTTTTTTAAAAATTCTCCCTTAAGGGTGGCCCAATCATTTACCCTTGCATCGAGGGTATGATACCAGTGCTTGGCCTTATCCTTTAGGGAGAAAGGAAATAGAGTCCTCATCAAGGCTTCATCAGTAAAGTTCTGGAGCTTCACTGTGGAACAAACCTTGGTGAATTCCTCTAAATGCCGGTAGGGGTCCTCCCTAGTAGTACCATAAAAAGAGGGCAATAAAGATATGGTACTGCTCTTGATCTCATACGGATTATCCCCTGCCGGTCGTCTTAGTGCTTGTGCAGGTTGGTTAGTAGGAATAAAATAGTCCCTTAGGGTCCTTTGTTGATTTGCACCTTGCTCAGCCATTCCTTCTTTTTCCTCTCCTAGGTGAGCTCTCCTAAGAATTCTCTCAGGCTCAGGATCAAACACTAAACTACCCTCAAGAGAGCATCTACCAAGCATACAAAACACAATTCAGGTTTTTTATTAAGTTAAACCTCCACTCCAAAGATAAGTCAAAAGATCAAGACTTATCCCTTCGTTCCCACATAAGTGGTATAAGAGGGGTGTGGACTTGAAATCTTAACCTTCTTTATTGTGGAGGTCGAATTAGTTAATATAAATGGCCAAACAAGTTTTTCACTACAATTACGTGCCTTAATTCAACCTTCGAGTGCCCAAGGACCTATACTTTGCTTGGATGATACTCCTAGGTGATCAAGTGAGAAGTTACTCTAAGGACGAACAAAGGAATGCAAGTAGGGTGAACCCTTCCTTTGAGGCGATGTGTATGCGGTGCCCCTTAACTACCCTTTTGTTCCTTTAAGGGGTGTCCCCCTCTGTGGAGTATCAAAACACTTAGTCAAAAGATAGTATCACCACCGCCACAAAGCACAATTGGAGGGTCTGCACCGATAAAGAGATCGGTGCCTATAGCCTTAAGGGATCGAGCCTTAGTGCGGTGCCTAATGTGCGTGCTCAGTGTCAGAAGTGTGTAACACACCGCAAATCTTTGTAATTTCTTTTGAAATTGCAGACAAGTCCCTTAGAATCAGATCAAATGTGAATTGCTTTTAGGGTTGAATCTGATTATTAGTTCCACTTTTAGTTATGTGACCACTGAATTAGTAAATTCAAACAACTTGGTGGTCTTGAATTTAAATTTGAATGCAAATGCGTGAACAGGAGCTGGATGCAAAAGTTAGAAAGATGTACCTGTCTCCAGCAATCTTCGTGCTAATATGCTTGCAATGCAATAATAAGATCTAATGTGCTGCTCAATCACCCCTAAATGCGCACACCTAAGGGCATGCAACTTCTAAATAGGCAGCTCGATATTTTCTTTGTTAGTTTTAAAAGCAGGCAAGAAGAAAATAGAGTCACGCATGCACCAAAAATATTGTAAGCCCTAGTAGCTAAAGAATGCGGGGACAAACCCCTAAAAATTCAGCCCCAATTACTACAAGGGAAAAAAGACAGAAATAAATTTGTGACGACGGAGAATCCTTTGCAAAAATAGGATCTTGGTCTCCTTCATCTTTTCCTAGTGTGGCTTAACTCGTGGTTGCTGTCGTCGCTCTGTTGCGCCTCATCGCCTCTTCAGATTCCTCGCACAGTAAAAAAAAAATTGATTAGATAATTTCGCAACTCAGAATATTTAAAAAAAATGAAGTAAATCTATTGCATTTGTTGCCTCCCTGGCAACAGCGCCAATTTGAAAGAGTCTACTTTCCGCTTTGCGTTGTAGTATTTAAGTGGTGGAAAAATCGACTAATCAAAAATAAAAATAAGCACTCATAGAAGAGCGGGTCGTGTCCACAGGGAGGCAATTATGCAATAAACTCTCGATTATTTTATATTCTTTCGGTAAAGTGCGAAATCTTTATTCAAATCTGACATAACATGCGATGGAAAGTAGATTCACAATAACTTAAAAAGATAAGGGTATATGTGCAGTTTTCCCTCACTGAAATCTTCAATAAATATATGATGATTTTATGTAATTTTCACCTGACATATATTAGAGAAAATTAGTGCATAGGTTAAGCTCAAATTCAATCTTGAAATAGGTGAATATCATTAATGTGCAATTATCAGAGAATGAGTGTGCATGCACAATTTTACCACAATATAATAATAAATAAAAATCAAATTCTGGTGGCAATGTAATTTTTAATATTGGAGGAAACAGAACATTTGCTCTCTCTCCTCCTCACGAGAGAGAGAGCACCGGCGGGCGGTGGATTCGCTAGGGAGGTTGACGAGGATGAGGGCTATCCGATGGAGGCCATGGCGTCGACGGAGATGGCCGGAGGTGGCTGGTCGGTGGAGGAGATGAGGACCGGAGGAGGCTGTCTACTGTAGCCGCATGCCTGCTGTGAAGGTGCTGGAGGTTGAGGCGCGAGCCTGCGGGCATGGGTGGCGGTGTAGAGCAGCACTTGCAGGCGCCTCCAGGGGCGAGGGTGTGCCTGGCTGCCTGAAGGAGGGGGCGTGGGTGAGGCAGTTTGCAGATGTGCCTGCAAAATGGACGCGAAGGCGGGCGCTGGAGGTTGAGGTGCGCTGGGGTGTCTGTGGGTCGCTCTACAGTGGAGAGTGCTGAAGGAGGAGGAATGCGTGTGCTGGAGCGGGTGCGTGAGCAGGCGTCAGCGCACTGCAGTAGGGCGCGGGTGAGGGCTGTACGGTGTAGAGGCGATGGTGCACGGGCGAGAGGGTGCGTGCCTGCAGCTGAAAGCGGGCGGTGGAGACGTTGCGGTGCGGTGCAATGCCTGCAGGGGTTGAAGGTGCTGGCGGGGCAAGCTAAGCTGGCGCGCCTGCAGTGAAGGGGCGTGGGCTTGGCAGTGGTGAAGGTGGGCGCTGAGGGGCGAGGGCGATGCCTGCAGGAGGGTGGAAGGGCACTGTGGTGTGCGCGGTGCCTGCGCCTGCAAGAGGGCTGGAGCAGGCAGAGGTGAGGGCGCGGCTGAGGCGCGCGGTGGGGAACCTGTAGAAGGGCATGCTGTTGGTGCTAGAGCACCACGATCATTTATTTTGATGATAACAAAACACGTGTCGTTTAACATTTGCACTTGAAGTCTTAGATTTCAGGTCAATTGCAAATGGAGACGTGATTAGACGGAGTTCAAGCTCGCATACAGGACGGATTGGAGGAGCTTGATGGAGAACAGAAGAGATTCGCGAGGAGCGATATATTGAAGAAGGAAGGAGATGAAGAATAGGATAGATTTCCTTCTCTTGTACTGGTTGTATTTTTCGTTTCTTTTGTTGCTCTTTATTTTTGTTACTTAGATTCATGTTAAAGAGCCTCAAAGTACCCTAACAGTAGTCCTAGGAACACCGGCACAACCCTAGGATACTTAGGTTTTCTGTAGAGAATATAGAAAACCAATATAGGGTTCAAACAGTTGTTCCAAACATCTAATTCCAAAATCAGACGTCTGATAATTTGTTTCAAGACGTCTGACTGTTGATTCAGACGTCTGATAACATTTAGGCTGGACATAGTTAGTTCTGTCTGATGAAATCAGACGTCCATACCTTAGTCCAGACGTCTTATAAGACGTCTGATGACTTTTCCAGACGTCCAATTAGTGGACCGTTGGCTGGCTTAACAAATACTGAAGATCTGACCGTTAGAGCCTTATCAGACGTCTGATATATAACCGTTTTGCCTCGGCTGACCCAAAATCTCTTCTCAGAGATTTTCTAGCCGTTGCACTCTCTTGGAAATCCATTCCCACGAAAAAGTAGGTTTCCAGACGTCCAGGCATAGTGCCAGACGTCCTATATGTCGTCTGATGAACTTGCACTAGAACCCTGTTTAGATCTGATCCAAGTCAGGAAGAAATCCGCCTAAAATCAGACGTCTGATGTTGTTCCCAGACGTCTTAAAGTGAACTTCCAGACGTCTGATGCCAGGATCAAACGTTTGATAAGCCTGTCAGTGCAATCATTGTTCCTGATTTTGGCCTGATTCTCTTGGGCTTTGCACCCAACGGCTATGGAAGCTTTCCTAAGCCTTCCAAAGCCTTCCTAAGGCCTCTATAAATAGAGAGGAACCTCTTGCACACCAAAACACACCTAGATACACAAGACACACTTTGTAATACACTTTCAAACCATTTTGTGTCTCTTGATCCTAAGAAGAAAAGCTTTTGCTCTCCAAGCTCAAATTCTTCATCTAGAGAGCATCAAGCATTTGCGCATCCGCTTTCCCGCCGTAGTTCACGAGAGCGACGTTGCATCGTCATTCACACATCCGCGTCGTCGACGCACTCCTTGCAAAGGGAAGCATCTTAATTCCTATAGAAGCTTAGGTTTAAATTACTTTGTTGGCTCTATAGGATTGTTGTTTATTTTATCTTTGTTATCTGGTTGGGTATTCGCTTTGCGAATTCCCGTCTCCTTCGCGAGACAAAATCCTTCTCGTGAAGAGAAGGGGTTTGAGGTACGCTACCCTCGTATAAAGTAGCGTGGTTGTAATTGAGATTGAATCACCCTCGTTTAAAGTGATTCGTTTAGTGGATTTGATCAACTTGGTTGATCGAAAAAACCTAACTTGAGAGGGTTAGGTGGTGGTTTTCACCCGGTTTGGGTTTCCACCTAAAAATAATTGTGTACCTTGTGTGATTAATTTTTGTGAGATTACTTTACATTATATTCCACATTTTTTACGTCACGCTGATCTCACCCCCTCCGAGTAGGGAAACCACAATTGGTATCAGAGCAGGTTTCACTTTATCGGCGTTACACACCGGCGAAGATCTATGGAGGGGAGCAGTTCCGCGAGTAGGATTTCCGAGGGCCAGTCTACGACTCGTCCGCCGTTCTTCGACGGGAGCAACTACCCTTACTGGAAGCTACGGATGAAGACGTGGCTTCAAGCCACCGATTTCACGATTTGGGCCAGGTGCGAGACCCCCTTCGACATTCCAGAAAAGCCCACCGCAGGATACTCGCAACAGCAGATTCGGGAACTCTCGCTCAATGCAAAAACAATGAACGCGTTGTATTGCGCGCTCAGCTCGGAGGTGTTCAACAGAATCTCGCAATGCGCCACCGCATACGAGATTTGGCACACACTTGAGGTAACTCACGAAGGTACCTCTAAGGTAAAAACTTCTAAAATAAATTTACTTTCTCAAGAATTTGAATATTTTTCTATGAAACCTAACGAATCTTTAAGTGAGATGAACACTAGGTTCACTCTCATTATAAATAGCTTGAAAGCTTTAGGGAAGACTCTCATCAAGGGGGAGCTTCAAGGGAAGCTTCTTCGTTCCCTTGGACCGGAGTGGGAACAGAAAGTCACCGCCATCGAAGAGGCGAACGAAGTGGAGGAGCTCGACATGGAAGATCTCCTAGGAAATCTAATGGCCTACGAGACTAAGTTGAAGCAGAAGGATACACCGGAGTCTAAACCGAAGAAGACTCTCACCTTCAAAGCTGCATCGGATAGCGAGGTAAGTTACGACGACGAAGACTTTAAATTTTTACTTAAAAAGTTTTCCACGTTGTGTAGGGAATTGAAGAAGAAGGAGAAGAAGGAGAGCCCTAGATGTTGCTACCACTGTAACGAAAAAGGGCACCTGCGACCAGAGTGCCCTCTTCTCAAAAAGGAGAAAAAGAAGGAAAAGGAGAAGAAAGCTAAAAAGAAGGTGTTCCAAGCCACTTAGGACGATTCGAGCTCGGAGGAAGAAGAAGAAGAAACCGCTTGCTTTGGTTTCATGGCCAGAGGAAGCAATAGCGACAGCGAAAGCGGAAGCGACTCCGACAACGAGGTAAATCTTGATTTACAAGAAGCTTTTAATGAACTATTTGATGTTAGTAAATCATTAAGAATAGAAAACAAAAGCATTAAAAAGAACCTTAGTTTTCTTAAAAATGAAAATGATAGGTTAGAAAAATAACTTAAGGACATAGAAGCTAGTCCTAAAATTGATAACCTATTATTAGAAAATCATAACCTCATCAATGAAAATAATAAATTGATTTAGGAAAATGATAGTTTAAAGTTAGAAATCTGTGATTTAAAAACTAAGATGCATACTATAGAAAAAGAAATTGCATGTCTTAGGGAAAACTCTAACAAATTAATCAACAAAGTAGATAATTTATATAGCCCTAAGATTGAGAAAGGATCTCCATCAAGGAGACCCGCTAACAGATCCGGATCCAAGCCCACTTGGATACCGAAAAAAGAATTGGAATCTTATTTTGTAGGTTTCAGGGATAACTACAACACGAAGGACTGGACCTACAAGCTCAAGGCTGGTCAACTCGAATTGGGAGGACCAAGGAGTAGACCAAGGAGGAGAAGACCGACAAGACGGCGAACAAACAATGATCTCGCCGCACGTCAACCACCAGACTGGAGACCGGTGCCAATGCCCGGGCCTCCAAGCTACGGATGGGAGTCCCATTTGATGTGGCATCCACTACCACCATTTGGGCCATTTTATTGGCCATGGAAGGTGAGGTAAAAATTCTTTACCCTATCTTTTTATCATAAGCATTTAGATAGGGGGAGTTAAAAAAAAAATTATGAGCTAATTGTCAATTTTTAAGGGGGAGATGCAAGTTAGCTAAATTTCCTTTAGTAAGGGGGAGAAAAATAACAACTATCTTGTTGTTACAAAAAAGGGAGGACATTACTCTTGTTTAAAAGAAATTCATAGAAGAGCATGTTTTAAGGGGGAGTTATAGGAAATGTAAAATCAATTAAACCTTTTTGATAATGTCAAAAAGGGGGAGGATTTTTTTTTGCATTATTATTTATGATTTTGTCATCATCAAAAAGGGGGAGATTGTTGGTGCTAGAGCACCACGATCATTTATTTTGATGATAACAAAACACGTGTCGTTTAACATTTGCACTTGAAGTCTTAGATTTCAGGTCAATTGCAAATGGAGACGTGATTAGACAGAGTTCAAGCTCGCATCCAGGACGGATTGGAGGAGCTTGATGGAGAACAGAAGAGATGTGCGAGGAACGATATATTGAAGAAGGAAGGAGATGAAGAATAGGATAGATTTCCTTCTCTTGTACTAGTTGTATTTTTCGTTTCTTTTGTTGCCCTTTATTTTTGTTACTTAGATTCATGTTAAAGAGCCTCAAAGTACCCTAACAGCAGTCCTAGGAACACCGGCACAACCCTAGGATACTTAGGTTTTCTGTAGAGAACATAGAAAACCAATATAGGGTTCAAACAGCTGTTCCAAACATCTAATTCCAAAATCAGACATCTGATAATGTGTTTTAAGACGTCTGACTGTTGATTCAGATGTCTAATAACATTTAGGCTGGACATAGTTGTTCTGTCTGGTGAAATCAGACGTCCAGACCTTAGTCCAGACATCTTATAAGACGTCTGATGACCTTTCTAGACGTCCAATTAGTGGACCGTTGGCTGGCTTAACAAATACTGAAGATCTAACCGTTAGAGCCTTATCAGACGTCCTTAGGCCTTTCCAGACGTCTGATATATGACCGTTTTGCCTCGGTTGACCCAAAATCTCTTCTCAGAGATTTTCTAGCCGTTGCACTCTCTTGGAAATCCATTCCCACGAAAAAGTAGGTTTCCAGACGTCCAGGCATAGTGCCAGACGTCCTATATGTCGTCTGATGAACTTGCACTAGAACCCTGTTTAGATCTGATCCAAGTCAGGAAGAAATCCGCCTAAAATCAGACGTCTTATGTTGTTCCCAGATGTCTTAAAGTGAACTTCCAGACGTCTGATGCCAGGATCAAACGTCTGATAAGCCTGTCAGTGCAATTATTGTTCCTGATTTTGGCCTGATTCTCTTGGGCTTTGCACCCAACGGCTATGGAAGCTTTCCTAAGCCTTCCTAAGACCTCTATAAATAGAGAGGAACCTCTTGCACACCAAGACACACCTAGATACACAAGACACACTTTGTAATACACTTTCGAACCATTTTGTATCTCTTGATCCTAAGAAGAAAAGCTTTTGCTCTCCAAGCTCAAATTCTTCATCTAGAGAGCATCAAGCATTTGCGCATCCGCTCTCCCGCCAGAGTTCACGAGAGTGACGTTGCACCGTCGTTCACACATCCGTGTCGTCGATGCACTCCTTGCAAAGGGAAGCATCTTAATACCTATAGAAGCTTAGGTTTAAATTACTTTGTTAGCTCTATAGGATTGTTGTTTATTTTATCTTTGTTATCTGGTTGGGTATTTGCTTTGCGAATTCCCGTCTCCTTCGTGAGACAAAATCCTTCTCGTGAAGAGAAGGGGTTTGAGGTACGCTACCCTCGTATAAAGTAGCGTGGTTGTAATTGAGGTTGAATCACCCTCGTTTAAAGTGATTCGTTTAGTGGATTTGATCAACTTGGTTGATCGGAAAATCCTAACTCGAGAGGGTTAGGTGGTGGTTTTCACCCGGTTTGGGTTTCCACCTAAAAATAATTGTGTACCTTGTGTGATTAATTTTTGTGAGATTGCTTTACATTATATTCCACATTTTTACGTCACGCTGATCTCACCCACTCCGAGTAGGGAAACCACACATGCGCCTACGGGGTAGGGCGCGCGCTGGTCACAGTGCACGCTTGGGGTTACCCTCTCTCTTTGGATGATCTCCTCTCCTCTTTCTCCGCCTCGTCTTTTAACTCCTCCTGGTTTGCACTTGCGAGAGTTAAGGGCAAATCCCTTAACTATTTCTGGCCGGCGGCTGTTGAGGCTGCCCGGAGGATGGGGAAAAGAACATTCGCCGGTTATTTGAATGGGTAATTTACCCTTTTCTCCTCATTCTTTTGCCAATTATTTTTCCTGCACATAAAAAGAACATATTAAGTTATAGAATAAATGTAAACCTAAATCATGATGTATGTAAACATTCCATAACTTAATATAGTTATTAACAAACCTAAAAGATACAATTAAAGCTACTTAGGCATAATATTAGTCCATTAAAATGGACTCATCATCCCGTAAAGATCCCTACACGGTAGAGCGTTCCCACAGGTTATAGGGTTTCCCCCACCCGACCTCTCTTGTCACTAAGATTCCAGGTAGACTAGAATGGGGACCTTGACCTCTTAAGTCTACCACTTTTAAGATCAAAGGTGCTTCAGGGTTTTCACTTGAACTTTAGATGTTTTGATTTTGTGACCTAATTTGGAGGTTGGTTAACCCAAAGGGTCAATTTCACCTGACCTGCCCTAAAGATGGCAGAATGATTCTAGGTTAAGACCTAGAAATCACCCAGATTTGACTCCCAGTTTATTAGGTCCAAGATTTTAACATTCAAGTGATTTTAGAGCTCAATTTTTAGGGTTTGTCTTGTTTAGATCTTTTCAACCAAGGGTTTGGGTAGCACACTGATACGGGTGGGGTTATTTCCTTTTAAATAAGCATGTATGACTAGCACTCTAAAACCTTACTGTAGAAACCCTAATTTGGTTCTACTTCCAATCCTCTTTTCTTTTTACAAAAGTTCTCTTCAGACTTTAAAACAAGAAATGTGTTTTCCGCGGAGATTAAGCGTGATTTCTACTAGGCACAGGAATTTTGTGGGATAGGATCTCTAAAAAATAGCTTCTACTTCAATAAGTTTTTGAAAACTTTTCGCAAAATTGGGAAACCTTTGCCTTAAAGATGGTAATTACTATAAAGAGAAGGCAATTGATTCCTAGTTTAATTGCTTCCTTTTGTCTTTCAAGAATTAGCAGATGGATTTTAGGGAAGAAGAGAGATTATCTGCCTTGGAGTGGTTGACTTGTGCGGGAGATCTTCTTGTGAAATACCTGCAAGATCACAATAAAATAAAGAGGGCAAGTTAGTGCTCAAATATAATCACAAATAATGCAGAGATTAGTGATAAATTGCATGTTGCTCCCTGGCAACGGTGCCAAAATGTTAACGAGGCGAGATCGTGGTTTTAAAAGATGTTCATTGTAGTATAAACGAAATCGTCTTGAAAACAAATAAGAATTTATTATTACTTGAAAACCTGAGTATTCGAGGTCGAACACAGGGAGCAAATGGAATTTATTCACTAATCTCAATAATGTAATTCAAACACTTAAATTTACTCAAAATCTAATTCAAATAAGAATGCATGAGTTTATGGAAATGTAGCAAAAGAAGAATTGGACGTCTGATTCTATAATCAGACGTCTTAAAAAGATATGTTTCTTCTCTGGCTCTCTTTCTTGCCTTCTCCTTTCTACTTCTCTTCTTTCTTTTCTTCTTCTGTTCTTTGGCTTTCTTCCTTCTCTTCTTCCTTGACTTTCTCTTCTTTGACTTTGGCCTTCTATTTCTTTCTGCCTTCTCCTGCCCTTCTTCATTCCTTTGGCTTCTTCTTCCTTTCCTCTTCCTTAGCCATGCCTCTCTTCTTCAGCTTCTTCCTTGATTCCTCCTGCCTTCTTCTGCCTTGTCTTTCCTTCTTCTCTTCTGACTTCTCTTCTTTGCTGCACCTTCTTTCTTCTGCTTCTTTGCTTTGACTTGCTTCTACCTCAACTTCCTTTCTTCCTTCCTTCTTCTTCTTTTGCTTCTTCTGCGGCCACAGCTTCCTTCCCTGATTGGCCTTAGCTTCAACTGCGCCTTCCTCTTCCTTCTTCTCTTCCCTGCACAGTGAAGAGCCAAACCTACCCCCTACCCTCCCCCACGTCACTCTCTCTCTTTTTCTCTCTTTGGTTCGCTCTCCCAAAGCCACGTAATCGGGTCGAGTTTCGCGTGCTCGGGTCCAGGCGCACCGACGTGGGTGTGGTGCGCGAGGAGTGCAGGGTATACGGGTCGGGTACCAGGTCCGCGTGGGTGTGCGTCGCGGACGAGGCGGGGGCGTGGGCTAGGGACCTCACCTCGTGTTGTTTGAGGCAATAAGCTAAAAACATAAATTCAATATAAACCACTCACCACGCTCTTGATTTCACGAGGTGGGACTAAAAGTCCCACCTGCTTCTTCGCGCACACCCGCAGGAGACCTTCGCCCAATTTCCGCTGCTGGGTCACTTTCTAAGCCAATCTCTTGGTTGGATGTGTTCGCACACTCAACCCGTGCCTTCTGGGACTATGACGCCTGGACCATACGACCTGGAGCAAACCTTGCGAGCTCCGTGCTTTTGCTTCAATGGTGGAAAGGGGGGTCGACCTAAAGTTCACGAATACGGCCTTGTGACCTCATTAAACCAGATGGGGAGCTTCGCTGTGGAACGGCGAAGGTGCCTAGGTGGATGGCTGGCCACGGGGCAACCTAGGCGTGCGTGCCTAGGTCGCTCTATGGCCATGTTTATGGGTGTGTTCAGTGTGTGTGTGTGGAGGTGTTGGCGGTCAATGGAAGGGCGGATGATGCTCAGTGAGTGATGGAGGAGGTGATGAGGGGTCTGGCGAGGCATGTGGAGGTGCGGAGCGGTGGAAGCGCCTTTGTCGGTGGTCGGCCGGAGATGGAGAAGGTGGTGGTGGTCTGCGGTGTCGGGGGGGCGAAAGTGCA
Organism: Thalassia testudinum; assembly: GCA_037157565.1. Classification (NCBI taxonomy): domain Eukaryota; kingdom Viridiplantae; phylum Streptophyta; class Magnoliopsida; order Alismatales; family Hydrocharitaceae; genus Thalassia; species Thalassia testudinum. Next base: position 97,758,926 of record JAZHRO010000002.1, read on the forward strand.
AATTAAGAGGGGGGAAATGAAGATTGGGGAGAGAGAAAGAGTTATAACCTAACTACGTGGACGAAGGGAGAGAGGAGGTAGCTGGCCGTACCTACCACCGTCGGAGAAGATACCAGTAGAGGGGTGACGATGACGACGACAGGGCTGGAGGCACACGCGCGGGTATTGCGCGACGCGGAGGAAGGTGGTGAAGATAGCTCTGCCATTGGTATTATGGCAGAGTGACGAGAAAGAGGAGGAGGACTTGCCGGAGCTCGCTGGACACCTAGCCGAAGGAGAAGGGAGGAAATTGGGGTGGTTCTCTGGCCAAGTCAAGCTAAATCAGTGCAGCCGGAGGTGGTGGTCCTTTTATAGGTGCTGGCAGGGGCTCTTGTTCTTGGAAGGCAACCTTCCAAGCGCAAAAGTCCTCTCCAGAGTAGGATTTTAGGGGGATACCCACATCTCTCGTGCGTTCGCATGGGAGATTTGATGCAAATCAGATCCTGCAATCATGCTCAGATGGAAGGGAATTCCTCAGAGAATCTCCCTTCCAAATTTGGGAGATCTCTGAGGAATCAGGGAGTAATCCCCCGCCATTCCTCGCCGGAGTAGGATTCCTCCGCTTTAATGGTGGAGGGACCTAATTGTAAGAGTGGAGAGGAAGGTAAGGGGGTTTGTGCAATGGTTTTCAAAAGATAGGAATCAAAATGTAATTAGGTGGACTATTTTGCAAAGTAGGTAAAGATGACCTCCCCTTAGGTCCAAATTTTGGTAAAAACCTAATTTTGACCTAAGAAATCTAATGGTGAAGTTTTATTTTTGGTTTGATTACGTTTAAATGGATATTTTACACAAAAACCCAAATTAGGTCAAATAATGAGCTAGGACCCCACTCTAGGTCAAAATAGGTTCCAAAGGCCAAATTGAAGGTTCCAAACCCTAGGGGATATTTTTTCATAAATTTTAGAGGATTTAGTTGATTTTTATCCTGATCAAAACCTTATTGAATTATGTGAGTCTGCTTTAGGGTTACAAGATGTCATTTAATTCTTAGATTGCATAGGAACTCATTTCTGATTGAACCAACTCACTTTTTATCTTATTCAGACCATTTGACCTAGGTTTTGCCTCTGAGAAATCCCGTTGATGTACTGCAATGGTAAAATTACAGTTTTAACCTTTGTTTCATGTTTTCTTCTCAGAACATTTCTTCCTTGAATTAGGCCCTTCTTTAGGTTATGTAGGAGCTTTTATTCTCTTTCTTAGGTCAAAATGAGCTAGTTAGGGCTCATGATGAGGTTCTCATCACTCATCAAGAGGAAGAGGTTGAGTTTGAACAAAATCAATAACCTCTTCAGAAGGTGGCAGGTTTGCCATAAAGGGTTGCGGGTCCAAATCATCATCATAGGAGGAACTTTCTAATGCAGAAACCACCATACAAGTTTTAATATTCACATTATCGTCCTCAAGTTCATCAATAAATCCACAATCCTCGAATTTGTTAATCGCCTTAAAAAGTATCCAATTTCATTCTTTGATCCCTAAAGGCGATTTCCATGCTACCGCTCTTACAGTTAATGTTGGCCTTAGAGGTAGCCAGGAACGGACGCCCCAGAATGATGGGTGTGTTCCTCAGATTTTTAGGTACATCCATGTCAAGGACAAGGAAATCTACTGGAAAATAGAAATCCTTAACCTTGACAATAACATCTTTAATAACGCCTCGCAGATTTGTGACTGAATGGTCCACTAACTGTAGCGTTACTGAAGTCGGCCGAAGTTCATCTAATCTGAACTTCTTGTAAAGAGAAGTCAGAATTAGGTTAATGGATGCACCCAGTTCCAGTAGTGCTCTATCAAAGGTGTAATCTTCGATGACACAAGAAATCAAAGGAGAACCTTGATCTCTCTTTTTCAGAGCGAGGTGGTGCAGGATAACAGAACTAGCCTTCTTGGAGAGTACCACCTTCCTCGGAATAGATTCTCTTGACTTACGCTTTTGTGTACATAAATCCTTTAAAAATTTTACGTAAGCTAGTATATGTTTGATAGAGTCGAGGAGCGGGATATTGATCACGACATTCTTGAAAATATTCAGAAGCTCCTCATTACTATCAACAGACTTCTTCCTTGATCTAATCAAGGCCTTAGGAAAAGGAACATGAGTTGGATCTTCAGAATTAGGTTCCTGAGCCTTGATTTCTTTTCCAGAGTTCTCCTTTCTCTCCTCAGGCTCTTCAGGATTCGATAAATCAGAATAGTGTGGTTGTGGATCTTGAGTTTGTTTACTACTCCTCAAGGTAACAGAATTAGTAGATGCATACGGGTTTGGGTCTTGGGGAGGCTTAGGAAAGATTGGAGGGGCTTCATTAGCTAAAAACCTTTGATTTGAGGAAGAAGAGGAAGAGGAAGGACCCTGCTCAACCACCTGAGCATGTGCGTGTGGGTCCCTCTGATTCCCGTACCCATGGGCTTGATTGCCTAGATTCTGGATATTACACGGGTTGGGTACGGGTTGAGATGATAGAGATCTGGGTTGATGAGAATTAGCAATGAACCTATTTTGCAAGTTGTTTAGCGAGGTTTTCATTTGCTGCATGAGCTGGAGCATAGATCCTTGCATCTCTACCATTTGTCGGTTCAAATCAGCCTACCCTATGGGTTGTCGGGCATTCCAAGCTGGCTAATTGACCTGATTAGGGGGCAGCTGAGTGTAAACGTGACCCTGACCCATTGGTCGTTGTAGAGAATAGTTGTTGGTTCGAAATTGGGTTTGCTGCCCTAGGTTTTTCCAGGAGAAATTAAGGTGGTTCCTCCAACCCAGATTATAAGCATTGGAGTAAGGGTTTGACCTAACATTCTCTTGTACAGCATAAACATCCTCATAGGGTGAGGATGGAGAGAAAGAAAGGGAAGGATCAGAGAAATTGGGATCAAAGGCCCCAGTTTAGAACCTGTGGGGTTCCGAATAATGTTGGCTCGCAGGTTGAGCCGCATCAAGTTGATTCACGAACTCCCATCCAGAAGGAGCTCGTGATGAATGGAATCCCAAATTTTAGGATTGAGTGGATCGAGAGTTGTTCATTGAGTTTCCAACCATCTACTCCTCCATTCTCTTAGCAACCAAGTCCACCTTATTAAGTTTATTACAAATCAATTCCATATCGAATGAATGAGAGTCGTGGACTTCATTAACATTCGATCTGGGTTGCTGGGACCAGTTAAAAGTATCCATAGATGCATGATTGATTGAATTCTCACTCATCTCCTCAAACAAATTGTTCATGCTATCTACATCTTTGTTGAGGAAATTGCGTCATCAAGAAGCGTCCACGTGATTTCTGAGTTGGTCAGTCAACCCGTGGTAGAAGATTTGCATGAGTTTCCATTTCGACACCTCGTGGTGTGGACACCTTCGCAATAAGTCCTGGAATCACTCTCAGGCAACATGAAACTACTCCCTTGGCTGCTGGGTGAAGGTAGTAATTCCCATCTCAAAGCATCAGTACGTCCGATAGGGAAGAATTTCTTCAGGAAGGTTGATTTCAAATCATTCCAAGTTGCAATTGGCCTTTCTATAGTCCTGTACCAATGAGCAGCTTTATTCCTAAGAGAGTGGGGGAAGAGCCTCATGATCATTTGCTCCTCATTCACGTTTCGTGCCTTGGTGGTCAGGACCAAAGTGGTCAAGTCCTCCAAGTGCTGAAACGGGTCTTTAGAGCCAAACCCATGGAAATGTTTAATCAGGCTTAACACCTGGGGTTTGATTTCTACGTCTCCAGCAGGAATCTGGATGCCAGGACGTTCCTCATAATTTGAAGGATCATAAAAATCCTTCAAGGGTTGAGCACCCTGCATTCTCTAGAACCATTCTTGCATTCTCTGCATTTGTTCCAGTTGCCTTTGAAATATCTCTTGTGGATCTTGAGGCAGAGGAGACTGTTGATCGGTCATGGGATCAATTTGGCCAAAATCCAATCTACGCCTCCTAGAATACTCTAGTGGTCCTTCCAATCGGGGATTCAATGACCTCCTTCCCAGCATAAACTAGGAAAAGGTTGGAAGGACTGGGGATAAGAACCCTGCAACACAACAGAACAAGCCTGTCCTTAAGTGGGGTAGCCTAAGGATCTACAGACTCTCAGAACCTGCCTTAAGATTATAAACGATTTACTCTACTTGCATCTATTCAATCCAACCATTTAGAAGGAGGGACTAGGGAGAAGGTTCTTCCTTCGGCTTGCGCCTCCGGTTCCTAGTGTACCCCCCAGTCGCGATCGTTTGACGCTACTTCCCTAGCTGATCAGATTGATCAGTACAAGCAGGTTAATCGTAAACAATCTCAGATTGGACCCCGAAGAGCGAATCAGTCCTTAAGGCCAACGTCTACTTGATTTTATTTAGGCCTGGGATTGTAATGCTTATGGAATGTGGTGGGCCCTTAAAATGGGTTGTGCCCTTAATGATCAATTAAAAATGTGTGAGTGCATGCACAACCAGGGTTTTCAAGCAAGATTATTTGTGATGAGTAGATTTTAAGGTTCAAATCTTGCTTAAGTAGCTTTTAGGATTTAGAATTAGGTTTAATTCAATCAAGTTTGAGGTAAACCAGGTTTTCTAGCACGGGTGAAGATCACTTTCCTTTTGAAATAAAAAATAAAGTGGAGTGCCTGGTATTGACCTAAATTGAAAACCCTAAGAGGAAGCTACTTGGTGAGTTCATTTTACGTTGAGTGCTGCGGTCCAAATAACTCAAACAATTGGCCACAATTGCACCACTGAGTTAGGCACACAAAGCGATTGACCTAGACTGATTTCTACTCTTTTATGTGTTGATTTTTGTGTACCAGTTCCACAGATTAGAATCTGGTTGAGTAGATAAGAATCAATTAGGTTATGTGCCTTGAATGTGGGTGTATGTTGTGTGTATGTTGAATTACGCCACAAAATATCTTTTTGTTGATTTTTTTTATATATGCGAGGGTGAAATGAATGTGGGTGGAAATCTAAGCAACCAAACTAATCCTAGGATTTATGCAAACACTTAGGTTAATTGAAGTTTGAATTAATGTGATGAAATGAAATCTATGGAGGGGGTAAAATGGGGAGTACTTATAGTCGTCTTCAACTGCACTTACTCCGATCTACCGCTTGACGATTCCTTGATCGAGGTATCTATAAAACAATAGACAAGAGATAAAGCAAGTTAGAAAATAGTAAAGTGTGCGAAATGCGAAAAGAAGATCGAAAAATCATTGCCTTCCTGGCAACGGTGCCAAAATGTTGGATGCGGAAAACTACGCGTTCGTAGTTGGATTCGAAAACCCGTCGTTGTAGTTCGAGTCATGAAGAAATTTGTTCAATAGATAAAATATATACCGAAAAATCTGTAAAGAAGTTTCGGGTTGAACACAGAGAGGCTACGTCGATCTCAAAATCCGCAGTTATATTTTTTTGTATTTTTGTTTAAAAGGTGAAATAATCACAATGGAATCGATATAAAAAATAAGAGAGAGAGAGAACAATCACTTTATATTTGAATAATATTTTACAACTAAGAAAGAGGGAAATGATTACACTAGAAAGCGGGAAACTATTACAACTAGAAAGTGGAAAAATTCTACTATAGAAAGCGGAAAAAGAAGGGAGAGAGAAGTTATCCTCCTTGACGAATGCTTGGAGGACGAGCCGAATGGAGGCGACGCCTGGAAGACGGAGGACGAGGCGGGAAGGAGGATGAAGTCAGAAGAATGGGAATGAGGCAGCACGTCGTTGTCGTCGCGGGATCCACTTCTGGAACGGGGACGAAAACTTGGTTTTAGCTCTTGAGGAGCATCCCGGGTGTGGGACAAGCTTCTCTTAAGCTTTGGAGAAGGAGAGAGGGGAAGAAAGGGATGAGAAATATGTGGGGGTCGTAGGGCCTTTTATAGGTGAAGATTGAAGGGGGTACAAAGGTCATTTCACTTAAAAACATTAATTCAGGGACTTTAGTGACTGATTTATTTGTCACTAAAGGCCTGAATGTGGCTGAAGAACCACACGCACGCTCACCTCCTCGCCTTCGGCTGCCTCAACGCCCGTGCACGATCTCGCCTTATCAGCTGTTCGATCGTGAGATCGGATAGCTCAGATCGCTTCTCGCCAGCGCTTCCTTGCCTGCCTAATGCTTGATCGCGTGTTCGATTACGCGTGAAGTGGGGTGTCTGATCCCGTGTATGCCTGATTAGGCGATTAGTGCCGTCCGCAGCTGATTGAGCGGTTGTGATGGTGCGCTCGCACGTGAGAAGGGGATGTCGCTCTGCGATTTGAACCCTCGTCTCCTACCTACGCAGTGCCTTATCCGCTGCGATACGTGTGCGGTTGAGGTGCGTTGGTGATTTTGTGCACTGCCGATCTCGACCGTTGGATCTTCATCTGACGGTCGAGATCAGGCGTTGATCATGCTTGCAGATGAGAAGAGGCACTGGATGAGAGATAACGTGGCACATTCTTGGCTGTTGGATGGGCATCCAACGACAGAGATTCGTCGATTGGGTGAAGAAGAAGAGCTATGGCTGATGCTGGGCGGTTGTGATGGCACCACGTGGCACTATCATGGCCGTCCATTTTTGTTGAATTGTAGATGGTGCTACAGATGTTGGATTGAACCGATTTTCGCACTGTTAGGCTACGATCGTCGATCTGAACATATTCGTGTGGTCGGATTTGTCGTCAGAAGTGTGGATTGACACTATCTTGGCCCTTGATCTCCGACCTTCCTCGAATTATACCTGGTGCTACGGAAGTCCGATCAGGGAGATCTTGGAGTCGTTGAACTCCAGTCATCGCCCTGATCAGACCCGTATAGTTGGATCTTTGATCCGAGTCTCGATTAAAAGCCACCCTGTTACCTAACCGCAAAAAGAGAAAATTAACCTAACTTTTACACAACCTAACCTAAATGCAAGATGGTGCATGTTATGCAATATTTATAATGTATGATGAAACTATAATACTAAGAACATGCATATATAGACATTTTAGGCTATTCAGATGCATATGCATTAGTTACTCACCGCATTGCCACCCTGTATCACTCGCAAACAAATGGGAAAACTGAGGTCTCTAATAGATAGATCAAGAATATTCTGCAAAAGACCATGAGAATTGATCGGAATGATTGGTCCACACGATTGGATGATGTCCTTTGGGCATACAGAATCGCTTCTAAGACACCAATAGGCATGTCGCCTTATCGATTGGTCTTTGGCAAAGCTTGCCACCTTCCAGTCGAGTTGGAACATCGGGCATATTGTGTTGTTAAGCAGTGCAATATGGATTCCCAGTTGGCTGAAGCACAAAGGACACTCCAACTCTTCAACCTCGAGGAAATCCGTCGGGACGCCTATGAGAACAGTCGACTTTACAAGGAAAAGATGAAAGCCATCCACGATGGACACATTCATAGGAAAACCTTTGAGCCCAATCAGCAAGTTTGGCTTTTTGATGCAAGACTTAAACTTTTCCCTAGGAAGCTGAGATCAAAATGGATAAGACCATATCAGGTGGTCAAACTTTATCCCAATGGGGCAGTTGAAATTGTAGATCCTAACACTGGGCAAACCTTCACACTAAATGGCCAAAGATTAAAACATTATCTTGCTCAGGTTCCCCCAAAGGAAGTAGTCACTCTTATTGAGGGTTGACACAGAGCTTCGCCCAGCTAGAGGCAATAAATTCAGCACTTCTTGGGAGGCAACCCAGAAGATTCAGACTGATCAAGTAAATTGTGGCACTCAGGTGATTTCTTTTTGTACCCCCTTGCATACATTTTGCTAATGAGGACATTGTCTAACTTAAGCATGAGGGGGTTGTAATTCGCATTCTCTGAGTTTATATTATCAACCTGAATTATATATATATGTAAATAATTAGGAAGGAAAACTTAGGCATTAGAAGCTTGTCAACTGTGGGAAATAATACAAGAAGAATCTGAAACACCTAGACTTTTCAGGCCTTCAGGCTTAATCAGCCCTGGTGTCCACTAAAATGTGGATTTAGCCCCAAATCCTCGCAACCTTAATTTACATGAATCTGATCAATAAAGAAAGGTGATAAGCATACGACTTATCAACTGGCCCTCTGGCTTGGAGGGACTTTTAGTCTAAGCATCTACACACATTTTTGCACTGACTCACTCCTCGGAGATTCTAACAGAAATTGGGTAGCTAATGAACTTCTAGGGTGGTATGACTGGCAAGTTGTCGTGGGTAACAGCCCGTTGGCTGATTGTCCAAAGCCCAGCCATAGGACCATTCTCTTTTATTGCCTATTAGTAAATCTTAGATCAAGGAAGCCACCTAGTGAAACAAAAAAAGAAAAAGTAAAAAAAAAGGGAGAAATAGAAAAAGAATATATAGAAAAATAAGAAAAAGAAAAAATAAATAAGCCACACTTCACCGCATGACTATGGTTGGCAAGTGGTCGTGGGTAACAACCCATTGGCCGATTTTCCAGAACCTAGCTCACTAAATGCACGAAAAAGCCCAAAACACTTAAGGAAGAAGCAAAGAAGTAGAGCAATCCGGGGAGATATACACTGGAAACACCCTTGTGTTGACCCCACTCAAAATAAAAGTAGGGAGAAAGCTACCGATCGGACAGATACACCTTTAGGCAAGCATTTTCTTTTCCGATCACCTAGGGGCATAGAAAACTGAAGTTTATTTTAATTACCATTGAATGAGTCTATCACAATCTTCACACCAAGATGCTTAGCAGTTAGAGTCTTTTTCGAGTTATGGGTAGGTTGGGTAGTTGTAAAAAGTTACCTACACACTCAACTCCAAAAATCCAAAAAATGAGAAAAGATGGAAAAGAAAAAATATGTGTTTTTGTATATATGCTTCAAAGCAAGGACTTGGGCAGTTTGCATTTAGGCAGATACATGGGCGCTGTTTAGTCTCTGTGGATTAGGATCTTAGTATATTTCCTCCCGTTGATAGGCAACATATGTCAAAGTAATCAATTCCTAATTCCAACTGAAAATAATGGCTAGGATAAACCTTACTAGGGACTAGCAAGGGATGAGCATGGGGGTATGATAACTCTACATTCAATGATAATAATTCTGTCAACTAGGGTTTGTCTTGAGGATATATGTGCACTAATAACACACCATAATGGGCATGGGAGCACTACATGCATCGCGAATTAAGATTGCTAATAAATCAATGTTTAATGGCCATATGTACAATTGCGTGTTGAAACAGGCCTCAGATGAGCAATTAGACTACACGGATGGATTTAGATCGACGAATGGAGTCCAGCGGGCTTGAAATCACTTAAATCCGACATCTGGAGCTCCCTTGACTAGCCCAAGAAGTTTTGGCGGTTGATCATCAGATCAACGGCCCACAAGTGGCCACGTAACACCATCCGCAGTGCCCGCACCAATGCTGCAGCCACACTTGTCTCACAAGATGCATCTCGGTCGTCTGATCGTCCATCGGATGGCTGAGCGTTTGTGCAAAACCGCGACAAAGCGTGAGCGTAGCGCAATGGCTAGCACCTCAAATCCACGCACGCTGATGCGCGTTCGAGCTAGGGCAAGGCTCAAATTGGCAGCGGAGGCGCGCACGAAGGAAATTCAGCCATAGTTGATGGCACGGATGATGCGGATGGCAGCTACGTGGCGCTCTGGATGCGCGCCATCGCCCACGTGCGCTCAAGGTACGATTCAAGGTAGCTCTCAAGGTGCGATTCCAAGCGTCTGATCTTCCATTGGACGACCCATACTACGCGCCCAGGCAAAAATGCGTGTGATCCACAGTGTGCGCCCACGTGAACTCTCGACTGTCCGATCATCCATCTGACAGCCCACATGGCACGCACACGGATAACGCGGGGGAAGGAAGCACGTGCGTACGCTTAGACCAGTGGGCGAGGGGCTTCACCAATGTTTCTGGAATGGGTTTGGCGACATCTCGGACATCGGTAAAACCCTTACTTAGTTTGGAAACCCCTTCTTCTCTATATAAACCTTCTCAACCACCCCATTCAAGGGCATTGAATTCACACACACTCTCCATGAAACACTAGCCTTCTCCTAGCTCCACCAAACACTCCATACTCGCCTCAGAGTTGTCAAGCCACCGATGGAGCCTCCCTCCATCGCCCTGGCCGCCTTGCCTCCTCGCACTCTCTTTACTTTAGTTTTTTGTTGCACTTGTTTAAGCTTTCATTTATTATTGTAGTTGTAAACAAACTCTAATCTCATGCTATATGTTGATGATGTTTCATATATCATAGCTCACATCCTCTTAGAATTATTGTCAAGTTTTAAACACGATCTCTAACCCTACTCTCTCTCTCTCTCATTTTCTCGCAAGCAAGCAAACCAAACATTTTTGTGACAACTAAAGCAACAAATTAATCCGATTTCACACCTCCTCGTGTTCAACACTTGGACTCACCAAATTCCACATCTTAAATTAAAATCGACGTCGTGAATGCATACTACAGTGGCATAATTAAACAAACTCATTTCGCGCACGTCACCCCTGAGCTTGTAGCCGCGTTGCCGCCAAAGATCACGTCTATCTGTTGTTCAGCTAAGTATTGGGGAGACAACGTCAGCTGGGATGACGAGGTCTCGTCCGCATGATCTCTCGAATGTCCAACCGTTAATACCACCATAACCTGGCAGTGATACTCCTTAGGCGAGATCTCCAACGAAATCCCTTGTTGGGTTGCGAGGGTCGTGGTCTCCACCACTCTTCACTCTGGAAGGGATATTATGTGAACTCCTTGGAGCTGTTGGAGCGTCTCTCAATGATAGTCTTCGGGACCCTCCACGGGGCGTTTGCCTTTATCCTGACCTTCATTTCGCTTAACAAAATGGGGCAAATTACTATGTCAGATTTGGGACTTGATCTGGTCACATAAATCTTGATAATCCTTCATGGTGTGCCCCCGGGCCTGGTGGTATTTACAATAATGCCCATTCTCTGTCTTCTTTAGAGGCTTTATCGAGGGAAGTAAGCCTTTATCTGTAGACCATACCTCGGCCAATACGTCTACATGATTCACGGCTAGGGGAATGTACTCTTCAGAGAGGTCCTGCTTGAGTTAGTGGGGACCATTGGGCTGGTTCTTATTGAGTCAGGCCCTCAGATCTGGGAAATTTCCTTTCCGCTTATTGAGGCGGTGACTATTCCTGATCGATATTGGTGCTTCCTTGACTGGGATTGTCTGCTCCTCAGAGGAGGTGTGGTCTTCGCTGTGTCCATTCGCTAGACGGCTACAATAGCAAAAGGAGTCATCCTGTTCTGCAAACTTGGCGATACAATCCCATAGCTCCATCATGTTCCTTTGAGGAAAATCATCAATGTCATATTAGAACCTTTGAGTTTGTAAGCCCGACTTAAAGTACTGGATAGCTATGGCATCATGGGCTACTTGAATTTGAAATATTGAGTCTTTAATCGATCTAGATAGGACTAGAAAGACTCCTGCTTCCTTTGTTGGATTTCTAACAACCTCTCAGGATTATCCCTGATCTGCTGTTGGTTAGCAAAATACTAACAAAATTTATTAGCCAATTCTTAAAAGCAAGTGATTTGGCCTGCTGGTAGTTCATTGAACCACTCATGGGCCATTCTGAATAAATAAGGCTGGAATACCCGATAGAGAATGCCATCCGGGCATTCGTGGACCAACATCATCCGCTTGTAACTCCCAACAAAGCTGTTGGGGCCCGACATCCTGTCATACTGAACCAGGACAAGCTGCTTGAATTTTTTAGGGAGCGAGGTGGTCATCACCTCCTTAGTGAAGGGGTATGTGGTCATGTATTCTCGGGGCCTCATGCCCCTCATGGCCCAGGTGACATGGCGGACGATCTTGAGGATTGAGCCTCCACTACTAGTCACCAAAGGATGAGGCCCCAACTATTTGTTCGATTCACTTAAAGGTGGAAGGGGGGCTTTCAGCAGTCCAGGAGGGACTTCACCCTTCTAACTACTAATCTCACTCTTCATCTTTTTGAGTTGTTTGCGTAAGAGGGCATTCTTCTCCTTTACCACATGACGCCATTTTAGTTCGTCGTCAGTGGGGTTGGAATTCTAGGGCTCTTCTTGGCGGATTTCAGCTTGGTCTCTCATCAGCTGGATCTCCTGCAATTGCTCCACCACCAGCTGTTGCTCGGCCCTTAGGGTCGCCAGCTTAGCCTCGTATTCATCTTCCTTTGCTTACAGATCAAGAAGAGAATCCTTTAGAAGGCTCTCATGACGGGAAGGCTCCCGAGGAAGGCTTCGTGGTTGTACCTCCTTGCCTTTGCTCGGCCCAGAGGGCTATTGCCGCTTCCTTGACATGGAAACACTAGATTCCGTAGGGCCAAGCTTCTTAGGATTAGTGCGAGATGTAGAGGGAGCCATCGCATGAGGGATGAAGTTAAGAAACGTAGTGTTGCACGTTTCCCACAGATGATGCCAATTGATCGAGGCCCTTAAAATAGGAACCTCGACTCAAACAAACAATCATAGAGAATATACGCAAGAGCTTTAATGACCCAGTTCCTCTGAAAGAGGGTGTACGTCTAGGGGAGGACGGTGCACCTAAATTTCACTAATAGTTTAGTGGTACAAACTCTTTATCATTCTCTTCTCTCTCTAATTACGCAACCACTAAAAGCTAGTCTATCCTTCATATTTGTAGGGTGGACTTCCTTCTGATGCGAGCTTCTTTTATGTTCCCATAATCTCGAGATTTGGCTATTAATAGCATATGATGAAGTAATCGACAGGCGACCGTTTAGAATAAATGTCGATGCCATACTTGCATAATTCCTTTTTGATCATCACGGTCGGCCTGCCGGTTTGCTGTTGTACAAATTCGAAATAACTCGCCAACCTTCTTGGTATACGGACCTGGGTAAGAGAATTCACCTTGAAGTGTCAAACTTTTATATCTGCCGGGTAGCTGGATTCTCCACATGGCCTGACTTGTGAGGTGATTTTGCTCCCCTCATCAGTGCACAAGAAGGTGTTGTGTTTATCACTCCAAGATGCATAAACCTCTACATCATTGATGCAAGATATGGTCACTATTGATTTAGCACACATGCGAGGAGATAAAAATGCATTAAAGTATGCATGACCGTGTCAAACAACACAAATAAAATTTGAAACTCGTGTGAAAGATAAGGAGGAAATTGGCAAATCTCGAGTTGAGTCTTGGGGAGGCATATGGTGGATTTGCTCGCTAACTCGTTTCTCTCTCTCTTTATTATATTTTTGATCTTTTTATGTTTGCCATTTTTTTTTTCTTTTTAATTAAGTTAAATGAGAAGGATAGTGGGATTATGACTACACAATTGGCATGGAACACGCCGTTACGTCGATGCCAACATGAAAAATGTGTAGAACGGGATAAGCAACTAGGAAGTGATCAACATAACGGAAATGAAAATAGAAAAGGGCATATGAACAAAACTAACATTATTGCATCAAAATAAAAAAGGAGTTTATACATATGGAATGGAAGAACAACACAAAGAACGTGAAAAAGGAAAACATGTAGATAACATAGAAATAAAAAAAGAAACAACTATAGAAAATGAAATAAAATCAAAACACAAAAAGAATGTTGGGGCACTCATAGATCATAATCACGTGTGTAGCATGCAACCCCCATATGAAGTGAAAATGGTGCTGATGAGTTGCGACTCATCATAGCTAGATCGCTTAAGTTAAGCTAGAAACTAAGTTAAACACAATAGAATTAACACATAAAAAGGGTTAAGTGTGGAAAATAGAGAAAAAGACCTAAAACAACAATTTTTTGCTAAAAATGCATAATTAGGTCAATTATTGAGATATTCTATTATTAAATGCAAAATGGTGATCCAATTGCAAATTGAACACACTAATGAGCTCAAAATTCCATATCAAAAGTAAAATGAACTTCTAAGATGTTCAATTAAGCTTCACTAAAAACCTGGTTGCATTTGGACATCGTTAAGGCCTTGCATTTAAAGATTCTCATTTAGGTCCTTACATCATAACATATTTGCCTTAGAAATCTCTCTAGGGACCTATTTGTAGGATGCAGGGACCCATTTGCAAGCCCATAAGGACCGCTCTGTAATCTTTCTTAACCACTAATGGGCTGCTTTGAAATATTTCTACTCCTTCACTGAGGGGCCTTTTGCGCAATGTCTCCATTAGATCCCATGGCACCTGTAGCTTGCGTGAACACTATTCACTGCGAAGAACTAGGCCATCGAGGCCATTCATCCTTTTGTTCCCTTGATCTGTGGCTTGCATTCAATCGAACCTTCACACGACTTGGCACGTGCGATCACCACCTCACCCAGATCTTATCCTACGGCCACATTTTGACTTGAATTTGCATGTGCTCCTCTCCTCTAATCCTCACCGCCCATGACCTACTTGTCTAATTCCATTGCGCGGTGAGGAGTTTCATTCTCGATCCTCTACTTAAGCACCACCACTGCCTCATGCGCAAAGGATCGACCTCCTCTCCTACTTCCTTGAAGCCGATCCCTTCGTCCTTTCCAGCTCCCCTAACCCTTTAAATTGCCACATCAGTGATAGTGGTGTGGTTTTTCACCTCACTTTCCTCCTCGCCGCTAGGGATGACGTATGCCTGAGGACAACCTTGAAGCTTCACTAGAGAGCTTTTCACTCTCTGGAGATCCCCCTCCATTGCTCCTCCTTAGCCGTCAACTCTAGATCCAAAGGTCCCATTCGTCTGATTAGATTAGGATTTACTGCTTTCTAGAGTAGCTGTAGTGATAATTATAATAGTTTAGGAGTAGTAATTAGACATAGAATTGCCTAATCTGAATGTGATGGTCTTAGGAGTAGGTTTAGAGTAGAATTCACACTCTACCTCCTCTGATCATTTTAGATCAGAGGAGATGATTTCACCCCCCACTGATCACTGTTTTCTCCCTCTTCATATTCCCATTTCGCTTTCTGATTTCCTTATGTTTTATTTCGTAATCCACCCATTCATCAGAGCATTAAATCAGATCTGATGCTCTTGGGCATTTAGATCTGATTTGAGTGCTCACAACCCATTTGAGGGACTCTTCACCCACTCCGCTTTTCCACCAAGTCCCTCCATTGGTTTTGAATGAAGATCTGATAATTTGGGGTTTGTTTTCAGTGTTTTTTATTGTGGGATTTTGATTTTCTCTTCGTGCTGTCTATGGCACAAGAGAGAAGATAAATCATATTTCTATGTGGTTTTCAAGCTTCCCTCAAGAGGGAATGCATCCCAAATTTTTCAAAGTTTATTTGAGATGCTAGAGATGTGGTTTTCTCGCATTGAAATCTTAAGTTGCAACCTCCCCTTACGTTGTCTATAATGTAAGGTGAGATGCACATTAGGACTTCAAGATATTTTTGGGGATCTTTGATATGAATTTCTGATTGGTTTTCTCGATAAGTAGATGAGTTTTTAGGCTTAATTTATGAGTTTTTGAGGTCTTGATGGGGGCTGTACCATGTGAATATGTTTTGAAAAGGTTTGCATCGCTTGAATTTGAGATTTCTGATTCCAATTCCCCATTTCAGTACATTGAACATCTGCTATAGCAGCAACATTTTAGGGGATTCACCCCTAGTTCAAGCACTGGATAGCTTTAACATGATTTCCTAATGAAGTTCATGATTTGATTGGATTGTCTTTATTCCACTGTTTATAGTAGAGTAGTATGATTCTATTATAACTTTATATTATTGGATTTCAATCTCCATTGATTTTCAAGTGGTAAATCCTTTTAAAAAAAGATTGTGATGTTTTTTGGAAAGGAATTCAAGTGAACTGAGTCCCTATTGTGATGATTCACCTTTATACTATCTATAGTGGAAGGTGAAAATCATATAGGAATTATGATGCACTTAAGCATGTGGTCAGGGACTAGATTTGATATTGTGATGGATTTTTGAACCTAATCAGACCTGTTGTGGCTCTGGAATTTCAATTCAAGAGTTGCAGAAGCCTTGGAAACTACCCTGAAATCACATAGGACGTCTGGAAGCTCCTTCTACTATTGGAAGCCACTTCCTGATCTTGGTAGCTCTATGAGCAGCCGATCGACAGTTGCTGTCCAAGCTGCAGCCACTGTTGCTGCAATAACTGCTACTGCAGCAGATGGTTTCGTTGCTGATATGGTTTGAATTTTAGGACAGTAGCTAGATTTGGAGTTATTTAAATTAGCTGGCATGTTTTATGTGTTGTGTATATCATGTACAAGCTTTCATGTATCTTAAATGATCTTTAGATTCAATTTGAATAGCTTGCAATTTGGTTTTTAATCCCTTTGCCAGCTAACTATTATGCCCAACTGTCCAAACTTGGAAATTAATGAAATTTTGAGTTCAAATTCATGATTATCTGTTTGAATCTCTTTTATGCAACCTGTTGAATATATCTGAGTGCTTTCCATGCATATTCAACCACTAGGAAGCCATCTAGGGCCTTAGGTTCCACTTTAAAACTATTTAAAGGCCTAGAATTGTGCTCAATTTGTAAATAAATAAAAATAATATAAAAAATACAAAAAAATAAAATAAACCTATCTTGGTCAATATTAGGTATATTTCTAAGTGTATACCAAATTTCATGGTATTCTGAACCCCCAGCTTAATAGAACATACCAGCCGACAGTTTAGTCTACCTTAAAACTTAATGAAAGACCTCAACTATTAAAAACTCCAAAAACACTCTATTCTTCTCATCCATTTCTTTCTTTCTCATCTCCTACCTCTATAAAACACATAAAACCCATAAAAAGAAGAAAACCTCAAAAATACACAAAAACACTTTGTATACCATATATATACATGTAAATATAAGGTATATATTAAGCTATCTATGTAAATAATGTAAAATATGTATATAATGTGTATATATAACTTATGTATGTGTTATATAATGTAACTTAAGTATTTAAGATAACTTATTAAGTATATAACTTATCTGTATAGTTATTTATTAATTATATTAGCTTATATGTACTATAAGCTACATAATTATAGAAACCCTAATAAATTAATTTATTTAAAAGTAATATTGTACATACATAATTATATATGTATTATGTACATAATGAAACCTGTAACATAATTTAATTATGTATATATAATAAATAATTAATTTATTAATTTACTAGCTAAGATATTAGATTAAATTAAAATAAATTAGTAACTTAAGTTATAACTGAACTAACTTATACTGTATATTTATATTATTGTATGTTAAGTAAATTAAGCTAATTTAAATTTATTTATAATATATTATGCTATTTATAACTTAAATTATATTTATACACCCTGAATTCACCTATTTAAATGTAAATAAACCAAAATAAATCATGTAAAATACAATAAAAATATGTATTAAATACTTTATTATATGTATTAACTCTGTACAGGGTCAATTAGACCATTAATTAACAAATTTAAACATTAATTGAGAAATTAACTTATAAAATAGTATGAATAAACTATAAACTTTGACTAATTTATTTATATAATAAATGTAATTAATTGTGAAAATAAATTATACCATTACGTAGCCCTATGTAAATAATCTAACACCATATAATTTAATTTTAAATTATAATAATTTATGGCCTTCAAATCGAGGGCCAAAAACCTAAAATCAACGTAGTTGTGCGCTAGATTGACAGTGTTGAGAGGGCGCTACATAGTGCCTGCAACACCTTAAGTTGTTTTTCGTCCTCCCCCTCTTCAGTTGTCACGGGTGCCGGGGTGCCCGAAACACATCCCCATCAGATCCGAGCATGTGTCTGAGAATTTGACCATTGTTTGCGATGATGAGAATTTGTGTGCGGTGCACAAGCTGGGAGCCGTGCACTATGCCTGGGCCTGTGTGGGCCCAGTATTGAGCTTTAATTGGACATTAAATGGGATAATTAATGAATTAGGGCGACCTTAGTAGAGATTTGGTCCCACCCAAAAGGGTACTATGTATCTCTCGAAAAGGTCGCTTACCAACTTAAAACCCTAATTTTGATTAAGTGAATAGTAACTTGGTCTTAATTACTTGAGGGGAAAGAGTGTGCTGAAGCGACTAAGTGTCGAGGCCACAGTGGCTAAGGGTGAGCCCTCTGAGAGAGCCTTAAGGGAAAAGAGAAAAAGAAGCTAAGAATTGGTTAAGTGTTGTAGAAGAAAAGAAGAAGAAACAGAGAAGAAAATTGTTGTGTATAAGAGATAACTGCGAAGAGAACTCACCTGAGAGACTGAGTAATGTTGCTTGTACATGCATGTGTAGTATGTATATATATATATATATATATGTAAATAATATGTATAAGAAGTATACGTTAGAGTATAGTATATTGTTTGAGCTCATTTATGTATATAAATAACTTGTGAGCTTTAGTAACAGATAAGTATGTCACTGTATATAGAATAAACGTTAGTATAGATTCTATTTTTACCTTAGCTTATGTATATACTTTTCCCTAAGCTTTAGCGACGTTTATAGAAGTCGCTATACATACTATATATGTTACTATATGTGTTAATATATTAAGTTAAGTTAGTATAGTCTATATTATACCATATTATTGTATAGATATGTAAGTATTAGTATTATAAGATGTAAATAGATAGTATATAGTATTTAATTAAAGTGTTTGATGCTTATTTGTAAATAGATGTTTGTAAGCATTTTAATCATTCTTTTGTACATAAATTGTTTCATTTTTTCATTTATTAATTAATTCATTCATATATGTACATAAAACCAATCTTTTTGGAATTAAAGAATAATATTGGACTTAGATGTTGGAATCTTATTTCACATCTTATTTTGGTGTTAACAAAATTATTATAAATTAATGTTTGCAATTGAGTTATTTTCAGATTTAGGTGAAGATTAAGGCAATCAGGAAATGATGGAGGCTTGATGAAAAGGAGAAGATCATGATAAAAAGGAGGCAAGATGACAAGGAAGAATCAAGGAGGAGAAGATCATCTTTGACCTTTAGTGTTTCTAGTTTAGATTTTTTATTTATAGATTGTATATGCCTTTTAACAAAGGAATATAACTCAGATCGTACAAATAATTAGAGATAAATTAGGATTAATATTGTGATCATTTTCAAAGAACATACTGATTAAATCACTTAAAAAAGGTACTTGCTAGCCCACAAGTATCGGTACTAAAGTTTAGTACCGGTACATGTGAGTTACAGGTTTGGGTTTTCTCAAGAAACAAACCTGTACCTCGCGAGTACCGGTACTCATGATCAGTACCGGTATTGGAGGTAACAAGTACCGGTACTAATGATCAGTACCGGTACAAGTGAGTTATAGATTTGTGTTAAGAGTTTGAAACTCAAATTTGGAAGCAACGAGTACCGGTACCCACACTTTAGTACCGGTACCAGGTAGTCGTTGGCTCAAAATTGAACGGCTAAAAAATTAATTTTTGCTATATGAACGTTGGGATTCAAACCCCAACGTCTAGTAGACGAATCACTAAGGTCCTAACTCTATAAATAAACCCTTGGACCCTTAGTTTGCAAATAAGAAAAGAGAAGAAAAATTTCTAGAGCTATATTTCAAATTTCCACCATATTTTTAAGAAAGAAAGAAGAAGCTTGCTATTCACTCTCTCTACATTCTTACAAGCTCAACGATGTGTTTTTCTCACGCATCTACAAAGCAATTCACGTCCATCCTAATCTCTCAAATTGGTAATATTATTTTAGTTATTGTTGAGAGACGTAGGAATTCATGTTGTAAGAGTTCTCTTTCTTACACCAGTTCTTATTTATATTTTTAGCTTGTTGCTCATTGGGTTATAACAAACCTGTTATTGTACTTGGGTTGAGGTAACCCGTTAATTTACCTCGGTTAATAATTGATTTCCTCGGGGTTGAGGGAATCAGGTTAAAAATCCTAAGCTGGGAGGCTTAGGTAGTGGAGTACCCAAGGGAGGGGAACCAATATACATATTGTGCCTATTTCTGTGGTTTGATTGCTTGTGCAAATTTTCTTGTTATTACTGATTTTGTGTGTGAGTTTTTGTGCGCAAAGCCATACATTCCATATATCCTATCTTTAGATCCTACATTAGAGAGTGATGTATATCAATAACTGTCTCCCAGTGAATGACCTAGAATAAATCAGTAAAAATTAAGTAAATAAATAAAATTGATGTGACAACGGTTTGTATTTGTGACAATACTACAACAACGACATATTTTTCTACGAACCATGGTCGATCGCTTTAGATGCCTTCGGAAAGGGCCAAATAAGGGCCGCAGAAGGAGAGAAGAACCACTAGAGATGGACACAAGGAGGAGGCCACTAGTGATGAATGGGAGGAGGGGGGAAGAGGAGGATGCTGGGGGGTGATGGTGGTGGCGAGGGAGGTTGGCATGTGGATGGGTGGAGGCGTGGAGTGTGTGCACAAGATGAAGAGGAGGGGGGCATGAGATGGGTAGGTGTTTTATAGGTGGCATAGGGGTGGTTGGATAAGGCTTCTAAAATTCTCTAGAATTAGGTGTACATGTGGAGAGTGAGGTGGAGGCCAAGGTGGAACCACCTAAGGGTAAAGGGTTGAGGTGGCATGCCACGTGGACGAGTGATGTGGTTGAGGTTTAGGAAAAATTGTAGGAAAATAATTAGTGTGTCTTGTGGGGTATATTGGTGTGGGATTGGGTGGAATTTTGCTAGGTGGGTGATGTAGACACATTTATCTAGCTTAAATTGTCTATTTATATGTTTTCCTAGGCTTATAGAAGCATTCAACAGTATAAATATTGCATAACATACATTATTTTGCATTTAGAATAATTTCTGTAAATTATAGATTAATTCTCCTAGTTTTGTAGCTAGGGGAGATGGTGACACAATTCTAGGCCTCGGATTAAAGACCCAATCGTACGGATCTGATTAGGGTGATGATTGGAGTCCAACACCTCTTAAATCGCCTTGATCGGACCTTTGTTGCATCATATGCAGTCCGAAGATTAAAGGCCAAGGGGTCAGGTGATGAGATTCAGAGCCTTAAATGAAAAATCCAATTGTATGGATGGATTCGGGACGACGATCATAGCCCAACAGCACAAAAATCATCTTGATTCGACATCTGTAGCGTCACCTACGAGTAATTGAAGATGGACGGCTATGATGGCACCATGTGGTGCCATCACAATCGCCCATTGTTGCCTATTCAGCCCCAAGGCATGCCTAATGCATGATGTAGGTTGTTGAATGCTCATCCAATAGCCACAAGGTGGCCACACCTACCCTTTATCACCCACACCTCATGTGCTTAAAGGGGAGCCCCACGCAAAATAGGGTTGTTGGATTTCCATCCAATGGCCACGATCAAGCGAGGATTAACGCAGCTCAGTGGCAAAGCGCGTGCCTCTCAAACGAGAGACAAGCATTTGATCCCCACTCAAGGAAGCCCCCTCAAGTGCATGCAATTGAAATTGGACTGCACGATCTAAATCATGCGACCTTGATGGAGCCACTCCAGCCTCTAGATCGCTTCTTCTCCTTAGTGAGCAAGAGGTGTGTGATTGAAGATGTTGGATCATGATTGAATGAAGGTAGGAACACCATGTGGCATGACATATGCACCCAGGTGCAATACACACGCATGGAGAAGATTAGGAGGGAGCGATCGTCGTGTCATCTGAGCCTTCCCTTCGCGATCAAATGGCCCTCCTTTGCCCTCACCTCGCCAACGGCTTGCCAACACACCCATGTGTGCTGTGCATTGTTGTGCATAGCACATGTCCCCTATGTAGCCATTGATCCCCCTTTTTGTCAATTGATTTGGCACAACCTATATATAACCCTCTACACCCCCCATTCTCAAACCATCCCTTCCTAGCTCATTCTCATCCTCTCCTAAGCTCTAGAACTCCTCTTGAGCTAGACCCAAGCCCGGGATGCTCCACTAGAGTTCTAAAGAATAAATTTTCCTCCCTCTCATCCCCATTCATGAAGCACTTGTAGTCGTCCTCTCACCTTCGTTCCGAAAGCGGATCCCACGATGATGATGCCCTGTCTTGTCCTCCCTTCACCCTCCTTCCTCCGTCTCCATTCTCGCTCTTCCAAGCGTCGTTCGACCGGCTCATCCCCTAAGTAGTCGTCGAGGGGGATTTCTCACTCTCTCTCTATCTTTTACTGCTTTCTAGTATAGTTTTATTTTTTCATAATTAGTTGTAACAAACATTGAGCTAATTATATATATTCTTCTCTTTCTCTCTTTTTTATTCTGCAAGTAGAGCAGCGTTAGCTTAGATACACTTTGACCTGATTTCTTGCTAGATAAAAATACCAAAAAAAAAAGAAATCACAAAATAAGAATACCAAAAACCTAGATAGTCACAAAACACCAACAATAAATAAAAATAAATGTGGATTTATTGTAAATCAAACGTCGCCTCCCCGTATTTGACTCGAAACTCATCCTATCCGTTATTTTTATCTGATAGCCAAATTTTTGTGACTACGATGATGGGTTTTCCAAACTTTGATTTTTCTTCGCTAATTTTTGACTCATCATTTCTTTGGGGAGGCAACAGTCTTTGATTTTTTTTCTCGCGATTCTTTTCCCATGTTTTCTAAGCACTTATTTATTCTCTAACCAATCTTCTCTTTTATGTATTGTCTTATAGGAACCCCACCAAGGTGCGCTAAAGCGGTAGATCGGAGTAAAGTGCGGGTAGATAATCTGTAAGTGACCCCACTTTCCCACCCACTAGATTCATTTATCCATTAAAATAACTCAAACCTAAATTGGCTTAGGTGCTTTTGTAAATCTTAGGATGGATTTGGTTGTTTGTTTGTCACTCCACTCATCTCACCCACCTGCATATATTAAAAAAATACAAAAGAAAATTTCTTCTACTCTTATTGTGGGATTTATATGAAATTTACACACATTAACACCCATAATTTCTCCATCTAAGGTGCACCGCTCTTATCTTATTTAGTCACTAATCGAGAATCTGATCTGTAGACCTGGTACACCTAAACATGTCACACACATTAGTGACTGGGATTATTTTGTGTGCCATACCAGCAGTGAGAAAAGGCCAATTGATTTATTTGTTTGGGCCGCACCACTTAAGTTAAAATTAATTCATCCAATAGCACTTTGTAGGATTCAATTCTTAGGGATTAAATCAGCCACTTCCAATTATTTTTGAGCTTTAAAGGAATATATATATATCCATGATTTCAAAACCTGGTGTGCCTTACAGAGCCTGATTGAATATACCTAAATTTAAACCCTAAAAGCTACTGATGCTCGCTAAATCTACGTGATTAAATATATCAAATCATTGTAGTGGTTAAATAAAGCGATTAATTAATATAATACCGAACTATAAGGAGTCCAGGTCGAACACAAATAGGCAGTTGCTATTTTAATACCTTTCGTAGTTATTATATAGTAGAGTAGAATATATATAGATATCAAATAGATGCATAGATAATAATATTAGAGACACAGATAAATGAATACTACAATTTATTTCTAAAATCAGAAATGTCTCACAAATATGAATCTAATCAATGATCACAATAATAGAACTATAAAAGAATAGAGAGAGAAGATTGGAGTCGCTTGAGGGATGCTTGAGGAAGCTTCTGAAGGAGCTTCAAATCCAAGGCACCAGTAGGAAGAGGATGTAGTCCAGAGAGAAACACTACGAGTGGAAGTGCACAATGGTAAAGGAGGGCTAGGTAGGCTAATTTGCCGAGAGACTAAGTAAGCCTAAGTGGTAGAGGCTAGGCCTTTTTATAGGAATGTGGGGAAAAATATAGGTCATAGGATCTAGATCTAAGGTCTAGGTTTAAGCTAGCAATTCAAGGGACTGGTTCACCCTTGGATGATGATCCAAGGGTGTGTGTGTGTGGGTGGTTGGCCGTCCATATATTCGGCTATGGGTGTAGGAAGGTGGCCTTAGATGCTATAGGATCAAGGGTGTAGATTAGGTCTTGGTGTTATCAAAAGATCTTATCTCTTTTGGCCTTTCCATAAGAAAGATCAAAGAGATAAGATCTTTCTCAATTGGCGGCAACAAGATGATAGCCTCTTGCTTAGGGTCTAAGTAATGTGTGCGTGGATGTGTGTGTGTATGTGTGTGTGTGTGAACATGTGTGGGTGTGGGTGCGTGAGTTTTGTAGACCTAGGTTATGGGTCTGAGTGCGTTTGGGTTGGTTCAACCTAGGCTAGGTTAGGCTCTAATCTAATAGGGTCTAATTAAACTAAGTTGTGTAGATGTGAACCTAATTGGATCTATGGTGACCTAATCTAGATAGGTGTAAACCCAATTAGGTGTAAGTACACCCAATTGGATTTGGGTTAGGTCCAATTAGACTTATTGAGTCTAATTAGGTTGACCTAATTAGGTTCCAGCTAAACCTAATCAGAGTTTGTTGCATCCAATTAGGTTGTTCTGTACTTAATTGGATGTGGCTAGGTCTAATAGGATTAGGTTAGGCATGATTAGATCCAATCAACTTAGGTTTAGTCCAATCAAGTCCCATGGACCCAATTGACTTGTGGCTAGCCTAATTGACTCAAATGAGTCAATTAGGTAGGGTATGGACCTAAATAGGTTTCTAGGTTAGGGATTGGGTATAGGATAGGTGGACTAGGGTTATGGATAGTAGGATAGGTCTATGGATAGGGTGGATAGGTACAGGGATAATGTTATCCATGTTTTTGGCTTCTGAGATTAAATATCTAGTTTTGAGCTGGTTTAAGGATAGGTATTAGGATAAGGTTGTCCTAGGGTTTTAAGGATAGGGCATGGTTATCCTAGTCCCTTTCTTTCCTTCTCTGTTCTTGTGTCTTCATTCCTTCTTTATTTTAGCTTTACTCTTCAACTAGCTCCTAGCTCTGCTATAGCTTCTTTACTTATCCAGCTTTTATTCTTTAATGCTCTAGATTATTTTAAGTCCTTTACCTACATTACTCACAAAAGCCTAAAATTAGATAATTATTAATAAAATAAATACAAAGCGTAAATATGCATGCATGCTCTAAATGCAGTATTTATAAACCTAATGCATGATTTTACTAAGGAGTTAGCACTAGATTAAGCCAATTAGGGTAATAAATTAGACTATTATCAGCTACTAAGCAAGATTTGAACTCTAAAATCCACCTCATCTTGAGTAATCTTTCTTGAAAACTCCTGATTGTGCACATACACACATTGTAAACTGATCATTATGGTTACAACCATTAAAAGGGCCCACCACATTCTAGAACATAACACAATCCTAAGCCTAATTAAAATTGAGTTGATGTTGGCTTTAAGGATTAGACTCATTCTTCGGGGCTCAGATTGAGATTATTTACGATTAATCTGCTCCCATTGGTTCATTTGATGTCTAGCTAAGAGAGTACTATCAGACGACAATAGTGCAGGGTATCAAAGAACCTGAGGTGAAAGCTAAGGGAAGAACCTTCTCCCTAATTCCTTCCTCTAACTGGTTGGATTCACCGGATAGGAGTAGACTGGATCATTTTTAATCCTAAGATAGGTTTTGAGAGTTTGTAGGTCTTTAGGTTACCATACCTAATGATAGGGTCATTTGCTTGTGCTGCAGGGCTTCTCTTCCCATCCTTCCGACTTCCTTCCAATTCATGCTTGGAAGGAGGTCACTGAATCCTCGATTGGAAGGACCTTTAGACCATTTGCAGAGGCATAGGTTGAGTTTTAGCCAAGTAGATCCCATGGCTGACCCACAACCATCTCCCCTGCCTTCGAACTAGTAGGAGTTGATTCAGAGGTAGTTGGACCAATTGTGACAGATGCAAGAATGGTTTCAACAAATGAATGGTCCGGGCACTTAGCTCTTGAAGGATTTTTGTGATCCTTCAAACTATGAGGATTGTCCCCATGTTGTGATCCCTGCTAGCGTTGTTGAGATCAAGCCCCGGGTTTTGAGTTTGATTAAACACTTTCATGGGCATGGCTTAGATGATCCATTCCAACATTTGGAGGATTTGACCACTCTGGTTCAAACCACCTGTTGAACGGTAATTGTCATGTTTAGGAAAATGCGTCGTAGTATAGCAATGAAAATCAAATCGACACTTAAAATTTATAATCTTGAGAAATGTGAGTTTTTGAGGTTGTTCGCAAGGAGCAAATATAATCACAATCCAATCACAAATCCAATATTCAAAAATAAAACTCAATATATTTAATGAATAGCCAAATTGTATATCTGAGACAAAAATAATATAGAGAGAGAACGCAAAAAGAATGGCGGTTGAAACCACCAAAGTATCACTTAATAGTTAGGCTCTTCAAAGCTCAATATCAAACCAACTTCTTGAAACGCTTGGTTCGGGACAACCGGGTTTTATTGTTATAACGTTGTAGTATAGCCAGTTATTACCAACATTTCAAATATATAAATTTTTTACTCGGAAAATAAAAGAGTTCCCGAGGTCGAACTCAGGGAGCAAGTTGTATTCTAGAGATATACATGTTTCTGTTACAAAATAAAGAAAGAGAGAGGGAAAGAATTTGTTGTTCTCTTTGTTTTCTCCTCGTGATATTCTTCTTTCTTTCTTTCTTCAGATCTCCTACTTCTTCTTTGTTCTGCAGAGGTGATGCTCCTCTTTCTTTCTTCAGATCTCCTTCTTCTTCTTCCTTGGTTTCTGTCTTGGTCTCTCTTCTTCTTTTTCTGCAGTCTCTTCTGTGAAGGTTTCTTCTTGTTTCTCCTCCCTGCGGCTAAGTGTCAGCTTCTTCTTTTCTTTTTCAGCCAGGGACGTCACCCCTCCTTTCTTCTTTTCCCTTCAGGCCGTCGTCTGATTTCCAAATCAGACGACTTAACTACCTGTTGCTACAGTCAGCTTCCTTCTTCTTCCGCGGGTCTTCTTCTTCGCCTGTGCCTGCACACTTCAGAGTTTTTCGTCAGAGGAAAAACCTACTCTACCCTCCCCCCCCGCGTCTCTCTCTCTCTCTCTGAAACCACTCTTGGGAAAGCTCTCCCAGAGCTGCTGGGTAACCGGGTTCAGGTCAGGCCCGGGTCCAGGCCCACCGGCGTGCGTGGTGGGCGAGGAGTGCAGGTCAGTCTTAAGTCGGGTCGGGTCGGGTCAGGTCAGGTCCGCGGGGCATGAGCGCGGACGAGACCGGGTAACCGGGCGGGTGAAGGGGACCTCACCCCGTGTGCTGAGGCAGTAAGCCTCCAGCACTTTTGCATCTTATGTCGCTGCGACTCTTCAGGCTTTTCCGAGGTGGGACTAAATGTCCCACCTCAATTGCGCACCCGCAGCGGGGAAATCAACGGGAGATTGCGGCGTCACGCGAAGCTTTCTGCCTTAGCTGCGAGCCTGGTGTTTTGCCAAAACGCCTCGCAAGGCCTGGGAGTTGAATCTGGGCGTGGCGCTGAGCGTGGCGCGCCTGTAGCTGCAGGCGGAAGCAGTTCCTCCCGCGCGGAAATGGCGGCGGAGGTCGGGTGGTCTGTTCACAAGAAAACGGCCTCTCGGCCTAATCAGAAAGTGCCAGGAGCTTCGCCAGGGTGCGGTGAAACTCGTGTGGGTGGTGGCGAGGCGCGAGGCGGCGTGCGAGGGCTGCCCTAGGTCGGACTGTGGGTCGGAGGATGGGTCTGTTCGGTGGGGTTTCAGAGGGTGATGTGGGGGAAGTGGCAGGGCGGAGGTTGATCAGGGTGAGGAGGCGGAGGTTCTGCGGTGGTCGGCGAGCCGTGTGGGTCGCTGAGGTGATGGGAGCGGCTCGCCGGAGGGTGGTTGGAGACGAAGGGGGTGACGATGGTCAGGGTCGGTCGAGGGCTTAATTGAATAAATTGAAAGCGGGGAAAGAAAGAGGAGAAGAAGGGGAGTAGCTCTAGCTTACTTGCAGGGACGAAGGGGGAGGAACAGGGCGACAGTCGTATCGACTGTCGCCGGAGAAGACGATGCTCAGGGAAAGGGGCGGCGGCGAGCAGAGAGCCGGAGAGGCGCCAGCTGGGTGCGGCGTGGCGCGGGAAGAACAGGGGAGGAAGTCTCTGCTGCTGGTATTGCGGCAGAGCGAAGAGGTGGAGGGGGAGGAAACCGCCGGAGCTGGTGAGCGTCTGTCGGAGGAAGAAGAGAGGAAATTTGGGGATTTTCTCCGTCAGATCCAGGCTGCCCCGGTCGGTGGAGCAACGGGGGGTATTTATAGGGATCAAACAGGGAGGAAGGCGGAGGGAGACGACGTGTCTCCCTCGCCGGAGGATGGCCGGAAACAAGAACCCATACCGTCCGTGCGTTCGCACGGCCGGTATGGTGGGTTACAACGACCAGGGGGGTGTCCCTGCGACGGCTGACGACGCAGGGCACCCCCGGTTTACTTGCCAGGTCCCCCACCTCACCCTGCGCGGCGCCATGCTCCGCGCAAGGTCGCCGGAGCATGGTGCTGGCAGGTTTTGCAGGGGGGACCTGATCGCAAAGAACGAAGGAGAGTTAGGGGCCAAAATGCGAGGGTTCAAAAGTTGAGGGCCAAAGAGTAAATATATGAGGACCAAAGTGTAAAGTCGGTCAAGGAGGTTTCTTCTTAGGCTCAAGTTTTTATACATGACTAATTAGGACCTAAGGAATCTGATGGTGAATTTCATTTCTATATTAAACCTTGTTTGACCGGTCAATTTACGCAAAAACCCAAATTAAGTTATTAATTGGGCATGGTTCTCAATGTAGGTCAAAATGGGTTCTGAAGGCCAAATTGAAGGTTCTAAACCCTAGAGATTATTTTTCTATGAATTTTAGAGGGTTTATTCTATTTTTACTTTGCCTCGAACCTTGTGAATTGAAGTGGGTTGTTTTAGGGTTACAGATTATCATTTAGTTTCTTGGAATTGCTGTAGCCCTTGCTAGATCATTTCATCCCACTCTTATTCTTATTAAGCTGCTTTGACCTATGTTTGGGCCCTGAATTACCCTGTATGCAGATTATACTGGTAAAATTGCATTTTTACCCCTTATGACTTATTTTCTTCTCAAACTCAGGATTCTCTGAGTTAAGCCTTTCCTTGAGATATGTAGGAGCTTTTATCCTTTGTATTAGGTCAAAATGAGCTAGTTATGGCTCATGATGAGGTTCTCATCATACCCCCATGCCTAGCTTTTGCTAGTCCCTTAGCAAAAACTTACGGTTTCAACCCTTGTTCTAGACCATGAAGTTTTTAATAGTTTTAGATAAGTGCCTTTTTTATTTGAGCATAGATTAGGTTAGAATGCTGACCATAGGCCAAAAAGGTACTCTAGTACCAATCAAGATCCAAATCTGTCTAGCCTTAGCCTCAGTCTTTTAGCAAAGGTTTTTAAGGCCCACAAGAACTAACCTAAGGTTTATTGGACTTCGTGGTTAAAGCACCCGTGCTTGAAATGATTTTAGCCCTGGCTCAGTTCGCAGTGCGTTTTGTAGGAGAGAGATAGAAAGTTTTTCTGTTTGGAGAGTTTTCTCTCTCTTTTTCTTTTTAGTTCTAGCCTAGGATTGGCTTTTCAACACGGTCTGTATCAGATTCCTTGCTCCCATCATCAATCCTCAAGGGTTCCTGGCGATCGATGCTTCGAGATAGCACCGCCCATGGCAACCCCCGGAACCCTGGCTATTGAGATTTCGAGATAATCCCATCCATGGTATTCCGTGGCCGAATCCAGACCCTGGCAATTGACACTTCGAGATAATGCCATCCATGGAATCTGAACCAGCAGAGTGCTTACATGCCCCCAGTAGGATATGTAAATATCCTAAGAGACAAGCACCGAGGAGATGATATATTGTTACGCATCTTCGAGGGGATTTCCCGCCTCTCCGCGCTGGGAACTCGTCCAAATCAATCTTGTGTTGATCGGCCGCTCCTATTCTAGGTGATCTTTTCAGATTTTTGCGACGCTTCTGCGTGATTCTGATTTTTACGCTTACTGAACCAGGCTGTGTGTGAGGTTAGGGTGCTTAGGTTACTGAGTCCCGTAAACCAAAAATTAGTTAACGAGGTCGAATACTCCCTAAGCCTTAGACCTAATACTTCAGCTTTTCATTTTCCTCAACCTCTTGAGGAGTGTCCAGATCTTAATGGGTACTAAGAGTCTATTCAAGAATGCCTAAGGTTTGCATTCTTTACTAATCTCATTGTGCACTTTTCTTGAATGAGGTCTAGAACTTAAGTTAATTCCTTAGTTCCTTACTAATGACTATCACTTTTTCTCATAATTTTGTGCTCCTTTTTCATTTTGTTTCTTTTCTCCTTCACAAAATTTCCTTCTCTTTTCCTCTTATTCTTTTTCGAAAAATAATTTTTTTTTTTTTTAATTTTTATGGTGTTTTTGGCATATGTGAATTTTTTTGTTTGAAACCTTTTCTTACAAGTTTTGCACTTTCATACCCCCCCATGCCTAAGATTTGCAATGTCCTCATTGTAACCTAGGGGGTCTTAGTTCATTCCTTAAGACAGAAATTTGGATGAGTGGATGGGTCGGGTTGAATTTTTGCGGACGATTTCAAATCCCTGATGCAAACATCTGAGTTGGGGTCGGCTGTCTACAAGGGTGAACTTCGAGTGCTAAAAGGTGTCAGAACAAGTTTCAGGTAAAGAGAATGACGGGCTGCCTCCCGTTAAGCGCTGAGTTTTACGCCATCGGCTGGGCGCAATAAGCTCAAGGGGAAAGGAGGGTATAAGATGCCTCAGCCAAATTAGTAGAAGTTACATCAATGAACGGCTTGAGTCTCTGACCGTTCACGATGAAAGGTTCAGAATCGTGGCTGAGTGGACTGATTTCGATTGCTCCATTTCCAAAAACCTGTCGGACCAAATATGGTCCGACCCACTTAGATCTCAGTTTTCCTGGGAAGAGTTTGAGTCGGGCATCAAAGAGTAGGACCTTTTGACCAGGATGAAAGATCTTTCTCGAGATGTGTTTGTCGTGGAAGGCTTTAACCCGCTCCTTGTAGATTTGCGAGTTCTCGTACGCGTCTATGCGTAATTCATCGATCTCGCTGATTTGGAGTTTTCTGTGGGTCCCAGCCTTGGAAAGATCTAGATTACAGTTCCGTACTGCCCAATAGGCTTTATGCTCCAGTTCGACGGGAAGGTGGCATGCCTTTCCGTACACCAATCTAAAGGGAGACATGCCCGATTGGGTCTTGTGGGCGGTCCTATAGGCCCACAATGCTTCCGGAAGTCGGGATGACCAGTCCTTCCTGTCAGGTCGAAGAGTGACTTGCAGGATTTTCTTGATCTCCCGATTAGACAGCTCAGCTAGACCATTAGTTTGGGGGTGGTAAGGAGTAGAGATTCGGTAAGACACCCCGTATTTGGTCATCAGTGACCTAAACTGAGCATTTGTGAAATGGGTCCCCCCATCAGAGATTATTGCACGAGGAATCCCGAACCTTGAGAAAATGTGTTGATGAATGAATTTGAGAATGATTTTGTGATCACAGGTTCGGGTCGGTATGGCTTCGATCCATTTGGACACGTAGTCCACAGCCAACAGAATGTATTCGAAACCATCCGAAACAGGAAAGGGGCCCATAAAATCAATCCCCCAAACATCAAAGATTTCGCATACTAGAATCGGTTGCATAGGCATCATGTCGCGATGGCTCATGCTGCCCAAAGTCTGGCAACGACTGCATGCCTTGCAATGACTGTATGCATCTTTGAACAGTGTGGGCCAGTAAAAGCCGCACTGGAGGACTTTTGATGCGGTTTTATGCCCGGCAAAATGGCCACCGCATGCCTGGTCATGGCAGAAAGAGAGGATATTGTTGACTTCCCCTTTCGGGACACATCTCCGGATGATCTGATCGGCACCTATGCGGAAGAGGTACGGGTCTTCCCAAATGTAATACTTGGCATCGGAGCGTAATTTGTCTTTCTTGGCCTTCGGCCAATCGGACGGGGTCTGATGAGATGCCAAGTAATTTACAATATTAGCAAACCATGGAAGGCTAGTACCAATAGTCAGCAGGTGCTCATCGGGAAAATGCTCTGTGATGGGTCCGGAAGGGTCAATTATTTCAGAAGGAAGACGGGACAAGTGATCAGCTACCACGTTTTGTTTTCCCGCTTTGTCGCGAATCTCAAGGTCAAATTCTTGCAACAGCAAGATCCATCGGATCAATCGAGGTTTCGCGTCCTTCTTCGCAAGGAGATGCCTCACAGCTGTGTGATCTGAGTATATGATGACATGGGAACCCAGAAGGTACGATCTGAACTTCTCTAGGGCAAATACTACAGCTAGCAGCTCTTTCTCAGTAACCGTATAGTTACGCTGAGCCTCATCGAGTGTTTTGCTGGCGTAGTAAATGACCACAGGTTTCTTGTCATTTTTCTGCCCCAAAATCGCTCCTACAGCGAAGTCGGATGCATCACACATGATCTCAAAGGGTTGAGACCAATCAGGGGACTGTAGGATCGGGGCTTGGGTGACTCGGTCACGCAGGATTTCAAATGCTTGAGTGCATTCCTTGGAGATTTCGAAGGGAACATCCTTGGAGAGAAGAGTGGTCAGGGGGCGTGCGATTTTTGAAAAATCAAGGATAAATCGTTGATAAAAACCGACATGCCCTAAAAAGGATCGGATGTCCCTGATCGAGCTAGGCATAGGAAGGTGAGAAATCAGATTAACCTTAGCTCGATCCACTTGGATACCTTTCTCCGAAATTGAGTGTCCCAGGACAATTCCCTCAGGCACCATGAAATGGCTCTTTTCCCAGGAAAGAACCAAATTCACATCGATGCACCGCCTGAGTATCTGGACCAAGTGTTGGAGGCAATCGTCGAATGATGCTCCGAAAACTGAAAAGTCATCCATGAAGACTTCCAGATAATCACCTACCATATCTGAGAATATGGCAAGCATGCATCGCTGAAAAGTAGCGGGTGCATTGCAAAGACCGAAAGGCATCCTTCGGAAAGCGTATGTTCCGAAGGGGCTGGTGAACGTGGTCTTTTCTTGGTCCTCAGGATGGATTGCCACCTGGTTATAACCGGAGTACCCGTCAAGAAAGCAGAAGAACCTATTTCCCGCTAGTTTTTCGAGAATTTGATCAATGAAGGGTAGTGGGAAATGATCCTTCTTCGTGGAGGAATTGAGTCGACGGTAATCTATACAGACTCTCCACGAGTTGGCTAATCGGGTAGGAATGATTTCTCCGGTCTCAGTCGTTATAGTGGTGAGTCCTGCCTTCTTGGGCACGACCTGAATTGGGCTCACCCAACGACTATCGGAGATCGGGTAGATGATTCCGGCATCTAACCATTTGATGATCTCCTTTTTCACGACCTCCTGCAGATTGGGGTTTAAGCGTCTCTGCATTTCACGAGAAGGTCGTGTGCCCTCTTCTGAATAGATATGATGAGTACAATAAGAGGGACTTATTCCAGTCAAATCATCGAGAGTCCATCCGATGGCTCTGCGATGTTGCTGGAGGACAATAATCAGACGGGATTCCTGTTCAGGACTGAGGTTGGAATTGATAATTACAGGAAGGGTCTGATTAGAACCCAAAAAGACGTATTTTAAGTGAGCAGGAAGGGGTTTCAGTTCGAGGATGGGGTTTTCAGCAGTAGTGGGTGGTTCAGTAAAGATGTGAGGTTCAAGGGTGGGAGTTACTGGGTTGTTCACATCTGGATTTGACTCCTCTGTTTGCGGGTCAAGATCCTTCTGTGGTTGATGAGGCATACTCGAGTCATTCTGGAGGTGTGATTCATCAACCAAAGTCTTGATGTCACAAATTTGCTCGATGACGCCGCAATTAATTCCTTGTTGGGCCTTAAATATATCAATTTTCAGTGTTTGATCTCCAAACTTAAGCTCTATTTGGCCCTCCTCACAGCTGATGTTGGCTCTAGCAGTAGCCAAGAAAGGTCTCCCTAGAATGATTGGTGTATCCCTAGGGTTCTCAGGTGCATCCATATCTAAGACTATAAAGTCCACTGGAAAATAGAAATCCCGCACTCTCACGATAACATCCTCGAGAATCCCTTTTGGTGACTTTATAGATCGATCTGCTAATTGTAATGTCACCTCGGTTGGTTTCAGCTCAGATTCTTCTAGATGGTCAAGTAAGGATGTGGGTATCAGATTTATAGATGCACCCAAGTCTAACAATGCTCTATCAAATTGGGTATCACCTATCTTACAGGAGATCAGGGGAGTTCCAGGATCTTTTCCCTTGGGTGGGAGTCTACTAAGGATTACAGAGCTGGCTTGCTCTGACAGAACAATTGGGCTCCCTCCTTTGGTTCGCAGCTTACGCTGGGGTGTACATATATTCTTTAGAAATCGTGCATAAGCTGGTACGTGGCGGATTGCATCCATCAAGGGGATGTTTATGTGGACCTGCTCAAAGAGCTTGACCAGGTCCTCCTCAGGGGCCACGGGTTTGGTGGTCTTCTTTCCCTTGGTCAGGGCCTCGGGAAACGGGATCTTGGTTGGTTCTTCTAGGATAGGTTCAGGTTGTGGATCTGGAACAGTGGTTCCTTGGATAACTATCCTAGGGTCATGGTTATCAGGCTGGGAGTGGTTTGGATAATGCGGGTCTTGAGTTGTCTTACCACTACGTGTTGTTACAGAATTTAATCCGGCCTGATTTTGGTTTGGGTTTGGTAGGAGGGGTGGCTGCTGCTGAAATCCCGCATAAGAAGTTGAGGCTTCCATCTCGTCTGGAGATGGAGCAGTAGGAGCCTGATAAATCCATTGGGCGTGGCCTAAATTTGGATTCATAACGCGCTTCTGGGTTGGCACGTTATTTGGGTTAGGAAGAGGTTGGGAAGGGAGTGTGCCTGGTTGGCGAGAATTTGCCAACTGGGCCAGTTGAGTTTTAACTTCTGTAAGCTCGTCCTTGTGCTGTTTTTGAATAGCCGCATTCATTTTTTGAATGTCAGCCAGAGTCTGAAGGATTAAGGACATTTGATCTTGATTTGGCCCTGATGGATAAGTAGGGTTGGGCCGAGGCTGAGGCGGCTGGTAGTGGCGAGAGGGCTGTGGGCGGGACTGAAAAGGTGGTCTTTGGGTTTGGGAATTTCCCGCCCACTGAAAATTGGGATGGTTTCGCCATCCAGGGTTGTAAGTGTTGGAGAATGGGTCGTTCTGGATGGCGTTGAGGTCCTCGCAGGTCTGAGGAACCTCCTGAGAATCAGGGAAAGGAGGAATGGAGTTCCCCCGGCTGGTGTAGAAAGGATCGGATGATCTTCCAGTCCAAGAATCAGATGGGGATGGATATGGATCCATCCCAGGGGAGGATCGGTGGAGGATGTTTTGCACAGTCTCCTGTGTGGAAGGAGGTTGTGCAAAGGAGTTACGTGCAGAGGTGGC
This sequence comes from Thalassia testudinum, assembly GCA_037157565.1. NCBI lineage: Eukaryota > Viridiplantae > Streptophyta > Magnoliopsida > Alismatales > Hydrocharitaceae > Thalassia > Thalassia testudinum. The sequence continues at coordinate 97,794,248 of JAZHRO010000002.1, forward strand.
TCGCTGCAAGTGCTGAGTCAGCTCATCCACCTTCTTTTCAATGATTGAGACCTTGTCCAATCGACTGGCCATTAATTCCAGGTCGACTGATGCGGACAGGCCCTGCGTCTCATGTGCTCCCTTAAGATTCGTCGCTGTGCGGGTATTCGTCCTGTCGAATAATCCCATGGAGTCATTGTTGATGGAGTTCTCGCACATGTTTTCGAGAATCTCCCATACGGTGTCTTCATGTTGACCCATGATGTTTCCTCCGCAAGTTGCATTGACGAAAAGGCGGATGTCCTCACGGAGTCCCTGGTAAAAAGATTGGACTTGTTCCCACTTAGGAACTCCGTGATGGGGGCACTTTCTCATGAGATCCTGAAAACGATCCCATGCCTCATGGAGAGGTTCTCCTGATTGTTGAGTGAAGTGTGTAATCTGATGGCGCAAGGCGTTGGTCCGACCAACGGGAAAAAACTTTTTCAAAAATTCGGATTGAAGTTCTTCCCAAGTGTTGATCGGCCGGGTCTGAGTTTGATACCAATGGGCGGCCTTGTCCATAAGAGAAAAGGAGAACATCTTCATGACAAGAATATCCCGATTTTGCGCATCTGATCCAAAAGTGTGGGCCAGATGCTTTAGCTGTTTGATGTGCTGGAAGGGATCTTCAGAATTAAGCCCATGGAATTTAGGTATAGCATGAATCATGTTGGGCTTTAGTTCGGAATCAGGTCCTCCAGTTGGGATTCTGACTCGAGGCTCAATGGCCACCGCAGCAGGATTGTAGTGGTCCCGCATCATAGGATGCTGTGGTGGGTGCACGAAGTTTTGGAAGAGGTCATTGAGTCGCTGGAGCTGGTGTTCCAGATTATTTTCTTCCTCAACTGGCTGAGCCATGATGGGGGAAGAAGAAGGACTTGGTTCTGAATCAGAAGAGAGAATAATGTGAGGGTGTTGCTGCACAAACACGGGCGTCGAGGCTTGGCCTTGACGAGAGTGAATTTCTAATGGAGGTCTTAAGGGTGGTCCTAGGGACCTCCTTCCGTACATGCACAGTTGGGAGAGGTAAGTTAGAAGGTGCTGGACCCAATCAAGGCACCCAAAAATGTGTTGGGTGACTATAGAGGTACGGGGCAGATGGACCCCTTGATCAGAAAGATCGTCCACCTGAGAATTACCTGGGCAGCCAGAGAGGGAGAGTCCCGCGAAGACCCCTACACGGTAGAGCGTCCCCACGGGTTACAGGGTTTCCCCCACCCGACCTCTCTTGTCACTGCGGTTCCAGGTAGACCAGAATGGGGATCTTGACCTCTTAAGTCTACCAATTTTAAGATCAGGGTGCTTAAGGTTTCACTTGAACTTTAGTCTTTTTAAGTGCAAAGAGTGACCTAATTTAAGGTTGGTTAACCCAAAGGGGTCAACTTTACCTCTTGTTTTCTTTGAGAGCTTTTTGGGTCCTTTCTTTTAGGGTTCAAGTGTTTAGGGAGAGCCAATTGTTTAGGATTTTTCTTGTTAATTATTTTCAATCAATGGCTTGGGCACACCTCTTTTGGATTTCCTCAATTCTTGATCAAGGTGTGTGTCTCTACTGAAACCCTAATGTTTGACCTTATGTTGGCTCTACTTGGTCCATTTAACTCTTTGTTGGGCAATTAGGGCTCAAGCAAGAATGTGTTAGCCCTTAAATACCCTTAATAGTGTGCAGGAGTGATGAGTTGAAAACATGCAACTCTTTATGGTTACTAAGTATGGAAGACAGGTTAGCCTTATATTGCTTGTTCTTTTCTTTTCTTCCTCTTTAGAGTTTAGGGGTTAATAGTGAGAGGAAAAATTTACCTGTCTTCGGAGTGGTTGTCGTGTGGTTGCTTGTCTTCTTGAGTTCCTGTAGCTGCACAAAAGAGAGGAGATTATCAGAAATTAAAAGAAACAGGAATGTTTACCTCTAGAATAGCCGTTGCTCCCTGGCAACGGCGCCAAAATGAAACGCTTGGTTCGGGACAACCGGGTTTTATTGTTATAACGTTGTAGTATAGCCAGTTATTACCAACATTTCAAATATATAAATTTTTTACTCGGAAAATAAAAGAGTTCCCGAGGTCGAACTCAGGGAGCAAGTTGTATTCTAGAGATATACATGTTTCTGTTACAAAATAAAGAAAGAGAGAGGGAAAGAATTTGTTGTTCTCTTTGTTTTCTCCTCGTGATGTTCTTCTTTCTTTCTTTCTTCAGATCTCCTACTTCTTCTTTGTTCTGCAGAGGTGATGCTCCTCTTTCTTTCTTCAGATCTCCTTCTTCTTCTTCCTTGGTTTCTGTCTTGGTCTCTCTTCTTCTTTTTCTGCAGTCTCTTCTGTGAAGGTTTCTTCTTGTTTCTCCTCCCTGCGGCTAAGTGTCAGCTTCTTCTTTTCTTTTTCAGCCAGGGACGTCACCCCTCCTTTCTTCTTTTCCCTTCAGGCCGTCGTCTGATTTCCAAATCAGACGACTTAACTACCTGTTGCTACAGTCAGCTTCCTTCTTCTTCCGCGGGTCTTCTTCTTCGCCTGTGCCTGCACACTTCAGAGTTTTTCGTCAGAGGCAAAACCTACTCTACCCTCCCCCCCCGCGTCTCTCTCTCTCTCTCTGAAACCACTCTTGGGAAAGCTCTCCCAGAGCTGCCGGGTAACCGGGTTCGGGTCAGGCCCGGGTCCAGGCCCACCGGCGTGCGTGGTGGGCGAGGAGTGCAGGTCAGTCTTAAGTCGGGTCGGGTCGGGTCAGGTCAGGTCCGCGGGGCGTGAGCGCGGACAAGACCGGGTAACCGGGCGGGTGAAGGGGACCTCACCCCGTGTGCTGAGGCAGTAAGCCTCCAACACTTTTGCATCTTATGTCGCTGCAACTCTTCAGGCTTTTCCGAGGTGGGACTAAATGTCCCACCTCAATTGCGCGCCCGCAGCGGGGAAATCAGCGGGAGATTGCGGCGTCACGCGAAGCTTTCTGCCTTAGCTGCGAGCCTGGTGTTTTGCCAAAACGCCTCGCAAGGCCTGGGAGTTGAATCTGGGCGTGGTGCTGAGCGTGGCGCGCCTGTAGCTGCAGGCGGAAGCAGTTCCTCCCGCACGGCAATGGCGGCGGAGGTCGGGTGGTCTGTTCACAAGAAAATGGCCTCTTGGCCTAATCAGAAAGTGCCAGGAGCTTCGCCAGGGTGCGGCGAAGCTCGTGTGGGTGGTGGCGAGGCGCGAGGCGGCGTGCGAGGGCTGCCCTAGGTCGGACTGTGGGTCGGAGGATGGGTCTGTTCGGTGGGGTTTCAGAGGGTGATGTGGGGGAAGTGGCAGGGCGGAGGTTGATCAGGGTGAGGAGGCGGAGGTTCTGCGGTGGTCGGCGAGCCGTGTGGGTCGCTGAGGTGATGGGAGCGGCTCGCCGGAGGGTGGTCGGAGACGAAGGGGGTGACGATGGTCAGGGTCGGTCGAGGGCTTAATTGAATAAATTGAAAGCGGGGAAGGAAAGAGGAGAAGAAGGGGAGTAGCTCTAGCTTACTTGCAGGGACGAAGGGGGAGGAACAGGGCGACAGTCGTATCGACTGTCGCCGGAGAAGACGATGCTCAGGGAAAGGGGCGGCGGCGAGCAGAGAGCCGGAGAGGCGCCAGCTGGGTGCGGCGTGGCGCGGGAAGAACAGGGGAGGAAGTCTCTGCTGCTGGTATTGCGGCAGAGCGAAGAGGTGGAGGGGGAGGAAACCGCCGGAGCTGGTGAGCGTCTGTCGGAGGAAGAAGAGAGGAAATTTGGGGATTTTCTCCGTCAGATCCAGGCTGCCCCGGTCGGTGGAGCAACGGGGGGTATTTATAGGGATCAAACAGGGAGGAAGGCGGAGGGAGACGACGTGTCTCCCTCGCCGGAGGATGGCCGGAAACAAGAACCCATACCGTCCGTGCGTTCGCACGGCCGGTATGGTGGGTTACAACGACCAGGGGGGTGTCCCTGCGACGGCTGACGACGTAGGGCACCCCCGGTTTACTTGCCAGGTCCCCCACCTCACCCTGCGCGGCGCCATGCTCCGCGCAAGGTCGCCGGAGCATGGTGCTGGCAGGTTTTGCAGGGGGGACCTGATCGCAAAGAACGAAGGAGAGTTAGGGGCCAAAATGCGAGGGTTCAAAAGTTGAGGGCCAAAGAGTAAATATATGAGGACCAAAGTGTAAAGTCGGTCAAGGAGGTTTCTTCTTAGGCTCAAGTTTTTATACATGACTAATTAGGACCTAAGGAATCTGATGGTGAATTTCATTTCTATATTAAACCTTGTTTGACCGGTCAATTTACGCAAAAACCCAAATTAAGTTATTAATTGGGCATGGTTCTCAATGTAGGTCAAAATGGGTTTTGAAGGCCAAATTGAAGGTTCTAAACCCTAGAGATTATTTTTCTATGAATTTTAGAGGGTTTATTCTATTTTTACTTTGCCTCGAACCTTGTGAATTGAAGTGGGTTGTTTTAGGGTTACAGATTATCATTTAGTTTCTTGGAATTGCTGTAGCCCTTGCTAGATCATTTCATCCCACTCTTATTCTTATTAAGCTGCTTTGACCTATGTTTGGGCCCTGAATTACCCTGTATGCAGATTATACTGGTAAAATTGCATTTTTACCCCTTATGACTTATTTTCTTCTCAAACTCAGGATTCTCTGAGTTAAGCCTTTCCTTGAGATATGTAGGAGCTTTTATCCTTTGTATTAGGTCAAAATGAGCTAGTTATGGCTCATGATGAGGTTCTCATCACTTCTCAAAGGGCATCAGATGTCTCAACACTAAGACAGATCCTCGTATCAATTCCTCAACACTTAACTATTTCTCCAACTCAAAGTCTTTAAGCTTTGCCAAAGCAGACATCTCGACCCAACCTCAGACAACTTAAGTTGCGAAATCAGATCCAAGTGTGGTCATCTGAGGTATAGCTCAATGCAAAAGCCCTCTCCCTCTCTCTTAGAAATCCTCTCTCTCAAACCCAGTCCAGACTAATTTGGTTTAGTGCAGGGGGTTCGACCTAGCATGCATGGCGTGGGCGAGCATGGACCAGTGTGCTTTGGTTCGTGCAAGGGAGACTTGACCTCCATGACGAAGGTAGTAAGACCTCACACCAAAAATGTTAAATACCAAAAACAAAATAAGAATGATACGATGTGGCACTATATGTGCAACTCCTTTTACACTGTTGTATGTGGGAGCTCAGTACAATTTTTTGGGTTGTAGCTACTGCTTTGTTCAATTGATGGCCCAGTGGGGCTCTTGATGTAGTTTCATGTTCGAGGGGACTGGTGGCATGGTGGTTGATGGTTGGCCGAATGGCGAACGGAGTCAGAAAAGACGACGGCAGTAGCAACGAACCTGCAAGGATGAATATGGGCCAAGGGCCCCAATTAAAGGGTTCAGAAGCTTTACCGACATGAGGCGGATGTGTAGGTGGAGGTGATTTGAATAGTGCGTGAGTGCAGTGGGTTGAGCGTGAACGTGAGTAGAGCTTCGGTGAACTGTGTCGGGGAAGACAGTGGATGCATGGTGAGGTGAAATTAGGTTGGGTAAAACACTTGTGGAGGTAAGGGGAGTGTTTTTCCTAACCTAATTTGGGCGTAGAGAAATGGAGGAGGTACGTCAATGAAGGTGGTCGTAGCGAAGGTTGTCGGCGTTGGAGAAGGAAGAGGAGATGGAATTCGGAGTTGAGGAGCTCCAGAAATGAAATTTAAGTTAGGAGAGAGAAACCCTATACTAATTTGGAGAGAGGAGGATTAGAGAGCATCGTCAGAGGTATGTTGGAGATGGGGAAGAAGAGGACGTGTCCGGAGCGGAGGAAGGCATGTGTCAGAGTTTGAAGCTTTGCGAGAAGCTCTTGAGATGAACAGAAAAGAGAAACCTTAAGCCTATTGTACTTGGAGAAGGGTGACGAAGGTGATTCACGGAGCTCCAAAGGTGCAACACAATTCGCCGGCAAGAGGGAAGAATTAGGGGTTTTTCGGCATAATTGGGCATGAGTTGTGCATTGAAATTCTCTCCCCTTTATATAGATGTGATACCTTCATTGAATTGCCCAAAATTTCAAGTCTTGATGTGTATTTTTTGGCAACTCAACTCCTAAACCTCTCGAGCTCGCTGGCAGCAATTTGGTGGATGAAAAATTCTGAGACATGGCCCAAGAGATCGGCCATGCTCTGATTGGTGCTCACACCAATTTTGGTGTGAATTGGCGAAGATTTGATTGGGTAATTTTCCAATCAAATCTTGCCAACTTTGGGTTTGAAGGCCTAATGCAATGACTCTTAGGAAACTAGGAGGGAGAAGGTGGCAGGGGCACATTTGCAAAGAAGATGACAAATTAGGGGTGTGTTTGTAAGGAAACCTAGAAGATAAGGGCATAGGTGTGATAAATAGAGATTTTGAGGGCTAAAATGTAAACTAGGTCAAGATGGACTCTAATTGGGCCCAAATTTTGGTTTCAACCTAATTTGAACCCAAGGCATCCAATGTTGAACTTAGATTTGGGTTTTGATGACATTTGAATGGGTAAATTGCATAGAATCCTAAATCAAGGTAAATTCACATCTGAATTTCTAGTTTTGGTCAAAGTGAAGGTACCAAACCTCTTAGAATATTTTTCAATGAATTTTAGGAGGTTTAGATTGAATTATCTATGCCAGAACCCTTTCAATTTGAGTGAGGCTGATAATTAGGGTTTTTAGTAATATTTTAATCCTCGAAATGCACAAAACCCTGATTCAGTTATTCTAAGCCTACTTCTTGATCATTTAGGTTTATTTAACCTTGAATTAATTCCTAATAAACTCTGTGGTTAATCTGCATTAGTGATTGAATGTTAAAACAACAGAATTAGCCTTATTTTCCTGTCTTCTCAAATCAGTTCAGCATGGAATTACAATCCTCAGAAGATCATTAAGGAGCACTTAGCACTAGATTATGACTAATTCAAGCTAGTTATGATGAATGATGGTGTTACCATCATACCCCCATGCCTAACTTTTGCTATTCCCTAGCAAAAATCCTATGGACTAAATCAGATCTTTATGCTAGATTTTAACCGTCATGATGCCTTACTGAGCCGTACCTGTAAAAATTAGGTCAAAATATCAACAATAGGCCTAGAGGTACTCAAGTACTAGCCAAGATCTAGACCTGACCAGCCTCAGCCTTGGGTCCGCCATGAAGGTTTCTAAGACCCGCAAAAACTGCCCAAAGGTTCGTTGACCCTAGTGGTTAAAGCACCCGTGAGTATTTGTAGTAAGTCTAGGTTCAGTTTGCCAGTGCATTTTGATAAGAGAGATAGAGAGATGAATATTTATTTTCAGAGTTTTCTCTCTTTTCTTTTAAAATTACCCTAAATTCAACATTGGATTGGCCTTAAACATGGTCAGTATCAGATTCCTTGTTCCTACCATCAATCCTTACAAAGTCCCTAGCTTTCGATGTTACGGAATAGCATCGCCCATGGCAACCCCCAGAACCCTGGCTTTTGACACTTTGGGATAGAGCCCATGGCATCCTGTAGCTAAATTCAGGTCCTGGCAATTGACATTTCAGGATAATCTCACCCATGGCACCTTAACCAGCACAAGGTGCTTATGTGACCCCAGTAAGATATGTGGATATCCTAGGAGACAAGCACCGAGGAGACGGTATGTTATAACGCATCTTCGAGGGAAGTTTTTTTTATTCCTCCTCTCCGCACTAGGAACTCGTCCAATTTACTCGTGTCTTCGAGCTACTCCTAAGTGAAATCTTAGGAAAAATGTTTTCAGAACATAACATCTTGTTGGCATTATTTTTCATTAAGCGCACTGAACGAGACCTGGTGTGTGATTTTTGTGTGCCTCGGTTATCGAGTCCTGCAAACCAGAGGACAGGCAATGGGGCTGAATAATCCATAACCTTAGACTTAATACATTAGCCTCAGAACTTCCTTAACCTCTTGAGGAATAGTCCAGATCTTAACAAATACATAAGTATTTAAGCCCTAGAACAGGCCTAAGAGGCCTAAGGTTGGTATCCTTCACTTATCTCCTAAGATTTAGCTCTCCAGGTCTTAATTCATCATCCGATCTAGCCTAAAACTCAGGTAAGTTCCATACTCAATCATTGAGACTAACATAATTTTTTTGTTTTCTCCTTTTCTCTATTTTCCTTTTATCCTCTTTTTCCTCCTCCACTCAGATCTTTCAATTCAGCTCTCCTCTTTTCATTTTTTTATGAAACCCTTCAAAGAATCCAATTTCATAGCGTTTTGTACTTTAATATGCCCCCATGCTTAAGATTTACAATGTCCTTATCAAAAATTAGGTGGGTTCAAGTTTAGCTTAGATCATACATTAGAACAGGTTAAGATTTGTGGGTGAACGGGTTGAGATGACTATTGTGGATGATTTCAAGATTTGATACAAGTATCAAAGGTGGAGTCAGTTATTCTAATGGACAAACCCTAAAGTGCAATATAACTTCAGCTCAGAGATAGGTAAGAAGGGTCTTGAGTTTTTTCAAGTGGCAGGTTGCCTCTCGTTAAGTGCTAAGTTTAAGGCCATTAGCTTGGCGCAATGCAGCCCAAGGATAATGGAGATCAAAAGATACAACAACTAGATTCGAATCGGTGAGCTCGAGGAATGGTTTCAGTCTCTAACCATTCACAACAAATGGTTTTGAGTCTTGGTTAAGTCCATTGATTTCTACAGCTCCATTTCCAAAGATCCTTCAGACTAGAAAAGGTCCGATCCATTTCATTCTCAATTTTCCTGGGAAGAGCTTAAGCTTGGAATCAAAGAGAAGCACTTTTTGACCAAGATGGAAAGATTTTCATGATATGTGCTTGTAATTGAAGGCTTTGATATTCTCTTTGTAGATACACGAGTTCTCGTATGCATCATTGCATAACTCCTCGATCTCGCTCATTTGCAACCAACGATGGATGCCAACCTTCATCGGATCTAGATTGCATTTTTGGACTGCCCAGTAGGCTTTATGCTTCATATCTACAGGGAGGTGACATGCTTTCTTGTACACAAGTCTGAATGGAGGCATTCCTAGATGGGTCTTATGGGTGGTCCTATAGGCCCATAATGCTTCTGGAAGTCGAGATGACCACTCTTTTCTATTAGGCCGAATAATGACCTGAAGGATTTTCTTGATCTCTCAATTGGAGAGCTCAACCAATCCATTAGTCTAGGGGTGATAAGGAGTCAAAATCGACACCCCGTACTTTTTCATGAGGGACTGGAAGTGAACATTCGTGAAGTGGGTCCCTCTGTTAGAGATGGTAGTGCGTGGTACACCGAACCAAGAGAAGATGTGCTAGTGAATTAATTTGATTACAACTATGTGATCATTGGTTCAGGTCAGGATGCCTTTGATCCATTTGGACCTGTAGTCCACGTCTAGGAGGATGTACTTAAAATAGTTCAAATTCGGTAAGGGACCCATGAAATCAATCCCCTAGATATTGAAAATCTTGAATATGAGAATTGGTTGCAAGGGCATCATGTCGTTGTGGCTCATGTTGCCTAAGGTCTGGCATCGAGCGCAGCCCTATGGTAATTGTGTGTGTCCTTGAAGATCGTGGGCTAATAGAAGTCGCACTAGAGGATTTTCGTTGCGGTTTTGTGTCCAGAGAAGTGGCCACCACAGGCCTGATCATGGCAAAATGACAAATTATCTTTGATCTCGAAGTCTGAAATGCATCTCCGGATGATTTGATCTACACCAATGCGGAAGAGATATGGATCTTCCTAGACATAGTATTTGGCATTTGAAATCAGACGGAATCTAGAGTGACGCCAAATAGTTAACTTTATCAGCATACCAAGGAAGTCTTGTGTCAATGGTCAGGTGGTGCTCATTTAGAAAATACTCAGTAATAGGGTCGGAAGGGTCAATGATCGAAGAAGGAAGGTGGGAGAAATGGTCAGCTACAACATTCTACTTTCCCGCCTTATTGTGAATTTCAAGATCGAATCTTGCAACAGCAAGATCCATCGGATTAATCTCGATTTCGCGTCCTTCTTCATAAGCATGTGCCTCACTATAGTGTGATCCAAGTAAATGACGACGTGGGATCCCAGGAGGTATGATCTAAATTTCTCCAGACCAAATACTATAGCCAGCAACACTTTCTCTGTAATCATGTAATTATGTTAAGCCTTGTCCAATGTCTTGCTAGTGTAATATATTACCACCAGTTTACCTTCGATTTTTTGCCCCAGCATTGCTCTTACTATGCAGTCAGACCCATCGCACATGATCTCGAAGGGTTGATACCAGTCAGGGAACTATAGGATTGGAGCTTGGGTAACTTGGTCATGTAGAATTTCGAATGCGTGAATGCACTCACTAGTTATCTCGAAGGGGTGTCCTTTGAGAGAAGATTCGTCAAGGGGTGCATGATCAATGAGAAATCAAATATGAATTGTCGATAGAAATCGAGGTGCTCCAGAAATAATCGGATATCTTTGACCAAGGAAGGCACAGAAAGTTTGGAAATCATATTCACCTTACCTTGGTCAACTTGGATACCTCTCTTAGATAGGAGGTATCCAAGCACAATGCCCTTTGGAATCATAAAATGGCTCTTTTCCCAAGAGAGAACTAGGTTCACATCGATGCATCTTTGGAGGATTTGAACCAAGTGCAGGAGGTAATCATTGAAATACTGATTGAAAATCGAGAAGTCATTCATGAAGACTTCAAGGTATTACCTACCATATCAGAGAATATGGCTAGCATACTGATGTGCACACATCTAATTGACTTAAAATGCTTATTTGTGCATGTCTCTAGTGTCATAGGAGCATTCATCATTATAAATATTGCATAACATACATCATCATGTAGTTAGGTTAGATTGTATAAATTATAGGTTAATTTTCCCTTTTTGTGGTCAGGGGATAAGGCAATATTTATCAGGACCTTGGATTGAAGATCCAACTGTACGGATCTAATCAGGGCGACGATCAGAGTCCAACGCCTCCGAGATCGCACCGATTGGACCTTTGTAGCATCAGATGTAGTCTGAGAAAGATCAGAGATCAAGGGGCAAGGTGGTGTAAAATCCACACCTCATATGACAAATCCAATCGCACAGATGGGTTCAAATCGACGATCGTAGTCCAACAACGTGAAAATCAGTTCACTTCGACATCCGTGGCACCACCTAGGAGTAAAATGAGATGGATGACCCAGATTGCACCGCATGGCATCATTTGGGCCACCCAAGGACCAACCACAGCCTCCCCTCACCAATGGATGGCCTTCCCTCTCCACCATTGGATGAATATCCAACGGCCTTGCGTGTTGGACCATGAATTCGTCCACTTGACAATCCATGGGTCGTAGCACATTTATCAAGAGCTTTATCCTTAATGGAGGTCATGGGTTGAAGTCTTGAGGACACCCCAATTCACCCTCCAAATCTCCATTTTGCATGGCAAATGAGGCATGGCCCCATGGACATCACTCCAATGCCCCATCATGCATGGCATAAGACATCCTCATGCATGCTTAGACGTCTTTAGCGAGAGATAATGAGCAATATTTCATGAAGGGGCATTTTTCTTTACGTGAAAATTCAAGTGGCACCAGCAAATCCATGCAGCATGTAGTGTAATTGAAGGGTGCATGCATGTGAAATTTGGGCCTCTTCTGATGGCATTTAAGGACCATGAAATATGTTTGCGGTGCCAGTGTTAGGGATGTGTGAAATGTAAATCATGAGCGGCATTGCATAGTTGGATGTGGGAACATGGGTGCCATTAAGGCCCACGTTTTTCTTTGTGTTTTTACCAAAATACCCCCTTCCAAAAGCTTATAAGAGGATCCCATATTCCCTCCATTTTAATCATCCCTTTCTCTCTTTTCTCACCCCCTCCGAGGCTCTATGAGCTTGTCCCGAACCCAGGATACTCCACTAGAGTTAAAAATATAATTTTTCCACCTTCTCACCCTGTTCGTGGAGTATCCTGTGGTTGTCCTCTCACCGCTATTCGGAAAGTGGATTCCATTGTTGTTGGAACCTTGTTCCACATCTTGTTTTGGTGTTAACAAAATTATTATGGATTAATGTTTGCCATTAAGTGTTTTTCAGATTTAGGTGAAGGAGCAGGGTAAACAAGAAATGATGGAGGCATGATGGTGAGAAGAAAAAGATCATGTCATGGAAGATGACAAGGATGGATCGAGAAGAAGAAGATCATCTTTGACCCTTTGCTTTTTTAGTTTAGGTTTTCATAGATTGTATGCCTCTTAACAAGAGAATTTAACTTAGATCATAAAAATCAATTAGAGATAAATTAGGATTTATATGGCATTCATTTTCGAAGAACGTAATTGATTAAATCACTTAAAATAGGTACTTGTAAGCAAATACCGGTACTGTTCATTAGTACTGGTATTTGCAAGGCACAGATTTAAGAATTGGTCTTAAACTGTGAACAACAAGTACCGGTACCAACCATGAGTACCGGTACATGTTGGCCATGAGTTGAAGGCTTAATTCTGGCTTGAACCTTACAAGTACCGGTACCCATGATGAGTACCAGTACAGGTAGGTTACTGTGCCCAAGGAATTCCAAACCTGGGAGTCACAAGTACCAGTACCCACGATGAGTACCGGTATCAGGACTCATGTACTGGTGGTAGTGAGTTGCTAGTACAGGTACTTTAGTACCAGTACCAGCTAGCCATTGGCCCAAAACAGAATGACAGAAATATTAATTCCAACAATATGAACGTTGGGAATTAAATCCCAATGTCTAGTAGACGAGTATCCTAGGTCCTAAACTCTATAAAATGACCCTAGGACTCTTTGTTTGCACACAAGAAATATTAGAAATACAAGAAAAATTCCTAGAGCTATATTTCACATTTTTCCACCACATATTCAAGAGAAGGAATAGTTTGCTGCTCTCAATCTCTCTACAGACTTGCAAGCACATCGACGTGATTTCTTCACACATTGTCAAGGCATTCACGTTCATTCTAGGTTCTCAAATTGGTATCATCTTTTAATTATTGTTGAGAGACTTAGGTTCTAGTTGTAAGATTATTTTTGTCTTACACCTGTACTTCTTTTGTATTTGAGCTTGTTGCTCGTTGGGTTGTAACAAGCCCGTTATTGTACTTGGGTTGAAGTAACCCGTTAATTACCTCAGTTTAGTAAATTGATTCACTCGGGGTTGAGAGAATCGGGTTAAAAACCCTAAGCTGGGAGGCTTAGGTAATGGAGTACCCAAGGGAAGGAAACCACTATACATTTTGTGTCCTATTTCTATGGTTTGATTAATTATGCAAATTGCCTTATTATTACTAATATTGTTCTTGAGTGTTTGTGCGCGTAGCCATATTCCATTTTTTAGATCCTATCAAGTGGTATCAGAGCTCCATCAATTGGTATCAGAGCAAGGTTGTGAGAAGACGTAACAAATCAACTAGCAATGGCATCTACATCAAGGCGCATCGAAGGACAGTCTTCTACCTGTCCTCCCTATTTTGATGGGATGGACTATGGAAATTTGAAGAGGAGGATGAAAGTCTTTCTCAGAGCAATGGATGAGGAGGCTTGGACCCTCATTCGGGAGAAGTACTCAGATCCGGAGCCACAAGAAGGAGTAACATGGACAACGGATCAGAAGAAAAGGATCGTGGGCAACGCAAAGGTGACGAACACACTTTATTGTGCCTTTTTAAGGGAAAAGTTCAATCGAATTTCGGCATGCGAATCCGCATACGAAATTTGGAACACTCTCGAGGTCACCTACGAAGGTACAAACAAGGTAAAGGAAACTCGTATCTCAATTCTAACTGAAAACTATGAGTGTTTCAGGATGACCAAAGGAGAAATGATCAAAGACATGTACACAAGGTTTGGGGAAATAGTTAACCCCCTAAAGAACCTTGGAGTGAAGTTCACGGAAGAGCAGCTTGTAAGGAAGATCTTAAGATCTCTTACAAGTGATTGGTCTCCAATGACCACAGCCATCCAAGAGGCAAAGGACCTCTCCACTCTCCCCTTGGATGATCTAGTTGGTAGCCTTATGACTTACAAAGTCCAACTAGAAAACATTTAGAGGAACGAGGAGGAGAAGATGTCTAGCAAAAGGAAGAACATTGCTTTTAGAGCAATTAAGGAGGACTCGGAGTCCCTCGAAATCCGAAGATGAAGAGATGGAGACACTTACAAGGAAGTTTAAGAGATTTCTTCAAAAATAAGGTAAGCAAATCAATAAAGTTTCAACTAATGTTATTTGTTATGAGTGTAAGAGAAAGGGGCACTTGAGGAAGGATTGCCCTATGAACAAGAAGGAAGACAAAAGGAAAGACACAAAAGAAGTCAAGAAAAAGAAGAGGAGAGCTTTAAAAGCAACATGAGATGATATCGACTCCAACATGGACACCGACTCTAGCGAATCGGATGACGACGAGATCGCTCATCTATGTTTGATAGCAACTACGGAAGATACAAACAATGAGGTAAACCCCAATTTTTCTTTTGAAGAATTATTAGAAGCTTATAAAGAACTATATCATAAAGCTAGGTTATTTAAAAAGGAAAATAAGGTTTTAAATAATAATTATCAAACATTAGAAGTAGATAAATCATGTTTAGAAATGGAATTAGAAATGTCAAAAGAGACTAACAATCAATTGCTTGCAAAGATAGTAGAATTAGAAGATATTTATGAGCACTTTGAAGGTACTTTAATCTCAAAACAATTAGGTTAAATATTAAATTTTGTGAAGCTATAAAATCAAAATTTCAGAATAAAAAGAATATACAAAATAAATCACATGCACCTAGGCATGCATGGATGTATCAAAAGGTTAAAAATCCCAAGAATTATATATCTAACACTAAAAAGTTCTATAAATCTCAGGATTTGAAAGGTGCTAACTCTAAAAAGCCCATAAGAAAATGGGCACCTAGAAAAGATATTTGTTTTGCAGGAATAGATCAAAGTAATCAATGGGTGTTCAAGGCGCATAACGGAACACTTCAACCTTTCTATAGGTTGAATGAAGACCATGAATGTTGGACGAGAGATGCTTGCTATCCACAAGTTCCATTTTACTATTGGTAAATTTTATGGTATGATATTTCTTCATTTTTTTGTGATTGACAAAAAGGGGGAGAAAGATAGAAGGCAAATAGTAATATTTTTAGGGGGAGCATATATTGAGGGGGAGGATTTAATTAAAAGTTTTTTTGCCTTTCATATAACATTGTTAAAAAAATATTTTTGTTCTTATAATTATCTATTTGCAAGATAGTTTTGTCAACACCAAAAAGGGGGAGATTGTTGAAACCTTGTTCCATATCTTGTTTTGGTGTTAACAAAATTATTATGGATTAATGTTTGCCATTAAGTGTTTTTTAGATTTAGGTGAAGGAGCAAGGCAAAGAAGAAATGATGGAGGCATGATGGTGAGAAGAAAAAGATCATGTCATGGAAGATGACAAGGATGGATCGAGAAGAAGAAGATCATCTTCGACCCTTTATTTTTTTAGTTTAGTTTTTCATAGCTTGTATGCCTCTTAACAAGAGAATTTAACTTAGGTCATAAAAATCAATTAGAGATAAATTAGGATTTATATGGCATTCATTTTTGAAGAACATAATTGATTAAATAACTTAAAATAGGTACTTGTAAGCAAATATCGGTACTGTTCATTAGTACTGGTATTTGCAAGGCACAGGTTTGAGAATTGGTCTTAAACTGTGAACAACAAGTACCAGTACCAACCATGAGTACCGGTACATGTTGGCCACGAGTTGAAGGCTTAATTCTAGCCTGAACCTTACAAGTACCAGTACCCATGATGAGTATCGGTACAAGTAGGTTACTGTGCCCAAGGAATTCCAAACCTGGGAGTCACAAGTACCGGTACCCACGATGAGTACCGGTACCAGGACTCATGTACTGGTGGCAGTGAGTTGCTAGTACAGGTACTTTAGTACCGGTACCAACTAGCCATTGGCCCAAAACAGAATGACAGAAATATTAATTCCAACAATATGAACGTTGGGAATTAAATCCCAATGTCTAGTAGACGAGTATCCTAGGTCCTAAACTCTATAAAATGACCCTAGGACTCTTTGTTTGCACACAAGAAATATTAGAAATACAAGGAAAATTCCTAGAGCTATATTTCACATTTTTCCACCACATATTCAAGAGAAGGAATAGTTTGCTGCTCTCAATCTCTCTACGGACTTGCAAGCACATCGACGTGATTTCTTCACACATTTTCAAGGCATTCACATTCATTCTAGGCTCTCAAATTGGTATCGTCTTTTAATTATTGTTGAGAGACTTAAGTTCTAGTTGTAAGATTCTTTTTGTCTTACACCTGTACTTCTTTTGTATTTGAGCTTGTTGCTCGTTGGGTTGTAACAAATCCGTTATTGTACTTGGGTTGAAGTAACTCGTTAATTACCTTGATTTAGTAAATTGATTCTCTCAGGGTTGAGAGAATCGGGTTAAAACCCTAAGCTGGGAGGCTTAGGTAGTGGAGTACCCAAGGGAGGGGAACCACTATACATTTTGTGTCCTATTTCTGTGGTTTGATTAATTGTGCAAATTGTCTTGTTATTACTAATATTGTTCTTGAGTGTTTGTGTGGGTAGCCATATTCCATATTTTAGATCCCATCAAGTGGTATCAGAGCTCCTACAAGTGGTATCAGAGCTCCATTAGCTGTGATGTCACCCTGCTTCATCCATCTTCCCCCGTCTTCGTTCCCCCTCGTTCAGCATCTCACCACCTTCGTTCGGACGCTCCGTCACTGTGGCTCGTCCTCCAAGCAGCCGTTGAGGAGGATAACTTCTCTCCTCTTTCTCTTTTTACTGCTTTCTAGATTAGATTTTTCACTTTCTAGTGTAGGAGTAGTTGTATTGAACATGAATATGTGATTATGAAATTTTGTTCATTCTCTCTCTATTTTCTCTTTACTTGTATCATTCTTTCTCTATCTTCTATTAATTATTCTTTAAGTAGAATAGCTAGGGTAGATTTAATTCAATTAGCTACTCTACTTCCTGGCAACAAATAAATGTGATTTTTGATCAAACGTACACCTCCTTGTGTTTGACCTGGGACTCGCCAGAGTTTCGTTTAAATTATCTGTTTGACGAATTTTTACGCGACTACGACGACAGGGTTTTCAAACTCAAATTTTCAACGTACGAATCCCATTTAACACATACACTGCTGAAAGGTGGCAGGTGCATTGCATAGCCCAAGTGGCATCCTGTAGAATGCGTACGTATCGTAGGGGTAGGTAAAGATGGTCTTTTCCTGGTCCTTGGGGTGAATTGCCACTTGGTTGTATCCGGAGTACTTATCCAAGAAGCAGGAAAACTAATTTCCCGCCAGTTTCTTAAGAATCTGATCAATGAACGGGAGAGGGAAATGGTCTTTCTTTGTGGAGGTATTCAATTTTTGATAGTCTATGCCGATTCTCCACAGGTTCGCAAGTTGAGTCAGGATGGTTTCTCCATATTCGGTTGTAATCACGGTGACCCCTACCTTTTTAGGCATAACTTGGTTGGGACGCACCCAGTGGCTATCAGAGATAGGGTATATGATTCCTGTGTTGAGCCACGTGATAATTTCTTTTTTCATGACCTCTTGGAGATTCGGGTTTAGTCTTCTCTGCATCTCGCGAGAAGGTCGTGAGCCCACTTCGGTATAGATACGATGAGTGCAATAAGAGGGACTTATTCTAGTCAGACCATCTAGAGTCCATCTAAGGGCTCTTTGATGTTGCTGGAGGATAGAAATTAGCTTCATTTACTAGTCAGGAGTAAGTTGAGAGTTGATAATCACAGGAAACATTTGATTCGAACCCAAAAACACATATTTTAGATGATTCGGGAGGGACTTTAATTCAAGCATCGGGTTATCAGCAGCAGGTGGGGGTTTGAGATTGGCCTCAGAAGATAAGGTGGAAGCTAGGGATAGATCAAGATCAGCCTCAGGTTCCTCAATTTGTAGGTTAAGATCCTCTCGTAGTTGAGGTTCTTGGAGAATTGGGTTCAGCTCAAGAATCGAGTCCTTAATCAGGGAACTTATGCTGCAGTCTTCTTCGATTGCCCCCATAGTTTATTCCTTTCTAGGCCTTAAAGATACCGATCCTTAACATCTTATTCTCGAATTTCAACATGATCTTGCCTTCTTCGCAATTGATATTCACCCTAGCTATAGCTAAGAAAGGTCTCTTGATGGAAACACCATCATAAGCCCTAACTGGTCACTTTTAGTCAGGATTGAAAGATAAATGCTCCTACATAACCATCTGAGGGTTATAACTCCACTTCATTCTGTTTTGAGAAGATAACAGGAAACTAGGGTTAATTCTATAATTTTAATAGTGGATCATGAATACAGAATAGCCACAGGGTTTGATAGGGGTAAACTGAAGGTCAAATGATCATTAAAGACTAATAAGTGGGTCCATGCAGATAGAAACAAGGTTTTATGCATTTCGAGAACCAATATAGCACTCAAAATCCTAATTTCAGACCCACTTAAAATACAGAGGTTTTGGTTAGGATTAAATATGTCTAAACCTACTAAATTTCATAGAAAAATGATCCTTGAGGTTTGGTATCCGTGATTTGATCATTTGAACCTATTTTGACCTTAAACAGAGTTATAAATAGATTTTTGCCATAGTTTAAGTTTCTGCACAAATTGCTTAGCTAACTTGATCAAAACTACAATTCAACTTCACCATTAGATTCCTTGGGTCCAAATTAGGTTTGCATCAAAATTTGGGCCTAATCAGAGTCCATCTCGACCTAGTTTGCATTTTAGTCCTTTTAAACTCTATTTTTCACACCTAAGCCCTTAGCTTTGGAAATCTTTTCATTTATACCCCTAATTTCTCATCATTTTCTTCAAAATGGTCCCTATCGGCATTAACAGTGTGAACCCAAACACACTGACCTTTAATCTGGGATTTCTCCCTGATTTCTCCACCAATTCCTTCCAAAATTGGAAAGAATGATCTTGGGAGAATTGCCAATCTTCTGAACCAAGTCTTGGACCTCAATTCACATCCAAGAGCTCGTACGAACTCCTCAAGATCAGGGATCTTTTTCCATAAAAATTCAAGCTCCTCGAGCTTGTTTCCAAGCTTGGAGCAAGCCCTGAGACCTTTACGAGGTTCCACCTCGCAAGGCCTTCCTCCTTAGCGAGTTTTTGGCCCAAAAATCTTCTTCTTCTACCTTTTGCCTGCTCCAGACTCGTCTTCGAAGACTCTCCTCCTTCGGCCTCTTCGCTTGCTGCCACGTACTATAGGTAGCAGGTCATTCTTCCTCTCTGTCGTTCGCACCTCGCCATACTTGTGAGGGGCTTCCTCCTCCTTCAGACGTCACCGTTCCTCTTTCCGGAGCCTCCTTCATCTTCGGTGCCAACCAATCATAACTGACATCACCTTTGCCCTCTTGTCATCTACAACTTCCTTCAACTCCTCACCTTCCCATGACTCTACTCACCCACTTAGACTCTAGGATTCCACGCCCACACGACCGCCCCACCATCACCTTCCCCAACTTCGGCTGCACTTCGGTGAGCACTCATGCCTTCCACAAAGCACCAAATCACTTGCCACCACTCCCAAAACCTCCGCCACACCTCCACGACCAAAACCCTCGAGAAATTGAGGGGATTACACCTCCAACACCTCCATCGAACTCGATCTCCTCTGCACCACCTCCTCGATTCCACCAGGCCACCACATGCCTCCTCATCACACACACACCCACCAGCATATTAGCATCTTCCAGGTGAAGCTTCTGAGCTTCTTTGTTGAGGTCAAAAGGCCACATTCATAGTTTTAGGTACCCACCGGAGCATTGTTGCCGCCATCGCCTTCTCTGACCTCCTTTGCAGTTCTCCGACTGTGTTCTTCGTCGCTACCACTCCCAGGTGCTGTGGCCGAGCTCCAGGAAGCTTCCCAAGTAGCCAATTAAAGCTGCCAGCTACTCCTTCACCCGCACTTGGAGCCTTCATCTCCTGTAGCTTGCATGCGAAGAAGCCTCATGGGTTTAGTCCCACATCGTGGACTGAGGAGGCGCCAGGTACAAATATAAGTGTTTTATGTTTCCTGCTATTCGCTCGAGACACTGGGGGGTTGGGTCCCTCGCATACTTAGCCCCGCACCCTCGCTCACCTGCACACCAAGTGAGCCCAGATCCGATACTGCTGGACCCAATTACCTGCATTCTGACTCGATTGATCCCGATTTTGCTAGAGAAAGAGAATCAGAGAGGGAGGGGGTAGGTTTTGCTGCCTTGGGATTTGAGCCCTCCCTTCTCTCAACACTTAGCCTTAGTGGGCTTTGTGTGAGGCTCTTGAGTCTTCGTTGCTACTGCTGTGCCTCTTCTGAGGCTTGAAGGAGAGAAGCCCTTGTGCTTCTTCTGTGGTGCTGTGTCTCGTCTGATAAGGTGTCTAAAAGCCTTGTTCTGTCATCTGAGGGATTCTGCTGGTTACTGTAGGAATATCTGAGTACTTGACTGATGTGGCTTAATGGTTGTGGTTTATTGTTCATTTATTTGAATATGTGTGAGCTTAAACTTAAAGGGTTAATTTGGTGATTCAAATCACCATTTTAACCTAATCTTTTTGCACTATTCTTCTAGTTTTTATTGAAATATCATTTTGAGCATCTTATTGATTTCACTTGCATATTCTTGTGATAAATTGTAATTGGTAAATTAAATTACAAAATTGCTCCCTATGAATGACCTCAGACTCCTTTCTAAATTTGAGTTTATAAATGATAAGTCTACTTTAGTGGACTAATTTAATGCTTAAGTGCATTATTATTTGAATGAGAGATTAATTTAAAACTTTCATGTTAGTGACAAAATCATATGAACCTTAGATTTATCATTTTATGTATCAATTGCATTAATCCTTATATAAAAGGGGTTCATTACTTATGTGGTTGCAAGGTCATTTAGGAAAGGACATTTTTTTTAGTAAGTTTCACAGCAAATGTCAACTGAATATGTATTGATTTCCTAGAGATAATAAAAGGGAAGAAATAAAAGCAAATAAAATACCTTCCAATTCTTCCCTCTCATTTCCTTATCTCTCCCTCAAATGGCAATGGTAAATCACGATTGTTTTCCTTCCTTCTCTGACTCTCTCTCTCTCATTCTCTCTTTTTTCTCCTTATTTAACAGGGACAGTAGGACAAGGAAGCCATCTCCCCTCCACGGGGAAGAAGCTCTCCTTCTCCACCTCTCCTCCCTGCAAGCAGCCAACTTCACCGTGTGCCTTCTCCGCCACCACGAGCCTCCACCGTCGACACCACGACTTTTCCCTTACCACGACTGCAAGTTCCCCACGACCGCACTCCAGCAACCTCTACCGCGTGCCCACGACTCCGCCACTGCGAGCCTCCATCGACACCACCAACACCCTCACCTTGCGCCGTGACCACCACCGCGAGCCACCACCTCACCGCAAGACCCCGACGTTCCGCTACCATGAGCCTCTTTTTCCTCAATGCACCAACAACCATGCACGGAAGTCCACCACCACGCCCTTGGTCTCCTTGATGTGAGACTCGACCACAGCAGTGCCAACAACCACCGTCCACAACGCCCTCCTCTTCTTGGCTTTTGCCCCACCGATCGACGAGCAGCCAACCCTCCTTCTCTACTCCTCAATCCAGCAACCACCTTCACCCAACAGATTTGCAGGACACCCAGTCGCCACATGCGGCCCCATGCACACGCAGCCAACTGCACGCGCGCACAGTAAGTCCTCACAGCAGTCCTCTCCTCGGCGTTGACGACCCACCGGTGTCTCCCATCTACCACGCCAAGGTACGCACGCGTGTTCAACCAGTCCCACGTGCATGCCCTCACGCGCCCGTCCTTCGGCCTTCCCCCTCGCGCGCAGCAGGCCCTCATCTTCTTCTTCTTCGTCTTCCTCTCCGTAGTAGGGCCAAAGGAACCCATCACCACCTGTGGCCTACTCAATGCAGCCACCACCATGGGTTGTTATCCTTCGTGCTGTTGACGTCATCAGACTCACCTCGACTCCACCAACGCGACCACGCCCTCAGTTGTGGCTCCTGTGACTCACACACGCACGAGCGACCACCCATCGCCACCGCTGCTCATCGCCGGCGTCAACTCCGGCCGCCGTTTAGAGAGCCACCACCACCATTGGAAAGCCCTCGTTGCGGTCGACCTTCCTTGAGCTCCTCAGCTTCTGCCGTCTCTTCTTCTTCGCACGAGGTCAAGAGGAAGATTTCCTTTATTTTTGGGTTCTATTAATATTTACCAAAAATGCCATTGTGGAACACTATTCAAATATTTTGTTGGATTAAATTATTAGGGTGAAATTGTGACATTATACTTATTCCTTTTCATATTTAATTTGCTCCTGTTATGCACATCAATCCTCATTGAAATTGGATTCAGATTTGCATGCAACTAGAAATTACATACTCTGCCACTACACATGCATCATTTACATATTTTTGAGACATTGATTTATGATGTGAAACTTACGTAAATAGCCCTTAACTTCTCATGAAATTGAAAGTTACATTCTGAGCTGCATATTCATTGAATTGATTTCATGAATGTCTTTGTGAACATGATGGCTCCATAGTCATGAATCTATTGGCCTATCCTCCCTGTGGATATGACCTGAAGTGTGGTATTATTTCAGTATTTTAGTAACTTTGATCGAGGTTTTGTCTACCACATTACATATTACGACGACATATTTTTCTGACATTATTTTTGCAAGCGAAAAACCTCCCAATCAAATGGCGTTGTTGTCGGGGAGGCAATAGACGCAATAGATTCACCTAATTATTTCTGAGTATTCTAAGTTGCACGATTATCTGATCATTCTTTATCTTTTTGTGCGAGGAATTTGACGAGACGACAGGTGCAGTAGAGCGACGACATCGACCTTGAGCAACGTTCACATGTGGAGATGTAGGAGACCTAGATCCTGCTCTCACAGGGAATCTCCTTTGTCATAGTTTTATTTTTGTCTTCTCACCCTTGTAGTAATTGGAATTTATTTTCGGGGGTCTATCCCCACATTCTTTAAAGGCTAGGGCTATATTTTTTCTGTGTGTGAAAGTTACATTTCTGCTTGCTTGCCTCTAAAACAAACAAAAGAAAATATCGAGCTGCCTGCTTAGGAGTTGCATACCCTTAGGTGTGTGCATTTAGGGGTGATTGAGCAGCATACTAGATCTTTTCTCTACATTGTGTACATCATTACACGAAGATTGCTAGAGATAGGTATACCTTACTAACTTTGTATCCAGCTCCTGTCCACACATTTGCATTTGGATTAAAATTCAAGACCACTAAATTGATTGAATTTACTAATTCAGTGGTCGCCTAACTGAAATTGGGACTAATAATCATATTTGACCTTAAAATCAAATCATACTTGATCCGATTCAAAGGGACTTGTCTGCGTTTTCAAAATAATAAAAGATTTGCGGTGTGATGCACACTTCTGGCACTAAGCATGCACATTAAGCACCGCACTAAGGGTCGATCCCTTAAGGCTATATGCATCGATCTCTTTATCGGTGCAGACCTTCCTATCTTGTTTTGTGGTGGTGGTACTATCTTTTAACCGAGTGTTTTGATACTTCACGGAGGGGGACACCCTTTAAAGGAACAAAAGGGTAGTTAAGAGGCACCGCTTACGCATCGCCTCAAAGGAAGGGTTCACCCTACTTGCATCCCTTTGTTCGTCCTTGGAGTAACTTCTCACTTGATCACCTGAGAGTATCATCTAAGCAAAGCATAGGTCCTAAGGCACTCGAAGGTCGACTTAAGGCACGTAATTGATTGTGAAACTTCTTTTGCCTCCAAGAGAGAATGTAAACAACCTCTATCTTCTCTAAAGAGCTTGTCAGGGATCTCAAGTCACATCTCCCTCTTATACCACTAAAGTGGGAACGGACGGGTGCAAACTTGACTCCATTTGATAAACTTTAAGGAGTCGATTGGAGGTTGGTTTAAATCAGCTCTAAGAAAGAAAAGAGAAGTCCCATTGCCTTGTGTTTGATTGGGGTGTGTTTTTCAAGTCGTGTTTTCAAATGGATTATAATAACTACTTCACTTCTGTTCAACCCAGAATACCTAATCCCAATACCTGCAGTTATCCATCTTCTGATGAGCATTGGGATCCTTTCTACTCCTACTATAGGAACATTGGTCTGATTAAACCCCAACCCAGTGGTGATGAGCAGAACCTAGGAGAAGGGTACCCCAACCCTAGCTCTTCCATGACCATGCCCAACCCGCCCACCCTTCCTGATTTGTCTTATCGAGGTTGGACTGAAACTCCTAGGCAACTTGAACCGGAGATTGACTATCCTACTCAATTTGATGGTAGCCTCTCCTCTTTTATGATAGAAATGTAAAAACAACAGAAAGAGATGATGAATTCTATGGGAGAGATTTTGAGGAATAGTCAAAGATTAACTGAAGAGATTAACCAGCTTAGAGATCCTCCTATAGTCAATTCTGATCCCTACCCATATATCCTCGATTACCAAGATAATTTCAAGGAAAACAATGACAACAGGGATCCTATTTGAGGAGTAGCTATCACTTAGACGTCCCTCATGAGATATGCCCACCAGAAGGCAATCTTGATGACTATCCACTTGATCCTAATTGGAAGGAGAAAATGGGCCCATTAGATGAACTCGACCCGAATGATAGTATCATCATTACATTTGATGAAATGGGTCGCAGTCAATTAGTCAACCCCGCTCCCAGTTTGAATCTTGAGGTGGAATCTATATCCCATCCTAGGGATCCTGAGCATAGACTTTACGCTTCTGAGGACCTTGCACCTCAGTTAGAGCCCCCTGAGGATTGTGATCTAGAAGTTAACAAGTTCCAGGAGTCTTGGATGCCAGAGGAAATCATACTAGAAGGAAGTGATAATAGCCACACTCCTCTATCAACGGGACCAACACTTGTCATTGAAATTTTTGAGGATTCACAAGTCCCCAACCCAAGTGACCATGAGAAACTTGAGACGGAATTGGAAGAATTGGATCAATATTGGTCTCAAGGACATGAAGAGTTGATTTTTGAGGAAACACATGATCCTGATATGAAAGTTTGCCCTGAGGCTCAGAGTCAAGAGGGAGAAAATGTAGAAAAGGATGATGATGACTTTGAGGGGCCTGGGCTCAAAGTATGGAGTGACTCTAGGGGCGAATATGTTTTGTTCGATGACTTACCCCCTGAGGATCTGACTGAATTAGTCAAATCTGGATTCCTACATACCTTTGACTATCAAGATCATCCTCTCAAACAATCGAAAGAAATGGAAGCAATTACTACTCTTGAGGAAAGAATGTATACACCCTATGAGGAGGGTCATAACATTGAACAAGAACCTGGGGATGTCATTATTGAGGACACTCATAGTCCTATTGCTTCCAAACCACTTCTACATGATGATGAAATGAGTGACACCCTTGAGCGGTTCAATTTGGATGACGAACATTTGGGCCCATTCTAGGACACGCACACCAATGATATGCAGCATGAAAGGCAATCAGTAACTAATGCTGCTTCTGATAACATTCAAGAACTGGAATGGATATCGAGGATGAATATCGAACTGCTCACACCCTCTTTAACCCTTGTCCCTACACCACACCTGAGAGACTTACACTTCTGCAGAAGTAGCTTCCTGAAATCTCTGCTCACACTTTTGATTAATGGGGGAATATCCAGACCAATGCACCCTGTGGTAGAGTGACGAGTTTGGATAGATGCTTTTCCATGTCATCCCATTAGTCTTAGGATATGTTTCGTCGTACTCTCTATACCCCACACATATTTTCTTGAGGAGCCTTTGCCTCCTCGTCGCACACTCCCAGAGGTTACTACTCATGTGTATTATGTAAAACCTCCACAAATAGCTCAGGAGTACCCTCTTTTCACCTGCTTTTGGCGAGTATTTGGCCTCACTATCCATCACCAACTTGCCAACATCTTGGGTTACTTACTCGCCAGGCCAGGTTTGTTATGTATCTTCTTTGGGTCTCCTTTTGTTTCCCTTCTAGAGCTTGATTTGCGAGGTATGCCAACTCCACCTCAGGTAATATCTGTCCTTGCTTTTGCTTTTCAATGAGGACATTGTCAAATTTAGGCATGGGGGGGTATAACCTACGGTTATTCATAACATTTATACATATTCTGCATGCAATTAGGGCATCCATCTTGCATAATAAAAAAAAAAACAAAAACAAAAAGGACAAGAGAGAAGAAGAGAGAAAAAGGAGATGAAATCTTTGTGAGCTGAATTTCAAATATATTGAGGAGAAACGCTGGAAGAAAATGTGTAGAATTGTGCTGGTCCCAGCAGTTGATTATGGAAAAGTTACCTAAGTTCTAGGCCAGAATGAATGAATAAATAAAGTCCTAAAGTGCTAAAGAAAAGGAGACAAGTGAGGGATACCGACTTTAGGCTTCCTAGGTCTGTTCTAAAGCTTAAACACTCACGTATTTGTTAAGATATAGACAATTCCTCAAGAGGTTGAGGGAGCTACGAGGCCGATGTATTAAGTCTAAGGCTTAGGGAGTATTCGGACCCGTTACTTGCCCTTTGGTTTGCGGAACTTGGTAACCTGAGCACCCAAAAATCACACACTGGTCTGGTTTAGTGTGCATAACAAAGAATAATACCAAAAAGTGTCTGTTCTGAAAATGTTTTCCCGAAAAGTTGACTTAGGAGCGGCTTGAAGACACAAGTTGATTAGAGGAGTTCTCGACACGGAGAGGAGGAATGTAAAATAAGCCCCTCAAAGATGCGTTATAACATATCGTCTTCTCGATGCTTGTCTCTATATCTAAATATCCTACTGAGGGCACAGAAGCATCTTGTGCTGGTTCAGATGCCGTGGGCGACATTATCCTGAAATGTCGATTGCCAGGGTCTGAATTTAGCTAGAGAATGCCATGGGTGGCACTATTCCGAAGTGTCGAAAGCCAGGGTTCTTTGGGTTGCCATGGGTGGTGCTATCTCAAAGCATCGATTGCCAGGGACCCTGTGAGGAATGATGGTGGGGACAAGGAATCCGATACAGATAGTGTTTAGGGCCAATCCAATGTTGAGTCCAGGGGAATTTAAAATGAAAGAGAGAAAACTCTCAAAATAATATTTCTCCCTCTCTCTCTTACTAAAAATGCACTAGCAAACTGAACCTAACCTTTCTGTACATATGCATTGGTGCTTTAACCACTGGGGTCAACAAACCTCTGGGTAGTTTTTGCGGACCTTAGAATCCTTCGCGGCAGATCCAAGGCTGAGGCTGGTCAGGTCCGTATCTTGGCTGGTACTTGAGTACCTTTAGGCCTATAGTTGGTATTTCAATCTAATTTCTAAATGTGGCACGATATGGCATCCTGACGGTAAAATCTGACCTGGAGACTTGGTCTGTTTCATATGATTTTGCTCGGGACTAGAAAAACTTAGGCATGGGGGTATTTGATAAGTCTACTTTAGTGGATTAATTTAACCCTTAAGTGCATTATTATTTGGATGAGAGATTAATTTAAAACTTTCATGTTAGTGACAAAATCATATGAACCTTAGATTTATCATTTTATGTATCAATTGCATTAATCCTTATATAAAAGGGGTTCATTACTTATGTGGTTGCAAGGTCATTTAGGAAAGGACATTTTTTTTAGTAAGTTTCACAGCAAATGTCAACTGAATATGTATTGATTTCCTAGAGATAATAAAAGGGAAGAAAGAAAAGCAAATAAAATTCCTTCCAATTCTTCCCTCTCATTTCCTTATCTCTCTCTCCCTTAAATGGCAATGGTAAATCACGATTGTTTTCCTTCCTTCTCTGACTCTCTCTCTCTCTCTCATTCTCGCTTTTTTCTCCTTATTTAATAGGGATGGCAGGACAAGGAAGCCATCTTCCCTCCACGGGGAAGAAGCTCTCCTTCTCCACCTCTCCTCCTTGCAAGCAGCCACCTTCACTGTGTGCCTTCTCCGCCACCGTGAGCCTCCACCGTCGACAACATGACTTCTCCCTTGCCACGACCGCGAGTTCCCCATGACCACACTCCAGCAACCTCTACCGCGTGCCCATGACTCCGCCACCGCGATCCTCCGTCGACACCGCCAACACCCTCACCTTACGTCGTGACCACCACCGCTAGCCACCACCTCACCACGAGACCCCGACGTTCCCGCTACCATGAGCCTCTTCTTCCTCGATGCACCAACAACCATGCACGGAAGTCCACCACCACACCCTTGGTCTCCTTGACATGAGACCCGACCACAACAGTGCCAATGACCAGCGTCCACAATGCCCTCCTCTTCTTGGCCTTTGCCTCGCCAATCGATGAGCAGCCAGCCCTCCTTCTCCACTCAATCCATCAACCACCTTCACCCAACAGAGTTGCAGGCCACCCAGCCGTCGCACACGGCCCCGTGCACGCGCAGCCAACCGCACGCACGCACAGCAAGTCCTCGCAGTAGTCCTCTCCTCGACGTTGAAGACCCACCGGCATCGCTTATCTGCTATGCCAAGGTACACGTGCGCGTTCAAACAGCCCCACGAGCAGGCCCTCACGCACCCATCCTTCGGCCTTCCCCCTCCCGTGTAGTAGGCCCTCGTCTTCTTCTTCTTCGTCTTCCTCTCCGCAGCAGGGCCAAAGGAACCCATCACCACCTGTGGCCTACTCGACGCAGCCACCACCACGGGTTGTTATCCTTCGTGCCATTGACGTCATCAGACTCACCTCGACTCCACCAACGCGACCACGCCCTCAGTTGTGGCTCCTGTGACTCACACATGCGCGAGCAACCACCCATCACCGCCGCTCCTCCTCGTTGCCTACGTGAACTCCGGCCGCCGTTCGGAGAGCCACCACCACCATTGGAAAGCCCTCATCGCGGTCGACCTTCCTCGAGCTTCTCAGCTTCCGCCATCGCTTCTTCTTTGCACGAGGTCAAGAGGAAGATTTCCTCTGATTTTGGGTTCTATTAATATTTACCAAAAATGCCATTATGGAACACTATTCAAATATTTTTTTTGATTAAATTATTCGGGTGAAATTGCGATATTATACTTATTCCTTTTCATATTTAATTTGCTCCTGTTATGCACATCAATTCTCATTGAAATTGGATTCAGATTTGCATGCAACTAGAAATTACATACTCTGCCACTACACATGCATCATTTACATATTTTTGAGACCTTGATTTATGATGTGAAATTTACGTAAATAGCCCTCAACTTCTCATGAAATTGAAAGTTACATTCTGAGCTGCATATTCATTGAATTGATTTCATGAATGTTTCTGTGAACATGATGGCTCCATGGTCGTGAATTTATTGGTCTATCTTCCCTGTGGATATGACCTGAAGTGTGATATTATTTCAGTATTTTAGTAACTTTGATCGAGGTTTTGTCTACCATATTACATATTGCGATGACATTTTTCTGACATTATTTCTGCAAGCGAAAAACCTCCTGATCAATAAATTTAAGTATTTTACGTTTTCGTTGACTATACTACATGTGCATTTCTTAAACATTGACGATTTCACACGAACATTTTGGCGCCATTGCCGAGGAGCAACGCACAATTTCACTGATTACAATTCTGATCTAATTCTAACTTATTCTATCTAATTTGTTGTGGTTGTGCATGGTACACAGGAGAAGATCAGTGGCACGACAACCACTCCAGGGGTAGGTAAGCTTGTTTCCTTCTTCTTACGCCCCTATTTCTAGAAGGAATTAAAAACAAGAATCAATTAGGATCAACTCACATTCTTTCTTAGACTTAATCACTTGAGTTGCCTGATTTGATTTATTTAGACATTCCCATCCAGATTTCTGGACTTACTAGGGACTTAAGGTGCCTAGGGCTATTCACCCAAGCCTTGATTGAATTAAAATAGAATTGATTTCCCTCATTGTGTGCACCTAAGCCTTGATTGAATTGACTTAATCAAGAAGACCCTAAAAGAAGGTTCTAACATTCACTTGCATCCTTAAAACTTGGGACATAATAACTTGCTTGTAAACCACTCAAGGTGATTTTGGGTTCATTAGCCAACTCATCCTAAACTTTAGGGTAGGTTAGGTGATGTAAACACATTTACACTACTTAAAATGTCTATTTATGCATGTTCTTAAGCATAGGATTGCATTTCATGATATAAATATTGCATAACATGCATCATCTTGCATTTAGAGTAGTTTGAATAAAATGGAGGTTAATTGTCTCCTTTTATGTGCTTGGACAAGGCAAACATTTTATCGGGGCCACGGATCAAAGATCCAACCGTATGGATGTGATCAGGGCGACGATTGGAGTTCAACGACTCCAAGATCGCCCTAATCAGGCATCCGTAGCATCAGATAGTGACCTGGGAACCCTAGAAGATCAAGGGCCAGGATGGTGTAAATCTGCACTTCAGATGATAAATCCAACCGCACAGATGAATTCGGATCGACGATCTCAGCCCAACGACACAAAAATCGAGTCAATCCGACATCCGTGGCACCATCTACAACTTCGAGAAGATGGACGGCCAAGATAGCACCACGTGGCGCCATCTTAGCCGCCCAAACGGCCGCTTGCATCTTGTGAAGGCCCCGCACTCGATTGCTCTCCGTCGTTGGATCTTTATCCAACGGCTGTGGTCGCTCGCGCTTAAAAGTGTCCGCTCGACCATCCGCATTCCATAGCGCAGTGGTCGAGCGCGCTTTCGCGAGCGGCAGGCGCGGGATCGAGCCTCGGCGAGGGGCTGGAAGGCGCGGGCGATTGGGCGCGGGTGGAGTGTCAGATGGAGATCGGACGGCTGTGCATTCCCGATATCGTCCACACGCAATTGAACGCGCGGCGCGGACGTGCGATCGCACGCGGGCGATCGCACAATGCAGCGGGCGGAGACGCATTTTAAGCCGTCCGATCTCGCGATCGGACGGCTTAAAATCAACGAACGTGCGTAACCCGTTGAGCGTGCGAGCAGGCGAGGAGGCGTGAGCGAGCCGCCCACGATGCCCACGTTGTGGGCTTTAGTGATAGATTTATCCGTCACTAAAGACCCCTCTTTTATTATTTTGAAGTTGTAATGTCCATTTTGCCCCCACTCCTTGCAACTATAAAAGGAGACCCCCTCCATACGAAATTCTCATCCCTTCTTTCTCCTCTCTACCCCTCCAAAGCTCAAGAGAAGCTTGTCCCACACCCGGGATGCTTCTCGCGAGATAAAGTCCAATTTTCGTTCCCCTTCAGAAGTGGATCCCACGACGACGACGGCGTGCTACTCCGTTCTCGTTCTTCTGCTTTGTCCTCCTTCATCCTGCTTCGTTCTCCTTCGTCCAGGCATCGTCCCGTTCAGCTCATCCTCCAAGCAATCGTCGAGGAGGATAACTTCTCTCTCCCATTCTTATTTATAGCTTTTCTAGTGTAGAATTTTCCTACTTTATAGTGTAATTGATTTTCCGCTTTCTAGTGTAACTTTTATTTAGTTTGATTATATAAACAATTGGAATATTACATGCATGTTCTCTTTCTCTCTCTCTCTCTCTCTTTCTTTTAGTCTGATAGCTCCATTGTAATTATATCGCCTTGCTTATCAAAAAAAAAAAATCCTAAAAAATATAATTGCGAATATAGATCAACGTAGCCTCCTTGTGTTCGACCTAGAATTCTTTTCGATATAAATTTTATTTGTTGAACATGAATTCTTCGCTTTCGAACTACAACGACAGGTTTTCCAAAACCAAACATGTAAGCGTAGCGATTCGTATATGTTCAACATTTTGGCGCCGTTGCCGGGGAGGCAACGATTTCCAATCTTTCCTTCGCATTTCTTGCACTTTATTTGTTTTCTAACTAGCTTTCTCTTGTGTCTATTATTTTGCAGAGACCTCCATCAAGGAATCAACAAGCGGTAGACTGGAGTAAAGTGCAGTTGAAGACAACTGTAAGTGCTCCCCCATTCTTTCCCCCTCCATAGATTTCATTCGCCACATTAAATCCAAATCCCAATTAACCTCGGTGTTTGCATAAATCCTAGGAATAGTTTGGTTGTTTGGATTTCCACTCACATTCATTCCACCCTCATTCATAAAAAAAATAACAAAAAGATAATCTTGTTGGGTAATTTCCAACAAACACACAACAAACACCCACATTCAAGGCACTTGGTCAACTCGATTTGTTTTCTACCCAACCAGGTTCTGATCTATGGAACTGGTACACACAAAGCAACACATAATAGAGTAGAAATCATTCTAAGTTAATCATCTTTGAGTGCCTAACTTAGTGGTGCATTTGTGGCCAATTGTTTGAGTTGTTTGGGCCGCACCACTTTATTTAAAACCAACTAATCAAGTAGTTCCTCCTTAAGGTTTTCAATCTAGGTATATTCCAGGCACTCCACTTTCTGATTTTAAAGGAAAACAATCTTCACCTGTGTTTTACAACTTGGTTTGCCTAGAAACTTGATTGCAATTCACCTAATTTGAAACCCTAAAAGCTACTTAAGCAAGATTTGAACATTAAAATTCACACATTATCAATAATCTTGCTTGAAAACCCTGTTTGTGCACGCACTTACACAAATTTCAATCAATCATTAAGGGTACAACCCATTGTAAGGGCCCATCACATTCCATAAGCACCACAATCCCAGGCCTTAATAAAATTGAGTAGACGTTGGCCTTAAGGTTTGATTTGCTCTTCAGGACCTAGTCTGAGATTATTTTTGATTAACCTACTTATACTGATTAATCTGATGTCTAGCTAGGGGAGTAGCGTCAAACGACTACGGCTGGGGGGTACACTAGGAACCGGAGGAGAAAGCCAAAGGAAGAACCTTCTCCCCAGTCCTCCCTTCTAACTGGTTGGATTAAACAGACGTAAGTAGAGTAAATCACTTACAGTCTTAAGGCTGATTTTGGGAGTCAGTAGATCCTTAGGCTACCCCACTTAAGGACAGCCTTGTTTTGTTGTGCTGTAGGGTCCCTATCCCCAATCCTTCCGACCTTCTCCTAGTTTATGCTGGGAAGACGATCATTGAGTCCCCGATTGGAAGGACTGTTAGAACATTCTAGGAGGCGCAAGTTAGATTTTGGTCAATTTGATCCCATGGCCAAACAACAGCCTCCTCTGCTTGAAAATCCACAGGAAGAATTTCAAAAGCAGCTGGAACAAATGCAGAGAATGCAGGAATGGTTCCAGAGAATGTAGGGCGCTCAGCCCTTGAAGGATTTTATGATCCTTCAAATTACGGGGAACGTCCTGGCATCCAGATTCCAGTCGGTGACGTAGAAATCAAGCCCCAGGTGTTAAGGCTGATTAAACATTATCATGGGCTTGGCTCCGAAGATCCATTTCAGCACTTGGAAGATTTGACCACTTTGGTCCAGACCATCAAGGCTCGAAACGTTAACGAGGAGCAAATGATCATGAGGCTCTTCCCCCACTCTCTTAGGGATAAAGCTACGCATTGGTATAGGACAATAGGAAGACCAATTACAACTTGGAATGAGTTGAAATTGGCCTTTCTGAAGAAATTCTTCCCAGTCGGTCGTACCAATGCTTTGAGACGGGCAATCACTACCTTTACCCAGCGGCCGGGGGAGCAGTTTCATGTGGCCTGGGAGCGATTCCAGGACCTATTGTGGAGGTGTCCACACCACGAGGTGCCGAAATGGCAACTCGTGCAGATCTTCTATCATGGGTTGAATGAGCAACTTAGAAACCATGTGGATGCGTCTTGCGGAGGCAATTTCCTCAATAAAGATGCAGATAGTGCACATGATTTATTTGAGGAATGAGTGAGAATTCAATTAATCATGCCTCCATGGATACTTTTAACCAGTCCTAGCAACCCAGATCAAATGTCAATGAAGTCCATGACTCTCATTCATTTGATATGGAATTGATTTGTAATAAACTTGATAAGGTGGACTTGGTTGCTAAAAGAATGGAAGAGTGGATGGCTGGCAATTCTATGAACAACTGTCAATCCACTCAATCCTAAAATTCAGGATTCCATTCCTCACGAGCTCCTTCTGGATGGGATCGTGAATCAACTCGATGCAACTCAACCTATGAGTCAGCATTTTTCGGAACCCCATGGGTTCCCAACTGGGGCCTTTGATCCCAATTTTTCTGATCCTTCCCTTTCTTTCTCTCCATCCTCACCCTATGAGGATGTCTGTGCTGTACAAGAGAATGTTAGATCCAACCCCTACTCGAATGCCTATAATCCAGGTTGGAGAAACCACCCTAACTTCTCTTGGAAAAATCCGAGGCAATAGACCCAATTCCGACCCAGCAACTATGCTCCACAACGACCAATGGGTCAGGGTCAAGTATATATTCAGTTGCCTCCGAATCAGGTCAATCAGCCAGCTTGGAATGCCCGTCAACCCGCAGGGCAGGTTGATTTGAACCGTCAAATGGTAGAGATGCAAGGATCTATGCTCCAGCTCATGCAGCAAATGAAAAACTCGCTAGACAACTTGCAATCCGGGCTCATTGCTAACTCTCGTCAACCCAGATCTCTACCATCCCAACCCGTACCCAACCTGCGAAACATTATAAATTTGAGTAATCAAGCCCAAGGGTATGGAAATCAGAGGGACCCGCACGCACATGCTCAGGTGGTTGAGCAGGGTTCCTCTTCTTCTTCTTCTGCTAATCAACAATTCATGGTCGATCAAGCCCCTCCAATCTTTCCTAACCCTCCCCAAGACCCAAATTCTTACACTTCTGCAAATTCTGTCACTTTGAGGAGTGGTAAGAAGACTCAGGATCCACCACCACACTATTCTGATCTTTTGAATCCTGAAGAATCTGAGGAGAGAGAGGAGAAATCAAGGCTCAGGAACCTGATTCCAAAGATCTGACACATGTTCCTTTTCCTGAAGCCTTAGCCAAAGCAAAGAAGAAGAAGTCTGTTGATAGCAATGAGGAGCTTCTGAATTTATTTAAGAATGTTGAGATCAATATTCCGCTCCTTGATGCTATCAAGCACATACCGGCTTACGCAAAATTTTTAAAGGAATTATCTACACAAAAGCGTAAGTCGAGAGAATCTGTTCCGAGGAAGGTGGTACTATCTGAGTAGGCTAGCTCTGTTATCCTGCACTACCTCCCTCAGAAAAAGAGAGATCCTGGTGCTCCTTTGATTTCTTGCGTTATCGGAGATTACACATTTGATAGAGCACTTTTGGATCTCCGTGCATCCATCAACCTAATTCCGACTTCTCTTTATGAGAAGTTTGGGTTAGGTGAACTTCGGCCAACTTCAGTAACGCTACAGTTAGCAGACCGTTCGGTCACAAACCCGCGAGGCGTTATTGAAGATGTTATAGTTAAGGTCAAGTATTTCTATTTTCCAGTAGATTTCCTTGTCCTTGACATGGATGTACCAGATAATCTGAGGAACACGCCCATCATTCTGGGGCGTCGGTTCCTGGCTACCGCAAAGGCCAACATTAATTGTGAAAGCGGTAGCATGGAAATCGCCTTTGGGGACCAACGGATGAAATTGGATATTTTTAAGGCAATCAACAAATTTGAGGATTGTGGATTTATTGAGGAACTTGATGAGGATAATGTTAATATTGAAACTTGTTTGACAGTTTCTTCAATTGAAAGTTCCTCTTTGGTTGATGAATTTGACCCGCAACCCTCTGACCTGACATCTTCGGAAGAGGTTACTGATTTTGTTCACTCAAAACCTCTTCCTCTTGTTGAATCTTCAGCATCTACCCTACCATCAATCATTACCCTACCCCAGCTTGAATTTAAACCATTGCCCGAGAATTTAAAATATCAATTTTTAGGACCGCAGAATACGCTCCCTGTGATTATTAGTGCTAAATTGACAAAGGAGCAAGAGATTAAATTGATTAAGGTCCTAAAGGAACATAAGGAGGCAATTGGTTGGACTATTCATGACCTTAGGGGGATCGAGCCATCTTACTGTAATCATAAAATATTTTTGGAAGATGGATCCCGCCCTTCTCGCTAGATGCTGAGGAGATTGAATCCAAATATGCGAGAAGTGGTAAAAAAGGAAATCATCAAGTGGCTCGATGCAGGAATTATTTATCCAATCTATGACAGTCCGTGGGTAAGTCCCGTTCAGATTGTTCTAAAGAAAGCTGGGATTACTGTTGTGACTAATGAGAGAGGTGAATCTGTCACAGCTCGTTCAGCTTCCTCTTGGAGAGTTTGTATTGATTACAGGAAGCTGAACACAGCCACTAAGAAGGATCATTTTCCCCTACCCTTCATTGATCAAATCTTGGAAAAATTAGCCGGGCAGAAGTACTTCTGTTTTCTTGATGGCTACTCGGGATACAACCAAGTTCCTATCCATCCTGAGGATCAGAAAAAAAACTACTTTCACCTGTCCCTACGGAACCTTTGCTTTTCGTAGGATGCCTTTTGGGTGATGCAATGCACCTGCAACTTTTCAGAGGTGTATGCTAGCCATATTTTCCGACATGGTGGGAGAGTTTATGGAAGTCTTCATGGATGATTTCTCTATTTTCGGAGAATCATTTGACTCTTGTTTGGCTAATTTAGAAATGATTCTTAAGCGATGTATCAAGACACGACTGGTCCTTAGCTGGGAAAAGAGTCATTTCATGACCTAAGAGGGCATCGTTTTGGGTCATGTAATCTCTGAACGGGGAATTGAAGTGGACAAAGCTAAGGTTGATGCTATCGCTAAACTTCCTCCTCCCACATCTGTTAAACAAATCAGATCATTTCTTGGCCATGTGGGATTTTATCGAAGATTCATCAAGGATTTCTCGAAGGTTGCTCATCCTTTGAGCAATCTTCTTACGAAAGAAATGCCGTTTGTTTTTGACGAATCATGCCAAAAGGCATTTGATTTTCTGAAAATGGCAGCCACCTGTGCTCCAATTTTGCAACCACCAATTTGGACAGCCCCATTTGAGATCATGACCGACGCTTCTGATTACGCGGTCGGGGCTGTCCTGGGTCAGAAAATTGACCGAAAGCCCTCTGTCATTTACTACGCTAGTAAAACTCTGGATGAAGCCCAGAGGAATTACATTGTTACTGAAAAGGAATTACTAGCTGTAGTATTTGCGTTGGAAAAATTCAGGGCTTATCTCTTGGGGTCTCATGTTATTGTTTATACCGACCACTCGGCCTTGAGACATCTCTTGGCTAAAAAGGATGCTAATCCCCAGCTTATTCATTGGATTCTTCTTCTTCAAGAATTTGATATTGAAATCAAGGATAAAGCCGGGGTGCAAAATGTGGTAGCAGTTCATTTGTCGAGACTCCTAGGTGATTCTTCTTGTCCGGACATTCCGATTGCTGACACTTTTCCGAACGAAACCATTCTTACAGTTTTGGGTGTCTACTCCCCATGGTTTGCTGACATTGTTAACTATTTGGCCGTTGGTCAAATCCCCCAGGATTGGACCAAGCAACAACGAGATAGACTCAAATCTGAGGCCAAATACTACTTTTGGGAGGACCATGAACTGTATCACATCGGCTCTGATTAGATTATTCGCCGATGCATACCGGAGAATGAATTCAACAGTATACTCGAGTTTTGCCATGCATCTGGGTGTGGTGGACATTTCTCCGGGAGAAAGACGGCTGCAAAAATCTTGCAATCTGGCTTCTATTGGCAATCTTTATTCAAGGATGCCCAGGACTTCTCAAGGTCATGTTCTCGATGTCAGTCACTCGGGAACATAACTAAGAGAGACATGATGCCCCTAAACCCTATTCTTCCTGTAGAAATTTTTGATGTTTGGGGCATCGATTTCATGGGACCCTTTATCCCTTCATTTGGACATCAGTGCATTCTTGTTGCTGTTGATTATGTGTCCAAATGGATTGAGACAATTCCCACCCAAACCAATGACCACAAGGTGGTCATCAATTTTGTCAAAAAAAATATCTTCAGTAGGTTCGGGATTCCGAGGGCTATCATCAGTGATGGTGGCACTCATTTTACTAATGCCCAATTCCGAAATTTATTGGCCAAATACGGGGTTAACCATCGGATTTCCACACCTTACCATCCCCAAACGAATGGACAAGCCGAGATCTCCAATCGAGAGATCAAGAACATTATGCAAAAAGCTTGAGGACGCTCGCAAGGATTGGACTCAAAAGCTTGAGGACGCTCTTTGGGCCTACCGTACGGTGTATAAAATGCCCATCGGCATGTCTCCATTCCGTTTGGTGTATGGAAAGGCATGCCATCTACCCGTAGAGATTGAACACAGGGCATTCTGGGCAATCAAACAATGCAATTTAGATCTGAATCTAGCTGGAAAGACTAGGAAACTCCAACTACCTGAGTTGGAGGAGCTTAGAAATGATGCTTATGAGAATGCCAAGATCTACAAGGCTCGGACCAAAGCTCTACATGATCAATTGATTTCCCGCAAGAGCTTTGAGCCAAACCAGAAGGTCTGGTTATTTGATTCTAAACCTAAGCTCTTTCCTGGTAAACTTAGATCTAAATGGAATGGCCCATTCATAATTGATCAGATTTTTCCTAATGGTGCCGTTCAGATTTCTGACCCAAAGACGGGTAACACCTTTTTAGTTAACGGTCAATGTTTGAAGCCTGTTGTTGACCGTAATCTTCCAGAACCCATCTCAGACTCTGTTGCTCTAGCCATTTTGTGACTTCTTTGGCTGGACTTCGCCTAGCTGACGGCATTAAACTCAGCAGTTGTACATATGACACAAGGCTGATACGAGCTTCATATCCAGGTGACATCTTTCATATTCTACCCTTTCTTTCATGTCTCTTTTTCAATGAGGACATTGCATCAGCTAGGCATCGGGGGGTGGATTCATTATTGAATTATTTGGTCAGCTTTGTGAAATCCATATAAATTGTCTCTCTTCTTATTTAAAAAAAAAAAAAATTAGGAAGGATTAGTTGGACATTAGGACTTTTCAATCCTGAGAAATTTTACATTAGGATCTAAACACAAAGACCCCTTAGGTCTTTGGACTTAATTAGCCTGTGTATCCACTAAAATGTGGATTTGTTTTTGAGTCATCGCCATCTTAATTCTATTATAATTGGAATAAATAAGTTTAGGTGATAAGTACACGACTTATCAACCCGCCCTCTGATTTGAGGGAATTTTGAGTTTTAAGCATCTACACACTTTCTTTGCATTGACTCATTGTTCGGCGATTCTAATGGAAATTGGGTAGCTAATGAACCTTCTAGGGTGATATGGCTGGCAAGTTATAGTGGGTAACAGCCCATAGGTAGGTTGTCCAAAGCCCAGTCACTGGACCTTTCTCTGTTTGCTGCCTTTAGGTAAATCTTAGACCAGGGAAGCCACCTACTTAAAAAAAAAAAAAATTCAAAAAGAAAAGGAGAAAAGAAAAAAAAGAAATAAGCCACACTTCGCCGCACGAGTATGGCTGGCAAGTTATCGGTGGTAACAGCTCATCGACCGGTTGTCCAGAACCCAGCTCAGAAAATGCACTAAAAATTCCCAAAACACTTAGGAAGAAGCGGAGAAGTAGAATAAATCGGGGAGATATACATTGGATTCACCCTTGTGTTGACCCCATAAAAAAAAATAAAAAAAATAAAAGTAGGGAGAAAGCTACCGGTTGTGAAGATACACCTTTAGGCAGAATTCTTGTTAGGTCACCTAGAGGCGTAGAAATCCGAAGTTCGTTCTAACTGCCGGTCAACGAGTTTATCACTATCACAATAAGATGCTTAAAACTTAGGGTTCTCAGCAAATCTTGGGTGAGTTGAATGGCGGTAGAAAGCCACTCTTAAACACTAAAATTTGAAAATCCAAAAAAATTAGAAAAGAGTAAAAAGAGAAAAAGAAAATTTTCTTTTAATAAGGCGAGGGCTTGAGGCGGTCTGCATTTTGGCTAATACCCGGGCACTATTGTGTCTTTGAAAGTTCAGTTCTTAAGTAGACAATTTCTTAATGATTGAAAAATAATTCAAGTCCAAATAATCCAACCTAATTCTTTTATAAATAGCATATAGTTTTTGCTAGGGACTAGCAAAAGATAGGCATGGGGGTATGATGTAAACACATTTACACTACTTAAAATGTTTATTTATGCATGTTCTTAAGCATAGGATTGTATTTCATGATATAAATATTGCATAACATGCATCATCTTGCATTTAGAGTAGTTTGAATAAAATGGAGGTTAATTGTCTCCTTTTATGTGCTTGGACAGGGCAAACATTTTATCGGGGTCTCGGATCAAAGATCCAACCATATGGATGTGATCAGGGTGACGATTGGAGTTCAACGACTCCAAGATCGCCCTAATCAGGCATCCGTAGCATCAGATAGTGACCCGGGAACCCTAGAAGATCAAGGGCCAGGATGGTGTCAATCCGCACTTCAGATGATAAATCTGACTGCACGGATGAATTTGGATCGACGATCGCAGCCCAACGACACAAAAATCGAGTCAATCCGACATCCGTGGCACCATCTAGAACTCAGAAGATGGACGGCCAAGATAGCGCCACGTGGCACCAACTTAGTCGCCCAAACGGCCGCTTGCATCTTGTGAAGGCCCCGCGCCCGATCGCTCTCCGCCGTTGGATCTTAATCCAATAGCTGTGGTCGCTCGCCCTTAAAAGCGTCCGCTCGACTATCCGTGCCCCATAGCGTAGTGGTCGAGCGCGCTTTCGCGAGCGGCGGGCGCGGGATCGAGCCGCGGTGAGGGGCTGGAAGGCGTGGGCGATTGGGCGCGGGTGGAGCATCAGATGGAGATCGGATGGCCACACGCGGCCAATAGCGTCCATGCGCAATTGAACGCGCGTCGCGGACGCGCGATCGCACGTGGGCGGGCACGCAACGCAGCAGGCGGAGACGCATTTTAAGCCGTTCAATCTCGCGATCGGAGGGCTTAAATCGATGAACGTGCGCAACCCGTTGAGCGCACAAGCAGGCCAGGAGGCGCACGCGAGCCACCCACGACGCCCACGTTGAGGGCTTTAGTGACTGATTTATCCGTCACTAAAGACCCCTCTTTTATTATTTTGAAGTTGTAATGTCCATTTTGCCCCCACTCCTTGCAACTATAAAAGGGGACCCCCTCCATACGAAATTCTCATCCCTTCTTTCTCCTCTCTACCCCTCCAAAGCTCAAGAGAAGCTTGTCCCACACCCGGGATGCTTCTCGCGAGATAAAGTCCAATTTTCGTTCCCCTTCAGAAGTGGATCCCGCGACGATGACGGCGTGCTGCTCTGTTCCAGTTCTTCTGCTTCGTCCTCCTTCGTCCTGCTTCGTTCTCCTTCTTCCAGGCGTCGTCCCGTCCGGCTTGTCCTCCAAGCAATCGTCGAGGAGGATAACTTCTCTCTTCCATTCTTATTTACAGTTTTCTAGTGTAGAATTTTCCTGGTTTATAGTGTAATTGATTTTCCACTTTCTAATGTAACTTTTATTTTGTTTGATTATATAAACAATTGGAATATTGAATGCATGTTCTCTTTCTCTCTCTCTCTCTCTCTTTCTTTTAGTCTGATAGCTCCATTGTAATTATATCGCCTTGCTTATCAAAAAAAAAATCCTAAACAATATAATTGCGAATATAGATCAACGTAGCCTCCCTGTGTTCTACCCGGAATTCTTTTTGGTATAAATTTTATTTGTTGAACACGAATTCTTCACTTTCGAACTACAACGACAGGTTTTCTAAAACAAAACACGTAAGCGTAGTGATTCGTATACGTTCAACATTAGGTGAAGTTGACCCACCTTGTGGGTTAACCAACCTTCAAATTAGGTCACAAATCACAATCAATTCTAAAGTTCAGGTGAAATCAAAGAGCCATAATTCAGGACAAATTGGTAGACTTGAGGGGTCAAGTTGCTCATTCTGGTCTACTTGGATTCTCAATGACAAGGAAGGTTGGGTGGGGGAAACCCTATAACCCATGGGGATGCTTTACCGTGTAGGGGTCTTTGTGGGGCTCTCCCTCCTTGGCTGCCCAAGTATTTCTTGGGTGAGTGATTTTCTGATCAAGAGGTATCATCCACCTCCAACCTCAGTCATCCAAAGATTTTGGGGTGCCTCAATTGGGTCCATTACACATTCTGTTCCTCATTTGGCTCATTAGTGCATGTTCAGGAGGAGTTCCTTAAGACCACCCTTGAGACCTCCATTAGTAGTTCATTCTCATTGAGGCCAAGCCTTGACTCACTTGTTTGTGCTACCTTTTGACCAGATCGATATCTCTTCTAATTCTTCTACTTCTGAGCCTAGATCTCCTTCATCTACATCCATGGAGAATAACGAATACGACCTTGATTTCCAAAATCAGCTACAATGCCTCAATGATCTAGACCATGCACAGATCAATCCACCACTGTGTCCTCAGATGCGAGATCACTACAATCCTACTGCAGTGGAGATCGAACCCAGGGTACAAATCCTAGCTGGAGGACCTAATGTTGAACTCAAGCCAAATATAATCCATGCTATTCCTAAATTCCATGGCTTGAACTCTGAAGATCCCTTCCAGTACATCAAGCAGCTGAAACATCTAGCACAGACCTTCAGGCCTACCATACAAAATTGAGACATCCTGCTCATGAAGATGTTCTCCTCTCTCATGGGTAAAGTTGCCAATTGGTATCAGACTCTGACCCGTCCAATCAACACATAGGGGGAACTCCAAACTAAATTCTTACATAAAGTCTTCCCTGTTGGTCGAACAAATGCTTTGAGGCACCAAATCATGCACTTCTCGCAAAATGTGGGAGAACCACTGCATGAGGCATGGGACTGCTTTTTGGATCTCATGTGGAGATGTCCCCATCACAGAGTTCCTAAGTGGGAACAAGTCCAATCCTTTTACCATGGGCTCCATGAGGGTATCAAGCTCTATGTTAATGCATCCTGTGGTGGAAGCATCATGGATCAACATGAAGATACAGTTTGGGAGATTCGCAAGAACATGTGTGAGAACTCCATAAACAATGAATCGTTGGGTGTGTTCGACTGGACGACCACCTATGCATTGATAAACATGCAGGGGGCACATAAGACTTAAGGCCTGTCTGCATCCACTGATCTAGAATTGATGGCCAATCGCCTAGACAAGGTCTCTATTATCAAGAAGAACGTGGATGAATTGACTTGACATCTGCAGAGAGCCACCTCAGCACAACAGAGCACGTATGCACACTTGCCCTCCAGCAGGGAGGCTGTGCATAACATTTATCACCACTCTCATCAGGGGATGGACCCATATCCACCCTCGTCTGATCTTGGTTTCCGAGGAAACTTTGGACATACTTGCTCTAGTTGGGGGAACTCTGAACCCTCATACTCTGACTTCTTTGGAGTTCCTCAGACCTGTGAGGATCTCCATGCCATTCAGAATGATCCATTCTTAAACACCTATAACCTTGGATGGCGTAATCATCCCAACTTCACATGGTCAGGCAATAATCAAAATCTGAGATCTCAATTTCAACCCTGACCACAACTCCTGTGCCCATATTAGCAAGATCAGCCTAGGCCCAATTTGAATTACCAATATGGGCATAGCAAGGAAGAGAAAATGAGCATGATTTTGCAAGCCCTAGACAACATCCAGAAGACTAGCGCGGCTATGCAGAAACAACACAAAGTCGAGATCATAGAGGTTCGAAATCAGCTCGCACAAATGGCATGGACTCGTTAGTCTGGTGCACTTCCCTCCCAACCTCTGCCAAATCCAAACATGTCAACTCAAAAACATGTGGTGAATCAAATCCAAGGGAAAGTAAGCTACACTTAGCTAGGCTCATCGATTCATACCTGCGTGTTTTCCCCTTCCACCTCAGCTGATCCAAATCACACTACGACCTATCCTACTATTCAGCAACAAGGTACAATTCTCTCTCCTCCACCTCCGCATCATGACTGTGTTATGATCAATGTTGTAGGCATGTGAAAAGATCACAAAACTTGGCCTCGAGGCACATCTCACAAATCTCACCCAACCTATGATCAATATAACAAGGTTAAGGACAAAACTAAGAGGTGGAAACAGAAACCCTTCCCCCAAGATAGCCAATCTATTCCCCTATCCCAAATCTTATCCCACCTCCACACTAGAGGATTATCGGAATCTAACGTAATGGGACCATTGATGAATGCACAAGTCACTATCTTGTTACTTGATATCCTCACTATCAATCTCGCCTCGCTTGATTTATTCAAAAAAGAGGTGGAAGAACCATCACAAGGGAAGGTAGTACTATCTAAAACTGTGAATGCCATAATCCAAAATAATCTAACTCCTAAGAAATCCGATCCAGGCACCCCGCTGATCCCCTGCAAGATCGGTGGTGCAAATTTCAAGCGGCCTATACTAGTCTTGGTGCTTTAGTCAACCTAATCCCAACTGTCCTATTTGAGAAACTACAGATTGGACAGCTACAACCCACTGATGTTACTCTACAATTGGCTGACCGAACCGTAATCACCCCGATTGGGCTGGTAGAGGATGTGGTAGTTAGAGTCAAGAATTTCAGCTACTTAGCTGATTTCCTAGTTCTTGACAAGGATGCGTCACAACAAACACAAGATATGCCCTTGATTTTGGAAAGACCTTTCTTGGCTATTGCAGGAGCCATAATTAATTGTGAATTAGGGCACATGGTAATTGCCTCTGGAGATAAGTGAACTAAGATCAATATTTTTGAGGCATCATCTAAAGGAAAAGGAAAATGTTCGGTAGAACAACTAGGTTTGATTTAGGATCTCATGTCCATTTTGGTGGTAGAAACTTAGAGCTAGAACTGGAAGTTTTCCACATGATGGAGGATCTCAATTTAGACGAGCATGATTCCAACAAATTTAGAGTATTGGAGGCTTTCATGCACCTTTGATCTTGAGGGAAC
The DNA here is from genome assembly GCA_037157565.1 of Thalassia testudinum. NCBI lineage: Eukaryota > Viridiplantae > Streptophyta > Magnoliopsida > Alismatales > Hydrocharitaceae > Thalassia > Thalassia testudinum. Next base: position 97,839,194 of record JAZHRO010000002.1, read on the forward strand.
ATACGTGGATTTCGGGGAATAGGATAACAATTGATGGGATTTAGATTTTTATTCCATGGATCTGGACACATTTCATTATGATGATTATTTTGAGGATCTCCGAGAATTGGGCTTGGTAGATACCGAGAGTGACCACAACCCAAAGTATGAATCCTTTATAGATTTGGAATTGGATGATAAAAAAAGCACCTTCAGACATTCATTTTTGATTGGGATGAAAACTATATAAAAGAATCATTAGACAACCCAATCTTCAAGTCATTTTTTAAGGAATTGATCTTACACCCATTAGAGAAAAATCAAGATGACTCATTAGAAAAGGATCCATTGGGCCACATTGCACAAGAGGAGCCACACATTTGGGATATGCTGACTAGATTCACCTCTATTGGGTCTTGGACCCACAATGATCTTACTTCAGAACCCCATAATTACTACATCTTTCGAGTGATTCCTCCGTTGAAACTCCATAAGAGCCACCCAGAAATGAATCAACTTGACCCATATCATAGACCTTCTGGAATGACTCTTCATCATAATTTGATACTCATTTATGGTAATCTGATTCTCATCCACCACAATCACATACTTTCCCCTATCACTCATCATAATGCGGCAGTTGACATATCCATTTGAGCTCCTTGCACCCAGCCAATGGCGTTAAACTTAGTGCTTAATGGGAGGTAACCTGTCATCTTTGAAAACCCAGAAACCCTTCTAGCTTGTCTCTTTGCTGAAATCATATTGCACTTTAGAGTTCGTCCATTAGAATAACGGACTCCACCTTTGATACTTGTATCAGAGCTAGAAATCATCCGCAATAGCCATTTCGACTCATTCACCACCCACCTATTCTAATCAATGATCTGAATTGAACTCGAACCCACCTAATTTACAATGAGGACATTGCAAATCTTAGGCATGGGGGGTATTAAAGTGCAAAATGCTATGAAAAACAATGCATGGAATGGTTTCATTAAAAAAAAAGTTAAAAAAAAGAGAGGAGAAAAGAGGAAAGGAGAGGTCAATTTGAACTGAAAAACAATTGAGGAGAAGAAATATAAAAGAAAAGAAAAGAAAGCGAAAAAGGAGCAATCAAAAAGAAAAGAAAATGATATAGTCCCTTAAAATTGAGTATGGAACTAACCTAACTTCTAGGTTGATCGGATGATGAATTAAGACCTAGAAGGCTAAAACTTAAGAGATTAGTGACGAGTACTGACCTTAGGCCTCTTGGACCTGTTTCAGGGTTTAAAACACTCACGTATTTGTTAAGATCCAGATTAGTCCTCAATAGGTTGAGGAATGTGCAAGGCTGATGTAGTAGGTCTAAGGCTTAGGGTTTATTTGGCCCCGATGCTTGCCCTTTGGTTTGAGGGACTTGGTAACCTAAGCACCCAAAATCACACACTAAGTTTGGTTCAATGAGCTTAATGAAGAAATAATGCCAAAAGTGTTATGTTCTGGAAAGTTGTCTCGAAGATCTTGTTTAGGAGCAGCTCGACAATACAAGTTGATTGGACGAGTTCTCGGTGTGGAGAGGTGGAAAATTCCCCTCGAATATGTGTAAAAACATATCATCTCCATGGTGCTTGTCTCCTAGGATATCTAAATATCCTACCGGGGGCATGTAAGCACCTTGTGTTAGTTCAGGTGGCATGGACGGGATTATCCCGAAATGTCGATTGCTAAGGTCTGAATTTAGCTACAGAACGCCATGGGAGGCACTATCCCAAAGTGTCGAAAGCCAGGGTTCTGGGGTTTCCATGGGCAGTGCTATCCTGAAGCATCGAAAGCCTGGGACCCTTCGAGGATTGATGGTGGGGACAAGGAATCTGATACAGACCATGTTTAAGGATAATTCGAGGCTGGATTTAGGGAAAATTAAAAAGAAAAGAGAGAAAACACTCCAAATGAAAAATCCTTCTCTATCTCTCTTATCAAAATGCATTGGCAAACTGAACCTGGACGTGTCACATCTATGCACTGGTGCTTTAATCGCTGGGGTCAACGAACCTCTAGGCAGTTTTTGCAGGCCTTAGAAACCTTCGCAACAGACTCAAGCTAAAACTAGTCAGGTATGGACCTTGGTTGGTACTTGAGTACTTGATGAGAGGCTCATCATGGCTTCTAGTTACCCCTAATTAACTAGTTTCCCTAGTTAATTAGCTAGGAATATGTAAATATATGGGTTAATTATAGAATAAGGGATAAAACATTAAAGGACCCTAAAATAACTTAAAAATGCTATATTATTATCCAATTAATATTATTAATAATTTAATTAATAAATGGACTCGAAATATCATTAATTATTTACCTAATTAACGTGTTAATTAACTTAAGCATAACTTATACCTAAGTATGTAATTACTTAAGTATCTTTACTTAATTAAATAAATTAAGCTAAAAAGGTCAAAAATGTAAATCCAAGGTTTAAATATAATATTTGTCTAATTTATAATCATATATAAAAAGTTGAAAAAGATTTAAATTAAAATAAGCCTTTAAAACCTTAGTTTACTTTTTAGTCCCTAAGTTTTATTTCAATCGAGTCCTTCTTCTTCACTTAGGTCCTTAGTTTTCATTGTAGATAGGTCCCTATAAACATCTTCTTCCTCTTCATTTCTTCTTCAGCCTCTTCGACGGCTGACGACAGGAGGTATCTACACCTGCCGATCACCATCCATTTGACATCTGCCCATCCCTGCCAAGCTCCTGGAGCTTAAGCTCACCATCTTCTTTTTATCCATTGGTCAGGATGATGCTTCAATCCTATTTAGGGTTTGAAGTTAACTTCACTGGCGTCGGAGAAGATGCCGGTGGTTACTTCACTCCTAGACTCCTTTCCGTCCAGATTCACCCTCCTCCTCAGTTGCCACAACCTATAAATACCCCTCCACCTCTCCGATTTCAAGAGGTTAGCTCCCTTCCCTCTTTCCCCCACTGAGCTAGTAGATAGGCTATTCGCTCCAAAATCTGATGACCTTTCTCTACTCCCTCCGTCTTCCTCCATTCGTCTTCACTTGCTCCTAATCTCCGCTGTTGTCCGCTGAGTCCTTTGACGCAGTGCCGACGTTGGACTTCCTCCTCAATGCTTCGCCTCCACCCGCCAGACTTCTTCCGCCGCTCCTCTGATTTCTTCCTCCGTTAAGATCCTTCGACGGAGATCCTCTGCCCCCTTCGTCCAGGTAACAGTAGGTTAGGTAAGTAGTGTAACTAAAGTAGTTAATTACAGTACTTTAGTTAGAGTTAATGTTAGATTTTCTATTGTCTTCCTCAGCTTCGGCAAGCTCTTTGAGCTTGACTGGAGCACTCTTTTGTCTTTTGAATTCATTGATCACCTTTCTTAATCCTCCATGATCATTTCTGATACCTTAATTCCCTGATTTTAACACCTAATCGCCTAAACCATCTCCACCTTCACCGGCTGCTTCTGCTATCCATGGCGGAAGTAACAGAAGGCAATTCACCTTCATTAGGGCTCTCCATCACTTAATCATCATCTTAGGGCCCCTATCATCACCTTAATTTGATTAATAATCACCTATAACTAAAACGCCTAAAATACATTCAACCTCTTGAGCTCGCTATCAATGGCGGCTCAGGAGTGTATCCACCTAATCAATCACCTAAACACCTTCGCCACACTCCACTGACATGTTCTCTCCACTCAATTGAGTGAGAGGACATGTCCTGAGTTCTAGCAAACTCAGGTCACAGTTCTTATGAATTTGATGCTTATCTTTTAGTGTAATTAATAATTGAATGAATTAATGTGTTCTTGAGGTTCCTTGTGACCTTAGGAAACTTTTCAGATCATCCATGGCTTGTTTTAATGATCCATACACATTTTTAGCCATTGTCTGAACTCACCGGAGCTCCAACGAGTCAAAATGCACTCTTCAGCCTATAGAATTCCTTGAGAAGCTTCAGATCACTTTCTTGAGGTTTAATGATGATTCTGCAGTGTTTAATTTGAATTTTTAAAACCTGGAGCTAAATTTAGACCTCTATCTTCTCCAACTCCGGCAGAGTTGGAGAAGACTGTTCATTAGGGTCAAGTTTGGTTTTAGAGGTTTAGAAGCATCAGATGGATTCCCTGAGGTCAGATTTGAAGACCTTTTACTCAGATAGGCCTTAGTTTGTTCTATCGAACAAACTAATTTTAGAGTCTAGGTGATAGACCTGAAACCCTAGGTTTTTAGGCTGAAAGTCCTTCGTGAGACCCTGAATCCATTCCTGAGATCAAATGGATATGAATTGAAATGTTAATTTTATCTGAAAATGCTTTATGTAGAAAGTCAAATTTCGAGGTTCAGTGGTCAAAATTAGGTATGATTCGATGATTCATACACCAATTAGAGAAATTGATGAGTTTAAATGACTTCTGGGATGATTTTAGATGGATTGGAGTTGATTTGAATGAGTTTTAATCAGAGTTTCAAATGAATCCAACTTCTGTTCAGTTTGGGTTCATTTGAACCCAATACTGACATTAGTGACTTTTTGACGAAATTCCAATGTAAATGCTACCCAGATACATTCCTAACAACCTCCAGAGGTTGTTGAATTTGATTCAGCTGAATGAACCCAATACTGACATTAGTGACTTTTTGATGAAATTCCAATGTAAATGCTACCCAGATAGATTCCTAACAACCTTCAGAGGTTGTTGAATTTGATTCAGCTGCCTTTTAGCTGTCTGTTAAGCTTTTCAGAGCTTGATTTGAAGCTTTGAAGATTCTACATGAAGCTATTGAGCTTCTTCACCTTCTAGAAGACTTTTAGAACCTTTTCCCTTCACCATTAGATGTGGAATTAACTCTTGAATCTTTTCAGAACCTCATCTGAGGTGCTACAGTGCACTGCAGGTCCTTAGACCTGAGTTGCTGCATCTGCAGGCCAAAATGGCCATGCCATCGGCCCATTTTCTCCCTTCAAATCGAAGGGTAGATTTTGTCCTCAACATCAAATTGATGCTGCAATCCTATAGAAATCCTCTAGAGCTTTCCAACAAGCTATAGCTTGCTCAATTTGGACCTCAGAGCCAGCCTGTGCCTCCAGCCAAAGTTTGGTCTGGAGGGGACATAATTAGTCCCACATCGATAAGGAATGAGCGCATGCCATGGTATAAAAGTAAAAAGTGTAATGGGCTGTTTGGTCGTTAGCGTAGGGCGCATAAAGAGCACGTGTGTGTGTGTGGGTGCGTGCAGCGCACGTGCCCGAGTGTGTGTGCGCCTGTGGGTGTGTGAGTGTGGGCCCGTGAGCGGGCGTGTGCATGTGCTCCTGGGAGGCCGAAGACTATGCATATGTGATGATTAAACTGAAAATAAACCAAATGTAATAAACTAGGCTTGGACCTAGTAGGGTCTGGTCTCACCTTGAGAGGGGTGCTGCGTATCCCCGATCAGTCCAAGCCACCAACCATAAACCAAATTTTTGGTTCAAAACGTGGTTCAAATGCACAGTTAAGGTGTTGAAAGGAAAAGAAAGAAAGGTGAGTTAAGAAAGATAACAAAGGTGAAGAAGAGCTCGACAGAGAGGTAAACAGAGAGCAATGGTAAAGGACAAAGAAAGAGAAGTTAAGAACAAAGGTAAAGACAGAGAGAGAGAAAGATATGGCAGAAGAGGAAAAGAAGAAGAATGAAGGCTGAAGAATGTAAATCAAGAGTTTAGACGTCTGATAATTCAAGCTCATTTTTAAGTCGTCTAATTTTTGTATTTTACTCTAATACAATTTCTTCTAGAGCTTAATTGATAAATAAGGCACTTGTACTTAATTGAATTTCTTTTCTTGCCTTAATCTTTTGTAAATGAAATGAAATTAGTAAAAATAAACATGTTTACTTGTTTTTAATAATTGATCACATGTGTAAATATGTTTTTCTTATGGAATGTTGCATGTCTTTTAATTAAATATCCGTTGTGCAAGCTTCATGATCTTAAAGTATTGTAATTATAATTCTAATTGATTAAGTAAGTAGTAATTAATGCTTACGATTAAATGGTGAATTAAATTAAGTTATGCCTCTCAGTGAACTACCTGGACTCAACCAGTTAAAAAGAATTCAAATCTAAAATGTTAGGTTAGCTTGACCCTATACTACTCAATCGACATTAATTCAAGTTAACCTAAGTTACTTTTTCTTGCACTTAATTAAGCCTAATTAACTTAATTAACTATGTTGGGAAAATAAATGATCATTTTAATGGCGTCGTTGCTAAGGAGGTAACTGTAATTATATTCACCATTACTGTTTTGTTTTGTTTTGTACTAATTAGTTTTGTTTCGTTCTATTTTCTGTCTTCTTTTCGGGGTTACCTCCGTGGGTATTCTTAGGAAAGGAGGCGGGTTTTCTTTTTCTATTCTCTATTTTTCTGGCCATTATAAATACCATTGTGAGTATTCCTTCATTAGTCTCTAGTGTAGTTTGTATTTCTGCATTTATTTAGTAAAAAAATTAAAAAAATACAAAAATACGCATAATTTCTGACTAGCAACAGTATGTTTTAGGCATACACTCCTAGGAGTACATATATCTGCTAGTTCTTATTGCGATCTAACTCTGGACAATTTTTCTACTATTTTTCTTCCATCAGCGGGAAAACACGTAAAATCTGCGTAGATCCCTATCTTGGAGATAATAAACAAGACCATATTTTTGTTGAAAATACTTAAAAAGAGGTCACTTTACTTCCTTCTATCATATTTTTGTAAAAGATCAAGTAAAAGAGAGGATAATAAAATTTGTGACTTAATTTGTTTGTAGAATGCAAGCTGGTTTTTTTTCACTATCGTCTGTTGCATGCTATCGTGTACACAACGTGATCACTAGAGACACACGAGTTTGAATTTTCTACCTCTCCTCTTTGCACCTCTTAGGACTTTGGTCGAAGATCAACAAGTCTGCCTCACTACTAGAGCCCTAGGGAGCCTGTAGTGAGCAGTCTCAATCCTAGACCTTAGACCTTTGAGCTTTAAGGATATGCACTTACGTAGACACAAGTTTAGGACACGTATTTTGATACTGATATTGTACTTGTTTGCATCCAAATTATTTTGCGTATTCTAGAACTCTCTTCTTTCTTTTGAAAGAAGAGAAAAACCCACTTTTTCGCGCTATTTTGCGGGTCTTGTTTGCCGCTGTTTTAGTGCCGTGAGTGTGCCTTTGCACATTTTTTTTGATTTATGCACGGGAGGCTATCCCTCAAATCGCCTCTCGTATCTCTATTAACAGGTATTCCTAGACCGGTTGCATCTAGGCAACCAATTAATTTCCCATCTGATACATCTGCTTTTTCTACATTTGATCCTATGAACCAATTGCAGAACCAAAATCCTGAGATCCCTTCTTCTTCTGGTCAGGGGGAGATGCTGCCTTTTGATGTTCATGAGGCGCTCCTAAACTAGAATCTCCAAATGCTCGAGCAGAACCGCCAAATTAATTTGTTGACGGCTGCTCTCCATAATCTGCAAAATCTGCAAGCCTGTCCTTCACCTCGACCTGAGGTGGGTTTTGATATCCCTGATTTGTCGATCCCCGATCCTAGGCCTCTACTTCGAGACTATTATAATCCATCTAATGCACAAGTAGAGCCCAATGTTAGGATTCTCATTAGGGAAAATGACCCAGAATTAAAACCAAACATTATAGGTATAATCCCACATTTCCATGGGTTTGAATCCAAGGATCCATTTCAACATATCGAAGATCTTAAGAATCTATCTCAAACTCTTGGACCTTGAAATCAAAATAGGGAAATCCTACTCATGAAGATGTTCTCCTTTAGCCTCAAGGATAAAGTTGCATATTGGTATAGAACTATTGCAAGACCAATTTCAACTTAGGCTGAACTCGAATATGCATTTTTGAAGAAATTCTTCCCTATTGGTCTCACCAATGCTTTAAGGTGAGCTATCACAACTTTTACTCAAAACCAAGGAGAACCAATTCATGAATTGTGGGAAAGCTTTCATGAATTACAAAGGAAATGGCCACATCATGACATCCCTCGTTGGCAACTAATGCACACTTTTTACTATAGATTGCAAGAGGGCATTCGCAATCTAGTTGATGCCTCTTGTGAAGGCAATTTTCTAAATCGCGACGCATAATTCGCCTCAGAACTATTTGAAGGGATGGCAGAAAACTCGATCAATAACGGATCTATGTCGCAATTCACGCAGGGCACTAATATAGCACATCAAAATCTGCATAAGGGCATTCACGAAATCAGAAATCCATCCAGTTCCAAGGATTTAGAGATTATTGCAGAAAAATTGGACAAAGTCAACATCGTAGCAAAGCATCTCGACGAGGTACGAAATACGATGAAATCTCTTACACCTCTACTCGCTACGCAAAATCCCACGCATTTACCTGTTTCACAAATTCCCATGGGGAGGGAATTTGTGAATAATCTGGATTCTAGAGATCCATCTTCCTTGGGTTTTCTATCTACTCCTGCACCAACCCAAGGCGGAACCTTTGTCCCACAATCTTTCCCACCTCTTTCCCCACTTCCTGTTTTTGTGGAAAACACGCTTTATCTTTCAAATTTGAATGCCATTCAAGGATATGCACCAAGATCAAACCCATATTCTAATTCCTATAATTCTGGATGGCGTAATCACCTGAATTTCTCTTGGTCTGACCATTCACAAAGACCTTCATATCTGACTCAGACCAGGCAAAACCTGCCTACATTGCCGTTTCAGCAACCTAATGAGAGGCCATTTTACGTGGGTTTGCAGAACCTCGTAGGGCTAAATAGAGATTCGTAGCTCGACTAGATTTTGTGAGCAGTGACTTGAGCAAGCGACAGAATGCTGAGGCTCTTGCTGAAGTCCAACAACAAGGTTTGGCAGAATTAGCTGATCTTAGGGGCCAAATCACGCAGTTAGTTGAATTTCGTCAGCTAGGGGCCCTTCCATCCCAGCCAGTTCCAAACCCTAGGAATATCCAGCAGTGACCACACTTGGGAGTTCAAAATCCGAATCAAGGACATGTCCATTTCGTTAATTAATTACCCCTGAATCAAAATCCAAATAAGAATCCACCCTCTGCTAATCATGATTACGAGTATCTTAATCAACAACAATCATTTCTAAATCAAGGCAATCAATCTTTACTTTCTAATCCATCTTTCTAGCATCAGGAAGCATCTTCTTCTTCATTAGCTTCTTCACATGTGGGTATTAAGTCTGTTACAACCCGCCGTGGAACTTCCACTAGGGATCCAGTTTATTCAAGGAACTTATCCCAAGACCCTAGTACATCTAGAACAACCCCTGTTTCTACACCTGTAAGAGGTGTAGAACCCGATCTCGCAATTCCCACTAATTCGTGAGATCCGGGAAATACCTTAGTAGAATAGGAAATCCAAGTCCCATTTCCTGAAGCTTTGAAGAAGATTAGGAAACAAAAACAACCTGTTACATTAGATGAGGATTTAGTTAAAATTTTTGAATAGGTACACATTAATATCCCACTCCTAGATGCTATCAAACACATTCCGACTTACGTGAGATTTCTCAAGGAGTTGTGTACTCCTAAGCGTGAGCCGAAGAAAGGAAGCCCTATGGTACTTTCAGAACATGTGGGCTCTATCATCTCAAATATGCTTCCTTTGAAAAAGAAAGATCCAGGATCTCCATTTATTTCCTATATAATTGGGAACTAGTGTTTTGCTAAGGTCCTCCTAGATTTAGGAGCATTTATTAACCTCATTCCTTCATCTTTGGTAAAACATTTCCAAATAGAAAACATCAAGTCTACCAATGTGACTTTACAATTAACTGATAGATCTATTAAGTCACCTAAAGGAATGTTGGAGGATATAATTGTAAGAGTTCGGGACTTTTATTTTCCAGTGGATTTTATTGTACTTGATACGGAAGTATCCGAACACATTAGAGATACCCCAATTATTTTAGGGAGACCCTTTTTGGCCACTGCAAAGGCCAACATAGATTGTGAATTTGGAAAGATTGAGTTGAAATTTGGGGAGAAGATAGTTAAATTGGATATATTTAGAGCTTCTAGAGGATTGGATTGCAATTGGATTGAGGAAATTAGATCTATTTCAGTTTTTGAGGATGACCTTAGTTCCTTAGAACTAGAGAACACATCTTTTGATATCTTTTACCCTCAAAACGAAAACCTGCTATCAGAATCTATACTTGATCCTAAATCTAAATCTCACGACTCATTTAATTCACTCTTCGCAATCAAAAATCCCACCCCAAATCCTACTGTTGATTCTACTCCTGCATTAGAATTGAAACCATTGCCTGATAATCTTAAATATGTTTATCTAGAACCTGATCAAACATATCCTATAATCATTAATTCTCATCTTTCTGAATCACAAGAATCAAAATTGATTAAGGTTTTATGAGACCACAAGAAGGCAATTGGGTGGACTTTACACGATCTCACCAGGATTAGCCCCAATTTTTGTACTCATCGCATCTATATTGAAGATGGGGCATGACCTTCAAGAGAAGCTCAAAGATGTCTAAATTTGAATTTAAAGGAGGTCGTAAAGAAATAAATAATCAAGTGGCTAGATGCTAACATTATTTACCCTATATCTGATGGCCCTTGGGTGAGTCCAATTCAATTGGTACCTAAAAAGGAAGGACTCATCATAATCAAGACTGAATCTGGAGAAACCATTCCCACACGAATTGCAAATTTGTGGTGGGTTTGCATTGACTATCGCAAGCTCAACACGGTTACAAAGGACCACTTTCCTTTGCCATTCATTGATCAGATCCTTGAGAGATTAGCTGGTAATAGGTTCTTCTACTTTTTGGATGGTTACTCTGGATATAATCAGGTAGCAATTTACCTCGAAGATCAAGAGAAAATGACTTTCACCTGCCCCTTTGGAACCTTTGCTTTCCGAAGAATGCTATTTGGGCTTTGCAATGCACCCGTGACTTTTCAGCGTTGCATGTTAGCCATTTTTACCGAAATGGAGGGTGAATATATGGAAGTTTTTATAGATGATTTTTCAATCTTCAAGGAAACATTTGATATCTGTTTAGATAATTTGTCGAAGATTCTCAAGAGATGTATAGAAGTGATTTTATGATTCCAGAGGGCATTGTACTTGGCCACCTTGTGTCTGAGCAAGGTATCCAAGTAGATCGAGCTAAGATCAATCAAATTGCAAATCTTCCAATTTCTGACTCGATCAAAGGCATTAGATCTTTTCTCAAGCATGTGGGATTTTATAAAAGATTTATACTCGACTTTTCAAAGATTTCCCGACCACTTACAAACCTCCTCACAACAGATACGACTTTTGAGATGAGTGAGGAGTGTATATCTGCATTTGAAACATTGAGAGATAGAGTTACACAAGCTCCAATCTTGCAACCGCCTAATTGGGATTTACCATTTGAAATCATGTGTGATGCATCAGATTACGCAATTGGAGCTATTTTGGGATAGAAAATCGACAAGAATCCGATAGTGATTTACTACGCTAGTAAAACTTTGAATGAGGCATAAAGGAATTATACAGTTACGGAAAAGTAATTACTAGCGATAGTATTTGGATTAGAAAAGTTTATATCTTATATACTTGGATCTCGAATCATTGTGTACTTTGATCACTCTGCTATTCTACACCTTCTATCTAAAAAGGACACGAAACCTAGGTTGATCAGATGGATCTTGCTTTTGCAAGAGTTTGACCTAGAAATTCATGATAAGGCAGGACGACAGAATGTTGTTGCCGACCATCTTTCCCGCCTTCCTTCTGATACTATTGAATCATCTCCTCCAATCACTGAACACTTTCCTGATGAACATCTTTTGACTATATCCATAGATCTTCCTTGGTACGCAGATATTGTTAACTATTTGGTTACACATCAATTCCTGCCAGACTGGGATGGGAATCGAAAATCATGACTCAAATCAGAAGCCAAATACTATTTTTGGGAAGATTCGTATCTTTTTTGACTCTGCAATGATCAAATCATCAGGTGTTGTGTTACTTCTTCTGAGATTGATTCTATCCTTTCTTTTTGTCATGACCAGGCTTGTGGTGGTCATTTTTTTGGTCAAAAGACTGTTGCAAAAGTTCTGCAATGTGGGTTTTATTGGCCCACTTTATTTGCAGATTCACAGACATATTGTAAGGCATGTAGTCACTACCAAACTCTTGGTAGCATGTCCCGAAAGGACATGATGCCTCTGAATCCGATTGTTGTCTATGAAATCTTTGATATTTGAGGCATAGACTTTATGGGTCCGTTCCCATCCTCTTTTGGCTTCGAGTATATTTTACTTGTTGATTATGTTTCTCGTTGGATTGAAGCCATACCCACACGCACAAATGTTCATCGAGTTGTCATTCCTTTTATTCAGAGTCATATTATCGCTCATTTTGGGGTACCTCGCGCTATCATTTTTGACGGCGGTTCCCATTTTAATAATGCCCAGTTTAGGAATTTACTTAGAAAATATGGGGTTACACATCGTATTTCTACACCTTATCATCCCCGAACCAATGGGAAAATTGAGGTCTCTAATCGGGAGATCAAAAAGATCCTTCAAATGACAATCCGACTCGATAGGAAGGATTGTTCTTCCCATTTAGATGAGGCTTTATGGGCTTATAGGACTACCCACAAAACACCAATAGGCATGTCACCATACAGACTTGTTTACGGGAAACCCTGTCATCTTCTCGTAGAAATTGAACACAAGGCCTATTGGGCAATTAAAGCCTGTAATTTAGACCTCGTGAAGGATGGTGATCATCGTAGGTTGCAGCTTAGTGAACTTGAGGAATTGCGTCAAGATTCCTATGAGAGTTGAAAGCTGTATAAGGAAAAACTTAAAGCCTTCCATGATGAACACATTTCCCGCAAATCTTTTACACCTAGTCAGAAGGTGTTGCTTTTTGATGCCCATTTGAAGCTCTTCCCTGGGAAACTTAGGTCTAAATGGCAAGGACCATTTATCGTTGTTAGAGTCTTTGACAATGGAGCTATCGAAATCATCGAACCCAACAAGGATCAACTCTTCAAAGTTAATGGTCAACGTTTAAAACCTTTCTTGGAATCACATGTTTTGGGTCTTGTTGGAGACTGTTACATGCTCCATTAGGGTTTGTCATCTATCCATCCACACCTTGTATATAGCTGTTTCTTGTTTTCTACACTTTTCTCTTCTTATACACCTGAATGTGTATCTGAATTTTCACTTCATTCTACATTGATTACCTTCACTTAGTCCGACTGACCACTCTGACCTTTGGTCAGAATAGAAATCGTCTGCACTGAGATCTTTGATCTCCTCTATCCAACTCCTTCCGTCACCTTACACTAAGTGTAATATCTTTTTCACCCTTCTTAGAATAAGGACATTGTAAAATCTTGGCTTGGGGGATGTGAAGTGAAAATTTCACTTTAAGTGTATTTGTAGAGAAAATATAAAAAAAACACATAAAAATTAAATATCCACGAAATTTTTAAAAAATGGAAATACTGAAAATTAAAAAATACAAATATACCATAAAAATTGAAAATTTTTGAAAAATTCATAAAAATTGGAAAATTTTATAAAACATAAAAATAAAAATATACAACTATAAAAATTTAAAAATTACAAAATCATAAAAATAATAAAGGGTTTTTTTTTACATTTATAATAAAGAAAAGAAGAAAAAGAAGAAGATATAAAAAATATTTATACTTATTAAGAGCTTAATTTTTCTTTTAGGTCAGAAATAAAAAATAAATATATATTGTAAAAAGTGTTTTATAAGAGCATTAAATGCTTATTTAGATTTTTACTTATAACATTTTTCAGAACACACTCTTGTTTGCAAAATTTTTAAACAGGATTCTATTTAAGTTAGAATCTTAAACCCCAAGGATTTATTTTTTTTCTATTCTTTACCCTGAAATTAAGTAACTAAGGTGTATTAAGTTCAAAACTTAAGTTTTGGAATTAAATTGTAACTTTTTAATCAGTTAGACTAAGTTATTCGTTTGCTTTTGGAATATTTGTTTTTATCATCGAGTTAAGTAAAAAGGCCAGATAGTCAGAATTAATTAAGTAAAGAGTCGGTAGAATCTTAGTCTTAAGGTCTATCAGGCTATAGTTAGCTTAATCAACTAAGCACATTTGACTAGACTTGGTGAGTTATGTCTTGACAGATCCTATAGGAGGAAACAAAAAGTTTAAAGGACCTGAGAATGAATGGCTTTGCTATCCAAGCTCTGCTTTGAGAGCTAAGTAACCTAAGCATCCAAAATTCACACACATAGAGTTGTCTTATTGGCATTTGAGACCGCAAAAACACAGAGGTTAAGAGATTGATTATAAATCCTCTTTAGTCCAAGGATTTCTGTGAGGTGACTCTTGAAAGGGTGAAGGATGTGCCACTCACCTAGAAAAAGGATTTGGAGTATAATGTTAGTAAGAAAAATGAGAAGGGGGAGAAAAAGAAAAAAAAAGAAAGAAATAAAAATAAAATAAAACACCCTGCAGTTAAGTACCTCGTTACAAATGGGTACTTATGCAGTTTTTCCACCAAATAAAGCATCTCGGTACAAATGGATGCTACCCTTCCTTCCATCAAATAAAAGAACACCTCGCTACATATGGGTGTTCCATCCTATAGAAAAGTTGAAAAAAATATGGAGATAAAAACTTGGAATAAGAGACCCAGTGGTCCATCGGGGAGATATACACAAAAAGCGTTGACCTCAAGATAGAAAATTGGTGAGGAGAAAGCAACCAAACCTGAGTAAGGCCAAGCCAAAGGCTTGAATTGGAATAACCTGGATTCGAAATTGATGTCTTAAGATTTGGATTTTTGCAAAGTTGGATGCCTTTAGGACAATTCTCTTCACAAGCACGGATGCTTTAAAATCATAGCTACTGAACCTTTGTATTGGGCAATGAAGCCTAAGAAATCGGGTTTTGAGGACTCGCAGTTGAGACCTAAAGGAGAAAGATTGACAAAACCCTAAGTCAAGAAGTTTGTCCTTGGTGCTGTAGGCTGGCAGATTAGGGTTTTACTACTCTAAATTTGATTAATAATGAGCATCTGGCTAATTTGCTAAAATTTAGATTGATAAAAATCAGATTTCATAAACTTAAGGATTAACTTAAGTCTATTGAGTTTTTGAGTTAAAATTTAATTTCCAACTCTTAAGCTTTGTTTTCTTAAATCACTTTAAATTCTAAGTTTCTAGGGTTTAGAATGATAACAAAGAATAAGTGGGTTTTTGGGATTCTAATTTTTGATAAAATTCCTGTCAAAAACTCTATTTTTAATAGAGTGTGTTTTGAGAAGTTTGTTTGAGTTATAAGTCTAATTAAGGAGTTTCCCATAGAATGCTCTGTATATTTATGGATACTTATACATAAAATCTAAAAAAAATGAATATTCAAAAATTCTGACCTAAGCATTCCTCTACTTAGTTTTTATTTATATTAATTTAAACCCAAGTGTTTAAATCATCATATTTCTAGTTAATTTTGCTAGGGACTATCAAAACATTGGCTTGGGGGTATGATGAGAGGCTCATCATGGCTTCTAATTACCCCTAATTAACTAGTTTCCCTAGTTAATTAGCTAGGAATATGTAAATATATGGGTTAATTATAGAATAAGGGATAAAACATTAAAGGACCCTAAAATAAGTTAAAAATGCTATATTATTACCCAATTAATATTATTAATAATTTAATTAATAAATGGACTCGAAATATCATTAATTATTTACCTAATTAACGTGTTAATTAACTTAAGCATAACTTATACCTAAGTATGTAATAACTTAAGTATCTTTACTTAATTAAATAAATTAAGCTAAAAAGGTCAAAAATGTAAATCCAATGTTTAAATATAATATTTTTCTAATTTATAATCATATATAAAAAGTTGAAAAAGATTTAAATTAAAATAAGCCTTTAAAACCTTAGTTTACGTTTTAGTCCCTAAGTTTTATTTCAATCGAGTCCTTATTCTTCACTTAGGTCCTTAGTTTTCATTGCAGATAGGTCCCTATAAACATCTTCTTCTTCCTCTTCATTTCTTCTTCAGCCTCTTCGATGGCTGACGACAGGAGGTATCTACACCTGCCGATCACCATCCATTTGACATCTGCCCATCCCTGCCAAGCTCCTGGAGCTTAAGCTCACTGTCCTCTCTTTATCCATCGATCTGGATGATGCTTAAATCCTATTTAGGGTTTGAAGTTAACTTCACCGGCATCGGAGAAGATGTCGGTGGTTACTTCACTCCTAGTCTCCTTTCTGTCCAGATTCACCCTCCTTCTCAACTGCCACAACTTATAAATACCCCTCCACCTCTCCGATTTCAAGAGGTTAGCTCCCTTCCCTCTTTCCTCCACTGAGCTAGTAGATAGGCTATTTGCTCCAAAATTCAGTGACCTTCCTCCGCTCCCTCTGTCTTCCTCCATTCGTCTTCACTTGCTCCTGATCTCCGCCGTCGTTTGCTGAGCCCTCTGACGCAGTGCCGACGTTGGACTTCCTCCTCTATGCTTCGCCTCCACCTGCCAGACTTCTTCCCTCGCTCCTCTGATTTCCTCCTTTGTTAAGATCCTTCGACGGAGATCCTTTGCCCCCTTCGTCCAGGTAACAGTAGGTTAGGTAAGTAGTGTAAATAGAGTTGTTAATTAGAGTAGTTTAGTAAGATTTAATGTTAGATTTTCCGTTGTCTTCCTCAGCTCTGGTGAGCTCTTTGAGCTTGATTGGAGCACTCTTTTGTCTTTTGAATTGATTGATCACCTTTCTTAATCCTCCATGATCATTTTCGATACCTTAATTCCCTGATTTTAACACCTAATCGCCTAAACCATATCCACCTTCACCGGTTGCTTCCGCTGCCCATGGTGGAAGTAACCGAAGGCAATTCACCTCCACTGGGGCTCTCCATAACTTAATAATCATCTTAGGGCCCCTATCCTCACCCTAATTTGATTAATAATCACCTATAACTAAAATGCCTAAAATACATTCAACCTCTTGAGCTCGCTATCAATGGTAGCTCAAGAGGAGTGTATCCACCTAATCAATCACCTAAACACCTTCACCACACTCCACTGACAAGTTCTCTCCACTCAATTGAGTGAGAGAACATGTCCTGAGTTCTAGGGAACTCAGGTCATAGTTCTTATGAATTTGATGCTTATCTTTTAGTGTAATTGATAATTGAATGAATAAATGTGTTCCTGAGGTTCCTTGTGACCTCAGGAAACCTTTCAAATCGTCCATGGCTTGTTTTAATGATCCATACACATTTTTAGTCATTGTCTGAACTCACTAGAGCTCCGGTGAGTCAAAATGCACTCTTCAGCCTATATAATTCCTTAAAAAGCTCTAGATCACTTACTTGGGGTTTAATGATCATTCTATAGTGTTTAATTTGAATTTTTAAAACCTGGAGCTAAATTTAGACCTTTGTCTTCTCCAACTCCGGCAGAGTTGGAGAAGACTATTCATTAGGGTTAAGTTTGGTTTTAGAGGTTTAGAAGTATCAGATGGATGCCCTGAGGTCAGATTTGAAGACCTTTTACTCAGATAGGCCTTAGTTTGTTCTGTCGAACAAACTAATTTTCGAGCCCAGGAGACAGACTTGAAGCCCTAGGTTTCTAGGCTGAAAGTCCTTCGTGAGACCCTGAATCCATTCCTGAGATCAAATGGATATGAATTGAAATGTTAATTTTATTTGAAAATGCTTTATGTAGAAAGTCAAATTTCAAGGTTCAGTGGTCAAAATTAGGTATGATTGGATGATTCATACACCAATTAGAGAAATTGATGAGTTCAAATGACTTCTGGGATGATTTTAGATGGATTGGAGTTGATTTGAATGAGTTTTAATCAGAGTTTCAGATGAGTCTAACTTCTATTCAGTTTGGGTTCATTTGAACGCAATACTTACTTTAGTGACTTTTCGATGAAATTCCAATGTAAATGCTGCCCAGATAGATTCCTAACAACCTTCAGAGGTTGTTGAATTTGATTTAGCTGCCCTTTAGCTATCTGTTAAGCTTTTTAGAGCTTGATTTGAAGCTCTGAAGCTTCTACTTGAAGCTCTTGAGCTTCTTCACCTTCCAGAAGCCCTTTAGAACCTTTTACCTTCACCATTAAACGTGGAATTAACTCCTGAATCTTTTCAGAACATCATCTGAGGTCATATAGTGCACTGCAGGTCCTTAGACCTGAGTTGCTGCATCTGCAGTTCAAAATGGCCGTGACATCCTTCCATTTTCACCCTTCAAATCAAAGGGCAGATTCTGTCATCAGCATCAAATTAATGCTGCAATCCTATAGAACTCCTCTAGAGCTTTCCAATGAGCTATAGCTTGCTCGATTTGAAGCTATGAGTCGGCTTGTGCCTCCAGCCAATGTTTGGTCTGGAGGGGACATAATTAGTCCCACATCGGTAAGGAATGAGTGCATGCCATGGTATAAAAGTAAAAATTGTAATGGGTTGTTCAGTCGTCAGCGCAGGGTGCATAAAGAGCATGTGTGTGTGTGGGTGCGTGCGGTGCACGTGCCTGGGTGTGTGTGTGCCTGTGGGCATGAGAGTGTGGATCCGTGAGAGGGCATGTGCATGTAGGCTGGGAGGCCGGAGACTGTGCATATGTGATGATTAAATTGGAAATAAACCAAACGTAATAAACTAGGCTTGGACCCAGTAGGGTTTGGTCCCACCCTGAGAAGGGTGCTGTGTATCCTCGACCGGTCCAAGCCTCCAACCATAAACCAAATTTTTGGTTCAAAACGTGGTTCTAATGCACAGTTAAGGTGTTGAAAGGAAAGGAAAGAAAGGAGAGTTAAGAAAGATAACAAAGGTGAAGAAGAGCTCGACAGAGAGGTAAACAGAGAGCAAAGGTAAAGGAAAAAGAAAGAGAAGTAAAGAACAAAGATAGAGACAGAGAGAGAGAAAGAGATGGCAGAAGAAGAAAAGAAGAAGAATGAAGGCTGGAGAATGAAGAAGGTAAATAATGTAAATCAAGAGTTTAGACATCTGATAATTCAAGCTCATTTTTAAGTCATCTAATTTTTGTATTTTACTCTAATACAATTTCTTCTAGAGCTTAATTGATAAATAAGGCACTTGTACTTAACTGAATTTCTTTTCATTCCTTAATCTTTTGTAAATGAAATGAAATTAGTAAAAATAAACATGTTTACTTGTTTTTAATAATTGATCACATGTGTAAATATGCTTGTCTTATGGAATGTTGCATGTCTTTTAATTAAATATCCTTTGTGCAAGCTTCATGATCTTAAAGTATTGTAATTATAATTCTAATTGATTAAGTAAGTAGTAATTAATGCTTACGATTAAATGGTGAATTAAATTAAGTTATGCCTCTCAGTGAACTACCTGGACTCAACCAGTTAAAAAGAATTAAAATCTAAAATGTTAGGTTAGCTTGACCCTATACTACTTAATCGACATTAATTCAAGTTAACCTAAGTTACTTTTTCTTGCACTTAATTAAGCCTAATTAACTTAATTAACTATGTTGGGAAAATAAACGACCAATACCTCTAGGCCTATTGTTAGTATTTTGATCTGATTTTTAGAGATGCAGCTTAGTAAGGCATCCTGATGGTTACATCCAACCTAGAGACCTGGTTTGATCCATAGATTTTTTGCTAAGGGACTAGCAAAAGCTAGGCATGGGGGTATGATGGGAACACCATCATAGGCCCTAACTGGTCACTTTTAGTCAGGATTGAAAGATAAATGCTCCTACATAACTATCTGAGGGTTATAACTCCACTTCATTCTATTTTGAGAAGAGAGCAGAAAACTAGGGTTAATTTTGTAATTTTAATAGTAGATCATGAACACAGAATAACCATGGGATTTGATAGGGATAAACTGAAGGTCAAATGAGCCTTAAAGACTAATAAGTGGGTTTATGCAGATAGAAATAGGGTTTTATGCATTTCGAGAACCAATATAGTACTCAAAACCCTAATTTCAGACCTGCTTAAAATACAGAGGTTCTAATCAAGATTAAATTCATCTAAACCTCCTAAAATTCATATAAAAATATTCCTTGAGGTTTGGTATCCTTGATTTGACCATTTGAACCTATTTTGACCTTAAAGAGAGTTACAGATAGATTTTTACCCTAGTTTGGGTTTCTATGCAAATTGCCTAGTCAAGCTTGGTTAAAACTAAAATCTGAATTCACCATCAGATTCCTTGGGGTTAAATTATGTTTGTATCAAAATTTGAGCCCAATCAGAGTCCATCTTGACCTAGTTTGCATTTTAGTTCATTTAAACTCTATTTTTTCATACATAAGCCCCTAGCTTTCGAAATGTTTTCATTTAGCCCCTTAATTTCTCATCATTTTATTCAAAATGGTCCCTTCCACCATTAACAGTGTGAACCCAAACACACAGGCTTTCAATCTAGGATTTCTCCCTGATTTCTCAACCAATTCCTTCCAAAATTGGAAGGAATGATCTTGAGAGAATCTCCAATCTTTTGAACCAAGTCTTGGACCTCAATTCACATTCAAGAGCTTGTGTGAACTCCTCAAGATTAGAGATATTCTTCCCTAAAAATTTAAGCTCCTTGAGCTTGTTTCCAAGCTTGGTGCAATCCCTGAGACCTTTAAAAGGTCCCCCTGCAAGGCCTTGCTCTTTAGTGAGTTTTTGGTCCATAAATCTTCATCTTCTTCTACCTCAGGCCTACTCCAGACTTGTCTCCAGTGACTCTCCTCCTCTGGCCTCTTCACTTGCTGCCACATACTATAAGGAGGAGGTCCTTCTTCCTCTCTGCCATCAGCACCTTACCATACCTGCAAGGGGCTTCCTCCTCCTTGAGACGTCGCCATTCCTCTCTCTAGAGCCTCCTTCATCTCCAGCGTCGGCCAATTATAGACGGCGATGCCTCTACCCTCTCATCGTCTGCAACTTCCTTCCTTGGACTCCTCACCTTCCCTTGACTCTACTCACGCACTTAAACTCTAGGTTTGCATGCCCACACGACTGCCCCATCGTCACCTTCCCCAACTCTGGCTGCACTCCGATGAGCACTCACACCTTCCACAGACCACCAAATTGCTCCCCACTGCTCCCAAAACCTCCGCCACACCTCCACGGCCAAAACCCCTCAGGAAATTGAGGGGATTACACCTCCGACACCTTCAACAAACTCGATCTCCTCCACACCACCTCCTCGACCCCACCAGGCCACCACACGCCTCCTCACCGCACGCCACACCCACCAGCATATTAGCCTCTTCCAGGTGAAGCTTCTAAGCTTCTTTGATGAGGTTGAAAGGCTGTATTCATGGTTTCAGGTACCCACCGGAGCACCATCGCCGCCACCACCTTCTTCGACCTTCGTTGCAATTCTCCAGCCATGTTCTTCATCGCTACCACTCCTAGGTGCTGCAGCCGAGCTGCAGGAAGCTTCCTAGGTAGCTAATTGAAGCTGCCAGCTACTCCTTCGCTCGCAATTGGAGCCTTCATCTCCAGCATTTCGCATGTGTAGAAGCCTTGTGGGTTTAGTCCCACATCGTGAACTAATGAGGCGGCAACTACGAATATAAGTGTTTTGTGTTTCCTGTTGTTCGCCCGAGACACTGAGGGGTTGGGTCCCCCTCATACTTAGCCTCTCACCCGCACACCTGGTGAGCCTGGACCCGATACTGCTGGACTCAATTAGCTACGTTCTTAGCCGATTGAGTTCGGTTCTGAGAGAGAAAGAGAAAAATAATTAGAGAGAGGGTGCGAGTTTTCCTACCTTGGGATTTGAGCCCTCCCCTGTCTCAACACTTAACCTCTGCAAGCTCTGTGTGAGGCTCTTGAGCCTTCATTGCTGCTACTGTGCCTCTTCTGTGGCTTGAAGGAGAGAATCCCTCGTACTTCTTTTGTGGTACTGTGCCTCTTCTACAAGCCTTATTCTATTGTCTGAGGCATTCTGCTGGTTACTGTGGGAATATTTGAGTACTTGAATGACATGGCTTAATGGTTGTGGTTTACTGTTCATTTATTTGAATATTTGTGAACTTAAACTTAAAGGGTTAATTTAGTGATTCAAATCACCATTTTAACCCAATCTTTTTGCACTGTTCTTCTAGTTCCTATTGAAATATCATTTTGAGCATCTTATTGATTTCAATTGCATATTCTTGTGATAAATTGTGATTGGTGAATTAAATTACACAATTGCTCCCTACGAACAACCTCGGACTCCTTTCTGAATCTGAGTTTTATAAATTTAAGTGTTTTGCATTTTCGTTGACTATACTACACGTGCATTTCTTAAACATCTCCCTAAGATGATTGGTGTGTCTCTTAAATTTTTAAGAGTATCCATGTCTAACACAATGAAATCCACTAGGATGTAGAAATCTCGTATCCTAACTAGAACATCCCCAAGAACTCCTCTTGGTGACTTTATTGATCTGTCAGCCAACTGTAGAGTCACCTCAATCGGTTTGAGCTTGGTTTCCTCAAAATGATCTAGTAGGGAGGTGGGGATCAGATTTATGGAGGCTCCTAAATCCAATAAAGCTCGATCAAACTCTAGGTTGCCTCAAAATTATAGAGCTGACTTGCTCAGAAAACACAATTGGACTCCCATTTTTGTTTCGCGGCTTACGCTTTGGTGTACATAAGTCCTTCAGGAATCTCATGTAGGCCGATACGTGGTAGATCGCATCTATCAAGGGAATGCTTATTTGGACTTATTCAAAGAGCTTGACCAAGTCTTCCTTGAGTGCCACAGGTTTGGGTTTCTTGTTTCCTTTGGTTAAGACCTCAGGAAATGGAATCTTAGTTGGTTCCTCTAGGATTGGTTCAGGCACTGGATCTGTAATAGGTGTGTCTTAAATAATCATCCTTGGTGTGGGTTCTGAACCGTCAGGATTGGAGTGGCTAAGATAAGGTGGGTCCTGAGTAGTCTTGCCACTATGCGTAGTGACGGTGTTTAAGCCTTCCTGGTTTGAATTCGGAGTTGGTAAGAGTGGTGGTTGCTACTGATATCCCACGTATGATGTGGAGGCCTCCAACCCATCAGGTGGAGGTGCAGAAGGGGCATAATAGGCATAATGAGTTTGGCCCTGATTTGGGTTCATAACTGAATGAGAGATTTTCGCTTGAAGAAATAATACCAGGGAGATATGTCATTGTAGTAAATCATGTGGTGGAAAATCCTCAATAAAAAATAAATAAAAATATAATGAAATTATACCACAACTTCAGGTCATATCACAGGGAGGCACAAATGCAAGAAAATAACTGATATGTATCATTCTCGGTCATAGATGCAAAATCCATATCAAAATCCAATGCGTATGCATCTGAATAGCCTAAAATGTTTATTTATGCATGTTCCTAGTATTATAGTTGCATTATACATTATAAATATTGCATAACATGCATCATCTTTCATTTAGGTTAGGTTGGGTAAATGTTAGGTTAATTTTCCCTTTTTATGGTCAGGTAACAAAGTGACTTTTAATTGAGGCTTCGGATTAAAGATCCAACTGTACAGATCTGATTAGGGCGACGATTGAAGTTTAATGGCTCCAAGATCGTCCTGATTGGACTTTCATAGCATCAGATATAATCCTAGGAATTTCAGAGATCAAGGGCCAAGATGGTGTCAATCTGCACTTCAGATGACAAATCTGACCGCACGGATGGGTTCAAATCGATGATCGCAGCCTAATGGCATAAAAATCGGCCCAATTCGACATCTGTGGCACCTTCTAGAAGTCATAGAAGATGAACGACCAAGATGGCGCCACGTGGTGCCATCTCGACTGCCCAAACTGACCTAGCAAAAGACTGAAGACCCACCGCGCTCTTACTCTCTCCTTAATGCAAGATGAAATCTGGGCCATTGGATCTTGATCCAACAGCCACAAGCGTGCACGTCGCGGTTAAGAATTTGACAAAGAAGAAGGCACAACACAGTGGTTAAGGTGTTGCAGGAGCTGAGAACGCTCGTTCAAGTCATGAGCAACGCATCTGCCCTTCTCACGCTGGTGCAAAATTCAGCCGCCCGATCTGACACTAATGGCCCAAATCCTCGGATTAGGCGGACGTGCGCTTGAAGGCTCGCTGCGTATGCGTGATCAAACGCGCGATGTAAAGGGTGGGCTGGCGTGCAATGATGACCCCTTGATCTGGATCCAGCGACTTGGAACAGGGCTACGTAGCACCACAATGGGTGAAGACAAAGCGGTAGAGGTGTGATCGTGATCGTTTGATCTTGATCAGACGGTTGAGATCTACGCGTAGCTGCTCAACATCTGAAGTCAGAGGATGCATGGGCAGTGAGCATTGAGGTGTGAGGAAGGAGAGAGGGCACGGGCAAGCGTGCATTAAGCCCATGTTTGGGGGCTTTAGTGACGTTTAAATACGTCACTAAAGACCCCTGATTTAATGTTTTTAGTAAAATCACTTATTTTCCCATTCAAACCTCACCTATAAATAGCTCTACAACCACCACATTTTCTTCATCCCTTCCTTCACCTCTCTCCCTCTCCAAAGCTCAAGAAAAGCTTGTCCCACACCCGGGATGCTATTCTAGAGCCAAATCCAATTTTTTCTCCCCCGTTCCGGAAGTGGATCTCGCGACGACGATGACGTGCTGCCCCGTTCTCGCTTCTTCCTACTTCTTCCTCCTTCCCGCTTCGTCCTCTGTATTCTAGGTGTCGTTCCATCTGGCTCGTCCTCCAAGCATTTGTCAAGGAGGATAACATCTCTCTCCCTTCTTTTTAATCTCTTTCTAGAATAGAATTTTCTGCTTTCTAGTTATAATCATTTCTTGCTTTCTAGTTGTAAAGACATTCTGATTATATCAAGTGATTGTTCTCTCTCTCTTATTGTTTATATTTATTCCATTGTAATTATCTCATTTTCAAACAAAAATATGAAAAAATATAATCGCGGATTTTAGATCGATGTAGCCTCCCTGTGTTCGACCGGGAATTCTTAGAATTTTGGTATAAATTTATCTTTTGAAGAATTTCTTTGCAAATCAAACTACAATAGCGGGTTTTTCGAAACCGACTTCTATAATGTAGTTTTCTGCATTCAATAAAATCCTCAATAAAAAATAAATAAAAATATAATGAAATTATACCACAACTTTAGGTCGTATCACAGGGAGGCACAAATGCAAGAAAATAACTGATATGTATCATTCCTGATCGTAGATGCAAAATCCATATCAAAATCCAATGCGAAATAAGGTGAAAAGAAAGAGTTCAGTGATAATGCAAGAATGCAAGGGTTCTACCACAATTTCACCTCAATAAAATAATCCAAATAAAAAAGCAAATCCCACAATGGCATTGAATGTAAATACTATTAAGACCCAAAATAGAGCATTTTTTCCTCCTTGTCGTGTGTGCTCGTGGGGCCGTGTCGATCGACGAGGAGCTCGAGGAAGGTCGGCGTGGTCGAAAGCTCTGCATTGGTGGTGACAGTAGGATCAACGGCGGGCTGTGGTGGTCGGCCAGTGAGGAAGTTACCAGCGGTGGTGAGGCTTGTCGGCGGTGAAGCATGGACCAAGGGGTCCCTGTGCATGGCCGCGACTTTGCACGTGTATGGTGGAGGTCATCGGCGCACGCGGAGAAGCTTGTCGGCACGTGGAGAAGGTGGGCTGTGGTGGAGGTTGTTGGGTTCTTCGGGTGCAGTAGTGGCTGGAGACGAAGAAGAATGAAGAAGAGAGGGAGGAGGTGATGGAAGTTGCTGTTGTTGCTGAGGTGGTGTCTCCCTTGGCCCTCGTCGAGGAGGGCAAATGCACGGTGGTTGTAGGTGTGAGGAGCAAGGGCAACGCTATTGTGAGAAGGTGGAGGGTGCACTGCGGTCAGTGCAAGGTAGGTGTTGTGCAGCACCTCTATCAAGGAGCATTTAACATTAGATTATGACTAATTCAAGCTAGTTATGACGAATAATGGTGTTATCATCACCACAAAATCGTGGGATGTAGATGAGGAATAAATGCTCATGAGGCTTTTTCTCCATTCACTCAAGGATAAGGCCACACATTGGTACCGTACCATTGGAAGACCAATTGCTACCTGGATAGATTTGAAATTGATATTTCTGAAGAAATTCTTCCCTTTTGGACAGACCAATGCTCTGTGATGGGTGATTACTACTTTCACCCAGTGGTTAGGGGAATCGTTTCATGGGGCCTAGAAGTAATTCCAAGATTTATTGCAGAAGTGTCTATACCACGAGGTGCCTAAATGGCAGCTTGTGAAGATTTTCTATCACAGGTTGACTGATCAACTCCGTAATCACGTGGACGCTTCTTGCAAAAGCAATTTCCTCAATAAGGATGCAAATAGTGCATACGACTTGTTCTAGTAAATAAGCGAAAACTCCATAAACCATGCCTCCATAAAAACCTTCAACGAATCCCAACAACCCAGATCAAATGCCTATAAGGTTTAAGATTCTCATACATTTGATATGGAATTGATTTGCAATAAACTAGGCAAAGTGGATTTGGTTTCCAGGAGAATGGAGGAGTGGATGCTTGCCAATTCTAGAAACACATCTACATCCACTCAATCCTACAATTTGGGACTCCATTCTTCGCAAACTCCTAAGGGATGGGAGTTTGTGAACAAACTTGAGTTGGCTCAACCTGTGAGCCATCACTTCTTGGAACCTTATGGGTTCCAAACTGTGGTCTTTCATCCCAGTTTTTCTGATCCTTCTTACTCTTCATCCTCACCTTACGAGGATGTTTATACTATATAGGAGAATGTTAGGTCCAACCCGTACTCGAATTCCTATAATTCTGGTTGGAGAAATCACCCTACCTCCTCCTGGAGAGATCAGGGGTAGCAGACCCAACTCAAACCAACTATGGAGTGCAAAAACCAATGGGTCAGGGTCATGTATATACACAGCTACACCTAAATCATGTCAATCAACCCATGTGGAATGCTCAACAACCCACCAAACAAGCTGATTTGAACCTGAAAATGGTAGAAATGCAAGGGTCAATGCTCCTGCTCATGCAACAAATGAAAACTTCGAAGGACACCTTGCAATCCAAACTTAATGCAAACAACTAGTAGCCCAGATCTCTACCATCTCAACCAATATTGAACCCTAAAGATGTGTAGAACCAAGGTGCTAGGCCTCAAGGGTTTGGTAATGGTGGGGAGCCGCATGCTCAAGCTCATGCTTTCTATCAGACTATCCTAGTCCCTCCCAAAGCTAACCCAATGCCCATCATAATTAATCAGGCGTCTCCTATTTTTCCCAACCGTCCCTAAGACATAAACCAACAACACTTTGCCACTGCAAACACAATCACCTTGAGGAGTGGTAGTAGACACAAGGGTCCCACCCAACCCTATGTCCATACCAATAAGACCCATAATAAGAAATCTAAACTTTTGACTAAGAATGTGATCAATGGAAAATCAGAGCTTGATTCGGGAGTATGTTGTATGGCCAAACAAAAAAAGTCAGAGGAAAAATTAGAGGAAAGAATATCGTTGTTAAAAGCTTTTAAGTTAATCATTTTACTCCTTGCGGCTATTGGATCAATTCTTACCTATGCTAGATCTTTACTGAATTCATATAGGGAAAAGAGTAGGGTGGACTTTGAAAATTCCAGTAGGATAGTATTGTCAGATAACACAAGCACAATAATCCTAAACAAGATACCTCCTAAGAAGCAGGACCTAGGAGCTCCACTGATTCCTTGCACAATAGGAAACACTACTTCTGACTGAGCTCTCCTCGACTTAGGTGCTTCCATTAATGTGATACCTACCACGCTTTATAGGAAATTGAGTCTAGGCCACCTGAAATCCACTGTCATAACCTTACAGTTGGCCAACCAATCTATTACAAAACCTAAGGGTCTTCTGGGAGATGTTTTAATCAGGATCAATGATTTGCATTATCTTGTTGATTTAATGGTCCTTGACATGGAAGCACCAAAATAACTCAATAACACCTCGCTCATTTTAGGAAGACCATTCCTAGCCATTGCAAAGGCTAAGATTAATTATGCATTGGGAGAAATAGAGATTATTTTTGGGAATAAAATAGATCATTTTAATATCTTTCAGGCACCAAAGAAGAATAAAATTAAGTGTGGTTTGATTGAGGAGCTTGGAAAAATAGAGGAGGTGATGACCATACACACAAGAGAGGAACCCCTAATGGCCAACTCAACCCAAACATAGGAAGAAATTCATGAAGTTGCAAGCATGAGTGAAGATAATAACAATTTGTAACCAACTTTGAATTGTCGAGATGAGGATTTTACTTACAAGGAAGGTAATTATGAACCCGAGAACTTGTTGGAGGATTTACTTGATCAATTAGAAACCCAACAAGACCTTTGTCCCAAATTTTTAGAATTTGAGGTTCAAGATTGGGTGAGCAAGAACATGTTAAAGATCAAAATGGTTGGATCCAGGACCCCAATTTTAAGAGAATTGAAAACAAGTGTTTGATTTAGGGAGAAACTCTTAGGAAGTCTGATTTAATTTATAAAACTAGGTTAAGCATCCTAGAGTTTACACCTGTAAGAACCCCCAACACCTCACAAAAGCCTCATATCCCTCTCTTGCTAAACCATTACACAATTCCTGCACCCACCTAAACCTCCTTTATGCTCATCCATCAAAGCTCCTATTGGAGACCATTTGGGCTCTCCCTGCATCACCAGCTTGCCACTTTCATTGATCATCTCATTGGCAAGCCGACTCTCACTCTTCGGAGCCCATATCTTGGGGCCCGTAAACTCTACTCTTGCAACCTCAATGTCTAAAATTATTATCTAAGGACTGTGCCTAGAAGGCAATAAACTTAGCACTTGTGTATACTCTGCTGTTATCTTAGAGCTGACTGGCTCATCATGGAAATTTAGGTGATATCTTGTGTATTCTACCCTTTTCCATGCCTGTATTTTTACCATGAGGACATTGCATTAGCTAGGCATGAGAGGGTGGATACTTCATCTCTATATTATTTTGTCAGCTTCGTAGTTTGTAGAATTTTTTTCTTTTCCTTTTATATATATATACAGAATTAAGAAAAGAGAACTTAGGCATTAAGAGTTTTTCAATTTTAGGAAAAGATACGATAGGACCTAAACACATAGACTCTTCAGGTCTACGGACTTAATTTTCCCGGGTGTCCACTTAAATGTGGACCTATTTCTCGAGTCCTCACCATTTTTAAGTTCATTTTAATTGGTTAAATAAGTTGGGGTGATAACTACATGACTTCTCAACTGATGGGAACACCATCATGAGCTATAACTAGCTCAGTTTGATCTGATTAAGTCAATAAAAGCTCCTTCATATCCATCATAAGGTCTTAAGGGCACAAAACATTGATTTGAGAAGACAAGAATACAGGGTTATTTATGCAAATTTACAATTCTATCACAAAAATAGAATAATCATGGGTTCTCTTAGGGTTAAACAAAGGTCAAATGATCTTAAGAGTCTAATAAGTGGGTTAGAACATACAGAAAAGGATCTTCCTGCGTTACAATAATTAATGGACATCTGAAACCCTAGAAATAGACTCGCTTAATCTATTGAGGTTTTGATCAGGATAAAATTCACTTAAATCCTCTAAAAATCATATAAAAATATTCTCTAGGGTTTGGTACCTTCAATTTTACCAGTGGAACCCATCTTGACTTAAAATAGTCTCAGACAAACATTTACCCTAATTTGGATAATTATGCAAATTACCTAGTCAAACTAGGTCAAAACTAAAATCCAACTTCACCATTGCATTTCTTAGGTTCAAATTAGGTTTGTACGAAATTTTGGGCCCAATCTATGATTATTTCGACCGAGTTTGCACTTAAGTCTGATTTTCTTTACTTCACATGGCCCCTTAGCTTCTGAATTTCTTACAAATAGCCCCCCAGCTTTGTCATCTTCTTTCCAAATAGGTCCTTGTCGCCATGAAATCCTAATCCTACAACTCCGATGAGCTTGATTTGGCATGTTCTCCTTGATTCCTTGACGAATCCCTCTCAGATTTGAAAGGGAAGTTCATCAAGGAATTCCCTTCCTTTTGAGCCAGATCCTAAGCCCTACAACCTTCCCAATCTCTCATGCGAATGTATGAGAGATTTGGGTATATTTCAAGCTTCCATCTTCGGCGAACATTCCAAGCTTGGGAAGCTTGCTTCCCAAGCTCAAAGCATCCTCCAGAGGCCTATAAAAGAATCCCCAGATGAGACCGAGTTCCTCACGCTCGAATTCGACTGGAATAACCCCAAATTCTTCTCTTCTCCTCCGGCCGAAGTGCTCCTCGACGTCCGGCGACCTCTATTTTCATTCCTTGTTCGTTCACAATACCGGCGACGGATTTGTCTCCCTCAGTTTTCTCCACATCTTGCAATATCGGCCGGCGCCTCTATTTCATTTGTCCTCACTGTACAACCCCCTCTGGAGTCACCTTCTTCCCCGGTGCTGACCACACCGCAACCGGCGTCGCCTCTGCTCATCGTCCATCAACTACCTAGATAAGTTCCCTAACTCCCCTACTTCATTCACACACCAACCACACTCCGTTTCAGCCACCATCTCACTCGTATGCTCTGCGTCTTCCACCTCGCCAGTGTACCTCTGGCGAGTTTGCACGGTCACTACGCTCCAACAAATTGGCCGCTGTTCATCCTTACACCTCCACCTCGACCCAAAGGGAAAAAGCCCTCTATCTATTTCACTGATTCACCACCGAAACACACCTGTGAACAACCCATACTGCACCTCCATTCCCGACTCCTTCCGACCTCCACAACACTCCTCGCCTCATGCTACACCCACCACCACATTTGTTGTGCTACAGCAAAGCCTACTGAACCTTTTGACGAGGCTACAAGACCGTATTCTTCTTTGCAACTATCCTCACCAGAGCTTCGCCACTTCCGCCATCACTACCCTTATTCTCTGAGGTCCAGGCATTGTGAGCCCCAGGCAACATCCCCAGGTAGCACAGAGTTGCTTCAAGTCTCATTCCAAGGCCTTGATTAAAAGCCATACCCACAGCAGCTGCCGCGATTAAGCAAGCAATCCAGCCACAGATGCTTGTGAGAGGAAGGTGACACATTTAGTCCCACCTCAGAAGTGCACGAAGCAGCGTAGCGGAATAAATTGATTTTCTACCTTAGGCTTATTGCCTCAACTAACACACAGGGGGTGAGGGCCCCTCACCCTCACATGCACCTCGCCCGTGACACTGCTTACGCGGGCTTGGCGCTGACTCGACCTGCCTAACTCGCGCACACCTCGACTGCGACCCATGCCCACAGCCCTGGTCCCAGGTACACTTAGATCCGAATCTGATTGCTCGAGGCACTGGGAGAGCGAAACCCAGAGAGAGAAAGAGAGAGTGCATGCGGGGCAGGGGAGGGTTTTGCTTCAGAGGGTACTTAACACCTTGCAAAAATCAAGCTCCCCCCCTTGTGCGTGAAGAGAAGGAAGAACAAGAGAAGCCAGAGAAGAGAAAGAAGAAGAAGATAAGAGGCAGAGGAGGGAGAAAAGGCTTACACTGTAGCTCGAGATGGATAGGCCATCTGATTGAACGCTCAGCTGTCTGATACTTGATTGCGAGACTTTATTTGATTGATAATGTTGAGATATTTGCTATTATTGTGAGGGGTAATTAGTGATTCAAATCACCATTTTACCCCATTCTTTTTGCACTATTGACATTTTCTTTCATTTATATATGATTATTGTTTGGAGTTCTATTATAAATTGCTCATATTGTGCTTGAATTGCAATCTTGAGAATTATTTTGCTAATTGCTTTCTGTGTTCGACCTCGGACTTCGATTCGAGTATAAATTCTATTTGTTTTTCGTGCAGATTCAATCTATATTGTAACGCATCGATTTTAAAATCCGATTTAGAGCGACAAACATCAACCCACTCTCTGATTTGAGAGAACTTATAGTTTAAGCATCTACATACTTTTCGCATTGACTCATTGCTCAGGCAGTCTTAATGGAAATTAGGTAGCTAATAAACATACTAGGGTGATATGGCTAGCACGTTGTTGTGAGTAATAGCTCATAGCTGGGTATCTAGAGCTCAACCACATGACCTAATCTCTTTGGCCGTTGCCCTTAGGTAAATCTTAGATCAAGGAAGGCACTTGCTTAGAAAAAAAAGAAAAAAAAATTATTAGAAAATGCCCAAAAAAAGAAAAAATGAAAAATAGAAAAAGGAGAAAAAAGAATATAAACCATATTTCATTGCACAGGAATGGTTGATAAGTTATCGTGGGTAACACCCCATTGCCATTTGTCTAGAGCCCAACCTACATTGCATGAATAATCACGAAACCTAAGGAGAAGCAGGGAAGTAGAATAAATCCATGGAGATATACACTGGGTTCACCTTTGTGTTGACCCCATCAAAATAAAAGTATGGAGAAAGCTATCGACCAAAAAGATACACCTTTAGGCAGAAACTTTCTTTAGGGTCACCTAAGGTTTGTAAATACCTAAGGTCCATTCTGTTTCATCATTTAGTGAGTCAATCACTTTTTTTTTCACATAAAGATGCTTAGCACTTAGAGTCTTCTCGAGTCTTGGGTTGGTTGAGTAGCCGTAGAAAGTTGCCTCGAAGCCGTAAACAAAAATTCCAAAAAGAAATTATAAAAGAACAAAAAGAAAAAAAAAATTTCTTCTCTTTCTCTACAGAATAAGGGGAGGACTTGGGCAGTGTGTTTTTGGTAGGCACTCGGGTGTTGTTGAGTCTTTGTAGTTTAGGTCCTTAGTTGAAATTTTCTAATGTTGATAAATAACTATTGCCTAAGTAATCAGATCCTGATTCTATTTTTATAAATAGCATTTAGTTTAATTTTGCTAGGGACTAGCAAAAGATAAGTATGGGGGTGTGATGTAGATACATTTATCTAGCTTAAATTTCCTATTCATGCATGTTCCTATGCTTATATAAGCATTCAGCATTATAAATAATGCATAACATGCATTATTTTGCATTTAGAATAATTTCTGTAAATTATAGATTAATTCGCCTACTTTTGTAGGTAGGGGAGGAGAGACAATTCTAGGGCTTTGATTGACGATCCAACCATACTGATCTAATCAGGGCGACGATTGGAGTCCAATGCCTCCGAAATTGCTCTGATCGAACCTCCATAGCATTATATGTAGTCCAAAGAAGATTAAAGGCCAAGGGACAAGGTAACGTAATTCAGAGCCTCAAATGAATAATCCAACCGTATGGATGGATTCAAGACGATGATCGTAGCCTAACGGTGTGAAAATCATCCCGATCTGACATTTGTAGTGCCACCTACGAGCAATTGAAGATGAATGGCCATGATGGCTCCATGTGGGGTTGTCACAACCGCCCATTATTGCCTATTTAGCCCCAAAGCACGCCTAATGCATGATGTAGGCCATTGGATGCTCATCCAATGGCCACAAAGTGGCTATGCTTGCCCTTTATCACCCACGCCTGATGTGATTAAAGGAAAGCCCCTCGTAAAATATGGGTCGTTTGATTAATGCCACTTAGTGGCAAAGCGTGCGCCTCTTAAATGAGAGACCTGCATTCAATCCCCGCTGAAGGAAGCCCTCTCAAGCACATGCAATTGAAATTGGATCGCATGATCCAAATCGTGTGGCCTTGATGGAGCCACGCTAGTGTCCAGATCACTTCTTGTCCTTAGCACGCATCAGGCATGCTTGAAGATATTGGATCACAATTGGATGAAGGTAGGAATGCTACGTGGCATCACGGATGCACATGGGCATGATAGCACACATGGAGAAGATTAGGAGGGCATGATCATCGCGCATCTGAGTTGTCCCTTCGAGATCAAACGGCCTTCCTTTGCCCTCGCCTTTCTAGCGGCTTGCTGGCACACCCGCACGTGCTGTGCAGGCATAGAGCGCAGTTGTGTGAATGATGCGCGTAGTTGTGTGCGTAGTGCGCATGCAGTGCATGTCCCTCGTATGATCATTGGTCCTTCGTTGTGCCAAATGATTTGGCACAACTTATATATACCCCCCTACACCATCCAATCTCAAACCATCCCTTCCTACTCATTCTCACCCTCTCCTAAGCTTTAGAACTTGTTTGCGTGCTAAATCAGGGTTTTAAAATCACTTCATTACAATATGGCCAAAAATAGCACGTGAACAAATACAACTTATTACTCGAATATAAGTCCGAGGTTGAACACAGGGAGCAAGTGTCGCAATTAATCTCAAGATCACAATTTAAGCACAAGATAACAATATTTAATGAGAAATTCAAGCAATAATAATGTATATATAATAGCAAGGGTCAATAGTGCAAAAAGATTAGGGTAAAATGGTGATTTGAATCACCAATTACCCTAATTACAATAATAGCAAATATCTCAACAGTATTAACCGAATTTAATCCACACAAGCCAAGTCCACAGTGTATTGTGTCAGACAGATCAGATGATGGTGCTTTCAATTAGACGGCTTAACCGTCCAGATGCTATAGTGCCAAGAGGGCACTCTTCTTCTTCCTTTCCTTTCTCTCCTCAGGCTCAAGGGAAGGCACAGCACAGAGGCACGGTTGCCACGTAGAGACTAAGTGTTGAGAGGGGTTCACTGAAACAAAACCCCCCCATCTCCTCCTCTATTTCTCTTTCTTTCTTCTCTTCTCTCTCAGATTGGGCAAGCCAGACCAGACTCGGGTAACTAGGTAAACAGACTGAGGCCTAGACCCGCGTGGCGTGAATCGCGGGCATGCGTATGCGCATGCGTGGGTGGGGACCTCACCCCCTGTGCGTGCTGAGGCGAATAGCCAATATCAGAAAATCAATTTATGCCATAATGGTTGCTCTTCAATAGACGATGTTGGACTATCTTATCCCTTCTTCCTCGTGTGACCAGTTGCTGAAGACTCATCTGATTGGGATGGAGGATGCGGCTATGGAGTCCAATTGACCGCCTGGAGCGCTTCCTGAGATTCAGCCGCAACACCTGGAGGTGGAATCTGGAGTTACGACCGGAGGATTGCAGTTAACGCTAGAGAACTCAGGGGCGGCGGTGGAGGTTCGGCGATCACTTGAAAAGCAGAAAATGGCCTCGCGGCCACGTCAAATATACCCAAGAGGATCACCTGAGGATGGCAATGTGATGGTGGTCTTGATGGTGTGCGTGAGTGAGTGAGGAGGTTACACAACCTCGAGATGATAATGCGGTGAGTGTGGAGTTCGGCAGAGGGTAGGAGTGATCAATCCCCTCAATTTCTTGAGGGGTTTTGTTTGTGTGGATGAGGTGAAGGTCATAGGCTTATCGGCGAAGTGTTTGGAGAAGTGGAGTGAGTGAAGAGCTTCACCAGAGGTATGGCCAGAGCAGAGGAAGATGAAGTCGCAGAGGGCGAAGTGGTGGTCGAGTTGGAGCGTAGTGGCACGGTGATGATGTGTAGATGCTAAGGAGTTGATGGAGCTAACTAAAGGACGAAGAGGAGCAGAGATGGTGTCGGTTGTGGTATGGTCGGCGCCGGAGGAGATGGAAACTCTGATGAGGTAGACGGTAATGAAGACGGGGTTAGGAAGCATTGCATGGGTATGTTGAGATGCGGAAGACAATAGGGAAGAAGAATTGGTCGCCTATGGTATGTGGCGGCCGACAAAGAATATGGGGATAGGAGTTCGCTAGAGCAAGCTCGGAGCAAGCCGGAAGTGGAGGAAGGAAGAGGGTTTCCGGCTTAAAAACTTGCCAAAGAAGAGGGGAATGCCCAAAAGGTCTTTTATAGGCCAAAGGGCGAGCTTTAAAGCTTGGAAACCAAGCTTTGAGAGCTCAAAATTCATGAAATAGGTTTAGAATTTCCAAGAGTTCACATGAACTCTTGGACGAGATTTGGAAGGCAAGACCTGCCTCAGATTGATGAGAAACTCCTCAAGAATCTTCCTTCCAAATTTGGAAGGATTTCATCGTGAAATCAAGGAGAATCTCTTGATTGAAGGTCGACGGTTTGTGGGTTCACATAGTAATGTTGGCAGGGGCATTTTTTTGAAGAAGACGAAGAAGTTAGGGGGGTTTTGTAATAAATTCAAAAGCTGAGGGGTTATTTAAGAGAATAAGAGTCAGACTTAGACTAAAATGCAAACTAGGTCGAAATAATCTCAGATTGGACTCAAATTTTGATACAAACCTAATTTGAACTCAAGGAATACAATGGTGAAGTTGGATTTTAGGTTTTGACCTAGTTTGACTAGGTAATTTATGCAAAAACCTAAATTAGGGCAATAGTCTGTCTGTGACTCTATTTTGGTTCAAAATGGGTTCTGATAGTCAAGTCAAAGACGTTAAACCCTAGAAAATATTTTTCTACGAATTTTAGAGGGTTTATGTGAATTTTATTTTGACCAAAACCTCAGTTAATTAAGTGGGTCTATTTTTAGGATTTTAGATGTCCATTAATTCTTGAAATGCATGAAAACCCATTTCTGTCTGCATGGACCCACTTATTAGGCATTAATGACTAAATGACCTTTAATAAACCCCTAGCATACCCCGTGGTTATTCTGTATTTATGATAAGATTTTAAAATTGCAGAAATAACCCTATTTTCATCTTTCCTTCTCAAAACAATTCGTCCTACTCAAGAGACCTTCTGACTGATATGTAAGAGCTTTTATTGACTTTATAAGATCAAATTGAGCTAGTTATGGCTCATGATGGTATTTCCATCAGAACTCCTCTTGAGCTAGTCCTAAGCCCAGGATGCTCCACTAGAGTTCTAAAAAATAAAATTTCCTCCCTCTTATCCTTATTCATGGAACACATGTGGCTGTCCTCTCACCTCAGTTCTGGAAGTGAATCCCACGACGACGACTCCCTGCCTCGTCCTCCCTTCGTCTGAGCTTTGTCCTCCTTCCTCCATCTCCCTTCTTGCTCTTCCAGGCATCATCTAACTATCTTGTCCTCCAAGCAGCCATTGAGGGGGATTTTTCTCTCTGTTTCTATCTTTTACTACTTTTTAGTGTAGTTTTATTTTTTTGCAATTAGTTGTAACAAACATTGAGTTGATTGTATATATTCTTCTCTCTCTCTCTCTTTCTCTCTTTTATTTAGTAAGTAGAGTAATATTAGCTTAGATACACTTTGACCTGATTTCCTACTAGATTAAAATATCAAAAAATATAAAATCACAAAACACAAAAAATAAATAAAAATAAACGTGAATTTATCGTAAATCAAACGTCAGCTCTCCATGTTCGACTCGGGACTCATTGATATAAACATGTTTACCTACTTAAGATTGTTGGTGCTAGAGCACCACGATCATTTGTTTTGATGATAACAAAACACGTGTTATTTAACATTTGCAATTTGAGTCCTAGATTTCAGGTCAATTGCAAATGTGGACGTGTTTAGACGGAGTTCGAGCTCGCATCCAGGACGGATTGGAGGAGCTTGACGAAAAACAGAGGAGGTTCGCGTGGAGCGATAGATTGAAGATGGAAGGAAATGAAGAATAGGATAGATTTCCTTCTTTTGTACTTGTATTTTTTCGTTTCTTTTGTTGCTCTTTATTTCCTTAGATATTTCATGTTAAAGAGCCTCAAAGAACCCTAACAGTAGTCCTAGGAACAACGGCACAACCCTAGGATACTTAGGTTTTCTGTAGAATACTTAGAAAACCAATATAGGGTTCAAACAGCACTTCCAGACGTCTAATTCCCAAATCAGACGTCTGATAAAGCATTTTAAGATGTCTGACTATTGTTTCAGACGTCTGATAACTGTTAGGCTGGACATACTTAGTTCTGTTTGATGAAATCAGATGTCCAGACCTTAGTCCAGACGTCTTAGAAGACGTCTGATGACTTTGCCAAACGTCCAATTAGTGGACCGTTGGCTGGATTAGCAAACAGTCAAGAATATGACCGTTAGAGCCTTATCAGACGTCCTTAGGCCTTTCCAGACGTCTGATAAATGACCATTTTGCCTCGGCTGACCCAAAATCTCTTCTCAGAGATTTTCTAGCCGTTGCAACGTTTGGAAATCAATTCCCACAGTAAAAGTAGGTTTCCATACGTCCATACTTAGTGCCAGACGTCCTGTATGTCGTCTGATGGACTTGCACAAAAGCCCTGTTTAGATCTGATTCAAGTCAGGGAGAAACCCGCATAGAATCAGACGTCTGACCTTGAAATCAGATGTCTTAAAGTGAACTTCCAGACGTCTGATGCTAGAATTAGACGTCTGATAAGCCTGTTAGAACAATGATTGTTCCTGATTTCGGGCTGATTCTCTTGGACTTTGTTCCCAACGGCTATGGAAGCTTTTCTAAGCCTTCCGAAGCCTTCCTAAGGCCTCTATAAATAGAGGGGAGCCTTTACACACCTAGACATACAAAATACACACTAAGAGAAACACAAGAGACACACTTGGATACACTTAGCTACACACTTCCACACTCTTTTGTGTCCAGAAAAGATCTTGCTCTCTAAGCTCAAGCTCCATCATCTTGAGAGCATCAAGCCTTTGCGCACCCGCTCTCCCGCCGTTGTCTACGAGAGCGACATTGCGCCGTTGCGTGGCTCACGCACCCGCGTCATCGTCGACGCACTCCTTGCAAAGGGGAGTTTCCTAAATCCTATAGAAGCTTAGGTTTATTACTTTGTTGGCTCTATAGGTTTGTTGTTTATTTTATCTTTGTCATTTGGTTGGGTATTCGCTTTGCGAATTCCCGTCTCCTTCGTGGGACAAAATCCTTCTCGTGGAGAGAAGGGGTTGAGGAACGCTACCCTCGTACTTGTAGCGTGGTTGTACTGAGGTTGAATCACCCTCGTGTTAAAGTGATTCGGTTAGTGGATTTGATCAACTAGGTTGATCGGAAAATCCTAACTAGAGAGGGTTAGGTGGTGGTTTTCACCCGGTTTGGGTTTCCACCTAAAAACAATTGTGTACATTGTGTGATTGCTTATTTTGTGAGATTGCTTTATATTTTATTTCCGCAATTATTACGTCACCCCTCCTCGTAGGGAAGAACCCACAAAGATGTCTATTTATGCATGTTCTTAGGCATAGGATTGAATTGCGTACTATAAATATTGCATAACATGCATCATCTTGCATTTAGAGTAGTTTGAATAAAATGGAGGTTAATTGTCTCCTTTTATGTTCATGGACAGGGAAAACCTTTTTTGAGGGCCTCGGATCAAAGATCCAACCGTACAGATGTGATCAGAGCAATGATTGGAGTTCAACGACTCCAAGATCTCCCTAATCAGACATGTGTAGCATCAGATAGTGATCGGGGAATCCTAGAAGATCAAGGGCCAAGATGGTGTGAATCCACACGGATGGATTCAGATCGACGATTGTAGCCTAACGGCATGAAAATCAACTTAATCCGACAACCGTGGCACCATCTACATCATCCAGAAGATGGACGGTTCATATGGTGCCACGTGGTGCCATCTCAGCCGCCCAACCGGTCGAAGCACCCGCCGCACCTTCTCTTCTTCAATCAGAGCGTCGCTCCTCCACCGTTGGATGCGCATCCAACGGCTATGGATGCGTGCGCCTGATTCCATCCGCACGCCCATCTCGATGACGCAGCGCAGCGGGCGAAAGCACTATCGCGAGAAAGCGGCGCGTGATCGACTCCTCGCGAGTGGGTACTGGAGTGCGGGTGAGCGGGCTCCGCGACCTCTTGATCGCGATCGAGCGACTGCGGGCACCCAATCCATCCTACGCGCTATTGCACACCATGCCTCACGTGGAATCGCACGTGGGCGGGAGCGTAGAGGAGGAGGGCGGAGGTGCGATTTAAGCCGTCTGATCTCACGATCGGACAGCAGAGATCAGCTGGACGTGCGCGTGCGTTACATGAGAGGAGGTGAGCGGGCGCGCGCACGTCGCCCGCAAAGGCCACGTTTGGACCTTTAGCAACGGTTTTATCCGTCACTAAAGGTCCTGATTTAATGTTTTTCAAATTGGAATGACCAAATTCCCCCACTCCTTGCAACTATAAAAGGAGACCCCTTCCACACGAAATTTTCATCCCTTCCTTCTCTTCTCTCCCTCTCCAAAGCTCAAGAGAAGCTTGCCCCACACCCGGGATGCTTCTCGTGAGATAAAGTCAATTTTTTGTCCCCTTTCGGAAGCGGATCCAGCGATGACGACGACGTGCTGCCTCGTTCTCGTTCTTCCGCTTCGCCCTCCTTCGTCTTGCACCGTCCTCCTTCATCCAGGCTTCGTCCCATCCAGCTCGTTCTCCAAGCGACCGTCGAGGAGGATATCTCTCTCCCCATTCTTTTTATTACTTTCTAGAATAGATTTACTACTTTCTAGTGTAATCATTTTCCCGCTTTCTAGACGTAATATTTAGTATAATGAACAATCCTTTTGATAATGAATTCCATGTGCATTCTATATCTCTTTTGATTTTTTTTTGTATTATTCTCTTTCTCTTATTCTCTCTCTCTTCTCTATTTATTGTAAATAGTTAGATAGTTCTAATCAATTAGTTTACTTCGTGACAAATAAATCAAACGCGTGTTTTTAAATCAAACATTTGCCTCCCTGTGTTCGACCCAGGATTTCCATTCCGGTATAAATTTTATTTGTTGAACACAAGTTCTTCGCTTTCATACTACGACGATAGGTTTTTCAAAACCAAACATGCTAGCGTAGCAACTTGTAGCATTCAACATTTTGGCGCCGTTGCTGGGGAGGCGACGCTCTTTGATTTTTTCTTCACATTTTCTAACTTACAAATCATTTACCTCACTTCTCTCCTTTCTTATTGTGATTGCAGGTACTCTTTTGAGACAAGCAAAAGTGGTAGATTGGAGTAAAGTGCTGTGGAAGGTTTTGTAAGTTATCCCCCACCTCCCACCCATTGATTTCATTTCACCATATAATAACGCAAACATCAATCAACCTAGGTGTTCTTATAAACTCTAAGATTAGATTGTTTGTTGTTTGACACCTACACCTGCCCCAACCCCCACATTAAAAAAGAAAAATAAAAAAAATCTCACAGAGGTACACAACCTCATCTGATTTTCAAACTCAACCGGTAAACCGATCTTTGGAGCCGGTACACACATTCAAACATATAATTGAGTAGAAATCAGATTAGGAAATCACTTGTGTGCCTAATTAAGTGGTGCAACAGGCCAATTGTTTGAGTTGATTGGGCCGCACCACTTCAATTAAAATCAACTCATCAAGTAGCTGCCACTTAGGTTCAACTATTAGGGATTTACTAGGCACTCCACATTTTTTTAAGTTTTAAAGGAAAACATCTCCACCTGTGCTTTCAAAACCTGGTGTGCCAACAAAACTTGTTTGAAAACACCTAAAGTTGAATCCTAAAA
The DNA here is from genome assembly GCA_037157565.1 of Thalassia testudinum. Classification (NCBI taxonomy): domain Eukaryota; kingdom Viridiplantae; phylum Streptophyta; class Magnoliopsida; order Alismatales; family Hydrocharitaceae; genus Thalassia; species Thalassia testudinum. The sequence continues at coordinate 97,880,577 of JAZHRO010000002.1, forward strand.
GGTACTAAGTAAGATTTGAACCCTAAAATTCACCGCATCAAAAATAATCTTGCTTGAAAACTACTATTGTGCACGCACACACAAATCAATCAATCATTAAGGGCACAACCCATATAAAGTGTCCATCACATTCCAAAGCACATTCAAACCTAGCCCTAAATAAAATAGACTAGACGTTGGCCTTAAGGATTCGACTCGCTCTTCAGAGCCCAAAATGAGATTATTTTCGATTAGTCTGTTTCTACTGTTCAATCTGATGTCTAGCTAGGGGAGCAGAATCAAACAATCGCGGCTTGAGGGTACACTAGGAACTGGAGGCGCAAGCCGAAGGAAGAACCTTCTCCCTAGTCCCTCCTTCTAACTGGTTGGATTGAATAGACAGAAGTAGATCAAATCATTTCTTTATCTCAAGATGAGTTTTGGGAGTCTGTAGGTCTTTAGGCTAGCCCACTTAAGGACATGTTTGATTGCTTGTATGGCAGAGTGCCTTTCTTCCTCCCGTCTCTCATGAATCCTTCCACATATTACACGCATTCCCGCTCTTTCCCTCCTGTTTTGAATTATCCTCAACATGACGATTATCCTGACTCATACTGTAATCAATCATCAGATAGTTGGGATAACTCGGATTGGGGATACAATTCCGGACCTCCATATTTAGGGTCTAACCCTGAACACTATGATTGTGATTTCTATCCTTCTCAGAGTCACATTGATTATAGATCGTCATCCTTTCATGAACAACCTAATACGATCTACAATCAAGAAGGATACACTGGTCTTTACCCATCCTCTGATTACATTGCCTTTAGGTCATCACCACCTTTTGAACAATCCGAAATGACCTATTATCAGGAAGGGTATAATGAATCTCAATTCGTTAACTCCCCTGCATTGACCCCAAACTCGCCCAACCCTGAACCAACTCATTTGGTTCAGGGTAACCAGGTTCAAGAAAAGGTTCTGGCTAACTTGAGGAATATCATACAAACTTTAGAAGTTCAGCCAACACCTTCCATTGAAAGATTGGAGCCCCTGATTCATATGATTGATGATTTGAATATGTATTTCTTGGATTGGCTCCAGGATGTTAAGGATAAGAACCCGGGTAAGTTTCTACTTGGGAAGTTAGCGAAATTGAGGATGAGATTTATGGTTGCTTTAGTTCAGTCATGGGATGATTCCCAGGATGAACTCCCTTCAGGAAAGCCAATGTTAGAACCCGTTCAGGCACCTGTTGGGGGGACACGTGTTATGAGGTTGACCAGATTGAATTAGAGCAACCAATTAAGGAAGATCTGATTTCTTCACCTGAGATCCCTGAGCTAAGGTACGAGGAAATGTATGTCTCCATGGATCAGAAAGTGACAGATGATTTTGGGACATACATTGATACGGATCTTGATTTCTTTGATGGTGAAGATTCAAGTTGTGAAGTCTCACGCGAGTTTACAGAACACGATTTCTGTGAGACGATTGGGCCTGAGGAATCTGATAGATCATTTGATAGCCCAATAATTGAGGAAACTAATCTTATTGGGGCTCACATTATGGATCCAGAATCACATTTTCTGGAGGATTCAATTCAATGCCCTGATTGTCAGTTACACCCCATTGAGCTTATCGATGATTCTATTTCTAAGATAATTAGACCCAAGTCAATTCTGATTCAGCCACATCATTTAGACTTGGAGATTTTAGATGGGGTGATTAATATGCAAGAGATCCTGGAATTTGACATGCTGAATGAGGAGGATAAGAGCCGAGAAATTTTGATTTGGGAAGCAAGTTCTAGAGGAAGTAGAAGACTGAGTCGAAGGGTTCCTATTAAGCTGAAACCATCAAACCAGAACCCTTATGACATTTGTTCTGAGGATGTCGAACCCAAGCAGACATTCGATGATTATCCTTTTGAGCTTGATTTCTCTATAACCCGACTTTTTGGTCTTGGGTTGCATCCTCATAAATCGCAGGCCTGACCCTGCTTGCATACTGATTTTAGGTTTTGGGTAATTTTTATCTAGAACCTGAGATATTCTCGATTATGGGGTATGGGTCTACATCACAATCTAGTCCACATCTGTGGACCTCTGCTAATAGGTTAGAGGTTTCTTATGTTTATTCTGATTTTGACCTGCACTTGTGAATTCTCTATTTCTCTTCTTTGTATAGTGTGCCTAGCTAAAAGCACTAAATTCAGCATGTATACAGTTCTTTTTAGTTTTCATCTCGAAGCGTACCAAACATTCACGCAATTCAAATGCTTTCTATGCTCATCCACTCTGTTTTATGTCTTTTCATTACAATGAGGACATTGCATTAGATAGGCATGGGGGGGTGGATATTCATCTCTGAATTTATTCGTCAGCTCCGTAGATTTATTTTATTTTCTTTTATTATAAAAAAAAATTGTGGAATTAGGAAAGAGAACTTGGGTTTAAGAAAATTTTTAATCTTAGGAAATACTACATTATGATTTGAACACAAAGACCCTTTAGGTCTTTAGACTTAATCAGCCTGTGTATCCATTAAAATGTGGATTTGTTTTTCGAGTTCTCGCCAACCTAAATTCTATTTTAATTGGAGTAAATAAGTTTGGGTGATAAGTACACGACTTATCAACCCACCCTCTGATTTGACGGAATTTTGAGTTTTAAGCATCTACACACTATCTTGTCATTGACTCGTTGTTCGAAGATTCTAATGAAAATTAGGTAGCTAATGAACCTTCTAGGGTGATATGGCTAGCAAGTTATCATAGGTAACAACCCATAGTAGGTTGTCCAGAGCCCAGTCACTGGATCTTTCTCTTTTTGCTGCCTTTAGGTAAATCTTAGACCAGGGAAGCCACCTACTTAAAAAAAAAAAGTCAAAAAGAAAAGGAGAAAAGTCAAAAAGAAATAAGCCACACTTCGCCGCACGAGTATGGCTGGCAAGTTGTTGGTGGTAATAGCTCATCGACCGATTGTCCAGAACCCAGCTCAATAAATGCACTGAAAATTTCCAAAACACTTAGGAAGAAGCGGAGAAGTAGAATAAACTGGAGAGATACACTGGATTCACCCTTGTGTTGACCCCGTAAAAAAATAAAAGTAGGGAGAAAGCTACCAGTTGTAAAGATACACCTTTAGGCAGAATTCTTTTTTAGGTGACCTAGAGGCGTAGAAATCTGAAGTCTGTTTTAACTGCCGGTCAACGAGTCTATCACATTTACAATAAGTGCTTAGAACTTAGGGTTCTCATCAAATCTTGGGTGAGTTGAATGGCCGTAGAAAGTCACTCTTAAACCCTAAAACTTGAAAATCCAAAAAAATTAGAAAAGAAGAAAAAGAGAAAATTAAAATTTTCTTTGAATAAGGAGAGGGCTTGAGGCGGTCTGCATTTTGGCAGATACTTGGGCACTGTTGTGTCTTTGAAAGTTCAGATCCTAAGTAGACATTTTCTTAGTGACTGAAAATAACTCAAGCCCAGATAATCCAACCTGATTCTTTCATAAATAGCATATAGTTTTTGCTAGGGACTAGCAAAAGATAGGCATGGGGGTATGATGTAAATATGTTTACACTACTTAAGATGTCTATTTATGCATGTTCTTAAGCATAGGATTGCATTGCATACTATAAATATTACATAACATGCATCATCTTGCATTTAGAGTAGTTTGAATAAAATGGAGGTTAATTGTCTCCTTTTATGTTCATGGATAGGGCAAACTTTTTATCGAGGCCTCAGATCAAAGATCCAACCATACAGATGTGATCAAGGCGACGATTGGAGTTCAACGACTCCAAGATCGCCTTAATCAGACATCTGTAGCAACAGATAGTGACCGGGGAACCCTAGAAGATCAAGGGCCAAGATGGTGTGAATCGACACATCAAACGACAAATCTGACCGCACGGATGGATTTGGATTGATGATCGCAGCCTAACAGCGTGAAAATCGACTCAATCCGACAACCGTGGCACCATCTACATCATCCAAAAGATGGACGGCTCAGATGGTGCCACGTGTCACCATCTCAGCCGCCCAACCGGCTGAAGCACCCACCGCACCTTCTCTTCTTCAATCAGAGCATCGCTCCTCTACCGTTGGATGCACGTCCAACAGTTGTGGATTAGTGCGCTGATTTCATCCGCGCGACCATCTCGATGACGCAGCGCAGCGGGCGGAAGCACTATCGCGAGCAAGCGACGTGCGATCGACTCCTCACGAGCGGGTGCTGGAGCGCGAGTGAGTGGGCTCCACGACCACTCGATCACGATCGAGCGGCTGCGGGCACCCAATTCGTCCCACGCGCTATTGTACGCCATGCCTCATGCGGAATTGCACACTGGTAGGCGCGTAGAGGAGGCGGGCGGGATCACGATTTAAGCCATTTGATCTCGTGATCGGACGGCTGAGATCAGCTGGACGTGCGCATGCGTTATGCATGAGGAGGTAAGCGGGCGTGCGTGCGCCTCCCACGAAGTCCTCGTTTGGACCTTTAGCGACGGTTTTATCCGTCACTAAAGGTCCTGAATATAATGTTTTTCAAATTGGAATGACCAAAATGCCCACACTCCTTGCAACTATAAAAGGAGACCCCCTCCACACGAAATTTTCATCCCTTCCTTATCTTCTCTCCCTCTCCAAAGCTCAAGAGAAGCTTGTCCCACACCCGGGATGCTTCTCGCAAGATAAAATCAATTTTTTGTCCCCTTTCAGAAGCGGATCCCGCGACGACAACGACATGCTGCCTCATTCTCGTTCTTTCGCTTCACCCTCCATCGTCCTGCTCCGTCCTCCTTCGTCTAGGCGTCATCTTGTCTGGCTCGTCCTCCAAGCGACCGTCAAGGAGGATATCTCTCCCCATTCTTTTTACTGCTTTCTAGAATAGATTTACTACTTTCTAGAGTAGATTTACTACTTTCTAGTGTAATCATTTTCCCGCTTTCTAGTTGTAATATTTAGTGTAATGAACAATTCTTTTGATAATGAATTCCATGTGCATTCTATATCTCTTTTGATTTTTGTTTGTATTATTATCTCTCTTATTCTCTCTCTCTCTTCTATTTATTGTAAATAGTTAGATAGTTCTAATCAATTAATTTACTTCATGACAAATAAATTAAACATGCATTTTTAAATCAAACGTCTGCCTCCTTGTGTTCGACCTGAGATTTCCATTCCGGTATAAATTTTATTTTTTGAACACGAGTTCTTCACTTTCATACTACGACGACAGGTTTTTCAAAACCAAACACGTTAGCGTAGCAACTCGTAGCAGTCAACACTCATCCAGTCTCGATTATTTTTATTTGATAGATGTATTTTTGCAACTATGATGATGGGGTTTCTAAACTTTGATTTTTCTTCACGAATTTCTGACTCATCAGTGGGTTAGGTATAGGATTATGATTAGTGGGGTACTTGAAATTACACTAGAGCGGGGCTGAATAGTGCGGTATAAAAATATGCGGAATAAAAATTCAATCTCACAAAATTATTCACCACAAAAGATAAGTATTTTTAGGTGAAAACCCAACTCGGGTAAAAACCACCACCTAAGCCTCTCAACCTAGGATTTCCCGGTTGACCGAGTCATCAAAATCCACTAACCGAACTACTTAAATGAGGGTAGTTAAAACTTAGTACAACCACGCTACTTCAACCAGAGGGTAGTGTATCTTAAACCCTCCTCTTCACAAGGAGTATTTTGTCTTGCGAAGAAGGGAATTCGCCACGCAAATACTCAACCAAGAAAATGAAAATACAAAGAAAATTATATAGCCACAAAGTGAATTTAAACTATGCTACTATAAGCAAAGTGACTTCCCTAAGATGGAAGTGAGCAGGTGTGATTGCGCTACGATTTGGTGCTCTGTGATGTGAAGTGTAGAGCTTGGAGAGTAATGATGTAAACATGTTTATATTACATAAACTGTTTATTTATGCGTGTTCTTAAGCATAGAATTGCGTCACATACTATAAATATTGCATAACATGCATCATCTTGCATTTAGGTTAATCTGAATAAAATATAGGTTAATTATCTCCTTTTATGGCCAGGGACAAAGCAACTTGCTAATTGGGACTTCGAATCGAAGATCCAACTGTATGAATCTGATTAGGGCAGCGATTGGAGTTCAACGACTCCAAGATCACTCTGATCGGACATCCGTAGCATCAGATAGAGACCGAGGAACCCTAGAAGATCAAGGGCCAAGATGGTGTTAATCCACACCTCAGATGACAAATTTGATAGCATGGATAGGTTTGAATCGACGATCGTAGCCTAACAGTGTAAAAATTGGTCCAATCCGACACCCGTGGCACCATCTACAACACTCAGAAGATGGACGGCCAAGATGGCGCCATGTGGTGCCATCCCAACCGCCCAACCAACCCCAAGGACCCACATCCACTTCTCTTCTTCACCCGCTCGACAAATCTGGGCCGTTGGATCTCCATCCAACGGCCACGAGCGCACGTGTTTAAAATGTAAATGTGAGGAAGAAGCGGCGATAGCACAGTGGTCGAGCGGCCTTGTGTGAACGTGAGGCGCGGGTTCGACTCGTAATCAGTGGCATGCGCGTGGTTAATCTTGATCGAGCGATCGGTGGCAGATGGCCCAGATCATTCAATCGGCTGCACGCACTATCAGACGCTCCCACTTCATGCTCGAGCGCACGCGTAGGCGGGCACAGTTGAGGCGTGGCGAGGAGCGATCTAAGCCGTCCGATCTCACAATCGGATGGCTAAGATTTGAAGAACGTGAGCGTGCATTTTATGCGCAGAAGAGGAGAGGGCATGCGAGTGGCGGGCACGTTGGCCACGTTCATGCCTTTAGTGACGGATAAATCTGTCACTAAAGGTCCTGAATTAATGTTTTTCAAGTTGTAATGTCTAAAATGCCCCCACTCCTTGCAACTATAAGAGGAGACCTCTTTCATACGGATTTCTCATCCCTTCCTTCTCTTCTCTCCCTCTCCAAAGCTCAAGAGAAGCTTGTCCCACACTCCGGACTCTCCTCAAGAGATAAAATCAAATTCTCGCCCTCATTCCGGAAGCGGATCCCATGACGACGATGACGTGCTGCCTCGTTCCTGTTCTTCCTACCTCAACCTCCTTCTTCCCGCTGCATTCTTCCTCTTCTAGGCGTCATCTCGTCTGACTCATCCTCCAAGCGATCGTCGAGGAGGATAACTTCTCTCTCCCATTCCTTTTTCCTACTTTCTAGAGTAGAATTTTCATGCTTTCTAGTTGTAATAGTTTTCCTGCTTTCTAGTGTAATTTCTCACTTTCTTAGTTGTACAAACCTTTTGCAATATCAAGTGGATGTTTTCTCTCTCTCTTTCTCTTATTGTCTATAGTATTTCATTTCATTGTAATTACTCCGCTTTTTAACAAAAACGCAAAAAGAATATAATTGCGAATTTTGATCGACGTAGCCTCCCTGAGTTTGACCTAGGATTTCTATTCTGGTATAAATTTTATTTGTTGAGCCTGAGTTCTTCGCTATTCAAACTCCCTAGCAACGATCTAACACTCCTTGAAGATCGAACCCTTCTTGAAAATGATTGAACACTCCTTGAAATTGATCGAATCCTCCTTGTAGTGGGGAATTTTCCGCAATGGGCGAAAGCCTGACGGAGCAATGCTGTGTCATCCTCTAACTCAAACTTGCTTGCGACTGACTCCCACAGACATGGACCAGATGCTTTGCTTCGGCTCTTCTTCCCCAGTGATTTGTCCGCTTCATAGCTCTTAGACTGATTTTCGGTATTTTCGGAATATTCTAAAAAAACATTCACTGATCTTGTGATTGAGGCTGGGGTTCTATTCTTGAAGCTTTGATGTAATGTAATGTAATGTAATAAGGAAGTATTTGATTGGATTTGATTTCTGAACTCCCATTCATATAATAACATCGTTTTCAAAACCAAATCTGATAGCGTAGTCCTCCGGCGTTTCAACATTTTGGCGTCGTTGCTGGGGAGGCAACGATTTTCCGATCTTTTCACATTTCACGCACTTTACTGTCTTCTAACTTGCTTTCTCTTATGTCTATTGTTTTGCAGAGACCTCCATCAGGGAATCATCAAGCGGTAGATCAGAGTAAAGTGTAGTTGAAGACAACTGTAAGTGCTCCCCATTCTTCCCCCTCCATAGATTTCATTTGTCACATTAAATTCAAATTCCAATTAACCTAGGTGTTTGCATAAATCCTAGGGTTAGTTTGGTTGTTTGGATTTCCACTCACACTCATTTCACCCTCGCTTATATAAAAAAAGAAAAAGATAATTTTGTGGGGTAATTTTCAACATACAAACAACATACACCCACATTCAAGACACTTAACCTACTTGATTTTCTTCTACTCAATCGGATTCTGATCTATGGAACCGGTACACACAAATTAACACATAAAAGAGTAGAAATCATTCTTGGTTAACCATTTCTGTATGCCTAACCTAATGGTGCAGTTGTGGCCAATTGTTTGAGTTGTTTGGGCCGCACCACTCAACCTAAAATCAACTCATCAAGTAGCTTCCTCTTAGGGTTTTCAATCTAGGTTCACACCAGGCACTCCACTTTATTGCTGGTTTTAAAGGAAAGCAATCTTCACCTGTGCTTGAAAACCTGGTTTGCCTCAAACTTGATTGAAATCAACCTAATTCTAAACCCTAAAAGCTACTTAAGCAAGATTTGAACATTAAAATTTATGCATCACAAATAATCTTGCTTGAAAATCCTGGTTGTGGACGCACTTACACATAATCAATCATTAAGGGCACAACCCATTTTAAGCGCCCATCACATTCCATAAGCACTACAATCCCAGGCCTCAATAAAATCGAGTAGACGTTGGCCTTAAGGACTGATTCGCTCTTCAGGGCCTAGTCTGAGATTGTTTATGATTAACCTACTTGTACTGATTAATCTGATGTCTAGCTAGGGGAGTAGAGTCAAACAACTGCAACTGGGGGGTACATTAGGAATCAGAGGCGCAAGCCGAAGGAAGAACCTTCTCCCCAATCCCTCCTAACTGGTTGGATTGAGCAGATACAAGTAGAGTAAATCATTTATAATCTTTAAGGCAGGTTCTGGTAGTCTGTAGATCCTTAGGCTACCCCACTTAAGGATAGGCTTGTTTTGTTGTGCTGTAGGGTCCTTATCCCCAGTCCTTCCAACCTTTTTCTAGTTTATGCTGGGAAGATGGTCATTGAATCCCTGATTGGAAGGACCACTAGAGTATTCTAGGAGGCGTAGATTGGATTTTAGCCAAATTGATCCCATGGCCATCAACAGCCTCCTCTGCCCCGGGATCCACAGGAGGAATTTCGAAGGCAACTGGAACAAATGCAGAGAATGCAAGAATGGTTCCAGAGAATGTAGGGCACTCAGCCCTTGAAGGATTTTTATGATCCTTTAAATTATGGGGAACATCCCAGCATCCAGATTCCAGCCGGAGACGTAGAAACCAAGCCCCAGGTGTTAAACCTGATTAAACATTACCATGAGCTTGGCTTTGAAGACCCGTTTCAGCACTTGGAGGACTTGACCACTTTGGTCCAGACCACCAAGGCACGAAACGTGAATGAGGAGCAAATGATCATGAGGCTCTTCCCCCACTTTTTTAGGGATAAAGCCGCTCATTGGTACAGGACTATAGGAAGACCAATTGCAACTTGGAATGAGTTGAAATCGGCCTTTCGGAAGAAATTCTTCCCTATCCGACGTACCAATGCTTTGAGACGGGCAATCACTACCTTTACCCAGCTGTCGGGGGAGTAGTTTCATGTGGCCTGGGAGCGATTCCAGGACCTATTACGGAGGGTCCACACCACGAGGTGCCAAAATGGCAACTCGTGCAGATCTTCTACCACGGGTTGACTGAGCAACTCAGAAATCACATGGATGGTTCTTGCGGAAGCAATTTCCTCAACAAAGATGCAGATAGCACACATGATTTGTTTGAGGAAATGAGCGAGAATTCAATCAATCATGCCTCCATGGATACTTTTAACCAGTCCCAGCAGCCCAGATCGAATGTTAATGAAGTCCACGACTCTCATTCATTCGATATGGAATTGATTTGTAATAAACTTGATAAGGTGGACTTGGTTGCTAAGAGAATGGAAGAGTGGATGGTTGGAAATTCAATGAACAACTCTCGATCCACTCAATCCCAGAATTCAGGATTCCATTCGTCGCAAGCTCCTTCTAGACGGGAGTTCGTGAATCAACTCAATGCGGCTCAACCTATGAGTCAGCATTATTCGGAACCCCACAGGTTCCAAACTGGGGCCTTTGATCCCAGTTTCTCTGATTCTTCCCTTTCTTTCTCTCCATCCTCACCCTATGGGGATGTTTGTGCTGTACAGGAGAGCGTTAGATCCAACCCCTACTCTAATGCTTATAATCTGGGTTGGAGAAACCACACTAACTTCTCTTGGAAAAACCCAGGGAAACAGACCCAATTTCGATCTAGCAACTATGCTTCGCAACGACCAATGGATCAAGGTCATGTTCATACTCAGTTGCCCCCGAATCAGGTCAATCAGCCAGCTTGGAATGCCCGTCAACCCGTAGGGAAGGTTGATTTGAACTGACAAATGGTAGAGATGCAAGGATCCATGCTCCAGCTCATATAGCAAATGAAAACCTGGCTGGACAACTTGCAAACTGGGCTCATAGCTAACTCTCATCAACCTGGATCTCTACCATCCCAACCCATACCCAACCTGCAAAATATCTTGAATCCGGACAACCAAGCCCATGGGTACGAAAATCAGAGGGACCCACACGCACATGCTCAAGTGGTTGAGCAGGGTCCTTCCTCTTCTTCTTCTTCTGCACATCAACAATTCTTGGCTAATCAAGCCCCTCCAATCTTTCCTAACCCTCCCCAAGACCCAAACTAGTATGCATCCACAAATTTTGTTACCTTGAGGAGTGGTAAACAAACTCAGGATCCACAACCACACTGTTCTGATTTACCGAATCCTGAAGAACCTGAGGAGAGAGAGGACAATTCTGGAGAAGAAATCAAGGCTTCGGAACATGATTCCAAAGATCTGACTCATGTTCCTTTTCCTGAAGCCTTGATCAGATCAAGGAAGAAGTTTGTTGATAGTAATGAGGAGCTTCTGAATATTTTCAAGAATGTTAAGATCAATATCCCACTCCTAGACGCTATCAAGCACATACCGGCTTATGTGATATTTTTAAAGGATTTATGTACACACAAGTGTAAGTCGAGAGAATCTGTTCTGAGGAAGGTGGTACTCTCCGAGCAGGCTAGTTCTGTTATCCTGCACCACCTCCCTTAGAAAAAGAGAGATCTAGGTGCTCCGTTGATTTCTTGTGTCATCGGAGATTACACTTTTGATAGAGCTCTTCTGGATCTGGGTGCATCCATCAACCTAATTCCGACTTCTCTTTTCAAGAAGTTTGGATTAGGTGAACTTCGGTCGACTTCAGTAATGCTGCAGTTAGCAAACTGTTTGATCACAAATCTGCGAGGCGTTATTGAAGATGTTAGTGTTAAGGTTAAGGATTTCTATTTTCCTGTAGATCTCCTTATCCTTGACATGGATGTACCTGAAAACTTGAGGAACACGCCCATCATTCTGGGGCGTCCGTTCCTGGCTACAGCTAAGGCCTACATTAACTATGAAAGCAGTAGCATGGAAATCGCCTTTGGGGATCAACGAATGAAATTGGATATTTTTAAGGTGATTAAAAAATTTGAGGATTGTGGATTTATCGAGGAACTTGAGGATGATAATGTGAACATTGAAACTTGTATGATGGTTTCTGCAATTGAAAGTTCCTCCTTTGATGATGAATTGGACCCGCAACCCCTTATGGCAGACCCGCCATCTTTTGAAGAGGTTATTGATTTTGCTCACTCTCAACCTCTTCCTCTTGATGAGTCATCAGCATCTTCCTTACCTTCAATCATCAACCCGCCCTAGCTTGAACTAAAACCATTGCCTAAGAATTTGAAATATCAATTTTCAAGACCACACAAGATGCTCCCTATGATTATCAATGCTAAATTAACAAAGGAGCAGGAGATTAAATTGATTAAGGTCCTGAAGGAACACAAGGAGGCAATTGGTTGGACCATTCATGACCTTAGGGGGATCGAGCCATCTTACTGCAATCAAAGAATATTTTTGGAAGATGGATCCTGCCCTTCTCGCCAGATGTAGTGGAGATTAAATCCAAATATGTGAGAAGTGGTCAAGAAGGAGATTATTAAGTGGCTCGATGCAGGAATCATTTATCTGATCTCTGATAGCCCCTGAGTAAGTCCCGTGCAGATTGTTCCCAAGAAAGCCAGAATTACCATTGTGACTAATGAGAGAGGAGAATCCGTCACAACTTGTTCAGCTTCCTCTTGGAGGGTTTGTATCGATTATAGGAAGCTGAACATGGCCACGAAAAATGATCATTTCCCTCTGCCTTTCATTGATCAAATCTTGGAAAGATTAGCTAGGCAGAAGTACTTCTGTTTTCTTGATGGCTACTCGGGATATAACCAAGTTCTTATCCATACCGAGGATCAGGAAAAAACTACTTTCACCTGTCCCTACAGAACCTTTGCTTTCCGTAGGATGCCATTCGGTTTATGCAATGCACTTGCGACTTTTCAAAGGTGTGTGTTAGCCATATTCTCTGACATGGTGGGAGAGTTTATGGAAGTCTTCATGGACAATTTCTTTATTTTTGGGGAATCGTTTGACTCTTGTCTAACTAATCTAGAAATGATTCTTAAATGATGCATCAAAACAAGATTGGTCCTTAACTGGGAAAAGAGTCATTTCATGACACAAGAAGGCATCGTCTTGGGTCATGTAATCTCTGAACGGGGAATTGAAGTGTTTAAAGCTAAGGTTGATGCTATTGCTAAACTTCCTCCTCCCACATCTATTAAACAAATTCGATCATTTCTTGGTCATGTGGGATTCTACAGAAGATTCATCAAGGACTTTTCGAAGGTTGCTCATCCTCTGAGCAATCTTCTCGCCAAAGAGACGTCGTTTGTTTTCGACGAATCATGTCATAAGGCATTTGATTTTCTTAAAATGGCAGTCACTTGTGCTCCTGTGCTGCAACCACTGGTTTGGACAGCCCCTTTTGAGATCATGACCGATGCTTCTGATTGCGCGGTCGGGGCTATTTTGGGTCAGAAAGTTGACAGGAAGCCCTCTGTCATCTACTATGCTAGTAAAACTCTAGATGAAGCCCAGAGGAATTACACTATTACTGAGAAGGAATTACTAGTCGTAGTATTTGCTTTGAAAAAATTCAGGGCTTATCTCTTAGGGTCTCATGTCATTATTTATACTGACCACTCAACCTTGAGACATCTCTTGGCCAAAAAAGATGCCAAACCCTGGCTTATTCGTTGGATTCTTCTGCTTCAAGAATTTGATCTTGAAATCAAGGATAAATCTGGGGTACAAAATGTGGTGGTGGATCATTTGTCGAGACTACTAAGTGATTCTTCTCATCCGGACATACCGATTGTTGATACTTTTTCGGACAAAACCATCCTTACAGTTTCAGGTGTCCAAACCCAGTGGTTTGCTAACATTGTTAATTATTTGGCCGTTGGTCAAATCCCCTAGGATTGGACCAAGCAACAATGGGATAGACTCAAATCTGAGGCCAAATAGTAATTCTGGGAGGACCCTGAACTGTACCGCATCAGCTCTGATCAGATTATTCGCCGATGTGTTCTAGAGAACGAATTCAACAGTATACTCGAGTTCTGCCATGCATCTACGTGTGGTGGACACTTCTCTGAGAAAAAGACGGCTGCAAAAATTTTGCGATCTAGATTCTATTGGCTGTCTTTATTCAAGGATGCTCAAGATTTCTCAAGGTCGTGTTTGCGATGTCAGGCACTCAGGAGCATAACTAAGAGAGATATGATGCCCCTAAACCCGATTCTTTCTGTCGAAATCTTTGACGTTTGGGGCATCGATTTCATGGGACCTTTCTCCCTTCATTTGGACATTCGTACATTCTCGTCGCTGTTGATTACATGTCCAAATAGATTGAGGCGATTCCCACCTGAACCAATGACCACAAGGTGGTCATCGATTTTGTCAAGAAAATCATCTTAAGCAGGTTTAGGATTTCGAGGGCCATCATCAGTGATGGTGGCACTCATTTTACTAATGCCCAATTCCGTAATTTGCTGGCTAAATATGGAGTTAATCACCGAATCTCCACACCTTATTAACCCCAAACAAATGGATAGGCCAAGATCTCCAATCGGGAGATCAAGAATATTTTGCAGAAAAAGATTAGGCCTGATCGCAAAGACTGGACTCAAAAGCTTGAGGACACTCTTTAGGCCTACCGTACGGCATATAAAATGCCCATCGGCATGTCTCCATTTCGTCTGATGTATGGAAAGGTGTCCTATTTACCCGTAGAGATTGAACATAGGGCATTCTGGGCAATCAAGCAGTGCAATTTAGATCTGAGTTTAGCCGAGAAGACCAAGAAACACCAACTATCTGAGTTGGAGCTTAGAAATGATGCATATGAGAATGCCAAGATCTACAAGGCTCAGACCAAAGCTCTACATGATCAATTGATTTCGTTGAAGAGCTTTGAGACGAACCAGAAGGTCTGGTTATTTGATTCTCGACTTAAGCTCTTTCCCAGCAAACTTAGGTCAAAATGGAATGGCTCGTTCATTATCGACTAGATTTTTCCAAACGGAGCCGTTCTGATCTCTGACTCGAAGATGGGTAATTCATTCATAATCAACGGTCAACGTCTGAAGCCTGTTATTGACCGTACTCTTCCATAACCTGTCTCAGACACGGTTGCTTTAGCCATGTTGTGACTTCTTTGGCTAGACTTCGCGTAGCTGACGGCATTCAACTCAACAATTGTACATATGACACAAAGCCGACCTGAGCTTCATATTCAGGTGATATCTTCCATACTCTACCCTTTCTTTCATGTCTCTTTTTCTCAATGTGGACATTGCATCATCTAGGCATGGGGGGTGGACTCATTTTCGAATCATTTTGTCAGCTCTGTGAAATTTTTGTAAATTTTATTCATAAAAAAAAAAATTGAATTAAGAAGGAATACTTGGACATTAGGACTTTTCAATCTTAGGAAATATTACATTAGGATCTGAACACAAAGAGCCTTCAGTTCTTTGGGCTTAATCAGCCCATGTATCCACTAAAATGTGGATTTATTTTTCGAGTCCTCGCCATCTTAATTGTATTGTAATTTTATTAAATAAGTTTGGGTGATAAGTACACGACTTATCAACCTACCCTCTGATTTGAGGGAACTTTAAGTCTAAAGCATCTGCACACTATCTTTTCACTGACTTGTTGATCGGTGGCTTTATTGGAAATTAGGTAGCTAATGAACCTTCTAGGGTGATATGGTTGGCAAGTTATCGTGGGTAACAACCCATTGGTAGGTTGTCCAGAGCTTAGTCACTGGACCATTCTCTTCTTGCTGCCTTTAGGTAAATCTTAGACCAGGGAAGCCACCTACTTAAAAAATAAAAAAAGGAGAAAGTCAAAAAGAAAAAGAAAAGGAGAAAAGAAAAAGAAAACAAAAGAAAAAAACCACACTTAATCACACGAGTATGGCTAGCAAGTTATCGGTGGTAACAGCTCATCGATCGGTTGTCCAGAACCCAACTCATGAAATGCACTGAAAATTCCCAAAACACTTAGGAAGAAGCGGAGAAGTAGAATAAATCGGAGAGATATACATTGGATTCACTCTTGTGTTGACCCCATAAAAATAAAAGTAGGGAGAAAGTAATCGGTCGTAAAGATACACCTTTAGGCAGAACTCTCTTTTTAAGGTCACCTAGAGGCGTCGAAACTCGAAGTCTATTCTAATTGCCAATCAACGAGTCTAACACGTTCACAATAAGATGCTTAGAACTTAGGATTCTCATCAAATCTTGGGTGGGTTGAGTGGCCGTAGAAAGCCATTCTTTAACCCTAAACTCAAAAATCCAAAAAAAATAATTAGAAAAGAAGAAAAAGAGAAAAAGAGATTTTTCTTTGAATAAGGAGAGGGCTTGAGGCGGTCTGCATTTTGGTAGATACCCGGGCGCTGTTGTGTCTTTGAAAGTTCAGATCCTGAGTACAAATTTCTTAATGTTGAAAATGACTTATGCCCAAGTAATCCAATCTAATTATTTTATAAATAACATGCAGTTTTTGCTAGGGACTAGCAAAAGATATTCATAGGGGTGTGATGTAAACATGTTTATATTCATAAACTGTCTATTTATGCGTGTTCTTAAGCATAGAATTGCATCATATACTATAAATATTGCATAACATGCATCATCTTGCATTTAGATTAGTTTGAATAAAATGTAGGTTAATTGTCTCCTTTTATGGCCAGGGACAGAGCAACTTGCTAACTAGGACCTCAGAGCGAAGATCCAACCATACAGATCTGATCAGGGCAACGTTTGGAGTTCAACCACTCCAAGATCGCCCTGATCGGACATCGTAGCATCAGATAGAGATCGAGGAAACCTAGAAGATCAAGGGCCAAGATGGTGTTAATCCACACCTCAGATGACAAATCCGACTGTACAGATGGGTTCAGCTTGACGATCGCAGCCTAGTAGCATGAAAATCGGTCCAATCCGACACCCGTGGCACCATCTACAACACTCAAAAGATGGACGGCTAAGATGGTGCCACGTGGCGCCATCCCAGCTACCCAACCAGCCCCAAGGACCTGCCTCCACTTCTCTTCTTCACCTGCTCGACGAATCTGGGCTGGTGGGTCTCCATCCAACGGCCACGAGCGTGCGCTTAAAATGTAAGCCTGACGAAGAAGCAGCGATGGCACAGCGGTCGAGGGGCCTTGCGTGAACACGAGGTGCGGGTTCGACTCATAATCAGTGGCGTGCACGCGGTTAATCTCGACCGTGCGATTGGTGGAGAATGGTCCAGATCATCCAATTGGCTATTAGCGCTATCAGACGCCCCTGCTTCACGCTCGAGGCATGCGTAGGCGCGTGTAGTTGAGGCACGGCGAGGAAAGATCTAAGCCGTCCGATCTCACGAGTGTGCGCGTGCTAGGCGTTGAGGAGCGATCTCACGGCTGTAAGCGTTGCTGTAGGTCAACTCATGCATCGCTGCTACGTGCGTGCGGTGGCACGTGCGTGCGCTGGGCAGCCTGGGCTATGTTACGTGGCGCAATCTTGGTCGTCCATCTTCTTTTTGTTGTAAGGGCTGCTACAGAGGTCAAATTAAGTCGATTTTCGTGCCATTAGGCTGTGATCGTCGACCCGAATCCATCTGCGTGGTCAAATTTGTCATTTGAAGCTCCAAATTATATCACCTAGTCCCTTGGCCATTGATCTTCCTCAGATTGCACATGATGCTATGGGACTCCGATCGAGGCAATTTTGGAGTCATTGAATTCCAATCATCGTCTTTATTAGATCCGTTCAGTCGGATCTTCAATCCGAGGCTCCAAAATAAATATCCTTCTCTCCTGACCACAAAAGGAATGCAATTAACCTAAATTATATACAACTACTCCAAATGCAAAATGATGCATGCTATGCAATATTTATAACATGAAATGCAAATCTAAGCCTAGGAACATGCATGAATAGGCATTTTACCCTCAATAAATGTGTTTACATCAGGCAACTTCTCTATTTTACCAATTTTAAACTTATTTTCAATTAGATAAGTTTTTAATTTATTGTACCAAGCTCGTGGAGCTTGTTTTAGGCCATACAATGCTTTGTTTAGTTTGTATACATGGTCTGGATATTTAGCATCTTCAATCCCTGGAGGTTGTTTAACATAAACTTCCTCCTTGATGAATTCTTTCAGAAAGGCACTTTTGATGTCCATATGAAAAAGTTTGAATTCCATATGGGTGACAAAGGCTAGCAGTGTTCTAATGGATTCTAAGCGAGCTACAGGCGCATATGTTTTATCAAAATCTATTCCTTCTTCTTGATTATATCCTTGGGCCATAAGTCAAGCTTTATTTCTAACTACTTCCTCCTGATTCATTAAGTTTATTCCTAAAGACTCACTTGGTTCCTATAATGGTATGAGAGTCAGGCTTTGGAACAAGTTCCCATACATGATTTCTTTTGAATTGATTCAACGCATCTTCCATTACAATAATCCAGCAATTGTCAGAAAAGGCTTCCTTGACATTTTTGGGTTCTAATTGAGAAATAAATGCAGTGAAAGCTAAAGTATTAAAAGAAGATCTGGTTTGAACACCTTTAGACAATTCTCCTATCACGAATTCTTTTGGATGATCTTTCACATAGGAAATATCTCTAGGTAGTTCATCAGAAACATTTTCTTCTGGAATGTTTGACGGGTCATCCATTAGATCATCATCATCATTGTTTGCAGAAGATTAAGGTTGAGCTAATGTTTCATCAAATGACACATGTATAGTTTCCTCAACAATTGAATTCTTCTTGTTAAAAACTCTATAGGCTTTATTTCTGGTTGAGTAACCTAAGAATATTCCTTTTGAGCTTTTAGTATCAAACTTATCAAGATTGTCCTTGGTGTTAAGTATAAAACATTGACAACCAAATATCTTGAAGTAGGAAATTCTAGGTGTTCTTCCATGATAGAGTTCAAAAGGTGTTTTGTTTAGGATTGGTCTAATTAGGGGTCTATTCTGGATATAGCAAGCAGTGTTTATAGCCTCTGCCCAAAAATATCAAGGTCGCTTTGACTTGCACAACATTGTGCGGGCACACTCTTTCAAGGTCCTATTTTTCCTTTCAACTACACCATTCTGAGGTACGACCCTAGGGAAAGCAAATTCATGTTTTATCCCATATTGATCACAAAAATTAGAAAAAGATTCATTCTCAAATTCTCCACCATGATCACTTCTAATCCTAATCACTTTAGATCCTTTCTCACTTTGTAGTCTTCTATCTAGTTTGCTAAAGGCATCAATGGTTAAGTCCTTACTTTTTAAGAAGGATACCCAAGTAAATCTAGAGAAGTCATCAATTATGACTAGACAATATCTACACCCGCTTAGGCTTCTGGATTTGGTTGGTCCGAATAAGTCTAAGTGAAGTAGATCCAGAGGTTGTGATGTGCTAACCATCCTTTTTGGTTTAAAAGGATTTTTAGTTTGTTTACCAACTTGATAAGAATCGCAGACTTTGCTTTTCTTGAAGTTGATCTTTGGCAGACCTTTGACAAGCTCATGTTTCACAAGTCTACTAATGTTTCCCATGTGACCATGACCTAGTGGTCTGTGCCAAAGTGTTGCCTCTTCATCAAATAGGATAAGACATTCAAGACTATCTCATTTGTTGAAGTTGACAATATAGATATCTTTATGCCTGTTTCCTTTGAGAAGAGTTTTCTTTGTTCCCTTATCCCATATTTTAAATCCATTTGATGTGAAAGTGATTTTATATCCTTTATCACATATTTGGCTTACACTTAGAAGATTATGTTTTAATCCACTAACTAAATGTACATTATCAAAAGAGGTTGAAGAATTACCAATTTGGCTAGTACCAATAATATGGCTCTTGTGGTTGTTCCCAAATGCGATCATACCACCTTCCTGGCGGTGAAGTTGCAGGAATAGGTCTTCCTCCCCGGTCATGTGTTTTGAACATCCACTGTCCATGATCCATCTCCTTTCTTCTCGTTCCTATCATTGGTTTGCATTTGTGAGGTCTTGGTTTGGTTGATCTATAGAGTGGCTTCAATGTTCCATTGATTTGTTGATATGTCCACTTCTTATAGTCTACTTGACTTGCAAAATAGGACTGCAATAGTGCTTTTGGTACCCATTTTTGTTTGGATCCACGATGGTTAGATGCTACCTATTTAGGTAAGCTACCTTTCATTTTATTTTGGCTAGAACTAGATGCTTCATGATCATTTTTAGGTATGTAGCCCAACCTAAATTTTGTGGTGCTCTGGGTTTATGTTCCTAATAGCTTATGTAAGTTTCTACTACCCTTAGTGATTTTAGCTAGATCATTTAAGAGAATAGTAGAATTTTCTTTTAATTTATCAATATCTATCTTTAATTTATCTATGTGTGATTTTAATGAGGTGATTTCATTAGATAACTCTTTATTGCATTGAGTAAGCATATCTTTCTGTGATCTTTCTTACCCTAATGCTTTTGCTAGGTTTTTATTTTCTAATTTCAGTGACTTAGCTATGTCATGCATCTCAAGAGAAGCTTCTAATAACTCATCTTGTGAGAAAGAGGTTACCTCATCTTCTAGAGCCATTAGTCCTAGAAGAGCTTCTTCTCCAGAGGTTTCTTCTTCATTTGAACTTGAGTCTGATTCATCCCAAGTTACTGTGAAGGCCTTTTTCTTTCCTTCCTTTCTGGGAAACTTCTTTTCTAACTCCTTGAGAAATGGACAATTCTTTTTGATGTGTCCTTTTCTCTTGCAGTTGTAGTAGATAATGGTGTTTGCTTTGGCCTCTTCTTTCTTCTTTCTCCAGCTTCTTGTTTTTTAGGAACCTTCTGAATTTTCTTGAGATGAGGGCTATGTCTTCCTCTTCGTCTTCGCTTAAGGAATCTTTAGATTGTTGATTGGCTTTAAGACCTATAGTCTTCTTCTTGACTCCATCTTCATGCTCCTTTATGTGTTGGAGATGAACATCGTAGGCTATTAGGCTTCTGATAAGATCGTCTAGTTTCAAGGTAGACGGATCTTTTGACTCTTGTATGGTTGTAGTCTTAGTCTCCTAATCACTGGTGAGCGATTGGATCTTCCTCACCAAGGCTTCATTCTTGATCTCTTGATCAAGATTCCTTAGGGAGTTTATGATGCCTATGAATCTCGTAAACATCTCTTTGATTGATTCTCCCTTTTTCATCCTGAAAAGCTGATAATTTTGCGTCATTAGATTGAATCTAGTTTCTTTTACCATAGACGTCCCCTTGTGGGTGACTTCGAGGATGCTCTAGATCTCGTAGGCTGTCTTGCAAGCAGAGACACAATTGAATTCTGCTCTAGAAAGCTCGCAGAAGATTGCATTCATGGCTTTTGCATTATGTGTTGCCATCTTCTTTTGATTTGGTGTTGCTGCCACTCCATCCTTAATCTCAGGCTGTGTGTATTTGGAGGCAATGACGTCCCACACCTCAAAATCCATCAACTCTAGGAAGATTTGCATCTTGGTCTTCCAGTAGCCGTGGTTTGTTTTATCAAAGAGTGGAGGTCGAACTGCTGATTGCCCCTCAGCGTATGTGTCAACAGATGACTTGACATCTTCTGGACGACCAAGCTCTAATACCAAGTAAGGATTTGCTTGTGAATCATAATGTATACTAGAAGGGAGGGGTAAGTAGTATCGCCTTTTTTAAACAGTAAAAGTAAAAATGAATTCACAACAAAGTCAAGCACAAGTTACACCTAGATTTAGAGTGGAAACCCAAACCGGGTGAAAACCACTACCTAAACCTCTCAGCTTAGGATTTTCCCGACTAGTCCAGTGCAAGTCAATCCACTATCATACCACTTGAATAAGGGTGGCACAACTGAAAGATGACTTCCACTTAATAAGATTTTTTTTTTTTGAATAGACGAGGAATGCTATCAATGATGATGGCAGATCGAGAGCATTTTATTTATGAATCTTTTATAAATAATTACAAGGAATCACTACACTCCTTTACAAACCCCCAACACTCCCTAAAGATGTTCCCTACATTTATTGAGCCCCCTCTAAACAATCGCTCATTACGAGAATGCCATACACTCCACATAACACCAGCCATCTTCACATTAGGTTTTCCTTTCAACAAGAGATTTCTCCATAAATCATCCCATGTGGGTATAGATTCCCCACAAATGCCCCTCCAAATATGATCAGTCACTAGGCAAGATGAGAATAGATGCACCCTGCTATTCGTAGGGAAGTTGCACAGGGGGCAATTTTGAGCAGTAGTTCCCAATCTTCTACACCTCATTTCACCAGTAATAAGTCCATCACGTCGGCACAGCCACAAGAAGATCTTAATTTTTAATGGAATCTTCAAAAACTATATTTTGGCACAATCCCTGTCCTCCCTTGAAGGGTCTGTGATCATGGATCCCATCAGTCATTTGTACGCCTTTGCCAAAGTGAAAAGTCCATGCTTCCACCTGAAATAGTCCACCTCTTTCGTCGACTGGAAAGCTTCCAAGTCTGCTAGCAGCCGCTCTTGCTCAGCCTTCGTTCTGCCTCCCTCACACACACCAATACCAGCAATGTCCCATCTACAGCTCACGCTATTGCAACAATCATTGATTGAAGCCCTACTGTCCAGGGCTGCTGCAAAAGCCCTTGGATATGTCTCGCTTAGATTGCCCAAGATCGACCACCTATCTGTCTAGAAATAGAAATGTCTCCCATCTCCCAAAACAGGAACAAAGTCTGCCCAATTGTCTTGTATTGCTCTCCACACAGACTTCCAGAACGGTGAGGGGCTTTGAGGAGGAGATGTCCATAGCTGTACCTGCGAGAAGCCATGAGCCTCCTTAACTAACTGTGACCAAACCTTCCCATCATCCATTATCAGCTTCACTACCCATTTCAATAGTAGGGCATCATTGAATTCCTTCAGAGAATGGATCCCCATCCCTCCCGGTGAATGAGGACTACACAACTGCTGGCACTTCACCATATTCAAGAATCTACTTTTAGCCTTCGTACCCTTCCAAAAGAAGCACTTCCCCATCACATCCAATCTTTTCCAAACTACCTTTGGAGTTCTGAAAATAGAGAAGAAGAAAACTGGTATCGAGGTGATGACCGAGTTGAGATGAATCAGTCTTCGTCCCTTGGATAAAAATCTACTACTCCAGCACTCCAATTTGGTATTCACTTTATCAAATATAATAGCCCAATCACTCTTCTTCAGTTTATTATCTCTTAGGAGTAGACCCAAATACCTTACCAGCAGTGTGCAGTGGGAGTATGTACGATGGCTGAAATTGCTTCACTCTCCTGACCTGACATACCAAAGCAAATTAGAGATGATTTCGTACCATTCAACCTAAGCCTCGAAATCTCACCAAATATATTTATCATTGTGGAAAGGGTCTCTGCCTCACTTTTCCCTCCTATGAAAAGCACTGTATCGTTGGCGTACTACAGAATTGCTGCAAGCGCCCTGGAATTGGACATAGAGTAACCCCTCACCATGCCTGCATTGGCTAGCTTACAAGTAAATTGAGCCAAGGTGTCCACAGCTAGGTTGAAAAGTAAAGGGGCCAAGGGACAACCTTGTTGCACTCCACATTGAGGTTGTATCCAACCCCCGCATGGCCTTTCATTAATCAAAGGAGAAAAAGATGAGCTAACAATACATCTTTTCATCCATTGTATCCAGAGCGATGGGAATCCTCTCCTCCTAAAAATCTCCCATATGTAAGACCATGCAACTAAGTCATATCTCGATGAAAGTCCACCTTCCACATGCATGCTTTACTTCTTCTTCTATGCCACCCAGCCACCAATCTCATGCGCCACTATGAAGGACTTCTGTAGCGATCTATTGGGAAGGAAGGTCGATTGCACTAGGCTAATTAAGTCTGACAAGACTCTTTTCAATCGATTTGCCAACACTTTACTAATTATCAAGTAGATCGAGTTTGAAAGTGAGATAGGTCTGAAATCTCGACAATCTATCTACCCCATTATTCTTCGGTAGTAGGAACAAGTACGATTTATTTATTCTCTCCATGCCTAAATTGCCACATTGGAACTCTTTGTTAACATCCATCACATCCCCTTTAACCACGTGCCAAAATTCCTTGTAGAAAAAGACTTGAAACCCATCCGGGCCTGGAGATCCTTCAGCATTCAAACCAGCCATAGCCTCCATCACTTCCTAATCTGTGATGGTTTTCATCAATTGTCCAACTGCCAAATCCCCTACCTGAGGAAAGTTTGATGCTGCTAGCCTCCACCCTCCCCTCTTTGTTGATCTGGTGGCTTCCTTGAAATATCTGACTGCCTCTCTTCAAATATCATCAGGGGAGGTTAGCACAAGATCACCTATCTTTAAAGAGTATATGAAGTTCACCCTCCTTCCAGAGCTCGCTGCCATATGAAAATACTTCATGTTTGCGTCCCCCTCCTTCAACCACAGTTGCCTTGATTTTTCTTTCCAGTCAACTTCTCTTGCCAGGTCCTCAACCTGGACCACCCCTTGCCAGAATTTTCTCTGCCCCATTTCTTCATCAGTCAATTGTCCATCATTCTCTCTTTCGTCCAACAAACATAGCTTAGATTGAGCCTCAGTCCTCCTCTGATTTCTCAAAATCTCAATCGTCTTCTTATACTCCTTCAACATATACCTCAAATCCCTCAATTTACTAGCCAACCGATAAGTTGCAGGGCCTTCAACCTACTTGTTCTCCCACCGGTAACTAACCATTTCTTTAAACCATTTCACTTAACAAGATGCTAATTGAAATGATTTGTTATTTGTATTTCTAAGTGGTGGAAAATTGACTAATCAAAGTATTAAATTAAACCACTCGAGATGAGCAGGTCGTGTCCACAGGAAGGCATAAGCTTGATAAAACTTGCAAGAATCTAAAATAAAATGTTCAGTAACTAATTCCCTAATAAACAATAACAAAATCCTTTTTAGATTAGGTCATCAATGTCTAGATATGTTGAAATGGTATTTATGAAGAATAAGAGGGATGTGCTCATAAATGTGCCACAATAGAATATCCAATAAATCCAAAAATGTATTCCTCGTGATGGCATGCAAATGTAAAAGGAAATACAAACTTCACTGTAGCAAAACAGAGCACTTGCTCCAAGTGCTCTCCACACACAATGGGGAAGGAGGCTAGAGGTGAGCTTCTCATTGGAGGGCAAGTGAGTCAGGCTACTTTTGATGGCGGTGACAGTGTGGCGAATGGTGGCCGGAGTGGGGTGCATTAAGGAGAAGAGGGTGGCGGGTGCCAGTGGTTATTTGCTGCTGGAGTAGCATGTAGAGAGGAGAGGGGTGCGAGCTGGTTGTGCGCTGGGCGTACGCTACGCTGGTGGGTTGCTGAGCGGAGAGGTGGATGTAAGAGGGGTATCATCGCCTGGTGGAGCAGAGGAGAGTGGGCGGCGGAGACATGCTAGGCTGCATGCGGCAGTGGGCTGTTGCAGCTTGCAACTGCTACGCGAGCACCACCGTGGTGCATGAGGGATGCGCGGCGAGGGGAGGGGAGGGGGGCAGGCAGTTCATGCCGGCGCTCTTAGCCAAGGGCGATGGTGAACTAGGGCAGTGTTGGAGTGGCATGGCACGCTGGTGGCGGGACGGTGGTGGCTGTTGATGTTGGGTTTGTTGGTGGAGTTGCAGAAGAAGAAGAAGAGGATGAGGTGGGGCCGACAATGGTGGTTACGTTGGGTAGATGGTGCTATTGGATATATGTGAGTAGGCTACTAGAAATGGCGATGAAGAGGAAGTTGGTGGTGGCTTGAGGTGATGGTGGTGGTGGGTTTGGTTTTCACATGAAACAAAGGAAGAAGAAGATGAAGATGCATGGTGATAAGTGAGTTGCAAGGAGCTCGTGTACGGTAATGGTTGAGCTCGCCGGACTGGCACGACAGTCTATCACCTCGCCAGCCCATGGTATGGCAGCTCTTGACTAGGAGACCCATGGTGGAGCAGAGGACGGTAATGGAGTGGGTGGTGGCCTCCCTGAGCATGGTTGCCTCCACCTTTCTTTTGTAGTTGTAGCTGCCTCGACCAGATCCACAATTCACGGCCATCAAAGTCACAAGTAAAGGGGGGATGTTATTGCAGCCATTGAGGAGAGGAAATAAAATAAGAAAAATGAGGGTTATTTATCCACAAGCTCTTAAAAGAAATGTTAATTCAAATGAATGCATGTAATGTAACCTAAAAGATTAATTATTTCAATGCATGCTATGTATAGGAATCCTTAAATGCATGAAATATGCATGAAAGCAAATCTATAAATTAAACTATTTACTTAATAATGTATGCTATGTATATGTTAGTTTAATCTAATGTTTTTTTTTTTTTTTGAAAAAGTACTTTAATCTAATGTTTAGGCATTAAAATACATATATAGCCCACAAATATGGGCTCATCAAATGCCCCCATGCCTAGTTTTTGCTACTCACTAGCAAACTCGAGCAATAACCTAGCTCTCCAAGTAGACTAGACAACCCAAGCAGTCTTCCCTTAGAAACATGTTACTTTACAGGCTTTAGACCTATGGTTCCCAAGTAGTTGCTAAATTACATACTAGGTCGGCTAAGGACAAGTTGCAGGCACAGGTTTCCTTGATTTCTAGCTCTACCCAAGGGTTTATTAGTCTTAAAGATTAAAGCATCCATGCATGTGCATTTGTATGATTTATTTGAGGTTGGTATGATTTCCAACCTAGAAAGAGAGTAAAAAGTTATATACATGTATATATATAGATATTTGTTTGATCCTCTAAGTCTAACCTTGGATCAGCTATTACACGGTCTGTGTCGAATTCATTGTCCCCATCACCGAACCTCGAAGGGTGCCTGTCTTTCAATGCTTCGAGATAGCACTGCCCATAGCGATCCTAAGAACTCCTGGCAATCGACACTTCGAGATAGGAACACCCATGGTACCTGAACCGCACAATGCGCTTAAATGCCTCCAGCAGGATGGATATCCTAAGAGACAAGCATTGAGGAGGTGATATGTTATCATTGTGTCATCAAGGTGAATATATACTCCACCTCTCATGTGGCAGGAACTCATCTAATCAAATTGTGTTTCAAGCTTATCCTAAGTCAGAACTAAGAGAAGCAAATTTTCTTTAAGAAATGAATTAAGGTGATCATTACTTACACAAGACCAAGTGTGTGAAATGTGGATGCTTAGGTTATGAGGACCTATAAACCAAAAGGTAGAAAAAGACACCAGGTAGTACCCAGCCTTTAACTCAATCCCTAGTTTTCATTCCTTAGCCTCTTGAGGAATAGTTTGCAACTTAACTCCTACTTAAGTTTTTAAGTCCACAAAGGACCCTAAGGGTCTAAAGCTAGTAGCTCAACTTAGCTTCTAAAGTCAGACACCTAGAGTCAACTTTAGTCTAATCCAAAGTTCTGAACTTATGCCTAACAATGCAAGGCCTAGCTAGTTAAGCTCAATGCAATTTTTTTTTTAATAAATGCAAATGTAAGCAATGCAGAATGTTTTAACTAAATGCATGAATGCACTATGTATAAATGCTATGTATATCCCCTAAGTACACCCCCTATGCCTAAAATTTGCAATGTACCCATTGCATAGAACGGTATTACCTAGGTCAAAGTTGGGCTACCGTTATTTTGTTGCTAGCCAAGTAGCCAAAGAATCTGCAAGTTAGGTTCCAAAACTAAAGGAATAGGCTCTAAAAATGAGCAAAGTAACACAGGCCTAGAAAATAGATAACCTAGGATGTTGTCGAGTTGATGATGAATCCCGATGGCAAATGCTCACCCAACCAGGATGGGAATGAAATCTTCCTAGGTCACCAACAGAGGTTCTAATGGATATACAGGAATAGTGGCCTCTTGTTATATGGGCCATCGAAGAGTTTTAAGGAGTAATCGTCGTAGCAAAACCTCAGTCGCTCGAAAATAATTAAATTTATAAATCAGAATCAAAAAAGAGTCCGAGGTCGATCATAGGGAGAAATTTAAGAGTAATTCATTCTCACTAATCACAATTTAATTAGAAATATAAGAAATCGAAATCTTCATTTAGAACAACTCAAAATGATATATATATGAAATCAAGTAGCAAAGTGCAAAAAGAATGGGTTAAATTGGTGATTTGAATCACCAAATTAACCCGCAAAATTAAGCTCAAGTATTTCAAATAATTGAACAACAAATCTCAACCAAATATGCCACGTCAACCAAGTTTAATATTCCAACAGTATGCAGAACTGAGGCATCAACAGAATTCAGACGAAGGCACAAGGCATCAGACGCCTTAAGTTGCTCAAGGGTTCAACTTTAATAGAAGATGCAAAGGCCTCCTTCCCTTTCCTTCATGCCTCAAGAGAGAGGCAAGCACAGCACAGCATAAAGGCAAAGGCCTTCCACGAATCAGCTAAGTGTAGAGAGTAGAGGCACAAAGGGAAAAAGCCCCCCTCTCTCTCGGATTCTCTTTCTTCCTTCTCAAAGATCTAGGCTTAATCGGGTAATCAACTGGGTATTCGAGCGTGAATAGGGACCAGGCCCACCGGTGTGTATCGCAGGTTAGGAGTGCGCAAAGGTAGGTAAGCAGGTGAGGGTGGTATGGGGATCAAACCCCTGTGTCTTAGGTGAAGAACGGGTGGCACGAATTCCTCTTATGTGCAGTTGCGAGTCCTTCGCTCTACGATGTGGGACTATCCCATGCAGCTTCCTCCTTCACACAACAGCAGCTAAAGATGCTTTTGATTGCGGTCGAAGACGAGGTTGCAGAGTCCAATTGAATGCCTGGAGGAGGACCTATGAGTCAACTGCAACACCTGGGGGTGGAATCTGGAGGGATTGTGGTTGGAGGACTGCAGCTGACATTGGAGAAGTTGAGGGTGGTGGCGGAGGTCTGACATGTACTTGAAATCATGAATACGACTTACAGCCACGTCAAAGAAGCTCAGAAGCTTCGCCTGAGAGAGGCGAATATGTTAGTGGGTTTGGCATACTGTGTGGAGGCGTGTGGTGGTCTAGTCAGGTCGTAAAGGTGGTTCAGAGGTGTACGTGTTGGGTGGAGTTTGTCAGAGGCCAATCCCCTCATGTACTTGAGGAGTTTTGGTCGTGAAGACATGGTGGAACTTTTGAGACCAGTAGGGAGCAGTTTGGTGCAGTGTGGCGGATTCGCGAGGTCGCCGGAGGTACGCCGGAGATGGAGATGACGGTGGAATGGACATGAAGGCATACTAAAGCGGGAGATGTGGAGTCAAACTGGAGTGGTTGTTGATGAAGGGGATGTAGAGATGCACCGGCTATGATTTGCCGGTGCCGGAGACGAAGGTGTCTCCGGGAGGGAGGACAGCGACATCTGAAGGGAGAGGAAGCCCCTCGCAAGTGTGGCGAGGTGCGGAAGAAGCTGGGGAAGGTGGATCTGCTGCCTATATTATGTGGTAGCAGGCAAGGAGACTAGAGGGAGGAGGTCACCAGAGCAGAGTTTGGAACCGACTCGAGGTAGGGAAGATTAGGTTTTTGGGCCTAAAACTCGCTATGGAGTTTGGCTATGCAATGGGGATGCTTTTATAGGGCTTCAAGCAAGCTTCTAAGCTTGGAAACAAGCTTGAGAAGCTCGGATTTTCAAGGAAAAAGATCCATGAAATCCATGACTTCACACGAGCTTCATGAGGAGATTTGGAATCAAAATTTAGGTTTAGATGATTAAGGATTTCCTCGAGATCATCCCTTCCAATTTTTTATGGGATTAGTCGAGCAATCAAGGAGGAATCCTTGATTGAAGCTCAAATCTTATGGGTTCACACCTGCCATGGCAACAGGGACCCATTTGAAGAAAATGAAGAGAAGTTAGGGGGTTAAATGCAAAGATTTCGAAAGCTAGAGACTTAAGTGTGAGAAACAGAGTTTAAATGGACTAAAATGCAACATAGGTCAAGATTGGGCCCCAATTTTGGTACAAACCTAATTTGGACCTAAGAAATCAGATGGTGAAGTCAAATTTTAGTTTTGACCAAGTTTGCCTAGGTAATTTGTGTAAAAACCCAAATTAGGGCAGAACTGTGTTTATGACTCTATTTAAGGTCAAAATGGGTTCCATAGGTCAAATCAAGGGTACTAAACCTCAAGAAATATTTTTATATGAATTTTATAAGGTTTAGATGAATTTGATCTTGACAGAACCTTAGTAATTTAAGCGGGTCTGAAATTAGGATTTTGTCTGCATGGACCCACTTATTAGACTTTAATGCTTATTTGACCTTTATTTCACCCTAGCAAACCCCTTGGTTATTACATGTTCATGATATGCTGTTAAAATTATAGAATTAACCCTAGCTTTCTGTTCTCTTCTCAAAACAACCTGAAGTGGAGTTATGACCCTTAGATGGTTATGTAGCAGCATTTATCTTTTAAACCTGACTAAAAGTGGCTAGTTAGGGCTTATGATGGTGTTCCCATCACCTTTAAAAGGGTAGGAGGATGATAGGGACCCTCCAAAAGAGATGGGGAAGGAATGGTGTAGAGATAAACCCCCAGGGTAATGGAATAACCATAGAAAGCATGAATCCATACCCAATACCCCAATACAGGAAATGTTGGTTTGATAAGCCCCCCGGTTAAAACAGTAGTGAGCAGATTTCTAATCCAAGGATTATCTAGGGTGTCCAAGTTTCAAAGGTGCAGGATGGTCATAAGATCTAAGGTAGGTCTAGTCGGCTCGCTGTCCATGCCTAACAACCTTTCCAATTATTCAACCATGTCCCTAGCATCTCTGGTAATATCATAAGTATCTACCTGCTCTTCATGAGTGATCAGTTCAAGGTATGGAGTCAAAATTTCACCTTCAGACATAGGCGAATCAGAGGGTGACTCCCAATCAAATGAAGGTAGGTTGGAAGCAACAGATTTAAGGATTACCCTATCAATTTCATCCTCAGGTTCTTATTCTGTTCTCAAATCCTCCCCCGAGTCTATATGTGAATCCACATAAATCTCAGAAGTTGCTTACACATTTTCCATTATTTCATCATGAGGATGGATATTATCAATGGGTGTGTTGACGAAATCTGCTTTGATCAAATTTGTGACATCCTCGGGGGCTAATTCTTCAAATAAGACATAATCACCCTTAGTGTCACTCCAAATCTTGAATGTAGGTTCCTCACATAATTCATCATTCTCCTCATACAATTTATCATGTACCCGAGGTCTAGAATCATCTAAAATCTCTGTATATCACCTAGGGCATTCTATCTGGGGTAAAAGGTTTTCACTGGCAACACCAAACTCCTCAAATAGGTGAATTTCTTCAGGGTCAGGTTCCCTAAGGGCAGGTTGGAGTTCCAACTCATGATTATCATCAGAAGGGAGATTGGGATTAATAACTTGGCCTCGACCTAATTCATCAAATGTCAAAAAAATGCTATCATCTGGGTCAAGGTCTTCTAAAGGTACCATTTGTCCCTTCTTTTGACTCCAATATAATTCAGGTGGATACTCAACCTCATCATCATCTTCCTCGAGTTGCCACCTTTCTAAATCCAAATGGCAGCTACTTTGATCCATATTATCATCCTCCCACTTAATGTAGGGACTTTTCATGGAAGGATCATCTAGCAAGGAGGGTTAAAAATTAGTCCCATAGAAGTAGCTATTCTTCCTTTTAGAATCCCCAAAATTCCCCTTTTACTTAGGGCGTGGCTCTCCCATAAGAGATGCATTTAGTGGAGAGGGATGAAAGTCATCCTTAATGGGGTAAGTTAGGTGGCTAATGTCCTCTTTTTCTTGTTGGCC
This sequence comes from Thalassia testudinum, assembly GCA_037157565.1. Taxonomy (NCBI): domain Eukaryota; kingdom Viridiplantae; phylum Streptophyta; class Magnoliopsida; order Alismatales; family Hydrocharitaceae; genus Thalassia; species Thalassia testudinum. The sequence goes on from JAZHRO010000002.1 coordinate 97,912,067, forward strand.
TGCTCTAAAAAATTCTCCTAATAATTCAATCATTTCATCTTACATTTTCTATATTTCCATCTTCAAGGTGGAGAAGTGATGAACATGTTTCCCGTGGTAGAAATCGGGGTTTGGAGGAATCCATCATCGTAGTCACAAAACTTGTTATCAAATACAATTTTTCTGAAACTCCAAGGGAGTCTTGGGTCAAACATAGGGAGGCGATGTTTACTTTGCTTGAAAACAGCACTTCATTTTATTTTTTTTGGTATTTTGAGGTTTTGTTTTTTTTTTGTGTTTTTGAAATAAAAAGACAAGTAGAATATATTTACAAGAGAGATGGAATAAATATGATATATATCACTCCAATGTTAATTACAATGATCTTTGAAAGCATAAAAGAGATAGGGGTAAGAGGAAATCTCCTGAATCAGCTGTTTGGTAAGATGACAGCGCCTGACAGAAGCTTGGATGAAGGAGTTGAGATGCAAGACGATGGAGGTGAGATGCAAGAGGATGCCGAGTAGAGGAATGCTTCACCGAGGTTTTGGAATGGAGGTGAGGAGGCAGAAGTGATCTGCTATCGGAATGGAGGTGGGAGGACAGCTCCAAGGCAACCTATGAAGGTGATGGGATGAGGGATGAATATTTGCTGGGATAAGGGATCATTACACTAATAGGGGACCTTTAGAGCTTGGGAATGAGCTTTTGGGATCTTTGATGGGCTTCTAGAGCTCTAGAGTAGGTGGGTGTAGCAAAGGTAGAGATACCTTGGAAGGGAAGGGGTGTAGGTCTTTATATAGTGGATGAGAGGAGGCTAAAATAGTCATAAGACAAATAGTGACCTCCAGGACATCGCTGTAGGTCAAGCTCAAGTGTCGCTGTAGCCAACTCATGCCTGCTCACACGTGCGCTGCACTGACCCTCCATCTCGTTCTTTGATCACGTCTCGCTGGTCATCCATCTCTCATCGCTAGCTGCCATTGCAAGCATCCATTGAGCATCCGCTGGCGCGTGCTAATCCGAGTGAAGTAGATCCCCGCCCTTGGATGGCGGATGAAGGGCTTTGAGCGCACAGGAGAGAATGCTCTAGATCGCGCCTCCGATGCACGTACGATTGTGCGCCCGCCCGCGTGTCGGATCTCGCGTGCATGGGTCTTGCGCATCAGTGACGCCACGTAGCTGCTTCCCTCACCGCCCGTTCATCCATCGATGGCTCAATTTCTTACCTGTGCGCACTCAGTGGATAAAATCCGCTTGCAGGGATTCAATTGTGTGGCCATGCGTTGTGAGCCGAAGCACCGACCGTTGCGTTGAGGTTGGTTTTGTGTCTCGCTTAGGAATTAAGGTTCAGCGTGCTACGACCGCTGGATCTTGATCCAATGGTTGCGATTATGTGAAGCCCTCTCTCTTCTTGGCTTGAATCAGGCAACGCAGCGCTTTGACGACCGTTGGATTTGAATCCAATGGTTGAGACTTCAGAGGTGCTGCTTGGGAGGACAGGCTACAGTTGGGCTGGAGGGCTACGATGGTGCCATCGTGGCCGTCCACCTTCTTCTTCTTGTAGAGGGTGCGACGGAGCTCTGGTCGGCGTGATTTTTCCATTGACGAACTACGATCGTCGCTCTGGATCTATCCGTACAGTCAGATTTCTCATTTGAAGCCCATAAAGATGTCGCACTACCTTCTGGACATATAAAGTGTTAGAGTTAATGTGCATAATGTACAACTATCCTAAATGCAATGCAATTAATGTTATGCAATATTTATAGTATGATACGTAATGCTATGCCTAGAAACTATCATAAATAAGCATTTTATCATGAATTCATGCGTGCTTATCAAGAAGTCATTACTATTTTCAGGAGAGAAATCAGGCTCAGGGATATAATACCTAGGAGTTTCTGTCCAACCCTAGAAATCAGAGTCATGAAGGGTGGGTGGGTTGGGTGTATCAATCATGGGCCGGATATTGGACAAGGAAAATCCTATTCCTAAGCTCTGCTCACTGAATTGGGGCTTAAGTAGGCCAATACTCCTATAGTAGGAGTAAAAAGAATCCCAATGACTGTCATTATGTCCATCAAAGGATGGACCATCTCGGTGTATGGGATCAAAGATTGCAAAATGGGGGTAAGGGTGTGGGCAAGAGGTGAAAGAGAGGTGATCAAATTGGTCCATTCTAACTCACACCCAAGTCAGATTCTTCCCAATACAACACAAATCAAAGGACTTTTTAGGTCATTACCACTTTAGGCATTTGGTTTTAAGTCAGATTGTAGGTGACAATACAATTTGTTCAATCAATTTATGCACCTATTGTCGACCTACGGAATGACTAAAAGACCTAAATGGGACTTAGGTTATCCTCCCTAAAGGCCAAAAAGTTTAGTCACCACTAAACACGGTAAAGAGAGATGCAAGTAGGGTCAAGCCCTTCCTTTGAAGCATTGCTCTCGCGGTGCTTCTTAACTACCCTCAATCCACAAGGTTTAGAGGCAACTTCACCTCTGAACTAAGGTTTGGGTCACTTCAAACCCCAATAATAGGAGGCTCTAGTTCTAGTGGCTCAAGACTTATGAAGTGAATATATGTGTGCCTTTATGCTTAAAGCATGCACGTGTGCATCCATCGTAAAAGATTTTTGACTTTGAGTTTTGAATCGCACGCAAGGTTGCAAGAATTAAGTCTTGGATTTTAAGTGTTCCTCCTTTAATTAGTCCTTCTCGAAAGTTTTAATGTGACCACTTTGTTAGATCTTTTCAATTCAATTAGGTGGTCATGCAATTAAATCCAGATGCAAATGCAATTCAATTATAGATGCAAAGAAAAAGGACGTACCTTCCCTCCAGTGATCAGCAATGCAAGATGCACGCAATGCAAAAAAAAATTGAAATCAAGATGCTGTCATACACACCTATATGGTTCGACCAAATAGGTGCAATAATAACAACCTATATGGGCTCCTCAACAGCCTCTTTACAAACACTTCTCTTTTTACCTTGAAAAAAAGGACAATAACAACAACACGGATCTTCCCAACAACTTGGGATCCGTTAATCAAGCAACAATGTAAAAGAACAATAAATATCTCTACGAAACCTAAATAAAAAATCAAACCAGAATTTCAGCAAAAGTTTGAATCGACATGCTTTAAATGGCATGAATAGCGAAGCGTAGAAACACTTGAAAGAAGCACACGAAGCTCTAATCTTTTTTAGGGTATTTCTATTGAAAGTTAATTAATTAAAATGTATGACCTCTATGTATACTGAAAAGTTAGCCTGAAAATGGAGTCAAATTAGTCAATTAAGGTATATTGGTTAATCAAAATGCTATTTGGTCAATCAATTTAGTTATTTGATCGATCGCTAATTGTTCAATTAATTAGCTTGGTTGGTTGATCAAAAGGATTTTAATCAACTTCCTAAAATGGGCTGGTTTGATCGATGAACTAAGTTGGTTGGTCGATCAATCAATTTTGGTCGATCAAGTAGAAGAATTGGTCGATCAATAGCCCTAAAAACTAAATTTGAAAGAAGCACAAAAATCCGTTTGATTTTTATTTTGAGGTTCCATACAATAATATCCTAGACTCAATTAAAAGACATAATCAGCAACCATCTGAACTTGATCCAAGAGAGAAGCTTTAATCCGAGATGGTCCTGAAATATTAGTGTGGCAGTAAACATAATTTTAGTACATCAAAACAGAGGTTCTTACATCGGATACTATTGAGTTTTTGTAATTAGGTCCTTAGTTGAAATTTTCTAATGTAATAAACAAATCTTGCCTAAGTGATCAGATCTTGATTCTATTTTATACATAGCATTTAGGTTAATTTTGCTAGGGCTAGCAAAAGATAGGCATGGGGGTATGATAAATACACATTTATTCACGATAAGAGGTCTATTTATGCAAGTTCCTAAACTTAACATTGCATCCCACATTATAAATGCTGCATAACATTCATCATGTTGCATTTAGGATGATTTGTATAAATTATATAGTAATTCATGTATTATTGTGGCCAGGAGATAAGGCGATACATAAATGCTGCATAACATTCATCATGTTGCATTTAGGATGATTTGTATAAATTGTATAGTAATTCATGTATTATTGTGGCCAAGAGATAAGGTGATACATTTCAAAACTTTAAATGAAAAATCCAACCATACAGATGGATTTGGAGCGACGATCACAGTCTACAACGTGAAAATCACCTCGATCCGAGCACTGTGGCATCCTCTGGAACCAAAAGAAGATGGATGATTTGGATGGTGCCACGTGGCACCATCTAGAGTGCCCAATGTTGTTGCCTTGCCTCCTCAAAGGCACCTCCCACACGCGATCCTAGCCGTTAGATGAAAATCCAATGGCTAAGATTGCACGACCACTGGCTGCGGGAAATTTGTAAAGTCGACACATAAGCCTCTGTAGCACAGCAGTTGGAAGAGGCACTCTCAAGCCATTGGCGAGAGTTCGAGACCTCACACTGCCGTCCCATTCCACGAACGCATCCAATTTGAATCCAGACTACACGATCATGATCGTGCGGCCCTGATGAAGATCACTACCGGGCACTCCACCTATGATCCAAGGGCCGCGGACTCCACCGGTTGCGTACGCAAGTGATTACGTGCAATCACATGTGCAATCGTATGAGTGGCGGTGGCGTAATCTGAAGCGATGATCCACGTGCTTCCTCAGCCTTCATCACACATTGAACGACCATCAAGCACAAGATGTGATACGAGGCGCGATCCTCTACTCTCGTTTAAGACGGCCGCAAGTACTCTCAGCCATCGAATTTCAAGAAAGGCACGATATGCACTCTCCTGAGTGGTTCGAAGGATCAATCCGCACATTCTCTCCAGCCATCCGATGCGATTTAGACGGCCGTCATCTGCCTTCTTCAGTGAAGGTGCGCTACACGCAATTTGGGAGTGCGGGACCCACACTCTTCCTCCACCCTTTGATGAGGATCTAGCGGCTGCAAATGCTTCCCGCACCATCCAACTACTACCTTCATTCCTCACCAGCTGTGGGCTTCGGTGCTTGGCCAGCGGGTGCGTGGGACATGCATACATGTCCCATGCTCCCATGCTCCCCCATTAAATCCATGCACGCAATACACCCCCTACTACCATTATATAAACCCCATGACCCTTTCCCTTCCAATCCATCTCTACCTATGCTATTCCCACCTACTCAAGAGCTCCAAGAAGCCTTCCAAGCTCCCATAAGCTCTATTCCCAAGCTCCAAAGGTTCCTTGTTAGTGTAGAATCCTAAAACTCCCCCAAATATTCCTCCCTCCTCACATCACCTTCATAGGGAACCTTAGAGTCATTCCCTCATCTCCATTCAGGTAGATGATCACCTTCACCTCCTCATCACCATTCCTACAACTCAGTCAAGCGACCCTCTACCCGTATTCCTCCTGCACCTCATCCTCGACATCCAGCACCTCATCTCCTCCATCCAAGCCATCATCAAGTGTCGTCGTCTCACCAAACATCCACTTTGGGAGATTTCCTCTCACCTCCATTTCCTTTATCTTTCTGATTATATTTTAGTTTAGTGTAATTGTAATAAACTTCATTCTCAATATATTAGTTTCCTTTCACTTCTCTACATTTAGTTTTAGACTAGCTTAGCTTGCTCCTTGTTCTGATTTTCTACTCTCATTCATAAAATACCAAAAAAATCATAAAAACTAAAAAATATCAAAAAGAAACAAAGTAAAATGTGGATTTTCAAAGAAAAAAATGTCGCCTCCCCATGTTTGACCCAGTGATGCGAAATATCGCGTGATTTGTAAAAGCAGGTTTTTAATGTCATTGTAACATGTGAATTCGCATATGCTTTTAAATTTATATCCTAGATAGGGGAGTATCTAGGGTCGTCCAAGGAGGCAAAAATTGCAATTCAATTCTCTTGCTAAAAATAAATCTCAACTTTCTTTTTGGTATTTTAAATATATATATATTTTTTGTTTTGAAATAATACGGGCAAAGTGAGAATTGTGACGAAAGAGTGCCAACACCTAAAATGCTAAGCTGAAACTTAAGAGATTAAAATGTCCACTACCTAAGCTCACTCTTGGCAAGTGGAGGCCTAGAGTAATTAGGGAGTGGAAGTAGAATAAGTTCTAGAACAACAGTAACAATTGCAATAGGAAATGAAAAAGAAGGCAATTTGATTAACTAGAATTTGTGTTCTTTTCAAAGACAAGTAGAGGAATGCTTCTACTATTAATGAAAAAATTTAGAAGCAATAAAAGAAACACAAATCCTCTTACAAAATTTGGTGAAGAAGGGAGTCTTCTTGCTCCAAGCCTAGCTACTCCTTGGCTCGAAAAGAGGGCCTCCTTCTTCTCCTTCCTTGAGAGCTCCTCCAAGGTGGATGCTACCACCTTCAATGCTCTCCTCCAAGGGGTGGGTGTGCACCACCCTCAAAAGCTCCTCCAAGGTGTCATGGACCACCTTCAAGATCGCCTCCAAAGATCTTCCTTGCTTGGCTTCTTCTTTGGCTGGCATGGCTCAAGAGAGAAGGGAAGAGGGGAAGGCACCAAGGGGACAGAATATCCCCTTAATCTTCTTCTTCTCTCTTGGGCATGGGCTCTAGGTAGAATATGAGAGTGAATTTTATAGCAAAGGATGGCTTGAATGGTGGTGGGTAGTGGTCTTTTTATAGGGTAGGATGAGGGGTTAAGGTGCCTCTTGAAATGGAGGGCTAAGATGGGAGGATGGAGGTGGTTAGATGATCCTAGGGTTAAGGATGGTTGGCGCCACCTAAGGGGTGTAAGGGGGGTAGTTAGGGTTGTTCAAGAGGCAGTGGGATTATGTGGAGGGTGGAGATGGGTTTAAGGGGAGATGTGTGGTGGAGATGAAGGGGATTTTTGGAGGGAAAAGTGGTGCCAACAAGGGGGTAGTTAGGGCGGTTTTGGCACCACTTTTAGGTGTCATTTGGAGGTGGTGGGTAGGCTAGGTTGGTGCCAAGTAGGTTTAGCTTATGTGGAGCTTAGGTGGAGCTAGTTGGTGGAGTTGTTAGGTAGGGTTTTTGGGTGGTACAAGCCAAGGAAGCTGGAGCATAGCTAAGCTAAGCTAAGATAAGCTAGCTTAGGTAATGGTGGAGTAGAGGAGGAGGTGTTGGAGCTAGGGTTTGGAGGGAGGAGCTGGTTCTGAAGAGTCCGGAGCTGAAGTGGAGCTGGTAGCTGTTGAAGAGGTTAACATGGGGCTACTCTAGCTGGCTTAGCTTGCTAGTTCTTTGCTAGCTACTAAGCCAAGCTGAAGTGAGCTAGCTTCTATTGAATGGAGTTGAGGTGAGCTGGGTCTGGTGCTCCCGAGGAGGATTAAGCTGGTTGAGACAACTAAGGTAGCTTAGCTTAATTAGCTTGGGCTAAGCTGGGTCCCCGAGAGCTGGACTTGAGCTTCCTGAGCTGGGATGAGTTCTTCTTCAGCTGGCTGGAGTTGAGTGGAGCTGGATGTAGCTGGATCTGAGCTGAGGTGAACTCCAGTCAACTAAGCTGAGCTAGCTAGAGCTCCCTGTGGACTAGTGGGAGATAAAATGAGCTAGACTCAACTAGGTTGAGCTGGATCTGAGCTGACTTGAGCTAGGGTGAGGTAAGATGAGCTCTCTTGAGCTGCCATTCAGCTAAGATTAGCTGAATGAAGCTGAGATGAGCTAACCCTAGTTCAAGTGAGCTAGGTTCCAGCTGTGGTGAGCTTGATCAAGCTGAGTTCCAGCTAGTCTGAGATCCTCCTTCACCATTTTTCTTCTTGTGTACTAGGGTTTTAGGGATCTGTATATCTGTTCATCCCTAACACTCACAAAAACACATTAAAACAAAAAAAAGAAAATGCAATGTATGCCTAACCTAGTTAATGCCAAAATGTAGCCCAAAAACCCATTTGCAGAGTAAAATCCTAAGAGCTAGGTCTGTTTTAATGCATAAGAATGATGATAAACTGGCATTTATTACACCCCCATTATTATCTTTTGCTAGTCTCTTAGAAAAACTTTAAATTTTTTGGAAAATAGAATTTTTGGGAAATCTATTTTTTTTCTACTTTTGAGGAGAAAGAGTTTAAGGGACCTTGGTTGATCTAAACAATGGAGGTATGGGATTTGTTAAGGAAAAACATCGGGATTTGTTTTGGATCCAACCATTAGACAAAATGGGATTAATATATCCTCTAGAAAATTCACAAATTAACCCCTTGTTAATTCAGATGACTTGAAATTTTTATTTTTAGGATTTTTCTAGCTCATGAATTTGATTCACAACTTGCAAAATCCTTTAAAATCTTGTGTCTGTGCCTGTGAAAAGCCAACATTTATAAGGTCATGTTAATTTATTTATTATTATTTTTTTTTTCCCATGCTTATTTTTAGCTTAGTCTTATAACAGATGTGTCGGGATCATCATTCTCGTTAACAATCCTCGAGGGGGCTCTGGCACCAGTACTTCGGGATAGCACTGTCCATGACACCACCCAGGAGCTCACAACCCCAAAACACATTGTGTTGAAAAGGGGCGCTCCAAGCAAACTCAAGCTCTTGCTCCGACACTATAGGTAGAGCACCATCCAAGACACTTGAGCTGCTAAAATGCGCTTTAATGCTCCGTCTAAAGATATGAAATATAGATATGGAGCAGCATCGAGGCGGTAACATGTTGACATCGCATCCTCAAAGGAGGCATTTTCCTCCTCGGCGGTTGGAACTCAAACCAATGATCTACTTCAGACTTTTACTAAGTTCAAACAAGGGAGTTTTTTAAATTTTTAGTTGTTTTTAAGTGTTGGCTTGTGTGTGAAAATTGACACAAGAAGTTCCTTAAGACATGCAAGTTTTTGAATCAGAAACTAAGCCAAATACTTTCTACATTACAAAATAGGATCAAGTCACCTGAACTATCATGAGTTCAAGTGAAATTTTAGAGAAGGATATATGATTTAGTCTAAAAATAGACCTTGAAGTTCTAGATTGGATTCACATCCTCATCCCTAGTTTGTTAAAGATTAAATCCCATTGTACCCAAAAGTGAATTTTTTCAACCTTAGTCCCGATTTCAAAATTTTTTCCTAAAAAAGTTTTCAACATTTTTATTTTTTTGGGTATGCAAGCAGGAAAATAAAATAACTAAAGAAAAATGCATGTTTTTAGGTTTTGAAAATCTGAAATCGATCATCATATTTTAAAAACACCCCCCCATGCTTAAGATATGTAATGTCCTCATGCATTAGGAGGGAAAAGGGATCACCTTAGTGAAGAACGGTCGAGTTTAGGATGATCAAAGCCTGGAAAAGGAAGAAAAAAGGAAAGCAGGAAAAAATGATGGGTTTCCTCCCATCCAGTGCTATCTTTTACGCCATTCAGCCGGGTGTAGTGTGCATTAGTGATCAAGGGTGGCTGGCTCAGTACAATTAAAAGATTCAGATGAAAGATTAGGCATATGATCAAAATAGGGCTTTAAACGTTGGTCGTTGACGTGAAAGGTCGAATTAGTTTTTGGATCAAAAATATCAACAGCGTCGTATGGATATATTTTATGGATAATAAAGGGGTCGGTCCATTTAGATTTTAATTTTCCTGGAAAAAGATGTAATGTCGCATCGAAAAGCCAAACACGTTGATTAACGTCAAAGTGTTTCCGAACAATATATTTATCATGAAATTTCTTTGTTCCATCTTTATAAATCCTTGCATTTTCATAGGAAAAATTACGTAATTCTTCCAATTCAGTTAATTGTAATTTTCTATGGGTACTGACGACAGATAAATCCATGTTGAGTTGTTTTATTGCCCAAAAAGCCCTATGTTCTAATTCTACCGGGAGATGGCATGCCTTCCCAAAAATCAGACGGAAGGGAGATATGCTGAGCGGGGTTTTAAAAGCGGTATGGTAAGCCCATAAAGCATCGTCCAGTTTGGTGGACCAATCTTTACGGTCAAGCCTAACCGTCTTTTGTAAAATATTTTTAATTTCCTAGTTAGAAACTTTAGCCTGGCCATTTGTTTGGGGGTGATAAGGGGTGGAAATTTTATGATTAACCCCATATTTAGAAAGAAGGTGACGAAATTGTGAGTGGGTGAAATGTGAGCCTCCATCACTGATAATGGCTTTTGGTATGCCAAATCTTGAGAAAATATTTTTCTTAAGAAATTCGAAAACCACACAGTAATCACTAGTGCGGGTGGGTATTGCTTCTATCCATTTTGAAACATAGTCGACTGCGACTAATATATATAAATATCTACCAGAGTTGATGAACGGTCCCATGAAGTCGATGCCCCAAACATCAAAAATTTCAACCTCTAAAATAGGATTAAGGGGCATCATATCCTTCCGAGTCATGTTGTCGATGCTCTGGCAAAGCACACAGGACCGAACAAAGTCATGAGCATCTTTGTGCAAGCTGGGCTAATAAAATCCTGCATTAAGGATTTTAGCTGCAGTTTTCTTGCCCGAAAAATGTCCGCCACAGGCCATTGAGTGACAATGTATCAAAATATCATGGATTTCAAAATTGGGTACACATCCTTGAATGATTTGAAATGCACAAATGCGGAAAAGGTCAGGCTCCTCCCAAAAATAATATTTAATATCAACAAAGAACTTATCCCATTTTGTTTTTGGCTAATCAGCGAGGATTCGTTCTGTTGCTAAGTAGTAGCAGCTCAAATGCTTTCATCGGGGAACTGATCTGGTGGGGTCATTATGTCATTCGTCATAAGACGAGAGAGATGGTCGGCCACTACATTGTGCGATCCTGCCTTATCCTTGATTTCCAGGTCAAATTCCTGGAGCAGTAGAATCCAACGGATACGGCGGGGTTTCGCATCTTTCTTTGTCAGCAAATATTTAATTGCTGAGTGGTCGGTATATATAGTGACATGTGACCCCAACAGATAAGGTCTAAATTTTTCTAAGGCAAATACAATGGTAAGAAGTTCCTTTTCAGTAATCATGTAATTTCGTTGTGCATCATCAAGAGTTTTGCTAGCATAATAGATCACAACGGGCTTCTTGCCAATTCTTTTCCTTAGAACGGTCCCAACAGCAATATCTGAGTCATCTGTCATTAATTTAAAGGGACTATTCCAATCAGGTCCCTGCAATATTGGTGCCTCAGTAACCTCTTTCTTCAACCTAAAAAAACTCTCCAGGCACTTATCATTAAAATCAAATGGCTGGTCTTTAGTGAGAAGCTAACTTAAGGGCTTGGAGATTTGGGAAAAATTTTGTATGAATCAACGGTAGAAACCCACATGACCCGAAAAGGATCTGATCTGTTTGATAGTAGTGGGCTATGGGAGCTTAGATATAGCATCTATTTTTGCTTTATCTACCGCGATTCCTTTTTTTGAAATAGCATGGCCCAAGACAATACCTTCTTGGACCATGAAATGACTTTTTTCCCAACTGAGGACTAGATTAACTTCTATGCATTTTTGGAGAGTTCTTTCAAGGTTTTTGAGACAATGGTCAAAAGAATCTCCAAAAGCAGAGAAGTCATCCATAAAGACTTCTAAACATTCACCTACCAGGTCTGAAAAAATTGCAAGCATGCACCTTTGAAAAGTCACAGGTGCGTTGCAAAGACCGAAGGGCATCCTTCGGAAAGCAAAGGTTCCGAAGGGGCAGGTGAAAGTTGTTTTGTCCTGGTCCTCAGGATGAACCTCTACCTGATTATAGTTGGAATAACCATCTAGAAAAAAGTAAAAATCCCGCCCGACTAACCGCTCCAAGATTTGATCAATAAAGGGGAGCAGGAAATGGTCCTTCTTGGTGGTGGTGTTTAATTTTCAGTAATCAATACACACGAGCCAAGAAGAAGCGGTTCAAGTGGCTACATTCTCCCCATTATCATTAGTGACAACTGTTAGTCTAGCCTTTTTGGGCACAACTTGTGTTGGACTAACCCAGGAGCTATCAGAAATGGGGTAGATGATATCAGCATCCAGCCACTTAATAATCTCCTTTTTTACCACCTCCTGCATAATAGAGTTCAAGCACCTTTGTGATTGGCAGGAGGGGCGAGAATTGTCCTCTAAATATATACGATGCGTACAATAGGACAGATGAATACCCTTAAGATCAGAAAGGGTCTAGCCAATAGCTTTTCGATATTTACTCAAAACCTGGAGAAGTTTGTGCTCTTGTGCCCTGGTAAGTCCGGAATTTATAATCAGGGGCAGGGTTCGATTAGGACCCAGGAAGACATATTTAAGGGAGTCCGGCAAAGGTTTTAATTCCAATTGTGGGCCTGACTCTGAAAGAGTTTCTACTTTGTGGGTTAGTGGTGAGGTGAGAGTGAAAGGGTCAGCTAGAAGGTTAGTTGGACGTGTGGTTAGGGTGGAAGGGTGAGATGAAGTGGATTGTTCAAGAACCATATTGATGGCAAAACAGGAACCTAAATGGGAAATCTGCAAAGTTTCCTCCACAATGTTTTCTATTTCTAAATCCGAATCATCAAAGAAATCTAGTTCTTGGAACCGCCTAGAAGCTTGAAAAATGTCTAGGGTTACAGATTCACCGCCACACATGATCTTCATCTTTCTAGAATCACAATCAATATTTGCGCGGGCAGTGGCTAAGAATGGTCTTCCAAGAATAATGGGGGAAGACTTTAGTGCTTTTGGTACCTCTATGTCTAGGACTAAAAAGTCTATTGCGAATAGACAATTTTTGACCCAGACAAGAACATCCTCAACAATTCCCCTTGGTTTAATTGTAGATCGATCAGCTAATTGGAGAGTAACCTCAACAAGCTTTAATTCACCGATCTTAAATTCCTCAAAAACAACTGTGGGGATAAGATTAATTGAGGCACCAAGATCCAACAAAGCACGATCAAATGAGGTATCATTAATGATAACTTGAATTAGGGGGTGCCAGGATCTTTTCTCTTAAGAGGCAGTCGGCTCTGCACAATTGAGCTGACTGTCTCTGGAAGGATCACCTTTTCTAAATTTCTGGGCTGCCTTTTCGGGGTACATAAATCTTTTAAGAATTTTGCATCGGCAGGGATGTATTTAATGGCATCTAGGAGAGGGATATTAATTTCTACTTGCCCAAATAAATCCATTAATTCCTTCTCAGTGGGCTCATATTTCTTCTTTTTCTTATTTGAAGAGTGGAGGGCTTGTTGAAATGGAGTAAGGTTTCCCTGTTTTGCATTAATTGGTTCCTGAACAATAGGAGGGGAGATGGGGAAGAGTTAATTTGTGTTTCATTAAAGTGGGTTTCTTTAACAGGCACGGGATTGTGAGTGGTTTTCCCATTCCTCAAAGTAACTGCATTTGCAGTCTGGTTGTTTCTAGGATGAGGACGGGAAGCTTGACTGTTATTGAAACCCGGTGGATGCTGAGGTACTAGTTGAATGGGTTGACTGGGATATCCACCTTGGAATTGATTCCTTTGATTATTTGGGTTGGGCATGGGTTGGGAAGGTAAATTCCCAATAGGTCGATGATCAGGAGTAACCTTAACTTGGTGTTGCAAGTTGGTAATCATGCGGGTTACTCTGTCATTTGAGTCTGCATACCTTGTAGAGTTTTCATGACCTGATTATTAATGTCATCCTGGGATGGTCCAAGTTGATACATAGGTTGCCCATAATTCCCAAAATAGTTTTGTTTGGGAAAAAGAATCGGGTTTGGGTTTTTCCAAGAGTGATTCGGGTTAGTCCTCCAATTTTGATTGGAAGTGTTGGAGGGGTTTCTAAATTGCTTCTGGAGAGCATAAATATTTTTCGAGGTGGGATCAAAAATATTTTGATCAAAATTCTTAGTCAAATCTTGTAGGAAATCAGCCAAAAATTGCTGGCCAGCAGATGTGGCATCAATGTTGTGTAGATTTTCTCTTTGAAGAATGTGTGGGGGGTTAGTGTGTGGAGAGTGAGTGTGTGGAGCTTGTTTATTTATGAGCTTTTCTTCCATTTTCTTTTGGTGAATTTGCATCTGGTCCAGTCGTTGAGCTAACATATATAGATCATCTTGAGTGATTGGAATAGAGGTGGATTTGGAGTCAATTTCATGGACTCCATGACTGGGGTTTTGTGATCCGCCAAAAGTGTCCATTGAAGTCATGTTAAATGAGTTTTCACTCATTTCTTCAAAGAGGAGATAGGCACTTTCGACATCTTTGTTAAGAAAATTTCCCCCACATGAGGCATCCACAAATCGTTTCAATTGATCTTCTAATCCATGATAGAAGATCTGCACTAACTGCCATTGTAGAATTTCATGGTGGGGACAACTTCTTAGAAGTTCCTGAAATCTTTCCCAGGCTTCATGGAGGGGTTCACCAATTTTTTGTTGAAAGGTCATTATGGATCTTCTTAATGCATTTGTTCGACAGATTGGAAAATTTTTTTTAAGAAAAGCGCTTTTCAATTGGAGCCAGGTGGTAATAGGGTGCCCAACCGTTCTAAACCAATGAGATGCTTTGTCTTTGAGAGAGAGAGGAAAAAGTCTCATTAACCACATGTCTTCCTGCACATTGCAGGAACGAGTGGTTTGAGCGAGGACAGTTAATTCCTTGAGATTACAAAAAGGGTCCTCTCTTGGAAGACCATGAAAATGTTTAATAAGGTTTAGAATGGCTGGTTTGATCTCAAGGTCCCCTTGTGGTATGACCACCCCTGGTCTTTCCTCATAATTGGAAGGATCATAGAAATCCTTAAGAGGAATGACAGGCTGTTGACGGGGTGATGGATTTTGTCCTTGGTTAGCTAGGTTCGTGACAGTCCTAGCTAAATCTTCTTGATTTTGTTGTAGTCGAACCAAATGGTCGACCATTAATGCAAAGGGATTTGGATTTTGAGTTATAATTGGAGGGCCACTTGGCCTTGTTGGTATTTCTGGTTGCTCCAAGTTAGGGAGGTGAGGGAGGGTGAAGTCAGCTTGTGGGTTGGCTGATGGGTTAGAAGTGGAAGCAGAATTTTTTTGTCGGCTTCCTGGGTTTTTCGTTATTTTAGAAGAGGAGGGGGAAGAAAACAATGACTTTTTCCTGCGAGGGGTGAAATCAGATGGTCCCTCAAGGTGTGGTTTTTGGGACCTTCGCCCGTGCATGCACTGTTTAGGAAGAATTGGAGGGGAGGAGAAGAGAAAGTGATGAGAGAAAGTGTCCAATTCAATCAAACAAAGCTAGACCTAACTTAAGTGTGACTATCTAATAATAAACCTAAGACTTGGTCTACGTAGGAAATAAGTATTCAATAGTGAATACCCGTTCTGTCAACAATTTAGCCAAGTTGCTTAAGGGGAGGTTTGGGCCCAAACGTTTCTCAGGGAAAACCCCACGTGCTTGTACAAACCCGCGCCTGGTCGTTTGACACGGCCCCTCAGCCTGAACACCAGATATAGATGACATAATTGGTATTAACTAAAGAAAACTTAAGACCTATATAGCAAGCCTAAGTTGATGAAGCCTTAGGGGTCAAGTTGCTACGAATTTTAGTTAGGTCTAGAATACTATAGTGCACACGGAAAGTGGAGGGTGTTTATTGGGTTGTTGCCCTATTATTTCAATTTTTTTTGTGTGTGTGCAAGAATTGGAAAATGGTTTGAATGAAAAGCAAGTTGTCACAATTTTTTTGTATTTATGTCTTTTAAGATTCAATTTAATTGAATATGTTTTAGGGTTATTCTTTTTTAAATGTTCAAACAAGTTTGAAACTCCACAATCAAAGGAAAAACAAGTTATATGGGTGATGATATATTTCCTTTATATTGTGGGACTAGAAAGCAAAAAAAAGAAACCCTATTTGGATTTGAACCCTAATACCGAAAATTACTACCAATGAATTCTTTTTAGGCTTTCCGAATAGGTAGTGGTCCAAACAATGCAACCAACACCACTACCTTATGTAAAATCAAACAAGGATTCCAGAAAAGATTTTTGTAAGATTTTAGGAATTTGTTTGATAATTGTTTAAAATTTTTATGTATACTGGTGTCAAAGTCTAGAAATGATACCTGTGTTGGACTTTTCAGTATTACCACTGACCTCATAAAATTTTGGTGATTTTATATGATGTGTAAAATTTCACAAGGATTCTAGAAAGCTAAATTTCACAAAAATTGGATGAGTATAAAAATTCTAAAAATTCACAGACAGTATCAAAATAGGAAGATTAGAGGGTATGACCCCTCTATAGTCCACGAATTTTTAAAAATTAAATACAAAATCAATTGATCTAAAATTTAGAAGAGATGTTCCTAACTCAATTTGGAATCACTGTATGAAATGTTATGATTTTGAGAGGTCAGTGGTGTTAGAAATTGATTTTTCAAGTCGGATAGAAATCTGGACCCGAAAAATAGAACACCAATACTTGCAATGGAGTTGTGTTAATGAAACATTCAAGCAAACAATGAATTTTTAAGGGCACCACTCCACTTAATTAAAGTTTTTAGGGTCCTGAAAGCCAAGTGTTTAATATTTTTTTGGTAGTCTTTTAGCCTAAAGGTGACAAGGAAGGGGAACCAATTTGAATTTCGTGGGAAGAAAAGGAACTTCGAGCTCTTGCTTCCAAATTCCCACTTTCTTCCTGCGATAGTTCCCACACACACAAAAGAAAAGAAAGAGAAGGGGATGAGATCCACTTCAAGAAAGAGAAAAATGACTAATGCAAAGCCATGCCTCCCTGGCAACGGCGCCAAAAAGTGATGCGAAATATCGCGTGATTTGTAAAATTGTGTTTTTATTGTCATTGTAACATGCGAATTCGCATACGCTTTTAAATTTATATCCTAGATAGGGGAGTATCTAGGGTCGTCTAAGGAGGAAAAAATTGCAATTCAATTCTCTTGCTAAAAATAAATGTCAACTTTCTTTTTGGTATTTTAAATATATATATATATATTTTGTTTTGAAATAATACGGGCAAAGTGCGAATTGTGAGGAAAGAGTGTTAACACCTAAAATGCTAAGCTGAAACTTAAGAGATTGAAATGTCCACTACCTAAGCTCACTCTAGGAAAGTGGAGGCCTAGAGTAATTAGGGAGTGGAAGTAGAATAAGTGCTAGAACAACAGTAACAATTGCAATAGGAAATGAAAAAGAAGGCAATTTGATTAACTAGAATTTGTGTTCTTTTCAAAGACAAGTAGAGGAATGCTTCTACTAGAAATGAAAAAAATTAGAAGCAATAAAGGAAACACAAATCCTCTTACAAAATTTGGTGAAGAAGGGAGTCTTCTTGCTCCAAGCCTAGCTACTCCTTGGCTCGAAAAGAGGGCCTCCTTCTTCTCCTTCCTTGAGAGCTCCTCCAAGGTGGATGCTACCACCTTCAATGCTCTTCGCCAAGGGGTGGGCGTGCACCACCCTCAAAAGCTCCTCCAAGGTGGCATGGACCACCTTCAAGATCTCCTCCAAAGATCTTCCTTGCCTGGCTTCTCCTTTGGTTGGCGTGGCTCAAGAGAGAAGGGAAGAGGGCAAGGCACCAAGGGGACAGAATATCCCCTTAATCTTCTTCTTCTTCTTCTCTCTTGGGCGTGGGCTCTAGGTAGAATATGAGAGTGAATTTGCTAGCCAAGGATGGTTTGAATGGTGCTGGGTAGTGGTCTTTTTATAGGGTAGGATGAGGGGTTAAGGTGCCTCTTGAAATGGAGGGCTAAGATGGGAGGATGGAGGTGGTTAGATGATCCTAGGGTTAAGGATGGTTGGCGCCACCTAAGGGGGGTAGTTAGGGTTGGTCAAGAGGCACCTAAAAGTGGCGCCAACCATGGAGAGATGCCATGGGTTGGCGCCAACTTTGAGGTTTCTAGAAGGTGGGATTATGTGGAGGTTGGCGCCAAGTAGGTTTAGCTTATGTGGAGCTAGTTGGTGGAGTTGTTAGGTAGGGTTTTTGGGTGGTACAAGCCAAGGAAGCTGGAGCATAGCTACGCTAAGCTAGCTTAGGTAATGGAGTAGAGGAGGAGGTGTTGGAGCTAGGGTTTGGAGGGAGGAGTTGGTTCTGAAGAGTCCGAAGCTGAAGTGGAGTTGGCAGCTACTGAAGAGGTCAACATGGGGCTACTTCAGCTAGCTTAGCTTGCTAGTTCTTTGCTAGCTTCTAAGCCAAGCTAAAGTGAGATGGCTTCTGTTGAATGGAGCTGAGGTAAGCTGGGTCTGGTGCTCCCTAGGAGGATTGAGCTGGTTGAGACAGCTAAGGTGGCTTAGCTTAATGAGCTTGGGCTAAGCTGGGTCCCCGGGAGCTGGACTTGAGCTTTCTGAGCTGGGGTGAGTTCTTCTTCAGCTGGCTGGAGTTGAGTGGAGCTGGATGTAGCTGGATCTGAGCTGGGGTGAACTCCAGTCAACTCAGTTGAGCTAGCTAGAGCACCCTGTGGACTAGTGGGAGCTAAAATGAGCTAGACTCAACTAGGTTGAGTTGGATCTGAGCTGACTTGAGCTTGGCTGAGCTAAGATGAACTCTCTTGAGCTACTATTCAGCTGAGATTAGCTGAATGGAGCTGAGATGAGATAACCCTAGTTCAAGTGAGCTAGGTTCCAACTATGGTGAGCTGGATCAAGCTGAGTTCTAGCTAGTTTGAGCTCCTCCTTCACCATTTGCCTTCTTGATAGCTAGGGTTTTAGGGATCTGTATATCTGTTCATCCCTAACACTCACAAAAACACATTAAAACAACAAAAAGAAAATGCAATGCATGCCTAACCTAGTTAATGCCTAAATGCAGCCCAAAAACCCATTTACAGAGTAAAATCCTAAGAGCTAGGTTTGTTTTAATGCATAAGAATGATGATAAACTGGCGTTTATCACCCAGGGCTCACATCTGGCTTTGGTAAATTTTATTTGGTAGTGATATTTTGCGACTACGATGACGGGTTCTCCAAAACCCCAATTTTGCTCACAAAATTTATGCCTATCAGGATGCCATAAAAATGGTGCTAAAGTGAAGGGGTGTAAGGATTGGTGGTGGTTATTCTTTTTTGGTGCCAAGGGAGAAAGGAGTTGGTTGTGGTTTTTGTGGAGATAAGGTAGTTAATGGGAACACCATCATGAGCCATAACTAGCTTAATTTAGTCATTATCAAGGAATAAATGCTCCTACATAACTGCTAGAGAGCCATAGTTCATTGCATAAACATTCTGGGAGAAAGACAAGAAACTAGGGTTAAAACTATAATTTTACCATCATATCTTGAATGCAGAATAACCACGGGTTTTCCCCAGGGGTAATTAAGGGTCAAATGGTGTTAAATATCTAGTAAGTGGGTTAATACAGGCAGAAAAGGGTTTTCACTTGCTTTGAGAATTAAATGACTTCTGTAACCCTAAAAATAGACTCTTTTAAGTAACTAAGGTTTTGGTCAGGATAAAATTTACCTAAACGCTCTAAAAATCATATAAAAATATTCTCTAGGGTTTGGTACCTTCAATTTGACCATCAGAAGCCATCTTAACCCAAAACAAAGTCTCAGACTGACATTTGCCCTAATTTGGGTTTGTTCATAAATTGCCCAGTCAAACTAGGTCAAAACAAAAATCCAACTTCATCATTGGATTCCTTAGGTCAAAATTAGGTTTATACCAAAGTTTGGGCCCAATTTGAGATTGTCTTGACCTAGTTTGCAATTTGGTTCTGTCTGATCACACATATGTCCTTAACTTTCAAAATCCTTACAAAAAGGCCCCTAACTTTGTCATCATTTTCACAAACAGGTCCCTATCACCATGAATCCTATTCCTACAAACTTCGATGACCTAAAATTGGCAAGTTCTCTTTGATTCCTTGACGAATCCCTCTCAGATTTGAAAGGGAAGTTCATCAAGGAATTCCCTTCCTTTTAAGCCAATTCCTGAGCTCTCAAACTTTTCCAATCTCAATCTCTCATGTGAACGCATGAGAGATTAGGGTATCCTAGAATTCCTAATTTTCCCAAGCTCAAAACTCCCTCCAAAGGCCTATAAAAGGACCTCCAGACCATACCGAACTTCTTACGCTCGTTGTCAGCCTGGAATACCCCTCCTTCCTCCATCCTCTCCAGCCAAGAAGCTCCACGATGTCCGACGACCTCCTCCGAATCCATTCCTCATCCGTTCGCAATACCAGCGAAGGATCTACATTTCTCTTCTGTAACGAACGCGTGCCCCAGACGTCTTTTAAGACGTCTGGGAGGTGGCCCAGACGTCTGGGATCGTTTCCAGATGTCTGGAAATTCGTTATCTTCCACACGCGAGGGTCGTCTACGCGCCTGAGCACGCAGACCCGCATATTCGTTTATTCCCTGCGGCTGCAGACGCCCTATCGCGTCCTCTCTCCTCCTCGCACGGCCTTAAAAGGCCACGCCTCCCCTCACTTCCGTCACCACCATCTCCTCCCTCTTCTCCTTCAGCCAGTGAGCGTGAGCGCGAGTACGAGGGTGGCAGCGGCGGCCGCAGTGAGCACGGAGGAGGTGCTGCATGCGAGAGCGGAGCTCTGCCGTGAGGGCGAGCTTGCCGGGGCTGCTAGGGCCGGCTGGCGGAGGGCGCAGGGGGCGCGGAGCGACGCGGAGGGGGTACTGCTGCGGTCTGAGCAGCAGGCACGCGAGGTGCGATGCGGCCAACGTTGTGAGCGGAGGCCGAGTTGCGCCTTGGTTCTGGAAAAATTTTCAGAATCAGACATCTGTTCTGATAGCCAGACGGCGAGGTCGACGTCTATAAGACTGTCCAGACGTCTGAAAGGTGAGTTTTCCGTCTTCCTCTTCCTTCCTGTCGACTGACCGTACTGAGGGAGAGAGATGGGTGTGCGCAGGCTCGGTGATTCGCCATCCAACACAAATCAGACGTCTGGCTGTAGTACCAGACGGCTGGAGTGACCTCCAGACGTCCGGGGTGACCATCGGACGACTGGGAGCTAGGCCAGATGTCCCCGCAGACTTCTGGACATTTGGGAAACCACGCTGAACAAGGTAATTCTCTGATCCACTTGTTAAGACGTCTGGAAGAAGTTCCAGACGTTTGATTTTGCACAGTGTCGTCGTTTTTGACCCATTTAGGGCCCGTTCGGGTTTCGTTTTCCGTGATTCGAGTTGCGTTCTTTTCAGAATTAATTCCTCTACCCATCTACTGTAGCTATACACTGTTTTGAGACACTCCTTGTGTTTGATCCTTGTGATAGGACCCCGTTCTGTTGGAGCCTCGGGGGTCGCGGAGGTACGCGGGATTCCCGACCACACCCCCATTTCTCCCGTTGTACCTAGTAGAGTGGCTTTAAGTTATTAATAAAATCTGTTAAATTATGGAACCATAAATAGAACCGAGGACATTGCATGAATCCTAGGAATGAGAAATAGATGGAACGATAGCTCCCAGGTGTTGCATGAATCCTAGGGTTGGAAAACTAGATTGTATGATAGATCCTAGGATATGGCATGAATCCTAGGATGGGAAAACTAGTGGAATGTATAATACTGCAGTCTTGGAAAATGGAAAGAGATATAAAGCTGCCTGTAATTTGAATTAACAGCTGCCTGTTGTGAATAAATAACGTGGTTGAGAACATGGATTGTAAGAATGTGAAACTGGAAAGTGAAACCTGGATGTTTGAGTAAAAAGGATGGAACCCTACGGGGGAATTAGGAGTGGAACTCCTGGAAAGAGAAAGGAATGGAACTGAGATGTAGTTGTGTACTGTCTCTTGGGTACGTAGTACCAAGGGAAGTACCTGTACCTGTTTAGTGCAGAGCGGAGCCAGCCGCCCCAGGGACCCGGGGTTAGACTGGCCACTCTGTACCGACTTGCTGGCCCTCGCGTACGTAGTACCGAGGAGAGCTACTAGTGTTAGGAGGGCACTAGCTACCCCACGAGCCCCGAGGTTCTGCTAGCCTCCTACACCGACTTGTTTAGGCCCACTGGGGCAAACCAGGGTAGTCAGGCGAGGGTGCGCGGACTGTAGAGGGGCAAGGCCCCGATTTGGTTACTGTGGAGGGGTTGGACCCCTGTTACTGAGAGGGCTCTGCCCTGGACTGGTTCCGTGCTGTGCTTTGGGCGCACCCGTTAACGGAAACGACTGACCGCATGCCAGTACGGGTTAGCTACCTGTGCGTTTATCGCGCGTGCCGTAGTCACCGTTACGTCTGTCAGTGACCTTGGGGTGGCTGACTGAGGGTAGGATCACCACGGGGGACTCTCCCGGCCAGGAGAGCACCACGTGCTACTTCTACTTTTTGGAAAAGACTGCAATCAAGATTGTTCCCACGAGGAACATTCGAGATCAAGATAAAGATTTGAGGAATAAATGAAATAGTGAGACAATTGAAAGATGTGAATAAAGAAAGTAATGGAACATAACAGCTACTGTACACTCTACTGTTGTCTTTAGTTTTAGTTGCCACTCTACTCAACGTTTTGCTGACGTGTTACACTCGTTACCTTTTTCAGGACCAGGTGTTGAGCAGCCAAGGTCAGCGGCTGCAGAGGACGCTTGGCCGAGTAGGGTCCAGTAGAGTTACCACTGTCTCTTGTACCTCTTTTTGTTACGTTGTAGTGAGTAGTTCTTGTTTCAGCTGTACTTTCTTTACCTGCAGTTCAAATTATATTATGAATGTTGTTCTACTGTTGTGGTGGTACATACTGTGGTAGTTTCTTTCCTTACTGCTGTACTTTCTTACTGTTAGTTATATTCATGCTGAATGTGGTTTATTTTATTGCTCTTTTGGTTACTTCCTCGTTGGACGACTAGGTCTTGGGATTAGTTGAGTCGGTCCGGTTCTCGTGTCTCGTAGGGACTCGGGAACCGGGTCGTTACATCTTCTTCCTCCACGCGTCGCAATACCTGCGGCAGCTCCAATCTACGTCTTCGTCGCCGTCTCTCACTCACCGGAGCCTTCGTCTTCTCCAGAGCCGGCATACCCCTGGTAGGGAAAATCCTCCCCTTTCATCTGTTTATCTTAATTCCTCTCTACGTCTAGGTTAGAATTCCCTCTCCTTATCCTCATTTCAACCCCTCGACACCGTCGCAAGCCACCTTCGTCTCCATCTCCAGCGATCACTCCAGCGAAGTCATCTGCTCACTCCACTGCTCCAAAGACTTTGCCGCCTACCTCACAACCTTCGCCATACTCCACTCTTGAAAACCCCTCTCTCCATTTGCTTTCTCGTCCACCCAAATCCACCATCGAACAACCCATTGCTCTCTGACCTAGTCCACCTCCACCAGCCATCTCTGACCCCCCTCGCAGCACACCACCGCTACCATTACATTCGCCGCACTCATATGAAGCACTTGAACTTGTTTAATAGGGCCAAGGGGCCATTTTGTTTGTTTCAAGTCTTCGATCCTCTTCACCACTAACAAGCGAGTCCAAGCTTGCTTGAAGCTTGCTTCAAGTCTCGCCTTCCCCAGGTCTTGACTCCAACTGCTACGGAATCATCCCAGGATCGCTCTTGGGTCATCTATTGGAGTGGTTGACCATAGCTTTGACCAAAATCGTAAGAAGGAGGTGCTGTTGCTACTGCACAAAGGAAGGGGGGACTTTAGTCCCACCTCGAAAGCGGGCAACTAAACGAAGGCTCATATATTGATTTTGTCGCATAGGCTCTTCACCTCCTAGCCATGGGGTGAGGCCCCACACACCCCAATGCACTTCACCCGTGACACTGCTCACACAGTCTGGTGCATCCAATTACCTGCCTAGCCAAGCACTCCTTAGATGCTACCTACTACAAGCAGCCTTGGTTCCGAGTGCGCATGTACCTGATAACCCAACTATCCTAATTGTGGCCCTGGGAGGGTGGATCTTAGAGAGAGAAGAAGAGTACGTGGGGGCAAGGGGGTTTTTCTCTCAGGACTAATGGCCGACACTTAGCCATTTAAAGAATCTCCCCCTTGCGCATGAAGGAAGAAGGCAAACCTAGAGAGAAGGAGTTGCAGAAGAAGAGAAGAAGAAAGGGTGCCCTCTTGGCACTGTAGCAGTGAGTGATTTAAGCTGTTTGATCGGCTAAATAAACATAGGAGCATCATTTGGAGTGCACTGTGCACTTATATTACATGGAATTCATTTGCTTAGTACTATTGAAATATTTGAGATAATTGCTAAGGGTAATTGGTGATTCAAATCACCATTTAACCCCATTCTTTTTTGCACTATCTGACATTCACTTTCATTCATATTTACTTGGAATTCTATTGATTATATATTTGTATTGAATTGTGATCTTGAGAAGTATTTTTGCCAATTATTCCCTGTATTCGACCTCGGATTTTCATTCAAGTAATAAATATTATTTGTTTTCAAGAAATTTTGACCTATACTACAACGCAACATTTAAAACCTCAATCTCGCTCTGTTAACATTTTGGCATCATTGCTGGGGAGCAACGGCACCATTTAGATCTCTTGATTGCAATATCAAATTTGATACTAACTTGCTTTTATCTCTTTTGACTGTGATCTATTTTAAGGGATTTATTAAAAGAAGATCAGCCACACATCAGCCACTCTAGGGGTAGGTAAACTCCATCCACCTTTTTCTAAAAGCCTGATTCTGAAAAGCTAAAAAAAAAGGAAAAAATCAATTAAGGCTATTTGCATTATATTCTTAGATTAATCATCAAGTTTCCTGATTTGATACATTCTATTTAGACAACATCCAAACCCTAATTTGTGCACCTACTTAAGGCTTAAGGTATCTAGGGCTATGACCTTCTTGCTTGAGCCCTAGGTACTACATTTGGACGGATTAAATTGGACCAATCAGAGCCAATTAGGGCTTCCAGTTTAAGGTTTTAGAGACACACTTGCTTAATAAAGAAGTAACCTTCCCAAACAGTGTATGCCTAAGCCTTGGTTGAATTGATCTATTCAAGAAAACCCTAAAAATAGGCTCTTAATTTCATTTGAACACTAAAAGAGAGACCTAAATTTTTCAAAAGACAAAACAGGTGAAGTTGACCCACCTTTTTGGGTTAACCAATCTTTAAATTAGGTCACATTGCATAAAAACACTTAAAGTTTAAGTGAAATCATAAGCACCTTGCTCCAAATCTAAAATTGGTAGACTTAAGAGGTTAAGTCCCCATTCTGGTCTACTTGGGTCCTCAGTGACAAGAGAGGTCGGGTGGGGGAAACCCTGTAACTCGTGGGGGCACTCTACCAAGTAGGGATCTTCGTGGGACTCTCCCTCTCTAGCTGCCCAGGTAATTCTTAGGTGGACGACTTTCTGACTAAGGGGTATCATCTGCCCCAAACCTCTATAGTCACCCAAAATTTTTGGGTGTCTTGATTGGGTCCATCACCTGTGATGAGAACCTCATCATGAGCCCTAACTAGTTCATTTTGACTTAAGAAAGAGAACAAAAGCTCCTACATAACCTAAAGGAAGGCCTAATTCAAGGGATTACTGTTCTGGGAAGAAAACATGAAATAAAGGGTAAAACTATAATTTTACCATTATAGTGCATCAAAGGGATTTCTTAGAGGCTAAACATAGGTTAATTGGACATAATAAAGAGGAAAAGTAGGATGGTTCAATCATAAAAGGGTTATTGTGAGATTTAAGAATTAAATGACATTCTATAACCCTAAAATAAACCCACTTAATTTTACAAGGTTCTGGTCAGGATAAAAATCAACTAAACCCTCTTAAATTCATGGAAAAATATCCTCTAGGATTTAGAACTTTCAACTTGGCCTTTGGAACCTATTTTCACCTAGATATGGTCCTAGCTCATTATTTGACTTAATTTGGATTTTTGTGTAAAATGTCTAGTCAAATGTGGTCAAACCTAAAATCCAACTTCACCATTGGATTCCTTAGGTCCAAATTAGGTTTGTACCAAAATTTGGGCCTAAGGGAAGGTCACCTTGACCTACTTTGCAAAATGGTCCACCCAATTACATTTTGACCCTTAACTTTTGAAAACCCTTACTCGGACCCCCTATCTTCCTCGCCACCCTTTACATTTAGGTCCCTATGCCATTACAGCGGAGGAATCCTACTTTGGCAAGGATTTGAGAAGGATTTCTCCTCGAATCCTCAGAGATCTCCCAGATTCGGAAGAGAGATTCTCTGAGGAATTCCCCACCGTCTGAATAGGATCCTAAGATCGGATTTACTCCAAATCTCTCGTGCGAATGCTAGAGAGAATTGGGTATCTTACGCACCTTCCATCTCCGATGAGATCTTTGCGCTTGGAAGCTTGCCTTCCAAGCACAAAGGTCTCGACCAGCAGCTATAAAAGGACCCCCGGTCCTAGCTGCATCTTCCAAGCTTTTTTTGGCTGCAGATACCCCCTTGATTTCTTCCTCTCTCACCTCCAGCCAACTGTTTGCAATCTCCGGCGATCCCTCCTCCCTCTTCTCATCACTCTGCCACCATACCAGTGGCAGAGTCATCTCCGACTTGTTCCTCCACGTCGCGCCATACCTACACGTGCCTCTCCAACCCTTTCGTCGTCGCTGTCATCCCCACCTCAGGGCCTTCTTCTCCGACGATGGCACATACGCGTCGCTCGTCCTCCACTTTTCCCCCTTTTCCTAACTTCCCTCAGTAAGTTCTCCTCTCTCTACCCTTCATTTTCCCTCACTTAATTTTAGAAAACCCCCTTGATAAGCCACCGACCACCTCCATCTCCCTCATATCTGGCAGACCACCTACGAGGTGAACCCTTCGCTTGAACCCTCCACACGCCTCGCCACCTACCTCAGAACCTTCTCCATCACTCACTGATCACCATCCACTCCTCCACTGTTTGCCACACACGCCCTACACCCTCACCGGACACGCTCATTTCCACGGTCACAGTTCGACCTAGGCACACACGCCTAGGCCGTTCTGTGCCACACCAACCCCCGCCTCACCTTCTCTGTGACACGGTGAAGCTTCCTAAGTCATTTGACAAGGCCGCGAGGCTGTGTTCGTTCATTTCTGGTTTGAGCCTCCGCCGCCATTAGTGAAGGTGTGAAGGAGCTTGCTCACTCGCTCCAGGTCGACCCACTCCAGGCAGATGCATCCTAGGTGCGCGGAATCCCTCTACAAGCCTTTTGCACCTGGCAATCAGGGCCTTCATCGACTGCAGCTGCTCAATTGGACGGACATTCCTCCCTGCAGGCGTGTGCAGAAGTGGGTGGGACTTTAGTCCCACCTCGGAAGTTCTCAACGCAGGTGAGTTACTTAAATTGTTTTTGTGCTTTTATCTGGTTGCCTCAAGTACACGAGGTGAGGTCCCTCACCCACGCCACCTGCCTCGTCTGTGACCACACCCACGCGAACCTGGCTGACCTGTTTACCCTGCACTCCTCGCGCACCACCCACGCCGGTTCGCCTGGACCCGGGCGCACATAACCCGACTCGATTACCCGGTTGGCTCTGAGAGAGCGAAGCGAGAAATAGAGAGAGAGCAATGCGGGGGAGGGTAGGGGTAGGTTTTACTCTGGTCTGTCCAGGGAAAGAAGGAAGAGGCAAGGACTTGTGAAGGCTTAGAAAGAAGAAGCTGAGGAAGAAGCTGAAGATAGGAGCAACTAAGGAAGGAAGAAGGACTTGAAGGCAGAAGTCAAGGAAAGAGGAAGAAGCGTTGTAGTGGTTGAAGAAAAGGCTAAGAAAGAAGGAAGGAGAAGGAGCAGCCAAGCAGAGAAGGAAAACTGAAGGAAAGAAATCAAAGAAGAGACTGAAGCCAAGAGAAGACAAAGAAGAAAATAAGAAAAGGAAGGAGTCACAGAGAATCAAAGGCAGAAGAAAGCTAAGGAAACAAGAGAAGAAAAAGAAGGAAGAAAAAGGCAGAAGAAGAAGAGTAGCCGCAGAGAAAGAAAGGAGAAATCGGAAAAGAGAAGAAAGAAGAAGCCATCAGAGAAAGAGAAGAAAGAACAGATAATTTCTTTTTACATCTTTTATTCTTTCTTTAGCTTTCATATACATTGAATTGCATTGATATTATCGTTGAACATCATATTTTGAGTAATTTGAGATTGTGATCTTAGTTTTTAAAGATCAATTTGCTCCCTATGTTCGACCTCGGATACTTAGGTTTTCGAGTAATAAATTTCTTATTTGTTTTCAAGGCGATTTCACTTATACTGCAATGCACATCTTTTTAAAATCGATTTCTCCTTATTAACAACCTGCTATCCCTCATGCAATCCATCGGTGCATGTTTGGGAGGAGGTCCTTAAGACCATCCTTGAGGCCTCCATTAGATATTCACTCTCATCGAGGTCGAGCCTTGACTTCCGTGTTTGTGCAACAACCTAATCACATTGACATATCCTCTGATTTATAACCTACTTCCCCTTATCAGCTATGGATCACCGAGAAGAACAACCTAATCTTGAGCAACAATTCCATGATTTCCAAAATCGAATCAATGCCATCATCAACCCACCGCCGCATCCTCAAATGTGAGATCACTATAATCTAGCAGCGGTGGAGATCGAACCCCGAATCAACATTCCCGTGGGAGGACCCAAGGTAGATCTCAAGCCTAGCATGCTTCATATGACCCCAAAATTTCATGGCTTGAACTCCGAGGATCCTTTCTAGCACATCAAACACCTAAAACATCTGGCCCACACTTTTGGGGCAGATATGCAAAATCAGGATGGATTACTCTTGAAACTCTTCTCATTCTTGCTGGCTGACAAAGCCGCTCATTGGTTTCAGACTCAACCACACACGATCGACACATGGGGAGAACTTCAAACTGCCTTCTTGCAAAAATTCTGTCCCATTATTCGTATAAACACGATGTGGCACCAAATCACGCACTTCTCCCAAGGAGCGGGAGAATCTCTACACGATGCATGGGATCACTTTCTGGATCTCATGTGTAAGTGCCCCCATCGCGGAGTTCCGAAGTGGGAACAAGTCCAATCCTTTTAACACGGACTCCGTGAGGATATCAAGCTCTTTGTCAATGCAACCTGTGGTGGTAGCTTCATGGGTCAACATGAGGACACGATCTAGGAAATTCTCGAGAACGTGTGAGAGAACTCCCTGAACAATAAGTCATTGGGTGCGTACAACCTGACGTCCACCCGCGCATTGACAAATAATCTAGGGGTACACGAATCCTGAGGCCTTTCCGCATCTGCCCACCTCAGTTGGGCGAACTCTGAACCCCCGTACCCTGATTATCTCGGAGCTCCTCAGACTTGAGAGGATCTTTACACCATCCAGAATAATCCTTTCTCCAACACTTACAACTCTAGATGATGTAATCATCCTAACTTTTCGTGATTGGGAAATAACAAAATCTAAGACCTCAATTCCAACCTCGAACACAGGCTCTGAGTCCTTAACAACCCACCCAACCAAGGCCCACTCGAAACTTCCAATCTGGACCACCTAAAGAAGATCATACATCTTTGATTCTCCAGACCTTGGTTGACATGCAGAAATAACACAAAGAAGAGATCTCGGAGTTACGAAATCCATTGGCCCAACTGGCAAGTGCTCGCCCGCCTGGTGCATTTCCCTCTCAGCCTCTTCCAAATCTGAATAACGTGCTGAATTAGAGGTGCATTATGAACCTAAATCAGGGTTAATCTCACTTTGTTTATCAGGTCCCTTCTGCTCCATCACCTGACGGGATGGATGCTTCAACTTCATACTCAAGATTTCAGAAGCAAACACCTATTTTGCCTAACCCAAACCAAAATCAGGAAGGATTAAATTCCGTCACCACCCGTAGTGGCAAAGCAACACAAGACCACCCTTTCCTAGCCACAACATGCTTGAGACCATAAACCCTAACCCTAGATTGGTCGTCCAGGACACACCCATCCCTAATAAAGAGCCTGAGCCAATTCTAGAGGAACCATCTAAGGTTCCATTTCCTGAGGCCTTGACCAAGGGAAAGAGGACAACCAAACCTATGGCACATGAGGAGGACTTGGTTAAGCTCTTTGAGCAGGTCCATATAAACATCTCCTTGATGGATGCAATTCGCCACGTACTGGCTTACGCACGATTCCTGAAAGATGTGTGTACACCTAAGCGTAAGTTGCGAACCAAAGGTGGAAACCCGATCGTACTATCGGAGCAAGGTAGCTCCGTCATTTTGAGCAAACTCCCGCTTAAGGCAAAATACCTAGGTGCCCCTCTGATCTCCTATGCTATCGGTGATATATAGTTCGACCGGGCCTTATTAGACCTAAGATCTTCCATAAATTTGATACCTACATCCCTACTAGACTACTTTGAGGAATCTAAGCTTAAACCGACAGAGATGACTTTGCAATTAGCCGATAGATCTATTAAGTCACCAAAAGGAATTCTCAAGGATGTCATAGTTAGGATACACGATTTCTATTTTATCCTAGATTTCATTGTCTTAGACATGGATGCTCCTGAGAACTTGAAGAATACACCAATCATATTAGGAAGACCCTTTCTGGCCACAGCTAGGGCCAATATTAATTATGATGAGGGAAAAATTGAATTAAAATTTGGGAGCAAGACACTGAAGATCGACATCTTTAAGGCCCAACAAGGAATTCATTTCAGGGTTATAGAATAGATTTGTGATATCGAGGCCGTGGTTGATGGTCTATGTATCGAGGAAAACCTAAATATTTCTGATCAACCACAAGAAGATCAAAACCCATAATTTCAGGAGCCTAAACACAACCTAGACACAACCATAGCTCCTTCCTTTGCTCTCGACACCCACCCTGAACCACTTGCTGCTGCTGATAATTCGGTTATGGAATTGAAGCTCCTCTCTAACCATCTCAAATATGTCTTTTTGAGTTCCAATCAGATGTTTCCTGTGATTATCAACTCTGGACTCACATTTGATTAGGAGACATGCCTGATTTCTGTTCTCCAGCAACATCGAAGAGCCATTGGATGGACTCTTGATGATCTAATTGGCATCAGCCCCTCATACTGCACACATCATATCTATACTGAAGAGGGCTCATGACCATCCCGTGAAATGCAGAGACACCTAAATCCAAATCTGTAGGATGTCGTGAAAAAGGAGATCATCAAGCGGTTAGATGCAGGGATCATCTACCCGATCTTCGACAGTCGGTGGGTGAGTCCAATCTAAGTTGTGCCTAAGAAAGTAAGGCTCACCGTGATCATGATTGAAACCGGAGAAACCATACCAACCCGTATAGCGAACTCGTGGAGAGTCTGCATTGATTATAAAAGACTCAATTCCTCCACGAAGAAGGATCATTTCCCACTACCGTTCATTGATTAGATCCTCGAGAAACTAGTGGGAAATCGATTCTTCTGGTTTTTAGATGGGTACTCCGGTTATAATCAGGTCGCAATCCATCCTGAGGACCAAGAGAAGACCACCTTCACCTGCCCCTTCGAAACATACGCATTTCAAAGGATGTCGTTCGGTCTCTGTAATGCACCCGCTACTTTTCAGCAGTGCATGCTTGCCATATTCTTAGATATGATAGGTGAATACCTTGAAGTCTTCATGGATGACTTCTCGGTATTTGGAGAATCATTTGATGATTGCCTCCTGCACTTAGTCAAAATCCTCAGGTGATGCATCGACATGAACTTGGTTCTTTCTTGGGGAAAGAGCCACTTCATGGTACCTGAGGGAATTGTCCTAGGACATCTCATCTCTGAAAAAGGCATCTAGGTTGATCAAGCCAAGGTGAATTTAATTTCCAAACTCCCTTTGCCTAACTCAGTCAAGGACATCCGATCCTTTCTGGGGAGCGTTGATTTTTACCGTTGATTCATTCCTGATTTCTCGAAAATCATGCACCCCTAGACTACTCTTCTATCTAAGGATGTCCCCTTCGAAATCACCGAGGAGTGAACTCAAGCATTTGAGATCCTACGTGATCGAGTTACCCAAGCACCTATCTTGCAGTCCTTGATTGGTCTCAACCCTTTGAGATTATGTGCGATGCATCTGATTATGTTGTGAGTGCAAAACATGGGCAGAAAATAGACAGGAAACCCGTGCTCATCTACTACACTAGCAAGACACTTGAGGCTCAGCGTAACTACGCAGTTACTGAGAAAGAGCTACTAGTCGTAGTATTTGCCCTGGTGAAATTTAGATCGTATCTTTTGGGTTCCCATGTTATCATATACTCGGAGCACACTCACCTCCTCGTGAAGAAGGATGCCAAACCTTGACTAATTCGCTGGATCTTGTTATTACAAGAATTTGATCTTGAGACTCGCTATAAAGAGTGAAAGCATAATGTGATAGCTGACCACTTATCCCACCTTCCTTCTGACAATATCGACCCTTCTAGACCCATCACAGAACACTTTCCCGATGAGCACCTCTTGACTATTAGTATGGGACTTCCTTGGTTTGCTGATTTGGTGAACTACTTGGCATCACATTAGATCTCGTTCGATTGGCTGAAGGCTAAGAAAGGTAAATTTCTTTCCGATGCCAAGTACTACATCTAGGAAGACCCGTACCTCTTCCGCATTGGTGCTGATTAGATCATCAGACAATGCATCCCGAAAGTGGAAATTCAGGACATTTTGTCTTTCTGCCATGACCAGGCTTGCGGCGGACACTTCTCCGGACATAAAACAGCAGCAAAAGTACTCCAATGTGACTTTTATTGGCCCATGATTTTCAAAGATGCATACGATCACTATAAGGCATGTACTTGTTGCCAGACCTTTGGCAACATGACCCACTATGATATAATGCCTTTACAGCTGATTCTCGTATGCAAAATCTTCGATATCTGGGGGCTTGATTTCATGGGACCCTTCCCTATCTCGGACAGCTTCGAATACATTCTTCTCGCTGTTGACTATGTGTCCAAATGGATCAAATCCATTCCGACTCGAACCAATGATCATAAGGTGGTAATCAGATTCATTCATCAGAACAACTTTTCTCGTTTCAGGATTCCACGTGCCATTATCTGTAATGGAGGGACCCATTTTACGAATGCTCAGTTCCGATCACTGATGACCAAATATGGGGTGTCGCACCGAATCTCTAGTCCTTATCACCCCCAAACCAACAATCTAGCTGAGCTATCAAATCAGGAGATCAAGAAAATCCTTCAGGTCACTGTTCGGCCTGATAGGAAATATTGGTCGTCCCAACTTTCGGAAGCCTTGTGGGCTTATAGGACCGCCCGCAAGACCCAATTGGGCATGTCACCTTTTAGATTGGTGTACGGGAAGGCATGTCACCTCTCGATCGAGTTGGAGCACAAAGCCTATTGGGTTGTACGGAAGTGTAATCTAGATCTTTCTAAGGTAGGAACCCACATAAAGCTTCAAATGAGCGAGATCGGTGAATTACGCAATGATGCATACAAGAACTCGTGAATTTACAAAAAATAGGTTAAGGCCTTTCATGACAAGCACATATCCAGAAATATCTTTCACCCTGGTCAGAAAGTCTTGCGCTTTGATGCCAAACTCAAACTGTTCCCAAGGAAACTCAAATCAAAATGGATTGGACCATATCATATCAGACGAATTTTTGGAAATTAAGCCGTTGAAATCAGTCAACCCAGCCTTGATTCTGAACCCTTTATTGTGAATGGCCAGTGACTTAAGTAGTTCATTGAACTCACCGATATGAATTTGGTTGAGGTATCTTTTGATCTCCATTCTCTCTAAGCTCATTGCGCCCGGCTGATGGCATTAAACTCAACGCTTAACGGGAGTCAACCCGTCATCTTTTTGAAAAACCTGAAACCCTTCTTGTGACATCTTATGCTGAACTCATATTGCACTTTAGGGTTCGTCCATTAGAACAGGCAACTCCACCTCTGGTACTCATACCCGACCTTGAAATCGTTCGCAACAGTCACACCAACCCATCCACCTACCCAAAACCTGTTCCAATGTACGATCTAAGCTAAATTCGAACCCACCTAATTTACAATGAGGACATTGCAAATCATAGGCATGAGAGGGCATTAAAGTGCAAAATGCTGCAAGAATCACTTCACAAGAAAAGGTTTCATCAAAAAAATTACATATTCTAAAAACCAAAAAAAAATGAAAAAGAAAAAAAATGGAGAAGGGAGGAAATTTTGAGAATCAATTTGCATGTCATTCTTGTGGAGGAAAAGGGAAGGTAACATAAATGTCAAAAAGGAGCACAATTTGAAACAAAAAAAGAGAAAGTCATTAGTAAAAGATTAAGGAATCTACTTAGTTCTAGACCAAATCAAATGAAGAAATAAAAGAAATAAAAAGTGCTAAGAGACAAAAAGAGATTAGTATGAACGCTGATCTTAGGCCTTTTGGGCTTGTGTTTAGGTTTAAAAATTCAAGTATTCGTTAAGATCTGGATAGTCCTCAAGAGGTTGGGGAAAATGTGAGGCTTAAGTATTAGGTCTAAGGCTTAAGGATTATTCGGTCTCGTTAACTGACCTCTAGTTTGCAGGACTCGGTAACTAAACCACACCAATCCACACACAGTTTGGTTCAGTGCTCTTAATTACTAAAATCACGCAAATGAAATAATTCTGTTCTAAAAAACCTACCTAGATTAGGAGCAGTTGATCAATACAAGTTGATTTGGAAGAGTTCCTGGCACGAAGAGATGGAAAATTCCCCTCGAAGATGAGCAATAACATACCGTCTCCTCAGTGCTTGTCTCCTAGGATATCTAAATATCCTACTAGGGGCATGTAAGCACCTTGTGCTGGTTTAGATGCCATGGGTGGCATTATCATGAAATGTCAATTGCCAAGGTTTGGATTTAGCTATGGAATGCTATGGGCGGGATTATCCCGAAATCTCGAAAGCTAGGGTTCTGGGGGTTGCCATGGGCGGTGCTATCTCGAAGCATCGATTGCTAAGGACCCTGTGAGGATTGATGATGGGAGATAGAAATTCGATATAGACCATGTTGTAAAGCCAATCCGAAGCTAAAAATAAAGGAAGAAAAGAGAGAGAAAACTCTCCAAAAATAAAGAAAAAATACTCTGTATCTCTCTTACAAAAACTTACTACAAACTAAACCTGAGCTAAAACATGTCTTAAGCACGGGTGCTTTAATCTTGGAGTTCAATGAACCTTAGGTTAGTTCCTGTGGGCCTTAGAAACCTTCACGGCAGACTGAGGCTAAAGTTGGTCAAGTACGGATCTTGGTTGGTACTTGAGTACCTCTAGGCCTACTATTAGCATTCTGATCTAATCTACAAAAGAAAGCACATAGTAGAAATCTGAGCATAAAAAGGCATATGGTCTAGAATTTGAGTTAATTCTATGAGATTTTGCTAAGGGACTAGCAAAAGCTAGGCATGGGGGTATGATGGGAACACCATCATGGGCCATAACTAGCTCAATTTAGTCATTATCAAGGAATAAATGCTCCTACATAACTGCTAGAGAGCCATAGTTCATTGCATAATCATTCTGAGAGAAAGACAAGAAACCAGGGTTAAAACTGTAATTTTACTATTATATCTTGAATGCAAAATAACCTTAGGTTTTCCCAGGGGATAATTAAGGGTCAAATGATCTTAAATATCCAACAAGTGGGTTAATACAGACGGAAAAGGATTTTCACGTGTTCTGAGAATTAAATGGCTTTTGAAAACCTAAAAACAGACCCACTTAAGTAACTAAGGTTTTGGTCAGGATAAAATTTACCTAAACCCTCTAAAATTCGTAGAAAAATTTCTCTATGGTTTGGTACCTTCAATTTAATCATTAGAACCCATCTTGACCCAAAACAAAGTCTCAAGCTGACATTTGCCCTAATTTGGGTTTGTTCATAAATTACCCATTCAAACTAGGTCAAAACCAAAATCCAACTTCACCATTGGATTCCTTAGGTAAAAATTAGGTTTATACCAAAATTTGGGCCAAATCTGAGATTGTCTTGACCTAGTTTACAATTTGGTCCTATTGTTCACACATATGCCCTTAACTTTCAAAATCCTTACAAAAGGGCCCCTAACTTTGTCATCATTTTCACAAACAGGTCCCTTACGCCATGAATCCTATTCCTACAAACTCCGACAACCAAAAATTGGCAAGTTCTCCTTGATTCCTTGATGAATCCCTCTCAGATTTGAAAAGGAAGTTCGTCAAGGAATTCCCTTCCTTTTGAGCCAATTCTTAGGCTCCCAAACTTTCCCAATCTCTCATGCGAACACATGAGAGATTAGGGTATCCTATAATTCCTAAGCTTCCCAAGCTCAAAACTCCCTCCAGAGGCCTATAAAAGGACCTCCAGACCATATCGAACTTCTCATGCTCGTTCTCGGCCTGGAATACCCCTCCTTCCTACATCCTCTCCAGCCAAGAAGCTCCATGACGTCCAGCGACCTCTTCCGACTCCATTCCTCATCCGTTCTCAATACCAGTGACGGATATACATTTCTTTTCTTCCTTCGCGCATAGCAATACCTGCGGCAGCTCCAATCTACATCTTCGTCGCCGTCTCTCACTCATTGGAGCCTTCATCTTCTCCAGAGCTGACGTACCCCTGGTAAGGAAAATCCTCCCCTTTAGTCTAAGTATCTTAGGTTATCTTAATTCCTCGCTATGTCTAGTTTAGAATTCCCTCTCCTTATCCCCGTTTCAACCCCTCAACATTGTCGCAAGCCACCTTCGTCTCCATCTCCGACGATCACTCCGGCAAAGTCATCCACTCACTCCACTGCTCCAAATACTTCATCGCCTACCTCACAACCTCCGCCATACTCCACTCTTTAAAACCCCTCTCTCCATTCGCTTTCTCATCCACCCAAATCCGCCATTGAACAACCCACTTCTCTCCAACCTAATCCACTTCCGCCAGCCATCTCCGACCCCCCTCACAGCACACCACTGCTACCATCACATTTGCCGCATTCATACGAAGATCCTGAACTTGTTTAACTGGGCCAAGAGGTTGTTTTGTTTGTTTCAGGTCTTCGCTCCTCTTTGCCATTAACAAGCGAGTTCAAGCTCACTTGAAGCTTGCTTCAAGTCTCGCTTTCCCCCGGTCTCAACTCCAACTGCTGCGGAATCATCAGTGGGCAACCAAACGAAGGTGCATATATTGATTTTTTCGCAAAGGCTCTTGACCTCCTAGCCACGGGGTGAGGTCCCATAAACCCCCATGCCCCTCGCCCGTGACACAACTCACACAGGTCTAGTGCATCCGATTACTTGCCTAGCCAAGCACTCCTTGGCTGCTACCCACTGCAGGCAGCTCTGGTCCCAGGTGCGCATGTACCCAATAACCTGACTATCCTGACTGTGGCTCTGGGAGGGCGGATCCTAGAGAGAGAAGAAGAGTGCACAGGGGAAAGGGGGATTTTGCTCTCAAGACTAATGGCCAACACTTAGCCATTTAAAGAATCTCCCCCTTGCACGTGAAGAAGGAAGAAGGCAAAGCCAGAAGAGAAGAAGAAGAGAGAACCTAGAGAGGAGCTGTAGAAGAAGAGAAGAAGAAAGGGTGCCCTCTTGGCACTGTAGCAGCGAGTGATTTAAGCCATTTGATCGGCTAAACAGATGTTTGAGCATCATTTGGAGTGCACTGTGCACTTATATTACCTGGAATTCATTTACTTAGTACTGTTGAATATTTGAGATAATTGCCAGGGGTAATTGGTGATTCAAATCACCATTTTACCTCATTTTTTTTGCACTATCTGACATTCACTTTCATTCATATTTACTTGGAATTCTATTGATTATATATTTGTGTTGAATTGTGATCTTGAGAAGTATTTTTGCCAATTACTTCCTATGTTCAACCTCAGACTTTCATTCGAGTAATAAATATTATTTATTTTCAAGCAATTTTGACCTATACTACAACGCAACATTTAAAACTTCGATCTCGCTCTGTCAATAGTGGTTGGCCATGAAGTAGAGATGATGCTAGGGTTAGCTTAGCTAATAGGTGAGTAGAGGGGGAGGTAGAGGAGATAGGTTTTGGATGATGTTAGTTGCTCTAAATCAGGTTTTAAAATCAATGTGTTGCAGTATAGATTGAATTAGTGTGAAAAACAAATAATATTTATACTCGAATATCAGAAATGAAGTTCGAGGTGGAACACAGGAAGCAATTGGCAAAAATAGTTCTCAAGATCGTAATTCAAGCACAATATAAGCAATGTATAATAGAACTCCAAACAAGAATGTTATATAAATGAAAGCAGATGTCAACAATGCAAAAAGAATGGGGTAAAATGGTAATTTGAATCACCAATTACCCCTCACAATTATATCAAATATCTCAATAGTACTAATCAATCTAAATTCCACATAGGGTGCGTGCATAGTGCACTCCCTTAAGAGATTAGCTGATGGAACTCTAAGTGCCAAGAGAGCACTCTTCCTCTTCTCTTCTTCCTTCTCTTCTCTCTTCTTTTGCCCCCTTAATATTCAGAGAAAGCACAACACAGTGCTCAGCAATGCTAGCAGAGGTAAAGGCCTCCCTCAGAGATCACAAGTGTTGAGAGGAGGGCGGCAGAGCAAAACCCGCCCCTCTCCTCTCTCTTTCTCTTCTTCCTCTCAGAACCAGGAAAACTAGAGTAGACCCAAGTACCTCGGTAAACGGATCGAGCCCAAACCCACGAGGCGTGAGCGCGAGCGAGGGTGTGCGTGAAGCGCGTGTGTGTGGGGACCTCACCCCCTGTTCGTGCTGAGGCGATAAGCCATAAGCACAAAATCGTCTTATGTGCCTTCGCGTGCCCATCAGCAAATGAGGTGGGACTAAAGTTGTCCCCCTGTTCTTCGTGCAACTGTAGGAGGTACCGCCTCCAATTGAAGGCAAAGGTGCAGCTGTGGTCTTCAATCCTAGACCTGGGAAGGGTCCTGGAGATACTACATGTCGCTTAGGCATGGAATTGGCGAAGAACATAGCTGGAGGAGCTTGAATGATGTCGGGGATGGAGGCAGCGGCGACGGTGCTCCAGTAGCAACCTGAAACCAAGAACACGGCCTAATCAGATGCTCAGAAAGTTTTTCGGACCACAGCGAGTGCAATGGTGGTGGTCCGAGGCTGTGTAGAGTTCGGTGGAGGGCTGACAGTGACGCGAATGAGGGCGGAAGGTGGGTGTGTTCAACGGGAAGGTAGAGGGTGTTAAACCCTAAATTTCTTTAGGATTTTTGGAGGGTGAGTCATGGCGGAGGTTTTGGACTGGTTGGTGAAGCGGATGGAGTTGAGCAGCGGTGGAGACACTTTGCCATAGATGTGGCCGAAGCGGAGGAAGAAGACAGGGTCAGAGGCATATTGGTGGTCGTAATGAAGTCTTGAAGGTGTAGAAATGATCGTGGGAGAGGGAGAGAGAGTTTAGGGAACTTAGGGAGATATTGGGAGGTGGAGATGCCCGAAGGTGGTGGACCGGCGCCGGAGGAGAGAACAGCGAAACAGCGACAGTGAAGTAGGTGGAGATACGCCCTTCCTTTTGCTGGGGAGGGTCGCGAAGAAGAGAGGAGTCGAGAGTGCCTACCAATTTGGTCGTTGGATGGCCAAGGGAGGAGGATCGAAGAGGGTCGCCGGAGCAAGGGTTTTAGTGGCTGGAGGAGGAGAATTAGAGGTGGTTGACTCACCAAAACTTGCTAAGTGGATGCACAAGGCCACAAGGGTCCTTTTATAAGGTTCTAGATGGAGTTTCGAGCTTGGAAAACAAGCTTAGAAACTTTGAGCTCTTCACCGACGATAGATACCCAATCAATCAAAACATTTGCATTAGGATTCTAGGGAGATTTAGGATTCCTGGATGGGCTCAATTGGAAGGCAATTACTTGACAAGTTTCCCTCTCAATTTTGAGAAAGATTCGTCAAGAAATCACAGAGATCTTGCCATCTTAAGGTCGCGGGAGTTTGTAGGATTAGGATTTCATGGCTGCAAGGACTTTTTGTGAAGATGATGATAAAGATAGGGACGAAAATCCAAAGAATTCAAAAGTTAGGGGCATATTGTGAGATAAAAGAGTCAGACAGAATTAAATTGCAAACTAGGTTAAGATGATTTCAGATTTGGCCCAAATTTTGGCACAAACATAATTTGGACGTAATAAATTCAATGGTGAAGTCAGATTTTGGTTTTGACCTACTTTGACTAGGTAATTTATGCAAAAACCCAAATTAGGGAAAAAGTCTGCCTGTAGCTCTGTTTTAGGTCAAGATGGGTTCTGATGGTCAAGAGAGTATTTTTCTATGAATTTTAGAGGCTTTAAATGAATTTTATCATGACCATAACCTTAGTTAATTAAGCAGATCTATTTTTAGGATTTTAGAAGTCATTTAATTCCTGAAATGCGCAAAAGCCCTTTTTTGCCTGTTCCAACCCACTTGTTAAACTCTTAAGACTATTTGACCATTAATTAACCCCTGAGAAAACTCGTGATTATACTGCATACAAGATATGATGGTAAAATTATAGTTTTAACCCTTATTTCTTGTATTTCTCTTCGGAAGGATTTGTAATGAATTAAGTCTCTCTGGCGGTTATGTAGGAGCATTTAATGACTTAATCAGATCAAATTGAGCTAGTTATGGCTCATGATGGTGTTCCCATCAGATGAGGAGTTGAACTAGAGCTGCATGGTCTTCTTGGGGCTGATAGTAGCTGAAGCAGAGGTGCTTGAGAACTGAATAGCTAGCTTAGTTAGCTAGTTCTTTGCTAGTAGCTAAGCTAAGCTAATCTAAGCTAGCTTCTTCTAGTCTAGAGCTTAGGTGAGCTAAAGTTGGTCCTACTGAAGAATACCCAGCTAGCTGATTAGCTAGCTTAGGTCAAGTAGCTCAGCTCAACTAGGTTGAGCTGATCTGAGTCTTCGAGAGCTAGAGTTGAGCTAGCTTAAGCTACTATTGAAACGAAAGATCTACACAAATGGAAGTTGCGTTTTGGAAACTCTTCGTCATAGTATGATTTGCGAAGAAATCTGTCAATAGATAAATTTATACCGAAATTCGTAAAGAGATTCCGAGTCGAACACAGGGAGCCTACGTCGATCTAAAATCCACGATTATATTTTTTTGGTATTTTTGTTTTAAAAGCGAGATAATCACAATGACATTGATATTAACACTAAGAGAGAGAGAGAGAACAATCACTTTGTAACTGAATACTATTTTTACAATTAGAAAGTAGGAAATGATTACAGCTAGAAAGTGGGCAATTCTATTCTAGAAAGTAATAAAGAAGGGAGAGATGTTATCCTCCTCAATGGTTGCTTGGAGGAAAAGTCGGACGGGACGATGCCTAGAAGACGGAGGATGAAGACGAAAGACAAAGAACGAAGCAGGAAGAACTGGGGGTGAGGTAGGGCATCGTTGTCGTCACGGGATCCACTTCTGTAACAGGGGAGAGAAAACTTTGATTTTGACTCTAGAGGAGCATCCCAGGTTTGGGACAAGCTTCTTTAGATATTTGGAGAAGGAGAAAGGTGAAGGAAGGGATGAAGAAGAAGTCGAGGTCGTAGGGCTATATATAGGTGTAGAGGTTGGGGGCAATTAGGTCTTTTTATATATAAAACATTAATTCAAGGCCTTCGGTGACAGATTTATCCATCACTAAAGGCATGAACGTAGGTGACGTGCAAGCATGCCCACCATCTTCTCCTCTCCCATGTGCCTAACACACGTGCACGATCTCGCCTTGTCAGCCGTCCGATCGCGAGATCGGACGACTTGCAAATAATCTTACCCACTTCAGCATCAGCTAAATCGCATGCCCATGAGTGCAATCAAGAGTTCGAACGTGCGTTAAATTACGCATAGATGATCCACACACTTTGGTGCTGCCACGTCTCCCACATTTGCACTGCCTGCTCACCATCCAACAGCTTGATTTAGTCGCTCCTGCACCCATGCCTTGATTTGAGGCCCAGCGGGGATCGAACCTGCGCCTCTGCCTGACGAAGTGACACTCACCCGCTGCGCTATGTGTGTATTTTAGGCGTGGGGATGGTTTTGTGCACGAGCGACCATGGTTGTTGGATGGTGATCCAACAGCCCAGATCCATCACGCGATCGAGAATGGAAAAGCAGCGACAAGTCTTGGGTTGGTGTAGGCAGTTGAGATGGCGCCATGTGGCACCATCTTGGTTGTCCATCTTATGTTCCTTGTAGATGGTGCCACAGATGTCGGATTGGATTGATTTCCATGTTCTTAGGCTGCGATCATCAATCCGAACCCATCCGTGCATATGGATTTGTCATCTGAAGTGCAAATTGACACCATCTTGGCCCTTGATCTCTGACCTTTCTCGGATTATATCTGATGCTACGGAAGTCCGATCGGGGCGATCTTCAAGTCGTTGAACTCCAATCTTCACCCTAATCAGATCCGTATAGTTGGATCTTTGATCCGAGGCCCTGATTAAAAGTCACCCTATCCCTGGCCACCAAAAAGAAGAAATTATTATACAATTTGTACAATTTGACCTAAATGCATGATGAGTTATGCAATATTTACAATGCATGATGCTAATATGATACTAAGAAAATACATTAATAGACATTTTTGGCTATTCAGATGTATGCGCATCACACCCCCAAGCCTATCTTTTGCTAGTCCCTAGCAAAAACTATATGCTTTTTATAAGAGAATTAGGTCAGATTTCTTGGGCAAAAGTTATTCTTCAACACTAGGAGATTTTTACTAATAACCTAAACTATAAAGATGCAACAACGCCCGGGTGTCTGCCAAAATGTAGATCGCCTCAAGCCCTCACCTTATTCAAAGGAGGATCTTTTTCTTCTTTTCTAATTTTTTTGGATTTTTGAGTTTAGGGTTTCGGAGCTGCTTTCTACGACCACTCAACCCACCCAAGACTAAAAGAGAATCCTAAGTTCTAAGCATCTTTGTGTGAAATGTGATAGACTTGCTGATCGACGATTTGAATGGACTTCGAGTTTTTACGCCCCTAGGTGACCTTGAAAAGAAATTCTACCTAAAGGTGTATCTATTCAACTGGTAGCTTTCTCCCTACTTTTATTTTTATGGGGTCAATGCAAGGCCGAACCCAGTGTATATCTCCCCAACTTATTCTAGTTCTCCACTTCTTCCTAAGTGTTTTGGAATTTTACATGCATTTCTTTAGTTGGGTTCTAGACAACCTACCAATGGACTGTTACCCATGATAACTTGCCAGCCATACTCGTGCAGTGAAGTGTGGCTTATTTCTTTTTCTTTTCTTTTCTCCTTTTCTATTTTTTTTCTTTTTTTTTAAGTAGGTGGCTTTCTTGATCTAAGATTTACCTAAAGGCAACAGGAAAAGAATGGTCATGTGACTGGGCTCTGGACAACCTACCTATGGGCTGTTATCCACGATAACTTGCCAGCCATACCACCCTAGAAGGTTCATTAGCTACCCAATTTCCGTAAAAATTGTCGAAAGGCGAGTCAGTGCAAATAGTGTGTAGATGCTTAAACTTAAAATCCTTCAAATCGGAGGGCAGGTTGATAAGTCATGTACTGATCAACCCAACTTATTTAACCAAATTGAAGTGAATTCAGAATGGCGAGGACTCGATAAGCAAATCTACATTTTAGTGGACACCAAAGCTGATTAAGCTCGAAGACCTGAAGGGTCTAAGTGTTCAGATCCTACTATATTGTTCCCTAAGGTTGAAAAATCCTAATGCCCAATTATTCTTTCCTAATTCAATTTTTTTTCATTTTTTGAAATAAAAAAGTAGAATTTACAAGAATTCCACAGAGCTGACAAAATGATTCAGAAATGAATCCACCCCGCCATGCCTAGATGATGCAATATCCTCATTGAAAATAAAAGGCATGAAAGGAAAGGTAGAATGTAGAACATACCACCTGAATATGATGCTCAGGTCAACTCTGAGTCAGATTGTACAAGTGCTAAGTTTAATGCCATTAGCT
This sequence comes from Thalassia testudinum, assembly GCA_037157565.1. NCBI lineage: Eukaryota > Viridiplantae > Streptophyta > Magnoliopsida > Alismatales > Hydrocharitaceae > Thalassia > Thalassia testudinum. The sequence continues at coordinate 97,955,756 of JAZHRO010000002.1, forward strand.
AGTCGAAGTCTAGCCAAAGAAATCACGATGTAATTAGAGAAACCATGTATGAGATGGGTTTTGGAACAATATGATCAACAAAAGGCTTCAGACGTTGACCGTTGACTTTAAAAGAATTACCCATCTTTGGGTTAGAGATCTAAACAACCCCGTTTGGAAATATCTGATTGATGATGAACTGGCCATTCCATTTTGACCTAAGTTTGCCAAGAAAGAGCTTAAATCGAGAATCAAAGAGCCAGACCTTCTGGTTCAACTCAAAGCTCTTGTGGGATATCAATTGGTCATGAAAAGCTTTGGTCCGAGCCTTATAGATCTTGGCATTCTCGTATGCATCATTTCTAACCTCCTCCAACTTAGATAGTTGGAGTTTCCTGGTCTTTCCAGCCAAACTCAAATCCAAATTACATTGCTTGATTGCCCAGAATGCCCAATGTTCAATCTCTATGGGTAAATGGCACACCTTTCCATACATCAGACAAAACGATGACATGCTGATAGGCGTTTTGTACACCGTACGGTTGGCCCAGAGAGCGTCCTCACGTTTTTGAGTCCAGTCTTTATGATTAGGTCGAACCATTTTCTCCTTAATATTCTTGATCTCCCAATTAGAGATCTCGGCCTGTCCATTCGTCTGGTGGTGGTAAGGTGTGGAGATTCTGTGATTTACCCCATATTTTGCCAGTAAACTATGAAACTGGGCATTAGTGAAATGAGTACCACCATCACTGATGATGGCCCTCGGAATCCCGAACTGATTGAAGATGTTCTTCTTGACGAAAATTGATGACCACCTTGTTGTCATTGGTTCGGGTGGGAATAGCCTCAATCCACTCGGACCCGTAGTCAACAGCGACAAGAATGTACTGGTGTCCAAATGAAGGGAGGAAGGGTCCCATGAAATCAATGCCTCAAACGTCAAAGATTTCGATGGGAAGAATCGGGTTCAGAGGCATCATATCTCTCTTGGTTATGCACCCAAGTGCCTGGCATTGGGAACATGACCTCGAGAAGTCCTGGGTATCCTTGAATAAAGATGGCCAATAGAATCCAGATTGCAAAATTTTTGCAGCCGTCCTTTTCCTGGAGAAATGTCCACCACACGCAGATGCATGGCAGAACTCGAGTATACTTTGGAATTCATTCTCCAAAACACATCGGTGAATAATCTGGTCAGAGCCGATGCGGTACAGTTCAGGGTCCTCCCAGAAGTAATATTTGGCCTCATATTTGAGACTCTTATTGTTTCTTGGTCCAATCCTAGGGGATTTGACCAACAACCAAATAATTTACAATGTCTACAAACCACGGGATTTGGACACCTGATACTATAAGAAAGTTCGTCCCAAAAAGTATCAGTAATCAGAATATTTGGATGAGAAGAATCACTTAGAAGTCTCGAAAGATGATTTGCCACCACATTCTGTGCCTCGGATTTATCTTTGATTTCAAGATCAAATTCTTGAAGCAGAAGAATTCATCAGATAAGTCGGGGTTTAGCATCCTTTTTGGCCAAGAGATGTCTTAAGGCTGAGTAGTCGGTGTAAATTATGACATGAGACCCTAAGAGATAAGCCCTGAATTTCTCCAAAGCAAATACTACAACTAGCAATTCTTTCTCAGTAACAATGTCATTCCTATGGGCCTCATCTAGAGTTTTGCTAGCGTGGTAAATGACAGAGGGCTTCCTGTCAATATTTTGACCCAAAACAGCCCTGACCGCGTAATCAGAAGCGTCAGTCATGATCTCAAATGGGGCTATCCAAACTAGTGGTTGCAACACTGGAACACAAGTGACTACCATTTTAAGAAAATCAAATGCCTTACGGCATGATTTGTTGAAATCAAACGGTGTATCTTTGGCGAGAAGGTTACTTAGAGGGTGAGCAACCTTAGAGAAATCCTTGATGAACCTCCTATAGAATCCCACATGACCACGAAATGATCGAATTTTTTTGACGGATGTGGGAGGAGGGAGTTTGGAGATAGCATCATCCTTAGCATTGTCAACTTCAATTCCCCATTCAGAGATAACATGACCCAAGACGATGCCTTCTTGTGTCATGAAATGACTCTTTTCCCAGCTAAGGACCAATCTTATTTTGATGCATCTTTCAAGGGTCATTTCAAAATTAGCTAGGCAAGAACCAAATAATTCTTCGAAAATAGAGAAATCAACCATGAAGACTTCCATAAACTCTCCCACCATGTCAGAGAATATGGCTAGCATACACCTTTGAAAAGTCACAGGTGCATTGCATAAGCCGAATGGCATTTTATAGAAAGCAAAGGTTCCATAGGGACAGGTGAAAGTCATTTTTTCCTAATCCTCGGGATGGATAGGGACTTGATTGTATCCCGAGTAACCGTCTAGGAAACAGAAGTACTTTTTCCTAGCTAGTCTTTCAAGGATTTGATCGATGAAGGGCAAAGGGAATGATCTTCCTTCGTGGCTGTGTTCAGCTTCCTATAATCAATACAAACCCTCCAAGAGGAAGCTGAATGAGTTGTGACAGATTCTTCTTTCTCATTAGTCACAACGATAATCCCGTCTTTCTTGGGAACAATTTGCACGGGACTTACCCAAGGACTATCTGAGATCGGATAAATGATTCCTACATTGAGCCCTTTAATTATTTCCTTCTTGACCACTTCTTGCATATTAGGGTTTAATCTCCTTTGCATCTAGCGAGAAGGGCGAGATCCATCTTCCATGAATATTCTGTGATTGCAGTAAGATGGCTCGATCCCCCTAAGGTCATGAATGGTCCAACCAATTGCCTCCTTGTGTTCTCTTAGGACCTTGATCAGTTTAATCTCCTGCTCCTTAGTTAATCTAGCACTGATAATCATAGGGAGCGTCTTTTGAGGTCCCAAAAATTGATATTTCAAACTCTCAGGCAATGGTTTCAGTTCAAGCTGAGGCAGGTTTAGGATAGAAGGTAAAGATGATGCTGATGAAGATTCATCAAGAGGAAGAGGTTGATAGTGAACAAAATCAATAACCTCTTCAGAATGTGGCGGGTTTGCCACAGAAGGTTGCAGGTTGGATCCATCAAGACAGGAGGAACTTTCAATTGCAGAAACTGACATACATGTTTCAATATTCAAGTTATCTTCCTCAAGTTCCACTATAAATCCACAATCCTCAAATTTGTTAATTGCCTTAAAAATATCCAATTTTAATTTTTGATCCCCAAAGGTGATTTCCATGCTATCGCCCTCACTGTTGATATTGGCCTTAGTGGTAGCTAGGAATGGACTCCCCGGAATGATGAGCGTGTTCCTTAAATTCTCAGGTACATCCATGTCAAGGATAAGGAAATCTACTAGAAAATAGAAATCCTTAACCTTAATAATAACATCCTAAATAACACCTCTTGGATTGGTGACCGAATGGTCTGCTAACTACAGTGTTACTAAGGTCGATCGAAGTTCACCTAATCCAAACTTCTCGTAAGGAGAAGTTGGAATTAGGTTAATGGATGCACCTAGATTCAAAAGTGCCCTATCAAGGGTGTAATCTCCGATGACACAAGAAATCAAAGGGGCACCTGGATCTCTCTTTTTTGGAGGAAGGTGATGCAAGATAACAGAACTAGCCTGCTCGGAGTGTATCACCTTCCTCGGAACAAATTCCCTCGACTTACACTTCTGTGTGCATAAATCCTTTAAAAATTTAGCGTAAGCTAGTATGTGTCTGATAGCATTGAGGAGAAGGATATTGATTTCGACATTCTTGAATATATTCAAGAGTTCCTCATTACTATCAACATGCTTCTTCTTCCTAGGTTTAATCAAGGCCTTAGGAAAAGAAACATGAGTTAGTTCTTTGGAATCAGGTTCCTGAGCCTTGATTTCTTCTTCAGAGTTTTCCTTTCTCTCCTCAGGCTCTCCAGGATTTGGTAGATCAGAACAAGGTAGTTTTAGGTCATGGGTTTGCCTTCCACTCTGCAAGGTAACAGAGTTAGCAGATGCATATGGGTTTTGGTCTTGGGGAGGGTTAGGAAAGATTGGAGGGGATTCGTTAGCCAGAAGCCGCAAATTTGATGAAGAAGTAGAAGAGGAAGGACCCTACTCAACCACCTAAACATGTGCGTGTGGGTCCCTCTAATTCCTGTACCCTTGGGCTTGATTGCCCGGATTCTGTATATTACGCAGGTTGGGTACAGGTTGAGATGGCAGAGATCCGGTTTGATGGGAATTAGTAATGAACCCAGTATGCAAGTTGTCCAGCGAGGTTTTCATTTGCTGCAAGAGCTGAAGCATAGATCCTTGCATCTCTACCATCTGACGGTTCAAATTAGCCTGCTCTATAGGTTGATGAGCATTCTAAGCTCGCTGATTGACCTGATTTGGGGGAAGCTGAGTATAAACATGACCCTGACCCAAGGGTCTTTGCGAAGCATAGTTGCTGGGTAGGAATTGGGTCTGTTGCCCCAGGTTTTTCCAGGAGAAGTTAGGGTGGTTCCTCCAGTCTGGATTATAAGCATTGGAGTAAGGGTTGGACCTAACGTTCTCTTGTATAGCATAGACATCCTCATAGGGCGAGGATGGAGAAAAAGGGAGGGATAAGAGAAACTAGGATCAAAGGCCACATTTGGAACTCGTGGGGTTCCGAACAATGCTGCCTCACAGGTTGAGCTGCATCCAGTTGATTCATGAACTCCTATCTAGAAGGAGCTCGTGAAGAATGGAATCTCGAATTCTAGGATTGAGTGGATTGAGAATTGTTTGAAGAGTTTTCCACCATCCACTCCTCCATCCTTTTGGTAACCAGGTCCACCTTATCTAGTTTATTACAAATCAATTCCATATTTAATGAATGAGAGTCGTGTACCTCATTAACATTCGATCTGGGTTGTTGGGACCAGTTAAAAATATCCATGGAGGCATGATTGATTGAATTTTCACTCATTTCCTTAAACAAATTGTGCGCGCTATCTGCATATTTGTTGAGGAAATTGCCTCTGCAAGATGCATCCACATGATTTCTGAGTTGCTTAGTCAACCCGTGGTAAAAGATCTGCACGAGCTACCATTTCGTCACCTTGTGGTGTGGCCACTTCCGCAATAAGTCTTGGAATCGCTCCCAGGTAACATGAAATAGCTCCCCCAGCCACTGGGTGAAAGTAGTAATCGCCCACCTCAGTGCATTGGTATGCCCGACTGGGAAGAATTTCTTTAGGAAAGCCAATTCAGATCGTTCCATGTTGCGATGGGCCTTCCTTTGGTCCTATACTAATGAGTGGTTTTATCCTTAAGAGAGTGGGGAAAGAGCCTCATGATCATCTGCTCTTCATTCACATTTCGCGCTTTGGTGGTCTAGACCAAAGTGGTCAAGTCCTCCAAATGCTGAAACGGGTCTTCAGAGCCAAGCCCATGGAAATGTTTGATCAGGCTTAACATCTGGGGCATGATTTCTATGTCTCCGGCAAGAATCTAGATGCTGGGACGTTCTTCATAATTTGAAGGATCATAAAAATACTTCAAGGGCTGAGTGCCTTGCATTCTTTAGAACCATTCTTGCATTCTCTGCATTTGTTCCAGCTGCCTTTGAAACATCTCTTATTGATTCTGAGGTAGAGGAGGTTGTTGATCGACCATGGGATCAATTTGGCCAAAATTTAATGTATGCCTCCTAGAATGATCTAATGGTCCTTCCAATCGGGGATTCAATGACCTCCTTTCAAGCATAAACTAGAAGGAGGCCGTAAGGACTGGGGATAAGAACCCTGCAGCACAACAAAGTAAGCTTGTCCTTAATTTGGATAGCCTAAGGATCTACAAATTCTCAGAATCCATCTTAAGATTATAGACGATTTACTCTACTTGTATCCAGTCAATCCAACTAGTTAGAAGGAGAGACTGGGGAGAAGGTTCTTTCTTTGGCTTGCACCTTTGGTTCCTAGTGTACCCCCCAGCCGTAATCATTTGATTTTATTCCCCTAGCTAGACATCAGATTGACTAGTACAAGCATGTTAATCGTAAACAATCTCAGTCTGGGCCCCAAAGAGCGAATCAGTCCTTAAGGCCAACGTCTACTTGATTTTACTTAGGCTTAGGATTGTAGTGCTTATGGAATGTGGTGGGCCTTTAAGATGGGTTGTGGTGGGCCTTTAAGATGGGTTGTGCCCTTAATAATTGACTGAATATGTGTGAGTGTGTGCACAACCAGGGTTTTCAAGCAAGATTATTTGGATGAATGGATTTTAAGGTTCAAATCTTGCTTAAGTAGCTTTTAGGGTTTAGAATTAGATGAGTTCAATCAAGTTTCAGAGGCAAACCAGATGTTCAAACACTGGTGAAGATCTTTTCCTTTTGAAATCAAAAAGTAAAGTGGAGTGCCTGGTATTGACCTAAATTGTAAACCCTAAGGGGAAGCTACTTGATGAGTTGATTTTAAAATGAAGTGGTGCGGCCCAAACAACTCAAACAATTGACTGGAATGCACCACTGAGTTAGGCACACAAGATGATTATCCTAGACTGATTTCTACTCTCTTATGTGTTGACTTGCGTGTACCGGTTCCACAAGTATGAATCCCGGTTGAGTAGATAAAAATCAAGTTAGGTTATGTGCCTTGAATGTGAGTGTATGTAGTGTGTATGTTGATTTATCCCACAAGAAATATCTTTTTGTTCTTTTTTTTTACAAAGATGAGATGAGTGGAAGTGGAAATCAAAGCATCCAAACTAATCCTAGGGTTTATGCGAACACCTAGGTTAATTGGGGTTTGAATTAAGGTTGTGGAATGAAATCTATGGAGGGGGGAAAATGGGGAGCACTTGCAGTTGTCTTCAACTGCACTTTACTCCATTCTACCGCTTGAAGATTCCCTGTTGAGGTATCTACAAAATAATAGAAGAGAAATAAAAGCAAGTTAGAAAATAATAAAGTATGCAAAATGAAGAAAGAAAATCGAGAATCGTTGCCTCCTTGACAACGACGCCAAAATGTTGAAGCGGAAGATCTACGCAAACGGAAGTTGAGTTTTGGAAACTCATTGTCGTAGTATGATTTGCGAAGAAATCCATTAATAGATAAATTTATACCAAAATTTGTAAAGAGATTCTCGGTCGAACACAGTAAGGCTACGTCGATCTAAAATCCGCGATTATATTTTTTTGGTATTTTTGTTTTACAAGCGAGATAATCACAATGACATTGATATTAACACTAAGAGAGAGAGAGAGAATAATCACTTTGTAACTGAATACTGTTTTTACAACTAGAAAGCAGGAAATGATTATAGCTATAAAGTAGGAAATTCTATTCTAGAAAGCGATAAAGAAGGGAGAGAGATGTTATCCTCCTCGATGGTTGATTGGAGGACGAGTCTGACAGGGCAATGCTTGGAAGACAGAGGATGAAGACAGAAGATGAAGAATAGAGTAGGAGAACTAGGGGCGAGGCAGGGTGTCGTCATCGTCGCGGGATCCACTTCCGGAATGGGGGAGAGAAAACTTTATTTTTGACTCTAGAGGAGCATCCCAGGTTTAGGAAAAGGTTCTTTAGAGCTTTGGAGAGGGAGAGAGGTGATGGAAGGGATGAAGAAGAAGTAGAGGTCGTAGGGATATATATAAGTATATAGGTTGGGGCAATTAGGTCTTTTTATATTTAAAACATTAATTCAGGGCTTTCAGTGATAGATTTATCCATCACTAAAGGCCTGAACGTGGGCGACGTGCAAGCACTCCAACCGTCTCCTCCTCTCCCATGTGCCTAACGCACACACACGATCTTGCCTTGTCAGGCGTCCAATCGCGAGATTGGATGGCTTACGAATGATCTTGCCCGCTTCAGCTTCAGCATAATCGCGCACCCGTGCATGCAATCAGGAGTTCGGACGCGCGTTAGATCACGCGTAGGTGATCCACGTGCTCTGGTGCTGCCACCTCTCACGCATCTACATCACCCGTTCACCATCCAACGGCTTGATTTAGTCACTCCAGCGCTCGCACCTTGATTTGAGGTGTAGTGGAGATCGAACTTGCGCCTCTTCCTCGCGAAGAGATGCTCACTCACTGCAGTATGCATGTGTTTGAGGCATGCGGATGGTTTTGTGCACGTGTGACCATGGCCGTTGGATGGTGATCCATCGTGCGATTGAGAAGGGAAAGGCAGCGGCGAGTCTTGGGCTGGTGTGGGCGGCTGAGATGGTGCCACGTGGTTCCATCTTGGTCGTCCATCTTCTGTTCCTTGTAGATGGTGCCATGGATGTTGAATTTGATCAATTTCCTCTTTGTTAGGCTGCGATCATCGATCCGAACTCATCCATGCTGTCGGATTTGTCATCTAAAGTGCAGATTGACACCATCTTAGCCCTTGATCTCTGACCTTCCTCAGATTATATCTGATGCTACAGAAGTTCGATCAGTGCGATCTTAGAGTCGTTGAACTCCAATCGTCACCCTGTCCCTAGCCACCAAAAAGAAGAAATTACTATACAATTTGTACAATTTGAACTAAATGCATGATGATGCATGTTATGCAATATTTACAATGCATGATGCTAAAATGATACTAACAACATGCATTAATAGACATTTTTGGCTATTCTGATGTATGCACATCAGCCACCATCTAGTTGAAATGAGCTGAATGGAGTTGAGATGAGCTAGCCTCAACTAGGTGGAGCTGGAATCTAGCTGTGATGAGCTGGATTCAGCTAGGATCCAACTGAATTAGGGCTTCCTCTTCATCTTCTACCTTCCAAAGTGCAAGGGTGTGTGGGATCTGACTCTCTGCTTACCCTGACACTTAAATAGGCACATGAAAAATACAAAATAATGCAATACATGCCTAACCTACGGGAATACCTAAATGGTGCCAAGAATCCAATTGCGGAGTTAAAATCCTAAGAGCTAGGTCTATTTTAGGGCATAAGAATGATGATAAACTAGCATTAAAATGAAATTAGATTTTTTTAAGGCTATTTATATAATGTGGTTCAGTTGTGGGTTCTATTATGCAGGTGACTGTGTGCAACCATGAGTATCACCTTCAATGCATTATTGAGTGGTAGGTTTCACTACCTCTGGCTTTGTCTTCTAGTGCCTAGATATGATGTGTTGTCTGAAACATAAATCTATATGAACTTGATTTCTAGGAATTTATGCAACATGCACATTTCATTAATCTATTTTTTATGCATATATTGGTTTTTTCAATATCTTTTACATTTTGTACAATATTTATCAGGTCACAGAGGAGTAGAGAATGCCCTATATGCTGGCACTCACTTGCCTTAGTGACCCCATCAAGTATCTAGATTTCCATTGTGCTCATGTTGCTTGTAGAGAAATAAAGATAATGATCAATGTTCTACACCAATAAATATGAATGCTTTAAACCACTCCCTTTTTTTTAAAATCAAAAATTCACATCAATGTGGTTGCCATGCACTTTGTAGCCAAGAACTCTTCGAATGGATAGGTGTTGTAAGGACTGCAAGGAGGCTAGTCTCACATTCAAGTCATTTCATACCCTTCGATGAATTTGAATTGCTTAATGCTCAGAGCGAGGTTTGACTATACACGGGAACCACCGAGAGAAACCTCAAAATGAGAAAGAAGTCACTGAGAGAGAATGCGAAGATGGAGAGGAAAAGCTGAAGGTGGAAATGGTGGTGATGGGCATGTAGAGGAAGAGAGAGATAGTGTGTAGAGAGAAAAGAAGTTAAAAGGAGGAAGAAAAGGTGGAGTATGATGAGAGGGAGAAGAGGAGGAGGAGGAGGGCGATAAATGCAAGTTTATCATCATTCTTATGCCCTAAAACAAACCTAGTTCTTAGGATTTTAACTTCGCAAATGGGTTTCTGGCCTGCATTTAGGCATCACTTAGGTTAGGCAAGCATCGCATTATTTTTGTGTTTTTGACACGTGTACTTGAGTGTTAGGGATGATCAGATAACCAGACCTCTAAAACCCTAACATTTAGGAAAGCAACAGGTGAAGAAGAAGCTCAATCTAGTTGGGACTCAGCTAAATCCAACTCACCATAACTGGATAGCAGCTCACTTGGGTTAAGGTCAGCTCTCTTAAGCTTGATTTAGGTCATCTTAATTGAATGGCAGCTCAGGGTAGCTCGACTTAGCTCAACCTAGCTCAAGTCAGCTCAGATCCACCTCAACTTAGTTGAGTCTAGCTCCTCTTAGCTCCAATCAGTTCACTGGGAGCTCTAGCTAGCTTAAATAAGTTGATAGGAGTTCACCTCAGCTCAGGTCCAGCTACTTCCAACTCCACTCAATTCAAGATAGTTGAAGATGACTTCAACTAGTTCATGCTAGCTTAAGTCCTACTCCTAGAGACTCCACTTAGCTCAACCTAGTTGAGCTAAGCCATTTAACCTAAGCTAGATACTCCAGCTAGGTAGGTTATCTCTCGGAGGATCATACCTAGCTCACCTCAGCATAATTCAACAGAAGCTAGCTCACTTTAGCTTGGCTTAGTAGCTAGCAAAGAACTAGCAAGCTAAGCCAGCTAAGGTAGCTCCTTGCTATTTTCTTCAGTAGTCATCGACTCCAGTGCAACTCCAGACAGTTCTCCCTTAGCTCCTCTTCCCTAAACCCTAGCTCCCTACACTACTACCCTACGAGCTAAGCTATCTTAGCTTAGGTTCACCTAAGCTATCCACTCCATGGTCGTCCATTCTCCTCCTTAACCCCAACTTAACCTAATCCTAACCCACCTATTTTGGTGACAAAACACACCCCCTTGCACCTCGTCACCTTGGCGCCAAAATATGGTACCTCTTTACCCCTCAACCATCACCAAAAGCCACCTTGTGTTAGTGCTAACTACCCCTTCTAGAACCTCCTACTGTTAGCGCCAAAACATCCCCATATCCTAGCCTTACACCTACCCCCCTTCTAGAATCCCCTTAAGATGGTGCTAAACCATGGCACCCTTCCATGGTTGGTGTCAACTTTAGGTGCCCCTTAGCCAACCATAACCACTCCTCTAGCACCCCTTAGGTTGGCTCCACTTATCCTACACCCTAGGATCCCATAACCACCACTTAAAACACCATCCTACCCTTACACCTACCCTCCAAGCCACCTTAACCCTTACCACATAAAAAGTGGTGCCAACCCCCCTTTAACCACACCTAAACCACCACCTAACACACCCCCTCATGTGGCTCCAATCCACCTTAGCCTTTCATTTCCTAACCACCACCATATAACCCAATCCTAGCCATACAACATACCCAACCAATCCCTAACCCTAGTTCCCATCTAGGGTTGGTACCAACCACCAAGCACCCCTCCATTTTGGCACCACCCATTATCAACCCTAGGATCTCCTAACCTCCCCCTATGAGCCATCCTAACCATTCATGCCTTAACCACACCTACACCCCTACCACTCCTATTAAAAGACCTACCCTACCACCAAAAGAGAGGGGACACCTTTGGCTTCATTTATTCACCACATTCCCACCATATTCCACCCTTCATAGTCGGCCAAGAGAAGGAGAAGAAGAAGATTAAGGGGACACTCTGTTCCCTTGGTACCTTCCCCACTTCCCTTTTCTCTTGTGCCCACCCCAGCCAAAGGACCAGCCAGTCAAGGAGGACACCAGGAGGAGACCTTGAGGATGGTGTATGCCCACCCTAAGAGTTCTTGTGGGTGGAATTCTTCCACCTTTTGAGGAGCAAGGGCATGCCCATCTAGGGCTTGCCAGGAGGAAGATCTCACTAGTTTGGAGGAGCTTTTCAAGGAAGGAGAAGGATAAATTCTTTTCAAGCCCAGGAGTAGCTGAGATTGGAGCAAGAAGCTTCTCTTCTTCACCAACATTACTAGGAAGATTTGTGTTTTATTTTTCGTATTTTCATTTCTAGAATAGAAGCATTCCTCTACTTGTCTTCTTGTAAAATAATTTTCTCCTTAATTGAAGTTGCTTTCCCTTCAATTTTTGTCACATCTTATTTCATCTTATTACTTTTACTATAGTTCACTCACACACTCTCTCTAATTTCCCTAGGTCTTCACATACCTAGGGTGAGTTTAGAGAGAGGAATTACTTGTCACTTAGGTTTTAGTCTTAGCAATTTGAGTGTAGTCATTTTCCCACTCTCAACTTCGTAGTTTCCTGTTATTTCAAACCTAAAAAAATCTTACATTCAAAAAAACCCCAAAAAGAAAGTTGATTTCCAAATGTCAAGTGGGAGTATTTAAAGGCATTCATGTCTCCTTAGACAACCCTAGATATTCACCCTATCTAGGTTATAAATTTAAAAGCGATTGCGAATTTGTGTGTTACAACGATTTAAAAACCCTAATTTCAAATCATGCTTTTCTTCGCATCACTTTTTGGCACCATTGCCGGGGAGGCACGACTTTGCTTTACCATTATTCTCTTGCTTGATATGTGGGTCTCATCCCCTTTTCTTTCTTTCTCTCATGTGTGTATGCACTACAGGAAGAAGGTAGGAATTTGGAAGCAAAAGCTTAAAGTCCCTTTTCTTCTAACGGTTTCAAGGTTAGTATATTCCTACTTGTCACATTAAATCTAAAAACTATCAAAAAATACTAAATTAGGCTTTCAGGATAAAAAATAACTAAATTTGGTAAAGTGGTGATTCATAAAACTCATTGGAATCATTTAACACCACTTTTCCCTAAGTGTTGGTGTTCTGATTTTCGAATCCAGACTTTTGTTTGGATTTCAGAAATCAATTCCTGACACCACAAGCCTCCTAAAATCGTACAATTTCACCCAAAGATTCAAAATCAAGTCAAAAACATATGTTCAAAATTTTGGAGCATTTGGAGTTGTCAATAATTTTTAAAAATTCACAGACCATAGAGGGGTTATCTTCTCTAATTTCATCATTTTGTTACTGTCCGCGAATTTTATGAATTTTTATACTAATCCAATTTCCTTTAAATTTAGCTTTATGAAATCTTTGTGAAATTATACACAACATATAAAATCAGAAAAATTTTTGGTGGACGGTGGTGGTACTAGAAAGTCCAAAATACCCACAGGTATCATTTTCAGACTTTGAACCAGCACAAAGAAAAATTTTAAAAAAATATCAAAAAAATTCCTAAAAGCACCAAAAAATATTTTATGGAATCTTTGTTTGATTTGACTTCTAGTAGTGGTTTTTTTTGCTTTATTTGGACCACTACTTGACAAGAAAAGCCTAAAATAATTCATTGGTAGTTAAAATTTCTGCTTAGGATTCAACTCAATTAGGGTTTCTCTTCATTTAGTCTAGTTCCACATTATAAAGGAAATCTACCTTCACCAATACGACTTGATTTCTTTGTAATTGTGGATCTCAAACCTATTTGAACGCTTAAGAAGAAAACCCTAAAAGACATTAATCTAAATCAAATCCTAAAAGCAGAAAAACATCAAAAAATTGTGTGACAACTAGAATTAGTATTGGAATCACTCCTTCCAATTTGCATACACTAAAAAAATTGAAATAACAGGGTGTTACCCTAATTAAGGCCCTCCACATTCCCATGCAAAATTAAATACCCAAGCCTAAATTAAAACAAGTAGTCATTTGACCACTTAAGGACTTCACCAAAACTAGGCTTGATATTTGATATCTAAGAATCATTAACCGCTCCTAATTCCTTTTGAAAGCACGGTGATAGACTTAGAGGGAAGTCAAACGCCGAGTGTGGGTTTACACAAGCCGCTAGTGATTTTCTTAGGACATGCTTGGGCCCAATCCACCCCTTTTAGTTCAGTCAGGTAATCTTAAGGAAGTGGGTTCACTTATTAATTTCTTCTTTATCGGGTTCCTAAGTCTTAGGTTTCATTAAGGAGTCAACCTTAAGACAGTTTAGGCTGGGTTGTTTGATTTGCACACTTTCTCTCATCCCTCTATCTTCTCCTCCCCTCTTGTTCTTCCATTAAGTGCATGCACGGGTGAAGGTCCCAAAATCCACATCTCTAGGGACCATTTGATTTTTCCCTACGCACCAAAAGGTCTTTATTTTCTTCTTCTTCCTCTGATTTTAACATGGAAAACATGGAAAATAGGTCAAAAAATTCTGCTTCCACATCCCAACTTGAACCTAACCCGTCAGCTAACCCACAAGTTGACTTTACCATCCCTAACCTCCCGCATTTGGAGCTACCACAAAACCCTGAACAGCCAAGTGGCCCTTTAAATCAAAATACAAACCTCTTTTCTATTATGGTCGACCAATTGGTTCAACTTCAACAAAACCAGCAGCAGTTGGCTAGGATAGTCACGAACCTAGCCAACCAAAGACCAGGTCAGCCACTCAGGGAACCTCTCGTACCTCTTAAGGATTTCTATAATCCTTTTAATTATGAAGAGTGACCTGGGGTGATTTTACCCTAAGGGGATTTTGAAATTAAACCCACCATTCTAAACCTAATCAAACATTTTCATGGTCTTCCGAGAGAGGATCCCTTTTTCCCCCTCGAGGAGCTAACTATTGTCACTCAAACCACTCATTCCCGCAATGTGCAGGAAGAGGTGCAGCTCATGAGACTTTTTCCTCTCTCATTAGAAGATAAAGCATCACATTGGTTTAAAACTGTCGGGTGTCCTATTACCACCTGGCCCCAATTAAAAAGTGCTTTTCTTAAAAAATTCTTTCCGATAGGTCATACAAATGCTTTACGTCGATCAATAATGAACTTTCAACAAAAATTTGGAGAACCTCTCCATGAGTCTTGGGGGAGATTTCAAGAATTACTTAGAAGTTGCCCCCACCATGAAATTCCACGATGGCAGTTAGTGCAAATCTTCTATCATCGATTAGAAGATCAATTAAAAAGATTTGTGGATGCTTCATGTGGGGGTAACTTCCTTGATAAAGATGCCGAAAGTGCCTACCTCCTTTTTGAAGAAATGAGTGAAAACTCATTTAATATGGCTTCAATGGACACTTTTGGTAGAACCAACAACTCAAGACTCGAAGTCAATGAAATTGACTCCAAATCCACATTTGTTCCAATCACACAGGATGATCTACACATGATGGCTCAACTACTGGATCAGATGCACATAAATAAAAAAAAGGAAGAAAAGCTCACTAAAAAATAAGCCCTTACCATAACTCCCCTTACCTTCTCATAAGAGAAAATCTACACAATATTAATGCTACCCCTGATAGACAGCAATTTTTAGCTGAACTCTCACAAGATCTAACTGGGACCTTTGATTTAATGAATCAAAATCTTTTTGACCCCACCACTGAGAACATTTTAGCTCTCCAGGAGTAGTTTAGAAATCCCTCCAATTATTACAATCAAAATTGGAGGACCAACCAGAATCCCTCCTAGAAAGCTCTAAATCAGGTTCTATTTCCCAAACAAAATCAATTTGGGAATTATGAGCAAAACACATATCAACCTGGACCATCCCAAGAAGATATCAACACCTAGGTCATGAAGACTCTGCAGGGAATGCAGACTCAAATGGCTGAAGTAACCCACAAGATCACCAATTTACAGCATCAAGGTTACCACTGATCACAAACCTGCTGGCAACCTGCCATCTCAACCCATGCCCAACCCTAACAATCAACAGAATCAGTATCAAGGTGGATATCCCAGTCAATCTATCTACCCAGCACCCCAAAATCCACTGGGTTTTAATCAAAATCAGGCATCCCGTCCTCCTAGAAACAATCATACTGCAAATGCAGTGACTCTAAGGAATGGGAAAACTACTCATGATCCTTTGCTTGCTCAAGAAACCCATTGATGTAGCGGAAATTCATTGTAAAAAGGTTTGAGTTTAGAAAACCCGCCATTGTAGTGCGATTTGCAAGAAAATCAGTTAATCAGATAATTTTTTACCAAAACACAAAATGAGTCCTAGGTCGAACACGGGGAGGCTACATCAATTCTAAATCCAGAGTTATATTTTTTTTTTGTAATTTTTGTTTATAAATGAGACATTCACAACGATCACTATTCTACTTGCAATAAACACTAAAACTATAAAGAGAGAGAGAGAAAAATAACTTTTATACTAAAAATAATGTCATTACAACTACAACTAGAAAGCAAGAAATCTGATCTAGAAAGCGATTAAGAGAAGAGGGTGAGAAGTTATCCTTCGTGATGGCTACTTAGAGGACTAGCTAGATGGACGTCACCTGGAAGAAGGAGAGCGAAGACGGAGGACGAAGAACGAATCGGGAAGAATCAAGGGTGAGATAGGGAATCAGCGTCGCAGGATCCACTTCCAGAATAGGGGTGAGAAGATGGCTGGTGAGAGCTCTGCAAAGGGGATGAGAGGTGGAAAAAATTTTATTTTTACTCTAGCAGAGGTTCCCGTAGCTTGGGAGCACTAGAGTGAGCATTAGAACTTGAGTTCTTAGCTCTTAGAGATGGAGAGAGATGATGGAAGGGATCCGGAAATGTGGAGGGCGTAGGGCCTTTATATAGTTGCATACATAGGGGTAAAAGAGGCATTTTAACTTTCAACATTAAACTCTGCTACCTTTAGTGATGGATACATGTGTCACTGTAGACGCACGTCGCTGTAGCCGCGTGCCTCATCTTTGGCCGTGTGATCTCCATCAAACACTCCTCAAAGAGCTTGTCACTGGCCGCTGCTCTTCAGCTGTTGAGACACACACCTACATCCACAAGATCTCAACCGTCTGATCGCACATTCGACGGTTGAGATCACGCACGTCGCTTGCTCTTCAAACATTAAGTGTGCCCATGTACGATGGCACATCCGATCACGCATCATCGCACGCGTGTGAGGTTAATGCCTCTTAGTGCACCACATCTTCGATCCATTGCTGCCCGATCACTGTCCAACGGGGTAATTTTGCTTGCGCTCACCTTTAGCGAATTTGGATGCTTTGCGTGGCTTGAACTCGCATTGCGTGTTGACTGAGAAGGTGAGTGACAACGTGCTATGCCCTACCTTTAGTTGAATTTTTGTTTTAAGGCACGTTCGCTCTCAACTGCTGGATGGCATTTGACAGTCGAGATCAAGCGTCCTTATCCTTCAAGTGATGAGAGTGTTGCTTGGGGAGGGATGTGGCACATTCTCATCCATTGGATCAAGACCCAACGATTGAGATCAAGGCTTATTTGATGAGAAGAGGAGCGCCGATGCCTTCGGGCAACTTGGATGGTGCCACATGGTGCCATCTGGATCATTCATCTTCCTTTGCTTGTAGGTGGTGCCACAAATGTCGAATTGGACCAATTTTTCCACCATTGTGCTGCGATCGTCGATCCAAACCCATCCATGTGGTTGGATTTTTCGTCTGAGGTATGGATTTACACCACATGGTCCCTTGACCTCTTATCTATCTCAAACTATATCTGATACTATGGAGGTTCGATCGGGGCGATCTCAGAGTTGTTAAAGTTAGATCGTTACCCTGATCAGATTCGTACGATTGGATATTTAGGGTGAATTACTATACAATTTATACAAATTAACCTAAATGCATGATGATGCATGTTATGTGATTGCGGCGGATTCACATGGAAAGAGTTCAGAGTTTGGAAAACCCATCGTCGTAGTTTGATTCGTGAGAAAATCCATCGATCAGATAAAATTTATAATTGAAACTCGAAAAGTGAGTCCTTGGTCAAACATGGGGAGGCGAACGTTTGGTTTTAAAAATCCGTGTTTCGCTTTTACTTGTTTTTGTCATTTTTGCCTTTTCTAATTTTTTGGTATTTTTATCAAGCAAGAGATTAGGTCGATGAATTCTAGCTAATCTACTTGCAAAATAAACAAAGAGAGACAGAGATAGAGAGAGAAAAAATCATGTATTTTTATAATCAAATGTTTATTACAACTAGGAAAATGGGAAATCTATACAATGAAAGCAATAAAGATAGAGATAGGTGAGAGAAATCCCCATCGACGGTTGCTTGGAGGATGACTCACCCTAACGTCTCCTGGAGGAAGGCAGTTGATAAGATGGTTTTCACTTTCGAATAATGTGAATAAGATGATTTGTCATTTTAGTAACAAAGTGGTGGAAAACTGCTTAACAAAATAATTAAAATAAAAATTAAATCACTCATAGAAGAGCGGGTCGTGTCCACAAGGAGACAATGATGCAATAAATTCACGAATATTTTTCTCATATTCATTCAATCAAGTGTGAAATCCATAGTCAAATCTGACATGAAATGCGATGAAAAGATGACACATAATAACTAAAAAATGTAAGGTTATGTGTGCAATTTTTACTCACTGAAATAGTCAATTAATATGTGATGAATCTCTGTAATTTCCAATTGACATGCATTAGAGAGAATTTGTGCACATCTTAATCCAAAACCAATGTCAAAAGATGTGAATAACAAAAGCCACGCAATTATAAGAAAGCATGAGAATGAAGTCGCAATTTCACTCAATATATCACATATTAAAATAAAAAATGAGACTTTGGCAATGGCATTGAAATGTAATAACTAATTGCAAGTTTCTTGTAGCAAAATAGGGGAGAACTCCCCTTGGCGTGCGCAAGAAGAGGAAGGATCAGCTGGAGGCATGATCACGTAAGAAGGTCGTCGGTGGTGAGGGTTGCGCGTGGAGGTCGTGGCGTGGTTGTTGGTGGTCGGTGGCAGTCGGTCGAAGGAGAGAAGCACGGCGGTGGTGGGGCCTGAGGGAGGTGCGCTGGCCGGAGGGAAGTGCGGCGGCAGTGGCGTGGTTGTTGGTGGTCGGTGGCTGCCGGTCGGAGGGAGGTGTGCACAGGCTGAAGTGGGCGCAGCTGCTGCGGGCGGCAGGGGCGGAGGCGCACTGGCTGGAGGTCATGCGGCGGCTATGGTGTGGGGGGGGAGAAGGTGCACTGAACTGCTACAAGTGGGCGCACACGCTTGCTGCAGTGGAGGTGCAGCGCGTGCGGGTGGGCTACTATAGAAGGTAAAGTGCACCGAGGGGAGGCATGCGTGGTGGCGCACGTGGTAGGGGCTGAGGCGCAGGGAAGGGGTTGCAGC
The DNA here is from genome assembly GCA_037157565.1 of Thalassia testudinum. Taxonomy (NCBI): domain Eukaryota; kingdom Viridiplantae; phylum Streptophyta; class Magnoliopsida; order Alismatales; family Hydrocharitaceae; genus Thalassia; species Thalassia testudinum. Next base: position 97,974,698 of record JAZHRO010000002.1, read on the forward strand.
TCTGTGTGCTGTAGCAGGTGTGGCGAGGGTGCGTGGGGTGTGCAGCAGCTAGGATTTGCACGTGGAAGGGAAAATGTAGCACGGTGATGCAGGGACTCTTGGCGGTGTGGGCTGTCACACCACACGCCCACGGTGGTGGTGTCGCACTGCTGCGGTTGAGGTCGATGGCGAGGAGTGGATGAGAAACGAAGTTCTCTACGCAGTGAGGAAAAGGGGTGGTGGCCTCCCCTTGCATGGTCATCTCCTCCTCCCTTTGTAGCTGCAAGTGATGAATTTGAAATCCCAAGAAGCAGGATCAGATGCTCTTCATGGCCAATGAATGCTTGCAGCTGTGCGTGAACGGTAGCGCAAGGAGAAGAAGCAGCCATTACCTGTGGAGGAAGAGAATAGGAAAATAATAAAATATTATGATTATTTATGCATAAACCCTTAACTTCTATGTTAAATTAAAACAATGCAAGTAATTCACCTAATTGATTAACTAATCAAATGCATGCAATTCTAAGTTAATTCTAAATGCATGCAATGAATGAATTATGCAATTAAGCTAAAAATATGAATTAATTTATTTACATCCTAATGTATGCTATATAAATGTTAAAATTAACTTAATGTCTAGATACGTAAATACTTAAATCGCCCACAAATATGGGCTAATCAAATACCCCCATGACTAGTTTTTGCTAGTCCCTAGTAAATCCAAGCAAAAACCTAGCACTCCAAGTAGACTAACCAACCCAATCGGTGTTCCTTTAGAAACATGTTAAGTTCAGACTTTAGACCTAAGGTTTCGAAGTAGTTGCTATGTAATAGACTAGGTTGGCTAAAGACAAGTTGCAGGCACAAGTTTCCATGATTTTTGACTCTACCCTAAGGTTTATTGATCCCTGAAATTAAAGCATCCGTGCATGTGCATTGGTCTGAGTTATTTGAGGTTGGTATGATTGCCAACCTAGAAAGGAAAAAGGATTTTTATATATATGTATATATATATATTTGTTTGATTCCTCTAAGTCTAACCTTGGATTAGCTATCAACACGGTCTGTGTCGGATTCATTGTCCCCATAACCATACCTCGAAGGGTGCCTGGCTTTCGATGCTTCAAGATAGCATCGCCCATAGCGACCCCAAGAACTCTTAACAATCGACACTTTGAGATACTATCACCCATGGGTTTCTTAAGCGAATTCAGGCCTGTGGCAATCGGCACTTCGAGATAGGACCGCCCATGGTACCTGAACTGCACAATGCGCTTACATGCCCCCAGTAGGATGGATATCCTAAGAGACAAGCGTCGAGGGGGTAACATGTTATCATCGCATCCTCAAGGTGAGTATATACTCCACCTCTCCTGCAGCAGGAACTCTTCCAATCAAATTATGTTTTCAAGCTTCTCCTAGGTCAAAACAAAGAGAACCAAATTTTCTTTTAAGAGAGGAATTAAGGTGATCACTTACTTACACAAGACCCGTGTGTGTGAAATTTGGATGCTTGGGTTACAAGGACCCATAAACCAAAAGGTAAAATGAGACTCCAGGTACTACCCAGCCTTTTAACACAATCCCTAGCTTTCCTTCCTCAACCTCTTGAGGAATGGTCCACAACTTAACTCCTACTTAAGTTTTTAAGTCCACAAAGGATCCTAAAGGTCTAAAGCTAGTAGCTCACTTAGCTTCTAAAGTTCGACACCTAGAATCAACTTAGTCTAACCTAGAGTTCTGCTTTGCTTAAGAATGCAGGGCCCAACCAATTAAGCTTCAATATTTTTTTTTTTTTTGAATGCAATATGCATGAATGAATGCAAAATGTAGATATGCTATAAAAAAATGCCTCAGGTCCTCTCCCCCATGCCCTGTTCAAACAATGTCCTCATTGGAAACAACAACAGTTAAAGGAAGATATTACCCGAGGCGGAGAATGGTAGGAGCTAAGGCTCCTCAAGAGTGACCTCATCAACCAGATGGCCATCCAAAGTAATGTATGGTTTTAACCATTGACCATTGACGATAAAGGGAATTGCTGAAGAGGAAGGGCTTTTAATCTCCACAGCTCCATGTGGAAACACTTTAGTGATTATGTAAGGCGCATCCCAACGAGATTTTAATTTCCCTAGAAAAAGCTTGAGTCTGCAATTGAAAAGCCAGACTTTTTGGTTGGGCTCAAAGGTCTTTCTAAGGATATACTTATTATGCAAGACCTTAGTTCTCTCTTTATAAGCTTGAGAGGTGTCATAAGCATCATTCCTCAACTCCTCAAGCTCACTTAATTCCAGAAGTCATGCCTTACCTGCCTTTTCTAAATCCATGTTAACACTTCGAATAGCTTAAAGTGCCCTATGTTCTAGCTCAACGGGTAAATGGCATACTTTCCCATACACAATCCGAAAGGGAGATGTACCCAAAGGGGTCTTAAAGGTTGTTCAATACGCCCATAGAGCATCATCAAGCTTTTAGGACCAGTCTTTCCTATTAGGTCTAACGTTCTTTTCTAAAATATTTTTTATCTCCCTATTCGACACTTCAACCTGGCCACTCGTCTGAGGATGGTAATGGGTAGCGACCTTGTGAGTCACTCCCAGACTCCTGATTAGCTGATTGAAATAGTGGTTTCGGAAATGAGGTTCCCCATCACTTATAATGGTCATGGGGCAGCTGAAATGAGATATGATATTGGCCTTCACAAATTTCAAAATCATAGAGTGGTCATTTGTGCATGTAGGAATGGCCTCTATCCATTTAGAGGCATAATCAACTACCACCAAGATATATTCATAACCATGGGATGAAGGGAAGGGGCCTATAAAGTCAATTCCCCACACATCAGAAATTTCAACAGATTGAATAGGGTGTTGAGGCATCTCATTCCTCTTCCCAATCGTTCCAGTTCGTTGACATCTAATACATGCCTTAACAAAATTATGAGAATCCTTAAATAACGAAGGCCACCAAAAATCAGACTGAAGAACCTTAAAAGCAGTCTTCTTAGAGCCAAAGTGTCTTCCACAATGAAGTTCATGGCAAAAACTCAGCACACTTTGTTGTTCCTCTTCAGGTACACATCATCTCAATACTTGGTCTTGTCCAATTCTATATAATTCAGGCTCTTCCCAATGAAACTATCTCGCTTGGGAAATGAATCTCTTTCTTTTCTGCTCATCCCAAGAGCTAAGAGTTTCTCCAGTGACCAAGTAATTTACGGTATCAACATACCAAGGTGAAGTTGGTGTTACGGCCATAAGGGTTTCATCAGGAAATGTCTCGCGGATGTCTCCAGATAGAGAGTCATTAAGTGGAAGGCGAGATAGGTGGTCAGCCACAACATGTTCTACTCCTTTCTTTTCATGTATCTCCAAGTTAAATTCTTGAAGGAGTAGGATCCACTTAATCAGATGTGGCTTAGAATCTTTCCTAGCAATGAGATGTTTCACTGCCACATGATCAGTGAAAATAACCACCTTAGACCCAAGAAGATAAGACCTAAACTTCTCTAGAGCAAAAACTATAGCAAGTAATTCCTTTTCAGGGACGGTGTAGTTTTGCTGTGGTTCGGTTAAAGTCTTGCTAGCATAATGCAGCACATGAGGTCTTCCCTCAACCCTTTGTCCAAGGACTGCTCCCACTTCATAATCTGAAGCATCACACATCAGCTCAAATGGGAGTGTCCAATCAGGAGCTCGGAGAATAGGCACAGAGATCAAGGCCTCCTTCAGAGTTTGAAAGGCCTCGGCACACTTTGAATCAAAATTGAAGGAAGATTCCTTCGCCAACAAGTCACAAAGTGGCTTAGAAATTTTACTAAAATTTTTAATAAAGCACCTATAAAAGTCAGCATGACCCAGAAAGGATCTAATCTGTTTGACATTTGTGGGAAATGGGAGTTTGGAAATAGAATCAATCTTGGCTTTATCTACTTCCAAGCCTCACTCAGACACAACATGCCCAAGTACAATTCCTTTCTGTACCATGAAGTGACTTTTCTCCCAGCTGAGGACTAAACCAGTCTCCTTACATCGCTTCAACACATTCTCCAAGTGCAGAAGACACTGGTCGAAAGACGAACCATAAATGGAGAAGTCATCCATAAACACTTCAACACACTCGTCAATCATGTCAGAAAAAATGGACATCATACACCGCTGGAAGGTTGCAGGGGCATTACATAATCCAAACAGCATATGCCTGAATGTAAAGATACCGTAAGGACTCATGAATGTCGTCTTCTCCTAGTCATCAGGGAAGACTGCAACCTGGTTGTACCCAGAATATCCATCGAGAAAGCAATAGTACTTATTCCCTGCCAATTTCTCAAGAATTTGATTAATAAAAGGCAAGGGAAAGTGATCCTTCTGGGTAGCAGTGTTCAGCTTGAGGTAATCAATACAGGCCCTCCATCCAGTTGAGGGTCTAGTGACAACTTGTTCACCTTGGTCATTAAATTCCACAGTAAAGCCTGCCTTCTTTGGCACCACATGAATATGACTTACCCATTTACTATCTGCAATGGGATATATGATCCCAGTGTCCAACAACTTCAGAATTTCCTTTTTAACCACCTCTCTCATATTAGGGTTTAGACATCTCTGCATGTCCCTAAATGGCTTAATGGAATCATCAGTATAAATGTGGTGCATGCAGATTGTAGAGTCTATACCCTTAATGTCAGCAATGCTCCAACTAATATCTTCCTTGTGCCTTGACAAGCATTCAATCAAGGCTCCCTCCTATGCCTCAGGTAGCACAGTCGAAATGATAACGGGGAGTGTATCATTGGCACCTAGGAAGACGTACTTGAGAGTGTCAGGGAGGGGTTTCAACTCAAGGTCGGGGGCTTGTATGGTTGAGGGTTTCATAATAGATGTCCCCATCTCAGGTAGCAGATCTACCTTGGGCAGAGATGATGGGGGAAGAGACTCAGCAGAAACATCCAGCAACTCCTCAAGTTCTAGTATATCCCCTTCACATTCCTCCAAGAGATGGGAATGCTCATTTAGCATGACATGCTGAAGGGGGTCATCACATAACATTGCAGGGGTTGCCTCTTCAATAAGGTCATCTATCACCTCAACTTGAGAACAATCCTCAAGCCCAGCTTGTTTGTAAGCATCAAACACACTAAGCTGAATTTTCCTATTCCCAAAGCCCATTTTCAATGCCTCAGTATTGCAATTGATTGAAGCATGCGAAGTTGCAAGGAAGAGGCGGCCCAAAATGATGGAAGGTTTGGTTGGTCTGTTGGTAGGGTCATTGTCCAAAACTAAGAAGTCAACGGGGAAGAAGAAATCCTCCACTCTTACGAGGACATCTTCCAAAATTCCCCGTGGTGTCTTAAGTAATCAATCAGCATCTTGGAGGATTACTAGGCTAGGCTTCAGATTGCCTCCCCCAAGTTGTTCATACATGTATCTCAGAAGGATGTTCACCCTCGCACGCAGATCAAGTAGAGCCTCATCAATCTGTAAGTCATCAATAACCAGAGAGATGTACAGGGCTCCTGGGTCCTTAAGTTTCAGGGGTGTGCCATGTTGAATAATTTAGCTAACAGAATTAGGCAGAATAACTTTTGATTGGACCTGTTTCCTAGATTACCATTTTTTCGTGCACAGGTCCTTTAAGAAGAGAGCATAAGATGGAATCTACCTGATAACTTCAAGTAAAGGCAGGTTAATCTGCACTTGCTTGAAAGTTTCCATGATCTCATCCGTCTTATCTTTAGCTCCAAATGAGCCAGCAGAAGTCTGCCCAGAGGTGGATAAGTGCTCTGGAAAGGGCACTCTCGATCTCTGGGTGGAAGGGTTGTCATGTCGAGTAAGGGGTGGAACGGGGGCAACTTCTTCCGGTGAGGTGATTTCAAGCGGAGAAGATTTGGGCAAGTTTTCTCCGGTGGGGGTGAAAGTCGGGGTGGATGGTTTTTCAGGGGGTGAGACTATAGGAGCATCAGGTTTGGAAATTTCTTTCCCACTCCTTAGAATAGTCATCGCTTGAGCATGCTCCCTAAAGGCAATCCCTTTTCCTTTAAGATTCTCCTCAGCAGCACTGGGGAGCTTCCCATTTTCCCTCTATTTAGCGACCTCAACAAGGTGTCCTATCTGTGATTTCATCTCATGTATAGCCTTGTCATGAGATTGAATGATGGCACTTTGACTTTCTTGCATAGTTCTCAACATTGTCTTCAATTCATCCATCTCAGAGGTCTTAGGTTGGGCAAAGGTCTGAGGTTGGTTCATTTGATGGTTTTGAAAGGATTGTGGTTTATAATTCCCTAAATTTGAGACATTTCTTTATCTCCATGAAAAGTTTGGATGGTTCCTCCATGCCTCATTATAAGTATTGGAAAAAGGGGTCATTACGAGGTCTAGGACGGAACCCTTGAGCGGCATTTAGATCCGCCTGTACAAGCTTAGGGAATTGGGAGGCCAAGTGGCAATCCACAGTGGCGTGTGTATTGCCTTGGCAAATGGAGCATTCAGAAGCTTGGGATGTGGAGGTGTTAGATATGAATTGGCTCAGGCTAGACATAAGCCTTTCCATGTTTTGATTCAATAATTGAATCTGATAGGCTAAATTCTAGGTGTCCCTTGCCTCATTCGCCTCCAACTTTCTTTGCATGAGAGTGGATTTTCCATCCATGTAGGCAGAATTCAAGTGAATAGAATTCTCACTCAAAGTATCAAAAAGGTTCCAAGCTTCATCCTCAGTCTTAAATAGAAAGGTTCCTGCTTGGGCACCATCCACAGTTTGCTTATGTGAATCATTAAGTTTGGTGTAGAACCTTTCAACCAATTTCCACTTAGGCACCTAGTGATGTGGGCAAAGTCTCAATAAGTCATTAAAGTACTCCCACGCATCATGGAAAGCTTCCCCATCCTTTTGAACAAAACTCATAATTTCCCTACTCAAGTGATTTGTTTTGCTCATGGGGAAGTACTTCTTCAAAAACTCCTTCTTCAGGGCATCCCAAGTGTTAATATTATCAAGGGTGTGATACCAATACTTGGCTTTGTCCTTGAGGGAGAGGGGAAAGAGGGTCCGCATTTGAGCGTCATCAGTAACACCCTGCAGCTTCACCGTGGAATAGACCTCGGTGAATTCCTCTATATGCCTGTAAGGGTCTTCCCTAGTAGTACCATAAACGGAGGGCAGCAAGGATATGGTACTACTTTTGATCTCATACGGATTGTCCCCTCCAGGTCTACATAGTGCAGGGCTAGCTTGATTGGTTGGAATGAAATATTCCTTAAGGCTCCTTTGACCGGCCATTTCTTCCCTTGGGAGGTTTCTTCTTAAAATTCTTTTAGGTTTAGGATCAAACACAAGTTGTCTCCCAAGAGATCGCCTACCAAGCATGCACTGCAAACACAATTCAAAAGGACTTGTTTGGTCTTTACAAATTTAGGCTTTTGATTTTAGTTTAAATTGTAGGTGACAAAGCAAGTTGCCCAATCAATTACGCGTCTATTGTCGACCTTCAAAATGCGTAAAAGGACCTAGTTGGAGCTTAGGTGTTCTTCCCTAAATCTCAAATGGTAGAGCAACTCCAAAGATGGAAGATCGAGGGGTGCAAGTAGGCCTAAGCCTTCCTTTGAAGCTGTGCTTTCGCGATACTTCTCAATTACCCCCAAAAATCCGTGACAGGGTATCCCCCTCTTTGGATTTATAAAACCTTTGATCTCAAGTTCTGAACACTTCAGAATCTAATGGTAGGAGGGCTCTTGTCCTAGTAGTTCCAAGACTTAGGAGTGTCTAAATGCCTGCCATGGTGCAAGAGATATAAGTGTGCATACACCTCAAATATTTTGAATTTTAAATCGTTCGCCACATTTGAAAATCAAGTCCTTGATTTTTAAATGTCCCTCCTTTAATTAGTCCTTTTTCAAAAATTAAATGTGACCACTTTATTAGATCACTTCAAGATAGATTATGTGGTCTAAAAATTAATCCAAATGCATTTTCATGACAGGTAGAAATGCAAAGTTAGAAGTGCATATCTGATTCCAGCATTCTTCATGCAATATGCAAGATAAGAAGTTAGATCTAGATGCTGCTCTTTCAATCCTACATTATTTGACCTAAGGGAAAGCAGCTTCTAGTAGGTAGCTTGTGTGTGTGTTTTTTTAGCTACTTATGCACAAACAAATTAAGGATAAATAATCCACAAAATAAATTAAAAACCTAGATCTAAAGAAAAGGGAACAGGATCCCAAAATTCAACCCCAATTACTACAAGGGCTAGAAAAAAGAAATAAAACTTGTGACAAAGGAGAATCCCCTATGGAAGTGGGATCCAGGTCTCCTGCGTCTTCCCCACGTGTAGGCATCGCTCAAGGTCGACGTCGTTCCCCAGATGCGCCTGTCACCTCCATAATTTCCTCGTACAGAAAAGATAATAAATGGTCAGATCACTGTGCAACGAGAAATAATCAGAAATAAAATCAGGTGAAATTTTGCGTCTGTTGCCTCCCCGGCAACGGTGCCATTTGATAAGATGGTTTTCGCTTTCAAATAATGTGAATAAGATGATTTGACATTTTAGTAACAAAGTGGTGGAAAATCGCTTAACAAAATAATTAAAATAAAAATTAAACCACTTACAGAAGAGTGGGTAGTGTCCACAAGGAGACAACGATGCAATAAACTCACGAATATTTTTCTCGTATTTGTTCAATCATGTGTGAAATCCATAGTCAAATCTGACATGAAATGTGACGAAAGGAAGACACACAATAACTTAAAAATGTAAGGTTATATGTGCAATTTTTCCTCACTGAAATATTCAACAAATATGTGATGAATCTCTATAATTTCCAATTGACATGCATTAGAGAGAATTTGTGCACATCTTAATCCAAAACCAATGTCAAAAGATGTGAATAACAAAAGCCACGTAATTATAAGAAAGCATGAGTATGAAGTCGCAATTTCACTAAATATATCACATATTAAAATAAAAAATGAGATTTTGGCAATGGCATTGAAATTTAATAACTAATTGCAAGTTTCCTGTAGCAAAATAGGGGAGAACTCCCCTTGGCGTGTGCAAGAAGAGGAAGGATCAGCTGGAGGCATGGTCATGCAAGAAGGTCGTCGGTGGTGATAGCTGCACGTGGAGGTCATGGCGTGGTCATTGGTGGTCGGTGGCGGCCGGCTGGAGGAGAGAAGCGACAGCGGCGATGGCTGTCACTGCTGCTCTTGCATGCGCTGCGGGCAGCAGGGGCTGACATGCGGATGCACACAAGGAGGTGTACGCGGGTTGAAGTGGGCACGGTTGCTGCGGGCGGCAGGGGTTGAGGCGCACTGGCTGGAGGTGCAAGCGATGGCTAAGGCGTGGGGTGGAGAAGGTGCGCTGAGCTGCTGGAAGTGGGCGCGCGCGCCTATTGCGGTGGAGGTGTAGTGCGTGCGGGTGGGCTGCTGCAGAAGGTAAAGCACGCTGAGGGGAGGCACGCGGGGTGGCGCACGTGGCAGGGGCTGAGGCACGGGAAAGGGGTTGCAGCTTTGTGTGCTGCAACAGGTGTGGCGAGGGTGCATGGGGCGTGCAACAACTAGGATCTACGTGTGGAAGCGAAAATGTAGCACGGTGATGCAGGGACTCTTGGCGGTGTGGGCTGTCACACCACACACCCACGGTGGTGGTGTCACACTGCTGCGGTTGAGACCGGTGGTAAGGAGTGGATGAGAAATGAAGTTCTCTACGCAGTGAGGAAAAGGGGTGGTGGCCTCCCCTTGCATGGTCATCTCCTCCTCCCTTTGTAGCTGCAAGTGATGAATTTGAAATCCAAAGAAGCGGGATCAGATGCTCTTCATGGCCAATGAATGCTTGCAGCTGTGCGTGAATGGTAGCGCAAGGAGAAGAAGCAGCCATTACCTGTGGAGGAAGAGAATAGGAAAATAATAAAATATTATGATTATTTATGCATAAACCCTTAACTTCTATGTTAAGTTAAAACAATGCAAGTAATTCACCTAATTGATTAACTAATTAAATGCATGCAATTCTAAGTTAATTCTAAATGCATGCAATGAATGAATTATGCAATTAAGCTAAAAATGTGAATTAATTTATTTACATCCTAATGTATGCTATATAAATGTTAAAATTAACTTAATATCTAGACACTTAAATACTTAAATAGCCCATAAATATGGGCTAATCAGTAGTGAGGAGAGGGACGAATGAGGACGGAGGGCAGGGCAGGACGACGTCGTGGCGAGGATCTTCTTCCTGAAGGGAGGTGAGAAAATGGCCACGGGATTCTCTACAAAGGAGGATGAGAGGTGGGAACAAATACTTATTTTCTACTCTAGAGGAGCATCCTAGGCCTGGGACAATCTCTCTCTAATGCCTTGGAGGTGGTGAGAGAAAGAATGGAAGATATGAAGAGGAATGAGAGGGGTAGGGGTCCTTTTATAGTGGAGGAAAGAATTAAATTCGTATATAGGACATTTAGTGACGGTCATAAACGTCGTTGAAGATCTATCGCAAACGTCGTTGAAGATCCCACTCCAACTCTCACCCCGTTGGTGTGCGCATCACGTGCCTCAGCTACCACACTACTGGCGCACACTCCACGTGCCCTTGCCGTGCATGCACACGCGCTACATGCCTACGTGTCTCATGCCCATGCATGCTGCTACTGTCGCTGCCGCTACCTTGCATGCTACGCTGTTACGCCTACTTGCATGCATTACTCCATGCGTGTGCATGCACCCGCGCTACTGTGCTGTGTGGTGGCACGTGCATGAGCATGGGCGGTAGCAGCGTGTGTGGTGGGGCGTGCATGCACATGGGTGGCATGGGTTGCGCCACATGGCACAACCTGGACTCTCCATCTTCTTTCCTTTGTAGTGGCTACTATAGAGGTCGGATTGAGTCTATTTTCACATTGTTGGGCTGTGATCGTCGACCTGAATCCATCCATGTGGTCGAATTTATCATTTGAAGCTCCAGATTGCATCACTTAGTCCCTTGGTCGTTGATCTTCCTCGGACTGCATATAGTGCTACGGGACTCTGATCAAGGCGATTTTGGAGGTGTTGGACTCCGATCGTCGTCTTGATCAGATCTGTACGGTTAGATCATCAATTCAAGACTCTGAAATAAATCTCCTCTCCTAACCATAAAAAGGATGCAATTAACCTAAAATATACACAACCACTCTAAATGCAGAATGATACATGGTATGCAATATTTATAATATGGAATGCAAATCTAAGCCTAGGAACATGCATAAATAGGCATTTTAACCTAAATGGATATGTCTACATCATACCCTTATGCCTATCTTTTGCTGATCCCTAGCAAAATTAAATTGTATGCTATGTATAAAAAAAGAATTAAGACTTGATCGCTTAGGCAAAATTCGTTTATTAACAATAGAAAATTTCAACTAGGGTCCTAAACTATGAAAATTCAACAGTACCCTGGTGTTTGCTAGAATGTAGATTGCCCATGTCCTCGCCTTATTTGAAAAGGGAAGATACATTTTTTTATTTTTCTTCTTTTCTAACTTTTTTGGACTTTTGGAGTTTGAGAGTTTCAGGATAACTTTTTACGGCTACCCGACCCACCCAAGACTCGAAAAGGACTCTAACTACTAAGCATCTTGTGAAAGGGTGATAGACTCATTAGGTGGCCGTTAAAATAGACTTTAGGTTTCTACGACCCCAGGTGACCTTAAAGATTTCTTCCTAGAGGTTTATCTTTTCGAACTATAGCTTTCTCCCTACTTTATTTTTTATGGGGTCAACACAAGGGCAAACCCAATGTATATCTATCCGATTTATTCTACTTCCCCTCTTCTTCCTTAAGTGTTTTGGGAATTATTATGCATTTTTGTGAGCTGGGCTTTGGACAACCGGCCAATGTGCTGTTATCCACGGCAACTTGCCAGCCATACTTGTGTGGTGAAGTGTGATTTTATTTTTTTTATTTTCTCCTTTTTCTATTTTTTTTATTTTAACTATTTCTTTTTTTCTCTTTTTTTTATAAGTAGGTGGCTTCCCTAATCTAAGATTTACTTAAAGGCATCAGGAAGAGAATGGTCGTGTGGCTAGGCTCTGGACAATCGGCCGATGAGCTACTACCACCAACAACTTGCTAGCCATACCACCCTAGACGGTTCATTAGCTACACAATTTCTGAAGAAACTGCCGAAAAGTGAGTCAGTGCAAAAGTGTGTAGATGCTTAGGCTTAAAGTCCCCTCAAATCAAAGGGCGGGTTGATAAGTCGTATACTTATTACCCCAATTTATTGAACAATTTAAAATAGAATTACTTAGAGAGGACTCGATATTAAGTCCATATTTGAGTGGACACACAGGCTAATTAAGCCCGATGACCTAAAGAGTCTAAGTATTTAGGTCCTCTCATATCATTTCCTAAAGTTAATAATGCCTAATGCCTAAGTTCACTTCTCCTAATTCTTTTTTTTTTGTCTTTTTGAATTTTCATTTTTTTTAAAGAAACTAAAAGAAATTCTACGATGTTAACAAAATGATTTCAGGAATTAATTATCCACCCCCCCATGCCTAAATGATGCAATGTCCTCATTGTAAAAATAAAGACATGAAAAGGGCGGAGTAAACAGAATATCACCTGAATTTCATGACAACCCGATCAGTTCCGCAGAGAGAAGAGAGTATACACACGTGCTATGTTTAATGGCTTCATCTAGGCATAATATACATATAAGGAAGAAATTGAGAATTCATAAGTGTAGGTCAAAATCAAAATCAAAATATTAATCCACAAACCCATCAGCAGAAGATGTCCATAGATGTGGACTAAGTTGTGGTGTAGACTTATGCCCCAGGGTCGAGTGGTTCTAAGGTTCTAGATGAAAATCACCCAGAACCTAAGATTATTGTGTTTGCGGGGTCGGGCCTGCAGTTTGGTGGCGTGCAACCCAGGACTAAAGTGTCGGACAACAGATTGATTTAATTCATTAAAATTATGTCCACTTATAGTTTAGCTCAGGAAGATAGTCAATTATTCCAAGCTTGGGTCGCACATGAAAGATATCGTAAGGGTCCTGATAGAAGGTAGGTGGTTTCACATCAACAGGAACCCTTATGTCCAAAATCGTATTTCCCTCAGAAGTAGCTTCCTAGATTTTCATTTCCACATTTCTACCCTCTAAAATCAATGTTCTGCGACCTCCAAATCGTTGTACACCCCATCTAAAGTACCCAAGTCCAACAATTGTGACTAAATCAGGATTGACTTGGGTCTGGTGATCTCAAAAATATCATCATTCAATTCTTTAGGGTGCGGTTGAGGAATGGGGCTACTGATTGAATCATCAGTGTTCGAATCGTCCAAGTTAGCCCCAACATGATCATACTCTTCAGTGATTGGGCTATCAAATGGTTCATTAGATTCCTCAAGCCCATTTGTCTCACTAAAATCATTTTCCTTAATTGCAAGTGAGACATCACTCAAAGATTCCTCATCCTCAGAATTAAAGAATTCTTGATCCTCATTTATATATGTCTCAAAATCATGTCATTTCATGGTCCATAGAGACATATTTTGCATCATACCTTGGCTCTGGGATCTTGGGTGAGAAACTCGGTTCATCTCCAATGGGTTGCTCTAGCCCAACTTGGTCATTCCTGGTCTCAGAACATGTATCCCCCCCCAACAAGTGCCTGAGCAGGTTCAGACATTGGCTCTCCTAAAGGGGGTTCATCTTGAGAATCATCCCAAGATTGGACTAGGGCAACCACAAATTTCATCCTCAACCTCGACAATTTCCCAAGTAGAAACTCACCCAGGCCCCTATACTTAACATTTTGGAGAAAATCCAATAAAGTGCCATTCTGCTCATCAATCATTTTAATCATAGGCTCTAATGCTTCAGTGTATGGTATTGGTTGAGCTTCTAAAGATTGGATGGTGTTCCTCAAGTTAGCCAATGCCCTGTCTTGGACCTGGTTCACCCGAACCGAATGGTTCGGTTCAGGGTTGGGTGGGTTTGGGTTTATTCTAGTGGAGTTAAGATATTGAGGTTCTCGGGGTCCTCCCTGAGAGTAGGTCATCTCGGGTTGTTCAAAGAATGGAGGTGACCTATAATCACTGGAATACTGGGGAGGGTAAGTGTTATAATCAGCATATCCTCCATGTTTGTAGATCGGGTTAGGTTGATCATCAAAGGGCAGAGATCTATAATCATTGTAGCTCTGGAAAGGATAGTAATCATCGTCTTGTTGTCCAGGGTTAGACCCTGGACATTGAGGTTTGGATTCATATCCCCAATCAACATTGTCTCGGCTAGGAGATGGGTAGTCATAAGTCAAGTCAGGATAGTAATCATCTTGAGGATAAGTGTTGGTAGGAGGGTACAATGGGAAATCCGTGTAAGATGTGGAAGGATACAAGGTAGAGTATGAGGGAAATCAGAAGAGAGAAAGGAGCCCTGTAATACAAGCAATCAACCCTATCCTTAGGTGGGTATGCCTAAAGACCTACAGACTCCCAAGGCTCATCTTGAGATTATAACTGATTTAGTCTACTTTTATCCGGTTGATCCAACTAGTTAGAAGGAGGGGCTGAGGAGAAGGTTCTTCCTTTGGCTTATGCCTCCGGTTCCCATTGTACCCCTTCGTCGCAGTCGTTTGATGTTACTCCCCTAGCTAGACTTCAGATGGACCAACATAAGTAGATTAATCGAAAAAAATCTCAGTCTGAGCCCCGAAGAACGAATCAACCCTTAAGGCCAACATCTACTTAGTTTTAATTAGGCTTAGGATGATTGTACTCTTGGAATGTGATGGGCCCTTTAGATGGGTTGTGCCCTTAATAATCAATTCAAATATGTGTGCATGCACAACCAGGGTTTGAAACAAGGTTATGTGATGATGTGTCTTTTAGGGTTTAACCTTGTTTAGTAGCTTTTAGGGTTTAATCCTTATGGTGGTTCAATAAAGGTTCAGTAGAACACTCCAGGTTTTACAAGCACTGGTGATGATTTATTCCTTTAGAAATCAGAAAAAAAATGTGGAGTGCCTGGTTCGGCTCTAAAAATCAACCCTAAGTGGCAAGCTATTGATGAATCACTTTTATCTTAAGTGGTATGGTCCAAATAGTTCAATCAATTGTTCTATTGCACCACTTACTTAAGGCACACAAAAATGTTTGACCTATTCAGATTTCTACTCCCTTATTAGTGTGTTGAGTTAGGGTGTACTGGATCCACAGGTCAGATTCCAGTTAAGTGGTAGAATCGATGTGAAGTAGTGCGCCTTAAGTCGAGAGTTGTGGGTGTTAATGTGTCTCTTTCAGAAAATCCCACAATAGAAGAGTATTTTTTCTATTATGTTCTTAATATATGCGGGTGGGTGAGGTGAGGTGAAGTGACAATCAAACAATCAAATCTATCCTAGGGTTTATAAAAGCACCTAGGTTGATTTGAGTTTGAGTTATTAGTGTGGCAAAATGGAAACTAGGGTAGGGGTGGTGGGAGATAAACTTACAAATGTCTCTACCTACACTTTACTCCAATCTACCGCCTTTGGCTCCTCGACTAGGTTCCTGCAAGACAATAAATCGAAGAAGAAAGATAGGTCAGAAAACTATGTAAGTAATGAGAGAAAATGCGAAAAAAAACCAAAGAGCATTGCCTCCATAGCAATGGAGGGAGGGTACCGACCGAGAAGGGGGCATGGGGGTTTTCCCCCCAGATTCCATTTTAAATTAAAAAAAGAGGTGAGCTCTAGCGAGCCGATCAATAGCATGCCCGGTAGTGGATTTGCATGGAAAAAGTTCGGAGTTTGGAAAATCCGTCGTTGTAGTCTGATTCATGAGAAAATCCGTTGATCAAATAAAATTTATAACCGAAACTCGAAAAGTGAGTCCCGGGTCGAACACAGGGAGGCGAACGTTTGGTTTTGAAAATCCGTGTTTCGCTTTTATTTGTTTTTGTCATTTCTATCTTTACTAATTTTTTGGTATTTTTAGCAAGCAAGAGATTAGGTCGATGAATTCTAGCTAGTCTACTTGCAAAATAAACAGAAAGAGACAGGGACAGAGAGAGAAGCAATCATGTATTTTTATAATCAAATGTTTATTACAACTTGGAAAGTGGGAAATCTATACTACGAAAGCAATAAAGATAGAGATGGTGAGAGAAATCCCCTCGATGGTCACTTGGATGATGACTCGCTCTGACGTTGCCTAGAGGAAGGTGGTGAGGAGCAGGGTAAACAAAGATGAAGTTGGAGGATGGAGGGCAGGGCAGGACGACGTTGCGGCGAGGATCTTCTTCCCAAAGGGAGGTGAGAAGATGGCCACGGGATGCTCCACGAAGGGGTATGAGAGGCAAGAACAAATATTTATTTTCCCAGGCTTAGGACAAGCTCTCTCTAGAGCATTGGAGGTGGTGAGAGAAAGAAAGGAAGAGATGAAGAAGAATGGGAGGGGTAGTGGTTCTTTTATAGTGGAGGAAAGAAACAAATTCGTATACAGGACATTTAGTGACGGTCATAAATGTCACTGAAGATCCATCAGAAACATCACTGAAGATCCCATGCCAATCCTCGCCTGCGCTGGCGCACGCTCCATGCGTCCTTGTCATGCGTGCACGTGCGCTATGCGCCTACAAGCCTCACACCCATGCGCATTGCTACTAGTGTTACTGCTGCCTTGCACGCTGCATTGCTGCACCTGCGTGCATGTATGCCTATGCGCAATCGCACACCTGTGTTGCTGTGCACGTGCGGTGGAGCGTGCATGCGCATGGGCGGCCTGGGTTGTGCCACGTGGCCCGACCTGTGCCGTCCATCTTCTTTCCTTTGTAGGGGTTGCTACGGAGGTCGGATTGAGTCGATTTTCACGCCGTTAGGCTGCGATCGTCGACTCGAATCCATCCGTGTGATTGGATTATCATTTGAAGCTCTAGATTGTGTCACCTAGTCCCTTGGTTGTTGATCTTCCTCGGATTACATATAGTGCTACAAGACTCCAAACAAGGTGATTTCGGAGGAGTTGGACTCCGATCGTCATCCTGGTCAGATCATCAATTCGAGGCTTTGAAATAAATCTCATTCTCTCTTGACCACAAAAAAGGACGTAATTAACCTAAAATATACACAACTACTCTAAATGCAGAAGGATGCATGCTATGCAATATTTATAATATGGAATGCAAATCTAAGCCTAAGAACATGCATAAATAGGCATTTTAACCTAAATGGATGTGTCTACATCATTATGCAATATTTATAATGCATGATGCTTCTATGATACTAGGACATGCATAAATAAACATTTTAGGCTACTCAGATGTATACACATCACACCCCCATGCTTATCTTTTGCTAGTCCCTAGCAAAAACTTTATGCTATTTATAAACAAAATTGGGATCAGATTACTTAGGCCATAGTTATATTTCAACACTAGGAAATTTCTACTAAGGACATGAACTACAGAGACACAACAACGCCCGGGTGCCTGCCAAAATGCAGATCGCCCAAACCCTCACCTTATTCAAAAGCAAAAGCATCTTTTTCTTTTTCTTCTTTTCTAATTTTTTTGGGTTTTTCTAAGTTTAGGGTTTTGAGGTAGCTTTCTATAGCTACCCAACCCACCCAAGACTCGAAGAGTACTCTAAGTACTAAACATCTTTTTATGTGAATGTTATAGACTCACTAATCTGCGATTAAAACCGACTTCGGGTTTCTATGCTCTTAGGTGACCTTGAAAATGAATTCTGCCTAAATGTGTATTTATATGGCTGGTAGTTTTCTCCCTACTTTAATTTTTATGGGGTCAACACAAGAGAGAATTGATGTTTATCAGAAAAATATTGCGTCATAGTATATAATGTGGTGGAAAACCTTTGATCAAAGTTGTTAAAATACTGAAATAATACCACACTTTAGGTCATATCACAGGGAGACATAGAACCAATAAGATCACCAATATCAATTCCATGTAAAATCTTGTTCAACAAAAATAAGTTGCCATTGATATCAACTAATCATGGGAGGAAAGAAAACAAAATGCATTAGCTAGTAAACCAATCCTCCAATATTGTCACAATAAACCAAGAGAAGGGCCTCCCACAAATTTACGGTAAAAGAATAATTAATACCAAAATCTAATTCTTTGACAAGGGTAATCAATGTAAATTTTAATTGAACCTTTACTGTAGAGAAACAGGGGACTTCGTTCCCCTCGTCGATGCATGGTGGGGGAAGCACGACTGATGGTGCGAAGCTTGGAGGAGGTTGTCGGGGATGAGGGGCGCCCACTGGTGGTGATGGTTCGGTCGACGATGGCCGGAGATGGCTGGTTGGTGGAGAAGAACCCACCAACGGTGGTGGCTTCCCACGTCATGTGTGGACTGCGAGAGAGTCGGCTGGAGATGGAAGCGAATTCGAGGTGTCGAGGCACGGTCAATTGCGTCAACGGTGTGGTGTGCGGTGGCCAGACGAGGCTACTGCACGTCAAGATGAGCAACCAGTGGTGGGTTCTTCTTGGAGTAGAAGAATAGTGTGCGAAGTGGGGGAGGAAAGCTGGCTGCTATGGCTATGGCGTGCTTTCATGGATGGCGCGCACAAGGGGCACGAGGAAGAGAGGAGCGTCGAGGCATGGTGCTCGCAGTCGTCGGTGGTGAAGGAGAAAGATGGTGGTCGCAACGGGGTGGTGCGGGCAGCGGTTGCTGCTGTGAGTAGAGGACGTGCAGGTGCAGGTGAAGGTGCTGCAGCGTCGGTGGGTGTGATGGAGGTGCTGTTGCAATGATAGGAGCGAGCGGAAGTGCTAGCCTCACGCTGGCATGCATGCACGGGATGGCGCTGCATGCACGAGGGGGGGTTAGTTGTGAGGTAGTGGCTGCACGCGGTTGTGGCTGCGTAAGGTGAGGGGGTGTGCGGGTGGCTGGCTGCGGTCGGTGAGGGGGTTACAGTGCGCGCGGCTGGCTGCGGTGCATGCTCTCTTCACGATGGAGAGGAAGGGAGCGGCTCCATCAAACCCCTGAAGTGATTCTTTAACCTTTTCCAGATCCACAACGCCCGCCTCTCCCTTCGCATGCGCAACTGCTGGATTTAAACGCTGGTGGAGGGAGCGGCGGTGGGAGGTGGACAACTATGGGCATACCCTCCTTCAAATGCTAATTATATTCCTGTCCAGCCACCTATTATACTTTTATTTTCTGCATACACATATCAAATAAGAAGTATAAATGTATGTATTAGAATGCAAAGCAGATACAAAAATAAGCTAAGATTAATTGCTACGTAGCTTAGTTCATTAAATTGTAGGGAAATGTATTCCATATGTACTTAAGCCAAATAAATGTCCAATAAATTGGACTTATCAAATGCCCCCATGCCTAAGTTTTGCTAGTCCCGAGCAAAAGTGAAAATAATGGAAGTAATCAAGAGAATTCTTCTTTCTTTATTTCACAAATTTAGAGATCCAGACAAATGTGAAGTGATAATAATAATAGCCTAGGTAATTGATCCAAGTAAAAATAACCAACTTACATTTGTAGTTTGTACTTATCCTTTGGTAGGTATTTCTATCTGGATAGGCAAGTACTTTCCCTCGGGGATAAAGCAGAAGATAATCTGTAATTTGACCCCAGCTTTTTGGCTTAAGTAAGAGATATTGAGTTGAATGGATTTGTATTTGGTGGCACACACTAATTTGGTGCTACACATAATCTAGTACTACAGACTCTAGATCTCCAGATTATCAAATAAGTCAACTTAGAGAGAGGCTAAAAAACTGTGCTCTCTTAATGTTCCTTTGTGCTCACTCTTTTCTTTCTTTTCTTTCTGTGATTCACACATTTCACCATATTTTGTAAATATACTTACTATTTTGTGGTCTCTCATGGCATTCACACTTCAATTAAAGTCCTAATAACTCTACAACTAAGTTAGAAGTCCTCAGACAGTATTCAGGCGATCAGAAATACTGAAAAGTAGGTATGGGTCATACTTGGTGGATTGCGATGGATGTTTTTGTTGCCTCAGAAACATTGTCACATAATGATAAGTGATACAAAGATAAAACCATAAACTTGGACTCTTTTCTTTTTTTTCTCTTTTTTTTATATTAATATTTCTCTCTTTCTTTCTTTCTTCTTTTTTTTTTTTTCATAAATCAACATGACAGACTTTTTTTATGAGGCATTATTAGGAATGATGATGGTCAAGAGGATATTGTGTGGCTTATTTTGGGGAAGTGCCTACTCTCGGAACCAGGAAGGAATGGATAGGACAAGTGTATTTCTAACCTTTGACACTATTACCCTCCACTAGCCGAGGACTCTATGGAGGACGATCGTAACCATCCACCATAGTCATAGTTTTATTAGGACTCCATCTCTATGTATTTGCCTTATTTAGTGGCTCTCAAGAATTCACACAATATACGCACACAGGAACAGAGTGTAAAAACTATGCCTAACTCCGAGGTATCATCATTTAATTGTCCAGAACTTAAGAGTCCTTGCACTAGACTTAGTGTACCAACAATCTCTCTACTTTCTTCTCACAAATATGAGGTGGATCTAATAGAAGATAGTATGCCTGACTCCCTATTAACTATCCAAGGATTCAGTAGACTAAAAATGCTTATTGATTTTCTACAAAGATCCATTACCCAGTCTACGGACAAGTGAAAGTAACTGTACTAGATTCTAAACTTAAGAAACAATTTAAAAAAAAAATCTTTAATGACACTACCTTGATAAATTTTCTGCTAGGGACTAACCAATTCAGCTCAAGAACATAAAAGATTTTTTTCTTCTTTTTTATTTTTTTTCATAAATCACTATCCTAAATATATGCAAATATTTATAAATGCTATAAACATCCTCAGGTTATATCCCCCCATGCCTAAGATTGATAATGTCCTCAATGAAAAAATGCAGACATAGAAGAATATCACCTGAGGAGGAGAGTGGGAGGAGCTAAGGCTCCTCAAGCAAAAGTGCGTCCAAAACTTGGCCATCTGAAAGAGTAATATAAGGTTTAAGTCGCTGGCTATTTACCTTAAAGCTCTCACCAGAAGTAGGGTTCCTAATTTCTATAGCTCCATGAGGGAAGGTATTGATAACAACGTACAGCCCATCCCAGCGGGACTTGAGCTTTCCTAGAAATAATTTAAGTTTGGAATTGAAAAGCCAGACCCACTGGTTGAGCTCAAAAGTCTTTCTAATGATGTGCTTATCATGGAAGCCCTTTATACGTTGCTTGTAAGCTTGAGAAGTTTCATAGGCTTCATTACGAAGCTTCTCAAGCTCACTTAACTCCAGCATATGTGCCTTTCCCGCTTTATCGAGATTCAAGTTAACATTTTTAATAGCCCAATAGGCTTTATGTTGGCTTTCAACAGGAAGATGACACGCCTTTCCGTAGACAAGATGGAAAGGAGACATGCCCAAGGGAGTCTTATACACGATTCTGTAGGCCCAAAGAGCATCATTTAGTTGTTTAAACCAATCCTTATGATCGGGCCTGATAGTTTTTTCTAAAATTCGTTTAATCTCCCTAGTAGGCACTTCAACTTGTCCACTCGTTTGGGGATGGTAAGGTGTAGCTATCATGTGGTTAACTCTCAAATTTTGGAGTAGTCTTGTGAAGTGTACGTTCTTGAAGTAAGGTCTTCCATCACTTATGATCGTTCTTGGGCACCCATACCAAAAAATGATATTAGCCTTAACAGAACCCAAAACCATGGAATGGTCATTGGTTCACGTGGGCATGGCTTCTATCCATTTCAATACATAGTCAACAGCCACAAGGATGTACTCATATCCGAAAAACACAGGAAAGGGACCCATGAAGTCGATGCCCCAAATATCAAAGATCTCAACAGGGAGGATAGGTTGTTAGGGCATCTCATTCCTTTTTCCGATGGTTCCTGTCTGCTGGCAACGTAGACTTGCGCCCACATATGTATGTGCATCTCGGAATAATGTGGGCCACCAAAAGCCAGACTGAAGAACCTTATGAGTAGTCTTTTTTCCACTAAAATGTCCCCCACAGTGGAGGTCATGGTAGAAACTCAGAACACTTCTTTCTTCTTCATCAGGGACGCAACAGCAGAAAAGCTGGTCAGGTCCTATGCTAAAAAGCTCGAGTTCCTCCCAGTGATAAAATTTAGCATCAGCAAGAAACCTGTCTTGCTTCTGCTTGTCCCAAGTACTGGGGGTAATGCCCATGACCAAATAGTTCACTATGTTAACGAACCAAGGAGTTTTGGCCTCCACAGCCATCAGAGACTCATCAGGGAAAGTCTCTTGGATGCCGCCAGTAAGGTTTGATGCCTCAATAGGGATCCTAGATAAATGATCTGCCACCACATTCTCAACTCCTTCCTTATCTTAATTTCCAGGTCAAACTTCTGGAGTAGCAGAATCGGCGAGGTTTGGTGTCCTTTTTAGTAAGAAGATGCTTTAAGGCAGAATGATCATTGAACACCACAACCTTGGGTCCCAAAAGATAAGACCATAACTTTTCCAAAGCAAATACTATAGCAAGAAGTTCTTTTTCAGTGACCGTGTAGTTTTGCTGAGGATCCATAAGGGTCTTGCTGGCATAATGCAGCACATGAGGTTTGCCATCAACCCTTTGACCTAAGACCGCTCCCATTGCAAAATCAGAAGCATCGCACATTAGCTCAAACGGGAGGGTCCAATCTGGTGCTTGGAGAATTGGTGCGATAATAATTGCTTTCTTTAAGGCTTGGAAAGCCTCGCCACATCTATCATCAAAATCGAAGGAGACATCCTTCGCTAATAGGTCGTAGAGTGGCTTAGAGATTTTACTGAAATCTCTAATGAAGTGCCTATAAAATCCAGCATGGCCAAGGAAAGATCTAACCTGACAAACATTGGCAGGCGATGGAAGCTTAGAAATGGAATCAGTTTTTGTGGTGTCCACCTCTAATCCTCTCTTGGAAACTACATACCCTAACACAATGCCCTACTGGACCATAAAGTGGCTTTTCTCCTAGCTAAGCACCAGCTTTGCCTTTTCGCAATGGGTTAAGACTTTATCAAGGTGTGAAAAACATAGGTTAAATGATGAGCCATAAATGGAGAAGTCATCCATGAAAATCTCTACAAACACATCGATCATATCAGAAAAGATAGGCATCATACAACGTTGGAAGGTGGCAGAAGCATTACATAACCCCAATGGCATTCGGCGGAACGCAAATGTGCCATACGGACTCGTGAAGGTGGTACTCTCCTGATCATCAGGAAAAACTGCTATCTGATTCTACCCATAGTACCCGTCAAGAAAACATAAGTACTTGTTCCCTGCCAGTCGTTCCAAAATCTAATTGATAAACGGTAAGGGGAAATGGTCTTTCTAGGTAGCCATGTTCAAATGGCGGTAATCAATGCAGACCCTCCAACCAGTTGAGGGTCTAGTGATCACCAACTCTCCTTGTTCGTTCTCTTCCACAGTGATTCCTGCCTTTTTGGGCACCACATGAATAGGATGACCCATTTACAATCAGAAATGGGATAAATAATCCCTACATCCAGTCATTTCAGAATCTCCTTTTTAACAACCTCCTACATATTAGGGTTGAGCCTTCTCTGCATGTCTCGAAAATGTTTCACAGACTCATCCGTGTATATATGATGCATGCAAAGGGAGCAATCAACACCCTTGATATCAGTAATTGACCAAGCAATTACTTACTTGTGCCTTTGTAAACACTCAAGCAGAGCTCCCTCCTACGATTTAGATAATGGAGATGAGATAATAATGGGGAGCGTGTCACTAGGGCCAAGGAAAGCATATTTCAATGTGCTCGGGAGGGGTTTCAACTCCATCTCAGGAGCCTTTTGGATTGAAAGTTTAAGTTGATACATCCCCGCCTCAGGTAGCAGGTCTACCTTCATGGTCCAGGGTGGGGACAGAGACTCCGTGTGTATCCCCAGTAACTATTCTAATTCAGGTATTTCCCATTTAGTTTCTTCAATAGTCGGAGGATGGTTCTTAGATATGACCTTTTGAGGGGGATCTCTACATAAGAGTGCTCGAGTAGTCTCCTCAATTATTTCATCAACAACCTCACTGAGAACAATCTTCAAATCTGGATTGCTTGTAGGTATCAAAAACATTCAACTGGATCTTCTTGTTCCCAAAGCCCATTTTAAGTGCCCCTGATCTACAATTGATAGAGGTGTTGGCTGTGGCTAAGAAGGGGCGTCCCAAAATAATGGATGGCTTGGTGGGCTTATTAGAAGGGTCAGTATCTAGCACAAGAAAGTCAATAGGGAAGAAGTCCTCCACTCTCACCAGAACATCTTCCAGTAATCTCTGAGGTGTCTTAAGTGATCTGTCTGCGACCTGGAGGATGACTGGACTAGGTTTTAACTCACCTCCTCCTAAAAGGTCGTAGACAGAGCTCGGTAAAATGTTCACCCCCGCCCCTAGATTGAGCAGAGCCTCGTCAATGTGTTGGTTACTTATAACCACTGAAATATGTGAGGCTCCTAGGTCTTTCATTTTGGGGGGCGTTCCATATTGGAGAACCGAGCTAACATGGTTAGGCAAGATGATTTTTGCTTGGACCTGTCTCCTAGATCAGCTCTTTTGGGTGCACAGGTTCTTTAGAAACTTGGCATAGGACGGGATCTGTTTGATAGCTTCCAACAGAGGCAAGTTGATATGGACTTGCCTAAAAGTGTCCATAATCTCGTTCGTCCTATCCTTGGCTCCAGGCGAGCCAACAGAAGATTCCCCAGGAGCAGATAGGTGCTCTAGATAAGTTACCCTCGGCTTGTGGGTAGAGGGGTCGTCATGACGGGAGAGGGGTGGTGGAATGACGACATCCTCATTGTGGGTGATTTCGAGTGAGGGAGAGCAGTGTGGCTCTTCCTTGGTGGTGATGGAAGTCGGGTCGGGTGTACGAGGGGGACTCTGAGACGTAACTGTAGGAGTGTTATCAGGCTTGTCAATTTTCTTTCCACTCCTCAGCACAGTCATAGCTTAGGCGTGCTCCCTAAATACGACCCCCTTGCCCTTTGGGTTCTCCTCAGAAGAGCTAGGCAACTTCCCCGGATCACGTTGCCTAACTGCCTCAGTAAGATGACCAATTTGGGATTACATATCAGTAATCATCTTATTCTGAGATTGGATGACCATATTCTGATGCTCTTGCATCTCTTTCATCATGGCTTTAAGTTCATCCATCTCAGAGGGCTTATTCTAAGGAGGGTTTTCGTAGGATGGTTGGTATATGGGTTGGGGAGGTAGGGGTCTTGTATTCCCTGAGTTAGAAGCATCACCTTTCTTCCAAGAGAAGTTTGGATGGTTCTACCACCCCGGATTATAGGTATTGGAATAAGGGTTATTGCAAGGAGGTGGGCGGAAACTTTGGGCCACGTTCAAGTCGGCCTGAATCAACTCAGGGAATTGATTTGCCTGGTGGCACTCCGCAGTGGCATGCATTGTGCTTTGGCAAATGGAGCATTCACTTGAAGCCTGAAAGATAGAGGCTGCTTGCGGTTTCATGTCGGGGTTTGCTAAAAGCCTATCAAAGTTTTTATTCAATAATTGAATCTGATAAGCCAAATCCTAAGTAGCCACGGCTTCATGGGTCCCTATCTTCCTCTGCATGATTGATGGTTTTCTTTCTTGATAGGCAGAGGACATATGTATGGAGTTGTCACTTAATGTTTCAAATAATGCCAAGGCTTCATCCTCAGTTTTGGTCATGAAGGTTCCTGCACAAGCTGCATCGATGGTTTGCCTATGCCTTTCAAATAATTCATTATAGAACCTTTCGACCAACTGCCATCTTGGCACCTGATGGTGGGGGCATAACCTAAGAAGGTCATTAAAGCACTCCCAAGTCTCATGAAATTGCTCCCCTTCTTGTTGAGTAAAGCCCATAATCTCTCTTCTGTAATGGTTGGTCTTACTCATAGGAAAATACTTTTCAAGAATTTTCCCTTAAGGGTGGCCCAGTCATTTACCCTTGCATCGAGGGTATGATACCAGTGCTTGGCCTTATCCTTTAGGGAGAATGGAAATAGAGCCCACGTCAGGGCTTCATCAGTAAAGCTCTAGAGCTTCATCGTGGAACAGACCTTGGTGAATTCCTCCAAATGCCGGTAGGGGTCCTCCCTAGTAGTACCATAAAAGGAGGGCAACAAAGATATGGTACTGCTCTTGAACTCATATGGATTATCCCCTGCCGATCGTCTCAGTGCTTGAGTGGGTTGGTTGGTTGGAATAAAATAGTCTCTCATGGTCCTTTGTTGATTTGCTCCATGATCAGCCATGTCTTCTCTTTTCTCTCTTTGGTGGGCTCTCCTAAGAATTCTCTTGGGCTCAGGATCAAACACTAGACTACCCTCAAGAGAGAGTCTACCAAGCATACAATATCAATCACAACTCAAGTTCTTGTTGATTAAGTGAAACCTCCACTCCAAAGATAGGTCAAAAGGTCAAGGCTTATCCCTCTGTTCCCACGTAAGTGGTATAAGAGGGGTGATTACTTAAGATATTAACCTTCTTTATTGCAGAGGTAGAATTGGTTGATATAAATGGCCAAACAAGTTATTCACTGCAATTACGTGACCTAATTCAACCTTCGTGTGTCCTAGGACCTATACTTTGCTTAGATGATACTCCCAGGTGATCAAGTGAGAAGTTACTCCAACCTTCGTGTGTCCTAGGACCTATACTTTGCTTAGAGGATACTCCCAGGTGATCAAGTGAGAAGTTACTCCAAGGACGAACAAAAGGATGCAAGTAGGGCGAACCCTTCCTTTGAGGCGACGAGTATGCGGTTCCTCTTAACTACCCTTTTGTTCCTTTAAGGGGTGTCCCCCTCCGTGAAGTATCAAAACACTTGGTCAAAAGATAGTACCACCACCACAAAGCATAATAGGAGGGTCTGCACTGATAAAGAGATCGGTGCCTATAGCCTTAAGGGATCGTGCCTTAGTGTGGTGCCTAATGTGCGTGCTCAGTGCCAGACATGTGCATCACATCACAAATCATTTTTATTTTGAAAACACAAACAAGTCCTTTGAATCAAATCAAGTGTGATTTGGTTTTAAGGTCAAATCTGATTATCAGTCCCAATTGCAGTTAGGCGACCACTAGATTAAGTAATTTTACTCAGCTTTGTGGTCTTGATTTTTAACCCGAATGCAAATGCGTGAACAGGAGTTGGATGCAAAAAGTTAGAAAGGTGTACCTGCCTCCAGCAATCTTCGTGCAACTATGCTCGCAATGCAATAATGAGATCTAATGTCCTGCTCAATCACTCCTAAATGCGTGCACCTAAGGGCATGCAACTCCTAACGGGAAGCTCGGTATTTTATTGTGTTTATTTTAGAGGCAAACATGTAGAAAATGAATCACGTGAGTAGCAAAAATATAGCCCCTAGCCTCTAAAAAATGTGGGGACAGAACCCCAAAAATCAGCCCCAATTACTACAAGGGAGAGAAAACAGGACTAAAACTTGTGACAAAGGAGAATCCCCTATGGAAGCGGGATCCAGGTCTCCTACGTCTTCTCCGCGTGTGGGCATCGGTCAAGGTCGACGTCGTCTCCCAGCTACGCCTGTCACCTCCACAGATTCCTCGCACAGAAAATATAACAACTGGTCAGATCACTGGACAACGAGAAATAATAAGAAATAAAAATCCGGTGAAATTATTACGTCTGTTGCCTCCCAGCAACAACGCCATTTGATCGGTAGGATTTTTCACTTTTTAGAGATGATGTTTATCAAAAAAATATTGCATCGTAGTATATAATGTGGTGGAAAACCTTCGATCAAAGTTACTAAAATATTGAAATAATACCACACTTCGGGTCGTATCACAGGGAGACATAGAACCAATAGGATCATCAATATCAATTCCACTTAAAATCATGTTCAACAAAAATAAGTTGCCATTGATATCAACTCATCATGGGGGGAAAGGACGCAAAATGCATTAGCTAGTAAACCAATCCTCCAATATTGTCACAATAAACCAAGAAGAGAAGGGCCTCCCACAAATTTACCATAATAGAATAATTAATACCAAAATCTACTTCTTTGAAAAGGGCATTCAATGTAAATTTTAATTGAACTTTTACTGTAGAGAAACAGGGGACTTCGTTTCCCTCGTTGGTGCGTGGTGGGGGAAGCACGGTTGATGGTGCGAATCTCGAAGGAGGTCATCGGGGGTGAGGGACTCCCGTTGGCGGTGATGGTTCGGCCGACGATGGCCGGAGATGGCTAGTTGGTGGAGAAGAACCCGCCGGTGGTGGTTGCTTCCCACAGCGTGCGTGGACTGCGAGAGAGACATCTGGTGATGGAAGCAAACTCGAGGTGTCGAGGCGAGGTCAACTGCGTCAACGACGTGGTGCGCAATGGCCAGGCGAGGCGGCTGCATGTCAAGATGAGCAGCCAACGGTGGGTTCTTTTTGGAGAAGAAGAATAGTGCACGAAGTGGGGGAGGAAAGCCAGCTACTATGGCTATGGCATGCTTTCATGGATGGCGCGCACAAGGGGCATGAGGAAGAGAAGAGCGTCGAGGCGTGATGCTCGCAGTCATCGGTGGTGAAGGAGAAAGATAGTGGTCGCTGTTGTGCGTCGTGGCATGGGCAGCGGTCGCTGTTGTGCGTAGAGGACGTGCAGGTGTAGGCGAAGGTGCTACAGTGCCGATGGGTGTGATGGAGGTGCTACTACAATGATAGGAGAGAGCGGAAGTGCTGGCCTCACGCTAGCGTGCGTGCACAGGATGGCACTGCATGCACGATGGGGGGCTGGTTGTGAGGCTATGGTTGCACGCGGTTGTGGCTGTGCGCGGTAAGGGGATGTGCGTGCTGCTGGCTGCGGTCGGTGAGGGGGTCACAGTGCACGCGGCTGGTAGCGGTGCATGCTCTCTTCATGGTGGAGAGGAAGGGAGCAGCTCCATCAAACCCCTGAAGCGCCGGAGTGTCTTCCCACCTTTCTCTCCACCCTCTTTCACGCGCACCTGCAGCCGAGTGTCTTCATTCAATTGCAGCTGTAGTGATGGCTCTTGGCTTCAATTGGTCACCTGGAGATGTTTGCGAAGGCTCTCCGCACGACTTGGGACTGGATCCTGGAGTGGGCATGGCCTGGAGAAGCTTGCAAGCAAGCTTCCTGCTGTGCGTCAATGGCGGCGAACCCCTAGACCTGAAATCACACAAATGGCCTTGTGGATGCGTTAAAAAGCTCAGGAAGCTTCGCCAAGGTGTGGCAAAAGTGCAGAGGTGGTTGGCGTGGTGTGGGACCACCTGAGGTAGCATGCCTAGGGCACATTGTGGCCTTGTGTGTGGGTGTGTTTGGGGGCGCTTGTGAGTGAGTGGTGGAGTGTTGTGAGTGGGGGGTTATGATCTGTGAGTCGGGGCGGTGCTTAGGGACCGGTCGGCGAGGAGAGAGGTGGTCTGTGAAGGTGGAGCGAACTCGCCGGAGTGGTCACTGAAGGTGAAGGGAATGATGGTGGTGGAGTGCAACAGTGGTCGTTCGAGGGAATAAAGAAGGGGAAAAGGGAGTAGAGGGTGAGAGGACTTATCTGGGAGTGAAGAGACAAAGGGGGAGGCAGGGATGGCGTCTGTGCATATCGTCGACGCCAGAGACGAAGGTGCTCTATGAGGGAGGTCGGCGAGGATGAAGGGGAGGCAGGAGCGTCGGCAGGTGCAGCGCGACGCGGATGAGTGTGAGGAAGAGGATCTTGCCACTGGTATTGTGGCTAGGCGATGAGGGAGAGTGGGAGAAGTCGTTGGAGCTTGACGAGCAAGTCGGTTGGAGGAGGAGAGACAAAATTGAGGGAGTTCTCCAGCTGAATTCAAGCTTAGGAGATGTGGGGTGAATTGGGATGTCTTAAAGAGGCCCTGGAAGTACAGCAAGTTCATCGACAGAGGAAACTCGAGAGAGACCTAAATCTCTCATGCGTTCGCATGAGAGATTGGGTACCAAATAGGGCTTCTAATTGGGTTCATACTGGAAGAGATTTCTCAGAGAATCTCCCTTTCAATTTTGAAGGGGATTCTCTGAGAGATTAGGGAGAAATTGCCCTTTGAAGCTCGTCTGAGTAGGATTCCCTCTGCTATAATGATGGAGGGACCTAATTACAAAGAATGAAGAAGAATCTAGGGGGTCAAATGTAAGGGCTTTTGAAAGATAGGGTTAGAAATGTAATTGGGTTGAACCTATTTGCAAAGAGGGTCAAGATGAATTCCCCTTAGGTCCAAATTTTGCTAAAGACCTAATTTGGACCTAAGGAATCCAATGGTGAGGTTGGATTTTAGGTTTGACAACGTTTGACTGGGCAATTTATGCAAAAACCCAATTTAGGGTAGATATTTGTCTGAAACCCCATTCTAGGTCAAAATAGGTTCTAATGACCAAATTGAAGGTTCTAAACCCTAGAGAATATTTTTATATGATTTTTAGAGGGTTTAGGTGAACTTTATCTTGACCAGAACCTTGTTTAATCAAGTGGGTCTATTTTAGGGTTACAAGAAGTCATTTAATTCCCAGAATTCACACGAACCCTTTTCTGTTTGAACCAATCCACTTTATCTTGTTAAGACCATTTGACTTGTGTTTATCCCTTGAGAAAATCCGTTGTATTGCAATGGTAAAATTATAGTTTTACCCCTTGTTTCTTGCTTTTATCTCAGAATGATTATTTAGTGAAGTAGGACCTCTAGTTGGTTATGTAGGAGCTTTGTTTTCTTTTATGGGTCAAAAAGAGCTAGTTAGGGCTCATGATGGTGTTCCCATCAATCTCCTCTGATTATTCTACTTCCTCACTTCTTCATAAGCGTTTAAGAATTATACATGCATTTCATAAGCTGGGATCTGGATAACCGGCTGATGAGCTGTTACTACCGACAACTTGCCAGCCATACTCATGCGATGAAGTGTGGCTTATTTCTTTCTTCTTTTCTTCTTTTCTATTTCTTTTTATTTTCTTTTTTTATTTTATTTTTTTTTAAGTAGGTGGCTTCCCTGACTTAAGATTTACCTAAAGGCAAGAAGAAGAGAATGGTTGTGTGGCTAGGCTCTGGATAACCAATCGATGAGCTGTTACCACTGACAACTTGCCAGCCATACCACCCTAAAAGGTTCATTAGCTACCCAATTTCCATTAAAATCGTCGAAAGATGAGCCTGTGCAAATGGTGTGTAGATACTTAGACTTAAAGTCCCCTCAAATCAGACGGTGGGTTGATAAGTCATATACTTATCACCCCAACTTATTTAACAAATTTGAAATGAATTTTCAATTGGCGAGGACTAAAGAAACAAGTCCATATTTTAGTGGACACCCGGGCTGATTAAGCCCAAAGACCTGAAAGGTCTAAGTGTTCAGGTCCTACTATATTATCTCCTAGGGTTGAAAATTTCTAAAGCCTAAGTTTTCTTTTCCTAATTCAATTTATTTTTTAATAAAAAGGAAAAATAAGGAAAATTTACAGGAAATCCACATAGCTGACAATATGATTCAAAAAATGAACTCACCCCCCATGCCGAACTTATACAATGTCCTCATTGAAAAAAAAGGCATGAGAAAAGGGCAGAATGGAAAAAATATCACCTGTATTCCATGATGCTCTAGTCAGCACTGAGTCAAACTGTACAAGTACTGAGTTTAGTGCCATCAGCTAAGAAGGGCCCAGCCAAAAAAAGTCAGATTAAGGTTAAAGCAACTTTCTCTGAAACAGGTTCTGGAATAATGCAGTCAACATAAGGTTTCAGATGTTATCCGTTGACCTTGAAAGAATTACCTGTCTTTAGATCAGAAATCTCAATGACTCCGTTTGGGAATATCTGATCAATGATGAATGGGTCGTTCCACTTTAACTTAAGCTTGCCGGGAAAGAGCTTAAGTCGAGAATCAAAGAGCCAGACCTTCTAGTTCAGCTCAAAGATCTTTCAAAAAATCAGCTGGTCATGAAGAGCTTTGGTCCTAGCCTTATAGATCTTGGAATTCTCGTATGTGTCACTTCTAAGCTCCTCCAACTCAGATAGTTGGAGTTTCTTGGTCTTTCTGATTAAACTTAAATCAAAGTTGCAGTTCTTAATTGCCCAGAATGCCCAATGTTCATTCTCTATGAGTAAATGGCATGCCTTACCATACACTAGACGAAACAGTGACATGCCGATAGGCATTACGTACGCCCTACGATAGGCTCAAAGAATGTCATCAAGCTTTTGAGTTCAGTCTTTTCTATCGGACCTAACCATCATCTGTAGGATGTTCTTGATCTCCCGATTGGAGATCTTGGCTTGTCCATTCATCTGGGGGTGGTAAGGTGTGGAAATTCTGTGATTCACCCCGTATTTCACCAGTAAATTATGGAACTGCGCATTGATGAAGTGAGTACCACCATCGCTGATGATGGTCCTTGGAATCCCGAACCAACTAAAGATATTCTTCTTGACAAAATCGATGACCACCTTGTGGTCATTGGTTTGAGTGGGAATAGCCTCAATCCACTTGGACATGTAGTCAATAGTAATGAGAATGTACTAGTATCCGAATGAAAGGAGGAAAGGTGCCATGAAATTGATGCCCCAAATGTCAAAGATTTCGACATGAAGAATTGGGTTTAAAGGCATCATGTCCCTCGTAGTTATGCTCCCGAGTGGCTGGCATCAGGAACATAACCTCGAGAATTCCTTAGCATCCTTGAATAAAGATGGCCAATAAAATCCAAATTGCAAAATTTTTGCAGCCGTCTTTTTCCTGGAGAAATGTCCACCACATGCAGATGCATGGCAGAACACAAGTATACTTTGGAACTCATTCTCCGGAACACGTCAGTGAATAATCTGATTAAAGCTGATGTGGTACAGTTCAGGGTCATCCCAAAAGTAATATTTGGCCTCAGATATAAGTCTATCTCATTATTTCTTGGTCCAATCTTGCGGGATTTGACCAACGACCAAATAGTTTACCATGTTTGCAAACCAAGGGTTTGGACACCTGAAACTACAAGAATAGTCTTGTCTGAAAAAGTATCAGTGATCAAAATATCCAAACGAGAAGAATCAATTAGGAGTCTTGAAAGATTATCCGCCACCACATTTTGTGCCCTGGATTTATCTTTAATTTCAAAGAAGAACCCTCCGCACCCAAAACAGGAGGTTCTGAAGGAGCCCTGGCTACCTCCGCTGCCGGCGCTAGGTGGTCACACGATTGATGTGGAGATTCCATTCTCAAAGGATATTGTCTCCGCGGAGATTATGCTGAGGGGCACTTTGATTGGCGAAGTCATGATTAGCAATCCACCTATTGAGAGGTTTCATCAACTGGTGAGTTCCCTAACCCTTGTTTCATCGGGCTGGAAGGTTGTAGTGCTATCCCAGACTCGCTTTCTTATTTTTGGTTTGGGGATGATAGATGTGGAAAGACTACGCTTTCGCTCGAGTACCTTCGAGAACATCAGTGTGCTGTGGAGGCTGGTCTCTCCCTTTGATGGGGCACTTCTTGAACGACCTCCTCAGAGAATGGGAACTAGGAGGGTGACACTTGAGATCAAAGGATTGCCTTTGCATTTGAGATCTAGAGGGGTGATCGCCAAGATGATTGCTAGCTTTGCATCTGTTAATGATGATACTGAAATCATAATTGGGGAAGGTGATGCCCGCCTACCACAATTGGAGGCTGAGGTTTTAGAAGTGGGTCACTACCAGACAAAATCATTCTCAGGTGTGGGGGCTCTTCGTGGCTCATTCATCTATCAGTGATAGGGCAGGAATTTGTATTACCAGAATTGGGTCAGGATAAGATGTCTGTTGTTAGATTTGGTGAGGCACAACAGGATGAATTGGAGGGTCGTAAGCCCTCAGATGATGCTCCTAAACCAAAGAAGAGGAAAGACTGCCACAATGAAGTCTTAGAGAGGGACAAAGTGGCTATGGCTGATGACACTGTCATGAGGAGTTTTAATCAAACCCTTGTGGACTCAGGCAGAGGAATCATGATTGATGACATTGTCTTAGAGAGGGACTCAGGCAAATCCACTAGTTGTGAGGAGCTGAAGTCAGGTATGGAAATTGTAAACAGCAGTGGAAGAAGTGCCCTTAGGGAAGTGAATCAAATGCCCTTCCCTGCTCTTGATGAGTTGAAATTTGGGAAAGGGACAAACCAAAGGAAGGGGGTTGGGTGCTCCCCTTACATGCTTAGGAGGTGAAGGAAGGAGAACTTGAGTCCCATAGAGGAGGAAACTGTTGCAAAGTCCATCATGGTTGAATACGTGGATAGTTTGGCTCAAGGGGATTAGCTATGCAAGGGATGAGAGTCCTAACATGGAATGTGCGTGGGTTGTGCAACAAAGTGAGAAGGGCATCTCTTATCAGATATCTTGTGGAGTGGAAGATTGATTGTGCTCCTATTCAAGAGACACATGTTTGCGCGGCTAGATCGTGTTTTAATAGATATCTCGTTGTAATATAGATGAACTTTCCGCGAAAACAAATAAAAATTTATAACTCAAAAATCAAAGTATTCGAGGTTGAACATAGGGAGCAATCTGAGTATTCCAAAACTTGAGAACACAACTTTTTAATAAAAAGAAATGACTAGTTCAATAGAAATGACAGGATAATGTTATGGAAAAAATTGATCAAAAAGAATTGGACGTCTGATATTGCATCAGACGTCTTAAAATTATCTCTCAGAATCTTTTCTTCTGTTTGTGATTTGCTTTGCTGTAGCTATGGTTTCTCCTTTTCTTTTTCTTCCTTAGCTACTTTTGCTCCTCTTCTTTTTCCTTCTCTTCTTGATTCTCTTCTTGCGACTAAGTCCTGGCTTTGCCTCTTCTTAGGTTACCTTCTTTTTCTTCCTCTTCTTCCTTTGCTTTCTTGCTTCTCCTCTTTGTCTGCCCCTTGATCTCTCTCTTCTTCTTTCTCTTGGTCTACCGCACCTCTGCTACAGGGTGTCCTTCTTCTTCTTCTTCACTTGCAGCGGCTAAGTCCCTGCTTCCTTCTCTTGCTGCTTCCTCCTTAGCGTCCTCTTCCTGCACAAGCACCACGCAACAAAACCTATTCCCCTACCCTCCCCGCGTGTCTCTCTCTCTCTGAATCTCTCTTCAGTACTCTCTCCTAGAGTTGGGTTATCGGGTCGGTCGCGTGCCCGGGTCCAGGTGCATCGGCGTGGGTGTGGTGCGCGAGGAGTGCTTAGGAGGATAGTTGAATTGGGTTCCCAGGTTCGCGGGATGAAATTGCAGACGAGGCGTGTATAGGTGAGGAGGGACCTCACCCCAATGAATTGGAGGCGAACAACTAATATCACAAATTCAATTTATTTTGCGCACCTCACTCACAGGTTCACGAGGTGGGACTAATGTTCTACCCACTGTTGCTCGCACACTAGCAGGAGATCTTCAGTCCAATTGTAGCAGCTGCAGGCCTCGCAGCGCCAATTGCTTGGATAGTTGGATGCACGAGACTTCCCCGAACCTACTGGAGCTGGGACCCTGAAGCATTTTAGCCTGGAGTGAGCTTTCAACCTCCTCGAGCCGTCGCTACTGGCGGTTGGAGCTCAGACCCTGCACGACACAAAAGGGAGCTTGCAACTCTATCAAACCACAGGAGGACCTTCGCCGTGTCACAGCGAAGGTGAGGCGATCGATGGCATGTCGCGGGGCGGCCTAGGCATGAGTGCCTAGGTCCCTCTATGGCCGGAGTTATGGGTTAGGTCGGGGGAAGCGTGGTGTGCGTGTGGCATCCTGGAGATGGGTGGAAGGTGTTCAGTGGAGTGTGGCAGAGGTTGTGAGGTGGGTGGCAAAACGTGTGGGGTTGCGGAGTGACAGAGGCATCTTGCCGGAGGGTGGCTGGAGATGGGGAAGATGCGGGCGGACAGCGGCGGTCGAGGGGTGTTGTGTGAAATAGAATGAGGAAAATGAAAGAGTGGAAGACGGGGAGCTTATCTGGATTATTGGGAGTGAAGGGGGGCCAGCGGAGACAGACGACTCGTTTGTGCCATCGTCGAAGAAGACGGCCCTGAGGGATATAACAGTGACGAGGAGGATAGGAAGGCGAGCGCTGGTGTGGCACGAAGCGAGAGGACGAGGTGGAGTGAACCCTACTGTTGGTATGGCAGCAGAGCGACAAGGGGGAGGGGGAAGAATCGCCGGAGCTTGCGGGCTACTTGGCTGGAGAGAGGGGAGATGAAATCTGGGGGATTCTGTAGCCAAAATAAGTCTGAGAGATTCGTAGAGGACCGAGGGTCCTTTTATAAGTGTTAGTCGAGCTTCTGGTGAGTGGAGGGCAAGCCTTCTACCACCGACTTCTCTCCGAAGAAGGAAGGTAGTTGGGGCTCCAAATCTCTCATGCATCCGCACGAGAGATTGGATGGAAATCAAAGATTGTGATTGAGCTCAGATGGAAGGGGATTCCTCAGATAATCTCCTTTCCAAATCTGGGAGGAGATCTCTGAGGGATCAAGGAGTATTGCCCCTCCATTCCTCGTCGAAGAAGGATTCCTCCACATTAATGGTGGAGGGACCTTTTTGTAAGAGTGGCGAGGAAGATAGGGGGTATGTGTAATGATTTTCAAAAGATAGGGGTCAAAATGTAATTGGGTGTACTAGTTTGCAAAGTAGGTCACGAAAATTCCCCTTAGGTCCAAATTTTGCTAAAAACCTAATTTATACCTAAGGAATCCAATGTTGAAGTTGGATTTTAGGTTTGACCATGTTTGACTAGGCTTTTTACATAAAAACCCAAATTAGGTCAATTGATGAGCCAGGACCCCAATCTAGGTCAAACTAGGTTCCAAGGGTCAAATTGAATATTCTAAACCCTAGGAGATATTTTTCCATGAATTTTAGAGGGTTTACTTGATTTTTATCCTAACCAGAACCTTATTGAATTAAGCGGGTCTGTTTTAGGGTTAGAAGATGTCATTTAATTCCCGGTTTGCACATAAACCCATTTCTGATTGAACCAACCCACTTTTTATCTTATTAAGACCATTTGACATATGTTTTACCTATGAAAAATCCCATTTATGTACTGCAATGGTGAAATTACAGTTTTAACCTTTATTTCATGTTTTCTTCTCAGAACACTTATTCCTTCAATTAAGCCCTTCTCTAGGTTATGTAGGAGCTCTTATTCTCTTTCTTAGGTCAAAATGAGCTAGTTATGGCTCATGATGAGGCTTTCATCATACCCCCATGCTTATCTTTTTCTAGTCCCTTAGCAAAATTTTAAGGTTTTAACTTCCGTTCTAGACCCTGAGTGTCTGCCATCAGTTATGATAAGTGATTTTCTTTTTCTTTTGTGATTAGGTTAGAATGCTGGCAATAGGCCTAGTGGTACTCAAGTATCAACCAAAATCCGGACCTGACCCGCTTTAGCCTCAGTCTTCCGCAACGGTTTTTAAGGCCCACAGAAACTATCCTAGGGTTTGTTGGACTCCGTGGTTAAAGCACCCGTGCTTGAGACATTTTTAGCCTAGGTTCAGTTTGCAGTGCATTTTTTGTAAGAGAGAGACAGAAGATTTATTTGTTTGGAGAGTTTCCCTCTCTTTTCTTTTTATTTCTAGCTTCGGATTGGCTTCTCAACACGGTCTGTATCGGATTCCTCGTCCCCATCATCAATCCTTAAGGGTTCCTGGCAATCGATGCTTTGAGATAGCACTGCCCATGGCAAGCCCAGAACCTTGGATTTCTAGATTTCGAGATAATCCTTCCCATGGCGTTCCGTGGCCGAATTCAGACCTTGACGATCGACATTTCGTGATAATGCCGCCCATGATATATGAACCAGTAGAGTGCTTACATGCCTTCGGTAGAATATTTAAATATCCTAAGAGACAAGCACCGAGGAGATGATATGTTGTTATGCATCTTCGAGGGGAATTTCCCGCCTCTCCACACCGGGAACTCATCCAAATCAACTTGTGTTGATCGATCGCTCCTAATCTAGGTGACTTTTTCAAACATTGAAACGCTTTTTGCGTGATTTTGATATTTATGCGCACTGAACCAGACTGTGTGTGAATTAGGGTGCTTAGGTTACCGAATCCTGTAAATCGAAGGCCAGCTAACGAGGCCGAATACTTCCTAAGCCTTAGACCTAATACTTAAGCTTCGCATTTTCCCCAACCTCTTGACGATTATCCAAAACTTAGCAGATACATGAATTTTTAAGCTAAAGAATCTAGCCCAAGAGGCCTAAGATCAGCATTCCTGCTAATCTCTTTTTATGTCTCCTTAGCACTTTTCTTTTCTCTTTTTTTTTCTCTTTTCTTGCTCTGGTCTAGAACTTCAGTTAATCCCTTAATCTTTTACTAATGACTATCTCTCTTTTTTTTTCATTTTGTGCTCCTTTTTTGGCATTTTGCTCTTTTCCTCCTCTCATTTTGTATGGCCCAAAAAAATTCTCTCCCCCCTCCTTATTTCTTTTTTTCTTTTCCAAGATTTTTTTTTTTGAGTTGAAACCTTTTCTTGATATGAATTTTCCTGACATTTTGTACTTTCATACCCCCCATGCCTAAGATTTGCAATGTCCCCATTGTAAATTAGGTGGGTTCAATTTCAGCTTAGTTCATGCATTAGGATAGGTGTTGGGTGGGCGAACGGTTCGAAGTGACTGTTGCGAATGATTACTAATCTCAAGTAGGGGTACCTGAGGTGGAGTGGGCTGTTCTAATGGATGAACCCTAAAGTGCAATATGAATTCCGCGTAGAAATGTTAGAAAAGGTTTCAGGTTTTTCAAAG
Source organism: Thalassia testudinum (assembly GCA_037157565.1). Lineage (NCBI taxonomy): Eukaryota > Viridiplantae > Streptophyta > Magnoliopsida > Alismatales > Hydrocharitaceae > Thalassia > Thalassia testudinum. The sequence continues at coordinate 98,013,388 of JAZHRO010000002.1, forward strand.
AATGGCGGGTTGCCTCCCGTTAAGTGCTAAGTTTTACGCCATCGGCTGGGCGCAATGAGCTCAAGGAGAATGGAGGGTATAGGATGACTCAACCAAATTTGTATCGGTCATGTCAATGAATGGTTTGAGTCTCTAACCATTCACAACAAAGGGTTCGGAATCGTGGCTGAGTGGGCTGATTTCAATGGCCCCATTTCCAAAGATTTGTCAGACTAGGTAGGGTCCGACCCACTTAGATCGTAGCTTTCCTGGGAATAATTTGAGTCGAGCATCAAAGAGTAAAACCTTTTGACCAGGATGAAAGATCTTTCTAGAAATGTGTTTGTCATGGAAAGCTTTAACCCGTTCTTTGTAAATTCGCAAGTTCTCATACGTGTCGTGGCGTAATTCATCGATCTCGCTTATTTGAAGCTTTCTGTGGGTTCCAGCCTTAGAAAGATCTAAATTGCAGTTCCGTACTGCCCAATAGGCTTTATGCTCCAATTCGACGGGGAGGTGACATGCCTTCCCGTACACCAGTCTGAAGGGAGACATACCTAATTGGGTCTTGTGGGCGGTCCTATAGGCCACAATGCTTCTGGAAGCTGAGAAGACCAATCTTTTCTGTCAGGTCGAACAGTAACCTGAAGGATTTTCTTGATCTCTCGATTTGATAGCTCAGCTAGACCATTAGTTTGGGGGTGGTAGGGAGTAGAGATTTGATGCGACACCTCGTATTTGGACATCAGTGACCTGAACTGAGCGTTTGTAAAATGGGTCCCTCCATCGGAAATTATTGCTCGTGGAATCCCGAACCTTGAGAAGATGTTTTGATGAATGAATTTGATAACAACCTTATGATTATTGGTTTGGGTCAGAATGGCTTCTATCCACTTGGACACATAATCAACGGCGAGTAAGATGTATTCGAAGCCATCTGAGATAGGGAAGGGTCCCATAAAATCGATCCCCCAGGTGTCGAAAATTTTGCATACCAGGATCAGCTGTAGAGGCATCATGTCTCGATGGCTCATGTTGCCCAAGGTCTGGCAACGGGTACATGCTTTACAGTGATCGTATGCAACCTTGAAAATTGTGGGCCAATAAAAGCCACACTGGAGGACTTTTGATGCGGTTTTGTGTCCTGAGAAATGTCCACCGCATGCCTGGTCATGGCAAAAGGAGAGTATGTCTTTGATTTCTACTTTAGCGACACACCGTCAAATTATCTGATCAGCACCAATGTGGAATAGATACACGTCTTCCCACAGGTAATACTTGGCATCGGAACACAATTTGTCCTTCTTGGCCTTCATCCAATCGGACGGTATCTGATGTGATGCCAGGTAATTCACTATATCTGCGAACCATGGAAGGCCTGTGTTGATAGTCAGGAGGTGCTCATCAGGAAAGTGTTCTGTGATGGTCTGGAAGGGTCAATTGTTTCAGAAGGAAGGCAGGACAAGTGATCAGCTACCACATTTTGCTTTCCTGCTTTGTCACGAATCTCGAGGTCAAATTCTTGCTACAGCAAGATCCATCGGATTAATCGAGGTTTTGCGTCCTTCTTTGCAAGGAGATGCCTCACAGCTGTGTGATCCGAATATATGATAACATGGGAACCCAGAAGTTATTATCTAAATTTTTCTAGGGCAAATACTACAGCTAGCAGCTCTTTCTCAGTAATCGTGTAGTTACGCTGAGCCTCGTCCAGTGTTTTGCTAGCGTAGTAAATGACCACAGGTTTCCCATCAATTTTCTGCCCCAAAATCGCTCCTTCAGCGAAGTCAGATGCATCGCACATGATCTCAAAGGGTTGAGACCAATTAGGGGATTGTAGGATCGGGGCTTGGGTGATTCGATCATGAAGGATCTCAAATGCTTGGGTGCATTCCTTGGAAATTTTGAAAGGCACATCCTTGGAGAGAAGAGTAGTCAAGGAGCGCCCAATTTTTGAAAAATCAGGGATAAATCGACGGTAAAAATCGACATGCCCTAAAAAAGATCGGATGTCCTTAATCGATCTCGGCATAGGGAGCTTAGAAATCAGGTTAACCATAGCTCGATCAACTTGGATGCCTTTCTCCGAGATTAGATGTCCCAGGACAATTCCCTCAGGCACCATGAAATGGCACTTTTCCCAAGAAAGAACCAAATTCACATCGATGCATCGCCTGAGTATTTAGACCAAGTGTTGGAGGCAATCGTCAAATGATGCTTCAAAAACTGAAAAGTCATCCATGAAGACTTCCAGATAATCACCTACTATATCTGAGAATATAGCAAGCATGCATCGCTGAAAAGTTGCGGGTGCATTGCAGAGATCGAAAGGCATCCTTCGAAATGCGTACGTCCCGAAGGGGCAGGTGAACGTGGTCTTTTCTTGGTCTTCTGGATGGATTGCCACCTAGTTGTAACCGGAGTACCCATCAAGAAAGTAGAAGAACCTATTTCCCGCTAGTTTCTCGAGGATCTGATCAATAAACGGTAGTGGGAAATGGTCCTTCTTCGTGGAGGAATTGAGTCTTCTATAATCAATGTAGACTCTTTACGAGTTAGCTATTCGGGTAGGAATGACCTCTCTGATTTCAATCGTGATGATGGTGAGTCTGGCCTTTTTAGGCACCACCTGTATTGGACTCACCCAACGACTGTCGGAGATCGGGTAGATGATCCCTGCATCTAACCACTTGATGATCTCCTTTTTCACAACCTCTTGCAGGTTAGGGTTTAAACGTCTTTGCATTTCTCTTTAAGGTCGTGCGCCCTCTTCAGTGTAGATTCGATGTGTGCAGTACGAAGGGCTTATGCCAGTCAAGTCATCGAGAGTCCATCCAATGGCTCTACGATGTTGCTGGAGAACAGTAATCAGATGAGATTCCTGATCAGGTGTGAGTTGGGAGTTGATAATCATAGGAAATGTCTGATTGGAACCCAAAAAGATGCACTTCAAATGCTCAAGAAGGGGCTTGAGTTCCAAGACAGTATTGTCAGCAGCAGCAGGTGGTTCGGGGTTTGTATCAGGAACAAGGGTCGGACTCATGGGTGTGTCTAGATCATGTTCGCACTCCTCTGTTTGCGGTTTTTGATCTTCTAGTGGTTGATCAGGGATAATCAGGTTGTCCTCTGTATGCGATTCATCAACCACGGCTCTGATATCACATATTTGCTCTATAACCTCGCAATTAATCCCTTGTTGGGCCTTAAAGATGTCAATCTTCAGAGTTTGATTCCCAAAATTTAATTCTATTTGGCCCTCTTCGCAGTTTATGTTGGCCCTAGTAGTGGCCAAAAAGGGTTTCCCTAATATGATTGGTGTGTCCCTTGGGTTCTCAGGTGCGTCCATGTCCAGAACTATGAAGTCCACCGGGAAGTAGAAATCCAGTACCCTAACAATGACATCCTCGAGTATTCCTTTAGGTGACTTGATGGATCGATCGGCTAACTGCAACGTCACCTCAGTCGGTTTAAGTTCGGACTTTTCATGGTGGTCGAGGGATGTAGGTATTAGATTTATGGAGGCACCTAGATCTAGTAAGGCTCTGTCAAATTGTGTTTCACCAATTTTACAAGAAATCAGGGGAGTTCCTGGGTCTTTATCCTTGGGTGGGAGTTTACTCAAGATGACAGAGCTGGCTTGCTCTAACAGTACGATTGGATTCCCACCCTTGGTTCGTGGCTTATGTTTAGGGGTACATACGTCTTTCAAGAATCTTGCGTAAGCCGGTATGTGGTGAATTGCATCCATCAAGGGGATGTTTATTTGGACCTATTCAAAGAGCTTGACCAGATCCTCCTCGGGAGCCACAGGTTTGGTTATCCTTTTTCCTTTGGTCAAGGCCTCAGGAAATGGAATCCTAGTTGGTTCCTCTAGAATAGGTCCAAGTTCTTGATCTAGGATAGGGGTATCCTGGATAGCTATCCTAGGGTTTTGGCTACTACCAGGCTTGGAGTGGTTTGGATAATGTGGGTCATTGGTTGTTTTATCACTACGTGTCGTTATAGAGTTTAATCCGGCCTAGTTTTGGTTTGGGTTTGGTAAGAGGGGTGGCTGCTGCTGAAATCCCGCATAAGATGTCGAAGCTTCCATCCCGTCTGGTGATGGAGCAGCAAGAGCCTGATAAATCAAATGTGCATGGCCTAAATTTGGGTTCATAACATGCCTCTGGGTCGGCACGTTATTTGGGTTTGGCAGAGGTTGCGAAGGAAGGTTGCCAGGCTGGCAGGAATTTGCCATCTGGGCCAGTTGATTGCGAACCTCTGTGATCTTGTCCTTATGCTATTTTTGCATTGCCGCATTCGTCTTTTGAATGCCAGCCAGTGCTTGAAGGATAAGAGTCATTTGATCCTGGTTTGGCCTGGATTGGTAGGTGGGATTGGGTCGAGGCTGAGGCAGCTGATATGGACGAGGGGCTTGTGGACGGGGATGATACGGTGGTCTTTGAGTCTGAGAATTTCCCGTCCACTGAAATTTGGGATGATTTCGCCATCCAGGGTTGTAGGTATTGGAGAATGGGTCATTCTGGATGGCGTTGAGTTCCTCGCAAGTCTGAGGAACCTCAGGAAAGTCAGAATACGAGGGTTCAGAGTTCCCCCAACTCGAATAGAATGGATCGGAGGTCACTCCGATCCAAGAGTTAAATGGGGGTGGATATGGGTCCATCCCCTGAGAAGATTGGTGGTAGATGTTTTGCACAGTTTCCCTTGCCAGAGGTGGTCTTGCAAAAGAGTTCTACGTAGGGGTGGCTCGCTACAGATGCCATGTTAGCTCGTCCACCTTCTTCTCTATGATAGAAACCTTATCCAATCGACTGGCCATCAGTTTCAAGTCGACGGATGTGTATAAGTTCTACGACTCATGTGCCCCTCTCAGATTCATCGATGCATGGGCATTCGTCCTGTCGAATAAGCCCATGGAGTCATTATTAATGGAGTTCTCGCACATATTTTCGAGAATCTCCCATACCGTGTCCTCATGTTGACCCATGATGTTTCCTCCACATGTTGCATTGATGAATAATCGGATATTTTCACGGAGTCCCTGGTAAAAAGACTAGACTTGTTCCCATTTAGGACTCCGTGATGGGGGCACTTTCGCATGAGATCTAAGAATCGCTCCCATGATTCATGAAGAGGCTCTCCCATTTGTTGAGTGAAATGGGTGATCTGGTAGCGCAAGGCATTCGTCCAGCCAATGGGGAAAAACTTTTTCAAAAATTAGGACTGAAGTTCCTCCCATGTGTTGATCGAACGGGTCTGAGTTTGATACCAATGGGCGACCTTGTCCAGGAGGGAGAAAGAAAACATTTTCATGTGTAGGATATCCCGATTTTGTGGATTTGACTCGAAGGTCTGGACCAGATGCTTGAGTTGTTTAATGTGTTGGAATGGATCCTCGGAGTTAAGCCCATGAAACTTTGGTATGGCATAAATCATATTGGGCTTAAGTTCAGAATCAGGACCTCCAACCAGGATTCAGACTTGAGGCTTGATCGCCACCACAGCGGGATTATAGTGATCTCGCATCATTGGTCGCTGCGGTGGGTTTACAAAGTTTTGGAAGAGATCATTCAGGCGTTGAAGCTGGTGCTCAAGGTTGTTCTCTTCTTCAATGGGTTGTGCCATGATGGAAGAAGAAGGAGAACTTGGTTCTAAATCGGATGAAAGATTTATGTGGTGAGGTTGCTACACAAACAAGGGCGTCGAGGCTTGGCCTCGGTGATAGTGAATTTCTAAAGGAGGCCTTAAGGATGGTCTTAAGGACCTCCTACCGAACATCCACCGAAGGATGTGATGAGATTAGAAGGTGCTGGACCCAATCGAGACACCCAAAAATTGTTGGGTGACTATAGAGGCTCGGGGCGAATGATACCCCTTAGTCAGAAAGGTCGTCCACTTGAGAAGTACCTGGGCAGCCAGAGAGGGAGAGTCCCGCAAAGACCCCTACACGGTAGAGCATCCCCACGAGTTATAGGGTTTCCCCCACCCGACCTCTCTTGTCACTGAGATTCCAGGTAGACCAGAATGGGGACCTTGACCTCTTAAGTCTACCTTTTTTACTTTAAGATCAAGTTGCTTAGAGTTCCACTTGAACTTTTAGGTCTTTCAAGTGAAAAAGTGACCTAATTTTAAGGTTGGTTGACCCAAAGGATCAACTTCACCGCTTGTTCCTTTGAGAGCTTTTGGGTCCTTTCTTTTAGGGTTCAAATGGATTAAAAGCTTGATTTGCTTAGGGTTTCTCTTGTAAAGATCTTTTTAGACAAGGTTTAGGCACACCTCTTTTTTTTTTTTCTTTGTTTAAGAGAAGATTTGTCTCTAAAAACCCTAGCTTTACAATCCTTAGGTTGGCTCTAGTTGGTCCAATTTAGTTGCCTCAAAAATTGGTATCCAGGGCTCAATCAAGAAAGTTTTAGCCCAAGTTACCTTAGTTGGATGTGCAGTTCAAGATGTGTTGAAATGAAAATTAGGCAACTTCGATGAATTACTAAGTATGAAACAGGTAGCCCTAGGTTGATTGTTCTTTGTTCCTTTTCAGACTTTGAGGGGGTTAAGAGAGAGGGCTAGTGAAAGTTACCTATTCCTTGGTGTAATCGTTATGCAGCTGCTCTTCTTTTCTCTACTTTCCCTGAGACATGCACAACAAAGGAGAGGAATTAAGTCAGTATTGGATCAAAAGTTGTGATCAAAAGCTTCAGAAGTGCCTGTTGCTCCCCGGCAATGGCGCCAAAATGTTCGCACGACCAGATAGTGTTTTAACAGATATCTCATTGTAATATAGATGAACTTTCCGCGAAAACAAATAAAAATTTATAACTCGAAAATCAAAGTATCCGAGGTCGAACACAGGGAGCAATCTGAGTATTCCAAAACTTGAGAACACAACTTTTTAATAAAAAGAAATGACTAGTTCAATAGAAATGACAGGATAATGTTTTGGAAAAAATTGCTCAAAAAGAATTGGACGTCTGATATTTGCATCAGATGTCTTAAAATTAGCTCTCAGAATCTTTTCTTCTGTTTGTGATTTGCTCTGCTGCAGCTATGGTTTCTCCTTTTCTTTTTCTTCCTTGGCCTCTTCTGCTCCTCTTCTTTTTTCTTCTCTTCTTGATTCTCTTCTTGCAGCTAAGTCCTGGCTTTGCCTCTTCTTAGGTTGCCTTCTTCTTTTTCTTCCTCTTCTTCCTTTGCTTTCTTGCTTCTCCTCTTTGTTTGCCCCTTGATCTCTCTCTTCTTCTTTCTCTTGGTCTGCCGCACCTCTGCTACAGGGTGTCCTTCTTCTTCTTCTTCACTTGCAGTGGCTAAGCCCTTGCTTCCATCTCTTGCTGCTTCCTCCTTAGTGTCCTCTTCCTGCACAAGCACCATGCAACAAAACCTATTCCCCTACCCTCCCCACGCATCTCTCTCTCTCTGAATCTCTCTTCAGTACGCTCTCCCAGAGCTGGGTTATGGGGTCGGTCGCACGCCCGGGTCCAGGCACACCGGTGTGGGTGTGGTGCGCGAGGAGTGTTCAGTAGGATAGTCGGGTTGGGTTACCAGGTCTGTGGTATGAAATCGCAAATGAGGCGTGTATAGGTGAGGAGGGACCTCACCCCAGTGAATTGGAGGAGAACAGCTAATATCACAAATTCAATTTATTTCGTGGACCTCACTCACAGGCTCACGAGGTGGGACTAATGTTCCACCCGCTATTGCTCGCACGCCCGTAGGAGATCTTTCGTCCAATTACAGCAGCTGCAGGCCTCACAGTGCCAATTGCTTGGACAGCTAGATGCGCGAGACTTCCCCGAACCTACTTGACCTGGGACCCTAAAGCACTTCAGCCTGGAGCGAGCTTTCAACCTCCTCGAGCCGTCGCTAATGGTGGCTGGAGCTCAGACCCTGCACGACACAAAAGGGAGCTTGCAGCTCTATCAGACCACATGAGGACCTTTGCCGTGACACGGTGAAGGTGAGGCGATAGGTGGCAGGCCTTGGGGTGACCTAGGCGTGCGTGCCTAGGTCGCTCTATGCCTGGAGTGATGGGTTAGGTCGGGGAAAGCGTGGACTGTGTGTGGCATCCTGTGGATGGGTGGAAGGTGTTTAGTGGAGTGTGGCGGAGGTTGTGAGGTGGGTGGCGAGACATGTGGGGTTGCGGAGTGACGGAGGCGTCTTGCAGGAGGGTGGCTGGAGATGGGGAAGATGCGGGCGGACAGTGGCAGTCGAGGGGTGTTTTGTTAAATAGAATGAGGAAAATGAAAGAGTGGAAGACAGGGAGCTTATTTGGATTATTGGGAGTGAAGGGGGCAGCGGAGACAGACGGCTCATTTGTGCCGTCATCGGAGAAGACGGCCCTGAGGGAGATAACGGCGACGAGGAGGAGGACAGGAAGGCGTGCACTAGTGTGGCGCGATGCGGGAGGATGAGGCAGAGTGAACCCTGCTGCTGGTATGGCAGTAGAGTGACGTGGGGGAGGAGGAAGAATCATCAGAGCTTGCGGGCTACTTGGCCGGAGAGAGGGGAGATAAAATCTGGGGGATTCTGCAGCCAAAATAAGTCTGAGAGATTCGCAGAGGACCGGGGGTCCTTTTATAAGTGCTAGTCGAGCTTCTGGTGCATGGAGGGCAAGCCTTTTGCCACCGACTTCTTGTCGGAGAAGGAAGGTAGTTGGGGCTCCAAATCTCTCGTGCGTTCGCACGAGAGATTGGATGGAAATCAAAGATTGTGATTGAGCTCAGATGGAAGGGGATTCCTCAGATAATCTCCCTTCCAAATCTGGGAGGAGATCTCTGAGGGATCAGGGAGTATTCCCCCTCCATTCCTCGCTGGAGAAGGATTCCTCCCCATTAATGGTGGAGGGACCTTTTTGTAAGAGTGGCAAGGAAGATAGGGGGTATGTATAATGGTTTTGAAAAGATAGGGGCCAAAATGTAATTGGGTGTACTAGTTTGCAAAGTAGGTCAAGAAAACTTCCCCTTAGGTCTAAGTTTTGGTACAAACCTAATTTGAACCTAAGGAATCCAATGGTGAAGTTGGATTTTAGGTTTGACTACGTTTGATTAGACTTTTTGCATAAAAACCCAAATTAGGTCAATTGATGAGCTAGGACCCCAATCTAGGTCAAACTAGGTTCCAAAGGGCACATTGAATGTTGTAAACCCTAGGGGATATTTTTCTATGAATTTTAGAGGGTTTAATTGATTTTTAGCCTGACCAAAACCTTGTTGAATTAAGCGGGTCTGTTTTAAGGTTACAAGATGTCATTTAATTCCTGGTTTGCACATAAACCCATTTCTGATTCAACCAACCCACTTTTTATCTTATTAAGACCATTTGACTTGTGTTTTGCCTCTGAGAAATTCCGTTTATGTACTGCAATGGTAAAGTTACAGTTTTAACCTTTATTTCATGTTTTCTTCTCAGAACACTTATTCCTTCAATTAAGCCCTTCTCTAGGTTATGTCGGAGCTCTTATTCTCTTTCTTAGGTCAAAATGAGCTAGTTATGGCTCATGATGAGGCTCTCATCAATACATTTATAGGAGGAAAATGGCCTTGTCTGGGACTCTCTGAGACAATCTGGGAGAGCAGACTGTGTGGGGAAGGCTGCGATTGGCAGATCTGGTGGGATGGCAATATGGTGGAAAAAATCCAGCCTTAAAGTGATTGAAATCCATCGTGACAGACATGTGCTTACCTGTAGATGTCAAAACCTTCAAGGTGATCTGGATTGGTTCATTTCATGCATATATGGACCTTATATAGCAGGTGGTTAGGTGGAACTTTGGGAGGACCTGTCAATAGTGCATCAAAGAGTCCAGGAGGCAGCATGGCTTGTTGGTGGTGATTTCGACTGTCCTCTATCAAGTGGAGACAGTCCTGGGGGCAGTTCTGAAAGTGCAATGGTTGGATTTCAATTGACTGTGCAGAGATTGGGCATCACTGAATACCCTGTCAGTAGGGTTGATTTCACCTAGAGAAATGGTAGTGGGCTGGTATCAAGGTTGGACAGGTTCTTTGGCAACCCAAGCCTCTTGGAGAGATTCCACTTGTCTTCTGCTATGAGCCTTGACAGGCCATTCTTTGATCACACACCAATTGTCTGGGACTGTGGGGTGAATGCGGATGTTGGTTCATACTTCAAGCTTAAAAAGTCTTGGTTCAGAGAAGAGGGGTTTGCAGATATGTTGTCCAGTTGGTCGTAGAATAAGAATGTGACTGGCTTGGCCACACAGTAGCTTGCATCAAAATTGGCAGATATGCGCTCAATGTTGAAGGAATATGGGCAGACAGTGGTGGCTATCAGAGAGCAGAAGAGGGCTGAGGCATTGGCAGAGATCCAAAGGCTTGATTTGAAGGAATGCAGGCTGGTTCTGAGTGCCCAGGAGCAGGAACAAAGGAAATATCCACAGCAGGTCATTGGGGAGGATGACTTAAAGAAAGAAATGGACTAGCGTGAGAGGTCTAGACAACTATGGCTCAAGGAAGGTGATGCTAATACGAAATTCTTTCATCTTTCTACCAGTGTTAGGAGAATATTTAATCTAATCACCTCTATTAAAGTGGGTGAGACAACCATTACCTCTACTCTTGAAATAAGATATGAAGCTGGCCATTACTTTAAAGAAGTACCCAAGGCTGCACCAAGAGGCTCCTGGAGGATGGCTTCGGCTGATTTTCCATGTGTCAGCAGTGAACAGGTTGCTATGTTAGTTGCCCCTTTTACTGAACATGAAACAATGGAAGTAATCAAAGGTTTGAATAATGAGGGAGCTCCAGGATCGGATAGGGTATAGGTCTTCTTTTACAAGGAAATGTGGAACGCTCTTAAGAAGGATGTGATGGAAGTTATACATGAGTTTGAAAAGGGCAACTTTGGTTTTGAAAGACTGAACAAGTCTTATTTGTTTTTGTTACCAAAGAAGTCGGGGGAGGAGAAATTTTCAGATTATAGGCCTATTGCTTTGTCGAATTCCACTTATCTTATCATCAGCAAGATCCTAGCCAACAGAATTTGCGATGTATTGCAAGATTTGATTATGCCTATCCAATCTACTTTCTTACCCAGGAGGTCACTGCAGGAATCGTTCATCATGGCGCAAGAAATGGTGATGGGATGGCATAGGAGAAAATCCAAGGCTTCTTATGGAAGGTAGATTTTACTAAAGCCTATGACTCAATTTCTTGGCCGTATCTTTGGGAAATTTTGAAAAGGAGAAAATTGCCCCCTCTTTTGGTACAATGGGTGAAGAAGTACATCATGACTGCTTCCTATTCCCCCCTGATTAATGGGAAACCATGTCGAACCTGGATTTAGCCTCAGTGTGGGGTAAGGCAAGGCTGCCCATTAGCCCCCTTGATTTTCAATCTTGTAGTGGATACCTTGGCAAGATATGCTTGCAAGTTGGCAGCAGATGGGTTGATAAGGGGATACTCGATGACTAACAATAGAGCCTTGGCCCCCATTCTTCAGTACGCGGATGGCACTATTTTTTTTGTGGAAGGTGGGATGAGGGAGGTGCAAGCGCTATATTATATGGTCAACATTTTTGGTGAGATTTCTGGTTTAAAATTAAATGGAAGTAAGTCCTCCTTGGTCTACTTTGGTATGAATGGTACAGACCAAAATGACATCTCCACCATCCTGGGCATGCCTGTGATTTCACTGCCAATCAAATACCTAGGATTACCACTAAAATGCACAAAAATGAAGAAAACAGAATGGTCTTTTCACTTTGAAAATGTGGCTACGAAACTAGAGGGCTAGAGCAGTCGGTACTTGTCGAAAGGGGGGAGGTATGTTTTATTAAATTCAGTTATCACATCCATTCCAGTCTTCTTCTTCTCTGTTCTCCGAGCTCCAAAGTCAATTTGGAAAAAGCTTGACGTGATGCACAAGAGGTTCTTCTGGAAAGGAGTTTCTCACCAAGGTGCCTTCCTCCAACCTGTAAAATGGGACTCAATTTGTTTGCCTAAGAAGTATGGTGGCATGGGAATTAGATCCCTCAAAGAATTTAATGGTGCCCTACTATTGAAATGGGTAGTTCGGCTACTCCATGGGGAAAAAAAAATATGGACAGAAATCATTCAGGATAGTTATGGGGTGGCAAATGATGAGAAGAGCTGCTTGAATCCTCATAAGCCATCTCCCTTCTAGTGCTTTGGCAGATAACTGGAATTTATTCAAGTCTATCTTGGGTTACGGGAAAAGCTTCAAATTTTGGTTGAAAAAATGGTTGCCTGGTGGGGTGATAAAAGACAGGTACCCTCTTGCATTTTTGGCTACCACTAATAAAAATGCTTTGGTGTGTGACTATTGGGACACAGCTTCTGAGAATTGGATGTTAAATAATGTGGTGGGGAATGGCCATGGAACAAGAACATGGGCAGAAAATGAACGTCTCCTGCAGGAACTTGCTGCCTTCAGACCTACGCCAGAGGAGTGTGATACATACAAATGGGATGGGGCTTTCTCCTCAGCGGCTGCCTATGAGAAACTCATCATTTCTTCCAGGTTGGCAGAGGTTGATGAGATTGGGAAGAAGCTATGGAAATTGAAGGTACCACTGAAGGTATAAATCTTTTTGTGGTTATGCAGAAGAGATGGCCTGATAACGGGAGATATGAGGCATAGGAGAATGGGCACCCCTGCTCATTTCTGCCATTTGTGTGGGATGCACAATGACTCCAGTCTTCATATTTTTTCCACTTGCATGATAACAGATTGCATTTGGAGGAAGGTATGCAAGGAAACTATTCCCATGTGGGAGGATCTATGGAGTTCCTTCTTGGGGTTGAATAAACCATATTTGCCCATGGTGGCAGTATTATGGTTGGTGTGGAGAGCTAGAAATGAGAGTTTGTTTTAGGAGAGACCAGTGAATGTGGATAATATTGTAAACAATTGCTGGAATCTCATACATTAATGGGGTTCACTCATGTAATTCTTTTCCCTCATTTAATCAATAAAATCTCTCTCGGACTGCTATCAGCAATTCGATAGCACTCCTTTTCAGTTCAAAAAAAAAAAATTTCAAGATCGAATTCTTGAAGTAAAAGAATCCAACGAATGAGTGAGGTTTGGCATCCATTTTGGCCAAGAGATGTCTGATGACTGAGTGGTCGGTATATATAATGACATTGGATCCTAAGCGATAAGCCTTGAATTTTTCCAATGCAAATACTACAGCTAACAATTCCTTTTCGATAATAATGTAGTTTCTCTGGGCCTCATCCAGAGTTTTGCTGGCGTAGTAGATTACAGAGGGCTTCTTGTCTATTTTCTAACCCAAAACAGCCCTGACTGCGTAATTAGAAGCATCGGTCATGATCTCAAATGTGGCTGTAACGGTGGTTGTAGCACCAGAGCACAAGTGACTGCCATTTTAAGAAAATCAAATGCCTTGTGGCATGATTCATCAAAATCGAACAGCGTATCTTTGGCCAGAAGGTTGCTCAAAGGTCAAGCAACCTTAGAAAAGTCCTTGATGAACCTCCTATAAAATCCCACATGGCGAAGGAATGATCGGATTTGTTTAATAGATGTGGGAGGAGGAAGTTTGGAGATAGCATACCCCGTAGCTTTATCAACTTCAATTCCCCACGTAGAAACTACATGACCCAAGATGATGCCTTCTTGTGTCATGAAGTGACTCTTTTCCCAGCTAAGGACCAACCGTCCGTTGATGCATCTCTTAAGGATTAATTCTAGGTTATTCAGGCAAGAATCAAACGAATCTCCAAAAATGGAGAAATCACCCATGAATACTTCCATAAACTCTCCCACCATGTCTAAGAAAATGGATAGCATACACCTTTGAAAAGTCGTAGGTGCATTGCAAAGCCCAAATGGCATTCTACGGATTTCAAAGGTTTCATAGGGACAGGTGAAAGTCGTCTTTTCCTAATCCTCGAGATGGATAGGGACTTGGTTGTATACCAAGTAACTATCTAGGAAATAGAAATAATTTTGCCTGGTTAACCTTTCAAGGGTTTGGTCGATGAAGGGCAAAGGGAAATGATCCTTTTTCATGGCTTTGTTCAGCTTCTTATAATCGATAGAAACTCTCCAATAGGAAGTTGAATGGGTTGTGACAAATACACCTTTCTCGTTAGTCACAACGGTAATCCTGGCTTTCTTGGGAACAATTTGCATAGGGCTAACCCAGGGATTATCCAAGATTGGATAAATAATTCCTGCATCAAGCCATTTGATAATTTCTTTCTTGACCACTTCTCCCATAATAGGGTTCAATCTCCTCTACATCTGGCGAGAAGGGCAGGATCCATATTCCATAAAAATTCGATGATTGCAATAAGATGGCTTAATCCCCTAAGGTCATGGATGGTCCAACCAATTGCCTCCTTATGTGTTTTTAGGACCTTAATCAGTTTAAACTCCTGCTCTTTAGTTTTGCACTTATAATCACAGGGAGCATTTTCTTAGGTCCTAAAAATTTATATTTTAAACTCTCGGGAAATGGTTTTAGTTCAAGTTGGGGTGGGTTTAGGATGGAGGGTAAGGAAGATGCTGATGAAGATTCATTAGGATAATCTAAAGGAAGAGGTTGGAAGTGAACAAAATCAGCAACCTCTTCAAAATGTGGCAGGTATGCTATAGAGAGTTGTGGGTTGGGTTCATTGGTGCAAGAGGAATTCTCAAGGACAGTAAAAGTCATACAAGTCTCAACATTCAGATTATCTTCCTTGAGTTCCCCAATATATCCACAATCCTCAAATTTGTTAATCGCCTTGAAAATATCAAGTTTCATTTTTCTATCACGAAAGGCAATCTCCATACTACCGCTGTCATAGTTGATATCGGCCTTAGCGGTAGCTAGGAACAGACGCCCCAGAATGATGGGTGTGTTCCTTAAATCTTCAGGTACATCCATGTCAAGGACAAGGAAATCTACAGGAAAGCAAAAATCCTTAACATTGACGATAACATCCTCAATATCGCCTTTCGCATTTGTGATCGAACGGTTAGCTAATTGAAGCATTACTACGGTCGGCCTAAGTTCACCTAATATGAACTTTCCGTAAAGGGAAGTCGAAATTAGGTTAATGGATGCATCTAGATCCAAAAGTGCCCTGTCAAAAGTGTAATCCCCGATAACACATGAAATCAATGGGGCACCAAGATCTCTCTTTTTCGAAGGGAGGTGATGTAGGATAACAGAACTAGCCTGCTCAAAGCGTATTACCTTCCTCGGGGTAGATTCCTGTAGCTTATGCTTCTAAGTGCATAAATCCTTTAAGAATTTAGCATAAGTCAGAATGTGTTTAATAGCATCGAGGAGGGAGATATTGATTTCAACATTCTTGAATACATTCAAGAGCTCCTCGTCACTATCAATAACCTTCTTCTTTTTGGGTTTAAGCAAGGCTTCAGGGATTGGAACATGAGTCAGATCTTTGGAATTAGGTTCCTTTGCCTTGATTTCTTCTTCAGCATTTCCTTCCCTTCCTCAGGCTCACTAGGGTGTGATTGACTAGAAGAGGGTAATTTTGGGTCCTAGGTTTGTCATCCACTCCTCAAGGTAACAAAATTTGTAGAAGTATACGGGTTTGGGTCATGGCGAGTGTTAGGAAAGATCAGAGGGGCTTGATTAGCTAGATATCCTAGATTGGATGAACAAGCAGAAGGACCTTGCTCAACCACCTGAGTATGTGTGTGTGTGTCCCTTTGATTCCCGTCCCCCTGGCCTTGATTGCCCTGATTTTGTATGTTGCGAGGGTTGGGTACAAATTGAGATGGTAGAGATCCGGGCTGACGGGTATTAGTAATGTGCCCGGATTGCAAGTTGTCCAGCGAGGTTTTTATTTGTTGCATGAGCTGGAGCACAGATCATTGCATCTCTACCATCTGTCGGTTCAAATCAGCCTGCCCTACAGGTTCACAGGCATTCCAGGTTGGCTAATTGACCTAGTTAGGGGGGAACTGAGTGTATACGTGACCCTGACCCATTGGTCTTTGCGGTACATAGTTGCTAGGTCGGATTTGGGTCTGCTACCCCAGATTTTTCTAGGAGAAATTAGGGTGGTTTCTCCAACCTGGATTATAGGAGTTAGTATATGGGTTGGACCTAACATTCTCCTGTACAGGATACACATCCTCATAGGGTGAGAATGGTGGGAAAGAAGAGGGATCAGAGAAACTGGGATCAAAGGCCCCGGTTTGGAACCCGTGGGGTTCCGAGTAATGCTGGCTCACAGGTAGAGCTGCTTTGAGTTGATTTTCAAACTCCCATCCAGTAAGAGCTCATGAGGAATGGAATCCTGAGTTCTGGGATTAAGTGGATCAATAAGTATTTGCAGAGTTTCCAGCCATCCACTCTTCCATTCCTTTTATAACTTGGTCCGCTTTATCAAGTTTATTGCAAATCAATTCCATATCAAATGAATGAGAGTCATGGACCTCATTAACATTCAATCTGGGTTTTTGGGACTGGTTAAAAGTATCCATGGAGGCATGATTGTTGGAATTTTCACTCATTTCCTCAAACAATTCATGCGCATTATTTGCATCCTTATTGAGGAAATTGCCTCTGCAACAAGCATCCACATGGTTACGAAGTTGCTCAGTCAACCTGTGATAGAAGGTCTGCATGAGTTGCCATTTCTGCACCTCGTGGTGTAGACACTTCCACAAAAGATCTTGGAATCACTCCCAAGCACCATGAAGCGATTCCCCTAGCCGCTGGACAAAAGTTGTAATCGCCCATCCCATAGCATTGGTATGCTCGACTGGGAAAATTTTCTTTAGGAAAGACAGTTTGAGATCATTCCAAGTTGTGATCTACCTTTCAATAGTCGAGTACCAATGTGTGGCCTTATCCCTAAGAGAGTGGGGAAAGAGCCTCATATCATCTGCTCCTCGTCCATGTTTCGTGCTTTTGTGGTCTGGACCAAAGTGGTTAAGTCCTCTAAATGTTGAAATAGGTCTTCAGAGTCAAGCCCATGGAATTGTTTGATCAGACTTAACACTTGGGGCTTGATTTCTACATCACCGGCAAAAATTTGGACATCGGGACGTTACCCATAATTTGAAGGATCAGAAAAATCTTTCAAGGGTTGTTGCCCTGACATGCATTCGTTGGAATCATTCTTGCATTTGCTGCATTTATTCCAGCTACCTTTGCAGTATCTCTTGTGGATTTTGAGGCAAAGGACGTGGTTGATTAGCCATGGAATCAATTGGATTAAAATTCAACCTACGCATCCTTGAATGGTCTAATGGTCTTTCCAAGTGGGGATTCAATGACCTCCTTCCAAGCATAAACTAGGAAGAGGTCGGAAGGACTAGGGATAAGAACCCTGCAACACAACAATACAAGCATGTCCTTAAGTTGGGTAGCCTAAGGACCTATGCTCCAAAATAGACTCAAACCACAACACAAATTTTGTGTTGTCCTTAATCCAGAAGCTGGTTAAGTTGGGATGGCGAGACAGGGGGAGTGTGTCCTGAAGACTGCTAATTATGCCAAACCCTTGCCTGCTTAAGTCATTTGACAATCAGGCCACCCAACTTGGCACCTTCTGGAGAAAGCAGACATCACAAATGTTGGAACCTTGTTCCACATCTTGTTTTGATGTTAACAAAGTTATTATGGATTAATGTTTGCAATTGAGTTCTTTCAGATTTAGGTGAAGATCAAGGCAAACAGGAAATGATGGAATCTTGATGAAAAGGAGAAGATCATGATAAGAAGGACGCAAGATGACAAGGAAGAATTGAGGAGGAGAAGATCATCTTCGACCTTTAGTGTTTCTAGTTTAGATTTTTTATTTATACATTGTATATGCCTCTTGATAAAGGAATATAACTTAGATCGTAAAAATAATTAGCGATAAATTAGGATTAATATTGAGATCATTTTCAAAGAACGTAATTGATTAAATCACTTAAAAAAAGGTACTTGTTAGCCCACAAGTACCAGTACTAAAGTTTAGTATCGGTACATGTGAGTTACAGGTTTGGGTTTTCTCAAGAAACAAACCTGTATCCCGCGAGTACCAGTACTCATGATCAGTACCGGTACTAGAGGTAACGAGTACCGGTACTAATGATCAGTACCAGTACAAGTGGGTTACAGATTTGTGTTAAGAGTTTGAAACCCAAATCTAGAAGCAACAAGTATTGGTATCCATACTTTAGTATCGGTACCAGGTAGCCGTTGGCTCAAAACTGAATGGCTAGAAAATTAATTTTGGCTATATGAACATTGGGATTTAAACCCCAACATCTAGTAGACATCCCAACTAGGTCCTAACTCTATAAATAATCCCTTGGACCCTTAGTTTGCACATGAGAAATAGAGAAGAAAAATTCTAGAGCTATATTTTATATTCTCATAATATTTTGAAGAAGAAGGAATAGTTTGCTGCTCTCAATCTCTCTACGATTTTGCAAGCACATCAGCGTGATTTCTTTACACATTGTCAAGGGATTCACTTTCATTCTAGGCTCTCAAATTGATAACATTATATTTACATTTGTTGAGAGGCTTAGGTTCTAGTTGTAAGATTTATTTTTCTGTCTTACACCTGTATTTCATTTGTTCTTGAGCATTTGCTCATTGGGTTGTAACAAACCCATTTTTGTACTTGGGTTGAGGTAACGCCTTAATTACCTCGGTTAGTAAATTGATTTCCTCGAGGTTGAGCAAATCGGGTTAAAAACCCTAAGTTGGGAGGCTTAGGTAGTGGAGTACCCAAAGGAGGGGAACCACTATACATATTGTGCATATTTCTGTGGTTTGATTGATTGTGCAAATTTTCTTATTATTACTGATTTTGTGTTTGAGTTTTTGTGTGCATAGCTATATATCCTATCTTTAGATCCTACAAGTGGTATCAGAGCCAAGTTGCGAGAAGACATAACAAATCAACTCGCAATGGCATCCACATCAAGGTGCACCAAAGGACAGTCATCCACCCGCCCTCCCTATTTCGATGGGATGGACTATAGGTATTGGAAGAGGAGGATGCAAGTCTTTCTCAAAGCAATGGACGAGGAGTCTTGGATTCTCATTCAAGAGAAGTACGCAGATTCGGAGCCATAGGAATGCGTAGCTTGGACGGAGGATCAAAAGAAGATCGTGGGTAATGCAAAGGCAATGAATGCACTTTATTGTGCATTATCAAGGGAGGAGTTCAACCAAATTTTGGCATGCGAGTCTACATATGAGATATGGAACACTCTCGAGGTCACCTATGAAGATACAAGCAAGGTAAAAGAAACACGTATTTCTATTTTAATAAAAAATTATGAGTGTTTTAGGATGGAAAAAGGAGAAACAATCAAGGACATGTACACAAGGTTTGGAGAGATCGTGAATCCAATGAAAAATCTAGGAGTCAAGCTGAAAGAGGGGCAGCTTGTAAGAAAGGTCTTGAGATAACTTACAAGCAATTGGTCTCCAAAGAGCACAGCGATCCAAGAGGCAAAGGATCTATCCACTCTCCCCTTAGATGACCTGATTGGAAACCTCATGGCGTATGAAGTTCAATTGGAGAACATAAAGAAGAGCGAGGAGAAAGCAACAAGCAGGAAGAAAAGTATTGCTTTTAGAGCAATCACAAAGGACTCGGACTCAACAACATCGGAATCCGAAGATGAGGAGATGGAAATGCTTACTAGGAAATTCTACAAATTCCTCGAGAAAAAAGGTAAGCAAGTCAATAAAATTTCAACTAATGTTATTTTCCATGAGTGCAAGAAGAAGGGCCACTTGCGAAAGGATTGCCCTATGAATAAGGAGAAGGAAGACAAAAGGAAAGACAAAAGAAGTCAAGAAGAAGAAGAGGAGAGCTTTAAAAGCAACATGGGATGATAGTGACTGCGACATGGACACCGACTCTAGTGAATCGGATGACAACGAGGTCACTCATCTATGTTTGGCAGCAACTACGGAAGATACTGACAATGAGGTAAACCTTGATTTCTCTTTTGAAGAATTATTAGAAGCTTATGAAAAACTATATAATAAAGCTAAGTCATTTAAAAAGGAAAATAAGGTTTTAAAGAATAATTATCAAACATTAGAATTAGAAAATCATATTTAGAAATAGAATTAGAAATGTCAAAAGAAACTAATAATCAGCTGCATGCAAAGATATTAGAACTAGAAGATATTTACAAGCACTTTGAAGGGACTTTAAATAATCTTAAAATAACAATTAGGCTAAACACTGAATTTTGTGATTCATTAAAATCAAAATTTCAAAGTAAAAAGAATATACAAAATAAATCACATGCACCTAGGCATGCATGGATGTATCAAAAGGCTATAAATCCCAAGAATTATAGATCTAACACTAAAAAGTTCTATAAATCTTAGGATTTGAAAGGTGCTAACTCTAAAGGACCCACAAGAAAATGGGTACCTAGAAAAGATATTTGTTTTGCAGGAGTAGATCAAAGTAATCAATGGGTGTTCAAGGCACATAACGAAACACTTCAACCTTTCTATAGGTTGAATGATGACCAAGAATGTCAAGAAAATGGGTTGAATGAAGACCAAGAATGTTGGACGAGAGATGCTTGGTATCTACAAGCTCCATTTTAATATTGGTAAATTTTATGGTATGATATTTCTTCATTTTTTTGTGAATGACAAAAAGGGGAGAAAGATAGAGGGCAAATAGCAATATTTTTCGGGGGAGCATATATTGAGGGGGAGGATTTAATTAAAAGTTTTTTTCCATCATATAACATTATTAAAAATTATTTGTATTCTTATAATTATCTATTTGCAAGATAGTTTTGTCAAGACAAAAAAAAGGGAGATTGTTGGAACCTTGTTCCACATCTTATTTTGGTGTTAACAAAATTATTATGGATTAATGTTTGCAATTGAGTTTGTTTAGATTTAGGTGAAGATCAAGGCAAACAGGAAATGATGGAGGCTTGATGAAAAGGAGAAGATCATGATAAGAAGGAGGCAAGATGACAAGGAAGAATTGAGGAAGAGAAGATCATCTTGGACCTTTAGTGTTTCTAGTTTAGATGTTTTATTTATAGATTGTATATGCCTCTTAACAAAGGAATATAACTTAGATCGTAAAAATAATTAGAGATAAATTAGGATTAATATTGCGATCATTTTCAAAGAATGTAATTGATTAAATCACTTAAAAAAAGGTACTTGTTAGCCCACAAGTACCAGTACTAAAGTTTAATATCGGTACATGTGAGTTACAGGCTTAGGTTTTTTCAAGAAACAAACCTGTACCCCAAGAGTACCGGTACTCATGATCAGTACCGGTACTAGAGGTAACGAGTACCGGTACTAATGATTAGTACCGTTACAAGTGGATTATAGATTTGTGTTAAGAGTTTGAAACCCAAATCTGAAAGCAATAAGTACCAGTACCCATACTTTAGTACTGGTACTAGGTAGCCGTTGGCACAAAATTGAACGGCTAGAAAAATAATTTTGGCTATATGAATGTTGGAATTTAAACCCCAACGTCTAGTAGACATCCCAACTAGGTCCTAACTCTATAAATAATCCCTTGGACCCTTAGTTTGCACATGAGAAATAGAGAAGAAAAATTCTAGAGCTATATTTCATATTCTCACAATATTTTGAAGAAGAAGGAATAGTTTGCTGCTATCAATTTCTCTACGGTTTTGCAAGCACATCAATGTGATT